>CM057343.1:641904788-644648142 GCA_030015575.1 Agapanthus africanus
CCCTCAATAAACAAATCAGATCTTTCAATGAAAGATTCACTAAAACAAATTGATTCTTTTCCTCCTCCTATAAATAGGAGCACAAAAAAAAAGAAAAAGAAAAAAATACAGAGAGGGAAAGATATAGAGCCTTGGGATCTTGAAAATTCAGAAGGAAGAATTTGATTCTTTGCAAAAGAAAAACCCTAGGTAAGAAAAGAGAGGCTTAAAAGGAGAATTTAATTCTCAAAAGAGTTTAACTCTTATATAAAGAAAAGAACTTACTTCTTTCTCTGGTTGAGGATCTGCAAAGTGCACATCTCCCCATGAATTGAGAATTTAACTCTCATTGGGTTGAGATCCTGCCATGCAGATCCAAAACATAGAGGAGGAATTGAGTTTTGAGAATTTAATTCTCACAGAATTATAGGAATTTAATTCCTTTGAGATAAAAGTAGGGTTCAACCCTATGTTATAGGAATTTAATTCTGTCAAAATGGAAAGAACCAGGGTTTAACCCTAATTGAAAACTTAATTCTCTCAAAATCACAGGAATTTAATTCCCTTAAAAAAAAGAATTAAGGTTTCGCCCTATGCCAGAACTGAATGCTTCACATATATGGGAATTTAATTCCTACAGAATGTAAATCAAGGTTTAACCCTATCTAAGAATATAATTCTTCAGAAGAAAACAGGAATTTAATTCCTCTAAAGTTTATTTCTAGGGTTTAACCCTATGAAGAATTTAGTTCTTAAAAAAGATAAGCATATCTTCAAACAGGCAAAGAAACAGGGTCACGTGCTACCACGTGACCCCTGTAAAGATCCACAGAGAAGAACTTTGAGGCAACGCCTCACGTGCTCCACGTGACCCCCAAAGCGCACAAAGAACAAGCAAAAGAAAAGAAGCTCTGGGGCGTCCTCACGTGTTACCACGTGACCCCTAATGAACATTTTAACAGATCAAAGCATGAGCCCCCATCACGTGCCTACACGTAATGGCTTTCAGAATTGAAAGTGTTAAACACTTATCTGTAGAACAAAATGAAGGGGATCTGGCCCCACCTTTCGGATGCCATCAGGTGCTCCCACGTGATCTCTTCTCTGACAATATTTAACATCAAACTGATGATTTGTTCCCAGTGTTTAACACTGATTTTCTTAGTGTTTAACACTAGTTTGAAAACTCCATTTCCAGTGTTTAACACTGATTTTCTTAGTGTTTAACACTAAATTGGAAAACTCTATTCCCAGTGTTTAACACTGATTTTCTTTAGTGTTTAACACTAATTTGAAATCTCTGTTGCCAGTGTTTGACACTGATTTGTTTAAGTGTTTAACACTGATTATCTTTTAGTGTTAAACACTAACTTGCTAATCTTAATCCCAGTGTTCAACATTGTTGGTCTTTAGTGTTTAACACTAGTTTTAGCCCAATTGGCTAAGTTTCTAGAGGCAAAGCCTCTCCTCCAATGGACCAACAGAGGGCCAATATTCTAAACGTGATTGGACTTAGCCCAAGAAGGCCATAAGTCCTCAATTCAGACTCAACTGAGCCAATGGGCTCATAACATAATGAATTGGTCTTGGTTCCAAATTGGACCAAAGATTATTTAATCTACCTTGGTTCAAGGGTACATCTCTTCACTCCTTTAATATTTGGCGTTGTAATTCCTCAACGTCTTCAAAGAGGTGACGGGTCCCGATGACCACACATTGATACGGACTGTGGAGTCCTTAAACTCATGGACTATGATGTCCTTAACCTTGACCGGGATGTCTTAAAACTAACACCGGACTGTGGGGTCCTTAAACTTATGGACTATGATGTCCTTAACCTTGACCGGAATATCTTAAAACTAACAACGGACTATGATGTCCTTAACCTTGACCGTGATGTCTTAAAACTAACGCAGGACTGCGGAGTCCTCAAATCCTCGGACTATGATGTCCTTAACCTTGACCGCAATGTCTTAAAACTAACATTGGACCGTAATGTTCTTAAACTACCTATTGACCGCAATGTCACTAAACTAAACAACAGGGCCTCCCCTTGATTGCTCTCTTGTTGGATCTAAATGATCCCGTTAAGTTGATCTTAGTCTAAAAAATAGACTAACGTATCCTTAACTAACGTTTAAGTCGATCTTAGTCTTAAACGAGGCTAACGTATCCTTACACCCAAACCCCCAAATCCAAATCTAAGATAATACGGATTTGGACTAGTCCACGCCCTACGGGCGACAACATAACTCAGTCTTCGTATACAATCCACGGGCAACCAAATACAAAACAAACACACATGACACGAAGTGACCACATGGAGAAGGAGAAAGTTGTTACCGCAATGCGGTAGCGTAATTAACTGCAGGGGCTTGCGCCTGCAGGAAAGAGCGTCCCCACAATCAAAAACCCCTAAAGCGAGGGAGAATCTGACGAAGTCTGCTATATCGGACGCATCCGTTTAAACCTTCGATACATGGTGCCATAAATCAACTTGGCATCTTCGGAGAGGTGGACGGATAGCACCTATTAGCATCTGCCCCGAATCTCAGGCAAGACGTTCAGTCTTGGCCGTCTTTCGGAGGGGAACACCGGTATTGGGGGTTGATGTTGCATTGTGTACGGGTGTCCATCACCACAAATCCATGGCCATTGTAGACGAGAATTACCGATCCAGGATCGATAGTTTCTTAGGAGGTGATGGGTATCATGCCGACACTAAATATCGCGTTGTTAGGGGTCTGACTTTATCCACCACCCTAGACTCGATATGCGATACTCTTAGACGAACAGACCGGACTGTACGGATATTTTCGCTGTCAGGCTCAGTAGGGGTTCAGGATGAGTTTGCTCGTCGGCCTCCCTTTCGCTCAATACTTGGGTAGCCGTTACGTACAGTTAGTGCCGCTGACGTGCTTGCGGTTAAACCACTGTCAGCGTATTGACGAGTCTTTAGAGTCCCACACAGAGGGTTTTCACGGTTCAGGCGATATGGTGTACATGGCGTATGTTGGTACATACAGGTGTCCGATTAAATATGTGCACTTGCTGCGCAGATTTTAATCGGACGGTTGATAATACTAGCGACTTAGGATTAAGCCGTATTATTAAATCAGGTTTTGATTTAATAATTTACATATGTATTTATATATATGTATTCTAGTATTATTGTTCGCTATTTATTTTCTCTCTTGGCTATTTGTATTTTTGTACGAATACACGTATATGTATTTCGATACATGTACCGGGAAGTATTCCGTATTTTATACGGAATAGCTTCTAGAAGATGCCACCTCATTTATATGATTTTCCATTTATGGAAATTCATTTGTTTTATTAATGAGGTGGAAAAGGTGACATGACTTTGGTCATGGGTCAAAGCATGGAATTTGGGTATGGTTTGATTTGTTTATTGTAATTTGACATTGGAAAAGAAAATGACATTTTTGTGTGGAGGAGAGATGAGGGGCCGACCACTTTAGTGGTGAGGGATTGATTTTTCATTTGTTACAACACTAGCTCTCTCTCACTCTCATTTACACAAAAGAGTTAACTATTTTCATTGTTGTTCATGCCAAGATTTCCTCACCTCCTCATTCATCTTCTATGCTTGCTCATTAAGCAAAAAGAAAAGAGAGAAAATTATAGTGACACTTTCCTACACCTCGACTCTCCATCGCTAGCCACTTTGGAGCATCGGTTGCTTCGTTCGACGAAGCTGGAGTTTGCACCGTTTCGCTCAGGTGGATCATCGGAGATGGAGGAAGACCGGCAACCAAACATCATCAAAGGATCGTTGGAGCTTGGAATGAAGACCGAAGGACACGGATCAACTCGGTATAACAATTCTAACTCTTAGATTAGCTCGCTAGATTAGGGTTTAAGGTCGATCCGGAAATCGGGTAACGGTAGCGCCAGTTTAGAAATTTTTGTTCCGCATTTTGGCCGCATTTCGATGGCCGGGGCGCTGTCGCAACCCTTCAGGTAAGGTATCAATTATGTTTAGTTTTCACTTGCATTTCTTAATCCGTTGTTAATTTAGTTTGATGGCGGATATTCTCATAGTGCTGGAAACTCAACATCTCAAACTGATGGAGCTCCTTTTCTGGTCTCCTTCAGATATTGTCTTCTGTCGATCTTCCGGTGGATCTTGGAGGTGATCTCCTGTTGCGTGTGGGTCTCAATGGGTTTTGAGAAGATTAGTGATTTTGGGAGTTTAGCGCCGAGTACCTGCAAAGAAGTCCCGGGGTGGTTTGGTACCACCGAGGACCCTCCGACGATCAAGTTAGTACGAGATCCGAGCAGAGTAACGGCTAAGTGGAATAAAGAATGGCTCACTTGACCCCTCTGTGATGGGGGTTTATATAGCGGTGGCGGCACGCAGCAACACGCAGCAGCAGGCACGAGAATCTCGCCAGTATACACTCCCGACGTCACGCCCGCGTAAAGAGCGGATCGCCCATTAATGGGGATCGTGATGGCGTGGAACGTGGGACGTTGCTGGCGGAGAATTTGCGCGTGGCAAGATTTGCGGAGAGGCGATTATGCCTGTGAGTAGTGGAGTTGGTTGGTCGGAGGGACCGAAGAAGACGGCCTCGGCTGGGGAGCTCGGAGACGAGCAAGAAGGCCGAGGAGTCTTAGGGCGAGCTGAGGGGCCGAGGAGGCCAATTTGCAGGGGCCCCGAGGAGGGCCAGCTTGTGCTTGCAGGTCGGGTACAAGGGTGGCCTGGTCGACCTCTGTGGGCCCTTTCTTCTAGGTCATGGGACATGTCATCTGCCACGTGTCCTGATCTTGAAGATCGCCAATATTGAGCATCATCATTAGCCCCCCACTCTTATCCCGACCAGCTAGCGGGTCGGGTCAGGAGTGGACTGCCGGGCCGCCCGGGGTAAGCTCCCTCCTAAGGTTTCGTCGGGACGCGTCCCCAGGCTGTCAATTGTCTTTTCTGCCAGCGAATTAGGGCGAGATCTCTGCATTTAAGGAAGGTGCACCGGTTCGTGCATCCTTCCACTGAAGCGACGGTCTACGTGTCAGGCATCGGTTGGCCGACGCGACATGTGTAGACCTGTGGCGTCTGATTGGGCGCGGTCTAGTGCGGGAACGGCAAGTGGAGCAATCGGTCGTCGAGTTGACTTCGATCACCTGATGTCTTTTGTTGGGGCTTTGGGTCTGCTGCATGTGATGGGCTCAGTGGCCTCGTTATGAGGGCTACAAACCTGCAGCGTCTGTTGGGCAGGAGGATGCCTGCTGGGGATGACCGAGCAGAGAAGCTGCTCGGTTGATCTTGGCGAGGGCCTTGATCCCTGGCGCTGTGAGTAGGGAAGCTACCGGCCAGGGATAGCCGAGCAGGGAAGCCGCTCGGCTTCCTCCGGGAGGACTTTGATCCTTAGCGTTGGAGGGGTTGTAAGAAGCCTGCCAAGGATAACCGGGCAGTGAAGCTGCGCGGTTGCCTCTTGGCGAGGGCTTTGATCTCTGGCGTCATAGGTAGGCAGCCGCCAGCCTGGGATGACCGAGCGGGGTAGCCGCTCAGATGCCTCTTGTGAGGGCTTTGATCCCTGGCGTTGCGGGTAGGGAAGCTACCGGCCAGGGATAGCCGAGCAGAGAAGCCGCTCGGCTGCCTCTAAGGAGGACTTCGATCCTTAGCGTTGGAGAGGCCATAGGAGGCCTGCTAAGGATAACCGGACAGTGAAGCTGCGCGGTTGCCTCTTGGCGAGAGCTTTGATCCCTGGCGTTGCAAGTAGGGAAGCTACCGGCCAAGGATAGCCGAGCAGGGAAGCCGCTCGGCTGCCTCTAAGGAGGACTTTGATCCTTGTCTTTGTTGGGTAGGGAGCTACCCGCTGGGATGTGCCGAGCAGAAAGGGGCTCGGCGGCCTCACGAAGAGGGCTTCAGATCCTCAGCGTCTGATGCGCAGGAGGACGCCTGCCGGGGATGCGCCGGGCAGAAGGAACTCGGCGGCCTCGCGGTGAGGGCTTGAGATCCTCAGCGTCTGATGGGCAGGAGGATGCTCGCTGGGGATGCGCCGAGCAAGAAGGATCTCGACGGCCTCGCGATGAGGGCTTCAGACCCTCAGCGTCTGATGGGCAGAAGGATGCCCGCTGGGGATGCGCCGAGCAGGAAGGATCTCGGCGGCCTCGTGGTGAGGGCTTGAGGTCCTCAGCGTCTGATGGGCAGAAGGACGCCCACCGGGGGATGCGCCGAGCAGAAGGAATTCGACGGCCTCGCGGTGAGGGCTTGAGATCCTCAGCGTTTGATGGGCAGGAGGATGCCCGTTGGGGATGCGCCTAGCAAGAAAGATCTCGGCAGCCTCGCGATGAGGGCTTCATACTCTCAGCGTCTGATGGGCAGGAAGATGCCCGCTCGGGATGCGCCAAGCAGGAAGGATCTCGGCGGCCCCGTGGTGAGGGCTTGAGATCCTCAGCGTCTGATGGGCAGGAGGATACCCTCTGGGATGCACCGAGCAGGAAGGATCTCGGCGGCCTCAGGTGAGGGCTTCGATCCTCAGCGTGAGAGGGGCCGTGAGAGGCCTGCTGAGGATGGCCGAACAGGGCAGCTGCTCGGTGCCTCTGGGCGAGCGCTTGGATCCCTGGCGTCGTGGGTAGGGACCTACCAGCCAGGGGTGACCGAGCAGGGTAGTTGCTCGGTGCCTCTTGACGAGGGCTTTAATCCTTAGCGTTGGAGGGGCTGTAAGAAGCCCACTAAGGATGACCGGGCAGTGAAGCTGCGCGGTTGCCTCTTGGTGAGGGTTTTTATCTCTGGCGTCGTGGGTAGGCAAATACCAGCCTGGGATGACCGAGCGGGGTAGCCGCCTTGATGCCTCTTGCGAGGGCTTCGATCCCTGGTGTCATAGGTAGAGAGCTACCAGCCGGAGATGACCGAGCAGGGTAGCTGCTCGGTTGCCTCTTTGCGAGGGCTTTGATCCTTCAGGATGGGGACTGAGCAGGGTTACTGCCCAGTGCCTCTTGGCGAGGACTTTGATCCCTGTCGGTTGTGGTAGGAAGCTACCAGCCGGGGATAGCCGAGCGAGGACTCGACCGCCTCTAGGAGGACTTTGGTCCTTGGCGCGGGAGGGGCTGTAAGAAGCCTACCAAGGACCCTTGGCCGAGCAGGGTTACTGCCCGGTGCCTCTTGGCGAGGGCTTTTGTCCTGAAGGATAGCCGAGCGAGGGATCCTCGGGCTCGACTGCCTGTGGGAGGGCTTTCTGATCCCTGGCGTTGCGGTAGGGAAGCTACCCGCGCAGGGATAGCCGAGCGAGGGTCGGGCTCGACTGCCTCTGGGAGGACTTTCTGATCCCTGGAGTTGCGGTAGGGAAGCTACCCGCCAGGGATAGCCGAGCGAGGGTCGGGCTCGACTGCCTCTAGGAGGACTTTCTGATCCCTGGCGTTGCGGTAGGGAAGCTACCCGTCAGGGATAGCCGAGCGAGGGTCGGACTCGACTGCCTCTAGGAGGACTTTCTGATCCTTGGCGTTGCGGTAGGGAAGCTACTTGCCAGGGATAACCGAGCAGAGTAGCTGCTGGGTTGCCTCTTGGCGAGGGCTTTCATCCCTGGCGTTGCGAGTAGGGAAGCTACCGGCCAGGGATAGCCGAGCAGAGAAGCGGCTCTGCTGCCTCTACGGAGGACTTTGATCCCTGGCGTTGCGAGTAGGGAAGCTACCGGCCAGGGATAGCCGAGCAGCGAAGCTGCTCGGCTGCCTCTACGGAGGACTTTGATCCCTGGCGTTGCGAGTAGGGAAGCTACCGGCCAGGGATAGCCGAGCAGAGAAGCTGCTCGGCTGCCTCTACGGAGGACTTTGATCCCTGGCGTTGCGAATAGGGAAGCTACCGGCCAGGGATAACCGAGCAGGGTAGCTGCTCAGCTGATTCTTCATGAGGTTTCGCCCGACCATCCATTTGCAGGTATGGAGAACAGGAACGGTCGCGGTGAACGTGTGCGTAGCACGTGCATCGATTGTGCGGGGAGGCGAAGCACCAGGGTCGCGTTGTTTCGATTCCGCCAGAGGAAGCTCAATGATCGCCCAGCGGACGAGTATCGGTCCGTGAGATCTGTGGCCATGGGACGTAGCCTGCCGGTGGTCAGCCGTGCCGACGAGGGCAGAGTCTTCTGGAGGCGGGGGAGCGGCGATCTGGGGCCCTGGCCTGGCCGTTTCGACTTTAGTCGGTCTATCGGCCGACGAGGGCGTTGATGACGGTCGCCGGAGAAGGTTCATCCGTGCCTCCGATGAGGGGGGGGCGGCGGCTGGTACCTGGATCTTCAGAGTGATCGCACGCCATGTGGACGGAGATCGGAAGGCTAACTTTTGTTTTTGTGGAGTTTTGTGTTCCCACAAACGGCGCCAACTGATGGAGCTCCTTTTCTGGTCTCCTTTAGATGTTGTCTTCCGTCAATCTCTCGGTGAATCTTGGAGGTGATCTCCTGTTGCGTGTGGGTCTCAATGGGTTTTGAGGAGATTAGTGATTTCGGGAGTTTAGCACCGAGTACCTGCAAAGAAGTCCCGGGGTGATTTGGTACCACCGAGGACCCTCCGACAATCAAGTTAGTACGAGATCCGAGCAGAGTAACAGCTAAGTGGAATAAAGAATGGCTCACTTGACCCCCCTGTGATGGGGGTTTATATAGCGGCGGCGGCACGCAGCAACAGGCGGGAGAATCTCGCCGGCAGTTACGCTTCCGACGTCACGCCCGCGTAAAGAGCGGATCGCGCATTAATGGGGATCGTGATGGCGTGGAACGTATGATGTTGCTGGCGGAGAATCTGCGCGTGGCGAGATTTGCGGAGCGGCGGTTACGCCTGTGAGTGGTGGAGTTGGTCGGTCGGAGGGACCGAGGAAGACGGCCTCGGCTGGGGAGCTCGGAGACGAGCAAGAGGGCTGAGGAGTCTTGGTCCTGTGGCAGCTCGGGGCGAGCTGAGGGGCCGAGGAGGCCAATTTGCAGGGGCCCCGAGGAGGGCCAGCTTGTGCTTGCAAGTTGGGTACAAGGGTGGCCTGGTCGGCCTCTGTGGGCCCTTTCTTCTGGGTTTTGGGACATGTCATCTGCCACGTGTCCTGATGTTGAAGATCGCCAATATTGAGCATCATCACAAACGCAGCTAGAAAAAGTCAATGTTGCTCTTTGGTGCAATTCATGCAAAATAAGAGAGCGAAAGAAAGAACCCAACTCTTAACATAGACAAGCTTTTTAAGTATAGCTCACATACAGCATTTTGCATAAAAGTTTTAAAATATCGTGATTTGCAGGATACATATAGAATTATGTGGAAATACATATACCATGGAAAATCATTTGTACGGGCTTAGCAAGGATCTTTTATATCTTTTCAAATCCATCCTAATGAGACGAGCTAGGTCTCAACTTTCCTAGAAAAACATAAGGTTAAAAATAATATTCATCCTACAATACGGGGTCACAAATCTAAATAATCGATTCGTTTATAGTCTCCGATGAAATACAAGGAACTTGTATTGCTGCTTCAAATTATTTTTGACTGTAAGAGAAAGAAATTATTATTTGCTGGCACTCTACTGTTGCTCTGTTCAGAAAAAGGCAAAAGAGAACTGCTTTGGGAGATAAGTTGTCAGTTCTATATATGCTCCCTCACTTGCATTACTTGATCGAAGGACTTCGAACCCTTGCATTAAAAAAAATTTCTTTTCCAAATCAAACGTTTTGGCCAGAGACTCGGAATTGCATTTAATCACAGTTCTCAATATGTTGCTAATGAAAAGATATTTCTTCATAATCATGTTGGACAATATTTTGTACAGAAATTTCCAACGAAAAATAGAAAGCAGGCTCTTACTCTCGTGAGTCTACTTAAATTGTGCTTAGCTACAGTTAGTACCAATTTCCTCTCCATATAAGAGATCGCAAGTTTGATCCTCGAAGGAGGTTGGTTCAAAAAAAAAAAAACTTAAGATGGCCACTCTCATGTAAGCCCTTTCCTTTCAAAACAAATGCAATGTTGTATCAAAACTATAAGGAAATTTTATGTTTAGTTAATCCAATTGCCCAAAGGCACGATTTAATTAGATTTTTGCATGATCTATTTAGTTCTGTTAACATATGTCAGGTGCTTTAATCTTTCATAGCACTACTCTAATGCATCTTTTCCCTATCTTCAACTCTTGAATGCCGAGTTGAAATTCTAGAATTCCTTTTCTTATTAAATTTTCAGCCTAGAAGAATTTGAAGGACATAGAAGTGAGTTTATATGTCGCAGAAGTCTTTGATTTGAAGTTTGGTTATTGTTAAAAGAAGATTTGCAATTGGATTAACTAAATATAATAAAGCCTTCTAAAAAAATAATTCCCATATCCCATCATAATAAATTTTTGGGAAAACATTCATGTCCAATAAACACGTCAATCATATACAACTTTTTCTACTATTTATACTGCAAAACCGTTCATTTATTTCCATATATATATATATATATATATATATATATATATATATATATATATATATATATAATTGTTCATGCACATTGCACATAAAAATAATAATAATAGTAAGCAAAATCAATATTGTCAGAAGATTAATCAGTTTCAAAAGTTAAGAAGTGAATTTTGAATTGCAATATTCCCAATTCAACAGTACACAGAAAATGGTTATCAGAAGCAATGTGATGAAGAATCAAGGGCTAGCAGATGGAAGGAACATGACCAAAGGCAAATGTATTACTCATTTTAGTGCAACTTTTTAAAGCATTATACCAATGCCACAGCTTTATAATTTATCAGAGGCATCTACCTCTGATAACAACAGTCAGAAAACATAAAAAAATTAACAACACATATTGAAGGCAAAGAGAAGATAAAAGATTTACTGAGGTCTGATCACCCACCCTGTGAACTTACCCATTCTCAGAAAAAAGCATTCAAACTGATAATGACCAAGATATTTCCACATCAAGAAAAAGGGCCTGGCCCTCAGGTGAAAAAAGAAGAGCTGCTGTGCTTGAATGGCAACCAGCAATTATATATTATACTGCAGGAAAAAAATAAAGAAAAGAGAAGATAAGTTCAGCATAAAGTGAGAGGTGCAGCAGTGGTAAGACAGTAAGAGTACAGTAATTATGATTTTCACGAGTTTATGTAAAGCAAATATCACCAAAAAATATCATCTTTGTTTATGAGGTTATGTAAAAGCTGGCAGAAGACAAGGGCAGAGTACACAGCAGCTTGCTCCTTTCTCAGTAGAGGGAGAAAGAGAGAGGGTTGTGTTTCTCTCTCTACTGTGGTGTTGTGTCAGGGGTCATAATAATATAAGCGAGGGGAGCAGAGGCTCTACTGACCCCAGGTGGCAGTATCATCTGCAAGCTCTGACAACACCAACACACAACCCTAGCACTAAAGATTAAGATTAAACAAGAGGCGCCTTTTAAACTTTAATAAGAAAGCATAAATAAGTAACCCACACCACCCCCTCAGCCTAACCACAACCTTTAAGAAAATGTTAAAGAAGGAAAAGGCAGTAGTTTTAGTGAAGCTGAGCATGAGACGAGGGTTTGTGATATAACCATGCAAAGAAAACACAGAGAAGATTCTGCAGCCCCCCTCCTCTTCTGTTGTCTTTTACTGAATGACCCATCCTATGCAATCTCACTATAAAATAATAATCGATCCTAGCTATCTAAGCATCTAGCTCCTTAATATATTCACCATTAAATAATTTCAGATACACCCATCTCCTTCCTCTCTATTCTCTTCTGCTAGTGCTCTCTATATAACAAGCTATACGGTCCTCTCTCTCTCTCTCTCTTCTCTCTCAGCTATGATGAACAACTATAGTACTAATAGTAGGTATCCTTTCACTCAAAGCCAATGGCAGGAGCTAGAGAACCAAGCTCTCATATTCAAATACATGGCATCAGGCATCCCAATCCCTTCTCATCTCCTCCTCAACATCAAAAGGAGCTTCTTCCCTTTCACTCAACCAACAAGTAGGCTCTTTTCTCACTTGGGTTTTCCTTATACATTATATTCAGTCAGTTTTTATAAGAAATTTGAGATCTTGTTGGCGTATTGATTTTATTTGCATTTTCATATTTTTCTTTTTACAGTGGGATGGAGTCCTAGCTGTTTTCAAATGGGGTATGCTATGAATGGGAGAAAAGAGGATCCAGAGCCAGGGAGATGTAGGAGAACCGATGGCAAAAAATGGAGGTGCTCAAAAGAGGCTTACCCTGACTCTAAGTATTGTGAGAGGCACATGCATAGAGGCAAGAATCGTTCAAGAAAGCCTGTGGAAATCTCTCTTGCAACCAACAACAACAACATTGGCATCAACAACTCTTCTTCTTCTTCTTCCTCTTCGTCGTCGTCGATTTCATTAACTTCATCAGAGTCCCAGTATCCTTACCCTCTCATGTACCCTCACCCTTACCACCCTCAAAACAACCACCCTGGCTTCGCTTTGGATTCTGGGTCCTACCCCTCTTCTGCTGAAAGAGACTATAGGTTTGTTTTAATTATTCTTTTCTATGCTGTTGTTTCTTTCGGTTAATAGCAAGATTTATGGTATCCTCAATGATTTTTTCCATAAAAAAGGACCATGTTTCTTTAAGAAAACAGATTTATAATCTTAACTACATATAAGATAGTTGACATGTTATAAGTAATGGCAGAGATATAGGTGAAGGGTATTCAATATGCACCTTAACATTTGTTGTTTGCTCTCTTTTCACATATTCTATGTTTGTAATGACCAAGTGTGTAAGGGGAATATTTATTTGGGCAGGTATTGCCAAGGAATGAAGGATGTGGATGAGTATAGTTTCATGAGTAGAGATGCAAGTGGAGGGGAGAGGGGGAGCTCATGGGAGTTTATCAGGCCTCTGAGGTTGAATAATGAAGATGAAGATGAGAATGAGGAGAAGAAGAAGAAGCACTGCTTTGTGTTGGGAGCTGATTTCAAGCAGGAGAGGCCTATTAAGGAGAGAGATTTCTTTGATGGCTGGCCTCAGAACATTAAGAAAACTTGGATGGGGTTGGAAGTTGAAGGGGATAACTCTAACTCTAAGACCCAGCTCTCCATTTCTATTCCAATGGGCCTTCATGATTTCCCCCAGTGATTGGTTGATTGTTTTTGTTTTATAATTAATTACTCTCTTAACTTAATTTATGCAATATTTATCAAACTTTTTATTTTCTTTGTTGCAGATGATGGAAGCAGAACTTCATGGTTTCCTACTGTGTTGGATATGTGCTAGCTTTTCTTTTGTGTCTCCCTTAATGCTGATGGTCCTTTTGTTTGCTCCCCTTGTTCAATTAATTAGGAGACTGTTTTCTTGTTTGAATGAGAATCTGTGTGTTTGTTAAGAACTTTCTAAATGCTTATCTTGACTAGCTACTCACTCATCTCATTGAACCTAGTATAATAAACAAAAGGGTTAATTCCACTTTAAATTTTCCATCAACACTTTTGTTCCCTCAAATCATTTATTGGTCCCAAGCTGAGTCTAAAAGCTTTCAGAGTCTAAACTCAGGGATGTCTTGTTCCCTAGCATGCAGGTCTCACTGTCACCTCACAAGGACCCATGGATTCAATACTTCTGTTTGGGTTCCGACAGAAATATGTGGTCATGGCATCACCATGAGTTTTAGTAATATCTTGGACCTTTAATGTGGGCCCCTGCAATTTAACCTTCAACCAATGCTTTCTACTCCCTTTCATGAACAAGGCAGGTTCAGGGTGTCTTGAACTTCATAGTGTTTCAGGCCAGTTTTGGTCTTTTCAGCAATTTGCAGCAACAAGCTATGAATTCTTCCACATTTTCTTATTTAGTTGATAGGCTGACAACTCAATCATTCATCTGTTCAAATATACTACATTAATCTCTAAACAATATCTTTCAATTTGCATCAGTTGGAGGCAAACAAACTGATCCTTTAGGCTCCAGCTTAATGTTGGATGAGCGATTTAAGGTTCTGTTGTTCAAACAAAGAAGTTTGGACTTTGTTATTCCATTTCAGTATCCAAACAATAAATGCCTCCATGTGTTTTATCTCTGCAGTTGTCAGATGCTAACTAGCATATCAAACAATTAATAAATGAAAGCCAGCATAGAGAAGGCATCTCTCAGGAACTCCTTTGTAATATTCTTCTCTTAGAAACAAGGAAGTTTCAGTGATTGTGTTCAAGATAGTTTATATGTATGATTGATCGAAACAAAATGATCTGATGCAAATATCCATAGATGCCCAATATAAATACAGTGAGACACAATCCTTGGATAAACAAAGATTCAGTTTCATGGTTCTTACCTTGAGAGAGATTTTGGCGGCACGCTCGCCGCTTGGCGCGTTTCTTCTTTCTTACGCAACGTTGATTCCGGCTGTGATCTGAGCAGGATCCAGTTCCAAGCAAGAAAATAAATTTCGATATATATAAACATATAGAAACAAAACAAAACAAAAAAACAAAACAAAAGATGCCATCAATCTATAAATTCTTAAGATTGCAGGTGTTGTCAGCTCCATGGCATGATGAGAAGCAGAATCAAAATAGTTGACCAGCAGAGAGGAAAGGCTAGCAGCACATAGTGGCAAACTGGCAAAATACAGTACAAAAGCACAGGCCTATAGCCTGACAAGTTAACATGCCTGCAATTGAATCTATCTAACCACTGAAGATATAATTGCTATTCAAGTTTGATCCATACCAAACAAAATTTAAAAATAACGAGACACTAAATATAAATGAATTAATCCTTGGTAGTATTTCCACAGGACACATTGACTCAAAAACCAAAAGAGCATCTCATAACATGGATAGTACATCAAAAAAAAAATAGCAACAAGTATAGAGAAAAATACTGAAATTAACCATATCCTCTCCTCTTTTTCCCCTTCATATATAAATCACAAAATAAATATCTTCTGATGCAATATAATCTCGTGACTGGGTGGGAGAGGGTACGTTGTTGGTGTGCATGCGCTGCTCCCTCTCCTAACCCCAACAACAGACAAACAATCAAACAAAAACGATGTACCAAATGCATAGCACTGCAGTGGAGACAGCTGTTTTGTCTTTGGCCTAATGCTGCAAGACACTTGACTGGACTGCACTGTGGGTACCCATTCACCAAGATCGCAAGATGCCATTGCTGCTCTATTTGAGATAATATGAGCAAAACTTGTTAGGGGACCCATATTAATAGATAACCCATTAATCATGCAACTCACAAATTTGTATCAGCTTTACTACTCAATCCTATTCATGAGTAAATTGTTGTTCAAATCAAGTTGAAACCCATATAGCTAACAAGACTACATTCCGCAGCATTTCAAAATTTCTGAACAGGTATTAAGAGAGCTGGATGCAAGGAAATATCTCAATGGCATTGGTCATACAATTAAAGCTCATCGCCAAGAAATAGGACAGCCACAATGTCCCAAACTAGAAAAAGAGTTCAAAAGGAAGGGGAGCCAGCTAAAATGTGAACATCTTGCATAAATTGGACCCCACACACACATGTTGAAGGCCAAAAATCCAACATAAGCTTTACTTGGAACCCAAGCTCCATGAATACCACCATGGGGCTCCACTTGAGGTGCTCTAAACTAAGCACACCCAAGCTTGAATTAAATTCCACTCAAACAAATAGGGCGAGGCTATGGTCCCATAAACCAATTCATAATCGATCAGCTGCTCCCCAAAAGGTCACCAACAACCACTTGGATTGTCCAAAACAAATCACAGATGAGAGGAAAATGTTCTGACAATTCCCGCAAAGTGAGCTCACAACCAACTACAAATCATATCTAAATCCCCAAACAATCTCTCCTGTTGTTTTCTTCTTCTTCTTTCTGTATACAAACATGTACACAGAGTAATACTTCTTCCATCTGTCCCTCTATATCTAGAAGAGCCAGGGATCGTAAGCCACAAAGGAAATTTATTTATCCAACATGCGTGCATGAGTGTGCACGCACACACAAATACAAAATGTTCGATCATGAAGATAAACCTCAATGCAATGTCCAAACTTTTTATGATTCCTAATTTTCAAGTACATTGACAGAATCTCAAGTCAATGCCGAAAGAGGACTCAGCCGTATTAGCTTCATAGCCTTCAATATCACTGCCGGTACAAATGTAATATTAAAAGGACATTATAAAGACCAAACCTAAGCCCTGAATTAATGAGGCCACTGCAAAAGTATCAAGTTTGAGTTTCAACCTTGATGGAGTTCCTTTTCAGATCTCCTTCATATGTTGTCTTCCGTCGATCTCCTGGTGGATTCTGGAGGGGATCCCCTGTTTTGTGTGGGTCTCAATGGATTTTGAGGAGATTTGGTGATTGGAGGAGTTTGACGTCGTGTACCTGAAAAGAAGTCCTGGGATGGTTTGACGCCACCGAGGACCCTCCGACGGTCAAGTTAGTGCTAGATCCGAGCAGCGTAACGGCTAAGTGGAGTAAAAAATGGCTTACTTGACCCTTCTGTGATGGGGGTTTATATAGTGGTGGAGGCACGCAGCAGCAGGCGCGAGAATCTCGCCGGCCGTTTCGCTCCCAACGTTACGCCCGCGTAGAGAGCGGGTCGCTCATAAATGGGGATCGTGAAGGCGTGGAACGTGGGATGTTGCTGGCGGAGAATCCACGCATGGCGAGAGTCGCGGAGCGACGGTTACGCTCGTGAGCGGTGGAGTTGGTCGGAGGACCGAGGGAGGCAGCCTCGGCCAAGGGGCTCGGGAGCGAGCGAAAAGACCGAAGAGATTTGGTCTTGTGGCAGCCCAGGGCGAGCCGAGGGGCCGAGGAGACCAACCGGCAGGGAGCCCCGAGGAGGGATAGCTTGTGATTGCAGGTCGGGTACAGGGGAGGACTGGTCGGCCTCTGTAGGCACTTTTTCCTGAGTTATAGGGCCCGCCATCCGCCACGTGTCCTGATCCTAAGGGTCGCCAACATCGAGCATCATCATTAGCCCCCCACTCTTGTCCCGACCAGCCAGTAGGTCGGGTCAGGAGTGGACTGCCGGGCCGCCCGGGATGAGCTCCCTCCCAAGGTTTCGTCGGGAATCGTCCCCGGGTCGCGAGCTTCCTTTTCTGCCAGCGAATCAGGGCGAGATCTCTGCATTTAAGGAGGATGCGCCGGTTCGTGCATCTTGCCTTTGAAATGACAGCCCATGTGTCGAGCGTCGGTTGGCTGACGCGACGTGTGCAGATCTGCGACGCCTGAAAGGGTGCGGTCCAGTGCGGGGACGACAAGTGGAGCAATCGGAGCCGTTGGATGCGAGGAGGCATCTTGGCGGGAGACGAAGGGCACTGTTGGATGAGGCCGCTCGTGGCGATAAATAGGGGTGGGCCCGTTCCAGGGCCCCTACTCCTTCATATTTCCCGCTCTTAGTTTCGGTTGCTCGGCGCTCGTCTTCTTCCTTCCATTCTCGTTCCCTGAGGATCATTCTTCCCAAGGTTAGATGTCTTCTCTTTTCGAGTCAGGAGATGTCGTTGAGGTTGGTTTTAGGAACCCTTTAGGTGAGCCTGAGTTCTCCCGGGGAGCAGGGGTCAGCCCATCTTCCCGGGATCATGCGGCGGGGGCAGCCCCCAGGGAGGAGGCGGTTGATGCTGCCCCTAGCGCCTCATGTTGGATAAGGCATGAGGACGAGCTTGCCAACGCTCGGGCTCGCTTCTATATCCCCTCACGTTATACGCTCCGCCTGGCCAAGGAGGGAGAGAGGGCAGCCCAAGTACGGGGCAGGGCGATCGCCCTGTATTTGGAAGCATTTTGGGGTGGAATACGTCTGCCCTTCTCTCCTGAGGTCGTTGCAGCGCTGAACTTCTTCGGGTTAGCCCCCGGCCAGTTGGTGCCGAACTCGTGGAGGATTCTCCTCGGGTTACTGGTCCGCTTGAAGTTACAGGCGATCCCCTTCAGCCTTTCCCTCCTTGATTCTTCCCTCGTCTTCAAAAATCACCCCGGTGGTCGAGCGGGCGACCTGAGGCGGGTTTATCTCTCATTCAGAAAGCGACCAGGGGGCGCTGCTGGGACGGGGGTCGTGGCCCTGCCTTCTTCCATTCACGACTGGAAGAAGAAGTTCTTCTTCGTTCCCCCTCCCGAGGGCGAGGACTGGCCCGTGCCTATAGAGTGGTCGAGGGAGAAGCACTTGCCGGGGAACCAGTCCAGTGACCCCTTTACGACGTGCTGTTA
The DNA here is from genome assembly GCA_030015575.1 of Agapanthus africanus. Taxonomy (NCBI): domain Eukaryota; kingdom Viridiplantae; phylum Streptophyta; class Magnoliopsida; order Asparagales; family Amaryllidaceae; genus Agapanthus; species Agapanthus africanus. Next base: position 641,922,915 of record CM057343.1, read on the forward strand.
TCTGAGAGGGTTCTGAGTTGGGCCGGGCTCAGCCCCGTTGAGTTCGTCGGTAAGTTTAGGTTTTATTTTTTGGTTCGTATATTGCCTGTGTCGCCGGCTCTTTTTACACCTGGTTCTGTGCAGGACTCATGGATATGGACTCGCTCCGGGCTTCCATACGCCAGCCGAGGCCGGTTGCGAAGGTTTGGAGCGCCGTCTCTTCTCGTTCACAGCCTGCCCCGGCTCCTTCTCCCCCGGCGGTAGTGCCCCGCGAGCGCTCGGAGGCGGATCTCGCCCCGGGGCCCAGCAGAGCGCCGGGTCGGAGGCGAGCTCGAATTCTGAAGGACCCAGCCTCGGAGGAGGAGACCGGCTCTCCCTCAAGGCCGCTCAAGAGGAGATCTTCTCGGGGACCGTCTTCGCCGATCACGGTGGAAGGTGGCGGTCTCCAGTTCGCCGTGCCTTCGGGGCTATCCGTCGCGGATAGCCTGCTGCATGAGATAGAGACATCGGCCGGGGGTAGAGTCACCGAGGGGACCTTCAGGGCTCAGCTGGCGTCCATCGCTCAGGAGTCCGTACAGGTAAGCGCTTGCCTTTTATTATTATTATTTCTTGAGGTTCGGTGCTTTTCTCATCTTCCTGATCTCTCTTCTGCCTTTCATGTCCTTTAGCACGTTGCCCTCGCCTTGCGCATGGAGGCCGAGGTGGTAGTCCCGGCGATGAAAGCTGCAGGCCAGCTCGCCCCGCTGGAAGAGAGCTCCAAGCGGGAGCTGGAGGCGATGAAGGCGAGGGTCGTCGCCCTGGAGAGCGAGGTGGAGGCCGGGAAACGGGAGGTTGCCCGGCACCGCGAGGCCACCGCGGTTGCTGAGGCCAAGCTTGAGGACGCTCAGGTGCTGGCCGGCAACCTGAAGAAGACAGTGAAGTCCCTCCGGAAGGAGCTGGGGGCGGCGGCCGAGTGGGCGAAGTCGGCCGACCTGAGGCGGCCAAGTTGGCCGACCTCTCAGCGGCGAAGGTGGTGGAGGGCTACAAGAAGTAGAAAGACTACTATGATGACTTGGCCGTCGCCACGATCCTCATCTGGCACGAGGCCGTCGTTAAGGCCCGGATGCCGGGGTTCGCCGACGAAGAGCTCCGGGACCGGTACCCCCTCACGGACGCCAGCGGGCAGGGGCAGGAGATTCTTGGCGAGTAAGTCGCCGAGGACCCGGCTCGCCTTGTGGTGGATGTCGAGGGCCCCGAGGTTGCTCCTGGCCCCGAGGCCTAAAGCCCCGTCTTCCTCCTCCTTTTTATTTTACCGCGTCTGGAATTTTGTAAGCTTCCGGGCATTTTGTGAGGCTGGGGAGCCAAAAATACCCTCTGTAAAGACTGCCTTTTAGTAATAAATTTTTTCCTTTGGTTTCATTGGCTTGCTCGTAAATTTTTTTTCTTTGCGCTGTTGGGCTTTCATGTCAGGTCGGTTATTTGCCTAGCAATCGTCCGTCGAGTTGATTCAAGCGCTGCTGAGGAGAAGGCGTCTCCATGGCCCCGAAATCGATGGGAGATCGCTCGAGACTTGGATAGACCTGATGCCCCTAGTTGGAAGCTCGGATCCTCTGCGTGTGGTAGGCAGAGGGCTGTCCGCCTTATTTGCGCCGAGATGGATGGAAGCTGCCCTGTTGTCCTTCGGCGAGGGCTTCTGATTTCCGGCGTCGTGGGTAGGTAACTACCAGCCTGGGATGACCGAGCAGGGTAGCTTCCCGGTTGCCTCTTGCAAGATCTTTGATCCTTAAGGACGGAGACCGAGCAGGGTTACTGCCCAGTGCCTCTTGGCGAGGACTTTGATCCCTGTCGGTTGTGGTAGGATGCTACCAGCCGATAGCCGAGCAAGGACTCGACTGCCTCTGGGAGGACTTTGGTCCTTGGTGTGGGAGGGGCTGTAGAAGCCTACCAAGGACCCTTGGCCGGGCATGGTTACTGCTAGGTGCCTCTTGGTGAGGGCTTTTGTCCTGAAGGATAGCCGAGCGAGAGATCCTCAGGCCCGACTGCCTCTGGGAGGGCTTTCTGATCCTTGGCGTTGAGATAAGGAAGCTACCCGCCAGGGATATCCGAGCGATGGTTGGGCTCGACTGCCTCTGAGAGGACTTTCTGATCCCTGGCATTGCGGTAGAGAAGCTACCCGCCAGGGATAGCCAAGCGATGGTTGGGCCCGACTGCCTCTGGGAGGACTTTCTAATCCCAGGCGTTGCGGTAGGGGAGCTACCCGCCAGGGATAACCGAGCAGGGCAGCTGCTGGGTTGCCTCTTAGTGAGGGCTTTGATCCCAGGCGTTGCGGTAGGGAAGCTACCCGCCAGGGATAACCGAGCAGGGCAGCTGCTGGGTTGCCTATTGGCGAGGGCTCTGATCCCTGGCGTTGCGGTAGGGAAGCCACCCGCCGGGGATGACCGAGCAGGGCAGCTGCTAGGTTGCCTCTTGGTGAGGGCTTTGGTCCCTGGCGTTACGGCAGGGAAGCTACCCGCCAGGGGGAACCGAGCAGGGCAGCTGCTAGGTTGCCTCTGGGAGGACTTTCGATCCCTGGCGTTACTGTAGGGAAGCTACCCGCCAGGGATAACCGAGCAGGGTAGCTGCTGGGTTGCCTCCTGGTGAGGGCTTTGGCCTTTAGCGCTAGGGGGCCTGAGGAGGCCAGCTATGGACAACCGGGCAGGGCAGCTGCTCGGCCGAATCTTCGTGAGGTTTCGCCCGACCGTACATTTGCGGATATGGGGAACATGGACGGTTTGCCTGCGCATTGAATGTGGGGGGAGGTGAAGCGCTAGGGTCGCGTCGCTTCGATTCCGTCGGAGGAGGCTTAATGATCGCCGTGTGGCAGCGACTCCTTGGGCGAGAGCGGGTGACCGTTGAGTTCCTCTGGGGGTGCAGCGGGCTATATAAGGCTGAAGGAGTACCAGTCCTTCCTCCCCTTGCAAACAGAGTGTTGAGAATGCAGGACTTCCCCTTTACCATCCCCGAGATCATCAATTTCGAGGATGTGTACCTCTATGACCAGAACTGCACCGAGGACACGGTGCAGTTGGTGTACGGGAGCATCGAGGACCACTTCGGCCGGCTGCTCCCCCGACGTTCCTCCCTGCTGCAGCTGCTGATGTACTCCATCTGGAGGGCGTCGCCGGGGCTTTATAACCCTCTGTCCGAGCAGCTCTATGACGAGGCCGTGGGCAAGCTGCGATCCCTGAGGCGCTTCGGCCTGATCTCCGCGAACCGTCTGGCTCGCTCGGAGGCGCTCATCCGCGAGTGCTACGAGTTGAGGCTTGGGATTAACGCGCGCGGGGGGAACCGAGGGGAGAGGTTGGATCTCGCGAGGCCTCGGCTGGGTGAGATCATTACCGAGTATCACGAGCAGTGCTCTCTGCACCCGCTTCCCCCGCTGTTGTAATAATAATTTTTTTTCTTTTTTTTCTTGCATGTACGACTGATTTTTATTAAATTGACAATAGCCCTAGGGAGAGTTTACATTGCCCCAAAAGAAAAGTACAGGCTAATAGATGACCCTATCAGCGTGGCATGAGCTTCCTGGAGGCTTGTTGGTCTCCGTGCTTAGCGCTGGGTGCGGGGCATTCCGGGTGCCGGACTGGTCATCCGCGGAGGCAAGCATGATCCGGCCGATGGTCAGCTCGGCGGGAGGAGGGCGCTGCTCCTGCTCGCGGTCGGCCTGCCGTTTATCCCTTAAGTAGGCGGCGAGGTGCCCCGATCGGATGAGCTCCTCGATGTAGTCCCGGAGTTGCTTGGAATCCTCGGTGGCGTGGCCCAGCGTCCGGTGGAAGGCACAGTAAGGGCCTCGGGTCCGCTTTGAGGCCTGACGCGGGATTGGAGGGAACTTGAAGAACCCTTCGCCTTGGGCCTCCTCTAATAACACTGCGAGAGAGACGTTGAGCGGGGTGTACTCCTGGAACTTCGGGTGATAGGGCTGTTGACGCTCCGGCCTCTCCTCCCGAGCCCTCTTCTTCTGGTCGGATCGCTCTGCCCGGGGGAGGTTCGCGTTCATCTCGGACTCTAGCTGAACCTCGCGCTCGGTCCACGCCTTGACTTCGGCCATGGTCTTAGGCTGTGCCAACGCAAAGGAGCGCAGCCACTCCTTGTGCCTTAGACCAGATCTGAGCGCCGTGATGGCGGTCTCGTCCTGGTGCTCGGGAACCTCGACGAGGGCGTTGTAAAAGCGGGTGATGTAAGCCCTGAACGTCTCCTTGTCTCCGCTCTTAATTGTGAAGAGGTAGTCGACCGTGCGCTTCTGCCGACGGTTCCCGACCAGAATAGATGAGGGTGGCAGGGAAGGCCCTGCACTGGGCGGCATCGGAATGGTCCTGGAAGCTCATTCCCGCTGTGAAAGCATCCAAATGGTCTTTGGGGTCAGTTTTCCCGTCGAACAGAGAGACCTTCGGGGGTTTGTTGCGCGAGGAGACGTGGATAGCGAGCAGTTCCTCGGTAAACGGTTTGGTGAGCGAGTCGGCGGCGTACTCGGCCCCGTCGGCCGAGAGGTGACCTTCCCGGCGCATGCCCTCGATCTTCTTCTCAAGGGCGTCGAGTCGGCCGTGGTACCCCGAGGACTCGGCGCCTCGTGATCCCTGGCCTCTGCTGTAGGAGACCTGCGTCTGGGCATGGCTCCGGTTCCTCTCGATGAGGTTCCTCAGATCCCCGGGGGCAGTGGCCCTCGAGCCGTCGTTGCGGGCCCCTTCTGTGCGACCCCGTCGGGGGAGAGGGTGTCGGTCATGCTTGTGGGCAGGCGAGGTGACCGACATCTCCTTAGGGGGGCAAGGGTCGCGAGGAGGTTCGAGGCGTGGTGCTCCGGCGGCGGACCTTGGGGTGGAGCCGCGAGGCGCCCAACGGGCCTCAAGGAGTATCGGTCCGTGAGATCCATGGTCAGGAGTCGCAGCCTGCCGGTGATTAGCCGTGTCGACAGGGGCAGAGCGTTCTGGAGGTGGAGGAGCGGCGATCTGGGGCCCAGGCCCGGCCGTTTGGGTGCGGACGAGCGCCTCCACAAGGGACTGTAGCCGATCTATTCGGCTGGCGAGGGCGTGGATGATGGTCGCCGGAGGGGGTTCATTCGCGCCTCCGGTGAGGGGGAGGCGGCGGCTGGTACCCGAATCTTCAAGAGGGTCGCTTGCCATGTGGACGGAGATCGGAAGGACAACTTTGTTTTTGTGGAGTTTGTGTTCCCACAGACGGCGCCAACCGATGGAGGTCCTTTTCAGATCTCCTTCAGATGTTGTCTTCCGTCGATCTCCCGGTGGATTCTGGAGGGGATCCCCTGTTGTGTGTGGGTCTCAATGGGTTTTGAGGAGATTTGGTGATTGGAGGAGTTTGACGCCGTGTACCTGAAAAGAAGTCCCGGGGTGGTTTGACGCCACCGAGGACCCTCCGACGGTCAAGTTAGTGCTAGATCCGAGCAACGTAACGGCTAAGTGGAGTAAAAATGGCTTACTTGACCCTTCTGTGATGTGGGTTTATATAGTGGTGGAGGCACGCAGCAGCAGGCGCGAGAATCTCGCCGGCCGTTTCGTTCCCGACGTCACGCCCGCGTAGAGAACGGATCGCTCATAAATGGGGATCGTTAAGGCATGGAATGTGGGATGTTGCAGGCGGAGAATCCGCGCATGGCGAGAGTGGCGGAGCGGCGGTTACGCTCGTGAGCGGTGGAGTTGGTCGGAGGACCGAGGGAGGCAGCCTCGGCCAAGGGGCTCGGGAGCGAGCGAGAAGGCCGAGGAGACTTGGTCTTGTGGCAGCCTAGGGCGAGCCGAGGGGCCGAGGAGACCAACCGGCAGGGAGCCCCGAGGAGGGATAGCTTGTGATTGCAGGTCGGGTACAGGGATGCCTGGTCGGCCTCTGTGGGCCCTTTTTCCTAAGTTATAGGGCCCGCCATCCGCCACGTGTCCTGATTCTAAGGTTCGCCAATATCGAACATCATCAAACCTAATGTTCAGTACCTGATCAACCCAAGACGAGGTCATTTTGGATTTACAAAGAAGAGAGGAGGGAAAACGGGAAAGAAATCCAATTGTCAGGAATTGGAGATTTCGCCTTCAAGCTTCCTTCAATAATTTCCCAACCAAAAATATCAAACCTGTTTCTAAAGGGTGGTCAGCGATAAGAAAAAAAACCTTACTAATTAACCATGCTCTATTTTATAAGCATCAATATCCAATTTAACCTAGAAAATTGCTTCCACTAGAATAATATCATATGATTTGTACTAAGATAACTGTTGAAGCCAATCAACAGTTCTCTAAATTTATATAAATATCTCATATTGTATCAAAATATGTAACAACATGTGGAATCGTAAGAGGCCCTCCACATCCATATTAGAGCACTCAAGTGTTATAGACGATTATCCTATAATTTGTATCTCTTTCTCCAGTACTTTATGGACTAGCGTTTTTACTTTTTATAATATACACTCCCCGTAGCCCTACTCTTTGCCAATACTGCAAACATATATTTGATTTCTTTTTATATTCTCAAACTACAGGACAAAACAGAAATGTGTTGATATTAGTTCTAGGATGCAGCAATACTGCAAACTTTCTCATACCAAGACTCTAGGTTCTCGATCGAATAGCTATGTTGTGAAGGTTGGAGGAGGAGGAGGAGGAGGAGGAGCTCAGAGCATAAGCAACAAAGGTATCAGAAAGAGCCTGACATTAGCTTCATGGTTATCGTCCTCGTTTACTTCATAAACATGAAAGAAATCAAGTAAATTAGGCTAGCGCAATAATTTGACAACTAACTTTCCTATACATATTGCATGATATAAGAATAATAAACAGATTCCCTCTCACAAACTAAGTGCTACCTCAGTTATTTCGAATAAAAATAATATCCCTACGGGTTCTTCTTGACTTGAAAACTTACTATAATCAAATTAGACTTTTCCTTTTTCTCTACCGATGTTGAAGAAATCAAGAGGGGAAACAGCAAAACCGTTTAGCATCTATGCCGAACGAGCATTTGCACACTTGATTTTGCTTCGCTATATGTATATATATAGTCAGAACACAATTTGGACCTCGACATATTCAGTGTTGGGAACTACCTTGAAACCTTATGAACCGAACAACATGGATAATCTATTAAACAGGGTCTCTACCTAGAGCAATGTGATACCACAACACTAAGAAACACGAGAGGCACATGAGTCCATTACACAACCACGAGAAATTCTTCAAATTACTACATATATATGGACAAGGCTAATAGGCCATAAACATTCGCAGATAAGAATATGCGAACATCCTTTTATTTTTTTTGAGATGCTTCATCGACAACAATAGGAGAGAATGAGTACTCTTCGGCTTCATGGAATCATATGATACAGAATGAGCCATCGATAACAAGCTAAAATTACCTATACAACATGTAATTGCATAAATTAAAGAGTGACGGATTTCGGATCACGTCAAGATGTTGTTTCCCGTTGATCTGCTCATAGCGGCGATGGGTGGCTGAGATTGGATCTGGAGGCTGTCACTCCTGAAGCGTGTGGATCTCAATGGGTTTGGGGTTGCAGTTGCCGAGCTACCTGCAAGGAAGTCCCGGGATGGTACCACCGAGGACCCTCCGACGGTCAAGTTAGACTAGAGATTCGAGCAGAGTAACGGCTTAGTGGGTGAAAAATTGCTTACTTGAACCGTGTGAAGAAGGGGTTTATATAGCGGTGGCAGCAGGCAGAGCAGGCGCGAGAATCACGCCGGCCGTTACGCTCCCGACGTCACGCCCGCGTGATGAGCGGGATCTCCCATTAATGGCGAGACAGGCTCGTTAACGGGGGATCGTGATGGCGCGGAACGTGGGATGTAGCCGGCGGATATCTCGCACATGGCGAGATTCGCGGGATGGCGGTTGCGCCTGTGAGCGGTGCCGTTGGTCGGTCGATGAGACCGAGGAAGACGACCTCGGCGGGAGAGCTCGCGGACGAGCGGGAGAGCCGAGGTATCTTGGTTCTGCTGTAGCCCGGAGACGAGCTGTGAGGCCGAGGAGGCCAATTGTGCTGGGGGCTCGGAGGCGAGCCAGCGTTTGCTTGCTAGGTCGAGCATAGGTGTGGTCTGGTCGGCCAATGTAGGCCCTTTCGTGCATGCTCTGGGACACGTTATCTGCCACGTGTCATGATCTGGGAGATCACCGATATCGAGCATCATCAAAGAGGCATATAAAAAAGGATAGGAAATTGAATCTTAGGATTTTGATGAGATACCAAACCCTTGACAAATAGAATTATGAAAAAGTAAACTAAATAAACAAAGATAACAACTTGATAATTTTCAGTCGATCTCTCGTTCTTCTCTGTTCGATTCATATAGCATGTGGATTATGACATTTTTACATGAAACTCCTTGTCATGTATATTACCGTTTAGCCCCTCATCTAAATGTACTTGCTGGTTCCTTGGTATAACACAAAGAGATATTCATGATTACAATGTTGGTCTCACTTTATAAAGTTATGATTATTGCCGAACAAATTAGTTTGTACTATACTTAGCATTTGATGAAGACCGGAGGAACTATGGGATTTCAGTAAGCCCGCATAAATGAAGAATGAGCCTTCATAAACTACACAAAGATCAAACTCATGAAGATAAGGATCCACCTTTGGGATTTAGAGCTTGTATTATTCTTTCTTATACTAGGAATCAATTGTAAGAGGACTATGAACTAGAGCTAGTGCTACATACAAATTTTGATTAGGCATCCAGAATCACTTTGATTTTATTTTTTCCCCATGCATTTTGTATCAAGATTTCCCCAAAAAATATTGTTTTATATTCATCATACATGAAAATCGTCAACATATACATTATCATGATGGATGAGTTTGTAAGTTTAAAAAACATATTTAATAAATATCCAAGCTTTGTATTATTTTCTAACTTTCATTTACACTCAAAAGAATTTTTATTATAATCGAAAATGAGCTAAAATTGTTATTTCATGTTATGACAAATGTATTGTTAGTAAACTCAAGGTTTTTTCCCGACCCTTAATATTATTCCTGAAATTGTTTTCTAATTTTTATTGTATTTATCAAGTTTAAGAATGGTAAACATATAATTTAAATCATACCTTTTTACCTACTCCATACTTTAGTTATATTTTTGCCTCGGCGCTGAGCAAAAAGACCCGCAATTAACTTTGCATAAAAGTTTAGTTTATAGATATCGGTTATTTATTATCTACATGAAACTTGTACTTATAAAACCCTTGTCTCAAAAGCCACCTACCTCACTTTTTAGGCTGGTAGGTTATCACTTCATTATTAGTTACTTAGCCATATCTTCTCTTGTCTAGCAACTACTGTTGGGAGGGAGAGTCGGTCCACGGAACAGTGCTCGCGACAAAATCCAAATCACGCAAAAATACAATCACGCAATTAAACGATGAAAGACAATGTCACGCCCCGCTTTCCAAAAATACTGGAGTGGAGACGCGACGAGGCTCGCGACGTAGCTTTACTGATAGATAACTCAACTCAATACAGCTACGCTAAGCGTAAAGTAATGCAGTAGTACACAAAATGCAAGATAAATAAAGAACTTTATTTCTTAACCAACATTTATAACAAAGAATTTCAAATCTTATTACACAGATAAAGCGAGAAAGGAAATAAAGCAAACCCTAAACATGTGGCAACTAAGAAAAAAAATGAATGACTAAAAACCCTAATAGTGCGTTGCAATGGAAGCAAAGTCTTTTTTTGGAGCTTCAATCTTCGTCGTCCTGTCCTGCTCTTCTCCTATGGCTGACGGACATTTCGGGAGAAAAAGAAAAAAAATGTCCGTCAGCGAGTTAAACTCGAGTAGGATTCTCAAGGGAAAAAAAATATGGTAACAAGAATAAGTTAAAATATAGTATAGGAAGATTAAACCGATAAACGTAATGTTGTACAATCACGTAGGTAGAAGTGTGGGTAAGATGTCGGTTAGTAACTACTTTTCACACTCCAGTTTGCTTAACTCTTAAGGTATAACGAATTATGATAAACAAGGTAGTTATGTCTTTTAAGTTCATTCAAGTGCATCAGGATATCAAAGTTAGGTGGCACTGTTTTATTTTAAAATCACGAATACATGGTCAGTAAACAGTTAGCATTCCGTTTATGCCCGGGATCACGGAAACAAGATTACCCGTCTATGCCCGGGATCGCGGAAACACGGTCATTGCACACGTACATTGCATACGGTCATTGCACACGATCATCACTCACGTTCATTGCACACGATCATTACATACGGTCATTGCACAAGATTATTAAATATGATCATTAAATTGTTAAGATTACCAGCCAATAAGGAGACAAGTATAAACGGGGTTTCACAAGCCTAGTGGAAAGGAAGACATATAGTATATTATTATAAAACACGGGATTTAGAAAACTCGGGGTGTTTTACTTAAAATATCTAGTTTAGGGTATCAAAATAATAATTTGGTTTATTTAAATAAAACGTAAGTCAAGAATCTAGGAATATTTAATTGTAAACAATGATTCCAGGAAATATTTGGGTAAATTAGTGTAAGATATGTTTTGGTGTCTAAACAAATGTATATAATAAAAAGCATGTAAATATTGTTAAGGGAGAAATAATTAAAGTTGCTTGATGTAGACAACCGGGTAATGTAAATACATATATTACAAGTAAAGAAGTGATGTATTCTAAAAATATAGTTTTTATTTTATGAGTAAATATATCTGCTAATAGTGTAAGATATATTTGGTATGAGTGTTTACTTTAATGCATAACACACATGATTAATGGAATATATTAGTATTAAGAATTATCATGGAAGGTTACAGATCAGATCAGAATATTGATAGAAAAAAAACGATGGGGTGAACAGAATGAGTGGCGAATCCTACCTTGAGTTGAGATATTGATTGATGAGGATAATACGTCGCCCTGTACGGAAACGCTAAAAACTCCGCGTTCAGATTTTTTTTGGACGATCAGATGGCACCGCAGCGTCGACGTCGTCGAGACAAAAAACCAGATATTTTATTTGGAATTTTCGGAGTTATAATGAAGAAGAAAACTCAAGAGAGAGGGGTCCTATTTATATGGTTTAATTATAACAACAAAATCCTCAAAACCCGTTTAAAATAACACCAGAAAACAAAAAAAATCGCGCCCAATCATTGACCTCCGCCGTCGCCCAATCACAAGGCGCCACGTGGCAGCACCCACGCGTTCTCGCGTTGATTGCGCCCACGTGAGTGCTGGCCCGGCCGATTTCTGGCCGTTGGATCTAGGATCCAACGGCCACGATTAATTCCCCCTCTCTATATATTTTTTTATAAAAATTACTTTAAACAGTTTTTTTAAAAAATCGAATTTGATTTTAAAAATAACTAAAAATATTTTAAAATACTGGGAAAATATGGGAAAAATCTAGAAAATCTATTTTGATATTATCTTCAAATTGGGATGGAATTTGGGATGAAAATAATTTGTATGCAACATATCTTACAATCTTTCCCTTCTAAAAATTTATTTTAAATTTCCAGAAATTCCTAAAAATCATATTAATGAATTTTATTTATTATATATATATATATATATATATATATATATATATATATATATATATATATATATATATATATATATATATATATGGAAACATTCTCAAAGCGTTTTCTGACAGCGGAAAAATAATTATGAAAATTTGTAAAAGCCTTCAGAAGGCTCAACATTCTCAAAGCGTTTTCTGACAGCGGAAAAATAATTATGAAAATTTGTAAAAGCCTTCAGAAGGCTCCAGCAATTATATTTAAATACTTAAAAATTATTAAAATATAAAACAATTATTTCAAAACATTTCCTACTAAAATGGAAAAATATTTTGGCACGTGGAAAATTACAAAAATTAATTATTTGGTATTTTAAAATCACAGTCGTTACAATCTACCCTCCTTAAAAACAATTTCGTCCTTGAAATTTTCTTAAAAGAGTATGTCGTAACAGGATAAGAAAGATAAGGATACATTGTTGTAAAGCATCTTCGCACCCCATCGGTTGATATGGAAGGACAATTTAGAAGTCATGAGGTTTGTTGGATAAGATAAGGTTACTAGGAAAAGCTCTTAAGGGGATTGAAATTGGTTTAGGAAGATAGGCAAGTGAAATTTTTGCGGAAGTATAGCCATGATAACCGGATACAAATCAAAGAGTTAAAAAGAGTTACCAGGATGTTCCAAGAATTCATCCTCTATGGCTGATAAACTGAAAACTTGACGCTTGAGCGTGCTTCTCTGTGCTTGATGTGGTACTTGCTGCTTAGAGGGTAAGGGTGGTCCTTGCCGTGTTTCTCTATAGACTGCCGGTCCGGATGCTAGAGTAGTCCTGGGTTCCTGTCGCGGACAACTGTTTGCCCTATGCTCAACCGACCCGCATATCAAACAGAGACTTTTGAGCTTACGACAGTCCCTTTTGAGATGCCCCGACTTATTACAGTAGTTGCAGATGATCGAGGAAGTATCAAAAAATGTCTCATCATGTATTCTTGGCTGAAAATCTCTATTCGGTCTTGAGGATGTCCCTCCTGAAATCTCACTGGCAGGTCGCTTGTTCCCGATCGTCTGATTATTTTTCTTTATTCGTCTCTCTAGGTCCTCGAAATTACGGGCAGCGTCGAGGATCTCGTCATATGTGCGGTAGGCAGTAGTAGACATTGCGGACTGGGTCTTCAAGTCCAAACTCTGTTGGAACCGTTTAGCACGTAGCTCTGGAGTGGCCACTAGGTGTGGTGCAAAGCGGCTTAGCATTGCAAACTCCGCGGCATGCTCATCAACTGTTTTCTCCCACATAGATCCCTGTTGGAGATGGACAAACCTTCTTTCCATCTCAAGATGTGCCACCGCTGGGAAGAACTGAGCATCAAATCGTTCCTTAAAAGTCTCCCAGTTAATCGGTTTTACTAACCGACCCCCCTCGGCCTGCCACCAGATTCTAGCATTCTCAGTTAGTTGAAGCTTTGCAATGTCTACCCAAGCTTCGATTGGAACTTGGGCGGCGACGAGATCGTATGGATCCATTCTTCAGCTTCGAGTGGTGTCTCCGTCCCGGTGAAAGACTTGGGGTGTAGTGATCGAAATTGCTTGACTCCGGACATCCCTCGATTTTTAGAGGCCAAAGCTTGCTCAATCAGAGATCCTATTGCTGGCAACTCTCGAGCAATTCTTTCTGTAGGGCGGCGGTTTGCTGCTGCTGGTTCTCGAGCAGTCCTCGCATCATTTCCATCATAACTGCGGCCTGTCCGTCGCCATTCCTGCGTTCTCTCCTGTTACGGTTTCCATTGCGCCCAGCCATTGCCTTGAAAAGAAATAAGGATCAAATCGAATTCAAAACAGATTCAAGAGGAATGATAGACGTTGAAGTGGGAAGCATATTCTATACCAGGAAAACGAGTAAGTATCAAAGATGGATTCAAGGGAAGGGATTCAAGGGTTTTTTTTAACAAAGGTTGGTTAATGTCCTGCCTTGGCATACTGGACCTGCATGGGCCACCACTAAAACCTGTCACGCCCCGCTTTCCAAAAATACTGGAGTGGAAACGCGACGAGGCCCACGACGTAGCTTTACCGAGAGATAACTCAACTCAATACAGCTACGCTAAGCGTAAAGTAATGCAGGAGTACACAAAATGCAAGATAAATAAAGAACTTTATTTCTTAACCAACATTTATTACAAAGAATTTTAAATCTTATTACACAGATAAAGCGAGAAAGGAAATAAAGCAAACTCTAAACATGTGGCAACTAAGAAAAAAAATGAATGACTAAAAACCCTAATAGTGCGTTGCAATGAAAGCAAAGTCTTCTTTTGGAGCTTCAATCTCTGTCGTCCTGTCCTGCTCTTCTCCTATGGCTGACGGACATTTCGGGAAAAAAAGAAAAGAAACGTCCGAGTAGGATTCTCAAGGGAAAAAATATATATGGTAACAAGAATAAGTTAAAATATAGTATAGGAATATTAAACCGATAAACGTAATGTCGCACAATCATGTAGGTAGAAGTGTGGGTAAGATGTCGGTTAGTAACTACTTTTCATACTACAGTTTGCTTAACTCTTAAGGTATAACGAGTTATGATAAACAGGGTAGTTATGTCTTTTAAGTTCATTCAAGTGCATCAGGATATCAAAGCTAGGTGGCACTGTTTTATTTTAAAATCACGAATACATGGTCAGTAAACAGTTAGCATCCCGTTTATGCCCGGGATCACGGAAACAAGATTACCCCGTCTATACCCGGGATCACGGAAACACGATCATTGCACACGTACATTGCACACGGTCATTGCACACGATCATTACTCACGTTCATTGCACACGATCATTACACACGGTCATTGCACAAGATTATTAAATATGATCATTAAATTGTTAAGATTACCAGCCAATAAGGAGATAAGTATAAACGGGGTTTCACAAGCCTGGTGGAAAAGAAGACGTATAGTATATTATTATAAAACACGGGATTTAGAAAACTCGGGGTGTTTTACTTAAAATATCTAGTTTAGGGTATCAAAATAATAATTTAGATTTAGTAAAGTTGGATTATTTAAATAAAACGTAAGTCTAGAATCTAGGAACATTTAATTGTAAACAATGATTCCAGGAAATATTTGGGTACATTAGTGTAAGATATGTTTTGGTGTCTAAACAAATGTATATAATAAAAAGCATGTAAATATTGTTAAGGGAGAAATAATTAAAGTTGCTTGATGTAGATAACCGGGTAATGTAAATACATATATTACAGTAAAGAAGTGATGTATTCTGAAAATATAGATTTTATTTTATGAGTAAATATATCTGCTAATAGCGTAAGATATATTTGGTATGAGTGTTTATTTTAACGCACAACATGCATGATTAATGGAATATATTAGTATTAAGAATTATCATGGAAGGTTACAGATCAGATCAGAATATTGATAGAAAGAAAAACGATGGGGTGAACAGAATGAGTGGCGAATCTACCTTGAGTTGAGATGTTGATTGATGAGGATAATACGTTGCCCTGTACGGAAACGCTAAAAACTCTGCGCTCAGATTTTTTTTTGGACGACCAGATGGCACCGCAGCGTCGTCGTCGTCGAGACGAAGAACCAGATATTTTATTTGGAATTTCGGAGTTATATTGAAGAAGAAAACTCAAGAGAGAGAGGTCCTATTTATATGGTTTAATTATAACAACAAAATCCCCAAAACCTGTTTAAAATAACACCAGAAAACAAAAAAAATCGCGCCCAATCATTGACCGCGACCGCCGCTCAATCGCGAGGCGCCATGTGGCAGCACCCATGCGTTCTCGCATTGACTGCGTCCACGTGAGTGCCGGCCGGCCGATTTCTGGCCGTTGGATCTAGGATCCAACGGCCACGATTAATTCCCCCTATATATATATTTTTTTATAAAAAATACTTTTAACAGTTTTTTTTTAAAAAATCGAATTTGATTTTAAAAATAACTAAAAATATTTTTAAAATACTGGGAAAATATGGGAAAAATCTAGAAAATTTATTTTGATATTATCTTCAAATTGGGATGGAATTTGGGATGAAAATAATTTATATGTAACATATCTTACCATCTTTTCCTTCTAAAAATTTATTTTAAATTTCCAAAATTCCTAAAAATCGTATTAATGAATTTTATTATATATATATATACTCAAAGCGTTTTCTGACAGCGGAAAAATAATTATGAAAATTTGTAAAAGCCTTCAGAAGGCTCCAGCAATTATATTTAAATACTTAAAAATTATTAAGATATAAAACAATTATTTCAAAACATTTCCCACTAAAATGGAAAAATATTTTGGCACGTGGAAAATTACAAAGATGAATTATTTGGTATTTTAAAATCACAGTCGTTACAGACAATATAAATTAAAGTGCAGGAATAGGAAAATAATCAATCACAAACAAAATAGATTTGTTAACGAGGTTCACCCACCGTATGGCTAGTTCCCAGCAGAGCAAAATATGCAAACGTCTATTATACTTGAATCAAGTTTGCACACACTAACAACTCTAGAAGATTTCTCTCAAATCTCTCTATACAAATCTCTCTTAGGCTTTACCTCTTGTGATGATGCTTGTGATAGATCCAAATGCCTCACTCATAAGATGTGCTTTTATAGCACCTAGGACAATGTCACCATCTAACAAAGTCGCCGCCTATCATTGTCACCACCTAACAATGTCATGCATGTCAAAAGTGGCACATAACAAAGTCACCACCTAATATTGTCATCACCTAATAATGTCATGCATGTCAAAAGTAGCACCTAATAAAGTCACCACCTATCATTGTCACCACCTAACAATATCATGCATGTCAAAGTAGCACCTAACAAAGTCATCACCTAACATTATCACCACATAACAATGTCAAGCATGTCAAAAGGTGGCACCTAACCCTAGACTTTAATTTGCATCAATTTTCAACAAACTTCACCTTGATGCAAATTCATCACAATCTCGACATTGTCCCACTTAGAGTATTTTTTTGCTTGATTCTCAGCACTAGTAAACTTCACACGATTCCGCTGCAGCTCTCTTCTCATCAAATTTTCATGGAGAGATTCACCAACCTGCAACAGAGATCCAGCTTATCTCTGTCTACTATTTTGGTGAACATATCCACCGGATTCTTTTCTCCCGCGATCTTCTGCAGTGTCAACTCACTATCTTCCAACGGCTATGTATGAAAATGGTATCACACCTTAATATGCTTCGTCCGAGAATGATATGCTGCATTCTTCGCCAAATGTACTGCACTTTGGCTGTCGCTCCACAAGATATTGAAGTCTTGTTTCTTACTCAACTCTTCGAGTAACCCATTGTAACCATATCATCTCTTTGCTGGCTTCCGTGATCGCCACGTACTCAGCCTCCGTAGGTTGACAATGCTACCACTTTTTGCAGTCGAGATACCCACTCACCGCTGTTCCCCCAACTGTAAATACGTATCCTATTGTGCTCTTCCCACTATCTCGATCACCCGAGTAGTCCACATCAACGTAACCTAGAAGAGTCACCCCTGAATCATAAGCAGTGACTAGACGTACCCCTAAGATACCTCAAAATCCACTTCACCGCATTCCAATGCTCCTTCCCCGGTTTTGCATATACCGGCTCATAACTCCCACTGCATGTGCAATATCTGGTCTCGTACTCACCATTGCATACATTAAACTCCCCACCGCAGAAGCATAAGGCACTCTTGCCATCTCGTCTTTCTGCTCTTGAGTTGTCGGGCAAAACTCCTTCATGAGTTTGAAAATGTTTTGCTAAAGGCGTACTCACCGGTTTTGATTTGTTCATGTTGGACCGTTTCAAAACCTTCTCGATATAGTCCCTTTGCAATAACCACAGCTTCCGTTGCTTCCTATCTCGAACGATCTTCATGCCCAAAAATTTGTTGACCGCTCCCAAATCTTTCATTGAAAACTTTTCGGCAATCATCTTCTTCAGACTTTGAATTTTCTCGAAGTTTGGACCCGCTACCAACATATCATCTACATAGAGTGATAGAATGATATAGTTTCCATCCTCAAAAGTCTGAATATTAGACACAGTGATCTGACTCACCACGCAAAAATCCCGTCTCTAACATGAACTGATCGAATTGAGATACCACTGTCTTGGAGCTTGCTTAAGGCCGTACAAGCTCTTTCGCAGTCTACACACCATAGTTTCTTTTCCCTTCACCTCATATCCCGGTGGCTGCATCATATAGATCTCCTCCACCAAATCTTCATGAAGGAACGCAGTCTTCACATCAAGCTTCTCCAAGTGCAGATCCTCCACCGCCACAGTACTAAGGATCATCCGAATTGATGTCATTTTCACCACAGGGAAAATTATCTCTTGATAGCCAATTCCTTGTTTTTGCGCATATCCCTTGACTACCAAGCGAGCCTTGTACCGCTTCACACCATCGGCCTCATCTTTTATCCTGTACACCTATCTATTCAGCAACACTTTTCGACCCTTGGGTAGCTTCACTAGGTCCCACATTTGGTTCTTTTGTAGGAATGTTAGGCACAGGCACAAGGGTCTACGTGGCATCAACCATGCCCGATTTAAAATTTTAGCCGTGCCGAACAACCGTAAACAAGATCTTTATACTAGAGATTAGGCGAAAACAAGCATGTTAAACACTTTAACACTAAGTGAGAGGGATTACAACCTTTGTAGATCCGGTACTTCACTTCATAAGCTCCGTGTTGTGGTCCATTCGCTGCGATCATCATGTTCCGGACTCTCGAGAGGCTCCACGAAGAGAAAGATGTAAGCTTGCTTCCGATCTTCGATAACAAAGATGATCTACCTTGAAGTTTTATTAACACAAGCTCTCACTCACTAAATGAAGTGAACACTCTCATCTAAATGGCAAGGATAGATGAGGATGATGAAGTAGGATTTTTGCTTTCATTTGTTTTCTTTTCTCACTCATTTTCATCACAAATAATCAAATCAAGAAAGCTTTTTCCATGAAAAGAGAAGGAAGAAAAAGAAGATCATGAATAATCCTTTTGTGTTGAATAATGAAAAGATGATAATGATGAATAATGCAACCATGGTTAACTAAACCTTTGTAGAGATTTAACTAGGGCTAGGTTTTGAGTTTGGTTAAAGCATGAGTCACTTGAAAATATCTTTACACAAAACAAAAAGAAACCTTCTAGAATGTTCATGAATGAACTAACCCAAATCAAACCCTAACCTTGTTTAATCTCCACTAAACATGTTGCATTAGTAATCATATCATTTTACAATATTATATATCACATATATAATATTTATTGTAACAAAATAAAATAATACAATTAACATATATCGCATATATATCAATGTATTACCCGAGTGAGAAAAAGAATCTTTTAGTGAGCTAATATTAGTTAATGTAATTTAATATATCATATATATTATTATACATTAAATTATCGAATCAACACTTGATCCGACAATCTGGCTATATCGAATATAACCGACTAATATATCATGTACCGATTCATCGAATCAACACTTGATCCGACGACCCGGCTGATATCAAATATCGCGAGAATATAATACGGTATCTCATATCGCATTATCCTCGGTCCTGCACATATCACATATGTGCTCCTACTCCGTTTTGCCTGAGCCAAGAAACCTCTGTATAGGACTCTAAAGAATCGTTAATACGCCGGCAGTAGGTGGTGATCATATCAAACACCCACAAGCTGCAAGCGGTCAGCTAAACGTAACATCCATCCAGGT
Source organism: Agapanthus africanus (assembly GCA_030015575.1). NCBI lineage: Eukaryota > Viridiplantae > Streptophyta > Magnoliopsida > Asparagales > Amaryllidaceae > Agapanthus > Agapanthus africanus. The sequence continues at coordinate 641,942,188 of CM057343.1, forward strand.
ATTGAGCGATCAGAAGATCAACAAGCAAGCCTGTATATTCTCCTGCAAATCCAATCAGTAACACTCCCGTACAGTCCGGTCTCGTCGTCTGATATGTCGCATATCTCACCTAGGGGTGGTAAAAGTCAGACCCCAGTAGCTCGATAAGTCGTGTCGATATGAGGTCTATAACAGTTCGAGAAACTACTGATAACACTTACCAGTAAATCTCAGCAACCCTGGCCAGGGATTTCCAGTTATAGCCAATCGAACACAGCACAACATCAACTCCCTATACCGGGAGAGACGAAAACCCTCCTATCGCTCATTGCCTCCATGTGATTCGGGACTGTACCCAAAAGCCACCTTTTTGCACGCCCACTTGGACGTGGTATGATGGAAATCAAAGCACAGTGGGAATCACACAAAACTCTATGACGATCTCGGGTCAACAGACTACTCTGTACCAGTGTCACCGGAGAACTGCCATCTGACGTGAGGTATAATACCATCTAGGAGTTCTCGGCGAGTCCGTCCAGTGTACCCAGTCTCTACTGAGCACCCGTACACCATCCTTGATGTCAAACACCGATGGATATGGGATCATCCATCGCCCATCATATGGGTCAAGATGCGTATACGCTAGTCTACTCTGGTGTATCGATGCCCTGTCTCGATACACCCTCGACTAGGAACAGTTATAGGATGTACTCGTCGACTACCGTGGCCCCACTAGTATGATCTCATCATAGTCCCAGTAGTCGAGTACATATCCTAAGGGCTTTATCAACATGTAACATAGAGACAATCAGAGTATATGTTAAGATAAAGTACAACCAGATAGCATACTATCATGTCGAGCAAGAAAGTACTCCCTATATATGTCCAAGCATCCATTACAATATATATCGTATGTACAGTAATGGCCTCTAGGGCATACATATAACTAACAATCTCCCAATTGCACTAGGGCCATCTGTTGTGGTATCACATACCCAACAATTAGCTGTGGTTGAAGTATCTCATACTCAACCATCCCATAAAAGTCTATACTGGGAAAAAGGCCTTTGTGAGTAGATCCGCGCTGTTGTCCTCTGTGTCTACTCTCCTAACCTCGATCTCCCTGGAGATCAACCATCTCCATGATCAGGTGATACTGCCTAAGAATTATATCTGGATTTCTGATGGGACGGTAGTTCCTTGGCTAAAGCCACAACTCCATTGTCACACAATGGTAGGAACGAAGTTCATCTCATGAACTTACATATATCCAGACTGCCTCTTTGGTAGCATCCTTGGTAACGATGTATCTTGCCTTTAATCGTCTAGTAAGTCACAGTATCTAGCTTAGAACTCTTCCAACATACTGATTGAATGAGATTTCTCGGTGTGTATGTAGAAAGTGTATAGAAATCACAACCAAAAATATTTTGACCGCAATCAATAACGGTGTCGATTGTAGCGCGTTAGCGAGTGTGGATCGTCCATGGGAAAAGTGAGATCCGTTCAAATTTGAATTAGATGAATTGAAAATTAAAGAAAAGAAAGAAAAGACAATTAAATTCAAGATTTATAAAATGAATTCAAGAATCATCTAGATCTAAATCTAATTAACAAGAAAACATTAAAATCAAGAATCAAGAAGTGATGATATCCAATCCAATAATCAAGAATCGAAGTGAGGCTCGTAGGAATCGATCGGATCTATAGATGTGATGAAATCTATTGATTACGTATTCTTATCCATCGATGAATTGATACTAGATCGATGATGATCAACGAGAATTAGGGATTTCTTGCGGAAACTAAAGTTTCATCATCTATCCTTTGTCCTTTCGTTGATTTCATTCACATTCTAGCCTCTAGTAAATTCAAGAATCAATCGTGGATCCCTAATTTCGAGCGAACACAATCAAGAAAGCATCGCATCGAAACTAGGTTGTCGATTCTTCAATTTGCTAGGGTTTACAAACTCGTAGGACTTAAGAATCATTTCAAGATTTGTCACATCATCATCTATTGATCGTCTCGACTCCTTCACGAGCGGAGTTTTACTCAAACATCATAACAAGAACCACAATCAAGAATTGAGATCGAATCATGATGCAAGAATTTAAAGAAAGCAAGATAAAAGAATTTCACCTTTATTTATCAACAATTTTGTTACAATTCTCTCAAGATCTACAAGAGGAAAGAACTCGATCGTCGATTTCGGCTTCGCTCGGCTCCTTGAGTCGTGGATCTCCTTGAATCACTTGCTCCGATGAAGTCCGGCGTCGCTTTCTAAAGGATCGAAAGCTTCATGCTTGATTTGGTACTCGAAGTTCTTGATTTTGGCTTGGATTTGAATGGATTAGGGTTAGGGTTTTGAGGCACAAGTTGTGTCACTCAACTTGTGGGTGGAAGAGATGATAGAATCAACAACTTTCAACAATCTTTTGAAGTGAAGCCTAGAGTTCCTTTTATAGCCTTAAGAATAATTAGCTTCCTTTGTAAGCTAGGATTAGGTTAGCTTCCCTTGTAAGCTTGGTTTTGATTAGCTTCCCTTATAAGCTTGGTAGTTAGGAGGAAGGTTCTAGAGTTAGTTAGTTAGAGTTAGCTTCCTTCATAACCTTGGAGGTTAAGGAGAAGCTTCTAGGTTTAGTTTGTTAAGTGAGAAGCTTGCTTTGGAAGCTTGGAAGTTTAGCTTGAACAAGGAGTTTGCTGATCTGGCAGAAGACTCTGGAGAATTCTGGAATTTGTTATAGCTTTCTGAGGTGTAGGCACTGAGAGGAGAATACTGCAGTGAATCTTTTATGATGACGTGGCAATAAGGCCGCGGATCCGCGGCACGTGCCTGCTTCGACCGCGGATCCGCGGTCACGTGAGAGCTTCAGTGTGTGGATTTCAGTGTGATGCTTCCTCTTGACTTAGTGGTATCTTTATGATATGTTGACTTTTATAATTCCTTCTGTATTACTGCCAGATTAAAAGTCTTTGAGTTGGCGTATTTTTTATCAGCACTTTAACAGTTTTGGCTCGGTTCCTGGAATTTCCTGCACAGACTTCGAAACAAGTGTTGCGCTATACAAGGATGATGCGATGCCATGATAAACACTTAATTTCCCTCGAAATGCCGGTTTTAGTATACAACACAGATAATCTGGTATTTTACGACTGTTTTGCTAATATGTGCAATATGCAAACCGAACACTTCTAGATGAGTGCAAATGATAGGGAAATTGACGTGTTAAAAATACATTATTTTCGACTGATCAAATTCCCCCAAACTTATTTTCGGTCGTCTCCAGCGAATTGTTTTATTAAAAAGAGAAGGAGAAAATAAAGAAGGAGCACACTTTCGTAGGCAACACGATTGCACTGAGCACGTGCAACAAGCCTTTAAACCTCTAGGTGTCCCTAGTAGGAGGAATGTTGTCTCCTGAGAGTTTTCAGCGGATTGCACCCACAAAATCCAATAATAAAAGGAAGACCGTGAAAGTTACATTTAAAGATAAGAATTGTAAAAGAAATACTTTGAAAATTAGAGTTTCCAACTATGCTAGCTTTTCGGTTGTCATGAGCCCTATCTTAATAGTCATGAAAAAAATGTCAGAAATCACATCATCCCTCGATAAAACATCGTCTTTATTCTTCATTCATATCTTTCTTCCAAATATCGATCATATAGCCCTACGTGTGTGTAAAGAACATCCCAACACCCGGAGAATTCAATTCAAGCTATCATACTCTTGTCCATCCACCTCAGTACTTTTTAATTAATGAATATTTAGATGGATTTGCTCACACACTTTCATGCGACCGTTAATACTTCTTAAGGTACTAACCGACCGATTACTCATGTGCTTACTTATTAGGTGTTTTTCCTCGTCTTGCACCACCTAAGGCTTAGCAGTGACTCCCAGACCAGTTGGTCTAAGTCACTAGGTGAAGAGGCACCCTCGCTATATTTTTTTATTGCTGCCTTAGCGATAACAAAACCAGTGTTCATTTTTCTCACCATTTTATATTTTATTCACTTTTTTTTATTTCTTTCATACATCGGCTTTTAGACAAGAGCATTTCAAGGTATCCTCTACTATCCCGAGTTTCAAGACGTGTGTAAGTGCGAATAGTAGGGTATCAACGTTCAAAATGTTTGGCTTCCAGAATAGGAACTATTTTTCAGACTTATTTTTATCCTCAGATTAGTGACTTCCTTCATCTTACTAACCCTTGGGACAACGGCTCATAACTACTTATTATTAGTTCGTATAAGAAAACTTCTAATTTTCTTGGTTTTCTTAAATTTTTCCAATCTTTTGGATGTAATTTTTCACTATCTAATCTTTTATTATCTTATTTATGTACAAAATATTTTTTTATTTTTTGAAATTTTTTAAATTTTTATAGATTTTCAAAATTGTTTTGTGCTTATGCAAAGTATGATGCAAATGATGCGAAAATAAGCACAAACCTCCCCAAACTTGTTTTCAACAGTGTCCTCACTGTTGCCATCTGCTAAATCTCAAAAACCTGTAAGCTTGGGAGAAAATTTATTAATGGGGGCAAACTATTTAAGTGAAGATCCTCCCTCAAACTTATTTTTGGCTCATCTTTTTGTGTAAAAAATTTCTTTTCAGGAGCCAGATTATACCCCCCCAAACTTGAGTTAAGCCATGTTAATCTTTGAGAATCATAAGAGGGGGTCAAGAATCATTGGTCGATACCACGCTTTGCAAAGATTGAAAGTTAACACCAACCATTCGAAAATTTTATCAATGCAGTGCTCAGGTTGGTGGAAGAAGAAGTGGGGAAAGGGTAAGTGGTGGAATAGAATGTGTGTACGTCTCATTTTGGAGAGACAATGGAGTGAATGTGATGGATTGCTCGCATTCTTTTTACAGTCCAGAAGAAGGGGTGGAGGTTCAATTTCATTGATTGGGAGATGATTCATCTCAACACCCGTGTTTTTCAGAAATACGAGTTCATCAGTGAAGATTCCATCAATACCCCGGAGAATAATGTCATCACAAAGCGCGGGGTGATCTTCAGACTCTAAAAGCAGTTCATAATCAATATTAGTTGTTGACCCGGACATCTCAGTGGAAGAGTCCGTATGTGTATCAAACATAGTTGGGTCAAACAATAACATATGAAAAGAGTCAAGATCAGTATCATGAGGATCGTCAAATTCGCTGCTGTCGAGATCCATTAAGTCGACAGAACAGATCTGAGCAGTAGGTTCGGAGGGTACACTTCCCAACTTGTAAATGTTCAGCTCAATTGACCTATTCCCGAAGGATAGGGTCATAGAACCATTACGACAGTTGATGATAGTATTGGAAGTGGCCAAAAAGGGGCGACCTAAAATCACCGGAATTTGATTCCGTGGGTTCGCTACAGGCTGTGTATCAATTACAATAAAGTCCACAGGGAATATAAATTCCCCGATTTTTATTAACACATCCTCCAGTTCACCCCTAGGTTTGGTGATTGATCGGTCAGCCATCTGGAGAGTGCAATGAGCTGGTTTCAACTCTCCGATCCCTAACTGCTCGTAAACCGAGAAAGGAAGCAGGTTAACACTTGCACCAAGGTCTAGTAGAGCACGATTAATGTGTTTTCCCCCGATAGAAATGGAAATCGTAGGATAGCCAGGATCTTTACGTTTCCTCGGTAATTGCTGGGGGAAAGCCGTGTCTACAGTCTTTGCCATGAATATCTTCTTGGGCACTTGAGTCTTCCTCTTTCTAGTGCACAAGTCTTTAAGAACTTTCGCATATGCGGGGACTTGTTGTATTGCATCTAGAAGAGGGATGTTGATGCTAACCTGTTTAAACATTTCAGTGATCTTCTCTATTTATGGACTCAGTGTGTTTCCCCTTAACCTATTCGGGTAAGGAGCTTGACCAATAAGATCAGGGTCCAACATTGGAGAAGATCGTGTGGGTGGGAACGATCTAAGAATAGGAGTGGGGATCGTTTTCAGTAGACTAGAAGAGCTGGGCTGAGGTGTCGAGCCTTGGGGAAAACGGAGAATAGGCTCGGAAGAAGGTGGTGGGGTAGAAGAACTGGGGTCAGAATTAGAAGTAGAAGTGGAAGGAAAGGTATCAGCCGGGGTATCATTGATAGATTTTTTAGTGTCATCAATCTCTTCCCCAACGTGATTGTCAAGCACTCTTCCAGATCTCAACGTGATTGCATTCACATGATGTGAATAGCCAGGATTGGGTAGAGGTTGAGCTGGAAGTTTCCCTTTCTCTCTTGCACTCATTTCGGTTTTTAATCGTGCAATTTCTTCTTCCATCGATTTAATAGTCTCGCTTTGGGACGCAGAGTTTTTCTCAATTTTATCGACGGAAGACTTCATCTCAGCCGAAACTTGCATGATATTTGTTAGGACCAAATTCATGTATTGTGCAAATGAAGAGGATTCATCAGTCCCGGTCAACTGCAAAGGACTAGATGGTGCAGGTGTGTTGACCGGATTTTGGAAGTTTTGTGCTTGGAAGGGGTGCTGACTCAATTGAAGTGGTTGCTGTTGTGGTGGAGGGACCCTTTGGAAATTGGTTTGGTTTGGAACCGTGTTTTTATTTTGTTGTTGGTTCCAAGCAAGGTTAGGGTGATTCCTCCAACCCTGATTATAAGTGGAAGAAAATGGATCGTTTCTAGGTCTTTGAAAAGCAGCATTGGTATGCTCGTGACCTTGAAATGGAGAATTCAATGGACATTCTTCCGTGAGATATGATGGATCAGAACAGCATCCACATACAGTTTTGGAGAGTGACATTTGATTTAGGGTGGCGGCTAAAAATTTGTTTTCCATAGTCCCGAGTTTCTTTTGCATAGCTGAAATGTCAGCTCTAACTCCTATGGAAACATCCGATTGGTTATTGCCACCCCTAGAAGATTGACTCACACCCTCCCACTGTAAAGATTTTTCAGCGAAATCTTTTAGAAATTTCCAAGCTTCCCCATCATCCTTGGTTATAAAAGTGCCTTGACACATGGCTTCAAGGTTTTGTTTAGTGGTAGGGTTAATGCCCTTATAAATGATTCGGCACAGATCCCATCTCGGGATGCCGTGATGTGGACATTGAACCAAAAGATCCTTGAAGCGTTCAAAGCACTTCGAGAATGGTTCAGTCGGAAGCTGGGTGAATTGATTTAGTTCACTACGGACTCGAGCTGTCTTTTGCATAGGGTATAATTTCTTAAGGAATGCCGCAACGAATTCTTCCCAATTCGAAATGGAATGTGCGGTAGTGTTATATAGCCACTTCTCGGCTATATCGCACAAGGTAAATGGAAGAAGACGTAGACGCATAGCATCCACAGAAAGTTATGATGTACCCATCATTGCGCATACATTTTCAAATTTGGTGATAAAGACGTATGCGTCTTCAGACTCGAGACCGTGGAATTTGGGTAGAAGATTGATGTATTGGGGTTTAATCTCAAAATTATCCCCGTTGGCTGGTGGAATGGATAAGCAGGTCGAAAGAGGACCTCGCATAGGATAGCACCTATCTTGGAGAGAGATGCGGGGTGGATTCTGCGCACCTACGGACGGCGGCAGATTAGTGGTAAAGAAGTTCGATGGAGAAGGATCCATCGGTGTGGGTGTGGTGGTGGGTAAAGAAGAGGTAAATATAGAAATACCGACTTCGGAGTCGATCGAGGGAACGCGGACTAAACGGGCACTAGAATCCCGTGTCCAGCCTATCTTGCACTAAAAGGTTTAGTACAAGTGGCAGCGTTGATATAATTAGGGGAAAGATGAAGTGGTTGGTGTTTGTTTTGAAAAATATACGGATTTTTGAAAAAATGATGCAAATCACAACAAATGCAACAAGAAACCCTAAATCTAGTGGTCACCTAGGTCAAGGCTCTAGACCGCTCCTAACTGCCAAAAGACAAGTCGCAGGATCAATCCTCCACTGCCTCTTTGTCTCTCCTGTGGCCAGGTAAGTGCCAGGTAAGTGGGAGGTTCTCCACTACGTAAGTAGTGGGCCTAATTAAGTAACCACAAAAGAAACGCGGATAAACAATGGATTACCCACGGCCTTCTCTTGTCCTAAGTGAGCGCGACGGTCCTTAGAGTCAAGTCTAGATTTCTTTTAATTAATGAGGGTAATGCGGATGCAAGTTTGTGATTTTTGGGGCTTAGGAAGGGTAATGAACTCCCCACCTAATCTGAATTTGGCCGTGCCCCTTAAATTCCGTATTAATATCAAACAACCAAAAATCAAAACACGCACAATTTTTTATTGCTTTTTGCGGCGCTGCGAATTTTTGCAAAGAAACCTGCAGCAAATTGTTAATTGGAGCAGATTGAGAGAGATAAGAAAGTAAGAAATTTACATAGAAGTTTTTGTTCAGCACTGCTACAGTACCGCCGCGGTTCAGCCGCATTAAGCCACTATTGCCGCGGAAACGCTGCGCGTTTGAAGAATTCATGCACAAAAAATTCACAGCAAGCTCCTGTTCACTTCCTCAGCTCTCTGGAATTTTCCAAATATTTTTCCAATTGCTCAGCAGACTCCAGATTTTCTTGCAAGAAATCACAACGAATCGTTAGTGTTTTGCGCGAATTTTGATCTCAAAATTATAATGGAATAAACTTTTCAACTCAAATTTCAAAAACGAACGAATTAGCGCACGATCCCCGGCAACGACGCCATTTGATTGAATGAGATTTCTCGGTGTGTATGTAGAAAGTGTATAGAAATCACAACCAAAAATATTTTGACCACAATTAATAACGGTGTCGATTGTAGCGCGTTAACGAGTGCGGATCGTCCACGGGGAAAGTGAGATCCGTTCAAATTTGAATTAGATGAATTGAAAATTAAAGAAAAGAAAGAAAAGACAATTCAATTCAAGATTTATAAAATGAATTCAAGAATCATCTAGATCTAAATCTAATTAACAAGAAAACATTAAAATCAAGAATCAAGAAGTGATGATATCCAATCCAATAATCAAGAATCGAAGTGAGGCTCGTAGGAATCGATCGGATCTATAGATGTGATGAAATCTATTGATTACGTATTCTTATCCATCGATGAATTGATACTAGATCGATGATGATCAACGAGAATTAGGGATTTCTTGCGGAAACTAAAGTTTCATCATCTATCCTTTGTCCTTTCATTGATTTCATTCACATTCTAGCCTCTAGTAAATTCAAGAATCAATCGTGGATCCCTAATTTCGAGCGAACACAATCAAGAAAGCATCGCATCAAAACTAGGTCGTCGATTCTTCAATTTGCTAGGGTTTACAAACTCGTAGGACTTAAGAATCGTTTCAAGATTTGTCACATCATCATCTATTGATCGTCTCGACTCCTTCACGAGCGGAGTTTTACTCAAACATCATAACAAGAACCACAATCAAGAATTGAGATCGAACAATTCTCTCAGGATCTACAAGAGGAAAGAACTCGATCGTCGATTTCGGCTTCGCTCGGCTCCTTGAGTCGCGGATCTCCTTGAATCACTTGCTCCGATGAAGTCCGGCGTCGCTTTCTAAAGGATCGAAAGCTTCATGCTTGATTTAGTACTCGAAGTTCTTGATTTTGGCTTGGATTTGAATGGATTAGGGATAGGGTTTTGAGGCACAAGTTGTGTCACTCAACTTGTGGGTGGAAGAGATGATAGAATCAACAACTTTAAACAACCTTTTGAAGTGAAGCCTAGGGTTCCTTTTATAGCCTTAAGAATGATTAGCTTCCTTTGTAAGCTAGGATTAGGTTAGCTTCCCTTGTAAGCTTGGTTTAGATTAGCTTCCCTTGTAAGCTTGGTAGTTAGGAGGAAGGTTCTAGAGTTAGTTAGTTAGAGTTAGCTTCCTTCATAAGCTTGGAGGTTAAGGAGAAGCTTCTAGGTTTAGTTTGTTAAGTGAGAAGCTTGCTTTGGAAGCTTGGAAGTTTAGCTTGAACAAGGAGCTTGCTGATCTGGCAAAAGACTCTGGAGAATTCTGGAATTTTTCATAGCTTTCTGAGGTGTAGGCACTGAGAGGAGAATACTGCAGTGAAGCTTTGATGATGACGTGGCAATAAGGCCGCGGATCCGCGGCACGTGCCTGCTCCGGCCGTGGATCCGCGGTCACGTGAGAGCTTCAGTGTGTGGATTTTAGTGTGATGCTTCCTTTTGACTTAGTGGTATCTTTCTGATATGTTGACTTTTATAATTCCTTCTGTATTACTGCCAGATTAAAAGTCTTTGAGTTGGCGTATTTTTTATCAGCACTTTGACAGTTTTGGCTCGGTTCCTGGAATTTCCTGCACAGACTTCAAAAAAAGTGTTGCGCTATACAAGGATGATGCGATGCCATGATAAACACTCAATTTCCCTTAAAATGCCGGTTTTAGTATACAACACAGGTAATCTGGTATTTTACGATTGTTTTGCTAATATGTGCAATATGCAAACCGAACACTTCTAGATGAGAGCAAATGATAGGGAAATTGACGTGTTAAAAATACATTATTTTCGACTGATCACATACTGTCCCTCCACTGAGGGTAAAGACAATGCCTGTGACTGACATTCAGTCGTCCTTATCACCCTGGAACCTTTCCAGTGATTCTCCTCAGGATCGATTGATACCATCTCACTACAATTAGTGAGAATCCTAACATCCAAATAGATATATCTCATAGATCCATAACCCAGGATTTAGGAGGTATCACCTTGATCCTATATGGAGAATCATTGTGATAAGCGAAGATTGACCTAGCGTAGCATAGGAAACTTCTTCCCTATTAAGAGTATGTCATCCACGTACTCTACGAGAATCACCACCATACTCCCTACTACCTTTTTGTATATACAAGGTTCATCTACCATTTTGATGAAGTCAAACTCTTTGACTACCACATCAAAACAGACGTTCCAACTCTGCCATGCCTGCTTTATCACATAAAACATCTTGCACACGTTTCTGCTGCTCCTACTGTCTACGAAGCCCTCTGGCTGTGTACTTATAGACGCTCTCTTCTAAAACATCATTTAGAAAAGCAGTCATGACACCCAACCACTAGATATCGTAGTCATGGTATGTAGCCATGGCAAGTAGGATCTGGATGGACTTAAGCATAGCTTTGAAAGTCTCAACTTTTCCATGTACACCAAGTAATCTTCTCAAGATATACTTGCTCCTGATGGGAATTTAACCCTTCAGATAAAGCAACCAAAGTCCATACTTTGTGGTGTATAAAGATTCCATCTCAGATCACTGAGCATCCAACCATTCTTACAGAGTCTCACTCCTGATGGCCAGCTCGAAAATAGTTGGGTCATCATCTCATGATGCAATCCTCGCTCCCACTGTCATAGAGAAACCGAAGTATCTCTCAGGTGGATGAGGAACCCTACCAGATCGGCGGAGAGGCTGAGGTTCATTGGTAACTATTGAATCCACATTCAATAGGTATGCAGCTTCACAAGTGCATAACTCCCTAAAGGAAATAGGCAACTCAGTAGTACTCATCATAGAGCACACCATATCACATAGGGTGCTATTGCTCCGCCCCGATATACCATCGTGCTATGGTGTATACGGAGGAGTAATGCTGAGAGAGAATCTCATTCTCCTTTAGAATAGTCCAGAAATTCCGTGCTCAAGTATTCTCCTCCCTGATCTCATCAAAGGACATAATATTTATACCCGTTTTTGGTTCTCTACTTTTAACTTATATTCTGTGAATATCTCAAAAGCTTCGGGCTTGTGTTTCAACAGGAACATATGTCTGAATCTTGAGAGATCATCATAGAATGTAATGAAGTACAAAGAACCGGTCTTGGCATGTGTAGACAGGAGACCTTACATATATCATCATGTATCAATCCCAAGAGTTTACTAACTCTTTCTCTGTTTCCAATAAACAGAGCCGTGGTCATCTTATCTTTGTGACATGACCGGCAAGTTTTACAATATGTAAATTCAAGCTAATTTAAATATGCATCTAAATGTAACTTAGCTAGTCAGGTCGCATTGATATGACCTAGTCTATAATGCCTCAAGAAGGATTCGTTCATTTCTGAACTTTTCCTCTTGTATGTGTTCTGTATACTAAGAACTGTGGTTTGATTTAGAACGTTAATGCTTTTAGATAATGTGCCTGAACCGATCAATTCTTGATATAGGAAATGTTCAAAACATTATCCAACAATACAAAATTATATCCTTTCTTTACTAATAAAGAGACTGATATGATGTTGTATATCAGGTTCGGTATCTAATAACATTCGTTTAGAATCAATGTATTCTGGTAATACATGGTGATAGTGACCAACAGACTTGACTGCAACACTTGCACCGTTTCTATCTCATGAAACTTATCACCCGTTCTCAGTTCTCTACCTATTTGTAGCCCATGTAACAAATTACATATGTGGGATCCTGATCCGGTATCAAATACCCAGGACGTAAAGGACATTGAGAAACAATTCTCTGTAATGAACACACCCGAAGATGATGCATCAGCATGCACTTTCTTCGTTTGGGCGGCACGGGAATTCAGGTAATCCCCAAATTTCCTGCTCTGTCTTATAACATTTATAAGTTGGAGCGGGACCAACGTTCCCCAGCTCAGTATAACAAGCGGGTTCGGTCAATACATCCGTATTATTATCTTGATTAAGGCGTGACATGGTCGCTACCAGGAGAGAGAGAGAAGAAAACACTCAGCGTATGCACTTGCAAGATTAGATTGGTTATCTAATATATCTAATCAGGATGTCTCCCACTGTTTTAATCAAATCTTCCTTCAAACCCTAAAAGGAAAGACTAGCCGGGATTAATTACACGCTACAAGTTTGCCAATCTTTCAGCCAGGCCAGTGTCGGTACTTTGAGGGAGGTGCCCCGTGCTTTCGCAAGGACCTAATTAAAGTAAATCTCGTTTTCCCAGGGGCGTAACCCCGTTAACACCTTTCTAGACACCTACTTGATCGGCTAATTGTAATGTGTAAAACTCTCCCAGGAGTAACTCTTACTCGCAGCGGGTATCGGGATCTAACTATCTCATAGAAGGTATGCAATCTCATTGCAAATTTCAACACTTGAAATTCCCAATAATATTTTACCCCTAGCGTCCTATGATCTTGACGAAAGACAACAAATCATAGGCTACTAGTTAAGTCTAACGCGTCATTTCCTGATTGAATTAAACCCACCCGCACAGCCCTTGACGAAATCCAACAAAGTCGTACGACTACCCTAACTCAATCGCATCATATGCTTATGCAGATAAGCATAAATAGCTACCGCACACTATGCCTTGACGAAAGCCAACAAACACAGCACGAAAACTATGAAGTACTTATCTGAAATGACGGAGGGCTACGACAGGTTTTTAAGAAAACCTTTTGCGTAATGAACTTGATATCGTTGTAGAATCGAGTGATTTTAAATGGAGTGTTTTTGAGTCCTTTTCTAGTTTTGCTAAAGAGGTCACTCCCGGTGAAGGGATCGTCGGCTCTTTCCTCATCGAATAAGGTGCAAGATATTTCACAAATATCACTATGCAAAGCAAGAACTATAGAAGCAATCAAAAGACAAACCGAGTATGCAGCATCTGCTAGTTTCACTAAAGAGGTCACTCCCGGTGAAGGGATATCGGCTCTTTCCTTATCAAATAAGGTGCTGGATGTTCTACAAGGAACACCGCTATGCAAAGCAAGAACTAGAGCTACCAGTTTTTAAACAAGTTTCTACAACATCTTTAGGTTTCTTTTATTTCATTAATCTCATTAATGAAGTCCCATTTTATTATGCTTCACAAGCATTAGATATGAAATGAAATCAACAATATATAATATATATCTTATATATATAATATAAACATTCGTCTCAGGCAGTAATATGATCTCATCACAGAACATTGCAGCAGAAGAACATATATGAAATATTGGATATACTAGGACGTCCGTGTTTTTAATACGAGCCTGTATAAAACACGGATTCCACGGTCGCGATGAATAGCCAAACCCACATCCCTAGACCCCTACAAGAGCGGCAAGCAACTCTGCCAATTCTAGGGTTAGGAGACCCGGTCTCGACTCCTCGAGATGGTCTCCCACTGGACCCTAGAACCCGGTTACTTGTGCTCCCCGCCTTGGGTCTACCTAATGCGGAAAAGTAAATAATATACAATGGTGAAATCATCCTCAGCCCGGAAGTGCCCCAATAAAAGAATATTATATACAAATGAATTTTATATGAATGAAAATGAAAAAACTCTTATCTCACATAAAACCCCCGGCTATTCAGAACACGACGATCCAATATAACATATCATAGCAACACATAACATCACATGTCATCAACGTAAGTAAGTATGCATACGCCGATTGTTGTCGATGTATAGCAACGAAAACCGGCGATACAACTACATACTATACTTACGGTCACATAAAAGAAAGTGTAAAACTACAACAGTTGGAATCCGCAACCTCTTTAGACATCGCATGCCTAACCAAATGAATTCCTTAGACATCACATGCCTAACAATTATAAACCCCGCATTTTAGTCTCATTATCGAAAACTCTTTTCAATATCAAGTCGGGCAATTTAACAAGATTCCCGACAACCTGATCGAATGCTCGTCACAAACTTTAGTAGACGGCCGCATCCCCAGATGCCGTCGACGAAGTGCACTAAGGCGGAATACCACTGCCGCGAGCACCCGAACGGATGCTTTTGCGACGGGGTTCTCCTACAGTCACTTGGTCGGGACTATGGGGTATGGCTGTCTATTAAGTTTACCCGGAGAGTATCCGCGTACGCTACGTAATTGCGACGGACTTTTGATCACATCAAAATTCCGTGGCAACCGATCAATTGAGACTGAACTGCTAGATTTATAATATTCAAATTAGTTATCTCATAACTACTTGTGGATTCCAAATATTGTATCACATTCCAGATAAATAGACAATGTTAAACTTTCCGATCGAATAATCAAACACCCAAGTTTTCCCAAATAGTTCTCAACACTTGAAATTAGTTTAAAAACATCCATCACATACCACAGTACCAATGGTCCAGCCGTAGAAGGGTCAAGCCAACGCCTCACATATGGCACGTCGTACTGCCCCAAACCCTAAGGTTTAGAGGCAGTTCAAGACGGTCACATAATCGAGTTAAGGTTTGTTGTCTTCTAAAGGGTCCACCACGTTACTTGCACGACTTAGAACGTTCTCAAACTACGGAAAAATCCAACACTTGGAAATTTTCCGGCAGGGGAAAAAGTGAGTTATTGATATCCGTTCGAACATTTTAACACGTTCTAAAAATTACCTGGACAAAACTAAACGAAGTTATATTATCCGATCGAATCAACGAGTCCCCAATACAACCCAGAAAACTCAACTCTTGAGTATAAATTAAAAATACCCAGAAACATGTAGCAGTTCCAACGGATGTTACTGTACCAAAATGAACCCATAATCCCACTGTAGCGCCGCGGAACCGCCGCGCAAGCGAAGGTACGGCCGCGGTTCCTCGGCGCTTTAAGCGCATTAATGGGTCGTTTTGCACAGTAATTCCTAAAATACCCTGCTGATTTTTTTGAGCATTTTTAATACAGAAAAAATCACAATTTTAGAAAATTTCCAGAGAAGGGTATATGTCGGGGTTTCCGGGTTCGATCGGACTTTAAACTTCGCCTAAAGCTCTAGCTTGGATTTGATACCACTGTAGGGATGTTAGGCACAGGCACAAAGGTCTACGTGTCATCAACCATACCCGATTTAAAATTTAGCCGTGCCGAACAACCCTAAACAAGATCTTTATATTAGAGATTAGGCGAAAACAAGCATGTTAAACACTTTAACACTAAGTGAGAGGGATTACAACCTTTGTAGATCCGGTCCTTCACTTCATAAGCTCCGTGTTGTGGTCCCTTCGCTGCGATCATCATGTTCCGGACTCTCGAGAGGCTCCATGAAGAGAAAGATGCAAGCTTGCTTCCGATCTTCGATAACAAAGATGATCTACCTTGAAGTTTCATTAACACAAGCTCTCACTCACTAAATGAAGTGAACACCCTCATCTAAATGGCAAGGATAGATGAGGATGATGAAGTAGGATTTTTGCTCTCATTTGTTTTCTTTTTCTCACTCATTTTCATCATAAATAATCAAATCAAGAAAGCTTTTTCCATGAAAAGAGAAGGAAGAAGATGAAGATCATGAATAATCCTTTTGTGTTGAATAATGAAAAGATGATAATGATGAATAATGCAACCATGGTTAACTAAACCTTTGCAGAGATTTAACTAGGGTTTGGGTTTGGTTAAAGCATGAGTCACTTGAAAATATCTTTACACAAAACAAAAAGAAACCTTCTAGAAGGTTCATGAATGAACTAACCCAAATCAAACCCTAACCTTGTTTAATCTCCACTAAACATGTTGCATTAGTAATCATATCATGTTATAATATTATATATCACATATATAATATTTATTGTAACAAAATAAAATAATACAATTAACATATATCGCATATATATCAATGTATTACCCGAGTGAGAAAAAGAATCTTTTAGTGAGCTAATATTAGTTAATGTAATTTAATATATCATATATATGTAAGTCCACGGTAGCGTCCCGGCCATCTAACAGACGCCAAATGCGGAACAAAAACTTTTAACGAAACTGGCGCTATCGTGTACCGTAACCCGGATCTGCCATTAAAGCTAAACTAACAAATTGCAAAGGGGTAGAAACGTTATACCGAATGATCCGAGTCCTTCGGTCTTCAACCATCATCCCACGCTTGTTGCGGCTACTCCGATCTCCTCGATCTCCAATCTTGTCGTTTAGGTGGCACCACGTCGACGGATCTTTAAACGGGCTCCCGCCTCTGAACCGAGGCAACTCGATCGTCAAGTTTGCTAAAAGAGACGACCAAGATGAAGTAGAGAATGAGTAGAACACTTTGTCTCGCTTCGTCCAAATCCGTGGACGATCGGTTAATGAAGTTGCCGAGGGAATCGGGTGATGGAATGAAAGGAGCTGTGAAATTCCATACACCGATAAAACCTATCATAATCTTTTCAAGTGAAAACTCAAGCAAGCGAGAGAGAGAGGAGGGGCCGGCCACTTATAGAAGTGGGGGGGGGGGTGATCGTAGGAGAGGGGAGAGTAACCTTAAGCAAAATATCATAATGTGAACACATGAAAATATCTTAAGGAAAACAAAACCTCATTGAAATCAAAGCATGAGTCATTAACCTTGTCATCAAATTCTAGAACCTTCTAGAACCTTCTAGAAGCATGACTCACTCTCATCCAAGAAAAGATAAATCCGTCTTTAACCGAATGTTAAAAGACGGCTGATAGAAAACTGGAAACTGGCAACTTCCAAAAGTGATCCTGAAACGAATTTCAGGATAACCCCGTATCAGTATAAACATACCCGTATTTGTATTACGACCGAATACAAATGTAACTGAGACAAAGATATTATATCTACACAGTATAATACTAGGTTCCGGCTTAAACCAAAGCCTACCAGTATTATCTGCCCGAAAAACGACACGTGCGAAAACGCACGTGCTTTTTCCGAACCTTGCCATAACACCATACGGCCTCTACAACGTTTCGCCCGAACTTAGGAAAGTGTCTGTGGGGGACTCTAATGACTCATCAACACACTGGCACTGGGTATAACCCCTAGCACGTCAGAGGTACAAGCTGCACGTAACGTTTTGCCTATGTATTGATTGGAAGGGAAGCTGACGAGCGAACTCATCTATTAACCCTACTGAGCCTGACAGTGACAATGTATATACAGTCCGGTCAATTCGTCTAAAGAGTATCGCATATCGAGTCTAGGGGGTGGATAAAGTCAGACCCCTAATAACGCGATAAATCGTGTCGGCATGAAGCCCATCACCACCTGAGAAACTACTGATCCAAATCAGTAATCCTCCACTACCTCGGCCGAGGATTCCTAGTGATGGCCACCCGTGCACTGCGCGACATCAACCCCCAATACCGGGAGAGACGAATCCCCGAGATCCGCTCACTTGCCTCCAATGTGGCTCGGGACTGTACCCAAAAAAGACCTGTTTGCACGACTCCTTTGAACCGTGGTAGGGTAGAAATCAAAGCACAGTGGGAACTCACACGAGACAAATGACGACCTCAGGTCGATGAACTAACCTGTACACATGTCACCAGGGAATTGCTATCTGACGATATGTATAATACCAACTAGCAGATTCCCGGCGAGTCCTGTCCGGTGTACTCATAACTCAATGAGCACCTGTATACATCTTAGGTGATCCAACTGACACCAGTGGCTTGTGAGACCGGCCACCGCCCCTTGTCGGGGTCTCGACTGTATACACTAGTCTACTCTGGAGTATCGATGCCCTGTCTCGAAAACTCCCACGACTAGGGACACTTTAAGGATGTGCTTATAGACCCCAGCTCCCACGTATATGATCACCATCATACTGCTGGCTGTCAAGCAGAATCCTATGGGTTCTATCAATCATGCAATAGTGAACTAAGGCATGTATACGATGATAAAGACAAACCAGATAGCATACTATCATCTCGAGTAAGACTGTCATATCGGTATAGGTCCTGCCTCAATCATTGTAATCACGTACCTGCGATCCAATAATTGACTTTGAGGGCACTATCTCCAACAATCTCCCACTTGCACTCAAGGCTAATTATTGCGATGTCGCATACTCACAACCCGTGTGATACCGAACACCCAACTTCTCTACTAATCAGTTTCACAAAGCTAGTTTGTAAAACTCTTGTGTTCGAGAAATAGCCTCAGTGAGTGGATCCGCCTTGATGTTTCTTTCTATGTCTCTCTTAATCTCAAGTTCGCGGAGAAAGCCATCTCCCGAATTAAGTAATACCTGTCTTAGAATATGTCTGGATATCTGATGGGACCTAGTTCATAAATGAACTGCAAATCCAAACTTCTTAGACTGTATCGATAACTGAACCTAATCAGTATCCAGCACCATGCCTCCCACAGTATCCTCCTGTTCATAATACTGTCCCTTGTTTAGAGGGAAAACTATAACTCTGACAATCACTCTGTCATCCATGTCACCTTGGAAGCCTGGAATGATAACCGTCTCCCGAAGGAGGCTGTCGTCATCAAATCTATAGAACAAGAACTTATGTTCTAAAACCGCTTCCTTATGTTTCTCCAGGATTGGATTAATATAAACTTATCGCATCAAGTGCAAAAACTACATCTGGTGTGGTACTTGACATCTCATGATTGACTCAATTGCCTAAGCAAGTGATCTGCCAATCATGCACTTCCCTCTCTTCTTTAGTCTCTGAGACACCTTTAGAGAGGGTGACTCCATCACCTGCAGGTACACCACCATGCCAGGAGTCATCTATTCTATATACTATTAGAATACTGTCAAAGTACCCAAATTGGGAAACTACCCAAATCTAGATCTAAAACCATAGATCTAGTAACCAGAATGTCTGATATTATATCCATGTCCTTTGTGAAGAAATAACTGTGTGACGACCACAGTACAACCGATCGTAGTATAGGAATTTTACTTCCTACTCTGTGTATGTCATCCAAATACCAGGACATCACACCCAACTACCTTCTTAACAGATCCATCCCCTATTCTGATGAAGTCAAACCCATGACTGTCACATCAAAATTAGATGATCTTTTTCCGCTATATCTGCGGAGTGGCTATTGGAATGTCAAAGCTGATTGAATATATAGGTCCTATTAAATTTTCCGTAATTGTTTGCGGTTCTGGAATCACTTCCAGTTCTACCATACTCCCACTACTGTTTTCTGAAAAAATCCATTTTAATAAAACTGTGGCGAGTCAAGAACAATATCACTATTGATCTTCCAGATGGTAGAAAAATCAACCCTCGTCGAAGCCAGGGTCAACCCACAAACAGCCATTACAGAAACGTGCCTTGAGTTATCCAGCGTCTGGTTTTAAGCATAAGCTGGACAACTCCCCTTATCTTAACATCGTTAAGATATGAACCATTCTATATCCAATATAGAAACAGAGGTACTAATTTAATTGGAACCAGATTCAAATCATGCAGCTGTCTCCAGTGCATGACAACTTAATGGAAAAAGGCCAATCATCATTACTCAACTTAGGAATCCATCCAATTATGAGTAACCTGAAAGAGAAACAAGTTTCTCAAAACCATACTATCAACTGAATACCAATCACAAGAATCTACATCTTCAATCTCTTTGAAGAATCCCGATACTTGTGATACCTGGTTCTTTACTTTATTCTTATACCCACAACTTCTCAAAAATTAGACATTGTATTTCTACGAAACACTTGTCTAAAAATTAGAGAAGTGATAAGTAAACAGAACATAGTACGAGGACCTACCCCTTTGTCCTGACGGACACTGGACAACATACAGTACTCTGTAAGTCCCCTGAGTTGAATAACTCAAAACCTATGCATTGTAGGTTGAAAACTGTACCCAGGCGACTTCCTCAAATATCACCAATTACAACGAATTCCGATATAATGAGGATGATCACCTAATTTCCAATAACTTTCTCCCACTCATCATCTGTAAAAACCATACAAATATGAGAATGAAAACTGGTAAATACATACCCTGGAGTAAGTATCTAATTGGGAAATCAGTTTTTCTTTTAACAATGTACAGTGAAACTGAAACATTAAAATGTCTCGTAGGGGTATCCTGGTATTCCCAGTAATGCCTCTTCCATAATCCTATTCATGACTGTAACCGTATATTTCTTTGCCATCTCTCCAAATCCCTTTATTTGTCTTTTAGTCGTTACCTTCTGTACACCATCGTTAGGCTAAATGGTTTTCTTCTTTCCCTACCGTTCGGCACCAGCCTATAGTTTGGAAGAAGACTATCCAGTAAGCATAATAGGTGTACTCTCCTAATCCTAGGAGTACTCGTAACTTGAGAGAAGGTGATGATAAAAGACAACTGAATAATACCTTATTCTATTTCTCCCGAACTGGGGAAAAAGCAAAGGTGAAATAGGAGTAGCGATGAAGTATGCGGTTTGGTCGTGAATGATAACAGTCGCAATTTACTTTGCCCTCTTTCTAATCCCTTAATTTTGTCTATAGTTATTACCTTCTGTACACCCTACTTAAGCTAATTGGTTTTCTTCATTCCCTACCTTTCGGCACCAGCCTATGGTTTGGAATAAAACTATCCAATAAGCGTAATAGGTGTACTCTCCTAAGACTGAGGAGCCCTCGCAACCTGAGAGAAGGTGATAATAAAAGACAACTGAATAAACTAATTCAATTTCTCCTGAACCTGGATCCATCCTCGAAGAAGTCCCTTCGAGTTCGTATATAACCATACGATGGATCTATCCAATGGAAGTGGATGTCCGTAGTAATACGGGGTGTTCTGAGAAATACAAAGGGTAAAAGAAGGAGCGGCAATGACTTATGCAACTCGGACAATCCAAAAGCTAGTATTTTAAGAAGATTCGGTCAACTTGGTCACTGAGTCATAGTCTAGGGTCGGTAAAAGGTCGCTGCCAAAGAGAGAGAGAAAAGAAACACTCTGCGTGCACTTTAACCTAGATCAGAATGGTTATCACTTTATCTAATTAGGAAACCTCCCACTGTTATCTCAAATTCTCCTCCAAACCAGAAAGAAGAATTAGTCGGGATCACCCGAAGAGTAAACCAACTCATCAGTGAGAATCGGGATCCAACTATCATCGCATGATAACTTGATGGAAGCCACTCAAGTTATCACACTCCAGAAGGTATGCGCATATCTGGCAAGTTTGCTTTATGTTTGAAACTCCCGATGTGATTTTTGCCCCATGCTCTTATGACCTTGACTAAGGGCCAACAAATCATAAGTCACATGTCAAGTTCTTCCCGTCATTGTCCTGGTTGATTTGAACCCACCCGTACATACTCTTGACTAAGGGCCAACAAAGTAATACGACTGTCCCAAACCAACGCATTTATCTATGCTACAAATGAGTACCCAGCAGCTACCAAACACTATGCCTTGACTAAGGGCCAACAAACATAGCTTGAATACTACTGACTATCCATAAGAAATGACGGAGGGCTACGGCTGGTTTTTGGCGAAAAACCTTTAACGTAATGAACTTGATCTCGTTGAAGGAACCTGATAGCTTTTTATAAAAATATAGTGACGAAAACGTTTTGCTAAAGAGGTCACTCCCGGTGAAGGGATCTCGGCTCTTTCCTCGTGGAATGAGGTGCAGGATATTCCAACTGAATACCGCGATGCAAAGCAACTTGTAATCGACTATATTAAAGTTACTACCCTGACGTAAACTTCTGCCCAAGGGGTTTTTCCCGGTGAAGGGATATCAGCCCTTGCCTCGTCGAATGAGGTGCGGGATATTCGAACTGAATATCACTATGCATAACAAAAGGAAACATCGTTGTAATAACACTTTTAAAATTTGTTCCAACAACATCAAATATAGGTTTGTTTTATCTTGCATTGATAAGAATCAACGCAGTCCCATCAATCAATCACACCAGAAAAGAACGAAAATATAATGTACGTATATGCCATCCGCATTCGCCACTGGGTCCCGTCATCACCCGTTAGGTTACTTAACTAACGACAGAGCGGGGGCTGGACTAGCGCGGGTGTAAAACATATACAACATCTAATAGTATATATACCAATATACAATAATCGCTCCAGGCGTGATAATTTGCAACATTACAGAAAAGTAATAAGCATCACAGAACAATACAGATAATCTGGGATCCCCAGGTTTCACAGAGCCGCTGCTGAAACCCGACGTTCCCCTGGTCGTGTGGATAGCCTGTGCAATGAAACCTAGACCCCTACGGGTGCGGCAAGTTACCCGCCAAAACCTGAAGCGAGGTAGTCCCCACAACATAGTGAATGGAACACCCGACACTTCACGGAATCCGGTAAATTGAGCACCCCTCCTTGGGCCAACCTATACCCCCTACGAGTGCGGCGAATAGTCTGCCAATTCTAGAGTGAGGTCCCTTTGCCTCTCAAAGCCATGAGATACGGATCCGTTGCCCTCCAGAACTCGGCTATCCGTGCACTCCTTCGCGGGATAAACCTAGTACAGAAATAAAAATAGTACAACAGGTACATCGACCGCAACCTGGTCGTGCCCCAAAAGAATATTATACAAACAGACAGTAACGGCAGTCCACATGTTGGACGCTCGTCCCGCAATAACAAATGTACAAATAAATCCAAATTGCACTATCATTGCACCCTGCTATCCACCACGACATATCCGCAACAACACAGCACAACACAGAACATCAACGCGAAAGTCACGTTCGCAAACCCGTCTAAAAGAACTATACCAATCAGACGCGGTTTACCGATCAAATGACATTCCCGGTCGGAGATATAATGTAAATACTGTAAACTAACAAATTTAAAATTTCGATCGACTAAATTTCCCGAAGTGGGCCCCATGAACATCTGCTGTACAGTAACAAAATCTGGGCCCAAAATATATATACCAAAAACCACAATTTCCCATGTAGAACTCACTGTAGAAATTTGGAGTGCCAATCTCACAATACTGCGGCGGATACGCGGCCAAACCCATGTTTGCGCGGCGGATCCGCGGCGGTTCTGTGGAATTGGGCCACCAAATTTCACCAGTATTCTTATAAAACCCTGCTCTGTCTTCTGTGATATGCAAAAAAATTTTAGGACATCATTTAAAATCGACAGAAACTGGTATGCTAGAAAATTGTGTTTTTCGAAATTCGGTTCGATCGATGTTTTAAACGCGTTAGCACAAGTTAGTATAGCTTAATGGTTAGGCTCTGATACCACTGTAAGTCCACGGTAGCGCCCCGGCCGTCTAACAGACGCCAAATGCGGAACAAAAACTTTTAACGAAACTGGCGCTATCGTGTACCGTAACCCGGATCTGCCATTAAAGCTAAACTAACAAATTGCAAAGGGGTAGAAACGTTATACCGAATGATCCGAGTCCTTCGGTCTTCAACCATCATCCCACGCTTGTTGCGGCTACTCCGATCTCCTCGATCTCCAATCTTGTCGTTTAGGTGGCACCACGTCGACGGATCTTTAAACGGGCTCCCGCCTCTGAACCGAGGCAACTCGATCGTCAAGTTTGCTAAAAGAGACGACCAAGATGAAGTAGAGAGTGAGTAGAACACTTTGTCTCGCTTCGTCCAAATCCGTGGACGATCGGTTAATGAAGTTGCCGAGGGAATCGGGTGATGGAATGAAAGGAGCTGTGAAATTCCATACACCGATAAAACCTATCATAATCTTTTCAAGTGAAAACTCAAGCAAGCGAGAGAGAGAGGAGGGGCCGGCCACTTATAGAAGTGGGGGGGGAGGTGATCGTAGGAGAGGGGAGAGTAACCTTAAGCAAAATATCATAATGTGAACACATGAAAATATCTTAAGGAAAACAAAACCTCATTGAAATCAAAGCATGAGTCATTAACCTTGTCATCAAATTCTAGAACCTTCTAGAACCTTCTAGAAGCATGACTCACTCTCATCCAAGAAAAGATAAATCCGTCTTTAACCGAATGTTAAAAGACGGCTGATAGAAAACTGGAAACTGGCAACTTCCAAAAGTGATCCTGAAACGAATTTCAGGATAACCCCGTATCAGTATAAACATACCCGTATTTGTATTACGACCGAATACAAATGTAACTGAGACAAAGATATTATATCTACACAGTATAATACTAGGTTCCGGCTTAAACCAAAGCCTACCAGTATTATCTGCCCGAAAAACGACACGTGCGAAAACGCACGTGCTTTTTCCGAACCTTGCCATAACACCATACGGCCTCTACAACGTTTCGCCCGAACTTAGGAAAGTGTCTGTGGGGGACTCTAATGACTCATCAACACACTGGCACTGGGTATAACCCCTAGCACGTCAGAGGTACAAGCTGCACGTAACGTTTTGCCTATGTATTGATTGGAAGGGAAGCTGACGAGCGAACTCATCTATTAACCCTACTGAGCCTGACAGTGACAATGTATATACAGTCCGGTCCATTCGTCTAAAGAGTATCGCATATCGAGTCTAGGGGGTGGATAAAGTCAGACCCCTAATAACGCGATAAATCGTGTCGGCATGAAGCCCATCACCACCTGAGAAACTACTGATCCAAATCAGTAATCCTCCACTACCTCGGCCGAGGATTCCTAGTGATGGCCACCCGTGCACTGCGCGACATCAACCCCCAATACCGGGAGAGACGAATCCCCGAGATCCGCTCACTTGCCTCCAATGTGGCTCGGGACTGTACCCAAAAAAGACCTGTTTGCACGACTCCTTTGAGCCGTGGTAGGGTAGAAATCAAAGCACAGTGGGAACTCACACGAGACAAATGACGACCTCAGGTCGATGAACTAACCTGTACACATGTCACCAGGGAATTGCTATCTGACGATATGTATAATACCAACTAGCAGATTCCCGGCGAGTCCTGTCCGGTGTACTCATAACTCAATGAGCACCTGTATACATCTTAGGTGATCCAACTGACACCAGTGGCTTGTGAGACCGGCCACCGCCCCTCGTCGGGGTCTCGACTGTATACACTAGTCTACTCTGGAGTATCGATGCCCTGTCTCAAAAACTCCCACGACTAGGGACACTTTAAGGATGTGCTTATAGACCCCAGCTCCCACGTATATGATCACCATCATACTGCTGGCTGTCAAGCAGAATCCTATGGGCTCTATCAATCATGCAATAGTGAACTAAGGCATGTATACGATGATAAAGACAAACCAGATAGCATACTATCATCTCGAGTAAGACTGTCATATCGGTATAGGTCCTGCCTCAATCATTGTAATCACGTACCTGCGATCCAATAATTGACTTTGAGGGCACTATCTCCAACAATATATTATTATACATTAAATTATCGAATCAACACTTGATCCGACAATCCGGCTATATCGAATATAACCGACTAATATATCATATACCAATTCATCGAATCAACACTTGATCCGACGACCCGGCTGATATCAAATATCGCGAGAATATAATACGGTATCTCATATCGCATTATCCTCGGTCCTGCACATATCACATATGTGCTCCTACTCCGTTTGGCCTGAGCCAAGAAACCTCTGTGTAGGACTCTAAAGAATCGTCAATACGCCGGCAGTAGGTGATGATCATATCAAACACCCACAAGCTGCAAGCGGTCAGCTAAACGTAACAGCCATCCAGGTATTGAGCGATCAGAAGATCACCAAGCAAGCCTGTATATTCTCCTGCGAATCCAATCAGTAACACTCCAGTACAGTCCGGTCTCGTCGTCTGATATGTCGCATATCTCGCCTAGGGGTGGTAAACGTCAAACCCCAGTAGCTCGATAAGTCGTGTCGATATGAGGTCTATAACAGTTTGAGAAACTACTGATAACACTTACCAGTAAATCTCAGCAACCCTGGCCAGGGATTTCCAGTTATAGCCAATCGAACACAGCACAACATCAACTCCCTATACCGGGAGAGACGAATCCCCTCCTATCGCTCATTGCCTCCATGTGATTCGGGACTGTACCCAAAATCCACCTTTTTGCACGCCCTCTTGGACGTGGTATGATGGAAATCAAAGCACAGTGGGAATCACACAAGACTCTATGACGATCTCGGGTCAACAGACTACTCTGTACCAGTGTCACCGGAGTGCCATCTGACGTGAGGTATAATACCATCTGGGAGTTCTCGGCGAGTCCGTCCAGTGTTCCCAGTCTCTACTGAGCACCCGTACACCATCCTTGATGTCAAACACCGATGGATATGGGATCATCCATTGCCCATCATATGGGTCAAGATGCGTATACGCTAGTCTACTCTGGTGTATCGATGCCCTGTCTCGATACACCCTCGACTAGGAACAGTTATAGGATGTACTCGTCGACTACCGTGGCCCCACTAGTATGATCTCATCATAGTCCCAGTAGTCGAGTACATATCCTAAGGGCTTTATCAACATGTAACATAGAGACAATCAGAGTACATGTTAAGATAAAGTACAACCAGATAGCATACTATCATGTCGAGCAAGAAAGTCCTCCCTATATATGTCCAAGCATCTATTACAATATACATCGTATGTACAGTAATGGCCTCTAGGGCATACATATAACTAACATCTTCTTCAAAGAATCCATCTCCTCGTCCATAGCTCGCTCCCACTGCTTACTAGCACCGTCTTGCGTCGCCTCTTCAAGGGATTCAGGCTCTCCCGAATCCGTGTACAAAATGAAGTCGGTCACAAGTTTTTCAGGTAGCCTCCTTTCTCTCGTAGATCTCCTCAGAACTAGCACATTTGGTTGCTGAACATGGTCACCATCATGTTCTTGAGTCTGATCCTGCACTGCAGCTTCTTCCATGTTTTGATCCCCGCTTGTGGGCACCTGATTATTCTCTTGAGTTCCATCTAACTCCATGAACTCAGATACAACACCATCTTTGGCTTGCTTTTCTTCTCTATATAAGTGCTGCTCATCAAAGACAACGTTCCGGCTTCGTATTACTTTCTTACTTGTGTAATCCCACAACCGATATCCGAACTCGTCTCCACCATACCCGATGAAAGCACATTTCTTAGATTTGGAGTCAAGCTTATTCCTTTCTGCCTTATCAATCAAAGAATATGCAATACAGCCAAATACTTTAAGGTGTGAATAGTTGACCGGTTTACCCGACCAAATTTATTCTGGAATGCCTCCATCAAGCGCACTTGCCGGGTTTCTGTTGATCAGATACACAGCATCATCAACCGCTGCTGCCCATAAGAATTTTTGGTAGATTCGTATCGAAGGTCATGCTTTGCATTCGCTCTAGGATCGTTCTGTTCATCCTTTTAGCGATACCATTTAGTTGTGGCGTCCCAGGTACCGTCTTCAACCATCGAATACCCTTTTGCGAGCAAAACTCCTCGAACTCTTGGGTGCAGTATTCCCCGCCATTATCGGACTTTAGGTGTTTAACCTTCATCCCCGTTTGGTTCTCCACCTTCGCAATTGATTGATATGAGATTTTGTATGCGTTTTAAAACTTAAGCATACCGCAATCAATAACGGTGTCGCTTGGTAGCTAGCCGGTTGAGTACGGGTCGGTCCACAGGGAAATCGTGTTATTTGTCTTTAAGTTCTTACGAGTTAAGTCCTATTTTTGGTAGGTTTTGATTAAAAATCGAAGATTGAATTTAATTTGATTTAAAGCCTTGCTAGGGTTA
Organism: Agapanthus africanus; assembly: GCA_030015575.1. Taxonomy (NCBI): domain Eukaryota; kingdom Viridiplantae; phylum Streptophyta; class Magnoliopsida; order Asparagales; family Amaryllidaceae; genus Agapanthus; species Agapanthus africanus. The sequence continues at coordinate 641,970,441 of CM057343.1, forward strand.
GGATTATGTTAGTTTGGAAAAATAACTCTACTCACTGCTTCCTTTGTCTTAATTAAGAACATAGGTGTTAGGGTAACAGTCAACAAAGGGGATTAGCACGATTAGGAAGAAAATTTGTTTCTTCCTTTTGGTCCTTGTCCGTCCTTTCTTAACTCTTAGCCCTAACCTCTATGTAAATCAACCACAACCGGTCTAACTAGGAAATCACCACTATCTCATGGGATAGGGTGTCGTAGTGAGCGGTGTGTGTTTGATTCAAACAGAGTCCTAATTAAAATGTTATATGGGCAAGAAAGGAGTGAGAGATTTCCATCTCTCAAACCTATCCAATTCTAACCCTAACAAGTGAAGAATTACTCACTCATTAGGAAGGTTGCGACAAAATTCATTTTTGTAGTTTTAATTTAATTACCTAATTTGCTGATAATAAAAGACATATAATAAAATTGCAGAAATTAAATTCAAATGAAAAATTGCAAGATAAAAAAACTTACTTTATTGACACCTCTTCAACGATTACAATGAAATAAAATTTAATCTAGAAAAATAAAAAGAGGCATGCCCCAAAAGAGCCTGTAGGCTTTCCTATTTATAGATAGGAGAAATCCTAGGTTTTACATCTGATCCATATTTGAAATTACAAGACTACCCTAAGAAAGCCGGGTCAAAGCACCGACACCCACCGACACGTGCACCGACACGTGCACTGCACGGCCGCGGATCCGCGGCAGAATGCCCTATTTGGCCGCGGTTCCGCGGCCATATTGGGGGATCTCTGGCTCAACTTCTCAGGGTTGCTTCATGTTGTTATTTCCTTCTGTTTTCTTCACTTGGTTCCTCAGAATCTTTTCTACTTTCTTCCAGATTTTCACAGTGCAGAATGTTGTGGACTTTTTGCTGTGAAGTTCTGAATCTTGTGCTACCCTTGTGCTTCGTGCAATTGAACTGTTTACTGATCTTCATTTGTTTCTTGAACTGGTAAGCGGCATCATACATATTCATTTATTTGTTGGTCGTAGTCTCACGTTTGTAGCGTCTTTTCATGAATTTCACTGTATTGTTCTGAGAACCTGTAACCTGCAACTATTTAGCAGACATGGATCAAAAGCACCTATTTATTTGTAAAATGATTAAGAATGGGAATTATAATAATGCAAAATTCTGATATGAACAGCAATCCAGTGTTTGAAGATGCCAAACACATCGGATTTTTTCTTCATCGCGTATACCCATGTCTTTCGACTTGTATCATCGATGAATGTCACGAAGTACCGATTTCCTCCATAAGACTCCACCGAGGCCGGACCCCACACGTCCGTATGCACCATCTCCAGTTTCATGGTCTTTTTCGCTACGCTTCCAAATTGAAATTTGAGCGCGCTTTGCATTCCACAAACGCAGCTCTCGCAAAACCCCAACTCCACCTTTTTCAGCCCCGAAAGAACCCCCCTAGCTTGAAGAATTTTCATGTTCTTCTCGCTGAGGTGTCCCAATCTTTTATGTCACAACGAAGTCTCCGAATCTTTCTCCGAACTTGCCGTCAATGCAACCGAGCCTTCGCTGCTCCCATTGAATGAGTACAATGAACAGCTCAGCTTGTCCCTTGCGACCACCAACGACTCTTTGGAAATCTTCCATTGAGAATTCCCAAACGTTATAGTAAACCCTTCGTTGTCTATCTGACTTATGGAAATCAAGATTTTCTTCAAATCCGGAATGTGACGAGCATTCTTCAATTTGATTTGACCATCTCCTGACGTTGCAAGATGATCGTCCCCTTTCCAACGATCTTACACGATTGACCATTTCCCGCCGTCACATGTCCAAGATCGCCCTGAACATACTCGTTAAAGTGATGTCTGCCTGAAGTGCAATGAAAAGAAGCTCTGAATCTAGGAACCAAGTATCTGCCTTTGTGTTCTCGCTCGCCGATAGACAAAGACTTTATTCCCATTGTTCTTGTATAGACACCACATTTACTTCCTTTTCATCCGTCTTCTCATCTGAGCCTTTCTTCGGAAGCCTGCATTCACTTCTTTTGTGGCCCTTCTTTCCACAATTCCAACAGACGCCCTGGATTTTTCCTTGAGATTTACCCCGGCTTTTAGACTTGCCCTTTTTCCACTTTCCCCTTTCCACTGTTCTGCCATGATTTTCCACCGAAAGTGCAGAAGTTCCAGAACTCCCACTCACGGACTTTCTCCGCATCTCATCGTTTAATATGCAGCTTACCGCATCATTAAACGTGAGAATTCCCGAGATAGAGTTGCTAACCGCCATCACTAGGTTCTCCTAACTTTCTGGCAACGAACATAGGAACAGTAGGGCTCGAATCTCGTCTTCAAAGATGATTGAAACGGACTCAAGTTGGCTTGTCACGCTGTTGAACTCATTCATGTGCTCTATCACCGAACCATTCTCTACCATCTTCATGTTGAAAAGTTTCTTCATCAAAAATATTTTATTTGATATCGATGGCTTCTCATACAACTTCGCTAACGTCGTCATTAGCGCCTTAGTTGTTTTCTCCTTTGAGATATTAAAGGCCACCTGCGGAGTCAACGACAATCTGATCGTCGCCAGGGCTTTCCTATCCAAAAGGTTCCATTCCTCATCGGTCATCTTCTCGGGCTTTTCTCCTAGCAACGGAAGATATAGATCCTTTTGGTATAGGCAGTCTTCCAACTGCATGTGCCACCAACTAAAATTATGACCATTGAATTTCTCAATTCTTATCTTATCCTCCGCCATCTTTCGTCTGTATCGCAGCAAACCCGACTTCCTCTTAGATCTGAACCAACGCCTTCAAAACTACAATCTAAGAAAGTGGGGAAGAGAACACAAGCGTCGTTACCCACCGTTACCTAGATTATAGAATCAAAGAACCCTAGGTTCTCTTAATCTTGCTCTGATACCAGTTTTGGGAGGGAGAGTCGATCCACGGAACAGTGCTCGCGACAAAACCCAAATCACGCAAAAATACAATCACGCAATTAAACGACGAAAGACAATATAAATTAAAGTGCAGGAATAAGAAAACAATCAATCACTAATAAGATAAATTTGTTAACGAGCTTCATAGACCGTATGGCTAGTCCCCGGCAGAGCGGAATCTGCAAACGTCTACTATACTTGAATCAAGTTTGCACACAAGAACAACCCTAGGAGATTTCTCTCAAATCTCTCTATACAAATCTCTCTTAGCCTTTGCCTCTTGTGATGACGCTTGTGATAGATCCAATGCCTCGCTCATAAGATGTGCTTTTATAGCACCTAGGACAATGTCACTATCTAACAAAATCACCACCTATCATTGTCACCACCTAATAATGTCATGCATGTCAAAAGTGGCACCTAACAAAGTCACCACCTAATATTGTCATCACCTAATAATGTCATGCATGCCAAAACTAGCACCTAATAAAGTCACCACCAATTATTGTTACCACCTAACAATATAATGTATGTCAAAGTAGCACCTAACAAAGTTATCATCTAATATTATCACCACCTAATAATGTCATGCATGTCAAAAGGTGACACCTAACCCTAGACTTTAATTTGCATCAATTTTCAACAACTACGAGCCCAACTAAATATTTATACGCCATACTATTTCTTTGGCAGTGACATTTTAAATGTTTTCAATATATGTTGATATCAACTCTTGTTAATTTTTCTTCATACACTTAGACTCCTACAACAGCTATATTCATTAAGAAGCTCCATAGATAAGAGCATAATGATTTTCATTCACAATCAATCAGGAAAAAATCAAACTAATGCAACTTGATATTTTACTTCTTAAATTTTGAGAAAATTTTGAGGAGATCAACCTCAACATTTGTGTCCACACTCTTGCAAACAATCAGCTCCATTTAGCTCTGGTCTTTATAAGAAACGAGTTTTTTGAGCTGTATTTTCTCTCATTTGTGTGAAGAGAATTTTTATCAATTAGTATGAACACAGTAATAATGTTTTCTTCTATCTGAAAGAAAGGAGCAAGATAGTGAAAGGTGTGAGAAATCATATATGTAGGCTTGATGATGCTCGATATTGGCAATCCTTAAGATCGTGACACGTGGCAGGTGACGTGCCCCAAGACCCAGAAGAAAGGGCCCACGAAGGCCGACCAGGCCATCCTTGTACCCAACCTGCAAGCGTAAGCTGGCCCTCCTCGGGCCCCCTGCAAATTAGCCTCCTCGGCTCCTCAGCTCGCCCCGAGGTGCCACAGGACCAAGACTCCTCGGCCCTCTCGGCCCTCTTGCTCGTCTCCGAGCTCTCCAGCCGAGGCCGTATTCCTCGGTCCCTCCGACCGACCAACTCCACCACTCACAGACGTAGCCGCCGCTCCACAAATCTCGCCACGTGCAGATTCTCCGCCAGCAACGTCCTACGTTCTACGCCATCACGATCCTCATCAATGAGCGATCCTCTCTTTGTGCGAGCGTGACGTCGGGAGCGTAACTGCCGGCGAGATTCTCGCGCCTGCTGCTGTGTGATTCACCGCTATATAAACCCCCATCACAGAGGGGTCAAAAAAAGCCATTTTTTACACTTTTATGCCGTTACTCTGCTCGGATCTAGTACTAACTTGATCGTCGGAGGGTCCTTGGTGGTACCAAACCACCCCGGGACTTCTTTGCAGGTACACGGCAGCCACTCCCTCACCTCACCTCTTCCTCCAAAAACCCATTGAGACCCACACGCGAAGAAAGATAATCAACTAAGTCCACTGCGAGATCAACGGAAGACAACATCTGACGGAGGCCCGAAAAGGAGCTCCATCAGTTGGCTCCGTCTGTGGGAAACACAAACTCCACAAAATCAAAGTTGGCCTTCCGATCTCCGTCCGCATGGAGAGCAACCATCCTGAAGATCCAGATACTAGCCGCCGCCTCCCCCTCACCGAAGACGCGGGTGGACCTCCTCCGGCGACCGTCATCAACGCTCTCGCCGGCCGAATAGACCGACACCCCCTCCCTTGACGGGGTCGCACAGAGAGGGCTCGCCACGGCGGCTCGAGAGCCACCTCGCCCAAGGATCTAAGCCCTCACTAAGAGGTAGCCCAGCAGCTACCCTGCTCGGCTATCTCTGGCGGGTAGTTTCCCTACCTCAACGCCAGGGATCAGAAAGTCCTCCTAGAGGTAGTCGAGCCCGAGGATCCCTTGCTTGGCTATCCTTGGCGGGTAGCTTCCCTACCGCAACGCCAGGGATCAGAAAGTCCTCCCAGAGGCAGTTGAGCCCGAGGATCCCTCGCTCGGCTATCCCCATTGGGCAGCTTCCCTGCCGCAACGCCGGGGATCAAAAAGCCCTCCCAGAGGCAGTCGAGCCCAAGGATCCCTCACTCGGCTATCCCCAGCGGGCAACTTCCCTGCCGCAACACCGGGGATCAAAAAGCCCCAGCTGGACGGGCGGGCCGCACCTCGTCAAAGATTCAATCCAGCAGCTACCCTGCTCGGTCGACCCCAGCGGGCAGCTCCCCTGCCGCAACGCTGGGAATCCAAAAGCCCTCCCAGAGGCAGTCGAGCCCGAGCTTCCCTCGCTCGGCTATCCCCAGCGGGCAGCTTCCCTGCCACAACGCCGGGGATCAAAAAAACCCTCCCAGAGGCAGTCGAGGCCCGAGGTTCCCTCACTCGGCTATCCTTCAGGACAAAAGCCCTCGCCAAGAGGCACCGGGCAGTGACCCTACCGGGCCAAGGGTCCTTGGTAGGCTTCTTACAGCCCTATAGCTTTTTCTCGTGCCAAGGACCAAAGTCCTCCCAGAGGCAGTCGGGTCCTTGCCCGGCTATCCCCGGCTGGTAGCTTCCTACCACAACCGACAGGGATCAAAATCCTCGCCAAGAGGCACTGGGCAGTAACCCTGCTCGGTCCCCGTCCTGAAGGATCAGAAAGCCCTCCCAGAGGCAGTCGAGCCCGAGGATCCCTCGCTCGGCTATCCCTGGCGGGTAGCTTCCTTACCGCAACGCCAGGGATCAGAAAGTCCTCCCAGAGACAGTCGAGCCCGAGGATCCCTCGCTCGGCTGTCCCTGGAGGGTAGCATCCCTACCACAACGCCAGGGATCGGAAAGCCCTCGCCGAGTGGCATCGAGCAGCTACCCTGCTCGGCCATCCTTCGCAAGCCTCTCACGGCCCCTCCAGCATCAAGGATCAAAGCCCTCGCCAAGAGGCACCGAGCAGCTACCATGCTCGGCCATCCTTCACAGGCCTCTCACGGCCCCTCCAGCGTCAAGGATCAAAGCCCTCGCAGAGAGGCACCGAGCAGCTACCCTGCTCGGCCATCCTTCGCAGGCCTCTCACGGCCCCTCCAGCGTCAAGGATCAAAGCTTTCGTCAAGAGGCACCGAGCAGCTACCCTGCTCGGCCATCCTTCGCAGGCCTCTCACGGCCCCTCCAACGTCAAGGATCAAAAGCCCTCGCCGAGAGGCACCGAGCAGCTACCCTGCTCGGCCATCCTTTTCAGGCCTCTCATGGACCCTCTAGCGTCAAGGATCAAAGCCCTCGCCAAGAGGCACCGAGCAGCTACCATGCTCGGCCATCCTTCGCAGGCCTCTCACGGCCCCTCCAAACGTCAAGGATCAAAAGCCCTCGCCGAGAGGCACCGAGAAGCTACCATGCTCGGCCATCCTTCGCAGGCCTCTCGCGACCCTTCCAGCGTCAAGGATCAAAGCCCTCGCCGAGAGTCACCGAGCAGCTACCCTGCTTGGCCATCCTTCGCAGGCCTCTTACGGCCCCTCCAAACGTCAAGGATCAAAAGCCCTCGCCGAGAGGCACCGAGCAGCTACCATGCTCGGCCATCCTTCGCAGGCCTCTCGCGGCCCTTCCAGCGTCAAAGATCAAAGCCCTCGCTGAGAGTCACCGAGCAGCTACCCTGCTCGGCCATCCTTCGCAGGTCTCTCGCGTCCCCTCCAGCGTCAAGGATCAAATCCTTCGCCAGGAGGCACCGAGCAGCTACCCTGCTCGGCGCATCCCCAGCGGGCATCCTCCTGCCCATCAGACGCTGATGGTCTGAAGCCCTCATCGTGAGGCTGCCGAGCTCCTTCCTGCTCGGCGCATCCCCAGCGGGCATCCTCCTGCGCATCAGATGTTGAGGATCTCAAGCCCTCATCGTGAGGCCGCCGAGTTCCTTTCTGCTCGACGCATCCCAGCGGGCATCCTCCTGCCCATCAGACGCTGAGGATCTGAAGCCCTCTTCGTGAGGCCGTTGAGCCCCTTTCTACTCGGCGCATCCCGGCGGGTAGCTTCCTACCCTACAAAGACAAGGATCAAAGTCCTTCCAGACTCGACTATCCCTGGCCGGTAGCTTCCCTACTCGCAACGCCAGGGGTCAAGGCCCTCGCCAAGATCAACCGAGCAGCTTCCCTACTTGGTCATCCCCAGCAGGCATCTTCCTGCCCAACAGACGCTGCGGGTTTGTAGCCTTCATAACGAGGCCACTGAGCCCATCACATGCAGCGGATCCGAAGCCCCAACAAGAGACACCAGATCTATCCAAGTCTGAATAATCCCCCCTCGACTCCGGGGCCATGGAGATATCTCCTTCTCAGCAGCACTTGGCACACTCGGCAAGCGATCGAAATCAACTCGACGACTGGTCGCCCCACATGTCACGCCCACACTGGGCTGCGCCCCATCAGTCTACAGGTCTGCAAACGTCGCGTCGGCCGACAGGCGCTGTCACGACCCGAAAGTACGGAACGTGACCGGCACTTAGATTACGAAGCGTCAAGAGGCGCCACGTAACCTAAGTAAGCCGAAGCCCAGAAATCTAAACCATAAAAGAAGAAGAAGAAGAAAAAGAAAACAAGTTCAAAAGCATCAGCAAATTTTCTCAAAAATTTCGGCAGAGTTTCCTTTATAAAAACTGGCCCCAAACGGGTAAAACAAGTATAAATACATACAACCAATAAAAAAGCATCTCCAGACGGGAGCTAGCTCTACGCCAAAAGGCGGAAACAACCACACCAAAGCACGATAGTATACAACGCCAAAAGGGCGAGGCTCAAAACTCAAAAGAAAACAAAACCACCAGATATCATAATAATACAAGCGCGACTCTAAGGTCGAAACAAATAACTGGTCCGGTAAACTTATCAAGTAATACAAGTTTGGTTGATAGAGCTTTCTAGATACAAATGAAATAATAAAATACAATGGCGGTCCAGATACAAGTGAACCAACCTACCGTGCAAATCACCCTGAGTGAAATGATGTGCCAGCAAGCTGCCAGGGAAACCTGTACATCGAACCTGTAATAAAATTTGGCACAACGGGGGTGAGTTGCCAACTCGTGAGTAGAAGATATCTGCGAAAAGAAATCGAATGCACGACGCTATCCTAGGTCATAATAATATACTAATATAATACTAATCATCAAATAAAGACAGGATAATAAGCTACGTGTAAGTGCAAATTCTCCGTGCTCGTGTCAGTGCCTCATATAGTACTATGTCATATGAATGGATATGCATGCACCATGAATATAAAACAATCAATCCTGAAATCCAGATATATCTGTATAAGAAATCTTTAACTGTTATCATAGTAAAATGTGTATAGGAACCTGAAATCTCAATAATGAAATCCATGGAAATCCGTGTCAAGCATCGACACAAACATGTAAATCTCAAGTCTCATAGTCTCAATACCTCGGGCTCCGTCAGTCCGGATCGGCCCATATCACTAAATCTCACGACAACGGTCGGTATCCTCCGGATATCCGCCGCGCCAGACATCACCGGTAGGTAGCCTTCCCCTGCCAGGCTCATCGTCTACAACTCGATCTTCTTGCCCCGGGGTACCATACCGGGCCCACCATGTACCCGAGACGGTTCATCCACTCCTCGAATCGGGTCTCGAAATCCAACAGAAAACATGAAATCTCATGGTGGACGACACATACATCACGAGAAAACCGCATCTTATTTTAAAAAGAGAGGAGGAGAGAGAGAGAAGTTTTTTTTTTTTTTTATATATTCTTGCGGTTTTTCCCAAAAATCCAGAAATCTCATAGAAACCCAAATCTCAAAATCATGAGTAAGTATATGATAAGTGTCGGCATATGCCCATAATACTGCATGATAACATGAAAACATGAATGCATGAATGTCTAAGTAATAATTATCATGTCTATACTAACATCAGAGAGTAATCACAATATTATATCGGTCAAGTTGTTAACTGATTCTATCAATAAAAGATAATATAATCTAAAGTGTACGTGACATAGCAATTACCGATGATGATGTGTGTGGCCGGCAAATAAGTGTGCGTGGAATATGCGCATCATCGGTAATGGTGCTAGTGTCCTAACAGGTAAGGTTTATACTGATTATAACAACATATGTAAGAACATGCGTCATTATGATTCCAGTGTGAAAGTAAAGACGGATGTGTGTTATCTACTCATGATATACCATTACCACTACCACTATATGACTCGAACCTAACCTAGTGTCCATCTAACCTCCTAAGGAACAAAACCTAAGAAACTAGTCAATAAGAAACAAGAGTCTACCTAAGGTCTGAATCAATATCTCTAATAGTCGGCGATCCGGCCTCAATAGCGTCACGTACGTAGTACGGTTTCCTCGAATCAAGAGTGCGGATCAATCATCATATTTATGCCTCGTACGGTAAAATTCATCGTACGGCATCCTAATATCAGGGTACGGGTCAAGTATCTCCTAAGTGTCTCATCATTAGTATAATGTCATCATCAACACATCTCATGATCAAGGTGCTAAACTGTGATCGCATACATCAATCATATATCATTGACATCATAATAAGCATCATTAGTTTATCCTCAGAAATATCATGTCATATGTATCATATCGTCCTCAAGTCACACCTCTATGATATCGACATCAGGTCACACCTATATGATGTCGTAATCAAGTCATACATATCCCATATCGTGATCAATCACAAGTTACAGTCCGGGTACTATTTTAGAGTCCCATGTACCTCAATATCATCACCACCCATTATAATTTAAGTATACATGTTCATTATCTCATTCTCTAATGATCCGCTAACACTTAATACGACTGTATAGCCAAGAATCACGGCATCAGGCCCAGTTACACTGTTTCATCATACCTCGGATATCATATCACATCAATGTATCCCATATACGTGTTGTATATATATATACCTATACCTCGTCCTATATATATATACACATGCACGTATACACCATGTCGAGTTTCAGTGTGTGCGTGTGTGTGTTTCTACCCGAAACCTACGAACCTCTTCCAAGGTGTTCATCTTCTGGTATGGTTTTCCTAAATCAGTCTAGTCCAGCCTAGGGTCATTACTAGGGTCCTACTCATTAAGAATCTAGGGTCACATCTGGTTTCCTAATGTCAATAAGTACTATTCCTATTCTACGTTGCGGGGGTGCTAAACGCCATCCACCCGACTTCCCCCCGTAGATATACATCTACTCACCTGGTCCATGTCTGTCGAAGACGGTGTCGCCGTCCTCCTCTTCATCGCCCGCAGTCCACGTGAGGGGTACCTAAACGCAAACATATAAATAGCATCGAAAACTGAATCACATACAAAAGTCAAAACGACGCAAGGAACAAGCATAGGTTAAAACCTATGTCCCGTCCACGCAAAAGAACCAAATTTCGCTCGATATCGGCGTACAAACTCCGATGGATCGAGATAAACAACAACAAATAACTCGTAGTTTTAAAACACATTACTTATATTATAAAACATGATTAAATCTATCGAAACCCTAAAATCCATCAAACCGTCCAATTTCGTAAAAACCGAAAATACTAATTTACCATTTTTCATCAAAACTTGACATTTAGATGAAACCAATGGTTATAAAACTCATTAAATAGCATAACTAGACTATACAAACCATTACTACATTTTTATTACACAAATTTATATTAATTTGAAATTTCTAGTTTGAAACCTTTAACAATTTTCAACATTTTTCAAGCAAAATACCACAATTCCACCACAAAACATGATGTTGCATGAATTAATGTACTAAACTACAATTCATGATGATAATGATATGATGAAATCATAATTATATTTTTAATCTCATTTATTTAGGAATTTCCTAAAATCTAGTTTACAAAAATAGCCTTTTATTAGTATTTTTCCAATTATCAATTGAAACTAGCAACCAAATTAGGTTTTTCATTCCTTTAAGATGTTAATATTCTCATTAAAACCACCATCTAGTGATATAAACATTAATTAGAATTTTACAACACCAATATATAGGTTTTATAGAAACCTAGTTAGCAAAGATTGCTTAATTTAAACAATTTTCAACCAACAATTTACAATATAACAACCATACAAGATTTTCCAATTCTAAAAATGTTAAACTACATAATATAACCTTACTCAATTAATAAAAACCCAAACTTCATTTTAAAACCCTCTTTTGGATTTTTAATCTTGAAATAGAACCAAACTAAAAATTAATTAAACACCTAATTAATTTGATTCAAGCATTTAACCAATAATTAAACACTAGGGTTAGGATTTACCTCAACAAAACTTGAATCAAGTTTGCAACTTAGCCTCTAAATTTCCTCCTTGATCCTAGGTTCAAGATAGATTTGTTCAAGGAAAATTGGGTAGAGATTTAATTAGGAATTGATGAGGTTTGCATTGATTTTTGATTTTTGATTTTTTTTTTTGAAGAGAGAAGAGGTATTGAAAAGAAGTGGGGAGAAATGGGAAAGGCTGCAGTGAGGTTTCGGCCTTAATGAGGAAGGAAAAAAAAATGTGAGGTGTGTGTGTAGGTTAGTGTAGAAGCATCCACAATTATTACATGTTTTACTCTTTTCTTTAATTTTTTTAACTTCCTTTCAAATAAAACCTAGATCTTTTGTGATGGGAGAGAGAGGAGTAGAGAAGTGGGGGGCTGCAGTTGGGGGAAGGGCTCGGCCCATAATGGTGTGGGTCATGTAAAGAAAAGCACCAATACACTATATATTAATCCCCCCCCTCTCTCTCTCCTTTTCCATTCTATTTTGTTTTGTGGCAAAATCCTAGATTTTTCTAGAATGGTGGAGACACAAAAAAAATAGAGCATGTTACAAACTTGTATCTAAATTTTCATGGTTCACAATTGTATGCTTAACCCATTCCAATTTGTAATTTACATAAATTTAATGTATAAATAAAGCTTATGTTAATATTTAAAATAATTAATTTAGGAAAATATTTAATTAAACTAAAAATTTATAAGTGACTAAATAAACACCGTTTACTAGTAATTACATAATTAAAATAGATATTTTTAATTTTAAAATAAAAATATTTGTATTTTGACTTTTTACAGAAAACACCCTTACTTTACCGATTTTCCGAAATTTCACCAAAACGATTTTCAAAACGTTACAGGCGCTCGACACGTGGACCGTCACTTCAGTGGCAGGACGCACGAACTGGCGCACGTTCCCTAAACGCAGAGATCTCATCCCGATAAGCTGGAAGAAAAGACAGCTGACAGCCTGAGGACGCGTCTCGACGAAACCTTAGGAGGGAGGTTACCCCAGGCGGCCCGGCAGTCCACTCTTGACCCGACCCACTAGCTGGTCGGGACAAGAGTGGGGGGTTAATGATGATGCTCGATATTGGCAATCCCCAAGATCGTGACACGTGGCAGGTGACGTGCTCCAAGAACCAGAAGAAAGGGCCCACGGAGGGCGACCAGGCCACCTTTGTACCCAACCTGCAAGCGTAAGCTGGCCCTCCTCGGGCCCCCCTGAAAATTAGCCTCCTCGGCTCCTCAGCTCACCCCGAGCTGCCACAGGACCAAGACTCCTCGGCCTTCTTGCTCGTCTCCGAGCTCTCCAGCCGAAGCCGTATTCCTCGGTCCCTCCGACCGACCAACTCCACCACTCACAGACGTAACCGCCGCTCCGCAAATCTCGCCACGCGCAGATTCTCCGCCAGCAACGTCCCATGTTCCATGCCACACGATCCCCATCAATGGGCGATCCGCTCTTTACACGAGCGTGACGTCGGGAGCGTAACTGCCGGCGAGATTCTCGTGCCTGCTGCTGCGTGATTCACCGCTATATAAACCCCCATCACAGAGGGGTCAAAAAAGCCATTTTTTTACACTTTTATGCCGTTACTCTGCTCGGATCTAGTACTAACTTGATCGTCGAGGGTGCTTGGTGGTACTAAACCATCCCGGGACTTCTTTGCAGGTACACGGCAGCCACTCTCTCACCTCACCTCTTCCTCCAAAAAACCATTGAGACCCACACGCGAAGAAAGATAATCAACTAAGTCCACTGCGAGATCAACGGAAGACAACATCTGACGGAGGCCCGAAAAGGAGCTCCATCAAGGCCTGTACGGATGAGTATATTTGAAAGGCTGAAAAGCTTGACAAATTGTGTGAAATATGAAAAATCCAATTCACCGGTCCCACCTTTTTAGCGTTATACTTGGGACATTCACGTGATCTCATAGAAAATATAGCCCTACTCTAATCGTTTTTGCTATTTTTATTATGATATGATTTATAGATTAACCTATTAAGGTTAACACATAAAAATACTATATTGGTGTTAATGCTGATGTATGTTTCTTCATTTCTAGTTCAATTTGAATTGCATGTCGATTTAATAAATATAAATTTTGATATGAAGTTGTCGGTTTTAAATTAAGGGTAAGTTTCATATATATACTCTTAACTATTGACGATTTTCAGATAAATACCTTAAATTTAAGAAATTACAGATAAATACCTTTAATTATTAGTTTACCATATAGGTTCATGACACCATTAACAAATTTTAGCATAATCCTTCTGTTTCTGGATCTTGAACATGATTACAAAAGGGGTTTTCACTTTATAGGTTCATACAAAGCACGTGAGCACCGCTGCCATATATGTATATGGCAGCACTCACGTGATAACACGTGAGCGCGCCAATTTAAAATGATCTCATCTGATAGAATTAAATTCTATATGATAGAATTAAATTATATTTTGAAAATATTTTCCTTGATCTTTCTAACATGGAAGTGTCTTTCTCTAACAGAGTGTAACACCTTAGATTTGCGATTAGTGTTAATTAAGTGATAATGCAGATTTTTAGTAAAAAGTTTACCAAAATAGTTTTCAAATATTTTATGAAAATTAATTAATATTTTATTAATATTTATTTTAGGCTTGCACACACATGTGCATGTTAACCCAGGGTTAATTAGGTGTTAAACCATGTTTAAATAGCCATGACACCTTAACCTAATCTCATACCATTTGTAATATGTATTTACATAAAATTATTTAGTTTAAATTAAAAGGGTTTTATATTAGGTTGACTTCAGAGAGATGAAGAGAGAGAGAGAGGGCATCATGAGGCATGGCAAGCATGCCATGCATTAAATGAAGAGAGAGAGAGAGAGAGAGGGAGGCATGGATTCTCTAAACTCACCCCTCATTCCCTCACCCTCACTCACACATACACCCTCACTCATACACTCCCTCACTCTCATTTACTTATCATTTTCTTCACCTCATATCTCCCTCACACTCCCTCAACTGAAACCCCTACCCACAACCTTCACAAATCCTCACAAACCAAACAAAATCTCCACAAAACTCACTAAACCCTTCATTAAACTTGATCTAAAGCCTATGGAGATGACTTGGAGCATGGAAAGCTAGGGTTTTGGGCAAGTTGTGAAGGTAGTGACTCTAAACTGTTAATTAGATAGTTATATTGTTGTGTTGCTTTGTAGTTTCAGTTTAGAACCCTAAAGATAAGGTTTTAGTGTAATATCGTATTTTAGTGTCATATTTGGTTCTCTGTGATCTGCTACGACCACGATTGTTTACTGGAAAAACTAGCCGTGTGGTAGTGTTGTACTCGAGACCCTAAGTGTTTACCTGAAACCTTGACCCAACCTAACATTGGTTGGCCGACGACATGGGGTGTTTTTCTGGCGAGCTCGGCCTTCCTGGAGACTGGGGGGTTGTGTTTTGTAGGGTAGCTGTCTGCAGTTGTTTTAGGGTATTTTGTACTGCTAGATTTTGATGTTTTGACTGAGGGTAAAATTTGGGATCGAATTGCTAGTTTTTAGGGTTTCGACTAAGTGCGATACGATGTCCGACTCAATTTCTGTGCTTCGCGTGATTTCTGCACTAGGGTTTGTTTTAGTGGTGTCGCCACACACGTCAGCCGCCAAGCGAACACGTTAGAGGGTGTTAGAGTCGATGCGTCGATTTAAACGTAATTGTACGTATTATGGGTCGATTTCTAAGTGCACTTGCTATATTTGTGTGATTTTAGGGGCGAGTGCGGGGACTTCGGACGCTGCGAAGAAAGGGAAGCATGTGGTTGGATATACTTAGCTCGAGATCACGGTGAGTAGATTTAACATCTATGGGAAAATCGCCCGTATGGCGTTATGCGTCAGGGCTTGATAGGATACTATAACCGCATGTTTATATTCATATATGTTGATTGTGCATGAGCATCATTACATACCATTATATTGTTGTGCCTTGACTTAGTATCTAGTGGACACTGCACCATTACTAACGGTTCATGTTGCACGAGCACTAAATTGTATGTTACACCACACCGTCGGTAATTGTCATGACACGCACAACCTATACACATATGCAGTATTGGAATTGTTATTGATATTGACACATGGATTATTATTCTATTGCGCACATGAGATACATCGTGCATACATACTTACATGTATACACCCATACTTGCTATAGCTACATGTACACCTTATATGATGTTGGATTTGATTTTGGAGGAATTGGGAACCGCATGATATATTTAAAAACTGGATTCATTTAAAAGAGTGGTTTTCTCTTGATATGCTTATATTACTGTCTTATGTTGCATCATTATATTGCATGGATTTATGCATTGAAATACATTTTTCATGTGATTTATGGGTTTGAGAACCATGGTATTATTTCAAGAAAGTATGTATTGTTTTGAAAACCCGGTTTCTCTTGATATGATATTTCAGTTTGTCCACCATGCGTTTTCTCGGTTCTGAGACGTGTGATAAAAACCCGATTCGAGGAGCTGGATGATCCATTTGCGGGTTCATGGTGGACTCGGTATGGTATCCTGGGGCGAGAATGGAAGGTTATACAGTAGACGATGAGCCTGGCAGAGGGGCTACTACCTACCGGTGATTTGTTGGACCTGACGGTTATCCGAAGGATACCGACCGGAGTCGAGAGATCGATATGGACCGACCCATACTTCCGGAGCCCGAGGGTCGATCCGGACAGACGGAGCCCGATATATGTGGATTTGCGTGTCGATGATGGACACGAGTATTTCATGATGTTTTCGAGTGCCGATATTGAGCACTCAAGTTCCATGAGATTTACAGGATATGAAGGTCGGTTAGAGTGACGGTGCTTGAGTTATTGGGATTTGGGGTGTCGTTGATGGACACCGGGTTTTTACACGATGACGATTCATTGATTATGACATGTTTTATCCCATACTTAGCATTCATTGATATGCATTGCTTCATGTATTTGTAGTACGTGATAGAATACCTTTCATGATTGTTGCATATCCATATTAGTATATTAATACTACCAGATTGCATGTGATAGAGTATCGCAGTACGTGCATATCTGCGATTACCTGTATGATATTACTTACTATTCACGAGTTGGCAACTCACCCTTGTTGTGCCACAGTGTTTTGCAGGTTGACTCTTAGAGCAGTCGCGGCATGGCTATATCATTGTATCTTTTAGTAGCGGATACCGCTACGATTGGCTGTGAGCCGTTTTGCTATAGGTGGGTTTAGCGGTTATCCGATTTTATATCCATTGTATATTTCATTGTAGCTAGTACTCTTCATCTACCACTTCATGTATTGACTTAGATACGAGATGTTAGGACGATATTGTATATTATTTTGTGACTCTGGGTATCGAGCTCGTGTGAGTCGGCTTTTATTATGCAGTTTTATTTTTTTATGCTGTTTTTCACTTATATTGTCCATTTCTTCCCTACAGCGTCGTATATATGCTTATGGTGGTTGTTTCCGCTTTTGGGCGTGATTTGCTTCCGTTTGGGAATACTTTATTTATATCATATGTTGCTTTACTTATATCTTATCTTTGTACCCGTTTCGGGGCTAGTTTTTACAAAAGAGGTGCTGCCGAAATTTTTAAGAAAATATATTTAAACTTTAAATATTTTTACTTGAGATTTCCAAATGTTTTAAAATTTTTTTTATCACTTACTACTTTTAAATGGTTTAGATTTCTGGGTTTTCGGCTTACTTAAATTGCGTTACGCCTGTAAACGTTACGTGGTTTAAGTGCTGGTCACGTGCCAAATTTTGGGTCGTGACACAGAGAATCTTGGATTTTAAAATCCAATGGTGATAAAATCACTAATTAAACCATCTGATAAAGCTGAATTTTACGAGGAAAATATTTTCATGAACTTTCTAAAATAAAAAAGGTCTTCTCTCTTAAACAGAGAACCTTTGAATTAAAAATCTAACGGTGAATAAAATTCACCGGTTGATCTAAAAGATCAATTTGATTGATTATGAAATCAAGCATGAACTCTCAATGAGATATTTTCTCAACAAATTGATTCTTTTTTTCCTCGTATAAATAGGAACAAAGAGATGAAAAGAAAGAAGGAGGGACTCAATATTAAAAAAAAAGAGTAGACCCTCCATAAGCTTCCACAAGCTTCAACAGAGAATTTAATTCTCAATAAAGAAGAAAAATCGTCTTCCTCCTTAAAATCCTAAGCAAAGAAAAAAGAAGAGATCAAAATATCTCCTTTACCTATCGTATATGAATACAAAGGTTTAACCCTTTAAAAGAATCTAGTTCTTTCTCTGGATCTGAGATCCGCAAGACAAATTTTCCACAATTTGAGAATTTAATTGTCATCAGGAAATCTTGTTCTTGAGAATTAAAAATTTAGAGGAGAACGCGGAAAGAAGAACATGAAGAAGATTGAGTCCATAATACTCCAGGAACTTAGTTCTCTCATAAATCAAGAATTTAGTTCTTAAAAAACCTGATCCTGGATCCTCAAAATAGTGATCTTGGTGATCGTTAATGATCAAAATACCATTAACAGAGGTTTAACCTTTCTGAAAACATCAACATAGATTAAATCTCTAAGAAGACATCGCCCCACGTGAAATACACGTGAGCGCCAAAACTTAGCGCCTCACGTGAAACACACGTGAGCAGCCAAAGCTGAGCGCCTCACATGAAACACATGTGAGCGCCAGAAAAGACTAGTGCTTAGCACTATTTCATCGCCTCACGTGAAACACACGTGAGCGCTATATATCTGAGTATTTAGCACTGCTGGGTAATATAAAAATCCAATCTTAGCCCAAATTAGTTAAGTCTGTGAAGTTTAAACTTATTCTTAAATCATCTGAGCCCATACGCTCGTGATATCCAATTTAATCTTAATCCCACATACGTCTAATGATCTTTCATCAATGATATCCAAGCTGATTTTAGTCCCATATACGACTAATGATCTTCATCCCATATCTTCTAAGTTAATCTCAGTCTCATATAAGACTAACGATTCTTAAATCCACCATGATCTTTTCTCTCAAATATGAGATTTGGTTTAAGGGTATATCTTTCCACACCTCTGATATATGTCATTGTAACTTCTCAACGTTTTCAGAGAGGTGGTGAGTCCTAATAGCCAACAACTTCTTCGTCCCAAATACGACAATAATGGACCGAAATGTTCTTAAACTAATATTTGTCCTGTTCAGTCGAAAATAATGCATTTCGTAACACATCAATTTCCTCATTATTCTAATCATTTAAGGATAGTTGATATAAATATAACACATATTACCAGTTTGTATGGAAAATACTAAATACCACGTGTTGTATATATATTCAACATTCTTTATAGAAAATTGTGTGTTTATTACTGCATGCATGATATTGTTTATCTCAACACTTTTCATTGATATTGTGTGCAGAAAATTCTTCAGGTCAAAGAACCGGAATCACAAAAGTGCCAGAGATTCAGAAGAGATAAAAAGATTCCAGATATCAATTAAAGACCCAAACATCGACAGAAGAAGAGCACAGAAAAATGATGCAGAGATCTCATTAAATGGCCGTGGATCCACGGCCGAGTCGGCCGAGTTGCCGCGGTTCCGCGGCATAGTTGAGGGATTAGGGTGACGTGTCTCTGCAGAAGGTTCATTCTAACAATCTCGCTTACCTTAGATGCTCCAGTGTAACAGACTTCTTCTAGAAACTTCTCTGCATAACAATCTTCTTCTAGAAGGCTCCTTATAACAACCTTCTTCTAGAAGGCTCCTTGTAACAAGCTTGTTCTAGAAGGCTCTCTCCAACAACCTTATTCTAGAAGGTTCTCTCTAACAACTTAGCTTTTGGAGGGAAATTTGAATTTGAATTTATAAAAGGAGATCTAGATCTAGGGTTGAGGTAGTTCATTAATTGGTTACACAATTAGTGGTGGAACATTGAGCCAAATTTGCACAAGTTGAGTGACACAACTTGATCCAAAACCCTAGCCCAAATCCAAATCCAAAGCCAAATCAAGATCATTTTGAGAAGCAAATCAAGAAAGCAACCATCGATCCTTTATTCGCGAAGCCAATCTTCATCAAGAGCGCGAGATCCATGACGATCCAAGTCTCACGGAGATCAAGCGGAGCGAAATTCGACGGATCTAGTTATCTCTTCAAAGGAGCGATCGAGAGCAACATCTTGTAAGCTCGAATTGAGGGAATGTGTGATTAGTCGTCGATTTAATAAAGGTGACAATTAGTTAATTCTTTCTTTCTTTATAATCTCGCACTATGAAATTTCTATATCTTGAATCTTTTATTTTCATGATGCTTGAGTAAATCTCCGCTTGTGACGGAATCGAGAGATTAGGTAGATCTAGTGATGATAAAATCCTAATACTAATCTTAAATCTTATGAGATTTGTGAACTTTAGGAAAAAGAATCATTAATGACCTAATTTGGATCGAGATCACATTCTTACGAATCTCGTTGCAAATTAGGGATCAAACGATTGATGAATCTTTTTGCTAGAGGCTAGATCCGAATGATGATTAATGAAAAGACAACAGATAGAGAATGAGAAACCCTAGTTTCTTCAATAGATTCCTAATCTTCATTCATCGCCATCGATCTAGCTACAAATTATCCATAGATAAGATTAGTCATTATTAGAATCATCATTGCTACCAATTCGATCGATTCCTATAAGTTATTTTACAAATCTTGATAACTAAATTGATTGGGACATTTCTTGATTCTTGATTCTAGATCTTTAGTTTCTTTATGATTCTTGAAATTAAAACTTACAAATCTTGAATAAATTTTCTTGCAATTTCTTTTATATTTTCTTTTCAACTCAAATCTAGCATAATCGAACAAGTACTTGTATCTCAGTGGACGATCCGTATTCATTAACGCTCTACATCGACACCATTAATTGATTGCGGTATAAATTTCTTTGGTTGTGATTAAAACTTTTCCAAATACACACGAAGATGATCAATCAAATGGCGTCGTTGCCGGGGATGCGTGCTATTTTGTTCGTTTTTGTTATTTGCGTTGAAAAATTATTATTCCATCAAATTTTCATCCAAGAATCGCTTCAAGTGCTTAACGTTTAGTGTTTGAAATTTTGCGAGGGAATCTGGAATCATTTCGGCAGTTAGATCAAGATTCAGAGAAGATCTACAAATTCCAGAGGAGTACAAGAAGCTACAGGAAAAGTTTGAAACCCTACTTCCTCCATTCCATCGCGGATCCGCGGCGTAGTGCTGGTTTTTGCGGCGGTTCCGCTGCCGTTTAGGCGTTTCACTGTTCCCAACTTCTGTGGTATATTCTCTGTTCTCTTCTCTTCTCTCTGATCTTGTCCAATAACAAATTTTCTGCAGGATTCTTTGCAAAATTCGCAGCGCGCTAAAATAAAAAAAAATTCTTGTTGCGTTTCTTGAAATTGGTTGTTTGTGCATATTTTAATACGGAAATTAAGGGGCAAAGACCAAATTCAGAGTAGGTGGGGATTTCATTACCCTTCCTAAGCCCCACAAATCACAAAACGAGCATCCACATTATCCTTCATTAACTAAAAAATATCTAGACAAGACTCTAAGGACCGTCGCGCTCAATTAGGACAGAAGAAGATTGTGGGTAATCTACTGTTTATCCGCATTTTTTGTGTGGTGTCTAAGACAAGTGTGTCTAAGGCAAGTGGTTATTTAATTAGGCGCACTACTTACGTAGTGGAGAACCTCCCACTTACCTGGCACTTACCTGGTCACAGAAGGGGTAAAGAGGTAGTAGAGAATTTAGCCTGTAATTTGTCTTCTGGAAGTCTAGGAGCGGTATAGAGACTTGACCTAGGTGACCATTAGATCTAGGGTTGCTTGTGCATTTTGTTTGTGATTTGATTTTTCAAAATCTGTATTTTTCAAAACAAACATCAACCAACTTTTCCTCTAATTATCACCCACTTGTGCTACAACCGTTTAGCACATGTTAGGCTGGACATGGGATTCTATTTCCCGTCTTGTCCGCATTTTTTTTATCGACCCCAGAGTCGGTAATTCTTCGTCTTCTTTCCCACCACCCACCACGACCGCGATGGACGGATTTCCATCAAAGTTTAACACCACTCTGCCACCGCCCGCAGGTGCGCAGAATCCTCCACGCATTTCTCTCGAAGAGAGATGCTATCCTATATGTGTTCCCCTTCCCACCTGTCTTTCTATACCACCAGCCAATGGGGACATGATTGGTAGAATTTTTGCGTGCTAAGTTTGTTACCGCAATTAAGACGGTTTCGCTTGTAGCTAGCCGGTTGAGTACGGGTCGTCCGCAGGGAGATGTGAATCTTTTTCTATGTGCTTTAACGAGTTAAGTCCAAATGTCCAGATTTGTTTTGAGATTAACTATGTGCTAAAATGATATGTAAAGAGAGCTTGTTAGGGTTAGGATTAGGTTAGTTTGAGTTGGGAGTCACTCACTTCTTTCGTTGCCACTCTTAATATCGGTGTTACGGTAATCGGCAACAACGGGGATTAGCATGACTAGGAAGGAACTTGCGAGTATAAGCTAGGCTTTCCAACGCATAAGTTCTTCCTTTTGGTGCTTGTCCGTCCGTTCTTGGCTCTTAGCCTTAACCTCCGGTTAATTCAACCACAACCGGTCTCACTACGGAATCACCGCTATCATGTAGGATAGGGTGCCGTAGGAAGCGGATTGTGGTTCAATTAACGGGAGTCTGATTTAAGATGTTGGGTAAGGAAAGAGTGAGAGAGATTTCCTTCTCTCAAACTTTCCTTATCCTACCATAACAAGTATGGAAACTACTCACCCATTACAAGAAAAATGAAAATAAAACAAAGGAGAAAGATAGAAAGAAAGAGGTTAGAAGATTACAACTAGCTATTTGCGACCTCACCTTGGCAATGATCAAGCGTAAGCATCATGGTTGTTTAAGGATAAAGGAAAAGAGAACAAGAAAGAAACAAACAACAAATAATAACAACTAGATTAGCAAAAGAAAAATACAAGCAATTATAATTAACGATTACAACAAGATAAGCATGGTAAGAACAAGAACTCCTTTATTCATTCTTCACTCACAAAAACTTACTACAAGTTTTTAATGGAGAAGAGATGAGAGGAGGAAGAAGAACAACACATGTATTCTAAAATCTAAATACAAGAATAAGCACCCTTAGCTTTGGCAAGTTCTGGACTATTTATAGGTAGGGAACTGGAAACCTAGGGCAAGAATCTGGCTCCACATAAAATGACCAAACTACCCCTAAATTTTTACACTCTGAAGAGGCCGTACGGCCGTGTTTCCGCGGCCTAAGCATGCTTATGCCGCGGAACCGCGGCCGTTTAGATGGATTGTGCCTTCAGTTTTGGTGGTGCTCCCTGGTTTTCTGTGCCCTTTAGTCTGGTATATGTTTTTTCTCAGAATTTCTTCACGATTTTTCCAGAATTTCTGCTGATCAAAAGGTGATGTGATGTGGATCTTTTGCCATGATTTTTCATGAGCCCCGCGTAGATATGTTGGATCTTGTGTTGCCATTGAGTTTTGTGCATGAAAATGACATTGATTTGCCATTTTGTCTCTTAAACTGGTGTGCGGCAACATACGGATGGAGAGCGGAGACCCGTGTTTTATCTGTGGTTGGCAGTAATCCGGAATTTGTCGTGCTTTTCCATGAATTTCACCGTTTAGAGCCGAGAACCCGTATCCTGCAATTGACTAGCAAACATGGCTCAAGAGTACCTACCGATAAGCAATATGATAAAAATTGGGCGGTATAAAAATGCAAAAATCTGATATAAACAAATACCCCCAAACTTATCATTTGCTCGTCCCGAGCAAAGCCAATTTATTCACAAAAAATTTCCTAACCTCACTTTCGCAGGGAACGCGATTGCACTGAGCATGTGCAACAAGCCGTTAAACCTCTAGGTGTCCCTAGTAGGAGGAGTGTTGTCTCCTGAGGGTTTTCAGCAGATACTACCCACAAAATCCGATCAAGCTAGTTTTGCAAAATAACTATGATTCAAACCCTAAAGTTTTGTTTCAGAAAATAACAATTCTATTATCCTAAGTCTAGACTATCGAACCTTTATTTTTCACATCTCGTTTCTTATTTAACTAAAGATTTTATATGTCTTTACGTGCAGTGCAAATAGTATCGTTAAGTTCCAGAAGGATCGATTAAAGTCATCATGTCACACAATAAAGCCCGGATAAAAAATTTAAAAGGATCATATAAGTTTTATAAAGAGTTAAGCATTTTTCAAGTTTCGTTTTCCAGTAAAGTTTCAACTTCAGAATTTCTATCTTCCCTAATAGGAAACTAGGTCTTATTTTTCACTCCATCTTTTTCTTGTTTTCATTTCATACACACCTCTGTGAACGTGCAATAGTCTTTATCATAGAATAAAACCTTCATATCTCCGCTTATAAAAACCTGTCTTTTGTCAAGATTATTCTCACACAAAGAACCGTTAGGAATTTTAACTCGGAGAGAACACTTGCTTGACTTTGTTTTAATTTGGACTTTCTAGGCTTCTTAACGAGCTTTAGGCCAATGCACCCAAACCAGTTGGCTTTAGGGCATTAGGTGTAGAAACACCCCAGCGGACTTAATTACTCAAGTTACCTAGGCCCAAAAACAAAAGACAATTTAGCGTGAAAATCATGATGATTCAATGCGAACGGAGATATAACCGGCAGTTCAATTATTTTTTTAGGATAAAAGACATGTTTAGTGGGTTCGGTGTGTAATCATTCCAATCAAGTTCCAGATGGGTTATTTTTCAGACTTAGTTCCAATTAAGGCATCAATAACATTCCTTCATATTCACTTCATTTCATAAACTCTTCTTGATATTACTTATTTCAGAACAAACCTATTTGATCCTCAGAAAATCATTTATCCATTTAAAAGTTTTTAGACATAAAAGACTTGTCATCTAATTTCCAAAACTCGTGACACGTGTAGTGTGATGTAAAGACGTATATCAGCTATAGTTAACTTCAAAGGAGAGTTATCTTTCAGGTTTTCAAAATCTAAAAATAAGATTTAGTTATTCTTATCTTATCAAACAAAACCGTCAAAATGTTGAATCTGAGTTTTCCCACTAGCTAACATGACGAAAAAGTTTTTATATTTTTAGAAAATTTTCTGATTTTTATGGATTTTATGGATTTTAGTATGCAGATGCAAAATATATATATGAATGCGAAGGTTAGAAATGCGTACCGAGCGTACCCCCAAACTTAAACTGGACAGTGTCCTCACTGTCATTGCATGAAGAGATCATTGAAGGGTCAAAATTGTCGGTTAGATATACACAAATTTTTTTTAAATTTTTTTTTGTTTTTAAAGAGTAAAAAAGGAAAAGAATATCCACAAATAAATACAAAATGGTATATACATACCCCCAAACTTATTTGGAACAGTGTCCACTGTTCTTGGCTGGATAACCGAAGTTTGGTAGTGGGCAGAGAAAGATTATGCAGGGTAAACCGGCTCCTATAAGACCAGGAGCTCCTCTGTTGGTTCGGCGCTAAGGTACGGTTTAAGTCGGTGTCCATTTACTTTGAAAAATGAACCATCCTTTGGATTCTCCAAATCCACAGCGCCCTGCGGATACACATTCGGCACAAAATACGGCCCT
The DNA here is from genome assembly GCA_030015575.1 of Agapanthus africanus. Taxonomy (NCBI): domain Eukaryota; kingdom Viridiplantae; phylum Streptophyta; class Magnoliopsida; order Asparagales; family Amaryllidaceae; genus Agapanthus; species Agapanthus africanus. Next base: position 641,995,682 of record CM057343.1, read on the forward strand.
TTCCAGCGAGATCTGAGCTTTCCTGGATGGAAGTGTAGCCGGGTGTCGTAAAGCAGTACCTGTTGACCAGGTACGAAAGTTTTGCGCAAAAGGTGTTTATCGTGAAACACCTTCATTCGGTTCTTAACGACAACCGCGTTATCGTAAGCCTCATCCCTAAGCTCGCTCAATTCGTTCAACTGCAGCTTCCGATGGCTGCCCGCATTTTCGAGAGACAGATTCAGTTCTTTTATCGCCCAAAATACGCGATGCTCTATTTCGACAGGGAGGTGGCAAGCCTTTCCGTACACAAACCGATAGGGAGACATGCCAAGATCGGTCTTATAAGCGGTTCGAAATGCCCAAAGGGCATCAGTGAGTTTCAACGACCAATCCTTACGGTTCTTGGAAACCGTCTTCTCCAATATCTGCTTGATTTGCCGATTTGAAGCTTCGGCTTGCCCACAGGTTTGGGGATGGTAGGGCGTAGATAGTTTATGATTAATGGAATATTTCCGCATCAAGGCCTCGAAAGTCTTATTGCAGAAATGAGTTCCATTGTCGATAATGATCGCTCGGGGGTGCCCAAAACGGGAGAAAATATTTTCTTTAAGAAAGCTAACGACAACCTTGTTGTCGTTAGTCCGGCTGGGCACAGCCTCGACCCACTTAGAGACGTAATCAACAGCGAGAAGGATGTACAAGTTCCCAAAAGAGCTGGGAAACGGCCCCATGAAATCGATCTCCCAAACGTCGAAAATCTCCACAACCAAGATTGGTTGGAGCGGCATCTCGTTCCTCCGGGATATCCGGCCCAAGTGTTGGCACCGGAAGCAAGTCTTGCAATAGTTATGAGCGTCTTTGAAGAGTTGTGGCCAGTAGAAACCACATTGCAAGATCTTCTCAGCTGTCTTTCTGGGGCCAAAATGCCCGCCACATGCTTGATCGTGGCAAAATGACAGCACACTCTTGAATTCCTCGTCAGGGACACACCGACGAATAATCTGGTCGGGACAGTACTTGAACAGATAGGATTCGTCCCAGTAAAAGTGTTTTACTTGGGATAAGAAGCGAAGTCTGTCCTGACTTGACCATTCAGTCGGTAGTAGCCCTGTGGTCAAATAGTTCATAATATCTGCGAACCAGGGTTCGCGAGATACTGTCAAGAGCTGTTCATCCGGGAAAACGTCGTTGATCGGAAGTTGAGGCGACGGCGAAGAAGGAAGTCGTGAGAGATGGTCGGCGACTACGTTTTCGCATCCTCTTTTGTCCTTAATGACAAGGTCAAACTCTTGAAGCAAGAGGATCCAACGTATTAGCCGAGATTTTGCATCTTTCTTCGCAAAAAGATGGCGTAGAGCAGAATGGTCTGTGTAGACAATGACTGGAGAGCCGATGAGGTAGGGCCTGAACTTTTCTAAAGCAAATACAAAAGCCAAGAATTCCTTCTCAGTTGTTGTATAATTAAGTTGGGCGTCGTTCAGGGTTCGGCTAGCATAATAGATTACGTGCGGCATCTTGTTGATGTGTTGTCCGAGGACAGCACCAATGGCAAAGTCGGATGCATCGCACATAATCTCAAATGGGTGCGTCCAGTCAGGTGAAGAAAGAACGGGAGCAGAAGTGAGTGAGCTTCTTAATGACTCGAACGCGGTCACACAGCTCGAGTTGAAGTCGAATAGCGTGTCCTTGGCCAGCAAAAGAGTCAAGGGCCTAGCAATCTTGCTAAAGTCCTTGATGAACCGTCTATAGAAACCGGCATGGCCAAGGAAGGCTCGGATGTCTCTGACGCATCTGGAAGGAGGTAGATTGGAAATGACCTCAATCTTTGCTTTGTCAAGCTCTATGCCATTTTGCGAGATGATATGTCCTAAGACAATACCTTCGCGCACTATGAAGTGACACTTCTCCCAATTCAAAGTGAGGTTCTTGTCCTTACATCGGGTAAGGACAGCGTCAAGATGCAGCAAACACTCATTGAAGGAATCGCCGAAGATGGAGAAATCGTCGATGAAGATCTCCAGGAATTTTTCCAGCATGTCTGAGAAGATTCCCATCATACACCGCTGAAAGGTAGCGGGCGCATTGCATAGCCCAAAGGGCATGCGACGATATGCAAACGTGCCAAAAGGACAAGTGAATGTGGTCTTGTCCTGGTCTTTTTCGGCGATGGGAATTTGATTATAGCCGGAGTAGCCATCAAGAAAGCAGTAGTACTCGTGTCCGGCCAATCGTTCAAGCATTTGGTCAATGAAAGGTAGCGGAAAGTGGTCCTTCCGCGTTGCGGCGTTGAGTTTTCTGTAATCGATGCATACTCGCCACCCAGTTTGGGTGCGAGTAGGGATTAACTCATTCGCCTCGTTAGTGATGACCGTTATGCCTGATTTCTTGGGGACAACGTGAATGGGGCTAACCCACTGGCTATCAGAGATAGGGTAAATGATACCACTATTCATACATTTTACGATTTCCTTTTTCACAGCCTCCTTCATGACTGGGTTGAGTCGCCTTTGTGGATCCCTAGCTGGTTTGGCATCATCCATCGGATGAATGTGATGTTCAACGATCAGGGGACTAATCCCCTTGATGTCCGCCATGGACCAGCCAAAAGCTTGCCTATTGCCGTGCAAGACCGCAAGAAGGGCTTTCTCTTGCTCTGGAGCTAGAGAAGCCGAGATGATAACATGGAGGGTATCGTTCTCACCCAAGTAAGCGTACTTAAGGTGAGACGGCAAAGGCTTGAGTTTGAGCGTTGGAGGTGAAACGATTGAAGGCAAGATTGGTGAAAAGGTCTCAAACTCAAAGGAATCCAGCAAAGGTTCAAAACGAGTGTAAGCGACCGAGTTGGATGGTTCAGGTAACTCATCCGGAAATTCAAAAGATTCAAACTCGGGTGGTGAGTGGCTAAGATCGTTCGAGAAAGTGAAACACTCGTAGTCATTGTCGGGCGCAGAAACAACAGCAGGTTCGAAGAGGAACGCACTAGTGGCGTTAAGGTTATCGTGATCGAACAGAAACTCCTCGAATTCACACTCTTCTGGGGTGATCTCCTGGATCGAGCAAACGTCTAGTATATGAGCATTAGGTTCGGAGGGCTGATTCCCCAACCTAAAAATGTTGAGTTCAATCGTCATGTTTCCAAAAGATAGGTTCATCGAACCATTTCGACAATTGATCACAGCATTTGAGGTTGCAAGGAATGGGCGACCGAGTATCACCGGAATTTGATTCCGGGGGTTAGCTATAGACTGTGTGTCTAATACAATGAAGTCAACGGGGAATATGAAGTCCCCAACCTTGATTAACACATCCTCTAGCTCACCCCTAGGATGGGTGATCGATCGGTCGGCCATTTGGAGAGTACAGTGTGTGGGTTTCAGCTTTCCTACACCTAATTGCTCATATACTGAGTACGGAAGCAGGTTAACACTGGTACCAAGATCTAATATTGCGCGGTTGATGTTCTTATCCCCAATGGTAATAGAAATCGTAGGACAGCCAGGGTCCTTCCGTTTTTGCGGTAAAGATTGGGTAAGAGCATCACTCACAGCACTAGCCAAGAAAACTTTCTTGGGTACCTGAGACTTCCTCTTTTTCGTGCACAAGTCCTTTAAGATTTTCGCGTAGGACGGGACTTGTTGGACAGCATCTAAAAGGGGAATGTTGATGTTAACCTGCTTAAACAACCCCAGAATCTTCTCCATTTGTGGATTTTGTTTATTGGACCTCAACCGGTTTGGAAATGGAACGTTTTTAAAATTGGTTGAGTCCAATGCTTGTGGAGGAGATTGTGGAGCTGGAACGGATCCTAGAGCTGGTTTTTTCGTGGAGTGAGAAGTGGGTCCGTTCAGAGCAGAAGAAGAAGAAGAAGAAGAAGAAGAAGAAGAGCCTTTTGAAGAATGGAGAATAGGCTCAGAAGACGAAGAAGAAGAAGAAGAAGAAGCGGAGGCCGGGGTGTCATTATCCTCAATTGTTGTGCCGATGTTGTTGTGCAGCATCCTTCCCGATCTCAATGTAGTCACGACACTCACATTATGGTTCTGTTGTTCAAGAGCAACATGTACATTATGTGGGTGACCGGGATTTGGGAGTGGTTGAGATGGAAGCTTCCCCTTTTCTCGCTCGCTTAACGCCGCATTCAGCTGTGCAATCTGGGCTTCGATGGTCTTGATGCTTAGCCCGTGTGCAGCAGTGTGTTGCACCAACGACTGAATGGAAGACTGGATGTTTGCGGTGGATTGTGTCGATTGTTTAACGAACGCCTCCAGACTTCGTTCTAGCGAGGAAACCTTATCGTTGTTTGACGGAACAAAGTTGTTTTGAGGAAAAGAATTGTTGGGGCCTCTGGAAATTTTTGCCTTGGAATTGATGCTGATTCTGATTCCAGGCGAAATTGGGGTGGTTCCTCCAACCGGGATTGTAGGTGGAAGAGTATGGATCATTTCTCGGTCTTTGCTGAAATGCAGCATTAACCTGATCCTGTCCTTGAGATGGTGGATTGTAAGGACACTCTTCGGTTAAGTGAGAAGGATCGGAACAACAAGCACAAATGGTACGAAGGGGAAGAAGAGGGGCAGGAGCAGGAGATGAAAATTTGCTCTCTATCACTTCAAGTTTTCTCGTTATTGCAGCCATTTCAGCTCTCATCGCAATAGAGACATCGAGTTGGTGAATTCCTACCCTAGACTGACTAGTAGAAGTGGAGGAAGAAGAAGAAGAAGTTGGTCTAGTGCTCTCCCATTGAAGCGTTTGTTCTGCAAGGTCGTCGAAGAATTGCCACGCTTCCTCGTCAGATTTCGAAAGAAAGTGGCCCTGACAAATGGTTTCCAACAACTGCTTGGTTGCTGGGTTCAGGCCCTCGTATAAGGTTTGGCAAAGTTGCCATTTCTCAATACCGTGGTGAGGGCACTGAACAAGAAGGTCTTTATACCGGTCAAAGCACTTCCAGAAGGGTTCAGAAGGAAGCTGAGAGAATTGGTTGATTTCGTTACGGATCCTTGCGGTTTTATGATTCGGATAGAATTTCTTGAGAAACGCTTGTCCCAACTGGTTATGGAGTGGGAAGCGGTGCTATACAGCCATTTTTCAGCAAGATCGTATAAAGTGAACGGAATGACCCATAGCCGTATAGCATCGTCCGACAGCTGGGTAGTTTTCATCATAGCACAGACATTTTGAAACTTGTTGATGAAGATATAGGCATCTTCAGATTCAAGCCCATGAAATTTCGGAGGCATGTTAATGAAGTGGGGCTTAATTTCAAAATTATCCCCATTGGCCGGTGGAAGGGAAAGACAGGTGGGAAGTGCAGAACGGGTGGGATAGAAACGATCCTGGAGCGCGATTCGTTGTGGCGCTACAACAGGCGGTGTTGGTGGGTTATTCGCATCCATAGGAGGTCGAATCAATCCCGGGGGAGTTGTAGGGATGTTTGGATTAAATCCTGACATCGCGGAAGAAGAGGTCGGTGATGGTGAAGGTGAGGATGTACGAACAGAATTCCGGTCAACGTCGGAGTTGGCCGGCAAATGTAAGGGTGAATGAGGCGTGGACTGTATTTCGACGTCTGAGTCGATTGCGTAGTCGGTAGCGACTAACGTAACGCGGACTAGACGGGCGCTAGTGTCCCGAGTCCAAGCGGACATACACTAAACGAGTTTAGTATAGTCAAAGCGGAGAAGGTGAGGGTAAGAAAATGTCAATGGAGAAATACGATGGGTGGTGGGTGAAAAAATGGATTCTGGCGACAAAGGGCAAGTTTTTATAAAAGTTTTTGGTTTTTTTTGTGTTTTTTTTCTTTTTAGAAAGAGCTTTATAGAAATATGTATGGACTTACGGCTTCAAGCAATCACAAACAAGATATGCACAATCACACCTAGATCTAGGGTCACCTAGGTCAGCTAGACAGCTCCTAACTGTTCCAAAAGGCTAGAAATAGGACCTCAAACCGCCTCTTCTCCGCCAATTGCGGCCAGGTAAGTGCCAGGTAAATGGGAGGCTCCCCACTACGTAAGTAGTGGTCCTAATTAAATAACCACTTGCCTTGGACACACTTTCCTAGACACCGCAAAGTCAGGATAGGATAAACGGCCGATGCCTGTAACTAGTCCTCTGTCCTATTGAGCGCGAAGTCCTTAGGGCTGAGTCTAGTATTTTTTAATTAACAATGGTCAATGCATATGCTTTTTGTGATTTTTTTGGGGTCCTGGGAAGGGTGATGAAATCCCTACCCAATCTGAATTGGTTTCAAGCCCCTTAAAGTCCGTATTAATATATGCAAAGCAGTAACAATCAACTGCAAACAATTTTTATTTTTTAGCGCGGCGCAAAGAATCCTGCACAAAAACAATTTATTGGAAGGGGGAAGAGAATTTGCGCAAAGAATGCTGCAGAAAACACAGTTCAGTGGAGTCCAGAGGAGTGGGGGAGAGACAAGAGACACTTACAGGGAATTTGGCACCCTGATGGCACCAAACGGTCGCGGTTCCGCGGCCTAAGCTTGCTTATGCCACGGTTCCGCGGCAGTAAAGTAGGATTGGGCCTTCAAAAATTTTTTGGATCCTTCTTTGGCTGTCCTCTTCTTGTCTTGATTTCCTGAATCTTGATTTGCTCACTGTATCTGCTCCAGATTTTTACAGTAGACCGTTGGCTCCGTCTTGATCCGTCGCGGTGTAGCCGCGAGATATGGGTCTAACTTCCCACGTCTTTGGCACTGAACTCGACCGTCTTTTTATCCTACATACTTGCACAAAAACTAATCAAAAATAACAAGATGGTTTTTTACAATGTATATATATATTTTTTTGTTTTGGTTTTTCGGTTAGATTTATATTCACAAATTAACCCGAAATTACACAAAGAAATAAACTACCGTCTCCCCGGCAACGGCGCCATTTGATTGGTAGAATTTTTGCGTGCTAAGTTTGTTACCGCAATCAAGACGGTTTCGCTTGTAGCTAGCCGGTTGAGTACGGGTCGTCCGCAGGGAGATGGGAATCTTTTTCTATGTGCTTTAACGAGTTAAGTCCAAATGTCCAGATTTGTTTTGAGATTAACTATGTGCTAAAATGATATGTAAAGAGAGCTTGTTAGGGTTAGGATTAGGTTAGTTTGAGTTGGGAGTCGCTCACTTCTTTCGTTGCCACTCTTAATATCGGTGTTACGGTAATCGGCAACAACGGGGATTAGCATGACTAGGAAGGAACTTGCGAGTATAAGCTAGGCTTTCCAACGCATAAGTTCTTCCTTTTGGTGCTTGTCCGTCCGTTCTTGGCTCTTAGCCTTAACCTCCGGTTAATTCAACCACAACCGGTCTCACTACGGAATCACCGCTATCATGTAGGATAGGGTGCCGTAGGAAGCGGATTGTGGTTCAATTAACGGGAGTCTGATTTAAGATGTTGGGTAAGGAAAGAGTGAGAGAGATTTCCTTCTCTCAAACTTTCCTTATCCTACCATAACAAGTATGGAAACTACTCACCCATTACAAGAAAAATGAAAATAAAACAAAGGAGAAAGATAGAAAGAAAGAGGTTAGAAGATTACAACTAGCTATTTGCGACCTCACCTCGGCAAGGATCAAGCGTAAGCATCATGGTTGTTTAAGGATAAAGGAAAAGAGAACAAGAAAGAAACAAACAACAAATAATAACAACTAGATTAGCAAAAGAAAAATACAAGCAATTATAATTAACGATTACAACAAGATAAGCATGGTAAGAACAAGAACTCCTTTATTCATTCTTCACTCACAAAAGCTTACTACAAGTTTTTAATGGAGAAGAGATGAGAGGAGGAAGAAGAACAACACATGTATTCTAAAATCTAAATACAAGAATAAGCACCCTTAGCTTTGGCAAGTTCTGGACTATTTATAGGTAGGGAACTGGAAACCTAGGGCAAGAATCTGGCTCCACATAAAATGACCAAACTACCCCTAAATTTTTACACTCTGAAGAGGCCGTACGGCCGCGTTTCCGCGGCCTAAGCATGCTTATACCGCGGAACCGCGGCCGTTTAGATGGATTGTGCCTTCAGTTTTGGTGGTGCTCCCTGGTTTTCTGTGCCCTTTAGTCTGGTATATGTTTTTTCTCAGAATTTCTTCACGATTTTTCCAGAATTTCTGCTGATCAAAAGGTGATGTGATGTGGATCTTTTGCCATGATTTTTCATGAGCCCCGCGTAGATATGTTGGATCTTGTGTTGCCATTGAGTTTTGTGCATGAAAATGACATTGATTTGCCATTTTGTCTCTTAAACTGGTGTGCGGCAACATACGGATGGAGAGCGGAGACCCGTGTTTTATCTGTGGTTGGCAGTAATCCGGAATTTGTCATGCTTTTCCATGAATTTCACCGTTTAGAGCCGAGAACCCGTATCCTGCAATTGACTAGCAAACATGGCTCAAGAGTACCTACTGATAAGCAATATGATAAAAATTGGGCGGTATAAAAATGCAAAAATCTGATATAAACAAATACCCTCAAACTTATCATTTGCTCGTCCCGAGCAAAGCCAATTTATTCACAAAAAATTTCCTAACCTCACTTTCGCAGGGAACGCGATTGCACTGAGCATGTGCAACAAGCCGTTAAACCTCTAGGTGTCCCTAGTAGGAGGAGTGTTGTCTCCTGAGGGTTTTCAGCAGATACTACCCACAAAATCCGGTCAAGCTAGTTTTGCAAAATAACTATGATTCAAACCCTAAAGTTTTGTTTCAGAAAATAACAATTCTATTATCCTAAGTCTAGACTATCGAACCTTTATTTTTCACATCTCGTTTCTTATTTAACTAAAGATTTTATATGTCTTTACGTGCAGTGCAAATAGTGTCGTTAAGTTCCAGAAGGATCGATTAAAGTCATCATGTCACACAATAAAGCCCGGATAAAAAATTTAAAAGGATCATATAAGTTTTATAAAGAGTTAAGCATTTTTCAAGTTTCGTTTTCCAGTAAAGTTTCAACTTCAGAATTTCTATCTTCCCTAATAGGAAACTAGGTCTTATTTTTCACTCCATCTTTTTCTTGTTTTCATTTCATACACACCTCTGTGAACGTGCAATAGTCTTTATCATAGAATAAAACCTTCATATCTCCGCTTATAAAAACCTGTCTTTTGTCAAGATTATTCTCACACAAAGAACCGTTAGGAATTTTAACTCGGAGAGAACACTTGCTTGACTTTGTTTTAATTTGGACTTTCTAGGCTTCTTAACGAGCTTTAGGCCAATGCACCCAAACCAGTTGGCTTTAGGGCATTAGGTGTAGAAACACCCCAGCGGACTTAATTACTCAAGTTACCTAGGCCCAAAAACAAAAGACAATTTAGCGTGAAAATCATGATGATTCAATGCGAACGGAGATATAACCGGCAGTTCAATTATTTTTTTTGGATAAAAGACATGTTTAGTGGGTTCGGTGTGTAATCATTCCAATCAAGTTCCAGATGGGTTATTTTTCAGACTTAGTTCCAATTAAGGCATCAATAACATTCCTTCATATTCACTTCATTTCATAAACTCTTCTTGATATTACTTATTTCAGAACAAACCTATTTGATCCTCAGAAAATCGTTTATCCATTTAAAAGTTTTTAGACATAAAAGACTTGTCATCTAATTTCCAAAACTCGTGTAATGTGATGTAAAGACGTATATCAGCTATAGTTAACTTCAAAGGAGAGTTATCTTTCAGGTTTTCAAAATCTAAAAATAAGATTTAGTTATTCTTATCTTATCAAACAAAACCGTCGAAATGTTGAATCTGAGTTTTCCCACTAGCTAACATGACGAAAAAGTTTTTATATTTTTAGAAAATTTTCTGATTTTTATGGATTTTATGGATTTTAGTATGCAGATGCAAAATATATATATGAATGCGAAGGTTAGAAATGCGTACCGAGCGTACCCCCAAACTTAAACTGGACAGTGTCCTCACTGTCATTGCATGAAGAGATCATTGAAGGGTCAAAATTGTCGGTTAGATATACACAAATTTTTTTAAATTTTTTTTTGTTTTTAAAGAGTAAAAAAGGAAAAGAATATCCACAAATAAATACAAAATGGTATATACATACCCCCAAACTTATTTGGAACAGTGTCCACTGTTCTTGGCTGGATAACCGAAGTTTGGTAGTGGGCAGAGGAAGATTATGCAGGGTAAACCGGCTCCTATAAGACCAGGAGCTCCTCTGTTGGTTCGGCGCTAAGGTACGGTTTAAGTCGGTGTCCGTTTACTTTGAAAAATGAACTATCCTTTGGATTCTCCAAATCCACAGCGCCCTGCGGATACACATTCGGCACAAAATACGGCCCTTTCCAGCGAGATCTGAGCTTTCCTGGATGGAAGTGTAGCCGGGTGTCGTAAAGCAGTACCTGTTGACCAGGTACGAAAGTTTTGCGCAAAAGGTGTTTATCGTGAAACACCTTCATTCGGTTCTTAATGACAACCGCGTTATCGTATAGGGCAAGCTGATTTGTTGAATCAGTTAAAGAGATCTTTCTCTGATTGATTTGGGGATATTTCCCACCGTTGGATTTTTGATCCCAGGGCTTCTGTTTTACAGAAGACAATCTTCTTGTTTTTAACAAGATTGAAAAATCTTTCCATAACAGAATTTAATTCTGATTAATTAATGATTTATCCTTATTATTAGATCTTTTGATCTAACGGTGGGGAGTTTTTTAATTCCAGCGCTAGCGTACTCGTACTTTGCACGTGGTGCGCTGCTTAGAGCGCAGCGCTCTTAGCGCTAGCGCATCTGTGTCTTACACGTGGTGCGGTGCTCGGAGCACAGCACACCCTAGCGCTGCTTAGAGCGCAACGCGCCTAGCGCTAGCGCACACATGGTGCGCTGCCTAGGGCGCAGCGCACTTGGCGCTGCATCTGAAGCGTTGCTTCAATTTTGAAATTTGAATTTCAAACAGAGCTTTGCTCTGATTGGGGGAAACAAATGCCCCCCATCATTGCACTCACGTGGCCCACATATGAGTGCAGCGGTGGCAGCATCTGCGCCCTTGGATCAACGCAGAAGTTGAAAAGGTATTTTAGTGCCTATAAATAGGACCTTTGGTCGTTTAGATGATTTTTTTCATCTTCTTCTTTTGAGAATTTTTATTGAGAGCATAGCTCTTCTGCTTAAGAACTTTTCAAGAGTCAAAATTTTGTTAAAATCTTGGTAAAGATTAAATCTTTTAAAAGATCATTTTAAGAATCTAGGGTTTCACCCATTAATAGAGCCTTGCTCTCCACAGATTTTTGATCTAAAGAAAACCCTTTTTAGGGTTTCATTAACAGAGCTTTGCTCTCTTGACCCCATAGATCTAAGGAGATCTTCTTTCAGGGTTTCTTAACCCATAAACAGAGCTTTGCTCATAAAGAATTCTTAGAGTTTGTTCATAGATCTTGAAGATCTCAGAATTTTTAATTCATAAAAAAATGATTTTAATTTTTCTGATGGATCGTTTTTTCAGAGCAAGGCTCTTGAGGAATTTTTATTCCTTCATGATCAGAGTTTGACAAGTGTCACTCTGTCATAGAGCATTGCTCTAAAAGGGAGATTTACTCCTCTGCCCTTGAGGATTTCCTCATTTAATGATAGCCTCATCAAATGATGAGGCTGTTTTATTAATGATGAATTGTCATCTAGATTTTGTGGGCCCCCTTTAGTCCCTCTCTACTGCATTGCAGTGTGGTAAAAATTCTAAAGTACCAAGTGTCAGAATTTAAATTAAATTATAGCACCGAAAGTTGACTTTTGTCCCTTTTCGTGCAGGCGACATGTCTTTCGACACTTCTTTTCCGTTCATCCGCTCAGAAGGCGGATTTCCTGAGACGCCCGTAGACCGAGAGGTTCTTGCACCGATCAAAGACCATGACCCAGAATACAAGAATCTTCACCTATAGGGTAGATGGTATGATCAAATTATCAGAGGCCGCCGAAGCTTTTCTTGTGCGACGCCTTCGGAGCCTATCTCTGCGATCCCTTATGCCGATGCACCCCCGATCAATTATATGGTAGAGGAGGTAAATTGGACTTCAGAAGGTCTCCTTCGGCCTTCTATTGCCGCAATACCCGTGCAGCTGCCGGTGGTTTTGGACACCCTTGGGCGGCGCATATGTCAGGGCGAGTCGCGCCCTTGGGGACAACCCTACAATATCGGACTAACTCCCTGTCATCTGGTCGGATATTTGCAGTGGGCCCGATATATCTTATTGGCAAAGAAATCGCAGTTGTCGAAGCTTGGCTTATACCCTGCCACATGGTGGATCAAGGCATTTTTAGAGCAGTGGAACATTCCGACCCATACCTTCCTCCTTTTGGATAGAGAGGTCTCCATTTTCTTGGAAGAATTTGCCGAGGTTTCTGGTTTACCAATTAGGGAGGAGCACTACGAGGAGATGCTTCCTCCGGATGAATATGTTTTTGCCACCAAATCAGTGGTGATGGGTCTTACCCCAGAGAACGCCATCCAGCACCAGTTTCCAACTCTGATAAAGGTGTTAAACATGTATGAGAGCCTCTTTGTTGAATCCGGAGGCCGGGGGGTCAGCTTTGCGGACTTCATTGTTCGTTTTCTTCGCCTAGAAATTTGTCGCGACAAGGCGAAAAGTTTGCTAAACTTGATGATCCTTTCGGCTTTGGCTTGGACCGTCGGCCAATACTGGAAGCCGATCAAAAGGGTTTCTTTCTTCCCGATGTCGCGATTGTCCCCCTGTCAGAAATTGCCGCTCCGGGCATTGATGAGGAAGCGTTATTTCTCGGGTTTCTCAGTTTATGGTTAAGCTGGTTCGCGCTTCCTCTGCACTCTCGTTACATGAGGCCTTCTGTCTTCTACCCCGCGCATCGCATGGTTGCCGGAATACAAGTAGCCATCGGGATCGCCGGGTTAGCCCACCTATATCATGGCCTCAGCCTAGCAGCGGATACCACTGAACCAGGGGTGCATCCTGCCAACTTCCCAATGCATTAATTCACTTCATGGATGGAGCTGCATGTGCTTGGGGTCTTCAGTATCCGCAAAAGACCTTCTTTTTACGACAGATGTAGGTTCCCTCGGATAATGCGGCTGGTTGATGCCTCCATCGTGAGTCCGTCACCGCGGGAAGCTAAGGGCTTACTCCTTCGTCCGCGCACGGTTGGAGATGGTATGTCTTTCACAGACAAAGTCTTGACTATCGGCCAGGAAACGTCAAAAGCGGTGCTGCCATTGCAAGACATCTTTAAAGACGGGCCTCTGTGTTGAAAGCCCGGGAGATTCTTCATTTGTACTCCATCAGGCCGGGCTTTCTCATATTCAGGCAAAATGATACGGCATTATTCATGAGATACATCCCACATCATTTCGCCCAGCAGCTGAGTTACAATCAAGGTGTTCCACTTGAGGCCTTTTTGGCAGAACCTGCTGCTACCGAAGAGGGGATGCGGAGCGCGCTGCATCATTTTATACGCCTGAACATAGGGTCTCACTTCTTTATCAGCGAACCGAGCTGTGTCCCGAAGGCCCTTAATGTACACGTGGCCTGGTACTAACATTCAATGGGCGCCGTTATCAGGGAAGAGAAGCGACTGCTGCTCGATCGCAAAGGTGCACCCCCTGCTGGTGATCGAAACGTCCCTCTGAAGCAACGGACCATTGTCCCGCCTCCCTTAAGAGAAGCTGTGGTGATCGAAGTTTCGCATGACAGGCCCGAGCTACCGATACCCCGGGCTCCTGTAGAAAATATGACTGTAGCCTCCCCCGATTCTGGCGTGGGTTCAGACATCGGGACTCGTCGCCCTAAAGTGCCTAGCAAGCGTAAGCTTGTGCTAGCTGCGACCGGAGCTCGCTCGCAGAAGAGGAAGAAAAAGTCGATCCTTTCTATCGACGTTGTACTCGTCCAGGAGCCTCACGTCCCTTATGGCGAGGGTCTGAGCGAGTATGGGACAAACGAGGGTCTATTAATGCCGCCAGATGATACTGATCTGGCGGCTGCTATTGCAGCTTCTGAGCAATTGGCAAGCCATAACGCAGGACTGGCTATCCTCGTGCGATCAGGTAACCATCAGCTGTATCTTTCGTCATTGCATCATATTTCTATCATCATGTTTTGACTGATACTTTTCCTTCTTTAACAGGTATTTCCACCGAAGAAGCTCTCGCAGCTTCTCTCAAGACTTTTGAGGAAGAGGAAAGACTTCGAGCATCCTTCGGCATCGGTACATTTCGGTTCACCGTGTCTCCGCTCCCGTTTCTTATAGGTAATCCGACCCCTCGTTTTCTTCTTATCACAGGAACTACCTCTACTCAGGTTATTCCAAGCGTGGCACCGACTTCACAGGGCGGTGCGGAGACGCTTCCCGGGTCGGCTATCTCAGTTCCGCCAGTATTTCCGAAAGAAGCTTCACTTAAGCAACCGATGACGGATGCTATAACGGCTCCAGAGGTAACTATTGGCGCGGACGAGGATGTCCTGTTGAAGGAGGTCTTTAGAAGATCTGCCCTCACGGCCCGAGCGGAGAGGAAGCGTAGGATGCGCACAGCAAGGGAGTATACCGCCGCCTTGGATGCGGGTCTGGGTTCAAGCGCTGTTACCCCTGCCCCTACTCTTTCAGAGGATGCTTCGGCTGCCCTGTCCACCGTCCACAGATAGGAAGCACGTGGGGCTCGGGAAGTAATCGGAAAACCGACTCAAGGTAACGTGACATTGGGTTCTTTTGTCAATGTTTTAACTTTCAGGTTCTCATATATCCTATCTTGCAGGGCCGAGTCTTGCCGAAGAAGTGGCGGCAACCACCGAGCCTGAGGTAGCGGCAGGTGAGACAGCCACGATCGCCGAGCCCGAGGTAGTGGTAGGTGAGATGGCTATAATCGCCGAGCCCGAGGTAGCGGTGGGTGAGATGGCTACAGTCACCGAGCCTGAGGTAGCCACTCTTTCTCAAGAGTCGGGCACTGCTCCAATCGTCACTCTTTCCCCTTGCGTCTCCTTGCCGTTGCCGGGCACTGCGAGTGTCACGACGATTCTCGTGGAATCAGGGGATGAGGCTATGGGTGGCGAGACCATTCCGATGGAGGAGGGTGAAGCATTTGCTGCCTCCAGTGACGCTCTTGTTGCGGTCTCGACCGGCGACTCACCAGGTAGATTTTGGGTCATTACTTTTCCCTTTATTCTGCAATCCCTTTTAATTTCTTTTTGACAGCGTTTCTCTTATTTCTAATGCAGGTGTGATGAGTGTTAGGGTTATGCCACCCGAGGAAGTATCTCCAGTTGTCGCTTTAACGGTGACCGTTCCTCTACCTTCTCTCGTACTATCTCAAATGCTGGAAGGTGCGGATTTATGACCCATCAGTTTCATTGCAGGCTGTATACTTTATGTACTGACATTGTATTACTGCGTCCTTGCAGGAGTCCTTTTTGATCACCTGTATCAGGTGCTACACCCACACTTCTCTTTCCAATCAGAGATTGCCTCATCTAGTGGCGCTGGTGAGTACAGCCTCCAGCTAATGTCTCTTCTTTTATGGGCAGCCAAATCATTTCTAATTCTTCTTTGTTTTGATTGCAGCACTACAGATCGAAGGAGGAGACGAAAGAACAGTTGCGCCACTGGTACTCCTGGCCTTGCCACCTGCTGCAGCCGGTATAGTAAACTCCATTGTTCATGAACCTCCTCTATTTCTTGAACCGTCATTTCACTGTGATTTATTTTGCAGCGGTGATATCAACTTCAGCTCTGTTCGAATCTCGAGTAATAATGCCTGCAGGCCCCTTTTCTCGACGTTCATCTTCCAAAGGCGCTGTGCATAGTCTGCGCATGTTGAGCGACTACATCGAGGAGCTTGACGTGGAGGCTCCCACATTCGCTGCAGATTTTGCAGCGGAGGTTAACCCTATGCTGGCGACGCTCGTGAACTTTCATAGTGAGGGTGTCGTTGAGTCTTGGGTTAATCACTACAGGAAAATTGAGGTCTGTCTGCACGAGCTCGAATTCGGATGTCCTGCTCTTGAGGTCTTGGCTGTGAACTCTCAACGGGCTGCATGGGTTGAGCAGAGCACTCTTTACTTTCGTCATCTTGAACAGGAGGTGGCCTTAAAACGTAAGGAGTGCGAAGAGACTTCAAGCGAATCTGCCCGGCTGCACGCTCAGGTTGATGCAAATGCTGTACAGTTGAAAGCTATCTTTGAAGGCTTTCTGCGATGCATCTCTGACAGGCTAACACTGAGGCAGAAGCTCGACATCGTCGAACGGGATGCACAGAATCGTGGGGGAGCTCAGCGGGCCGTCGAAAAGCAACTTTCGTCCTACTTGCAGCAACGAGCCCAAGTCGAAGCAGAGTTGGCCGCGGCAGCTGACCAAGAAAAGGGGCTGAGGGAAGTGCGCGAGCGGCTGATTGGACTATTGAAAGCGCTTCCCTCTCAATAATTGTTTTTGGACCATTTTTAATTTTGAATAAAATGTATCCATTTTTTTTATTCTTTCATATGATGTATTTTGTACCCAATTGAATTTATGAATAAAAGATACATTTCTTTCGCAATGTCTTGTGTCATCTCTTTGCTTTCTTCTTTTCTTTGTTATCAGCATGTCACTTTAGTCAGCATAGCCTGCAGATGATGGAGTGAGCATTCCATTTTGAATTCTTCGAGAGGTAGCGATGGCTTAGAAAGCAGGTTCAGATCTGCTGCCTAAGACTTTTCAACTTCATGAGCCGTGAGGGTCTCATAAAGACTTTTCTCCCTACGAGTCGAGAGGATCTCGTAGGTGTATTTTCTCCTTAGGAATCGTGAGGATTCCTAAGCGTGTTTTCTCTTATAAGTCGTAAGGATCTTACAAGAGAATTTTCTTCCTTACGGGTCGAGAGGACTCATAAGTGATTGATGGTGTTGCCATTATCCGCATTTCACGGAGTCAGAAGTTGCTATGGGCATTTCCCATGGGGTCAAGATTGACTTTAGCCATGTTCCACGGGACCAGGAATTGCTCTGGATGCTTCCCACGGGGACATAGCCGTGTTCTGCGAGGACCAGGCTCCGCTCTGGACGTTTCCCACGGGGTCAGGATTGACATAAGCCGCGTTCCACGTGACCAGGAATTTGCTCTGGATGCTTCCCACGGGGTCATAGCCGTGTTCTGTGAGGACCAGGCTCCGCTCTGGATGCTTCCCACGGGGTCATAGCCGTGTTCTGCGAGGACCACGATCCGCTCTGGACGTTTCCCATGGGGTCAGGATTGACATAAGTCGTGTTCCACGTGACCAAGAATTTTGCTCTGGATGCTTCCCATGGGGTCATAGCCGTGTTCTGTGAGGACCAGGCTCCGCTCTGGATGCTTCCCACGGGGTCATAGCCGTGTTCTGCAAGGACCAGGATCCGCTCTGGACGTTTCCCATGGGGTCAGGATTGACATAAGCTGCGTTCCACGTGACCAGGAATTTTGCTCTGGATGCTTCCCACGGGGTCATAGCTGTGTTCTGTGAGGACCAGGCTCTGCTCTGGATGCTTCCCACGGGGTCATAGCTGTGTTCTACGAGGACCAGGATCCGCTCTGGACGTTTCCCACGGGGTCAGGATTGACATAAGCCACGTTCCACGTGACCAGGAATTTTGCTCTGGATGCTTCCCACGGGGTCATAGCCGTGTTCTGCGAGGACCAGGCTCCACACTGGATGCTTCCCACAGGGTCATAGCCGTGTTCTGCGAGGACCAGGATCCGCTCTGGACGTTTCCCATGGGGTCAGGATTGACATAAGTCGCGTTCCACGTGACCGGGAATTTTGCTCTGGATGCTTCCCACGGGGTCATAGTCGTGTTCTGCGAGGACCAGGCTCCGCTCTGGACGTTTTCCACGGGGTCAGGATTGACATAAGCCGCGTTTTACGTAACCAGGAATTTTGCTCTGAATGCTTCCCATGGGGTCATAGCCGTGTTCTACGAGGACCAGGATTCGTTCTGGACGTTTCCCACGGGGTCAGGATTGACATAAGCTGCATTCCACGTGACCAGGAATTGTTGACTTTATCCACATTTCCCACGGGGTCATTGACTCTCTGTCATCTGTGCACCGCCGATTCATGGAACTGGGAATTGCCGCGGTTCCGCTTTGCATGATGTTGTGTCACGCCCTGCTTCCCAGAGTACGCAAGATTGGGCACGTGACATAGCCAACCATGCTACCTGTGGGTAGGAAGTATCCATCCACAGTCACATTACGGTTGTAAGGTTATCAAGAACAAGATAATAAGCTAATCTAATACATGTCCAAATCCATAATAATAAGAATCAATAAACAATAAGTGCGGAAGCTAATGATCCAATACAATGAATAAACAGTACGTCCCATAATGCGGGCTCACATCTGGAAATGAAATGAAATAAATAAACTAAATCCTAAGGAACTCACAGTTCAGCCTGCTGGCTGAAGTACTCCTGCTCGGTCGTCGACTGTGGTACGGAATCTGGGCCATGCAAAACTCAGACGTCAGCGCGTCATGACATCAAGTATATATATAAACATGGTAATAAGCAATGCAAATATGAACATGAATAAAGCAGTACTAAGAAATAACAGAGCAGGGTAATGTGCAATGGTGACTGAACTGTCCTATCAGGTTTCTACTCTATAGTCTTTGAAATCAATTGATGAATCGTCGATGTAACTCAATAGTATCCCGTGCGTGCCCGGGACCACGGTCAAGATCCTCGGGGCTGAATCCGAGACGTGCCGCTAAGCAGTAAAAGGTAGTAGGATGGACGAGTGATGTCAGCATCAACACTCCGGAGCTGGCCAAGCCCGTAAGACTGATCAGAACAATGTATCGAACTGTTGAGTTACAAGTCGGTTTCACCTTTGATTTCCCCATACCCCCAAGCTATGTATGTCAGGTCAGGTATTCAGTAGTCAAGGACTAATGCCAACAGAAAATCCGGTAAAAGTAGGTCTGTCTGGATAGACAGCAGGGATGGTCGGGTCTGTCGGCATTAGGCATGAAATCATGAAACAAGTCATGTCATGGTACAACAAGATGAGTCGGTATGTATGTATATGTCAGGTGTAGCAGGGTCAGGCCAATATGTAGTGCAATCGGGTAAGTGCTCACAACAGGTATACAATCAATAATGAACAGCAGCAGGAAACAGTAATTAACCATAATATTCCATGTAACCACAGTGATGTTTGTATTCTCTTATTAACAGGTTCAAGCACCTTTAGGGTGCAATAGCCAGAAGGTGAAGCAATATCCACAATCATGAAGTAATGAAGCTACAGGAATTTACATTAAGTATAATAATTGTTTCGTGAATGATTTAACAGTTTAAGCAGATATGATCCAGTCGTTTTATTTAGTTGAAATATGGATTGATGTGGGTTGATTAATTACGAGGAACTGTTGTAACGATTCCATGATAAAGATAACTGCAATAGTATGACATCAATTACCATCATTAAGTTGTTGTATTAAATAGTATGAATTTAATTGCGTGGCAAGACTAGATCTCGCACGCTAGAATGTTAGAGCAAGTATTCAGATACTTGCCTCGACGGTTCTGCAATCTGGAACACGGATGCGATGTTGGCAAAAACACGATATGATAGCACGGGCCACGGATCAGGTCCCAACAGAGAACAACGGGATCACACGGACCAGGGGGCTTCGCTGGAGCGTCGGGTTCGCCAAGACGGCACGGTCGGATTCCGGCAAAACGCGACAACAAGTTAGCAACACACACTAAACTCGATGCGATCAGCGAGGGTTTACTGCACACAGGAAAGGAAGAGGAAGTTTACAGAGAGATATACCAGGTGACCCCGGCGAGCTCGACGGCGCTGGAACGCCGGCGAGGCAACGGCGGCGGCGGCTGTAAGGGCTGAAAGGCCTCGGGGTGTGCGGGAGAGGATGCTGCGGCGAGTGGAGGAAAGGGTGGTCGGTTCAGGTGGTCGAGGGGGAAGAAGGAGGTGGCCCTGGTGACGACGGCGAGGTCGCCGGCGCGTTCTCCGGCGAACAGTAGAGGGTAGGCGATGGGTGAAGGGCTCGGGTTGGTGGTCCGGCGAGGGGAGGCGGGAGACGACGACGAGGTCAGGACGAGGAGGGTGAGAGGGAGTCGTGGGAGTCGTCGGCGACGGGAGGTGGCGTCGACGGCGAGGTCTGCGAGGGTAGGAGACGTCGTCGGGTTGGGTGCAGGCGCGGGAATCGTCGGGAGAACGAGAGGAGGAAGGTGCGGCTAGGTCGAGGAGGTGTTGATGGCGGCGACGAGGTCACGGGAAGGTCGGCGGTGAGGTCGCGAGGGCTAGGGTTAGGGTTCTGAGGCGATGTCTCGTGAAGAAGATGGGTTCGGGGGGAGGCGGCTGCATGAGTTTATAGAGGAAGAGAGAGAGGGAGATTGGAGAGAGAAAGAAAGAGATTTGATGAGATAGAGAGAGAAGGAGAATGAGGAGAGAGACAGCGAGAGGCGGTTTGAAGGGGCCCCACTCGTTAGAATAAGAGCTCGATGATTGGCTAAGCGAAAATTAAAAGGAAAGATTGAAAGGATTTAACAGTTAAGGTAAAAGATTCGTATAAATATTAGTTTAAGGTATTTAATTAAAATGGGCCTTTTTGGCGCGAAATGAAACATTTCCAAATCGCGCCCGGGTTACGCCCAAGTGTTCCAAATTCAAATTATAGGATTTTAAGCGGGTTCCAAATTTTGAAAAGAGGTGTTTAATGATTAAAATGCATGCCCCCAAGTCGTACACTTGTACGCGCGCGTAGTCGTCCAAACTTGCCCGTTTAGCCGAACGGGACGGAATCTCGACACGCGGACGCTACCACGCGACTAGTGGCGACGAGTGGGCCAACATGGACACTTTTAATTTCATTTTAGGAGTTAAAATTTGTTATGTGCCAAAATGACTTAACCGGTTAAAATTTAGCAATAAATCCCAGAAAAACAGAATAATTGGAAATGAGCAATATATGACCCTCAACTAGTAATATAAATAGTATTATTGGGCTCGGGTGTTACATGTTGTGTCTGTTGTAATGAGACGAATGTTGAGATGATCTCCAGGCTGTCTGTGAACCGTTGAGATTCGGCTTCTTCTTCTGATGGAGCCTGGGGAGGGAAGGTGTGATTCCTTTTTTGTTTGTGCCCCTGGATTGTATACAGGGATTTATGTGATATCATCTGTAGGGCATAAATTTCATTTTTTTTTATTTCTTTCCGCGATGCTCTATCATTTCAGCTTTTATATCGCGAAGGTCGCGATTGCCCAATCATTTCGGCTATTTTTCGCGATGCCCAATCATTTCGGCTATTTGTTTTATTTTTACTCGCTGCTTTTTATTGCGAGTTGCCCAATCATTTCGGCTATTTTGCATGCATATATTTTTACTTGCTGCTTTTTATTTGCAAGTTGCCCCATCATTTCGGCTATTTCGTATGCATGTGTGGCTCGCTGGTTTTTCGCTGCAAGTTTGGGATTAGACACCCATTTCGGCATCAGCACCGCTACAACTGGGATATTGCCAGGAGCGAATCATCATTTGCCTCTGTCAATGTTGAACAAAGGTGGCTTAGCAAACAGGGTTAAGATCCTGTCGACTAAGTCTTTTGACTTCATGAGCCATAAGGGTCTCATAAAGGTATTTCTCCCTACGAGTCGTGAGGATCTCGTAGGTGCATTTTCTCCTTAGGGATCGTGAGGATTCCTAAGTGCATGGTCTCTTATAAGTCGTAAGGATCTTACAAGAGTGATTTCTCCTTATAAGTCGAGAGGACTTACAAGGGCTGTTCACTGTGCAAACATATCCCTAGTCATGGATGGGACTTTGTTAGGGAAATGTTTATTCGCGCCCGTGGATTGTATACAAGGGTCAGTATTGAGCCGCTTGTAGGGCAGTATTGGAGGTCGTGGTGGCCGCTTAAGAACAGGTTCAGATCCCTGTAGCTTAAGACTTTTGAATCTCATGAGCCGTGAGGGTCTCATAAGAGGGTTCTCCTTACGAGTCGTGAGGATCTCGTAAGTGTAATTTCTCCTTAGGAATCGTGGGGATCCCTAAGTGTGTTGCTCCCTTGTGAGTCGTAAGGATCTCACGCAGGTGGTTTCTCCTCACAAGGTCGAGAGGACCTTGCAAGTGTTTTTTAATGAGGTTGCGCCCTTTCGGGTTTTCACAAAAACTCGCCGGTAGCCCTGCTGTTTTTACTCACGGAGCCCTTTCAGGTTTTCATCCGTGCCCATTTTGCTTATGGACATACCATTTTCTTTTTCTTTCTTTTCTCTCTTTTTTTTTATTCTTTTCTTTTTTTTTGTGTCAGTCTTGGGATGCTGCAGTCTACAGTAGTTTATCGACGTCTCGGTCAACAGCTAGTTTTAGGACATAGTGGTCCATCGTTAGTTTAAGGACGTTTCGGTCCGACGCCAGTTTTAGGACATAGTGGTCCATTATTAGATTTAGGACATTTCGGTCCGTTGTTAGTTTAAGGATGTTTCGGTCCATTGTTAAGGAAGCCGGTTACTACTTACAGAGTTTGGGCTTAGGAAGATAGCGAGCGGACATAGGCGTCGTCATCTATCGTTAACCTAGGCCGTGACTCGTTAAGCGTAGTATTTCTTTAGGAAGCGACCGTTTATTGGCCTGAAAGGTCTTTCACCATGCATGCCCATGAGTAGGTAAGCTCCACCCTGGTAAACTTTGTCTATGATATACGGGCCTTCATAGTTCGGCTCGAATTTCCCCCGCTTGGCGCGATTGGGGATCATAGGTCTTTTAACTACTAGCACGAGTTCGCTTTGGCGGAATGTTCTCGGCCTAGTCAATTTTTCATACGAGCGCGTCATCTTTATTTTATAAGCCTCCAGACTCTATTGCGCCATGAGCCGGTTTTCATCAAGGGCATCAAGCTCCTCAAGCCGAAGGTGGGCATTCTCTTCATCTGTTAGCTCGTAGTGAACTGCCACTCGTAGAGAGAGTAACTCTATCTCAAGGGGGAGTACTGCTTCTGTGCCGAATACCAATGCGTACGGCGTTGTGTTCGTGGCCGTTTTGAACATAGTTCGATACGCCCAGAGAGCTTCATGCAGTCTCTCGTGCCAGTCCTTCTTATTTCGAGACACCGTATTTTTCACGATCTTCGTCAAGGTCTTGTTGAAAGCCTCAGCTAGACCGTTAGCTCGGGGATTATAGACCGAAGAGTATCTCCAGTCTATGTTATGCTGTTGTACGAAGCGGCTGATCTTGTGGTTTCTATAGGCTGGCCCGTTATCGGAGATAATCCGTCGCGGAGTGCCGAACCGGTAAATGACGTGTGTCTTGAAGAAATGGAGGATATTCTCCGTCTTCACTTCCCTTAGCGGTACTGCTTCTGCCCATTTGGAGAAATAATCGGTTGTCGCCAAAATGAATCGATGTCTTCGGGATGATGCTGGTTTGATGGGCCCGATTATGTCGGTTCCTCACATTTCAAACGGCCAGCTAGCCACCGTTGGATGTAGTGGATTTGGATGCTGATGGATGAAGTCCCCGTGGATTTGGCACGAGTGGCACCGCTTCGCGTATTCGAGGCAGTCTTGGATCATCGTGGGCCAATAGTAGCCCATCCTTTTGATCTTTAGTTTCATCTTCGGCCCGACTTGATGAGAACCGCAGAGTCCATCGTGAGTTTCTTGGACGACTCTCTTTGCTTCTTCAGATCCCAAGCATCTTAGCCATAGAGAATCAAATGATCTCTTATATAGAGTATCATTGACGAAGGCGAAAGACAGAGCTCTTTTCATAAGCTGATATCTTGAGGATGCGTCTTTAGGTGTTCGACGGGATTTGAAGTAGTCTATAAAGACTTCTCTCCAATCCATAGCCTTTTCCTGGCCTTTTATTTGTAGGTCCATTTGCTCGGTCGCTCCTTTTTCTTCGGATGACTCCGGAGATATTTCTGCCGGTGCAAGAACCCGACGGCTTTGCACAACAAACCTCACGTCATCGAGGTTCTCGTCGGCCAATTCTTTAGCGAGCTTAGCTAATGCATCCGCCTTGCTATTTTCCGTACGCAGTATACTTTCCAGGGTGTAGGAAGGAATTTGAGTCAGCAGTTGTTGCACTTCTCGCCATACTTCACCAACTCAGGCTTATACGTCTGATAGTCGCCATTTACTTGACTAACGACCAGCTGGGAGTCTCCATATATGAGGAGGTTTTCAATTCCCATGTCAAAGGCGATCTCAAGACCTGCTATCAAAGCTTCATATTCGGCTTCGTTGTTCGTCCTCGGCTCTGTTAAGGAGAAGGCAAAGCGCATTATCCCTCCTTGTGGAGTCACGAAGATGAGGCCTACCCCTGATTTGATTTTAGGGATGCTTTGTTTGCGCCTCTTCATGGAAGATGCCCCATCAAAATAGAGTTCCCATCGGGTATCATTTTCCTTTTTCTACCCGGCGATTGTGTTAAACGCGTGTTCGTCTGGCAATTCGCAGTTCAAAGGAGAATCGACGGGTATCGGGTGCTCAGCGAGGAAGTCGGCGATGGCCTGGCCTTTCACTGCCTTAAGAGGTCGATAAGTTATCGAGAATTCTATCAAGAGCAGGGCCCATTTAGCGAGATGTCCCGTTAATATGGCTTTCGACATCAAATACTTGAGAGGATCCACTTTTGATATGAGATGGACCTCATGCGCCAACGCGTAGTGTCTGAGCTTCGTTATCGTGAAGATCAACGCCAGGCAGTGTTTTTCGATGGGGGAGTAGTTGCTTTCTGCCCCTAGTAGAACTCGACTCAGATAGTAGAGAGCTCTTTCTTTCCCTTGATCGTTCTCTTGTGCCTACAGCGCGCCTAAAGAACCTTCGAGGGCCGTCATATACAGGACGAGAGGTTTTCCTTTAACGGGAGTGGTCAACTCTGGCGGATTCTGCAGGTATTGCTTGATTTCGTCTAGTGCGCTTTGGCATTTGTGATCCCAGATGAACGGGGTTTCCTTTTTCATCAAGTGACTGTAGAGGCGGCACTTGCCTGAGAGATTGGCTATAAATCGCCGGATATACGTGAGCCTCCCTTGGAGAGACCGCAGTTGCTTGAGAGTCCTTGGCAGAGGCATTTCCATGATCGCCTTGATCTTTGACGGATCTATCTCGATGCCTCGGTGTCGGACGAACCTGAGAAAACTCCGAACGCGCATTTGAGAGGGTTCATCTTCAAGTTGTACTGCCGAAGGTGTTGAAATACGATCTTCAGATGCTCTGGATGTTACTCGTATGATTTGCTTTTAACTACGAGGTCGTCGATATAACATTCGACGATTTCATGTATGAGGTCATCGAAGATCTTCGTCATGGCCCTCTGATAGGTGGCACCGGCGTTCTTTAGACCAAAGGGCATCACCTTGTAGCAGAATATGCCCAAAGGGGTTCGGAAAGCGGTGTGCTTCTGGTCCTCAGGATGCATATTTATCTGATTGTATCCTGATGATCCGTCCATGAAGGAGAAGACTTCGCGAGTGGATGTGTTATCTATCATCAGTTCAGTGACTAGTACCGGGAAGTCGTCCTTTGGGCAAGCTTTGTTGAGATCCCGAAAGTCCACACATATGCGCACCGTCCCATTTTTCTTTATTACCGGGACAATGTTGGCGATCCAATCAGGATACTGAACCTCTTGGATGAAGCCGGAGTCGATTAGCTTCTTGACCTCAGCATTGATGCTCATCTCAAGCTCGAGCCGCATTTTTCTCGGTGCTTGTTTGATCGGCTTGACGTCCGGGGATATTGCCAATTTGTGTACAACAATCTCTGGATCTAGTCCTGGCATCTCGGAATAGTTCCATGCGAAGCAATCTTTATGCTGCATGAGCACGTCTTTTAGCATAGCCACCCTTTCTTCAGACAACAACTCACTGACGAACATCGGCCGTGGGTCACTTGCTGTCCCCAAATCAATTTTCTTGAGCTTATCTGCAGTAGTATGTATTCCATCTTCTAGCTCTTTTGGCGCCGGTGGAAACTTCGAGATTACCTCGTCATCATCGTTTTCGAAGCACCAGGGGAGGTCATCTATATTCTCGGGCTCTTCTTCTGACATCGTTATCATATGAAAAGTACGAGATCGCTTCCAAGACCGATGTTGATCTGGTTCCGCTCTCATGGTCTTCGGTTCATGCTTCTGCGGCGGGGTTATTCTCCAACTGCTGGATAGAGCGAACCTGCCTTGTTGATATTGGTCTTCGACCCAATTCTTGAATGTGAAGCAGTCTTCAATAGGATGTCCTATTGCCCTGTGATAGGAGCAATAGTCCGGGTGAGAGACTTCGCCTGCTTGCTCGGGGTGCTTGGACTCCGGGAGTGTCATCATCTGATGTTTTATGATAAGATTGAATATCTTCCTTGTCTTTTCTTGGGGAAAAGAATATGCTCGACCCATTTTTTTTATAAGAGACGAATCCGGACTGCTCGATTCCTGATCGCGTGGCTTCTTGGACCCTCTTTGTCGCTGTCGAACGCATTTCCCGTTCTTTGGTTTGTTTCTGCCTCTGCGTTGGGCGTTTTGTACAA
The DNA here is from genome assembly GCA_030015575.1 of Agapanthus africanus. NCBI lineage: Eukaryota > Viridiplantae > Streptophyta > Magnoliopsida > Asparagales > Amaryllidaceae > Agapanthus > Agapanthus africanus. The sequence continues at coordinate 642,022,156 of CM057343.1, forward strand.
CGGGTTGACAAGGAGGAGCATTTTCATTTTTCACAGCCTGTTGAAGGAGGCGTTGCGTCCTGGCTTTCTTATAGATGGCCATTTCGCGATTATGGTCGTCTCGAACCTTTTGACCAGCTTCCCTTATAAGCTTGCCCATTTGTTCTTCGAACGACGGACTGGGCATTTTCACGGCGGGAGCTCTTTCTGGTTCAGGGTTAGCATCTTCCCACAGAGCATCCCCTTCTTCATCAAAGTCATGTATGACGTAGCAATCGCGGAACGGCTCCCGTTTCTTGGATCGAACATATCCAAGCCCGATCGTTTCCATTCTCCCGTTGGGCAACTTTCGTTGAGTTCCATGAACATTCCAGATCCTGTTATAGAACCGTGCTTGTCGAGCAGTTTTCTTAAGGGGTACACCTTGGCGTCTCAAGAGTCTCTTTAGTCCGTCTGTGTAATATCTGTGCAAACGGATGGCCTAGAGCCTGTAAAGTGTAGAATCCGCACCATGCCAGACTTCTTTTTCCACTCTGGTCTCCGTTGGTCGGTAAAAGAGGATCTCCTTGTCATCTCTTCGCCTGGGAGGGACGTAAAATGTCTGCAGTTCTTCCACACTGTAGGTATCAAGCGCGTCTAGCTCTTTATGATGCTTTGGCGGAACCATGGCAACTTGCAAACTTTGATCTTCATCAGCGAAGGCTTGTATTGATGGCCGAGCAGAGAATACGGCATTGACCTCATCTTCCGAGTCGCTGCCGAAGATCAACATAGGAGCGGAAGGTCCCGGCTTGTTGCACTGGGGCGGACCTGAATAAACTATTTCTTCTTCTTCCTCGGTATCAATCCCGAAGAACGGAATAGTGGTGATAGCTTTGTTCTTATCCCCCGGTTTGCGACATCTTTCTGTGTCCTCGAAATCTGGCAGGAAGTATTTTGCATCTTCGTACTTTCGGACTTCGTTCACGGAGAACGGGTTTAGTTCCCCTGTCACAGTGTACTCGAGACCATCTTTGAAATACTTCATACAATGATGTTGTGTAGAAGGGACGGTGTTGTACTCGTGTGACCAGGGCCGGCCGAGCAAAGCATTGTAGCATGTATTGGCGTCAATGACGTGAAATTTAATGTCTGTGACGAGCAACCCAAAACGTAGTGTCAATATTACAAACCCGAGCGTCCGTGATGACCGGGAGTCAAACCCGGAGATAGTAATCTTATCCCGAGCGAGGTGTTGAACGCTCATGCATATTTCCTTCAACACCCTTACATTGAGGAGGTTAACGGAGGACCCATTGTCGACCAGGATTTTCTTTCTCTTGATGTCATGACAGTATCCGGAGACATATAGGAGACGGTTATGCTCACACGTCCCGAGAAGAAGATCTTCATTGTCGAAGGTGATATCCGCTGTGTGCACTTCTTCCAGCTCGTCCTTCACCTTTTCCTCGGCGAGGAAAGCTTGGAATTGCTCGGGCTCTTGCAGTGCATTGATCAAAGACTCTCTTACTTCTTTTGATAGCAGAAGGGTGTCGAGAACGCTGAGCTGCGAAGGTAGCTTTCTCAAGTGTGACAGAACGTTCTAATCCACCTTACTTATCTTTGGCGGGTCCTTGGTTGTCAGCTTTTCGACGGTTTGGTCATCAAGGATGATATCCTCAGGGACCTTTTCTTTCCCCTTATCTCTTCTATTTGACCCACTGTTCGAGGGCCCAAGATTCTTTTCGGGCAGCGTACGATTGCGCAATTGAATGTTCTCGCAGTCCTTCGGTTCTTCCTCTTTTCCCGAGGTGGATTCTTTAAAGAGAGGGTCAAGAGTCATTTCTTCGTCAGATTCGCTCCCGAAGGTGAGAACTTGCGGTCCCCCAGCGCCGATCATGTGACAGTTGCTGGTAGTTCTTTTACGCTCCTCGGTCGTATTTCTTTGCTTCCGACGAGTTTTGCGTTTCATCCTCTTAAAATGTTGCCGGTGAGCAACATATCCCTGCCACCATCTTTTAAAAGCGTTGCACTCTTCGGTGGGGTGAGCAATCTTTCGATGATATAAGCAGTAGTTAGGATGTATTTCCGCTTCACCAAGAGTGTTTTCTTCGGAGGGTGGCAGCTTCATTCCTATCGATATGGCTTTGGCGAACCTCTTCCTCATCTTGAACCTGCTTTTATTTGCGACGGATGTACTTTGATCTGGCGGGAGTGTTTCAACACTTTCATCCAGTCGCCGGCGTTTGGCTTTTTCGAATATGGCCATCTCACTCTCTCGAGCAGCTTTGCTTTTAAGAAGAGCTTCGTTCAGGAATGCATCAATCATTTCGTCTGACGACCGTAGAAGTTCTGGCTCAGGATCTGCCCCCAGTTTCTTCATGTAAGGAGCTTCTTCATCGTCTATCGACGAGTGAGAGATCACATGGCAACTTGCCACATAATCTTCAGATTCATCTGACAAGTCTTCTCCATTTTCATCGTCTCCGTCCTCAAGGACGTGGTTAAGAAATTCTTGGAGTGTGACTGGAGTCCGCGCTTTTTAATTATATTCTTCCAACGCGCCAATCTGTTTTTGCAGGTCTGTGCGCTTGTCACCAGGCTTCACGGGCTTTTTGGTATTCTTCTTCTTCTTCGAAGACTTTGACGGCTGGGTGCGAGTGCTTTGGATATCACCACCAATTTTGGAGTTGGGCGCGGCTTCAGCATCCCCTCGATGATCTCAGGTTCTGGTGGATTCTTCCACCTAATTGCTGGACATGTGTGGAGATCCTTCAGCATTCTTTTAGTTTTGGCTGAAAGAGCGACCTCCCATGAAGCTTCTTCTACGAAGGAACATGATGCCCCCAGTGTGTCCGTCTTCTTGGGAGCGTGTGGCTGTAGTGGATTCACCTTCCAATTCTCAGACAGGGCAAATTTGCCCTGTTGGTATTGATCTTCAATCCAGCCTTTAAAGACGAAGCAGTCCTCAATTGGATGGCTTACCGTTTGATGGTAGGGGCAATAATTGGGACTATTAGCCTCGCCAGGTTGCAATGGTCGTTTTGGATTCGGCAGATTGATGAGCCTGTTGCGCACCGCCAGTTCGAACAGTCTCTTCATTTTGTCCCGGGGGAACGAATAAGGACGCTTCATTTTTTCATTATAGTATCTCCGTCTCTCTTCTAGTTGATCCGTTAGTTTTGGGGCACTGGACTGCTGTTGAGTATTTGCGACGAAGGTCGCCTTCCCTTTACCCTTTTCATTTCGCAGATCCGGCTTTGGAGGAGACGGTCTATGACCCATCTGGTCCATTTGAGCCAGTTTATCGATCAAGGCCTGGAACGTGGTTGGCTTAAAGAACATCATGAATTGGGAAATAGTTACCTGAGGGTCCAGAGTGCCCACGAACATGCCCACCGCCGGCGCTTCTTTGATGCGCTGCTCACATTTTGACCATAAATTTCGCCACCGTATTGCGTATTGGACCCACGTTTTACCTGGCTTCACCCTGGTATTGATCAATGCCGTTATTGGGGTGCGTTCACTAGCACTCGCGAAACGCTGGGTGAATAGTAGTTCCATCTCCGCAAAAGTCTTGACAGAGTCGTTTAGAAGTTCAGAATACCACTCGAACGCCGTCTCCGACAAGCTGCGTACAAACTGGTGGAGCAGAAGTTTATCATCACCCCCGGTGTTGCCGCACAAGGCTCTGAATTGAGCGACGTGCCGATGTGGATTACCCGTCCCTTTATATACATAAAATTTAGGGATCGTATATCCCGGCGGGTACTTTATTTTGTCATACCAGCCTGGATAAGGTCGTCCAGTCTTAACGATCTGTCCATCCGCTTCGTTTGCCTGGTGAGCTCGTATTTGCTGGGAAATGTAGTCATCCAGAGCGGCTTTGGAGATGGTTTCATCTTTGGCTGCTGAAAGAGCCGGAGGAGGGTTCGATGTCTCCCCTCTGTCGTCTTCAATGATGATCGGGGGGTTTTCAGCTGGAGGTTCCGGCTGTAACATCATCCCGGCCATATCTTGGAAAAGGAGAGCCATTCGTTTTATATTGGCTGCCTGTTCCGCAGCCTCTTTTTCTTTCCTCTCGAGAATTCTTCGGAGGAACTCAGTATTAGTTTCTTGTTCCCGACGCTGCTCCGAGGTCTCTTGATTTTCTTTTGGCCCAGTGAGCGCTGCCATTGCAGTCAGCATCTCCCGAAGCTTCTGCTGCTGTTATTCTTGAGCCTTCGTTATCGACCGGGTAAGCGGTCGATGACCCGTAGAAGCACGACTTTCCTCTTTTCCGGAAGCCATATAAACAGTATGCACCACCATGCCCCCAGACTTGGGGCGTTTAGATTCAGCATCTTTCCGGTTCGCCACGGTCACAGGAGCTTTCTCTGGCCTTCTTCTCTTGTGAGCAGTTGAAGTCGAGGGAGCCGTTGCAGCAGGCACCCAGACGGCTGTCGCCTTTGGTGGCTTACAGGATGGTTTGCTCCTTGTCGAGCTTTAAGCTTTTTTGATCGACGAGAGTAGTCCTGGTCAATCACCGATTCCTGGACCTGTCGCCAGACTTTATAAATTTTGGAGGAAAGCCGTTGAGGGGGCTGCTATGGCTTCTTTTCTGTAGTAATCTCCATAGGTGGAGGAGATCTCTTCAGCACGGCAGTCGGAGAGTTCTTGTGAACCCTCCTAAACGGTTCAAAGCTGTTCCCAGTTGGAACAGCATCATTTATTTCCACCATGGGAGCTGGCGGAGCCAGCCCAGAAGGGGAGTTGCCCCCAGCCTTCCTTACTTGGCGCCAGTAACGATGGCGAGCATGTCATGCGATTGGAGTTGGTTCAGCTGTAGGGTGACCTCCTTATGCCCCCTGTGTTGGTCAGAAGTCGCTGGTATCAGCCTCTTAAAGACCGACGTCCGTTGAGTGGGGACGACCAACCTATCAAAAGCAGACTTTCGCGCAGGAGGAGAATTTTTTGATGACTTCGTTCGGGGCGGAAGCTGGAACAGTCAGTCTTGCAAAGACAGACCCCTTGGCAGGAGAAGTCGCTTTAACGACTTCGGGAACAGGGATGGCTATCCTCTTCGGAATAACCCTTTCTGGAATTGCAGGCTTCTTCATGGGCCCACATGAACCTTGGCCCAATCTGGCGAAGACCGAGACATTTTGTTTGGGCGACCCATTGAGAGGGGACGCAGCATTTGCAAGCCGATCAAAGACCGACTTATTCGGAGCTTCTTGTAATGGTGTAAGAGTGCTGAAACTCATTGGCAGGATCATAGTCCCGAAGAATAGTCCAGTGGTGGCTTGAGTCACCTGGTCCACCGGCATTGTGAAAAGGGAGGCCGCTTGAGGCCCGTAAGTCACTCCCCCGGCGGGGATAGAGTAAGAGTTATTGCAGTTGTTGTAGTTTATGCAGTTGAAAGCCATTGATCTTCTGTTTTCTGCACGGAGCAAGACACCAAATCTTAGTACCTCGAACCCAGGGGCAACCATATCAAACCGCGATTCGTTCGCGAACACGACACACGAAGTGTGGAGTGGAAAGAGGAAAAGGTCCCACCGGGCGTGCCATAATCTGTTCCCCGCCGAAACACGGAGACGCGGCTGCGCGGGTCCGTCTCGCCTGAATTTCGGGGGCAGATGCTAATTGGTGCTATCCGTCCACCTCTCCGAAGATACCAAGTTGATTTATGACACCATTGTTTCCTGATTTAAAATCAGGAAAGTTTACGGAGGAGGCATCACGTGCTAGCACGTGACCAGCAGTCACGTGTTGGCATGTGACAATTAAAAAGCAGCGGCAAAGGCAGATTCAGCTCCTGGATTAAATCAAAGAAAAGGCTCCAGAAAGGGTCACGTGCTTACACGTGACCAGGGGTCACGTGTTGGCACGTGACGGCCGAACAGCGGCTAGAAGACAAAGCGCAGAAAGCAGAAGAAAGCTCGTTCCAAGGGGTCACGTGCCTACACGTGACCAGGGGTCACGTGGCCACACGTGACCGGCTTTCAAAGCCTATCTATTTAACAGAATTAAATTCTGAACAGCATTCAAATCTTTCCAAAGGAGAATGATTATTTGGAAACGATTGGATTAAAGATTTAAAGGTGATTAAATATCACCTATCTATGGAAAAATCTTGAACTTGGAAAGATTTCCCCTTAAAATCTAACCGAAATAACAAGGGAATATCTTTGGATTCGAAATCCAATGGTGAATAAAATTCGCCTAATAATCCAAAGGTCCAAATGAATGATGAATGCAAATCAAATCTCTAACGAATACAAATCAAATCCCTCAATGAATGATTCACTAAAACTAATTGATTCTGCTCCTTCTCCTATAAATAGGAGCCAAGAGATACACAGAGGGAGACACAGAGACATAAAGAGAAAAAGAAATAGAGCCTTGAGACTTTGGAATTATTTGATCTGTTGCAGAAGAAAACCTTGGGTAAGAAAGGGAAGGCCTTTAAAAAAGAGAATTTAATTCTCAAAAGAGTTTAACTCTTATATTAAAAAGAAGAACTTAGTTCTCTCTTTAGTAGAGGATCTGCAAAGTGCACATCTTCCCATGAATTGAGAATTTAATTCTCATTGGGTTGAGATCCTGCCATGCAGATTCAAAGCATAGAGATGGAATGGAAGTTTGAGAATTTAATTCTCACGGAACTATAGGAATTTAATTCCTTTGAAATAAAATTAGGGTTTAACCCTATGTTTTAGGAATTTAATTCCTTCGAAATGAATAGAACCAGTTAAGAACTTAATTCTGTCAAAATAACAGGAATTTAATTCCCTTAAGAAAGAAGAAATTAGGGTTTCACCCTATGATAGAGCCTAATTCCTCACATATATGGGAATTCAATTCCTCAGAATATAAATTAAGGGTTTAACTCTATCTAAGAGTAATTCTCTAAGAGAAAGTGGGAATTTAATTTCTCTAAAGTTATTATTAGGGTTGAACCCTATGATAGAATTCAGTTCTTCACATATATGAGGAATTTAATTCCTACAGAAAAGAATTTAGAGTTCAACTCTATCTAAGAATATAATTCTTCAAGAAAATGGGGATTTAGTGAAGAATTTAAGTCTTAAACAAAAATGCAAAGGAGAAGGGTCACGTGCTACCATGTGACCCCTGAAAAACTCCACAGGGGAGGGCGCCCTCACGTGCTACCACGTGACCCCTCTTGCCTTAGTGTTTAACACTAAATTGGAACCTCTGAATCCAGTGTTCAACACTGATTTACGTTAGTGTTCAACATTAATTGAAGAATTTTATTTGCAGTGTTTAACACTGAATTTCTTAGTGTTAACATTAAATTAAACCTCTGTTAACCGGGTTTAATATTAATTTTCTTAGTGTTCAACACTAAATTAAAATCTCTGTCACCAGTGTTCAACACTGATTACCTTAGTGTTTAACACTAATTTGAGATCTCTGTTGCCAGTGTTTAATACTGATTTGTTTTAGTGTTTAACACTAATTTGAAAGCCTTGTTGCTGGTGTTTAACACCAACTATCTTTTAGTGTTAAACACTAACTTGTCAATCTCATTCCCAGTGTTCAACACTGATTGGTCTTCAGTGTTTAACACTAGTTTCAGCCTAATTGGCTAAGTTCTAGAGGCAAAGCCTCTCCTTCAATGGACCAACAGAAAGCCAATATTCCAAACATGATTGGACTTAGCCCAAGATGGCCATAAGTCCTCAATCCAAACTTAACTGGGCCAATAGGCTCATAACATAATTAATTGGTCTTGGTCCCAAATTGGGCCAAAGACTATTTAATCTACCTTGGTTCAAGAGTACATCTCTTCACTCCTTTGATACTTGGCGTTGTAATTCCTCAACGTCTTCAAAGAGGTGACGGGTCCCGATGACCGCACATTGATACGGACTGTGGGGTCCTTAAACCCATGGACTATGACGTCCTTAACCTTGACCGGGATGTCTTAAAACTAATATCGGACTGTGGGGTCCTTAAATTCACGGACTATGACGTCCTTAACCTTGACCGGAATGTCTTAAAACTAACAACGGACTATGACGTCCTTAACCTTGACCGTGATGTCTTAAAACTAATATCGGACTATGGAGTCCTTAAACCCACGGACTATGACGTCCTTAACCTTGACCGCAACGTCTTAAAACTAACATTGGACCGTAATGTCCTTAAACTATCTATGGACCGCAATGTCCTTAAACTACCTATTGACCGTGATGTCACTAAACTAAACAACAGGGCTCCCTTAATTGCTCTATTGTTGGATCTAAACGATCCCGTTTAAATCGATCTTAGTCTAAAAACTAGGCTAACGTATCCTTAACAAACGTTTAAGTCGATCTTAGTCTCCAATGAGGCTAACGTATCCTTAAACCCAAACCCCCAAACCCAAATCTAAGATAATACGGATTTGGACTAGTCCACGCCCTACGGGCGATGACATAACTCAGTCTCCGTATACAATCCACAGGCAACTAAACACAAAATAAACACACACGACATGAAGTGACCATCTGGAGAAGGAGAAAGTGGTTACCGCGGTGCGGTAGCGTAATTAACTGCAGGGGCTTGCGCCTGCAGGGAAGAGCGTCCCCACAATCAAAAACCCCTCAAGCGAGGGGGAATCTGACGAAGTCTGCTACATCGGACGCATCCGTTTAAACCTTCGATATACGGTGCCATAAACCAACTTGGCATCTTCGGATAGCACCAATTAGCATCTGCCCTGAATCTCAGGCGAGACGTCCCCACGCCGCGCCGTCTTTCGGAAGGGAACAACCATATATCGAAGGTTTAAACGGATGCGGCCGATGTAGCAGACTTCGTCAGATTTCCCATCGTTTGAGGGTTTTTTGATTGTGGGGACGCTCTTCCCTGTAGGCGCAAGCCCCTGCAGTTAATTACGCTACCGTATCGCGGTAACAACTTTCTCCTTCTCCAGATGGTCACTTCATGTCGTGGGTGTTTATTTTGTTTTTGGTTGCCCGTGGATTGTATACGGAGACTAATTTATGTTGTCGCCCGTAGGGCGTGGATTAGTCCAAATCCGTATCTTCTTAGATTCGGGTTTGGGGGTTGGGTTTAAGGATACATTAGTCTCATTTGAGACTAAGATCAACTTAAACATTTGTTAAGGATACGTTAGTCTAATTTTTAGACTAAGATCAACTTAACGGGATCGTTTAGATCCAACAAAAGAGCATTTGGACTCTATTGTTTAGTTTAGGACATTGCGGTCGATTAGTTTAAGGACATTACGGTCCAGCGTTAGTTTAAGGACATCTCGGTCCATGGTTAAGGACATCATAGTTCATGAGTTTAAAGACCTCACAGTCAAGGTTAAAGATATCATAGTCCGTGAGTTTAAAGACCTCACAGTCAAGGTTAAGGACATCATAGTCCGTGAGTTTAAAGACCTCACAGTCAAGGTTAAGGACATCATAGTCCGTGGGTTTTAAAGGTCCCCACAGTCCGTAGAGTGTTTGGTTGTCAGGACCCGTCACCTCTCTGAAGACGTTGAAGGATTACAACGACAAATATCAGAGGAGTAAAAAGATGTACCCTCGAACCTGTGTGAGTTGGTTGAGAGATCTGTAGTCCAAATTTGGGGCTAAGATCTGTTAAAATATCTATGAGCAGATGGGCTCAATTAATATAAGTTGAGGGCTTATGGCCAATATTGGGCTAAGTCCAATAAATATTTAACATTTTATTTTAGGCTGTTGAGCCTTTATTTGGGCTTGACCCTTTTAACAATGTAGAGCATTGATTTATATCTTGACAATGTCTTTGTATTTTATTGAATGCTGAGCATTCATCAGAGCTCTGGGCTTATCAAAGAACAATTTATGTTCTGTCAGCGCAACACGTGGCGCGCTAGGCGCTTTGCGCCAATCAAAATGCGCAGTGCGCTTCTGCCAAGTAGCGCACATGTAAGGGACACGTGTCGCACTCAGCGCTAGACGCCAAATGATGAGCGCATGATGCCAGTTTATGAGCGCTGAGCGCTAATCCATGAGCGTATTGCGCTTTCAATTTAGTGGCGCACACGTGAGTGGCACGTGGTGCGCTTGGCGCTGAGCGCCAGCCCATGAGCGCAGTGCGCTATTTCAGAAGCGCAAAACGCAGGTTGTTAATTGGCGCATACGTGACTGACACGTGGCGCATTTGGCGCTGAACGCCAGTCCAGAGAGCGCAGAAGCGCAGTTCAAGAGCGTAAAGCGCATTTGATCAATTTTATGATCTAGAAAACAAATTTATGTTCCTTTTTAAAAGAGACTTTGTCTCAAGATTTAAGAACAACAGTTCTTATTTTTTTGCAGGAGATATCTCCAATCTCTTATGTTGATGAAAGGTTTTGCCTTTGTAGATCCATGATCTGTGAGAAGAATTATGTTCTTCTTCTTTTATTTTATGATGAGATCTTTTGATCTCTTTGTGAAAGACATTTTGTCTTTGTAGATCTATGATCTGTTTAAAGAAATGAATTCTTCTTTCTTAATCATGAGATGATTTCATCTCTGTGTTCATCATCCTTCATCCTTACCTTGAAGAAATATCTTCTTGCAAGAGCTTGCTCTTTATCTTTGAGTTTCTCAAAGTTTAGGGGGGGGTTCTCTCTATAAGACTTGAAGTCTTGGGGTCTTTATATAGGGCAAGCTGATTTGTTGAATCGGTTAAAGAGATCTTTCTCTGATTGCTTTGGGGATGTTTCCCACCGTTGGATCTTTGATTCCAGGGCTTCTGTTTTACAGAAAGCAATCTTCTTGTTTTTAACAAGATTGAAAAATCTTTCCATAACAGAATTTAATTCTGATTAATTAATGATTTATCATTATTATTAGATCTTTTGATCTAACGGTGGGGAGTTTTTTAATTCCAGCACTAGTACACCCGTGCTTTGCACGTGGTGTGTTGCTTAGAGCGCAGCGCTCTTAGCGCTAGCACACCTGTGTCTTACATGTGGTGCGCTGCTCGGAGCGCAGCGCACTCTGCACTAACACCCATGTTTGACACGTGGCGCGCTGCTTAGTGCGCAGCGCGCCTAGCTCTAGCGCACACATGGTGCGCTGCCTAGGGCGCAGCGCACTTGGCGCTGCATCTGAAGCGTTGCTTTAATTTTGAAATTTGAATTTCAAACAGAGTTTTTCTCTGATTGGGGGAAACAGAGAAGATTGTGGACATGTTTAAGCAAGTTAACATCAATATCCCTCTCCTAGATGCTATCCAACAAGTTCCGTCTTATGCGAAAATTCTTAAGAACTTGTGCACTAGGAAGAGGAAGACTCAAGTGCCTAAAAAAGTTTTCATGTCGAGTACTGTAAACAAAGCTTTTCCCCAACAATTACCAAGGAAACGTAAGGACCCTGGCTGTCCTACAATTTCTATTTCTATTAGGGGTAAGAATATCAATCGTGCTTTACTCGATTTAGGCGCTAGTGTGAACTTGCTTCCTCATTCAGTCTATGAGCAATTAGGTATCGAAGAGTTAAAGCCCTCGAACACAACTCTCCGGATGGCAGACTGATCTATCACAAAACCTAGGGGTGAACTTGAGGATGTGTTGATAAAAGTCAGAGAATTTATATTCCCTGTGGACTTTATTGTTTTGGATACACAGCCTGTAGCGAACCCACGGAACTAAATTCCGGTGATTCTCGGTCGACCCTTTTTGGCTACTTCCAATGCTGTAATCAATTGTCGAAACGGCTCTATGAACCTATCTTTCGAGAATAGGTCAATTGAGCTTAACATTTACAAGTTGGGAAGTCAACCCTCCGAACCTCATGCTCGAGTATGTTCTGTCGAATTAATGGATGTCGACAGTAGCGAATTTGAACAGCTTCACGATACCGATCTAGACTCTTTTCATACGTTGTTGTTTGACCCAGATATTTATCATATACATACAAACCCTTCTTTTGAGTTGTCCGGGTCAACATCTAACGCTTATTCTGAATTTTTCATGGAGTCTGAGTATCATCCCATTCTTTCCAATGACATTATTCTTCGGGATATCGATGAAAGCTTCGCTGATGAACTTGCAATTTTAGCAAACACGGGTCTTGAGATGAATCATCTCCAAAACAAAGAAATTGAACCTCCACCCCTTCTTCTTGACAATCACGAGAATGCAAGTAATCCATCATCATCATCACGGCGTCGTTTCTCCAATTTGAGACGCCAATCCATTCCATCCCACCTCTTGTTTCTTCCCCACTTTTTCCTGGCTCTTAACAACATGTTCTTCCACCAATCGGTTTGTTACACTGATAAAATCTTCGAATGGTTGGTGTTAACTTTCGGTCTTTGTAAGGCTTTGCATTGACTAGTAACTTTACCCCCTCTTATGATTTTAAAAGATTAACATTGTTTAACTCAAGTTTGGAGGGGGGTATATTTGGCTCTTGAAAATAAAAGTTGTCCTCAAAATTGTGAGCTAAAAATAAGTTTGGGGGAGATTTTCACGTCCATATTTCTTGTACCCCGTTAATAAATTTTCCTCCCAAGCTTACAGGTTTTTGAGATTTAACGGATGGCAACAGTGAGGACACTGTTCTAAACAAGGTTGGGGGAGGTTTGTGCTTATTCACGCATCACTCTGCATCATACTTTGCATAAGCACAAAACATATGATAAAAAAAACCAAGAAAAAAATGTGTACATAAATAAGATAATAAAAGATTAGATAGTGAAAAATTACATCCAAAAGATTGGAAAAATTTAAGAAAACCAAGAAAATTAGAAGTTTTCTTAAACGAAACTAGTAATAAGTAGTTATGAGCCGTTGTCCCAAGGGTTAGTAAGATAAAGGAAGTCACTAATCTGAGGATAAAAATAAGTCTGAAAAATAGTTCCTATTCTGGAAGCCAAACATTTGAACGTTGATACCCTACTATATGCACTTACACACGTCTTGAAACTCGGGATAGTAGAGGATACCTTGAAATGCTCTTGTCTAAAAGCCAAAGTATGAAGGAAGTAATAAATGAAGCATAAAAGATAAATTGGTGAAGAAAAATGAACACTGGTTTTGTAATCACCAAGGCAGCAATAAAAAAATATAGCGAGGGTGCTTCATCACCTAGTGTCTTAGACCAATTTGTTTGGGAGTCACTGCTAAGCCTTTGGTGTTGCAAGACGAGGAAAACACTAAATATGCCTAATAAGCAAGCACATGAGTAATCGGTCGGTTAGTATCTCAAGAAGTATTAACGGTCGCATGAAAAATGTGTGAGCAATTCCATCTAAAATATTCACCGACTAAAAACTACCGAGGTAGATGGACAAGAGTATGATAGCTTGAATTGAATTCTTCGAGTATAGGGATGTTCTTTACACACACGTAAGGGTATATGATCAATGTTTGGAAGAAAGATAGGAATGAAGAATAAAGATGATGTTTTATTAAGGGATGATGTGATTTCTAATATCTTTTCATGACTATTAAGATAGGGCTCATGACAACCAAAAAGCTAGTATAATTGGAAACTCTAATGTTCAAAGTCTTTCTTTTATAATTATTATCTTTATATGTAACTTTCACAGTCTTCCTTTTATTATGGGATTTTGTGGGTGCAATCCGCTGAAAACCCTCAGGAGACAACACTTCTCCTACTAGAGACACTTAGAGGTTTAAAGGCTTGTTGCACGTGCTCAGTGCAATCGTGTTTGCCTACGAAAGTGTGCTAGTTAGTTTTTCTTTTTCTTAATAAATTTTCTCCTTCTCTTAAATAAAAGATATTTGCTCGATACGATCAAAATTAAGTTTGGAGGAATTTGTTCAGTCGAAAATAATGCATTTTGTAACACATCAATTTCCTCATTATTCTGATCATTTAAGGATAGTTGATATAAATATAACACATATTACCAGTTTGTCTGGAAAATACTAAATACCACGTGTTGTATATATATTCAACATTCTTTATAAGAAATTGCGTGTTTATTACTGCACGCATGATATTTTTTATCGCAACACTTTTCATTGAGATTGTGTGCAGAAAATTCTTCAGGTCAAAGAACCGGAATAAAAAAAGTGCCAGAGATTCAGAAGAGATAAAAAGATTCCAGATATCAATTAAATACCCAAACATCAACAGAAGAAGAGCATAGAAAAATGATACAGAGATCTCATTAAATGGCCGCGGATCCGCAGCCGAGTTGCCGCGGTTCCGCGGCCGAGTTAAGAGATTAGGGTGACGTGTCTCTCCAGAAGCTTCATTCTAACAACCTCGCTTACCTTAGATGCTCCAGTGTAACAGGCTTCTTCTGGAAACTTCTCTGCATAACAACTTTCTTCTAGAAGGCTCCTTATAACAACCTTCTTCTAGAAAGCTTCTTGTAACAAGCTTATTCTAGAAGGCTTTCTCCAACAACCTTATTCTAGAAGGTTCTCTCTAACAACCTAGCTTTTGGAGGGAAATTTGAATTTATAAAAGGAGATCTAGATTTAGGGTTGGGGTAGTTCATTAATTGGTTACACAATTAGTGGTGGAACATTGACCCAAATTTGCACAAGTTGAGTGACACAACTTGATCCAAAACCCTAGCCCAAATCCAAATCCAAAGACAAATCAAGATCATTTTGAGAAGTAAATCAAGAAAGCAACCATCGATCCTTTATTCGCGAAGCCAATATTCATCAAGAGCGCGAGATCCACGATGATCCAAGCCTCACGGAGATCGAGCGGAGCGAAATTCGACGGATCTAGTTACCTCTTCAAAGGAGCGATCGAGAGCAACATCTTGTAAGCTCGAATTGAGGGAATGCGTAATTAGTCGTCGATTTAATAAAGGTGATAATTAGTTAATTTTTTCTTTCTTTATAATCTTGCACTATGAAATTTCTAGATCTTGAATCTTTTATTTTCATGATGCTTGAGTAAATCTCCGTTTGTGACGGAATCGAGAGATTAGGTAGATCTAGTGATGATAAAATCCTAATAGTAATCTTAAGTCTTATGAGATTTATGAACTTTAGGAAAAAGAATTATCAATGACCTAATTTGGATCGAGATCACATTCTTACGAATCTCGTTGCAAATTAGGGATCAAACGATTGATGAATCTCTTTGCTAAAGACTAGATCCGAATGATGATCAATGAAAAGACAAGGGATAGAGAAGGAGAAACCCTAGTTTCTTCAATAGATCCCTAATCTTCATTCATCGTCATCGATCTAGCTACAAATTATTCATAGATAAGATTAGTCATTATTAGAATCATCATTGCTACCAATTCGATCGATTCCTACAAGTTATTTTACAAATCTTAATAACTAAATTGATTGGGACATTTCTTGATTCTTGATTCTAGATCTTTAGTTTCTTTATGATTCTTGAAATTAAAACTCACAAATCTTGAATCAATTTTCTTGCAATTTCTTTTATATTTTCTTTTCAACTCAAATCTAGCATAATCGAACAAGTACTCGCATCTTAGTGGATGATCCGTATTCATTAACGCGCTACATCGACACCGTTAATTGATTGCGGTATAAATTTTTTTGGTTGTGATTAAAACTATTCCAAATACACACGAAGATGATCAATCACGTCCCTAAAAATGGGAATATTGGACCAAAATGTCTCTAAACTAATATTCATCCCAAACATGAGAATGATGGACCGAAATGTCTCTAAACTAGTGCGTCGTCCCAAACACGGTGATAATGGACCGCGATATTCTTAAATTAATATGTTTTGCCCCGCTGATTGTCTCCATACCGACTACCGTATACTATCCATGGGCTAATTGTAACAACCGAGTTCATTTATACCAATTCCAGTTCCCGTATTTATATATCTATGGTATTTTATTGATTTATCTTGTTTGGGTGCGAATGGTAGTTTACATTTGACATTGCATTCGACCCGACCCGCTTGCTTGAACCTGTTGATTCATATTTATAGACTATCCTGGCCTGTTAAATAGACACGTGCATCTCATGTATACTGAATATTGACTTTTATTTGGCATCGCACATATTTATCATATAACATTTTAGATCACGTAAAATAAATTAAAAATTGCATTTCATAGCCTGCATGATACACCTAACCCCGTGGTGGCGTCCGCACATCTTGTTCTCGCCCCGTTCAGTGAAACAGACGTGTTTGGATAGCTACGCGCACGTACGTGCGTCCGTTCTTGGGGGTATGCATTTTCGTTACCTAAGCATTTATTTTAAAATTTGGGAGTTGCATATAATTTTCATATTTTAAATCTAAATTTTTGGACCCGTCCCGGGTGCGTTTTGTAATATTTTTGTATCCGTCTAAATTCAAATTTATTAAATTTTTATTTTAAAATTTTCATTTAAAAATCTCGTAACAGAACGAATCCTTTAGTTTAAAAATATAAAATCTTTTAAAATTTTTTTTAACCAATCTCCAGCTTCTTTTCCTCTTGTGCCTTCCCCTCTCTCTTCTCTTTCTCTCTCTTCCCCTCTCTCTCCCTCACCGCTATCTCTTTCTCTCTCTTCCAAATAAAAACAAATTTCTCTCTCCTTCCTATTCATCTCTCTCTCTCTCTCACCTCTCGATCTCTCTCTTCTCTCTCTCACTCTCTCCCTTTCTCAGAATCTCTCTCTCTCCTCTCGTATAAATTCTTTCTCTCTCCCTCTCTGTATATATTTCTTCTCCTCCCCAGTTTAAAGGAAACCCATCACTACGAAACCCTAGCCGCCGTCTTCACCTCGTTGTCTCCCAGAACACCGACGACGCTTTCCCGACCTTGTCGCCTCCTCACCCTCATCGCCTCCACCTCCATCTCTTCTCTTCCCCGAGCCCTCACACGCACCCGAGAACAGCCGAGCACCCCTGCATGCCTTGAACCGCCAGAGTTGATCGCCGCCGGTGATCTCATTCTCGTGTCCCCGACTTCGTACACCCCCAGTAAGCCTGCACCCCCTCTCCTCTCCTTCTTTCCTCTTTCATCGTTTCTTTCTTTTCTTCTGTTCTTTTTCTTTATGAGGTCTCGGTCCTCTGCAGGTCTTATCGCCGGAGCTCCGTCGACGCCGTCGACATCTCATGACTTCTCTCTGAATCACAGTGAGCTTACCTTATGCTCAACCCCTTCTTCCCTTCCTTTTCTTCATTCCTTCTTTTCTTTCTCTTCTTTCTTGCTATAATGGTTCACTGCGATTTTAGATTGCCGGAATCCGGTCGTGCAGCCGACGATCCCGATGACCCAGCGAGCGTACCTGACCCGTGTGATTTCCTTGTACGTTGTTTAGATCTGTTCCGTGTACCGTGCGCGCGTCGCGACTTTTCCCGCCAACGTGGGACGTTCCGTATACCCGTTTCTTGATCTGTCGAGGCAAGTAAAACTTGCTACATGCTATTTATATTATTTTATACTTATTTAACTGCATGTTAAACCTGTAAATTAAACCTAAGGCCACATGTTCCATTTTAACATTTCGATGTTCCATTTATATCATTTTAGATTTAGAGCTTGAGACATTTCATATTGCATATTAGATGACGATACACGGTACCCATATCCATATTTAAATCACATAATGATTATTTGTACAGCCCATAGTACTCTTATAATTGTTTAAAAACCTTTCGGACACCGTTTGCATCCATTTAGCCTATTATATATACAATTGCATTCCTAAATCATTTAATACATAATAATGAGATTTTAACATTCCATATTTGATAAAGTGTATTTTAATTAATGTTGGAATTATAACCGTAACCCAAACCGATAACTGTGCATCCATATGTCTTAGTTTATACCTATTTTGCACCTATTTTGCACACTATATCACAATGTTCCATTTTATTGTTCCATTAGTACCCTACACTTGTTTTGTATACCCATGCTTATTATAGTTTGAATATGAGTACCCACGTGACATTTTGTGCACCGCTGACATGACTTGATACACCTACTACTTGACACGACATGGTACCGTACACTTCTTAACATGACATGATACCTATATACTTCCTGACTTGAACTGATGTACCGTGGCTTTACCTGTTACCTGATCTTGTTTCTAATGCCAATAAACTTAACATGTTGTCCCTACGGACATTTCCTGTTGTCGATCCAGACAAATCTATACCTGTTTGATCCTGTATTGGAATTAGCTTCAGATTATTAATACCTGACTTAAACATATAACCTGGGGGTATGGGGAAACCAATGATGAAACCTGACTTGTAACTCGACAGTTCGATATCTTTACTGATCAGTCTTACGGGCTAGGCCAGCCCCGGGGTGATGCTGCTGACATCACTCATCGTTACATACTACCCTTTTACTGCCTAGCGGTACGTCTCGGATTCAGCCCGAGAATCTTCACCGTGATCCCGGGCACGCACGGGATACTATTGAGTTACATCGATGATTCATCAAATTGATTTCAAAGACTTGAGACTAGTTAACACAATAGACCAGTTTAGATTACCCACTACACATTACCCTCACCGTCCTCACTTATATCGTTGTTATACCTGTTTACCACTTATACTCATACCTGCATATCTTGCTACCCCTGTTTATAGTATTGCTTGATATTATGACGCACTAACGTCTGGGTTTTGCATGGCCCAGATTCTTTACCTTTGCTGCAGGCCGAGCAGGAGTATTTCAGTCAGCAGGCTGAGCAGTGAGAACTTATTAGTAGTTAGTTTATTTTACTTACGGTATTTTTATTCCTGATGTGAGCCCGCATTATGGGACGTACATTCCAGTTTATTCTTGTATTGGATATTTTGCTTCGGTTTTTGCGGGCTTCAAGATATTGGTACGGCTTCCAGATTGGAAGATGGAGGGACTCAAAATCCCCTTGCGCATTATTTTATTCTTGACTCGTTTTATTCTGGCTTATGGACATGTGTTAGATAGTTATTATAGTTTCTTAATATCTCTACAACCGTAACGTGACTGTGGAAGGATATTACCTATCCACAGGTAGCATGGTTGGCTATGTCACGTGCCTATCTTAGCGTACTCTGGGAAGCGGGGCGTGACACTATTCATATATGATCTAATGATTAGTTGAACCCATATGCTCATTTGTTCATAAGTTGACCTTAGTCTCAGATATGACTAATGATCCTTAGATCAAACCCAAGTTTCCCGTGAACGGATGGACCTCACAAAAGTGATAAATGCGTCTTATGTTCATTCCCGTTGGCAAACCAAGCTACCAACGCGGACCTTGTCAAGTAAACGCTTGACCCAAATATCTAAGTTGATCTTAGTCTCAAACTTGACTAATGATCCTTAGATCAAACCTAAATATCTTATGAACTTATGGACCTCACAAATATAAGAAATGCGTCCTAAATTCATTCATGTTGGCAAACCAAGCTACCAACGTGGACCTCGTCAAGCAAATGCTTGACCCAAATCATGAAAATATATGTACGGACTTAGACTAAATCGTGCCCTAAGGACGACGACATAAATTAGTCTCCGTATACAATCCACGGGCAACCATAATAAACAAAATATAACACGACAAAAAGTGCAATACTATAGCAGGAGAAAATTGTTATCTCAACGCGATAACATAATTAACTGAAGGGGATTGCGCCTGTAGGGAAGAGTGTCCCCATAATTAAAAACCCCCTCACAAATGAGGGGGAATCTGCTATATCGGTCGCATCTATCCAAATCTTCGATATACGGTGCCATAAATCAATCTGGTATCTTCGGAGAGGTAGATGTATATGTTCTGAATACCTACCCCCAAATTTAGGCTAGACGTCTCAACGTCTATGTCCATTTTTCGGCAGTAAACACCTGGTATTTATAAGAAGATAGTAGGGAGTGCTGTCAAATTCCTCATATGATATGTGGATGACATACTCATGATAAGAAATGATGTTCTTATGCTGCAATTGGTAAAACAATAGTGGTCATAAGTTTTTGTCCATATAGGATATGGATATCAGTCCAATCCTGGAGAAACATGGGGTAACACCGTAGCAGTGAAGATCATTTGATTTTCTTGGTATATGGTAATAACAACCTCCTAAAAGAGATAGTTACTGATTCTAGCTTCTCAGGTAACATTGGAGACATAATGTCTGTCGTGAGTTATAAGTTTATCCTCTTTTGAGGAGCAGTATATTGGAAAGAGTTTCAAGTGTGATACGGAGGTAGTCGTGACACTAGATGCTGATTGTGAATCGGCAAAGGATACTGCCTGAGAATTCGCTGGATATAATTGTTCATTTATGAACATGATCCCATCGTCAGTCAAGACAAATACTAAGGCAGGTATCGCTTAGTTTGGGAGATATTTGATCTCCGCGAAGTTGAGATTCAGGGAGAAACGGAGAGATGCGCTGTGCCGAGTCCACTCATTGAAGCTAATTCTCGAACACAGTTTGCGAAATTGTTAGTACAAGAGTTAGGCATGCAATACCACAATAATTGGCTTTAAATGCAAGTGGGAGATTGTTGGATATAGGTGCCCTTAAGACAATTATTGTAATTGAAGGAGGACCTCTACGAGAGAACAATCTTACTCGAGATGATAGTATGTATCTGATTTGTCTTTATCTTTCATATGATGCATTTATTCATTATCACATATCGTTTATACATGAGATAAAACTCTTAGGATTTTTCTTGACTGCCAGGACGATGACGGAGATCATACTAGTGGGGCCTGGGTAGTCGATAAGCACATCCTTAAATGTCCCTAGTTGTAGGAGTATCAGACTGGGTATCGGTACTGCAATTTAGACTAGTGTGTATGTTTCCTGACCCGGTTGGAGGGCGATAGCTGATCCTGCAGCTATTGGTGTTTGACATCGAGGATTGTCTACAGGTGCTCATTGGATGAGAGTTACACTAGATGAACTCAATGAAAACTTATAGTTGGTAATATAACAATGTCAGATAGCAATTCTCCGGTGACATGAGTACATGATAGTCCCTCGAACCTGAGATAGCCATAGTGTTTCGTGTGTTCCCACTATACTTAGATTTCTACCCTACCACTGTCACGCTCCGCTTCCCAGAGTGCGCAAACTAAGGCACGTGACAGAGCCAACCATGCTACTTGTAGCTAGGAATCTGAAGGGTTGTCTAGCACGGCAGCAAGGTTTCGGGAGGCATCTTTCATTCCATATTAAAATTTTAGCCGTTCTAGCTAACCCTAACATAGAATCGTTTACTAGAAAAAGCGACGAATCGATATGCAAACACTTTGCAACTAAAAGAGAACAATGAATACAACTTTTGTAGACCGGTCCTTCACTTCATTAGCTTTGTGTAGTCATCCCTTCACTGCGATCATGAACTTCTGGACTCTAGAGAGGCTCCCATGAAGAAACGAACATGCTTGCATCGAAGTCTTCGAGGCCGAAGATGATCTACGACGAGGAGACACTAACCCAAGCTATATCTTCACTAATTGTGGAATCAGTGAAGCAAACACCCTATACTAAATGGCAAGTAGTAGAGGATGATGAAGTAGGAATTTTGCTCACTTTAGATTTCATATTCTCACAAGTTTTCATCACAAACCCAAAAGCTAGAAAGCTTCAAGTGAGAGGAAGAAGAAGATCAAGTGAAGTTGTGATGAATGAATGAGATAAGGTTAGAAATGCAACCATGGTTAGATAATATCATGCATAACCCTTGTAGAGACTAAACCATAGCCTAAGGTTAAGGGTTGGGTTAATAAATATCCTAAGCTAGACAAAAGAGTGGACTTAGTCAAAGGTTCATACAAGCTTTTACAAGCTTTGAACATTAAACTAATTCTCCACTAATTTGTTTAACTTTGAATAAAATTATAAACCCTAACTTAACCCTAGCATGGTATAAGTTTCATACAAACATGTTGCATGTGTAACCTAGCATGACACAATAATATATATCACATATATATTAGTGTGAACAAAAGAAAATAATACAATTAATATATATCACATATATATCAATGTATTATCAAGTGAGAAAAAGTAATACTTAAGTGAGCTAATATTAGTTAATATAATGTAATATATCAAATATATAATTATACATTAAATTATTAAATCAACACTTGATTTAATAATCCGGCTATATCACATATAACCGACTAATATCAAATGTAATATCTTATCGAATCAACACTTGATCCGATAACCCGGCTATATCACATATAACCAATCATGTCACACATCGCGAGAATAGAATGCGGTATCACATACACGCATTAATCTCGGTCCCGTACATATCACATATGTGTTCCTACTCCGTTTCGCTTGAGCCAGGAAACCTCTGTGTAGGACTCTAAAGACTCCTTAATACGCCGGTAGTAGGTGATGATCATATCAAACACCCACAAGCCGCAAACGGTCTGCTAAACATAACGGCAACCCGGGTATTGAGCGATCAGAAGATCAACAAGCAAGCCTTTTCACACTCCTGTGAATCCAATTAGTAACACTACCGTACAGTCCGGTCTCTTCGTCTGATATGTCGCATATCTTGTCTAGGGGTGGTAAACGTCAGACCCCAGTAACTTGATAAGTCGTGTCGATATGAGGCTCATAACGGGTCGAGAAACTACTGATAACACTTACCAGTATATCTCTAAAGCAGCCTTGGCTAGGGACTTCCTGTTATAGCCAATCGAGCACAGCGCAACATCAACCCCCAATACCGGGAGAGACGAAAACCCTTCTATCGCTCATTGCCTCCATGTGATTCTGGACTGTACCCAAAAGCCACCATTTTGCACGTTCTCTTGAACGTGGTAAGGTGGAAATCAAAACACGGTGGAAATCACACAAGACTCTATGACGATTTCGGGTCTACAGGCTAACCTGTACCAGTGTCACCAGAAAACTGCTATCTGACGATAGGTATAATACCATCTAGGAGTTCTCAGCGAGTCCATCCAGTGTACCCAGTCTCCACTGAGCACCCGTATACTATCTCTGATGTCAAACACCAATGGATATGGGATCATCCATCGCCCATCTACATTGGTCGAGAAGCTATACGTTAGTCTACTCTGGTATATCGATGCCTTATCTCGATACGCCCACGACTAGGAACATTTGAAGGATGTACTTATCGACTACTCTGTCCCCACTAGTATGATCTGCATCATAATCCTGAAAGTCAAGTACTAATCCTAAGGGCTTTATCAACATGTAATAGAGAGACAATAAGTGTACATGTTAAGATAAAGAGTAACCAGATAGCATACTATTATGTCGAGCAAGAAAGTCCTCCCTATATATGTCCAAGCATCCACTACAATATACATCGTATGTACAGTAATGGCCTCCAGGGCATACATATAACTAACAGAATCATCCCTCCACAGTCACATTACGGCTGTCTATAGGATATCAAGAACAGTAAAATATATAAAACTAGCTAATACATATCCATTTGTCACAGTAAATAGAATCAAGAAAAAAATGTATAAGTGGAAACGAATCAAACTCTGATAAATAACATCTGAAAACTCGTCCCAATATGCGCTCACATCAAGAAAATAAACTGTGGAAAGATAAGCTAAGAGTCTACAAGCTAAATATCTCTAAACCACATATAATCGGTTCCTCACTGCTCGGCTTGACTGCTAAAGTACTCCTGTTCAGTCTGTGATAGAGATAGAGGAACTGGGCCATGCAAAACCCAGACGTCAGTGCATCATAATACCAAGACAACAATAATAATCAGGATGTAACGATATAGGTAAACATAAATATAATGAATAATACGGATATGAAACAGTGAGATATGTGTGTATGTGGCGTGCGATGAGTAACCTAAAACCGTGTTTCTAGCTTATCTACTCTAAAGTCTTTGAAATCAATTTAATGTAATCATCGATGTAACTCAATAGTATCCCGTGCGTGCCCGGGATCACGGTCAAGACTCTCGGGCTGAATCCGAGACGTACCGCTAGACAGTAAACAGGTAACATATACAGACGAATGATATCAGCAGCATCATCCCGGGACTGGCCTAGCCCGTAAAGACTGATCAGTATAAGTATCGAACTGTTGAGTTACAAGTCGGGTTTCATTATTGATTTCCATTTACCCCCAAGGTTATGTGTTCAAGTCAGGTATTGAAGATATGAATCTAATGCCAATACAGGATCAAGCAGGTACAGGTTTTGTCTATGCAGACAACAAGTCACGTCCGTCAGGACAACAAATCAGGATTGTTGGCATTAGTAATAGGATCCAAGTAACAACTCAAGTAGTGTGTCGTAAACATATTATGTGATGCATATATATCAAATAGATACCAAATGTGAAACTGTAACGAATATCTGAATATGGTAAGGATGACGGATACCAAGATACATATGTATCTATCTGTAATAATCTTTATATATCCATTACCAAGTATGATGCAAACTAGAAAGCATGTTGTACTAATATAGTAGCATAATGATGTCATAGTGTTCCGGCATGCAATTAGATATGAGATTATCGAAACGGATACGAACAGATATTGTAAAACCGTAAAACTATACTATTTGCTGTATAATAAAACACATGTATTATTTTTATTCATATATAAATAGATATATTAACATAGCATGTTGCAAAATAAACTTGCCTGATCGGATCTCCTGACGGGGTACGTACGTCACGTTCGACGTCGGATAAACGTCGCGATGCAAACCACGCGCGCAGGACTGGCCCTGGCTGATCAAAGACGTGACCACGCTGGACGACAATGATGACTGGGTCGTCCGGATCATCGGCGACGTGTGCGACTCCGGAGACGGTCAAGAACCGAGAAATCAAGAAAATAAAGAAGAAAGAAACAAGAAGATGGAGAAGAGGAATTGGGGTTGTGGTTTGGCTTTGGCTGGGGACATGGAAGACGACGACGAGGCCATGGTGATTGGCGGTGTGGAGTTGCAGGCATGGGTGTCGGGGCTGTACAGAGATGGGTGCTCGGGGTTCTTGGCGGTGGTGGTTTGTGGTGTCGGGGGTTGGAGAGGGGTGAGGAGAAGGAGAGGGTGATGAGGTAAGGTCGACGAGGGTGTCGATAGCGAGATGAAGAAGCGGCTAGGGTTCTTGGGTTGGCTGTGGGTGTGGGGTTGTGGGTCGTCGGTTCTCGGGGTTATAGAAGGAAGAGGAGGTGTAGGTGGTGGCGGGGTGATGCTGGCGACGTCATGGTGAGATCGACGAGGGTTGGCGAAGGCGAGGCTAGGGTTTGGGTTTTCTGTGGGTTCGTCGCGAGAGGCATGGGAGAGAGGAGAGAGATGAGTTGTGAGGAGATATTAATAAATTAAGTATATATATATATATATATATATATATATATATATATATATAATTAGAGAGAGAGAGAGACTGTGCGCGAGAGGGCGGGGGTGGGGGGAGAGACAAGAAGGGTGGAGAGAGAAGGATAGATGTGAGGATATATTATTTGTTTAAAAATATATTTATATATATTAGAATATATAAAAATATTATAATATATTTTCTAGGATTATATAGCTAATACAAAAATACTCCGAAAAATATCCGGATTCTTTCTAAAAATCTAGTTTTAAAATATGGATAATATACGTATCAGTTAAAACTATAATACGATGTTTAAAAATGCATACCCTCAAGAACGGATATACGTAAATACACGTAGCGATCCAAACGAGTCTGTTTTATGAACACGATGTTTGGATGCACTCACAAGATATGGGGTATGATAATAGGCCATGCTAGTTGTTAAATTTTATATTTAGTTATAATTTGTATTATTTAAAATACATGCAGATACTAAATATATCATCCATGTATATAGAACCTAGATGTGCATGGATTCTCTGTAGTAGTAAATATGTGACGTAATCTTGAACCATCATATGTTCCAATCATGCAGGCCGGGTCGGATACTAATCACAGATACCAAATTCACTATCCACACCCAAAACAAGAATAATCAAGAAGCTGTCGCAAAATTAGAAAAATACCCAAATGAAATATGGTATATATGCACTAGGGTGTTACAACCATGGTTCAAAGGAGTCATGCAAATAAGTTTTTGTTGGGTATGGTCCCGAAGCACGTGGAGGCAGTGAGCGGTCGAGAGAATTCGTCTCTCCCGGTATAGGGAGTTGATATCGAGCTGTGCAGAACATGACTCTAACCACAAGTCGGTGGCCACCGCAGTATAGATAAACTGATAAATGTTATCATTGGTATCTCCGGTTAGTTATAAGTTCTCCGTCGCACGACTTATCGAGTTATTAGTATCTGACAAATTTCAAACCCTAGACCCGATATGCGATACTCTTAGACAAAGAGACCAAACTATACGACGATTGTCACCGATAGAATTTGCAGGGTTCAGATGAGATTATTTGTTAACCTTCTTTCGATTAATATCTAGGTAGCCATTATGTACAGGTAGTACTACTGACGTGCTTATGGGCTATGGATATGATCCTAACCTACTGCCAGCGTATTGTCGAGTCTTTAAACTCCCACACAGAGTTTTCCCAATACAGGTGGAACGATGTAGGGTGATTGATCAAAAATATTTGTAACCGCAATCAAGAACGGCATCGCATGAAGCTAGCCGGTGAGTACGGGTCGGTCCACAGGGATTTTGTGAATTTCCGATTCGTGCTTACGAGTTAATTCCGAAGGGTGTTCGGATTAATTATTAAATCTAAAAAAACTGAATTAACCTAGGGCAATTATCTAGATCTACTCTTGCTAGGGCTAGGTTTAGGGATGGTTTGGAAATGTAATTAAATCTCACCGCTTTCAATATCCGAATGAAGATCTATGAGGAGTTATGGTAATTATCAATAAAGTGGATTAGATCCGTTCGGGAAGGTGTTCCTTCTTCTAGGTTCTTGTCCTTCCTTTAGAGATCCTTACCCTAACCTCTATGGAAAATATCACACCCGAGCCTTTATACTACGGTATCACCGCTACCTCGAGGGATAGGGTGCCGTAGGGAGCGGTATGTGCATGTATGCATGGAGTCCTATTGTAAATATTTGGTGGGTAAGAAAGGGGTGAGAGATCTCATCTCTAAAAATCCTTCCTCAAAGCTAAACCCTAAACAAGTTCCTAGGGCATGAAATTAAATCTACCTAGGGTAAGGAATTGAAATCTACACTAGGGCAAGAAATTAAATTACTTACAGATGGCTCTCTCCAAACATCAAAGCAGGGTTGTCAGATCTGAATTTCTGAATTAAAGAGAGGCACCGATGCTCTCCAAAAGATTTCTAAATTTTATTCATTAAAGGGAGGCATGAAGAGTTACAATGATTAGAGTTCCTATTTATAAAGAATAGGAAACCTTAAGGTTACATCTGATTCGCATGTCTACAATTACAAAAATAGCCCTTAGGAAGACCGGTCAAAGACATAAAGAATTATGGTAAAAATTTTATTCTCTAACTGCTCCACTCCACCGCGGAACCGCGGCCCAAGGCCCTGTTTGGCCGCGGTTCCGCGGTCAACTAAGAAGATTGGGCTTTGAATTTTGGTCTGCAGCTTCTGGTCATTTTGGGCTTCCTGTATCTATATATCTTTTTCCATTTGGGCTTCTAGGTTGGTTCCAGATCTTCAGTGAACAATTTGCAATGGATTTTTAACCGTTCGCTTTGAGTCGATGTCTTGAATCTTGCTTTGTGAATTGTTCTTTATGTAGGCTTGATCAAGATTCTCTGTTTGTCGGTCAAAATCCACTTTTGCATCGTCTTTTCATCGTTTTCACTGCTTCCTGTCCAAGAACCTGTAACCTGTAACATGTAGCAGACATGCGTCAAAAGCACCCGTTTATTTATAAAAAGAATAAGAATGGGGAATATAATAATACAATATTATGGTGTGAACAAATACCCCCAAACTTATCTTTTGCTCGTCCTCGAGCAAACTTATTTTTATTCACTAAAATCCTAACCACACTTTCGCAGGGAAACGCGATTGCACTGAGCACGTGCAACAAGCCGTTAAACCTCTAGGTGTCCCTAGTAGGAGGAGTGTTGTCTCCTGAGGGTTTTCAGCGGATACTACCCACAAAATCCTATCAACTCGGACTATTGACTTTTGTTCTCCAATAAGGTTTTCTAATAAGGAATTCTCTTATCTTTTGACTCGCAAATTATCCACCCATATTCTTCACACTTCCTCATTATTTAACTTAAAATTATATATGTTATATAGACCTACTTAGCTTTCGGCATCTCCTAAGTTTTCCTTCTAGGGTTACATCTCCACTCAGGAATTTCTATCAACCTTACTAAAGATACAAGTTTTATTCTTCATTCCTTTCTCTCATCTAAACTCTAATCACATATCCCCACGTGTGTGTAAATATCACCCCTACGCTTGGAAATTCAAATCAAGCAATCGTACTCTCGTCCATTGTCCAAAGCACTTATTAATTAGTGAATTTTTTAAATGAAATTTGCTTACACATCCTTCATGCGACCGTTAATACTTCTTGAGGTACCAACAACCGATTACAAGATGCGTTAGCACTTTAAAGCGTACTTCCTAGTTTGCAACACCCAAGGCTTTAGCAGTGACTCCCAAACCAGTTGGTCTAAGGCACTAGGTGATGAAGCACCATCGCTAAATATTTTTCTATTTTTGCAGCCTTAAGTAATCACAAAAACCAGTGTTCATTTTTTCTTTTCTTTATTCACTCTTTTTTCTTTATTTTCTTCGTACTAAGGACTTTAGACAAGAGCATTTCAAGGTCTCTTCTACTATTCCAAGTTTCAAGATGCGTGATTGTGCAAATTGTAGGGTATACGTTTTCAGAATCTAGACTTAAGTTAGGAACTATTTTTCAAACTTATACTCTAATAAAAGCTTCAATATCTTTCCTTCGTTTCGACTTAGTCCAAGAAGTGAACCCAAAATTTGCCTATTTCTAAATAAACTACAAGGTATATACTTTCCACCATTAAACTTTAAGGAAGGTTATTTTTAGGGTTTTAAATTTACTAAATCTAAGATCTAGTTGTCCCTAGCCAGTTAACCTATTTTTCAAACTCAAGTCAATTAGCCAATATTGAATACAATAATTTTTATAATTTTTGAAAATTTTCAATTTTTATGGGTTTTCAAATAAATATGCAAATGCAAAAATATATACAAATGAATGCGAAGGAAGAAAACGTACTGAGCGTACCCCCAAACTTTAACTTGACAGTGTCCTCACTGTCATGCTAAACCAAGAGGGTCAAAACGCCGGCACTCCCTTGTTTATTTATTTATAGTTTTTTTTTTCATTTTTTTAATGTTTTGAATTTTTTTTTTATTTTTTTATAAAAAGAAAACAAAAAATATATGTACATATATACAAAGGTCCCCCCAAACTTAAGCTTGGCCTTACACAAGCCAAAGGTTAGCACCAACCATTCAAAAATCTTATCATGGTAAAGGTATAGTCGGTGCAAGAATAGGGTGGAGATGAAAGAAATGAGAAACACGCGAGACCGTGTGGAAAGAAGAATGGTAGAAAATGGTCTCGGTGGGGGAGAAGAAGGGCGGAAGGGAAAAAGAAGAATCGCGCGAACTTGAGGGTGTAAATCGAGTGAATAAATTAGCGCAATATGTGATGACCGATATGTTATAAGCGATTGCGCTAACTTATCAACCCGTCGGGAAATGGGGTCAAATCCCTCAAGATTCCCAAGAAAACATGGGTACACGAACTTGGTATAGGAGATGAAAGTGTAACGGTCTCTTGTTCGGTCGGCACAATGGGAAAGAGGGAGGGTGATATAACAGTTAAAGGTTCAGGAGGCTGAACTGGAAAATCCGACACATTAAACAAAAATGGTTCAACCTCAATATTATCCTCAAAACTCTCCTCAATATTATCCTTATAATTTTCCTCAAAATTCAACTCATCCATGCCATTATCATCAAATTCAAGACGCATATGAGATTCGGGAGAAACATTTAATAACTCGGGATGATGATTTGAACATAAAATCTCAATTAAATCGACAGGTTCATCATCCGAAATATTCCCGGCGTCTATATCCTCAATCAAGTGAAAATCAATTTCTTTAGACACCTCATCAAAAGCATGGATATTTATCGATTTAGGTTCTAGAGTGGAGGTGTAAAGGTCGAAAGGATTAAGTGCGGTTTCACTCGAAAGGGGTTCCTCACAATTTGGCAAATCGAACACTACAAAATCACACAACTCATTTTTATTTTGAACTTGTGAATCATTTAGGGCAATCGATGGAAAACAGGAGTTGTGGGCTTCAATTAGGTACGGGTAGGTTTGATTTGAAAATCCTCTCTCATTCTCACTCTGTCCAACCGCCTCCTTATACATTAAAAAATTTTGAGCTAGCGGGAAACTAGCTACCGGTTCACTAGGTTGCATAAGGGCGGCCACGGACGCTTCCACATTCCTAGTCATTTTATTTGTTGCTGCAATGTACGCCTCCAACGACTCTTCCAAACTAGACTTAGCTGGTGAGGGGGTTTCGGTGAAAGATTCAAAATGGTGTGGATATGCAAAACTCCCAACAGGCTGTGTAGAAACGGTGCCTAGTGAAGGTGGGAAGGTCGGGTATGACTGATAGGAAGTGGATGATTGGACAGGGGTAGGGTCAACATGTTGATAAAAAGGTGAATAGTCGTGTGGATCTCTAGAACTAGATGAGTAGAGAGGGGTGAAAGGTCGACTGCGAGATTGAGCAATATGCTCAGCAATGGACATCGGCCTAGGAGTGACAGAAGGACTTGGAAAATTGGTGTCAACATATGAAGGTGGTAAAGATGGACTTGGTCGACACAAATTGGGTTGAAAAGTCAAACTGCTTCTCCTAGACGCCTCTATTTGATCTTTCAACGAAATTTTTGGCAAGGAAGGATCGTTTTTAAATTGACCGAACAAATTAACGTACGACGCAAAATTAGGTTCGGGATACCAAAGTTCGGCTAATGATTTATTGTGTGGGGTACCCATGTTAGAAGAAGAAAGGTGACAAGAAGGAAGGTTGGGTGGTGCAAGAATTTATTTGGGGCAAAAAATTGTGCAAATTTCTATAAAATATTTGTCCTTTTTATTTTCATTTTTCATTATTATTATTCTATCTCTTTATTTGGAAATTTTTTGTTGCAAAAAGATATTAGAGGAAAGATATGCAACAGCAAAATATTTTATAGAAAAGATATGCAACAGCAAAATATTACTTGCAATCAATTTAGTTCAAGCGGGGCCCAAAAATCCTGCACAAAATTGTTATATGGAAGGGGGAAGATTTTTTTAAGCGCAAAGAATCCTGCAGGAGATTTAACAAAAGATATATCGAAAGATTCAGAGGAGAGATCAGAAGACTTACAGAGGTTTTTTTTTTAAACCGTAGAGGAAGTTTGGGGATCTGATCCGCTGGTATGACCGCGGAACCGCCGCGTATTGCATCCTTGGACCGCGGATCAGCCGCGGTTTGGTGGCTTCGGCCGGTTTTTTTTTTTTTGCTCTCTAGATCTCCTCGGTTCTTCTTGTTTCGCTTTCTGGAAATTTCCAGATCTGTCTCGATTGTATATCCTGCAAGATTCAAACAACAGTATCCTTTCCAAAAATAACAGATGATATATTTTTATATTTTTTATGATTTTTCAGATTTTTATGATTATTTTTAATTTTGATTAACCCGAAATTGCAAAAAGGAAATAACACGCCATCCCCGGCAACGACGCCATTTGATTGATCAAAAATATTTATAACCGCAATCAAGAACGGCGTCGCATGAATCTAGCCGGTGAGTACGGGTCGGTCCACAAGGATTTTGTGAATTTCCGATTCGCGCTTACGAGTTAATTCCGAAGGGTGTTCGGATTAATTATTAAATCTAAAAAAACTGAATTAACCTAGGGCAATTATCTAGATCAACTCTTGCTAGGGCTAGGTTTAGGGATGGTTTGGAAATGTAATTAAATCTCACCGCTTTCAATACCCGAATGAAGATCTATGAGGAGTTATGGTAATTATCAATAAAGTGGATTAGATCCGTTCGGAAAGGTGTTCCTTCTTCTAAGTTCTTGTCCTTCCTTTAGAGATCCTTACCCTAACCTCCATGGAAAACATCACACCCGGGCCTTTATACTACGGTATCACCGCTACCTCGAGGGATAGGGTGCCGTAGGGAGCGGTATGTGCATGTATGCATGGAGTCCTATTGTAAATATTTGGTGGGTAAGAAAGGGGTGAGAGATCTCATCTCTAAAAATCCTTCCTCAAAGCTAAACGCTAAACAAGTTCCTAGGGCATGAAATTAAATCTACCTAGGGTAAGGAATTGAAATCTACACTAGGGTAAGAAATTAAATTACTTACAGATGGCTCTCTCCAAACATCAAAGCAGGGTTGTCAGATCTGAATTTCTGAATTAAAGAGAGACACAGATGCTCTCCAAAATATTTCTAAATTTTATTCATTAAAGGGAGGCATGAAGAGTTACAATGATTAGAGTTCCTATTTATAAAGAATAGGAAAGCTTAGGGTTACATCTGATTCGCATGTCTACAATTACAAAAATAGCCCTTAGGAAGACCGGTCAAAGACATAAAGAATTATGGTAAAAATTTTATTCTCTAACTGCTCCACTCCACCGCGGAACCGTGGCCCAAGGCCCTGTTTGGCCGCGGTTCCGCGGTCAACTAAGAAGATTGGGCTTTGAATTTTGGGCTGCAGCTTCTGGTCATTTTGGGCTTCCTGTA
The DNA here is from genome assembly GCA_030015575.1 of Agapanthus africanus. NCBI lineage: Eukaryota > Viridiplantae > Streptophyta > Magnoliopsida > Asparagales > Amaryllidaceae > Agapanthus > Agapanthus africanus. The sequence goes on from CM057343.1 coordinate 642,054,778, forward strand.
TCTATATATCTTTTTCCATTTGGGCTTCTAGGTTGGTTCCAGATCTTCAGTGAACAATTTGCAATGGATTTTTAACCGTTCGCTTTGAGTCGATATCTTGAATCTTGCTTTGTGAATTGTTCTTTATGTAGGCTTGATCAAGATTCTCTGTTTGTCGGTCAAAATCCACTTTTGCATCGTCTTTTCATCGTTTTCACTGCTTCCTGTCCAAGAACCTGTAACCTGTAACATGTAGCAGACATGCGTCAAAAGCAACCGTTTATTTATAAAAAGAATAAGAATGGGGAATATAATAATACAATATTATGGTGTGAACATAGGGCATATATGAAGATATGTGCAAGAGTTCGATTAAACACGTGTATGTGATACACATATTTTAATTGAGTGTTTAATGATATTAGCCAATATATATATATATATATATATATATATATAATATAACCAGATTTTTAAATCAAGTGTTGATTTAATAATTAAATGTATATTTATATATTGATATATTTATATATTAACTAATATCATGCTCATTTTATTATTTTCTTCTCTTTATTAATATTTATATTTGATATAAATATTATGACATGTATGTTGATACATTTGAGATGTGTGTATGAGACTTATACGGTTTAGATGAAAACATTCTTATTCTTTTATTGTTTCAAAAAGGGTATGAGTCATGGAAAATTAGACGGTTGTAGAGGTTTTTTGGATGTTTTTTTTATGACTCATTTTTTTCATTTGGATTTGTTCTCATCTTGAACTTTATCTTCTGAAAAAGAAAAGAGAAGAATTTAGTGAGCTAATTATTCTACATCTCCTACTAATTATGTTTAGCAAGTTTAATTAGTGGGTTGCTTCATTTTGATGTGATCAATTTGAAACTAAACTTGTGTTGGAGCTATCTCAAGGTGAATCATTTTAAGCAAGAAGATCACTGAGTAAGATTTTTCTGGGCTTTTTGGAGACTAGCCGGAGTCTAATGAGAGGTGGTTAACGTGCTACAAAGTTTGTAGTTCGCCAACTTCTTTATTTTAGTTTACTAGTTTTGTATCAGGTTTAGTGTTTTGGTTTGATTGTAGGGTAGGGGTTGCTATTGCTCTCTAGAATTTTAAAATTACAGCTTCCGCCGCTTTAAAACCATTCTAGAAGAGCCTAGTATCCTTACACTTACAAGTTGCAGTCTACTATCTTGTATATTTCTCTAAATAAAAATCAAGTCAAATAAAAACAAACCTGCTAATAATGGTTAGGGTATCAACAGATGCTTGCATATGGATGACTTTCTCGTTCGTCTCTTGATGGATACAGACAATATTCATATAGTCATTTTTTATTATCATTCTAACCATTTTATCTCCATATTTCTCAATTTTGTATGAAAGTTTTAAGTTATCAACCGGTATATCAAGTTGAAACAAGATTGTTCCTTTCAATTCGAATCATATTGTCGCCTCCGAAACGGTCAAGACTAAACCTTTCCTATTAGATTCACTCACAAAACACATTAATGTCCAAGTTTGGGCCAAGCTCAATGAGCAAGAGAGTATGAAGAATTAATTTGTTGGGATAGTAAATGAAAGTGGAGTAAATGAGAGAAAATAATGGATAATGGAGAAAATGAATGGAATAATTCTTGATCTGTTGGCAACATAGGTTTTTTAGAGGGAAAGGTGGTAAATTTGGGAGGAAATGGCTAGGCTAAAGCACTTAATGCTTAGACCTTTAAGGAAAAATTAACAAAACACAATCTAGAATAGAAATTACGGGCAACTCAACTGCAGATTTTTTACAAACAAATTGACAGCTATCCTATTGTACTTGCGCACATGAGTCACAAGGGGCAGTTTTGGGATAAACAAAAATACCCAAAACTTCGAGTATTTCAGAAAACAATTGATAGGCCTAGGGGGTTTTCAACAAGGTGAAAAAGCCCAGAGACTTTTTGACATGTTTTTGAAGGCCCGGGGGTTTTTCCGACAATTTACGCTTTTTTATATATCTTAATAATAACAATTAATTAATTTAATACATTCAAAAACGGTACTCGCGGAATTTTATATTTTTAAAACTTTAAAATCCATTGTAACATTGGAATATGCCTTTTTAAGAGATAATTGTAGAGTTAGGAATTATTAATAAGCGGGTTATCAAAACTAAAATAATATTTCACCTAATATGTAATTATATAGACAAACTAATTCATATATTTGTATAAATATATAATAGAAAGCAGCATTCATTACAATATTGTAAATTAAATTTGATTAGAAAACCTAGGATATTGATAAGAATGTTTGTTATCCAAGTGATTTTAAACAAAATATTATCATAATAAATATATTTGCAGTTTTGAAATAGATATGAATGAGAAAAAAAAAACAATTCGAATTGTATCATTTAAAATATGGATATGGATATTACATATAGCTATTTAATTGGATAAATATATTGGTAGATGCGGAGGAATAAATTAACTAACCAAAAAATTATGAGGCAGGAGGCGACCGCCCCCTCACGCCCCTTTTTCTCTGTCCTCGTTCCTTTTCTTTTCTAACTATAATAGTAGAGATTTATGCATGTACGAGATGTATAAACATATGCTTTTAGCTTATCCTACCAACCGTTGGACTATGTTTAACTGAACTATGCTTCATAAACAATAAATATCCATCCAACGCCGTAGTTTAATTGATTTTTAAGCATGCTGCGAGCATTAACCCCGGATGGCGCTCTCCATTAGATTAATGGTTGCAATACTTATAACTTTCTTGAGCGTAGATAAAACAAACTCGAAATTTCTATTATTCCAAGCGTTTCTTTGGATCTATGCGTTTCATATTACTTTAGACTTCTCTCCCAACAATATAGCCTAACCTATAACCTCTACCATTTACAATATAAGCGACACAATATGTGGTGGGTATTAACTAACCCTACTTGCCATATTAATCAAACATGTGCTCTAGTAAATTTGGATACATACACACTCACTTGCAAAACTAAAATTAGGATTTTTCTTTTTAAGATAAAAAAGTAAGAAACATCCCCTTATTTTGATGCCCGTACGAAATAAAAATACAGCCAAGGAAATAACTTTATTTCATCGGCTGATGTTTGACGTAATAAATTACAACAAAAAAAGGTTATTTCGTCGGAACATATCCGATGGAAAAATTTTGAAAAAACTGAGGAAATTTTCCTGTATGCAAGTTATTTCCCTGGGTTATTTCTGACGAAATAACTTACTTCGTTGGAAATAACCCGACGAAATAAGTTGAACATAGAGAAACAAAATAGCGCAGGTTTTGCATGGTTTTCGAGCATTCGATAAAAATTCAATTGAATTGCTGATATACAAACAACCACAACACAATTCAATTAGTAATACACAAACAACCACAACACAATTCAATTAGTAATACACAAACAGCCACAACTCAAATCAATTCAATTCAATATTCAATTCAATTACAAATTCATTTAGATAGTCGTATTTTACCGCTTCTTCAAAAGAAAAAAAACGTACAAAATGGAATGATTTGTCGATGCGGCGCGTTTTGTGCTTTTCCACTCCATCTTGAGCTCACTGGACATCGGCGGCGTCTGGAAAGTTCTTGAAATCGAGCAGGTACTAAATTGTTATCAATAAACAAGTATTAGTACACAATATTGTCGATAATTATATGAAATATGTATTGAGACCAAGAATTATCAAACTTACATCCGTTACTTTCTTCCTTTGATACCTCAAGCTCCGGATGATATCTATCCTCGCTTCAATAGTTTCGTGGACTTCTTCTTGGGACATCCTTCTTCATGAACCCGAATCTGACGAGGGTCAAGAAGCAGAAAGAGACGAGAAGACGGATGCTCGAGAACCCGTGGGAGTATGCGAAGACGGGCCTTCTCCACGGAATACTGGAGTAGATGGAGATGTAGATGGGGCCGTAGGGGGCGCGGGCGCACGCTCCTGAACGAATATCCATGTCCGTACCTGAGGAGCATGCAAGTTCGGACCCTGATAGGTGTGATATACCGCAGGCGAAATGTCCTGGTCGTCCAGATGAACTCCCCAGTGCCGATCCGTGTTGTGTCGCTGAATGACATTCTCGCTAATCCCATGAAGCTCAATGAGAGTAGGATCTCGGTCATTCTCCCAGATAAACGCCGCCACCAGTTCATCAATCTCTCTGCTCATCTCTTATTGTACAAAATTATAATATGAACCAAATTAAGTCAATTATTGAAAATGAAATTAAGTAATTTAACTAACTATCCCGTATAGGAGCATACTTACGTAATGCTTAGTCTCCTGTCACGACCCGCTTCCTAAAAGACGACAGCAGGTACATGACGAGGCCGCGGCGTATTTATTTCGAGAAGCTCATTTTCCGGAATAAATACGCTAAGCGTAAAATAAGCAATATAAAATAACAAAAGAATAAACATGAGATTTAAAATTCAACAATTTTATTTACATTCAACTTGATTCATTACATTACATGATTTTAACTGAAACAAAATATCACGATGGAAATGCCTAAACAGATGGCATACATAAACTGAGAAAAGGTAACTGGTCTGGGTCTGGGTCTCGGTCTGATCGTGCTCTTCCTCTGAGATATCTACCTCTTCAGTCTCCACAGTATCTGACAAACATTCTAAAAAAATAGAGAAGGGTGAAATGCCCGTCAGCGAATTTTCGCTCGGTAAGTCCCAAGTAATGAAGTGAATATAAAGTATAATGATAAGGAAAATGTATATCATGAACAATGGATTATGAAGTATGATGTGTCAGTATGTCGTTTAATGTAAACATGGTAAGTTTATTTAGGATGCAGTTTTATCGTAATATATGTGAACAAGTATGGTAATATATGACAAGTAGATAAGCGTGACAACATAGCACGAGCATGACAAACAAAAGTAATATGGCCATGTAGCGTAAGTATAGTGAATATGCAATGAATGTAAGTATCTTAACAGGTCTCTACTTGGGTACATTAATTTAACTTAAGTCCAAGGGTGAATGTCAACCAATCACAAGAGTGTTCTCGAACCCAACAGGATATAATCCAGGGGTAAGAAACCACGGGCTCGAATCAAGTATTAGTAACAGGATTTCGACCGTCGTCGAAATATTCCAAACTCAACAAGCTGTAATCTAGGAGCAAGGAAACACGGGCCCTCATGATAGCTTACTTGTGTTAGTAGACATAGATTCATGATCTAATGGGACTCCTGAGATTTCGTTGGATTCACACAAGAACTATCCTAGCACCCCGTATATCCTAAGTTACAGCTAAAATTACCAGCCTTGCTCGAATCCATGAATACATCGAGTTGCAAGATAGAGTTCATGTATATATCAAGTATTCATGTCAAGTATTCTTGTATTTATAACAAGTCGTATTCATGGTTCGAGTCAAGTCAAGTTATGTATTCAGGTTTGATATATGTGTTTCAATTCAGGTATTCAGGTTCAGGTTCAGGTTCAAGTATGCATGCTAGACTTTGGTTTCATGTGTGAATGGGATTTTGACTTGAGTTTGTATTCAAGTTCATGATCAAGTATTCATGTTTGGTTTTAGATTCAGGTTTGAGTTTGGATTTAGATATGAGTTAGACTCAGACTTGAGTCAGACACTTTAAACTGATTTAGATCTTGAATTAGGTTCAGGAGTTATCGGTAACTTTTGCACATGAACGGCATGATTTGTGTCTTTTTCCAAGACAATTACTATTGATAACACCGTTAAATTTTCTAACTTAAATAAGCAAGCACTCACTTTTTCCGGCTCCCTAAGGCTCAAGAGAATCGATCCCGCTTAAACTTATATTTACTAAAGTCTTTAAATATTGATATATATAACTCGATGGGGTTTTATGAAAAATATTTTTAATATAGTTTCAAAATAATCTTGAGAAGTTATTTATATTATTTAGGGTTTTCATGAATATGAATTTTAAATATTTGAGATATTTTAGTGATAAGTATTTAGCTTGAATAGTTCATGGTATTTATTGTAAAACTTGTCTTGTATTGATATCTTGATGGTATTTTGGTGAAACTTGAAATTCTTCCATCTTAAAAAATATGAGTTTATTATATTTTGAAAATATATGGATTTTTAATATTTTATATAATTAAAAAACTAAATTTTATTAATTTAGAAAATGCGTTTTTCTTAAAAACCGTATTTAAAACCTTTCGAGATTGAATGCTCCGTCAAGAGGTCCGCATCTCGCTCTACTTGTCTAAGGATATGCGATAATCCGCACCATCCAATAGCTGATCCCCTAAAAAGGGTTGTAGAGGCTTATTTGTAAAGGAATTTTAAAATACAATTCAAAAAAAAAACCCGTTTTTTTTATAGTAAATGGTATTTTAATGAAATATTTTCTCGAAACACAAATGTACATGAAAGAGTTATCGTGCTATGGAACATGTGTGTATGTAAGGGGTAGATCATTACCCCGTGAAGTTTTCTAAAGGTATAATTAACAAAAATACTAAATGATGTGATATGTGAAGTTCATGGTATTTTAGCGTAAATGTTAAGTTAAAGTTATTTTGCATGATATTCTTGATTAAAATTGGTTATAAGCATTGGTTATATGATTACAAACATGGTGTAAGAATCTGGATGAAAAATATGTAAGAAAAAGTGGAATTGTAGAGATTTAAAAGAAGATATTGGAGTTAACTCCACTACGACATATTTTATGAAAAGAAACTTTCATAGAAAAAGGAAATGGATTGGAAAAGACTTACCATTTGGTTAGTAAGAGGAGATAGAAGGAGAGAGGGTTGTTGTCGTGGTGTTGCGGAATCACCGGAATTTGTTTCGATCCTAGCCAGAACTTGATCGTTTGCTAACTCCTCTTCTACTCCACTTGTACTTAGAAAATTTTGAGAATTTTGGTTAGGGATTTCAGAATGATGAAGGGCTAGGGCATGGGGTAGTATTTATAGTGTGGAATTAGGGTTTTGGAATTAAAAAGATGAATTAAAATGCATTAAAATGAGGATAAATAGGGAATTGAGGGGTCTCTGTTTGATTGCAGTGCAATCAAACAGTGCAGGGGAGTTAGGGGTACAGGAAAGGTTGTGTGTGCAAAGCACGGAGGGGTTTGGGCCACATCCAACCGTTGAGGCTGGTTTTTTGTAGGGTTTGGCCAGTCAAATGAGTGGGTGAGGCCGTCGGATTTGTGCCACGTGTTCACGCCAGTGTTAACACCCTTTTGCACATGTTTGATTTTTCTGTCTTTTCATTTACGTGTAAAATTTTGGGCTTCCAAAAAGTTTAAAAGAAAAATCAGAAAAATATAATGTGTCTGATGGGGTTCGAACACATGGGATACGTCACAGCAGTGCAAGGCTTTACCAATGAGCTACAAGTTATTTCTTTCTATTCTTTATAACTTGTACTCAGGCTGTGAAACTCTATTCTGTTAACAGAAGAATTTCCATACTAAGGTTTCAGAGTCGTTACATTCTACCCTCCTTATAAAAATTTCGTCCTCGAAATTTATACAAGGAAGTTGTAACGGATTCAAGAAAAATTAGATTACAGCGGTGGTGAAAGAACTACCGATATTGTACCGGAAGTATATGAAAATGTTTGAAAGGATGAATGGATGCAAGATTGTGAAAAATCTGAAAAAGATGAGAGGGTTTACCAGGGTTACCTTGACCCATAGCCTCGGCTTCCATGGCCACCAAAGTGTAACCCTGACGTCTCGGTACAATTCTCTATGCATGTTGGTACATCGATGGATGACGAGGTAAAGATGGTCTGCGTGGAGGTGGTGCAGGAATAGCTAAACGAATAGGTGGAGCTTGGATAGCTGGTCTAGCTGCGGGGGATGGGACAGTTCGGTTGTGTGGGAAAGTTCCTATAGTATGTAAGGATGATCCATATATCAGACAAAGACCGTTTGCTCGACGATGATCCTTGACTTAGTGTTCGATCCTCTTACAATAGATGCGGAAGTTGGTTTCAGTCTCGGAAAATGATCCTCCTGGCCTCATAGCTGGAGCTGGGAGAGTTGGCCTAGAAGAGGCTCCTATAGTAATCTGATGGGCTGGACGTTTCATACCGACCAACTGTGTCCTTCCCTTCTTCTTAATGACAGCTTCATAGCGATGGGCTGACATCAAACCTGCTTCATATGTCAGGTATTCTCCCATTGCTAGGGTAGCCTGGATCTCCGGGTCTAATCCTTGCTGGAAGCGCCTGGCTCTAATTTCTACAGTAGGAATTAGATGGGCGGTGAATTGGCCGAGCATGGTGAATTCAACATTGTACTCGTCCACTGACTTATCCCATATAGATCCTTGTTGCAGATGAATGAACTTCTGTTCCATCTCAAAGTGTGCGGTTTCCGGAAAATACTCGGCGTCAAATAGATCACGGAAAGTCTTCCACTTGATTGGCTGCTCATCATGGCTCTCCTCGGCCTTCCACCAGACTCTGGCATTGTCGGTGAGCTAGAGTTTGGCTATTCTGACCCTAGCCACTTCTGGAACTTGGGCTGCGGCTAGGTCATCTTCTATACTCTGAGCCCATTCCTCGGCCTCAAGCGGTTTCTCCTTCCCTGAGAAGTTCTTCGGGTGTAACACTTGAAATTGTTTCACTCTTGGTGCTTCTGCTTCAGAGCGGATGAAACTCTGTTGAAGGAGAGCAATCTGCTCCTACAAAATTGTACTTTGAGCCTGCTGATCTTCAAGTAGACTTTTGATAGCCTCCAGAAACATCGTCTGTTCTGTGAGTGGTGCGGTTACGGTAGGCGGAGGTGGTAGGATGGTAAGGGTAGGTGGTGGTGTACTTCCATCGTTGGTGCTAGGGTTACTGGGAGAATCCATCATCTCAGATAGAGAAGAAAGATTAGGATAAATTCAACGGAAATTGAATTGTAAGGAATGTAAAGTTGTTGAATCTTATATTTCTTGTTATATATTGCTTATGGCTTCATGCAGAACTGGACTGCCAACAAAACCTTTCATGCCCCGCTTCCCAAAAGACGGAATCAGGTACATGACGAGGCCGCGACGTATTTATTTCGAGAAGGTCATTTCCCGGAATAAATACGCTAAGCGTAAAATAAGCAATATAAAATGACAAGATAATAAACATGAGATTTAAAATTCAACAACTTTATTTACATTCAACTTGATTCATTTACAATACATGATTTTAACTGAAAGAAAATACAAGGATGGAAATGCCTAAACAGGCGACATACATACACTGAGAAAAGGTAACTAGTCTAGGCCTAGGTCTCGGTTTGATCGTGCTCTTCCTCTGAGATGTCTACCTCTTCAGTCTCCACAGTATCTGACGAACATTCCAAGAAAACAGAGAAGGGTGGGATGCTCGTCAGCGAACTTTCGCTCGGTAAGTCCTAAGGAATGAAGTGTAATATAAAGTGTAATGATAAGGAAAATGTATATCATGAACAATGGATTATGAACTATGATGTTTCAGTATGTCGTTTAATGTAAACATGGCAAGTTTATTTAGCATGCAGTTTTATCGTAATATATGTGAACAAGTATGGTAATATATGACAAGTAGATAAGCATGACAGCATAGCATGAGCAAGACAAACAAAAGTAACATGGCCATTGATTGGTACTTTTTCTTTGTGAAAGAAAGAAAAGTAAAGTAGTAAAGAAGAGATGTTTTAGTAGTAAAGTAACAGCAATCAGCACTCGTCACGTGTAGCAAGCTGTGGTGAATACGGGTCATCCTTTCGGATTCGTAGAATTTTATCGTTCTTGCTTTAGATGGGTCGAAAGAAATAGTAAAGAAAATAAAGAAAATGGTTCAAGATTTAGTTGAGGTAATAGTTTCAAGAAAATCAAGAAAATAGTTTCAAGAAAATCAAGAAAATAGTTTCAAGAAAATCAAGAAAATGTTCAAGATTGTGTTATCAAGAAAATGTTCGAGATCAAATTGAATTATCAAGAAAGTATGAAGAGGGCTTGTAGGATTCGATCGGATTTACTAGTCCTGAATGACTAATAAAGACGACTCCTCTTATCTATTGATAGATTTAACACTCGATTGATGGTGATGAATGCGGATTAGGGTCCTTTGGAAGAAACTGGGGTTTCTTCACTATCGACCCTTGTCTTTTCATTGATCACCATTCGTTATCTAACCCTTAACAAAAAAGATCGTCAATATTATCTTATATCGAGGTCAAGATTATCAAGAATTTGATATCATGTCCGATGAGGATGTTGACGATTCTTTTGCTAAAATTTATAAACTTCATAAGACTTAAGAGGAGTATAGAATTTTCTCATCTATTGATCTACCCTAATCCTACGAATCCTATCAAACGGAGATTTACTCGCGCATTATGAAAATAAAAGAAAGAATAGAGAAAGAATCCATAATGCGAAAATTAAAAGAAAGCGAAATTAAAACCAATGACCACCTTTATTACTCAACTTCAAAATACATTTCTTCGAGTTTAGATTACAAGGATAATCGCTCTCAATCTCTGCCTCGAAAAGGTAAATTTTCCATCGATCTTCACGTCGCTTGATCACCGTGAGTCTTAGACCTGTCGTGGATCGCTTGCTCGTTGATAATGATCGGCTTCGTGTAAAGGAGTCGTGAATGATATCGCTTGATGAATTTCTTGATGATTTCTTGATCGAAGATTCTTGATCTTAGATCTTAGATCCCTATTTTGATATTGGATTTGATCTTGGATTTGATGTGGAGATTTGTTGGCTCTTTTTTTGATTTGATTTCCAAGAGAAAAAAACTCCCAAATGATGTAGCCCTCGGTCCTTTTTATAGCCTCGAACCCAGTAACAGAAACCCCCAAAAAACTAAGTTTTTTACGAAGAAAATTCCAAGGAAGTCTCGAACAGTGAATCCTTGAATCGGTTGTGGATCCACGGTCGGCCTGACTCGGCCACGGTTCCGCGGTTGATTGGTGAGTTCTTGGCTCCAAGTATCTGTGGTCTTTTTATGTTGGTCTCTGGGTCTTTATATGATATCTAGAATCTTCTTATCTTTTCTGAATTTCTGCCAGTATTTGATTCTTCGATTTCCTGTATTTTATCGGCAGATTCCTGATTCCCGATATTTGATCTGAGCTAATCTTGCACAAAATTCAATGAAGAATGTGAGATACGAAATATTATGCGTAAAATATTAAACATACAATTTCCTTCATAATGTTGATTATAATATATAAACACATGATAAATGATATTTTGCAGATGAACTTCTAATATGTGTTATATTTATAACAAACACCTTTAGATGATTAAGAAAAGTAAGGAAATTGTCATGTTAAAAGTGCATTATTTTTGACTGAACAAATACCCCCATACTTGAATTTGATCGTCCCGAGCAAACTATTTATTCAAGAGAAGGATAAAAATAGAAAGAAAAAAAACTAACTAGCACACTTTCGTAGGCAACACGATTGCACTGAGTACGTGCAACAAGCCTTTAAATCTCTAGGTGTCCCTAGCAGGAGGAGTGTTGTCTCTTGAGGGTTTTCGGCGGATTACACCCACAAAATCCTATAATAAAAGAAAGGCCGTGAAAGTTACATATAAAAATAAGAATTATAAAAGAGAAAACTCAAAAATAAGAGTTTCCAACTACACTAGCTTTTCGGTTGTCATGAGCCATATTTTAATAGTCATGAAAAAATGTCAGAAATCACAACATCCCTCAATAAAATATCGCATTTATTTTTCATCCCTACCTTTCTTCCAAACACCGATCATATACCCCTATGTGTGTGTAAGAGACATCCCTACACTCGGAGAATTCAATTCAAGCTATCATACTCTTGTTCATCTACCTCAGTACTTATTAATCGGTGAATATTTTAGATAGAATTGCTCACACATTTTTCATGCAACCGTTAATACTTCTTGAGCTACTAACTGACCGATTACTAAATGTGCTCACTTATTAGGCATAATTAGCAATTTTCTCGTCTTGCAACACCTAAGACTTAGCAGTGACTCCCAAATCAGTTGGTCTGAGGTAATAGGTGATAAAGTACCCTCGCTATATTTTTTTTGATGCTGCCTTGGTGATTACAAAACCAGTGTTCATTTTTCTTCACCATTTTATATTTTTATGCTTCATTTATTTTTTTATTTTTTTATTTTTCGTACTTTGGCTTTTAGACAAGAGCATTTCAAGGTATCCTCTACTATCCCGAGTTTCAAGACGTGTGTAAGTGCGTATATTAGGGTATCAACGTTCGGATGTTTGGCCTCCAGAATAAGAACTATTTTTCAGACATATTTTTATCCTCAGATTAATGACTTCCTTCATCTTACTAACCCTTGGGACAAGGGCTCATAACTACTTATTACTGGTTTTGTTTAAGATAACATCTATCTTTCTTATTTTTCTCAAACTCTTCCAATCTTTTAGATGTAATTTTTCACTTTTTAATCTTCCATTATAAAAGAAATTTTTTTGTGCTTATGCAAAGTGTAATGCAAAGTAATGCGTAAATAAGCACAAACCTCCCCCAAACCTTTTTACAGCAGTGTCCTTACTGTTGTCATCTTTTAAATCTTAAAAACCTGTAGACTTGGGAGGAAAAGTTATTAATGGGGACAATAATAAATGAATGTGAAAATCTCCCCTAAACTTTTTTTAATCATATGGATATTCAGTTATGTCCTTTTTAACCTACCTCCATTCTTAGGATGAGACAATATTATCGAGACATGGAGGTGAAGCGGAGGAAATTTGGTTATGAAAAAGCGGCTCCTGTAAAAACAGGAGCTCCTCCGTGGGGTCAGTGGAAAAATACGGTTTTAATCTATGCCCATTCACTTTAAAAACATAACCGTTTTTAATATTTTCAACTTCAACTGCCTCGTGCGGGTATACATACCGCACCATAAATGGTCATTTCCAACGAGATCTTAGATTACCCGCATGAAGATGGAGACGGAAATTGTAAAGAAGGACTTGTTGTCCCAGGGTAAAAGTTTTTCTCAAAATACTTTTATCATGAAACACTTTAGTCTGGTTCTTTACTATAACCACATTATCGTAAGCTTCATCGTGTTGTTCGCTTAGCTCATTTAATTGCAGCTTCCGAAAGTTACAGGCTTGATTGAAATCGAAGTTAAGCTCTTTAATAGCCCACATTGCTTTATGTTCGATCTCGACAGGAAGGTGGCAAGCCTTTCCAAATACTAGGCGGTAAGGAGATATACCAAGATCAGTCTTGTCACGCCCCGCTTCCCAGAGTACGCTAAGATAGGCACGTGATATAGCCAACCATGCTACCTGTGGGTAGGAAATATCCTTCCACAGTCACAGTACGACTGTAGAGATATTAAGAACAATAATAAACTATCTAATACATGTCCATAAGCCAGAATAAAACGAGTCAAGAATAAAATAATGCGGAAGCAAAAGATCCAATACAAGAATAAACTGGAATGTACGTTCCATAATGCGGGCTCACATCAGGAATGAAAAATACAGAAAGTAAAAGAACTAACTACTAACAAGTCCTCACTGCTCAGCCTGCTGACTGAAATACTCCTGCTCGGCCTGCAGCAAAGGTAAAGGATCTGGGCCATGCAAAACCCAGACGTCAGTGCGTCATAATATCAAGCAATACTATAAACAGGGGTAGCAATACATGCAGGTATGAGTATAAATGGTAAAACAGATATAACAGTGATATAAGTGAGGACAGTGAGGATAATGTGTAGTGAGTGATCTAAACTGGTCTATTGGGTTAACTACTCTCAAGTCTTTGAAATCAATTTGATGAATTATCGATGTAACTTAATAGTATCCCGTGCGTGCCCGGGATCACGGTGAAGATTCTCGGGATGAATCCGAGACGTGCCGCTAGGCAGTAAAAGGGTAGTATGTAACGATGAGTGATGTCAGCAGCATCACCCCGGGGCTGGCCTAGCCCGTAAAACTGATCAGTAAAGGTATCGAACTGTCGAGTTACAAGTTAGGTTTCATCATTGATTTCCCCATACCCCCAGGTTATATGTTTAAGTCAGTTATTAACAATCTGAAGCTAATGCCAACACAGGATCACACAGGTACAGGTTTGTCTGGATCGACAACAGGAAATGTCTATAGGGACAACATGTTAAGTTTGTTGGCATTAATAACAAGATCAGGTAACAGGTAAAGTCATGGTACATCAGGTCAAGTCAGGTAGTATATAGGTATCATGTCATGTCAAGAAGTGCACGGCATCACGTCGTCTCAAGTAATGGTATAACAAATCATGTCAGGGGTGTACAAATGTCACGTGGGTGCTCCTAATCAAACTATAGTAAGCATGGGTATACCAAAACAAGTATGGGGTACTAATGGAACAATAAAATGGAACATTATGGTGTTATATGCAAATAAGTACAGATTAAAGCATATGGATGTACAGTTATCGATTTGGGTTAAGGGGATAGTTCCAACATTAATTAAATACAGTTTATCGAATATGGAATGTTAAAATCACGTTAATATGTATTAAATGATCTAGGGATGCAATTGAATATATATTAAGCTAGATGTATGCAAACGAGTGTCCAATAGGGCATAAACTATTAAAAGGGTACTATGGGCTGTGCAAATAATTATTATGTGATTTAAATATGGACGTAGGTACCACGTATTGTAAACTAAAATGCAACATGATATGTTTCAAGTTCTAGATCTAAAATGATACAATGGAACATCGAATGTTAAAAATGGAACATGTGACATTAGATTAAATCTACAGGTTTAACATGTAATTAAATAAGTATAAAATAATATGAATAGCATGTAGCAAGTTTTACTTTCCTCGACAGATCAAAAAACGGGTATACGGAACTTATCCAAACAACATACAAAGGGATCACACGGGTCAGGTACGCTCGCTGGGTCGTCGGGATCGTCGACGACACGACCGGATTCCGACAAACTACAGCAAACAAGAATTAGAGAAAAGAAAAGCAAGAAAAGAAAGAAAGAGAAGAAAGGAAGAGGAATGAGAAGAGGAGGGTTGCTCACTGGGTCAGAGAGACGAGCTGGCGGTGTCGGCGAGATCAACGGCGGTGAGGTGCGCCGGTGAAGGGATTTTGAGGAGCTAGGGTTAGGTTAGGGTTTGGGCTCGGTTTTGATGTATGCTGGGGGTTTGGGTGCAGGGTTTTGGTATAGGAGGGAGAGCAGAGGAGAGAGAGGAGAGGTGGTGTGAGGGTGACAAGGTGAAGGGGTCGTCGGCGACGAGGTGGGTTTCTTGGGTTGAGATGGGTGTGCAAGGGTTGCAGGGTGCTCGGGATATGGAAGAAGGAGGAGAAAGAAGGAGGAAGGAGAAGAGGGAATGGTGACGAGGAGGAGAAGGCTCGGTTGAGGGAGTTGTGACGAAGTTAGGGTTAGGGTTTGAGTATCGTAGATGGGTTAAGGCGATGAGGCTCGGGGTTTTTAAAAGAAAGAAGAAGGAAAACTAAGTGGGAGGTAATCCTAACGAGAAGGGAGGTGACGATATCCCTATCGCTACAGGGATCGCGATATGAGAGAGAGAGGCGCGAGAGGAGAGAGAAAGAAGAGAGAGAGGGATGCGCGAGAGGAGAGAGAGATGAGAGATGAAGTTGGCGTTTAGTGAGGGGAGAGAGAAAGAGAAAGGTGAAAGAAAGAGGAGAGAGAAGAGATTCAAAGAGAGAGGGAGGAGAGAGATAGAGAGAGATAGAGAGAGATGCGCAAACGAAAAGGGAAAATTGATTGGCTCGTGGGGAAGGGAGAGAGAAAAAAAAAGAGAGAGCTGAGGAAAAATTTTAAAGAAAGGATTTTAAAGATTTAAAAAGATTTAAACTGTTTAAAAAAAATCTTCTGATCTGTAAAAAATATCAGAATAAAAATTTAAAAATTAAATAATCTAATTTTTAGCGGGATATAAAGTATTTCAAAATGCGCCCGGGTCGGGTCTAAAAATTTAGATTTAAAATACGAAAATTATATGCAGCTTCCAAATTTTAAAATGAAAGATTAGGTAACTAAAATACATACCCCCAAGAACGGACGCACGTACGTGCGCGTAGCTATCCAAACACGTCTGTTTCACTGAACAGGACGAGAACAAAATGCATGGACACTACCACAGGGTTAAGGGGTATCATGCAAGCTATGAAATGCAATTTTAATTTATTTTAAGTGATCTAAAATGTTATATGTAAAATGTGCGATGTCAGATGAAAAGTCAATATGCAGTTTATACTAGATGCACATGTCTATGTAACAAGCCAGGATAGTCTATAAGTATGAATCCACCAGTTCAAGCAAGCGGGTTGGGTCGAATGCAATGTAAAAGTAAACTACCATTCGCACCCAAACAAGATAAATCAATAAAACACCACAGATAATAAATACGGAAACAGAAATTGGTATAACTGAACTCGGTTGTTATAAGTCTTATAAGCGGTACGAAATGCCCAAAGAGCATCTGTCTATTTGGTTGACCAATCTTTATGATTTTTAGAAACCGTTTTCTCCAAAATTTGTTTGATCTGCCTATTGGAAATCTCAGCTTGCCCGCTCGTTTAGGGATGATAGGGTGTAGAAAGTTTGTGGTTGATTGAATATTTCCGCATCAAAGTCTCGAAGGACCGATTACAGAAATGCGTCCCGTTGTCGCTAATTATAGCGCGAGGGTGTCCAAATCGCGAAAAGATATTTTTTAAGGTACTTAATAACAACCTTGTTGTTATTAGTGCGACATGGTATCGCTTCCACCCTTTCGAGACGTAATCAGCCGCTAACAAAATATATAAGTTCCCAAAAGAGTTGGGAAAATGGCCCATAAAATCAATACCCCTAACGTCAAAAATTTCCACAACCAAGATAGGTTGAAGTGGCATATCATTTTTTCGAGAAATCCGACCCGTGTGTTGACACCGTGGACAAGTTTTGCAATGATCATATGCATCTTTAAATAATATAGGCCAGTCAAAACCACATTGCAAAACTTTCTCCGCCGTTTTACGTGGACCAAAGTGACCGCCACATGCCTGATCATGACAGAAAGACAATACACTCTTGAATTCATCATTAGGGACACATCTGCGAATGATTTGGTCAGGACAATACTTAACAAATAAGGTTCATCCCAGTAAAAGTGCTTTACTCGGCATAGAAATCGATGATTGTCTTATTTAGACCAATTGCTAGGAATAAGTCCCGTTGTTAGATAATTCACAATATCCATGAACTAAGATTCGCAGGATACAGTCAAGAGCTGTTCGTCTGGGAAAAAGTCATTTATTGGCAAGGTCACAGTAGGTGAAGAAGAGATGCGTGAAGGATGGTCGGCTACTACGTTTTCACATCCTCTCTTATTTCATATGACAAGATCAAATTCTTGTAATAATAGGATCCAACGTATTAATCTAGCGTTAGCAACCTTCTTCGATAAAAGATATTTTAGTGCCGAGTGATCAGTGTAGACCACTATCGGTGAGCCAATCAAGTAAGGCCTGAATTTTTCTAATACAAATACAACTGTCAAGAGTTCTTTCTCGGTAGTTGTTTAATTAATTTGGGTATCTTTCAAGGTCTTACTTGCATAATAAATTGCATGTGGTATCTTATCAATGTGCTGTCCTAAGACTGCACCAATAGCAGATCTGATGCATTACATATTAGCTCAAACGGGTGGTTCCAATCAGGAGATGATAGAACGGGGGCTGTAGTGAGAGATCTTTTAAGTGATTCAAAAGCAGCCTCACAATCCGAATCGAAGTGAAATGTTGTATCCTTGGCCAAGAGAAGAGTTAAAGGTCTAGCAATTTTGCTAAAATCCTTAATGAATCTTCTATAAAATCCTGCATGACCAAGGAATGATTGTATATCTTTGACGCATTTGTGATGAGGAAGGTTATGGATGATATCGATTTTAGCTCTGTCTACCTCAATACCTTTTCGTGAAATGACATGTCCAAGCACGATACCTTCTTGGACCATGAAATAACATTTTTCCCAATTCAAGATTAAGTTCTTATCCTTACAGCGGGTAAGAACTACATCAAGATGACGTAGGCAATCCTCAAAGGAGTCCCCAAATATAGAGAAATCGTCCATAAAAATCTCCAGTAAATTCTCGAACATGTCTGAGAATATCCCCATCATACATCGTTGAAATGTAGTGGGAGCGTTGCATAACCCATAGGGCATGCGTCTATAAACAAAGGTACCGAAAGGACAAGTAAATGTTATTTTATCTTCATCCTTTTCGGCAATGGGGACTTGGTTATAACCAGAGTATCTATCCAAGAAACAATAATATTCATGTCCAGCTAATCGTTCCAACATCTGGTCAAAGAAAGGTGGAGGGAAGCGATCTTTTCTCGTTGCGGCGTTGAGTTTTCTATAATCAATACATACACGCCACCCAGTTTGGGTGCGTATTTGGATCAACTCATTAGTCTCATTAGTTATGACCGTGATGCTAGATTTTTTAGGGACCACATGAATAGGACTTACCCATTGGCTATCAGAGATTGGGTAAATTATACCATTATCTAGACACTTGACAATTTCTTTCTTTACCGCCTCCTTCATGACGGGATTTAACCGTCTTTGTAGGTCTCAGGTTGGTTTGGCTTCATCCATCAAATATATATGGTGATCAACAATCAAGGGAATAATCCCTTTGATGTCTGCCATTGTCCAACCAAATGCTTGCCGATTTGATCTCAAGACCATCAAAAGAGCGTTCTCTTACTCTAAAGCTAGAGAAGCGGATTTGCGAAGTTCCAGACATGCTTACCCCTAAGAAGGATGGATCGTGGCGCATGTGTGTCGATAGCCAAGCTATAAAGAAAATAACCATGAAATATGGATTCCCTATCCTACGGCTAGACGACATGCTTTATATGATCGCTGGTTCCACTATCTTTTCCAAAATAGACTTCAGAAGTGGATACCATCAAAGACGGAGAAGACCTGAAGATGAATGGAAGGCTGCCTTCATATGATCACGGGCAAAGACTCATTCTCATCTAAATATACATATTTAAGATGAGAAGGTAGCAGTTTGAGATCTAATGTCGGCGGAGAGACAATAGAAGGTGAGGGTAAGGGAATGATATCCGGACTCCCTAAAAAGTTCATAATCTGCGCAGGATATTGACTCAGAAAGTGCTACTGACTTTTGTGATGAGTCAAAAGGTACGAACTTGGGGGTGTACTCGTCAAAGGTGCCCTCACTATAATAATGTGCTAGATCAAACAATGATGTACTAATATCGTCGAGATCATTATAGCAAAGTTGCTCAACCTTGCAGCTTTCGGGAGCTATCTCGTGGACAGAACAGACATCAAGTAAATGAGCAGAAGGTTCAGAAGGTTGACTTCCTAGCTTGTAAATGTTAAGCTCAATTGTCATATTCCCGAAGGATAAGTTCATAGAACCATTACGACAATTAATCACAACATTGAAAGTGGCTAAGAAGGGTCGACCGAGAATCACCGGAATTTGGTTCCGTGGGTTTGCTACAGGTTGTGTATGTAAAACAATAAAGTCCATAGGGAATATAAATTTCCCGACTTTTATCAACACATCCTCAATCTCACCCCTAGGTTTGGTGATAGATCGATCTGCCATCTGGAGAGTACAGTGGGCAGGTTTCAACTCTCCAATACCTAACTGCTCGTAGACAGAGTAAGGAAGCAGGTTAACACTAGCGCCAAGGTCGAGTAGAGCACGATTAATATTTTTACCTCCAATAAAATAGAGATTGTAGGATAGCCTGGGTCCTTACTTTTCTTTGGTAATTGCTGGGTAAAAGCTGTGCTAACATTACTCGTCATGAATACTTTTTTCGGCACTTGAGTTTTCCTCTTCCTAATGCACAAGTCCTTAAGTATTTTTGCATAAGCCGGAACTTGTTGTATAGCATCTAGGAGAGGGATATTTATATTAACTTGTTTAAACATTTCCATAATCTTCTCCATTTATGGACTTGGTTTGTTTCCCCTTAACCTATTTGGATAAGGAGCTTTATCAATAAGAGCTGGGTCCAATATTAGAGACGATCGTCTGGATGGAACAGATCCCAGAATCGGAGTTGGGATCGTTTCAGGTTGACTCAAAGAGGTGGGTGGAGGGTTCGAGCCTAGGGGAAAATAGAGAATAGGTTCGGAAAAAGATGGACGAGATGAAATAGGGTCAGAAGTGGAAGCAGGGGTGTCATCGATTGATTCATCATTATCAACATGTTCACCGACTTGGTTATTCAGCACTCTTCCGGATCTCAACGTGGTAATGACATTCATATTATAATGTTGTGAGTGCCCAGGATTCGGTAAGGGTTGAGATGGAAGTTTCCCTTTCTCTCTAGCACTCATCACGGCATTTAATTGTGCAATTTATGCTTCTATCGATTCTATACTCTCACCGTGGGAGGCGGAGTCCTTCTTTATGGTATCGATAGAAGACCTTATATCAGCCGACATTTGCATGGAATGTTTCATAAACAAATCCAAGGTTCGTTCGAGTGAAGAGGATTTTTCGGTACCGACCGTTTAGAAAGAATTATTATAAGGTGCATAATTGTTGGCCGGATTTTGAAAAGTTTGTGGTTGAAAGGGCTGCTGACTCTCTGGTGGCTGCTGTTGCTGTGGAGGAACCCTTTGATAGTTATTTTAGTTTGAAACCGTATTTTGAGTTTGGTGTTGGTTCCAAGCAAAATTAGGGTGATTCCTCCAACCCTGATTATATGTGGAAGAATAAGAATCATTTCTAGGTCGTTGCTGAAAAGCAGCATTAGTGTGTTCTTGACCTTGAAATGGAGAATTCAAAGGACATTCTTCCGTCTGATGTGATGGATCGGAACAACATCTACACACGGTTTTAGGGAGCGTCACCTGATTTAGGGAGGCTAATAAAAATTTGTTTTTCATAGCTTTGAGTTTCTTTTGCATTTTTGCCATTTCGGCTTTTACTGCTATGCAAACATCAAGTTGATGGATACCTCCCCTAGATGATGGTAGTCTAATACTTTCCCATTATAAAGTGTGTTCAGCAAGATCTTCCAAAAATTTCCAGGCTTCACCATCGTCTTTGGACATGAAATTGCATTGATACATGGTTTCAAGTATCTGCTTTGTCGTTGGATTAATGCCCTCATATATAATTCGACACAGATCCCATCTATGGATTCCGTGATGAGGACATTGGACAAGCAGATCCTTAAACCGTTAAAAACATTTCCAAAATGGTTCATTGGGAAGCTGGGTAAACTGGTTGATTTCGCTCCTAACATGGGCGGTCTTATGATTGGGATAAAATTTCTTAAGGAATGCTACAACGAATTCATCACATTTTGCAATAGAGTGTGCAGTTGTGTTATAAAGCCATTTTTCGGCTAAATCGCACAAAGTAAACGGGAGAAGACGTAAATGCAAAGCGTCTACAGAAAGTTGTGAAGTTCCCATCATAGCGCATATGTTTTCTAATTTGGTGATAAAAACGTATGTGTCTTCAGACTCAAGACCGTGAAATTTAGGCAAAAGATTGATAAAGTGTGGTTTGATTACAAAATTATCTCAATTGGCTGGTGGAATAGAAAGACAAGTAGAAAGGGGACCACGTATAAGGTAGCATCTCTCTTGGAGAGATATGCGCGGTGAATTCTGCGCACCTACGGGTGGTGGCAGAGTGGTGTTATTAAAATTTGATGGAGAACTACCCAACTCGGTCGATATTATGGGTAGGGAAAAGAAGAAGATGAAGAAGTACCGACTTCGAAGTCGATAGAAGAAATATGGACAAGACGGGCACTAGAATCCCGTGTCCAGCCGAGCATGCACTAAGCGGGTATAGCATAAGTGGCAGCATTTTTTTTAATTATTTTATTATTATTACATAAAAAGAACGGTTTGTTTTGAAAAAATCAGACTTAGAAAAATTACAAAAATGCACAATCAACTCTAGATCTAAGGTCACCTAGGTCAAGTCACTAGACCGCTCCTAGACTTCCAGAAGACAAATCGCAGGATCAATCCTCTATTACCTCTTTATCCCTCTTGTGGCTAGGTAAGTGCCAGGTAAGTGGGAGGTATCCGCTATACGAATCACCGTAAATAGCGGGCCTAATTAAGTAACCACTTGCCTTAGACACACTTGCCAAGACACCACAAAAGAAATGCGGATAAGCAGTAGATTACCCACGACTTTCCTCTGTCCTAATTGAGCACGACGGTCCTTAGAGTTTTGGTCTAGATATTTTTTAATTAATGAAGGATGATGCAGATGCTCGTTTTGTGATTTGTGGGGCTTAGGAAGGGTAATGAAATCCCCACCTAATCTGAATTTGGTCTTTGCCCCTTAATTGTCCGTATTACAATATGCACAAACAACCAGAAAACAAAACATGTTAAAAGAAAATTTTTAAGTGGAGAATTTTTACAAAGAATCATGCAGAAAACTTGTTATTAGACTTTCAGAGGAGAGATAAGAAGATAGAAAATATACTTGAGAAAATTGAAGCCCTAATTCACCCAAGAAGACGCGGTTCCACGGCCAAAATGAGATTATAGCCGCGGTTCCACGTTCAAGATGAGGCTTCTTTGAATTCTTTTTGGTACGGTTGCTTGCCTTACTCCTCTGGTCTTGATGAATACTTCTGAATTTTTATCTCTCTGCAACAATGATTCCAGATCCCCTCGCAAAAATTCACACACTAATCGTTAAGCACAAGATGCGTTCGTGATTATATTTTGATGGAAATAATAATATTTCAATCCAAATAACAAGAAATAACAAATTACGCACGGATCCCGGCAACGGCGCCATTTGATTGGTACTTTTTCTTTGTGAAAGAAAGAAAAGTAAAGTAGTAAAGAAGAGATATTTTAGTAGTAAAGTAACCGCAATCAGCACGGCGTCGCGTGTAGCAAGCTGTGGTGAATATGAGCCGTCCTCTGAGATTCGTGGAATTTTATCGTTCTTGCTTTAGATGGGTCAAAAGAAATAGTAAAGAAAATCAAGAAAATGGTTCAAGATTTAGTTGAGGTAATAGTTTCAAGAAAATCAAGAAAATCGTTTCAAGAAAATCAAGAAAATGTTCAAGATTGAGTTATCAAGAAAATGTTCGAGATCAAATTGAATTAGCAAGAAAATATGAAGATGGCTTGTAGGATTTGATCGGATTTAGTAGCCCTAGATGACTAATAAAGATGACTCCTCTTATCTATTGATAGATTTAACACTCGATTGATGGTGATGAATGTGGATTAGGGTCCTTTAGAAGAAACTGGGGTTTCTTCGCTATCGATCATTGTCCTTTCATTTATCACCATTCATTATCTAGCCCTTAACAAAAATATCGTCAATCTTATCTCACATCGAGGTCAAGATTATCAAGAATTTGATATCATGTCCGATGAGGATGTTGACTATTCTTTTGCTAAAATTTATAAACTTCATAAGACTTAAGAGGAGTATAAAATTTTCTTATCCATTGATCTACCCTAATCCTACGAATCCTATTAAACGGAGATTTACTTGCGCATTATGAAAATAAAAGAAAGAAAAGAGAAAGAATCCATAATGCGAAAATTAAAAGAAAGCGAAATTAAAATTAATGATCACCTTTATTACTCAATTTCAAAATACATTTCTTTGAGTTTAGATTACAAGAATAATCACTCTCGATCTCTGCCTTAAAGAGGTAAATTTTCCATCGATCTTCACGTCGCTTGATCACCATGAGTCTCAGACCTGTCGTAGATCACTTGCTCGTTGATGATGATCGGCTTCGTGTAAAAGAGTTGTGAATGATGTTGCTTGATGAATTTCTCGATGATTTCTTGATCGAAGATTCTTGATCTTAGATCTTAGATCCCCTTTTTGATATTGGATTTGATCTTGGATTTGATGTGGAGATTTGTTGGCTCTTTTTTTATTTGATTTCCAAGAGGAAAAAACTCTCAAATGATGTAGCCCTCGGTCCTTTTTATAGCATCGAACCCAGTAACAGAAACCCCCAACAAACCAAGTTTGTTACGAAGAAGATTCTAGAGAAGTCTCGAACACTGAATCCTTGAATCGGCCGCGAATCTGCGGCGACTCGGCCTGACTCGGCCGCGGTTCCGCAGTCGATTGGTGAGTTCTTGGCTCCAAGTTTCTATGGTCTTTTTCTGTTGGTCTCTGGGTCTTTATGTGATATCTGGAATCTTCTTATCTCTTCTGAATTTCTGCCAGTATTTGATTCTTTGATTTTCTGTATTTTATCGGCAGATTCCTGATTCCCGATATCTGATCTGAACTAATCTTGCACAAAATCTCAATGAAGAATGTGAGATACGAAATATTATGCGTAAAATATTAAACATACAATTTCCTTCATAATGTTGATTATAATATATAAACACATGGTAAATGATATTTTGCAGATGAACTTCTAATATGTGTTATATTTATAACAAACACTTTTAGATAATTAAGAAAAGTAAGGAAATTGTTATGTTAAAAGTACACTATTTTCGACTGAACAGCCATGTAGCGTAACTATAGTGAACATGCAGTGAATGCAAGTGTCTTAACATGTCTCTACTTGGGTACACTAATTTAACGTAAGTCTAAGGGTGAATGTCAACCAATCCCAAGAGTGTTCTCGAACCCAACAGACTGTAATTCAGGGGTAAGAAACTACGGACCCGAATCAATTGTTAGTAACGGGATTTTGAACGTCGTCGAAGTATTCTAAACTCAACAGGCTGTAATCTAGGAGTAAGGAAACACGGCCCCTCTTGATAGCTTACTTGTGTTAGTAGACATGGATTCATGATCTAGTGGGACTCCTGAGATTTCGTTGGATTCACATATGAACTACCCCAGCACCCCGTATATGCTAAGTTACAACTAAAATTACCAGTCTTGCTCGAATCCATGAATATATCAAGTTGCAAGATAGAGTTCATGTATATATCAAGTATTCATGTCAAGTATTCTTATATTCATGTCAAGTTGTATTCATGGTTCGAGTCGAGTCGAGTCAAGTATTCGGGTTTGATATATATTATTGAATTAAGGTATTTAGGTTCATGTTCAAGTATGCATGCTAGACTTTGGTTTCATGTTTGAATGGGATTCTGACTTGAGTTTGGATTCAAGTTCATGATCAAGTATTCATGTTTGGTTTTAGATTCGGGTTTGAGTTTGGATTTAGATATGAGTTAGACTCAGACTTCAGCCAGACACTTTAAACTGATTTAGATCTTGAATTAGATTCAGGAGTTATCGGTAACTGCTGCACATGAACGACATGATTTGTGTCTTTTTTCAAGACAATTACCATTGATAACATCGTTAAGTTTTCTACCTTAAATAAGCAAGCATTCACTTTCTCCGGATTTCTGAGGCTCAAGAGAATTAATCCCGCTTAAACCTATATTTACTAAAGTCCTTAAATATTGATATATATAACTCGAAGGAGTTTTATGAAAAATATTTTTAATATAGTTTCAAAATAATCTCGAGAAATTGTTCATATTATTTAGGGTTTTTATGAATGTGAATTTTAAAGATTTGAGGTATTTTAGTGATAAATACTTAGCTTAAATAGTTCATGGTATTTTATTATAAAACTTCTCTTGTATTGATATCTTGATGGTATTTTGGTGAAACTTGAAATTCTTCTATCTTAAAAAATATGAGTTTGTTATATTTTGAAAATATATGGATTTGTAATATTTTATATAATTAAAAAACTAAATTTTATTAATTTAGAAAATGTGTTTTTCTTAAAAACCGTATTTAAAACCTTTCGAGATCGAATGCTCCGTGAGGAGGTCTGCATCTCACTCTACTAGCCCAAGGATGTGCGATAATCCACACCATCCAATAGCGGGTCCCCTAAAAAGGGTTGTAGAGATTTATTTGCAAAAGAATTTTAAAATACAATTCCAAAGAAAACCGTTTTTTTATAGTAAATGGTATTTTAGTGAAATATTTTCTCGAAACACAAATCTACATGAAAGAGTTATCGTGCTATGGAATATGTGTGTAAGTGAGGGGTATGTCATTACCCTATAAAGTTTTCTAAAGGTATAATTAACAAAAATACTAAAAGATGTGATATGTGAAGTTCATGGTATTTTAGCGTAAATGTTAAGTTAAAACTATTTTGCACGATGTTCTTGATTAAAATTGGTTCTAAGCATTAGTTATATTATTACAAACACTGTAACACCCGAGTTCATTTATACCAATTCCAGTTCTCGTATTTCTTTATTCGTGATATTCTTGATTTAACGTAGTGTGGGTGCGAATGGTATTTTACATTGTACTTACATTCGACCCAACCCGCTTGCTTGAACCTGTTTAATTCTTATTTATAGACTATCTTGACTTGTTGCATGGACACGTGCGTCTCAAGATTGGTACATGCTGGCATTTTACCGGGTATCGCATCTTTTATCATATAACATTTTAGGTCACAAAAAATAATTTAAAATTTCATTTCATAGCCTGCATGATACCCCTAACCCCGTGGTGGCATCCGCACATCTTGTTCTCGTCCCGTTCAGTGAAACGGACGTGTTTGGATGACTACGCGCACGTACGTGCATCCGTTCTTGGGGGTATGCATTTTCCTTGACTGAGCATTCATTTTGAAATTTGGAAGTCGCATATATTTTTCATATTTTTAATCTGAATTTTTGGACCCGACCCGGGCGTGTTTTGGAGTAAGTTTGTATTTTACCAAATCTCATAACAGACTAATATTATATTATTATATTCTAATATCTTTTCAACTATTATAATCTTTAATAAAACAAAATATTCCTAATAAAACGTCTCCCTCTCTCTAAATATATTTACCATATTTTTTTCTTAAATCTTTTTAAAACTGATTCCCATCTCTCTCTCTACCTGACTCTCTCTCCCCCCTTCACATACCAATTTCATATATTTATTTTATCAACCCCATGCATTCTCTCTCTCCTATCCCTCTCTCTCTCTTTCTCTCTCAGTATCTCTCCCCCCTCTAAAATAAATTTTAAACCCTTTCATTATTAAAACCGCGCACGTCTCTCTCTCCTCTCCCTTCATCTTCTTTCATTTCCTTTTCCTCCTCCATCACGAACCCAAACCCTAACCCATGCCACCTTGCCTCGCGCTCGTCGCCGTCTCTTCACCGCCGTCCTCCCCATCTCCTCGTCTTCACTTCCCTCCTCTCTCCTCCTTTCTCCTCCCCTCGACGAGCCGGCGACCCACGGACCCGACTCGAGTCTCTGCAGCCCTCCTCGTCGGAGCTCGCCTCGCCTCCGATCACCCTCGTCGGCCTTCCCTCATCCTTATTTCCTCAACCTCTCCTCTACCACCTCCTCGTAAACGCCGTCACCTCTCCCGAGCCTGCAAAGAACCCATCGCCTCGATCACCTACACCTCGCCTCCCGCCGCCTCCACCTCGTCGGCGGCGACAACCTCGTCGGCCTCTCCTTGCCTTCGTCACCATCACCTTTATCCCCTCTCTCCTTCCTCCTCCAACTCTTACCTGCAGATCCTGACTCCATCGCCTTCTCAGAACCGAGCCTTCCCTGCACCTGCAACCTTTGCCGGCACCCTCGCGTCGCCGGAAGCTCCGACCCCGTCATTACCATCCCCGTCACCATGACCTCCCGCTCTCTTCCCTTAAACCTAGACCAGCCCTTCTTCTTCTTCTCCTTCTTCTAATTCTTCTTCTATTTCTGTTTGGTTCTTAGCTGTCGACCATCGCCGGAAAGCCATGGCGTATCGTCGTGTCTCCCCATCCTCTGTCCTAGATACCCCAATCCAACACCACAGCAACACTCTCCTCAGTCTTCTTTTCTTCAAATTTCCCTTCCTTTTCTCTTTCTTGAATTCTTGATTCCGATCGTCGCCAAAGCCGTACCGTCCCCGACGATCCTGGCGACCCAGAAGACGTTCTCGGGCAGCGTGGTCACTTCTTGCAGTGGCTGGTTCCGTTCTGGGCATGCGTGGGTGCATCACAGCTTTCACCGACTTTGTACGTTGTGGCGTATCCACATCGCGATCCTTCAGGCAAGTGGAAACTTGCTACATGCTATTTGAATTACTATATATGCTATTTAAAGTTCTATATATCCATTTGATTGCACGCCAAACCTGTAGCTTACATTTAATACCGAAATTCTCTTTTTAACAGTTTGACGTTCCGTTATATCATTTTAGATTCATCGCATGAAATATACCATGTTGCACTTAGTTCTACTATACATAGTACCCACAATCATATTTAAATCATATAACAATTATTTGCATAGTTCACAGTACCCCTTTATATTTTTATACCCTGTCGGACAACCATTGCATACATTTAACCTAATTTATATTCAATTGCATCTATAGATTTCTCAGTACGTATTAACATGATTTTACCACCCATATGTGTTATACTGTATTCATGTAATGTTGAAACTATCCCTTAAACCCAAACTGAAAACCGTGCATTTACATACCTTACTCTGTACCTGATTGCATATCATGTTACAAGTTCCAGCTGTTGATTCTATTAGCACACATGCTTTCTCTGTATGCCTATGATTATGCTAAGTGGATTGATAAGCAACCACATGATAGCTTGTACACTCTGACATGACTTGCTACACCTGCTACTTGACACGACATGGTACTGTACACACTTGACACGACATGACACCTTTATACATTACCTGGCTTGACCTGATGTACCATGGTCTTACCTGTTACTTGATCTTGTGTCTAATGCCAACAAACCTGACCTGTTTTCCTTACGGACCGTTCCTGTTGTCTATCCAGACAAACCTGTACCTGCCTGATTCTGTGTTGGCATTAGCTCTAGATTATTTAATACTTGACTTGAACATATAGAACTTGGGGGTATAGGAAAATCAGTATTGTAACCGAACGTAACTCAAAAGGCCATCCCATTGTTTGCCGTTTTTCCGGGCGTTACGGAATACCCATTGTTTGCCGTTTTTCCGGGCGTTACGGAATAATCACCGATGGGTTACGATGAGAATTACATTAATTGATTTCAAAGACTTTAGAATAGATAACCCCGTAGCACAGTTTAGATATCTCTGCACGTCACTTATACCGACACATTCACTGTTATATATTCTCATTATATTCTTGCTCATACTCATACCTGCATGTCTTACTACCCCTGTTTATATTATTGCTTGATGTTATGACGCGCTGACGTCTGGGTTTTGCATGGCCCAGATCCTTCTACCTTTGTTGCAGACTGATCAGGAGTATTGCCGCTGTTAGACCGAGCGGTGAAGATCCTATTGGTATGCAGTCTTACTTTCCATGCGTTTCATTTCTTGTATCCTTTGCTTCCGCATATTATCATTATTTCTCGACTCATTCATTCTGGCTCATGGACATGTACTAGATAGTTTAGTTTACTTTCCTGTTCTTGATATCTCTACAGCCGTAATGTGACTGTGGAAGGATTTTTCCTATCCACAGGTAGCATGGTTGGCTATGTCACGTGCCCATCTTAGCGTACTCTGGGAAGTGGGGCGTGACATGGTTTTTTTGGTATCAGAGCCATGGGATATACGTTAATCGGGTTTGATTCTTTTGTAGTTGGGTATTGGACCCAATACACGAATCAGAATACTCGTGATTAGGAACATGTCCTGCCACATTGCTATCATGATTCTTGAATCATATCTTTCTTTTATCCTTCGCCTTGACGATATGCAAACCACTTTGCATCTCGACTTGAAACCCTTTTGGTTTTCTATTGTTTCTCCCTGTTCTTTGATTCTGATACTAGAATTTGGGCGACTTGAGTGGAGTTATGTAATTGTACCCATGAACTGCAACATGGTTATAATGCGGTACTCTATTCAAGTAACTTGGAGTCCTGGTCTTGATTCATTTCCTTGTTTCATGAACATTATATTACCTTGCTTCTCTCGGTTTCATTGCCGATCAGTTATTGTTTTATCACCAGCTTGAATCATGTTTACCGTACTTAATCCTCTTCAGTATCTTGACTTCGGAGGAAGTCATCTCGGTATCTTACTTGTTCTTGTTTTTCCCCGCATTAGGATTATTCAATCCTAGTGTATTCCTTTGTTGTTGTCGTCTTGGGAATGGATTTTTCGCGGCACTTTCCACGCTCATATTGATTGTAAGGAAAGGAAAGTGATTCTCCAGATTCCCGGACATCCGGAGTTTGTTTTGCTGGAGGGAGCAGTTCTGCCGGGCCAGTCGAGTTTAGGGCTAGGCCGACAAACAATGTTCTTTCGTCGATGGAAGTTGATAAGAAAGAAGCGCCGTCTATAGTTCGAGAATTCTTGGACGTGTTCGAAGACATCTCGGGATTATCGCAAAAAAAACGAGATATGGAGTGCGAGTGATCTTGTTCCTGGTGCAGCGCCAATCTCAAAGGCGTATTACCTGATGGCACCAGTAGGGTTGGAAGAAGTCAAGAAGCAGGTTGCCGAATTTCTAGAGAAGGGTTGGATTCGCAGCAGCAATTTAACTTGGGAAGCTCCAGTTCTTCTAGTAAAGAGGAAAGATGGCACAAGGAGGATGTGCATCGATTATCGAGAATTAAACCAGGTGACTATTAAGAACAAGTACCCGATCCCTCGCATTGGCGAATTATTTGGGCAGCTTAGTGACGCGAGGGTATTCTCGAAGCTGGATTTGCGATCTGGATATCATCAGGTCCGAGTTAAATCAGCAGATATTTGCAAAACTGCGTTCTGAACCCGGTATGGACATTACGAGTATTTAGTGATGCCCTTCGGAGTAACGAATGCACCGGCGATATTTATGGACTCGATGAACTAAATCTCGTCACTATTCTTGGACCAGTTTATGGTGGTGTTCGTTGATGATATTCTGGACTACTCAAAGGAGTATTGAAGAGCGTGCATAACGCTTGAAGATCGCACTGTAGACATTGAGGCAAGAAAGATGGTATGCTAAGATGAGCAAGTGCGAGTTTTGGCTTGAAGAAGCGAAGTTTTTGGGCATGTCGTATCCGGTGATGGAATCGCCGTTGATCCCGAGAGGATTGCAGTAGTTCGAGATTGGCCGATTCCGAAAAATGTTACGGAGATAAGAAGCTTTCTTGGACTTGCCGGGTATTACAGGAGGTTTGTGGAGGACTTTGCTTGTCTAGCAGAGCCTTTGACCAAGCTTATGCGCAAAGAAGTACCATTCATGTGGACGGATAAGTGTGCGTCAGCTTTTGAGGCGTTGAAGCAGAGGTCGATGATCGCTCCTATTCTGACCGTGCTAGACAGTTCCGGAGGATTGGAAATTCACAGCGACGCATCTGGAAAAGGATTAGGATGTGTTTTAATTCAACATGGGAAGGTTATAGCCTACGCATCGAGACAGTTGAAGACCCATGAGAAGAATTAACCAACTCATGATTTGGAGCTAGCAGATGTGATTTTCTCTTTAAAGATTTGGAGACACTACTTATTGGGTGAAAGGGTCGAAGTATTCACCGATCACAAAAGCCTGAAGTAGGTGTTCACACAGAAAGAGCTTAATATGAGGCAGCGTAGATGGTTGGAGCTGATGGCTGACTATGATCTTGATCTTAAGTACCATCCGGGGAAAGTTAATGTAGTGCCGGATGCGCTTAGTCGGTTGCCAGCAATTCAGATGTTAACTGCACCGAAGGAGATTTTGGAAGACTTTCAGAGAATCGAGTTGGAGATCGTGCTACCGCATTCTTCGGGACAGTAGATGCAGCTGCAAGTACAGTCGTCATTGATCGAGAGTATTAAAGCAACGCAGTCGAAGGACCCAAGATTGCAAAAGTTTCGAGAACAGGTTGAAGCTAGACATTGAACGGACTTATTGATTCATGAGGATGATTCGTTACGGTATGGTAGCCGTTTGTGTGTGCTAAAGGGAGATATTCGCGAAGGAGTTATGAAGGAGGCACACAGTTCCGCGTATTCCGTATATCCAGGAGGCACGAAGATGTACAGAAATATACGACAGCATTTCGGGTGGGAATGCATGAAATGGGAGATTGTCCGCTTGGTGGCAAAGTGCTTGGTGTGTCAGCAAGTTAAGGCTAAACATCAAAAGGTTGCTGGTTTATTGCAACCACTTCCGGTTCCTCAATGGAAGTGGGAACATATAACCATGGATTTCGTGACGGCTTTACCGCGGAATCCAAAAGGCAACAATGCAGATTGGGTGATTGATGATTCTTGATCAATCAGCAGAAGTTTGGTAGAACGGTGCATACAGGAGATTGTAAGATGACATGGAGTACCAGTGAGTATCGTGTTCGACCGTGACACTCGTTTCTTATCACACTTTTGGAGGAGATTACAGGAAAGTTTGGGGACTCGATTGAAGTTTAGTACAGCTTATCATCCCCAGACAGATGGCCAGTCGGAGAGAACGATCCAAACCCTTGAAGTCATGTTGAGAGCTTGTATGTTAAATTTCAAGGATTCATAGGAGGATCGGCTACACTTGGTGGAGTTTCATACAACAACAGTTTCCAGGCGACTATTCAGATGGCTCCATTCGAGACTTTGTATGGTCGCAAATGTCATTCACCTGTTTGTTGGGACGATGTCGGTGAACGAAGTTTGTGGGGATCAGATTTGGTTGTGCAAACAGTTGAGAAGGTTAATACTATCCGGAATCATATGAAAGCAGTACAAGGCCAATAGAAGAGTTGGACAGATACGTCGAGGAAATCTCTGGTGTTCGTGGTTAGTAATTTGGAAATTTGAAGATATCACCAACTAGAAGAGTTATTCGTTTCGGGAGTCGAGGCAAGCTTAGTCTTCGATTCGTCGGACCTTTCGAGATTTTTGGAGCGTGTTGGAGAAGTAGCATATCGTTTGGCGTTACCACAATCTTGGAGAATGTTCATGACGTGTTTTTGGTACCTCAACTCCGTAGGTATGATCGAGATGAAACACATGTGTTGAATCAATCGGAGCAAACCGTACGTGAAGATTTGACTTTTGAGGAGCGACCGATATCGATTATGGATCGAAGAGAAAAGGTTCTTAAGAACGAGATTATCCCTCTTGTACTTGTTTCTTGGGGTAATCGCTCACATGGAGAGTCAACGTGGGACCGAGAAGATGAAGTCCGACAGAAGTTTCCCCATCTATTCTTGTAGTTTCTTGATCGTTTATCTTTTCTTGTTCTTGGAATTTCGAGGACGAAATTCTTTTTGTAGTTGGGTATAATGTAACACCCGAGTTCATTTATACCAATTCCAGTTCTCGTATTTCTTTATTCGTGATATTCTTGATTTAACGTAGTGTGGGTGCGAATGGTATTTTACATTGTACTTACATTCGATCCGACCCGCTTACTTGAACCTGTTTAATTCTTATTTATAGACTATCTTGACTTGTTGCATGGACACGTGCGTCTCAAGATTAGTACATGCTGGCATTTTACCTGGTATCGCATCTTTTATCATATAACATTCTAGGTCACAGAAAATAATTTAAAATTTCATTTCATAGCCTGCATGATACCCCTAACCTCATGGTGGCGTCCGCACATCTTGTTCTCGTCCCGTTCAGTGAAACGGGCATGTTTGGATGACTACGCGCACGTATGTGCATCCGTTCTTGGGGGTATGTATTTTCCTTGACTGAGCATTCATTTTGAAATTTGGAAGTCGCAAATATTTTTCATATTTTTAATCTGAAATTTTGGACCCGACCCGGACGTGTTTTGGAGTAAGTTTGTATTTTGCCAAATCTCAGAACGGACTAATATTATATTATTATATACTAATATCTTTTCAACTATTATAATCTTTAATAAAACAAAATATTCCTAACAAAACGTCTCTCTCTCTATAAATATATTTACCATATTTTTTTCTTAAATCTTTTTAAAACTGACTCTTATCTCTCTCTCTCTACCTGTCTCTCTCTCCCCTCCATTCACATACCTATTTCATATATTTATTTTATCAACCCCATGCATTCCCTCTCTCCTATCCCTCTCTCTCTTTCTCTCTCAGTATCTCTCCCCCCTCTAAAATAAATTTTAAACCCTTTCATTATTAAAACCGCGCACGTCTCTCTCTCTCCTCTCCCTTCATCTTCTTTCTTTTCATTTTCCTCCTCCATCATGAACCCTAACCCTAACCCATGCCACCCTGCATCCCGCTCGTCACCGTCTTTTCACCGCCATCCTCCCCATCTCCTCGTCTTCACTTCTCTCCTCTCTCCTCCGTTCTCCTCCCCTTGACGAGCCGGCGACCCCTGGACCCGACTCGAGTCTCTGCAGCCCTCCTCGTCGGAGCTCGCCTCGCCGCCGATCATCCTCGTCGGCCTTCCCTCATCCTTGTTTCCTCAATCTCTCCTCTACCACCTCCTCGTAAACGCCGTCACCTCTCCCAAGCCTGCAAAGAACCCATTGCCTCGATCACCCACACCTCGCCTCCCGCCGCCTCCACCTCGTCGCCGGCGACAACCTCGTCGGCCTCTCCTTGCCTTTGTCACCATCACCTTTATCCCCTCTCTCCTTCCTCCTCTAACTCTTACCTGCAGATCCTGACTCCATCGCCTTCTCAGAACCGAGCCTCCCCTGCACCTGCAACCTTTGCCGGCACCCTCGCGTCGCCGGAAGCTCCGACCCCGTCATTACCATCCCCGTCACCACGACCTCCCTCTCTCTTCCCTTAAACCCAGACCAGCCCTTCTTTTTCTACTCCTTCTTCTAATTCTTCTTCTATTTCTGTTTGGTTCTTGGCTGTCGACCATCGCCGGAAAGCCATGGCGTATCGTCGTGTATCCTCATCCTCTGTCCTAGATACCCCAATCCAACACCACAACAACACTCTCCTCAGTCTTCTTTTCTTCAAATTTCCCTTCCTTTTATCATTCTTGAATTCTTGATTCCGATCGTCGCCAAAGCCGTACCGTCCCCGACGATCCAGGCGACCCAGAAGACGTTCTCGGGCAGCGTGGTCATTTCTTGCAGTGGCTGGTTCCGTTCCGGGCATGCGTGGGTGCATCACAGCTTTCACCGACTTTGTACGTTGCGGCGTATCCACATCGCGATCCTTCAGGCAAGTGGAAACTTGCTACATGCTATTTGAATTACTATATATGCTATTTAAAGTTCTATATATCCATTTGATTGCACGCCAAACCTGTAGCTTACATTTAATACCATAATTCTCTTTTTAACAGTTTGACGTTCCGTTATATCATTTTAGATTCATCGCACGAAATATACCATGTTGCATTTAGTTCTACTATACATAGTACCCACAATTATATTCAAATCATATAACAATTATTTGCATAGTCCACAGTACCCCTTTATATTTTTATACCCTGTCGGACAACCATTGCATACATTTAACCTAATTTATATTCAATTGCATCTCTAGATTTCTCAGTACGTATTAACATGATTTTACCACCCATATGTGTTATACTGTATTCATGTAATGTTGAAACTATCCCTTAAACCCAAACTGATAACCGTGTATTTACATACCTTACTCTGTACCTGATTGCATATCATGTTACAAGTTCCAGCTGTTGATTCTATTAGTACACATGCTTTCTCTGTATGCCCATGATTATGCTAGGTGGATTGATAAGCAACCACATGATAGCTTGTACACCCTGACATGACTTGCTATACCTACTACTTGACACGACATGGTACCGTACACACTTGATACGACATGACACCTTTATACATTACCTGGCTTGACCTGATGTACCATGGTCTTACCTGTTACTTGATCTTGTGTCTAATGCCAACAAACCTGACCTGTTGTCCTTACGGACCGTTCCTGTTGTCTATCCAGACAAACCTGTACCTGCTTGATCCTGTGTTGGCATTAACTCTAGATTATTTAATACTTGACTTGAACATATAGAACTTAGGGGTATGGGGAAATCAGTATTGTAACCGAACGTAACTCAAAGGGCCATCCCATTGTTTGCCGTTTTTCCGGGCGTTACGGAAAACCCATTGTTTGTCGTTTTTCCGGACGTTACGGAATACCCATTGTTTGTCGTTTTTCCGATCGTTACGGAATACCCATTGTTTGCCGTTTTTCCGGGCGTTACGGAATAATCACCGATGGGTTACGATGAGGATTACATTAATTGATTTCAAAGACTTTAGAATAGATAACCCCGTAGCACAGTTTAGATATCTCTGCACGTCACTTATACTGACACATTCACTGTTATATATTCTCATTATATTCTTGCTCATACTCATACTTGCATGTCTTACTACCCCTGTTTTTATTATTGCTTGATGTTTTGACGCGCTGACGTCTGGGTTTTGCATGGCTCAGATCCTTCTACCTTTGTTGCAGACTGATCAGGAGTATTGCCGCTGTTAGACCGAGCGGTGAAGATCCTGTTGGTATGCAGTCTTACTTTCCATGTGTTTCATTTCTTGTATCCTTTGCTTCCGCATATTATCATTATTTCTCGACTCATTCATTCTGGCTCATGGACATGTACTAGATAGTTTAGTTTACTTTCATGTTCTTGATATCTCTACAGCCGTAATGTGACTGTGGAAGTATTTTTCCTATCCACAGATAGCATGGTTGGTTATGTCACGTGCCCATCTTAGCGTACTCTGGGAAGTGGGGCGTGACAAACACGGTGTAAGAATATGGATGAAAAATATGTAAGAAAAAGCGGAATTTTAGAGATTTAAAAGAAGATGTCGTAGTTAACTCCACTTCCGATATATTTTATAAAAAAAGACTTTCATAGAAGAAGGAGATCGATTAGAAGGGACTTACCATTTGGTTAGATTAAGTGAAGGTAGAAAGAGAGAGGGTTGACGTCGTGGTGTCGCAGAATCGCTGGAATTTGTTTTGATCCTCGCCGGAACTTGATCGTTTGCTAACTCCTCTTCTACTCCACTTGTACTTAGAAAATTTTGAGAATTTTGGCTAGGGATTTTAGAATGTTGAAGGGGTAGGGCTGTTTACACCGGTTTAAGTTTCGTTTACAGATATGTGTGAAAGTAGGCTCATTCATATATATACATGCACACATGTGGGTTGCAACAATACAATCAGAGGAAAAACATGTGTTAAAAAGGAAGCACTCGGTAGTCAACAATAAAAGGAAAGCACTTAAATAAACATTTTATTCTACAGGAAATAGATCATCAAACATGGGATCAAAAGTACAAGGGTTTACAAATCTATGAATAAAGTTTTGTGAAGTTCTTTCCGCCTTCTCCACCATGACGAAGCGGCGATCTTCACGAGGAGTCTCTCCCTATCGGTTAGCACCGTGCCCATCGGTGAAGGCAGATATGATGGCCCGTTGAGCCTGTATCTGGCTTATTGCTGAACAGAGTGATCCCTCAGAGGTGTGATAATAAAAAATGCTTCATGAACGCACTCGATCTTGTCCTCCATTGCGTCAAGCATCGCCAGAGTCATCTCCGCTGGATGAGGGGGAATGTCATCGAGCACAAACATGAGGATCGTCCAGAGCCAAATGAAGCCGATAGGGAGAGGAGATCCTCTACGAATCAAGAGATCGTGCAACACCGTATCACATTGGTCATCTGTAAGAGCAGGATTCACCAAGCGTGCAACAAAACGAGGAACAATGTCCTTAATAGGAATCTCTCATGGCTGCCGATGAGCATGTGGAAGATTACAATCCATGACTCTTATCTGTTAAAATGATTCTCTGAAAGTGAGAGCGAAGAGGAGTATTATTTCAGATTATAAGGGAGGCATTTAAGTCTCGGCACAGAAAATATTGTGCATGGTGGAACTATTTCCAAGCTCTGACGAAAGAAGGCATTGGAAAAGAAAAGTTTGACTTGGGAAAAGCAAAGAAAGAAGGAGAAAATAAACCTCCATCAATGAGGCTGTGCCTCACGTGCTCCTCACGCGGACGCCAGCGCGAAGACCAATCTGATAGGATTTAATCCTATGGTGGCGCCTCACATGCTCCTCACGTGGGCGCCAATGTGCTAAGCATATGACACATTATAAGAATTAAAATCTTGAGTAGCGTCCACGTGCATAACACGTGAGTGCCAGCGCCCAGGTAGAATTAGATTATACTCTCTGTTAAACAGAGCCGTTGGATCAAAAATCCAATGGAGATGATAAATCATCAAAAATACAGAATTAAATTCTGTCGGGAGAAAACATCCCCCAAATTGGATTATAGAATAAAATTCTAGTTTGAGATATATTCTCTCAATCTTTCTAAAACAAGAAAAATTGCCCTCTGTAAAATAGAGAACCGGTGGATTAAAAATTCAACAGTGACTAAAAAATCACCATTTTACAGAATAAATTCTGTGCAAGGGAAAATATTTCCCCAATCTTCTTAGAAACAAGAAAATGTGTTTTGTAAAACAAAAACCCTTGGATCAAAGATCCAATGGTGGGTAAAAATCCCCAAATCAATTGGAATCTCTTAATGAGAGATTTCTTCAGAGTTAATTAACAAATTGCCTCCACTATATAAAGGACCGAAGACTTCAAGTCTGGGAAGAGGAAGCCCCCCATAAGCTTTTAAAAAAAGAAGAAGAGTGCTTCAAAAAGAAACAGAGAAGAAGATCGCCCTCCTAAAAAAAACTCTAGGTAAATAAGAAGAACAAAGATCATCTCGTTTACATATCTAAAGGGTTTAATCCGTTTAAAAGAGGGGGGGATTTAGTTCTTTTTCTGGATCTGAGATCCATAGAACAAGTCTTCCACAAGTTAAGAATTTAATTCTCATTGAGAAGAACTTGTTCTTGAGAGAAATCCGGTCCTCATAAAAGAAAGAACCCAACGCCCAGCTCCTCACGTTGGTGCCACAAAGGAAAGTGCCTACTACTCAATGAGCGGCGCTTAACGCTCAGTGCCTCACGTGTTCCTCACGTGGGCACCACAGAGGAAAGTTCTTAGCACTCAATGAGCTGTGCCCAGCGCCCAGCGCTTCACGTGGGCGCCACAGAATGGAAGAGTGCCTAGCACTCACTAGGGAGTGCCTAGCGCCTCACGTGCTTCGCACATGAGGGCCATAACGAGTGCCTAACACTCCATACAAAGACAAAAAAGGGGTAAAGTATTTAACACTTACTGGGCAATCCACATGATTGAGATCCCACATGGTTATACATGCCAGAACGTCAGAACTTATATAAATGCCCGATCCTTTTACAAAAAGGGGAATGATCAAACAAAGCCCAAACAAGTGTTTGCCACTTTTCAATAAAAAAACTGAATAGACCAAACCCTTGGCTAGGTCCCCTGAGGATAAAATCTCCTTAATTCAGATCAACTGTGTCCATGTGTTCATGATTTCTAAAACTTATTTTAGTCCCAAATACGACTATTGATTTTCCAACTGATGATATCCAAAATGATACTCATCCCACATCCTCCTGAGGAAATCTTAGTCTCAAAATATGTCTAATGATTTATGGGCTTACCACTAGCTCCTTTTTCCCTAAAATACAGGAATTGGTTCAAGGGTACATCTCTCCACACATCTGATCCACGTCGTTGTAATTCCTCAACGTCTTCAGAGAGGTAGAGGGTCCCAACAACCAACGGCTTTTTGGTGCACTTCCAATTTGATGTGCATACCTCAAATCAGACCGCACCCCAAATTGGGTGCATCTCAAATCATCGTTGTTCATCCCGTCACGTAACAAATACACGTGCGCATAAGATGGACAACAGACCAAGACGTCCTTAAACTAAAATCTCACCACCAAAATGGTGATCAATGGACCAAGACGTCCTTAAACTAAAACCACACCTCCAAAATGGTGATCAACAGACCGAGACATCCTTAAACTAAACTCTCACCTCCAAAATGGCGATCAACGGACCGAGACGTCCTTAAAATAAAACCCCGCCTCCAAAATGGCGATCAACGGACCGAGACGTCCTTGAACTAAAACCTCACCTCCAAAATGGTGATCAGCAGACCGAGACGCCCTTAAACTAATATTCGCCTAAAAATGGTGATAATTGACCGAAATGTCCTTAAACTAAGACAACATAGCCTAAATGCTCTCT
Organism: Agapanthus africanus; assembly: GCA_030015575.1. Taxonomy (NCBI): domain Eukaryota; kingdom Viridiplantae; phylum Streptophyta; class Magnoliopsida; order Asparagales; family Amaryllidaceae; genus Agapanthus; species Agapanthus africanus. The sequence goes on from CM057343.1 coordinate 642,094,829, forward strand.
TGTTGGATCTGAAACAAAAATGATCATAACATCTTATTAAGTAGATCTTAGTCTCAAATTGGACTAACGTATCCTTAACAAAAAACCAACCAAGCCCTAATTGCTCACATACATTTAAGTCGATCTTAATCACAAACCAGATTACCGATCCTTAAATAAAACAAGCCCAAATCTAAAATATACAGATTTGGACTAATCAGCGCCTTACGGGTGACGACATAAATTAGTCCCCGTATACAATCAACAGGAAACCCAAACAAAAAAAAACACTCACGACACGACGTGAACTTCTGAAACAGGAGAAAGTGGTTATCATGATGCGATAACGTAATTAACTACAGGGGATTGTGCCTGCAGGGAAGAGCGTCCCCACAATCAAAACCCCTCGCAAACGAGGGGGAATCTGACGAAGTTCGCTACAATGGCCGCATTCGTCCAAACCTTTGATACATGGTACCATAAATCAACTTGGTATCTTCGGAGAGGTGGACGGATAAATCCAAATAGAATTTTCTCCCAAAATTCAAGCCAGACGTTTCAACGTCTCGGTCGCGTCTTTCGGCGGAGAATAGATTCTGGCACGCCCGGTGGGACCTTTTCCTCTTTCCACTCTACACTTCGTATGTCGTATTTCGCGAACAAAAATCGCGATTTGCTATGGTTGCCCTAGGATTCGAAGTACTAAGATTTGGTGTCTTGCTCCTATGCTAGAAAGAAGAAGTGAATATCAATGGCTTCCAGCTGCACCAACCGCAACAGCAACTCCCGCTCCACTCCAACTGGAGGAGTGACATATGGGCCAAATGCGGCCTCTATATTTTCAATGCCGATAGGGCAGGTGACTCAAGCCACCACTAGATTTTTCTTCGGGACCATGCTCCCGCCAGCAAGCTTCAGCGCCCCAGTGCTACCACAGGAATCTCCCAAGAAGTCGGTCTTCGATCGACTTGCAACCACTACGGCCCCTCTCAACGGGTCGTCCAATTCTGCCTCCTCAATATTCAACATGCTGAGCCGAAGCTTAAGTGGGCCCACAAAGAGGCTCGTGATACCTGAAGGGACTATCCCAAAATGGATAGTCCTACCAACTCCGGGTGAAGTCATTAAAAGTGTTTCCCCTACCAGAAAGTTGGCCTTCGAAAAATTGGTCGTTCCCTCTCAACGGACGTCGGTCTTCGACCGGCTGGCACCAGCAGCATCCCCTAATCAAAGTCTAGAGCACGACGAAGCCGCTTCCATAACTGAGGTGGTCCTATCTGTAAGACATGCTCGACGTCGCCACTGGCACCGAGTGAAAAAGGCTGGGGGCAACTCCCCCTCTGAAGTTACCCCACCAGCTCCAATGGTGGAAATTGACGCTGCTGTTCCAACCAGGAATAATTTTGATCTGCTTAGAAGGGTGTGAAAGAACTCCCCAACTGCGGTGTTGAAGAAATCTCCACTTCCTGCTGAAAACATGACGCAGGAAAAACCGGAGCAGCCCCCTTAGCGGCTGTCCTCCTAAATTCACAGGGTCTGGCAGAAAGTCTAGGATTCTGTGATCAACAAAGACTACTCTCGCCGGCGGAAGAAAATGAAGGCTCGGCAAGAGGAAGACCGTCCCTCCGCTATACCACGAAGGGTATCGTCCACATGGGTGCCTGTTACAACGGCCCCTTCAATTTCGACCTCCCACAAAAAGAGAAGGACGAAGAATCTCCCACCACCGGTGGCAAACTCCAAAGGCAATGGACCCAAACGTCCTAAGTCTGGGGGCATGATAAGTCACATGATTTACATGGCTTCCGGAAAAGAGGAAAGTCGTGCTTCCGTGGGTCAACGACAGCAAACTCGGCCATTGACAAAAGCTCAGGAGTAACAACAAAAGCTCCATGAGATGTTGACGAAAATGTCAGCACTCAGCGGGCAGAAAGAAAGCTCAGAATCGGCATCTGAACAGCGCCGGGAGCAGGAGATCAATACAGAGTTCCTGCGAAGGGTGCTTGAAAGAAAAGATAAGAAAGCTGCCGAGCAAGCTGCCAACATAAAACAGATGGCGCTCTTGTTCCAGGATATAGTTGGAATGATGATCCAGCCAGAACCTCTGGCCGATGATCCACCGATAATCATCAAGGACGAAAGAGGGGAAACATCAAACCCTCTTCCGGCTATATCAACAGCTAAGGAGGAAACGATCTCCAAGGCCGCTCTTGATGACAATATAGCTCAACAAATATGAGCTCATCAAGCTAGTGAAGCGGCTAGCCAAACTGTCAGAACTGGGCGACCGTATACAGGCTGGTATGATCAAATCAAGTACCCGCCAGGATATACGATCCTCAAGTTCCATGTGTACAAGGGGACAGGCAACCCGTATCAGCACGTCGCTCAGTTCAGAGCTTTATGCGGCAATACTGGAGGCAACGACAAACTGCTGCTTCGCCAGTTTGTTGGTGGCCTATCAGAGACGGCATTTGAATGGTACTCAGAGCTCCCAAATGACTTCGTCAAAACATTCACGGAAATGGAGTTGCTATTCATGCAGCGGTTTGCCAGCGCAAGCGAGCGCACCCCAATCACGACATTCATCAATGCTAGGGTGAAACCAGGAGATACCTGGGTTCAATACGCGATCTGGTTGCGGAACTTATGGTCAAAATGCGAACAATGCATCGAAAAAGCTCCTGCCGTGGGCATGTTCATAGAGACCCTGTAACAACTCCAATTTTTGTGTACATAAAATTCATTTAAAGTTAATGTATACTTGGAGTATTTACATTTCCTGTGAGTACTTTAAGTATTTAATCTACTTTTGAACAGCAAGAAGGAGCTTGTAGCTCATTGGTAAGACCTTACACACTGAACCAAAGCACTAGAGTTCAAATCCCATCAGCCACATTATCTTTTTAATTTGATTTTTTTAAATCTTTTTAGAAGCCCAAATGTCTACACGTGCATAACACGTACAACCAAGAGTCACACATAAAACAAACGGGTCCACGAGATAGACTAAGCGACAAGGGACACGTGGCATGGAGACTCGGGCCGGCGACTCGGCTGACGCCGCCGGCCCGACTCAGTCCGATCCTATTTTTTCTTCAACTCCCAGAGACCTTTGGCCTACCCCACTCCCCCTGCACTATTTAAAATCTCTGAAATTAAACAGAGAATTAAAACACCCTTTTAATTTTTTAAATGTAAAATTAAATACAATTTTTATCACACCCTTTCATTTACCCTAAACCCCAATTTTTCCTATAAATAACACACCTAAAATCACCCCTCCTCACTTCCAAATCTCTGTCCAAACTCTCAAGAAAATTCCATAGACTTTTTGTGTGCAAGTGGAGTTAGCAAAGAGCGAAACTCCGACGAACTTCTGACAACGATCCGAGAAGTTTCTGGCGACGAAACGATGCACCGGTGTTTCCCAATCTTCCTCTTTCTTTTCTCTTGACCCTAAACCCGTAAGTCCCCCTTTTCTCTCTCTTTCACGATTCTCAAATTCTTAATTCTTAAAATGCGTCGGAAGCGGAGTTATCCGTCTTCCGATTATCTTTTCATTTAAAAAATACAATATTTTCTTAATAACAAACCTACAACTTTTGATATATATTGTTTAATACTCATTAACTAAGACAATAGAACAAGTTTGACATTAAAATGATAATCGTAGCGAGTTTATTCCACTTTTACAGTAAAATACCTTTATGTTTGATATCGACATATTTATACCTTTTAACCATGTTAGCTTTAGAAAACTCACGAGGTAATGACCTACCTCCTCACAACACACATATGTAACATAGCACGATGATATTTGGGAACATGGATTTGGGGAAAATACGATTTTACACATAGCTACCTCCGACTTATAAAAACATTTTCTATAAGATGTGTATTTTTAACAAATCTTTGCAATGCGCCGCTACAACCCATTTCGGGGAACCTGTTCGGGATGGTGCGTATTATCGCACATCCTCGGGCTTAGTAGTGCGAGATGCAGACCTCTGCAAGGAGCATACGGTCTTGAAAGATTTAAAAATACAATTTTCTTTAGAAAATGTGATTTCTATTATAAATAAAACTTATTTTTTAAAATAAATATATATATATGTAATTAATATCAAAATATCTATTTTTAATATTTATAATATTCTACATTTACAAAATTCAAGAAAAACATCTCATTTATAAGAAAATACCATACAATTCCAATATTACAAATAAATACCATATATTATGAAAAATAGGTTTTATTCACTAGAAATGTCACAATAATAAAATATACATCAATGAAAAATTTAAAGACGACAATAAAATACTTGAGGTGTATTTTGAAAATTATACAAAATTATTTTTACATAAAACCCCCTTAAGTTATACTAAATTATAATAAGGACCCTAGTAAACATAGGTTTAAGCGGGACCAGCCTCTTGAGCCTCAGGGAGCCGGAGATATGGGTGCTTGCCTATTTAAGGTAGACAACTTAACAAACGGTGTTATCGACATGGTAATCGTTTTTGAAAAAGACACAAATCCTGCCGTCCATGTGCAGCGGTTACTGATAGCACCAAAACATAATTCAGGATTCAATTTATTTTCTAATTGTCTGACTCAGACTGAGTCCCAATAAATACAATCTGACTTTAATGAGATTCAAGTATAAAACTACATTACAATATGAATCCATGAATCCATATAATCAATCTGTTCAATCTATTCAATTAGTATCGACTAAACCGAATCATGGATATACATCCATCTACATGATTCTCCAGTTACATCCATTTACTGATATCATGGTTTCGGCAATTCATCCATCTATACAATCTATAATATAAGACAATACAATTTACAATACAATTTACAATTCAATACAATCAAGACATCGCGGGGTTTAAGGGGTAGATTGGTATGGAATGTGTTACAAGTGGCACGAGACTGCAACCATTAAGACACCTAACCTGAACTCAATTGTTGTTGTACCGTAGCAGAACGGTTCCTTGTATTCTGTCTACCGTAGTCTCTGGTCTATTGAGACTCCTCTCGTATACACTGGCCTCTTATGTACCAAGCTACAAACAACAGCGTTAACACTAAATACAATATTATAACAATATAATACAACTTTAAAAGGTACACACTCTCTCTATGTCTATTTTACTTCTCTCTTATCTTTGGGACTTACCGAGCGATTTGTTTGCAGACGGCATTCTCTTTCTTCTTCTTTGGAATGTCGTCAGGTGATTTGGACCTTCAGGAGATCGAGCCCACCAGCAAAGATTTGGATCAGCTAGCTTTCAACCCGGAGCTCTAGATACTTGTACATTTCATTTCAGTACTTTCCATTTCTGTTATGCCACTGTTTAAGCATTGCTTTTCATTCCATGTATTTACTTTTCAGATGTACTATAAAAATAATGTTAATAAATAAAATTGATGTTCATTTCATTTGTCTCTTGTGTATATTTCTTTTATATTGCTTAGTTACGCTTAGCGTATTTACTTATGAGTAAATACGTAGCGGCCTCGTCACGTCCTCTGCCCGTACACCGGGAAGCGGGGCATGATAGGTTTTGTTGGTGGCCCATGCAGGTCAGAGCTGTATGGAACCCTACCATGCAGTTCAGTTCTGCGTGGGACATACTAAGCAATATAACACAAGAAACAACAACTGAAAACATTCTTTACATTACATATTTCTTGAATCTCCCTACTTCAAAATTCTTTGAATCTATCCTAACCCTAATTTTTCATTCATGGTTATGGATTTTCTAAACAACACCAGCACGAATGTCAACAACAACCTTCCACCGCTACCACTCACACCTGCCGTCACTGCTCCAATCAATGAGCATACGGTACTGCTCGAGGCAATCCGCAGACTCCTGGAGGGACAGCAGCAGTAGACTGCTATATTGATGAACCGTCCCGAGGCTGAGGCACCTGGGGTAAAGCAATTCAGAGCTTTGAATCCCAAGCAGTTCTCAGGAAAAGAAAGCCCTCTAGAAGCCGAGGAATTGGCTCAAGGCATTGAAGATGATCTGGCAGCGGCACAAGTGCCAGAGATAGCTTGGGTTCGTGTTGCGAAATTGCAGCTCACGGACAATGCACGGGTTTGGTGGAAGGCGGAAGAAAGCCGTCTTGATCAACCCATCGAATGGAAGACTTTCCGCGACATGTTCGACGCAAAGTACTTCCCAGAGATTGCCAGGTTCGACATGGAACAACAGTTCATCGACTTACAACAGGGTTCGATGTGGAACAAGTCAGTGGATGAATACGATGCTGAGTTCACCATGCTCAGTCGGTAAGATATGTCTCAATAATTCGATTTTTCAATAAATCACATACTACACAACTAACACAATAGTTTAACAAATTTGCGGCACACCTGATACCGACGGATGAGATCAGAGCCCGTCGATTTCAACAAGGGTTAGATTCGGAGATCCAGGCTGCATTAGCCACAGGGGATTTTCCAACTCATGAATCGGATCTGAAATCTGCCCGCCGTTATGAGGCAATGGTAAAGATGAGGGGTAGATCTCAATCTGCTGGAGTTAAGCGCCCTGCCACCCAGATGCCAAGAGGAGCCTCATCAAGGCCACCATTTGTGCCTAGGAGACCAGGAGTACCAATCAACCGGCCCGGCCCAGCCTTTTGCACATACTGCAGGAGTGATGGACATCTGATGAAAGACTGCCGGCGAGCCAACCGTCTTTGCTTAATCCGCGGCTCAGCTACTCATGATATTGGGTCTTGTCCTCGAAGACACAACCCAATTGCTGTACCCAAGCCAGCAATCACTTATCAGCAGAGACCAGCCCTTCAGGCACCTGCTCCAAGACTCGCTCTCCCTAATCCACCACCTAGAGGACCACCGACTGCACCTCCTCCTTATCAGTTCCATCAAGCTCAATGGAACGTTCTGAGGAATGCTCCTCCAGCCAGGAGGAATGTACCACGGTGACAGGCTTTCACAATGACCGTGGAAGAAGCTGAGGCTACTGGCCAAGTCATCACTGGTAACCCTTTCTTCTCAAGCTTTTCTTTCAGTCTTAACACCTACCTACATATTTTTCTCTGTGCCTAAAACATATCCCATATACCTTAGGTACAATCTTAGTAGCCTCACTTCCTGCACTAACACTTTTCGATACTGGAGCATCTCATTGCTTTATGTCGCAACGGTTCGTTCGAACTCATGCGATTCAAGTCACACCGCTTGTATCCAGTTGGAATGTCAGTTCAGGGAACGGCGTTCTGAAGGCAAAAATGGGATACAACTTATGTCCAGTAGTCGTCTGCAGCAGAGAATTTTATGCTGACTTCAAAGTGCTGGACATACCGAACTTCGATGTGGTTCTAGGTATGGATTGGCTCGGAACATTTTATGCTACAATTGACTGTCGTCGAAGAAGGTTAGTATTCAAGATTCCAGACCATCCTGTCTTTTATTTCAAAAGTGGAGACCGTATCCTGGAACCAAGTACTTACAAGGCGAAACCAAAGAAGGCAGTGATTGCAGCAATTCAAGCGGAGGAAGGATCAAAACCAGAAGTGGTTCGAAAGTTCGACGATGTGTTTCCTGACGATATATCAGGTTTGCCTCCCAATCGAGCTCTTGAATTCAGCATTGATTTAGTACCAGGAGCACAACCAGTGATCAAAGCACCTTATCGATTAAGTCCGGAAGGTTTGAAGGAAGTCCGAACTTAGTTGGATGAATTATTGGCGAAAGGATGGATTCGTCCCAGCACTTCAAGTTGGGGATCACCAGTACTGCTTGTGAAAAAGAAGGAAGGTTCATACAGAATGTGCATCGATTATAGAGTCTTGAACGAAGTAACGATAAAGAACAAATATCCGCTACCGCGTATCGACGATTTATTCGATCAGCTAAGTGGATCCTGTGTCTTCTCCAAGTTAGATCTTCGTTCAGGTTATCATCAGGTGAAGGTCAAGGAAGCTGATATTCATAAAACAGTATTCAGAACTCGCTATGGTCATCACGAATTTCTTGTGATGCCGTTTGGAGTGACCAACGCACCAGCAATATTCATGAATCTAATGAATTATGTTTTCCGGGGGTACCTAGACAGCTTTGTTTTCATCTTTATTGATGACATCCTGGTGTATTCAAAGAGTCGGAAAGAACATGCCAAGCACCTACGAATTGTCTACGACAACATCAACTCTATGCCAAGTACAGCAAATGCGAGTTTTGGCTAGATCAAGTTGGTTTTCTTGGACATATTGTATCAGGCGAAGGAATCTCTGTGGATTCAGCGAAAGTTTCAGCAGTAAGCGAATGGCTGACACCAAAGTCAGTGAAGGACATTCAAACTTTTTTGGGTCTAGCTAGATATTACAGAAGCTTCATTGAAGGTTTTTCAAAGATTGCAACACCCCTGACTAAGCTCACACATAAAGATGAAGACTTTGTGTGGTCAGAAGCATGTGAGCATGCTTTCGTAGAACTCAAGTCAAGGTTGACATCAACGCCTATTCTCGTTATACCGGACCAATCTGGAGGTTTCGAAGTGTATTGTGATGCATCCGGTAAGGGATTAGGATGTGTTCTACATCAGCACAGAAGGGTTGTGGCTTATGCTTCAAGACAACTGAAGATTCATGAGCGCAATTATCCGACGCATGATTTGGAATTGGCAGCCGTTATTTTTGCTCTTAAGATTTGGAGCCATTATCTTCTTGGTGAGCGAGCGAACATATACACAGATCACAAGAGTCTGAAATATATATTTACTCAGAAGGAGCTTAATATACGGCAGAGACGATGGTTAAAACTTATGGCGGACTTTGACATCAACCTGCAATATCACCCAGGGAAGGTGAACATGGTACCTGATGCTCTTAGTCGCCAACCATTATCGATGAATCTCACCGCCCAGTGGAAGCTTCAATAGGAATTGCATCAGATGGAGATTGAAGTAGTCATGCCAGGTAATGCTTCAAGTTTGATGAATTTACAAGTTCGATCAACCATTGTCAATCAGATTAAAACAGCTCAAGCAAGTGATGCTAAGTTGCAAAAGATCAGAGAACAAGTAGAGAATGGATTCAAAACAGACTTCATCATCCATGAAGACGGATCTTTGAGATACGGCGGCATATTATGTGTACCAAAAGGTTCTTGTTCCCCTCCGAAACACGGAGACGTGACCGCGTAGGTTCGTCTTGCCTGAATTTCGGGGCAGATGCTAATTGGTGCTATCCGTCCACCTCTCCGAAGATGCCAAGTTGATTTATGGCACCATGTATCGAAGGTTTAAACGGATGCGGCCGAGGTAGCAGACTTAGTCAGATTCCCCCTTATTTGAGGGGTTTTTGATTGTGGGGACGCTCTTCCCTGCAGGCGCAAGCCCCTGCAGTTATTTACGCTACCACATCGCGGTAACAACTTTCTCCTTCTCCAGATGGTCACTTCATGTCGTGGGCGTTTGTTTTGTTTTTGGTTGCCCGTAGATTGTATACGGAGACTAATTTATGTTGTCGCCCGTAGGGCGTGGATTAGTCCAAATCTGTATTTTCTTAGATTTGGGTTTGGGGGTTGGGTTTAAGGATACGTTAGTCTCTTTTGAGACTAAGATCAACTTAAACGTTTGTTAAGGATACGTTAGCCCAATTTTTAGACTAAGATCAACTTAACAAGATCGTTTAGATCCGACAAGAGAGCAATTGGGCTCTATTGTTTAGCTTAGGGACATTGCGGTCGATTACCAGTTTAAGGACATAGTGTTCCAACATTAGTTTAAGGACATTACGGTCCATGGGCTTAAGGACCCCACAGTCCGAGGCTAAGGACATCATATTCCGTGGGTTTATAAGGACTCCACAGTCCAGGTTAAGGACATCGTAGTCCATAGGCTTAAGGACCCCACAGTCCAGGTTAAGGACATTGTAGTCCGTGAGTTTAAGGACCCCACAGTCCGGTTTAAAGACATCGTAGTCTATGGAATGTATGGTTGTCAATACCCGTCACCTTTCTGAAGACGTTGAAGGATTACAACGACAAATATCAGAGGAGTAAAGAGATGTACCCTCGAACCGGTGTGAGTTGGTTGGAAAATCTGTAGTCCAATTTGGGACTAAGATCTGTTGAAATATTCATGAGCAGATGTGCTCAATTAAATATGAGTTGAGGACTTATGGCCAGAATTGGGCTAAGTCCAATAATATTAAAATGTTTAACATTTTATTGTTCTGAGCTGTTGAGCTTTTACTTGGGCTTAGCCCTTTTAATAATGCTGAGCATTAGATCCTGACATTTTTTGTCTTGTATTGAATGCATAGCATTCATTAGAATGATGTGTGTTCTGACAGCGCGCCACGTGGCATGCCAGGCGCTTTGCGCCAATTAAAGAGTGCATTGCGCTTCTGCCAAGTAGCGCACACGAAAAGGACACGTGTCGCGTTTAGCGCTAAGCACCAGTTTATGAGCGCATTGCACTTCTGCTGAGTAGCGCACAGGTAAGTGACACATGGCGCGCTTGGCGCTGAGCGCCAGATGATGAGCGCATTGCGCTTCTGCATGAGTAGTGCATACGTGAGTGGCACGTGGCGCGTTTGGCGCTTTGCACCAGATGATGAGCGCAGTGCGCTATTTCAAAAGCGCAGAGCGCAAATTGCATACGTGGTTGACACGTGGCGTGTTTTGGCACAGAGCGCCGGTCCAGAGAGCGCAGAAGCGCAGTTCATGAGTGCAAGGTACTTTTCAATAGCGCAAAGTGCATTTGATCAATATTTATTATGAGAGAACAAGTTTATGTTCTGTTTAAAGGAGGCTTTGCCTCAAGATTCAAGAACAAAAGTTTTTATTTATAAAAAGGAGCTGCCTTTGCAGATTAATGATCTGTGAATGAAGTAAATATTTCTTTTGTTTTTTTATGATGGGATCTTTTGATCTCTTTTTATGAAAGACTTTGGTCTTTGTAGATCTATGATATTTTAAGAAGATAATTCTTCTTTTTTTAATGAGATGAATTCATCTCTTTGTTAAAGAATCATTCTTTTTACCTTGAAGAAATGATCTTCTTCCAAGAGCTTGCTATCTTTCTTTTTGAGTTTTCTCAAAGTTTGTAAGGGGGTTTCTCTATCTCAGACTTGAAGTCTTGGAGCCTTTATATAGGGCAAGTTGATTTGTTAAATCAGTTAAAGAGATCTTTCTCTGATTGATTTGGGGACGTTTCCCCACCGTTGGATCTTTGATCCTATGACTTCTGTTTTACAGAAGGCAATATTCTTGTTTTTAACAAGATTGAGAAAATCTTTCCATAACAGAATTTTAATTCTGATTAATGATTTATCATTATTAGATCTTTTGATTTAACGGTGGAGAATTTTTAATTTCAGCGCTGGCGCACCCGTGCTCTGCACGTGGCGCGCTGCTCAGAGCGCAGCACACTTTGCGCTAGCGCACCCGTGTTTGACACGTGGCTCGCAGCGCAGAGCTCAGCGCAACTGCGCTAGCGCACCCGTGTTTGACACGTGGCGCGTAGCACGCCTAGCGCTAGCGCACTCATGGTGCACTGCCTAGGGCGCAGCGCAACTGCGCTAGCGCACCCGTGTTTGACACGTGGCACGCAGTGCGCCTAGCGCCGGATCTGAAGCGTTGCTTCAATTTTTGAATTTTGAATTTTAAAACAGAGCTTTGCTCTGATTGGGGGTGCGCTGCCTAGGGCGCAGTGCACCTGGCGCTAGCCTATCTGTGTTTGATACGTGGCGCGCAGCGCAGAGCGCTGGATCTGAAGCGTTGCTTCAATTCTTTTGAATTTTGAATTTCAAAACAGAACTTTACTCTGATTGGGGGAAACAGTTCTGTTCGGGAAGAGTTGATGAAAGAAGCTCATAGCTATCCCTACTTAGTACACCCTGGAGGTACAAAGATGTACAAAGATCTACGTCAAAATTATTGGTGGCATGGAATGAAGCGTGAAGTAGCGAGAAGCGTCGCAAAATGCTTGGTGTGTCAGCAAGTAAAGGCTGAACATCACAGGACTGCTGGATTACTTTAACCGTTACCAATCCCAGAATGGAAGTCGCAACACATCACAATAGATTTTGTGACTGCTCTTCCTCGCAGCACGAAAGGTAACGATGCGGTATGGGTTATTGTGGATCGACTCATAAAGTCGGCTCACTTCGTCCCATTTCGAATTGGCCAGTCAACTGAGACATTAGCAAAGAAGTGCATGGAGGTAAGAATCTACTTAAGATTTAAACTCTTCATAATGTACTACCTCTGATACCCATGAATTCATACAGGAAATTATGAGACTTTATAGAGTACCGGTCTGCATTCTCTCCGATTGTGACACTAGGTTCCGATCGCAATTTTGGCAGAGTCTGCAAGCGAGCTTGGGAACAAGTCTGAACTTCAGCACGGCTTATTATCCTGAAACTGATGGTCAGTCTGAGCGAACTATTCAGATTTTGGAAGATTTGCTTAGAGCGTGTATGCTAGACTTCGGAAGATCGTGGGAAGATCACCTACATCTTGTGGAGTTTTCATACAACAATAGCTACCAAGCAAGCATCAGAATTGCACCTTTTGCAGCACTTTATGGAAGGAAGTGTCGATCGCCATTAAGTTGGGACGACATCGGTGATAGAGAACTTCTTGTACCTTAGATGATAGTAGCAACTATTGATGTGGTTCGTACTATCATGGAAAGAATGCGCATAGCCCAAGATCGACAGAAGTACTGGGCTGATGCAAAGCGCCGTCATTTGGAGTTCCAGCTGGAAGATCAAATTGTGGAGTGATCCGATTTGGAAGACGGGGTAAGCTTAGTCTAAGATACATTGGACCGTTCGATATACTCGAACGGGTCGGTGAAGTGGCTTATCACTTGGCACTTCCACCTTCATTGGAAGGAGTGTACAATGTGTTCCACATATCTTAACTCAGAAGGTATATGAGTGACCCCAACCATATTCTCGATCATTCCGAGCTCACTGTACAGCCTGACTTGTCTTATGAGCAACAACCTGTCGAAATCTTGGATAGAAAAGTAAAGTCACTTAGGAACAAGGAAGTCAACTTGGTTCGAGTGATGTGGAGAAAAGACACTCCAGGAGAATCGACATGGGAAAGAGAATACGAGATTCATGCAAGATACCCTCACCTATTTGTAAACTAGTCCTTAAAATAAAATTGTAAATTTCGAGGATGAAATTTTTGTAATGAGGGTAGACTGTAACAACTCCAATTCTTGTGTACATAAAATTCATTTAAAGTTAATGTATACTTAGGGTATTTACATTTCCTGTGAGTACTTTAAATATTTAATCTACTTTTGAACAGCAAGAAGGAGCTTGTAGCTCATTGGTAAAACCTTGCACTGCTGAACCAAAGCACCAGAGTTCAAATCTCATCAGCCACACTATCTTTTTAATTTGATTTCTTTTAATCTTTTTAGAAGCTCAAGACTCTACACTTGAATAACCCGTAAAACCAAGAGTCATACATAAAACAAACGGGTCCACGAGATAGACCAAGCGACAAGGGACACGTGGCATGGAGACTTAGGCCGACTCGGCCGACTCCCCCGACTCGGGTCGACGACTCGCCCGACTCGGCCGGCGCCGCCGGCTCGACTCAGTCCGATCCCATTTTTTCTTCAACTCCCAGAGACCTTTGGCCTACCCCACCCCCTGCACTATTTAAAATCTCTTAAATTAAACAGAGAATTAAAACACCCCTTTTAATTTTTTAAATGCAAAATTAAATACAATTTTATCACACCCTTTCATTTACCCTAAACCCCAATTTTTCCTATAAATACCACACCTAAAATCACACCTCCTCACTTCCAAATCTCTATCCAAACTCTCAAGAAAATTCTGTGTGCAAGTGGAGTTAGCAAAGGGCGAAGCTCCGAAAAACTTCCGACGACGATCCTAGGAGTTTCCGGTGACGAAACGAATCACCGGTGTTTCCCAATCTTTCTCTTCCTCGTCTCTTGACCCTAAACCCGTAAGTTCCCCTTTTCTTTCTCTTTCACTATTCTCAATTTCTTAATTCTTAAAATGTGTTGGAAGCGGAGTTATCCGGATTCCGATTATCTTTTCATTTAAAATATACAACATTTTATTAATAACAAACCTACAACTTTTGATATATATTGTTTAATACTCATTAACTAAGACAATAGAATAAGTTTGACATTAAAATGATAATCTTAGCGAGTTTTATTCCACTTTTACAGTAAAATACCTTTTTGTTTCATATTGACATATTTATACTTTTTAACCATGCTAGGTTTAGAAAACTTACGAGGTAATAACCTACCTCCTCACAACACACATATCTAACACAGCACGATGGAATTTGGGAACATAAATTTGGGAAAAATACGAATTTACACATAACTACCTCCGACTTATAAAAACCTTTTATATAAGATGTGTATTTTTAACAAATCTTTGCAATGCGCCGCTACAACCCATTTCGGAGAACCCGTTCGGGATGGTGCGGATTATCGCACATCTTCGGGCTTAGTAGTGCGAGATGCAGACCTCTGCAAACAGCATACGGTCTCGAAAAATTTAAAAATACAATTTTCTTTAGAAAATATGATTTCTATTATAAATAAAACTTATTTTTTTAATAAATAAATATATATGTAATTAATATCAAAATATCTATTTTTAATATTTATAATATTCCACATTTCCGAAATCCAAGAAAAACATCTCATTTACAAGAAAATACCATACAATTCCAATATTACAAATAAATACCATATATTATGAAAAATAGGTTTTATTCACTAGAAATGTCACAATGATAAAATATACATCAATGAAAACTTTAAAGACGATAATAAAATACTTGAGGTGTATTTTGAAAATTATACAAAATTATTTTTACATAAAACCCCCTCAAGTTATACTAAATTATAATAAGGACCCTAATAAACATAGGTTTAAGCGGGACCAGTTTCTTGAGCCCCAAGGAACCAGAAATATGGGTGCTTGCCTATTTAAGATAGACAAATTAACAAACGGTGTTATCAACACGGTAATCGTCTTTGAAAAAGACACAAATCCTGCCGTCCATGTGCAGCAGTTACCGATAGCACCAAAACATAATTCAGGATTCAATTTATTTTTTAATTGTCTGACTCAGACCGAGTCTCAATATATACAATCTGACTTGAATGAGATTCAAGTATAAAACTACATTACAATATGAATCCATATAATCAATCTGTTCAATATATTCAATCTGTATCGACTAAACTGAACCATGGATATACATCCATTTACATGATTCTCCAATTACATTCATTTACCGATATCATGGTTCCGGCAAGTCATCCATCTATACAATCTATAATATAAGACAATACAATTTACAATTCAATATAATCAAGACTCACGGGGTTTAAGGGATGGATTGGTACGGAAGGTGTTAGAAGTTGCACGAGACTGTAACCATTAAGACACCTAACATGAACTCAATTGCCGTTGTACCGTGGCTGAACGGTTCCTTGTATTCCATCCACCGTAGTCTCTGGTCTATTGAGACTCCTCTCGTATACACTGGCCTCTTCTGTACCAAGCTACAAACAATAACGTTAACACTAAATACAACATTACAACAATATAATACAACTTTAAAAGCTACATTCTCTCTCTGTCTAATCTACTTCTCCATTATCTTTGGGACTTACCGAGCGATTTGTTTGCTGACGGCATTCTCATTCTTCTTCTTTGAAATGTCGTCAGGTGATTCAGATCTTTAGGAGATCGAGCCTACCAGCGAGGATTTGGACCAGCTAGCTTTCGACCCGGAGCTCTAGATACTTGTACATTTCATTTCAATACTTTCCATTTCTGTTATGCCACTGTTTAGGCATTGCTTTTCATTCCATGTATTTACTTTTCAGATGTATTGTAAAAAGAATGTTAATAAATAAAGTTGATGTTCATTACATTTATCTCTTATGTATATTTCTTTTATATTGCTTAGTTACGCTTAGCGTATTTACTTCTGAGTAAATACGTAGCGGCCTCGTCGCGTCCTCTGCCCGTACATCGGAATTCGGGGCGTGACAGACCCTCGATCCTCAGGCGACTGTGTCGCAGTTCATGATGTTCTTTAATCCGACCACCTTTCAGGCTCTGATCGACAAGTTGGCCCAATTGGGTCACGGACCTTCCTCTTCAAAAATGGACCCTCGAAATGCAAAGGGTAATGGGAGAGCGGCCTTCATTGCCAACACACAACAACAACTGAGTGACCTGAAACCGGTTGCTCGCCAAAACAACGCGTGCCCGCGCCAATCCCTGGAAGAGAGCTAGAACGTGCCTACTCGTTTTTCCGTGATAAAACTAGGAGGCTATTCGAACTGGCAGTGCGCAACAATCTCATCACTCCACTGGACCCAAAACGTCCCCCGTAGCCCGGTGACGTCAAAAATCCCAACTACTGCTCTTATCACCGAATGGTGAACCACCCCATTGAGGATTGCTACATCTTCAAGAACTGGGTCGAGGACCAGTACCGTTAAGGGAAATTTGCGCTGTCAGAAAACTGGAATGTGAACCAGCCACATAGGCATGCTCCTAAAAAGGTGGATACGTCGGGGGCATCATGTTCGTTTGTGGAAGAAGCACTGTGGGTAGTTTTCCTTTCAGCTAAAACCAAAAGAATGCTGAAGGATCTTCCAGCATGTCCGGTGATCAGGTGGAAAAGCCCGCAGGAGCCCGAGATCATCGAGGGAATGCTGAAACCGCATCCCACATCGAAAACTGCTAACGATGGACAAAACACCCAGGTCAAGCCTTCAAAGTATTCAAAGGGAAAGAAGAAGACTAGGAAGCCCATGCATCCTGACGACGAGTGCACGACATGCAAAAGTACATCGGCGCGCTGGGGGAGTACAACCAGAAGGCGCGGACCCCAGTCACCCTCGAAGAGTTTCTCAACCATATATTTGAGAACGGGGATAGTGACAATGATGAGGGAAATGGCTCGTTGGGAGAAACCGAAAATTATGTAGCAAGTTGCCACATGGTTTCTTATTCATCGTTAAATAACGAAGAAACTCCCTCGGCATCGGAAAGCAACACAGAGGAACTGGGGGCAGGATCGGTGCCAAAATCCCCGGAGCTGCCAGAAGGCCTAATTGACAGGCTGCTAAACGAAGCTTTTCAAAAGAGCAGAGCTGGCCGAGAACGTGAAACGGCTATGTACGAAAAGGCTAAGAATCGGCGTCAGGATGAAGAAAACGCGGCAAGGAGGAGTCGTAAAGTACTCCTACCAGACCGACGCACGCCTGCAACAAACAAAAGCATGACCAAGACAGAAAAGCGGTTTACCAAAGCCCTGTCAAGGGAATGAAGCTGCCACCTCTCAAGGGAAATACTCCCGGGGACACATGCCTCAATGGAAAGATTTCACATCTGAACCACTGCCTATATCATCGGAAGGTCACCCACCCCATCGAAGAATGCAATGACTTCAAGAAGTGGTGGCAAGGATACGTTTCCCACCGACAACACTTCAAGCAGATGAAGCACAAAGCTCGTTGGCAGTAAAGAAGCGTGGCAGATGAGCGTGAAGGAACGGCTGGCAACTGTCATATGGTTGATACCAATTCGACAAAAGGAAAATCCCAAGTTCTTACATTCGGGAGCGATTCTGAGGAAGAAATAACCCTCGGCCCTCTCTTCAAAGAATCCACTTCCGCAAAAGAAAAGGAGGAGGAGAACTGCGAGAATATTCAGCTATGTAACACGCTGCCTGAAAAGAACCTCGGGCCTACAAACAAAAGTTCGAGCAAAAAAGACAATAGGAAGAAAATAATGTCTAATGGGAACTCTACTTCGATGGAGCATCTTCCATGAAGAAGCGGAAGTATAACACCCCTATAATCAAAGCTGGGGTGGGCCTCATCTTCGTGACTCCGCAAGAAGGGATAATGTGTTGCGCCTTTTCTTTAACGGAACCAAGAATAAACAACGAGGCTGAATATGAAGCTTTGATAGCGGGTCTTGAGATCGTTGTCGATATGGGAATCAAAAACCTCCTTATATATGGAGGCTTCCAGCTGGTTGTCAGCCAAGTAAATGGCGACTATCAGACGTGCAAACCAGAGTTGGTAAAATATGGTAGAAGAGTGCAGCAACTGCTGACACAAATCCCCTCCAACATCCTAGAAAGCATACCGCGTGCGGAAAATAGCAAGGCAGATGCATTAGTCAAGCTTACCAAGGAGCTGGCTGACGAAAACCTCGATGATGTAAGGATCGTTGTGCAAAACCGCCGGGTTCTCGCGCTAGCAGAAATATCTTCAGAGGATTCAATAGAGCCATCTGAAGGAAAAGAAACGACCAAACAAGCGGTCCTCTGAATAGAAGACGAAGAAAAGGTTGAGGATTGGAGGGAAGTCTTCATAGACTACTTTAAATCCCATCGAACACCCGAAAACGTGTCGTCAAGACATCAGCTCATGAAATGGGCTCTATCTTTCGCCTTCGTCAATAATACTCTATACAAGAGGTCGCTTGACTGTCTGTGGCTAATGTGCTTGGGGCCATAAGAAGCAAAGAGGGTCGTCCAAGAAACTCATGATGGACTCTACGGTTTTCATCAAGCCGGGCCAAAGATGAAGCTGAAGATCAAAAGAATGGGTTACTATCGGCTCAAAATGATTCAGGACTGTCTCGAATATGCGAAGCAGTGTCACTCGTGCCAGATTCACAGGGAATTCATTCACCAACATCCAAATCCGCTACACCCAATGGTAGCTAGCTGGCCATTCGAAATGTGGGGAACCGATATAATTGGCCTCATTGAACCAGCATCATCCAAAGGACACCGGTTTATACTGGCAACGACCGACTACTTTTCTAAGTGGGCGGAGGCAGTACTACTAAGGGAGGTGAAGACGGAGAATATTTTCCATTTATTCAAGACACATATCATCTACCGGTTCAGTACTCCGCGTCTCGGATAATGGGCCAGCCTACAGGAGCCATAAAATCAGCCGCTTCGCAGAACAACACAAAATAGACTGGAGATACTCTTCCGTCTATAATCCCCGAGCTAATGGTCTAGCTGTAGCTTTCAACAAGATCTTGACCAAGATTATAAAGAAAACGGTGTCCAGAAGCAAAAAAACTGGCACGAAAGACTGCACGAAGCTCTCTGGGCGTACCGGACGACATTCAAGACAGCCACGAATACAACTACATGCGCGTTGGCATTCGGCACGGAAGTAGTCCTACCTTTGGAAATAAAACTCCCTTCTTTCCGAGTAGCGGTTCAATACGGACCGACAGATGAAGAAAACGCTCATCTCCGGCTTGAGGAGCTCGACACCCTCGACGAAACTCTCCTTATAGCGCAGCAAAATCTGGAGGCTTATAAGGCAAGGATGATCCGGTCATACGAAAAACTGATCAGGCCGAGAACATTCAGCCAAGGCGAACTCGTGCTAGTCGTCAAAAGACCTATGATCCTCAATCGTGCAAAATGGGGGAAATTCGAGTCGAACTATGAGGGCCCATACATCATAGATAAGGTCTACTAAAGTGGGTCCTATTTGCTCATGGATATGCATGGAGAAAGACTTTTCCGGCCAATAAACGGCCGATTCCTCAAGAAATACCATGCTTGATGAGTCACGACTTAGGTTAATGATAGATGACGACGCTCGTGTCCACTCTCTATTGTCACGACCCAAATTTAGGTACGTGACCGGCACTTAAACCACGCGACGTCAACAGGCGTACGCAATTTAAGTAAGCCGAAAACCCAGAAATCTAAACCACTAAAAGGAACAAGTGATGAAAATATTGTTAAAAACCTTCTGGAATCTCAAGTAAAAATCTTCAAACATAAGTTCACTTTCTTAAAAATTTCGGCAGCACCTCCTTTGTAAAAACTAGCCCCGAAACGGGTACAACGTAGAATATAAATAAAGCATCCTCAAACGGGAGCAAATCACGCCCAACGGCGGAAACAACCACCACAAGCATATATACGACGCCGTAGCGAAGAAATATAAATGAAAACAGCATAAGTGGTAAAACTACATAATAAAGACCGGCTCCCACGAGCACGGCATCCAAAGTCACAAAATAATACAACATCGATCCTTACAACTCGTCTCTAAGTCAAATACATGAAGGTGGTAGATGGAGAGTACTAGATCAAACAAAAGATATACCATGTATATAAACGGATAACCGCGAACCCACCTATAGTAAAGGCTCAAGCCAACCGTAGCGGTATCCGCCGGAAAAGATACAATATGATGCCCTGCCGCAACTACTCTGAGGGTCAAACCTGTAAAACAATATGGCACAACGGGAGTGAGTTTCCAACTCGTGAATAGTAAATAACATCATACTGTAATCGCAAGTATGCACGAACAACGATAATCTATCACATGAAATCTAATAGCATAAGTATGGCAATATGGATATGAAACAATCATGATCAAGGTACTCCATCAGGTACTACAAATATATGAAGCAATGCATATCAAATAAATGCTGAGTATGGGATACAACATAACATCATCAATGAATCATCATCGTGGAAAATCCTGGTGTCTATCAACAACACCCCAAATCCCAATACCTCAGGCGCCGTCACTCTGATCGGCCCTCAATATGTAAATCTCATGGAACCTGAGTGCCCAACATCGACACTCGAAATATCATGAAACCCGTGTCCAGCATCGACATGTAAATCCTCATATCTCAGGCGCCGCATCCTCAGATCGGTCCTTATATCCATCTCATATCATATCTCCAAAACGGTGTCCTCCGGACATCCACCGAGTTCTATATAATCACCGGTAGGTAGTACTCTCTCTCTCTGCCAAGCTCATCGTCTACACACGAAAATCACCACTTGCCCCAGGGAACCATACTGGGTCCACTATGTACCCGCAGACGGTGCTTCCCGCTCCTCGAATCGGGATTCTAACACAAGTCTCAGAACCGAGAAAACTCATGGTGGATGCATCGAAATATCATATCAAGAGAAACCGGGTTTTCAAACAATACATAAATTCTTGAAATACCCCTACGGTTCTCAAATCCATAAAGCACATGAAATCCATATCTCGATGCGTAAATCCATGAAACATGATGTATGCAACATAGAACAGTAATATGAGCATATCAAGGGAAAACCGTTATTTAAATGCATCAAGTTATTAAATATATCATGCGGTTCCCAATTCCTTCGAAATCAAGTGCAATATCATATGAGGTGTACATGTAGCTATAACAAGATATGTGTATCTACATGTAAGCATGTATGTATTATGTATTTCATATGCTCAATAACACAATAATCAACGTCTTAATGTCAATGACAATACAATACTATATAGGGGTATATGTAGCTATGGCAAGGTATGTAGGTGTACATGTAAGTATGTATGTATGATGTGCATGTAGCTATAGCAAGGTATGTGTTGCGCATGTCATGGCAATTACCAACGGTGTGGGTGTAGCATATAATTTAGTACTCGTGCAACATGAACCGTCAGTAATGGTGCAGTGTCCAATTAGTACCAAGTCAAGGCACAACAAGTAATAATATGCAATGATGCTCATGCGCAATCGACTCATATGCGTATAAACATGCAGCTATAATATCATATCCAGCCCTGATGCATAACGCCATACGGGCGATTTCCCCGTAGATGTTAAATTTACTCACCGATGATCTCGAGCTAAGAAAATCCGACCACCTGCTTCCCTTTCTTCGCAGCATCCGAAGTCCCCGCTTGCGATCCTAAAATTCCACAAACATAACACATAAGGCTAAATATCCTGCGCCGACACAAAGACAACGAAACTCAAGGATAACGTCCACAAGATAAACACGCTGTGCACCTAGTGCACAAAACGCGCACTATATCGCCACAACCTTAGCTAGGTTCGCTAAACGACACAACCACCAAGCCAGGAACCCAATCGTACCGATCGCGCATTCACAACACAATATATATCGTAGAAGTCAATATATAAACCATCGCAATGTCCATTAGAACTTACGTCCAATTTTTTTTACCGAAACCTAGTAAGTATCTTCTAATCATTTGAGCATAAATCTAGAAATTTAACCAAATCTAGTGGCCACAATCATCACATAATAGCTTGATTAAGCCACACAAACCCTTACTACAATTTTAATCTCACCCATATAAGATTTAGTAAAAGTTAGTTTGCAATCAAGCTTAATTAGACAATTAGGAAAAATAACAACTTACAATTTCATAACCAGGTTAGGTTTTCCATGTCTAAACAACTCAATTAATCATTACAAATAATCAAAACCCTAACTTGATCTTCATAACCCTTTCTTGAATTTCTAAACATGCTAATTAAAGCCATAATTAAACATCTAGTAAACTAGATTAAGCTATTTAAACAACAACTAAAGTTTAGGGTTAGGATTTTATACCTCACACTTGATTCTCAAACTTGCAAAAAGACTTCCAAAATAGCCTCCAAAATGCTAACTTTCATCAGGAACCAAGCTAGATTAACGCTAAAGAATAATGGGTAAGGATTTGTTTTAGAGTTTGTGGGATTTTTTGTTGATTTTTGATGAATTTTGGAGCTTTTAGAAGTGAAAATGGAGTGGGGAAAAAGATGGGGCAGCCGGGGGGGGGGGGGAGGGTTCGGCCAATGCAAGGAAATGGGGAAAGTTGTGGACGAGTGTGGAAATTTCTAGTCCAAGTTCACCATTAAAGCTCAATTAATGCACCTCCCATCATGCCACCTCTTAATCCTTTCATTTAAAATTTTCATTAAACCCTTCAAAATATCTAGATATTTCTAAGATGTTTTGAAAAGAAGACAAAATGCTTAATCTTGTAATTAAGTTGGTATGGATTCACATTAGTATAATTAACCCAAATCAATTTGTAATTACAACTAATTAAGTGCATAATTAAAAACTTACAATAATATTTTAATTAAGGAAAAATATATAAGTGAACTCAAAATTATAAGCGACCAAATCAAAAACCGCATACTAGCAATCTCCTAGTTAAACTAGGTGCATTTAAGTCTATACAGAAAAATGATCACTTCTAGGTTTTTACGGAAAACACAATTTATTTTACCTATTATCGGAAAATTCGACTAAATGATTTCTAAAACGTTACAGCTATCTTCCTGAGTCAAAAATCTAAGAGGTATTCGAAAAAACTTCGACTCAAACATGGCAACAATGGACCACAATTTCCTTAAATTAAAGATTCACCTCAAAAATGGTGATAATGAACCGAGATGTCCCTAAACTAATAATAGACCGAGATGTCCCTAAACTAACAATGGACCGGAACGTCCCTAAACTAGTGCGTCGCCCTAGATATGACGATACAATCTCTTGAGCTCCATATTGCAATCAAAGTCTTGATAGCAAAGATCTCAACTCAAGTTCTACCGACTGTGTAGCTACATCAGTGACAAAGCCACCCCTAAACCCCACTGGTTAAAAAAAACGGTATGTCCACAAGCAAATTGGGCATGGATGAAAACCCGAAAGGACGCCGTGAGTAAAAACAGCAGGGCTACCGACGAACTTGTGAAAACCCAAAAGGACGCAATCTCGGTTAAAAATAATAATAAAAACGGTATGCCCACAAGCAAAATGGGCACGGATGAAAACCCGAAAGGACGCCGTGAGTAAAAACAGTAAGGCTACCGGCGAGCTTGTGAAAACCCGAAAGGGCACATCTCGGTTAAAAAAAAACTCATGTACACCTGCAACGTCCTCTCGACCTTGTGAGGAGAAAATACCTGCGTGAGATCCTTACGACTCATAAGGGAGCAACACGCTTAGGAATCCCTACGATTCCTAAGGAGAAATTACACTTGCGAGATCCCCACGACTCGTAAGGAGAATCCCCCCCTATGAGACCCTCACGGCTTATAAGATTCAAAGCCTTAAGCTACGGGCAACTAGACCTGTTCTTAAGCCATTATATTCCCCAAGTTGCCCTACAGGCGGTCCAATTTTGGCCCTTGTATACAATCCACGAGCATAAATAAATATAGCCCTCACCTAGTTCCACCAATGGCGCGGAATGTCCGCATATGGTAAACGACACTTGTAAGTCCTCTCGACTTATAAGGAGAAAATACTCTTGTAAGATCCTTACGACTTCCAAGAGAAAATACCACTTAGGAGTCCTCGTGACTTCCAAGGAGAACCTACACTTATGAAATCCTCTCGACTCGTAGGGAGAAATAGTTTTATGAGACCCTTACGGCTCATAAAGTCAAAAATCCTGAGTCGACAGGATCCTGACCCTGTTTGCTAAGCCATCTTTGTTCAAATCGACAAAGGCAAATGATGATTAGCTACTGGAAATATCCCAGTTGTAGCGATACTGATGCCTAAATCGGTATCAAATTCCAAGACTTCTCGAGGCAAATGATGATTCGCTCCTGGCAATATTCCAGTCATAGCGATGCTGATGCCTAAATCGGCATCAAATTCCAAGTCCTTTCAAGGCAAATAATGATTTGCTCCTGGCAATATTCCAGTCGTAGCAATGCTGATGCCGGAATTAGTGTCAGGATCTAAGTTCCCAACTTGCAACAAAAGTATATGCATATAGAATAGCTGAAATGATGGGACAACTCGCAATAATAAAAATCAGCAAGCAAAAAATATATGCATATGAAACAGCCGAAATGATTGGGCAACTCGCAATAAAAAAAACAGCGAGTAAAAAATAAAACAATACATAGCTTACATGATTGGGCACCGTGAAAAATAGTTGAAATGATTGGGCAATCGCGACTTTCGGGATATAAAAGCTGAAAAGATAGAGCACCGTGGAAACAAAAAAAAACATATCAAAATGAAACTTTTCTGCCCTGCAGGTGAGTCTACACCGACCCCTGTATACAAAATGGGCACAAATGAAAAAGGGAACCATGTTTTCCCACCATGCTCCGTCATAGGGAGAGCCAAGTCTTAACGGTTCACAAAATAACCTAAAGAATACCTCAACATTCATCTCGTTACAGCAGACGCAATGTCAACAACGGCGTTCCCTCTAACTCCAGCAGGATGCAGACGAGATGTCAACAAAAGACCCCATGGTCAAAACAAAACGGAGCCATGGCAAAATTCTTAGATCCAAGTCTTAACGGTTCACAAAACAATCTAAAGACTATCCCGACATTCTTCTCGTTACAGCATACGCAATGTCAACAAAGTCTCCAAAATAGCCAAATCAAAAGGAAGCAAAAGCAAAATTCCTAGTTTCAGGGTCTTGACGGTAACTCAAATAAAACCCGAAAGACTATCAGAGATCATCCTACACCAGTGCGGAGTGGTTATGACTCATCGAGGCTTCCAAACTGAGCCTAACCTCAAGTAAAAAGCGGCATGGCAAAATTCCTAACGCTTGCTCTTCCGACAGTCAAACTACCTAAGAAGATTACTTGAAGACGTCTTATCCAGGCCCCGAAAGGATCAGAGACACGACAGTCGTGGGGCTACTCGAACAGCAGTGTAAAGACCGTATATCGGGGAATGCATCAGCCAATGCGATGGTAGCATGGACTAAAACCCTAGTACCACAAAACCTAACGGACCTCTGTCGCAAAGAGCAGGGGTTATTTATAACGTTAGGACGAGTTTGCCTATAAGCCCAAGGGAGGTAAACTAAACAAACTCCGAAATGAGTCCATAAATTAGAGACTCCGTAATGAGTGAATAAACTACAAACTTCGAAATGAGTCCATAAACTAAAGACTCCGGAATGAGTGAATAAACTACAAACTCCGAAATGAGTCCATAAACTAGAGACTATGGAATGAGTGAATAAACTATGAACTCCGAAACTAGATAAACTACTTCACGCCAGATCAAGACATCAAGAAATAGAAGGGTGCAACTCATGGGCCTTGGGGTTTAGGATTGAGATTTGAGTTAATGATAGAGGACGACGCTTGTGTCCGCTTGCTATCTTCTCAGATCAAGATTCTAAAAGTTATGAACGATACACCAGCCCGAAACCGGTTGTATGCTACGTATTAAGCTACACTACTTCACTCACGTGTATACCCCTGTGAGTAAAGTAGTAGGGGGCATTTTTTTTACACCGGTTTAAGTTTCATTTACAGATATATGTGAAAGTAGGCTCATTCATATACGCACATGCACACATGTGGGTTGCAACAATACAATCAGAGAAAAACCATTTGTTAGAAAGGAAGCACTCGGTGGTCAACAATAAAAGGAAAGTATTTAAATAAACATTTTATTCTAGAGGAAATAGATCACCAAACACGGGATCAAAAGTACAAGGGTTTACAAAACTATAAATAAAGTTTTCTAAAGTCCTCTCCGCCTTCTCGACCATGACGAAGCGGCGATCTTCGCGAGGAGTCGCTCCCCATCGGTTAGCGCCGTACCCATCGGTTAAGGCAGACATGATGGCCCGTTGAGCCCGTATCTATCTTAGTACCTGAACAGAGCGATCCCTCAGAGGTGTGGTAATCAAAAGTACTTCATGAAAGCCCTCGATCTTGACCTTCGCCGCGTTAAGCATCGCCGGAGTCATCTCCGCTGGATGAGGGGGAATGTCATCGAGCACAAACAGGAGGATCTTCCGGAGCCAAATGGAGCCGATGGGGAGAGGAGATCCTCTACGAATCAAGAACTCGTGCAGCACCGTATCACATTGGTCATCCGTAAGAGCAAGATTCACCAAGCGTGTAACAAAACGAGGAACAATTTCCAAAATGGGCACCTCCCATGGCTGCCGATGAGCATGTGGACGATTACAAGCCATGACTCTCCTCTGTTAAAATGATTCTCTGAAAGTGAGAGCAAAGAGGAGCATTGTTTCAGATTATAAGGGGAGGCATTTAAGTCTCGGCACAGAAAATATTGTGCATGGTGGAACTATTTCCAAGCTCTGACGACAGAAGGCATTGCAAAAGAATGTTTTACTTAGGAAAATCAGAGAAAGAAGGAGAAAAGAAACCTTCATCAATGAGGCAGCGCCTCACATGCTTCTCACGCGGGCGCCAGCGCCAAGACCAATCTGATAGGAATTAATCCTATGGTGGCGCCTCACGTGCTCTTCACACGAACGCCAATGTGCAAAGCACATGAATACCTATTATAAGAATTAAAATCTTGAGTAGCGCTCACATGCACAACACGTGAGTGCCAGTGCCCAGGTAGAATTAAATTCTACTCTCTGTTAAATAGAGCCGTTGGATCTAAAATCCAACAGAGATGATAAATCATCAAAAATACAGAATTAAATTCTGTTGGGAGAAAACATCCCCCAAATTGGATTATAGAATAAAATTCTAGTTTCGGATATATTCCCTCAATCTTTCTAAAACAAGAAAGATTTCGCTCTGTAAAACAAAGAATCGGTGGATTAAAAATCCAACGGCGACTAAAAAATCACCATTTTATAGAATAAATTCTGTGTAAGGGAAAATATTTCCCCATTCTTGATAGAAACAAGAAAATGTGTTATGTAAAATAGAAACCCTTGGATCAAAGATCCAATGGTGGGTAAAAATCCCCAAATCAATTGGGATCTCTTAATGAGAGATTTCTTCAAAGTTAATTAACAAATTGCATCCACTATATAAAGGACCGAAGACTTCAAGTCTGGAGAAAGGAGCCCCCTATAAGCTTTAAAAAAAGAAGAGAGCTTCAAAAAGAAACAGAGAAGAAGATTGCCCTCCTAAAAAAAACTCTAGGTAAATAAGAAAAACAAAGATCATCTCGTTTACATATCTAAGGGTTTAATCCTTTTAAAAAAAGGGGAACTTAGTTCTTTCTCTGAATCTGAGATCCATAAGACAAGTCTCTCATAATTTGAGAATTTAATTCTCATCGGGAAGAAGTTGTTCTTGAGAGAAATCTGGTCTCATAAAAGAAAGAACCCAGCGCCCAGCGCCTCACGTGTTTCTCACGTGGGCGCCACAGAGGAAAGTGCCTACAACTCAATGAGCGGCGCTTAGCGCCCAGCTCCTCACGTGGGCACCATAAAGAAAAGTGCTTAGCACTCAATGAGCTTCGCCCAGCGCCCAGCGCCTCACGTGTCCCTCATGCGGACGCCACAGAATGGAAGAGTGCCTAGCCCTCATTAGAGAGTGCCTAGCGCCTCACGTGCTTCGCATGTGGGCATCATAAAGAGTGCTAGCACTCCATACAAAGACAAAAAGGGATAAAGTGTTTAACACTTATTGGGCAATCCCCATGACAGAGAGCCTACATGGTTATACGTGCCAGAACGTCAGAACTTATATAAGTGCCTGGCCCTTTTACAAAAATGGGACCGATCAAACAGAGCCCAAACAAATGTTTGGCACTTTTCAATAAAAAAAACTGAATAGACCAAACCCAAATTGGCTAGGTCCCCTGAGAATAAAATCTCCCTGATTCAGATCAACTGTGCCTATGTGTTCATGATTTCCCAAACTGATCTTAGTCCCAAATACGACTATTGATCTTCCAACTGATGATATCCAAAACTATACTCATCCTATATCCTCCTGAGGAAATCTTAGTTTCAAAATATGACTAATGATTTTCGGGTTTACAACAAACTCCTTTTTCGCTCAAATACGGAAATTGGTTCAAGGGTATATCTCCCCACACCTTTGAACCATGTCGTTGTAATTCCTCAACGTCTTCGGAAAGGCGGCTGGTCCCAACAACCAACGGCTTTTTGGTGCACTTCCAAACTGATGTACACACCTCAAATCAGACCACACCCAAAACTGGGTGCATCCCAAATCATCGTTGTTCATCCCGTCACGTAATAAATACACGTGCGCGTAAGATATTCGCCTAAAAAATGGCGACAATGGACCAAAATGATCCTAAACTAAGACAGCAGAGCCCAAATGCTCTCTTGTTGGATCTGAAACAAAAATGATCCTAACACCTTGTTAAGTAGATCTTAGTCTCAAATTGGACTAACGTATCCTTAACAAAAAACCAACTGGGCTCTAACTGCTCACATACATTTAAGTCGATCTTAATCTCAAACCAGATTACCGATCCTTAAATAAAACAAGCCCAAATATAAAATATACGGATTTGGACTGATCCGTGCCCTGTGGGAGATGGCATAAATTAGTCTCCATATACAATTCACTGGCAACCCAAACAAACAAAAACACACATGACACGAAGTGAACTTCCGAAGCAGGAGAAAGTGGTTATCGCGATGCGACAACGTAATTAACTGCAGGGGCTTGCTCCTGCAGGGAAGAGCGCCCCCACAATCAAAACCCCTCGCAAACGAGGGGGAATCTGACGAAGTCCGCTACAACGGCCGCATCCGTCCAAACCTCTGATACACGGCGTCATAAATCAACTTGGCATCTTCGGAGAGGTGGACGGATAAATCCAAATAGCATCTGCCCAAAAATTCAGGCCAGGCGTCTCAACGTCCCGGTCACGTCTTTCGGCGGAGAAAAAACGCATGGGGTGGTATTTATAGTGTAGAATTAGGGTTTTGGAATTAAAAAGATGAATTAAAATGCGTTAAAATGAGAATAAATGGAGAATTGAGAGGTCTCTGTTTGATTGTAGAGTGCATAGGAGTTAGATGTAGAGGAAAAGTCGTGTGTGCAAAGCACGGAGGGGTTTGGGCCACATCCAACCGTCGAGCCCGGTTTTTTGTAGGGTTTGGCCGGTCAAATGAGTGGGTGAGGCCGTCGGATTTGTGCTACGTGTTCATGCCAGTGTTAACACCCATTTGCACATGTTTGATTCTTCTGTCTTTTCATTTTTATGTGTATTACACGTGTAAACTTTTGGGCTTCCAAAAAGTTTAAAAGAAAAATCAGAAAAAAATATAATGTGTCTGATGGGGTTCGAACACAAGGGCTACATCATAGCAGTGCAAGGCTTTACCAGTGAGCTAAAAGTTATTTCTTGCTGTTCTTAAACAAAATCAACTTATAATTTGTACTCAGCCTGTGAAACTCTATTCTATATTTTAACAGAAGAATTTCCGTACTAAGGTTTTAGAGTCATTACATTGCCTACTGTGAGCTGAGGAAACTGGAGTGACGCGTAAACCCATACCATAAATGTGCACACGGCCGGGCATTTCTCCCGTCTATATCGCCTGCCATTTAGACAAAAAATCGATTTAGATCAGGTTTAGGAAATAAACAAATTCATTCATATTTGATTTGTTCTTACATGAGTAACTCTTAACTGGGAGGAGTTTATCCCTCTTCCCAACCAATGATTTTTATTATAACTCTATGCCATTGATCCCCGCTCGCTCCTCGTCTGCCATTTAGATATGATATTATATCTCATACTAATTGACATATTAATGTCTAATGCTTTTGCAGCTTAAGCAATATACGTACCGTACCCTAAATTCATCCGAACTGAAGTGTTGAATCATGGCGGTCCAGTACTTGTCTGTCCATGTCATGGGCTTTGCCGCCCATTTTGTCTTATCGCTAAGTGCTGACCTTACGACTGAAGTTCTCTCCATTTTTTGTGGACCTGGTGTTTATGATCATGCCAACTCCCTCACATGTATATAAACAGTCTATCTCGAACGACATGCAGAGATACAGAAGAGCTGCTAATCTACCATACAACGGTAAAGCGCGCCTACAAAGAAACACCGAAAATATATTAGCATCAAACACATATATGCAAAATTAATAAATGAATACTTAATTAAATACAACAACAACTGAGCCTTTTATCCCCAGCATATGGGGTAGGCTACATGAACCAACATGAGAATCACGCCGGGTCCAGCACATGAATACTTAATTAAATAATCTTACCAAAATCACATCTAAGACCGTTTGCTTCTTAGACTCCAGAGCTTTCGCCGACCAATCCACTGATACATAACTGTTATCGACCTTCACGCAATGCGGCATGCGCTTTTCATTGTTGCAGATCGAGAAACAGAATTTTTTTAGTAGTTTTGCCCCATGCTCAACAAAATCCCTCGTCACCGATATATGCACCTCGATCTTTAGGTCGTCTTTCCCCCAACCCTATATATCCATTGCCTATGTAGGGTCCCTTTTCCCAAGACCCCGACTCGACGAACTGGATGTCGCAGGCTCCTTAGACAAAGGTCCAAATGCAGAAGGTTACCGTCCACATCCACGACCACATCACGAACTCATATCCTGAAAAATATCTAATGCAACATACATATACAACAACAATTTCAAAAAACATTTAAGTGAAATTATATAGTTGTAGATGAAATGAAATTTATCACAGTCAAGATATTCAGTACATAATTTAAATGCAGGGCGTGTTTGCGTTATAAATTCTTAATTTTTCTGCACTGGATAGATCTATCGGTTATAGTACGACTAGTTTTCTCATTACATAAACTACACGACGATCGTCAGAAATAAATGATTAAACGCTTAGTTTTGACAACCATCATGTAGTTTTATATCACGGTGGAAACCATTGTGTATATAATTGATAGACGGGGTCTAAAGCGCATTTTGTTTTTTGAATGTGAGATCCTCAATGATAACATGTAAACTTCATGTTATCATCGAATTTACACTTAGTATAAGATTTTCGTATTATTTTGATGTTCAAGATTCAATTCATATGTTTATTAAAGTTTTTCATTACAACTTATGATTTTGTTTCCAAGTTATTATTTTAGTTTCACATCAAGATTGGGATTCAAATTCACTTTTTTATTTATAGACAGACCGGACTTCGACGAGGCAATGTTGTCATAATAAGGCTTTCATGTTGAATGATGATTCAAAATAAGGTAACTAACATGGGTAAATATAAACTAACTAAAAGAATCAAAACAGGAATATACATACAAAGAAACTGATTAGTTTAAATTTGATAAATACTATGAAACCAAATTCGGTGAATAATGCAGGTAAGGATCAAGTGAGAACAAGTGTTGGAATGCAACTACATGAAAGTCTTAAAATACAAGATAAGTTAACTAACATAACACAATGAATAGTTAACAGATTATGTTTGGTAACAGACAATATCTAAGTTTTCCAATAGGACGCCACAAAATGTAAAAAATATTTCGAAACTATATCCAATTTTTTTAATAATCCTAAGTTTCTGAAATCCTAAAACCGAGTCAAACTCGTCAACCCAACCCCACATTCATTCACGACTACTTCATCATCATCACCATTGCCAATACCATCATCAAAATCCGACTCAATTCTCACATCATCACCAACATCTTCTTCTTCCCAAAATTCAACATGCCACGTCCCGCTTCCCAAAATACATGAACACGGCACGTGACAGAGCCAACCATGCTACCTGTGGTTAGGAATCATCCCTCCATAGTTACATTACGGCTGTCAATCAGATATCAAGAACAATAAAATAAAATCTAGCTAACACATGCCCATCTGCCACAATAAATAAAAACCAAGAAATGCATATAGCGGAAACGAATCAAGTCCAATAAACAATAGTATCTGAATCACGTCCCAATATGGGCTCACATTAATAAAATAAAACCACGGAAGAAAAGAAACTAAATATGTCTAAACTAAACGCCTCGCTCCTCACTGCTCGGTTTTGCCAAAATACTCTTGATCTGCCTGCGATAAAATCAGAGGAACTGGGCCATGTAAAACCCAGACGTCAGTGCGTCATAATATCAAAACAATAGTAATAACCAGGATAGCTATGATTAAATATGAATATAAATAATAAACACAGGTATAAAATAGTGAGCTGTATGTATGTAATGTGTATCCTAAAGTCTGTACTTCTAAGTTATCTATTCTACAGGTCATTGAAATCAATTAATGTAATTCTCATCGTAACTCAACAGTATATATCCCGTTCATTCCCCACGTGACCACGGTACAATAATTTCTTTCATAATTCCCGGAATTATGGTAAACAATGATTTATTCCGTAACGTCCAGAATCACAGCAAACAATGATTTATTTCGTAACGTTCGGAATCACGACAAACAATGATTTATTCCGTAATGCCCACAAACACGACAAATAATAAACAATGATTATTCCGTAACGTCCGGAATCACGACAAACAATAATAATATCCTACTGAGTTACGTTTCAGTTACATTCTTAATTTCCCCTTTTCCCCAAAGGTTCTGTGTTCAAGTCAGGTATTGAAGATATGAATCTAATGCCAACACAGGATCAGTTAGGTACATGTCTTGTCTATACAGATAATAAGTCATGTCCATCAGGACAACAATCAGAATTGTTGGTATTACTAATAAAATCCAAGTAACTAGTCTGGTAGTGTGTCGTGAACATACCGTATACTGTATATTAACCAAAATAGATACCAATGTAAAACTGTAATCAATATCGAAATACAACGAATGCTCGGATACATATGTATCTATCTGTAATAACCGTTATACGTCCATTACCATATATGATGCAATCTAGATAAAATATTGACCTGTTATAGTATGATAATATCGTGATGTTCCGGCATGCAACTAGATAAACTATTATCAGTACGAATACAGAAGGATACTGTAAAACTGTAAATCGGTAACGTTTTCTAAATGGTAAATCACATGCACTACCATTTATCGAATAAATATTGATATAATAAAATAGCATGTTGCAAGTTTAGAACTTGCCTGATCGGATCTCACGTCGAGATACGGATATCATGTTCTGACGTCGAAATAAAATTACGGCGTAAACTTACGCATGTAGAACTGGACTTAGCTGAGCAGTGATGTGGTGACAGAGCTAGATAACGATGGTGGCTGAGTCGTCTGGATCGTCAGCGACGCGCGCAACTCCGGCGAGACGATCGGAGATTAAGAAAAAAGAAGAAGGAGAAGAAGAAGAAAGCGTTGCTGTTGGGGTTTGCTGGGGTTCTGGGGGTTTGGTAAGGACAGAGGAGATGATGGCGATAGGGTGAAGTCGCCGACGGCGAGAGGCGCGGCGTTGGTTAGGGTTTGTATTTGCGGGTGAGGACGAGAAGAAGAACGAGGGAGAGAGAGAGGGTGAGGTTTAGTTTTATAATAAGTTTTATAATAATTATATAATATATACATATTAAGTGAGAGAGAAAGAGAGAGAGAGACGCAGAGAGAAAGAGAGAGAGAGACGAGAAAGATATTTTATAAATTAATATATTATATATAAATATATATAACATTATTGTATATTATATATATAGTTAGATTCTATAGATAATACCGGATCACTCCAAATATTACCCGTATCTATTCAAAAATATAGTTTTTCAATATGAAAAATATACGTAAGAGTTTAAATCATAATGTGGCACGCCCCGCTTTCTGGTATACGGCGAAGAGGACGCGACGAGGCCGCTACGTATTTACTGTGAAGTAAATACGCTAAGCATATCTAAGCAATATAAAAGTAAAGCACAAGAGACAAGATATAATAAAACGACAACTTTATTTATTCACATACTTTCTGTACAATACATGGAAAGTAAATACAATAAAAAGAAATGCCTATACAATAGCATAACAGAAAAGAAAAGTACTGAAATGGAAAGTGTACAATGACTAGAGCTCGGGGTCTTCACTGAACTGGTCCAAGTCTTCAGCAGTGGGCTCGATCTCTAACGGGTCCAGATCACCTGACGACATTCAAAGAATAAAGAAAGAGAATGTCGTCAGCGATCGCTCGGTAAGTCCCAAAGATAAGGGAGAAGTAGAATAGACAGAATAAGAATGTATCTTTTAAAGTTGTAGTATATTGTTGTGTTAACGCTGTTGTTTGTAGTTTGGTACAGAAGAATGCCAGCGTATACGAGAGGAATCTCTATATGCCAGAGACTAGAGGCAAGTATAGTACAAGGAACCGTTTATGCCACGGTACAACAGCAACTGGATTCATGTTAGGTGTATTAAGTCTTACTGTCTCGTGCCACTTCTAACACCTTCCATACCAATCTACCCCTTAAACCCCAAGATGTTTTGTTTGTATTGTATTGTATTGTAAATTGTATTGATTATATAATTGGATAACTGACCGAAACCATGATATCAGTAAACGGATGTAACCGTAGAATCATGTAAATGGAATAACTGGAGAACCATGTAAATGGAATGTATATCCATGGTTCGGTTCAGTTATGTTATATAGATTGATAATTGGATTCATGGATTCATGTTGAATTGTAATATTGAAGATTGTAAATTGTAGATGTAGATTGTACTTGAATCATATTCAAGTTAGATTATAATGAGACACAAACTGAGTCAGACAATTAGAAAAGTAAATTGAAGTCCTGATTGTTTTGATATTATCGGTAACCGCTGCACATGAGCGGCAGGATTTGTGTCTTTTTTAAAGACGATTACCGTATTGATAACACCATTGTTAAGTTGTCTACCTTAGATAGGCAAGCACCCATATCTCCGGCTCCCTGAGGCTCAAGAGACTGGTCCCGCTTAAACCTATGTTTACTAGGGTCCTTAGGGTAATTTATAGAACTTGAGGGGGTTTTATGTAAAAATACTTTTATATACTTTTCAAAATACACCCCATGTATTTATTATTCATGTTTAGAGTTGTAATGAATGTAGATTTTATATTGTGATATTTCTAGTGAAAATATCCTAATTCCATTATAAAAGGTATTTATTTGTAATATTGATTTATATGGAATTCATGGTACTTTAGTGTAAAATGATTCTTGTGATTTTTTTAGAAAAAGTTGAATATTTATATTATTACAAAATAGATATTTAAAGGATAAATATACATATATTTATATGAAAATAATTTTTAATATATATTATATTTCTAGAAATCTCATTTTCTTTAGATTTTCGTATTTAAATCTTTTGAGACCGAATGCTCATTGCGGTGGTCTGCATCTCGCACTACTAAGCCCGAGGATGTGCGATAATCCGCACCATCCCGAAAGGGTTCCCCAAATGGGTTGTAGCGGCACTTTATAAAGATTTGTATAAATACTAAATCGTTTAGAAAAATGGTTTTATTAGTTATGGTATTTATTGGTAAACATGTCGTTTTCCCGTGTTCTATGTTCCCGAGGGTATTGTGTTATATTGCATATGAGTGTGTGAGGAGATATGTCATTATTTCGTGATCTACTTAAAAGTATAGCAAGGCTTTTGATGATTAAAATGTAGAAATGAAACTATGTGGTATTTTAATGAAAGAAATACGGTAAAGGTTACAAATTGAATTAGATTGTCATGAAACTTGTTCAACATATTTAGTAGTGATTAATAGTCAACATGTAAAGGTTTAAGCATAATTGTATTAAAGAAAAGTGAGGTTTTATAAAAAAAAACCGAATCGGAAATCAGATTTGTTCCGATTCCATTGGGTTTTGTAATTCCGTAATTTTAGAAAAGAATAGGGAAGATAGAATTGGGACTTACGGGTTATGAACTAGACAAGAGGAAGATGGAATGAACGTAGCTTCCGGTGCGTCGTTTCGTCGCCGGGAGCTCCTAAAGTCGTCGTCGGAATTTCGTCGGCGCTTCGTCTCTTGCTCACTTCGATTGCACACTAGGGTTTTCTAGAGAATTCTTGAGAGTTGGCTCAGAGTTTTGGGGTGAGGGGGTAGAGTGTAGGGGTGGTATTTATAGGGTTAAGCTAGGGTTAGGTTAGATGAAGAGTTAAATTGAAAAAAAATGTAAAAATAATGTGATAAATTGTAATAAAATGGAGTAAATGGGGGTATTAAGAGCTCTCTGGAAACGATCTGCGGAATTGAAGTGTGCAGGGGGGTGGGTAGAGGAAGAGGCATATATTTCCTGTTCGGGACTCGGCGGTCCAACCGAGTCCGCCCGGCGGCGCCGGCCCGAGTCAGGAGGTGGGTAGGTGGGGAGTCGTCTGGTGTAGCCTCTGGAACATTTACTTTTCTATGTGTAGTGAGTTTTTTGGGAGTTGGCACGTGTTGACTGTTGGTATTCTAAAAAATTGAAAACAAAATAATATTAAAAATAATGTAGGGTATGAAATTTGAATTCTGATGGTTTGGTTCAGCATTGCAAGGTATTACCAATGAGCTACAAGCTCCTTCTTGTAATTATGGAACTAATTAATTACTTAAAGTAATAACAGCAAAAATAAATACTCCAAGTATACATTAATTTTAAAGCAAATTTTTGTACACTAAAAATGGAATTGTTACATAATGTGATATTCAGATAATAAAAACATATATCTCCAAGTACGGATCTACATAAATATACGCAGCGATCAAATAATCTGTCAGTATAACACTTAGGATATGATCATAATATATAGGCGCAACTACATGACATGGGGTACTATAACATGCAAGGCTAGATAAAAAAAATGTTATTTGATTTTATATTGTATTTTAAAAGATATGCGGATACTAAAATATATTATATATGTTTATAAAATCTAGATTATCATGGATACTCTGTACCAGCAAATATTTGATATAATCTTGAATCATGATGGGTTTCAAATGTGCGGGTCGGGTCGGATAATAACCACAGCTGTTAATTGTACTATCCGCAACCTAAAGTAACAATAATCAAGAATTTTATCGAAAAATTTGAAATGCTCCAAATAAATATAGTATGACAGTGCTAGGGTATTACACAATCCAACTCACCCAAAATAAAAAAAATCCGTCACAAAACCCCTAAGTTTCGATCCCAGTCAATTCCTACCAATCCTATGTAATTAAAACTACCCTACACAACCCACGTCAACTATAAACGATGAGCATTGCATGCAAAATCGAGAGAAATCAAAGAATTTTAAAGTTAGGGCAAAATTGGGAGAAATTACCTAAAGCGATAAAATCCAGCGATGATCGACAACCTTTGCACTCCCAGATGGCCGAGAAAACTCCCGGGTCGCCGGCGAACTATTAACACGACTGCGAGAGAGAGTGTGTGAATGAGTGAGAGAGAGACAATGAGTCAGAGAGAGAGGGCTTACGATGGTAGAGGCCGTGGCAGCAGCGTTGCTGAAGTCAACGGTGGATCTGGTGGCGACGTGGGTGGAGGCGGTGGTGGAGTCGACGCTGTGGTAGAGGCAGTGGAGAGGGTCTGGCGAAGGTCTGGTGCTATGATGGTGGTGATGGTGGCGGTGATGAGGGTCTGGTGAGTGGCGAGGGAGAGAGATGGATATAGGATTAGGGGGAAATTTTGGGGAAATGAAGAGGGTGGATCGAAAGGGGGAAATTTGGAAGGACAGAAATAACCAGGCCTTCTTTGTTTTAAATTATGGTTTTTTCGTTGGATAACAACCGACGAAATAACACCCGACGAAAAAACCTACATTTTCTTGTACGGTAGACAAAGGATGCTTTCGCTTTTCTAACTCATCTTCTGGAATGAAGCCAATCTCACAAAATAATTAATATTAATTGTAATTATTGAAGAAAAATTCCAACCAAGTGCTTCAAAAATCATAAAATATTCCCGCGTTCTCCATTCCTGGTCTTGCATGAAGGAATCCCTTGTCTAAATTTACGCAAGATCAATGTCTCTTTATAGGACAAATCTTATATAATAATGTGTTCTATATATTTATGATTAACTTAATTTAAATATTATCACCTAATTGCGTATGGTATCTATAATGCAATGTCTTACTAGGAATCAAATGGCTCTAAAGGAAAGATCAATTAATGTTTTTTTTGATGTGGACTAGTATGCTTTAGATACGCTTGCGTTGGTAATTAAGCACACAAGATAATATAAATAAGTGATGGTTGAATTTGTATATATGTTAGGTAGAAGTTCATGATTGATTTAGCTTGGAACGGAGAATTTGATGTGTTCATATGATGAAGTAATAGGGTGATAAGATTGTTGGTAATTAAATTTGTTTTAGGTCTGCTTTTATGGGCGGCATACTTCTTGTTTTTTTTTAATACAAGCCTGCTTGCATCAAATCAGACTTATTATTTTTAAAAAAATTATGGATTATGTCTTTTTTTATTTAAATAGTTATTGAAAATTATTTAAAAATCTCATCATGAAGTGCTATTTAGATATTGCACATTCCGATTTCTATATTTTTGCTAAAATCTTCTTTTTATATTAGTGTGTTTATATATTTTTTGAAAAATATTGGCTTCTAGTCAATCCGCTTATTAAACCGTGTCTAGTATATAGACACTGTGTTGCTCTTGTATCATCTTAAACCCTTTTTTACGACATGCTAGAACTTTCTGCTTTCAAGAGAATAAATGATTTATTTTAAGTTCAACAGTCTCTCGTATGTAGGTAAAGCGTATATTATGCATCTGATGATGCTCAATATTGGCAATCTCCCAGATCAAGACACGTGGCAGATGACGTGTCCCATAACTCAGAAGAAAGGGCCCACATGGGCCGACCAGGCCACCCTACACCCGGCCTGCAAGCACAAGCTGGCCCTCCTTGAAACCCCCTGTGTCACGCCCCGCTTCCCAGTGTACGGCGAAGTGGATGTGACAAGGTCCGCTAAGTATGTACTCAGAAATACATACGCTAAGCGTAGCTAAGCAATATAAAGTAAATCATAAGAGACGAAAAATATAGAAATAACAGCAATTTTTATTAATAACATTCTTTGTACAATGCATAAAAAGAAAATACAACTGGAATGAAAAGCAATGCCTAAACAGTGGCATAACAGAAAATGAAAATACTGGAAAGAACAAGGTACAATTATCTAGAGCTCTGGGTCTTCTTGGAACTGCTCTAAATCTTCACCGGTGGGCTCAATCTCAGCTTGGTCCAACGCACCTGACGACATTCAAAGAAGAAGGAAATAGAATGTCGTCAGCGAACAGATCGCTCGGTAAGTCCCAAAGAATAAGAAGAATGAGAATAACAGAGTAACAGTATTTTCTAAAGTATTATGTTGTTGAATATTATGGAACATTATTTAACGCTGTTGTTTGTAGCTTGGTACAGAAGGATACCAGTGTATACGAGGGGGATCTCTATATGCTAGAGATCAGGGCAAAAGGAAAGTACAAGGAACCGTTATGCCACGGTACAACAGCAATAGGATTCAGGTTAGGTGTCTTAATCTGACCAGCTCGTGCCACCTTTAACACCTTCCGTACCAATCTACCCCTTAAACCCCGTTGTGTTTTAACAATATTGTTGTATTGGAATATATAAGTTGGGTGACTGACCAAAACCATGATATCAGTAAACATGTTGTAACTGTATAATCAGGTAAATGGAATATCAGGATAATGGATGAATATCCATGGTTTGATTCAGTCAAAATGAATATATTGTTAACTGGATTCAGGGATTCATGTATTCAAATTGTGTTGGAATATAAAAGAATATAGATTGACTTGAAACATAATCAAGCCAGAAATAGTCAGACTCTAACCCGAGTCAGACTAAAAGAAAGATTATTTGAAGTTCAATATTAGTTAGGGGCCTTATTGTAATTTGTGAAACTTGAGGGGGTTTTATGTAAAAAGTACCTTTGTATAGTTTTCAAAATACACCTCAAGTATTTATTATTCATCTTTATAGTTATAATGAGTGTGAATTTTATTTGTGTTATCTAGTGAATATATCCTAATAAAAGTATTAATTGTTTCATCTGAA
Organism: Agapanthus africanus; assembly: GCA_030015575.1. NCBI lineage: Eukaryota > Viridiplantae > Streptophyta > Magnoliopsida > Asparagales > Amaryllidaceae > Agapanthus > Agapanthus africanus. The sequence continues at coordinate 642,135,414 of CM057343.1, forward strand.
ATTCATGGTATTTTCTTGTAATTTTTAAATCTTGGAATTTTGGGAAAAAGTGGAAACTTTATATTATGATAAAATAGGTGTTTAAATGATAATTATATATATATTAACACAAGAATAATTTTAAATAAATATTTTAATCTCTAAAATCTCATTTTTCTCAAATGTCGTATTTTAAACCTTTCGAGACCGAATGCTCCTTGCGGAGGTCTGAATCTCGCACTACTAGCCTGCGGGTGCACGATGAACCGTACTATCCCTAACAGGTTCCCCAAAAGTGGGTTGTAGCGGCACTTTGCTTAGCTTTTATAAACACTTCTCATTTAGGAAAACGGTTTTATAAATATAAGGTATTTATTTGCAAAAGAGTATAGTTTTCCGTATTTTAGTTGTTAGGGTTTCCTAAGCCAACTAGCCTATTTCTAAGGTCTAAACGACGAGTCATTAGAAATCTCAAATCGCCTCTTCACCGTCAATTGCGGCCAGGTAAGTGCCAGGTAAGTGGGAAGGAACCACAGTCGTGGGCTTAATTAAAAACCACTAGCCTTAGACACACTTGCCTAGACACCACAAGACAGTTTAAATAAACGATCGATGTCCATGACCAATCGTGTTTTCATTTTATTAAAAGATTTTATTTAGAAATGTTTACAACTCAAAGCTTTCAATAAAGGTTATAAAGATTAGGGTATTTTAGCGAAAAGTCCTGTAATTTCGTATTCTGTGTTTTGATATCTATCAATTAGGGTTATATTTGAGTGTGTGTAGAGGTAGGTCATTACCTCGTGACTTATTTTAAGTTTTGATGAAGATTAGAGGTTAAACATGTTATGTTAAACTTGAAGGTATTAAAGCGCAAGATTACAGTATTTGAAAACGTTATCATTTCATGTGTGAAAATTCATTCAAATTGATTTTTACAAGTTTAGTGATCAAGATAAACGTATTTAGGAGTGAGGGAATTAATTAGAACAAGAAAAATAAACTCTATTGTATTTTTATGAAAAGAATACGGTTTTGCAAAGAAGCTATCATTTCATGTGAGAAACTTTATTTAAATTGGTTTATGGGTGATTAATAGTCAACATGAATATAGGTAGGTGTTATGTATTAGGTGACAAGTGGAATTTGTAGAAAAACCGAATCGGAAATCGGTTTGTCCGATTTCCGTCGGGTTCCAAAAAGTCGTATTTTTACATTAAGGAAAAGAGAGATAGAAGAGATGGGACTTACGGGTTTGGACAAGCTAAGGGGGCTAGGGAAGGTGGTGGTGGTCGATGCGTTGAAAACGTCGCGAAGGTTCTGATCCGGTCGCCGGAATCCGTCGTCGGTTTCGGCAGCGCTTCGCTTCTCGCTCTTTGCACCGAGTTCTCAAGAATTTGGGAGAGTGGACTTAGAGTTGTGAGGTAAAATGGTAGAGAGTAGGGATCTTTATATAGGGCAAGGCTAGGGTTAGGGTTTGGATTAAAAAATATTTTTAAAAAATGTAAAAATCATTAAAAATTCATTAAATTTGGTCTTAAAAGAAGATTAATGGAATATCTGTAACAGTACAGGGAATTTAGACTATGCAGAGGAAAAGACCAAGTCAACACGAAACTTTTTCGTGTTGACGACTCGGCCGAACGGCCGAGTCCGGCCGGCGGCGCCGGCCGATTCGGCCGAGTCGCCGGCCGACTCAGCCGAGTCAGGGCCGAGTCGGGTGCCGTTGGGTCGGGTTTGGTCTGGGGGAGGTTTTAGTATACTTTATTTTTTATAATTCGCAATAAATTGTGAGTTATGGCTTTTTGACCGTTTGACTTCACAAAAAATTTAAAACAAAATAATATAAAAATTATGTGGGGTATAGGATTCGAACTCTGGTGGCTTGGTTCAGCAATGCAAGATATTACCAATGAGCTACAAGCTCCTTCTTGAAATTATTGTGTTATTTAATTACTTAAAATGATAGCAGCAAGAGTAAATACTCCAAGTATACATTAAATTTTAAAGTAATTTCTTGTACACTACAAATGGAGTTATTTCATTCTTGTAGCTTGTAATTAAAAACAAAAATAATTACCTAAATCTTGTGCACATGCTAAAATACCCCTTTGTGGATTTTGAAAAAAATATTTGAAAAGTTTTATATAGGAAAAAGTGTATAAGAAATTAGGGTTGTTACACCCTGCAAATTAGCCTCCTCGGCCATTCCTGCTTGTTTTTCTGAGAATTTTTAATTCACAAAAATCCACTGTTTTGAAAAATGTACAGAGAAGGGTTTTGTCGGGGTTTACGGGTTCGATCGAACTTCTAATTTCGTCTACACTTCGCCTAAAGCTCTAGCTAGGCTCTGATACCACTGTAGGTCAGGCAGCCACCCCATCCAATGGGGTCACCGTGGCACCAACGGGTCCCTCAGCAGCTACTTTTTACGCATGCCCCCTCGCAAGGACTACAACCCGCCGGAACACCTTCCGGTCTCGGGACACCCTGGGGGTAAGAGCCTATACTTCGCCACACTGTCACACAGTGAGAACCCACCATAGGTCGACATCCAATGCCTAGTAGCTCTGATACCACTGTAGGGTTCCTAGGCACGCTCAAGAGGTCTCACAAGGAATCAACCATGCCAAATTCAATTTTTTTCATGTGCCTACAAACCCTAATACGGATCGTTAACTAGATGATAAGGCGATGCAAGCAAGTAAATAACTTTATTGCTAAAGGAAAGTGACTACAACCTTTGTAGATCCGGTCCTCCACTTCGTAGGCTCCGTGATGACGTCCCTCCGCTGTACCTATCGGAATCCGGACTCTTGCGGTGGTTTCATCGGAGAAAAGATCGGGCTAGGTCGTCGACTTCGATGCCGAAGATGATCTACGTCGAGGCAACTCAAGATAAAGCTCCACCTTCACCAAGTCATGAAACTTGTGAAGAAAATACCCTATACTACATGGCAAGTGGTAGAGGATGAAGAAATAGAAAGTGGGTTCACTTTAGAATTGGATTTCTCACTCTTTTCCTCATTTCACCATTGAAGCTAGAAAGCATTTTAAAGCTTGATGAAGATGATGAAGATGAAAGAATAAAAAGGATTAAGCTAAAAAAAAAATCCCATTCATTCTTATCATATTGCAACCTTGGTTAAGTGTAGAGAATGAACTAAGGTTAGTTGAATGGTTAGGTTTAGGAGATGAAGACAAAATGGTCATTAAGTCAAAGATGCATGAAGCATCAAGAAAGTTTCAAAAGCAACCATTTTGTTTTCCTTTTCTTTTAACCAAAATAAATAGATAAATAAATAAGTGAAAAGAAACCCTAACCATTCACTAAACATGGTTTAAGTCTTACACAAACCCAAGTTTGCATGTATCATCAAACATGATACAATTAAGTGTACAAAAATATATCACATATACAATGTGCACTTCAAGTGAGAAAATCCATTCAAAGTGAACAATATTAGTCAATGTAAAGTAATATATCTAATATATAATTATACATTAAATCATTAAATCAATACTTGATTTAACGATCCGGTCATATCGCATATAACCGACTAATATCAATAGTAACAACTTATCGAATCAACACTTGATCCGATAACCCGGCTATATCGCATATAACCGATCAATGGCACAAATCGCGAGAATAGAATCCAGTATCACATACTGGTATTATTCTCGGTCCCGCACATATCTCATATGCGCTCCTATTTCGTTTCGTTTGAGCCAGGAAACCTCTGTGTAGGACTCTAAAGACTCGTCAATACACCGGCAGCAGGTGATGATCATATCAAACACCCACAAGCCGCAAGCGGTCTGCTAAACGTAACGGCCATCCGGGTATTGAGCGATCAGAAGATCAACGAGCAAGTCCTCTCACACTCCTGTGAATCCAACCAGTAACACTTACCGTACAGTCCGGTCTGTTCATCTGATATGTCGCATATCTCGCCTAGGAGTGGTAAACGTCAGACCCCAATAGCTCGATAAGTCGTGTCGATATGAGGTCTATAACAGTTCGAGAAACCACTGGTAACACTTACCAGTAAATCTCAGCAACCCTGGCCAGGGATTTCCGGTTATAGCCAATCGAACACAGCGCAACATCAACTCCCTATACCGGGAGAGACGAATCCCCTCCTATCGCTCATTGCCTCCATGTGATTCGGGACTGTACCCAAAAACCACCGTTTTGCACGCCCTCTTGGACGTGGTAAGGTGGAAATCAAAGCACAGTGGGAATCACACAAGACTCTATGACGATCTCGGGTCAACAGACTACTCTGTACTAGTGTCATCAGAGAACTGCCATCCGACGTAAGGTATATTACCATCTGGGAGTTCTCGGCGAGTCCGTCCAGTGTACCCAGTCTCCACTGAGCACCCGTATATCATCTCTGATGTCAAACACCAATGGATATGGGATCATCCATCACCCATCTGTATGGGTCGAGAAGGTATACGCTAGTCTACACTAGTATATCGATGCCCTGTCTCGATACACCCACGACTAGGGACCTTGAAGGATGTACTTATGGACTACTATGTCCCCACTAGTATGATCCGCATCATAGTCTAGGTAGTCAAGTACACATCCTAAGGGCTTTACCAACATGTAACAGAGAGACAATCAGTGTATACGTTAAGGTAAATAGTAACCAGATAGCATACTATCATGTCGAGCAAGAAAGTCCTCCCTATATATGTCCAAGCATCCACTACAATATACATCCTATGTATAGTAATGGCCTCTAGGGCATACATATAACTAACAATCTCCCACTTGCACTAGGGCCTGTTCCCCTCCGAACGGCGGCCGAGACGCGGGGACGTCCATGCCTGAGGTTCGGGGCAGATGCTAATTGGTGCTATCCGTCCACCTCTCCGAAGATGCCAAGTTGATTTATGGCACCGTGTATCGAAGGTTTGAGCGGATGCGTCCGATGTAGCAGACTTCGTCAGATTCCCCCTCACTTGAGGGGTTTTTTTTTATTGTGGGGACGCTCTTTCCTGCAGGCGCAAGCCCCTGCAGTTAATTACGCTACCGCGTTGCGGTAACAACTTTCTCCTTCTCCAGATGGTCACTTCGTGTCGTGTGTTTTTGTTTTATTTGTAGTTGCCCGTGGATTGTATACGGAGACTGAGTTATGTCGTCGCCCGTAGGACGTGGACTAGTCCAAATCCGTATTTATCTTAGATTTGGGTATTTGAGGATACGTTAGCCATATTTGAGGCTAAGATCAACTCAAACGTTTGTTAAGGATACGTTAGTCTAACTTGAGACTAAGATCAACTTAACGGGATCGTTTAGATCCGACAAAAGAGCATTTGGGGCTCTATTACTCCAGTTTAGGGACATAGTGGTCCATTGAATGTATGGCCGTCGGGACCCGTCACCTCTCTGACGACGTTGAAGGATTACAACGACAAATATCAGAGGAGTTCAGAGATGTACCCTTGAACCGAAGTTGATTGGGAGGATTCATGGTCCAGTCTGTTTGAAGGTTTAAGAATACGTTAGCCATATTTGAGGCTAAGATCAACTTAAACGGGATCGTTTAGATCCAACAAAAGAGCGTTTGGGCTCTATTGTTCCAGTTTAAGGACATAGTGGTCCATTGCTAGTTTAAGGACATTGCGGTCCGTAGGTAGTTTAAGGACATTGCGGTCCATAGGTAGTTTAAGGACATTGCGGTCCATTGTTAGTTTTAAGACATCTCGGTCGAGGTTAAGGACGTCGTAGTCCATGGGTTTAAGGACCCCACAGTCCGTTGTTAGTTTTAAGACATCTCGGTCGAGGTTAAGGACGTCGTAGTCCATGGGTTTAAGGACCCCACAGTCCGTTGTTAGTTTTAAGACATCTCGGTCAAGGTTAAGGACGTCGTAGTCCATGGGTTTAAGGACCCCACAGTCCGTTGTTAGTTTTAAGACATCTCGGTCAAGGTTAAGGACATCGTAGTCCATGGGTTTAAGGACCCCACAGTCCGTATCAATATGTGGTCATCGGGACCCGTCACCTTTTTGAAGACGTTGAGGGATTACAACGCCAAGTATCAAAGGAGTGAAGAGATGTACCCTGGAACCGGAGTGGATTAAATAGCCTTTGGCCCAATTTGGGATCAAGACCAATTGATTATGTTATGAGCCCATTAGCCCAGTTAATTACGAATTGAGGACTTATGGCCATCTTGGGCTAAGTCCAATCATGTCTGGAATATTGACTTCCTGTTGGTCCCTTGAAGGAGAGGCTTTGCCTCTATCCATTCGGCCAATTGGGCCAGTGTCTAATGTTAAACACTAAAGACGAATCAGTGTTGAACACTGGGAATAAGATTGATAAGTTAGTGTTTCAACACTAAAAGATAGTTGGTGTTAAACACCAGCAACCAGGCTTTCAGATTAGTGTTGAACACTAAAACAGTCCAGTGTTAAACACTGGCAACAGGAGTCCCAAACTAGTGTTGGACACTACGGTAATCAGTGTTGAACACTGCAAATATAGTTCTGTGCTTAGTGTTGCACTAAGGCCAAACAATGTTTTGTCACTGAATACAGGGGTTCCGTTTTAGTGTTTAATCACTAAGGCAAGAGGGGTCACGTGGCAACACGTGAGAGCGCCCTCCCTTCACTTGTTCTTCTGAGACTGCATCTTTTAGAGCATCACGTGCCATCACGTGACGGGGATTCAAGCGCTTATGTGTTAAAGCTTCTGTCAAGAGTCACGTGAGTCACGTGAGGCACTGCCTCCAGAGGGCTTTCTGTAGATCTTTTTTTTTGGGGGGGGGGGGAGGGTCACGTGGTGGCACGTGATCCTGCCTCTATGTATGTTGTTTAGAAGATCTGTTAATCTTTTTTCAGGAATTAAATTCCTCGTAGGGTTAAACCCTAATAAAAAGCTTTAAATTCCAGAGGAATTAAATTCCTACTTCCTTTTGAAGATTTATATTCTGGAATAGAGTTGAACTCTGAATTTTCTGTAGGAATTAAATTCCTCATATATGTGGAGAACTGAATAGGGTTAAACCCTAATAAAAGCTTTAAAGAATTAAATTCCCATTCTCGGTTAAAGAATTATGATTAAGGGAATTAAACTCCCGTTGTTTCAACAGAACTAAGTTCTTAATTAGGGTTAAACCCTGTTTCTTTTTGTTCTGAAGGAATTAAATTCCCATAACATAGGGTCAAGCCCTAGTTTTATTTTAAAGGAATTAAATTCCTATAGTTCTGTGAGAATTGAATTCTCGTGCTTCCGTTCCCTCTCTATGCTTTGGATCTGCATGGCAGGATCTCAACCCATTGAGAATTAAATTCTCAACTCAAGGGGAGATGTGCACTTTACAGATCCTCCATCAAAGAGAGAAGAAATATGTCCCTCTGTTCTATATCAGAGTTAAACTCTGTCGAAAATTAAATTCTCTTTTCTTTCAAGAAGCCTTCCTTCTCTTACCTAGGGTTTTCTTTTTGCAGAATATCCAAATTCCTCAAAATATCGAGGCTCTCTCTCTTTTCTTCCTTCTGCCTCTCTATATTTTTGCGTGTCTCTTGGCTCCTATTTATAGGAGAAGCAGCCGAGTCAGTTAGTTTTTTGACGAATCTTCATTGAGAGATTTGATTTGCATCCATCATTCGTTTTGGACCTTTAGATTATTAGGTGAATTTTATTCACCATTGGATTTCAAATCCAGGGATTCTCCTTTGTTATTTCTGTTAGATTTAAAGGGGAAATCTTTCCAAGTTCAGGATTTTTCCATAGATAGATGATATTCAATCATCTTTAAATCTTTAATTCGGTTGGTTCCAGATAATCGCTTTCCTTTGGAAAGATTTGAATCTCTTTCAGAATTTAATTCTGTTAACAAAATGGGCTTTGAAAGCCGGTCACGTGTGACCTCGTGACCCATGGTCACGTGTGGGCACGTGACCCTCTTGGAACGAGCCTTCTTCCTTCTTTTTACGCTCTGTCTTCTGGTTGCTGCTTAACTATCACGTGCCACCACGTGACAACTGATCACGTGTGAACACGTGACCCTGGCATGGAGCCTTCTTCTCGATTTAACCGGAGAATGAGTCTGATATTTTGAGTGTCACGTGCCAACACGTCTGAAGCCTTTTTCTTGATTTGCTCAGGGAGCTGTTGGTTTTGAAGCCGCTTTTGATTGTCACGTGCCAACACGTGACCCAGGTCACGTGGGAGCACGTGACCCTTTCTGAAGCCCCTTTTCTTTGATGTATTTGGGAAACTGAATTTACCTTGCTGATGCTTTTAGGTGTCACGTGCCAACACGTGACTGCTGGTCACGTGTAAGCACGTGACCCTCTGCTGAAGCTTTTTCCATAAGCTTTTCTGATTTTAAATCAGGAAACAAATGCCCCCACAGCGTTGTTCTCACGTGTCCGCACGTGAGTGCAACGCTGTCACCTTTTGTGACCGTTGGATTCCTTTAGGGATTTGGGGAGATGAATCGTTTCCATCGCCTTCTATAAATACCCATGTCTCTTCAGAAGAGCCTTCACTTTGCTCATCTTCTTCCCTCGAGAGCTTTTTCCTTTGAGAATTTAATTCTCGTTTCCAGAGCTTAGTTCTCTGTCTCAGACATTTTTCCAGAGTTTAACTCTGTTGAAGGATCCCTTTTCCTCAGGTAATAATGTTGAACGGCTGAAGCACCTTCGTTAAAAGAACTCTCTGGATTTTAAATCCACATTAAGGATTTCACAAAGAACCCATTTTTTTTTTAATTTCTTTAACCTCCATCAGTAGATCTCTTGGGGTCGGATGATCCTTGGGGAGATGATGATGGCGATTCAACTCCATGGAATTTAATTCCATCCCAAAATGCTTTCTGGGAATTTAATTCCCTTTTCTTAATAAGGAATTTAATTCCAATGAAGGGCTCGATTTCTTCACACGGAGGCTTCTTGGGGTCTCTTGGCCCGAGGTTGTTCTCCTGCAATTAATGAAATAGGAACTTTCTAATGATTCTCATGACCTTTATTTCAGGTATCATGGATGCCCATCTGTATGGTCTTGACGAGATCATTTCCTATGGGAATATTCGTGTATTGGGCCGCAGTCAGAACCAGGAGTTCACCGATGCTCAGTGTGCCGAGATCATGAGCCGCTTTGACGAGTACATCCATCGGCTACTCCCCCGTCGCTCTTCTCTTCTGAGGCTGATCGTGCTGGCGATCCGGGAGGCACTTCCTCTCTTTTGTACCGGCATACCGCTCGGGGCCTTGGACACTGCTGAGGATAAGGTGCACTCGGTGTACCTGATGGGTTTGATCTCAAAGAGGAGGCGAGATCACCTCATCGATCTCTTGCACCAAGTCTTTCAGCAGTCAGCCATACTTGCCGCCTATCGGAGGGTGGAGGACATTCGTGAGGATCCCGACGCTTGCGACCGCGAGAGGAAGCACACTCGGGAGGTTCGAAATGCTTGGAGAATCTTGGACAAAGTTAATCTTGAGTTTCTCAACCCATGCCCCGCGTCTGAAGTCTTACCATTGTAAACGTGTCCTCTTTATTTTGTATGAACTTCTTGAAAGATTCAGCGACAAGTTTTATTATGTTTTTCCATGTTTGCATGCCTTTCTCTGGGATTTTATCATTTTGCTACTGTTGTTGTTGGTGCTTTCAATATGCAGGGTGTTACTCCATTTTTCTTTTGTTTTAGTGTACATCAGGTTTAGGCCTCACGTATTCTGCACGTGGGGTCCCTTGACGGGGCTGTTCACAAAATCTTCCCATGCCCTATTTTCAGTGCACAATATCAGACGCAGAAAAAAGGGCCTTGGAAATAGTTCCATCTCCTTGATTTTCGATGCCTTTCCTTTTTTGGGCCTTGGAAATAGCTTCACCATGCAAGATTTTCCGCGCACAGCACTTAATGCACTTCTTTATATTCTTGAGGCCATAGCCTATTTTCTCCTCACAGAGAAATTCATTCCCATATTGACGTGATTTAATTTGAGGAGTATCTGAGTGCTATGGCCTGCAACCGTCCACACGCTCGTCGACAGCCATGGGAAGTGCCTATCGAGGAGATGATCCCCCGCTTTGCTGCTCGGTTAGTGATCCACTTCTTACCGACGACGAATGCGACTCAGCCATGCATGAACACTCGATCCGTAGGGGGTCCCCCCTCCCGATGGGTTCCTTCTGGCTCCGGATGATTCTCACGGCCGTGCTTGCCGACATCCCTCCTCACCCGGCGGAGATGACCCTGGCGATGCTCGACGCGGCGGAAGAAAAGCTCGAGGGCTTTCATGAAGCGTGCCTGATTACTCAGGCTTTGAAGGATTGCTCAATTCATCTGCTGAGCCAGATCAAGGCCCGGCGAGCTATTATGTCTACTTTCGCGGACGAACACGGCGCCAATCGATGGGGAGCGACTCCTCGTGAGAACCGTCGCTTTGATGTGCTGGAGAAAGCAGAGAGGGAGATGGAGAATTTTGTCCTCTGCTTCGTTAACCCCTGTGCCGTTGATCCCATGTTTGGTGACCTTTTCCGTTAGCGTAGAACATTTTTAAATTAGTCCCTCCCTTTTTTTTTTGCTTTATGCCGAACTTCCATATAGGCTTGGTACTAGTATGTATGTTTCCGCTTGCATAAATAAACTTCATATTCTTCTCATGAGAATTTTCTTTAGCTGCAAATGCTATCATTACTTTCCTGCGCATCAGACCTTTTTGGGTATTATGAACGTTCATGCGATTGCAAATGCTATTATTATTATTATTTTCTTTTTGAATACTCATATGATTGCGAACGCATGCTTGAAATATGTCGGAAATCTTTCTTGTTGCCTTTCACGTCAGGTGATGTGAGCGCGTTTTAGATCGATTATTCCCGTCGACTGGAAGCCTATTTATACGGTCTTGTAAATGTCTTGTTTCCAAGGCTGTGGTCACGAAAGCGAGCTTACGTGGCCTGATAGAGCGACACGTAGCGAACATATTGTTGTGCGAGAAGAGGGTTCGGCCGTAAATTTTCGGAGAGAGAGCTAGCTGCTAAGGCGCTGAGCGAGCTTCATGCCAGCCTCACAGCCAAAGCCAACAAGGCATACGAACTCTGGCGGGTGCTTCGGGAGTCCATAAAAGAGGTAGTGGCTCTCGATAAAGCTGCCACGTTCACTCGTGAGAGGGTCGAGGCTCATAAAGCCACCGAGAAAGAGCTCGAAGCTCGGCTTGCTTCGCATCAGGCTCAGCAAGCTCAGGCGGAGGCTCGTCTTCTGGAGATCTTGCGTCATGAAGCCGTGGCTCAGCAACAGAACGATGAGCTGGTAAAATTACTGCACCGCCCGCCGGCTTGAGGACTTGTATCTTTTCCCCTTTTTTGTACGTACTCATGGATAAAAGTATCTTTCTTTTTTGTTTCTTTCATGAATTGTACTTTGTATCCATTTTGGTTTATGAATAAAAGATATATTTTTCTTCTTAACGATGTGTCCCCTTTCATTGAATGCGTTTGTGGACAATTTATCTTGATCTCCTCGTAGGGCAGCGATAGCTTAAGACTCAGGGTTAAGATCTGCTTCCTAAGACTTTTGCATTTTAAGAGCCACAAGGGTCTCATAAAGAGCTTTTCTCCCTACAGGTCGAGAGGATCCCATAGGTGTAAGTCCTTCTTAAGAATCGTGAAGGTTCTTAAGTGGGTTTTCCCTTGAAAGTCGTAAGGATCTCACAAGAGAGTTTTTCTTCCTCGCAGGTCGTGAGGACATGCAGGTGTTGGATGTGGTCGCCCTTATCCGTGTTTCACGGGGTCAGGGGTCGCTCAAGGTATCGTAGTTTAAAGACATCACGGTCAAGGTTAAGGACCTGATAGTCCGTGGATTTAAGGACTCCACAGTCCGATGTTAGTTTTAAGACATCACGGTCAAGGTTAAGGACCTCATAGTTCGTGGATTTAAGGACTCCACAGTCCGATGTTAGTTTTAAGACATCACGGTCAAGGTTAAGGACCTCATAGTCCGTGGATTTAGGGACTCCACAGTCCGATGTTTGGTCGCAGGGACCCGTCACCTCTTTGAAGACGTTGAGGAATTACAACGCCGAGTATCAAAGGAGTGAAGAGATGTACTCTTTAACCAAGGGAGAATCCGTAGGGAACCGGGATGGTTGATCGTTAGTTTTAAGACATTGCGGTCGAGGTTAAGGACGTCATAGTCCGTGGATTTTAAGGACTCCACAGTCCGGTATTTGCTCTGGATGCTTCACACGGGTTCACTGCCGTGCTCGGCGAGGACCAGGCTCCGCTCTGGGCGTTTTCCGCGGGGTCAAAGAGTGACGTTATCCGCGTTCCACGTAACCAGGAATTTTGCACTAGATGCTTCACACGGGTTCACTGCCGTGTTCGGCGAGGACTAGGCTCCGCTCTGGATGCTTCACACGGGTTCATTGCCGCGCTCTGCGAGGACCAGGATCCGCTCTGGATGCTTCACACGGGGTCAAAGAGTGACATTGTCCGCGTTCCACGTAACCAGGAATTTTGCACTAGATGCTTCACACGGGTTCACTGCCGTGCTTGGCGAGGACTAGGCTCCGCTCTGGATGCTTCACACGGGGTCAAAGAGTGACATTATCCGCGTTCCACGTAACCAGGAATTTTGCACTAGATGCTTCACACGGGTTCACTGCCGCGCTCGGCGAGGACTAGGCTCCGCTCTGGATGCTTCACACGGGGTCAAAGAGTGACATTATCCGCGTTCCACGTAACCAGGAATTTTGCACTAGATGCTTCACACGGGTTCACTGCCGCGCTCGGCGAGGATTAGGCTCCGCTCTGGATGCTTCACACGGGGTCAAAGAGTGACATTATCCGCGTTCCACGTAACCAGGAATTTTTCACTAGATGCTTCACACGGGTTCACTGCCGCGCTTGGCGAGGACTAGGCTCCGCTCTGGACGTTTTCCACGGGGTCAAAGAGTGACGTTATCCGCGTTCCACGTAACCAGGAATTTTGTCGATTGTATCCGCATTTCACGGGATGGAGGTTTGACTGTTGGCTATATGTATACCGCCGAGCCATGGAACTGGGAGTTGCCGCTGTTTCGTTTAGCTTGAAGTTGTGTCCGTCGTTACGAGACGAGTGTTGAGACGATCTCCAGGTCTCCTTTGGCACGTCGAGATTTGGCTTCTTCTTCTTTGGTGAAACCAGGGGGGGGGGGAAGAGTGCGACCCTTTCTTTGTTTGCGCCCCTGGATTGTATACAGGGATTGATGTAGCATCACCTGTAGGGCAAAAAGTTTCATTCTTTCATCATTTTTTTATTCTTTCCGCGATGCTCTATCATTTCGGCATTTTATATCGCGAAAATCGCGATTGCCCAATCATTTCGGCTATTTTTCGCGGTGCCCAATCATTTCGGCTATTTACTTTATTTTTACTCGCTGCTTTTTATTGCGAGTTGCCCAATCATTTCGGCTATTTTTCATGCATACATTTTTTTTACTTGCTGATTTTTATTGCAAGTTGCCCCATCATTTCGGCTATTTCGTATGCACGTATGGCTTGCTGTTTTTTTTTTTATATATCGCGAGTGTGGAACTTGGGATCTGATACCAATCTTAGCATCAGCATCGCTGCGACTGGAATATTGCCAGGAGCGAATCATCATTTGCCATGAAAGAACTTGGGATTTGATACCGGTTTAGGCATCAGCATCGCTGCAACTGGAATATTGCCAGGAGCGAATCATCATTTGCCTCTGTCGATGTTGAACAAAGGTGGCTTAGCAAACAGGGTTAAGGTCCTGTCGACTAAGGCTTTTGACTTCATGAGCCGTAAGGGTCTCACAAAGGTATTTCTCCCTACAAGTCGTGAGGATCTTATAGGTGTATTTTCTCCCTAGGAATCGTGAGGGTTCCTAAGTGCATTGTTCCTCTGTAAGTCGTAAGGATCCTACGGGAGGGTTTTCTCCTTGTAAGTCGAGAGGATTTACAAGGGTTGTTTACCATGCAAACATATCCCTAGTCTCGGATGGGACTTAGTTAGGGGAATGTTTATTCGCGTCCGTGGATTGTATACAAGGGTCAATATTGGACTACTTGTAGGGCATCATCGAAGGTTGTGGGGGATTGCTTAAGCACAGGTTTAGGTCTCTGTAACTTAAGACTTTCAAATCTTACGAGCCGTGAGGGTCCCATAAGAGAGTTCTCCTTGCGAGTCGTGAGGATCTCGTAAGTGTATTTTCTCCTTAGGAATCGTGAGGATTCCTAAGTGTGTTGCTCCTTTGTGAGTCGTAAGGATCTCACGCAGGTGGTTTCTCCTTACAAGGTCGAGAGGACCCTATAAGTGTCTTTTGACGAGGTTGCGCCCTTTCGGGTTTTCACAAACACTCGCCGGTAGTCCTGCTGTTTTTACTCACGGAGCCCTTTTGGGTTTTCATCCGTGCCCATTTTGCTCATGGACATACCGTTTTTTTTTAATTCTTTTTCTCTTCTTTTTTTTTACAAGGTCGCGCCCTTTCGGGTTTTCACGAATACTTGCCGGTAGCCCTGCTGTTTTTACTCACGGAGCCCTTTCGGGTTTTCATCCGTGCCCTTTTTGCTTATGGACATACCGTTTTTTCATCATTTTTTTTATATTTTTCTTTTTCTCCTTTTTTTTTATCTCGTCAGCCTAAGGATGCTGCGGTAGTAGTTTAGGGACGTTTCGGTCCGTCGTTAGTTTAAGGACATTTCGGTCCGTCGTTAGTTTAAGGACGTATCGGTCCGTGGTTAGTTTAAGGACGTATCGGTCCATTGTTAGTTTAAAGACGTTTCGGTCCGTTGTTAGTTTAAGGACATTTCGGTCCGTTGTTAGTTTAAGGACATTTCGGTCCGTTGTTCAGGGGAGGGCCGGCTACTGCTTGTAAAGTCTAAGCTTAGGAAGATAGCGAGCGGACATAGTCGTCGTCATCTATCATTGACCCAGGCTGTGGCTCATTAAGCATAGTACTTCTTTAAGAAGTGGCCGTTTATTGGCCTGAAAGGCCTTTCACCGTGCATGTCCATGAGTAGATAGGCTCCACCCTGGTAGACCTTGTCTATGATGTACGGGCCTTCATAGTTTGGCTCAAATTTTCCCCGCTTGGCACGATTGGGGATCATAGGTCTTTTGACCACTAGTACGAGTTCGCCTTGGCGGAATGTCCTCGGCCTGGTCAATCTTTCATACGAGCGCGTCATCTTTGCTTTGTAGGCTTCTAGATGTTGTTGCGCTATGAGCCGGATTTCATCGAGGGCATCAAGCTCCTCAAGCCGAAGGTGAGCGTTTTCTTCGTCCGTCAGCTCGCAGTGGACTGCCACTCGTAGAGAGGGTAACTCTATCTCGAGGGGGAGCACTGCTTCCGTCCCAAATACCAACGCGTACGGCGTTGCGTTCGTGGCCGTCTTGAATGTAGTTCGATAAGCCCAAAGGGCTTCTTGCAGCTTCTCGTGCCAGTCTCTCTTGTTCCGGGAAACGGTCGTTTTTATGATCTTCGTCAAGGTCTTATTGAAGGCCTCGGCCAGACCGTTAGCTCGTGGGTTGTAAACTGAAGAATATCTCCAGTCTATATTGTGCTGCCGCGCGAAGCGGCTAATCTTATGGCTTCTGTAGGCTGGCCCGTTATCGGATATAATCCGCCGTGGGGTTCCAAACCGAAAGATGACGTGCGTCTTGAAGAAGTGGAGGATATTCTCTGTCTTCACTTCCCTCAGCGGTACTGCTTCTGCCCATTTGGAGAAGTAATCAGTTGTCGCCAGGATGAAACGATGTCCCCGGGACGATGCTGGCTCGATGGGGCCAACTATGTCAGTCCCCCACATTTCGAATGGCCAGCTGGCCACCGTTGGGTGTAGTGGGTTCGGATGTTGGTGGATAAAGTCTCCATGAATCTGGCACGAGTGGCATTGCTTCGCATACTCGAATCAGTCCTGGGTCATCGTGGGCCAATAGTAACCCATCCGTTTAATTTTTAACTTCATCTTTGGGCCTGCTTGGTGAGAACCGCAGAGTCCGTCGTGAACTTCTTGAACGCCTCTTTCTGCTTCGTCAGGTCCTAGGCATCTCAGCCATAGAGAATCAAACGATCTTTTGTATAGAGTGTCATTAACAAAAGAAAAAAATAGAGCTCGTTTGATGAGCCGATGTCTTGAAGACGCTTCTTCGGGCATTCGGTGGGACTTAAAGTAGTCTATGAAGACTTCCCTCCAGTCCTCGGCCTTCTCGCGGTCTTTTATTTGTAGGGTCGCCTGCTCAGTCGCTCCCTTCTCTTTATATAATTCCGGAGGTATTTCTACCGGGGCGAGCACTCGACGGCTTTGTACCACGATTCTGACGTCATCAAGGTTCTCGTCAGCCAGTTCTTTAGCAAGTTTGGCCAACGCGTCTGCTTTACTGTTTTCTGCACGCGGTATGTTCTCCAAAGTATAGGAGGGAATTTGGGTCAATAGTTGTTGCACCTTTTCGCCGTACTTCACCAATTCTGGTTTGCACGTTTGGTAGTCACCATTTACTTGACTAACGACCAATTGGGAATCCTCGTATATAAGGAGATTTTCGATTCCCATGTCGATGGCGATCTCGAGGCCTGCTATCAGAGCTTCGTATTCAGCTTCATTGTTTGTCCTCGGCTCTGTTAAGGAGAAGGCGAAGCGCATTATCCCTCCTTGTGGAGTTGCGAAGATGAGGCCTATCCCCGATTTGATCATTGGGATACCCTGTTTCTGTTTCTTTACAGAGGATGCTCCATCGAAATAGAGTTCCCATCGGGTACTACCGCCGCCAATCGCATCAAATGCATGCTCGTCTGGCAACTCGCAGTTCAGAGGAGAACCAGCAGGTACTGGATGCTCAGCGAGGAAGTCGGCAATGGCCTGGCCTTTCACTGCCTTAAAAGGTCGATACGTTATTGAGAACTCCATCAGGAGTAGAGCCCATTTAGCGAGTCGACCCGTCAATATAGCCTTTGACATCAGATATTTAAGAGGGTCCACCTTCGAGATGAGACGGACTTCATGTGCCAACGCATAGTGCCTGAGCTTTGTTATCGCGAAGATTAACGCCAAGTAATGTTTTTCAATGGGAGAGTAGTTGCTTTCTGCCCCCAGCAGAACTCGACTTAAGTAGTATAGTGCTCTTTCTTTCCCTTGGTCGTCCTCTTGTGCCCATAATGCGCCTAAAGAACCTTCGAGGGCGGTTGTATAAAGAATGAGAGGTTTTTCTTTAACCGGAGCAGCCAACACCGGCGGGTTCTGCAGGTATTGCTTGATCTCGTCTAGCGCGCTTTGGCATTTTTGATCCCAGACGAATGGGGTTCCCTTCTTCATCAGGTGACTGTAAGGACGGCATTTGCCTGAAAGATTAGCGATAAACCGCCGGATGTATGCGAGCTTCCCTTGGAGAGACCGCAACTGTTTGAGGGTTCTTGGCGGAGGCATTTCCATGATCGCCTTGATCTTAGATGGATCTATTTCGATGCCTCGATGTCGGATGATGAATCCCAGGAATTTACCCGAGGAGACTCCAAACGCGCATTTGAGGGGATTCATCTTCAAATTATATTGACGAAGGCGTAGAAAGACAGTCTCCAGATGTTTTAAATGCTCTTCGTACGACATGCTCTTCACTACAAGGTCATCGATATAGCACTCGACGATGTCATGTATGAGATCGTCGAAGATCTTTGTCATGGCCCTTTGATAGGTAGCACCGGCGTTCTTTAGACCAAAGGGCATAACCCTGTAGCAGAATATACCCAAAGGGGTCCGGAAAGCGGTGTGCTTCTGGTCTTCGGGATGCATCTTTATCTGATTGTATCCTGATAAGCCGTCCATAAAGGAGAAAACCTCATGAGTGGACGTGTTATCTATCATTAGCTCGGTTACCGGTACTGGAAAATCGTCCTTCGGGCAAGCTTTATTGAGATCCCTGAAATCCACGCATATGCGTACCGTCCCATTTTTCTTCATTACCGGGACGATATTGGCGATCCAGTCGGGATATTGGACTTCTTGGATAAATCCAGAATCGATCAGCTTCTTGACTTCGGCGTTGATGCTCATTTCAAGCTCGAGCCGCATCCTTCTTGGCGCCTGCTTGACCGGCTTGATATCCGGGGATATTGCTAACTTATGCACAGCAATCTCCGGATCTAATCCTGGCATCTCGGAGTAGTTCCACGCGAAGCAGTCTTTATGTCATAGAAGCACGTTCTTTAAAGCAGCCACCCTTTCCTCAGATAGCAGCTCGCTGACAAATGTCGGTCGCGGGTCGTCTGCCGATCCCAACTCAATCTTCTTGAGGTTATCTGCAGTAGTATGTATGCCATCTTCCAGTTCTTTCGGAGCTAGCGGAAATTCTGAGACCACCTCATCATCGCTGTTCTCAAAGCACCAGGGAAGGTCATCCATATTCTCGGGCTCTTCTTTTAATATCGTAATCGTGTAACAGGTGCGAATCCGCTTCCAGGACTGAGGTGGATCTGGTTTTGCTTTTGCGGCTTTGGGTTCGTGCTTTTGCGGCGGCGTTACCCTCCAGCCGTCGGATAAGGCGAATCTGTCAAGCTGATACTGATCCTCGACCTAATTCTTGAAGGCAAAGCAATCTTCGAGAGAATGACCTATCACTCGATGGTAAGAGCAATAGTCTGGGAGTGAGGCTTCGCCTGCTTGTTCGGGGTGTTTAGACTCCGGCAATGTAAGCATTTGGTGCTTTAGGGCAAGATCGAGTATCTTCTTCGTCTTTTCCCGAGGAAACGAGTATGCTCGATCCATTTTCTTCATGAGGGATAGGTCAATAACGCTCGATTCCCATTTGCGTGGCTTCTTAGTCCTGCTTTGCTGCTGTTGAGCGCCTTTTTGGCCTTTCGACTTATTTCTGCTTTTGCGTTGAGCCTTCTTTACATCAGGTTGACAAGGAGCGGCATTTTCATCTTTTACAGCCTGTTGAAGAAGGCGTTGCGTCTTGGCTTTCTCGTAGATGGCCGTCTCGCGGTTGTGGTCTTCCCGAGCTTTCTGACCCACTTTCCTGATAGGGTTGTCCATTCGTTGTTCAAACGACGGACTCGGCATTTCAATCGCGGGATCTAGTTTTGATGAGGGGTTGGCATCTCCTGACAGGGCGTCCTCTTCTTCATCAAAAGTATATATAGCGTAGATGCTGTGGGCCCATCCCCGTTTTCCGATTCTCGCGTATCCAAGCCCAAGTGTTTCCATTTTCCCGTTAGGCAATTTGCGTTGAGTCCCAGGGACATCCCAGATCCTGTTGTAGAACCCAGCTTGTCGAACAGTCTGTTTTAAGGGTACTCCTTGGCGCTTCAATAGCCTCTTTAATCCATTTGTATAGTATCTGGGCAGACGGATGGGTTGGAGCCTGTCGAGTGTAGCATCCGCGCCGTGCCAGATCTCTTTCTCTACTTTCGACTCTGAGGATTGGTAGAATAGGATCACCTTCTCACCCCTTTGCCTGGGAGGGACGTAAAATGTTCACAGGTCCTGCACATTGTGAGCTTGAAGTGTGTCGAGATCCTTGTAGTGTTCTCGCGGTACCATGGTGATTTGCAAACTATGGTCATCGCCAGGGGGTGTTTGTATTGACAGCCGATTGGAGAACACGGCATTAACTTCATCTTCTGAATCACTTCCGAAGACCAACATGGGGACGGACGTCCCCAGGTTGTTGCGTTGAGATGGCCCTGCATAAACTATCTCTTCCTCTTCTTCGGTATCGCTCCCGAAAACAGGGATGGTGGCGGCGGTTTTGTTTTCCGGGTTGCGACACCTTTCTGTATCCTCGAAATCTGGCAAAAAGTACTTCGTATCTTCGTATTTGCGGACTTCGTTCACGGAGAATGGGTTCAACTCACCTGTTACGGTATACTCGAAACCATCCTTAAAGTACTTCATACACTGATGTTGCGTAGAAGGGATGATGTTGTACTCGTGTAGCCAAGGACGGCCGAGTAAGGCGTTGTAGCAGGTCTTGGCTTCAATGACATGGAATTTGACGTCTGTGACGAGAAGTCCGAAGCGTAATGTTAGTATTACAGATCCGAGAGTCCGTGACGATTGTGAATCGAAACCGGAGATAGTGATTTTGTCACGAGCGAGGTGCTGCACACTCATACAGAT
Organism: Agapanthus africanus; assembly: GCA_030015575.1. Lineage (NCBI taxonomy): Eukaryota > Viridiplantae > Streptophyta > Magnoliopsida > Asparagales > Amaryllidaceae > Agapanthus > Agapanthus africanus. Next base: position 642,155,493 of record CM057343.1, read on the forward strand.
TTCCTTCAACACCCGAACATTAAGGAGATTGACGGAGAATCCATTATCCACCAGGATCTTGCCTATCCTGATATTATGGCAGTATCCAGAGACATATAGGGGACGGTTGTGGTCGCACGTCCCGAGAAGGAGGTGTTCGTCACCGAAAGTGATGTCAGCCGTGTGCACTTCCTCTAGTTCATCCTTCATCCTTTCAGTGGCGAGGAAGGCTTGAAATTGCTCAGGTTCTTGTAACGCCTTAATTAGTGAGTCTCGCGCCTCTTTTGATAATAGGAGGGCATCGAGAATGCTAAGCTGAGAAGGTAGCTTCCTTAGGTGCGCTAGGATGTTATAGTCCACTTTACCCTTTCTAGGAGGGTCTTTGGCAGCCAGCTCTCTCATGACTTGGTCATCTAAAGTGATATCTTCAGTGACCTTTTCCTTTCCCTTATCTTTCCTACTCGCGGGCCCGAGATTCTTTTCTGGGAGTGTGCGATTGCGCAGCTGAATGTTCTCGCAGGCCTCCGATTTCTCCTTTTTCCCTAAAACAGATTCTTTAAAGAGAGGGCCCAGAGCCATTTCTTCATCAGAGTCGCTCCCAAAGGTGAAAACTTGTGACCCCCTGGCGTTAACCATATAATAGTTGCCAGTAGTTCTGTTGTGCCCATCGACGGTACTTCTTCGCTCCCGACGGATCTTGCGTTTCATGCGCTTAAAATGTTGCCGATGAGCAACATATCCTTGCCACCATATCTTAAAGGCGTCGCACTCCTCCGTGGGGTGTGAGATTTTCCGATGATATGCGCAATAATCAGGGTGCCTCTCCACCCCATCGTGCGTGTTTCCTTCCGAGGGTGGTAGCTTCATTCCCATTGACATGGTTTTGGCAAACCTTTTTCTCTTCTTGAATATCTTCTTGTCTACTTTGGATGCCTTTCGCTCTGGCAGGGGTAGTTCAACTCTTTCGTTCAGTCGCCTGTGTTTGGCTCCTTCTGAAGCGGCCATTTCACGCTCCTGATCCGCTTTACTTTTTAGGCGAATCTCGTCTAGAAAAGCGTCGATCATTTCGTCTGTTGGCCATGTACGCTCTGGTACAGGCTCTGCCTCCAGCTTCTTAGTGCCAGGAGTTTTCCCATCATCGGTAAACGAGTGGGAGATTACGTTACAACTCGCCACATATCCTTTGGATTCATCCGACGAGCTCTCTCCATCATCTTCCTCTTGAAAGATGTGGTTGAGGAACTCTTGCAGTGTGACAGGAGTTCGCGCCTTTTGATTGTATTCTTCCAGCGCGTCGATTTGCTTCTGCAAGTTCGTGTGCTCGTTTCCAAGCTTCACAGACTTCTTGGATTTCTTCTTCTTTTTCTTCGAAGATTTTGACGGTTGGGCGTGAGTATTTGGGCCCTTATCGCGAGTCTTCGTAGTTGGGCGAGGCTTCAACATTCCTTCGATAATTTGAGGTTCAAGAGGGTCCTTCCATTCGATCGCAGGGCACGCATGAAGGTCTCTCAGCATTCTTTTGGTTTTAGTTGATAGCACGACCTCCCATGGAGCTTCTTCAATAAAAGAACAGGTTGCCCCCGGTATATCCGCTTTCCTAGGAGTATGCGGCTGTGGTGGGTTCACCTTCCACTTTTCGGACAGTATAAACTTTCCCTGGAGGTACTGATCTTCAATCCATCCTTTGAAGACGAAGCAATCTTCGATCGGATGACTTACCGTTTGATGGTAAGGGCAATAATTAGGGTTATTCACCTCCGTGGGTTGCAGCGGTCGCCTTGGATTTGGTAGGTTTATAAGTCTGTTGCATATTGCCAGCTCGAATAACCGTTTTGTCTTGTCTCGTGGGAACGAGTAAGGACGTTTCATCTTTTCATTATAATACCGGCGTCTTTCTTCCAGTTGATCTGCCGATTTCGGGGCGTTAGGTTGCTGTTGGGCATTTGCGACAAAGGTTGCCCTTCCTTTACCCTTGTCATTCCGAGGTTCCGACTTCGGGGGAGGTGGTCCATGACCCATCTGGTCCATCTGAGCCAACTTGTCGATTAAAGCCTGGAATGTGGTTGGCTTAAAGAACATCATAAACTGGGAGATAGTTGCGTGGGGGTCTAGGGTTCCCACGAACATGCCCACTGCGGGTGCCTCCTCAATGCGTTGTTCGCATCTCGACCACAAATTCCGCTAGCGTATAGCATACTGGACCCAGGTTTTGCCTGGTTTTATCCTGGCGTTAATCAGTGCTGTTATTGGAGTGCGTTCGCTGGCACTTGCGAATCACTGAGTGAATAACAACTCCATTTCAGCGAACGTCTTGATAGAATCGTTCGAGAGTTCCGAATACCATTCGAACGCTGTTTCTGATAAGCTGCCCACGAACTGGCGAAGCAACAGTTTATCATCACCGCCGGTGTTACCGCAGAGGGCCCGGAACTGGGCAACATGTTGATGGGGATTGCCGGTCCCCTTATACACATGGAATTTCGGTATCGTATAGCCTGGAGGGTATTTAATTTGGTCATACCAGCTTGGATACGGCCGGCCCGTCTTTACGACTTGACCAGCTGCCTCAGTCGCATGATGAACCCGGATTTGCTGGGCTATATAGTCAACCAAGTCAGCTTTAGAGATCGTCTCTTCCTTGGCCGTTGAGGGGGCTGGCGGTGGATTTGATGTTTCTCCTCGGTCGTCTTCAAGAATGATTGGGGGATCCTCGGCGGGTAGGTCCTGCTGGATCATCATTCCTATCATATCTTGGAAGAGAAGGCCCATACGCTGTATGTTGGTTGCTTGTTCGGCAGCCTCTTTGTCATTTTTCTCCAGTATCCGGCGAAGGAATTCAGCGTCGGTTTCTTCCTCCTGGCGTGCGTCTGAGGACGTTTCTAGGCTTTCTTTTGGCCCGGTAAGTGCGGCCATAGCATTCATCATTTCTTGGAGCTTTTGCTGCTGCTCCTGGGCTTTGGTCACCGACCGTGTAAGCGGTCTATGACCCGTGGACGCGCGGCTGTCTTCTTTTCCTGACGCCATGTATACGGTGTGGACCATCATGCTCCCAGACTTAGGGCGTCTGGGCTTAGTGCTATTAGCTGTCGTTGCAGGCTGGGGGATCTTCTCTGGCTTCCTCCTTTCATGAGCCATGGAGGTTGAAGGGGCCGTTGAGGTGGGCGTCCAGACAGCCTTTCGGGGTTTAGCCTGGTGACCAGCTTCTAGTTGGATTTTCAGCTTCTTGTGCTGGCGGGAGAAGTTTGGATCGATGATCGAGTCTCGGGCCTGTCGCCAAACCTTATAGATTTTGGAAGACAGCCGTTGAGGGGATCGGGGCTGTTCTGATTTTATTTCCACAACCTTTCTTAATGGGGGAGGAGACCTCTTTAGCACTGCAGTGGGGGAATTCCTTCGCACCTTATTTAGCATCTCGAAGCTGTTCCCAGTTGGAACAGCAGCATTAACTTCTGCCATCGGGGCTGATGGAGTTAACCCGGAGGGGGAGTTGCCCCCAGCCTTCCTTACTCGGCGCCAATGGCGACGTCGAGCGTGTCGAGCGGACGGCGTTGGGTCAGCGGTAAGAATGGTTTCGTCTTGCCCCCTGTGTAGGTGGGGGGTCGCTGTTGGTGTTAGCCTGTCAAAGACCGACGTCTTTTGGGTAGCAGGGGCGGGAGCTGAAGCCGTCAATCTTGTAAAGACCGACTTTTTGGCCAGAGAAGCCGCCTTGGCAATTTCGGGAGCAGGAGCAGCCACTTTCTTAGAAGCAGCCTTCTCCGGGATTGCAGACCTCATGATGGGTCTACCGGATTTCTGGCCCAATCTAGAGAAGACCGAGACGCTGATGTTGGGCGACCCGTTGAGATGAGCCGCGGCAGGGGTAAGACAATCAAAGACCGACTTCTTGGGAGCTTCCTTTGTCAGCACTGGCGCCGTGAAGCTTGTTGGTGGGAGTATAGTCCCGAAGAACAATCCGGTAGTGGCCTGAGTCACCTGGTCCACCGGCATTGTGAATAACGAAGCAGCTTGGGGTCCGTAGGCTATACCTCCTGGCGAGGCAAAGCATTGGTCGCAATTGCAGTCTGAGCAGTTGGAGAATTTCACGGAAGTAGAAGCCATCGATCCTTTGCTTTCTGCAATAAGCGAGACGCCAATTCTTAGTATCTTGAAACCCAAGGGCCACCATTAGCGAACCGCGATTGGTTCGCGAATCACGACACACGAAGTGTGGAGTGGAAAGAGGAAAAGGTCCCACCGGGCGTGCCAGAATCTGTTCCCCTCCGAACGGCGGCCGAGACGCGGGGACGTCCATGCCTGAGGTTCGGGACAGATGCTAATTGGTGCTATCCGTCCACCTCATCGGGACCCGTCACCTCTTTGAAGACGTTGAGGGATTACAACACCAAGTATCAAAGGAGTGAAGAGATGTACCCTGGAACCGGAGTGGATTAAATAGTCTTTGGCCCAATTTGGGATCAAGACCAATTGATTATGTTATGAGCCCATTAGCCCAGTTAATTACGAATTGAGGACTTATGGCCATCTTGGGCTAAGTCCAATCATGTCTGGAATATTGACTTCCTGTTGGTCCCTTGAAGGAGAGGCTTTGCCTCTATCCATTCGGCCAATTGGGCCAGTGTCTAATGTTAAACACTAAAGACGAATCAGTGTTGAACACTGGGAATAAGATTGATAAGTTAGTGTTTCAACACTAAAAGATAGTTGGTGTTAAACACCAGCAACCAGGCTTTCAGATTAGTGTTGAACACTAAAACAGTCCAGTGTTAAACACTGGCAACAGGAGTCCCAAACTAGTGTTGGACACTACGGTAATCAGTGTTGAACACTGCAAATATAGTTCTGTGCTTAGTGTTGCACTAAGGCCAAACAATGTTTTGTCACTGAATTCAGGGGTTCCGTTTTAGTGTTTAATCACTAAGGCAAGAGGGGTCACGTGGCAAAACGTGAGAGCGCCCTCCCTTCACTTGTTCTTCTGAGACTATGCATCTTTTAGAGCATCACGTGTCATCACGTGACGGGGATTCAAGCGCTTATGTGTTAAAGCTTCTGTCAAGAGTCACGTGAGTCACGTGAGGCACTGCCTCCAGAGGGCTTTCTGTAGATCTTTTTTGGGGGGGGGGAGGGTCACGTGGTGGCACGTGACCCTGCCTCTATGTATGTTGTTTAGAAGATCTGTTAATCTTTTTTCAGGAATTAAATTCCTCGTAGGGTTAAACCCTAATAAAAAGCTTTAAATTCCAGAGGAATTAAATTCCTACTTCCTTTTGAAGATTTATATTCTGGAATAGAGTTGAACTCTGAATTTTCTGTAGAAATTAAATTCCTCATATATGTGGAGAACTGAATAGGGTTAAACCCTAATAAAAGCTTTAAAGAATTAAATTCCCATTCTCGGTTAAAGAATTATGATTAAGGGAATTAAACTCCCGTTGTTTCAACAGAACTAAGTTCTTAATTAGGGTTAAACCCTGTTTCTTTTTGTTCTGAAGGAATTAAATTCCCATAACACAGGGTCAAGCCCTAGTTTTATTTTAAAGGAATTAAATTCCTATAGTTCTGTGAGAATTGAATTCTCGTGCTTCCGTTCCCTCTCTATGCTTTGGATCTGCATGGCAGGATCTCAACCCATTGAGAATTAAATTCTCAACTCAAGGGGAGATGTGCACTTTACAGATCCTCCATCAAAGAGAGAAGAAATATGTCCCTCTGTTCTATATCAGAGTTAAACTCTGTCGAGAATTAAATTCTCTTTTCTTTCAAGAAGCTTTACTTCTCTTACCTAGGGTTTTCTTTTTGCAGAAGATCCAAATTCCTCAAAATATCGAGGCTCTCTCTCTTTTCTTCCTTCTGCCTCTCTATATTTTTGCGTGTCTCTTGGCTCCTATTTATAGGAGAAGCAGCCGAGTCAGTTAGTTTTTTGACGAATCTTCATTGAGAGATTTGATTTGCATCCATCATTCGTTTTGGACCTTTGGATTATTAGGTGAATTTTATTCACCATTGGATTTCAAATCCAGGGATTTTCCTTTGTTATTTCTGTTAGATTTAAAGGGGAAATCTTTCCAAGTTCAGGATTTTTCCATAGATAGATGATATTCAATCATCTTTAAATCTTTAATTCGGTTGGTTCCAGATAATCGCTTTCCTTTGGAAAGATTTGAATCTCTTTCAGAATTTAATTCTGTTAACAAAATGGGCTTTGAAAGCCGTTCACGTGTGACCTCGTGACCCATGGTCACGTGTGGGCATGTGACCCTCTTGGAACGAGCCTTCTTCCTTCTTTTTACGCTCTGTCTTCTGGTTGCTGCTTAACTATCACGTGCCACCACGTGACAACTGATCACGTGTGAACACGTGACCCTGGCATGGAGCCTTCTTCTCGATTTAACCGGAGAATGAGTCTGATGTTTTGAGTGTCACGTGCCAACACGTGACCATGGTCACGTGGAAGCACGTGACCTCTTCTGAAGCCTTTTTCTTGATTTGCTCAGGGAGCTGTTGGGTTTTGAATCCGCTTTTGATTGTCACGTGCCAACACGTGACCCAGGTCACGTGGGAGCACGTGACCCTTTCTGAAGCCCCTTTTCTTTGATGTATTTGGGAAACTGAATTTGCCTTGCTGATGCTTTTAGGTGTCACGTGCCAACACGTGACTGCTGGTCACGTGTAAGCACGTGACCCTCTGCTGAAGCTTTTTCCATAAGCTTTTCTGATTTTAAATCAGGAAACAGGGCCATCTGATAGCAGTGGTTGTAGTATCTCATACTCAACCATCCCATAATAGTCTCTCTCTGGGAAAAGGCCTTTGTGAGCGGATCCGCCGTGTTGTCCTCTGAGTCTGTTCTCCAAATCTCGATCACCCTGGAGATCAACCATCTCCATGATCAGGTGATACTGCCTTAGAATATGTCTGGATCACTGATGGGACGGACGTTCCTTGGCATAAGCCACAACTCCATTGTCACACAATGGGAGGAACTATGTTCATCTCATGAACCAATATACACCCAGACTGCCTCTTTGGTAGCATCTTAAGTAGCGATGTATCTTGCCTTTAATCGTCTAGTATGCCACGGTATCTAGCTTGGAACTCTTCCAACATACCGTCCCTTTACTAAGGGTAAAGACAATGCCTGTGACTGACATTCAGTCGTCCTTATCACTCTGGAACTTTTCCAGTGATTCTCCCCTGGATCAATTGATACCATCTCACTTCAACTAGTGAGAATCCTAACATCCATTTAGATCCATCTCATAGATCCAAAACCCAGGATTTAGTAGGTATCACTTTGATCCTATATGGAGAATCATTGTGATAAGCGGAGATTGACCGAGCGCAGCATAGGAAACTTCTTTCTTATCAAGAGTATGTCATCCACGTACTCTACGAGGACCGCCACCATACTCCCTACTACCTTTTTGTATATACTAGGTTCATCTACCATTTTGATGAAGTCAAACTATTTGACTACTACATCAAAACGGATGTTCCAATTCCGTGATGCCTGCTTTATCCTATAAGGCATCTTGTATACGTTTCCGCTGCTCCCACTGTTTACGAAGCCCTCTGGCTGTGTACTTATAGACGCCCTCTTCTAAAACATCATTTAGAAAATCTGTCATGACACCCAACCACCAGATATCGTAGTCATGGTATGTAGCCGTGGCAAGTAGGATCTGGATGGACTTAAGCATAGTTCCCAGAAAAGGTTTCATCATTATCCACGCCTGGTTGATGACGGAAACCTTTAACAAGTCTAGCTTTGAAAGTCTTAACTTTTCCATCTATACCAAGTAATCTTCTCAAGATATACTTGCTCCTGATGGAGATTTAACCCTTCAGATATAGCAACCAAAGTCCATACTTTGTTGGTGTACATGGATTCCATCTCAGATCGCTAAGCATCCAGCCATTCTTACAGAGTCACTACTCTCGATGGCCTGCTCGAAACTAGTTGGGTCATCATCTCATGATGCAATCCTCGCTCCCACTGTCATAGAGAAACAGAAGTATCTCTCAGGTGGGTGAGAAACCCTACTAGATCGGCGGAGAGGCTGAGGTTCGTTGGTATCTACTGAATCCTTTGGTTCTACCAAATCATCTGCTGTAGTTTGTATAGCTGGAACCTTTCCAGTTCTACATGACTGACCTTGCCTCGAGCTTGTCCTGATTTTGCTTTTAGACATAGGCCGGACAACCCCAAATCTTAACTAGCTTAAGACATGGGCTCTTCCCATACCATATCTTATATGGAGTGGTAGACTGTGATCTGATTCGAACCTAATTCAATAGGTATGCAGCTTCTTAAGTGCATAACCCCAAAAAGGAAACAGGTAACTCAGTAGTACTCATCATAGAGCGCACCATATCTAATATGGTGCGATTGCTCCGTCCCGATACAACGTTGTGCTGTGGTGTATTCGGAGGAGTAATGCTGAGAGAGAATCTCATTCTCCTTTAGAATAGTCCAGAATTTCATGCACTAGTATTCTCCTCCCTGATCTCATTATAGGAAATAATACTTATACCCGTATTTTGGTTCTCTACTTCTAACTTATATTATGTGAATATCTCAAAAGGTTCGGACTTGTGTTTCAACAGGAACATAGGTCTGAATCTCGAAAGATCATCAGAGAATGTAATGAAGTATAAAGAACCAGTCCTGGCATGTGTAGACAGGGGACCTTACATACATCATCATGTATCAGTCCCAAGAGTTCACTAACTCTTTCTTTGTTTCTAGTAAACAGAGCTATGGTCATCTTATCTCTGTGACATGACTGGCAAGTTTCACAAGATGTAAATTCAAACAGATTTAAATATGCATCTATGTGCAACTTAGCTAGTCGGGTCGCATTGATATGACCTAGTCTACAATAGCTCAAGAAGGATCCGTTCATTTCTGAACTCTTCCTCTTGTGTGTGTTCCGTATACTAAGAACTGTAGTTTGATTTAGAACATCAATGCTTTTAGATAACGTGCCTGAACCGATCAACTTTTGATATAGGAAATGTTCAAAACATTATCCAACAATACAAAATTTTATCATTTCTTTACTAATAAAGAGAGTGATATGATTTTGTATATCAGGTTCGGTATCTAATAACATTCGTTCAGAATCAATGTATTGGTAATACAGGGTGACAGTGGCCAACAGACTTGGCTGCAACACTTGCCCCGTTTTCTGTCTCATGAAACTTATCACCCGTTCTCAGTTCTCTACCTTTCTGTAGCCCTATGTAACAGATTACATATCTGGGATCCTGATCCGGTATCAAATACCCAGGACGTGGAGGATATAGAAAAATAGTTCTTTGTAATGAACACACCCGAAGGAGATGCATCATATGCACTTTCTTCGTTTGGGCGGCACGGGAAATCTGGTATTCCCCAATTTCCTGCTCTGTCTTATAACAATTATAAGTTGGAGCGGGACCAACGTTCTCCAGCTCAGTATAACAAGCGGGTTCGGTCAATACATCCGTATTATTATCTTGATTAAGGCGTGATATGGTCGCTACCTGCAGAGAGAGAGAAGAAAACACTCTGCGTGCGCTCTTGCAAGATTAGATTGGTTATTATTTTATCTAATCAGGATGGCTCCCACTGTTTTTATCAAATCTTCCTTCAAACCCTAAAAGGAAAGACTAGCCGGGATTAATTACACACTACAAGTTCGCCAATCTTTCAGCCAGGCCAGTGTCGGTACTTTGAGGGAGGTCCCCCGTGCTTTAGCACGAACCTAATTAATGTAAACCTCGTTTTCCCAGAGGCGTAACCCCGTTGACACCTTTCTAGACACTTACTTGATCGGCTAATTGTAATGTGTAAAACTCTCCCAGGAGTAACTCTTACTCGCAGCGGGTATCGGGATCCAACTATCTCATAGAAGGTATGCAATCTCATTGCAAATTTCAACACTTGAAATTCCCGATAATATTTTGCCCCTAACGTGCTATGACCTTGACGAAAGCCAACAAACCATAGCCCGCTAGTCAAGTTCAACCCGTACATTTCTTGATTGAATTAAACCCACCCGCACGACCCTTGACGAAAGCCAACAAAGCCGCACGACTACCCTAATCCAATCACATCGTATGCAGCAGATAAGCAGCATATAACTACCGCACACTACACCTTAACGACAGCCAACAAATGTAGCACGAATACTATATACAACTTATCTGAAATGACGGAGGGCTACGACAGGTTTTTCTGAAAACCTATTGCGTAATGAACTTGATATCGTTGTAGAATCAAATGATTTTTAAAATGGAGTGTTTCTGAAGCTTTTCTAGTTTTGCTAAAGGGGTCACTCCCGGTGAAGGGATCGTCGGCCCTTTCCTCGTCAAATGAGGTGCGGGATATATCATATATATCACTGTGCAAAGCAGAAACTATAGAAGCTATCAAAAGACAAACCGAGGGGTGTAGCATCTGCCAGTTATTGCTAAAGGGGTCACTCCCGGTGAAGGGATCGTCGGCCCTTTCCTCATTGAATAAGGTGCAGGATATATCATATATACCGCTGTGCAAAGCAAGAACTGTAGCTACCTGTTTTATTTTTGAAATTCGATTCCACAACATCTTAGGTTTCTTTTATTTCATTAATCTCATTAATGAAGTCCCATCATTTAAGTACCTAAACATCACAGATAAATACGACGTACACTTATGCCATCTGCATTCGCCTTGATGTCCCCTCGTGCACCGTTAGGTTAGGTAACTAACGGCAGAGCGGGGCAGGGCTAGCGCGGGTGTAAAACATAAGTAACGTCTATATAATATATCATATATACTATATACAGTATTTATCACAGAACATCACATGATCACATCACAGATATCGCAGCAGAAAAATCATATGAAACATTGGATATACTTGGACGTCCGTGTTTTCAATACGAGCCAGTATAAAACACGGATTCCACGGTCGCGATGAATAGCCAAACCCACACCTCTAGACCCCTACGAGAGCGGCAAGCGACCCTACCAATTCTAGAGTTAGGAGACCCGGACTCGACTCCTCGAGTTGGTCTCCCACTGGACTCCAGAACCCGGTTACTTGTGCCCTCCTCCTTGGGTCTATCCTAGTGCGGAAAAGTAAATAATATACAAAGGGTGACATCTTCCGCAACCTGGAAGTGCCCCAATAAAAGAATATTACATACAAGTTTTTACATGAATGAAAATGAAAAATACTCATCTCACATAAAAACCCCGGCTATTCAAACACGACGATCCAATATAACATATCCAGCAACACATAACATCACATGTCATCAACGTAAGTAAATATGCCCATCCCAATTATCGTTGACATATAGCAACGAAACCGGCGATATCACATATTACACTTACGGTCATAGAAAAGAAAGTATAAAACTACAACAGTTGGAATCCGCAAGCTCTTTAGACATCGCATGCCTAATCAAATGAATTCCTTAGACATCGCATGCCTAATAATTATAAACCCCGCATTTTAGTCTCATTATCGAAAACTCTTTTCAATGTTAAGTCGGGCAATTCAACAAGATTTCCGACATTTTGATCGAATGCTCGTCGCAAACTTTATTAGGTGGCCGCACCCCCAATGCCGTCGACGAAGTGCACCAAGGCGGAACACCGCTGCCGCGAGCACCCGAACGGATGCTTTCGGCGACGGGGTTCTCCTACAGTCACTTGGTCAGGGCTATGGGGTGTAGCTGTCTATTAAGTTTACCCGGCGAGTATCCGGGTACGCTACGTGATTGCGACGGACTTTTGATCGCATCAACATTCCGTGGCAACCAATCAAGTGAGACTAAACTGCTAGATTTATATCATTCATTCAGTTATCTCATAACTACTTGTGAATTCCAAATGTTGTATCACATTCCAGATAAATAGAAAATGTTAAACTTTCCGATCAAACAATCAAACACCGAAGTTTTGCCGAAACAGCTCAACACATGAAACAAGTTTAAAACATCCAGTTCATGCCTCAGTACCAACGGTCCAGCCGTAGAAGGGTCAAGCCAACGCCTCACATGTGGCACGCCGTACTGCCCTAAACCCGAAGGTTCAAAGGGCAGTTCAAGACGGTCACATAATCGAGTTAAGGTTTGTTGTCTTCTAGAGGGTCCATCGCGTTACTTGCACTACTTAGAACATTCTTAAACTACGGAAAAATCCAACACTTGGAAATTTCCCGGCAGGGGAAAAGTGGGTATTTATATCCGGTCGAACTTTTTAACAGTTTCTAAAATATGCGGAAAAACATAAACAAAGTTAAATTATCCGATCAAATTAACGAGTCCCCAATAAAACCCTAGAAAACTCAACACTTGAGTGGAATTAAAAAATTCCCATAAAAAATTGCCAAGAAAGTACCTAAGAATAAATATATGAAATTTCAGGGACTAAGTCAAATTTTGGCCGCGGAACCTCCGCCAAGCCCATGGTTTCGCCGCGGTTCCGCGGTCAAATTATTGACTTAGTGGACCGTACTTCACAATAATTCTTAGTTTTTCCTGCTTATTTTTCTGAGAATTTTTAATTCACAAAAATCCACTGTTTTGAAAAATGTACAGAGAAGGGTTTTGTCGGGGTTTACGGGTTCGATCGGACTTCCAACTTCGTCTACACTTCGCCTAAAGCTCTAGTTAGGCTCTGATACCACTGTAGGTCAGGCAGCCACCCCATCCAATGGGGTCACCATGGCACCAACGGGTCACTCAGCAGCTACTTTTTACGCATGCCCCCTCGCGAGGACTACAACCCGCCGGAACACCTTCCGGTCTCGGGACACCCTGGGGGTAAGAGCCTATGCTTCGCCACACTGTCACACAGTGAGAACCCCCCATAGGTCGACATCCAATGCCTAGTAGCTCTGATACCACAGTAGGGTTTCTAGGCACGCTCAAGAGGTCTCACAAGGCATCAACCATACCAAATTCATTCCATGTGCCTACAAACCCTAATACGGATCGTTAACTAGATGATAAGGCGATGCAAGCAAGTAAATAACTTTATTGCTAAAGGAAAGTGACTACAACCTTTGTAGATCCGGTCCTCCACTTCCTAGGCTCCGTGATGACGTCCCTCCGCTGTACCTATCGGAATCCGGACTCTTGCGGTGGTTTCATCGGAGAAAAGATCGGACTAGGTCGTCGACTTCGATGCCGAAGATGATCTACGTCGAGGCAACTCAAGATCAAGCTCCACCTTCACCAAGTCATGAAACTTGTGAAGAAAACACCCTATACTACATGGCAAGTGGTAGAGGATGAAGAAATAGGAAGTGGGTTCACTTTAGAATTGGATTTCTCACTCTTTTCCTCATTTCACCATTGAAGCTAGAAAGCTTTTTAAAGCTTGATGAAGATGATGAAGATGAAAGAATAAAAAGGATTAAGTTAAAAAAAATCCCATTCATTCTTATCATATTGCAACCTTGGTTAAGTGTAGAGAATGAACTAAGGTTAGTTGAATGGTTAGGTTTAGGAGATGAAGACAAAATGGTCATTAAGTCAAAGATGCATGAAGCATCAAGAAAGTTCCAAAAGCAACCATTTTGTTTTTCCTTTTCTTTTAACCAAAATAAATAGATAAATAAATAAGTGAAAAGAAACCCTAACCATTCACTAAACATGGTTTAAGTCTTACACAAACCCAAGTTTGCATGTATCATCAAACATGATACAATTAAGTGTACAAAAATATATCACATATACAATGTGCACTTCAAGTGAGAAAATCCATTCAAAGTGAACAATATTAATCAATGTAAAGTAATATATTTAATATATAATTATACATTAAATCATTAAATCAATACTTGATTTAACGATCCGGTCATATCGCATATAACCGACTAATATCAATAGTAACAACTTATCGAATCAACACTTGATCCGATAACCCGGGTATATCGCATATAACCGATCAATGTCACAAATCGCGAGAATAGAATCCAGTATCACATACTGGTATTATTCTCGGTTCCGCACATATCTCATATGCGCTCCTATTTCGTTTTGCTTGAGCCAGGAAACCTCTGTGTAGGACTCTAAAGACTCGTCAATACGCCGGCAGCAGGTGATGATCATATCAAACACCCACAAGCCGCAAGCGGTCTGCTAAACGTAACGGCCACCCGGGTATTGAGCGATCAGAAGATCGACGAGCAAGCCCGCTCACACTCCTGTGAATCCAACCAGTAACACTTACCGTACAGTCCGGTCTGTTCATCTGATATGTCGCATATCTCGCCTAGGGGTGGTAAACGTCAGACCCCAATAGCTCGATAAGTCGTGTCGATATGAGGTCTATAACAGTTCAAGAAACCACTGGTAACACTTACCAGTAAATCTCAGCAACCCTGGCCAGGGATTTCCGGTTATAGCCAATCGAACACAGCGCAACATCAACTCCCTATACCGAGAGAGACGAATCCCCTCCTATCGCTCATTGCTTCCATGTGATTCGGGACTGTACCCAAAAACCACCATTTTGCACGCCTTCTTGGACGTGGTAAGGTGGAAATCAAAGCACAGTGGGAATCACACAAGACTCTATGACGATCTCGGGTCAACAGACTACTCTGTACCAGTGTCACTAGAGAACTGCCATCTGACGTAAGGTATAATACCATCTGGGAGTTCTCGACGAGTTCGTCCAGTGTACCCAGTCTCCACTGAGCACCCGTATATCATCTCTGATGTCAAACACCAATGGATATGGGATCATCCATCGCCCATCTGTATGGGTCGAGAAGGTATACGCTAGTCTACAGTGGTATATCGATGCCCTGTCTCGATACACCAACGACTAGGGACCTTGAAGGATGTACTTATGGACTACCATTTCCCCACTAGTATGATCCGCATCATAGTCCAGGTAGTCAAGTACACATCCTAAGGGCTTTACCAACATGTAACAGAGAGACAACCAGTGTACACGTTAAGGTAAATAGTAACCAGATAGCATACTATCATGTCGAGCAAGAAAGTCCTCCCTATATATGTCCAAGCATCCACTACAATATACATCCTATGTATAGTAATGGTCTCTAGGGCATACATATAACTAACATGATCAAGATGTCTGCGATGTCCTCGAGGTACGTCTGGTCCTGGTCCAAGCTAGATCCACTTCTTACTCTGAGCATACATACTCAGGTCGTCAGAGCGACACGATAGCAATATATATATATATATATAGATACAAATGGTAACTCGTATAGTGATAATGAATATACAACAGTAATCAAAAGAGTAATGACGTAAAAATGAAGTAGCCAATGCAAGTAGCTAAAAGAGCAGGTAAACAGTAACACAGTAAAGAGTATAGCAGGTATGTTAAATCAGTAAACGATGCATGTCAATGCCACTAATCCTATCAGTCTCTAAGTCTCTCTGTACAGGTCACTAAGCCTATCGTCAGTCCAAGTGTGAGAGTCAACCACTCGTGAGTATCCCCCACCCAAGGGTAGGACCCAAGGGCAAGGGAACACGGGCCCGAGTCGCTCATAATAATCAGTGATATCCCTATATATCTCCATATATCTCCATATGTGCTGGCATGGGACTCCCGAGATTCTGTTGAACTCACACTCAAACTACCCCACACCCCGTGGTCTACATCAAACGCCAACCATAAACTCAAATACCGGTCGGTCCATGACAAGTCTGCGCGAGAACTGGAGACAGGATCTCCATCAAGCATGTCCCGACTGGCACCCAAGATAAATGGACAGTGTTTGGTGTCTTACCTGTGACACCCATACAAGTGCTTCCATAATTGTCCCATACCAATTATAGTCACACTTATACACGTCCCACAGACGTCGACAATGCAATAAATCAATAAGGTTCACTGATTGTGTACAAGTACGTATCACTTTCACTTATCCATTCATGTTCAAACACTAACGTACTTACCACAATCAAACACTAAAACCTAACACTGGGTAATGCACATGATCACTAGGTTGCCAATGCAAAACATATAAGTAATGTGATGAGAATACGACAATTCAGGCATGATTAGGATGTCATCAAACGATATCCTACCACTTGCATAATTCTTCATAAATCAGACATACACAATTTAGCGAAACAATGAACAGGGTATAAGTAGTATGTTTGATTATCTAACCAGCAAATTTTGTTTTATGTCAATCGGATTTCGGGATCATTAGATATGGCCATTTCATTTTAAGCGTTCACTGCTGGAAATCCGGTTTCATAATCGGAAGTCCGTTTCGTAACGCATTTTAATCCCAGTTGGGATCGTAGTTAGGCAACGCTATAGTTGAACGATATTTAGGTCTATCAGTTATCTTTCCACCGCAATTGGCGGATCAGCAATTTATTATTCTGACAAGGAGTTATGGACAGATTATGTTCGATGTGTAAAATCTGCTCCTGCAGAATTCAGCAAGACATGTCGACATTGTTAAATGAACTAAAAATATCAAACGGTTGGGGAATCCAGAAAGACCAGTGGAGTAATAAATCTAATTCAATTCCCTACGTGACGATATAGGGTTCCGTGCATTCTCTTATATGAACAGTGATGTACAGGGGTTTAGCAATAAGGGTTATCATGGAATTCCATTCTGGACTGCAGTCCATAATCACAATCCACCGCAGTTATTTCTATCATAGTGTACTAAAATTCCGTGATCAATAATATTTTACAGTAGGTTAACCAGTTAGCTTCGTTAAGAGCCATCGAACGCTAAAATATGGTTTATACACAATTTATTATAAATTTTACGGTTCAGCATGTTCAGAAAATTTCAGAATTCGAAGTGATTATTGAGATCAACATTTCCAAGGTGAAATGACCGTGGTTTTCCCCCAAATTACCACAGCACAACAGTATACAGTAGAAGGGTCCAAGGGTCACAAGTTCCGCCATTTAAGGATAGGTTTCCATTTAGAATCTAGTATCAAATACTCGTTTATATGTAAAGTGATCAAAGTTTCGATAATGCGAGGATATAAATGATTGTGTATAACAATAGTAGCATGTAAAGCAAGTGGAAATCACTTGCCTCGGTCGCTTGATATGGAAGCGATGCCGCTGCAGGGTTTGTCCCGACACACGGGACGGCGCGATGCTGGATACGGCGCGCGGCGCGAGCGCGGTATGCGGTGACCCGGTACTGGACACGGTGGCGACGCGGGGGTGATACGGCAGTCGGCGCGGTCCTGGCTCGGTGCGTAGCACGGCGCGACACGGAACTGGGCCTGGTGACGATGCGGGCGCGACGCGGTGCTGGGCCTGATGACGATGCGGGCGCGACGCGGTGCTGGGCCTGGTGATGACACGAGCGCGACACGGGACCTGGTCCGGAGGTGGGCACGACACAGGCGTGGCACGGTAACTGGGCACGGGGCGCGACACGCGAGTGGGTCAGCGGTGACACGGTGCTAGACTCGGAACGGGTACGAGTCGTGGCACAGTGCGACACGGCGTGGCACGGAGCTGGGGCACGGCACGGGGCCTGACTTGGCCCGGGGTCGAGTTTTTCGACGGCGACGGCTTGGCTCGGTGGTGACGACGGGGCTCGCTGGAGATAGTTGCTGCAGGGGCTCGGGTGGCACTGGCGCCGGCGGCAACGTCGTCGGAGGCAGGTGACGGCTCAAGAGCAGCCACAGAGATGCGCGGTGGCAATGGTGGGGGTTGGTGGTGAGAAGGGAGAGAAAGGGGGGTCGCCGGGGGAAGTTACGGCGATGGGTGCAGTGGCGGTTTGGTTTGGATGAGTAGTGGGTGGTGGTCAACGGTGCTTGGGGACGACCTTGACGGCGACGAGGGAGGGGGTCGACGGTGAAGGTGTTTGCGGCTGCGGTTGTCGGCGAGCTTGGATGCTCGGGCTGTGTCTTGGAGTTGGGAAAGAAGAAGTAGGATTTAGTGGAGATGTGTTAGGGAAGCTCTGTTTGAGGTAGTGGAAGGCGACGAGGAGGTCTCGTCGGCGACTGTGGGTGAAAAGGGGGTTGCCGGCGGCGGGGGAAGCTCGGTGGCCGTGTTGGGATGCTGATCGAGGGTTGATAGGGAGGAGGAGTGGGGCTCAGTTGGTCGATGAGGTAGCGAAGAAGTGAAGTGGGGGAAGAGGAAGCTAGTACGTGGAGGCTTAGGTGGCAGTCGCCGGCGGTGATGTAGAAGTCGGCGAGGGGACAGAGGTTGGGGAGAGAGAAAGAAGTGAGTTAGAGAGATCGAGAGTGAGCAGTGGAAAGGAGAGAACTAGAGAGACGAGGAGGGGGGAAGCGCGCGCGCGTGGTCATGGCCGGGGTCGCGGGGATGTGGGGCACGGCGCGGACGACGTGGGTGCAAGGGGGAAGCTCGGGGACGTGGTTGTGAAGGAAAAAGATGCGGGAAATTTTTTTTAGAAGTGGGGAAGAGGGAGTTAAACGTGTCGGGTAGGGAGTCGGGTGCGGTTAAGGGGAAGATGGGCTTGGAAGCTTGGGCTGGGCCGGGTTTTTTTTGTCTAATTAATCTAATTTATGTTGGGCTGAGAGAGGGAAATTGGGCTGGGGAGAAAAGAGCTTGGGCTGAGGAAGGCTTGTGTATTTGTAAATATATTTTGGGTTTTGATTTAATTTAAATATTGTTCTGGGCCGAGGAATTGGAAATGGGGAAAAGAAATTGGGAAAAGGAGATGGGCCTGGCCAGGAGAGGGGGATTGGATTTAGATTAAAATGATAAAATAGGAATTGGAATTATCCGGTAAAATTCTAGGGGATTACTATAAAGGAATGGAACATAAATAGAATAAAATATAGGAAAATTATTTCATTCAGATATGTAAAATAGTACGTCGAAAACCGGGTATTACAGACCGACTCCACCACTCACAGGCGTAACCGCCGCTCCGCGAATCTCGCCATGCGCAGATTCTACGCCAGCAACATCCCACGTTCCACGCCATCACGATCCCCATTAATGGGCGATCTGCTCTCTACGCGGGCGTGACGTCGGGAGCGTAACTGCCGGCAAGATTCTCGTGCCTGCTGCTGCGTGCCACCACCGTTATATAAACCCCCATCACAGAGGGGTCGAGTAAGCCATTCTTGACTCTTCTAAGCCGTTACTCTGCTCGGATCTCATCATTAACTTGATCGTCGGAGGGTCCTTGGTGGTACCAAACCACCCTGGGACTTCTTTGCAGGTACTCGGCACCAAACTCCCCATACCACCTCTTCCACCAAAACCCATTGAGACCCACACGCAACAGAAGACAATCATCCGAATCCATCGGGAGATCGACGAAAGACAACATCTGACGGAGACCCAAAAAGGACCTCTATCAGTTGGCGTCGTCTGTGGGAAAACTCCACAAAACACAAAGTTGGCCTTCCGATCTCTACCCAAATGGCAAGCAGCCACCCTGAAGATCCCGGTACCAGCCGCCACCTTCCACTCACCGAAGGAGGGGATGAGCCTCCTCCAATGACCGTCATCAACGCCCTCGCAGGCCGGATAGATCGGCTGCAATCCCTCGTGGAGGCCCTCGTACGCGTCCAAACGGCCGGGCCTGGGCCCTAGATCGCCTCTCCACCGCCTCCAGAAGGCTCTGTGTCACGCCCCGCTTCCCAGAGTACGCTAAGATAGGCACGTGACAGAGCCAACCATGCTACCTGTGGATAAGAAATATCCTTCCACAGTCACATTACGGCTGTAGAGACATCAAGAACAATAATAAATTATCTAACACATGTCCATAAGCCAGAATAAATGAGTCAAGAATAAAATAATATACGGAAGCAGTAGATCCAATAAACAAAACACCTGGAAAGTAAAACTGGATACCAACAGGATCCTCACTGCTCGGTCTAACAGCGGCACTACTCCTGATCAGCCTGTGACAAGGTAGAGGATCTGGGCCATGCGAAACCCAGACGTCAGTGCATCATAACATCAATGATAATATAATCAGGGGGTAACGAGTCATGCAGGCATGAGTATGAACGGAAAAACAGATATGACAGTAACATAAATAGTGACAGTGAAGGGTAAGGCATAGGTGATGTGCAGTGAGTAATCTAAACTGGTCTACTGGGTTAACCACTCTCAAGTCTTTAAAATCAATTTGATGAATCATCGATGTAACTCAATAGTATCCCGTGCGTGCCCGGGACCACGGTGAAGATTCTCGGGCTGAATCCGAGATGTGCCGCAAGGCAGTAAAAGGTAGTAGGTGACGATGAATGATGTCAGCAGCATCATCCCGGGGCTGGCCTAACCCGTAAGACTGATCAGTAAAGGTATCGAACTGTCGAGTTACAAGTCAGGTTTCATCATTGATTTCCTCATACCCCCAGGTTATGTGTTCAAGTTAGGTATTAATAAATCTGGAGTTAATGCCAACACAGGATCAAGCAGGTACAGGTTTGTCTGGATAGACAACAGGAAATGTCCGTAGGGATAACATGTCAAGCTTGTTAGCATTAGTAACAAAATCAGGTAACAGGTCAAGCTATGGTACATCAGGTCAAGTCAGGTAGTGTACATGTATCAAGTCATGTCAAATAATGGTGTATCAGGTATCAAGTCAAGCAGTGGTATATCAGGTCATAACAGGTAGTGCACATGTGTCAAGCGGATGCTCATACTAAAACTGTAGCAAGTACGGATGCACAGTAAAGCATGGATGCACAAATATTTATCAGGGATTACATCATGACTATGTAGGATGCACAAGATCAAGTATAGGATACTAATGTAACAGTAAAATGAAATAATATGGTCTCGGCGTGCAACTAGATATGTAATAAACCGTACGGATACAGACGGATACTATAAAACTGTAAATCGGTAAAATTTGCTGAATATTAAAACACAAGCACTATTATTTATTAAATAGACATTGATATAATAATATTAATATGGATAAAATATTCAAACCGATTAATAACTATAAAAGTGGTATTGATTAACCATGCACAAGAAAGTTCCGTTCAGAAATTCAGCGTCACCCTGATTTGTAAAATAGCTTACAAATAACAAACGTTCTCCAAAAGGGACGTGTCTTATACCAAAACAAAGATAATTCAATAAGGTTTTCATTTTTATAAGTATAAGCATCTCAGGTTGTCCTTACAAAAAGTTATGAATATTCGAAGTTGAAAGTTTGCTGCTGGAATTTCCCTGGACAACAGTTTAGAGATATTTTCATTTGCATTTTACGTCATTTAAACAATTTATTTTGCAAGTAAATATTTCATAAAATTATATTACTCTGAGTTAGCTTCGTAACGAACTAAAGAACGTATACTAATGATTTTTCTATGATTTATAATGAATTTTAAAAGGTAAGGTGTACAGTAAATTTCAGATTTGTCGTATCCGCTTTTCAACAACGTTTCATGTGTAAACTATAATATTTTCAAATGTATAATATTATAAAATGCAGATTATACACTAATTAAAGATAATAATAAGAAATATTACGACGATATATATATTTTAAATAATATGGATGCAAACGGGTGTCACATAATCGTAAAATGATAAACTAACAAGTGCGGAACATATAACTAAGCAATATGAAATGTAACTATTCAATTTGATACAGTATATGATAGTATAGTATGTAACAGGATAAGTTTTCATGACCTAGATCTGAAATGATATGAATGGATGCAAACGGAACATCGAAAAGTTATAAAACTAAACATGGGGTGCATGATTTTAAATACAGGTATTCCATTTGTTAAAATAGATGCGTCTAAAGTAATGTAGCATGTAATTAAGATTGGTTTGCATGCCCTAAATCTGAAATGCACTATACAAATGTAAACGTAACGTCGAAAGGATATAATATGAAACATGGGATGCTTGATTTAAAATACAGGTGTGATATTTATTTAAATAGGTATATAATGAGTTATATAGTATGTAGCAAGATTAACTTGCCTAGACGGAACAAGAACGGATGTGTACGGAACGTCCTTCGTCGGCGAAATATCGCGACGCGCGCACGGTACACGGACGGTTCCAAACAACGCACGAGGGTGATCACGCAAGTCAGGTACGTTCACTGAATCACTCGGATCGTCAGCAACGAGCACGGCTCCGGCGGTGATCACCGGAATCAAGAAACAAGATCAAGAAAAAGAAAGAAGAAAGAAGAAGAAGAAGTAAGAAGAAGAGGTTGTGTATTAAATAAGGAAAGAAAAATTAAATAAATAAAATATATATAAATATATATATACAGAGGAGAGAGAGAGAGAGAGAAAGGGGTTGTTAGTTTGTTAGGAAATTAGATTTAAAATTTTAAAAGATTTTTAAATTTAAAATTTTAGATAAGAGGTTTCAGTTTGCTAAAGAAATCGTATGAAAATATTTAAACTAAATTTTAAAATTAAATAAATTGAATTTTGGCGGGATACAAAAATATTTCAAAACGCGCCCGGGTCGGGTCTAAAAATTCAGATTTAAAATACGAAAAATATGTGCGACTTTCAAAATTCAAAATGAATGCTCAGGTAACGAAAATGCATACCCCCAAGAACGAATGCACGTACGTGCGCGTAGCCATCCAAACACGTCCGTTTCACTGAACGGGACGAGAACAAGATGCGCGGATGCTACCATGAGGTTAGGGGTATCATGCAGGCTATGAAATGCAATTTTAAATTATTTTACATGACCTAAAATGTTATATGGTAAAAGATGCAATGCCAGGTAAAATGCCAGTATGCAGTATACATGAGATGCACGTGTCTATGTAACAAGTCAGGGTAATCTATAAATATGAATCAAACAGGTTCAAGCAAGCGGGTCGGGTCGAATGCAATGTAAAATGTAAAAATACCATTCGCACCCAAAAACCCGTTAAATCAAGAAAATACCACAGATAAGTAAATACGGGAACTGGAATTGGTATAAATGAACTCGGTTGTTACACTCTGCCCCCGTCTGGGCGGCTGACCACCAGCAGGCAACGAATCCTGGCCACCGATCTCTCGAGCCGGTGCTCCCTGAGGCCCGTGGGCGCCCCACGGCTCCACACCAAGATCCGCCGCCAGAACGCCCTGCCCCGAGCCTCCACGCGACCCCTATCCCCCTGAGGAGATGTCAGTCATCTCCCCTATCCACAGGCGTGGTCGACACCACCACACTCGGCGGGGCCGCACAGAAGGGGTTCGCCTCGGCGGTTCCAGAGCCACCTCGCCTCGGGATCTGGGGCACCTCATCGAGAGGAACCGAGGCCGCCCCCAGACGCAGGACACTTGGAGCAGAGGCCAGAGATCCTAAGGCGCCGATTCCTCGGGATACCACAGCCGGCTCGACGCCCTCGAGAAGAAAATCGAGGGCATGCGCCGGGAAGCTCACCTCTCGAGCGACGGGGCTAAGTATTCCTCCGACTCGCTCACAAAGCTGTTCACCGAGGAATTGCTCGCCGTCCACGTCTCCTCGCGCAACAAGCCCCCAAAGGTCTCTCCGTTTGACGGGAAAACCGACCCGAAGGACCATTTGGACGCTTTCACCGTGGGGATGAGCTTCCAGGATCACTCCGACGCCGCCCAGTGCAGAGCCTTCCCGGCCACCCTTATCCGCGCAGGTCGGGACTGGTTTCGGGGGCTCGAGCCCCGCTCGATTTCGACCTTCAACGAGCTAGCTACTCAGTTCCTCGGCCATTTCGTGGGGAACCGTTGACAAAAGCGCACGGTGGACTACCTCTTCACGGTTAAAAGTGGGGACAAGGAAACTTTCAAGGCCTACATTACACGTTTCTATAATGCCCTTCTCGAGGTGCCCGAGCACCGGGACGAAACCGTCATCACGGCGCTTAGATCTGGTCTGAGGCACAAGGAATGGTTACGCTCCTTCGCACTAGCGCAACCTAAGACTATGGCCGAAGTCAAGGCGTGGACAGAGCGCGAGGTTCAGCTGGAATCCGAGGTGAATGCTAACCTCCCCCGGGCAGAACGGTCCGACCAGAAGAAGAGGGCTCGGGAGGAGAGGCCGGAGCGTCAGCAGCCCTACCACCCGAAGTTCCAAGAGTATACCCCCCTCAACGTCTCCCTCGCAGTGTTGTTAGAGGAGGCCCAGAACGAGGGGTTCTTCAAGTTCCCTCCGATCCTGCGTCAGGCCGCAAAGCGAACCCGAGGCCCTACTGCGCTTTCCACCGGGTACTGGGCCACGCCACGGAGGACTGCAAGCAACTAAGGGACTACATCGAAGAGCTCATCCGGTCTGGGCACCTCGCCGCCTACTTGAGGGACAAACGGCAGGCCGACCGCGAGAAGGAGCAGTATCACCCTCCTGCCTACCTGACCATCGGTTAGATCATGCTCGTTTCAGTGGACGGCCAGCCCGAAGCTCAGGGAGCCCCATACCCTATGCCAAGCGCAGGGGCCAATAGTTCTTCAGGGAGCTTGGCCCAAGCCAATAAAGTCATCTACGAGCCTGTACCTTTCATTTAAAGCAATGTAAACTCTTCCTAGGATCTATTGTTAATTTAATAAAGATCAATGGAGTATTGCGAAAAGGAAAGAAAAGCTTTGTTTATTCAAAAGGTATTATGGGCTTCTCAGCCCATACATGCAAAAAGAAAAGAAAATTACAACAGTGGGGGAAGGGGGTGCAGCGAGCACTGCTCGTGGTACTCGGTAAAGATATCCGCCAACCGGGGCCTCGCAAGATGCAACCTCTGTCCTCGGTTCCCCCGTGCATGTCGATCCCGAGCCTCAGCTCGTAGCATTCGTGGACGAGCACCTCTGAGCGGGCCAGCCGGTTCACGGAGATTAGGCCGAAATGCCTCAAAGACCGCAACTTGCCCACGGCCTTGTCATAGAGCAGCTCGGACAGGAGGTTGTAAAGCCCCGGTGATGCCCTCCAGATGGAGTACATCAGCAGCTACAGCAGGGAGGAGCGTCGAGGGAGCTGATTGAAAGAATTTAAGTTAACCGCAATCAAGACGGTGTCGCTATGCAGCTAGCCGGTTGAGCACGGGTCGATCCACAGGAAGATGGTTGTATGTCCTTTCTTATTTTAGACGAGTCAATAAAGAATCTGTATGTTTGTTTGATCTAACCTATGTGTTTATTTGCAAGTATAAAGTTGTTAAGAAAAGATACGATAATGTAAGCTAAAGAAATCCGTACTCAAAACCTTTGAGCCGAGTCTTGACCAATTGAAGCTGGAGCAATCGGCAACAACGTGGATTAGGGGATTTAAGCGCGGTATTCGTGGAATACGGCTTATTTACCCTTGTCCTTCCGTTCTTGTCTCTTGCTTTCGCCTCCGGCCAAACCGAACGCAACCGGTCGCGGTTAGGAATCACCGTTACCTTGTCAGGGTAGGGTGCCTAACGGAGCGCTTGCGTATGGTTTGGGCGGAGTTCAATGGAAAATAACGGGAAAAGGAAATGAGAAAAGAAAATCTTAACTTACAATACCGTATTTATTCTTAACAACGAAATTACATTCATTCACAAAAAAGAACCAAAAAGAGAGAACAAAAAGAAAAGAACAAAGAAAAGAAAAGATTACAAGTAATTAAGTGCATGAATTAAATTGCAAGAAAGTAAAGCCAGATAATAATAAGCAAGTAATAAAAAGCGATAAAAAGAACAAGAAACTAGGACTCAAGACAAGCATGTGATCAATAGCCAACCCTTAAACTTGCAAGCTCAATCAAGAGATTGCAAGATCAAGGGAAGGGTAGAGAACGCATGTGAAATGAAGCGCTAATTCCATAAGAAAATACGACCCTTGAGATCAATAACTAACCCTTAACCATTCAAGCTCAATGAAGAGGTTGAATGATCAAGAGAAAGCAAGAATCTCAAGGGGAAGAAGAAACAAAAGAGAATGATACAAAAAGCCCTCATCTTCATTGATCTCCCACTCAAAAAGCTCTCACTACAATTTTCATAGAAAAAGAATGAAGAAGAAGAAGAAGAAGACTAAATCCTAAAAAGAAAGAAGAACAAAAGAATGACCCTTGGCTTAACTCAATTCTGGAGTATTTATAGGCAGAGGGTTGAAGATCTAGGGCAAGAATCTGCCACTATATGAAGTCCCTAAAATACCCCCAAAACACGACAACCAGAGGACACTACATGGCCGCGGATCCGCGGCCTAGACCCCCTATTGGCCGCGGATCCGCGGCCCTATGGTGGAGTTGGGTTTTCGTATTTTGGGTGCTTCCCTGGTTTTTCTTGTACATTATTTTGGCATATGATTTTTCTCAGATTTTCTTCACGATTTTTCCAGAATTTCTGTTGAGGGAAGGGTGGACTTTTGTGGATGCTTTTGTCATGATTGCCTCGAGCTCCGCGTAGATCTCTTGGATCTTGTGCTGCCATTGAGCCTTGTGCATGAAAGCGACATTGATTTGCCATTTTGTCTCCTAAACTGGTGTGTGGCAACAGACGGATAAAGAGCGGAGATCCGTGTTTTATCTGTGAATGGCAGGAACCCGGATTTTGTCGTATTTTTCCATGATATTCACTGTTCAGAGTCGAGAACCTGTATTCTGCAATTATATAGCAAACACTGATCAAAAGCACCTACCTATAAACACACGAGCGTAAGAATGGGCGGTATAAAATGTAATATTCTGGTATGAACAGGAGCAGCCGGCCGAAATGGTCCTCAATGCTCCCGTAGACCAGCTGCACCGTGTCCTCGGTGTAGTACGGGTCGTAAAGGTACACGTCTTCAAGGTGGACGATGTCGGGGATGGTAAACGGGAAGTCCTACATTCTCGACGACCTGTTTATGAAGGATGGAAGGACCAGTGCTCCTTCAGCCTTATATATTCCACTGCGCAACTCAACAGTCGCCCGCTTTCACCCAGGGAGTCGCTACCACGCGGCAGCAATCAAGCCTTCTCCGGTGGAATTGAAGCGATGCGTCCCTAGCGCTTCGCCTCCCCCCGCATTCAATGCGCCGGCCACGCGCGCTGCTTCCCCGACTGTTCCCATTCCCCGCACCAACAGCTGAACGGTCGGGCTACACCTCGTCAAGATTCAACCCAGCAGCTACCCTGCTCGGTCACCCCTAGTGGGTAGCTTCCCTACCGCAATGCCAGGGATCAGAAAGCCCTCCCAGAGGCAGTCGAGCCTGAGGATCCCTCACTCGGCTATCCCCAGTGGGCAGCTTCCCTGCCACAACGCCGGGGATCAAAAAGCCCACCCAGAGACAGTCGAGCCCGAGGATCCCTCGCTCGGCTATCCTTCAGGAAAAAAGCCCTCGCCAAGAGGCACCAGGCAGTAACCCTGCCCAGCCAAGGGTCCTTGGTAGGCTTCTACAGCCCCTCCCACGCTAAGGACCAAAGTCCTCCCAGAGGCAGTCGAGTCCTGGCTCAGCTATCCCCGGCTGGTAGCTTCCTACCACAACCGAAAGGGATCAAAGTCCTCGCCAAAAGGCACTGGGCAGCAACCCTGCTCGGTCCCCGTCCTGAAGGATCAAAGCCCTCGCAAGAGGCAACCGAGCAGCTACCCTGCTCGGTTAACTCCGGCCGGTAGCTCCCTACCCACGACGCCAGGGATCAAAAGCCCTCACAAGAGGCGCCAGAGCGGCTACCCCGCTCGTTCATCCCAGGCTGGTACTTGCCTACCCACGACGCCAGAGGTCAAAGCCCTCGCCAAGAGGCAAACCGTGCAGCTTCAGTGCCCGGTCATCCTCAGTGGGCTTCTTACAGCCCCTCCAGTGCTAAGGACCCAAGTCCTCCCAAAGGCAGTCGAGTCCTTGCTCGGCTATCCCCGGTAGGTAGTTTCCTTACCGCGACGCCAGGGATCTGAATCTCTCGCCAAAAGGTAGCCGCGCAGCTTCACTGTCCGGTCATCCTTAGTGGGCTTCTTACCAGCCACTCCGGCGCTAAGGACCCAAGTCCCCCTGAGGCAGTCGAGTCCTTGCTAGGCCATCCCTGGCGGGTTGCTCCCCTACCACAACGCCAGGGACCAGAAAGCCCTTGCAAGAGGCGACCGAGCAACTACCCTGCCCAGTCATCCCCGGATGGTGGTCAACGCTCGAAATCGGAGATGCCCTGTCACCCGCGGAGGATCCGAGACCCCAGTGAGGGGCGTCAGGTCTATTCAAGTCCAAACGATCCCCCCTCGACTCCGGAGCCTATGGGGATACCTCCTAGGCAGCGCTTGGCATGCTCATCGGCCAGTGATTGATGTCAACTCGACGGACGATCGCCAGACAGATGGCCAACCTGACATAAAAGAACAACGATACAAGTAAAGATATCTTACGAGCATTCTTCACAAACAGATGGTAGAGCGCAATTCTATGGAGTCGAAGAAAAACTTTATTACTACCAAAGACAAAGGTTTTACAAAGGGTATTTTTTTGGGCTCCCCAACCTTACAAAATTCAAGAAAACAAAATAAAAGGAGGAGAACGGGGCCTCTACACCTCGGGGCCGGGTATGACCTCCACCACGTGGCGCGCTGGGTCCTCGGCGACCTCCTCGCCAGGAACCTCTTCCCCCTGCTTGTCGGCTCCCACGAGGAGGAACTCGGCCCGGAGATCTGCGTCGGCGAACTCCGGCATCCGGGCCTTAACGGCATCGAGAGCGTCGTGCCAAATGCGGTTCGTGGCCACGGCCAAGTCGTCATAGAAGTCCTTCGACTTCTTATAGCCCTCCACCGCTCTCGATTCGGCCGACTTGGCCGCCTCGGACGCCGCCCCCAGCTCCTTCCGGAGGCCATTCACCGTCCTCTTCAGGTTGCCGGCGAGCACCTGGGCGTCCTCGAGCTTGACTTCGGCAATCACCGCGGCCTCGCGGTGCCGGGCTACCTTCCGTTTTCCGGCCTCCACCTCGCCCTTCAAGGCGGCGACCCTCGCCGTCATCGCCTCCAGCTCCCGCTTGGAGCTCTCTTGCAGCGAGGCGAACTGACCCGCAGCCTCCAGCGCCGGGGCAACCACCTTGGCCTCCATGCGCAGGGCGAGGGCTACGTGCTGGAGAACCTGGAAAACACAGGAAAAATCAGAAAGATGAAGGAAGCACTGAATCTCACAACTAACCAAAAAGGTACCTGCACAGACTCCTGGGCGATGGACGTCAACTGAGCCCTGAAGGCCCCCTCGGGGATCCTACCCCCTGCCGAGGTCTCTATCTCATGTAGGAGGCTGTCCGCAATGGACAGCCCCGATGGCACCACAAACCGGAAGCCCCCTTCCTCCACCACGGTCGGCGAAGATCGGCCCCGGGAAGGTCCCCGGGAACTCCTCTTGAGCGGCTCCAAGGGGGAGCCGGTCTTTTCATTCGAGACCGGGTCCTCCAGAATCAGGGCCCGCTTCCGGCCCGATGCTCTGCTGGGACCCGGGGCGGGATCTGCCCCCGAGTGCTCGCGGGACATCGCCACCGGAGCAGTAGGAGTCGGGGCAGGCTTCGCGCGAGAAGAACTAGCGCCCCCAGCCTTCGCAGGCTGCCTCGGCTGGCACATGGAGGCTCTGAGCAAGACGAAGTCCATGGTTCCTGCACAAAAAAAATACCCAACAAGTCAGCGACACGAGCAAAACACAAGCCAAAAAGCTAACCTAACTTACCGACGAACTTAACGGGGCTGAGTCCAGCCCAGCTCAGAACCCTCTCGGACAGCGGCACGTCAGGTCGGGGGATGGGCTCCCACGATGTCACCCTCACCGCGGCGGGGTCGTCGGACTGGTTCCCCGGCAAACATTTCTCCCTCGACCACTTGGTAGGCACGGGCCAGTCCTCGCCCTCGGGAGGGGAAACGCAGAAAAATTTCTTTTTCCAGTCATGAATAGAAGAGGGCAAGGCCATGACCCCGGTCCCGGCAGCGCCCCTGGCCGCTTCCTGAAAGTGATATAAACCCATCTTGGGTCACCCGCTCGACCACCAGGGTGACTCTTGAAGACGAGGGAGGAATCGAGAAGGGGAAGACTGAAGGGAACCACCTGTAACTTCAGGCGGATCAAAAACCCAAGGAGGATCCTTCACGAGTTCGGCACTAACTGGCCGGGGGCCAAACCGAAGAAATTCAGCGCGGCGACGACCTCAGGAGAGAAAGGCAGGCGCATTCCGCCCCGAAAAGCTTCCAAATACAGGGCGATTTCCTTGTCCCGTACCTGATCTGCCCTCTCTCCCTCCTTGGCCAGTCGGAGCGTGTAGCGCGAAGGGATGTGGAAGAGAGCCCGAGCATTGGCGAGCTCGTCCTCATGCCTCACCCAGCACGAGGAGCCAGGGGCCACATCTGTCGCCTCCCTCTGGAGGCGGCCCCCGCCTCATGATCTCGGGGAGAGGATCCAACCCCTGCTCCCCGAGGAGACTCAGACACAGCTAAAGGGACCCTAGAACCTATTCCTACAACGTCTACTGATTCTACAGAGGAAGTCATCTAACATTGGAAAAGAGAATCTTCAGGGGCTGAAAGCGGGAGAAAGGAGACGAGCGCCGAGCAACCAAGACTTGAAAGAGGGAAGTATGACGGGGTAGGGGCCCTAGAGCGGACCCCACCCATGTTTATCGCTGTGTACGGTCTCATCCAACGGTGCCCGTCATCTCCCGCCAAAACGGCTCCTCGCACCCGGCGGCTTCGATCGCTCCACGTGTCAGTCCTGCGCTGGACCGCGTCCCATCAGAAGCCGCAGGCCTACATACGTCGCATCAGCCAATCGACGCTCGACACGTGGGCCGTCGCTTCAATCGCAGAGTGCACGAACCGGTGCACCTTCTTTAAATGCGGAGATCTCGCCTTGATTCGCTAGCGAAAAAGACAACTGACGGCCCGAGGACTCGTCCCGACAAAGCCCTGGAAAGGAGCTCACCTCGGGAGGCCCGGGAGTCCACTCCTGCCCCGACCCGCTAGCTGGTCGGGACAAGAGTGGGGGGCTAATGATGATGCTCAATATTGGCAATCTCCCAGATCAAGACACGTGGCAGATGACGTGTCTCAGGACTCAGAAGAAAGGGTCTACAGGTGCCGACCAGGCCACCCTACACCCGGCTTGCAAGCACAAGCTGGCCCTCCTCGAGACCCTCTGCAAATTAGCCTCCTTGACCATTCAGCTCGTCCCGAGCCGCCACCGGACCAAGACTCCTCGGCTTCCCCGCTCGTCCCCGAGCTCCCTGCCGAGGTTGTCTTCCTCGGCCCTCCGACCAACTCCACCACTCACAGGCGTAACCGCCGCTCCGCGAATCTCGCCATGCGCAGATTCTACGCCAGCAACATCCCACGTTCCACGCCATCACGATCCCCATTAATGGGCGATCCGCTCTCTATGCGGGCGTGACGTCGGGAGGGTAACTGCCGGCGAGATTCTCGTGTCTGCTGCTGCGTGCCACTACCGTTATATAAACCCCCATCACAGAGGGGTCGAGTAAACCATTCTTGACTCTTATAAGTCGTTACTCTGCTCGGATCTCATCACTAACTTGATCGTCGGAGGGTCCTTAGTGGTACCAAACCACCCCGGGATTTCTTTGCAGGTACTCGGCACCAAACTCCTCATACCACATCTTCCACCAAAACCCATTGAGACCCACACGCAACAGAAGACAATCATCCGAATCCACCGGGAGATCGACGGAAGACAACATCTAACGGAGACCCAAAAAGGACCTCCATCAGCATCGTAATCTGAATTTGTGCACGTGTTAGATACATCTAATACTATATTGATTCTAACAATTTCAACTAGATATAAAATTTTAATATTCAATTTCAAACTTATAAATCATACACGTTACACATGTGTTGTCTAATTTTAAAACGAGACTTTGAGCAGCATTTACATGTATAGTCTAATTTCATTGAATCAAGGGGTAAATTCCATGATCCCTCAAATTCGATTTAATTCTTAGAGGCAATGATGATGTTCTCCCAAAAGGTACACGTCTCCTCGTTATCCTTTTTGAACAATTCATTTGGGATCATGATTCACAAAATCATTACTTGGACAATATAACAAACAAGATAAGATAATTTTTTACCCTTTTTGTAAAAAGAAAATAGGTAGGGGAAAAACCTTTCAGGCACTTCAAGCAATATAATTTAATATTCTAACACCACAAAGTCTTTTGAACAACATCTACGAACAATGAACTTCACAATATATAAAATTTCCCATGTCGGTGATGCGTCCTAAAATAATGGTGGTGAGAAATATTGCAACGATAGTAATAAGAGTCGATGAGTGATGTCAGTTTACAGCATCAGCAAAGTTCGCCATCATAAAGGTTGATGCGGTTGCAAGGATAGCTCAAGAGTCCAATGCGGTGGCAATAAACATTGGTGGCGGTAGAAATGTGACCAATAACAAGACCAAGGAGAATGGACATTGGTGATGACCTATGTTACATGGGTAACTTCCCCAAGGCTCCATTGCAGATGCAAGAAGGCAGGATCAACTGCTTCCAAGGCGACGAAGTGCCTTCACCTTTAACAAGAAGGGTCGATGCATGATGCGGATATCTAAATTATTTGACACATCTTTTATTTTGGAATTTCAAATGACGATATGCATATAGGGTTGCATCTAGATTGGATACAGACTATATATGAGCATATTATACCCTCTTTTTCTTCTAGCTATTGGATATATGGTTAGTGTTAGGGCATGGATATAACAAAAAATTCTTTTAAAGGGATGGGGTATAAAATGAGCATAAAATTTATGATTCAAATAAGCATTATTGACTAAAAATAAATTTAAAATATACCATTTTCCTTTACCAATCTGCAGATATCCGTTTCCAAATCCATAAATCTGGATATCCGTATCCGCATCCACAAAAACATTTAAATACATACTCATATGCGTATCTGACAAAACCTGAAAAATTATATATGTATCCCGATCCGAATGCAAGCCAGACTGGACATCTTAATAATAAAGGATTTTTTTCTCGCTTTCTTTTTCATTTATAACCGCAGACACGGCGATTAACACAAAACAAATATAATAAAATAAAATAAAAAATAAAGGGAAAAAAGCCCAAAACTTTTTTTTTTCCAAAAATCCACACCTTTCCATTATGCAATATGATAATAATTAGGGTAAATTATTGAAAAGCCTAAGGCCCTTTAAAAACCTGTGAGAAACTTCTTGTGTTTTTCCAACATGTAGAATACTCTCTAGGTCCATTAATTGTTTTCTGAAATACTTAAAGTTTTGGGTATTTTAGTATATCCCGAAACCGCCTCCTATGACCCATGTGGGCAAGTACAATAGGACATCTGTCGATTTGTTTGCAAAAAAATCTGCAGTTGAATTGCTTATAACTTGTATGCAGTTGTCTGTAACTGTAACAATCCTGAAATCCCTAGATAAATGTAACTTGTTTAATATATAGAAAGGGTATTTTAGCCTGACTATGAGTTATAAATTAATATTGTTAAATAAAAATAAGAAGCAACTTGTAACTTATTGGTTAATACTTTCCACTGTTGTTCTTTAACCTACAAATTTGAATCCCATTAGCCTTATTTTTAATATTTTTTAAAAACTTTTTTGGAAATCCAAGAGTTGCACGTGCAATTCACGGAGAAACGAAAAGTTACAGAGAAAATTAACTGAAGAAATGAGGAGTTAAGATAGAATTTGTCACGCTCTTCTCAGTGTACGGATAAGGAGACGGGACAAGGCCCGCTATTTATTCACTCAGAAATAAACACGCTAAGCGTATCTAAGCAATATAATGAATGTACACAAGAAAAAAATGACAATAGATGTAACTGAACATCAACTTTTATTTATTAAACATTTCTTTACAAGTACAACTGAAAATGTAAATACGGGAATGAAAAGCAATGCCTAAACAATTGTATGAACTGAATGAAAAGTAAGAACAAGTAAAGTTTAATGGCCATGCTGCTCAGTGGTCTGCTCCACGTGCTCCTGGTTGGTCTCGAATTCCTCAAAATCGGGTCCTCCTGACAACATTCCAAAGAAAAAGAGAAATAGGAATATTGTCAGCGAACAATCGCTCGGTAAATCCCAAGAATGAAAGAAATAGAATAGACATGTGAGAGAATATAACTGTTATGATGTTTGATTGTTATGTTAACGCGGTTGTTTGTAGTTTCGTACAGAATATGCCAGTGTATACGAGAGGAGTCCAAGTTACACTGTGGACTTTGGTAACCCATAGTACAAGGCCCCGTCGATAAAACCACGGAACAACGGCATGGATGTATAGTTACGTCATTTAGTGCCACATCGTGCCACCTTTAATATGTTCTGTACCAGTCTACCCCTTAAATACCCCATAACGTTTTTTGTATTGATTTGTATTGTTGTAATGAATAGTTGTATACGACTTGCCGAAACCATGATATCATTTAAATAGAATGGATATAAATGGATAGTCATGAAATCAGAGTATATCCATGGTTCGGTTCAAGTCATATTGATATAGATTGAATTCTGGTATAAATGGATTCATGTTGTATTATAATTATACTTGAATTGAATTCAAGATAGATTATTTTCATATTTGACCGTGACCCGAACTGAGTCAGACTTTTAAACAAAATTGAAGTCATGATTCATGTTTTGGAGTTATCGGTAACTGCTGCACATGGACTGCGGGATTTGTGTCTTTTTCCAAGAAAATTACCGTATTGATAACCCCGTTTTTAGGTTGTCTACCTTAGATAGGCAAGCATCCATATTCTCCGGCTCTCTGAGGCTCAAGAGAACTGGTCCCGCTTAAACCTATATTTGCTAAGGTCCTTATTGTAAATTAATATGACTTAAGGGGGTTTTATGAAAAACAGTTTTGATATATTTTCAAAATACACCTCAAGTATTTAATTATCGTCTTTAGGATTTTCATGGATGTATATTTTAAAATATAATGTTTTCTAGTGAATAGAACCTAGATTACATTGTATATGGTATTTTAATGTAATATTGGAATTGTATTGATTTGTAATGGTAGTTTCATGAAATGTGCGATTCTTTTGATTTAAAAACATGGAATATACATTGTATACTTAAAGTAGATATTTTAATAATATATATATATATATAGAACTTATTTATTAAATATAAATCATATTTTTCTTAAAAATTACATTAAAAATTCTATCGAGATCGGATGCTCCCACTACTACGAATAAGGGTTGCCCCTACGGATATATGCGTAAGGGCGAAAAAATACCCCGTAGATGCAAAGGCCGCAGGTGCAAGTTAAAGCCCTGAACTTGCCCCTACGGGCAAATTCTTGCCCCTACGGATTTCTGTGTAGGTCCTGTTGCCCCTACGGAGTAGTCCGTAGGGTAAAATTTTTTATATTATTTACGGTTTTTTTTAATATATTACATGTACCTACGGACATAACCGTAGGGCCATGTACTACCCCCTACGGATATCTGCGTAGGTACCTATCCGTAGGGGCAACATATCAGGATTCCTGATATTTTGCCCCTACGGATAACGCTGTAGGGGAGAGGCCGTGGCCCCTACGGATATGTCCGTAGGGGCACTCCCAACCCCCTGGTACTGAGATCAGAGGAGAAATATCATTTACTGCTGATATTGTGCCCCTACGGATATATCCGTAGGGGCAAAATGTGTACCTACGGATTAATCCGTAGGTACATATTATCTGTATTTTTTTTTTAAAAATGGGCTGCTTGATTTTTTCCCGACCTGTGCACAATAATATATACATCAATCAAATATAAAATTAATCATCACACAACATATATCGCAGTATTCATAATCACATCTCACGCATATATATAATATACAAAAGAAACCCAAAAACTGAATATGATATAAATATAAACCAATATCAATATCGTTTCAAAATGTAGTACAATGTGTATGATATAAATAAATACATGTTTCAAAAAATAAGAACCAAAAAGCTACCCTAGTTCGGTCCAGCTCCACCTCTGAATAACGATAGAATAACGCGCGCCTGCTCCTCGGTCAATAAACTCTGCAATTCGGCGCGAGCGGGAGTCTGAGCGGCATGTGGAGCTGGCGATGTGGTCTGCGCAGCCGCCGTTGAGGTAGTCGCTTGCGGAGCCGCGGCTGCGGGAGTCTGAGTGGGCGGTGGAGCTACAGGAGTTGTCTGCGGAACCGCAGCCGAAGGAGATGCATGTGGAGGCTCGGCCGATGTACCCTGTCGCGTCTGGACCTAACGTGTGTAATAAGCGTGTAAGAACTGTGTATTATTCGAATTTGTATCATTATTAAGTTATTTCGAAACCCCGTTTGGATATCTAGTTTGTTGTTTATTTTAATTACATCTGTATGTATGATTAATCAAACTTAAGTCTAAAACCAAATAAGCTCAAGCTACGTACTAATTATGGATATGTTGATATCTATATAATATGACATGATATTTTACTATAAAGCAGTATACATACCAGCATCTCCTTCAACTCCTGAACGGTGGCCCTCAAGCTCTCCAGTTCCTGATGGACACGTCGGTCACTGGAGACGGAGGAAGTAACCGCCGGGGTGAAGTCCAACCTCATATGGGCCCTGCTAGGGTCCAATCCCCGGCCTCTCTCCCAACCTCCGTGGTGCCCTCCGTGTGCGGCGTCCAGAACTGGGGTCAGCAGCCTCAGATCTCTCTGTCCGGTAAAATCGATCCCCGAGGCCTGGGCCTGCTCAACCACCCGCTCCTACACCCACATTAAGCAGTAAAGTATAAGTATAAAATTTAAACTTGAACCTTCCAAAACGAAAATTTCAAATATGGGTAGAAAAAATATTAACACTTACGCAGTACTCCTGGGTAGCGACATCGGGATATCGAAGCTCGCCCGTGGAGGGATCTGTCGAGGTGCCGTGGACGGCAAGATATGCGGACAGCACGCTCGGTGTACCACCTGACGCCACGGTCCGAGATGTCTGCAATATTAGAAAGTAACTCTTAATATTAGAAATATTAGAAAATAACTCTTAATATTGCAGAATATCACAAAGGTCAGTCTATTGTAATTTACCGATAACTCCATGGCTCGAGTAATGTTCCTCGAGCCACCTGTGTAAGTGAGGCGACCCCACTTCGTCGACTTCCTGTTCTCTGTATTCTGAGCGGCCTGTTTCTGCACAACGCATTAACATTTAGTTTTCTAATTAAGAAACACAAAGAAATAAATTATATCATAAATAATGAATTACATTTAAAATACATACCTGTTTGCGTTGGGAGTCGAAATAAGCGCATAATAGAGGCCATGTCTCTACGTTGACTCTCGCAAACGCCGGAGTAGATAGGAGGGCCGCTCTCTCTGCCTCGGGGGTCGCCATCCACAGGGAGTAGCAGTCGGCCTTCAGCTCATTCCTGTTGTATCGGACCTTGGCCTGCATGTTCTTCATCAGGCCATTGTACAGAGCATGAAGGTCGAGCACCCTCCCCGGGTGATCAGGGTCGGCTACAGGCTGAAAATCGTAATCCAACTGAAAATACAAAAAAAATATTGTTATTAGATTGCAAGTGTTAATAATAAATATATTCGATAGATCAAATGAAAATATATATTAATACATACCCGAGCCTGATCAAAGAAGAGGGCGAATGAGCGCTGGTGCTGCTCGTCCCACTCAACGTGAAGTGGATAATTCTTCACGAGCCGGCTCTCGTCCCCCAAATACCGGCCGAACCTCTCGGCATGAGGACCGGTATAGCGATAGTCAAGGGTAAAAAAAGGGGGAATGCTGCCTCCCCCCCAGCTTTGTCAGGCCTCAGCCTATGGGACTGATTCGGGCCTCGAGTCCCCCTCTGGGGATGGGGAGGCCCTGCGTCTGCACGAAATATCAAGACAATCAATAATAAGACATAGTTGTATTAAGAAATCAAGGTTAAACGAAAATTCAAGTGTGATATATACCTCCGGTGACTATCGCACGAGCCTGGGCCCGGGCAGCAGCACGAGCGGGACGATAGTTCCTCCGGTGAGGAACAACCGGGGTCCCGGAGGCGGACGCATCCCCTCCAACTAGAAAATAAACATCGACGCTAAATTTCCATGAAGTTCATATTTATTCTATAGAGCATATGTAAAATGAATAAATATTTTAAATTTATTCATACTAACCTGCAGACGATGCGGAGGGTATGGAAGCGG
Source organism: Agapanthus africanus (assembly GCA_030015575.1). Lineage (NCBI taxonomy): Eukaryota > Viridiplantae > Streptophyta > Magnoliopsida > Asparagales > Amaryllidaceae > Agapanthus > Agapanthus africanus. Next base: position 642,193,494 of record CM057343.1, read on the forward strand.
CAGGAGTGGCCCCTGCAGAAGATGTGGACGCACCACCTATAATTAGACAATTAAAAATAGATTATATAAGTAATTGCAAAAAGAATGTGTAGATCAATAATATAACGTTCTAAATCAATATGCATGCACTATAGGATATATAAACATACCCGCAGGTGCGGTGGTGTCACCATCTACAGCTAGACAATAATAAAAATTGCTAAGTAAGAGCAAAAGGAATGTGTGTATTTATGATATAGCATTCTAAATCAATATACATACACTATATGATATATAAACACACCTGGAGGAGCGGGGGTGGCCTCTGTCCCAGATGTGGACGCATCACCAACAACTAGACAATCAAACATTGACAATATAAGTAATTTTGACATAAATAGGCATGAATATCTGTAATTTTACATTCAAAATGGATATGTGTGGAGTATACCTGGAGATGTGGCAAAATCCACACGGAAGGAGGCAGCCGAAGGGGTCTCCGATCTGGGTGCAAGACCGGCCCTCTGAAGCTCCCTACGGAGCTCTCCGGGCGGCAGAACCACTCTGCCTCTGCCTCTGCCGCGGCTGGAGCTCCTGCCGCCCCTCGCTGCTCCCGACATCGTCATCAAATCTAGATAAACGGTTCGTGGACGCATTAGACAATCATTAAAAGTATTGACTATATATGTATAGAGCGTAAAATGTGAAGTAATAATATAACATTACTGATAACCTTTTTCGTTTCGTGGGCGCATTATACATATCTACTTGGATTTCATCGTCGATGTCATTTTTAACCCACGTAACTTCATGATCGGTCGAAGACAACCCGTCCTTCGCAACAGACGGTCGGAGCACTTTAAGCCTTCTCTCTTCTTCATGCTCATCGCTGTTCTCGTATTCTGGGACATCGTACACATCTCTGGGTTTCCATCGGCATACAACACTCCACCCTGGATGCTTCAAACACTGTGAGTAGTATACTTGGAATGCTTGGTTCGGAAAGATAAACAGATCGTCCTGACCGTAAAATCGAAGTGTGTTCACACCGGTCAATCCATATTCATCTTTCCAAGTCTCAAGACCGCTTCTCCACCTGTCCGTATCGGTTCGCGGATCGTACCAAGTACACTGGAATATATAAAAGGGTTCTGATCGTCCGGGATAGTGGATCCCGAGTATACAATTTAAGTACCCATAGTAAATCACACCGTCCGATCCTACCGTCGCAATCCCACTATTCTGAGTGGTTCTAGATGTTTCTATGTCCTTAACTTTGAATTTGTATCCAAGGACACCAAATCCTTTGTAATATGCAACCTCCATACTAGGAAATTGAGCTAAATATCTTGAATCACTCTCAAATGATGCAGACAAGTTCGGATCGTGGATCTAACAAAACAAATTTTACGACAAATACATAACGATACAAGTTTAGATTAAAACTGATAGCAATAAAATGTTATTCGAATAACTTACATGATCTGTGACCCAATCACAAAAATTATCCTGATGGTATTTTTCCAAACGTTCTTCGTTCCAATCAGGATGCCCCTCACGTATCTCGTTAAAATGAATTCTGTTTTCGACAAATAATTGTGACATTAATATTATATCATTTCATACACACACAAACACAGATATAACAATTAATCCAAAAGAACTTACTCTTTAATTTGTTCAAGACATGCGCAATTAAGCAAGATAAACCGGTATATCTTGTTGATAAACATAGTGTCTACCCTCTTATACTCGGCTTTACCATATGGCCCGTCTTGAATTCTTCGTGGTCGGTTAAGCCTTGTCTCAATGTTCTCGTCCAGATAGCTGGAACAAAATGTGGTTGCTTCATCAAGAAGATAACCTTGCATGATAGAACCCTCTGGTCGATTTTTATTGCGTATATACTTCTTAAGAGTGTAGAGGTACCTAATGAGAATATGTTGAATAAATAAATACGGGCATACAGGACAGCAATAAATTTATAAATTGCGCGAAACGAAAAATTACACATACCTCTCGACGGGATACATCCATCGATATTGTACCGGTCCGGCTAACTTCGCCTCAATTGCAAGATGAACCGTCAAGTGTATTATGATATCGAAGAATGACGGTGGGAAAATACGCTCAAACTTGCAAAGTATCAACGCAACAGAATTTTCTAGTTTATCCAGCGTCGCAACCTCCAGTGTTTTAGCACACAACTCTCTGAAAAAACAACATAGGTCGTTGATTACTAGACCAACCGAGTCGGGGAGAGAAGTCCTGAGGGCTAATGGAAGAAGGTGCTCCACGATAACATGGTGATCATGACTTTTCAGCCCATCGATCTTGCCCTTCACAATTTTTATTTTCTTGCTGAATGATCCTGAGAAACCTGTGGGGACTTTCAAATCATGCAACACCTGCAGGAATCTTTTCTTCTCCGGTTGTGACATATGATAAGCGGCATTGGGAAGTACAAACTTGCCTGGTTTACCCGCTACCGGTCTAGGGTGCAATTCACTTCTTATTCCCCACTCTTGTAGATCCATCCGAGCATTCATGTTGTCTTTCGATTTCCCGTCTTTACAAAGAAGCAAGTTAAGTATGTGCTCTGATACTCCCTTCTCTATATGCATGACGTCCAGATAATGACGCACTGAATTTGTAGACCAGTACGGAAGCTCGAAGAAAATGCTTAACTTGTTCCAATATTGTGGATTGACCTGTTTCGTCAGATCCATCCCGAAGGTCACGTTGTTGTAACCATCCCATTTAGCAGTCACGTCCTCTCCGGACAATGGGGATGGAGGTCCAAGAAGCTCCTGATGACCATCAAAGTGAACTGTATCTAACCTATAGGGGTGGTCTGGAGGCAGAAAACGTCGATGGCCGCAATAACAAACCTTCCTGCTAAAATTCAAGAATTTTGATGTTGTGTGTTCATGGCAATGAGGACATGCTTTGTGACCATGTATGGACCAACCTGATAGCATTCCATACGCAGGAAAGTCATTAATTGTCCATATTAAAGCCGCACGCAATATGAAGGTTGTATTTGTGTTTGAATCATATGTCTCTACACCATCAATGAACAAAGATTTCAACTCCTCGATCAGAGGTCGGAGATAGACGTCGATAATGTTCCCCGGTGAGTTTGGTCCGTCGATAAGAAGAGGCATCATAAAGTATGATTGGTCCATAGCCATCCAAGGCGACAGATTATAAATTATCATTACAACGGGCCATGTGCTGTGACTTCTAGCCATATAGTTGAATGGGCAGAAGCCATCAGTAGCCAGTCCGAGCCGGACATTGCGAGGATCGCTACTGAATATTGCGTGCCTCCTATCGAAATCCTTCCATGCCGGTGAATCTCTTGGATGGCTCATTTTTCCATTTTCGCTTGGAGGAGCACGGTGATGCCAAATCATTGCCTCGGCTATTTTCTTGCACCTGAATAGCCTCTGTAGCCTCTGTGTTATGGGAAAGTATCGTGCTATCTTCACAGGTATATCAGGCTTCTTATCAGAATCTTTCGGCTTATACCTGGCCTCTCCGCATGTTGGACACTCTTTCAAATCTGAATTATCTTTCCGGTACAACACGCAATTTTTAGGACATCCTTGAATCTTCTCGCACTTTAGACCCAAATCAGACATCATCTTCTGGGCTTCGTACCAGCTTTCGGGCACATTATTTCCCAGAGGCATAAAATCTTTCAAGAACGAAAGAAGCATTGTGAATGACTTGTTACTCCATCCATTTAGGCACTTAATCTGGAAAAGTTGGACGAACCATGAGAGGGTGGAATACTTCGCATTCTCATAAATTGGTTTCCTAGCATCATTCATGAAATTTTCATATTTATCCGCACGCGGTCCTTGACCGGAAGGAATGTCATCTTCGGTACGAATAGATTCACCTAGGGCAGCCTCTACCATATCCTCCATTTTTTCTGATGGAAATAAATTTCCGTCTCCTGCCGCATTACCGAATTCTTCTTCTTCTCCTGCCGCATTATCGTGTTCTCTTTCTTCTTCTGCCGCAGTACTGCATTATTCTCCTTCCCCGTAATATTTCCAAGTTGTATAAAGTCTAGTAAACCCATGTTTTACAATATGAAGCTCTGCCAATTCTACCTTCTTCCAGTACTTATTGCCACATCTATCGCACGGACAGAGAATCTTCTCTATTATGATCTTATTATGTGCGCGTGCAAATTCAAGGAAAGCAGCAACTCCTGCGACAAACTTAGGTTGCATACGTTGTTTCCAATCCACATACATCCAGTCCTTAACTCTGACGTACTCATGGGCCATGTTAGACTGTATAACATATAAATTGTAGGTTATGCTGACTATATTGAGAAATATAAGAACGGGATAGTTACTGACAAAGGATAAAATCCGTGTATATGCTTTGTGTGTGCGTTTGTCGTTGAAAAGAATAAATTATCGCACGTATGTTAACCGATAGACGGGGACTAAATGGCGCTTTTAGTTTCATATATGAGTATCGATGGGAATATGAAGGTTTCATATTATCATATATTTGTTTTAACCCGAACATCTCGAATCGCTCTCTAATTATGCGTTTGTTGTGTATTCTTGTTGTATGTGTGTGTTCCGGCTGTCGGGGGTAGGCTTCTATCCTATTAAGAATGTATAGAGCGAACGTCCATCACTTGTGCTTTCAACTGTTTCGAGTAAATTTCGACAGCACCTCCCCGCTGTTCTCCGAGTACACTGTAATAGAATAGATAATCATTTCAAAGCCGTGAAACAACGTTGAAATGAACATCTAATCTATCTTTGTACACGGAGAACCAGCGGAAAGGTACCGACGAAATATCTCGAAACGGATGAAAACACAAGTGAATGAAGGCGTTTGCTTTATACATTCTTAACTTGTCCACACGGGACAAATCTATGGGTTACCATACGATTGAATTTTCTCGTCGCGTAGACTATACGACGGTTGTTAGTATCAAGCTATACCGTCCGATATTTAACAACCTTTGTATAGTTCTAAGTCACGACGAGCATCGCACGTATGTTAACCGATAGACGGGGACTAAGTGACGCTTTTAGTTTCATATATGAGTATCGATGAGAATATGAAGGTTTCATATTATCATCGAATATCATATATTGGTTTTAACCCAAACATCTCGAATCGCTATCTAATTATGCGTTTGTTGTGTATTCTTATTGTATGTGTGTGTTCCGGCTGTCGGGGGTAGGCTTCTATCCCATTAAGAATGTATAGAGCGAACGTCCATCACTTGTGCTTTCAACCGTTTCGAGTAAATTTCGGCAGCACCTCCCCGCTATTCTCCGAGTACACTGTAATAGAATAGATAATCATTTCAAAGCCGTGAAACAACGTTGAAATGAAAATCTAATCTATCTTTGTACATGGAGAACCAGCGGAAAGGTACCAACGAAATATCTCGAAACGGATGAAAACACAAGTGAATGAAGGCGTTTGCTTTATACATTCTTAACTTGTCCACACAGGACAAATCTATGGGTTACCATACGATTGAATTTTCTCGTCGCGTAGACTATATGACGGTTGTTAGTATCGAGCTATACCGTCCGATATTTAACAACCTTCGTATAGTTCTAGGTCACGACGAGCATCGCACGTATGTTAACCGATAGACGGGGACTAAGTGGCACTTTTAGTTTCATATATGAGTATCGATGAGAATATGAAGGTTTCATATTATCATCGAATATCATATATTGGTTATAACTTGAAAAGCGTGCCGTTGAAACAAATTATTGTTCTCCACCTTGCACTCTCTTAACAATGGTACATGCATTAAACATGTAAGAGCTATCTATAACAACTCTAAAGTTTCACCTGTTGGGTTCAACAAAAAGGTTTTTGATATAACAAACACAAGCTTCCTCAATTTTTCCCTTGAATCGATGTGAAATTAATATTGTCCATATGACACAATGGATATATTTTCTACACAAAAGGAAAAATGCAAACAATAGTAAAGCAATTGTAATTCTATCAAGTATTCATACTGAAAAAGAATAATTAGCAAACTAAAAATTAATTACTAATGAAAAACAAACAAAAGTGCTTATTATTATACTTCAGAGGTTATAAGTGCTTGACCCCCATAGTACATAGGCTGTATCCGCAATTAACCCTTTTCTATATACTTGGGTGTATAGAATTTCTAAAAGTTACACACGGTTTTTCTAAATCCAATTCTTTCCTTTCACTACAAAACCCTTTATATTTTCTAATAGGTACCAAGAACTTTCAAAGTTTTTGGATATGCACAAAAAGAAAGCATCGCCAATAAGATTGACATAACCCAAATGACTTTGACCCATTACATATAAATGTCATGGTCTTTCAATATTTTTCAAATAAATACCATAGACTTTGTTTGTTACAAATAAATACCATGAAGTTTTAACGTTTTCACATAATTTCCATAGACTTTGTTGTTTACAAATACATACCATTGACTTCCAACGTTTTCCAGATAAATACCATGAACTTTGTTGTTTACAAATAAATACATGAACTTTCAGCGTTTTTTAGATAAATCCCATAGACTTTCATGGACCTTTTTCTCATATAAAAACCATGGACTGTGTTATTGATCACAAATAAACAGTATCGACTTTCACTATTTTCCAGATCAATCCCCTAAAATTTCACCTTTTTAACCCTAACCCAGCCCCAGCCGAACCCCAACCCAACACTAAACCCTAACCCGGCCTAACCCTAACCCCAACCCAGCCCCAGCCGAACCCCAACCCAACACCAAACCCTAACCCGGCCTAACCATAACCCCAACCCAGCCCCAGCCGAACCCCAACCCCAACACCAAACCCCACCCTAACCCTAACCCTAACCCCAACACCAGCCGAACCCCAACCGATCGAACCCGTACCCTAACCCTAATCCTAACCCCAACCGATACCTAACCCTAACCCTCATCGCTACCCTAACATCATTAAATTAATGTTTAACTAACCTGTAGGCTAGGCGGTGGAGGAGACGACGGAGACGCAATCGGCGACGACGAGGGCGGTGGCGCCAACGAGAACGGAGGGCGGTGGCGACGACGAGATCACTGCAGGCGGTGGCGACGACGATTCGGCCGGCGCTGGCGACGACGAGAACGGCGATCGGCGGGAACGTCGAGGGTTTGGGGAGGATTTGGGTTCGCACGCAATGAAGGGAATAAGAAATAGTCGCAACGAAGGGAATAAGAAATAATCAGCGTAGGGATCGATCACTTAAATCCCTATTTATATGCCCCTACGGATATACCCGTAGGTGCTTGGTTTGCGGCTCCGTAGGGGCAAACAACACTTTAAGATTTAATAATTTTTAAATAAATATGGAAGAACCGTAGGGGCAACCGTTTGGCCCTACGGATTAATCCGTAGGGCCAAATTTTATCTGCCCCTACGGATGTTGTTATTCGTAGGGGCAACCCCTTATTTTACTAGTGTCCGTGAAGAGGTCTACATCTCGCTCTACTAGACCCGAGGATGTGCAATAACCCGCACCATCTCGATCGGAGTTCTCCAAAATGGGTTGTAGAGGCGCAATTGCAAGGAATTAAATAATACACTTTTAAAAAAAACAATTTTTGAATGTTTATGGTATTTAAATGTAAACTCATATTTTCCCACAACCTAATGTTCCAAAAGTCATCGTGCTATGTCAAAAATGTGGGTTGTGAAGAGATAGGTCATTACCTCGTGAGTTTTCTAAAAGTAATATGGGTAAAATGAATAAACAATGTCGTATGTAAACATGATGGTATATTACCGTGAAAATGAAATAGAAGTTACAATACATATTATTTTGAGATGAAACTTGTTCTAATGTGTTTGTTTATGATTGCTAAACAATATATGTCACGCCCCGCTTCCCAAAATACGGAATACGAGGGGTTGACAAGGCCAGCCATACTCCTACGGTCAAGGAAAATTCCTGCCGTAGTCACACTTCGGCTTCTAGCACTACGTGGTAATCAGTAATAAATGCACAGGTAATGAGAAATGCAGTCATTAAATCAAAACTGATACAAAACTAACCAGATAGAGATCAAGGAAAGATAGCGCTGAGTCGTTGATCAAGATATCCGCAATATCCTCGAGGTACGTCAGGTCCTAGTCCGAGCTAAATCCACTTCTCACTCTGAGCATGCATACTCAGGTCGTCAGAGCGACACAATAGCAATATATATAAATACAAATGTGAACACGTGTAATAATGATGAATATGAAACAGTAAGCATGGAGTAATAACGTGAGCATGAAGTAGCTAGTACAGGTAAAAATATCAAATCAGTAAGCAATGCATGTCAATGTCACTAACCCTATCAGTCTCTAAGTTTCACTGTCCATGTCGCTAAACCTATCGTCAGTCCAAGTGTGAGAGCCAACTACTCGTGAGTATCCCCCACCCAAGGGTAGGACCCAAGGGCAAGGGAACACGGGCCCGAGTCGTTCGCTAATAATCAGTAATATCACCCATATATCTTCGGAATCGCTGTATGTACTGGCAATGTGACTCCCGATATTCTGTTGAACTCACACTCAAACTACCCCACACCCCGTGTTCTACATCAAACACCAACCATAAACTCAAATATTAGTCGGTTCATGTCAAGTCTACGTGAGAACTGGAGACGGGATCTCCATCAAGCATGTCTCGACTGATACCCAAGATAAATGGACAGTGTTTGGTGCCTTACCTATGACACCCATATAAGTGCTTCTATAATCGTCCCATACCAATTATAGTTACACTTATACATGTCCCATAAACGTCGACAATTCAATAAATCAATAGGGTCCACTGATTGTGTACAAGTACGTGTCACTTTCACTTATTCATTCACACTTTATCACTACGTACTTACCACAATCAGAATACTAATATCTAACACTGGGTAATGTACACGACCACTAGGCTACCAATGCATATGAGCTTTACATGATATGATGAGAATACAATAATTACGATATGAATAAGATATCATCAGTAACACTTGCATAATTCACAATAAATCATACATGCAGAATTAAACAAAACAATGTAAAAGGGGTAAGTGGTATGTTTAATTATATATCCATCACAATTGGTTTCGCGCCAATCAGGTTTCAGGTTTGTTAGATACGGCCATTTCAATTTAAGTGTTCACTGCTGGAAATCTGATTTTAGAATAGGAAGTCCGTTTCGTAAAGCATTTTAATCCTAATTGGGATCGTAATTAGGCGACGTTATAGTTGAACAATATTTAGGGTTATCAGTTAGGTTTCTAACACAATTAGAGGATCAGGAATATCCTATATCCACAGGGAGTTATGGCCAGGTTTAGGCTGATGTGTAAAATCTGTCACTGCAGAATTCAGCTAGACGCGTCGACATTATAAAATGTGTTAAAAATATCATACAGAACAGGAATCTAGTGAAACCAGTAGAGTAAGAAATCTAACTCACTTTTATACATAACGATATAGGGTTCTGCACATTTACGCATTTGAGAAAGGAAAAACAGTAAGTTAAAAACAGGGGTTATCTGGAATTACCGCTCTGGACTGCAGTCCAGAATCGTGATTCACCGCAGTTTTCTATATCGTAACTAGTTCAACTTTAGATATTAAATTATAGGGTTCTGTAGCTTATTCCGTTGGCTTCGATATGAGCCATGGAACGCCAAAATCCGATTCGTAAAAGATTTACCGTGAATTTAACGGTCTAGCATGTTCAAGAAATTCAGGTTTCGTAATGATTCTTGGGATTAACATTTCATAGGTGAAACGACCGTGGTTTCCAACCAAATTTCTACAGCACATCGGTAAATAGTAGATGGGTCTAATGATCATAAGTTCCGTCATTTAAAGTTAATTTTTCATTTAATATTTCATATCGAACACTTATATTCATTGGAGCGGGCGAAACTATATATATACGATATTAACTCTAAACTGAATTAAATACGAACTAATAGCATGAAGCAAGTAATATACTTGCTTAACGACGTGTCGACGACGGTACGGCAGCAGCAACGGCACGAACGTGATACGGACGCGGCACGACAACACGGCTAGGCTCGAGCGCGATAGAGTTTACGACAAGCGTGCGCGATGTTGCGACAGCTATTGCGTTGACGACGGTGACGAGTAGATTGGTCGAGGTCATGTCTTGTACGGCGTTGACGATGGCAGGAACAGCAACAACTGCGATTGCAACAGGTGTTTGATGAAATGTCGGGGCTCGATTGTGCTTGATAGAGAGGGAAGTTGAGGCTCAGTGTTGCACAGGGGATGCCGGCGATGACGGCAAGCTTGGACGGCGGCTGGAGGTGGTGGACTAGGGTTCAACGGCGGTGGCCTGGAACTCCGGCGGTGATTGATGGTGTAAAGGTAGGGAGTCGAAGGTGATGGTGGTGGCTGTTAGGGTTGTAGGGTTTGGAAGGGCTCGGTTGGGGGTGCTGCAGTTGGATGGGTGTTGTGGAGGAGATCGTCAGCGGTGGCTCGGGTGCTCGATGGTTCTGGTAGTGGTCGGCGGCGATGGGAGGAGGAAGGTGGCGGCGAGGTGAGTAGGTTGAAGACGAGGTCGGGGGTAGACTCGGGGAGGAAAGCTCGAGCTCGGGGAAGGAAGTGGAGGCGAGGGTTAGAGGAAGAGGTAGAGAGAACTGCTGGTAGGAGGGAGAGAGGGAGACGAGGTGATCGCCGGCGGTGATGGCGACAGGGGCTGCTCGTGAAGAAGTGGGTGCGGTGAAGGAGTGAAGTGGTGTGATGGGAGTTGGAGGAGATGGGGAAGGGAACATTATGAAGAGGGAGCGAGTCGTGGAGGAGGACGTTGGGGCGAAGGTGAGGTCGCGTGGCACGGGTCGTGGGCGCGAGGAAGGCGGGAGCGTAGGAACGACCGCGACATGGGGGAAAGAGAAGAGCGGGTAAGGAAAGAACGGGGGAGAGAAGGAGGAAGGGAAACGGGTCGGGTCGGGTGAGGGGAGGGGTTTTGGGCCGGGGTTCTTGGGCTGGTCTCGGAAATAAATAAAAGGGAGATAGAGAGGAAGTGGGCCGGGGCTGAGGGAAAATAAGAAAAAGAAAAATGGAAATAGGGTTAGGGTTTGGGGTTTGGACTTGGAAATGAAAATAAAAAGTGGAGAAAGGATTAAATTGAATTAGGATAAGGTAATTAATGGGAAAGATATAGAAAATTTGTAGAAATTTGGGAAAAATATTTGGAAATTTATTTATTAAAATATAGTAACTGTTTATAGGAACTGGGTACTACAATATACAAAAAGATGGTGAATTTGTTCTAAAGAAAAATTGTGTTTTTAGTTAAAATAGAATCGGAAGTCGGATTAACTCCGCTTCCGACTAGTTTTGAAGAATGAATTCGTTTTAATAGAAGAGAAGGGAAAAGAGAGAACTTACTAATTAAAAAGAAAGGGAAGAGGTTGGGTGAACTTAGGAAGACGTCGGGGAGTCGTTTCGTTACCGGATTCTTCCCGAAATATTGCCGGAACTTCAACCTTTGCTAACTCCATTTGTACAAATTTTTGGAATTAGAAATTTTAGAGAGTTTTGGTACTATATTTCTGAATGAGGAGGGGTAAAATGTAGGGTTGTATTTATAGGGAAAATTAGAGTTTAGGATAATGAATTGAGAATTAAAAATGTGCATTAAAATTTGGTTTAATGCTTTAGTTTAATTCTCTGTTTATTTTCAGTAAAAACAAACAGTACTGGGGTTAAGGGGGGAGACCAAGGGGTGTAGGGTTAGAAAATTAGAGCAATAGGGATGGGGGGGCTAGCGGCGCCGGCCCCATGGAGAATCTCGCCGACCAATTTTGGGGTGTGGGGCTTTGGATCTTTGACACATGTCCTAAGCTGTGTAAATACCAATTTCCACATGTTTGTTTTTATTGTGACTTTTCATTTTACGTGCAGTGCACGTGCAAACTTTTGAGTTTCTAAAAGTTTAAAAGAACAATCAATAAAAATAATATGTGGCTGGGGGATTTGAACACAGGGACTATGTCACAACAGTGTAAGGTTTTATCAATGAGCTACAAGTTGTTTCTTGCTGTTCAAAAGAAAATTAAATTTATAACTTATGCTCAGGCTTAGGTGTTCCTTTCTGCTTTTTTTTTTTAAAAAGAATTCTGTACAGAAAGTTTATGGTTGTTGCATTCTACCCTCCTTATAAAAATTTCTTCCTCGAAATTTTTAGAAGGAAAGTGTAACAGATTCAAGAAAAATTTAATGATGGTGATGGTGATAGAACTAGTGATAGTGCATAAAAATATTTGGAAGGACGAAAGAATGCAAAAGTTTTGGAAAGGTTGAAAAAGATGTGAAGGAATTATCATGGTTACCTTGGTCTACAGTCTCGGCTTCTACGGCCGCTAAAGTGAAAGCCTGTCGCCGGGGTATATTCCTCCTAACTAGAGGCACATTTCTCTGTCCTTGGGGCATGTTTCTCTGCCCTTGAGGCATGTTCCTCAGTACCTGATGGAATCGACGATTAGGCTATGCAGGAGGTCCTCGTAGAGGAGGAGCTGGGAGAGTAAGACGAGGTGCAGGAACCTGGATAGTTGGCTTCTGCGGATAAGTGTTGTGAGTTGGAACTGGATTGCGTCTATAAGGACATATTCCAATTCCAAGATTAGATGCGCCACAAACTAAGCACGGGCCTTTTGCGTGCTTACAGTCCTTCCACGGGTGTCCATCCCTCTTGCAGTAGAAGAAAAAATCTGGACTTGGTCGGTTATTGGTTACTTCCAGTCTCCTAGGTTCATGAGTTGGTATTGAAGAAGCTCCCCCTGCCATCTGGGTGGCAGGGCGCTTCACACCGGCAGATTGAGATTTGCCCTTCTTCTTCACTACTGCCTCATATCGATGGGCAGCTTTCAGAACCAGGTCGTGGGTTGGGAAATCCCATGTAGCTAAGGCAATTTGGATTTCCGGATCTAACCCTTGCTGAAATTGTCTGGACCTGATCTTAGCAGTCGGTATCAAGTGTGCCGCGAACCTGTTAAGGTCTTGTGTTAGCTATGTAGTATGTAATATTTAGAAAATCGAATATTGAAACATATCTTACCTACTGAGCATGGTAAACTCAGGATCATACTTATTTACAGATTTGGTCCACATCGAACTCTGTTGTAGGTGGATGAAATGCTGCTCCATGTCAAATCGGGAAGTCTCTGGAAAGTACTTCACGTCGAACATATCGCGAAATGTTTTCTATTCGATCGGCTGGTCAAGACAGCTTTCTTCCGCCTTCCACCAAACTCGGGTATTGATTGAAAGAAGTTTATTTAGCGTGCTTACGCTTTAAAAAAGGTGAATCAAAGAATATTTATTAACCGCAATCAAGAACGGCGTCGCTTGGTAGCTAGCCGGTGAGTACGGGTCGGTCCACAGGGATGTTGTGTATTTCCTAATTTGGTCTAACGAGTTAATTCCAAACGTTGTGAATGGATTATCGCTAAAAACTAAACTGATTTATACTATGACTAGAATCTTGCTAGGGTTAGGTTTAGGTTAAGTTTGGAAATTGAAGATTTCCTCACCGCTTTCAATGCCCTAATTTAGATCTCTTTAGGTGTTATGGTAACTGTAGGGTTTTTTCGTCACCCCAGTGAGATGGGAATACGCGCGCGCTTGTCAGGCGTACTACAGATTCCCCCTGCCTAGGGTAGGCCGGGGTTTAATGATTGTGGGGATCCGAATCTCCGGCAGCCGCGGACTAAACTGCCTTAATTACCCCTCGCCTTTGGGGCGAGGGAACCTCCAATTAACGGGTTAAACTGGTCATGTGAACCCAATGTGCGGTGTGCGTGTGTTCTGTTTTGAAAGGGGGGTTTTGGATATATCGGGAGCCACGCAGAGTTTTTAGGGGGGTCCCGCTACCCGGATAGCGGGCTGGGGGTCAAGGGGCTAGCAGCCCCCTTGCGGGGTTCGGGGCAGCGCCCCGGCCCGAAAATTTTTTTGGAGGGGGAGAATGTGGCGGAGCATGTGTATGTGTACATTTGTATATAAATGTATATATATACATATATATATAAATAAAAGGGAAAAGGCATCCAAAGGATGCGTGGGGCAGCACCTTGGGCGCTGTGTGCTTAGGTGCTGTGCGCTCAGACGCAAGCGCGCCACGTGTCGGCACGTGGGCGCTTTGCGCATGAGCGCTGCGAGCAAGAGCGCAAGCGCGCGCGCCACGTGTCGGCACGTGGGCGCTTTGCGCATGAGCGCTGCGCGCAAGAGCGCAAGCGCGCGTGCCACGTGTCGGCACGTGGGCGCTTTGCGCATCGCGCTGGTGCGCAAGCGCGCGCGCCACGTGTCGGCACGTGGTCGCTTTGTGCACGAGCGCTGCGCGCGGGAGCGCAAGCGTGCTGGTGCGCAAGTGCGCGCGCCACGTGTCGGCACGTGGGCGCTTTGCGCATCGCGTTGGTGCGCAAGCGCGCGCGCCACGTGTCGGCACGTGGGCGCTTTGCGCACGAGCGCTGCAAGCTGGAGAAAAAGAGGGCTTTTAGCCCCAAAAACTCTCGAAAGAGAAATTAGTGGAGTTGAACTCCTGAAAAAAAAGAAAAAAATGTTTTGGTTGGGGAAATGGGTTCTTCTTCTTCCTCCTCTGTTGGCTGGATCTTGAAGATCAAGAGATATGGAATTTTAAAAATCACTCCTTTTTGAGATCTAATGGAAGATCTGAGTTCCCCTTGATGGGTTTTGTGGTGAAAAACTAATTTATTTTATAAAAAGGAGAGTAGAACTCTTGATTTAATTCAAAAGAAAGAAGAAGGTTTTGGAACCTTGAAGAAGGAAGAAAGATCTCAGATCTGAAACTTTTTTGGAGAGAGAAAAAGTTGTTGAGATATTTCATTATCTTTGCCTTTATAGGCCATACATTTTACACATAGCCCCTTGGGCTTCACAAAATGGCATTTTGCCTATCCCATAGCTCACGTGCCATTTCTTTTTGCACATAAGCCATGGGCTTTACAAAAATTTGGCTTTATGCCTATTTTTCTTACATTTATCCGAAAATAAAATAAAAGAAAATGCAACAAAATTATTTATTACAAAAATTTTATCTTGGCGTGGGGGAGGCCGGCCGCTTCATGTTCGGGCTTGACCCGGGCATGGGCCCACTGGATCTGGGCTTGGGCCCACTTGGCTTGGGGTTGACTTTGATTTTGACTTGGTCAACCGGGGTGTAAATTTTTACCCCAACAAATTGCCCCCCATCAATAAATGCACACCACATATGTGGGTCGTGTGCATGAAATTGATGGATCTTCTTTCACGTGGAGGCGACTTGGTTTGGTTCCCGCTTTTTGGGAAGCTGGCACTGCCCTTTTTACGACATGGAGGGTCGTTGCTTAACATGTCTCCGAGATGGAGTGTCCATGATAGACGTTTTCCCTGGCCCGGAGTTATCTGGTTCCCGCTTTGTAGGAATCCTGCGCTGCGCTTTTTGCGACTTGGACGGTCGGTGCTGCCCTTTTAGCGACGTGGACGGTCGGTGCTGCCCTTTTTGCGACTTGGACGGTCGGTGCTGCCCTTTTAGCGACGTGGACGGTCGATGCTGCCCTTTTAGCGACGTGGACGGTCGGTGCTGCCCTTTTAGCGACGTGGACGGTCGGTGCTGCCCTTTTAGCGACGTGGACGGTCGGTGCTGCCCTTTTAGCGACGTGGACGGTCGGTGCTGCCCTTTTAGCGACTTGGACGGTCGGTGCTGCCCTTTTTGCGACTTGGACGGTCGGTGCTGCCCTTTTAGCGACGTGGAAGGTCGGTTCTGCCCTTTTTGCGACGTGGACGGTCGATGCTGCCCTTTTAGCGACTTGGACGGTCGGTTCTGCCCTTTTTGCGACGTGGACGGTCGATGCTGCCCTTTTAGCGACGTGGACGGTCGATTCTGCCCTTTTTACGACGTGGACGGTCGGTTCTGCCCTTTTAGCGACGTGGACGGTCGATGCTGCCCTTTTAGCGACGTGGACGGTCAATACTGCCCTTTTACCGACATGGACGGTCGGTTCTGCCATTTTAGCGACGTGGACGGTCGGTTCTGCCATTTTAGCGACGTGGACGGTCGATACTGCCCTTTTAGCGACGTGGACGGTCGGTTCTTGATTTGACTTGCTCTGCTTCTTGCAATGTCAGGGGTAGACTTGACTTGCTCCGCTTCTTGCGGTGTCGGAGTGGAAGTTGACTTGTTGATTTTGATTTGGGTTGACATCAGCATCGCTATACTGGAATATGGTACCAGGAGCGAATCATCATCTGTCATGGAGAGGATTTTGGGATTTTGGTTTTTGTTTGGCATCTGCATTGCTGCACTGGAATAATGCCAGGAGCAACTCATCATTTGCCCTGAGAGGATTTGGGAGAAATTGGGATTGTTTTACGCCCGTGGATTGTATACGGTTTTGCAGGATGTATGATCCAGACCGTAGGGCCGGAAAAATTTTGGGACTTTGTCGGCGTCTGCATCGCTGCACTGGAATATGGTACCAGGAGCGACTCATCATTCGCCGTTGGGGTATGGGATTTGGAATTTGGTTGGCGTCTGCATCGCTGCACTGGAATATGGTACCAGGAGCGACTCATCATTCGCCATTTGGGGATTGGGGAGCGATGGCTTAGGAGACAGGTTTAGATCCCTATCGCCTAAGGCTTTTCAATTTTATGGGCCGTGAGGGTCCCATAAAAGCATTTCCTCCCTACGAGTCGTAAGGATCCCGCAGGTGTATTTTCTCCTTAAGAGTCGTGAGGACTCCTAAGTGTGTTTTTCCTTTATGAGTCGTAAGGATCCCACAAAGGTTTGTTCTCCTCATGTATCGTGAGGACACATGAGTGGGTCTTCTTAATGGAGCATAATTCCAAAGGCGGAGACCAGCCGCGTAACTGGTAATTGTTGTGGGGCATGGGTATGACGAGAATTATTTGAGCCCGTGGATTGTATACGGTAGTCAACTTGGGGACCAACCGTAGGGCTGGGAGAATTTTGAGAAATTGGATTTTGGTTGGCGTCTGCATCGCTGCACTGGAATGTGGTACCAGGAGCGACTCATCATTCGCCGTTTGGGGACTTGGAATTTGGATCTTGTTTGGCATCAGCATTGCTGTACTGGAATAATGCCAGGAGCAACTCAGCATTTGCCTTGGGAGGACTTGGGATTTGGGTTTTTGGTCGGCATCAGCACCGCTAACACTGAAGCGAAATGCCAGGAGCGACTCATCATTTGCCGTTGCTCGTTGGGGAACGATGTCTTAGGAGACAGGTTTGGGTCCCTATCACCTAAGGCTTTTCAATTTTATGGGCCGTGAGGGTCCCATAAAAGCATTTTCTCCCTACGAGTCGTAAGGATCCCGCAGGTGTATTTTCTCCTTAGGAATCGTGAGGATTCCTAAGTGTGTTGCTCCTTTATGAGTCGTAAGGATCTCACGCAGGGGTTTTCTCCTCGCAAGGTCGAGAGGGCTTTGCGAGTGTATTTCATCTCTTTTCACGAGTTTGCGCCCTTTCGGGTTTTCACAGACTCGCCGGTAGTCCTGCTGTTTTTACTCACGGAGCCTTTTCGGGTTTTCATCCGTGCCCGTTTTGCTTGTGGACATACCGTTCTTTTTTGTTTTTTTTTTGTTGCCGCTGGTGGGACTTTAAAAGTAGTCTCACCGGCAGGATTTGGGAGAAATAGGGGTCATTTACGCCCGTGGATTGTATACGGTTTTGCAGGATGTCTGATCCAGACCGTAGGGCTGATGTGCTCAATTCGCCTGCGACTTGGAGCATTCATGTGTAGTATTTCTTGAGATATCGGCCATTGATGGGTGGCATGGGCCTTTCTCCCTCGGCACTTATTAGTTGGTAGGATCCTCCGTCGAACACTTTCTCGATGACGTATGGTCCTTCCCAGTTCGGCTCGAATTTTCCCTTGGCATGTCGATTGGGGATGATCGGTCTTTTGAGGACCAACACCAATTCACCTTTCTTGAAAGCGCGGAGACGGGTTATCTTATCATAGGCCCGTGACATTTGGGCTCGGTATAGCTCCAGATTTTGCTGCGCCGCGAGCCTCTTTTCTTCGAGGGCATCGAGTTCTTCAAGTCGAAGGAGCACGTTTTCCTCTTCTGTCAACTCATGCTGAACGGCCATTCTTAAGCTTGGAACTTCGACTTCGAGGGGGAGGACCGCCTCCACTCCGAAGAGCAATGAGTATGGAGTAGACTGAGTTGGAGTACGGTGCGTGGTACGATATGTCCACAATGCCTCGTGAAGCTTGAGATTCCAGTCTCTCTTGTTGGCTGAAGCATTTTTCCTCAGGAGCTTGCATAGAGTCTTATTGAAGGCTTCGGCTAGCCCATTGGCTCTTGGATTATAGATGGAGGAATATCTCCAGTCTATCTTGTGCTGAGTAGCGAACCTTGAGACATTGAAGCTCTTGAAAGAAGGCCCGTTGTCAGAAATGATTCTTCTTGGTGTACCGAAGCGGTATAGAATATTATGCTGGAAGAATGTCAGAATATCCTTTGTCTTAACTTCTTTTAGCGGGACAGCTTCAGCCCATCTGGAGAAGTAGTCTGTCACGGCCAGTATAAACCGGTGGCCTTTAGATGACGGAGGATCAATTGGGCCAACAATGTCGGTGCCCCAAACTTCGAAAGGCCACGATGCCACCGTAGGATGCAATGGATTGGGATGCTTGTGAATAAAATCACCGTGAATTTGGCAGATATAACATTTCTTTGCATGCTCTCCGCAATCTCGTATCATAGTGGGCCAGTAATACCCAAGCCGTTTGATTTGAAGTCGCATCTTGGGGCCAGACTGGTGAGCACCGCAAACGCCCGAGTGGACATCTTTCATGACCTTTTGGGCTTCGGCTAATGACAGACACCTGAGCCAGAGTTGGTCATATGACCTGCGGTATAACGTGTCATTTACAAACACGTATCGGAGAGCTCTTTTCTTCAGCTGAATCCTCGCAGATTTTTCTTCGGGCAGCTTGTCGTATCGGAGGTACTCTATGAAGGGTTCTCTCCAATCGGGCTCGTCTTGGATGATCGAAGCTTCTTCCGCAGGACTGCTCTTCTGTTCCGCGCTTTCCTCTTCTCGTAGAGAGACTGGGGGTAGAATTTGCCGGCTCCTGACTGTGATCAGAATTTCGTCCATGTCAGGATCAGCCAGCTCCTTGGCCAAGCGAGCGAGTACATCAGCCTTTCCGTTCAACGCTCTAGGGACTCTCGTTAGTTCAATATGAGTGAACCGTTTCATGAGTTCCACCACTCGACCTCTGTACCGAGCTAACTCGGGTTTGTATATCTTATAGTCGCCGCTTACTTGGTTGATGACAAGCTGGGAGTCACCGTAGACTCGTAGCCGACGGATTTCCATTTCTACGGCAAGCTCCAAACCAGCTATCAGAGCTTCATACTCAGCTTCATTGTTTGTCCGAGGCTCGGTGAGAGCAAAAGAACGCCGTAGGGTTCCCATTGATGGTGTGATGAACACCAATCCTACCCCTGCTTTTATCTCCGGGATGCTTGATTTACTGGAGGTCCTTATTGACGAGGCTCCATCGAAGTAGAGCTCCCAACATGGCTCATCTTCCTCGAGGTGCAGCACTTGTTCATCGGGTAACTCACAATTTAGCGGTGACCCTTCTGGTATGGGATGAGCGGCGAGAAAGTCTGCAATAGCTTGCCCTTTTACTGCTTTCTGAGGGGTATAAACTATGTCAAACTCAAGTAGCATGACAGCCCATCTTGCCATTCTGCCGGCTAGGCTTGCTTTGGTCATCAAGTGTTTGAGCGGGCCGACCTTGGAGATCAGCATAACCCGATGAGCGAGCAGATAGTGCCTCAGCTTCTTCACAGCAAATATCAGAGCCAGGCATTGCTTTTCGATTGGGGAGTAGTTGTGTTCCGCCCCGACTAGAGTTCGACTGAGGTAGTAGAAGGCATTTTCTTTACCTTCCTCGTTATTCTGGGCAAGGAGCGCACCGAGTGACTCGTCCAGCGCGGCAGTGTAGAGAATCAGCGGTTTATTTGGAATGGGAGCGGCCAGCACTGGAGGGTGCAACAAGTATTCTTTGATGCTTTCAAACGCTGCTTGACATTCGGCATCCCAGATAAAAGGAGCTCCTTTCTTCATGAGCTTTGAGAAGGGCCTACATCTCCCTGATAAATTTGAGATAAACCTCCGTATATAAGCAAGCTTGCCTTGAAAAGATCTTAGCTGCGTTAGACTCTTCGGAGGGGGCATCTCCATGATGGCCTTTATCTTTGATGGGTCAACTTCGATCCCTCGATGTCGGACTATGAAGCCCAGGAATTTTCCCGATGACACGCCGAAAGCGCACTTCAGAGGATTCATCTTCAGATCGTATTCCCTCAGTCTGGTGAGAACGGTCCTAAGATCTTGGATGTGGTCGGTCTTGGCCTTAGTTTTGACGACCAAGTCATCAACGTAACATTCGACGACTTTATGGATTAGGTCATCAAAGATATTAGTCATTGCCCTTTGATATGTAGCACCTGCGTTCTTCAGTCCGAACGGCATCACCTTGTAGCAATATATCCCGATCGGGGTTCGAAATGCTGTGTGTTTCTCATCCTCAGGCGACATCTTGATCTGATTATATCCAGACGAGCCATCCATAAAGGTGAACAGCTCGTAATTTGAGGTGTCATCGACCATCATTTCCATGACCGGTAGCGGGAAGTCGTCTTTAGGACATGCTTTGTTGAGGTCCCTGAAATCGACACAAACTCGGATCTGCCCATTTTTCTTCTTCACTGGGACTATGCATGCGATCCAGTCTGCATATTTCTCTTCCCTGATGAAGCCGGCATCGATGAGCTTCTTGGTTTCCTCGACGACCTTTTCTTCCAACTCCCTTCTCATTCTTCGAGGAGCTTGTTTGACTGGCTTAGCATCAGGAGATATAGCCAGCTTATGCACGGCTACCTCAGGGGAAAGGCCAGGCATTTCTTTGTATGTCCACGCGAAGCAGTCGACGAACTCATACAGCAGGGCAATTATCTGCGCTTTCATTTCCTCTGACAAGAGCGAGCTAATATAGGTCGGCCTTGGATTATCGGGCGTTCCTAAGTCGATCTCGGTTAGCTCGTCAAAGGTTGCTTGTCCGCCATCTTCGAGCTCTTGAGGAGCTTCTTCTGGCTCGGCTATCTCGTCGTCATCATTTGATCTTTCGCTGGCCTCACCAACATAGATCATGTAGCACGCTTTGGAATCAGGTTGAATGTAACCTATTCCCCGTCTGTCTGGAATTCGTCCATCGATGAGTGCTCGGACCTGGGGAGGATGCCATAGCCCTTCGTAAAACTTTGCTTCGGACTCCGTTTGATATAACCGACATCCGCACTTCTTAAAGTATTCCCGCATCTCGGGCGCATAGTATCTGGGATTGAGGACGGCTCTTATGCCTCCCTCATATGGAAGGCACGCGACAGACAAATCGTCCGGGTGCGCAACGGGGTTTGACCTGTAAAACAGGATGCCCTTCTGTCCATTTTTCCTCCCGGGCACGTAGAAAGTTTTCAGCTGGTCCACGGTAGAGACTGACAATGCGTTGAGCTCTTTGCACATCCGTTCCGGCACCCTTGTGATGGCCAGGGACCCTTCAGCGACTTCGAAGGTCTCTCGTAGTTTCGCTTGCTGCATGGGGGGCCAATCTGCACAGCTGTTGCATGGCAGGTCCTCTTCTTCTGACTCTTCAGTGTCACTGCCAAGATGAGGGCGGACTTTGCTGCTAGACGGACCTTCAGTAACAGATTCGTCTGTATCGCTGCCGAGATGAAGGCGAGTTTTACGGAAGGACGGGCTTCCATCGTCGGACTCATCAGTGTCGCTGCCGAAATGCGGGCGGACTTGAGTATTTTTGCTTTTGAAAGTGACAGCCGGCGCAGATTTGCTTTTGAGTCTTGGGGCCGGTCTATCCTCGGTCAGTTGTAGCTTAGCATTTTGGTGGTTCATAAAGTACCGAGAATCTTCATATCGGACTTCATGCATACCGAACGGCTGGATGTCTCCGTCAATGCGTCTTTCTTCACCATTTTTAGTATACTTCATGCATTGATGGAGAGTTGACGGAATGATGCCGTAATCGTGGAGCCACGGCCGCCCTAAGAGAATCTTATAAGACGTGTCGGCGTTATCTTAGCTTCAGTTTGCAGATCCCCGAATTTGATTGGCAAAGCTATAGACCCCAGAACTTGCTGGCAATTTTGGTTGAAGCCTTGAATGACAATCCTTTCCCTTGACAGGTGTCGGACGTCCATTGACAAACTCTTCAGAGTTCGCAAGTTCATGATGTTCACTGAGGACCCCGGATCAATCAATATGCGATTAATTCGATCTCCGTCGCTGTACCCGGTCACGTAAAGCGGCCGATTATGCTCAGCCGTTCCCAGTAGCAAGTCTTCATCCTTAAATATGACTGCGGCGGCATACAAAGCATGTTGGGCTTCTTTCATATTAATTTCCGCAATGTGAGCCTGGTACCGCTCGGGGTTTTGTAGAGCGTGAATGAGAACATCTCTAAGCTCCTTAGATAGGACCAAGGCGTCGTAGATGCTCAGGAGAGACGGAAGCTTCCGGAGATGTGCCAAGACATTATAGTCCACCGAGGAAGGACTTATGTTTTCATCAATCGGTTCTCTGTCATCTTCTTCATTAGCGACTTGTTTTTCCTTCCCTTTTGGGGCGTTGCCCTGATTTGGCGGTAGAGCCCTGCCGCTTCTAAGCTGGATTTGATTGGCCGTTGTGGCGAGCTCCTCATCCTCTTCAGGAAAACAGAGCTCATCCTCGGAGTCACTGCCAAGATGGATGGCGTAGCAGGTCACTACTGGGATTTCTTCATTGGAGTCTTCTTCTAACTCCTCCAGAATTTCAGCCGCTTGCACAGGGAAGAACTCCTTCAATTGTACCAATGTTCTTTCCCTTTGTTCATATTCTTCGAGGGAATCGATATATTTTTGAATGGTCGATCTCCCTGCAGACTCTTTTTTGCGCCGAGCTGCACTTTTCTTCTTCTTGAGCTTCTTGGATTTTGAGCCTGATGGAGCCGCATTGGCAGCTGGACTGGTAGGCTTCTTCTGTCCTTCCCATTCCATCCTGGGCTCTTTCTGAAGCAGCTTTAGCATCTTCTTCATCTTATTAGATATGTGCGTACTCCATGGAGACCGCGATGAGTTCATCTCATTTCTCGGGGCAGCGGGTTCGGCTATCTGCTCCCAAAAGGCTTCAACTTCTGTCTGTATAAAGTTGGTGGTTGCAACTTGGTTGTTCACCAACACGCTTTTAGACAGCTCGATCTCTCCAGCCTTGTACTGCTTCTCGACCCAGTCTTTGAAGATATAGCAATCCTCGATCGCATGGCTCACTACTCGGTGGTACGGGCAATACAGAGGATTGTCGGTCATTTTTGCTTCTTGGGGTCTTTTCGACTCCGGCAATTGTAGGCCGTTGTTCAAGGCATCTTTAAATATCTTGCGAACCTTGTCCCTTCTGAAAGAGTAAACCTTGTTCTTTTTCTCCTCTAGGGTGGGCCCATCTCCTCCCAGCAATGGCTTTCAAGACCGGTTAGTTTTGGATTCGCCCGCCCTTCGCTTTTCTTCATTTTCGGACGCATTGAAGACATTGGTACTGCTGGAACTCCCACTTCTACGGTTGTCGTCCCGCTTGCTTTTCCAGGTTTTGTCTCTCTGAGAGTCCGGCGGGGACTCTTGCTTCGAGCGTTCCAGCATCTGGACTCTCTTGGTTAGCTCCTGGAATGTCTTGAGGCCCGCTGTACACAAGAATGGGACCATCCAATTGCTGAGGTTCCCAATAAGAAGGCTGACGGACTGGTCCTGCTCCAGCGGCGGTTCGCACTTGACCGTGAGATTACGCCATCGGGCGATAAAGTCAGTGTTACTTTCATTCTTCCCCGGCTTGGTCCTCACAAGGTCGGCAATGGAGATTTTATCACTGACGCTCATGAATCTTTGCCGGAACAGAGACTCCATTTGGGCAAAGGTAATGACGGACCCGTCTGGTATGCTCGCGTACCAGTCGAAAGCGACACCGGTCAGGCTGTTGACAAATTGACAAAGAAGGAGCGCGTCATTGCCCCCTGTATTTCCGCACGATGCTTTGAAGTGGGCAACGTGCTGATTTGCATTCCCCGTTCCATCAAATCTTCCGAACTTAGGAATGACGTAGCCGCTTGGGAACTCGATCAGATCGTATTGCGCGGGATATGGCCGGCCACTACTGCCGATTTCTTTCTGAGCTTCAGCTTCGGCCACCAATGTTTTAACCTTGCTGGTGACCAAATCCATTATCCGATCCTGTGTTAGTGGGATAGTGCTATCAGGGGCCAAGGCGTCCCCAGAAGCGGAGTGCGGCCGGCTTTCATGTGGCTCGACCAGTCTTGGACCCGAAGGAACAGGCATTGGCTGCCTCGGGTTGTCATCACCCGGCTGATTAGTAGCGGCTTGTGCTTGATTAGGAGGCATTGGCAGTCCTGGGGCGGAAAGTCGGCTCTTCCTCGCTGTCCGAGCTTGACTCTGCGTGGACCGAGGGGTCTTTCTGCCTATCATCCTCATCGAGAGGGTTTTCTTCATCCAGCGGGGGCGGCTGTTCTTGGGCGGCGGCAACCATATTCAGGCTAGATTGGGCTTGGGATGTGGTGGCCCCGTCCTTGCTTTTGCTGCGAAGGTTGTCGCTGGGGCGCCCGCTCACCATATAGACCGTATGGATGGTATATCCGGACGTCTTTCTATCATTGGCAGCTGATTTCATGGATCGCTGTCTTGATCCCCTGGTTTCGGTAGCTGGTAGTCGATTGAAGGTGGCTGACCTAACCAGGTTTTTGAATGGTGCTGGCGCTTCTTTTCTGGGTTTGCCCCGCTGCTTTCGTGCGGCACAGAGTGCTTGATAGACTCTTGAAGAGACAGTGTCATACTTTTTCTGTTGGGGCCGGGACACGTCTCTTTGTGGCACTGTTCGGACCGCTGTCTTCTTGATTCTGGCGGTCATGGCGTTTTTCTGAACCCACTTCAGAGGCTCGAAGGAATTGCTGATTCTTACGTCCGACTCAGCCGTCGTCGCGGGGAAACCCTGCACTTGGAACTTCACATGGTTCCATTTGGCCGAAGCCTTGGCCCTCTTGTTGGCTCGATACCTGAGCCGCTTCTGCCTTAACTTTTCTGTTCTAAGCACCTGGCAGACTTCAACTCTTTGGGAAGACGTCGCAGACCGGGTGATGGAAGGCCTTGGAGATACGCTCGATTGTGCATCTGTTGGAGTAATCGCGTGAGCTCGTCCGCAACATTGGATGTTGCCCTTTGTACCGGAGTTCTTGCCCCCCGCTGGAGCACCAGAGAATCGTTCACACACCGTCTTGAGTTTCGGTTGTGGTGCCTTGGCTATCACGACATTCGGCCTCTTGCCCCTCGAGACCGGCTTGGCTGCCTGTTCCGCCGGGATCTCCGCCAGATGAGCGCTCCCGGCAGGGTAGATGATGACGGAGCCAAACTGGCGGGGCGGTTCCTCCCACTGTCGACTGAGGCTCGCGGGGAGAACCACACGAGCGTTGATCTTGACCACGTACGGAATCGGGGTCACGTTGGAAGCTGAGTTCGTCTTGGGAGACATTGTCGTCGAAATTTGATTGCTGCACGAAAAGAAAACATCATTTCAGTATAGGCAATCGATATGTGTATTGATTGAGTTCGCATGAACGTTTAACCCGAAATATGGGAGGAGAGATTGGGTCCCACCGGGCGTGCCAGAGTCTGTAGGGTGTTTTTCGTCACCCCAGTGAGATGGGAATACGCGCGCGCTTGTCAGGCGTACTACAGATTCCCCCTGCCTAGGGTAGGCCGGGGTTTAATGATTGTGGGGATCCGAATCTCCGGCAGCCGCGGACTAAACTGCCGTTAATTACCCCTCGCCTTTGGGGCGAGGGAATCTCCGATTAACGGGTTAAACTGGTCATGCGAACCCAATGTGCGGTGTGCGTGTGTTCTGTTTTGAAAGGGGGGTTTTGGATATATCGGGAGCCACGCAGAGTTTTTACGGGGGTCCCGCTACCCGGATAGCGGGCTGGGGGTCAAGGGGGCTAGCAGCCCCCTTGCGGGGTTCGGGGCAGCGCCCCGGCCCGAAAATTTTTTTGGAGGGGGAGAATGTGGCGGAGCATGTGTATGTGTACATTTGTATACAAATGTATATATATACATATATATATAAATAAAAGGGAAAAGGCATCCAAAGGATGCGTGGGGCAGCACCTTGGGCGCTGTGTGCTTAGGTGCTGTGCGCTCAGGCGCAAGCGCGCCACGTGTCGGCACGTGGGCGCTTTGAGTATGAGCGCTGCGCGCAGGAGCGCAAGCGCGCGCGCCACGTGTCGGCACTTGGGCGCTTTGCGCATGAGCGCTGCGCGCAAGCACGCGCGCCACGTGTCGGCACGTGGGCGCTTTGCGTATGAGCGCTGCGCGCTGGAGTGCAAGCGTGCGCGCGCCACGTGTCGGCACGTGGGCGCTTTGCGTATGAGCGCTGCGCGCTGGAGCGCAAGCGTGCTGGTACGCAAGTGCACGTGCCACGTGTCGGCACGTGGGCGCTTTGCGCATCGCGCTGGTGCGCAAGCGCGCGCGCCACGTGTCGGCACGTGGGCGCTTTGCGCACGAGCGCTGCGCGCGGGAGCGCAAGCGTGCCGGTGCGCAAGCGCGCGCGCCACGTGTCGGCACGTGGGCGCTTTGCGCATCGCGCTGGTGCGCAAGCGCGCGCGCCACGTGTCGGCACGTGGGCGCTTTGCGCACGAGCGCTGCACGCTGGAGAAAAAGAGGGCTTTTAGCCCTAAAAACTCTCGAAAGAGAAATTAGTGGAGTTGAACTCCTGAAAAAAAAGAAAAAAATGTTTTGGTTGGGGAAATGGGTTCTTCTTCTTCCTCCTCTGTTGGCTGGATCTTGAAGATCAAGAGATATGGAATTTTAAAAATCACTCATTTTTGAGATCTAATGGAAGATCTGAGTACCCCTTGATGGGTTTTGTGGTGAAAAACTAATTTATTTTATAAAAAGGAGAGTAGAACTCTTGATTTAATTCAAAAGAAAGAAGAAGGTTTTGGAACCTTGAAGAAGGAAGAAAGATCTCAGATCTGAAACTTTTTTGGAGAGAGAAAAAGTTGTTGAGATATTTCATTATCTTTGTCTTTATAGGCCATACATTTTACACATAGCCCCTTGGGCTTCACAAAATGGCATTTTGCCTATCCCATGGCTCACGTGCCATTTCTTTTTGCACATAAGCCATGGGCTTTACAAAAATTTGGCTTTATGCCTATTTTTCTTACATTTATCCGAAAATAAAATAAAAGAAAATGCAACAAAATTATTTATTACAAAAATTTTATCTTGGCGTGGGGGAGGCCGGCCGCTTCATGTTCGGGCTCGACCCGGGCATGGGCCCACTGGATCTGGGCTTGGGCCCACTTGGCTTGGGGTTGACTTTGATTTTGACTTGGTCAATCGGGGTGTAAATTTTTACCCCAACAGTAACAATTAATAAAGAGGATTAGTACCATTGGGAAGAAACGATGTTTCTTCGTATAGGTTCTAGTCCTTCCTTTCTTAATTCTTACGCTAACCTCCATGGAAAACATACGCAACCGGTCGTTTATACTACGGTATCACCGTTACCTCGTGGGGTAGGGTGCCGTAGGGAACGGTGTGTGTATGTATGCATGGAGTCCTATAAAGACGTATGATGGGCAAGAAAGGGGTGAGAGATTTTCATCTCTCAAGCCTTCCCCAAATCTAACCCTAACAAGCGAGGAGACTACTCGCTCATTAGGGAATTGAAAAACATTTATAACTATCTAATTAGGGCAGATAATAAAATTTAAACTAAGGCAATTAAATAAAACTACTAACTTTATTGATGGCTCTCTCCAAACATTTACACAAGAATTTACAGATCTGAATAGATGAAATAAAAAGAGGCATAACCTAAAAGAGATTTTAGAGTTTCTATTTATAGAACATAGAAACCCTAGGGTTACAATCGCGTCATATCTGCAATTAAAAATATGCCCCTAAGAAGACTAGTCAAAGCACCGACGCACCGCCAGCATTCGCACCGACACGGGCATCATATGGCCGCGGATCCGCGGCCAAAACCCCTGTTTGGCCGCGGATCCGCGGCCATCTAGTGGTCTTGTTGGCTCAATCTTTCCTGGTTGCTTCTGGTTACATTCTGCTTCTTGTTTCTTTACCTGTTTTCTCAGTATGTCTTCTATATTTCTTCCAGATTTCCACAGTGAATAAAGTCGATGACTTTTACCGCTTACTTCGTGTCGAAGTCTTGAACCTTGCACTGCCTTTGTACTATGTGAACTTGTTTATTGATCTTCGTTTATTCTCCAAACTGTAGGCTTGATCAAGATTCTTCCATTTATCGGTCGTAGTCTCACCTTTGTATCGTCTTTTCATCGTTTTCACTGTTTTTGTTCCGAGAACCTGTAACCTGCAACTATGTAGCAGACATGGGTCAAAAGCACCTGTTTATTTGTAAAATGAATAAGAATGGGAAATATAATAATGCAAAATTATGGTATGAACAAATACCCCCAAACTTATCTTTTGCTCGTCCTCGAGCAAACCTAGTTTTATTCTCAAAAAAGACCTAGCCTCACTTTCGCAGGGAAACGCGATTGCACTGAGCTCGTGCAACAAGCCGTTAAACCTCTAGGTGTCCCTAGTAGGAGGAGTGTTGTCTCCTGAGGGTTTTCAGCGGATACTGCCCACAAAATCCTATCAATTCGGCCCATTGACTTTTATTCTCCAATTAGGTTTTCTAACAAGAAACTCTGTTATCTTCGACTCATAAATTATCCACCCGTATTTTTCACGCTTCCTTATCATTTAACTTAAGATTATATATATTCTTGTGAATTTACTTAGTTTTTGGTATCTTTTAAGTTTTCCTTCTAGGGTTCCATCTCAACTTAGGAATTTTTATCATCTCTACTAAAGATATAAGTTCTATTTTTCATTCCTATCTCTTATCTAAACCCCAATCACATACCCATATATGTGTGTATATATCACCCCTACACTTGGAAATTCAAATCAAGCTATTATACTCTTGTCCATTGTCCAAAGTACTTTTCAATTGGTGAATTTTTAGATGAAATTGCTCACACATTCTTCATGCGACCGTTAATACTTCTTGAGGTACCAACGACCGATGACAAATGTGTTTGCACATTAAAGCGTAATTCCTAAGGCTTTTAGCAGTGACTCCCAAACCAGTTGGTCTAAGGCACTAGGTGATGAAGCACCCTCGCTAAATATATTTTCTATTAATGCAGCCTTAAGTAATTACAAAAACCAGTGTTCATTTTTTTTATATCTTTTTATTCACACTTATATTTTTATTTTCCTTCATACTAAGGACTTTAGACAAGAGCATTTCAAGGTCTCTTCTACTATTCCAAGTTTCAAGATTCGTGTTTGTGCAATTTGTAGGGTATATATTTTCATAATCTAGACTTAAGCTTAGGAATTATTTTTCAAACTTATACTTTAATAAAGATATCAATACTTTTCCCTTGTTTTAACTTAGCCCAAGAAGTCAACTCGAAATTTGCCTATTTCTAAATAAACTACAAAGACATATAATTTCTACTGTTAAATTTTAAGAAAGGTTATTTTTAGGGTTTTTAAATTTACTAAGTCTAAGATCTAGTTGTTCCTAACTAGTTAACCTTTTTGTCAACTCAAGTCAATTATGGCTAAAATTGAAATTTTCAATTTTTATAATTTTTCAAAATTTTCAATTTTTATGGGTTTTAAAATAAGTATGCAAATACAAAAATGTATATATGAATGCGAAGGAAGAAAGCTTACCGAGCACACCTCCAAACTTAAACTTGACAGTGTCCTCACTGTCAGGCTACACCAAGAGGGTCAAAATTGTCGGCGCTCCCCTGTTTATTTATTTACAAATTTTTTTTTATTGTTAAAAGAAAAACAAAATATATATACAAAAAGGTTCCTCCCAAACTTAAGTGAAACAGTGTTTCCACTGTTTTAAGCGTTAAAGTTCAGAGTTAGGGAGGAGAAAAAATCAAACTATACAAGGACTTACACAGGCTAAAGGTTAGCACCAATCATTTAAAAATTCTATCGTGATAATGGTAGGGTTGGTGGAAGAATGGAGTGTAGAGAAAGGAGTTGAGAAACTTACGAGACCGTATGGGAAGAAGGGTGGAATATGTTCTCGGTGGAGGAGAAGAATGGCGGAAAAGAGAAAGAAGTGTAGCACGAACTTGAAGGTGTAAATTGAGTGAATAAATTAGCACAAACTGTGATGACCGGTGTGTTAAAAACGATTGTGCTAATCTATCAACCCGTCGAGAAATGGGGTCAAATCCCTCAAGATTCTCAAGAAAACATGGGTACATTGAACTTGGTAAACCATCCATTGAAAATGGAAGCACGACGGATTCTTGCGCGGTCGAAACGATGGAAAGGACGAAGGGGAGTGATTTAGGGATACTCTTATTCTCATCTAAGTAATCTATCTCGAACTCGAAGGATTCCATCAATGGTTCGAAATGACTGTAAGCAACCGAGTATGATGGTTCAACTAACTCATCTGAAAATTCAAAGGACTCAAACTCGGGCGGTGAGTCTTCAAAATCGTCCGAAAAAGTGAAACACTCTTAATCGTTATCGTCTGTGAGAACCGTGTCAGATTCAAAGAGGAACGCACTAGTGGCGTCAAAACTGCTATGATCGAAGAGAAATCTTTCAAGCTCACAGTCCTCCTGCGTGATCTTTTGCGTGGTCGGAACGATGGAAAGGAGGGAGAGTGATTTAGGAAGAATAACAGTTAAAGGTTCAGGAGGATGAACTGGAAAATCCGACTCGTCAAACAAAAATGGTTCATCCTCAATACTATCCTCAATACTCTCCTCAATACTATTCTCATAATTCTCCTCAAAAGTTATCTTATCCATGCAATTATCATCAAAATCAAGACGCATATGAAGTTCGGGAAAAACATTTAATGACTCGGGATGATGAATTGGAGATAAAATTTCAGTCAAATCTACGGGTTCATCAGCCAAAATATTCCCTGCGTCAATATCCTCAATCAAGTGAAAATCAATTTTTTAGACACCTCATCAAAAGCATGGATATTTATCAATTCAGGTTCTAGATTGAAGGTGTAGAGGTCGAAAGGATTGGTGATGGTTTCACTCGAAAGGGACCCTTCACAATCTGGCAAATCAAGCACTACAAAGTCGCACAACTCATTACACGTTTTATTTTTAACTGGTGAATCATTTGGGACACTTGTTTGAAAACCGGAGTTGTGGGATTCAATTGAGGATGGGTAGGTTTGATTTGGAAGTGTGTAGAACTCACTCTCACCACTCAAATTCTCACTTTGTCCCACCGCCTCATCATACATTGGAATTTTTGGAGCTAGTTGGAAACTAGCTACCGGGTCACTAGGTTGCATAAGGGCGGCAATGGACGCATCCAAATTCCTCATCTGTCGGTGTGTTGCTGCAATATAAGCTTCCAACGACTGTTCCAGACTAGACATGGGTTGTGAAGGGGTTTCAGTAAAAGATTCAAAGTTGTTTGGATACGTGAAACTTCCAAATGGTTGTGTAGAATCAATGTCTAGGGAAGGTGCGGAAGTCGGATAGGACGGATAGGAATTGAATGGTTGGACAGGAGTAGGATCAACATTTGGATAAAAAGGTGAATGGACTTGTTGATCCAAAGAACTAGAAGTGTTGAAACGAGTGAAAGATCGGTTACGAGATTGTTCAATATGTTCAGCGATAGACATGGGTTTCGGAGTGACAACAGGACTCAAAAAAGGAGTATCAACGAAAGAAGGTGGTGAAGGTTGAAATGGCTGATACAAAGTGGATTGTGGAGTCGAACTGTTTCTCCTAGACGCTTCTATTCGATCTTTTAAAGAAATTTTGGGCATGGAGGGGTCGTCCGTAATTCGACCAAAACAATTCGCATATGAAGCAATGTTTGGACGAGGGTACCAAAGTTCGGCAAGAGTTTTGGGAGGTGGGGTACCCATGATGTAAGAAGGAGAAGAAAAAGAATGTGGGGTGCACGGATTTCTTAGCGACAAGTTGCAAGTTTTTGTAAAAAAAATTCCTTTTTTTTTTCTTTTTGTGTTTTTTTTATGTGGAGCTTTTTGCAAAAAGATTTTCGATAAAAGGTTTAGACACACATTCAACCAATCACAAATGCACAATCAAGCCTACATCTAGGGTCACCTAGGTCAGCTAGACAGCTCCTAACTGTTCCAAAGGGCAAGAAGTAGGAGCTCAAACCGTCTCTTCACCGTCAATTGTGGCCAGGTATGTGCCAGGTAAGTGGGAGGTTCTCCACCACGTATGTAGTGGGCCTAATTAAGTAACCACTTGCCTTAGACACACTTGCCTAGACACCACAAAGTCAGGTTAGGATCAACGGTCGATGCCTACAACTATTCCTCTGTCCTATTGAGTGCGAAGTCCTCAGGGCTGAGTCTAATCTTTTTTAATTAAATGATGGTCAGTGCAATATGCCTTATGTGATTTCTGGGGTCCTGGGAAGGGTAATGAAATCCCCACCCAATCTGGATTGGTATCAAGCCCCTTAAAGTCAATTTAAAGTATGCAAAGCAGTAAACACAATCACTTGCAAAAAAAATATTTTTTTTAGCGCAGCGCAAAGAATCCTGCACAAGATCAATTATTGGAAGGGGGAGAGATTTTTTAGCGCAAAGAATCCTGCAGGCAAATTTACAGAGGAGATATCAGGGTTCAGAGGAAAGAGAAAGGAAACAAACAGAGACTTTTCCTCCTACTGACGTCAGCACCAAGCGGTGGATCCGCGGCAGAAGGTGGGTTGGCGCGGCGGAAACGCGGCGGCGGCGGTTCGATTCCCGAGAATTCTTCTGCTCCTCTGTTATGATTTTCCTCTGTCGTTCAGATCTGCCGTTTTCTGTTTTGCTTGCTGGATTTTTCCAGATCCGAACTCGTTCGTCTATCCTGCAAAATTCAATCGAAAATACCCTTCACAAAATAACAAGATGATAAATTTTTTTATTTTTTTTATTTTTTATTTTTTATGATTTTTTCAATTTTATATTAACCCGAAATTGCAAATAGAAAATAACATGCCATCCCCGGCAATGGCACCATTTGATTGAAAGAAATTTATTTAGCGTGCTTACGCATTTAAAAAGATGAATCAAAGAATATTTATTAACCGCAATCAAGAACGGCGTCGCTTGGTAGCTAGCCGGTGAGTACAGGTCGGTCCACATGGATATTGTGTATTTCCTAATTTGGTCTAACGAGTTAATTCCAAACGTTGTGAATGGATTATCGCTAAAAACTAAATTGATTTATACTAAGACTAGAATCTTGCTAGGGTTAGGCTTAGGTTTAGTTTGGAAATTGAAGATTCCTTTACCGCTTTCAATGCCCTAATTTAGATCTCTTTAGGTGTTATGGTAACAATTAATAAAGGGGATTAGTACCATTGGGAAGAAACGATGTTTCTTCCTCTAGGTTCTAGTCCTTCCTTTCTTAATTCTTACCCTAACCTCCATAGAAAACATACGCAACCGGTCGTTTATACTACAGTATCACCGTTACCTCATGGGGTAGGGTGCCATAGGGAACGGTGTGTGTATGTATGCATGGAGCCCTATAAAAACGTATGAAGGGTAAGAAAGGGGTGAGAGATTTTCATCTCTCAAGCCTTCCCCAAATCTAACCCTAACAAGCGAGGAGACTACTCGCTCATTAGGGAATTGAAAAACATTTATAACTATCTAACTAGGGCAGATAATAAAATTTAAACTAAGGAAATTAAATAAAACTACTTACTTTATTGATGGCTCTCTCCAAACATTTACACAGGAATTTACAGATCTGAATAGATGAAATAAAAAGAGGCATAACCTAAAAGAGATTTTAGAGTTTCTATTTATAGAACATAGAAACCCTAGAGTTACAATCGCATCATATCTGCAATTACAAATATGCCCCTAAGAAGACTAGTCAAAGCACCGACGCACCGCCAACATTCGCACCGACACGGGCATCATATGGCCGCGAATCCATGGCCAAAACCCCTGTTTGGCCATGGATCTGCGGCCATCTAGTGGTCTTGTTGGCTCAATCTTTCCTGGTTGCTTTTGGTAACATTCTGCCTCTTGTTTCTTTACTTGTTTTCTCAGTTTGTCTTCTATATTTCTTCCAGATTTCCACAGTGAATAAAGTCGTGGACTTTTACCGCTTACTTCGTGTAGAAGTCTTGAACCTTGCGCTGCCTTTGTACTTTGTGAACTTGTTTATTGATCTTCGTTTATTCTCCAAACTGTAGGCTTGATCAAGATTCTTCCATTTATTGGTCGTAATCTCACTTTTGTATCGTCTTTTCATCGTTTTCACTGTTTTTGTTCCGAGAACCTGTAACCTGCAACTATGTAGCAGACATGGGTCAAAAGCACCTGTTTATTTGTAAAATGAATAAGAATGGGGAATATAATAATGCAAAATTATGGTATGAACAGGTATTATCTGTGAGTTGCAGCTTCGCAATCCGTACCCAAGCGATCTCTGGCACTTGTGCTGCTGCCAGATCATCCTCAATGCTCTGAGCCCATTCTTCAGCTTCCAGAAGGATCTTTTTTCCTGAACATTGCTTTGGGTGCAATGCCCGGAATTTCTTTACTCCGAGCACTTCCTCTTCTGGACGGTTCAGTAATATAGCAGTCTGCTGCTGCTGTCCTTTCAGGAGGCTTCGCATTACCTCAGACAGTATCGTCTGCTCATTGATCGGAGCAGCAACAGTAGGCGTAAGCGGTAGAGGTGGTGGTGTTTAGTTGAGGTTGGTGCTGATATTGTTTGTAGAATCTATAACCTTGAAAGAAAAAAATAAGGTTAGGATATATTCAAAGAATATGAAATTGTAAGATTCAAGAAATATGAAATGTAAAGAATGTTTTTAGTTGCTGATTCTTGTGTTATATTGCTTAGGACTTCATGCAGAATTGACCTGCATGTCCATACAGAACTGACCTGTATGGTAGGGTTCTATGCAACACTGACCTGCATAGGCCGCCAACAAAACCTGTCACGCCTCGCTTCCAAGTGTACGGGTAAGGAGGCACGACGATACCCTCTACGTATTTACTCAGAAGTAAACACGCTAAGCGTATCTAAGCAATATAATGAATGTACATAAGAAAAAAGATGACAATAGATGTATATGAGCAACAAATTTTATTTATTAAACATTTCTTTACAAGTACAACTGAAAATGTAAATACAGAAATGGAAAGTAATGCCTAAACAATGGCATGAATTGAATGAAAAGTAAGTACAAGTAAAGTCTAATGGCCGTGTTGCTCAGTGGTCTGCTCTACGTGCTCCTGGCTGGTATCGAATTCCTCAGAGTCGAGTCCTCCCGACAACATTCCAAAGAAAAAGAGAAATAGGAATGTCGTCAGTGAACAATCGCTCGGTAAGTCCTAAGAAAGAAAGAAATAGAATATATATGTGGGAGAATATAACTGTTATGATGTTTGATTGTTATGTTAACCCAGTTATTTGTAGCTTGGTACAAAATATGTCAGTGTATACGAGAGGAGTCCAACTTACATTGTGAACTTTGGTAACCCGTAGTACATGGCTCCGTCGATAAAACCATGGAACAACGGCATGGATGTATAGTTACGTCTTTTAGTGACCACCTCGTGCCACCTTTAATATGTTCCGTACCAGTCTACCCTTTAAACACCCCGTAATGTCTTTTGTATTGATTTGTATTGTTGTAATAAATGGTTGTATACGACTTTCCGAAACCATGATATCATATAAACGGAATGGATATAAATGGATAGTCATGAAATCAGAGTATATCCATGGTTCGGTTCAAGTCATGTTGATATAGATTGAATTCTGGTATAAATGGATTCATGTTGTATTGTAGTTGTACTTGAATTGAATTCAAAATAGATTATTTTCAGATTTGACCGTGACTCGAACTGAGTCAGATTTTTAAACAGAATTGAAGTCATGATTCATGTTTTGGAGTTATCGGTAACTGCTGCACATGGACGGCAGGATTTATGTCTTTTTCCAAGACAATTACCGTATTGATAACTCTGTTTTTAGGTTGTCTACCTTAGATAGGCAAGCACCCATATTCTCTGGCTCTCTGAGGCTCAAGAGAACTGGTCCCGCTTAAACCTATGTTTACGAGGGTCCTTATTGTAAATTAATATAATTTGAGGGGGTTTTATGAAAAATAGTTTTGATATATTTTCAAAATACACCTCACGTATTTAATTATCGTCTTCAGGGTTTTCATGGATGTGTATTTTAAAATATAATATTTTCTAGTGAATAGAACCTAGATTACATTATATATGGTATTTTAATGTAATATTGGAATTGTATTGATTTGTAATGGTACTTTCATGAAATTTGCGATTCCTTTGATTTAGAAAACATGGAATATATATTGTATACTTAAAGTATATATATATATATATATATATATATATATATATATATATTTATAAAAGATAGAACCAATTTATTAAATAGTCATATTTTTCTTAAAAATTACAATAAAAATTACATCGAGATTGGATGCTCCGTGAGGAGGTCTGCATCTCGCTCTACTAGGCCCGAGAATGTACGATAACCCGCACCATCCCGATCGGGGTTCCCGAAAATGGGTTGTAGAGACGCATTTGCAAGGAATTAAATAATAAACTTTTAAAGAAAAACGGTTTTCGAATGTTTATGGTATTTAAATATAAACTCATATTTTCCCACAACCTAATGTTCCAAAAGTAATCGTACTATATCAAAAATGTGTGGTGTGAAGAGGTAGATCATTACATAGTGAGTTTTTGTAACATTTCAGATAATAAAATATTATTTTTGGGAATTTAAATAATTAAAATAATAAATATTATGAATATTTTAAAGTATGGAGATTAGTTTTAAATGATATGGTATAACTACATACCAATAATTCGGAAAATATTTGAAAAATTAATATGATTATTGATTTTGAGGGTGTTAGGTCGATTTGGGTATTTCATAATTTACTTATACAACTAATTATATACTAAACTCGATTAATATTTCAATAATTGTGCATTAATTTTGTTTATGCATGTGACATGTAACATAACATGTTGCATGAGACTTATTACATTTTATTTGTAGAACCATGGCCTAAATTTCCTCATTTGCCTTTATATATGGTTTTGTTTAAAAAAAAAAGAAAATGGAAATTTAAATGTGAGATATTTTGAGAGTGAAGGGACAAGAGGTATGGGCAAGAAGAGAGAGAAAGAGGTTTTTTTTCCTTGCCATGGCTTTCCATTTCATTTCTCCTTCTTCATTCCTTCTTCATCATTCTTTTCTTCATCTACCTCACCTTTACTACACCCCCCACAAATCAACCCCAAACTTAATCAAAATCTCATCTCTCTTCATAAAAAATGATCACAAGCATACTACAAACACCTTGGAAGCATCAAGTTGGAATTTTGGACACTTTGAGAAACCCAAGAAACTTCTTCAGCTGCTTTAGGAGGTAAATCCCACACACCAAGTTAAGTTATGAGTTTTCCTTATATCCCATAGTGTATTAGAACTAAACTAGTATAAATTAGTGGTATTAGAAATTCCAAGATGAGGATTTGGGAGTATTTTAGATGGTGAAGGTGTACTTGAGACTTAGTTAGAGACCATAATCCCTGTAGTGTGAGAATTCTGGACAAAACAGAGACTTAACCGCAAAAAACTTGATCTTTGAAATCTCCCGATATCGGAAATTATGGAATTTGTGATGATATTAGGGATCTGCTATGACCCGGAGGAAATGAAAAATATATAGCGATTACAGTGAGTCGTGCAGGTGACCTGGAGGCTACCATTGAGACCCGAGACTTTAAGTCCTTTTCCTGGCCGACAATTATCCCATTATGGCCGCAAATTGCGGCCTGGGTATGGTGAAAATGATTCGTGCTTGGTCCATGGCTCCTATACCTGTTAATTAGACCCTACACATATGCAAAAATGGCTAATTTGACCTGGGACGAAATCTGGAGGTGTTTTCTTGAGTTGCCGATTTGGTTTTACGACTTTTAATGAGTTTGGTTTTAGTAATTGTGTTTTATCTTGGTCGGTTGACATTCGTACGTCAATGTCGAGAGTTGTTGGTTATTCTTGCATGTCCAGGCCGTAGGTTTAAACCTATGTGCACTCCACATGCCGCTTTGGTTTTTCTTATTTGATTCGTGTTTACGATACGACTCATTTGAAATGTAGGTACCTTCGTGTGGACTTCAGGACGACGAGGAGAGCATGGCGTCATCGACTTCAGCAAGTGAGGATCAAGGTGAGTAGATGTATATCTACGGGAGAAGTCGGGTGGATGGCGTATAGCACCCCCGCAACCGTAGAATAGGGTATTACTATATTATTATATGTTTGGATGCGATATTGGATACTTAGCGAATAGGGTATTTAGAAGATCTTAGCTTAGATTAGGTTGATCTAGAAAGACCTATCCATAAGATGATTACCTTAGTAGTGAATCACAGGTTACATATAGTCACACACACACACGGTCAGAATGTTTGCCGCTCGTCGGAATTATGCTCCGACCCCTTGGAATCGTGCTTCGCTCGTTGGAATTATGCTCCGATCTCGGAATTATACTCCGATCACCGGAATTATGCTCTCAGAATGATGCTCCGCTCTTCGGAATTATGCTCTAATCCTTGGAATCATGCTCCGTTCTTCAGAATTATGCTCTGATCCTTGGAATCATGCATTATGCTCCGATCCTCGGAATTATGCTCCGATCCCCGGAATTATGCTCCCGGAATGATGCTCCGCCCCCGGAATGATGTTCCACCTTGAAACCCAACTCCAAGATCCATCAATTTCATGCACACAACTCATATACGCAGTGTGCATTTATTGATGTGGGGCACTTTGTTGAGGTCAAAAAATTATACCCCGGTTGACTAAGTCAAAATCAAAATCAACCCCAAGTAAGCGGGCCCAATCCCAGATCAATTGGGCTCATGCCCAAGTCGAGCCCCGCGGCCGGCCTCCCCCATGCCAAAATGAAATCATGTAATAAATAATTTTGATATAATTTTTTTATGCATGAATGGGTATAAAGCCAAATTTTTGTAAAGCTCATGACCCATGTGCAAAATAAATGAGCACATGAGGTATGGGATGGGCAAAATGCCTTTTTCTAAAGCCCAAGGGGCTATATGTAAGTTTTTAAGCCTATAAAAGGCAACATGATAATGGAATAAAATAAAAAAGAATTCATTCCCTAAAAAATTAGGGTTTCTGTGCCTCCTTCTCCTTCCTCAAGGTTCTAAAACCTTCTTTCTTTTTTTGAATTAAATCAAGAGTTTAACTCTTCCTTTCCCGAAAATAAACAGTTTTTCACCATCAAACCCTTGAAGGGGAACTCAGATCTACCATCAGATATCAAAAAGGGGAGATTTTTAAATCTCACCCCCTTTTCTCCCAGATCCGGCCAACAGAAGAGGAGGAAGAAGGAAACTCATCTCCAAAAATCCCACATTGGAAGGATCCAAGGCACAGAAGAAAATCCAGGGCTAAAGGGGAGAAGAAATGGATCCCCTTTGATCATCCCCAAACATTTCTAAGAGTTTAACTCCATTTAAGATCTGTTGGAGTTTAACTCCATAAATCAAACCCTTTTTTATTGGAGTTCAACTCCATTCAACATCTTTCGGAGTTTAACTCCGTAAATAAAAACCCTATTTCGGAGTTTAACTCCTATTTTCAGGGCTAAATGACCCCTTCTTTCTGTCGATGCCCAAGTGTCCAGTGCCCACATGTCGGGCGCGTGAAGTTCCCAGCGCCCAAGTGTCGGACGCGTGAGGCGCCCGAAGCCAAAGCGTCCGGCGCCCACGTGCCGGACGCGTGAGATGCTAGCGTCCAACGCCCACGAGCCGGATGCGTGAGGCGTCCAGCGCCCAAGTGCCTAGCTCCCTAGCGTTTTTAAGGCGATCCTCATCCTACTTTTTCACACACACCAAAAAACTTCCCCCGTTAGAAAAAATTTCTAACGGGACGCTGCTCCGCACCCCGTAAAGAGGCTGCTAGCCTTCTTGACCCCCGGCCCGCTATCCGGGTAAATAGACCCCCGTAAAACTTTGTGGGGCTCCCGATATATCCAAAATCCCTCAAGACACACATACACACACTGCACATTGAGTTCGTATGACCTGTCAATCGATGGTTCTCTCGCTCCAAAGGTGAGGCGTAATTAACGCCAGCTTAGTCCGCGGCTGTCGGAGATTCGGATCCCCACAATCAATAAACCCTAGCCTACCCTAGGCAGGGGGAATCTGTAGTACGCCTGACAAGAGCGCGCATATTCCTATCTCAATGGGGTGACAAAAAACACCCTACATCGGGCTGTTGAGCCGAGAACTCATGTAACTGGCAATTCACAGAGAAAAATAAGGATCTAAGAGCAGAGGACGTCAGACTGTGGGCAAGAGGCAAGTAGATACTCTTGCTCTTCCATCCTTAGATGCATCGACACCGTCCGACTTTGAAGAAGGGGCACATCGACGACAGTTATTTATGCTTTTCGACTCGGTGATTCAGATATGCTATTTCCGTTGTCTTTGATTCTGGTATTTTGAGGATTTCATTTTATGATTGATATTTCTTATGTGCACCACAGTTGCACTTGATCCGTATTTTATATATCAGTTGTGTTGATTGTTGCTTTCATGCATATTTATTGCACTCGATTTCGATCTTATGCTGTCCGAGATGTATGATTTTGATTTCATACGTATAGTGAGCATATAATTTGATTTATGCTTTCGGCATAGTTTACACAAGCTTTCAATACTTGATATGGTTTTGTGCTCACAGATGCACACGTTTACGAGTTTATATACCATGGTATACCTGATTTGGATTAATGTATGTTGTATACCGTTTATTTTGATTGTGATATTTGATATTTGTTTTCGTGCACCTTGTATACTTGATTTGGATTCTTGCGCACACTTGGCGCACTAGATGTGATTTTGTGCACACCA
Source organism: Agapanthus africanus (assembly GCA_030015575.1). Lineage (NCBI taxonomy): Eukaryota > Viridiplantae > Streptophyta > Magnoliopsida > Asparagales > Amaryllidaceae > Agapanthus > Agapanthus africanus. The sequence goes on from CM057343.1 coordinate 642,234,678, forward strand.
AATGCACTTAATCGAGATTCTTCGTGCATAACAGATGCACCTGATATTGTTGCCGTTCACACCCGTTGCACTGGACATATGTTTTGGTGCACACCCGTTGCACTTGGGTTTTGTTTCTGTACACATTCGTGGCACCTGTATTTGGTTTCGATTTCCGTGCACACTAGACGTACATGGTATTCTTTGTTTACATTTTTGGGATGATTTCCTTTTGAGCATTATGTTTTCATGACTGATATACTATACGGTTTAGTAACCGAACAGGACTGGTCTGAGGATAGTACCTGAGTATTTTCGCATGCATCGATAATTGCCAAGGGGATTTCCAAAAAGGAGCTATAGTCTCAATATTTTCTTACGTGCCCATGATGACACGAAACTTTACGAAGAAAACCCTTCTAAATTATTTTCAAAAGGCGGGACGTATATGTTAAACAAAAGATAAGTATATATATAGCTATTTTCCTCATAATGAACGTCCGCTACTTGTGCCGTGATACGTGCATCGCACGACGATTTTAAAAAGGTTTTGCATGCATTTCTATTTGGATGTTTTGACGATTTTACAATGATGCGTACTATATACATATTATCGTTTTGAGTATATCATGTTGGTTTTCGTATTGGATTTCGACATCGTATTTTCACCCAAACTCCGATGATTGCGTGATGCTTGACGAAATTTTGATTTTGAGTTTTACACTCGTTTTCATTGCGCATACATTGCGCTATGAATTGTTTTATGTATTCTTGATACTCGGAGCCCCGTGGATTTGATTGATTGACTGAAATGTTTTTTGTATTTGGGCTGTTTAAATTTAAATTCGGAGACCGAATTTATTTAAGGGAGGAAAATTGTAACATTTTAGAATATAAAATATTATTTTTGGGAATTTAAATAATTAAAATAATAAATATTATGAATATTTTAAGGTATGGAGATTAGTTTTAAATGATATGGTATAACTACATACCGATAATTCGGAAAATATTTGAAAAATTAATATGATTATTGATTTTGAGGGTGTTAGGTCGATTTGGGTATTTCATAATTTACTTATACAACTAATTATATACTAAACTCGATTAATATTTCATTAATTGTGCATTAATTTTGTTTATGCACGTGACATGCAACATAACATGTTGCATGAGACTTATTACATTTTATTTGTTGAATCATAGCCTAAATTTCCTCATTTGCTTTTATATATGGTTTTGTTTTTTTTTTTTTTAAAAAAGAGAAAATGAAAATTTAAATGTGAGATATTTTGAGAGTGAGGGGACAAGAGGGATGGGCAGGGAGAGAGAGAGGGTTTCTTTTTTCCTTGCCATGGCTTCCCATTTCATTTCTCCTTCTTCATTCCTTCTTCATCATTCTTTTCTTTATCTCCCTCACCTCTACTACACCCCCTCCACCACAAATCAACCCAAACTCAATCAAAATCTCATCTCTCTTCACAAAAAATGATCCCAAGCTTACTACAAACACCTTGGAAACATCAAGTTGGAATTTTGGACACTTTGAGCAACCCAAGAAACTTCTTCAGCTGCTTTAGGAGGTAAATCCCACACCCCAAGTTAAGTTATGATTTTCCTTATATCCCATAGTGTATTAGAACTAAATTAGTATAGATTAGTAGTGTTAGAAATTCCAAGATGAGGATTTGGGAGTATTTTGGATGGTGAAGGTGTATTTGATACTTAGTTAGAGACCACAACCCCTGTAGTGTGAGAATTCTGGACAAAACAGAGACTTAACCCTAAAAACTTGATCTTTGAAATCTCCCGATATCGGAAATTGTGGAATTTGTGATGATATTTAGGGATCTGCTATAACCCGGAGGACCTGAAAAATATATAGCGATTACAGTGAGTCGTGCAGGTGACCTGGAGGCTACCATAGAGACTCGAGACTCTAAGTCCTTTTCCTGGCCTCCAATTATCCCATTATGGCCGCAAATTGCGGCCTAGGTATGGTGAAAATGATTCGTGCTTGGTCCATGGCTCCTATACCTGTTAATTAGACTATCCACATATGCAAAATTGGCTAATTTGACCTAGGACAAAATCTGGAAGTGTTTTCTTGAGTTGCTGATTTGGTTTTACGACTTTTAATGACTTTGGTTTTAGTAATTGTGTTTTATCTCGGTCGGTTGACGTTCGTACGTCGATGTCGAGAGTTGTTGGTTATTCTTGCATGTCCAGGCCGTAGGTTTTAACCTATGTGCACTCCACCTGCCACTTTGGTTTTTCGTATTTGATTTGTGTTTAGTATACAACGCATTTGAAATGTAGGTACCTTCGTGTGGACTTCGGGACGACGAGGAGAGTATGGTATCATCAACTTCAGCAAGCAAGGATCAAGGTGAGTAGATGTATATCTATGAGGGGAGTCGGCTGGATGGCGTATAGCACCCCCTCAACCGTAGAATAGGGTATTACTATATTATTATAAGTTTGGATGAGATATTGGATACTTAGAGAATAGGGTATTTAGAAGAGCTTAGGTTAGATTAGGTTGATCTAGGAAGACCAATCCATAGGATGATTACCTTGGTAGCGAATCGCGGATTACATGTAGTCACACACACACGCACACTTGATTTTGTGTGTGTGTGTGTGTGTGTGTAGGTTTATACACACACACACACATACACACATATACACACAAAATCAAGTGTGTGTGTGATGAGGATAGTATATGATATATGGAGATGAGTCGATATGATCGTGCATGATACCGTGAGATTTTGATATGTGATTGAGTCGTGATATTGTATATGATATGATGTTATGATGGATTGTTGGGCGATATGTATTCATACATGCGATAACATATGATTCGATGATATAATAAATTGTACGAGACCTTAGATCCGTACCCATGATATTGACATAGTACGATGAATGCTACTGTATAAATGATGATATATATATGATATTTGACCCGTACCCTCGATTTTGAGGATGCCGTACGATAGATATTACCGTACGAGGTATGTATGATGATTGATCCGCACTCTTAACTCGAGGATGCCGTACGATAGATATTACCATACGTGATGATATGAGGCTGGATCGCCGACTACTAGATATATCGACTCGGATATGTATAGTCTTCCACTACTTGACCCAGGTTTTAGTTTAGCTTTTAGTTAGTTTCTTAGATTATTAAGTAGATGCTAGACTAGGCTCGAATCATACTTATTTTCAAAACTAATGAATCGTGAGTATTTTCAAAAGACAATATGAGAGATGCTATGGATTTTCAAAGGACATATCTTTCCTCAAAAACATCGTAGCCCCTACTTTTCTAAAAACCACGATTCGTGCTATTTCAAACACTAAAACTGTGTGACTAGTATATAGATATATATATATATATATATATATATTCTATAATGTTGTGTTTACTATTCATTTTCCGTTATACTCATGTTGTTCTCTTTGCATTTCATTTATACATGTGTCTTCATTAACTACTATGAGCTCGTCTATTAGGACACCAGCACCATTACCGATGATGCGTATGTTGCACTACACTTGCTTGCCGGCTCACACACATCATCATCGATAATTGCCATGCCACGTACATACTAGAGAACTTTTACTCCATTCATATAATCTGATAATCTGTAGATGTAGCATTGTTTTACATTCATAATCTTAAAATGCTAGTGTAGACATTGTATCTCTTACTTAGAATACCACATCCATTTGCATCCGTACATTCTAGTTATGCACCGATCATTGGCTTTATGTAGGTATTTATTATCTCATTGTATACTGCATATATTGTGATTCTCTTGGAGATTTCCGTATTCATGAGATTTCGGGATTTGGGGAAAACCGCAAAGGAATTTCATAAAACTTATATTAATCTTTAAATAGAAATTGCGGTTTTCTCGTGACATGATGTGTGTGGCGTCCACCATGAGTTTTCTCGGTTCTTGAGCCACGTGTGTACACATACCTGATTCGATGAGAGGGATGCACCGTCTACGGGTACATGGTGGACCCGGTGAGGTACCCTGGGGCGAGATGGACGTATTGAGAAGGCGTTGAGCCCGGCAGGGGAGCACTACCGACTGGTGATATTTGATGCGGCGGACATCCGGAGGATACCAACCGTAGTCGTGTGATCAGACGATTTGGGCCGATCCGGACTGACGGAGCCCGAGATTTATAAGGATTTTGTATCGTTGATGGACATGGTTTTCATGATCTTTTCAAGTGTCGATGCTTGGCATTCAGGTTTATCCTGATTTTTCTGTATTGTTGCTGGATACGCTCTTTTAGTGATGCATTCATACATCATACATGTGACATGTAGTTATTTTATGACACGGATACGGGTACCTGACCTTATACATATGTCTATATTATCACTTCTACTGTTACTCGATATTTATCATGCTACTATTATTATTGTACTGTATTGTATGACCTAGGAGATCGTCATACATTCGGTTTCTACTCGGTAATGTCTTCTACTCACGAGTTGGCAACTCACCCCCTTGTGCCACAGCTTCTTGCAGGTTTAGTCGTACAGGTTCCATAGCGGTTTCGCTGGCACACCACTTTCTTTTGGGCGATTGCTTTGGTAGGTGAGATACATTGCATCATGACCACCGTCACTGTTGTATTTTATATTTCTGTTGTACTTGTTATTTATTTCAATTGTATCTAATTAGAAGCTCCATCAACCGGACTTGTATATTTAGTAGACTTAGAAACCATTATTGTATATTCTTTCGGCCTTAGAGTCACGCTTATGTTTATGTTATTATTTTATGGCTTTCTTGATGATGCATGTTTTCATTACTTTCTTTCTGAGTTTCGATCCTCGCCCTTTGGCATTGTATATTTGCATTATTGCGTGATTATTTCCGCCAATTGGCGAAGAGCTAGCTCCCACTTGGGGATGCCATATACATTATTGCTTGTATTCGTTTTGGGTTTGAAAATTTCAAAGGTGGTGCTGCCCAAATTTTTAATGACGAAAATGTTTTAAAGTTAGATACAAAGACTGTGTTTTCATATACTATTACTTATGTACTTAAAGAAAGAACTTGATTTCATTATACCATTCTTTCAAACCGTACCTCCATTATTTTCCGTTAAAAGGTTTAGATTTCTGGGCTTTGGGCTTACTTGGGTTAGATGGAGTCCTATAGACTTCACATGATTCAAGTGCCAGTCACATGCCTTTTCCGGGTCATGACAAAGTTGGTATCAGAGCGTTAGGTTTAACCTTGGTTCGAGTCTAGGTTTGACTATGCGGAGTCTAAGGCGTATATATATTCGGAACCTAGGCTTGACCTTACGGAACTTAGAATTGGCCGAGGGGGTATTAGACCCGAACTTTCGTAGCGTGGGTTGACCTTGGTTGATAGAGTAGGTGACTTAAGTAGAGTGACGTACCGTGTGTATGTTCCATGGCATACTTACGATACACTAATTCGCTTAAGAAGCCTTACGATGTACATTTCTTAGGCACTGTATTTCTATTCGTTCCTATGATCTATCCTCATAGATGTCGGATTGTGGTTTCTGTTACTACGGTTACACGAGCAGAGAGAGTGTTGCGGCTAGAGTTGCGGTCGGCACGAGCTCGTCAGGAATGAGCAAGATGTATTCTAGTGATACACGAACGTTTTTGATACATTGTTTTACTATGTTTTTCGTTGACGTGAGCGTTTCAATGTGTTGTTTTGCTAAGATTTCTCATTGACGCAAGAGCAGATCTACACCATATGATCGAGCCATTGCTAGAGGCCAGCCAGATTGCAAAGATTATTAAAGTACTGTCTACTCCAGATGATAGAGGCGTTATCTACCGTGCAGACAGATGAGCCAGTTGTTGCTGAGTTGATAAGATATCGCCCCCGGGCTTCAGAAGCTATTGCAACATGAGGTTATATTTAAGGATGCGAAAGAAGATCACTAGTCACCTTGGATAAGACTAGGACATTGTTCGTTGGATGCTCTGACGTAAGATCAGTAAGTTGACCAGTTTTGGATAGAAGGACCTCACACAGATGTGTTGTGAGTCGATCAAGAACGGACGAATGAAGCGTATTCCTCCGATGACTTGGATGAGTTCCCAAGGACGTAATTGGCCAGTTGCCTTCTACAAAATATTGGAGACGCCGTGTTCGTAGCTTCAAAAGAGACTCTAAATATGACTATAGTCAATTGGAGTGCACTCCACACAGCTATGAAGAGATATTCCGAATTGGACTGTACCGAAGGGAAGCGGAGTAAGAAGTTCGTACGAGATCTTGACGAAATGACGTTCTACTCCGTTGGTGTCGGAGACTTGTTACGCGTGCAAAGGCATGGAATACGGACGTACTTCCAGAGATAAGATCGAGAGGAGACCCCAACAGAATCTTTCTGTAATACTACACGATAAGACTTGAACCAGGATCGATTGTATCGCGCACCCTCAGTAGACCAGAGACTGCCATAATTGATGAGATACGTTACGAGTGACCATGTCAACTAGTCAAAAGATCTTCAGAGAAGTGCCATAACGGGACTGTTTCCGTCATCACTCCGTATCGAGTGTTGGGGTCAAAAAATTACACCCCGGTTGACTAAGTTAAAATCAAAGTCAACGCCAAGTACGCGGGCCCATGCCCAGATCAAGTGGACACATGCCCAAGTCGAGCCCTGCGGCCGGCCTCCCCCATGCCAAAATGAAATCATGTAATAAATAATTTTGATGTAATTTTTTATGCATGAATAGGCATAAAGCCAAATTTTTGTAAAGTCTATGGCCCATGTGCAAAATAAATGAGCACATGAGGCATGGGATGGGCAAAATGCCATTTTGTAAAGCCCAAGGGGCTATATGTAAGTTTGTAAGCCTATAAAAGGCAACATGATAATGAAATAAAATAATAAAGAATTCATTCCCCCAAAAATTAGGGTTTCTGTGCCTCCTTCTCTTTCCTCAAGGTTCTAAAACCTTCTTCCCCTTTTTAAATTAAATCAAAAGTTTAACTCTTCCTTTCACGAAAATAAACAGTTTTTCACCATCAAACACTTGAAAGGGAACTCAGATCTACCATCAGATCTCAAAAGGGGGAGATTTTTAAATCTCACCCCCTTTTCTCCCAGATCCGGCCAACAGAAGAGGAGGAAGAAGGAGACTCATTTTCAAAAATCCTATCTTGGGAAGATCCAAGGCTCAGAAGAAGATCCAGGGCTAAAGGGAAGAAGAAAGGGGTCCCCTTTGATCATCCCCAAAGATTTCTAGGAGTTTAACTCAATTCAAGATCTGTTGGAGTTTAACTCCATAAATCAAACCATAGTCACATAATTCATGAATTATTCGGCGAATTCACGAATAATTCACGAATTTTTCTTCAGCCGATTTAATCTCCGAATTAATTGCCGTTGCCGAACGGGCCGAATAATTCATGAATTATTCCCGAATTATTTGAAAAAACAGCGAATAATTCAAAAAACAGCAATAATTCACAAAATCAAAACCTAGCGTCTCATATATTAATTTCTTGCTCGAAACATTTCCCGAACACTTACCGAATCTTTCCCGAATACCTGCCGATTTTTTCCGAATAGTTCTCTGAATCCAAATTTTCGACCTCGCCGAATTATACCCGAAGGACGAATTTGTGACTATGAATCAAACCCTTTTTTTTTATAGGAGTTCAACTCCATTCAACATCTGTCAGAGTTTAACTCCGTAAATAAAAACCCTCTTTCGGAGTTTAACTCCTATTTCCGGGGCTAAAAACCCTTTTCTTTCCGCCGACGCCCAAGCGTCCAGCGCCCACGTGCTGGGCGCATGAGACGCCCGGCACCCAAGTGCCCAGTGCCCACGTGCTGGGCGCGTGAGGCGTCCAGCGCCCACGTGCCGGGCGCCCTAGCGTCTTTAAGACACTCCTCATCCTACTTTTTTTACACACTCCACAACACTTCCTCCGTAAAACTCTGCGAGGCCCCCGATATATCCAAAACCCCTCAAGACACACAAATGTACACTGCACATTGAGTTCGCATGATCTGTTTGAGCCGTCAATAGGAGGTTCTATCGCTCCAAAGGTGAGGGGTAATTAACGGCAGCTTAGTCCGCGGCTGCCGGAGATTCGGATCCCCACAATCAATAAACCCCAGCCTACCCTATGCAGGGGTGATCTATAGTACGCCTGACAAGCGCGCGCATATTCTCATCTCAATAGGGTGACAAAAAACACCCTACAGATTCTGGCATGCCCGGTAGGACTAATCTCTCCTCTCATATTTCGAGTTAAATATCCATGCGAACTCAATCAACATATACATTGATTGCCTGTACTGAAATCATGCTTCTATTTGCAGGTTAACGACTTTTGACTGCAATCTTCGGACGCAAAAAAACGTCTCCAAGGACAATCTCTGCTCTCAGCACAACTCCCATCTCTTACATGATGAAGATGAATGCCAGGACGGTCCTGCCGGCCAGTCTCGGGCGACAATGGGAGGAGCCGCTGATACCATTCGGCTTTATTCTATTCGTACCAGCTAACGCAATCTCAGCTCCTCAAGCTTTGGTGACAGATAAACCGGCCTCGAAAGGCAAGAGGACAAATGTGGTGGTCTCAAAGGCACCCCAACCCAAACGCAAGTCGGTGTTTGAACGATTTTCCTTGGCCCCAGCCGGAGGCAAGGCCATCAATACCAATAGAGCAATAAGGCGTTTCGAGCAAGCTCCAGCATTGCCCTTGACAACTGCTCGATCGGGTATCTTCTCTAAGCTCCCCGTTAATCGGCTCGCGATGGCTTCCTGGACGATGGATGCCCGCCAAACCCTCAAAATTGAGAAGCTAAGACAGAAAAGGATCAGATATAGAGCCAACAAAAGGGTTAGGGCTCATGCTAGGCTGAACTACATGAGGTTCCAAGAACAGGGTCACCCCGCCAAAGATAAAGAGACGGCGGGATATGTGGTCCATACTGTCTACATGGTGGGCACGCGCAGTAAGAGCAAGAATGGGGCCACTACATCTCAAATCCAACCTGGTGTTAATGTGGCTGTCACTTCCCAAGACCAGCATCCTCCGGAAGGTAATGAAAATCCTCCCAGTGAAGCTGATAAGCGGAGAGATCACTCGATTCATAAGGAGTCGGGATCGGCGGTGGAGGTGAGGGAGTTTCTGCTGTTGGTTTTTCGGGTGAAGTTGTTGGGGGTCGTGGCGGCGGCGTTGTAACAACCCTAAACTTTCTGTACATAATTTTTTCCATAATACAGAAAGGGATACCTAAGCCTGAGCACAAGTTATAAATTTGATTTACTTTTGAACAGCAAGAAAACACTCGTAGCTCATTGGTAAAGCCTTGCACTGCTGTGACGTAGCCCCTGTGTTCGAATCTCATCAACCAAATTATCTTTTTATTAAATTTTCTTTTAATCTTTTAGAAGCACAAGGGTTTGCATGTTGTAACGTTGTGAAAATCGTTTTGGTGAAATTTCGGAAAATCGGTAAAATAAGGGGGTTTTCTGTAAAAAGTCAAAATAGAAATATCTTTATTTTAAAATTAAATATAATTATTCTAGTTATGTAATTGCTAGTATTTGGTGTTTATTGAGCCACTGGTGAGATTTCAAAATTTCTGAAAAATTTTCCGAAATTAATTATTTTAATATTATTTTAAGCCGTCACTAATATATTTAATTCGGTAAAATTACAAACTGGAATGAGTTGAAACAAATTTTGTGCATCATAATACATTAAAAATAATTTTATCATGTGGTTTTTGAATTGAAATAGGTTTTTTAACCGGTGTTAGAAAATATCGAAGAAAAAGGCTTTTTTTTTCGGTGAAATTAGTGCAAATGAAGTGCGGTATAACTTTTATCTTCTCCCAAACAAAACCACACTCTCTTTTACTCCCTCACACTATTTTTGGCTGACCTTGGCAGCCCCCTCTCACTTCATTCTTCAAGTGACTTCTAGAAATTAGGTTTTATGGAAAAATAAAAAGGAAAATGAATAAAGGTTGAAAAGACATAAAGAAGGAATTTAATGGGTGAAACTTCTACACAACTCTTAACTCTTTCTTTCTCTCCCATTTCCTCCCACCCTTGGCCGGCCACTTCCCCATGGCAGCCCCTCCCATTTTAGCCCCTTGATTTTGTTGCAAAATCCATCAAAAATTCATTAAAAATTCAATAAAAAATCCACAAAATCCTAATAAATTCCTACCCTCTATTCTTTGCTCATCTTTACATAGATTTTGGAGATGGAAAACATTTATTTTGGAGGCTCATTTTCATGTTTGGATTACATGTTGTGGAGGTATAAATTTTCTTCTTTTGATTTATTGTTATTAGATGTTTCATTTAAGCATAATTAGATTTAAAAAATTAATTCTATCTACAAGTTTTAAAAATTCAAGTTAGGGTTATAAAATTAGGTTATGGTTTTTATTAATTATGTAGGTTTATAATAATTAGTTTAACACTTTTAGAATTGGAAAATCTTGCATGGTTGTTGAATTATAATTTGTTCATTTAAAATTGTTTAAATTAAATATTTTTGCTAACTAAGTTTCTATAAAACATATATATTGGTGTTAATAAATTATAATTTATATTTTTATCACTATATTGTGGTTTTAATGAGAGTATTAACTTGTTGGTGGAATGAAAAACTTAATTTGGTTACTAGTTTTTATTGATAATTGATAAATTGTAAGAAAAATGCTATTTTTGCTAACTAGAATTTGGAAATTCTTAAATAAATGAGATTTAAAATCTAATTTATGGTTTCTTTATATTACCATCATTATAAATTTTAGTTTGATAAGTTAATTCATGCAAAATCAAGTTTTCCTGTGGAATTGTGGAATTTTGCTTGTAAGATGTGGAAAATTGATAAAAGTTGCAAACTAGGAATTTTGTATTAATACAAATTTGTGTAATAAAAATATAGTAGTGGTTTGTATAATCTAGTTATGCTATTTAATATGTATTACGACCATTAGTTTCTTTTAAATATCAAGTTTGTAAGTAAAACGGTAAATTGGCGTTTTCGGGTTTTACGGAATCAGACTGTTTGATCGATTTTTAGGGTTTCGATGGATTAAATCATGTTTTATATTATAAGTAATGAGTTTTAAACTATGAGTTGTTTGTTGATGTTTATCTCGGTTAATCGGAGTTTGTACGCCGATATCGAGTGATATTTGGTTCTTTTGCGTGAACGGGACATAGGTTTTAACCTATGCGCGTTCCGTGCGTCGTTTTGACTTTTGTCCGTGATTCAGTTTACGATACTATATGTGTTTGTGTATAGGTACCCCTCACGTGGACTGTGGGCGATGAAGAAGTGGATGGCGACACCGTTTCCGGCAGACATGGACCAGGTGAGTAGATGTATATCTACGGGGGGAAGTCGGGTGGATGGCGTTTAGCACCCCCGCAACGTAGAATAAGAATAGTACTTATTGACATTAGGAAGCCAAATGTGACCCTAGATTCTTAATGAGTAGGACCCTAGTAATGACCCTAGGCTGGACTAGACTGATTTAGGAAGACTATACCAGAGGATGAATACCTTGGAAGAGATTCGTAGGTTTCAGGTAGATACACACACACGCACACACTGAAACTCGACGTGGTGTATACGTGTATGTGTATATATATAGGACTAGGTGTAAGTATATATATATATATATATATATATATATATATATATATACACAACACGTATATGGGATACAATGATGTGATATGATAAACGGGAATGAAACAGTATAACTGGGCTTGATGCCGTGACTCTTGGCTATACAGTCGTATTAAAATGTTAGCGGATCATTAGAAAATGAGATAATGAACGGGTATACATAAATTATAATGGGTGGTGATGATATTGAGGCACATGGGACTCTAAAATAGAACCCGGACTGTAACTTGTGACTGATCACGATGTGATGTATGTATGACTTGATTACGACATCATATAGGTGTGACCTGATGTCGATATCATATAGGTGTGACCTGATGTCGATATCATATAGGTGTGACTTGATGACGATATGTTATAAGTGTGACTTCATCACAATATGATACATATGACATGATATTTCTGAGGATAAATTAATGATGTATATTTATGATGGAAATGATATATGATTGATGTATGCGATTACAGTATAGCACCTTGATCATGACATGTGTTGATGATGATATTATACGAATGATGAGACACGTAGGTGATACTTGAACCGTACCCCGATATTGGGATGCCGTACGATGGATTTACCGTACGATGCATAGATGTGATGATTGATCCGCACTCTTGATTCGAGGAAGTCGTACTACGTACGTGACGCTATTGAGGCTGGATCGCCGACTATTAGAGATATGGATTCAGACCTCAGGTATACTCTTATTTCTTATTGACTAGTTTCTTAGGTTTAGTTCCTTAGAAGGTTTGATGGACACTAATTTAGTCTCGGGTCATATATTTGTAGTTATTCTTGTATATCACAGATAAGTGGTTATTACACTTCCGTCTTTACATTCATACCGTAATCATAATGTGCATGTTCATACATATGTTTCTATAATCAATATAAAACTCTGCCTGTTAGGACACCAGCACCATTACCGATGATGCGCATATTCCACGCACACTTATTTGCCGTCTCACACACATCATCATCGGTAATTGCTATGTCACGTATATTTTAGATCATATTATCTTTTATTGATAGAATCAGCTAACAGCTAGATCGATATAATATTGAGATTACTCTCTGGTGTTAGTATAGACATGGTATTTATTACTTAGACATTTCATGCATTCGCATTTTCATGTTATCATGCAGTATTATGGGGCATATGCCGACACTTATCATATACGTACTCATGATTTTGAGATTTTGGATTTCTATGAGATTTCTGGATTTTGGGGAAAACCACAAGAATATATAAAAAACTTCTCTCTCTCACCTCCTCTCTTTTTAAAATATAAGATGCGGTTTTCTCGTGATGTATGTGTCGTCCACCATGAGATTTCATGTTTTCTGTTGGATTTCGAGACCTGATTCGAGGAGTGGATGAACCGTCTCGGATACATGGTGGGCCCGGTATAGTACCCCGGGGCAAGAAAATCGAGTTGTAGACGATGAGCCTGGCAGGGAAAGGCTACCTACCGGTGATGTCTGGCGCGGCGGATATCCGGAGGATACTGACCGTTGTCGTGAGATTTGATGATATGGGCCGATCCGGACTGACGGAGCCCGAGATATTGAGACTATGAGACATTGAGATTATGAGGGATTGAGACTTGAGATTTAAATGTTTTGTGTCGATGCTTGACATGGATTTCCATGGATTTCATTGTTGATATTTCAGATTTCTATACACATTTTACTATGATAAAAGCTAAAGATTTCTTATACAGATATATCTAGATTTCAGGATTGGTTATTTTACATTCATGGTGCATGCATACTCATTCATATGACATAGTACTAAATGAGGCACTTACACGAGCACGGAGCATTTGCACTTACACGTAGCTTATTATTCTGTCCTTACTTGATGGCTAGTAGTATATTAGTATATTATTATGACCTAGGATAGCGTCGTGCATTCGGTTTCTTTTCGCAGATATCTTCTACTCACGAGTTGGCAACTCACCCCCGTTGTGCGAAATTTTATTACAGGTTTGATGCACAGGGTTCCTTGGCAGTTTGCTGGCACATCATTTCATTCCGGATGATTTGCACGGTAGGTTGGTTCATTTGTATCTGGACTGCCATTGTACTTTTATTATTTCATTTATATCTAGAAAGCTCCATCAACCAAACCTGTATTACTTGATAGATTACTGGACCATTTATTTGTTTCGACCTTAGAGTCGCGCTTGTATTATTATGATATCTGGTGGTTTTGTTTTCTTTTAAGTTTTGAGCCTCGCCCTTTGGCGTTGTATACTATTATGCATTGACGTGGTTGTTTCCGCCTTTTGGCGTAGAGCTGGCTCCCGTTTGGGGATGCTTTTTTATTGTTTGTGTATATTATACTTGTTGTACCCGTTTGGGGCCAGTTTTTACAGAGGAGACTCTGCCGAAATTTTTGGGAAAATTTGCTGATGCTTTTAAACTTGTTTTCTTCATGTCTTCTTTTACTTCTTCTTTTTATGGTTTAGATTTCTGGGCTTCGGCTTACTTAGGTTACGTTGCGCCTCTAGACGCTTCGTAATCTAAGTGCCGGTCATATTCCGTACTTTCGGATCGTGACACATGTGCACTACACGTAAGATTATAAGTTACAGAATAATCAAATATATGCACGAATGTATATGAGACGACAGGGACACTTGACACAAATCTAGAGCCCATCTCACCGGATCGGACCGGCGAGATTCATTGATAGGGCCTGCACTGCTGGGCCCCCCGTAGGGAAAGCTCCCTATTTCTTTGCCCGAGCACCTTTTCAGCTACCCGACTTCGCTTATGTTGTTTATTTTCTCTGCACATTTTCCAGAGAATATTAAATCACCTTTACTCCAATTTTTAATGGAAATTTTAATGCATTCTTTAACCCTCTAAACACTAATCCTACCCTATAAATACAACCCTACCCTTTGGCACTCCTCATTCTGAAATCAAGTGCCAAAACTCTTCAAAATTCTCAAGTCCTTATAGTGTGCAAGTGGAGTTAGCAAAATGCGAAGTTTCGACGAAGTTCCGAGGAGATTCCGGCGACGAAACGCCACCGCGATGCTTCCCTATTCTTACCCTACCTCTTCTCTTATTTTGTAGCCAGTAAGTCCCCTCTCCCCCTCTCATCTTCTATTCTAAAAACTTTCTTTCTAAAGCTCGACGAAAACGGAGTTATCCAACTTCCAATTCGGTTTTTCTTTAAAAATTCTATTTTTCTTAAACAATAGAATACCATACTCTCATATAATATTTAGTAAACATTAACAAACACATTAAAACAAGTTTCATCTCAAAAGAATCTTGTATGCAACTTTTATCGTATTTTTACGGTAAAATACCATATACTTTACATTTCACCATAATTCACATATTTCCTTGTATTGCCTTTAGAAAACTCATGAGGTAATGACTTACCTCATCACAATACACATATTGGGCATAGCACGATTTACTTTTGGCCAATGTTTTGGGAATATCACGAATTACAATAAAATACCCTAAACTATTACAAATCCGTTTTCTTTAAGAAAAGTATTATCAAATTCCTTGCAATTACGCCTCTACAACCCATTTTGGGGAATCCCGATCGGGATGGTGCGGGTTATCGCATGTCCTCGGGCCTAGTAGAGCGAAATGCAGACCTCCGCAAGGAGCATTCGATCTCGATGGAATTTTTAATGCTACTTTTACGAAAATGAGATTTCTAGAAAATAAATAAATTTATTTTTTATTAAATATATATATATATATATATATGAGTATTGTCAAAAGATCTATTTTAAATATATTATACAAATATTCTAAGTTTTCTAAATCAAAGGAATCACCATTACATGAAACTACCGTCCAAATACAAAACAATTCCAATATTTCGATAAAAGACTATATACAATGAAAACTAGGTTCTACTCACTAGAAATTTCACTTTTATAAAATATACATCTATGAAAATCCTAAAGACGATAATTAAATGCTTGAGGTGTATTTTGAAATTATATCAAAATTATTTTTACATAAATCCCCCTCAAGTTATACTAAATTACAATAAGGACCCTAGTAAATATAGGTTTAAGCGGGACCAATTCTCTTGAGCCTCAGGGAGCCGGAGAATGTGGATTCTTGTCTATCTAAGGTAGACAATCTAACAAACGGTGTTATCAATACGGTAATTGTCTTGGAAAAAGATACAAATCCTTCCGTCCATGTGCAGCAGTTACCGATAATATCAAAACTAATTCAGGACTTCAATTTCTTTTCAAAGTGTCTGACTCAAACTGAGTCTCAATATAATCAATCTGACTTGAATACGATTCAAGTATAATTCCATTTACAACATGAATCTATCCATACCAGAATACAATCTATAACAACATGAACATGACCGAACCGAACCATGGACGTATTCCGTTTACATGACTATCCATTTATATCCATTCCGTTTGCTGATATCATGGTTTCAGCAAGTCTTTCATTTACTACAAGACAATACTAGACAATACAATCAATCAGTACAATCAATATAATAAAACATCACGGGGTTTATAAATGGGTAGACTGGTACGGAACATGTTAAAGGTAGCATGTGGTAGTCATTTAAGACGTAATTACATCCATGCCGTTGTTCCGTAGTATTTTTGATGGAGCCTTGTACTACGGATTACTAAAGTCCATGGTGTAAGTTGGACTCCTCTCGTATACACTGGTATATTCTGTACCAAGCTACAAACAACTGCGTTAACATTATAATCAAACATTAATAGACTTATTCACTTTTCTGTCTATCCTACTTCTTCCTTTTTTTGGGACTTACCGAGCGATTGTTCGCTGACGACATTCATATTTCTCTTCTTCTTTGGAATGTTGTCAGGAGGACCTGACTCTGAAGAGTTCGAGACTGGCCAAGAGCACTTCGAGTAGTTCACAGAAGACCCCGAGCTATAGTCACTTGTACATACTTTTCATTTCAGTTATGCCATTGTTTAGGCATTCCTTTCTATCCTTGTATTTACATTTCCAGTTGTACCTGTAAAATAATGTTTAATAAATAAAGTTGTTGTTCATTGATATTCCTGCCTCCTGTGTATATTTTACTTTATATTGCTTATATACGCTTAGCGTGTTTACTTCTGAGTAAATACGTCGCATGACCCGTCGCGTCCCCTTATCGTACACTGGGAAGCGGGGCATGACAGGTTTTGTTGGCGGCTCATGCAGGTCAGCTCTGCATGGACATGCGGGTCAATTCTGCATGATGTCCTAAACAATATAACATAAGAATCAGCAACTAAAAACATTCTTTACATATTCCTTGAATCTCATATACGTTGAATCTGTTCTAACCCTATTTTTCTTTCAAGGTTATGGATTCTCTAAATAACACCAGCACCAATTTTAACAACACACCACCACCTCTACCGCTTACGCCTACTGTCGCTACTCCAATCAATGAACAGACGGTACTGCTTGAGGCGATCCGCAGCCTTCTGGAGGGACAGCAGCAGCGGACTGCTATTTTGATGAACCGTCCAGAAGCGGAAGCGCCCGGTGTGAAGCAGTTCCGAACATTGCACCCAAAACAATTTTCAGGAAAAAAGAACCCTCTGGAAGCTGAGGAATGGGCTCAGAGTGTTAAGGATGATCTGGCAGCAGCACAAGTGCCAGACATCACTTGGGTTCGAGTTGCGAAGATGTAACTCACCGACAACTCCCGAGTTTGGTGGAAGGCGGAATAAAGCCGTCTTGATCAGCCTATCGAATGGATGAATTTTCGCGATATGTTCGATGCGAAATACTTTCTCGAGACTGCCCGATTTGACATGGAACAGCAATTCATCTATCTACAACAGGGTTCGATGTGGACCAAATCTGTGGATGGGTGTGATGCTGAGTTTACCATGCTCAGTAGGTAAGATATGTCTCAATATTCGATTTTCAAATATCGCATACTACACAGCTAACACAAGACCGTAACAGTTTTACGGCCCATCTAATACCGACTGCTGAGATCAGGGCTAGAAGATTTCAACAAGGGTTGGACCAGGAAATCCAAGCTGCCTTAGCTACAAGGGATTTCCCAACCCATGATTTGGCTTTGAAGGCTGCCCGTCGATATGATGTAGTAGTAAAAAGGAAGGGCAGACCTCAATCTGCCGGAGTGAAGCGCCCTGCCATTCAGATGGTAGGAGGAGCCTCTTCAAGGCCAACTGTTGAACTCAGGAGACCGGAAGAAACAAATAACCAGCCGAGTCTAGATTTTTGCTTCCATTGCAAGAGGGATGGACACTTGTGGAAGGACTGTAGGCACGCAAAAGTCCTGTGCTTAGTTTGTGGCGCATCCAATCATGGAATTGGAACATGCCCTTATAGACGCAACCCAATATCCACACACACCAACTATCCGCGGCGGCCAGTTATCCAGGCTCCTGCACCTCGTCTTGCACTCCCAGCTCCACCTCCGCGTCCACCTCCTGCACAGCCTAATCGCCAATTCTATCAGGCACTGAGGAACATGCCTCGAGGGCAGAGAAACATACCCCAAGGACAAAGGAATGCGCCTCCAGTTAGGAGGAATGTACCCCGGTGTCAGGTTTTCACTTTAGCAGCCATAGAAGTCGAGACTATAGACCAAGATAACCCTGGTAATTCCTTCACCTCTGTTTACCACCAAAAACCAGGAAGACAAACGTCTTGCCTGAATTTGGGGGCAGATGCTATTTGGGTTTATTCGTCCATCTCTTCGAAGATGCCAAGTTGATTTATGGCACCGTGTATCGGAGGTCTGGACGGATGCGGCCATTGTAGCAGACCTCGTCAGATTCCCCCTCGTTGTGAGGGGTTTTAGATTGTGGGGATGCTCTTCCCTGTAGGCACAAGTCCCTGCAGTTAATTACGTTACCGCGTAGCGATAACCACTTTCTCCTGCTCCAGATGTTCACTTTGTGTCGTGTGTGTGTTTGTTTTATTTTCGGTTTCCCATGGATTGTATACGGAGACTAATTTGTGTTGTCACCTGTAGGACGTGGATTAGTCCAAATCCGTATTTTCTTATATTTGGGTTTGATTTGATTTAAAGATCTTTAATCTTGTTTGAGATTAAGATCGACTTAAATATTTGTTAAGGATACGTTAATCCGATATTGGACTAAGATCTATGATTGATGTGCTATTTGCGTATTCCTTAAATCTAAAATTACCGCAATCAAGACGGTGTCGCTTGGTAGCTAGTCGGTTGTGTACGGGTCGATCCACAGGGAAATGGTGTCCAATTCTTTAAGTTCTAACGAGTTAAGTCCTAACTTTGGTAGGTTTTGTTTTAAGATCTAAGAATGAGAATAAATTGATATAAAGGCTTGCTAGGGTTAGGATTAGGTTAGTTCGAAATAGGGATTCTTCTCACTTCTTTCAATGCCCTAGTTAAGAATATAGGTGTTAGGGTAATAGTCAACAACGGGGATTAGCACGACTAGGAAGAAACTTAGTTTCTTCCTTTTGGTCCTTTTCCGTCCATTCTTGGCTCTTAGCCCTAACCTCCAGTTAATTCAACCACAACCGGTCTAACTAGGAAATCACCGCTATCATGTAGGATAGGGTGCCGTGGTGAGCGGATTATGGTTGATTTAAAGATAGTTCTTAATTAAAATTATTTGGGCAAAAAAAGGAGTGAGATTCCTTCTCTCAAACCTTCCCTCTCCTATCCCTAACAAGTGAGAAATTCCTCACTCATTAGGAAGATATCAGTAAAATTCATTTTTTTATTTTAATAGATGAACTAAATTGCAGATAATAAAAGAACAGATAAAAAATTGCAGGAATTAAAATTCAGATAAAAAGAATGCGAGATAAAAAATAAAACTTACTTTATTGATGACCTCTCAACAATGCATTACAATTGGAATTAAAATTTAGATCTAAGAATTAAAAAGAGGCATGCCTAATTAGGCTTTTGGTTTTCCTATTTATAGATAGAAAAAACCCTAGGTTATATTCTGATCCATACATGTATTTCCCAAACTACCCTAAGAAAGCCGGGTCAAAGCACCAACATCTCCACCGACACGTGCAGCACACGTCCGCGGTTCCGCGACAGAATAGCTTGTTTGGCCGCGGTTCCGCAACCAATTGGTGGAGTCTTGGTGTAACACCTTAGGATGTGATTAGTGGCTAATTACACTTTAAAACGTGGTTTCTAATAAAAAGTTTACCAAAACGAATTTCAAATATTTTATCAAAATTAATGAATATTTTATTAGAATTTATTTAGGCTTGCACACACATGTGCATGTAAACTAGGGTTAAAATTATGGTTAAACCATGTTGGCAACCATAGTGGATTAACCCATTTTCCTTAAGTTCATTTGGTTTTTAATTAAGGGTTTTTTTTTCTTTTAAATGGAAAATCATTTGAATTATGGTTGACTTGGAGAGAGAGGGAGAGAGAATGGGCATCATGGCATGAGCCCATGCTTGCATTTAATGAAGAGAGAGAGAAGGGTGCTTGACTCTTTATGCTCTCATTTCTTTTGTTCCGCACTCATTTCTCACAACTCTCTCACTCATACACAACACCAACAACACCAACTGCAGTAGCAGCAGAAGAAGCAGCAGCAGCAGCAAACAACAGCAACAACAAGAAGCAGCAGCAACAACAGAAGCAGTAGCAGCAGCATCATCAGCACCATTATCAGCAGCAGTGCAACACCTCCTCCTCCTCCTCTTCTTCCTGCACACTAAAACCAAGAGAGTGAGGTATAATTGCCTAACCCAACTTCCTTGCTTGCTAAACTAGTGGTTGTTAAGCTTAATTAGTGTTAAAAGTGAGTTTTAGTGCTAGAAATGGGGATTAGTGTGGATTTTTGGCCAATTGGTGATTTTGGTGGTTAGCCTAGCCTAACTAAGTGTTATTAGGGCCACGTAAACCTAGTTTAACCCCATATTTCACTAAAATACCATAGGGTTTCATATTGGTGTAAATTTAACGTTTAAGGTGAATTTTAAGCTTTCTGTAATCTGCTGTTGACCCGGTGGTTTCAGACAAAATCTAAGTTAATTGGGGCATGTACACTAGGTCTAGACTACACACACGAAGCACGAACCCCTAATTCCACATCCAGGCAGCCAATTTATTCGTTCTGGCCGCAATTTGCGGCCAGATAGGGGAGTTAGGTGTTAGGGTTTGGTCTAGGATAGTCTGCTGTGTATTTAAATAGTTTGGCATATACAACTTTTTAAGTTTTCACCCGGGTCAAAATCTGGAGCGATATATCGTTTTTCCAATACGTTTAGTTTGCGCGGCACGTGTGATATGTGAGTGGGTTCTGTGTTCCAGCGTATCGCGACGTGTCGGGGTAGTTTCAGACGCGTATTTACACATTTCAGCGTATCGGACACACGCGCGTTTAGTTCGCGACGTGAGTTTCTCGTTTGATTTCGATATCGCGTTTTTGCAGGATTTTGCTTATATGGTTCCTTGTGTAAATTTTAGGTTCGCAGGCGGGTACGTCGGGCACCGCAAAGAAAGGGAAGTAAGTGGTCGGCTACGCTTAGCATGAGACCAGGTGAGTAGATTTAACATCTACGGGGAAATCGCCCGTATGGCGTTAAGCGTCAGGGCATGATAGGATATTTTAGTCGTATATATTCATATATACTATTGTAGCATACCATCTTTGTTGCATATAGAATGGTAGTTATATAACACTGCACTGTCACTAACGGTTTAAGCTGCACGAGCACTATTTGTATGTTACACTCACACCGTTAGTGATTGCCATGACACTCGCACTATAGGATTGCTACGAATCATATATCATTTGATTACCGCATCATTGATGACTAGACATGACTTTGTCCCATATTGGTATATATTTATATGGATATCTTCATACTTGCGCACATGCATCCTGTATATTCATATTAGTGCATTCATTCATTGAGATATCCCTACTTGCGCACTTGCACACTCTATATTCATACTGGTGCACACATATATTGATATCTTCATACTTGCGCACATACACACTATATTCTCATAATGGTGCACACATATATTGATATCTTCATACTTGCGTACATACACACAGTATATTCATACTGGTGCACACATATATTGATATCTTCATACTTGCACACATGCACACTATATACTCATACTGGTGCACACATATATTGATACTTTCATACTTGCGCACATGCAGACTATATATTCATACTGGTGCACACATATATTGATATCTTCATATTTGCGTATATGCACACTATATACTCATACTAGTGCACACATATATTGATACCTTCATACTTGCGCACATGCACACTATATATTTATACTGGTGCACACATATATTGATATCTTCATACTTGCGCACATTCACACTATATATTCATACTAGTGCACACATATATTGATATCTACATACTTGCGCACATTCACACTATATACTCATACTGGTGCACACATATATTAATACCTTCATACTTGCGCACATGCACACTATATATTCATACTGGTGCACACATATATTGGTATCTTCATACTTGCGCACAGGCACACTATATATTCATGTTGACTTGGTCAATACCCCTGCATACTCTAAATTCCCAGAACTGTTACCAAATTCCCATTACACCTCTTTTAATCCTAAATTTAATGAAATTTTAATGAATTTTTATATTTTTTAAATATTTTTTTAATCCAAAACCTAACCCTAGCCTAGCCCTATATAAACACCCCTACCCTATACTATTTCACCTCACAACTCTAAGTCCACTCTCCCAAATTCTCGAGAACTCGGTACAAAGAGCGAGAAGCGAAGCGCTGCCGAAACCAACGACAAATTCCGGCGATCGTAGTAGAACCTTCGCGACGTTTTCGACGCACCGACAACCATCACTTCCTTAGCCTCCTTAGTTTGTCCAAACCCATAAGTCCCATCTCTTCTATCTATCTTTTCTTTTAATAGAAAATACGACTTTTTAGAACCCGACGGAAATCGGAACAAACTGATTTCCGATTCGGTTTTTCTACAAATTTCCACTTGTCACCTAATACATAATACCTAAACCTATCTATGATGACTATTAATCACCTAGAAACCAATTTAAATAAAGTTTCTCATATGAAATGATAGCTTTCTTGTAAAACCGTATTCTTTTCATAAAAATACCATGAAGTTTATTTTTCTTCGTTTAATCAATTCCCTCACTCCTAAACATGTTCATCTTGATAAATAAACTTGTAGAAATCAATTTGAATGAATTTTCACACAGGAAATGACACGTTTTCAAATACCGTATTCTTGTGCTTAAATACCTTCAAGTCTAATATATCGTATTTAACCTCTAAAACTTCATTAAATCTTAAAATAAGTCACGAGGTAATGACCTACCTCTACACACACAAAATATAACCCTAATTGATAAACGTCAAAACATAGAATACGAAAATACAGGACTTTTCACTAAAATACCATATTCTTTATAAACTTTTCTAAAAGCTTTAAGTTGTACACAATTCTAAATAAATCCTTTTAAAATAAAAGCACGATATATCATGGACATCGATCGTTTATCTAAACTGATTTTGTGGTGTCTAGGCAAGTGTGTCTAGGCTAGTGGTTTTTAATTAGGCCCACTACTGTGGTTCCTTCCCATTTACCTGGCACTTACTTGGCCGCAATTGGCGGTGAAGAGGCGATTTGAGGCTTCTAATGACTTATCGTTTAGACTTAGAAATAGACTAGTTGGCTTAGAAAACCCTAGAATCTAAAATACGGAAATTTATACCTTCTTACAAATAAATACCTTATACTTATAAAACCGTTTTTCTAAATGAATAGTATTTATTAAACCTAAGCAAAGCGCCGCTACAACCCACCTTTGGGGAACCCGTTAGGGATAGTACGGTTCATCGTGCACCCGCGGGCTAGTAGTGCGAGATTCAGACCTCCGCAAGGAGCATTCGGTCTCGAAAGGTTTAAAATACGGCATTTAAGAAAAATGAGATTTTGGGAAAATAAAATATTTATTTAAAATTATTCTTGTATTAATATATATTTAATTATCATTTAAACACCTATTTTATTATAATATAAAGTTTCCATTTCTTAAAAATTACCAGATTAAAAGTTACAATAAAATACCATGAATTTCAAATAAATCAATTAATACTTTTATTAGGATATATTCACTAGAATAACACAAATAAAATTCACACTCATTATAACTATAAAGACGAATAAATAAATACTTGAGGTGTATCTTGAAAACTATACAATAGTACTTTTTACATAAAACCCACTCAAGTTTTATAAATTACAATAAGGTCCCTAACAAATATAGAACTTCAAATTACCTTTCTTTTAGTCTGACTCGGGTTAGAGTCTAACTATTTCTGACTTGAATATGATTCAAGTCAATCTATATTCTTTATATTCCAACTTAACATGAATCCCAGAATTCAGTTAACAATCTATTCAATTTTGACTGAATCAAACCATGGATATTCATCCATCATCCTGTTATTCCATTTACCTGATTATACAGTTACAACATGTTTACTGATATCATGGTTTTGGTCAGTCACCCAACTTACACAATATAATACAACAATACTGTTAAAACACTACGGGGTTTAAGGGGTAGATCGGTACGGAAGGTGTTAAAGGTGGCACGAGGTGGTCAGATTAAGACACCTAACCTGAATCCTATTGCTGTTGTACCGTGGCATAACGGTTTCTTGTACTTTCCTTTTGCCCTGATCTCTAGCATATAGAGATCCCCCTCGTATACACTGGCATCCTTCTGTACCAAGCTACAAACAACAGCGTTAACACAATATTCCATAATATTCAACAATATAATACTTTAGAAAATACTTTTACACTGTCTTCCTAATTCTTCTTTATTTTGGGACTTACCGAGCGACCTGTTCGCTGACGACATTATATTTCTTTCTTCTTTGAATGTCGTCAGGTGCGTTGGATCAAGCTGAGATTGAGCCCACCGGTGAAGACTTGGAGCAGTTTAACGAAGATCCCGAGCTCTAAATATTGTACCTTGTTCTTTCCAGTATTTTCATTTTCTGTTATGCCACTGTTTAGGCATCGCTTTTCATTTCAGTTATATTTTCTTTTCATGCATTGTAAAAAGAGTGTTATTAATAAAAGTTGCTGTTATTTCTATATCATTCGTCTCTTGTGATTTACTTTATATTGCTTAGTTACGCTTAGCGTATGTACTTCTGAGTATATACGTAGCGGGCCTCGTCGCGTCCACTTCGCCGTACACTGGGAAGCGGGGCGTGACAGGTTTTGTTGGTGGCCCATGCAGGTCAGAGCTGTATGAATCCCTGTCATGCAGTTCTGGTCTGCGTGAACAACCTAAGCAATATAACACAAGAACCAGCAACTAAAACATTCTTTACAATTCATGATTCTTTGAATCTTGCAAATCTCTATTCCTTGAATCTTATCATTTCATGTATTTGAATCTGTCCTAATCCAAATTTTTCTTCAGGGTTATGGATTCCCCGAACAACACCAGCACCAACGTCAACAACACCCCTCCAGCACTTCCTCTCACACCAGCTGTTCCTGCACCACCCACTGAGCAAACGATGCTATTTGAGGCGATCCGCAGTCTTCTCGAGGGACAACAACAACTTTTGAACCGTCCTGAGACCGATGCACCGGGAGTAAAGCAATTCAGAGCTTTGCACCTAAAGCAGTTTTCTGGTAAAGGAAGCCCTCTTGAAGCGGAAGAATAGGAACAAAGCATCGAAGACGATCTGGCAACAGCTCAAGTGCCAGACAACGCTTGGGTCCGTGTAGCAAAACTACAGCTCACGGATATTGCTCGCAATTGGTGGAAGGCGGAAGAAAGCCGTCTTGCGCAGCCGATTGAATGGAAGACATTTCGCGAGAAGTTCGACGCGAAATATTTCCCTGTGACCGCCAGGTTTGCAATGGAGAAGCAGTTTATTCATTTACAGCAAGGATCAATGTGGGACAAATCAGTAGATGAATACGATGCTGAGTTCACCATGTTGAGCCGATTCGCGGCACACTTGATACCGACGGACGATATCAGAGCCTGTCTCTTTTAGCAAGGTTTGGACACAGAGATTAAGGCTGCTCTAGCCACAGGAAAGTTTTTGACTCATGAGGATGCACTAGAAGCTGCCCGCAGTTATGAGGCAGTGATAAAAGAGAGGGGCAGACCTCAGTCTGCAGGAGTCAAACGCCCTGCCAACCAGATGGCAGGTGGAGCTTCGTCCAGACCACCTTTCGTGCCAAGGCGACCCGGAGTACCAACCCATCGTCCTAGCCCAGCCTTTTGCACCTACTGCAAGAGAACTGGACATATGATGAAGGACTGCCGTCGAGCCAACCGCCTCTGCTTAATCTGCGGTTCAGCTACTCACGGTATTGGGTCTTGTCCCCAAAGACAGAACCCAGTTGCTGCACCCAGGCCAGCAAATACCTATCAGCAGCGACCAGCTCTTCAGGCACCTGCTCCCAGACTTGCACTGTCAGCACCACCCAGGGGACCACAAGCTGCACCACCTCCTCGACAGTTCCATCAAGCTCAAAGGAACGTTCAAAGGAATGCTCCTCAGGCTAGGAGGAATGTGCCAAAGCGCCAAGCTTTCATGATGTCTGTGGAAGAAGCTGAGGCCACTCGCCAAGTCATTACTGGTAAACTTCCTTCTCAAACTTATCTTTTAGTCTTGTTTATCTACACACTTTTCCTATACCTAAAACCTATCCCATATACCTTAGGTACAATCCTAGTAGCTTCACTACCTGCACTTGCACTGTTTGATACTGGAGCATCCCACTGCTTTATGTCGCAACGGTTTGTCCGAACCCATGCGATTCCAGTCTCACCGCTTGTATCCAGCTGGAACGTCAGTTCCGGAAATGGTGTTCTAAAGGCAACTATGGGATACAGCATGTGTCCAGTCGTCGTCTGCAGTCGAGAGTTTTATGCTGATTTCAAGGTACTGGACATACCAAACTTCGATGTGGTTCTAGGAATGGACTGGCTTGGAACCTTTTATGCTACCATTGACTGTCGTCAAAGGAGGGTAATATTTGAGATCCCAGATCATCCGGTCTTTTATTTTAAAAGTGGAGACCGTACACTGGAACCAAGTACTTACAAAGCGAAGCCAAGAGAAGCAATAGTTGAAGCAGCTCAAGCAGAGGAAGAATCAAGACCGGAGGTAGTTCGAGAGTTCGATGATGTATTCCCTGGCGATATATCAGGTTTGCCTCCCGATCGAGCTCTTGAATTCAGTATTGACTTAGTACCAGGAGCACAACCGGTGATCAAAGCACCTTATAGACTAAGTCCGGAAGGTTTGAAGGAAGTTCGAACACAGTTGGACGAATTACTAGCGAAAGGATGGATTCGTCCCAGCACTTCAAGTTGGGGAGCACCTGTACTATTGGTGAAGAAGAAGGAAGGTTCATACAGAATGTGCATCGACTATAGGGCCTTGAACGAAGTTACTATAAAGAACAAATATCCACTTCCGCGCATCGACGATTTATTCGATCAGCTAAGTGAATCTTGTGTTTTCTCTAAATTGGATCTTCGTTCAGGTTATCATCAAGTAAAGGTCAAGGAAGCTGATATTCACAAAACAGCTTTCAGAACTCGCTATGGACATTACGAATTTCTAGTAATGCCATTTGGAGTGACCAATGCACCAACAATCTTCATGAATCTTATGAACCAAGTGTTCCGGAAGTATTTAGACAGGTTCGTTGTCATCTTCATTGACGACATCCTGGTATATTCTAAGAATCGGAAAGAGCATGCGGAGCACCTACGAATTGTCCTGGAAACTCTTCGACAACATAAGCTTTATGCCAAGTACAGCAAGTGCAAGTTTTGGCTAAATCAAGTTGGTTTTCTTGGACATATCGTATCAGGAGAAAGAATTTCTGTGGATCCAGCAAAAGTTTCAGCAGTCAGCGAATGTCCTACGCCAAAATCAGTGAAGGATATTCGAAGTTTCTTGGGTTTAGCTGGATATTACAGAAGATTCATTGAAGGCTTTTCGAAGATAGCAACACCCCTGACCAAGCTCACACGAAAAGATGAAGAATTTGTGTGGTTAGAAGCATGCGAGCAAGCTTTCGTAGAACTCAAGTCAAGACTAACATCAGCACCTATTCTTGTCATACCGGATCAATCTGGAGGATTCGAAGTGCATTGTGATGCATCCGGTAAGGGATTAGGATGTGTTCTACATCAGCACGGTAAGGTTGTGGCTTATGCTTCAAGACAACTGAAGACTCATGAGCGCAATTATCCGACGCATGATCTGGAGTTGGCAGCCGTCATTTTTGCTCTCAAGATTTGGCGCCATTACTTACTTGGTGAACGAGTGAACATCGACACAGATCACAAAATTCTGAAGTATGTGTTTACTCAGAAGGAGTTGAATATGCGGCAAAGAAGATGGTTAGAACTCATAGCGGACTTTGACATCAACTTGCAATATCACCCAAGAAAGGTGAACGTAGTACCTGATGCTCTTAGTCGCAACCATTATCAATGAATCTCACCGCTCAGTGGAAGCTTCAATAAGACTTACATCAGATAGAGATCGAACTAGTCATGCCAGGTGATACTTCAAGTTTGATGAATCTACAAGTGCAATCAACCATTGTCAATCAGATCAAAGCAGCTCAAGCCAGCGATGCTAAGTTGCAAAAGATCAGAGAACAAGTGGAGAATGGACTCAGAACAGATTTCATCATCCATGAAGACGGATCTTTGAGATACGGCAGCAGATTATGTGTACCAAAAGGTCCTGTTAGGGAAGAGTTAATGAAAGAAGCTCACAACTCTCCCTATTCAGTACATCCTGGAGGTACTAAAATGTACAAGGATCTACGTCAAAATTATTGGTGGCATGGAATGAAGCGTGAAGTAGCCAGAAGTGTCGCAAAATGTTTGGTGTGTCAGCAGGTAAAGGCTGAACATCACAGGACAGCTGGACTACTTCAACCGTTACCAATTCCAGAATGGAAGTGGCAGCACATCACGATGGACTTTGTAACTGCTCTTCCTCGCAGCACAAAGGGTAACGATGTGATTTGGGTCATTGTGGATCGACTCACAAAGTCGGCTCACTTCATCCCATTTCGAGTTGGCCAATCAACTGAGACACTAGCAAAGAAGTACATGGAGGTAATAATCTAATTTAGATTTAAAACTCTTCATAATGTACTATCTCTGATACCTATGAATTCATACAGGAAATTGTGAGACTTCATGGAGTATCGGTCTGCATTGTCTCCGATCGTGACACCAGGTTCTGATCGCAATTTTGGCAGAGTCTGCAAGCTAGCTTGGGAACAAGTCTGAACTTCAGCACGGCTTATCATCCACAAACAGATGGTCAGTCGGAACGAACTATTCAGACCTTGGAGGATATGCTCAGAGCATGTATGCTCGACTTCAAAGGATCGTGGGAAGATACCTGCATCTTGTGGAGTTCGCATACAACAACAGCTACCAAGCAAGCATAGGAATGGCACCTTTTGCAACATTATATGGAAGGAAGTGTCGATCGCCATTGAGTTTGGACGAAATCGGAGATAGAGAACTCCTTGGACCAGAGATGATAGTAGCGACCGTTGATGTAGTTCGTACTATCAGGGAAAGAATGCGCATAGCCCAAGATAGACAGAAACACTGGGCTGATGCGAAGAGACGACACTTGGAGTTCCAGCCAGGAGATCATGTATTCCTGAAAATATCTCCGAACCGCGGAGTGATCCGATTTGGAAGACGGGGAAAGTTGAGTCCGAGATACATTGGACCGTTCGACATACTCGAACGAGTCGGTGAAGTGGCATACCGATTAGCGCTTCCACCCTCATTGGAAGGAGTGCATAATGTGTTCCACATATCCCAACTCAGAAGGTATGTGAGTGACCCCAGCCATGTACTTGATCATTCCGAGCTCACGATACAGCCCGATTTGTCTTGTGAGCAACAACCTGTAGAAATCCTGGATAGGAAAGTGAAGACACTTCGGAACAAAGAAGTTAATTTGGTCCGGGTAATGTGGAGGAAAGACACTCCAGGAGAATCCACGAAGGAAAGGGAAGATGAAATGCGTGCAAGATATCCGCACCTTTTTGTAAACTAGTCCTCAAATAAAAGTTGTAAATTTCGAGGACGAAATTTTTATAAGGAGGGTAGATTGTAACAACTCCAATTTTTGTATACCTAAATTTGAATTAAATTTGAAGTATACTTAGAGATTGATATTGCTGATAACATTATAAGTATCTACTTTCCTACAATAATTACAAGAAGGAGCTTGTAGCTCATTGGTAATATCTTGCACTGCTGAACCAAGCCACCAGAGTTCGAATCCCATGCCCCACATATTTTTATATCTTTTTGTTTTAAATTTTTGGGAAGTCAAACGGTCAAACAGCCATAACACACGAAATTAATGCAGTATATAAAAAATGAAGTACACCAAAATTTCCCCAAGGCGAAACCACACCCAACGAGACCCGACTCTGCCCCGACTCGGCCCCGACTCGGCCAAGTCGGCCGGCGACTCGGCCGAATCGGCCGGCGCTGCCGGCCGGACTCGGCCGGTCGCCCGGGTCGTCAACACGAAAAAAATTCGTGTTGACTTGGTCAATACCCCTGCATACTCTAAATTCGCAGAACTGTTACCAAATTCCCATTACACCTCTTTTAATCCTAAATTTGATGAAATTTTAATGAATTTTTATATTTTTTAAATATTTTTTTAATCCAAACCCTAACCCTAGCCTAGCCCTATATAAACACCCCTACCCTATACTATTTCACCTCACAACTCTAAGTCCACTCTCCCAAATTCTCGAGAACTCGGTACAAAGAGCGAGAAGCGAAGCGCTGCCGAAACCAACGACAAATTCCGGCGATCGTAGTAGAACCTTCGCGACGTTTTCGACGCACCGACAACCATCACTTCCTTAGCCTCCTTACTTTGTCCAAACCCGTAAGTCCTATCTCTTCTATCTATCTTTTCTTTTAATAGAAAATACGACTTTTTAGAACCCGACGGAAATCGGAACAAACCGATTTCCGATTCGGTTTTTCTACAAATTTCCACTTGTCACCTAATACATAATACCTAAACCTATCTATGATGACTATTAATCACCTAGAAACCAATTTAAATAAAGTTTCTCACATGAAATGATAGCTTTCTTGTAAAACCTTATTCTTTTCATAAAAATACCATGAAGTTTATTTTTCTTCGTTTAATCAATTCCCTCACTCCTAAACATGTTCATCTTGATAAATAAACTTGTAGAAATCAATTTGAATGAATTTTCACACATGAAATGATAACGTTTTCAAATACCGTATTCTTGCGCTTAAATACCTTCAAGTCTAATATATCATATTTAACCTCTAAAACTTCATTAAATCTTAAAATAAGTCACGAGGTAATGACCTACCTCTACACACACACAATATAACCCTGATTGATAAACGTCAAAACATAGAATACGAAAATACAGGACTTTTCACTAAAATACCATATTCTTTATAAACTTTTCTAAAAGTTTTAAGTTGTACACAATTCTAAATAAATCCTTTTAAAATAAAAGCACGATATGTCATGGACATCGATCGTTCATCTAAACTGACTTTGTGGTGTCTAGACAAGTGTGTCTAGGCTAGTGGTTTTTAATTAGGCCCACTACTGTGGTTCCTTCCCACTTACCTGGCACTTACCTGGCCGCAATTGGCGGTGAAGAGGCGATTTGAGGCTTCTAATGACTTATCGTTTAGACTTAGAAATAGACTAGTTGGCTTAGGAAACCCTAGAATCTAAAATACGGAAATTTATACCTTCTTACAAATAAATACCTTATACTTATAAAACCGTTTTTCTAAATGAATAGTATTTATTAAACCTAAGCAAAGCGCCGCTACAACCCACCTTTGGGGAACCCGTTAGGGATAGTACGGTTCATCATGCACCCGCGGGCTAGTAGTGCGAGATTCAGACCTCCGCAAGGAGCATTCGATCTCGAAAGGTTTAAAATACGACATTTAAGAAAAATGAGATTTTGGGAAAATAAAATATTTATTTAAAATTATTCTTGTATTAATATATATTTAATTATCATTTAAACACCTATTTTATTATAATATAAAGTTTCCATTTCTTAAAAATTACCAGATTAAAAGTTACATTAAAATACCATGAATTTCAAATAAATCAATTAATACTTTTATTAGGATATATTCACTAGAATAACACAAATAAAATTCACACTCATTATAACTATAAAGACGAATAAATAAATACTTGAGGTGTATCTTGAAAACTATACAATAGTACTTTTTACATAAAACCCCCTCAAGTTTTATAAATTACAATAAGGCCCCTAACAAATATAGAACTTCAAATTACCTTTCTTTTAGTCTGACTCGGGTTAGATTCTAACTATTTCT
This sequence comes from Agapanthus africanus, assembly GCA_030015575.1. Taxonomy (NCBI): domain Eukaryota; kingdom Viridiplantae; phylum Streptophyta; class Magnoliopsida; order Asparagales; family Amaryllidaceae; genus Agapanthus; species Agapanthus africanus. The sequence continues at coordinate 642,266,871 of CM057343.1, forward strand.
GACTTGAATATGATTCAAGTCAATCTATATTCTTTATATTCCAACTTAACATGAATCCCAGAATTCAGTTAACAATCTATTCAATTTTGACTGAATCAAACCATGGATATTCATCCATCATCCTGTTATTCCATTTACCTGATTATACAGTTACAACATATTTACTGATATCATGGTTTTGGTCAGTCACCCAACTTACACAATATAATACAACAATACTGTTAAAACACTACGGGGTTTAAGGGGTAGATCGGTACGGAAGGTGTTAAAGGTGGCACGAGGTGGTCAGATTAAGACACCTAACCTGAATCCTATTGCTGTTGTACCGTGGCATAACGGTTCCTTGTACTTTCCTTTTGCCCTGATCTCTAGCATATAGAGATCTTCCTCATATACACTGGCATCCTTCTGTACCAAGCTACAAACAACAGCGTTAACACAATATTCCATAATATTCAACAATATAATACTTTAGAAAATACTTTTACACTGTCTTCCTAATTCTTCTTTATCTTGGGACTTACCGAGCGACCTGTTCGCTGACGACATTCTATTTCTTTCTTCTTTGAATGTCGTCAGGTGCGTTGGATCAAGCTGAGATTGAGCCCACCGGTGAAGACTTGGAGCAGTTTAACGAAGATCCCGAGCTCTAAATATTGTACCTTGTTCTTTCTAGTATTTTCATTTTCTGTTATGCCACTGTTTAGGCATCGCTTTTCATTTCAGTTGTATTTTCTTTTCATGCATTGTAAAAAGAGTGTTATTAATAAAAGTTGCTGTTATTTCTATATCATTCGTCTCTTGTGATTTACTTTATATTGCTTAGTTACGCTTAGCGTATGTACTTCTGAGTATATACGTAGCGGGTCTCGTCGCGTCCACTTCGCCGCACACTGGGAAGCGGGGCGTGACAATGGATGATATTGACTTGATTCAGAAAATATAGGGACCGCATGAGATATTTTCAAACTGGATCCTTTTTAAAAGAGCGGTTTTCCCTTTTTACTCTTAGTGTCATACGACACATTGCATGGATTTACGCATTGAGTTTGGATTTATGGGATTTCTGGATTTGAGAACCGTGGTATTATTTTAAGAAAATACGCACTGTTTTAAAAGCCCGGTTTCTCTTGATATGATATTTCAGTGCGTCCACCATGAGTTTTCTCGGTTCCTGAGAGCTTGTGTGAGTATACCCGATTCGAGAAGTGGTAGGCACCGATTGCGGGTACATGGTGGACCCGGTATGGTACCCCGGGGCAAGATGACTCGTATAGTTAAACGGTGAGTCCGGCGGAGGGACTGCTACCCACCGGTGATTGGTGGGACCTGGCGGTTATCTGGAGGATACTGACCAGAGCTGAGAGATGGATACGGGCCGACCCGTACTGCCGGGGCCGACGGCCGATTCCGCAGACGGAGCCCATGGGCCGATCCGGACTGACGGGGCCCGATACTTGAGGATTTGCGTGTCGATGCTGGACACGATTTTTTTATGATATTTCGAGTGCCGATATTGGGCACTCACGATTCTATGAGGTTTACAGGATTTGAGGGCCGATTAGAGTGACGGCGCCTGAGTTTTACTGGGATTTGGGTGTATTGATAGACACCGGTTATTTTCCACGTTGACATTCCGTGTAGATGTTATTTATTCCCATGCTCAGCATTCAGTGTTATACATCTCATCTTGTATCTGTAGTACCTGATATAGTACACATGCTATGCACGATTATTGCATACCCTGCTCATCCTATATACATGTTATTAGATTACACATGATATGCACGATTATTGCATATCCTGCTCATCCTATATAGATGTTATTAGATTGCATTTGCTATGCATGATTATTGCATACCCTGCTCATCATATTGAGATGATATTAGATCGCACTTGTTGCATGATTATTGCGCATCCAGCTCATCATATAGATGTTATCTGTTGGCATAGGTTAGAGTATCGCGGTACGTGCATACTCGCAATTACCTTTATATGTTATCTAATATTCACGAGTTGGCAACTCACCCCCGTTGTGCCACAGTGTTTGCAGGTTGCCCCTTAGCGTAGTCGCGGCAGGCTGCTTTCTTGCATCTTTTGCTACGGATACCACTGCAGTTGGCGCGTGAGCCCTTTTGCTGATAGGTGGGTTTTTGCGGTATCCGTTTATTTTCCAGTTGTATACACTGTTGTATCTAGTACTCTCCATCTACTATTCATGTATTGACTTAGAGACCAGTTGTGAGGACGATGTATATTATTTTGTACTCTGGTGTCGAGCTCGTTGTGAGCCGACTTTATTTATGCAGTTTTATCTTTCATGTTGTCTTCACTTATTTTTGCTCTTTCTTCGCTACGGCGTCGTATACTATCATTGTGGTGATTGTTTCCGCCGTTGGGCGTGATTGCTCCCGTTTGGGATGCTTTATTCATATTATATGTCATCTTTATTTATATCTTGTCTTGTACCCGATTTCGGGGCTAGTTTTTACATAGGAAATGCTGCCGAAATTTTTAAAAGAAAACAACTTAAACTTTAAAGAATTTTACTAAATTACTAAGGTATTCTAAATGTTTTAACAAATGTTTCTATAAAATGTTTTAACACTCATTGCTTTAATGGTTTTGATTTCTGGGTTTCGGCTTACTTAGTCGCGTTACGCCTGTAGACGTTACGTGGTTAAGTGCCGGTCACGGGCCGAACTTTGGGTCGTAACAAAGTTGGTATCAGAGCGTAGGTTTTACCTTTCAGAGTGTAGGATGACCCTGGTAAGATCGAGTAGGTAGCTGAAGCAGAGTGGCGTAGCGTGCGTATGTTCCGCGGCATACTCACGACACGGTACTCCGCCTAAGTGACTTTAGGGGTTATTGATTGAAATTCCTTCATGATTATCTACATTCTTGCGATTCGATTTCCGTATCCTTATCGAATCCTACCTTCTTTTCAGCCATTATGCCGCCAAAGACTACGAGGGCGCAGAGAGCGGCCGCGAGAGCCGAGATTCGAGTTGACTCGTCTGAGACGAGGACTGACCCGGGCAGTACACCAATTGTACCAGAGCAGACTGTTCCTCCTATGACAGATCAGATCGCTATGTTAGGGGCTAGTATGCAGGAGATGCGCCAGATGATAGGGTCGCTAGTCGAGACACTTCGAGCGCAGTGACCAGAGGTAGTTCCACCCGTTATGGGGACCGCGATGGTACCTACAGTACAGGCAGTTGCCCCTGCAGCCACAGAGGTTATTACGGTATCGCTATCAGAGTTCATGAGGCTGAAGCCTCCGGTCTTCACAGGCACCGATGCAGCCGAGGACTCACAGTCTTTTATTGATAGGATAGCCCGGATATGTCGTTCACTCAGATGCTCAGATGCGAGATGGGTAGAGTTCGCGAGCTTTCGCCTGGAAGGTCTTGAGCAGAAATGGTGTGAATCGGTCGAAAAGGGCAGAGCAGCCGGTCTTCCTCCTATGACCTGGACCGAGTTTGTGACGGTATTTCTAGCCCGTTTCCTTCCCTAGAGTGTCAGGGATGCTCGAGCGCGCAAGTTCGATTCTTCACGTCAGACTCCGGAGATGACAGTGGCAGAGTACGATGTACTGTTCACCGAGCTATCTGTTTATGCCTCATACCTAGTGGCTACTGAGGAGATGCGAGTCAAGAGATTTGTTTGAGGCTTACTTACCCTGCTGTTCCTGGCGATCAGCGCACAGCATTGCGAGACGTATGCAGCAGCCGTAGACGCAGCCCTATTAGTCGATGAGCGCCTTGCAGAGACTTCGGTAGTTCCAGGGCGGAAGAGGGTTCGTACGGATACAACAGCACGGAGACTCCCATTCGGACGCCGTGATAGACGTCGTACAGGTGGCAGAGACTCGGGGCGAGGTCAGCTGTTTAGCTATTATCCCCAGGAGGGTCAGCAGTCGTCGCGTGGATGCTTTGGGTGTGGTAGTCCCCGTCACCGCATCAGAGATTGTACCGAGATACACCGAAGGGAGGAAGCAGTACCACGTATCATACTTCCACCTTCCCCACCCCAGAGGGCATTGCCTATTGTACCTACTGTTGCTCCACGTCAGACTCATGCACAGAGAGGCCGTGGTCGCGGAGGGTTTGCTCATAGAGGGCGAGGTGGCCGAGGCAGAGGACAGCCAGCTGCCGGCAGAGGACAGCCAGTAGCTATGAGGGGACCGCCAGTCGCAGGTGGAGGACAGGCACGGGTTTTCGCATTGACGCATCAGGACGCGCAGGCGTCCAATGCGGTGGTCTCAAGTACCCTATCAGTATGTTCTGTTGACGCACACGTGTTGTTTGATCCCGGATCCACGCACTCGTACGTTTCTACACACTTCGTGCTGAGTTTGGGTAGAGAGTCCGGTTTGCTTGATCAGCCGCTTGTTGGGACCACTCCTGTAGGCGAGTCGTTTGTTGCTAGACACGTGTTCCGATCCTGTGTTGTCCATATTGGCAAGAGAGAGTTGCCTGTCGACTTGATCGTTCTTGAGATGTTGGATTTCAACGTTCTTTTGGGCATGGATTGGTTAGCCACGTGCTATGCGTCTGTGGACTGCCGCGAGAAGACTGTTAGGTTTTGTTTTCCCGGCGAGTTGGCTTTTGTTGTGCAGGGGGACCGTGGTGCCGCCCCTCACAGTTTGATTTCTTCTCTTCGTGCTGGACAGCTTTTGAGGAAGGGATGTCAGGGATTTCTAGCCTGTTTGCGATACTAGAGCTACAGATGTTCCGTTGGACTAGGTTCTGATTGTTCATGAGTTCCCTGATGTTTTCCCTGACGAGCTTCCTGGGCTACCGCCTGAGCGCGATATTGTTTTCTGCATTGACTTGATTCCCGGCACGGAGCCTATTTCTATACCGCCTTATCGGATGGCCCCGGCAGAGCTTAGCGAGTTGAAAGGTCAGTTGCAAGATTTTTTAGTTAAAGGACTTATTCGACTCAGTGTGTCTTCTTGGGGTACTCCGGTCCTGTTTGTCAAGAAGAAGGACGACAGTTTGTGTTTGTGTATCGACTACCGCCAGCTGAACAGGATTACCGTGCGGAACAAATATCACTTGCCACGCATCGACGACTTGTTCGACCAGTTTCAGGGCGCAGGGTATTTTTCGAGGATTGACTTGCGATCAGGCTACCATCAGCTGCGGGTTCGACAGGAGGATATTCCAAGGACAGCTTTCCGCACGCGTTACGGCCATTATGAGTTTTTGGTAATGTTGTTCGGACTCACCAACGCCCCAGTAGCATTTATGGACTTGATGAACCGTATTTTCAGGCCGTATCTTGACTTGTTCATCATCGTAGTCATTGACGATATTTTGGTGTATTCCCGGAGCCGAGAGGAGCACGAGCAGCACCTGCGGATCACACTACAGACTTTGAGGGAGCACCAGCTATTCGCAAAATTCTCCATGTGCGCATTCTGGCTTGACAGCGTCGACTTCTTAGATCACGTGATTACACGAGATGGTATATGTGTGGACCCGAAGAAGATCGAGGCCATTCAGCGTTGGCCCAGACCCGCATCAGTTACTGAGATCCGTAGCTTTCTAGGACTGGCCGGCTACTACAGGCGATTTGTACAGGATTTCTCTTGTATTGCTGCACCTTTGACCGGGTTGACCCGGAAGGGAGTCCCTTTCGATTGGACGGAGGAGTGCGAGTATAGCTTTCAGCAGCTACGGACTCGTTTGAGTACGGCGTCGGTGTTATCATTGCCTTCAGGATCGGGCGGATTTATGGTCTATTGTGACGCTTCTCGAGTGGGGCTAGGGTGCGTATTGATGCAGCATGACAGGGTAATCGCGTATGCTTCACGGCAGTTGAAGAAACATGAACAGAACTACTCCACTCACGATTTGGAGATGGCTACAGTGGTCTTTGCACTCAAGATCTGGCGACATTACCTATACGGCGAGTCATGCCAGATATTCACTGATCACAAGAGCTTAAAGTAAATATTTCAGCAGCGGGACCTGAATCTTAGACAGCGTCGTTGGATGGAACTAGTAAAGGATTACGATTGCGAGATCTTGTATCACCCGGGCAAGGCAAATGTAGTGGCGGATGCTTTGAGTAGGAGGCCCAGGGATAGTCTATCTTGTTTGAGCGCAGTGCAGAGGCAGTCGTCGGCAGATTGGCAGATTTTATGCGACAGCCGAGTGCAGTTCAAGTTCACGTCGATCGGGGGACAGCTTGCGCATGTTCGTGCATGCCCACAGTTGCTTGACCGTATACATGAGGCACGGTACAGTGATGACCGTTGTTCAGAGATCATGGCACAGATTGGACAGGGCAGATTTTCCGAGTTCGTGATTGATGATCAGGGGATACTGTGATTTGGGACTAGATTGTGCGTACCAGATGCTGAGGGACTGCGGCGTGAGATTCTTGAGGAGGCACATCGATCGGTGTACAGTGTTCATCCGGGTTCCACCAAGATGTACCATGATATGAGAGACGTTTACTGGTGGGACGGAATGAAGAGGGACATCACAGACTTTGTGTCGAGATGCCAGACTTGTCAGCAAGTCAAGGCCGAGCACCAGAGGCCAGCGGGAGAGCTACAGCCGTTACCCATTCCGGAGTGGAAATGGGAGCAGATTTCTATGGATTTCGTTGTGGGTCTACCCAGGACTAGGCGAGGGTTTGACTCCATTTGGGTGATCGTGGATCGTTTGACGAAAGCGGCTCACTTCCTGCCGGTGAAGACGACTTTCGAATTTGCTCAGTATGCCCAGATATACATCGACGAGATAGTACGGCTGCATGGAGTCCCGACATGTATCGTGTCCGACCGAAGCACCCAGTTTACCAGCCGACTATGGCAGAGGCTTCAGGAGGCTTTGGGCACCCGCTTGAGTTTCAGCATAGCATTTCATCCGCAGACTGACGGCCAGTCAGAGCGGACTATTCAGACTCTCGAGGACATGCTCCGAGCGTGCGTTTTAGACTTTGGTGGTAGCTGGGATCATCATTTACCCTTGGTGGAGTTATCCTACAACAATAGTTTCCAGGATATTATTCAGATGGCACTTTTCGAGGCCTTGTATGGGAGGAAATGTAGATCACCCACCTGTTGGACAGAGCTCAGTGAGAGCGGTATTTTGGGGCCACAGATTGTACAGGAGACGACCGAGAAGATACAGCTGATTCAAGACAGGATAAGGACAGCTCAGAGCAGCAGAAATCGTATGCTGACAGGCGCCACCACAGATTAGAGTTCGTAGTTGGCGATCACGTTTTTCTGAGAGTCTCTCCGATGAAGGGAGTGATGAGGTTTGGACGGAAGGGGAAGCTTAGCCCAAGATTCATAGGTCCCTTCGAGATCCTCGAGCGTGTGGGCGCAGTAGCATATCGTTTGGCTCTTCCACCCAACTTTCCAGATGTTCACCTCGTGTTCCATATGTCGATGCTTCGCAGATACCTGCATGACCCTTCTCACATGATTCAGCATCAGACCGTTCAGCTCGAGCGCGATCTTTCGTTCACCGAGCAGCAAGTCGTGATATTGGACCGGCAGGTGAAGAAACTTCGATCGAAGGTCTTGCCATCTGTGAAGGTGCTTTGGCGCAGCCCGAATGGTGAAGAGATCACTTGGGAGGCCGAGGGCGAGATGTGGAAGAAATTCCCACATCTCTTTGAAGGTACGCGTAGCTATATATTTTAAATTCGGGGACGAATTTCTTTAAGGGAGGAAGATTGTAAAACCTTAGGATGTGATTAGTAGCTAATTACACTTTAAAACGTGGTTTCTAATAAAAAGTTTACCAAAACGAATTTCAAATATTTTATCAAAATTAATGAATATTTTATTAGAATTTTTTTAGGCTTGCACACACATGTGCATGTAAACTAGGGTTAAAATTAGGGTTAAACCATGTTGGCAACCATGGTGGATTAACCCATTTTCCTTAAGTTTATTTGGTTTTTAATTAAGGGTTGTTTTTTTTCTTTTAAATGGAAAATCATTTGAATTATGGTTGACTTTGAGAGGGAGAGGGAGAGAATGGGCATCATGGCATGAGCCCGTGCTTGCATTTAATGAAGAGAGAGAGAAGGGGCTTGACTCTTTGTGCACTCATTTCTTTTGTTCCACACTCATTTCTCACAACTCTCTCACTCATACACAACACCAACAGCACCAACTGCAGTAGCAGCAGCAGCAGGAGCCTCAGCAGCAGCAAACAACAACAACAAGAAGAAGCAGCAGCAACAACAGAAGCAGTAGCAGCACCACCATTATCAGCAGCAGCAGCAGCAGTGCAACACCTCCTCCTCCTCTTCTTCTTCCTCTTCTTCCTGCACACTAAGACCAAGAGAGTGAGGTATAATTTCCTAGCCCAACTTCCTTGCTTGCTAAACTAGTGGTTGTTAAGCTTAATTAGTGTTAAAAGTGAGTTTTAGTGCTAGAAATGGGGATTAGTGTGGATTTTTGGCCAAGTGGTGATTTTGGCGGGTTAGCCTAGCCTAACTAAGTGTTATTAGGGCCACGTAAACCTAGTTTAACCCCAGATTTCACTAAAATACCATAGGGTTTCATATTGGTGTAAATTTAACGTTTTAAGGTGAATTTTAAGCTTTCTGTAATCTGCTGTTGACCCGGTGGTTTCAGACAAAATCTGAGTTAACAGGGGCATGTACACTAGGTCTAGACTACACACACGAAGTACGAACCCCTAATTCCACACCCAGGCCGCCAATTTATTCGTTCTGGCCGTAATTTGCGGCCAGATAGGGGAGTTAGGTGTTAGGGTTTGGTCTAGGGTAGTCTGCTGTGTATTTAAGTAGTTTGGCATATGCAACTTTTTAAGTTTTCACCCAAGTCAAAATCTGGAGCGATATATCGTTTTTCCAATACGTTTAGTTTGCGCGACACGTGTAATACGTGAGTGGGTTCTGTGTTTCAGCGTGTCGCGACGTGTCGGGGTAGTTTATGACGCGTATTCACACGTTTCAACGTATCGGACACACGCGCGTTTAGTTCGCGACGCGAGTTTCTCGTTTGATTTCGATATCGCGTTTTTGGAGGATTTTGCTTATATGGTTCCTTGTGTAAATTCTAGGTTCGCAGGCGGGTATGTCGGACGCCGCAAAGAAAGGGAAGCAAGTGGTCGGCTACGCTTAGCACGAGACCAGGCGAGTAGATTTAACATCTACGGGGAAATCTCCCGTATGGCGTTAAGCGTCAGGGCGTGATAGGATATTTTAGTCGTATATATTCATATATACGACTAAAGCATACCATCTTTGTTGCATATAGAATGGTAGTTATATAACACTGCACTGTCACTAACAGTTTAAGCTGCACGAGCACTATTTGTATGTTACACTCACACCGTTAGTGATTGCCATAACACTCGCACTATAGGATTGCTACGAATCATATATCATTTGATTACCGCATCATTGATGATTAGACATGACTTTGTCCCATATTGGTATATATTTATATGGATATCTTCATACTTTCGCGTATGCACCCTATATATTCATATTAGTGCATACATTCATTGAGATATCCCTACTTGTGCACTTGCACACTGTATATTCATACTGGTGCACACATATATTGATATCTTAATATTTGCGCACAGGCAGACTATATACTCATACTGGTGCACACATATATTGATATCTTCGTACTTGCGCACATGAACACTGTATATTCATACTGGTGCACACATATATTGATATTTTCATACTTGCGCATATGTACACTATATACTCATACTGGTGCACACATATATTGATACCTTCATACTTGCGCACATGCACACTATATACTCATACTGGTGCACACATATATTGATATCTTCATACTTGCGCACAGGCACACAATATATTCATACTGGTGCACACATATATTGATACATTCATACTTGCGCACATGCATACTATATATTCATACTAGTGCACACATATATTGATATTTTCATACTTGCGCACAGGCACACTATATATTTATACTGGTGCACACATACATTGATATCTTCATACTTGCGCACATGCACACTATATATTCATACTGGTGCACACATATATTGATATCTTCATACTTGCACACATGCACACCATATACTCATACTGGTGCACACATATATTGATATCTTCATACTTGCACACATGCACACCATATACTCATACTGGTGCACACATATATTGATACCTTCATACTTGCGCACATACACACTATATATTCATACTGGTGCACACATATATTGATATCTTCATACTTGCGCACAGGCACACTATATATTCATACTGGTGCACACATATATTGATATCTTCATACTTGCGCACATGCACACTCATATTCGCGTATATATCCATTTGCACATCCATACCTATATACATACATATGTTACATACATGGATGATATTGACTTGATTCAGAAAATATAGGGACCGCATGAGATATTTTCAAACTGGATCCTTTTTAAAAGAGCGGTTTTCCCTTTTTACTCTTAGTGTCATACGACACATTGCATGGATTTACGCATTGAGTTTGGATTTATGGGATTTCTGGAATTGAGAACCGTGGTATTATTTTAAGAAAATACGCACTCTTTTAAAAACCCGGTTTCTCTTGATATGATATTTCAGTGCGTCCACCATGAGTTTTCTCGGTTCTTGAAAGCTTGTGTGAGTATACCCGATTCGAGAAGTGGTAGGCACCGATTGCGGATACATGGTGGACCCGGTATGGTACCCCGGGGCAAGAATACTCGTAAAGTTAGACGGTGAGCCCGGCGGAGGGACTACTACCTACCGGTGATTGGTAGGACCTGGCGGTTATCCTGAGGATACTGACCAGAGCTGAGAGATGGATACGGGCCAACCCGTACTGCCGGGGCCGAGGGCCGATTCCGCAGACGGAGCCCGTGGGCCGATCCGGACTGACGGGGCCCGATACTTGAGGATTTGCGTGTCGATGCTGGACACGATATTTTTATGATATTTCGAGTGCCGATATTGGGCACTCACGATTCTATGATGTTTACAGGATTTGAGGGCCGATTAGAGTGACGGCGCCTGAGTTTTACTGGGATTTGGGTGTATTGATGGACACCGGTTATTTTCCACGTTGACATTCCGTGTAGATGTTATTTATTCCCATGCTCAGCATTCAGTGTTATACATCTCATCCTGTTTCTGTAGTACCTGATATAGTACACATGCTATGCACGATTATTGCATACCCTGCTCTTCTTATATAGATATTATTAGATTACACATGATATGCACGATTATTGCATACCCTGCTCATCCTATATAGATGTTATTAGATTGCATTTGCTATGCATGATTATTGCATACCCTGCTCATCATATTGAGATGTTATTAGATCGCACTTGTTGCATGATTATTGCGCATCCAGCTCATCATATAGATGTTATCTGTTGGCATAGGTTAGAGTATCGCAGTACGTGCATACTCGCGATTACCTTTATATGTTATCTACTATTCACGAGTTGGCAACTCACTCCCGTTGTGCCACAGTGTTTGCAGGTTGCCCCTCAGCGTAGTCGCGGCAGGCTGCTTTCTTGCATCTTTTGCTACGGATACCACTGCAGTTGGCGCGTGAGCCCTTTTGCTGATAGGTGGGTTTTTGCAGTATCCGCTTATTTTTCAGTTGTATACACTGTTGTATCTAGTACTCTCCATCTACTCTCCATGTATTGACTTAGAGACCAGTTGTGAGGACGATATATATTATTTTGTACTCTGGTGTCGAGCTCGTTGTAAGCCGACTTTATTTATGCAGTTTTGTCTTTCATGTTGTCTTCACTTATTTTTGCTCTTTCTTTGGTACGGCGTCGTATACTATCATTGTGGTGATTGTTTCCGCCGTTGGGCGTGATTGCTCCCGTTTGGGATGCTTTATTCATATTATATGTTATCTTTATTTATATCTTATCTTGTACCCGATTTCGAGGCTAGTTTTTACAAAGGAAATACTGCCGAAATTTTTAAAAGAAAACAACTTAAACTTTAAAGAATTTTACTAAATTACTAAGGTTTTCTAAATGTTTCCATAAAATGTTTTAACACTCATTGCTTTAATGGTTTTGATTTCTGGGTTTCGGCTTACTTAGTCGCGTTACGCCTGTAGACGTTACGTGGTTAAGTGTCGGTCACGGGCCGAACTTTGGGTCATGACACTTGGGCCCATCTCTTCAGGGTTGCTTCATGTTGCTTTTACCTTCTGTTTTCTTCACTTGGTTTCTCAGAATCTCTTCTATTTCCTTCCAGATTTCCAACAGTGCAGAATGATGTGGACTTTTGCCTTGAGCTTCTCGTTGAAGTCTTGAATCTTGTGCTGCCCTTGTGCTTTGTGCATTGAACTGTCTAATGATTTTCATTTGTTCCTTGAACTGGTAGGCGGCATCATACGGATTCATCTATTGTTGGTTGTAGTCTCACATTTGTAGCGACTTTTCATGAATTTCACTGTAACGATCTGAGAACCTATAACCTGCAACTATTTAGAAGATATGGATCAAAAGCACCTATTTATTTATAATGTGATTAAGAATGGGCGATATAATAATGCAAAATTCTAATATGAACAAATACCCTAAAAGTTATCTTTTGCTCGTCCCGAGCAAAGCCAATTTTATTTTCAAAAATTCCTAACCTCACTTTCGCAGAGAACGCAATTGCACTGAGCTCGTGCAACAAGCCGATAAACCTCTAGGTGTCCCTAGTAGCAGGAGTGTTGTCTCCTGAGAGTTTTCAGCGGATACTACCCACAAAATCCAATCAATTAGGCCATTGACTCTAATTCTTCAATTCAGTATTCTAGTAAGAAATTCTATTATCGTTAACTTAGAAATTATCAACCTGTATTTTTCACACTTCCTTTTCATTTAACTTAAGATCATATACGTTTTGCCAGTTTATAAAGTTTTCAGCATCTCCTAAGTTTTCCTTCTAAGGTGCAATCTTAACTCAGAAATTTTTATCATCTCTACTGAAGATATAAGCCCTATTTTTTATTCCTATCTCTCCTCCATACTCCAATCATATACCCCTACGTGTGTGTAATTATCACCCCTACACTTGAAAATTCAATTCAAGCTATCATACTCTTGTCCATCTTCCAAAATACTTTTAGTTGGTGAATTTTAGATGAAATTACTCACACATCCTTCATGCGACCGTTAATACTTCTTGAGGTACTAAACGACCGATTGCAAAACGTGCTTGCACATTTAGGCGTTATTACTCGTCTTGCAATACCTAAGGCTTAGTAGTGACTCCCAAACCAGTTGGTCTAAAGCACTAAGTGATAAAGTACCCTCGCTATATTTTTTTATTTATGCTGCCTTAAGCAATTTCAAAACCAATGTTCATTTTTTTATCTCTTTATTCAGCAATTACACTTTTATTTTATTTTCTTTCATACTAAGGATTTTAGACAAGAGCATTTCAAGGTATCCTCTACTATCCCAAATTTTCAGGTGCGTGTATGTGCATAAAGTAGGGTATCTATTTTCAGAATTTGGACTTAAGGTTCAGAATTATTTTTCAGACTTATACTTCAAATAAAGCTTTCAATACTCTTCCCTTATTTCGACTTAGCCCAAGAACTGAACTCAAAATTTGCGTATTTCTAAATAAACTATAAGAGCGTATATTTTCTACAGTTAAATTTTAAGAAAGGTTATTTTTAGGGTTTTTGATTTACTAAGTTTAGGATCTAGTTTTTCCTAACTAGTCAACCGTCATGTTGAACTTGAGTCAAATATGGCCAATATTGAGATTTTTAATTTTTGATTTTTATGGATTTTAAAATAAGTATGCAAATGCAAAAATATACACATGAATGCGAAGGTAGAAAGCTTACCAAGCACACCCCCAAACTTAAACTTGACAGTGCCCTCACTGTCAGGCTACACCAAGAGAGTCAAAATTGTCGGCACTCCCCTTTTTGTTTATTTATTATTATTTTTTTATTTTTATTATTAACAGAAAAAGAAAACAAAATATATATATACAAAAAAGTCCCCCCCAAACTTAAGTTAAACAGTGTTTCCACTGTTGCCATTTTTTTTTAAAATCACATAAACCTGTAAACTTGGGAGGAAAAATTTATTAACGGGGACATGAAATATGATCGTGAAAATCTCCCCCAAACTTATTTTTGGCTCACCACTTTTAGTTAAAAAAATTATTTTCAAGAGCCAAATTATACCCCCTCCCAAATTTAAGTTAAATAACGCTAAGCTTTTAAAAAGGGGGGTCAAAGTTACCAGTCAATGCCAAGCTTTGCAAAGACCAAAAGTCAACACCAACCATTCGAAGAATTTATCAGTGAAACGCACTGGTTGGTGGAAGAACATGTTGTATGGAGCCAGGAAGAAGTAGGGAAGAGATAAATGGTGTAAAAGAAAAGGTTTACGTCTCGATTTGTAGAGACAAAACAATAATGGTGAATGGAAACGAGAATGTGGATGATTAGGAATGGGAAGAATAGTCACATTCTCATATGGGATAAGAAAAAATGGTGGTGGTTCGACTTCTTCAGGTGGAGGTTGATTAATCACAAAATCCGTGTCGTTTAGGAATGCGAGTTCGTCGGCGAAAATATCTTCGAAACTTTCATCGATGGTCCGATTGAACGTTTCAATGTCAATAAGTGTCGAACTAGAATTCAACACACTTGATTTTTCAAAAATTTAGGAAGTAGGAGACTCGTAAGGCTCATCTACCTTATTCTCAAAAGAGTTTAAATCAAGTTGTTTTTCTAGAATTATCGAACTCAAAATATCGGATTGTGATTCATTAACACTCGCTATCATTAAAGGAAGATTAGAAGAAAAACCAGAGAAAGTGGGAGAAAGAAGTGGAATACGAACTTGAGGGTGGAAATGGAGTGTATCAATTAGCACAATTTGTAATGACCGATGTGTAAAAAGCGATTGTGCTAATCTATCAACCCACTGAGAAATGAGGTCAAATCCCTCAAGATTCGTAAGAAAACATGGGTACGTCGAACTTGGTAAACCAGACATTGAAAATGAAAGTATAACGGTTTCTTGCAAAGTCGGAACGAGGATGGAAGGAAGTGATTGAGGAAGGATATCGGTTAAAGATTCAGGAGGGTGTGCGCAGTCAATGAAAGGGATATAATGAATTGGAAAATCCGACTCCTCAAGTAAAACTGCTTCATCATCAATAATTTCCTCAATACTCTTCTCAAAATTTAGCTTATCCATGCAATTCTCATCAAAATCAAGACGCATATGAAGTTCGAGAGAAACATTTAATGTTTCAGGATGATGAATTGGAGAGAAAATTCAGTCAAATCTGCGGGTTCATCATCCAAAATATTTCCAACGTCAATATCCTTAAACAAGTGAAAATTAATTTTCTCAGACACCTCAACAAAAGCATGGATATCAATCAATTTAGGTTCTAGAGTGGAGGTGTAGAGGTCAAAAGGATTGGTGATGGTTTCACTCGAAAGGGACCCTTCACAATCAGGTAAATCAAACACTACAAAGTCGCACAACTCATTAAACGTTTTATCTTCAACTGGTGAATCATATGGAACACTTGATAGACATTCAAAACTGGAGTTATGGGATTCAATTGGGGATGGGTAGGTTTGATTTGGAAGGGTGTACAGCTTACTCTCACCACTCAAATTCTCAATCTGTCCAACCGCCTCATCATACATTGGAAAATTTGGAGCTAGTTGGAAACCAGCTACCGGGTCACTAGGTTGTATGAGGGCGGCCATGAACGCATTCAGATCCATCATCTGTTGGCATGACGCTACCTTAAAGTCTTCCAACGACTGTTCCAGACTAGACATGGGTTGTGAAAGAGTTTTAGTAAAAGATTCAAATTTGTTTGGATACTGAAAACTCCCAAATGGCTGTGTAGAAGCAATGTCCACGGAATGTGTAAAAGTTAGGTAGGATGGATAGGAATAGAATGGTTGGACAGGGGTAGGATCAAAATACGGATAAGAAAGTGAATGGAATTGTTGATCCAAAGAATTCGCATCGGTGAAAGGAGTGAAAGATCGGTTACGAGATTGTTCAATATGTTCAGCAATAGACATGGGTTTCGAAGTTACAACAGGACTCGAAAAAGGAGTATCAACGTAAGAAGGTGGTGAAGGTTGAAATGGTTGTTACAAAGTGGATTGCGAAGTCCAATTGGTTGTCCTAGATGCGTCTATCCGATCTTTCAAAGAAATTTTGGGCATGGAGGGGTCGTTCGAAATTCGACCAAAACAAGAACCGTAGGAAGTAATGTCTGGTTGTGGGTATCAAAATTCAGCAAGAGTTTTGCGAGGTGGGGTACCCATGATGTAATGAGAGAAAGGAGAAGAAAAAGAATGTGATTTTTTTTTGTAAAAAATTGTTTGTTTTTGGAGTTTAGAAATTTTTGAAAGAGTTTAGCAAGAATGTATACGGACTTTACTTCAAACAATCACAGTTAAAACATGCACAATCAAACCTAGAGCTATGGTCTTCTAAGTCCACTAGACTGCTCCTAACTGTTCTAAAGTGACAAGTTGTGAGATATCCCTCAAATCGCCTCTTCACCGCCAATTGTGGTCAGGTAAGCGAAAATGAAGAAATGAGGGTTTCGCTCACGAATCACCGTGAGACGGGCCGTTTTAAAATTACCTTTCTCACTTGTCTAGCCTAGGCACCACAAAGTTAGGTTTAGATAAACGAATGAATGCCAACAACCTTCCTCTGTCCTAATGAGCACGACAGTCCTTAATTGGCTGAGTCTAGATATTTTTTAATTAACTCAAGGGTGATGCATATGTTTTTTAGTGATTTTTGGGGTCTTAGGAAGTGTAATGAAATCCCCACCCAATCTTGATTGGTGTTATAGTCCCTTAGATTCCGTATTAATTATGCAAAGCAGCTAACACAAAAAAAATCTAAAACACTTGCAATTTTTTTTTATTTGGCAGTGCAAAGAATCCTGCACAAAAGCAACTTATTGGATAGGAGAAAGAGAATCTGTGCAAAGAAACCTGCAGGAAATTTTTTTCAGTGGAGTGCAGAGGAGAGTAGATGAGAAATGAGATACTCACAGAGATTTTTGGGTTACTGATGTCACCCTTTGACCACGGTTCCGCGGTCAAACTGTCAATTATGTCGCGGTTCCGCGGTTGTTCAGATGTTCGACTGCTTCAAAGTTGTTCCCTGTGTTGAGTTTGTTTTCCTCTTTCTGTCTAGATTTCTTGAATATTGATTTGTTCACTGAATTTGCTCCAAATCTGAAACAGAGTTTGCTCCAAGCCTGCACACTTGCACAAAAACCTTTCAAAAATAACAAGATGATTTTTTTTTTGGTTTTTCAATTTTTCAATTTTTAAATTTTTAATTAACCCGAAATTATACAAAGAAAGAAATTACCATCTCCCCGGCAACGGCGCCATTTGATTGATGTGCTATTTGCGTATTTCTTAAATTTAAAATTACCGCAATCAAGACGGTGTCGCTTGGTAGCTAGCCGGTTGAGTACGGGTCGATCCACAGGAAAATTGTGTCCTTTTCTTTAAGTTCTAACGAGTTAAGTCCTAATTTTGGTAGGTTTTGTTTCAAGATCTAAGAATAAGAATAAATTGATATAAAAGCTTTCTAGGGTTAGGATTAGGTTAGTTCGAAATAGGGATTCTTCTCACTTCTTTCAATGCCCTAGTTAAGAATATAGGTGTTAGGGTAATAGTCAACAATGGGAATTAGCACGACTAGGAAGAAACTTAGTTTCTTCCTTTTGGTCCTTGTCCGTCCGTTCTTGGCTCTTAGCCCCAACCTCCGGTTAATTCAACCACAACCGGTCTAACTAGGGAATCACCGCTATAATGTAGGATAGGGCGCCGTAGTGAGCGGATTATAGTTGATTTAAAGAAAGTCCTTAATTAAAATTATTTGGGCAAAGAAAGGAGTGAGAGAGATT
The DNA here is from genome assembly GCA_030015575.1 of Agapanthus africanus. Lineage (NCBI taxonomy): Eukaryota > Viridiplantae > Streptophyta > Magnoliopsida > Asparagales > Amaryllidaceae > Agapanthus > Agapanthus africanus. Next base: position 642,284,823 of record CM057343.1, read on the forward strand.
TCCTTCTCTCAACCCTTCCCTCTCCTATCCCTAACATGTCACGCCCCGCTACCTGGTATACGGCAGAGGACAAATAAAAATGGTGTAATAGTGAATTATGTATAATAATATATGCATTCAACATGAGAATTAAAGGATAAATGAAAGGTCACCATTCATTTTGGAAATGAAAGGTCTCATTTGTAAGTTATGAGAAGAATAAAAAATTGATAAAAAATTAATTGCAAGAATGGGAATTTGAACATGTGATCTATAAAATAACAATGCAAAGACTTAACCAATGAGCTATAAGATTGTTCATACACATATTTAATAAGAATTAAATATATGATGTTGCTTAAAAAGAAAGTGAGCGTTTGGGCTCATAGTTTTATTAAAGAAAATGCCCCGCTACCTGGTATACGGCAGAGGACAAATAAAAATGGTGTAATAGTGAATTATATATAATAATATATGCATTCAACATGGGAATTAAAAAAGAAATGAAAGGTCACCATTCATTTTGGAAATGAAAGGTCTCATTTGTAAGTTATGAGAAGAATAAAAAATTGATAAAAAAATAATTGCAAGAATGGGGATTTGAACATGTGATCTATAGAATAACAATGCAAAGACTTAACCAATGAGCTACAAGATTGTTCATACACAAATTTAATAAGAATTAAATATATGATGCTGCTTAAAAAGAAAGTGGGCTTTTGGGCTCATAGTTTTATTAAAGAAAATGAAAATGAAATTGGATTTGAGTTATGGGCTGCGTTAGGTCTTATGTTTAATTTGGAAAAAAAGTAAAAATTTAGTTTTAAAAAAATATCTTTGGGAAAAATAGATGGAATAATAAAATAATATATTTATATAAAAAAATATACAGAAAATATTAAGAATAAATAAATACAATATTTTACTAAAGAAAGAAAATACGGAGGTATATTAATATTGGGGTCGTTACATTCTACCCTCCTTAAAAATAATTTCGTTCTCGAAATTACTCAAGAAGGATATTGCAACAGAGTAAGGAAACAGGATTAGGATGATGTCGTATTCGAGCTCCGCCGATCGATACTCTAACCAATTGAGCGAATATGCCAACGAGATACAAATAGAAAGGGTGAATAAGAGTTAAGAATTCAAAAGTCTTGAGATGGACTTCAAGGAAACCGAAGGTGGAGTTTAAGATGTATTCAAGGAATATGTAATGTAAAGAATGTTTTCAGTTGTTGTTTCTTGTGTTTATATTGCTTAAGATTTCATGCAGAACTGACCTGCATGGGCCGCCAACAAAACCTGTCACGCCCCGCTACCTCGTATACGGTAGAGGACAAATAAAAATGGTGTAATAGTGAATTATGTATAATAATATATGCATTCAACATGGGAATTAAAAGAGAAATGAAAGGTCACCATTCATTTTGGAAATGAAAGATCTCATTTGTAAGTTATGAGAAGAATAAAAAATTGATAAAAAAAATAATTGCAAGAATGGGGATTTGAACATGTGATCTATAGAATAACAATGCAAAGACTTAAACAATGAGCTACAAGATTGTTCATACACATATTTAATAAGAATTAAATATATGATATTTCTTAAAAAGAAAGTGGGCTTTTGGGCTCATAGTTTTATTAAAGAAAATGAAAATGAAATTGGATTTGAGTTATGGGCTGGGTTAGGTCTTTTGTTTAATTTGAAAAAAAAAGTAAAAATTTAGTTTTAAAAAAATGTGTTTGGGAAAAATAGATGGAATAATAAAATAATATATTTATATAAAAATATATAGAGAAAATACTAAGAATAAATAAATACAATATTTTACTAAAGAAAGAAAATACGGAGGTATATTAATATTGGGGTCGTTACATAACAAGTGAGGAATTACTCACTCATTAGGAAGATATCAATAAAATTCATTTTTTTTATTTTAATAGATGAACTAAATTGCAGATAATAAAAGAACAGATAAAAAATTGCAGGAATTAAAATTCAGATAAAAAGAATGCGAGATAAAAAATAAAACTTACTTTATTGATGACCTCTCAACAATGCATTACAATTGGAATTAAAATTTAGATCTAAGAATTAAAAAGAGTCATGTCTAATTAGGCTTTTGGTTTTCCTATTTATAGATAGAAAAAACCCTAGGCTACATTCTGATCCATACATGTATTTCCCAAACTACCCTAAGAAAGCCGGGTCAAAGCACCGACACCTCCACCGACACGTGCACCACACGGCCGCGGTTCCGCGACAGAATAGCCTGTTTGGCCGCGGTTCCGCGGCCAATTGGTGGAGTCTTAGGCCCATCTCTTCAGGGTTGCTTTATTTTGCTTTTACTTTCTGTTTACTTCACTTGGTTCCTCAGAATCTCTTCTATTTCCTTTCAGATTTCCAACAGTGCAGAATGATGTGGATTTTTGCCTTGAGCTTCGCGTTGAAGTCTTGAATCTTGTGCTGCCCTTATACTTTGTGCATTGAACTGTCTAATGATTTTCATTTGTTCCTTGAACTGGTAGGCGGCATCATACGGATTCATCTATTATTGGTCGTAGTCTCACATTTGTAGCGACTTTTCATGAATTTCACTGTAACAATCTGAGAACTTGTAACCTGCAACTATTTAGCTGACATGGATCAAAAGCACCTATTTATATGTAATGTGATTAAGAATGGGCGATATAATAATGCAAAATTCCGATATGAACAATCTACTTAACGGGGTTTCAGGATCATTTTTGATCCAACGAAAGAGCATTTGGGCTCTATCATTTTAGTTTAAAGACGTTACAGTCCAGAGTTAGTTTAAGGACATTATGGTCCATAGCTTAGTTTAAGGACATTGCGGTCCATAGCATTGTTGGTTGTCGGGACACACCGCCTCTCTGAAGGTGTTGAAGAATTACAATGACATATATCAGAGGTGTGGAGAGATGTACCCTTGAACCAATGAATGTTCGTCCGAAGCTTGATGGTCTTGTTTGGGACCAAGACCAATCTGGAAAATAAAGAGCCCATGGGCTCGGTTGATTAGGAGTTGGGCCAACTTGGGTTCAACTCAGTCATTTCGTTTTTGAATAAAATGTTAAACACTTGCTTGGGCTTGGTCCCATTTTTATGCCAACGATGCCGAGCGTTCATATGGGTTCTGATGCCTTGCTTCTCTTTTTTTGTTTTTTATGGAGTGTTAAACACTCTTTATGGCGCACACGTGAGGGGTACGTGGGGCGCTTGGTGCTGAGTGCCAACCACTGAGTGTTAGGCACTACTTGTTAAACAACGCCCACGTGAGGAGCACATGAGGCGCTTGGTGATGTCTCTTTCTTTGTGTATTTTTCTCAAGAGTTCAATTCTTTGTTCTCTCCTGGATCGTCAATCCCCAAGAAAAAATTCATCCCCACGAGAATTGCATTCTCATTTGTGGGAGACTTGTCTCATGGATCTCAGATCCAGGGAAAGAACTATGTTCTTTTATGAGGGTTAAACCCTTGGGTATGCAGATGAGATATTATGATCTCTATTTTCCTTGAAGAAAATTCTTCTTCTTTCTTCTCTCCTAAAGCTCTTTTTTGCATGCTCTTCTTTTTGAACTTGAAGTTTATGGGGAGTCCTCTGTACAAGACTTGAAGTCTTAGAGCCTTTATATAGTAGAGGTAAATTTGTTGATTCAGTTAAGGTAATCTCTCATTGAAAGATTTCTTAATTGATTTAGAGATTTTATCCACCGTTGGATCTTTGATCCAAGGACTTCTGTTTTACAGAAAATATTTTTATCGTTTTTAACAAGATTAGGAAAATATTTTCCCATACAGAGCTTATTCTGTAGCTTGGTGATTTTTAATCACCATTGGATTTTTAATCCAACGGTGCTCTGTTTTACAGAGCATAATCTTTTTTGTTTAGAAAGATTGGGGAAAATATTTTCCCCTACAGAGCTTATTCTTTAGTTTGGTGATTTTTAATCACCATTGGATTTTTAATCCAACGGTACTCTGTTTTACAGAGCATAATCTTTCTTGTTTAGAAAGATTGGGGAAAATATTTTCCCATACAGAGCTTATTCAGTAGCTTGGTGATTTTTAATCACCATTGGATCTTTAATCCAATGGTGCCCTGTTTCACAAAGCGCAATCTTTCTTGTTTAGAAAGATATGAGGAGTATTTCCTCAATCAGAATTTAATTCTGTGTTTTAGTTCTGGCATCGGCGCCCTCGTGCGGAGCACGTAAGGTGCTGCCTCAGAGTTTTTAACTTTTGGCGCTAGCATCCTCGTGCAAGTCACGTGAGGCGCTGTCTCAAAGTTTTTAACTCTTGGCGCTGACGCCCTAGTGCAAGGCACGTGAGGCGCTGCCTCTTTTAAATTTTGAACAGAACTTTGCTCTTTTATTGGGGGGAACAAATGCCCCCCACTACTTTGCCCACGTAAGTATGTACGTGGCTGAAGTAGTGTAGAGTCATGCATGGCTATAGAATTGATGGCTTAGGAGACAAGTTTAGGGTCCTTGTAGCCTAAGAACTTTTCAACTTTATGAGTCGTGAGTCGAGACGAATCGAGAAGTTCTCGCAGGAACATTGTTTTCCCTACGAGTCGAGATGAATCAAGAAGTTCTCGTAAGGACATTATTTTCCCCACGAGTCGAGACGAATCGCGAAGTTCTCGCAAGGACATTATTTTCTCCACGAGTCAAGACGAATCAAGAAGTTCTCGCAAAGACATTATTTTCCCTACGAGTCGAGACGAATCGAGAAGTTCTCGCAAGGACATTATTTTCCCTACGAGTCGAGACGAATCGAGAAGTTCTCGCAAGGACATTATTTTCCCTACGAGTCGAGACGAATCGAGAAGTTCTCATAAGGACATTATTTTCCCCGCGAGTAGTGAGGATCTCACAAGAGAATTTTCCCCTTACAAGTCGAGAGGACTCGTAAGTGGTTTTTTCCCTCCTTGTCGATATTCAACTTTAAAGAGTGTGGCCCATGAATAGTATGCAATAGTCCATCTTGGACCGACTTGCAGGGCTCCAGTGCTTAGGAAACAGGTCCTTATCATTATTGCCTAAGGCTTTTCCCTACGAGTCGAGACGAATCGAGAAGTTCTCGCAAGAACACTAATTTCCTCACGAGTCGAGACGAATCGAGAAGTTCTCACAAGGGTGTCCTAACGTCACAGTTAACTCCTGCTAATAGAAGTCCGTTGGGGTCTGTGGTACTAGGGTTTTTTACCCGTCGCACCGTCGCGCCGGCCGATGTATTCCCCGATATGCAATCTTGCTGTTCAGGTAACCCCGCGATTGTCGTGTCTCTGATCCCTTCGGAGGCTGTACAAGACGTCTTCAAGTAATCTTCCATGTAATATTACCGTCGAAAGAGCAAGCATTAGGGATATTCCATGTCGCTTTTTACTTGAGGTTAGGCTTAGTTTGGGAGCCCCGATGATTCATGACCGCTCCGCGCTGGAGCAGGATGATCTCCGATGGTCTTTCAGGTCTCATTTGAGTTGCCGTCAAGACCGTGAAGCTAGGGATCTTCCTTTGCTTCATTTGTTGACATTGTGTCTGCAATATTGCAACGAATGTCGAGGTTGTCTGTGAACCGTCGAGATTTGGAACTAGAGGACTTTGCCATGGCTCCATTTGTTGATGTCGCGTCTGTATCCTGCTGGAGGGAGGAAGAACGTTGTTGTTGATCTCTAGGCTGTGGATGCTGCCTCGAGACTTAGAACTAGGGACTCTGCCATGGCTCCGAGGTAGTCTCTAGGCTGTCTGTGAACCGTCGAGATTTAGAACTAGGGGACTTTGTCGTGGCTCCGAGATAGTCTCTAGGCTGTCTGTGAACCGTCGAGATTTGGAACTAGGGGACTTTGCCATGGCTCTGTTTGTTGACGTCGCGAATGTATCCTGCTGGAGAGAGGAAGAACGTTGTTTCCCCAAATCAGAGCAAACCTCTGTTCAAAATTTGAAATTTGAAATGAGACAGCGCTTCATAAAAGCGCTCGCGCTAAGAGCGCCAGCGCTAAGAGTCAAAGACTCTGGGGCAGCGCCTCACGTGTAAAGCACGAGAGCGCTCGCGCCAAGTGCGCCAGCGCTAAGAGTCAAAGACTCTGAGGCAGCACTCACGTGCAAAGCACGAGAGCGCTAGCGTCAGCGCTAAAGAGTCTGAAGCAGCGCTCACGTGCAAAGCATGAGAGCGCTCGCGCCAAGAGTGCCAGCGCTAAAGACTCTGAGGCAGCGCCTCACGTGAAAAACACGAGAGCACCAAGTGCTAGAACTAAATTTTCTCCACCATTGGATCAAAGATCCAACTGAGATGAATAAATCATCAAATTACAGAATTAAAATCTGTTAAGGAAATACTCCTCAAATATTTCCAAACAAGAAAGATTGTACTATGTAAATCAGAGCACCGTTGGATCAAAGATCCAATGGTGATTAAAAATTACCAAGATACAGAATAAGTTCTGTATGGGGAAAATACTTTCCCAATCTTGTTAATAACAAGAAAACTATCTTCTCTAAAACAGAAGCGCTTGGATCAAAGATCCAACGGTGGGAAACATTCCCCAAATCAATCAGAAATCTCTCAATAAGAGATTTCCTAAACTGATTTAACGAATCAGTCTCCCCTATATAAAGGACCCAAGACTTCAAGTCTTGTAGAGAAAAACCTCCCTATAAGTTTCAAGTTTTCAGAAAAGAAAAGAGAAGAGCAAGCTCTAAGAAGAAGAACCTTCTTCAAGGTAAATAAAAAGAAGAGAGTTCATAGTATCTCTTGATAAAAAAAATAAGAATTTAGTTCTTTTTCTAGATCACAGATCTATAAGATAAAGTCTTTCACAAAAACAGAAGAGATCATAGCATCTCTTCATAAAAAGAAGAACTTAGTTCTTAGATCCATGAGACAAAGTCTCTCATAAAGAAAAACAAAAGGGATCATAAAAGAACTTAGTTCTTAGAACCATGAGATAAAATCTCGTATAAACGAGAATTTAATTCTCAGAGCGCAGAACTGACCAGAACTGCCAAAGAAGCGCTTCAGCGCTCCAAGTCTGACGCTCAGCGCTAAGCGCACCACGTGCTCCTCACGTGTGCGGTATTTCAAAAGAAGCGCTTCAGCGCTCCAAGTCTGGCGCTCAGCGCCAAGCGCACCACATGCTCCTCACATGTGCGCTATTTCAAAAGAAACGCTTCAGCGCTCCAAGTCTGGCGTTCTGCGCCAAGCGCACCATGTGCTCCCCACGTGTGCGCTATTTCATAGGAAGCGGCTTAGCGCTTCAGGTCTGGCGCTCAGCGCCAAGCGTACCACATGCTCCTCACTGTGCGCTATTTCACAAGAAGCGCCTTTGCGCTCCAGGTCTGGCGCTCAGCGCCAAGCGCAACACGTGCACCTCACGTGTGCACTGAGGGAACACAAAGTGTTCTTTTAATAAAGCCAAGCACCATAAAAAGTGTTCAACATTCAGTAAAAGACAAAAGAAAAAGGGGTGTCAGAATCCAAATCAATGCTCAGCATTGTTAAATAAAAAAGGGACTGAGCCCAAATAAATGTTCAACATTTTATTCAAAACAAAGTGGGCTGAGCCCAAGTTGGCTACAAATCCCTAATTCAGATCAACTGAGCCCATGTGCTCATAATCTTTTTAATTGGTCTTGGTCCCAAACTTGAATATAGATCTCTCAACCAATATCGGTTCAAGGGTACATCTCTTCATACCTCTGATACATATCATTTTAATTCTTCAACGTCTTCAGAGAGATAGAAGGTCCCAATCCTTAAATTGTGAAACCAAAATACCAGACTATGACGTCTTCAAACCAGACTATGATGTCTTTAAACCGGACTATGGGGTCCTTAAACTTATGGACTATAATGTCCTTAAACTTTACGGACTATGAGGTCCTTAAACTCATGGACAATGATGTCCTTAAACTTTACGGACTATGACGTCATTAAACCCAATGGACCATGACGTCCCTAAACTCATGGACTATGACGTCCTTAAACTTTACGGACTATGAGGTCCTTAAACTCATGGACTATGATGTCCTTAAACAGCGGACCGCAATGTCCCTAAACTAAAATGATAGAGTTCAAATACTCTTTCGTTGGATCTAAATGATCCCAAAATCCTGTTGAGTAGATCTTAGTCTAAAATTAGACTAACGTATTCTCAACAAACGTTTAAGTTGATCTTAATCTCAATAAGATTAACGATCCTTAAACCTAAACCAAACCCAAATCTAAGAAAATACGGATTTGGACTAATCCACGCCCTACGGGCGACAACATAAATTAGTCTTCGTATACAATCCAAGGGCAACAAAAAAATAAAACAAACACACACGACACGAAGTGACCATCTGGAGAAGGAGAAAGTGGTTACCGCGATGCGGTAGCGTAATTAACTGCAGAGCCTTGCGCTTGCAGGGAAGAGCGTCCCCACAATCAAAAAAACCCCTAACAATGAAGGGGAATCTGACGAAGTCTGCTACATCGGCCGCATCTGTCTAAACCCCCGATGCATGGTGCCATAAATCAACTTGGCATTTTCGGAGAGGTGGACGGATAAAACCAAATAGCATCTGCCCCCAAAATTCAGGCCAGACGTCCCAACGTCCCGGTCGCGTCTTTCGGCGGAGAATAGATTCTGGCACGCCCGGCAGGACATTTTCCTTTTTCCACTCCACACTTCGTATGTTGTGTTCGCGAACAAATCGCGGTTTAAGGTGGTTGCCCCTGGATTTCAGGTACTAAGATTTGGTGGCTTGCTCCCGTGCAGAGAAAATGGCTTCCAACCGCACCAGCTGCAACAACAATTCACACTCCGTCCTCGTCGGAGGAGTGACTTATGGGCCCCAAGCGGCCTCCATCTTCGCCATGCTAGTAGAACAGGTGACTCAGGCTACCACTGGACTGTTCTTCGGGACCATCCTCCCACCAATGAGCTTCAACGCCCCAGTGCCATCGTAAGAAGCTCCGAAGAAGTCGGTCTTTGATCGGATTGCAACTACCGCGGCCCCTCTCAACGGATCATCCAAATCCAATGCCTCGGTTTTTAACAGACTGGGCCAAAGTTCCAATGGGCCCGTGAAGAAGCCCACAATACCTGAAGGGGTTATCCCGAAACGGATAACCATCCCTGCTCCAGTAAATGAAGTCATCCGAGAGACTTCTCCTACTAAGGGGTCGGTCTTCACAAGACCGTCCATTCCAACTCCCGCTCCAGACGAAGTTGTAACAACCCTAAATTCCTATACATTTTTCTATACAAAATTTTTCAAAATTCATAAAGGAGTATTTATTGCCTGAGCACAAGATAAGTAATTAATTAGCAATTTAATTACAAGAAGGAGCTTGTAGCTCATTGGTAATACCTTGCACTGCTGAACCAAGCCACCAGAGTTCAAATCCCGTACCCCACATTATTTTTAATATCATTTTGTTTTTTATTTTTAGAATACCAACAGTTTACACGTCCATTTCTCACAAAAAACACCACTACACCCCCATAAAATAAATATACCAGTGAGAAGGTGGAACGACGACACAGCCCCTGACCCCTTGACTCGGCCCAACTCGGCCGAGTCGGCCGGCGGACCGGCCGACTCGGGCCGGCGCCGCCGGACGGACTCGGCCGGACGGCCGAGTCCCCAACACTAAACTCAGGGCTCTTCCTCTCCCCTACCCCCTGCACACTTCATTTTCCCAGATCGGTTCCGGAGACTTTTGAAATCCCCATTTACTCCATTTTTAATGAATTTTAATATATTTTTACATTTTTTCAATTTAAACTCTTCATCTACCCTAACCCTATAAAATACCACCCCTACACTCTACCCCCTCACCCCAAAACTCTGAGCCAACTCTCAAGAAATCTCTAGAAACCCTAGTGTGCAATCGAAGTGAGCGAAAGGCGAAGCTCCGGCGGATTTTCCGGCGACAACCGTAGGAACTCCCGGCGACGAAAAGACGCACCGTCGACTCCTCTCGTCTCCCCTTCCTCTCTTTTAAAATCCTAAACCCGTAAGTCCCAATTTCTCTCCTTTACTCTTTTCTAAAATATGAACTTCCAAAACTCGACAGAATCGGAACGAATCCGATTTCCGATCGGTTTCTTCCTAAAACTTCACTTTTCTTTAATACAATTATGCTAAAACCAATTCATGTTGACTATTAAACACTAACTAATCATATTGAACAAGTTTCATATCAAAAGTAATTGGTATTTTCGTTTTACTGTATTTCTTTCATTAAAATACCATATAGTTTCATTTCTACATTTAAACCATCAAAACCCTTGCTATACCTTTAAGTAGATCATGAGGTGATGACCTACCTCCTCACACACTCATATGAAACATAGCACAATACCCTCGGGAACATAGAATACCGGAAAACGATAAATTTTCTTTTAAATACCTTTTAATAATAAAACCATTTTCTAAACGATTTAGTATTTATACAAATCTTTGCAAAGCGCCGCTACAACCCATTTGGGGAACCCGTTAGGGATGGTGCGGATTATCGCACATCCTCGGGCTCAGTAGTGCGAGATGCAGACATCCACAAGGAGCAGTCGGTCTCGAAAGATTTAAAATACGAAAATCTAAAGAAAATGAGATTTCTAGAAATATTATATATATTGAAAATTATTTTTATATAAATATATGTATATATATCCTTAAAATATCTATTTTGTAATAATATAAATATTCCACTTTTTTCTAAAAATATCACAAGAATCATTTTACACTAAAATACCATGAATTCTCTACAAATCAATATTACAAATAAATACATTTATTTATGAAATTAGGATATTTTTACTAGAAATATCACAATATAAAATCTACATTCATTAAAACTCTAAAGACGATTAATAAATACTTGGGGTGTATTTTGAAAAGTATATAAAAGTATTTTTACATAAATTACCCTAAGGACCCTAGTAAACATAGGTTTAAGCGTAACCAATCTCTTGAGCCTCAGGGAGCCGGAGAAGTGAGTACTTGCCTATCTAAGGTAGACAATTTAACAATGGTGTTATCAATACGGTAATCGTCTTTGAAAAAGACACAAATCCTACCGCCCATGTGCAGCGGTTACCGATAACATCAAAACAATCAGGACTTCAATTTAATTTTCTAATTTCCTGACTCAGAGTGAGTCTCATTATAATCTGACTTGAATATGATTCAAGTACAATCTACAATCTACAATCTACAATATTACAATTCAATATGAATCCATATATTCGATCTGTATTGACTGAACCGAACCATGGATATACTTCCATTTACATGATTCTATAGTTACATCCGTTTACTGATATCATAGTTTCGGTAAAGTCGTCCAATTATACAATCTATATTACAAGACAATACAATACAATACAAACAATATATCTCGGGGTTTAAGGGGTAGATTAGTACGGAAGGTGTTAGAAGTGGCACGAGACAGTAAGATTAAGACACCTAACCTATATTCCGTTACTGTTGTACCGTGGCCCAACGGTTCCTTGTACATTCCGTTTGCCCTGGTCTCTAGCATATAAGGACCCCTCTCGTATACACTGGCATCCTTCTGTACCAATCTACAAACAACAGCGTTAACATAATATTATAACAATATAATACAACTTTAAAAGATACCTTCTTACTCTGTCTATTCTATTTCTCCCTTATCTTTGGGATATATCGAGCGATCTGTTCGCTGACGACATTCTCTTTTTTTCTTCTTTAAATGTCGTCAGAAGATCTGGACACGTCAGAGATCGAGCCCACTGCTGAAGACTTAGACCAATTCAGTGAAGACCCCGAGCTCTAGTTCATTGTACACTTTTCATTCAGTACTTTTCATTTCTGTTATGCCATTGTTTAGGCATTGCTTTTTATCAGTTGTATTTACTTTCCATGTATTGTACAGAAAAATGTGAATAAATAAAGTTGTTGTTTTGATTATATCCTGTCTCTTGTGCATTTACTTTTATATTGCTTAGATACGCTTAGAGTATTTACTTCTGAGTAAATACGTAGCGGCCCAGTCGCGTGCTCTGCCCGTATACTGGGAAGCGGGGCGTGACAGAAGTCACCAAGGCTGCTTTCCCTGCTCCAAAGTCTGCCTTCGACAGGTTGGCCATCCCCTCTCAACGGACGTCAATCTTTGATAGGCTGACACCAACAGCAGTTTCTCATCAAAGCATGAAGCACGATGCAGCTACCCCGACAACGGAGGTGATCCTATCTGCAAGACGCGCTCGATGTCGCCACTGGCGCCGAGTGAGGAAAGCTGGGGGCAGTTCTCCTTCTGGACTGACTCCACCAGCTCCAATGGTGGAAATTTATGCTGCTGTTCCAACTGGGAATAGCTTTGAACCACTTAGGAGGGTGCATAAAAACTCTCCGACAGCTGTGTTGAAAAGATCTTCTCCACCTGTAGAGAATGCTACAAAGACAAGGCTAGAGCAACCCCCTCAGCGACTGTCCTCTAAAATTCACAGGGTATGGCGAAGGGTCCAAGACTCTGTGATTAACCAAGACTACTCCCGCCAACCAAAGAAAATGAAGGTTCGGCAAGAGAAGGACTACCCTGTCGTACCACAGAAGGTGTCATCTACTTTGGTGCCCGCTGCAACGGCCCCCTCAACTTCGACCGCCCAAAAAATGAGAAGGACGGAGAAAATCTCTGTGTCTGCCACGAATCTCAAGGGCAATGAACTTAAACGCCCCATGTATGGGGCATGGTAGTGCACACCATTTACTTGGCTTCCAGAAAAGAGGATATCCGTATCTCCACGGGTCATCGACCACTTACACGGTCTGTGACAAAGGCTCAGGAGCAACAATAGCAAAAGCTCCAGGAGATGCTAACGAAGATGGCCGCGCTCACTGGGCCGAAAGAAAGCTCGGAGACGTCGTCGGATCAACGCCAGGAACAGGAAACCGATGCCGAATTCCTCCGAAGGATGCTCGAGAAGAAAGAAAAAGAGGCCACGGAACAAGCGGCTAACATAAAGAAAATGGCGCTTCTGTTTTAAGATATGGTCGGGATGATGATACAGCCGGATCCTCCAGCCGAAGACCCTCCAATAATCCTTGAAGACGACAGAGGGAAGACATCAAACCCTCTTCCGGCTCTATCAGCAGCCAAGGAAGAGACCATCTCCAAAACCGCCATTGACGACTATATAGCTCAACAGATACGAGCTCATCAGGCGAGCGAAGCGGCCGGCCAAATCGTCAAGACTGGACGACCCTATCCGGGTTGGTACGATCAAATAAAGTACCCACCGAGATACACGATCCCTAAATTCCACGTTTATAAAGGGACGGGTAATCCGCAACAGCACATCACTCAATTCAAGGCTCTGTGCGGTAATACCGGGGGTGACGATAAACTGCTGCTCCGCCAGTTTGTTGGCAGCTTGTCGGAGACAACATTCGAATGGTACTCCGAGCTCCCGAACGACTCTGTCAAGACGTTTGCAGAAATGGATTTTCTATTCACCCAACGTTTCGCAAGCGCTAGCGAACGCACCCCGATCACGGCACTCATCAACGCCAGAGTGAAGCCGGGAGAAACCTGGGTTCAATACGCCATTCGATGGCGGAACCTATGGTCAAAGTGCGAACAACGCATAGAGGAAGCTCCTGCTGTAGGCATGTTCGTAGGAACCCTCGATCCTCAGGAGACCATATCCCAGTTCATGATGTTTTTCAAGCCGACTACCTTCCAAGCCTTGATTGACAAGTTGGCCCAAATGGATCAGATGGGCCATAGACCGTCTTCGTCAAAAATGGAGCCTCGAAACGAAAAGGGGAAAGGGAAAGCGACCTCCATCGCCAATGCTCAGCAGCAGCCCAGTGGTCCAAAACCAGCTGATCGCCAAAACTATAGACAGCGATTCTTCAACGAAAAGCTAAAACGCCCTTAGTCGTTTCCCCGGGATAAAACGAGGAGACTGTTCGAGCTGGCGATGCGCAACAGGCTCATCACCCTGCCGGATCCGAAATGCCCACCGTAGCCCGGTGACGTCAATAGTCCCAACTATTGCCTTTACCATCGAATAATGGGCCATCCAATCGAAGATTACTTTGTCTTCAAAATCTGGAATGAGGACCAGTACCAGCAAGGCAAATTCGCGTTGTCTAAAAACTGGAGGGTAAACCCGCCACAACCACATGCTCAGAAAAAGATGGACACGCCGGGGGCATCATGCTCATTTATAGAGGAAGCTCCATGGGAAGTTGTTCTTTCGACAAAAACTAAAAGAATACTGAAAGATCTCCAAGCATATCCGGCGATTAGGTGGAAGAGCCCGCTGGAGCCCGAGATTATTGAAGGGATGCTGAAGCCGCACAACGCTGAAAGTTGGTGAAGGTGGACAAAACATTCAGGCCAAGCCTCCAAAGTCTTTAAAGAAAAAGAAGAAAGTCAAGAAGCCCGTCCAACCTGAAAACAGCCGTACAGGTCTGCAGAAATACATCGATGCACTGGAAGAATATAACCAGAAGGCACGGACCCTAATCATGTTGGATGAATTCTTTAACCATATTCTTGATAATGAAGCTGATGACGCTGATGAAGGAGACAATTCTTCAGAAGAGCCCGAGGATTATGTGGTAAGCTACCACATGATCTCTCACATCAATAAATGGCAAAGAAGCTCCTGATGCAGAGAAACTGGAGGCAGATCCAGAACTGGAATCAAAATCCCTGGAGCCATCGGACGAATTGATTGACAGATTGCTGAGCGAAGCTCTTCAGAAAAGCAAATCTGACCGAGAGCGTGAAACGGCCATATATGAAAGGGCCGAATGTCAGGGTCACATTAAAGAAGCTCCGGTATTGAGAAGCCATAGAGTACCCCAACTGGATAGAAGCACTTCTGCCGCCAGCAAAAGCAGGTTTAAGACAAGGAAGCAGTTCGCTAAAGCTCCGTCGATGGGAATGAAGTTGCCACCTTTCAAAGAAGTCACTTCAGAAAATACGTTCCCCGACGAACTAGATACATATCCAAACTACTTCTTATACCATCGGAGGATCACACACCCTACCGAGGAATGCATGGCCTTTAAAAATTGGTAGCAGGGATACGTTGCTCATCGACAGCATTTCAAGCGGATGAAGCGCAAAACTCGTCGAGAGCAGAGAAACACAACAGATGAGCGCAAAAGAACTGCCGGTGACTATCACATGGTTGATTCCGGGGGATCGCAAGTTATCACCTTCGGGAGCGATTCTGATGAAGAAATAGCCGCTGGCCCTCTCTTCAAGGAATCCATCTCCGAAACAGAAGAGATGAAGACCTGCGAGAACATTCAGCTGTGTAATCATACATTATCCGAAAAGAATCTCGGATCTACAAACAAGGGATCGAACAAAAAGATAAGGGGAGACGAAAAGTCCCTGAAGATATCGCCCTCAATGACCGAGTCGTCGAAGAGCTTGCAGCCAAGGACCCGCCCAAGAAAAACAAGGCGGATTACAACGTTCTAGCATAGCTGAGGAAGATACTCTCGCAGCTAAGCATTCTCAATACCCTTCTGCTATCTAAAGAGGTGAGAGATTCTCTGATCAAGGCACTGCAAGATCCCGAACAGTTTTAAGCCTTCCTTGCCGAAGAAAAGATGAAGGATGAGCTGGAAGAAGTACATACTGCTGACGTCACTTTCGGCGATGAAGACCTCCTCCTTGGGACGTGCGAGCTCAACCGTCCCCTGTATATCACCGGATACTGCCATGACATCAAGATAGGAAAGATCTTAGTTGATAATGGGTCCTTTGCCAACCTTCTAAATGTAAGGGTGTTAAAAGAAATCTGCATGAGCATCCAGCACCTCGCTAGGGATAAAATCACCATCTCCGGGTTCGACTCCCAGTCATCACGGACGCTCGGGTCTGTGATACTGACGTTACGCTATGGGCTGCTCGTCACTGACATCAAGTTTCATGTCATCGACGCCAAGACTTGCTACAACGCTTTGCTCGGCATGCCTTGGTTACACGAATACAACATCATCCCTTCTACACAACATCAGCGTATGAAGTACTTCAAAGATGGTCTCGAATATACCGTGACAGGGTAGCTGAACCTATTCTCCATGAATGAAGTCTGAAAGTACGAAGATGCATAGTATTTCTTACCAGACTTTGAAGACACAGAAAGATGCCATAAGCCGGATAATAAGCAAAAAGCTATCACCACTATTCCGGTCTTCGGAAGCGATACCGAAGAGGAAGAAGGGATAGTCTATTCGGGGCCGCTCTAATACAACAAGCCAGGACCGTCTACCCCTATGTTGATCTTCGGCAGCGACTCTGAAGATGAGGTCGATGCAGTATTTTCTGTTCGGCCATCAATACGAGCCTTCAATGGCGATGAACGGAGTTTGCAAATCGCCATGGTTCCGCAAAATCATTACAAAGAGCTCGACGCACTTGATACCTATAGTGTGCAAGAACTGCAGACGTTCTACGTCCTTCCCAGGCGAAAAGATGAAAAGGCGATCCTCTTTTATCGATCCGTGGAAACCAAAGTGGAGAAAAAATTCTGGCATGGTGCCGATTCTACGCTTGACAAGCTCCAGCCCATCCGTCTTTCCAGATACTATACAGAAGAATTAAAAAGGCTATTGAGGCACCAAGGCGTACCCTTCAAACAGACTGCTCAACAAGCTCAGTTCTACAACAGGATCTGGAACGTCCCCAGAACTCAGCGAAAAATGCCCAACGGGAGAATGGAAATGATCGGGCTTGGATATGTTCAATCCAAGAAAAGGGAGTGATTCCATGGCTACTGCGTTATATATGATTTCGATGAAGAAGGAGATGCTCTGTTAGAAGACACTGCAATTGAACCAAAACGAGATCCTGCCGTAAAAATGCCAAGTCCGTCGTTTGAAGAACAGATGGACAAGCTAATAAGGGCAGCGGTTCAAAAGGTCCGGGATGACCACAACCGTGAAATGGCCATTTACGAGAAAACCAGGACACAGCGCCTCCTTCAACAGGCTACGGAGAATGATGATGCCTTTCGTCGCCAGCTCGTCATACAGAAGACCCGACGCGGAAGCAAAAACAAACTAAAGAACGAAAAAAAATGTTCGACAGCGGCAAAGCGGGTCTAAGAAGCCACGCGATCGAGAATTGAGCAGCCGGGATCCATCTCTTATAAAGAAGATAGGTCGAGCATATTCTTTTCCCCAAGACAAGACAAGGAAGATATTCGATCTTGTCATGAAATATCAAATGATTACGCTCCCGGAGTCCAAGCACCCCAAACAAGTAAACGAAGTCTGTCACCCGGATTATTGTTCCTATCATCGAGCGATAGGACATCCTCTTGAAGACTGCTTCACCTTCAAAGACTGGGTTGAAGACCAGTATTAACTCGGCAGATTCGCTTTATCCGACAGTTGGAGGGTAACCCCACCACGAAAACATGAGCCGAAAGCAACGTATGTGGCAAGAGTAAAACCAGATCAACATCGGTCCTGGAAACGATCTCGTACCTGTCAAGTGATTACGCTGTCAGAAGAAGGAGTGCCCGAGAACATGGATGACCTCTCCTAGTGCTTCGAGAAAGAGGATGAAGAGGAATTGATCTCAGAATTTCCACCGGCGCCAAAAGAGTTAGAAGATGGAATACATACTACTGCGGATAACCTAAGGAAAATTGACTTGGGGACGGCAAACGACCCGCGGCCTACATTTGTCAGCGAGCTGCTGTCTAAAGAACAGGTAGCTATGCTAAAAAACGTGCTCATGCAGTATAAAGATTGCTTCGCATGGAATTACTCCGAGATGCCGGGACTAGATCCAGAAATAACAGTCCACAAATTGGCAATATCTCTGGACGTCAAGCCAGTCAAACAAGCGCTAGGAAGAATGCGGCTCGAACTTGAAATGAGCATCAACGCTGAGGTCAAGAAGCTAATCGACTCCGGCTTCATCCAAGAGATTTAGTACCCTGACTGGATCGCCAACATCGTCCCAGTGACGAAGAAAAATGGGACGGTGCGCATTTGCATAGACATTCGGGACCTCAACAAAGCCTGTCCGAAGGATGACTTTCCCGTATCGGTCACCGAGCTAATGATAGACAACACGTCCACTCACGAAGTCTTCTCCTTCATGGACGGATCATCAGGGTACAATCAAATAAAGATGCATCCCGAAGACCAGAAGCATACCGCTTTTTGGACCCCGCTAGGCATATTCTGCTACAAAGTGATGTCTTTCAGTCTGAAGAACGCCGTGCCACCTATCAGAGGACCATGACGAAGATTTTCGATGACCTCATACATGAAATTGTCGAGTGGTATATCGATGACCTCGTGGTGAAAAGTAAATCGCACGGAGAGCATTGGGAGCATCTGAAGATAGTGTTCCAGCGCCTTCGGAAATACAACCTGAAGATGAATCCACTCAAATGCGCATTTGGAGTTTCCTTGGGCAAATTCCTAAGATTCATTGTACGACACCGGGGCATCGAAATAGACCCATCAAAGATCAAGGTGATCATGGAAATACCACCGCCAAGAACTCTCAAGCAACTGCGGTCTCTATAAGGAAAGCTTGCTTATATCCGGCGGTTCATAACTAATCTCTCCGGCAAATGCCGCCCCTACAACCATTTAACGAAGAAGGGGACCCCTTTCGTCTGGGATCGTAAATGCCAGAGCGCACTATGCAGAATCAAGAATTAACTGCAGAATCCTCCGGTGCTGACCGCTCCAGTCAAGGGAAAGCCTCTCATTCTGTACACAACCGCCCTTAAAGGTTTCTTAGGCGCACTATGGGCACAGGAAAATGACTAAGGGAAGGAGAGAGCCCTCTACTATTTGAGTCGAGTTCTCCTGGGGGAAGAAAACAACTACCCCCCATCGAAAAACACCGTATGGCGTTAATCTTCGCGATAACAAAACTCAGACACTATGCATTGGCGCATGAGGTTCACCTCATATCAAAAGTGGATCCTCTTAAATATTTGATGTCAAGAGCCATACTAATAGAATGACTCGCTAAATGGGCCCTCCTCTTGATGGAGTTCTCGATAACATACCGACCTCTCAAGACAGTGAAAGGCCAGGCCATCGCCGACTTCCTCGCTGAGCATCCGATACTTGCCGATTCACCCCTAAATTGCAAATTGCCAGATGAGCACGCGTTTGACACGATCGACAGGGAGAGAGGAGAGAGCGATACCTGATGGGAACTCTATTTTGATGGGGCATCTTCCATGAAGAAGCGAAAGCAAAGCTCCCCTATAATCAAATCTGGGGTAGGACTTATCTTCGTAACTCCACAAGGAAGAATAATGCGCTTTGCTTTTTCCTTAACAGAGCCGAGGAAAAACAATGAAGCCGAATATGAAGCTTTTATAGCAGGTCTTGAGATCGCCGTTGACATGGGAATCAAAAACCTCCTCATATACGGAGACTCCCAGCTGGTCGTTAGTCAAGTAAACGGCGACTATCAAACGTGCAAACCAGAGTTGGTAAAGTACGGCGAGAGAGTACAATAATTGCTGACTCAAATTCCTTCTTACGTTCTTTAAAGCATACCGTGTACGGAAAATAGCAAAACGGATGCGTTAGCCAAACTCGCTAAAGAACTGGCTGACGAAAACCTCTATGACGTAAGGATCGTTGTGCAAAGCCATCGGGTTCTTGCACCGGCAGAAATATCTCCGGAGTCGTCCGAAGAAAAGGGAGAGACCAAGCAAACGACCCTACAAATAAAAGACCAGGAAAATGCTAAGGATTGGAGAGAAGTCTTTATAGACTACTTCAAATTCCGTCGAACACCTGAAGATGCATCCTCAAGACATCAGCTTATTAAACGAGCTCTGTTTTTCGCCTTTGTCAATGACACGCTGTATAAGAGATCGTTCGTGTAACGTTTTGAAAATCGTTTCGGTGAAATTTCGGAAAATCGGTAAAATAAGAGGGTTTTCCGTAAAAAGTCAAAATACAAATATCTTTATTATAAAATTAAATATTCATATTCTAGCTATGTAATTGCTATTAATTAGTGTTTATTGAGCCACTAGTGAAATTTCAAATTTTCCGAAATTAATTATTTTAATATTATTTTAAGCCGTCACTAATACATTTAATTAGGGAAAATTACAAATTGGAATGAGTTGAAACAAATTTTGTGCATCATAACATATTAAACAAAATTTTATCATGTGGTTTTTGAAATGAAATGGTTTGCCAAAACGGTTTAGAAAATATCGAAGAAAAAGACTTTTTTCGGTGAAACTAGTGTTAATGGGAATTGGGGTAATACATTTATCTTTTTTCCTAATCCACACACCCACACCTCACCCTCTCTCCCCCTCCCCATGTGGCTGGCCCCACTTTGACAGCCCCTCCCTCTTTTTCTCTCTTCAATCACCTCCTTTTGAATAGAAAAGAAAAGAAAAGAAAAGAAAGTGATTAAAAGTAAAAGGGTGGACTTTGACTTTCCCCCACTTTCTCCACCTCACTCTCTCTCCTCCCTCACCCTTCCCCACATTTCTGGCCGAATATTCTGGCCTCAAAACAGCAGCCCCCCTTCCCTCTTCTCCTCTCTTTTCCATCAAAAAAATTGTCAAAAAATCAAGTAAAACCTCACCGAAATCCAAATCCGATTCCTACCCATTTTCCCTCATCTTCTTTAGCATGGATCTTGGTGCAAAGATTCCAAATTGGAGGTCTAGATTTGTAGTTTGATTCATGGTTGTGAGGTATAACTTTTGACCCATTGTTCTTTTTGGTTTAAATTCCTTATTGAAGCTTGTTAGGTGCTTAATTTCGGTTTAATTGAAAGTTGTGGGTTTGCAAGAGAAGGTTTAGATTAGGGTTTGTGAAAAATCTAGTTAGGGTTTTGTGTTGTGAGACTATAGTTGTGGGAGGTATTTGCCATATTAATATTTTGCTAAATCAAATTAAGTTGCTAATTTGCTTTTTGTTGATTTAAATTGTGATATTTATATAAATTGTAAACTAGGTTTTTAAAATAATTATATTCTTGTGAGATAAAATTCAAATTAAGGTTTCATGTCATTATAAATATTATATTGAGTGGTTTAATGCTTTTAGTTCATGAAAATCCAAGCTAAATTGTTGTTTGTGCATTTTTGCTATAAAATTGTTAAAATTTGGGTATATTGTAAACTAGAATTTTGGGGTTAATGAAATTTATTGGGATTAAATTATGGAAATTGTTTTTATGACTTATTTAAGATATTTAATAAGTATTATGGCCACTAGATTTATTTAAACGTCGAGTTTTGTACTAAAACGGGTAATTTTTGCTTGCTAGATTTTCGGAAAAATGGCTTTTAAGGTGAATTTGGGGTTTTTGTGAATTTTAACCTATTTTATATTATAATTAGTGTTCGTGAATGCGCAAATGAGAGTGTTTGGGTTTTTCTCGATGGTTTGACGTTTGTACATCGACATCGAGGGTTGGTTTGGCTATTCTTGCATGCGTAGGCGATAGGTTTTGACCTATGCGTGATACGTGTGCCGATTTGATTTTCGTATGCCGTTTCGATTTCGAATTTGGTTTTAATGCGATACGGTGCGTTATGATATGTAGGTACCCCATGTAGACTTCGAGACGACAAGCAAGCGCGTGGCGACATCGGCACCGACGAGCAAGGACCAGGTGAGTAGATTTATATCTCCGGGGAGAAGTCGGGTGGATGGCGTATAGCACCCCCGCAGTTCGTGGTGATGTATACGAATACGTATACACACATATTTTGATTATATATTTTATTTTGATATGAGACTTGATGATAAAGGTAGATTCTAGGTGTTCATGGATTAGTTTAGTGTTAGTTGCGAAACCCTAGAATAGTTGTTACACCCACACACGCACACACACACATGCATACATCTATGTTATTACCTGTGCGTATATGGGGAGATGTGTTTATATGTTCACCTGGGTATGGGACTAGGTGTTCACATACTGGATTTGCGGATGATACTTGGGATTGAGGTGGGTCGATGAGATTTGAGTTGAGGCCGTGAGATCGGTGATATGGCAGGATTCGTACTTGAGATACGTCCTAATGTTATAGCGGATCTTTGAATGACAATGCCATGTGAATAGTGATATTAGTAGTGTACTAGACGTAGGTCAGTACCCCAGATGATGATCTTGATAAAGAGGATACCAGATGAACAGTGTGATGAGTATGATATTGACCCGTACCCAGATTTGGGGATGCCGTACGACGGATTTACGTATGAGCTATATATTGATGATTGATCCGCACTCTTGACTTGGGATGTATGATTATAGATATGGTATCGGATATGATATTATTGAGGCGGGATCACCGTCTAATATATATACAGGTATGTATACGTATCGACTCAGATGTTAGGCGGTTTCCTTACATGTAGTTCAGCCGTATAGTTTAGTGTAGTTGTTAGACTAGATTAGACTCCTACATATTTCAAAACTAAGAATCGTGGGTATTTTAAAAGGCAGGTCAAGGGATTCTACGGATATTTCAAAAGACGTATCTTTTCTTAAAAACACCGTAGCCCTTATTTTCAAAACACCGCGATTCATGTTATTTCAAAAGGCACTATTGTAAGACTTATATTAGGGTAATGCAGTTTAGTTATTGTTGTGTCTAGTATTCAGCTCCCGTATATTATTGCTGTTGCTCCGCATCGCATACTTATTGTAATTCATATTTCATTATTGATATCATGCTGTTAGGACACCATCACCATTACCGATGATGTGTATGTACCACGTACACTTACTTGCCGGCTCACACACATCTTCATCGGTAATTGCCATGTCACGTACACTTAGAAAATACTATTATATTGACATAGCCTGTTAGCTAATAGTTTAGACATGATATTAGCGTACTTGCCTTATATGCTAGTTTAGACATTGTAGTTATTACCTGCTACTTCATGCATACTGTTATTCATTGTTATGCCGCATTCATGGATTCCCATGCATATATTCACTATTTTACGTGCTATTGAGGTTTTGGATTCGGATTTCCTTGAGATTTTCTGGATTTGGGGGAAAACCGCAAAACTTATACAAACTTCTTCTCTCTCTTTTTAAATGAAAAGTGCGGTTTTCCCATGATGTATGAATCGTCCATCATGAGTTTGCTGATGGATTTTGAGACCCGATTCGAGGAGACGGATGAACCGTTTCGGGTACATGGTGGACCCGGTAAGGTACCCCGGGGCAAGAAGCGCGTGATGATGACGATGTGAGCCTGGCAGGGGAGCACTACCTACCGGTGATTTTACCTAACGCGTCGGATATCCGAAGGATACCGTCATGGTCTTGAGATTGATGGTAGGGGCCGGTCTGGACTGACGGCGCCCTAGATAGTGAGATTGATATTCAGAGATTTTGAAATATTGAGATACAGAGATTGTGACACAGAGATATCGAGAGATTTGGATACTTGTTTTGTGTCGATACTAGGCACTGTTTATGCTGATTTCATTTATGATACCTCGTTTTTAAAAAGATATAGAAATCTCACTAATTTATGACAGCAGTTTTCATCAGTACATGCATTCTGTTTCATGCATTCATACATCATCCATATGATATATTGCTACCTGAGGCACTGACACAGGCACATGGGATTACACTTGGGTTAGATATTTACCCTAGCCATTGTTATAGGCTGCAGATTTTATATTTGAGGATTATATATTATGATCGTATGACCTAGGATTGCGTCATACATGCGATTCCTGTTCGTAGATGTATTCTACTCACGAGTTGGCAACTCACACCCGTTGTGCCACAGTTTCTTGCAGGTTTTGCCGTACAGGTATCATTACGGCTTTGCTGGCACTACTTCCATTTCCGGGTGACTTGCTAGTAGGTGGGTTATTTGTATCGTACCCATCATCATACCTTGTATATTATTATTATTCTGTTGTATCTAGAAGTTCCATCAATCAAACATGTATTTATTTTGAGATAGAGACCAGTGATGTTATTCTTTCGACCTTAGAGTCGCGCGTTATATTTCTGTGGATTTCTTGTGGTTTTGAGTTTCCTTTTGAGTTTTGATCCTCGCCCTTGGCGTTGTATATTATATTACTTGTGTGGTTGTGACCGTCGATTGACGAAGAGGTAGCTCCCGCTTTGGGATGCCTTTTATTGATTTCGTATACTATTCATGTTGTATCCCGTTTGGGGGCCAGTATTTACAACGGAGACTCTGCCGAAATTTTAAAGAAATATTTGATGTTTTAAAAAATGCATAATTCGGCTTATACCAATAAAACTACTTGATTTAAATTGGTTTTTCTTTCACTCTATTACTTTTCTTGGTTTGGATTTCTGGGTTTTCGGCTTACTTAGATTACGTACGTCTCGAGACGTTTCGTAGTTTAAGTGTCGGTCATGTTCCGTACTTTCGGGACGTGACAAAGTTGGTATCAGAGCGTTAGGTTTTACCTTCGGAGCGTAGGATGACCCTTGGTTGATGGAATGGGTGACTAAAGTAGAGTGACGTACCGTAGGTATGTTCCGCAGCATACTTACGATACGCTACTCCACTTAAGAAGCCTTAGGATGCACAATTCTTTGTTCAGTATTATATTCATTCCTGATTTAGCCTCATCGGTACCAGTTCTGGTTTGCCGCCACGATTACGGGCAGGGAGAGCTACGGCTAGAGTTGCGGTCAGCATGAGCTTGTCACGAACGAGGACTGACCAGGGCGTAATTCCGGCGACACACGATTGCGGAGATGTGTCTTTTTATTGTGTTTTCGCGCCACGAGCGTTGGGTGGATTGCTGTATGAGATTACTCAGACGTGCAGATCAGCTCCAGAGGATTGAGCCAATGACAGAAGCCAACCAGATTTTGATGACCGTTGGTGTATTGCTTATGATGATTGAGGCACTGTTCAGCGTGCAGACGAGTGAGCCAGTCATTGCTGCGAACGACGAGATATCGCCCCAGATGTTGGAGCTATTGCAGGACGAGTTGTACTAATAGATGATAGAAGGTCGCTAGTCACCCGAGGATGAATGACTAGAACAGGTGGTTCGTTCACCTACCCCCATGCGAGGTCATCAGATAGATTGATTCCAGCTAGAGACGACTTCACGCGGAGACGCTGAGAGTTGACAAAGACGATCGAATGTCAGCAACCTATTATTCCAAGTTTAAAGTATTCGGAAAGGCATGCAGGCAATTCTATGGACCCTCTAGAAGAATGAAACCCTAACTCGACTTAATGACCGTGTGAAAGCCTTTGAATCTTAGGGTTTGCGGCAGTTCCGCGGCACCATTAGTGAGGCTTGGGTTTGCCCTTCTACGGTTGGACCATCGATGCTGTGGTACGTACTCGATACTGTTGAACTGAACCCAAGATGTTGAGCTCTTAGGGGATTATAAGGTTTTGACGAATCGATCGGATGGTTCGACTTTATTCGGATGCCAGGTGGTGAGATGCATTTCTTAGGAGACTCCAGATACGAGGATAGCCGTAGGAGCTCAGTCCATGCAGCCACGACGAGACGAGTCCGAAGCAGTCGACATTAAAGAAAGTAGAGTAAAGAGGTTCGTACAAGATCTGGATAAGATGACGTTCCACTCCACGGACATCAGAGATGTGATACGCATGACGAGGCGTTGTACTTGGATATACCTTCCAGAAGGAGTCGCGATGAGTATGCAGCCGTTCCGGAACGAGAACAGATCTAGTAAGGGACGATGACTTTCGGACAGTTCGGCAGAGACGAGATTTGGGAGAGATCTCGATAGGACCTTTCTGGAATAAATTACGAGAAGACTTGGACCCAGGAGTGGTCATGTTATGCACACCGGCAAGCCAGAGTTCAGGATCGTCGACGAGACATGCTATGAGTGACCACAACAGTTGGCCAGAGATTCTTGGAGGATGTGCTTGAGCGGGACTATTCCGCCATATTTGATTTCGGTATTT
The DNA here is from genome assembly GCA_030015575.1 of Agapanthus africanus. NCBI lineage: Eukaryota > Viridiplantae > Streptophyta > Magnoliopsida > Asparagales > Amaryllidaceae > Agapanthus > Agapanthus africanus. The sequence goes on from CM057343.1 coordinate 642,310,780, forward strand.
TGGACGATCTATTCGCATGACTGATTTTGATGATTGAGTTTCATGATATTTGTTTTCATGTACCATGGTTGCACCTACTGAGTATTTACGATTTTTGCACAGTTGTTGCGCTTGATATCATTTTCGTGCCTTGGTTTCGCATGTTTATGATTTTATGGGTTTCATACAGTTGAGTTGATTTTGTGCGTATGTACGCACACGATTTGGTTTTTGCACTCGGTATAAATCATATATGCTTGCAGTGCAGTGTTACGTATGTTGTGCATTTAGATGCACTGGACTTCGATTTCGATTGTGATGTTCGATATTTGTTTTGTGCACCTTGTGCACCTGATTTGATTTTGCTCATATTCGGCGCTTGATATTGGATTTCATGATTTCGTGCACGATGGATGCACCTGATTTGGATTTTCGCGCATGTTGGGCGCATGTTTTGAGGTGCGATTTTGGTGCACACCAGATGCACTAAATCGATATTCTTCGTGCATGTCAGATGCACCTGATTTTGCTGTCAGGCACCCACGTTGCCTATGACAGATGTTTCGTGCACACCCGATGCACTTAGATCTTGTTTATGTGCACATGTTGGCACATATATGGATTTTGATTTCCGTGCGCACCAGGCACACGTAGTATTCGTATGCATATTTTGGGATTGATTTCTTATAGAGTAGTACGTTTTATGATATTTGCTATGTGTTTTCGTACTGAGCAGGACTAGTCAGAGGACAGTACCTGAATGTATTTTGCATGCATTGATAGCTATCGAAGGGAATTCCAAAAAGCGAGCTATAGTCTCAGTATTTACCTACGTGTCTGATATGACACGAAACGTTTAAAACAAGAAAACCCTTCCAAAATGGCGGAACGTACAGTTCAAACAAAAGGTATATATGTATATGATTATTTTCCTATGATAGACGTCCGCCACTGTGCAATGTTATGCGCATTGCACAGCGACTTTAAGAGATTTGGCATGCATTCCCTTCAGATATTTACATATATAGATTTGATATTTACGTGTATAGTTTCGAGTTATATCATATTGGTTTTGTATTGGATTTGACATTTGTGTCCTTACCATAACTCCGATGATTGCGGGATGCTTGACGGAGTTTTGATATTGAGTTATATGCTCATTTTTCATGCGCATGCGCTGCGCTACGATTTGTTTTATGTATTTACGATTTCGGAGCCCCGACGACTTGATGGTTTTGCTTAGATGGTTTAGTATTTGGGGGGAGTTTTAATTTAAATTCGGGGACCGAATTTCTTTAAGGGGGGAAGATTGTAACGTTCTGAAAATCGTTTCGGTGAAATTTCGGAAAATCGGTAAAATAAGGGGGTTTTCCGTAAAAAGTCAAAATACAAATATCTTTATTATAAAATTAAATATATATATTCTAGCTATGTAATTGCTATTAATTAGTGTTTATTGAGCCACTAGTGAAATTTCAAATTTTCCGAAATTAATTATTTTAATATTATTTTAAGCCGTCACTAATACATTTAATTAAGGAAAATTACAAATTGGAATGAGTTGAAACAAATTTTTTGCATCATAACACATTAAACAAAATTTTATCATGTGGTTTTTGAAATGAAATGGTTTGCCAAAACGGTTTATCGAAGAAAAACGCTTTTTCGGTGAAATTAGTGTTAATGGGAATTGGGGTAATACATTTATCTTTTTCCTAACCCACACACCCGCACCTCACCTTCTCTCCCCCTCCCCATGTGGCCGGCCCCACTTTGACAGCCCCTCCCTCTTTTTCTCTCTCCAATCACCTCCTTTTGAATAGAAAAGAAAAGAAAAGAAAAGAAAAGAAAGTGATAAAAGTAAAAGGGTGGAGTTTGACTTTCCCCCACTTTCTCCACCTCACTCTCTCTCCTCCCTCACCCCTCCCCACATTTCTGGCCGAATTTTCTGGCCTCAAAACAGCAGCCCCCCTTCCCTCTTCTCCTCTCTTTTCCATCAAAAAAATTGTCAAAAAAATCAAGTAAAACCTCACCGAAATCCAAATCCGATTCCTACCCATTTTCCCTCATCTTCTTTAGCATGGATCTTGGTGCAAAGATTCCAAATTGGAGGTCTAGATTTGTAGTTTGATTCATGGTTGTGAGGTATAACTTTTGACCCATTGTTCTTTTTGGTTTAAATTCCTTATTGAAGCTTGTTAGGTGCTTAATTTCGGTTTAATTGAAAATTGTGGGTTTGCAAGAGAAGGTTTAGATTAGGGTTTGTGAAAAATCTAGTTAGGGTTTTGTGTTGTGAGACTATGGTTGTGGGAGGTATTTGTCATATTAATATTTTGCTAAATCAAATTAAGTTGCTAATTTGCTTTTTGTTGATTTAAATTGTGATATTTATATAAATTGTAAACTAGGTTTTTAAAATAATTATATTCTTGTGAGATAAAATTCAAATTAAGGTTTCATGTCATTATAAATATTATATTGAGTGGTTTAATGCTTTTAGTTCATGAAAATCCAAGCTAAATTGTTGTTTGTGCATTTTTGCTATAAAATTGTTAAAATTTGGGTATATTGTAAACTAGAATTTTGGGGTTAATGAAATTTATTGGGATTAAATTATGGAAATTGTTTTTATGACTTATTTAAGATATTTAATAAGTATTATGGCCACTAGATTTGTTTAAACGTCGAGTTTTGTACTAAAACGGGTAATTTTTGCTTGCTAGATTTTCGGAAAAATGGCTTTTAAGGTGAATTTGGGGTTTTTGTGAATTTTAATCTATTTTATATTATAATTAGTGTTCGTGAATGCGCAAATGAGAGTGTTTGGGTTTTTCTTGATGGTTTGACGTTTCTACATCGACATCGAGGGTTGGTTTGGCTATTCTTGCATGCGTAGGCGATAGGTTTTGACCTATACGTGATACGCGTGCCGATTTGATTTTCGTATGCCGTTTCGATTTCGAATTTGGTTTTAATGCGATACGGCGCGTTATGATATGCAGGTACCCCATGTGGACTTCGAGACGACAAGCAAGCGCGTGGCGACATCGGCACCGGCGAGCAAGGACCAGGTGAGTAGATTTATATCTCCGGGGAGAAGTCGGGTGGATGGCGTATAGAACCCCCGCAGTTCGTGGTGATGTATACGAATACGTATGCACACATATTTTGATTATATATTTTATGTTGATATGAGACTTGATGATAAAGGTAGATTCTAGGTGTTCATGGATTAGTTTAATGTTAGTTGCGAAACCCTAGAGTAGTTGTTACACCCACACACGCACACACACACATGCATACATCTATGTTATTACCTGTGCGTATATGGGGAGATGTGTTTATGTGTTCACCTGGGTATGGGACTAGGTGTTCACATACTGGATTTGCGGATGATACTTAAGATTGAGATGGGTCGATGAGATTTGAGTTGAGGCCGTGAGATCGGTGATATGGCAGGATTCGTACTTGAGATACGTCCTGATGTTATAGCGGATCTTTGAATGACAATGCCATGTGAATAGTGATATTAGTAGTGTACTAGACGTAGGTCAGTACCCCAGATAATGATCTTGATAAAGAGGATACCAGATGAATAGTGTGATGAGTATGATATTGACCCGTACCCAGATTTGGGGATGCCGTACGACGGATTTACGTACGAGCTATATATTGATGATTGATCCGCACTCTTGACTTGGGATGTATGATTATAGATATGGTATCGGATATGATATTATTAAGGCGGGATCACCGACTAATATATATACATGTATGTATACGCATCGACTCAGATGTTAGGAGGTTTCCTTACATGTAGTTCAGCTTGTTTGTTCAGCCGTATAGTTTAGTGTAGTTGTTAGACTAGATTAGACTCCTACCTATTTCAAAACTAACGAATCGTGGGTATTTTAAAAGACAGGTCAAGGGATTCTACGAATATTTCAAAAGACGCATCTTTTCTTAAAAACACCGTAGCCCTTATTTTCAAAACACCGCGATTCGTGTTATTTCAAAAGGCACTATTGTAGGACTTATATTAGGGTAATGCAGTTTAGTTATCGTTGTGTCTAGTATTCAGCTCCCGCATATTATTGCTGTTGCTCCGCATCGCATACTTATTGTAATTCATATTTCATTATTGATATCATGCTGTTAGGACACCATCACCATTACCGATGATGCGTATGTACCACGTACACTTACTTGCCGGCTCACACACATCTTCATCGGTAATTGCCATGTCACGTACACTTAGAAAATACTATTACATTGACATAGCTTGTTAGCTAATAGTTTAGATATGATATTAGCGTACTTGCCTTATATGCTAGTTTAGACATTGTAGTTATTACCTGCTACTTCATGCATACTGTTATTCATTGTTATGCCGCATTCATGGATGCTCATGCATATATTCACTATTTTACGTTAGATTCGGATTTCCATTAGATTTTCTGGATTTGGGGGGAAACCGTAAAACTTATACAAACTTCTTCTCTCTCTCTTTTTAAATGAAAAGCGCGGTTTTCCCATGATGTATGAGTCGTCCACCATGAGTTTGCTGATGGATTTCGAGACCCGATTCGAGAAGACGGATGAACCGTTTCGGGTACATGGTGGACCCGGCAAGGTACCCCGTGGCAAGAAGCGCGTAATGATGACGATGTGAGCCTGGCAGGGGAGAACTACCTACCGGTGATTTTACCCAACGCGTCGGATATCCGAAGGATACCTTCGTGGTCTTGAGATTGATGGTAGGGGCCGGTCTGGACTGACGGTGCCCTAGATAGTGAGATTGATATACAGAGATTTTGAAATATTGAGGTACAGAGATTGCGACACAGAGATATCGAGAGATTTGGATACTTGTTTTGTGTCGATACTAGGCACTGTTTATGCTGATTTCATTTATGATACCTCGTTTTTAAAAAGATATAGAAATCTCACTAATTTATGACAGCAGTTTTCATCAGTACATGCATTCTGTTTCATGCATTCATACATCATCCATATGATATATTGCTACCTGAGGCACTGACACAGGCACATGGGATTACACTTGGGTTAGATATTTACCCTAGCCATTGTTATAGGCTGCAGATTTTATATTTGAGGATTATATATTATGATCGTATGACCTAGGATTGCGTCATACATGCGAATCCTGTTCGTAGATGTATTCTACTCACGAGTTGGCAACCCACCCCCGTTGTGCCACAGTTTCTTGCAGGTTTTGCCGTACAGGTATCATTACGGCTTTGCTAGCACTACTTCCATTTCCGGGTGACTTGCTAGTAGGTGGGTTATTTGTATCGTACCCATCATCATACCTTGTATATTATTATTATTTTGTTGTATCTAGAAGTTCCATCAGCCAAACATGTATTTATTTTGAGATAGAGACCAGTGATGTTATTCTTTCGACCTTAGAGTCGCGCGTTATATTTCTGTGGATTTCTTGTGGTTTTGAGTTTCCTTTTGAGTTTTGATCCTCGCCCTTGGCGTTGTATATTATATTACTTGTGTGATTGTGACCGTCGATTGACGAAGAGCTAGCTCCCGCTTGGGGATGCCTTTTATTGATTTCGTATACTATTCATGTTGTATCCCGTTTGGGGGCCAGTATTTACAAAGGAGACTCTGCCGAAATTTTCAAGAAATATTTGATATTTTAAAAAACGCATAATTCGGCTTATGCTAATAAAACTACTTGATTTAAATTGGTTTTTCCTTCACTCTACTACTTTTCTTTGTTTGGATTTCTGGGTTTTCGGCTTACTTAGATTACGTACGTCTCAAGACGTTTCGTAGTTTAAGTGTCGGTCATGTTCCGTACTTTCGGGACGTGACAGTTCGACTCTCTATGGCTGAGATGCCTGGGACCAGAAGAAGCAAGGAGAGTCGTCCAAGAAACTCACGACGGACTCTGCGGTTCTCATCAAGCCGGGCCAAAGATGAAGCTGAAGATCAAAGGATGGGCTATTATTGGCCCACGATGATTCAGGATTGTCTCGAATACGCAAAACAATTCCACTTATGCCAAATTCATTGGGAATTCATCCACCAGCATCCAAACCCGCTACACCCAATAGTGACTAGTTGGCCGTTCGAGATGTGGAGACCGACATAATTGGGCCCATAGAACCAGCATTGTCCAAAGAACATCGGTTCATACTAGCGACAACTGATTAATTCTCCAAGTGGGCAGAAGCAGTACCGCTAAGAGAAGTGAAGACGGAGAATATTCTCCATTTCTTCAAGACACACGTCATCTATCGGTTTGGCACTCCACGACGGATTATCTCTGATAACGGGCCGGCCTACAGAAGTCACAGAATCAGCCGCTTCACACAACAGCATAATATAGACTGGAGGTACTCTTTGGCCTACAATCCCCGAGCTAACGGTCTGGCTGAGGCTTTCAACAAGACCTTGACAAAGATCATGAAGAAGACGGTGTCCAAAAATAAGAAGGACTGGCACGAGAGACTGCATGAAGCTCTCTGGGTGTATCGTACCACGTTCAAAACGGCCACAAACACAACGCCGTATGCATTGGTATTCGGCACTGAAGCAGTACTCCCCTTGGAGATTGAGCTACCCTCCATACGAGTGGCGGTTCATTACGAGCTAACAGACGAAGAGAATGCTCATCTTCGGCTTAAGGAGCTCGACGCCCTTGACGAAACCCGGCTCATGGCGCAGCAAAACTAGGAGACTTACAAAGCAAGGATGACGCACTCATACGAGAGATTGACTAGTCCGAGAACATTCTGCCAAGGTGAACTCGTGCTAGTGGTCAAGAGACCTATGATCCCCAATCGTGCCAAACAGGGGAAGTTCGAGCCGAATTATGACGGCCCGTACATCATAGACAAGGTCTACCAAGGTGGGGCTTACTTGCTCATGAATATGCATGGCGAAAGACCCTTCAGGTCAATAAATGGTCGGTTCTTGAATAAATACTACGCCTGACCGAAACATCTGTAAACTTCTACAAACCGCAGCATCCTAGGGCTGACGCAAAAAAAATTTAAAAAAAATAATAATAAAATAATTAAAAAATGGTACATCCATAAGCGAGATGGACACGGATGAAAATCCGAAAAGGCTCCGTGAGTAAAAATAGCAGAGCTACCGGCGAGTTTGTGAAAACCCGAAAGGGAGCAGACTCATAAAAAATTCATGCACACTTGTGAGGTCCTCTCGACCTTGTAAGGAGAAAATACCTGCGTGAGATCCTTACGACTCACAAGGGGAGTAGCACACTTAGGGATCCCCATGATTCCTAAGGAGAAGTTACACTTATGAGATCCTCACGACTCGTAAGGAGAATTCCCCTATGAGACCCTCACGGCTCATAGGATTCAAAAGCCTTAAGCAACAGGGATCTGAACCTGTTCTTAAGCGGTCATACACCCCAATATTGCCCTACAAGCGTTTCAATATTGACCCTTGTATACAATTCACGGGCATGAATAAATATTTCCCCAACAGAGTCCCACCAGCAACGAGGGATATCCTCACATGGTGAACGATCCTTGTAAGTCCTCTCGACTTATAAGGAGAAAACACTCTTGTAAGATCCTTACGACTTATAAGAGAAACATACACTTAAGAACCCTCATGATTATTAAGAAGAAAACGCACTTACGAGATTCTCACGACTCGTAAGGAGAAACATCTTTATGAGACCCTTACGGCTCATAAAGTCAAAAGCCTTTGTCGACACGATCTTAACCCGGTTTACTAAACCACCTTTGTTCGAACCGACAAAGGCAAATGATGATTCGCTCTTGGCCATATCCCAGTTGTAGCGATACAAATGTCTAAATCGGTATCAAATTCCAAGTCTAAACTCGCGATAAAAATCAGCGAGCCAAAAATGCATAGCCGAAATGATGGGGCAACTTGCAACAAAATCGGTAAGTAAAATATATGCATACAAAAATAGCCGAAATGATTGGGCAACTTGCAATAAAAAGCAACGAGTAAAAAGGAAAAAACAGCCGAAATGATTAGGCACCGCAAAAAATAGCCGAAATGATTGGGCAATCACGACTTTCGCGATACAAAAAGCTGAAATGATAGAGCATCGCGGAAAGAAAACAAAAAAAATACATATAAAATGAAACTTTTGCCCTGCAGGTAAGTCCATACTGACCCCTGTATACAATCCATAGGCATAAACGAAAAGAGAACCACATGTCCCAACAAACTCTATCAAAGCGAGAGTCAGGTCTCAGCGGCAATATCTGCATCGCAGAAGACCAGCAATGGCGTTCCTCCTCATGCCAGCAGGACACGGACGCAACACTACCAATCGGAGCTACGGCAAAGTCCCCAGTTCCAAGACTCTGCGGTTCACAGACAACCTAGAGTCAACCCTAACACCGTAGAAAACGGGAAAAAGTCAACCCCGACACCGTAGAATACGGAGAAAGTCGATCCCGACAACGTAGAAAACGGAGAAAGTCGATCCCGACACCGTAGAAAACGGAGAAAGTCGATCCCGACACCGTATAAAATGGAGAAAGTCGATCCCGACACCGTAGAAAACGGGGAAAGTCGATCCCGACACCGTAGAAAATGGAGAAAGTCGATCCCGACACCGTAGAAAACGGAGAAAGTCGATCCTGACACTGTGGAAAACGAAGAAAGTCGACCCCAACACCGTAGAAAACGGAGAAAGTCAACCCCGACACCGTAGAAAACGGAGAAAGTCGATCCCGACACCATAGAAAATAGAGAAAGTCAACCTCGACACTGTAGAAAACGGAGAAAGTCAACCCTTGACCTCCCCATCGGAGCAATGCTTCGATTCGAAAACAAGTCAACTCACCAACCACTTACGAGTCCTCTCGACTTGTAAGGGAGAAAATTCTCTTGTGAGATGCTTATGACTTTCAAGAGAAAACGCACTTACAAATCCTCACGATTCTTAAGGAGAAAATACACCTACGAGATCCTCACGACTTATAGGGAGAAAAGACTTTATGAGACCCTCACGGTTTATAAAGTTGGAAAGTCTTAGGCAACAGATCCTCACCCTGTTTCCTAAGCCATCGCTACCCTATAAAGAGTTCAAGATGGACAGCTATCTACTATCTACAGGCCACATTTGCTAAAATCACATGCCAACAACACAACAGAGAAAAGAAAGCGATAGTCGGAGATAAAAAATGTGTCCTTTATTCATGAATTCAATTGAATACGAGCTACATCATATAAAATAAAAAATGAAATGAATACATGTTATTCATAAATTACAGTCGATACAAAGACGACTATTGATAAGGAGGCAATTTTAGCAAATCAGCAAGCCGCTCACGCACTCCTCTCAGCTCCTTTTCATGATCAGCCGTCGCGGCCAGCTCCACTTCGACTCGTGCCCGTTGCTGCAAACAGGATGAAAGTTTCTCATCGATTTCCCGCTGAGCTGCCTCACGACTCTACGCATCCCGTTCAGCGAGGTCGAGCTTCTGCCTCAGCGTTAGCCTGTCAGAAATACATCGTAGGAGGCCCTCATAGATAGCTTTCAGCTGTGCAGCATTCGCGTCAACCTGGGTGCGCAGCCGGGCAGATTCGCCTGAAGCCTCCTCACGTTCCTTCCGCCTCAAGGTCGCCTCTTGTTCGAAATGGCGGAGGAAGGGAACGCTCTGCTCAACCCATGCAGCCCGCTGGGAGTTCAAAGCCAACACTTCCAGAGTGGGACGCCTAAGCTCAATCTCATACAGACAGGCCTCGATCTTCCTACAGTAGTTAACCCAAGACTCGACGACGCCCTCGCTGTGGAAGTTCACGAGTATCTCCAACATGAGATTAACCACGGCAGCAAAATCTGCAGCAGATGCGAAAGCCTCGGCGTCAAGATCCTCGACGAACTCGCTTAACATTCGCAGGCTATTCGCAGCACCCCTGGAAGATGGGTGTTTAACAAAGGGCCCTGCCGGCATTGGAATTCGAGACTCGAAGGGAGCTGGAGTCGGTGCAATTGCTGCAAAACAAATCATAGTCAGATGTCAGCTCAAGAGATAAAGAAAATACACGAGCAATGGAGTCTACTATACCGGCTGCGACAGGTGGCAAAGTTGGGAGTACCGGAGGCGCGAATATTCTCTCGTCCTCTCCTCCAATCTGTAACGCTGCAATCAATTCAAAGAATAATTAGCAACGACATGGTTGCCCATAAAAGAAAGGAAAGGATGTCGATTAAAAAACTATAGTCACCGACACCAGCTGGCAGGACGACTTCTGACTGGAAGGAGAAATGTGGATTCAACACCTGATACAGATGGTCAAAAAGGACTCCTACAAGGTTGTAACAATACGATGTCAGTACAAAGAGTATATTACCCACAATGAAACCGATAAGTCGCAAACATATACCTTCCAGCACTCCAAACGACATGGGAGAAGGCAATGGAACAACAGCCGTCACGGCGGCGACCAGAGGCGCTTCAGATGGCACAATCTCCGCATTCACTGCACCTACACTCAAAACGAACAAAACGTCATCAGATAGGGCTGAACGGGATCAAAAGATAAAAAGAAAACGGTGACCCAAGATCTCAGAACGGTTGGATTACTAGGCGCAGCGTCGAGAGCATCATTAGGCGCGGCGGCTTCTTCGCTCTCCTCCACTGGAATAGTTTCTGCGCCCGTGGCCTCATCCCCTGATTCGACAAGGGCCGTCAAGATGCTTGCGACGCCTGCCGATATCAGGGAACCACAAGGAGAAAGAGCGACGGTTTGGGAAATCCCAGACTCCCGAGAGAGAGTAGCCGCTTCGGGCTCTGTGGTCGTCGTTTTCACACCTACCACCTCATCGCCAATACTTGGCCCTGCAAGATAGAGCATATCAGAATTTGCGGATCAAGTAAAAATGAAAAGGCCGAGTTACCTGGCAATGGATTCTCAGTTGACTCCCGAGCCGCGCACATGACCTGTCTATGAGCGATAGACAGGGCAGCTGGAGCATCCTCTGGAGGAATAGCGACAGATGGGGTGGTGCTTGAACCTGCACCCACAACCAAGCTGACATCACGTTCTCTCGCCGCACGCTTTCTACGCTTCTCGTCGGCCTTGGCAGTGAGAAGTGATCTCCTCAAGACCTCCGTCAAAGGGACGTCATCGTCCGAACCGGGAGCTGCCTCTGGAGCCATTACGGCGTCCGTCATCGGCTACTTAAGCGAAGCCACTTGAGGCAATACTGGTGGAGCCGGGGCCTCAGCAACCGGCTTTGGAAGTGTCGCCGCATCACCATGCGGGATCGGAACCGCACTCGGGATAACCTGAGTCAAGTTAGTTCCTGCGATAAGATGAAAAGGAAGGGTCAAACCATGAATAAAGAAAAAGGGAATGAAGGCACAACGAGCTGAAGTATAGCAAGGCCCAAAGAAGCACGGAGCCTCTCTTCCTCTTCGAAAGTCTTGAGGGAAGCCGTGAGAGCCTCTTCGGCGGAGATACCTGTTAAAGAAGAAAGCGTCATTCAAAGCATAATAATAAAAAAATATAACCATGGAAAGATACGACTGAATTCTACCTGACTATGCAATGGTGATCAGTGCTGCTTCATCGCGAGCTAGTTGCTCGGAAACCGCAATGGCAGCCTCTAGATTGGTATCATCCGGCGCAATGAATAAACCCTCATTGGTCCCGTATTTGCTTAAGCCCTCGCTGTAAGGAGCATGTGGCTCCTGGACGAATATGACGTCGGCAGAAAACAACAACTTTTTCTTCTTTTGCGAGCGGCCGCCGGTAACTGGCTACAGGAGCTTGCGCTTCATGGGCAACTTTGGGCAACGAGTCCCGATCTCCGTACCCACGCCATAATCGGGAGACGCTGCAGCCACCGCTTCTACAGGCGCTAGAGGTAGAGACTTATCAGAAAAGGCGCGCGGGACCACAGCCGCAGTAGCTTCTCTTAGGGGAGGACGAACGATAGTCTGTCGCTTCAAGGGAACGGTTGGATTACCCGCTGGGACAGCACCCTTACGATGAAGCAATAATCGTTTTTCTTCCCTGATAACAGCGCCCATCACATGCTGGTACCACGCCACGTACACATTCAAAGCTTTCGGAACGCAGCTTGGCTGGCTGATAGAGAAGTTAGACCCGGTATTTAGCCGCATGAAATGGTGCAGAGCACTACGGATACCTTCCTCTGTAGCAGTAGGCTCAGCTAAAAAGGCTTCAGGCGGGACACCCTGATTATAGCTTGATTGTTGAGCAAAATGGTACAGGTTGTATCTCATGAACAGCGCCGCATCGTTCTGCCTAAACACTAAAAAGCTCGGCCTGATTGAATATAAGTGAAGAATCTCCCGAGCTTTCAAGGTAAAAACCCCATCTTTGAAGGTGTCCCACAGTGGCTGCACTGTCTTAACGGATTCCTTGCCGATAGTTATGACCTTATCGACGAAGGTCATGCCATCCCCAACCATACGCGGGCGAAGAATCATACCCCGAGCCTCTCGCTGAGTCGGTTCCAAAGCGGAAGCGTCAACCAGCTGCATAACCTGAGGAAAGTTATAACCTTCGTAGAAACGGGGCCGCTTGTGAACTCCAAAAGCGCCAAGCACATGCAGCTCAAACCACGAAGTGAAATAATGCATCGGGAGGTTTACGGGCTGCACCCCCGGTTGAGTGGTGTCTGCCACCAAGCTAAGGCCATGATACAAATGAGCCAGCCCAGCAATCCCAATGGCAACCTGCGTCCCTTCAACCATTCGATAAGCCGGGTAGAAAACGGTCGGCCTCATGTAGCGAGGGTGCATGGGGAGCGCAAACCAGCTTAACCATAACCAAGGAACTCTAAAAAGAATGCCTTTTCGTCGATGTCTTGAGCGGCGAGTTCTGCAAAGGGGACATCCACGGCGTTTGGGAGGAAGAAATTCTTTTGATCTGCTTCCGCTGTCGGCCGGCTATCCAAGCCAAAACCGAAAGGATCGTCGAGCTTGGCAAACTTCGCACTTTGTTTCGACAAGACTTCCGGGCGATTAAATACGTAAAGCTGACCCCGTGGCTTCCGGATTCGAGAAACAGGCTCTTGTAAATATTTAACACCTTGATCAAGCTTGGGAATCGGTGCTGAATGGCATTCTCTGGGGTCAAACCAATCACTACTGATCGAGTAGAGAAAATGTACTCGTCAGGGGGTAATATCTCCTCATAATGTTCCCCTCTGACAGGAAAGCCGGAGATCTCTGCGAACTCCTCTAAAGAGATTGAATCTTCCCAATCTAATAGAAGGAAGGTGTGAGTTGGAACGTTCCATTGTTCCAAAAAAGCTTTAACCCATCATACAGGGGGCGTGGAATACTGGAAGAGAGAAGCATAAATCGCGGGATACAACCCGAGCTTCAGCAGCTGCGATTTCATGGCCAATAAGATGTATCGAGCCCACTGTAGATATCCGGCTGAATGGCGGAGAGTCAAGCCTACATGTATGGCTGTCCCCAAGGGCGCGACCTGCCTTGACATATAGTTCGCCCCAAGATATCCAAAGCCATTGGAGGCTGTACGGGTATTGCAGCCATAGAGGGCTGAAGGCAACCCTCCGAAGTCCAGTTGACTTCCTCAACATCATAGTTCACTGAGGGTGAGTCAGCATAATGGATCGCTGAAATGGGCTCCGAGGGTGCTGCGCAAGAAAAGCTACGCCAACCCCTGATGATCTGATTGTACTACGACCCCCATAGATGAAGAGATTTCTGTTCTGGGTCCTGATCTTTGATTAGTGCAAAAACTTTTCGGTCTACGGGCGCGTTAGCGAATGCGCTCTCCGGACGAACGAAGGGAAAAGAAGTGTCGAAAGATACAGTACCTGCGCGAAAAAGAACAAGAGTTAGCTGTCAAGGCTACAGTGAAAATTCTGACACTTGGTACTTTGAATTTGTACCACACTGCAATGCAGTGGAAAGGGACCAAAGGGGACCCACAAAATCAAGGTGGCGGCTCATCATTGATGAGATAGTCACTCATTAAATAAGAAATCCTAAAAAGATTCTCATTTAATGAGAGGCCCCTCGGGTCAAGGAGTTAAACTCCTCGAGAGCAATGCTCTGCAGACAAGAGTGACATCTGTCAACTCTAATCATGAGAGAAATAAAATTACTTAGAAAATTTTAAGAGCTATGCTCTGTGAAGACGATGGAATCATCCATCAAAACCCAGAAAAAGCAAAGCTTTACTGAGTTAAAACTCCGAGATCTTTAAGATCTGCAAAATGAACTCTAAAAGTTCTTCATTAATGGGTTAAGAAACCCAAAAAAAGATCTCTTTTGATCTATGATCTAAGAAGAGCAAAGCTATGTTGAGAAACCCTAAAAATCTATATGATTTGAGAAAAGCAATGCTCTGTTAATGTGTGAAACCCTAGATTATGAAATAATCTCTTCAAAGATTTGATGTTTACCTAAATTTTTGACAGGGTTCTGACTCTAAGAGAGTTCTTAAGGCAAACAGCGTAGCTCTGAAGAGAGAATAAAATTCTCAAGAATAAGAAAACAAGAAGATGAACAAAGGTCATCTCAAAGGGGCCAAAGGCCCTATTTATAGGCAGGGGAAGTCGATTCAACTTCCAAGTTGATTTAACGGTGGAAAGGCTGCCACCGCTGCACTCACGTGGAAGCCACATGAGCGCAACGGTGGAGGGGCATTTGTTTCCCCAAATCAGAGCAAAGCTCTGTTCAAAATTTAAAATTTGAAATGAGGTAGCGCTTCATAAAAGCGCTAACGCCAAGAGCGCCAGCGCTAAGAGTCAAAGACTCTGAGGCAACGCCTCAAGTGCAAAGCACGAGAGCGCTCGCGCCAAGTGCGCCAGCGCTAAGAGTCAAAGACTCTGAGGCAACGCTCACGTGCAAAGCAGGAGAGCGCTGCGCCAAGAGCGCCAGCGCTAAAGACTCTGAAGCAGCGCTAACGTGCAAAGCACGAGAGCGCTCGCGCCAAGAGCGCCAGCGCTAAAAACTCTGAGGCAGCGCCTCACGTGCAAAACACGAAAGCGCCAAGTGCTAGAACTAAATGTTCTCCACCATTGGATTAAAGATCCAACTGAGATGAATAAATCATCAAATTACAGAATTCAATTCTGTTGAGGAAATACTCCTCAAATCTTTCCAAAAAAAAAAGATTGTACTCTGTAAATCAGAGCACCGTTGGATCAAAGATCCAATGGTGAATAAAAATCACCAAGATACAGAATAAGTTTTGTATGGGAAAATACTTTCCCAATTTTGTTAATAACAAGAAAACTATCTTCTGTAAAACAGAAGCCCTTGGCTTAAAGATCCAACGGTGGGAAACATTCCCCAAATTATTCAGAAATCTCTCAATGAGAGATTTTCTTAACTGATTTAACAAATCAGCCTCCCCTATATAAAGGACCCAAGACTTCAAGTCTTGTAGAGAAAAACATCCCTATAAGTTTCAAGTTTTCAGAAAAGAAAAAGAGAAGAGCAAGCTCTAAGAAGAAGAACCTTCTTCAAGGTAAATAAAAAGAAGAGAGATCATAGCATCTTTTGATAAAAAAAATAAGAACTTAGTTCTTTTTCTAGATCACATATCTATAAGACAAAGTCTTTCACAAAAATAGAAGAGTTCATAACATCTCTTCATAAAAAGAAGAACTTAGTTCTTAGATCCATGAGACAAAGTCTCTCATAAAGAAAAACAAAAAGGATCATAGAAAAACTTAGTTCTTAGATCCATGAGACAAACTCTCTTATAAACGAGAATTTAATTTTCAGAGCGCAGAACTAACCAGAACTGCCAAAGAAGCGCTTCAGCGCTCCAAGTCTGGCGCTCAGCGCCAAGCGCACCACGTGCTCCTCACGTGTGCGCTATTTCAAAAGAAGCGCTTCAGCGCTCCAAGTATGACGCTAAGCGCCAAGCGCACCACGTGCTCCTCACGTGTGCGCTATTTCAAAAGAAGTGCTTCAGCGCTCCAAGTCTGCCGTTCAGTGCCAAGTGCACCACGTGCTTCCCACATGTCGCTATTTCATAAGAAGTACCTTAGCGCTCCATGTCTGGCGCTCAGCGCCAAGGGCACCACGTGCTCCTCACGTGTGCGCTATTTCATAAGAAGTGCCTTAGCGCTCCAGGTCTGGCACTCAGCGCCAAGCGCGCCATGTGCTCCTCACGTGTGCGCTGAGGGAATACAAAGTGTTCTTTAAATAAAGCCCAGCGCCATAAAAAGTGTTCAACACTCAGTAAAAGACAAAAGAGAAAGGGGTGTCAGAACCCAAATCAATGCTCAGTATTGTTAAATAAAAAAGGGACTGAGCCCAAATAAATGTTCAACATTTTATTCAAAACAAAGTAGGCTGAGCCCAAGTTGGCTACAAATCTCTAATTCAGATCAACTGAGCCCATGTGCTCATAATATTTTTAATTGGCCTTGGTCCCAAACCTGACTATAAATCTCTCAACCAATATCGGTTCAAGGGTACATCTCTTCATACCTCTGATACATGTCGTTGTAATTCTTCAACGTTTCCAGAGAGATGGAAGGTCCCGATAACCAAAAAACTTTTGGCGCATCCTTAAATTCTGAAACCAAAATACCAAACTATGATGTCTTCAAACCAGACTATGATGTCTTTAAACCGGACTATGAGGTCCTTAACCTCATGGACTATGATGTCCTTAAACTTTACGGACTATGAGGTTCTCAAACTCATGGACTATGATGTTCTTAAACTTTACGGACTATGATGTCATTAAACCCAATGTACCATGACGTCCCTAAACTCATGGACTATGACGCCCTTAAACTTTACGGACTATGAGGTCCTTAAACTCATGAACTATGATGTTCTTAAACAGTGGACCGCAATGTCCTTAAACTAAAACGATAGAGTCCAAATACTCTATCGTTGGATCTAAATGATTCCAAAATCCTGCTGAGTAGATCTTAGTCTAAAATTAGACTAACGTATCCTCAACAAACGTTTAAGTTGATTTTAATCTCAATGAGATTAACGATCCTTAAACCCAAACTAAACACAAATCTAAGAAATAAGGATTTGGACTAATCCACACCCTACGGGCGACGACATAAATTAGTCTCCGTATACAATCCACGGGCAACCAAAAAATAAAACAAACACACACGACATGAAGTGGCCATCTGGAGAAGGAGAAAGTAGTTACCGCGATGCGGTAGCGTAATTAACTGCAGAGGCTTGCGCCTGCAGGGAAGAGAGTCCCCACAATAAAAAAAAAACCTCACAATGAGGGGGAATCTAACGAAGTCTGCTACATCGACCGCATCTGTCTAAACCCCCGATGCATGGTGCCATAAATCAACTTGGCATCTTTGGAGAGGTGGACGGATAAAACCAAATAGCATCTGCCCCCAAAATTCAGGCCAGACGTCCCAACGTCCCGGTCGCGTCTTTAGGCGGAGAAAAAACGCTTTTGTTGATCTCTAGGCTGTGGCTGCTGCCGTCGAGACTTGGAACTAGGGACTCTGCCATGGCTCCGAGGTAGTCTCTAGGCTGTCTGTAAACCGTCGAGATTTGGAACTAGGGGACTTTTCCGTGGCTCCGAGGTAGTCTCTAGGCTGTCTGTGAACCGTCGAGATTTAGAATTAGGGGACTTTGCCGTGGCTCCATTTTGCTGACGTCGTATCTGCTTCTGGTTGGAACGAGAAGAAGAACGTTGTTGCTGATTTCTAGGCTGTAGTTGTAGCCATTGAGATCTGGCTTCCCTTTGACGGAGCCTAATGGGACAATATGGTTCTCTTTTCGTTTGTGCCCATGGATTGTATACAGGGGTCAATATGATCTCACCTGCAGAGCAAAAATTTAATTTCATTTTTTTATTTCTTTCCGTGATACTCTATCATTTCAGATTTTTATATCGCGAAAGCCGCGATTGTCCAATCATTTCGGACGAACGGGAAGGAAGTGTCAAAAGACATAGTACCTGCGCGGAAAAGAATAAATTTTCAGCCGTCAATGCTACAAATCAAGTTCGGTACTTGGTACTTTAAATTCGTACCACACTGCAATGCAGTGAAAAGGGACCAAAGGGGACCCACTTAATCTTGATGATAGTTCATCATTAATAAAAAAAACAGTCTCATCATTTGATGAGACTGTCATTAAACGAGAAAATCCTCAAAAGATTCTCATTTAATGAGAACTTCTCGGACCGGAAGTAAATCTCCCATTGAGAGCAGCGCTCTATAACAGAGTGACATCTGTCAACTCTGATGATGAAAGGAATAAAAATTCCTCAAGAGCCTTGCTCTCTAAAAATGATGGAATAACCCATCAGAAAACTTAAAATAAATTTTTTTAATGAATTAAAATTCTGAGATGTTTAAGATCTATGAACAAACTCTAAGAGTTTTCATGAAAGATTAATAAATCTATATGATTTGAAAAGAGCAAAGCTCTGTTGATGGGTTAAGAAACCCTAAGAAAGATCTAAGATCTAACAAGAGCAAAGCTCTGTTGAGAAACCCTAAAAAAGGTTTTCTTGAAGATCTATGATCTAAGGAGAGCAAAAGCTCTGTTAATGGGTGAAACCCAAGTTTATTGACTAATCTCTTTAACGATTTGATCTTTTACCTAAAAAATTGACAGAGTTTTGTCTTTAAGAGAGTTCTTAAAACAGAGAGCTATACTCTAAAGGAGAAATTGATTCTCAAAAAACAAGAAAGAAGATGAACAGAAGTCATCTTAAGGGCCAAAGGCCCTATTTATAGGCACTGAGAGCCGTTTCAACTTCAAAGTTGATCTAATGGTGGAGATGCTGCCATCGCTGCACTCACGTGTGAGCCACGTGAGCGCAACGGTGGGGGGCATTTGTTACCCCCAATCAGAGAAAAACTTTGTTCAAGTTTTCAAAATTTGAAATGAGCGGCGCTTCAAAAGAGCGCCAGCGCTCTGAAGCAGCGCATACATGCAAAGCACGAGTGCGCTAGCGCAAAGAGCGTCAGCGCTCTGAAGCAGCGCTCACGTGCAAAGCATGAGTGCGCTCGCGCTGGAACTAAATGTTCCCCATCGTCAGATCAAACATCCAATAAAAATGATAAATCATCAATTGACCAGAATGAAATTCTGTTAAGGAAAAATTCCTCAAAATTTTTCCAAACAAAAAGATTGTGCTCTATAAATCAGAGCACCGTTGGATCAATGATCCAATGGTGATTAAAAATCACTAAAATACAGATTAAATTCTGTGTGGGGAAAGATTTCCCAATCTTGTGAAAAACAAGAAGATTGCCTTCTGTAAATCAGAAGCCCTTGGATCAAAGATCCAACGATGGGGAAATCCCCAAATCAATTGGAGAAAAAATCTCCTTAACTGATTGAACAAATCAGCTTGCCGTGTATAAAGGCCCTAAGACTTCAAGTCTCACATAGAGGAACCCCCCTATAAATTTTGAGAAATCTCAGAAAGAAGAGCAAGCTCTCGGTAGAAGAACTTTTCTTCAAGGTAAAAAAAAAAGATAAGAAAAAATCTCATTAAAGAAGAAGAACATAATTTTTCTCGCAGATCATAGATTTATAAGACTAGGGTCTTTTTACAAAAAGAGATTATGAACATCTCAATATAAAAAAGGGGAGAATAATTCAATTCTCTTAGGATCACAGATCCATAAAGGCAAACCCTTTCACCAAAATAAGAGATTGAAATATCTTCTATAAAATAAGAACTTTGTTCTTAGAACCTTGAGACAAAGTCTCTTATAAACGGGAATTTATTTCTCAGATCATAAAACTGATCAGAAGCACTTCTGCGCTCTTGGAATGACGCACATCGCCAAGCGCACCACATGCTCCTCACGTGTGCGCTACTTAACAAATAGCGCTTTGCGCTCATGGACTGGCGCTCAGCGCCAAGCGCACCACGTGCTCCTCACGTGTGCGCCACCGAACAAATAGCGCTTTACGCTCATAAACTGGCGCTTTGCGCTCATTGACTGGCGCTAGCGCCAAGCGCGCCACGTGCTCCTCATGTGTGCGCTATATCACAGAAGCCCTTTACGCTCATTAACTGGCGCTAGAGCCAAGCGCGCCACGTGCTCCTCTCGTATGCGCTATATCACAGAAGCGCTTTGCGCTCATTAACTGGCGCTAGCGCCAAGCGCGCCACGTGTCCCTCATGCGTGCACTGATAGAACATAAATTGTTCTATAAATAAAGCCTTAGAGCTATGATAAATGCTCAGCATTCAGTAAAAGACAAAAATATTGTCAGAACTCAAATCAATGCTCAACATAGTCAAATGTTTAACATTTTAACTGAATGGGCCGAGCCCAAGTTGGCCACAGAACCCTCATTCAGATTAATTGAGCCCATATGCTCATAAATCTCAGATCTTAGTCCCAATTGGACTACAGATCTCCCAACCAAAATCGGTTCAAGGGTACATCTCTTCACTCCTCTGATATTTGTCGTTGTAATCATTCAACGTCTTCAGAGAAGTGACGGGTCCCGACAACCAGACATTCCATAGACTGTGGGGTCCTTAAACCCATGGACTATGATGTCCTTAACCTTGGACTGTGGGGTCCTTAAACCCATGGACTATGATGTCCTTAACCTTGGACTGTAGGACTATGATGTCCTTAACCTCGAACTGTGGGGTCCTTAAACTCATGGACTATGATGTCCTTAACCTCGGACTGTGGGGTCCTTAAACCCATAGACTATGATGTCCTTAACCTCGGACTGTGGGGTCCTTAAACCCATGGACTATGATGTCCTTAACCTCGGACTGTGGGGTCCTTTAGCCCATGGACTATGATGTCATTAACCTTGGACCGTAACATCCTTAAACTAATTATGGACCGCAAAGTCCCTAAACTAAAACAATAGAACCAAAATGCTCTTTTGTTGGATCTAAATGATCCTGTTAAGTTAATCTTAGTCTAAAATTAGACTAACGTATCCTTAACAAATCATTAAGTTGATCTTAGTCTAAAATTAGACTAACGTATCCTTAACAAACATTTATGTTGATCTTAGTCTAAAATGAGACTAAGGCATCCTTAAACCCAACCCCAAACCCAAATCTAAGAAAATACGGATTTGGACTAATCCACGCCCTACGGGTGACAACATAAATTAGTCTCCGTATACAATCCACGGGCAACCAAAAACAAAACAAACACCCACGACACGAAGTGACCATCTGGAGAAGGAGAAAGTGTTTACCGCGATACGGCAGCGTAATTAACTGCAGGGGCTTGCGCCTGCATGGAAGAGCGTCCCCACAATCAAAAACCCCTCAACGAGGGGGAATCTGACGAAGTCTGCTATATCGACCGCATCCGTCTAAACCTTCGATACACGGTGTCATAAATCAACTTGGTATCTTCGGAGAGGTGGACGAATGGCATCAAATAGCATCTGCCCTCGAAATTCAGGCTTGACGTCCCAATGTCCCGGTCGCGTCTTTCGGCGGAGAACAGATTTTGGTACGCCCGGTGGGACATTTTCCTCTTTCCACTCCACACTTCGTGTGTCGTGTTTTTCCCGTGATCAGATAATCGCTGTGTGTATATTTGTGGTTGCCTTTAGGGGAGTGGATACTGAAGTCGGTGCTTCGTCTCTATGAAGAATGGCGTTTGTTCCTACCTTAGCAACACAGGCTCTGTCATATCTGGTGGAGTCAAATACGGGCCACTTGCAGGCTCAAATCTCTGCAATCCGACTCTTCAAGAAATCAAAGGGCTTCTCTTTGGGTCGATGCTCCCACCTCCCACCCTCGGTGCCTCAACGCCGATGGAGGAAGCCCAGAGGAAGTCTGTCGTCCACAGGTGGGCTCCCCAAGAAGCAACTTTGCCGACGGAATCAGTTCTCAAACAACTGGCACATGCCAAGGACCAAGGTTGACACAGGGGGCAGAATATTCAAGCTCTCAAAGGAAACAGGGGGCAGGCTCGGCAAAATCCTGAAGCTAATCAAATCCCAGCCGTAAGAATCGGTCGACGTCGATATCAGCGTCATACAAAATGAGCTGGGGGCAGTTCTCCATATGGTCTTGTTTCAACCCCAGTGGTGAATGCTGTTGTTCCAACTGGGAACAGCTTCAAATTGTTGTGAAGGGTCAGACAAAGTTCTCCTACCGCAATATTGAAGAAATCTCCGCAGCCCATGGAGGTCCCACGAGAGCAGAAACCAGTTCGCTCCCTGAGACAACTTTCCTCATCTATATATAAAGTGTGGAAGCAAGTGAAGGGGACTCACCCCAAGATGGATCCTGATACAGCGGTTCCTCCAAAAACCAAAGCGGCTTTTCACAAAAAAGAGAGGCCCAATAAAGCTCAAGTGCCCGAAGCAAACTCCAAAGGTCAAAACTCCAAACACCCCAAGCCTGGGGGCATAGTAGTTCACATGGTCTATGCGGTGAATTCCAAATACGAAGTTCGAGCTTCTACTAGTCACCGACCTCAAACTCGATCCCTGACAAAAGTTCAACTGCAAACGTGAAAAGCTGCAGGATATGCTCGTTCAGGCGGAAGCAAACGCTAACCCTGAACCAAAACAAAGTCCCGCCATGAAAGTGCCAAGTCCATCGTTTGAAGAACATATGGACAAGCTAATAAGGGAAGCGGGTCAAAAGGTCCTGGATGACCATAACCATGAAATGGCCATTTACGAGAAAGCCAGGACACAGCGTCTCCTTCAGCAGGCTACGAAAAATGATGAAACCCTTCGTCGCCAGCCCGTCATACGGAAGACTCGACGCGGAGGCAAAAATAAACTGAAGAACGGAAAAAATGTTCGACAGCAGCAAAGCGGGTCCAAAAAGCCACGCGATCGAGAATTGGGCAGCCTGGATCCGTCACTTATAAAGAAGATGGGTCGAGCATATTCTTTTCCCCAAGACAAGACAAGGAAGATATTTGATCTTATCGTAAAACATCAGATGATGACACTTCCAGAGTCCAAGCACCCCGAGCAAGCAGGCGAGGTCTCTCACCCGGACTATTGCTCCTATCACCGAGCGATAGGACATCCTCTCGAAGACTGCTTCACATTCAAAGACTGGGTAGAAGACCAGTATCAGCAAGGCAGGTCCACTCTATCCAGCAGTTGGAGGGTAACCCCACCACAGAAGCATGAACCGAAAGCAGCACATGCAGCGGGAGTAGAGCCGGATCAACATCGGCCTTGGAAGCGATCCCGTACCTATCACGTGATAACGCTTTCAGGAGAAGGGGTACACAAGGATATGGTTGACCTCCCCTGGTGCTTCGAAAACGATGATAACGAGGTGATCTCAGAGTTTCCGCCGGCACCAAAAGAGATGGAAGATGGAATGCATACTACTGCAGATAATCTCAGAAAAATCGACTTGGGGACGAAAAATGACCTACGGCCGACGTTCGTCGGTGAGCTGTTGTCTGAAGAAAAGGTGGCTACGCTCAAGGATGTGCTCATGCAGTATAAATATTGCTTCGCATAGAATTATTCCGAGATGCCGGGATTAGATCCAGAAATAGCCATCCACAAATTGGCGATATCTCCGGATATCAAGCCAGTCAAACAAGCGCCAAGAAGAATGCAGCTCGAACTTGAAATGAGCATCAACGCCGAAGTCAAGAAGTTAATCGACTCCGGCTTTATCCAAGAAGTTCAGTATCTTGACTGGATCGCCAACATTGTCCCAGTGATGAAGAAAAATGGGATGGTGCGCATCTGCGTAGACTTTCGGGACCTCAACAAAGCATGTCCGAAGGATGACTTCCCCGTACCGGTTACCGAGCTGATGATAGACAACATGTCTACTCTCGAAGTTTTCTCCTTCATGGAAGGCTCATCGAGGTACAATCAAATAAAGATGCGTCCTGAAGACCAGAAGCATACCGCTTTCCGGACTCCCCTGGGAATATTCTGTTACAAAGTGATGCTTTTCGGCTTGAAGAACGCTGGTGCCACCTATCAGAGGGCTATGACGAAGATTTTCGATGACCTCATACATGAAGTCGTCGAATGTTATATTGACGACCTCGTGGTTAAAAGCAAATCGTACGAGGAACATTGAGAGCATCTGAAAATAGTGTTTCAGCGCCTTCGAAAATACAATCTGAAGATGAACTCTCTCAAATGCGCGTTCGGAGTTTCCTCGGGCAAGTTCCTAGGATTCGTCGTTTGACATCGAGGCATCAAGATAGACCCGTCGAAGATTAAGGCGATCATGGAGATGCCTCCGCCAAGAACTATGAAACAATTGCGGTCACTCCAAGGAAAGCTCGCGTATATACGGCGGTTCATAGCCAACCTTTCCGGCAAATGCCGTCCCTACAGTCACTTGATGAAGAAGGGAACCCCGTTCGTTTGGGGTCGTAAATGCCAAAGCGCACTGGACAAAATCAAGCAATACTTGCAGAATCCGCCGGTGCTGACCGCTCCGGTCAAGGGAAAGCCTCTCATTCTGTATACAACCGCCCTTGAGGGTTCTCTATACGCATTATGGGCACAAAAAAATGACCAAGGGAAGGAGAGGGCCCTCTACTATTTGAGTCGAGTTCTTCTTGGGGCCGAAAACAATTACTCCCCCATTGAAAAACACTGCCTGGCGTTAATTTTCGCGATAACGAAGCTCAAGCACTATGCGTTGGCTCACGAGGTCCACCTCATATCAAAGGTGGATTCTCTCAAATATTTGATGTCAAAATCCATACTAACAGGACGGCTCGCTAAATGGGCCCTACTCTTAATGGAATTCTCGGTGACATACCGACCTATCAAATCAGTGAAAGGCCAGGCCATTGCCGATTTCCTCGCTGAGCATCCGATACCTGCCGATTCTCCTTTGAACTGCGAATTGCCCGACGAGCACGTGTTTGACACGATCGATGGGGAGAAAGGATGGAGTGATACCCGATTGGAACTCTACTTCGACGGAGCATCTTCTATGAAGAAGCGAAAGCACAGCTCCCCTATAATCAAGTCTGGGGTGGGCCTCATCTTCGTGACTCCATAAGGAGGGGTAATGCGCTTTGCCTTCTCCTTAACAGAACAGAGGACAAAGAATGAAACCGAATATGAAGCTTTGATAGCAGGTCTTGAGATCGCTGTTGACATGGGAATCGAAAACCTCTTTATATACGGAGACTCCCAGATGGTCGTTAGTCAAGTAAATGGAAACTATCAAACGTGCAAACCAGAGTTGGTAAAGTAAGGTAAGAGAGTACAATAATTGCTGACTCATATACCTTCCTACGCCCTAGAAAGCATACCGCGAGTGGAGAATAGCAAGGCGGATGCGTTAGCCAAACTCGCTAAAGAACTGGTTGACGAAAACCTCGATGATGTGAGGATCGTTGTGCAAAGACGTCGGGTTCTTGCACCGACAGAAATAGCTCCGGAGTCATCTGAAAAGAAAGAAGCGACCAAAGAGACAGCCCTACAAATAAAAGACCGGGAAAAGGCTAAGGATTGGAGAGAAGTCTTTATAGACAACTTCAAATCCCATCAAACACCTGAAGATGCGTCCTCAAGACATCAGCTCATGAAACGAGCTCTTTCTTTCGCTTTCGTCAATGATACTCTATATAAGAGATCATTTGACTCTCTGTGGTTAAGATTCCTAGGACCTGAAGAAGCAAGGAGAGTCGTTCAAGAAATCCACGACGGACTCTGCGGCTCTTACCAAGCCGGGCCGAAGATGAAGCTGAAGATCAAAAGGATGGGCTACTATTGGCCCACGATGATTCAGGACTGTCTCGAATACGCGAAGCAGTGCTACTCGTGCCAAATTCATGGGGACTTTATCCACCAGCATCCAAATCCTCTACATCCAACGATGGATAGCTGGCCGTTCGAAATATGGGGAACTGAAATAATCGGGCCCATCGAACCGGCATCATCCAGAGGGCATCGGTTCATATTGGCGACAACCGATTATTTCTCTAAGTGGGCGGAAGCAATACCGCTAAGAGAAGTGAAGACGGAGAATATCCTCCATTTCTTCAAGACACACGTCATTTATCGGTTCGGCACTCCGCGACAGATTATCTCCGATAACGGGCCAGCCTACAGAAGCCACAAGATCGGTTGTTTCGCACAACATCATAATATAGACTGGAGATACTCTTCGGTCTATAATCCCCGAGCTAACGGTCTAGCTGAGGCTTTCAACAAGACCTTGACGAAGATCGTAAAAAAGACGGTGTACAAAAATAAGAAGGACTGGCATGAGAGACTGCATGAAGCTCTCTGGGCGTATCGAACTACGTTCAAAACAGCCACAAACACAATGCCGTATGCATTGGTATTCGGCACAGAAGCAGTACTCCCCCTCGAGATAGAGTTACCCTCTCTATAAGTGGCGGTTCACAACGAGCTAACCGACGAAGAAAATGCTCACCTTCGACTTGAAGAGCTCGACGCCCTTGATGAAACCCGGCTCATGGCGCAACAAAACCTGGAGTCTTATAAAGCAAAGATGACGCGCTAATACGAGAGATTGACTAGGCTGAGAACATTCCGCCAAGGCGAACTCGTGCTAGTGGTCAAGAGACCTATGATCCCCAATTGTGCCAAATGGGGGAAATTCGAGCCGAACTACGAGGGCCTGTACATCATAGACAAAGTCTATCTAAGTGGGGCTTACCTGCTCATGGATATGTATGGCGAAAGACCCTTCAGGCCAATAAACGGCCGGTTCCAAAAAAAATACTACGCCTGACGAGTCACGGCCTAGGTCAACGATAGATGACGATGCCTATGTCCGCTCTCTATCTTCCCAAGCTCAAACTCTATAAGTAGTATCCAGCGAAACCGTTGTCTCCAAAATGGCAACAACGGACCGAAATGTCCCTAAACTAACAGTAGACTGAAACGTCCCTAAACTAACAATGGACCGCAATGTCCTGAAACTAGCTACTGACCGAAACGTCTGTAAACTACTACAAACCGTAGCATCCCAAGGCTGACACAAAAAAATATTAAAAAAAGAGAAAACGGTATGTCCATAAGCGAGATGGGCACGGATGAAAACCCGAAAGAGCTCCGTGAGTAAAAACAGCAGGGCTACCGGCGAGTTTTGTGAAAACCCGAAAGGGCGCAATCTCGTTAAAAGACACTTGCAAGGTCCTCTCGACCTTGTGAGGAGAAAATACCTGCGTGAGATCCTTACGACTCACAAGGGAGCAACACACTTAGGAATCCTCACGATCCCTAAGAAGAAAATACACTTACGAGATCCTCACAACTCGTAAGGAGAACCCTCTTATGAGACCCTAACGGCTCATAGGATTCAAAAGCCTTAAGCTACAGGGATCTGAACCTGTTCTTAAGCCATCACATTTTCCAGATTGCCCTACAAGCGTTTCAATATTGACCATTGTATACAATCCACGGGCACGAATAAACATTTTCCCCAACAGAGTCCTACTATTGACGAGGGATATCTTCACATGGTGAACGACCCTTGTAAGTCCCCTCGACTTAGAGAAAATACTCTTGTAAGATCCTTACGACTTATAAGAGATCATACACTTAGGAATCCTCACGATTCTTAAGGAGAAAACGCACATGCGAGACCTCACGACTCGTAGGGAGAAACACCTTTATGAGACCCTTACGGCTCATGAAGTCAAAAGCATTAGTCGACAGGATCCTAACCCTATTTGCTAAGACATCTTTGTTTATATCGACAACGGAAAATGATGATTCGCTCCTGGCAATATCCTAGTTGTAGCAATGCTGATGCCTACATCGGTATCAAATTCTAAGTCCTTTCACGGCAAATGATGATTCGCTCCTGCCAATATTCCAGTCGTAGCGATGCTGATGCTGAGATTATCATCAAATTCCAAACTCAATACTCGTGATAAAAAATCAACAGGCCAAAAATGCATATGAAATAGCCGAAATGATGGGGCAACTTGCAACAAAGTCAGCAAGTAAAAATATATATGCATATAAAAATAGCCGAAATGATTGGACACCGCGAAAAATAGCCAAAATGATTGGGCAATCGCGACTTTCGCGATATGAAAAAGCTGAAATGATAGAGTATCGCGGAAAGAAATAAAAAATGAAATGAAATGAAACTTTTTGCCCTACAGATGAGATCACATCGATCTCTGTATACAATCCAGGGGCACAAACAAAGAGAGGATCATATCATCCTACCAGGCTCCGTCAGAAAGAGAGCCAAGTCTTGATGGCAACATCTTCATCTCGAGAGAACAACAATAGCGTTCCTCCTCATTTCAGCAGGGTTCAGACACGACAATCAACCTTGGAGCCATGGCAAAATCCCTGCTCCAAATTTCAACGGTTCACAGACAGCCTAGAGATCACCAACAACGTTTCTCCTCATTCCAGCAGGATCTAGACGCGACAGTCAACCTTGGAGCCATGGCAAAGTCCCTGTTCCAAATCTCGACGGTTCACAGACAGCCTAGAGATCACCAGCAGCATTCCTCCTCATTCTAGCAGGATCCAGACGCGACAATCAACCTTGGAGCCATGGAAAAGTCCCTGTTCCAAATCTCGACGGTTCACAAACAGCATAGAGATCACCAACATCGTTCCTCCTCATTCCAGCAGGATTCAGACGCGACAATCAACCTTGGAGCCATGGCACGGTCCCTGTTCCAAACCTCGACAGTTCACAGACAACCGAGAGAGTAAATCCTGGTCACGTGGAACACAGCTAAAGTCAATCCTGACCCTGTGGGAAACTGCCAGAGCAAATCATGGTCACGTAGAACACGGCCAAAGTCAATCCTGACCCCGTAGGAAACTGCCATAGCAAATCCTGGTCACGTAGAACACGGCTAAAGTCAATCCTGACCCCGTGGGAAACTGCCAGAGCAAATCCCGGTCATGTGGAACACGGCTAAAGTCAATCCTGACCCCGTGGGAAACTGCTAGAGCAAATCCTGGTCCCGTAGAACACGGCTAAAGTCAATCCTGACCCCGTGGGAAACTGGCAGAGCGAATCCTGGTCACGTGGAACACGGCTAAAGTCAATCCTGGCCCCGTGGGAAACTGCCAGAGAAAATCCTGGTCACGTGGAACACGGCTAAAGTCAATCTTGACCCCGTGGGAAACTGCCAGAGAAAATCCTGGTCCCGTAGAACACGGCTAAAGTCAATCCTGACTTCGTAGGAAACGGCCAGAGCAAATCCTGGTCATATAGAACACGGCCAAAGTCAATCCTGACCCTGTGGGAAACTGCCAGAGCAAATCCTGGTCCTGTAGAACACGGCTAAAGTAATCCTGACCCCGTGGAAAACGGAAAGAGCAAATCCTGGTCTCGTAGAACACGGCTAAAGTCAATCCTGACCCCGAGGGAAACAGCCAGAGCACCTCCTGGTCACGTAGAACACGGCTATGGTCAATCCTGACCCTGTGGGAAATAGCCAGAGCAAACCCTCGACCTCCCCGCCAAAAGTAATGCTTTAATTCGGGAGCAGGTCAACTCATCAATCACTTACGAGTCCTCTCAACTTGTAAGGAGAAAATTCTCATGTGAGATCCTTACGACTCTCAAAAAAAAATGCACTTAGGAATCCTCACGATTCCTAAGGAAAAAATACACCTACGAGATCATCTCGACTCGCAGGGAGAAAAGTCTTTATGAGACCCTCACGGCTCATAAAGTTGAAAAGTCTTAGGTGGCAGATCCTAACCCTGTCTCCCAAACCATCATAGCCTCGCAGAGAGGTTAAGGTAGATTTTCTACAGGCCCTCCTCTCCTAAGTCAAACATAGACAAGAAAGGAAACAACCACTTACAAGCCATCTCGACTTGTAAGGAAGAAAATTCTCCCGTGAGATCCTTACGACTCTCAAGGGAAAAGCACACTTAGGAATCCTTATGATTCCTAAGGAGAAAATACACCAACGAGATCCTCGACTCGTAGGGAGAAAAGTCTATGTGAGACCCTCATGGCCCATAAATTTGAAAAGTCTTAGGCAGCAGACCTGAACCTGCTTCCTAAGCCATCGCTGCCCTACAAGGAGACTAAGATGAAATGTTCTCTACTATCTACAGGCCACACTTGCTAAAATCACATGGCAATGACACGGCGAAGAGTAGAAATAAACAATAGAACAAAAAAATGTGTATCTTTTATTCATGAATTCAATGGAGTACAAGTTGAATCATATGAAAGAATAAAAAAATTTGATACATGTTATTCAAAGATTACAAGTGTTAAATCTATACAAAAACAGCTACTGAGAGGGAGGGGTCCGCGATAAATCAACTAGCTGTTCATGCACTCCTCTCAACTCCTTATCATGATCGGCCGCCACGGCCAGCTCCGCTTCAATTCGAGCCCGCTGCTGCAAGCACGATGAAACCTTCTCATCGATTTCCCGTTGGGAAGCTTCATGACTCTGCATAACCCGCTCAATGAATTCGATCTTCTACCTCAATGCCAGCCCGTCCGAAATACATCGCTGCAAATTATCAAAGACGGCTCTCAGTTGCGCGGCATTCGCTTCAACTTGGGCGCGCAGCCGAGCAGATTCACCTGAAGCCTCCTCGCGTTCCTTCCGCCTCAAGGTCGCTTCTTGTTCAAAATGGTGGAGGAAGGACACACTCTACTCAACCCACGCAACCTGCTGAGCGTTCAAAACCAGAATCTCAGGAGCAGGACGCCTAAACTCAAGCTCATGCAGGCAGGCATCAATCTTTCTGTAGTGGTTAACCCAAGACTCAACGACGCTTTCGTTGTGAAAGTTCATAAGCGTCGCCAACATTGGATTAACCTCGGCATCAAAATATACAGCGAATGTAGGGGCCTCCACGTCAAGCTCCTCGATGTATTCGCTCAACATACGCAGACTGGTCACAGCGCCTTTTGAAGATGGACGTCTAGAAAATGGACCTGCCGGCATTGTGATGTGAGACTCGAACGGAGCTGGAGTCGATGCGACCGCTGCAAAACAAAACATAGTCAGATGTCGGCTCAAGAGATAAAGAAAATGCACGAACAATAGAGTCTACCATACCTGCTACGACAGGGGGCAGAGTTGGAAGTACTGGTGGCGTGACGATTCCCTCGTCCCCTCCTTCAATTTGTAGTGCTGCAATCAACTCAAAATTAACAACGGTCGGGTCACCCGTCTAAGAAAAGAAGGGACGTCGGTTTAGAAAGCTATACTCACCGGCACCAACAGGCAGAGTAACTTCCGACTGGAAGGAGAAGTGCGGGTTCAACACTTGATACAGATGATCGAAGAGAACTCCTGTAAGGTTACGATTATACATAGTCAGTACACGAAAGATACTGTCCCTGATTTAAATTGATCGCAAACACATACCTTCCAGCATTTGAGAGGATATAAGAGGAGACGAAGGGGCGGCGACCGTCAAAACAGCAGGTGGTGGTGCTTCTTCAGGTGTCGCAACCTCAGGGCTCACCACACCTACATTCGAAAGGAACAAAATGTCATCAGAAGGGATTGCAAAACGTAAAGAATGCAGCGACCCAAAACCTACCAGACAGGTCATTAGCCAAAACGGTGACGGAAGCATCGCCAAGCATCATGACTTCTTCGATCTCATTTGGAGGGATGGTTTCACCGCCCGTGGCTTCGTCCCCTGATTCCACGAGGGCCGTCGTGACACTCGCAATGCCAGGCGATGGCAGGGAACTACAGGTAGAAAGAGCGGCAATTGGAGCAGTCTCGGAATCCTGAGAAAGAGTAGCCGCTTCGGGCTCAGTAGTTGCCGTCATCTCGCCTGCCACCTCCTCACTCAGACTTGGCCCTGCAGAGTATGATATATGAGAATCTAAAGATTAAAACTCTAATAAAAAGACCTAGTGTTACATTACCTTGGATCAGCTTTTCAATTGCTGCCCGAGCCGCGCGTGCCGCCTGTCTATGAGTGGTAGACAGGGTGACCGGAGCACCCTCTAAAGAAACAGGGACAGGGGAAGCAGCACTCGAGCCTGCACCTACATCCAAGGCAGCGTTACGTTCTCTTACTGCACGCCTCCTGCGCTTCCTTTCTGCCTGGGCTGTGAGAGCTGATCTTCTTAAGACCTCCGTCAAGGAGACGTCATCGTCCGAGCCAGGAGAAACCTCTGGAGCCGTTGTGGCGTCCGTCATCGGTTGCTTAAGTGAAGCTTCTTTCGGCAATACTGGCAGAGCTGGGACTTCGGCAGCCGGCCTTGGAAGCGTCTCCGCACCGCCCTGTAAAGTCGGCACTGCACTCGGGATAACCTGAGTTGAGGTAGTCCCGGAAAAAAGATGGAAAAGAAGAGTCAGTTTACCCATAAAAACGGGAATGGAGGCGCGGTGAGCTGAAATGTACCGAGGCCTAAGGAAGCACGAAGCCTTTCCTCCTCCTCTTCAAAAGTCTTGAGAGAAGCTGCGAGTTTCTCTTCAGTGAAGATGCCTGTGGAAGAAGAAGTGTCAGCCAAAACATGATAATAAAAAAAGCATAACAGTGAAAAGATACGACTGAAGTCTACCTGACTGCGCAAGGATGACCAGTCCTGCTTGGTGGCTAGCTAATCGCTCGGAAGCTGCAATAGCAGCCTCGAGGTCGGTATCATTCGGCGCCATGAATATACCTTCGTTGGTCCCATATTCACTTAGGCCCTCGCTATAAGGAGCATGAGGCTCCTGGCCGAGTACAACGTCTATAGAAAGAATCGACTTCTTCTTCTTCTGCGAACGAGTACCGGTCGCCGGTAACACAAGCTTGCGCTTAGCGGGCAACTTCGGACAGCGAGTCCCAATCTCCGCACCCAAGCAGGATTCAGGAGACACCACGGCTGCCACTTCAACGGGAGCACGAGGAAGCGATAGCTCAGGCATATCACGCGGTACCACAACCGCAGCAACCTCTCTCAAAGGAGGACGAACGACGGTCCGTTGCTTCAAAGGAATAGCTGGATTACCAGCAGGGGCCACACCCTTACGATCAAGCAACAACTTCTTTTCCCCCCTGATGACAGCACCCATCGCATACTGCTACCACGCCACGTACACGTTCAACACCTTTGGGACACAGCTTGGCTAACTGATAAAAAAGTTAGAACTCGTATTGAGCCTCATGAAATGGTGTAACGCGCTGCGGATGCCTTCTTCTGTGGCGGGCGGCTCAGCTAGAAAGGCTTCAAGTGGAACACCCTGATTATAGCTAGATTGTTGGGCGAAACAATGCGGGTTGTATCTCATAAACAATGCCGCATCATTCTGCCTAAACACCAGAAATCCCGGCCTGATCGAATACAGGTGGAGAATCTCCCGAGCTTTCAAGATAGATGCGCCATCTTTAAAGATGTCCTGCAGCGGCTGCACCGCCTTCGCGTATTCTTTGTCGATACTTAAAACCTTGTCAACAAAGGTCATGCCATCCCCGATGGTACGCGGGCGAAGGAGCAAGCCCCGAGCCTCTCATAGAGTCGGTTCTAAAATAGAAGCGTCAACCAGCCGCAGCAGTCGGGGAAAGTTATATCTTTCATAAAAAAAAAGGGCCTTTTGTGAATTCCAAAGGCACCAAGAACATGCAACTCGAGCCACGAGGTGAAGTAATGCATTGAGAAGTTCATGGGATGCACCCACGGTTGAGCAGTATCTACCGCTAGGCTAAGGCCGTGATACAAATGGGCTAACCCAGCAACCCCGACGGCCACTTTCACCCCAATAACCATTCGATGCGTTGGGTAGAAGAAGAACGGCCTCATACGGCGAGGGTGCATCGAAAGCGCAAACCAGCTCAGCCATAGTCCGAGAAACCCCAAAAAGAATGTTTCTTCGTCTATCCTAGGAGCTACAATCTCTGCAAAAGGGACGACCAGTGTGTCGGGGAGAAAGAAACTCTTCTGATCCGCCTCCGCCGTCGGCAGGTTGCCCAAACCTAAGCCAAAAGGATCGTCAAGTTTGGCGAACTTTGCGGCTTCCTTCGACAGTATTTCCGAGCAGAGAAAACGAGCGATAAAATCCGTAAAATTAACCCCATGACTCCCAGACTCGAGAAATAGGCCTTCGTAGATATTCAACACCTTAATCAAACTTGGTGATTGATGTTGAATGGCGTTGTCCGGGGTAAGGCCCATCATCACCGACTTGGTGGCAAAGACGTACTCATCACGAGGAAGTAGTTCCTCATAATGCTCCCCTCTAACAGGCAAGCCGGAAATCTCCGCGAACTCCTCTAAAGAGATGGAGACTTCCCGATACAACAAAAGGAAGGTGTGAGTTAGAACGTTCCATTGTTCCAAAAAGGTTTTTACCCACCATGTAGGAGGCATGGAGTACTGAAAGAGAGAAACGTAAACTGCGGGATACAACCCGAGCCTCAGCAATTGCAACCTCTTGGTGGATAGAATGTACCTGGCCCACTGCAAATATCCGGCTGGGTGACGGGGAGTCAAGCCTATGTTGTAAGGCTGTCCCCAAGGACGCGACTCACCCTGGCATATACTCCGCCCTAGGATATCCAACGCCATTGGAGGCTGTACGGGTATCACAGCCATAAAGGGCTGAAGGAGACCATCTGAAGTCCAATTAACCTCCTCCACGGTATAGTTCACCAGGGGTGGGTCAGCGTAAGAGATCGCCAAAATGGGCTCCAAGGATACCACGCAATAAAAGCTCCGCCGACCCCTGATGATTTGGTTGTACCATATTCCCCATAGATGAAGATTCTTGTGCTCCGGATCATGGTCTTTGATCAGAGCAAAAACTTCTCGGTCCACTGGGGCTGTGGGGAATCCGCCTTCCGAACGGACGAACGGGATGGAAGTGTCGAAAGACATAGTACCTGCGCGGAAAAGAATAAATTTTCAGCCGTTAATGCTAGAAGTCAAGTTCGGTACTTGGTACTTTAAATCCGTACCACACTGCAATGCAGTGAAAAGGGACCAAAGGGGACTCACTTAATCTAGATGACAGTTCATCATTAATAAAAAAACAGTCTCATCATTTGATGAGACTGTCATTAAACGAGGAAATTCTCAAAAGAATCTCATTTAATGAGAACTTCTCGGGCCAAGGAGTAAATCTCCCATTGAGAGCAGCGCTCTATAACAGAGTGACATCTGTCAACTCTGATGATGAAAGGAATAAAAATTCCTCAAGAGCCTTGCTCTCTAAAAATGATGGAATAACCCATCGGAAAACTTAAAATAAAATTTTTTAATGAATTAAAATTCTGAGATCTTCAAGATCTATGAACAAACTCTAAGAGTTTTCATGAAAGATTAATAAATCTATATGATTTGAAAAGAGCAAAGCTCTGTCGATGGGTTAAGAAACCCTAAGAAAGATCTAAGATCTAACAAGAGCAAAGCTCTGTTGAGAAACCCTAAAAAAGGTTTTCTTGAAGATATAAGATCTAAGGAGAGCAAAAGCTCTGTTAATGGGTGAAACCCAAGTTTATTGACTAATCTCTTTAAAAATTTGATCTTTTACCTAAAAATTTGACAGAATACTGTCTTTAAGAAAGTTCTTAAAACAGAGAGCTATGCTCTAAAGGAGAAATTGATTCTCAGAAAACAAGAAAGAGGATGAACAGAAGTCATCTTAAGGGCCAAAGAACCTATTTATAGGCACTGAGAGCCGTTTCAACTTCAAAGGTGTTCTAATGGTGGAGATGCTGCCACCGCTGCACTCACGTGTGAGCCACGTGAGCGCAACAGTAGTGAGGCATTTGTTTCTCCCAATCAGAGCAAAGCTCTGTTCAAGTTTTCAAAATTTGAAATGAGCAGCTCTTCATAAGAGCGCCAGCGCCCTGAGACAGCGCAAACGTGCAAAGCACGAGTGCGCTAGTGCTCTGAAGCAGCGCACACGTGCAAAGCACGAGTGCGCTAGCACAAAGAGCGCCGGCGCTCTGAAGCAGCGCTCACGTGCAAAGTACGAGTGCGCTAGCGCTGGAACTAAATGTTCCCCATCGTCAGATCAAAGATCCAATAAAAATGATAAATCATCAATTGACCAGAATGAAATTCTGTTAAGGAAAAATTCCTCAAATTATTTCCAAACAAAAAGATTGTGCTCTGTAAATCAGAGCACCGTTGGATCAATGATCGAATGGTGATTAAAAATCACTAAAATACAGATTAAATTCTGTGTGGGGAAAGATTTCCCAATCTTGTTAAAAACAAGAAAATTGCCTTCTGTAAATCAGAAGCCCTTGGATCAAAGATCCAATGATGGGGAAATCCCCAAATCAATTGGAGAAAAGATCTCCTTAACTGATTGAACAAATCAGGTTGCCCTGTATAAAGGCCCTAAGACTTCAAGTCTCACATAGAGGAACCCCCTATAAATTTTGAGAAATCTCAGAAAGAAGAGCAAGCTCTCGGTAGAAGAACTTTTCTTCAAGGTAAAAAAAAGAGATAAGAAAAAATCTCATTAAAGAAGAAGAATATAATTTTTCTCACAGATCATAGATTTATAAGACTAGGGTCTTTTTACAAAAAGAGATTATGAACATCTCAATATAAAAAGGGGGAGAATAATTCAATTCTCTTAGGATCACAGATCCATAAAGGCAAACCCTTTCACCAAAATAAGAGATTGAAATATCTTCTATAAAATAAGAACTTTGTTCTTAGAACCTTGAGACAAAGTCTCTTATAAACGGGAATTTATTTCTCAGATCATAAAACTGATCAGAAGCACTTCTGCGCTCTTGACCTGACGCACAGCGCCATGTGCACCACGTGCTCCTCACGTGTGCGCCACTTAACAAATAGCGCTTTGCGCTCATGGACTGGCGCTCAGCGCCAAGCGCACCACGTGCTCCTCACGTGTGCGCCACTGAACAAATAGCGCTTTACGCTCATAAACTGGCGCTTTGCGCTCATTGACTGGCGCTAGCGCCAAGCGCGCCACGTGCTCCTCACGTGTGCGCTATATCACAGAAGCGCTTTGCGCTCATTAACAGGCGCTAGCGCCAAGCGCGCCACGTGCTCCTCTCGTGTGCGCTATATCACAGAAGCGCTTTGCGCTTATTAACTGGAGCTAGCGCCAAGCGCGCCACGTGTTCCTCACGCGTGCGCTGATAGAACATAAACTGTTCTTTAAATAAAACCTTAGAGCTATAATGAATGCTCAGCATTCAGTAAAAGACAAAAATATTGTCAGAACTCAAATCAATGCTCAGCATTGTCAAATGTTTAACATTTTAACTGAATGGGCCAAGCCCAAGTTGGCCACAGAACCCTCATTCAGATTAATTGAGCCCATATGCTCATAAATCTCAGATCTTAGTCCTAATTGGACTACAAATCTCCCAACCAAAATCGGTTCAAGGGTACATCTCTTCACTCCTCTGATATTTGTCATTGTAATCTTTCAACGTCTTCAGAGAGGTGACGAGTCCCGACAACCAGACATTCCATAGACTGTGGGGTCGTTAAACCCATGGACTATGATGTCCTTAACCTTGGACTGTGGGGTCCTTAAACCCATGGACTATGATGTCCTTAACCTCGGACTGTGGGATCCTTAAACCCATGGACTATGATGTCCTTAACCTCGGACTGTAGGGTCCTTAAACTCATGGACTATGATGTCCTTAACCTTGGACTGTGGGGTCCTTAAACCCATGGACTATGATGTCCTTAACCTCGGACTGTGGGGTCCTTAAGCCCATGGACTATAATGTCCTTAACCTTGGACCGTAATATCCTTAAACTAATTATGGACCGCAAAGTCCCAAAACTATAACAATAGAGCCCAAATGCTCTTTTGTTGGATCTAAATGATCCTATTAAGTTGATCTTAGTCTAAAATTAGACTAACGTATCCTTAACAAATCGTTAAGTTGATCTTAGTCTAAAATTAGACTAACGTATCCTTAACAAACGTTTAAGTTGATCTTAGTCTCAAATGAGACTAACGCATCCTTAAACCCAACCCCAAACCCAAATCTAAGAAAATACGGATTTGGACTAATCCACGCCCTACGGACGACAACATAAATTAGTCTCCGTATACAATCCATGGGCAACCAAAAACAAAACGAACACCCATGAGACGAAGTGACCATCTGGAGAAGGAGAAAGTGGTTACCGCGATGCGGTAGCGTAATTAACTGCAGGGGCTTGCGCCTGCATGGAAGAGCGTCCCCACAATCAAAAACCCCTAAACGAGGGGGAATCTGACGAAGTCTGCTACATCGGCCGCATCCGTCTAAACCTTCGATACACGGTGTCATAAATCAACTTGGTATCTTCGGAGAGGTGGACGGATAGCACCAAATAGTATCTGCCCTCGAAATTCAGGCCTGACGTCCCAACGTCCCGGTCACGTCTTTCGGCGAAGAACAAGGACATCTCGGTCCACAGCTAGTTTAAGGACGTTGCGGTCCACAGCTAGTTTAAATACGTTACGGTCCATTGTTAGTTTAAGGACATTACGGTCCACAGCTAGTTTAAGGACGTTGCTGTCCGTTGTTAGTTTAAGGACATTACGGTCCACAGCTAGTTTAAAGACATTGCGGTCCGTTGTTAGTTTAAGGACATTATGGTCCACAGCTAGTTTAAGGGTGTTGCGGTCCGTTATTAGTTTAAAGACATTACGGTCCACAGCTACTTTAAGGACGTTGCGGTCTGTATTCTTTTAAGTCAAGGTTTCGCTGAATACTACTTATAGAGTTTGGACTCAGGGAGATAGCGAGCGGACACGAGCGTCGTCATCCATCATTAAACTGAGCCGTGACTTATCAAGCGTAGTATTTCTTAAGGAACCGGCCGTTTATTGGCCGGAAGGGTCTTTCGCCATGCATATCCATGAGCAAGTAGGCCCCATCTTGGTAGACCTTGTCTATGATATATGGGCCCTCATAGTTCGGCTCGAATTTCTCCCGTTCGGCACGGTTGGGGATTATAGGTCTTTTTACGACTAGCACAAATTCGCCTTGGCGGAACGTTCTCGTCCTAGTCAGTCTTTCGTATGAGCGCATTATCCACGCTTTGTAAGCTTCTAGGTTTTGCTGCGCCATGAGGTGAGTTTCATCGAGGGCATTGAGCTCCTCAAGCCGAAAATGGGCATTCTCTTCGTCCGTTAGTTCGTACCGAACCGCCACTCGTAGAGAGGGTAGCTCTATCTCCAAGGGAAGTATCGCTTCCGTGCCAAATACTAACATAAATGGTGTTGTGTTCGTGGCCGTCTTGAACGTAGTCTGATAGGCCCAGAGAGCTTCATGCAATCTCTCGTGCCGGTCCTTTTTTATTTTTGGACACTGTTTTCTTTATGATGTTTGTCAAGGTCTTGTTGAAAGCCTCAGCTAGACCGTTAGCTCGGGGATTATAAACTGAAGAATATCTCCAATCTATTTTATGCTGCTGTGTGAAGCGGCTAATCTTATGGCTTCTGTAAGCTGGTCCGTTATCCGAGATGATCCGCCGCGGAGTGCCGAACCGGTAGATGACGTGCGTCCTGAAGAAATGGAGGATGTTCTCCGTATTCACTTCCCTTAACGGTATTGCTTCTGCCCACTTAGAGAAGTAATCGGTTGTTGCTAGTATGAACCGATGTCCCTTGGATGATGCTGGTTCGATATGCCCGATTATATCGGTTCCCCAATTTCGAATGGCCAGCTAGCCAATGTCAGGTGTAGCGGATTCGGATGCTGGTGGATGAAATCCCCGTGAATTTGGCATGAGTGACACTGCTTCACATATTTGAGACAGTCTCGAATCATCGTGGGCCAATAATAGCCCATCCTTTTGATTTTTAGCTTCATTTTTAGCCCGGCTTAATGAGAACCGCAGAGTCCGTCATGAGTTTCTTGGACGACTCTCCTTGCTTCTTTCGGTCCTAAGCATCTTAGCCACAAACTGTCAAACGATCTCTTAAATAGAGTATCATTGACGAAGGCAAAGGATAGAGCTCGTTTCATGAGCTGATGTCTTGACGACGCGTCTTCGGGCGTATGATGAGATTTGAAGTAGTCTACAAAGACTTCTCTCCAATCCTTCGCCTTTTCTCCATCCTCTAATTGGAATGCCGCTTGTTCGGCCGCTTCCTTTTCTTCAGATGTCTCCGGAGATATTTCTGCTGGCGCGAGAATCTGGCGGCTTTGCACAATGATCCTTACGTCATCGAGGTTTTCATCAGCCAATTCTTTAGCGAGTTTGGCTAACGTATATGCCTTGCTATTTTCCACTCGCGGTATGCTTTCCAGGATGTAGGAAGGAATTTGTGTCAGCAGTTGCCGAACTCTTTCGCCATATTTTACCAACTCGGGTTTACCCGTCTGATAGTCGCTATTTACTTGGCTGAGGACCAGTTGGGAGTCTCCATATACGAGGAGGTTTTCGATCCCCATGTTGACAGCAATCTCGAGACCTGCTATCAAAGCTTCATACTCAGCCTCATTGTTTGTTCTTGGCTCCATTAAGGAAAGGGCAAAACACATTATCCCTCCTTGTGGGGTCACGAAGATAAAGCTCATCCCGGCTTTAATCACAGGGGTGTTTTGCTTTCGCTTCTTCAAGGAAAACGCTCCATCAAAGTAAAGTTCCCATCAGGTATCACTCCCTTCTTTCTCCCCATCGATTGTGTCAAACGCATGTTCGTCCGGCAATTCGCAGTTTAAGGGAGAGTCGGCGGGTATCGGATGCTCAGCGAGAAAGTTGGAGATGGTCTGGCCTTTTATTGCCTTGAGGGGTTGATATACTATCGAGAACTCTATTAAGAGGAGGGCCCATTTGGCAAGCCTTTCTGTTAATATGGCTCTCGACATCAAATACTTGAGAGGATCCACCTTTGATATGAGATGGACTTCATGTGCCAGGGCATAATGTCGGGGCTTCGTTACCGCGAAGATCAGTGCCAGGCAATGCTTTTCGATGGGTGAGTAATTGTTTTCTGCCCCTAGGAGAACTCGACTCAAATATTAGAGAGCTCTCTCCTTCTCCTGGTCATTCTCTTGTGCCCATAACGCGCCTAAAGAACCTTCAAGGGCTGTTGCGTACAGGATGAGGGGCTTTCCCTTGACCGGAGCGGTCAGTACCGGCTGATTCTGCAGGTATTGCTTGATTTTGTCCCGTGTACTT
The DNA here is from genome assembly GCA_030015575.1 of Agapanthus africanus. Classification (NCBI taxonomy): domain Eukaryota; kingdom Viridiplantae; phylum Streptophyta; class Magnoliopsida; order Asparagales; family Amaryllidaceae; genus Agapanthus; species Agapanthus africanus. The sequence continues at coordinate 642,351,727 of CM057343.1, forward strand.
TGGCATTTTTTATCCCAGACGAACGGGGTCTCCTTCTTCATTAGATGGTTGTAGGGACGGCACTTGCCGGAGAGGTTGACTTGGAGTTTGACACCTGTTTAGGCATCAGTATCGCTACAACTGGGATATTGCCAGGAGCGACTCATCATTTACCTTGAGAGGAATCAGAATTTGATGCCGATTTAGGCATCAACATCGCTACAACTGGGATAGTGCTGGGAGCAAATCATCATTTACCCCTGTCAATTTGGACAAAGATGGCTTAGTAGACAGGGTTAGGATCCTGTCGACTAAGACTTTTGACTTTATGAGCCGTAAGGGTCTCATAAAGGGTTTTCTCCCTGTGAGTCATGAGGATTTCGTAGGCGTATTTTCTCCTTAAGAATCATGGGGATTCCTAAGTGATGTCTTCTCTTATAAATTGTAAGGATCTTCCAGGAGTGTTTTCTCCTTACAAGTCGAGAGGACCTGCAAGTGTTATTCATCATATGGGGACATTTCTTGCCATTTGTAGAACTTGGTAAAGAAATATTTATTCGTGCCTATAGATTGTATATAAGGGTCAATATGGACCACCTGTAGGGCAATTTGAGAGATATGATGGCATAAGAACAGGTCTAGATCCCTGTAACTTAAGGCTTTTGAATCCTATGAGCCGTGAGGGTCTCACAGGGAGGATTCTCCTCACGAGTCGTGAGGATCTCATAAGTGTATTTATTTTAACGAGGTTGCGTCCTTCCGGGTTTTCACAAGCTCGCCGGCAGTCCTGTTGTTTTTACTCACGGCGCCCTTTCGGGTTTTCATCCGTGCCCATTTTGCTTGTGGACATACCGTTCTTTTTTTTATCGGGTTATTCCACTAGATTGTAGGACCTGTTTGTAGGCCCCTTAATATCCTTCCCATCCTTTGAGAAGAAAGGAAATTCTACATAAAGATTCTTCCTCCAGTGAGAAATATGTCCCCTGTGTATATCTCGGGGGGAACGAGTACCCACGCCGTCACTATTTTGGCAACAGGTTACTTTAGAGCCGCTTATTTTTGTTGAGCGTAAGCGACAAATGCCATCTTGCCTCCGCTTTTCACTCGTCATCATCGGATGAGAAAGAGTCTTGACCCATTTGATCCAATCGAGCCATTTTATCCATGAGTTCTTGGAAGGTCAGGAACGCCTTTGAATTTGGGTCAAGTGTAGCTATGAGCATTCCCATGGCTGCAACTTCATTGATTCTTTGCTCGCATTTGCCCAGAGATTTCACCATCGGGTAACATATTGAACCCAAGTCTTATTCGGTCTAACCGTTTCGTTGACCAGCGCCGTCACGGTAGTATGTTCGTTCTCATTAGCGAATCCCTGACAAAAGAGCATATCCATTTCGTCGAAACTCTTCACGAAATCATTAGGGAGTTCTGCATACCATTCGAAGGTGATGCCCACCAGACCACTGACGAACTGTCAGAGGAGTAGTATGTCATTTTCTCCAGTATTTCCGCTCATGGATTTAAATCGCGCAATGTGCTGGAAAGGATTCCCAGTTCCTTTGTACATGTGGAACATTGGAAGTGTGTGCTCTAGCGGGCACTGTATTTGATCGTACCACGTCGGATACGGTCTACCAGTCTTGATTGATCTATTTGCGGCTTCACTGGCGTAGTGAGCTTTGATTCGCTGAGCGATATATGTGTCCAGCTTTTCTTTTAGGAATCATTTCCTCCTCAGCCGTTGATGAGATTTGCAGAGGGTTTGAAATGTCATCCTTATCTTTAAGACCGACTACCGGCGGTTCATCTGCCAGTGGTTCCGATTGAACCATCATTCCGGTCATATTCTGAATCAGAAAGGCCATCTGGTTCATTTTAGTGGACATTTCTGCCGCTTCTTCATATCTCTTTTTCAGAGTGCGCTTTAGGAAATCAATATCCGACTCCTTCTTTACTCTTTCTTCGGGTGCATCCTCGGGATTTTCCTTAGGTGATGGATTACCATTTGCTGCCACCTGAGCGAGCATCTCCTACAGCTTTTCACGTTGCAGTTGAGCCTTTGTCAGGGTCCGAGTTTGAGGTCAGTGACTAGTAGAAACTCGAACTTCATCTTTGGAATTCATCACATAGACTATGTGAACTACCATGACCCTAGGCTTGGAGTGTTTGGAGTTTTCTCCGGACACTCGAGTTTTAATAGGCCTCTTTTTTTTGTGAGAAGCCGCTTTGGTTTTTGGGAGGAATCGTTGTATCAGGATTCGTCTTGGGATGAGTCCCCTTGTATTTGAAAAGGGATTTGTCAGAATTTGGCTGACGTCCAGAGGAAGAGCCGTGGTTGACGACATAGACCTTAACCTGCTTCCATACCTTATATATAGATGAGGAAAGTTGTTTTAGAGAGCGAACTAGTTTCTGCTCTCGTGGGATCTCCATGAGCTGCGGAGATTTCTTCAATATTGCGGTAGGAGAATTTTGTCTGACCCTTCGCAACAGTTTGAAGTTGTTCCCAGTTGGAACAACAACACTCACCACTGGGGTTGAAACATGACCATACGGAGAACTGCCCCCAGCTCATTTTGTATGATGCCGATATCGACGTCGACCGTTTCTTATGGCCGGGAATTGATCAGCTTCAGGATTTTGCCGAGCCTGCTCCCCTATTTTCTTTGAGAGCTTGAATATTCTTCCCCCTGCGTCGACCTTGGTCCTTGGCAGGTGCCAGTTGTTTGAGGACGGATTCCGTCGGCAAAGCTGTAGCTTAGGGAACCAGCCTGTGGAAGACAGACTTCCTCTAGCTTCCTCCATCGGCGTTGAGGCACCGAGGGTGAGAAGTGGGAGTATCGACCCAAAGAGAAGCCAGTTGATTTTTTGAAGAGCAGGATTGCAAAAATTTGAGGCTGCAAGTGACCCATACTTGACTCCGCCAGATGTGATAGAGCCTGAGTTGGGGTGAGTGAAAGCAAACGCCATTCTCGGAAAAGAAAAAATGTCGGCTTCAATATCCCATCACCCAAGGGCAACCACAAACATATATACCGCGATTATATGATCGCGGAAAAACATGACACACGAAGCGTGGAGTGGAAAGAGGAAAAGTTCCCACCGGGCGTGCCAGAATCTGTTTACCACCGAAACCGGGAAGATAAACGTCTTGCCTGAATTTGGGGGAAGATGCTATTTGGGTTTATCCGTCTATCTCTCCGAAGATACCAAGTTGATTTATGGCACCGTGTATCAGAGGTCTGGACGGATGCGGCCGTTGTAGCAGACCTCGTCAGATTCCCCCTCGTTGTGAGGAGTTTTTAATTGTGGGGACGCTCTTCCCTGCAGGCGAAAGCCCCTACAGTTAATTACGTTACCGCGTAGCGATAACCACTTTCTCCTGCTCCAGATGTTCACTTCATGTCGTGTGTGTTTGTTTTATTTTTTTTTGCCCGTGGATTGTATACGGAGACTAATTTTTGTTGTCGCCCGTAGGGCGTGGATTAGTCCAAATCCGTATTTTCTTAGATTTGGGTTTGATTTGATTTAAGGATCGTTAACCTTGTTTGATATTAAGATCGACTTAAATATTTGTTAAGGATACGTTAATCCGATATTGGACCAAGATCTACTTAACGGGGTTTCAGGATCATTTTTGATCTAACGAAAGAGCATTTGGGCTCTATCGTTTTAGTTTAGGGACGTTACGGTCCAGAGTTAGTTTAAGGACATTATGGTCCATAGCTTAGTTTAAGGACATTGCGGTCTATAGCATTGTTGGTTGTCGGGCTCCACCACCTCTCTGAAGGCGTTGAAGAATTACAGCGACATATATCAGAGGTGTGGGGAGATATACCCTTGAACCAATGAATGTCCGTCCGAAGCTTGATGGTCTTGTTTAGGACCAAGACCAATCTGGAAAATAAAGAGCCCATGGGCTCGGTTGATTGGGAGTTGGGCCAACTTGGGTTCAACCCAGTCATTTCATTTTTGAATAAAGTGTTAAACACTTGCTTGGCCTTGGTCCCCTTTTTGTGCCAACGATGCCGAGCGTTCATATGGGTTCCGATACCCTTGCTTCCTTTTTTGTTTTTTTTATGGATTGTTAAACCCTCTTTATGGCGCCCACGTGAGGGGCACGTGGGGCACTTTGCGCTGAGCGCCAACTTCTGAGTGCTAGGCACTACTTGTTGAACAGCGCCCACGTGAGGGGCACGTGAGACGCTTGGTGCTGTCTCTTTCTTTGTGTATTTTTCTGAAGAGTTTAATTCTTTGTTCTCCCCTGGATCTTCAATCCCCAAGAACAAATTCATCCCCATGAGAATTAAATTCTTATTTGTGGGAGACTTGTCTCATGGATCTCAGATCCAGGGAAAGAACTATGTTCTTTTATGAGGGTTAAACCCTTGGGTATGCAGATGAGATACTATGATCTCTATTTACCTTGAAGAAATTTCTTCTTCTTTCTTCTCTCCTAAAGCTCTTTTTTGCATGCTCTTCTTTTTGAACTTGAAGTTTATGCGGGGATTCCTCTGTACAAGACTTGAAGTCTTGGGGCCTTTATATAGTAGAGGCAGATTTGTTGATTCAGTTAAGGAAATCTCTCATTGAGAGATTTCTTAATTGATTTGGGGATTTTATCCACCGTTGGATCTTTGATCCAAAGACTTCTGTTTTACAGAAGATATTTTTCTTGTTTTTAACAAGATTGGGAAAATATTTTCCCATACAGAGCTTATTCTGTAGCTTGGTGATTTTTAATCACCATTGGATCTTTAATCCAACGGTGCTCTGTTTTACAGAGCATAATCTTTCTTATTTAGAAAAATTGGGGAAAATATTTTCCCCTACAGAGCTTATTCTGTAGCTTGGTGATTTTTAATCACCATTGGATTTTTAATCCAACGGTGCTCTGTTTTACAGACATAATCTTTCTTGTTTAGAAAGATTGGGAAAAATATTTTCCCCTACAAAGCTTTTTCTGTAGCTTGGTGGTTTATAATCATCATTGGATCTTTAATCCAACGGTGCCCTATTTTACAAAGCGTAATCTTTCTTGTTTAGAAAGATTTGAGGAGTATTTTCTCAATCAGAATTTAATTCTGTGTTTTAGTTTTGGCGCCGGCGCCCTCGTGCGGGGCACGTGAGACGCTGCCTCAGACTTTTTAACTCTTTACGCTAGCGTTCTCGTGCAAGGCACGTAAGCCGCTGCCTCAGAGTTTTTAACTCTTGGCACTGGCGTCCTCGTGCAAGGCACGTGAGGCGCTGCCTCGAAGTTTTTTACTCTTGGCGCTATCGCCCTAGTGCAAGGCACGCGGGGCGCTGCCACTTTCAAATTTTGAACAGAGCTTTTCTCTTTTATTGGGGGGAACAACCTCTTTTTCAACCTTACCAAAACTTTAGCATTCTTTTGTTCTTCCACATATTTTTCATGCACTACCAATAGTTCTATAACCAAACTTTTCATGAATCTGTTACACTTTCCTTCTACAAATTTCGAGGACGAAATTTTTATGAGGAAGGTAGAATGTAACAACCCTAAACTTTCTGTACATAATTTTTTCCAAAATACAGAAAGGGATACATAAACCTGAGCACAAGTTATAAATTTGATTTGCTTTTGAACAGCAAGAAAGTACTTGTAGCTCATTGGTAAAGGCTTGCACTGCTGTGACGTAGCTCCTGTATTCGAATCCCATCAACCACATTATCTTTTTATTAAATTTTCTTTTAATCTTTTAGAAGCCCAAGAATTTGCATGTGCACTACACGTAAGATTATAAGTTACAAAATAATCAAAAATATGCATGAGGGTATATGAGACGACAGGGACACATGAACAAATCTAGAGCCCATCACACCGGATCAGACCGACGAGATTCATTGATGGGGCCGGCACCGCCGGGCCCCTCGTAGGGAAAGCACCCCATTTCTTTGCCCGAGCACCTCTTCAGCTACCCCACTTCTCTCATTTTGTTTATTTTCTCTGCACATTTTCCAGAGAATATTAAATCACCTTTAATCTAATTTTTAATGCAAATTTTAATTCATTATTTAACCCTCTAAACCCTAATCCTACCCTATAAATACAACCCTACCCTTTAGCACTCCTCATTCTGAAATCAAGTGCCAAAACTCTTCAAAATTCTCAAGTCCTTATAGTATGCAAGTGGAGTTAGCAAAGGCCGAAGTTCCGACGAAATTCCGAGGGGATTCCGGCGACGAAACGACGCCCCGACGCTTCCCTAGTCTTCCCATACCTCTTCTCTTGTTTTGTATCCAGTAAGTCCTCTCTCCCCCTCTCATCTTTTATTCTAAAAACTTTCATTTCTAAAACTCGACGAAAGCGGAGTTAATCCGACTTTCGATTTGGTTTTTCTTTAAAAATTCTATTTTTCTTAAACAATAAAATACCATACTCTCATATAATGTTTAACAAACACATTAAAACAAGTTTCATCTCAAAAGAATCTTTTATGCAACTTTTATCGTATTTTTACGGTAAAATACCATACACTTTACATTTCGCCATAATTCACATATTTCCTTGTATTACCTTTAGAAAACTCATGAGGTAATGACCTACCTCATCACAACACACATGTTGGACATAGCACGATTTACTTTTGGGCAATGTTTTGGGAATATCACGAATTACAATAAAATACCCTAAACTATTACAAAACCGTTTTCTTTAAGAAAAGTATTATCTAATTCCTTGCAATTACGCATCTACAACCCATTTTGGAGAACCCCGATCGGGATGGTGCGGGTTATCGCACGTCTTTGGGCCTAGTAGAGTGAGATGCAGACCTCCGCAAGGAGCATTCGATCTCGATAGAATTTTTAATGCTATTTTTAAGAAAATGAGATTTCTAGAAAATAAATAAAATTTATTTTTTATTAAATATATAAATATATATATATATGAGTATTATCAAAAGATCTATTTTAAATATATTATACAAATAATCCAAGTTTTCGAAATCAAAGGAATCGCCATTACATGAAACTACCATCCAAATACAAAATAATTCCAATATTTCAATAAAATACCATATACAATGAAAACTAGGTTCTACCCCCTAGAAATTTCACTTTTATAAAATATACATCTATAAAAACCCTAAAGACGATAATTAAATGCTTGAGATGTATTTTGAAATTATATCAAAATTATTTTTACATAAAACCCTCTCAACTTATACTAAATTACAATAAGGGCCCTCGTAAATATAGGTTTAAGCGGAACCAATTCTCTTGAGCCTCAGGGAGCCGGAGAATGTGGGTGCTTGCCTATCTAAGGTAGACAATCTAATAAACGGTGTTATCAATACGGTAATTGTCTTGGAAAAAGACACAAATCCTGCTGTTCATGTACAGTAGTTACCGATAATATCAAAACTAATTCAGGACTTCAATTTCTTTTCAAAGTGTCTGACTCAAACTGAGTCTCAATCTAATCAATATGAATTGAATATGATTCAAGTATAATTCCATTCACAACATGAATCTGTCTATACCAGAATACAATCTATAACAACATGAACATGACTGAACCGAAACATGGATATATTCCGTTTACATGACTATCCATTTACATCCATTCTATTTACTGATATCATGGTTTCGGCAAGTCTTCCATTTACTACAAGACAATACTAGACAATACAATCAATCAGTACAATCAATACAATCAATACAATAAGACATCGCAGGGTTTATAAAGGGGTAGACTAGTACGGAACATGTTAAAGGTAGCACGAGATGGTCATTTAAGACGTAATTACATCCATGCAGTTGTTCCGTGGTATTTTCGACGGAGCCTTGTACTACAGGTTACCAAAGTCCACGGTGTAAGTTGGACTCCTCTCGTATACACAAGCATATTCTGTACCAAGTTACAAACAACTGCGTTAACATTATAATCAAACATTAATAGACTTATTCTCTTTTATGTCTATTCTACTTCTTCCTTTCTTTGGGACTTACCGAGTGATTGTTCACTGACGACATTCATATTTCTCTTCTTCTTTGGAATGTTGTCAAGAAGACCCGACTCTAAAGAGTTTGAGACCAGCCAGGAGCACTTGGAGTAATTCACAGAAGATCCCGAGCTATAGCCACTTGTACATACTTTTCATTTCAGTTATGCTATTGTTTAGGCATTGCTTTCAATCCTTGTATTTACATTTCCAGTTGTACCTGTAAAAGAATATTTAATAAATAAAATTGCTGCTCATTTATATTCCTGTCTCTTGTGTACATTTTACTTTATATTGCTTAGATATGCTTAGCGTATTTACTTCTGAGTAAATACGTCGCATGACCCATCGCGTCCTCTTACCGTACAACAGGAAGCGGGACATGACAGGCGTTGTAGTGCTGGTAGAGAGAAGAGATGAGGAGAAGGAGGAAGTGGGGGTAAAGTCGTGATTGGCGGCGAGGTGAGGGTGAGGTCGAGGTCGGGGCTGTAGAGTGCAGGGGCTGCTGGGATCATGAGTTCATCGGGAATTTTGGGTTTGACGGGTTCTCGGGTTAAAGGAGGGAGAGGAGAAGGTGGTGATGATGCGAAGGTGAGGAGGTCAGGTGATGACGGTGGGAGGTCGACGACGAAGGCTTGGTTAGGGCTTGGGTCGGGTGTTCGTCGCAGAGGCAGATGAAGTAGGAAGAGAGAGAGAGCAGGGGAAAGTAAGATATAATAGGTAATATAATATATATTATGTATATATAAGGGGGGGAGAAAGAGATTGGGAAGAGAGAGAGAGAGTAGGAAAATATAATATTAGTTGTATAATATTTATTATATATATTCGTATTAACTGTTAAGTTTAGTATTAGGTTTTAAGAAATATTATAATATATTTTCTAGGATTTTATATTAATACAAAAATATTCCAAAAAATACCCGGGTCTCATTTAAAATTCTAGTTTTAAAATACGGGTAATATACGTGTCAGTTAAAATTATAATGCGACATCCGGTTAGATAAAATGCATACCCGCAAGAACGGATACACGTAAATACACGTAGCGATTCAAACGAAATCCGTTACATCAAACTGAACATGAACACGATGTCAGAATGCAACCACAAGATATAGGGTATGATAACAGGCCATGCTAGATATTAAAATATATGTTTGGTTATAATCTATATTATTTAAAATATATATGCAAATACTAAATATATGATACATGTATATAGAACATATGTGTGCACGGATTCTCTGTACTAGTAATCATATAACATAATAATCAAGATGGATTTCAAGCATACGGGTCGGGTCGGATACTAACCACAGATACCAAATGCATCATCTGCACCCAAAAGCAAACAATAAACAAGAAACTGTCGTAAAATTAGAAAATACTCAAATCAACTATGGTATAAATGAATTAGGGTATTACAAGAAACAATTCGATTTCGACTACATAATGAACGATGGCTCTAGGGTAACAGTGGAATGTTCCCAAAGGGATAAAGGACGTCTACGGAGAGTGCATGCATCATCTTATACTCGAAGGTATAGAGTTAATATATGCGTTAGTGATTTTAAAGTGCAATTATCGTTATTTGCAAATTGTTGACTATTTTAACTTTTAAATTACGCTAAGTTTTGTATGTTTGTCATGTATGAGCAGTTCTCTATGGGATATAAAGAAGTACTATCCGACGCACACATGTTCCAGAGAAATTTCAAGCAACGGACATCCTCGAGCTATGAAGAAATTGGTAGCCGACATGCTTGTAGATGTTTTGAGGTCACGACTGGGCTATCGGCCAATCGAGACTAAGAAAAAATTCCATCAAAAGTCCGTGGTGAAAATTTCATATGATATTGTGTGGCATGCAAGGGAATTGGCATAAGAGACCCTCCTCGACAATTATCGTCATTCTTATGACTCTTTAAGGTGATATCAAAACAAGTGTATGGAAAACAATCCCGAGAGCGTAATTAGCATCGACAAATCAGTGGATGACATATTCATGAGGCTATTTGTTAGCTATGGAGCTTTTATTAACGGGTATTTAGATAGTTGCCAGCCTCTCACGTTTCTTGAAAGAACATTCATCAAGAATATGGCAAAAGGCCTTCTATTGGCGGCGACTACTTATGACGGAAACAATGGTTTCTTTTCATTAGTTTTCACTATTTGCGATTAAGAGAACATTATAAATTGGACATAATTTTTAAGTTCAGTTGAGAGCCGTGTTGTTTCTTGGTGGTGATCTCAATAGACATGTATGTACTAGTCGTAGTGAGTTTGATACTATCCATTAAAGTTTTAGTTTTGGACAAAGGAATGAAACAGATAGCTCAATTCTAGATTTTTCCTTGTCTTATGACTTGATCTTAGCAAGCACTTGGTTTAGAAAAAAAAAGTCTCACCTTATCATTTTTAGGACCGAATCAAGTGCAAGTCAAATAGACTTTTTTCTGACAAGAATGATAGATAGAGCTTGTTGCATCGACTGTAAGGTAGTGTCAGATGAGAGTGTAACCACTCAACATAAACTTTTAGTTCTAGATTTTTGATTTAGAAGAGAACCTAGGAAAATTGGATGTAAGGTAGAACCTAAAATTAAGTGGTGGTGGCTGAAGGAAGATAACCAAAAGGCTTTTATAGATTGTGTAGTTCATGAGGCGGATTAGCAGTCTGAATATATTCAGATAGAACATGGAACAAGATAGCTAGTTGTATCAAGAGGGTAGTTAGAGATCCACTTGGTTTAGAAAAAAAAAGTCTCACCTTATCACTTTTAGGACCGAATCAAGTGCAAGTCAAATAGACATTTTTCTGACAAGAATGATAGATAGAGCTTGTTGCATCGACTGTAAGGTAGTGTCAGGTGAGAGTGTAACCACTCAACATAAACTTTTAGTTCTAGATTTTTGATTTAGAAGAGAACCTAGGAAAATTGGATGTAAGGTAGAACCTAAAATTAAGTGGTGGTGGCTGAAGGAAGATAACCAAAAGGCTTTTATAGATTGTGTAGTTCATGAGGCGGATTAGCAGTCTGAATATATTCAGATAGAACATGGAACAAGATAGCTAGTTGTATCAAGAGGGTAGTTAGAGATCTATTTGGTGAGTTGAGAGGTGGTGCTCCACCATCTAAGGACACATCATGGTGGAACGAAAAAGTAAAGCCTGCTATTAAAATCAAGAGGGATTCTTATAAAAATTTGAAGAAAAGCAGAAATGCGAAGAGATTTGAGAAGTATAAAATGGCTAAAAAGGAAATTAAGAAAGCTATTCGGGAAGCTAAAACTAAGATTTACAAGGAGGTACAAGAAGTTGAACACCAAGAAGGCTGAAAATGATATATACAGGATTGCTCGGATGCGGGAAAGGAAAACCAGAGACTTATGTGCGGTGAAGATGAAGATCAAAAAAATTTAGTTCGAGATTAGGATATTAAGGAAAGGTGCAGAGATTATCTTGACAAATTGTTCAATGCGAGCTTTACTAAGAATTTGGATGGACTTTCCATTCAATTTCAAGGTATAAACCATGATTTCATGCGTAAAATAAGAATACCAGAGGTTAAAGAGGTTTTGAAGAGAATGAGATCAAGAAAAACGGTTGGTCCAGACGGGATTTCTATCGAGATTTGGAGATGCTTAGGAGAAATAGGCGTTAAATAACTGATATATCTGTTTAATAAGATTTGGCATACCAAAAAACTGCCAAATGAGTGAAGGAAAAGTACCCTTGTAGCTATCTACAAGAACAAGGGTGACATTCAAAGTTGCTCAAACTACCGTGGAATAAAACTTATGTGTCACACCATGAAGCTTTAGGAGAGAGTGATTTAACACAGGCTAAGAAAGGATGTTAAGATAACAGAGAACTAGTTTGGGTTCATGCCTGAACGATCGACGACAGAGACTATTCATTTGCTTCGACAACTTGTCGAGCGTTTTCGAGAGAGGAGAAAAGATTTGCATATGATATTTATTGATTTAGAGAAAGCATACGACAAGATACCTAGAGAGATATTATGGAGGACAATGATGAAGAAGGGGTCCCCGTCAAGTACATCGACATAATAAAGGATATGTACGATAAAGTAGTGACAAATGTCAGAACTTGACGCGGCTTAACAAGTGATTTTCCGATTACAGTTGGCTTATATCAAAGATTTGCATTAAGTCCATTCCTGTTTACCATCGTGATGGACGAGCTTATTAGAACTATCCAAGATGAGCTACCTTAGTGTATGCTATTCGCTGATTATATTGTTCTAGTAAATGAAACGAAAGCATGGGTTAATACCAAATTGGAGTTATGGAAGCAAACGTCGGAGTTTTGGGGGTTCAGATTGAGCAGGTCCAATATAGTATATATGTATTACAAATTTAGCAAACAGAGGAGTTGAGACTACATTGGTATAACATTAGAAGGAGAAGAGATATCACCGAGCGATCAGTTTAGATATTTAGGTTCGATCATCCAAAATGATAGGGAAATCGATAGCGATGTTAATCAAAAGATCCAAGATGGTTGGTTGAAATGGAGTAGTGCAACAGGGATTTTTTGCGATCGTAACTTTCCGTTAAGTTTGAAAGGGAAGTTTTATCGGAGCGCTATTCGGCCTGCCTTATTATATAGTACAGAATGTTGGGCACCTAAGAAGCATTATACACAGAAGATGCACGTAGCGGAGATACACATGTTTCGTTGGATGTATGGTAATACTATAAAAGATAAGGTGCGAAATGAGAATATTCGTACAAAAGTTGGTGTCACACCTGTGGAGGAGAAGATGCTAGAAAACCAGCTAAGATGGTTTGGTCATGTGCGACGCAGACCTATGAAAGTACCGGTTCAACGAATGGATACTATCGATATAAGCAATGTCAAAAAGGCGAAAGGGAGACCGAAGAAAACATAAATGAATATGATATGAAAAGATATGATTGCCAAAGGCTTCAATGAAAGTATATTGTTCAATAGGAGTGAGTGGAGGCGGAGGATTCATGTGCTGGTCCTGGCGTGATTCTCATGTTGGTTCATGTAGCCTAATCCATATGCTTGGGATAAAAGGCTCAGTTGTTATTGTTGTTTGAGAGCCGTATTGTTTGATGGTCTTGGGGCCTACCACCCACCACATACCCTTGTGTTTGCATCATACTCCGACAAAGGAATCTAAGAAGTGGTTAGGATGTACTTTCGTACCGCATTGCATTCATTTTGCATTCTTCACTTGAAGAGAAATTTTAAAAATTGACTCAAGGGTCTTGGTATGAAAAATTCGGAAGCCAAAACTTGCGCGCATCTGATGGAGATAGCGTGTTTCCAATACACGACAGTTGAATTCTTCGGGAAGATGAACTTATTGAAGAAGAAATCGATGATTGCCTACAACGCAATGGTTGAACAGTACAATTCTCAACATTGGGCTAATTGTTACTTCCCTAAAATAAGGTACAATCTCAATTCTTGCTCCTCAATACACCTGATTTGGTTATGAATATGATTGATATAGATATGTATAATATCAGAGTAGTTGCCTGTAACATCTAATAAGTTGCTTATAACGTCTAACCAGTTTCCTATAACTTCTACAAAGTTGCATATAACATCTATTAACTTGATTCTAATTATTAAGTTGCATGTAACATCTACTGATTTGCTTGTAACCTCTATGTAGTTGCCTATAACATTTAATGAGTTACATGTAACTTCCAATAAGTTGCATGTAACATTTATTAAAATTTCCTGTAACATCTATTTATGTGTTTGTTGAATGCAGGTATTGTCATGTTACATCCAATATTAGATACGTGTGTCCTCCATTTTTCCTATTTTTCAAATGGTGAACCATATAAAGGTATGTTTGATGGCTCGCTTCAATAGTTGACGATAAAAAGCCGAAGGGTGGAATGGAGTGTTATGTCCCAAGTCGGAGGAAATTCTGAACAAAAATTTGGATGCTGCTAGAGTTTTTTCTTTTCATCAAGCTAATACGGAGCATTATAAGGTGTTTGGCATTAAAACTGTTCAGATAAATGTGTTGGCTCGATCATGTACATGCCGAGAATGGAATGTTACTGGGATTACTTGTAAGCATGTTTGCGCCGTTATTAATTTCTTAAGGCAATCAATCTATAATTACTGTGACCATTTCTTGACGATCGAATATTTCACTGCTAGTTACGGGAATACAATTTACCCAATACCTACATTTAACAAGCCAACAGTCACAGAAGAGAACATTGAGATTCATCCACTTTTAACGACAAAATAGCCAGGAAGGCCCTTTTACAAGGCATATAAATAACATGGATATTCAAAAGAGGAAGATGAATTGCGGTAGGTATGGTAGTGAGGGTCACAATTGAGTGACATGCACTTTTTCTATCGATTAAATGTAAAATAAATACATGTTGGTTGTTTGGTATTTTATTTTATATTTATGTATACACCGTCAAGTTTTATGGATATTTTGTACTAAAACATTACGATGTTCGTTATAATTTTGCTGTAAATTTTTCTATTGGTTAAGTATTCATCTGAATGAAATTTAGAAACTGTTTTATGAATATCTTTATTTGCAGTTGCCTGTAATATCTATACACTTGGTTGTAACTTCTGATAAATTGCCTATAACTTCTAGAAAGTTGCCTGTAAGTTGTAAGCAGTTTCCTTTAACTTCTAAACAGTAGCCTGTAATTTATAATCGGTTGAATGTAATTTCTATGCACTTGCCTTTAACTTCTAACCACATGTCTGTAATTTCTAATAAATTGCTTGTAACTTGTAAGCACTTACCTTTAACTTCTAACAACTTGTCTATAATTTTTAATTAGTTGTATTTAAGTTCTAATAAATTGCATTTAATTTCTAACAACTTTTCTGTAACTTTTAATTAGTTGCATGTAACTTCTAATAAGTTGTCTGTAACTTCTAAACACTTGCATGTAATTTCTAATTAATTGCCTGTAACTTATAAGTAGTTTCTTGTAACTTTTAAGCACTTGCATGTAACTTCTAATCGGTTTCCTGTAATTTCTAAGCACTTGTCTGTAACTTATAAGCAGTTTCCTGTAATTTCTAAGCACTTGCTTGTAAGCTCTAACTATTTGCCTGTAACTTCTAACCAGTTGTATGTAACTTCTAACCACTTGCCTATAACTTCTAATTAGTTCCATGTAACTTCTAAATACTTACCTGTAATTTCTAACAACTTGTCTATAACTTCTAATTAGTTACATGTAACTTCTAAGCACTTACCTGTTACTTGTAGCCATTTGCCTGTAATTTCTAATTAGTTGCCTTTAACTTGTAACCATTTGCCTGTAACTTCTAATCAGTTGCCTGTAATTTCTAAGCACTTTCATGTAATTTGTAAGCAATTTTTTATAACTTCTAATTAGTTGCATGTAATTTCTAAGCACTTATCTGTAACTTCTGATAAATTGTCTGTAACCTCTAATAAATTGCTTGTAACATCATCTATATAAAACTGATTATATCAACAAAAATATCATTCATATCACAGTATCGGCCAACATCGACTATATAAAACTGATAATATCATTCATATCACAGTATCAGTCAACATCGGCTATATAAAATAGATAACATCAAGAAAAATATCATTTGTATCTCAATATCGGTCAATATCGGCGATATTAAAGTAAACACTTCAACAATTTTTAACATTCATTAGACAAACCGGGAACATATAAGCAATTTATCGTACTCACTCAAATCAAGTAATAATATCGGCGAAAATCATCTAAATACAAATAGATGAATATATGTATAAATAACAAAGAGTTCAAATTTCGGCCAAACAAAAATTGAAACAATATCAAGTCATTTCTTCCTCATTCACCAATAAAATTTAGGCCGTAAGTATCAGCCATCACTGTATCAACCCTTTTCCGTCCATGGCATCCGGAATCCGCCGACCCTCGATCAATACCTTCATGAATAAGCAGACGAACACGCCGCAATCATCACTATTAATCAACAACGTTAACAAGCGCATATTATTATAACCCTTAACAATCAGAAATGTTAAAAAAACTTGTAAAGGAAATACTGCTTACGAATTCTTTTGTGTCGGGTAAGGGACACTAGTAAAATGAAATGCATTAAAACCCCTTACTTGTCGAATTTCTTTACTTCAAAATTGAATATGTACCGCAAATATAGCCTAACCCTTCCTCCCAATGAGGATCGCGCGCAAGTGAAGAATAATGCAGCAATTCCTTATCGGCAAAGTCTATACCGAATAACGTCCAATGAGAGTTATGACATATCGAGTCATAATACGAATAGAAGGGGAATGCCATGCATCATCAACGCAAATATTTCATCCATTACTATTCATGTGCACCTTTCCAAAGTCATGAGGATCAACAATCATGTCCTGCCACAAGTATTTAACTTCTTAATAAATTGATGAATGTAATCAGGAGAACCGGATAAGATGAGTAGGCATTATCATTATCCATAGCCTCATGAAGGCAAATGGATGTACTACCACTGCAGGGGCCAAAAACTTTATCAGGTTAATTGCCAACTTGACAAAAGAGTCCATCACTTATAAAGAATTTATATATTTATAAGTTGCATGTAATATCTGCTAAGTTGCCTGCAACTTCTATAAAGTTGCCTGTAACTTCTACTGAGTTACTTGTAACATCTATCAACTTGATTATAATATCTACTAAGTTGTTTGTAATATCTACTGAGTTGCATGTAACATTTATAACAATTGCCTGTAACTTCTAATAACTTACCTGTAACATCTATAAAAGTTGCTGGTAACTTCTAAGCAATTGCTTGTAAGCTCTAATAAGTTGTTTGTAATTTCTATAGCAGTTACCTATAAGCTCTAATAAGTTGTTTGTAATTTCTATAGCAGTTACCTATAAGCTCTAATACGTTGCCTATAACCTCTAATAAGTTGTCCTATCTCCCACCTGCTGTCCGGTAAAGAAATCGAAGAGTTCGAAGCGGAAAATCGAAACGTGGTTAGTATGGTCAAAGGGTATTACCTTCGACGAAATACGCTCCTTCAAAAAAGCGTCAACGGCATCCCTATGCACCTTCCCGAGCTCATAGATGTATTCTATTACATTATAAGCGACGAATGTCCCATCCCCGTATACCTTCACCCGCATGTCTGCAAACAACAAAAAGTGTTTCGGTTAAGACACTAAAGAGTATTGCATACAATATTCAGACAATTTCCACACATACGAATTATAGTTTACATGGATAGTACCGATACATACCAGGGTCATAATATTACAAGCAACAAACAACACAGTTATGATCATTTCACAATTGTTTTCCACCTGGAGATTTAGGATCTTCCACCTTTTTACGGCGTTTCTTCCCGTAATTGCCGAAGGACTTATGCTTCTTAGTCAATGTCTTGGTCGCGGTGATGGCACGTGCCTTGTCGATGGTGCCGTCGGCACTGAAAATTTCAATCACGGTTTGGGCCTCCGCATTTCCCGTGTTCCTTTTTTCCCCGCGGCCCATATCTTCGAAATTTTTGCAGTCATGTACTAATTCTCGTTTAGATACATGGATGGCTTTCAACCCTATCTATTCTTCACGCGTCTCTCGAGACTCTTTGTAGTAGAATTAAAGGCGACCACTTTCCTCCTGGTTGCCGGTACAGGGGTGACCGCGGAAGACTGCAAGACATGATCAATACTCTCAATAACGGGCTCCTCAACCGCAACACAAATGTTTCTCTCATTAAAAGTAGCCGGAACTACTTACTTCTCAATTCTAGCAACCACCGAGGATACGATAACCTCCAAACTGTCATTGAAACAGCCATCAGACCCGCCAAAATTTTCCCCATCTTCACTCTCTTCCTCTTCTTCCTCTACCTCATCCATTTCGGCTCTCTCCTTCTCCTCTTCTTCTACCTCGTCCACTTCCTTGCCCTTCACTGGCCCAGAATCGGCAAACTCTTGGCATCCCAACCCATAAAGTATGATACGCAGACGTTGAATCTCGGCTTTCACTGCATCCAATGCCGCTTGCTACTTGGAAAGGAGCATTTTATAATGCAACTTGTTTTCGCACAAATATTCTTCCAATGCGTCGGTTGTGCTTTAAATGACATGCCCTTCACATTGTCCTTCTCATCTGGCATTTTAACAAATCGTTTCTTCAAAATCTGCACCAATGGAGACCACAATATGTTATACTTAAGTTATTAGAGATTTCATGAAACTTATTAGAAATTACAAGCAGCCGTTATAGAAGTTACAGGCAAATTATTAGAGATTACAGGCAACCACTTAGAAGTTACAGGCAACTTAATAGAGCTTATAGGTAACTGGTTAGAACTTACAGGTAAGTGCTTACAAGTTACAGGCAACTCCTTAGCGGTTACAGGCGACTGCTTAGATTTACAGGCCAGTACCGTGATTTTTGTACGAAGAATAATTTATAACCGCAATCAAGAACGGCGTCGCTTGGTAGCTAGCCGGTGAGTACGGGTCGGTCCACAGGGATTTTGTGTATCTTCGATTTGCTCTAACGAGTTAATTCTGATTGGTGTCGGATTGATTAAATCTAAAAACTAAATTTGATCTAAGCTAGGACTAGAATCTTGCTAGGGTTAGGTTTAGGTTAAGTTTGGAAAATCAATATTCCTCACCGATTTCTATGCCCTAATTAAGATCTATGAGTTGTTATGGTAATAATTAATAAAGTGGATTAGTACCATTAGGAAGAAACGATATTTCTTCCTCTAGGTTCTTGTCCTTCCTTTCTTAATTCTTACCCTAACCTCCATGGAAAACACGCTCAACCGGTCATTTATACTACGGTATCACCGCTACCTCGTGGGATAGGGTGCTGTAGGGAGCGGTGTGTGCATGTATGCATGGAGTCCTATAAAAACGTGTGATGGGCAAGAAAGGGGTGAGAGATCTTCATCTCTCAAGTATTTCCCAAATCTAACCCTAACAAGCGAGGAGACTACTCACTCATTAGGGAATTGAAAAAAAATTCTAACTATCTAACTAGGGCAGAGAATAAAATCTAAATTAGGGCAGAAAGGTAAATTATACTAGGGCAGATTATAAAATTAACTAGGGCAAGCATAGAAAACTTACTCTAATTTGATGCACTCTTCATTCTTTACAGAAATTTACAGATCTGAATTTTAATGAAATGAAATGAGGCACAAGAAGAGGGGTAACCTCAAAGAGATGTTCAGGGCTTCTATTTATAGATAATTGAAACCCTAGGGTTACAATCGACTCACATCTGCAATTATAATTTTACCCCCTAAGAAACCTAGTCAACCGCCGCGACACGTCAAGAATTTGCACCGTCACGGGCTTACTATGGCCGCGGAACCGCGGCCAAAACCCATGTTTGGCCGCGGTTCCGCAGCCAAAAAGTGGGCTTGTGGGCTGTGTTCTTTTGGGCTGATTCCTGTTGCATTTTTCTTGGATTTTCTTCACTTGGTTTTTCAGAATGTCTTCTAGTTTTCTTCCAGATTTCCACAGTGAATAATTTTGTGGACTTTACCGCTTGCTTCGTATTGAAGTCTTGAACCTTGCACTGCCTTTGTACTTGTGAACTTGTTCATTTGATCTTCATTTAGCCTTCAAACTGTAGGCTTGATCAAGATTCTTCCATTTGTCGGTCGTAGTCTCACTTTTGTATCATCTTTTCATCTTTTTCACTGTTTTTGTTCCGAGAACCTGTAACCTGCAACTATGTAGCAGACATGGGTCAAAAGCACCTGTTTATTTGTAAAATGAATAAGAATGGGGAATATAATAATGCAATATTATGATATGAACAAATACCCCCAAACTTATCTTTTGCTCGTCCTCGAGCAAACCTAATTTTATTCTTGAAAAAGACCTAGCCTCACTTTCGCAGGGAAACGCGATTGCACTGAGCTCGTGCAACAAGCCGTTAAACCTCTAGGTGTCCCTAGTAGGAGGAGTGTTGTCTCCTGAGGGTTTTCAGCGGATACTACCCACAAAATCCTATCAATTTGGCTTATCGACTTTTATTCTCCAATTAGGTTTTCTAACAAGAAACTCTATTATCTTCGACTCATAAATTATCCACCCGTATTTTTCACGCTTTCTTATTATTTAACTTAAGATTATATATATTCTTGTGAATTTACTTAGCTTTCAGCATCTTTAAGTTTTCCTTCCAGGGTTCTATCTCAACTTAGGAATTTTTATCACCTCTATTAAAGATATAAGTTATATTCTTCATTCTTATCTCTTATCTAAACCCCAATCGCATACCGCTACGTGTGTGTATATATCACCCCTACACTTGGAAATTCAAATCAAGCTATTATACTCTTGTCCATCATCCAAAGTACTTTTCAATTGCTGAATTTTTAGATGAAATTGCTCACACATTCTTCATGCGACCGTTAATACTTCTTGAGTTACCAACGACCGATTACAAAATGTGTTTGCACATTAAAGCGTAATTCCTAGTCTTGTAATCCCTAAGGCTTTTAGCAGTGACTCCCAAACCAGTTGGTCTAAGGCACCAGGTGATGAAGCACTCTCGCTAAATATTTTTTTTCTATTAATGCAGTCTTAAGTAATCACCAAAACCAGTGTTCATTTTTTTATCTCTTTATTCACACTTGTATTTTTATTTTATTTTTCTTCATACTAAGGATTTTAGACAAGAGCATTTCAAGGTCTCTTCTACTATTCCAAGTTTTAAGGTTCGTGTTTGTGCAATTTGTAGGGTATATATTCTCAGACTTTAGACTTAAGCTTAGGAATTATTTTTCAAACTTATACTTTAGTAAAAATATCAATACTTTTCTTTTGTTTTAACTTAGCCCAAGAAGTCAACTCGAAATTTACCTATTTCTAAATAAACTACAAAGACATATACTTTCTACCGTTAAATTTTAAGAAAGGTTATTTTTAGGGTTTTTAATTTACTAAGTCTAAGATCTAGTTGTTCCTAGCTAGTTAACCTTTTTGTCAAATTCAAGTCAATTATGGCCAAAATTGAATGTTTTAATTTTTATAATTTTTGAATATTTTTTCAATTTTTCTGGGTTTTAAAATAAGTATGCAAATGCAAAAATATACATATGAATGCGAAGGAAGAAAACTTACCGAGCACACCCCCAAACTTAAACTTGACAGTGTCCTCACTGTCAGGCTACACCAAGAGGGTCTAAATTGTCGGCGCTCCCCTGTTTATTTATTTACAAAAAAAATTCTTTTTTTATTGTTAAAAGAAAAACAAAAAATACAACAAGGTTCCCCCCAAACTTAAGTGAGACAGTGTTTCCACTGTTTTAAGCGTTTAAAGTTCAGAGTTAGGGAGGAGAAAAATCAAACTATACAAGGCCTTACACAGGCCAAAGGTTAACACCAACCATTCAAAAATTTTATTGTGATAATGGTAGGGTTGGTGGAAGAATGGAGTGTAAAGAAAGGCGTTGAGAAACACACGAGACCGTATGGGAAGAAGGATGGAATATGGTCTCGGTATTCGGAGAAGAATGGCGAAGAGAGAAAGAAGTGTAGTACGAACTTGAGGGTGTAAATCGAGTAAATAAATTAGCGCAAATTGTGATGACCGATGTGTTAAAAGCGATTGTGCTAATTTATCAACCCGTCGAGAAATGGGGTCAAATCCCTCAAGATTCGCGAGAAAACATGGGTACATTGAACTTGGTAAACCATCCATTGAAAATTGAAGCGCGGCGGATTCTTGCGTGGTCGAAACGATAGGAAGGACGAAAAGGAAAGATTTAGGGATAGTCTTATTTTCACCTAAGTAATCTGTCTCGAACTCGAAAGATTCCATCAATGGTTCGAAATGACTGTAAGCAACCGAGTCCGATGGTTCAACTAACTCATCTAAAAATTCAAAGGACTAAAACTCGGGCGGCGAGTCTTCAAAATCGTCCAAAAAAGTGAAACACTCGTAATCGTTATCGGCTGTGAGAACTGTGTCAGATTCAAAGCGGTACGCACTAGTGGCGTCCAAACTGCTGTGATCGAACATAAATTTTTCAAGCTCACAGTCCTCCTGCGTGATCTTTTGCATGGTCAGAACGATTGGAAGGATGAGGGGGGTGATTTAGGAAGTATAACAGTTAAAGGTTCAGGAGGATGAATTGGAAAATCCGACTCATCAAACAAAAATGGTTCATCCTCAATACTATCCTCAATACTATTCTCATAATTCTCCTCAAAAGTTATCTCATCCATGCAATTATCATCAAAATCAAGACGCATATGAGGTTCGGGAGAAACATTTAATGACTCGGGATAATGAATTGGAGATAAAATTTCAGTCAAATCTACGGGTTCATCATCCAAAATATTTCCTGTGTCAACATCCTCAATCAAGTGAAAATCAATTTTTTCAGACACCTCATCAAAAGTATGGATATTTATCAATTCAGGTTCTAAATTGGAGGTGTAAAGTTCGAAAGGATTGGTGATTGTTTCACTCGAAAGGGACCCTTCACAATCTGGCAAATCAAGCACTACAAAGTCGCACAACTCATTAAACGTTTTATTTTCAACTGGTGAATCATTTGGGACATTTGATGGACATTCAAAACCGGAGTTATGGGATTCAATTGGTGATGGGTAGGTTTGATTTGGAAGGGTGCACAGCTCACTCTCTCCACTCAAATTCTCACTTTGTCCAACCGCCTCATCATACATTGGAATTGTTGGAGCTAGTTGGAAACTAGCTACCGGGTCACTAGGTTGCATAAGAGCGGCAATGGACGCATCCAAGTTCCTCATCTGTCGGTTTGTTGCTGCAATGTATGCTTCCAACGACTGTTCCAGACTAGACATGGGTTGTGAAGGGGTTTCAGTAAAAGATTCAAAGTTGTTTGGATACGTGAAACTTCCAAATGGTTGT
The DNA here is from genome assembly GCA_030015575.1 of Agapanthus africanus. Taxonomy (NCBI): domain Eukaryota; kingdom Viridiplantae; phylum Streptophyta; class Magnoliopsida; order Asparagales; family Amaryllidaceae; genus Agapanthus; species Agapanthus africanus. The sequence continues at coordinate 642,374,589 of CM057343.1, forward strand.
GTAGAATCAATATCTAGGGAAGGTGTGAAAGTCGGGTAGGACTGGTAGGAATTGAATGGTTGGACAGGAGTAGGATCAACATTTGGATAAAAAGTTGAATGGACTTGTTGATTCCAAGAACTGGAAGTGTTGAAAGGAGTGAAAGATCGGTTATGAGATTGTTCAATATGTTCAGCGATAGACATGGGTTTCAGAGTTACAACAGGGCTTGAAAAAGGAGTATCAACGTAAGAAGGTGGTGAAGGTTGAAATGGTTGATACGAAGTGGATTGCGGAGTCGAACTGTTTCTTCTAGACGCTTCTATTCGATCTTTCAAAGATATTTTGGGCATGGAGGGGTCGTCCGTAATTCGACCAAAACAATTCGCGTAAGAAGCAAAGTTTGGATGAGGGTACCAAAGTTCGGCAAGAGTTTTGTGAGGTGGGGTACCCATGATGTAAGAAAGGAGAAGAAAAAGAATATGGGGTGCAAGGATTTCTTAGAGACAAGTTGCAAGTTTTTTTGTAAAAAAAATTTCCTTTTTTATTTTTGTGTTTTTTTTATGTGGAGCTTTTTGCAAAAAGATTTTTAATAAAATGCTTAGACACACGTTCAATCAATCACAAATGCACAATCAGGCCTAGATCTAGGTCACCTATGTCAGCTAGACAGCTCCTAACTGTTCCAAAGGGCAAGAAGTAGGACCTCAAACCGCCTCTTCACCGCCAATTGTGGCCAGGTAAGTGCCAGGTAAGTGGGAGGTTCTCCACTACGTAAGTAGTAGGCCTAATTAAGTAACCACTCGCCTTAGACACACTTGCCTAGACACCACAAAGACAGATTAGGATCAACGGTCGATGCCTACAACTAGTCCTTTGTCTTATCGAGCGCGAAGTCCTTAGGGCTGAATCTAATCTTTTTTAATTAACTTGAATGGTCAATGCAATATGCTTTATGTGATTTTTGGGGTCCTGGAAAGGGTAATGAAATCCCCACCCAATCTGGATTGGTGTTCAAGCCCCTTAAAGTCAATTTAAAGTATGCAAAACAGTAAACACAATCAAACACTTGCAAACAATTTTTTTAGCGCGGCGCAAAGAATCCTGCATAAGATCAAGTTATTGAGAGGGGGGGAATTTTTGCGCAAAGAATTCTGCAGGATTTTATTTTATTTTATTTTTTATTTTTTATTTTTAGGAAAACTTACAGAGGAGATTCCACCAGCTGACGTCACCACGGCACGGCGGATCCGCGGTCCAAGGCATGGTATGGCGGCGGAAACGCGATCGGGAGGAAGGATCAGGCCTCAAATCTTTTTCTGTTGCTCTGTTGTGGTACTCCTCGGTTGTTCAGATCTGTTATTTGCTGTTTTGATCTCTGGATTTTTCCAGATCTGAATTTGTTCGTCGGTCCTGCAAAATTCAACGAAAATAACCTTCACAAAATAACAGGATGACAAAATTTTTATATATATTTTTTATTTTTTTTCAGTTTTTATGATTTTTCAATTTTTTATTAACCCGAAATTACAAAAAAAGAATAACAACGCCATCCCCGGCAATGGCGCCATTTGATTGAATGTTATTTTACGTATGCACTTTTAAAGATGAATCAAAGAATAATTTTACCGCATAAGGGCGTCGCTTGGTAGCTATAGTGGTGAGTATTCCCGCCTGTCACGCAGGTGACCCGGGTTCGATCCCCGGCAACGGCGCCATTTGATTTTTGTACGAAGAATAATTTATAACCGCAATCAAGAACGGCGTCGCTTGGTAGCTAGCCGGTGAGTACGGGTCGGTCCACAGGGATTTTGTGTATCTTCGATTTGCTCTAACGAGTTTCCGATTGGTGTCGGATTGATTAAATCTAAAAACTAAATTTGATCTAAGCTAAGACTAGAATCTTGCTAGGGTTAGGTTTAGGTTAAGTTTGGAAAATCAATATTCCTCACCGCTTTCTATGCCCTAATTAAAATCTATGAGGTGTTATGGTAATAATTAATAAAGTGGATTAGTACCATTGGGAAGAAACAATGTTTCTTTCTCTAGGTTCTTGTCCTTCCTTTCTTAATTCTTACCCTAACCTCCACGCTCAACTGGTCGTTTATACTACGGTATCACCGCTACCTCGTAGGATAGGGTGCCGTAGGGAGCGGTGTGTGCATGTATACATGGAGTCCTATAAAAACGTGTGATGGGCAAGAAAGGGGTGAGAGATCTTCATCTCTCAAGCCTTCCCCAAATCTAACCCTAACAAGCGAGGAGACTACTCACTCATTAGGGAATTGAAAAACATTTTCTAACTATCTAACTAGGGCAGAGAATAAAATCTAAACTAGGGCAGAAAGGAAAATTATACTAAGGCAGATAATAAAATTAACTAGGGTAAGAATAGAAAACTTACTCTAATTTGATGCACTCTTCATTCTTTACAGAAATTTACAGACCTGAATTTTAATAAAATGAAATGAGGCACAAGAAGAGGCATAACCTCAAAGAGATGTTCAGGGCTTCTATTTATAGATCATAGAAACCCTAGGGTTACAATCGACTCACATCTGCAATTACAATTTTACCCTCTAAGAAACCTAGTCAACTGCCGCCACTCGTCAAGAATTTGCACCGTCACGGGCTTACTATGGCCGCGGAACTGCGGCTAAAACCCATGTTTGGCCGCGGTTCCGCGGCCAAAAAGAGGGCTTGTGGGCTGTGTTCTTTTGGGCTGATTCCTGTTGCATTTTTCTTGGCTTTTCTTCACTTGGTTCTTCAGAATGTCTTTTAGTTTTCTTCCAGATTTCCATAGTGAATAATTTTGTGGACTTTACCGCTTGCTTCGTATTGAAGTCTTGAACCTTGCACTGCCTTTGTACTTGTGAACTTGTTCATTTGATCTTCATTTAGCCTTCAAACTGTAGGCTTGATCAAGATTCTTCCATTTGTCGGTCGTAGTCTCACTTTTGTATTATCTTTTTATCTTTTTCATTGTTTTTGTTCTGAGAACCTGTAACCTACAACTATGTAGCAGACATGGGTCAAAAGCACCTGTTTATTTGTAAAATGAATAAGAATGGGGAATATAATAATGCAATATTATGATATGAACATACCGACATATACACAAGATACTTTTTTAATGTAAATAGAGAATATACAACTTACCGATGCATTTGTTGCGTCATCGTCTCCACTATTCTTCTCTTGCACTGCTTTTCTCTCGTAATATAAAAGCGGAGGATTAACGAAATGCACCCACGTTCCTTTTCGGCATAAAAGTGGACCTCTTTCTCTTCATTGTCTTCTCCAATCCCGACATCTTTAAATATGTACTGAATTCCCACCCACATAAGACCGGTTTGTTGGCGTTTATATGTGTCGGTTGCTTCAAACCCATGATGGTATAAAACCATAGCTGTAAACAAATATACATCACATTCGCATTATTAATATTAAATAATCAAAACACATCTACCAACAATAATAATTTATATAGTTTATACTTTGCGTACAAATATAGTATAATCTCTATAATAGTTTGCATATACTTACGGCTAGAAGGATCCGACACCTGGGCAACTGTGCATATCGAATCTTCGACCTAAGCTTAGTCATGACACCGTCCATTATCGTCTTGTCCACTGCTTTGGCCCAATTCACACTCAACACTACCGATAGCTCGACGTATAGAAAAGCATCTCTAGGGATGTTCGGGGACGTGATGGGTATCCAAAATAAAGAAAGCTGACAAAGAATCAACAAAGACACGAAATCGTCCATCACTTTTGGAGTTCTATTCTTCACAGTCTGCTCCAAAGCAGCCTCCAATATTATGATGTACGTCCATTCACCTTTCTCTTCGATAAACTAATTCTCTCGAAGTTAGGTGATAGCATGGTTAGTCTCGATAACTTTGCTGGCCTTTGGCAAGCCGGTGTGCTCGCTAACCCAATCAACGGTAAATTTATGTGTGGCACCTCCAAAAGAAAACTCTTTGATGTCTCGATCATTGCAAGAGATAAGCCTGCATAAGATAGTCCTATCTTGACCCAAACTTAAGAGCTTCATATAATGGTGGAACGAAATTTATTTAGCCTCCGTATGTGTTGCGGGTGAATATGTGCCTTCAATCTCTCAATGAAGCTGTTGTGGCGAGCGCGCCGATATACGTTTGAATGGCGGACATATCTCCATGCTTTCTTCTATGGAAACAAAATTTAAATATTAAATCATAGCTATCATTTCTTTAAATTGAAAATTATAGGCATCTACTTAGAAATTACAGGTAACTGCTTAGAAGTTACATGCAAATTCTTACAAGTTACAGACAACTGTTTAAAAGTTACAGGAAACTTTTATAAAAATTACAGGCAACTACTTAGATGTTATAGGCAAATAATTCGTCTGCATTATGTTGCCAACAACAAATGAAAATAAGCACTTACTTGTAACATCTATGAAGTTGCCTGTAACTTGTAATTAGTTGTCTGTAAGATACATGCAACTTTGGACATATTACAGGCAACATTGGTAGATATTACAGGCAACATTATAGATGTTATAGGAAACTTTATAGATGTTACAGGCAAGTGCTCATTTTCATGCCTCATCTAAGCACTTGACTGTAACATCATATCATGTCTATAATATCCTGGTAACAATAAATAGAATGATGAAAATGATAATTTAAGAAATTTTATCTATAAACAAGTAAGTTCTTATTTTCATTTTCATGTATCATCTAAACAATACACTATAATAACTAATTTTACAAACCCAAAAATCAAGCATCGACGAAACATTCACAATTTTTTAGAAAAGAAAACAAATTCGAATTGTGATGTAAAATTAACAGAAAGGGTATCGATTTTACCTATTTTGTATTTCGGCCCTTGTCGATTTCTCGGCCGCTGTCGATTTCTCGGACTTTCGATTTATTCGACGTCGTTAACTCTAATTCTGAAGCCACTGATTTAGCTGACGTCTTTTTCGCCAATTTCAAGGCCAATGTCGCTTTAGCCGCCTTATCCTTTGATTTAGGAGCCATTCTGCTGGGAATGATGGTGATGAAGTTGTTCTCGTGGCAGAGGAGGGGGTTTAGGAGGCCGATGAAAAGGCGACGAAGGCCCGGGGTTTTGGTGTCGATTTTGAGCTGATGAAAGGACCGGTGGGGGCCTTAGGATTAGGGTATTTGTAACACCCTAGTTCAGCAATATCATGCTCGATTTGATTGTTTATTTATCGTGTAGTTATTTCTTACTGTTATGGGTACGAATAGTGTATTTGGTATCCGTGTTTGCATCCGACCCGACCCGCATGCTGGAAACCCATCTTGATTCCTGTTTTGGATCCATCCCGGCTAGTTATGAGGATCCGTGTATTTTCATGTTGTATATCCTGAATACTTTCATTATATCGGATATCTGCATTTTTTAATAAAATAAATAAATTCAAATAAAATAATTTAAAAATATCTAGCATGGCCTGCATCATATCCCTAACCCTGTGGTGGCATTCGTACATCGTGTTCTCGTCCTGTTCAGTGAAACGGACCCGTTTGGATAGCTACGTGCACGCTACGTACATCCGTTCTTAGGGGTATGCATTTTCATGACCCGGATATCGTATTTTGATTTTGGTTGATACGTATATTATTCGTATTTTCAAACTGTAATTTTAGATCCGACCCGGACGTGTTTTGGACCATTTTTTGTATTAACCAAAATCTCAAATTTAACCAATATTATATTTTAATATATTTATAATTGTTAAATATAAATATATATATATGATTTATAAATATTTTAAAAACTAAAAAATATTTTAACTAATCACAGATATATATATCTCTCTATCTCTATAAATATCTTTCTTTATATTTTTCTTTCTTTCCCCATAACAAACACCACGTCTCTCTCTATTGCTATATAATATTAATTCTTTTTAAAAAATTTCCTAACCTAACCCTTTTCCCACGTCTCTCTCTCTCTCTCCCTCTCCCTCTCTCTCTCTCCATATATTCTTTATATATTTAAAAAAAAAACTATATACCTTTTCCCCACGTTCTTCCTCATCTTCCTCACGTTACCACCGCGATAAAACCCAAATCCACGCTTACACCCTCGCTCGTCGCCGACCCTCGACCTCGTCGGATCCCCGTCGTCACCTTCTTCTTCCTTACCACCTCTTCCTCCCGATACCACAACCACCACCGCCATCACGCGACGCCCGCAACTCGCGCCCGCACCCATCGCCTCGCCTCCGCCTTCACCACCGCCCATCTTCCCGTCGACCACCCTCGCCCTCTATCTTATCCTCTCACCTCACCTCACCTCGCCCTCTCCTCCCCGCTACAAACACCTCAATAACCCTAACCCAAACTCAAGAACCCATCGCCGCCTACATCCTCGCCGGAGCTCGCCTCCCCGTCGGCCCCTCGTCCTCACCACCACATTCTCTCCTTCTTTCCAACACCAGAGCCCTCATCCGAGCACCAAAACCCCCGCACACCCAATCCCCGACGATCAAGAAACCCCCACTGCCCTTACCGTGAATCCTCGCCGGAAAAACCCACGCCTTTCTTCGCCACCCCCTCGCCTCTGTCCCAGAACCCTGAGACAACTCCAATGCACCCTGCAAACCCACAGCCCTCTTCTTCTTCTCCTCTCTTCTCTTTCTCTTCTTGGATTCCGTTTTCCGCTCATCGCCAGAGCCGTGCTCGTCGCCGATGATCCGAGCAACCCAGTAGACGTCCACATCCAGCGTGGTTGAGTTCTTGCATTGCCTGGTTCTGTTCTGTACGCCCGCGTGTGCATCGCGGTATTTACCGACGTTGGACGCAGCGTATGCATCCCGTCGTGAGATCCGATCAGGCAAGTTTATCTTACTACATGCTATGCTATTATATTTGCATCCATATGAATAAAAATATTACATGTTTATTGAATCGTGCATCATATGTTACAGTTTTATAGTTTTACAATACCCGTTCGCATCCGTACAGTTTATTACATACCTAGTAGTATGCAAGTTTATCTTGCTACATGCTATGATATATATTTTGCATCCATATGAATAAAAATATTACATATTTAATTGCATGCCTGAACCTGATTACTTCATATTACTGCTAGATTCATGTACCATACTTGCTAGTATGCATTATACGACTCATGGACTAATATTATGTTATCACCGATTACTATTCGTGCATCCGTGCTTTTACCGTGATTCGATACTCGCTACATTTTACTGTTGGACATCCATTTGATACATGTGTATTACCTTTCATGACCTGATACACCACTACTTGACCTGTTACCTGATCCTGTTTCTAATGCCGACAATCCTGACATGTTGTCCTGACGGACGTATCTTGTTGTCTGCATAGACAAACCTGTACCTGCTTGATCTTGTGTTGGCATTAGCTCCAGTTTATCAATACCTGACATGAACACATATCCTTGGGGTGTGGGGAAATCAAAGGTGTAACCGAGTACAACTTAAAAGGGTATTACTTGATTCGTGTTCCGGGGGGGTAACGGGACAGAATCATTCGTGATTCTTCTTGGTTCGTGGTCCTGGGGGGTAACGGGACAGAGTCATTCGTAACTTTTACAACTTGGTCCATGGTCCCGGGGGGTAACGGGACAGAACCATTCTTGGTTTACATATCTTGATCCGTGGTCCCGGGGGGGTAACGGGGCATATTCTTTGAGTTACATGAGGAGTACATCAATTGGTTTCGAATAACTTTAGAATAGATAACCCAGTAGCACAGTTTAGATTATTTACTGCACTTCACCTGCACGTATACACTTCACTGTTTCATACCCGTGTTACTTGTTATATCCATGTTATCGTTTATATTCATGTCTGCATATATCGTTGCATCCTGGTTATATTTTGTTGTTTGATATTATGACGCACTGACATCTGGGTTTGCATGGTGCAGATCCTTTATCTTTTTCGCAGGCTGATCAGGAGTATTTCCGCCACCAGGGCGAGCAGTGAGGATCCTGTTAATGTTTAGTTTAGTTTTCTTTTCTTTTCGCAGTTTTATTTCCTGATGTGAGCCCGTATTGGGACGTATTTCCAGATTGTTACTGTTTATTGGATTTATTGCTTCCGCATATTATTTCTTGACTCGTTTATTCTAGCAGATGGATATGTATTTGTTAGTTTTATATTTTTCCTGTTCTTGATATCTTATAGACGGCCGTAATGTGACGGTGGAGGGATATTTCCTAGCCACAGGTAGCATGGTTGGCTCTGTCACATGCCGATCTTAGCGCACTCTGGGAAGTGGGGCGTGACAGTATTCGACGACGAGAGGCGATTTAGGACGAAGAGTTTTGGTGTCGACTTGGAAGGCGAGGTTGCGACGAGGACGAAAACGGCAACGAAGGCAGGGATGACAACGAAGACAAGGAGAGGCGAGGGTTCTTTGAGTTCGAGCGACAGAGGGAGAGAGAAAGAGAGAAAATTTTGAATTCGGGGTATTTTCGTCCATCCACAAAAAATATAATATCCAGGCTTTTCTTGGTATTGGGCCAAGAGATGTTTAGACCAAGATTTTTAAATAGAGGTTCCTTCTCCATAATTAGAAAATACCACGGCCTTTTTGACGGGTTTTCTTGGGCCGGAAGCCTTTCAACAATTTACCCTAATAATTATTCCAACCCATCCTCCCTCTCCACAACCCCAATAAAAAGAAATCAACGGCAGACAAACTGCAACCTGACCCCCACTCCCCCGCTGACGTCACCTCCACGCCATCATGCAAATCGCCCACCTCAACTCCACCACCCCTGCTTTCAGGTCAGACTTCGGGGGCCTGGTCCGCACCCCTCCCGCAGCCGTCCTCCACCCCCAGTCTGCCTCCGACGTGACACGCTCCATGGCCCATGCTTCCCTCTCTTCCATCCCCGTCGTGCCACATGGCAAAGGCCACTTCGTCCACGGCCAAGCCCAGTCCCTCTCTGGCCACGTCCTCAACATGCGCTCCCTCTCCTCCACCACTTTCCATCTCGTCGCCGCCATGTCATCATCCCCTTCCTCCTACTACGCCGACGTCAGTGGCGGGGCCCTGTGGTCGGAGATGCTGACGTGGGCCGTGGGAGCCCACAGGCTGGCCCTCATATCGTGGACGGACTACCTAGACCTAACAATCGGCGGGACGTAAAGCAACGGCGGGATCAGCGGGCAGGCCTTCCGTCGCGGGCCACAGACGTCGAACGTGACGGAGATAGAGATCATGACGGCGGACAGGGAGTGTGATGATGCTCGATATCGGTGGTCTCCCAGATCATGACACGTGGCAGACGACGTATCCCAGGACGTGCAAGAAAGGACCTACAGTGGCCGACCAGACCACTCATGTGCCCGTCCCACGAACAAACGCTGGCTGACCTCCGAGGCCCCAGCACAATTGGCTTCCTCGGCCTCACAGCTCGTCTCCGAGCTATCACAGGCCCGAGCTTCCTCGGCCCTCTCAGCTCGCCTCCGGGCTCGAACAGAACCAAGATACCTCGGCTCTCTCGCTCGTCCGCGAGCTCTCCCATCGAGGTCATCTTGCTCGGTCTCATCGACCGACCGACGGCACCGCTCACAGGCGCAACCGCCATCCCACGGATCTCACCATGCGCGAGATATCCGCCGGCCACATCCCACGTTCCACGCCATCACGATCCCCCATTAACGAACCTATCTCGCCATTAATGGGAGATCCCGCTCATCACGAGGGCGTGATGTCGGGAGCGTAACTGCCGGCGTGATTCTCGCGCCTGCCCTGCCTGCTGCCACCGCTATATAAACCCCTCATCCAGACGGTTCAAGTAAGCCATTTTTTACTCCACTAAGCCGTTATTCTGCTCGGATCTCTAGTCTAACTTGACCGTCGGAGGGTCCACGGTAGTACAACCATCCCGGGACTTCCTTGCAGGTAGCTCGGCGCAGACAACATCAAACCCATTGAGATCCACACGCTTCAGGAGCGACAGCCTCCAGATCCAATCTCAGCCACCCATCGCCGCCATCAGCAGATCAACGGAAGGTAACATCTTGGCGCGATCCAGGTCGCGTCAGAGTGCGAGTGCCACGTGTTCGACGGGCACGGTAACGGGTCGGATCTCTTCTTCGCGATTCTCGGTGGCCTCGACCAGTTCTTGGTCATTACCAGGGCCAGAACCCCCCTAATGGTGAGCTCTCCGTCTTTTCTTCTTTTTGGCGCAAATAACGAAAATACGGCAGGGTTTTATGAAAAACACCCGCCGTAATTGATAACTATTAAGTCCCTTCAAGTTAAATCTAATAGAAAATATGATGCGGCCGACCCAGTTTTATAAGTACCTTCTTTCAGAGCCCTAATATTTGTTGTGGTCTAACCGGCTGGAAATGTTGTCGTTACTGAATAAATGTTGCGTGCAGTTCCATTTCGATCTTTGTTCAAAGAAACTTCGCTTTGAATGGAGCCTAGGACTTAAAGTTCTGCAAAATCCAAATATTTTCGAGCATATCCGTAAATTTTCATAATTATTCAGTTTTTTTTAGTTTATTCAGGTAAAGTGGATAATGGTGTTGTATGCGAAATTGGAGGAGTACAAACAGGATGCGAAGTTCCTCGTGACCCGACCAGTATCTGAAGCGTCCGACTACATCAAAGGCTTCGCGTTCGTCAACTCCGACGACCCCTTTAATGGGTACGGATCTGTCCCTCTCTTGCCCGAATCCGGGTTCGACAAGACCCGTGTGCCCGCGAACTCCGTCCGGCCCGTTCCTCTACTGCCTCGAGGTCGCTCTCCTACCAGCAAGGCGACAGCGTGGATAAGGTAATTACCGCTGAAGTGTAAGGGCATTTATGGAAATTCACACCTTTTGTACTGTTCCGATGTATCTTCTGTTGGATTTTATGGGGCTGCTCACGTCAAGTTGTTCCCCTCGTGTGTTTGAAAATTACGGTTAGGTCCATAGATAGTCCAAAATTTGCGAAGGTGACTGACGTTAATGCCCCTGCCACGCCCGTGACTAGATTACAGTTGATGTCGGAATGTTTAATTAAATGCACACACTTGTTAAGGCACCCAAAAATCACCCTCAAAATAGCATGAGTGGGACCCGTATGCCGTTGAGATCTTGTTGCCACATTACAGGTGGGACCCACCGACCTCGGTCCACCGGACAGTGAAATCTTCTATTTGGTGGAGCTTCTCCAATTCAGTAGGCTGTTCCCAAAAGGAGGACCTGACCAACCAGAACCGTAGAATCATGGAGTGCTGCAGAGCAAATGGCTACGATTTCAGGATGTACCTCTCCCACTACAAGACGGAACCGGAGTGGACGCAGCATTTTGGAAAGGACTGGTCTAGATTCATGGATGGAAAGCGGCGATACGATCCGACGAAGATACTCGCGCCGGGTCAGAGAATCTTCTCAAGAAGAGAAAATTAAAAGAAAGGGCCTGCTTCTTTGCAGATACCAGCACGATACCCAAATGCAGCAAAGAGAAATGTAACTCTATGATATCCATCTTTTGTAGTCCATATCTTTGCTACTCGTAGATATCAGGTAAGGATTCGGGGGAGATAAGTTACTTTTTTAGATATGATGATGTACTGGATTAGTGATTAATATTGGTTTTATTAACGATGGTTTTTGTAGTGGTGCGCTAAAGATGAAGATATTGGATATTAATTGATATTGGTATTTTATGTAAATGTGGCTTTTGGATCTTGGCTGCCAACTTGTAATTCTTTTTGTTTTTAACTAGAAGTATGTTTTTGTTTGGTGGGGCTAATGAGATAATTAAGAGGAAGGGGCCGACTGAAGATTTGTATTTAAGGAAGAAATTGAAAAGGTAGAAGAAACACTGCCGAGAATTTGGATTTTACAAGGATGGAGTTTCTTAAATTTGGTTGCTATATTATACGCGTATGTATTTAATGGACATTTGTTCATAAATAAAGTAACTCTTTATATCTTTATATGTGTGTGTGTGAGAACTATTATAATGCAATTTTTAAGGGCATGGAAAAGGCCGTCAATAATGGCCTCTTCTTTTATAAAATAATTTTTAAAAAAGCAGTTCTCCAAACTATTTTTCATATGAAGTCATTTGTAGGACCATATCATCAATAGGGGAGGGCCCAGAAATTTGGGTCAGAGGGAGCACATCGGCAACCATACATTATAAAGTTTTGTTAAGATACTTGGCTAAATTATATGTTTACGCCATCATAATTTGATAAATAAACAATAAAAGTTTAAATTAATATGAAAACAATATTTTTTACAATATTATATATTTAGACATCCACCATAAGGTTTTTAAATAAATATTTATAGTTATTTTAAGTATTTAATGTTTAACTAAGTTTCCTTTGTCAAATAAAAAAAGCACTAAAAATTTAAAATTAATAAATCCACTTTGGTGGGATTTGATCCCATGACCTTGTAATCAAACATACTATGTATGTGTGTGTATATATATATATATATGAATAAATGAATGAGGTTAATAGAGCAAAACTGCTAATGGAGAGAATTTACTCCTAAAAGTGCACCCTCCATATTTTTTCCGATGATCGGCATACATCATCTTCATCTTTATCATCTAAGATGTGGATACACCAAATTTCATGTGATTATACCATTTTCTCACCGTTGATTTAGTTGGTGCAAAATTAATGGTTTACCGACAATAGAACTTTTTACATTGCTAATTCAACGGTGAAAAAGTGGTGGAATCATATGAAATTTGGTGTATGCACATCTTAAATGATAACGATGATGATGACGGATGTCGATCGTCGAAAAAAATGGTGGAGGTTGTATTTTTTCGACACCATAGAAGAAAATCCCCTCTCGATTATTTTCTCTCTCTCTCTCTCTCTCTCTCTCTCTCTCTCTCTCTCTATATATATATATATATATATATATATATTCTCTCTTTCTTTTTCTCTCTCTATATATATATATATAATTGCCGAAATATGAGATGGATCCGCCTTTGACCATCGACCTATTTAAATATTTTCACATTAAACACGAGTCCTCCTCCCCCTTCTCGGCCCGCACATATGCAGGCACCAATATTAATGTTCCTTTTTTTCAATTTTAGAGGTATATCTAAAACATTATTCTCAACAGTAAATAATTAAATGACAGCATATTTTTGTATACAATACAACATTAATTGTAAGTTTAGGCTGCATCACACATGCAAATCTTTGGGAAAATAGGAAAAACCACAATTACTTGTATTCATGTTGTTAGGGTTTTCGCTAAACATTAAAGGAAGACGGGGAAAAATAAGAACACGCAACACCAATATTTAACGTGGTTCGACAACAGCCTACATCTACGGGACAAACATGAGAATCGCTTTATTAATGATTGTTTCCGCCAAAATTTGGCTCGGAGCTTAAGCTCCACAAAGACAAAAGCGCCGAGGCAAAAAGCGCTGACCTTTGTTGCGCAAGAGCACTATGTGCAAAGCACGTGGCGCATGCGCCAGAGCCTTGCGCAAGCACACCACGTACAAAACACGTAGCGCAAGCGCCAATCCTTTGCGCCAAGTGCCCCACATGTAGTGCAAGCGGCGCAGGCCCATTTTTTGTTGAACCGCTTGCTTCAGGATGGAGCAAATTCTCTATTTGGAAAAATATTTCCCCGTATCTTTCTAAAACAGAAAGATATTTTCTTTTCAAACATAAAACCCTTGGATAAAAAATCCAACGGCACTTAAGCACCACCGGTTGATCATATAATCAATTGAGATCTCTCAAACGAGAGATTCTCTCAACTTTCTTAACCATCACCTCTCCTATAAATAGATGCCTACGAGATTAATCTCCTTACACACAGACTCTCCTATAAACTTTAAAGATTAATCTCTAAAAAACAAGACTTAAGTCTCTGATATGGAAATTCTCCTTCTTCAACCCTAAGTAAAGAATATAGAAAGATCTCTCTTTTGCCTTCCTTTTCATCTATATACGAAACTTAAGCTTCTCAAAAACCCTAAGTTCTTCCTTCGGATCAAAGGATCCATGAGATTAAATCACTTCATGCCGAGAACTTGAGCTCTTATGAGAGATCTAAGATTTTGGAGGAAGAATTTTGGTGTTTTCCCATCAAGAGACGAAAGATCGTCTAAAGTCATGAAAGATCGAAGCTTAAGTTTCCTGAGACCCAATTTTTTACCAAGAACCATAAACAAAACCCAGGATCATGCGAAATTCGATCTTGATGAGTTTAATGATCAAAAAGATCATTTATTGTAGCTTAAGCTTCATGAAAAACCAAATCTTGAAATCCTAAAAAGGTTAACATTTCTGTTCCAAGAAGAAGATGGAGCTTAAGCTCCCAAAATCCTAGCGTTGCGCCAACGCCAATAGCATTTCAGTTAGGTTGCGTCAGAGCTTAAGCTCTCAATATTGTGATGCGCTCACGTGCAAAGTACGTACGCAAGTGCCAGCGTGAAAGCAATACCATGCCCAACGAGCGCAGCACATGAGCGCCACGTGCAAGAGTGCAATGCGTAAAACTAAAGATGGAAGCGTCTGCGCCACGTGAAATGCACGTACGTTAGAGCGGCGCCGGCGCCAAATATATATGAGCGCCAAACAGACCCTTGGCTTAGCAAATTGGTTAAGTCTTGAAGTTTAAGTTTTCATGTGATCTAATGATCTGCTGAGAATAAAATTCTCATGCCACCTAAGTCGATTTAGTTCTCAAATGAGACTATGTATCTCTAAGCAATGCCTATATACACCTAGGTCGATTTAGTTCTCAAACGGGACTACGTATCCCGAGACAAAGCCTATATACCCCAAACCAAATAAGTCGAACTTGGTTCTCAAACGAGACTAACATGTCTTTAAATAGAGCTTAATCTCTCGTGTGAACCCATGGACCTCACAAATGTGAGAATGGACCTAGATTCACTCCCGTTGGTAAACCAAGACCCTAACGTGAACCTTGTCAGACAAATGCTTGGCCCAAAATATGAAATATATATACGGATTTGGGTTAATCTGTACACTACGGATGACGACAAAATTAGTCTGGATATACAATCCAAGGGCAAACCTAAATAAACCAAAAGACACGACACACAAAAAAAACAACCTGGAGTGTAGAAAGTTGTTATCGTTCGCGATAACGTAATTAACTACAAGTGCTTACGTCTATAGGAAAAATACGTCCCCACAATCAATAAATCTCTCATCCTGAGAGAAAATCTGAAGTGAGCTATATCAGTTGCATTTATCCAAACCTCCGATATATGTCACTATAAATCAACTTAGTGTTTTCGAAGAGGCGGATGGATCATACCAATGCATCTGCCCCCAAATTCAGGCAAGACGTTCCGACATCGGTCGTCTCTGATTTTCGGCGGTAAACAATGATCCGGTACATTTTATATTCTCTCTCATCTCGCTAATATCTCAACGCTCAGACAAACACAAAAACTCCTCTTGGTAAATCCCCCCACCTTCATCTATGGATGACTAACCTTCGTCTTTGTCTTCGTCTCTTCACACAAACACAAAGATTACTCTTCTGGTGAATCTCTCACCCTTCACCTTTGCCTTCGTCTCCTCTTTTTCTTTCTCATATTTGGCCACTTTTCTCTGATAAGACCCTTCTTTATTTATAGCACAAAATAATAGAACTTCTACTCCAAATAGGATCTCATCAAATCTCCAAAACAATTTCTAACAATTCTTCAGACGAATTTTCAAATAATTCTCCAAATAAACTTTCCTAACTAAGCTTCCGAAAGATCTCTTATAAATCTTCCAATAACTCTTCAAATAAATCTCCAATAAATTCTCTTAATTAATCTTCAAAACGAATCTTTCCAAAACAGCCCAGAATTTGGCTCGAACCGATTTGAGTCGGTTCAAGATTGTCCTGAGCCATCTCTTACATCCAAAGAAAAAATACTAATTCTAAATGACTTGTGAGCCAGCTCAACCCATTTTGAGCCGTCTCACACACATGAGGGTCGAGAATAAAAGGCAAACTCAACAATTCTCCATTTTGACTTGTATTCAACGAGCCAACTTCAATCTTTTATTTTCAACAAAGCTCCACCTTGATCCGAATTTCCTCCATACCATCTTCTGTTTACAGCCACAGCAAATTTACCCTTCTCCTTCGGATTTTTGAACCATCAACTTCGAAATTACAATCTAAGAAAATGGGGAGCGGACACAAGTGTAGTCATCCACCGTAAACTTAGACCGTAGAATCGAAAACCCTTTGGTTCCCTATACTCTGATACCAATTTGTTAGGCTTTTCACTATGCATGCAAGGAAGACGAGTAAAAATAAAAACACACAGCACCAATATTTAACATTATTCGACCAACGGTCTACATCCACGAGGTAAACATGAGAATCTCTTTATTAATGATCATGAATACAGATACATTTTATATTCTCTCTCATTTTACTTATATCTCAACACTCATACAAACACAAATACTACTCTTGGTAAATCCCTCCACCTTCATCTATGGATGACTACCATTCGTTTTTGATTTCGTCTCTTTATACAAACATAAAGACTACCCTTCTGATGAATCCCTCACCCTTCGTCTCATCTTTCTCATGTTTGGACATTTTTCTCTGATGAGACCCATCTCTATTTATAGTACAAAATAATAAAACTCCTACCTCACTTAAGATCTCATTAAATCATCAAAACAATTTCTAACAAATTTTGAAACAAATCTTCAAATAATTTTCCAAATAAACTTTCCTAATCAAGCTCTTGAAAGATCTCTTACAAATCTTCCAACTCCTTTTCAAATAAATCTCCAACAAATTCTCCTAATTAATCTTTAAAACGAATCTTTCAAAACAACCCAGATTCGGCCTGAGACAATTTGAGCCAGATCTAGATTGTCTTGAGCTGTCTCTTGCATCCAGATAACAAACGCTAATTCCAAACGACTTGTAAGCCGGCTCAACCCATTTTGAGCCGTCTCACACACACGAGGGTCGAAAATATAAGACAAACTCAACACATGTATTCTTAAATTAGTAACCATATTTGTAGATACGAATTTTGCTCACCATACAAAATTTCTTTTTAAAGGATAATACTCATCTAAAATACAGCCCCAAAATGAACATATGTAGATCTTTCATCTTTGATAATTTATTTGCTCTTTGCTTTTACCCTTCTTTCCCGTTGTCTGCTATCTAAACTCTCTTTTTTTTTCTCCTCAACCTCTCAATCCTTTCATATCATCCCATCCTCTCAATTTCCTTCTCTCACTTGAGAATAAAACCCTAAATTTATAAATCAAACCACATTTTATTGTTTAAAACAATCAAAATCCTTTCAAGACACATTTAATCATGAAAAAAATATTGCACGGATTAGGTATCTATACGCGGCTGATGAGGCTCGATACCGGTGATTCCCCAGATCGTGACACGTGGCAGATGACGTGTCCTAGAGCTTACAAGATGGGATCAAGATCGGTACGTTGGAAGCATAACTCGGGCTTCCGACCCGAGAATGTTCCCGACCTTCGATGGCCTTCCAGACCACTCCTACGATCACCTTACAAACAACCATCGGCTTGCCCCGGAGCCTCCCGCATGATGAGTTCCCTAAGCCCTCCAGCTTGCCTCCGAGCTATCACATATCTAAGATGCCTCGGCCTCCCGCTCGTTCCCGAGCCTCCCTCCGAGCTTATCTTCCTCGGTCTCACCGACCGACCCACAGCACGGATCACAGGTGTCTCAGCCACGGCTCCGCGAATCTCGCCAGACCCGAGATATCCACTGGGCATGATCCCGCGTTCCACGCCATCGTGTTCCCCCATTAACAAGCATATCTCTCCATTAATGGGGAATCCCGCCTTTCACGCGGGCGTAACGCCAGGGGTGTAACGGCCGGCGTGAATCTTGCGCCCGTATGCCCATGGCTGCCACTATATAAACCCCTCTCTCAGACGACTCAGGTAAGCCAGTTTCACACCAACAGGCCGTTACTCTGCCAAAATACCCCATCTAACTTGATCATCGGAGGGTCCTTGGTAGCACAACCACCCCAAGACTTCCTTGCAGGTAGCTCGGCCTCAACCACATAAAGCCCATTGAGATCCACACGCTCCAGGAGGCAACCTCCAACTCAATCTCAGCCATCCATCAGTGCTCGCTGCAAATCTACGGAAGGTAACATCTGAAGAAGATCCAGAGATCCATCAGTTAGCGCCGTCTGTGGGAAGGTAGTTCCACTCAACGAAAGTTCATCTTCTGATCTAAACTTCATGGCGAGCGATCACCGAGACGATCCAAGCACTAGCCGCCGCCTTCCCCACAATGGAGGCGCGGATGGATCCCCTCCCCCCGAATGTCATTCACGCCCTATCTGCTCGGATAGATCGGCTCGCATCCATCGTGAACGCGCTCGCCTGTGTCCAAACGGTCGGGCAAGCTCCTAAGGTCGCCGCTCCCCTACCTCGGGACCGGGATCCCTACAGAGGGAGTGTAACACCTGAGGTCAGGGTTAGTAGTGATTAAGTGTTAATGTGGGATTTTTGGCAAAAAGTTTACCAAAAACGGGTTTCTTAAAAACTATCTGGTTTTGTGGTTATTTTGTGGAATTTTATCTCAACCACCCACACTTGTGCACGATAGCCAGGGGTAAGATTAGGGTATGCCATATCTTGAGCTTGTGAGTCGTTGTGCTAAGTTAACCATGGTGGTCTAAACTTCCTTGTTTTGTTTGGTGTTGATTGAGGGGTTGTAGTTTTAATTTGGTTTAAGATTGGGGTTGTCTTAAGGGGAGGTTATGATGGGCCTTGATTGTTTCACACTTCCTTCTTTTCAGATTCTCATTTGCCTCTCAAACTCATCATATATACACACACACACCAGCAATTTTCAGCTGATTTCAGCAGCCAAAATCAGCACCAGCAGCTCCCATCATCATCACAGCTCAATCTCCTGCTTAAATTCAGCTGAGGATACTCTACGACATCTACTAAACCATCACATCAGCACCACAACACCTTATCCATCACCTTCACATTTCACAACAGCCAAATTGTATCCAATCAGCCACCAATTTTCAAACTTCAGCAGCACAAAATCAGCCCCTTTAACATCAGCTTTTTAGCTACCCCCAACCCTATGCAGCTACATTAGCTAGCCTAACACTAGAAGTCCACTTAGGCTGCTCCAAACAGCACACCAGCTGCTACAAATTTCCACCCCAGCCAAGACTTCAGCCATTTAATCATTGTACACTTCAGCCTTCAAAATTCTGCATACAACAAGCAGCAACAGCTGCTACTTCAGCCAAACTGCACACCAGCATCAGCCCCAACACCATACCACACTCACACCATCCCATACCACCCTCACACCACACCACACACCACTCCATATCACACCACACAACACCATAACAACAACAGCAGCAGCAACAACAACAAAATTCAGCAACAGCATGCAACAGCAACAGCAACAGCAACAGCAACCCATTTTGCATCAGCACCAGCTTCGTCAGTTGCATCGCAGCTCCGTTCCAGCCACGTTTTGAAGCTCCTACCCTCTTCTTCTTCTCCTTCTCCCTTGTTGCAAGGTTCCTAGAGGGTATAACTCTTGAACTTTTCGTATATTATGTAGATTAGGTGCTTGATTAGCTAGTTGTTACGATATATAGAATTCTCATGCTAGAATTGTGTAGTGATGCT
Organism: Agapanthus africanus; assembly: GCA_030015575.1. Taxonomy (NCBI): domain Eukaryota; kingdom Viridiplantae; phylum Streptophyta; class Magnoliopsida; order Asparagales; family Amaryllidaceae; genus Agapanthus; species Agapanthus africanus. The sequence goes on from CM057343.1 coordinate 642,394,289, forward strand.
AAATTTAGCGACTTTAGAGTACTTGTAGTTTAATGAGCCATTTTTGGTGTTAACTAACCTGTTGAAGCCCAGTAGTATCATTAAAATTGGATGGTTAGCCTAATTTGCTAAAATTTCGAATATCTAGCTTAATCGGTGTCCATATCATGCTTAAAAGTGATATTGGGTGTTTTATGGAGATTTTGAGCAAAGTGAGAATTACGTTAGTTAGAATAACCCTCTTAGGTCCTAGTGAGGCCAGCCAACCAGAGAAATTCCCCAGATTTCATGTCGAAACCCGATTTACCCGACTTGGCGTATTTTGGCAGTTTTAGCGACTTTTAGCCTTTCTGAAATCTGCTGTTGACCCGATCACTTCAGAATAATTTTGAGAAGACTGTAGCATGGTGAGATGAGTAGGAACACACACCCAAAGCACGGGGACCCACCTCACAATGGAGGCCGCCAATTATTGAGTTCTGGCCGCAAATTGCGGCCAGGAAGGGGGTGGGGGTGTTGGTTTTTGGGGTGTGGGTTTGGTCTTGATAGCTAGGGTTTTTGGTATCTGTAACTTTTCAAGTTTGGCCCTGAGGCAAAATCTGGAACTAGTTACGTGTTTTCGATATTTTAAGACTTGTGCGACACGCGCGTGATACGCGTGGTTCTGTGGCGCGCTGCGCGACACAGCGTGTCAGTTCTGATTCAGGTAGGTTTGTGCGCGTCGCGTCGCGTCGCATCGCGTCGTGTGCACACGCGTTTGGTTTCACGCACGCGTATCCCTTTTGTTGATATATTGTGTTTTGCATGACTTTTCCTTATATGGTGACTCATGTGAATTCTAGGTTCGCCGGCAGGAACTTCAAGCGCGGCTGAAAAGGGAAAACAGGTGGTCGGACACACTTAGCACAGGACCACTGGTGAGTAGATTTAACATCTACGGGGGACAATCGTTTGGATGGCGCGAGTCGCCCGATAGATTTAGTAGACTTGGTATTACTGGTAACATTGGAGTAAAAATGATAAAACTTGCATGATAATTGTTGTAGTCAGTATCTATATGATGTTCTATATAAGCAGATTCATTATAGGACACATGCACCCTTACCAGGTTTTATATGTTGCACGAGCACTATTCATGTGGACACACATACCCTGGTAATTGCCATGTCACGACACTAAATAACTTTAAATCTGAAACATGTTAACTGCTTAGAAATGTGACATTGAAATAAGTACTTAAATTGATACCATAAGCATTCATAATCATCGGCATATGTATTTATGATAATTTCATGAGATTTATGATATTTCTGGATTTTGGGGGAAAGCCGCAAGATTTCAAATGATATTTGTTAAAAATAAAAGCTGCGGTTTTCTAGTGATGTAAAGTGTCGTCCACCATGAGTTTGCTGTGGTTTTTGAGACCCGTTTCGAGGAGGTGGATGAACCGTCTCGGGTACATGGTGGGCCCGGTATGGTACCTCGGGGCAAGAAGATCGCAGATGATGGCGTTGAGCCTGGCAGGGGACGGATTACCTACCGGTGATTTCATTTGGCACGGCGGATATCCAGAGGATACCGATCGTGGCCGCTGGATTGAGATATGGATTTTGATATGGATCAGCCGGATAGCTGAGGCCAGAAATACTGGACATGGATATATGAGATTTAGACGGTTTTGAGGTGTCGTTGCTAGACACGGATTTTTACTGTTTTCCTGGATATTATTATTGATGTTTAAAAAGGGGAGTTTCAAAACAAAGGAAGAATAATTCTCATACACACTTGATTGTATTTTCATGTGGCATACATACCTGTTATCACCTCCATGTGACATATATACTTGCTAGTATACTGTTGATGCATACACACCTGTTAGTACATGTAGCTATACCTGTTTTAGGAATGTCAGGACACTTGTGTGCATGCATACGATAGCCTTAGTAAATGTTATCTATTACTCACGAGCTGGCAACTCACCCCCGTTGTGCCACAGTTTCTCTGCAGGTCCATTCCGTCAGCACCGTAGCGGCGGATACCTTTGCTTCATTTGTACTTCTTGTCTGGACTAGAGGCTTTTGCTCATAGGTGGGTTATTATCAGTTGGTACCACCTTATTTATGCTCATTGTATCTAGAGTACTCCATCTACTGTCGCTACTATATCTACGGTATCTACCGTTTCTACTGTATCTACTGTTGCTACTATCAGTTCAGTTGTACCTGTTTTATTCGGATGACTGTATATTGACCTAGATGTGAGATTGTGAGACTTGAGGATTTATTTATGATGTATCTGGGTCGAGCTCACTTGAGTCGACATGTTATTCCTCATGCACTGATTTCTTCTATATTCTGCTGGAATTCTGGAATAAGGGCAAATTGATAAAGTAATGAGGTAAAAGCTTAAATTAATTGGTTTTTCCTTCACTCTAAAAATCTTAATTGGGTTTTGTATTCTGGGCTTCGGCTTACTTATTTTACGGACGCCTTGAGACGTTTCGTAACTTAAGTGCCGGTCGCGTTCCGTAACTTGCGGGTCGTGACAAAGTTGGTATCAGAGCGATAGGTTTCACCTTTCCGAGTGTAGGATGACCCTTAGTAGATGGAGTAAGTAACTTAAGCAGGGTAGCGTAGCGTACGTATGTCCGCGGCATACTTGCGTTGCGATACTCCGCCTAGGTGACTTTAGGATATACTTGCTTGAAATTCCTTCTTCAATTCCGTGTATCCTACGACCTTATTCTTGTTCCTGTACCAGCTACTATGCCGCCAAAGACTACCAGAGCACAGAGGGCTGCCGCCCGAGACGAGATTCGAGCTGGCTCATCCGAGACTAGGACTGAGCAGGGTAGTATGCCTACACCGCAGGAACAAACCGATCTGCCTTTCCCAAGCCGTGTGGATAGGCTGGAGACTGGTATGGAGGAGTTGCGACAGATGATGGGGAGTATGCAGGAGTTACGTCAGATGGTAGGAACCCTAGTTGCATCCGGTCGTGCACCGAGGCCGGAGGACGTACCTGCTACATCCCAGACTACTATGATACCTGCTTCTACTACTACCACCGCGACCATTCCGGTTTCGCTACAGGAGTTCATGAGGCTGAGACCTCCAGTTTTTACGGGTACCGATGCAGCGGAGGACCCGCAGACGTTCCTTGACAGCTTGGCCAGGATTTGCCGTTCGCTAAGATGTTCCGATGATCGCTGGGTAGAGCTTGCGAGTTTCCGACTAGAGGGTCTCGCACAGATATGGTGGGAGTCCGTTCTGAGAGGTCGAGCTGCAGGTCTATCGCCCATGACCTGGACCGAGTTCACAGCAGTTTTTCTTGCCCGATTCCTCCCGGAGAGCGTTCGCGACGTCAGAGCCCGTAGTTTCGAGGCCTTGGTCAAGACACCAGGGATGACGGTGTCTGAGTATGATGTTCAGTTTACACAGTTGTCCCGATATGCTCCGTATCTAGTGGATACCGAAGAGAAGAGGGTGAAGAGGTTTATACAGGGACTGGATGCCCAGTTATATCTTGCCATTGGCGCCCAGCATTTCGATACCTATTCGGCAGCTATGAATACAGCATTGCGGATGGAGGCACGTATTTCAGCAACTTCGGCTGTTATCGGGCCGAAGAGGATTTGCACTGGCACGCCAGATCAGAGGCAGCATGCCAGATTCCTTCCGAGAGATAGGACCGGCAGAGGATTTGGACGAGGTCATCTATATGGATCGTATACACAGGGACAGCAGTCGTCGCCAGGATGCTTTGGGTGCGGGAGTCTGCACCATCGTGTTAGAGACTGTCCAGCAAGGCGACAGGGAGCAACGACCGTTCCGCATGTGACTCTACCTCCATCACCGCCCCCTCCTCAGAGAGCCCTACTTCCTGCCACAGGCAATGCTCCACGCCAGTTAGGTATACCCAGAGGCCGTGGACGTGGCGCACCGATCCAGAGAGGACGAGGAGGCAGAGGCCGAGGCCGAGGTCAGCCCGCTATCGGAGGAGGTCAAGCCCGAGTTTTTGCATTAACACCCCAGGATGCACAGGCATCCAATGCCGTCGTTACAGGTACTCTATCAGTTTGTTCTGTTGATGCACACGTGTTATTTGATCCCGGATCCACGCACTCTTATGTTTCCACACACTTTGTACCGAGTTTGGGTAGAGAGTCCGGTTTGCTTGATCAGCCACTTGTTGTGACCACTCCTATGGGAGAGTCCTTTGTTGCTAGGCACGTGTTCCGATTCTGTACCGTTCATATTGGCGAGCGAGAGCTGCCTGTCGACTTGATCCTTCTGGAGATGTTGGACTTCGACATTCTTTTGGGCATGGATTGGTTAGCCACGTGCTATGCGTCTGTGGACTGCCGTGAGAAGACAGTTAGATTTTGTTTTCCCGGCGAGTCGGTTTTTATTGTGAAGGGGGACCGTGGTGCCGCCCCTCACATGTTGATTTCTTCTCTTCGTGCTGTCCAGCTGTTGAGAAAGGGATGTCAGGGATTCTTGGCTTATGTCAGTGATACTAAGCTACAGATGTTCCGTTGGACCAGGTCCCGGTTGTTTGTGAGTTCCCTGATGTTTTCCCTGATGAGCTTCCTGGACTGCCGCCTGAGCGCGATATCGAGTTCTGTATTGATTTAATTCCTGGCTCGGGACCTATTTCTATACCGCCTTATCGAATGGCCCCGGCGGAACTTAGTGAATTGAAGGTTCAGCTGCAAGAATTATTAGATGAGGGACTTATTCGACCTAGCGTTTCACCATGGGGTGCTCCGGTCCTGTTTGTCAAGAAGAAGGACGGAAGTTTGCGCTTATGTATCGACTACCGCCAGCTGAACAAGGTGACCGTTCGGAACAGATATCCGTTGCCACGCATTGATGATTTGTTCGACCAGCTCCAGGGTGCGGGTTATTTTTCAAGGATCGACTTACGATCAGGATATCACCAGCTGCGAGTCCGACAGGAGGATGTACCGAAGACAGCCTTTCGTACACGCTATGGCCACTATGAATTTCTGGTGATGTCGTTCGGACTCACCAACGCCCCAGCTGCATTCATGGATTTGATGAACCGTACATTCAGGCCGTATCTTGACTTGTTCATCATCGTGTTCATCGACGATATTTTGGTGTATTCCCGGAGCTAAGAGGAGCACGAGCAGCATTTGCGGATTACGTTACAGACCTTGAGGGAACACCAGCTTTTCGCAAAATTTTCCAAGTGTGCCTTCTGGTTGGATAGTGTCGGATTCTTGGGTCATGTGATTACGAGGGATGGCATATGTGTGGACCCGAAGAAGATTGAGGCCGTCCAGCAGTGGCCCAGACCGACATCGGTTACTGAGATCCGTAGTTTTCTAGGCCTTGCAGGCTACTACAGGAGATTTGTACAGGATTTCTCCCGTATTGCTGCACCTTTGACAGGTTTGACCCGGAAGGGAGTTCCTTTCGTTTGGACGGAGGAATGCGAGCGCAGTTTTCAGCAGCTGCGGACGTGTTTGACTACAGCGCCAGTATTATCATTACCTTCAGGATCAGGCGGATTTGTGGTTTACTGTGATGCTTCGCGAGTAGGGCTAGGATGTGTATTGATGCAGCATGACAGGGTAATCGCGTATGCTTCGCGGCAATTGAAGAAACATGAACAGAACTACCCTACTCATGATTTGGAGATGGCTGCAGTGGTCTTTGCACTAAAGATTTGGCGACATTACCTATACGGCGAGTCGTGCCAGATATTCACTGACCACAAGAGCTTAAAATATATATTTCAGCAGCGAGATCTGAACCTCAGACAGCGTCGTTGGATGGAATTGGTGAAGGACTATGACTGCGAAATCTTATACCACCCGGGCAAGGCAAATGTAGTAGCGGATGCCTTGAGCAGAAGGCCCGGGGGTAATCTATCTTATATGTGCGCAGTGCAGAGGCAGTCATCAGCAGATTGGCAGATTTTATGCGACAGCCGAGTTGAATTCGAGTTCCCTCCAACAGGGGGACAGCTCGCGCATGTGCGTGCGCACCCACAGTTGCTTGACCGTATATATGAAGCACAGCGCAGCGATGACCGTTGTTCAGAGATCACAGCACAGATGGGACATGGCAAATTTTCCGAGTTCGTGGTTGATGAACAGGGAATTTTACGATTTGGATCCAGACTGTGCGTACCAGATGCAGAGGGATTGCGGCGCGATATTCTTGAGGAAGCACACCGATCGGCGTATAGTGTCCACCCAGGTTCCACCAAGATGTACCATGATTTGAGAGAGACCTACTGGTGGGACGGAATGAAGAGGGACATCGTAGAGTTCGTATCAAGATGCCTGACTTGTCAACAAGTCAAAGCCGAGCACCAGAGGCCAGCAGGAGAACTACAGCCGTTACCCATTCCAGAGTGGAAATGGGAGCAGATTTCGATGGATTTCGTTGTGGGTCTACCCAGGACCAGTCGAGGGTACGACTCCATTTGGGTGATCATAGATCGATTGACGAAAGCGGCTCACTTCCTGCCAGTGAAGACAACTTTTAGCTTCGCTCAGTATGCCCAGCTTTACATCGACGAGATCGTACGATTGCATGGCGTACCGACTTGCATCGTGTCAGATCGAGGAACTCAGTTCACCAGCCGACTTTGGCAGAAACTTCAGGAGGCTTTGGGCATTCGTTTGAGTTTTAGCACAGCATTTCATCCGCAGACCGACGGACAATCAGAGCGGACCATTCAGACTCTCGAGGACATGCTTCGAGCGTGTGTTTTAGACTTCCGAGGTAGTTGGGATCGTCATTTACCTTTAGTAGAGTTCTCCTATAACAACAGTTTCCAGGATACTATTCAGATGGCACCTTTCGAGGCGTTGTATGGGAGAAGATGCAGATCGCCCGTTTGTTGGACCGAGTTGAGCGAAAGCAGTATTTTTGGGCCACAAATCGTGCAAGAGACGACCGAGAAAGTGCAGATGATTCGAGATCGAATGAGGGCAGCCCAGTGCAGGCAGAAATCGTATGCAGACAGGCGCCGTCGCAAATTAGAGTTCGCAGTTGGCGACCATGTTTTTCTGAGAATCTCTCCGATGAAGGGCGTGATGCGTTTTGGGCGAAAGGGAAAGCTTAGCCCTAGATTCGTAGGTCCCTTCGAGATTCTCGAGCGTGTCGGCGCTGTTGCGTATCGTTTAGCTCTACCACCTAGTTTTTCTGATGTTCATCCCGCTTTCCACGTATCGATGCTACGCCGTTATCTTCATGACCCTTCCCACGCGATTCAGCATCAGACGGTTCAGCTCGAACCCGATCTTTCGTTCACCGTGCAGCCAGTTGAAATTTTAGATCGGCAAGTGAAGAAACTTCGATCAAAGGTCCTGCCGTCTGTGAAAGTTCTTTGGCGCAGCCCGAGCAGTGAGGAGATCACTTGGGAGGCCGAGGGAGAGATGCGGAAGGAATTCCCTCATCTTTTTGAAGGTATGCGTAGTTGCATATTTTAAAATTCGGGGACGAATTTTCTTAAGGGGGGAAGACTGTAACACCTGAGGTCAGGGTTAGTAGTGATTAAGTGTTAATGTAGGATTTTTGGCAAAAAGTTTACCAAAAACGGGTTTCTTAAAAACTATCTGGTTTTGTGGTTATTTTGTGGAATTTTATCTCAACCACCCACACTTGTGCACGATAGCCAGGGGTAAGATTAGGGTATGCCATATCTTGAGCTTGTGAGTCGTTGTGCTAAGTTAACCATGGTGGTCTAAACTTCCTTGTTTTGTTTGGTGTTGATTGAGGGGTTGTAGTTTTAATTTGGTTTAAGATTGGGGTTGTCTTAAGGGGAGGTTATGATGGGCCTTGATTGTTTCACACTTCCTTCTTTTCAGATTCTCATTTGCCTCTCAAACTCATCATATATACACACACACACCAGCAATTTTCAGCTGATTTCAGCAGCCAAAATCAGCACCAGCAGCTCCCATCATCATCACAGCTCAATCTCCTGCTTAAATTCAGCTGAGGATACTCTACGACATCTACTAAACCATCACATCAGCACCACAACACCTTATCCATCACCTTCACATTTCACAACAGCCAAATTGTATCCAATCAGCCACCAATTTTCAAACTTCAGCAGCACAAAATCAGCCCCTTTAACATCAGCTTTTTAGCTACCCCCAACCCTATGCAGCTACATTAGCTAGCCTAACACTAGAAGTCCACTTAGGCTGCTCCAAACAGCACACCAGCTGCTACAAATTTCCACCCCAGCCAAGACTTCAGCCATTTAATCATTGTACACTTCAGCCTTCAAAATTCTGCATACAACAAGCAGCAACAGCTGCTACTTCAGCCAAACTGCACACCAGCATCAGCCCCAACACCATACCACACTCACACCATCCCATACCACCCTCACACCACACCACACACCACTCCATATCACACCATACAACACCATAACAACAACAGCAGCAGCAACAACAACAAAATTCAGCAACAGCATGCAACAGCAACAGCAACAGCAACAGCAACCCATTTTGCATCAGCACCAGCTTCGTCAGTTGCATCGCAGCTCCGTTCCAGCCACGTTTTGAAGCTCCTACCCTCTTCTTCTTCTCCTTCTCCCTTGTTGCAAGGTTCCTAGAGGGTATAACTCTTGAACTTTTCGTATATTATGTAGATTAGGTGCTTGATTAGCTAGTTGTTACGATATATAGAATTCTCATGCTAGAATTGTGTAGTGATGCTAAATTTAGCGACTTTAGAGTACTTGTAGTTTAATGAGCCATTTTTGGTGTTAACTAACCTGTTGAAGCCCAGTAGTATCATTAAAATTGGATGGTTAGCCTAATTTGCTAAAATTTCGAATATCTAGCTTAATCGGTGTCCATATCATGCTTAAAAGTGATATTGGGTGTTTTATGGAGATTTTGAGCAAAGTGAGAATTACGTTAGTTAGAATAACCCTCTTAGGTCCTAGTGAGGCCAGCCAACCAGAGAAATTCCCCAGATTTCATGTCGAAACCCGATTTACCCGACTTGGCGTATTTTGGCAGTTTTAGCGACTTTTAGCCTTTCTGAAATCTGCTGTTGACCCGATCACTTCAGAATAATTTTGAGAAGACTGTAGCATGGTGAGATGAGTAGGAACACACACCCAAAGCACGGGGACCCACCTCACAATGGAGGCCGCCAATTATTGAGTTCTGGCCGCAAATTGCGGCCAGGAAGGGGGTGGGGGTGTTGGTTTTTGGGGTGTGGGTTTGGTCTTGATAGCTAGGGTTTTTGGTATCTGTAACTTTTCAAGTTTGGCCCTGAGGCAAAATCTGGAACTAGTTACGTGTTTTCGATATTTTAAGACTTGTGCGACACGCGCGTGATACGCGTGGTTCTGTGGCGCGCTGCGCGACACAGCGTGTCAGTTCTGATTCAGGTAGGTTTGTGCGCGTCGCGTCGCGTCGCATCGCGTCGTGTGCACACGCGTTTGGTTTCACGCACGCGTATCCCTTTTGTTGATATATTGTGTTTTGCATGACTTTTCCTTATATGGTGACTCATGTGAATTCTAGGTTCGCCGGCAGGAACTTCAAGCGCGGCTGAAAAGGGAAAACAGGTGGTCGGACACACTTAGCACAGGACCACTGGTGAGTAGATTTAACATCTACGGGGGACAATCGTTTGGATGGCGCGAGTCGCCCGATAGATTTAGTAGACTTGGTATTACTGGTAACATTGGAGTAAAAATGATAAAACTTGCATGATAATTGTTGTAGTCAGTATCTATATGATGTTCTATATAAGCAGATTCATTATAGGACACATGCACCCTTACCAGGTTTTATATGTTGCACGAGCACTATTCATGTGGACACACACACCCTGGTAATTGCCATGTCACGACACTAAATAACTTTAAATCTGAAACATGTTAACTGCTTAGAAATGTGACATTGAAATAAGTACTTAAATTGATACCATAAGCATTCATAATCATCGGCATATGTATTTATGATAATTTCATGAGATTTATGATATTTCTGGATTTTGGGGGAAAGCCGCAAGATTTCAAATGATATTTGTTAAAAATAAAAGCTGCGGTTTTCTAGTGATGTAAAGTGTCGTCCACCATGAGTTTGCTGTGGTTTTTGAGACCCGTTTCGAGGAGGTGGATGAACCGTCTCGGGTACATGGTGGGCCCGGTATGGTACCTCGGGGCAAGAAGATCGCAGATGATGGCGTTGAGCCTGGCAGGGGACGGATTACCTACCGGTGATTTCATTTGGCACGGCGGATATCCAGAGGATACCGATCGTGGCCGCTGGATTGAGATATGGATTTTGATATGGATCAGCCGGATAGCTGAGGCCAGAAATACTGGACATGGATATATGAGATTTGGACGGTTTTGAGGTGTCGTTGCTAGACACGGATTTTTACTGTTTTCCTGGATATTATTATTGATGTTTAAAAAGGGGAGTTTCAAAACAAAGGAAGAATAATTCTCATACACACTTGATTGTATTTTCATGTGGCATACATACCTGTTATCACCTCCATGTGACATATATACTTGCTAGTATACTGTTGATGCATACACACCTGTTAGTACATGTAGCTATACCTGTTTTAGGAATGTCAGGACACTTGTGTGCATGCATACGATAGCCTTAGTAAATGTTATCTATTACTCACGAGCTGGCAACTCACCCCCGTTGTGCCACAGTTTCTCTGCAGGTCCATTCCGTCAGCACCGTAGCGGCGGATACCTTTGCTTCATTTGTACTTCTTGTCTGGACTAGAGGCTTTTGCTCATAGGTGGGTTATTATCAGTTGGTACCACCTTATTTATGCTCATTGTATCTAGAGTACTCCATCTACTGTCGCTACTATATCTACGGTATCTACCGTTTCTACTGTATCTACTGTTGCTACTATCAGTTCAGTTGTACCTGTTTTATTCGGATGACTGTATATTGACCTAGATGTGAGATTGTGAGACTTGAGGATTTATTTATGATGTATCTGGGTCGAGCTCACTTGAGTCGACATGTTATTCCTCATGCACTGATTTCTTCTATATTCTGCTGGAATTCTGGAATAAGGGCAAATTGATAAAGTAATGAGGTAAAAGCTTAAATTAATTGGTTTTTCCTTCACTCTAAAAATCTTAATTGGGTTTTGTATTCTGGGCTTCGGCTTACTTATTTTACGGACGCCTTGAGACGTTTCGTAACTTAAGTGCCGGTCGCGTTCCGTAACTTGCGGGTCGTGACAGGGAGAGAAGACTCTTCCCGCGTCGGCACGACCGAACACCGCCTCGCTGTCTCCGGCGGCGGCAAATCCTCCGGGCCAACCAATTCAATGACCCGCTGGGCGCCGCACAGCTCAACACCAAGGTCTTCCGCCAGAGCACCTTGCCCCGAGGCCCATTGCACCCTTGTCCCTCCCGAGGAGGTGTTGGTCAGCTTGCCTGCATTCAGGCATGACCGGCACCCCCTCCCTCTACGAGGTCATGCGGACGGGACTCACCACGGTGTCTCAAAGACGACCTCGCCGGGGGACCTAAGGAATCTCATCGAACGGAACTGGGGCAGTGACCAGGCACAGGTCTCCGGTAGCATAGGCCAAAAATCAGAGTATGCCGAATCATCAAGATACCACGACCGACTCGACGCCCTCGAAAAGAAGATCGAAGGCATACATCGGGAAAATCGTCCTTCAAGCGACGAGATAAATATGCCGCCGACTCGCTCACGAAGCCCTTCACCGAGCTACTCGCCGTCCACATCTCTTCCTGGATAAGCCCCCGAAGGTCTCCCTCTTCGACGGGAAGTCCGACCCGAAAGACCATTTGGACGCGTTCACAGCCGGGATGAGTTTCCAGGACTGTTCCAACGCCACACAATGCCACGATTTCCCCGCCACTCTAATCCGCTCTGGACGAGACTGGTTCCGAGGACTCGCGCCACACTCAATCTCTACCTTCAATGAGCTGGCCACCGAGTTCCTCGGTCATTTCGTCGGGAACAGACGGCAGAAGCGAACCGTTGATCATCTCTTCACCATAAAAAGAAGGGACAAAGAATCATTCAAAGGGTGCGTCACCCACTTCTACAACGCCCTCTTTGAGGTCCTAGAACACCGGGACAAAACGGTCATTACGGCCCTTAGGTCAGGTCTTAGGCACAAGGAGTGGCTACGCTCCTTTGCATTAGCGCAACCTAAGACCATGGCCGAGGTGAAGGTCTGGACCAAACGTAAGATCCAGCTTGAGTCCGAGCTGAATGCCAACTTGCCCCGGACAGAACAAGCTGATCATAAGAAAAGGGCCAGGGAGGAGAAAAAGAAGATTGAGCGGCCAAATCCCTACTCCACAAAGTTTCAGGAGTACACCCCGCTCAACGTCTCCCAGACGGTACTGTTGGAGGAGGCTAAGGGCGAGAGTTTCTTCAAACTCCCCCCAGTCTCGAATAGGGCGGCAAAGCGCACCCGGGGCCCCTACTGCGCTTTCCATTGGTCGCAGGGCCACTCTACCGAGAACTGCAAGCAGCTCCGAGACTACATCGAGGAGTTAATCCACTCGGGGCACCTGGCAACGTACTTGCGAGACAAGCGACAAGCCGACCGTGAGAAAGAGCAACATCCCCCTCTCGGCGAATTGAAAATCGGCCAAATCATAGTCATGTCAGTAGGGGGTACGACGAAGACCGACAAAACGCGGCATCCCTCACCAATCGAGGGGACTGGCGGCCACCCGAGGTAGAAGGCTAAATCAGCCGAGCCGATCATTTTTACCGATGAGGGCCTCCACGGTATATCCCTGCCTCACAACGACCCCCAGGTGATCACAGCTCGAGTCCACCGCTACGAAGTGCAGAGGATATTGGTCGATTCGGGAAGCTCGGCGGGCATTCTTTTTTATGACTGCTTTCTGCGTATGGGACTCACCCCGTCGGATCTAAGGCCGACCGCCCACGTCCTGTCAGGGTTCACTAACCACTCCATCCCTGCGGAAGGGGTAATCACCCTTCAATTTAACATCGGGGAGGCAGGCCGTACGCGTACCATGCCTGTGGAGTTTATCGTCGTGAGAACGCCATTGGCCTACAATGTCCTCCTAGGTCACCCGACGCTGAACTCCCTCCGCGCCCAGATATCGACCTACCACCTGGCGATGAAGTTCTCGCTCGACCAAGACGGGATAGGCCGGGTCTACGGGTACCAACAAATCGCAAAGGTTTGCTTCGCCGCAAAAACCAGATCCGTATGAATCCGGCGGACAAGGATCTCACCGCATTCACGACGGACCGGGGGGTATACTGGTATAAGGTGATGCCCTTCGGCCTTAAAAACACCGGGACTACGTACCAACGCTTGGTTAATCGAATGTATATTTCTTATTTAAAACAATGTAAATCTTTCTAAAGTTCTTTCTATTTAGTAATAAGAGGGAAACAATAGAGCATCACAAAAAGGAGAATTCTTATTTATTCAAAAGGTATTGTGGGCTCCTCAGCCTTACATCAAAAAGAAAAGAAAAACTCTTACAACAGCGGGGGAAGGGGGTGCAAGAAACATTGCTCGTGGTACTCCGAAGAAACAGCCATCAGCCGAGCCCTGGCCGCCTCGGACCTCTGCCTCTGATGCTATCCGCCAACCCTCGAGGCCACGGACGGGCCAGAAGGCTCTACGGGCGGGCACCCATCGGCGAGATTCCTCAGTCGGTAACACTCGAGGACGAGTGCCGCCGAGCGATCACGCCTACTCATCGAGATCAGGATGAGACGGCATAGCGACCTCAGCTTGCCAACCGCCTCATCCTTCAGTTGCTTGATGAGGGGTTGTGCAGACTCGGCGACGTCCTCCAAATCGAATACATAAGTAGCTGGAGCAGGGGTGATCGCCGAAGAAGCAAGCGGCCTACATGATCCTCCACACGCCGAACCACCGCCCGCAATGTCTCCTCGGGGCTTTGCTGATCATACAAATATATGTCTTCGAAGGAAATGATCTCGGGAATGGAGAAAGGGAATCTGTCCATTGTTATGTTTCAGAGTGTAAACCTGAGTATGGTCAACACACCCTTTCTCTATTTATAACCCCAATCAGAATCCCTAAGGACACAAATTCACGTGCGCATAGGCGCGAATCCTAGGATCCACCAAAATTACTCCAATACCGAACCGCCACGTGGAGGAACTGACGCGGCTCTTTGAAACGCTTCACCTCCCCATGTATCCCCGATACGTGTCGTCCGCGGTGGTCTCTCTTCCAAATGTTCACACACCAAGGAAGGTTAGACAGAACCTCATCAAGAGGCCACCGAGCAGCATCCCTTCTCGGTCCATCCTTAGCAGGCCACTCCATGCCCTCCCGTGCTAAGGATCAAAGCCCTCATCAAGAGGCCGCCGAGCAGCTTCCTTGCTCGGTCTATCCATGGCTGGTAATCTCTTACCCGACGACACCAAGGATCAAAACCCTCATTAAGAAGCCACCGAGCAGCTTCCCTACTCGGTCTATCCATGGCTGGTAATCTCTTACCCAACGACGCCAAGGATCAAAGCCCTCATCAAGAGGCCACCGAGCAGCTTCCCTGCTCGGTCTATCCATGGCTGGTAATCTCTTACCCAAGAACGCCAAGGATCAAAGCCCTCATCAAGAGGCCACCGAGCAGCTTCCCTGCTCGGTCCATCCTTAGCAGGCCACTCCATGCCCTCCCGCGCGAAGGATCAAAGCCCTCATCAAGAGGCCACCGAGCAGCTTTCCTGCTCGGTCCATCCTTAGCAGGCCACTTTATGCCCTCCCGCGCTAAGGATCAAAGCCCTCATCAAGAGACCACCGAGCAGCTTCCTTGCTCGGTCCATCCTTGGCTGGTAATCTCTTACCCAACGACGCCAAGGATCAAAGCCCTCATCAAGAGGCCACCGAGCAGCTTCCATGCTCGGTCCATCCTTAGCAGGCCACTCCATGCCCTCCCGCGCTAAGGATCAAAGCCCTCATCAAGAGGCCACCGAGCAGCAACCCTGCTCGGTCCATCCTTGGCTGGTAATCTCTTACCCAACGACGCCAAGGATCAAAGTCCTCATCAAGAGGCCCTGCTCGGTCCATCCTTGGCTGGTAATCTCTTACCTAACGACGCCAAGGATCAAAGCTCAAGAGGCCACCAAGCAGCAGCCATGCTCGGTCCATCCTTAGCAGGCAACTCCATGCCCACCCGCGCTAAGGATAAAAGCCCTCATCAAGAGGCCACCGAGCAGCTACCCTGCTCGGTCCATTGATTGATCTTTTTTTTATGTATGTAGTAGTTTAACCGCAATCAGAACGGTGTCGCGCGTAGCTAGACCGAGGTGAGTACAGGTCGTCCTCAGGGAAACGTTGAATCTTTTAATCTTACTTTAGAAGTGTTGAAAAAGAGGAAGAATAGAGGAATAAAGAATAGTGGAAATAGTTTCTAGATCTATGTTAAACACGGATGCAAAATATAGATCTAGATTAACTACGGAGGTAAGTTTAATATTAAAAGGGGGCTTGTAGGGTTCATTGGGATTTAGTAGTTATGGATGATTAATTAAAGATTACTCTTTTTATCCTTTAATAGATTTAAAACTAGAATGACAGTGATGCATGTAGATTAGGGTTTCTGGAGGGAAAAGGGTTCCCACTCTTAACCCTTATCTCGATATGGAACTCCATTCATATCTAGCCTTTACCAAAACAATTGTTAATCTAATCTCTAATCGTGGTCGAAACTAGCAATGAATTGATAGCGCGCCCGATTAGGATGTTAACAATTCTTTTGGTAAAATTTATAAACTTTATAGGACGTAAAAAGAGTTTAAGGATCTTCATCATCCATTAACCTACCCTAATCCCATGAACCCTAACAAGCGAAGAATTACTCGCGCATGTTGGGAGAAGAAGAGATGGAGAGAGAAATCATATTGAAACTACAAAGAAATAGAATAAGAAAAAGAACTACCTTTATTAATCAACAAAATTCATTTACACTTTATTCCCTTAGAAAATGATTACAAATGCTAGTTTGCTTCTCGATCTCTTCTAAGGAGGTAGACGAACAGTTGATGATCAGCCTGGATGCGTGAGCCTGTCTTGGACTTCGTGATCTCTTCAGCTTGATGATTTTTCCAAGAGCCTCTCGGTCCTTATTTATAGTCCCAAAGCCAGAAGCCTAGCTGCCTAATTTGGAAGCCAGAGGTTAAGATCCTATCCACCAAAATCCCAACTCCCAACTCATCAAAACCGCGGCGAATCCGCGGCCAATAGGTAGGTTTGGCCGCGGATCCGTGGCCAAGTAGAGGGATCTTGGGCTCATTCTTCTTTTGGCTTCTTCTGGTGACACATGGTGATCTTTTGAATTTCTGGAAACTGAAAATCTTTTCTACGTCACTGCCAGAATTGATTTCTTTAGTTTACTTTCTTAATTAGGAAGGTTTGTTTTAACAACTTTGATTTCCTTGATTTCAGCCCTGCAAATTCTGCACAATAACTCAACAAATAATATTAGTTTGTTTTATGGAGATATTAACTTAACCATTAAGAATTGGTTAAAGGCTTTTAATAAGGTAAGCATATTTAAATGGGCCAAATGTTACATGGATAATATATGCTTACTTTTTCCTTCATAATGTTAATTATAATATATAAACACATGAAAATAGTATTTTTACAGTTAATAAACATCTTTTTTATATAGAAATAGTAGGAAAAATGTCATATTAAATGTGCAGTTTTATCAACTGAACATCCATCCTTGGCCGGTAATCCCTTACCCAACGACGCTAAGGATCAAAGCCGTCGTCAAGAGGCCATCAAGCAGCTACCCTTATCGGTCTATCCATGGCTGGTAATCTCTTACCCAACGACGCCAAGGATCAAAGCCCTCGTCAAGAGGCCACCGAGCAGCTACCCTGCTCGGTCTATCCATGGCTGGTAATCTCTTACCCAACGACGCCAAGGATCGAAGCCCTCGTCAAGAGGCCACCGAGCAACTTCCCTGCTCGGTCCATCCTTGGCTGGTAATTTCCTACCCAACGACGCCAAGGATCGAAGCCCTCATCAAGAGACCACCGAGCAGCTTCCCTGCTCGGTCCATCCTTGGCTGGTAATCTCTTACCTAACGACGTCAAGGATTAAAGCCCTCATCAAGAGGCCATCGAGCAGCTTCCCTGCTCAACTTCCTGCGTGTCTTTAATAAGCGATCCCCACCTCAACTTCAGGGCCATGGAGATATGGACCTTGCACCGGTCTTAATGGAGATACCGACCTTGCACCAGTCTTTGCACACTTGGCAAATGGTTGAATTCAATTCGACGTGCGATCGCTAGATGAAAAACTGATCTCCGACCTAACGCATAATGAAAGCAGTACCGCGCAAATGAAATTTTTTTACCACAAACAAAGGGAAAATGTGCACGCAAAGAACACTGCAAAAAGATTTTATTCACAAAGTCGGAAGTCTTTACAGAGGTATTATGGGCTCCCCAGCCTTACAAAAACGCTCGGAGGCATACAAAATTTCAGCGCAAAAATAAGACGGTGAGGAGACTTAGGCCTCGGTGCCGGGGGAAACCTTGATGAGCTCCGCATCCACCACCACGACCGGGGTTGCGTCTTGAAGATCAGCGCTATCGTAGGAGCCTCGGCGCTAGGAGCCGGGAGGACCAACTCCTCCCCAACGCTCCCACCAGGAGCCCTTCCCCCTGCAGCGCTTCCAGGGGCATTCCCCTGCTCCTCATCCCCGAGGGGATACTCACCCCGGAGCTCGCCATCAGAAAACTCCGGCATCAGGGTCTTGACGGCGTCGAGGGCCTCATGCCAAACAAGGGCAGCAGCTTGAGCTAGGTCGGAGTAGAACTGGTCCGACTTCTGGTAGTTCTCCACCGCCTTCGACGCTCGGAGGTCAGCACGCCTCGCTCCTTCCTTCGCCACCTCGCTCTCCCTCCGGAGGGTGTTCGCCGTCTTCTTCAGGGCGGCGACAAGCACCCTAGAGTCTTCCAGCTTAGCATCGGCGGCTCGGGCGGCCTTTCGGCAGCTGGCGATCTTTCGATCCCTGGCCGCCACCCGGTCTTCGAGGGCGGCGACCCTCTCCATCGCCGCTTGCAGATCCAGCCTGGAGCTCTCCTCCCGAGAGAAGAGCTCGCCCGCGGCCTGCATCGCCGGAGCAATTTCCTCGTCCTCCATGTCGACGACAAGGGCGCGGTCCTGGAGGACCTAAAGAAAACAAAGGGGGGTCAAAAAGAGAAAGGGAGAACCCAATCCTGCGAACGAAAAATACTGAATGAAGACCCAAGTGAGGTGAGAACGCTAACCTGCACGGCCTCCTGGGCTATGGCCGCCATTTGGGCCCTGAGGGTCTCCCGAGGGATTCTGCCCCCGGCCGACCTTTCCATCTCCAAGAGCAGGCTGTCGGCGACAGAAAGCTCCGAAGGCACCTCAAAGCGAAGCTCCCCTTCATCCAAGATGATCGGGGAAGCCGGGGAGCGGGGCACCGTCCTATGGTACCTCTTGAGGAGAGACGCAGGGGAACCAGTCTCACCTCCCACCTCCAAAACCGGGGGCTCCTGCTCCCGAGCGCGTTTTTGGCTCGGCACATAGCTGGACTCTGGGGCCCGAGGTGCGCTTGAGCGTCTAGCTGGAGCGGTCGTCGGTGGAGCCGAAGCCGACGACGGGGGAGAGGGACCGGCACCTCCGGCCTTCTTCCCCTTCTTCTGCTCGACTAGGGCTGCCCGAAATTTACCTAGATCCATGGGTTCTGCATAAGACGAAAATACAAAGAAGGAGTCAGTAATGCCAGAAAAAGTGGAAGAATACACAAGTCTAAAAAAGTCGCATAAAAACTCCTGTCACGCCCCGCTTCCCGGTGTACGGCGAAGGGGACGCAACTGGCCCGCTACGTATTTACTCAGAAGTAAACACGCTAAGCGTATCTAAGTAATATAAAATAAATGTACATAAGAGACAAATGTAGATCAACAACAACTTTATTTATTTCAACATTCTTTTTTACAATACAGTTAAAAAGTAAATACATGGAATGAAAGCAAGGCCTAAACAATGGCATAACAGGAAATGAAATTACTAAAATGAAATGTACAAGTAACTAGAGCTCCGGGTCGAAGGCTAGATGATCCAAGTCCCCGATGGTGGGCTCGATTTCCTGAAGGTCCGAATCACCTGTCGACATTCCAAAGAAAAGAAAGAGAATGTCGTCAGCAAACAAATCGCTCGGTAAGTCCCAAAAATAGACAAGAAGGGAATAGACAAAATAGAGTGTCTGTTTTTATAATGTTGTATTTAGTGTTAACGCCGTTGTTTGTAGCTTGTTACAGAAAAATGCCAGTGTATACGAGAGGAGTCCCACTATTCCGGAGACTAAGGTATACGGAGCACAAGGAACCGTTCAGCCACGGTACAACGGCAATGGATATTTAGGTTAGGTGTATTATGGTTACAGTCTCATGCCGCTTCTAACACATTCCGTACCAGTCTACCCCTTATAAACCCCGCGATGTCTTGATTGTATTGTTTGTATTGTATTGTCTTGATTTATATAGATGGATGACTTGCCGGAACCATGATATCAGTAAGTGGATTTAACTGGAGAATCATGTAGATGGATGTATATCCATAGTTCGGTTCAGTCAATATAGATTGAATAGATTGAATATATTGATTCATATTGAATTGTAGTTATGTAATTTCATACTTTAATCATATTCAAGTCAGATTGATTATATTGAGACTCGGTCTGAGTCAGACAATTAGAAAAGAAATTGAAGTCCTGAATTATATTTTGGTGCTATCGGTAACTGCTGCACATGGACGGCAGGATTTGTGTCTTTTTCAAAGACAATTACCGTATTGGTACCATTTGTTAAGTTGTCTACCTTAAATAGGCAAGAACCCATATCTCCGGCTCCATGAGGCTCAAGAAACTGGGCCCGCTTAAACATATGTTTCTGTTAGTTATATATATGCCCTAGAGGCCATTGTTGTACATATGATATATATTATAGTGGATGCTTGGATATATATAGAGAGGACTTTCTTGCTCGACATGATAGTATGCTATTTGGTTTCACTTTGTCTTAACATGTTGACTTGTATTGGTTTACTGTCTTGCTCTCACATGTTGATAAAGCCCTTAGGATATGTACTCGACTACTGGGACTATGATGAGATCATACTAGTGGGGCCCTGGTAGTCAAAGAGTACATCCTATAACTGTTCCTAGTCGAGGGAGTATCGAGACAGGGCATCGGTACTCCAGAGTAGACTAGCGTATACGCATCTTGACCCATATGATGGGCGATGGATGATCCCATATCTATCGGTGTTTGACATCAAAGATAGTGTACGGGTGCTCAGTGCAAACTGAGTACACTGAACGGACTTGCCGAGAACTCCTAGATGGTATTTAACCAATCGTCAGATAGCAGTTCCCCGGTGACACTGGTACAGGTTAGTCTGTAGGCCCGAGATCGTTATAGACTCTTGTGTGTTTCCCACTGTGCTTTGATTTCCACCTTACCACGTCCAAGAGGGCGTGCAAAACGGTGGCTTTTGGGTACAGTCCCGAATCACATGGAGGCAATGAGCGATAGGAGGGGTTTCGTATCTCCCGGTATAGGGAGTTGATGTTGTGCTGTGTTCGATTGGCTATAACTGGAAGTCCCTAGCCAGAGCTGATATGGAGTGCTACTGGTAAGAGTTATCAGTAGTTTCTCGACCTGTTATGAGCTTCACATCGACACGACTTATCGGTTACTAGGGTCTGACGTTTACCAGCCCTAGACTGGATATGCGACATATCAAACGAAGAGACCGGACTGTACGGTAGTGTTACTGACTGGATTCACAGGAAAATGAACATGCTTGCTTGTTGATCTTCTGATCGCTCAACACCTGGGTGGCTGTTACGTTTAGCTGACCGCTTGCAGCTTGTGGGTGTTTGATATGATCATCACCTACTGCCAGCGTATTGACGATTCTTTAGAGTCCTATACAGAGGTTTCCTGGCTCAAGTAAAATGGAGTAGGAGCACATATGTGATATGTGCGGGACCGAGAATATTATGATATGAGATACCGTATTCTATTCTCGCGATATGAGATATCGGCCGGGTATATGTGATATAGCCGGGTCATCGGATTAAGTGTTGATTCGATGAATCGGTACATGTTATATTAGTCGGTTATATGCAATATAGCCGGATTGTCGGATCAAGTGTTGATTCGATAATGTAATGTATAATTATATATGTGATATATTACATTACGTTAACTAATATAAGCTCGCTTTATTGATTCATTTTATCATGGGATAATACATTGATATATATGCAATATATGTTAATTGTATTATTTTCTTTTGTTACAAAATATATTGTATATGTGATATATAATATTGTAACAAGTTAGGATTACAAATTTAACAAAGGTTTAGGGTTTAAACTTGGTTAGGGTTTGGATTAGGGTTAGCTTTTGCATGAAGCTTCATGAAGCTTTGACTTTGTCTTTAGCTTGATATTTTGTGAAGATATTTTGTTAACCCAATCCAAACCATTAACCCTAGTTAATTCTCTACAAGGGTTAACTCCTTCATACTTAACCCATGGTTGGATTTGTAACCATAAAAATAATTCATTATTCATCACAAAAGGATTAGCTCTTCTTCTTGCTTGTTGAAAAGCTTCACTAGCTTTTTCAAAAGTGGTGAATAAAAGTGGGAATTTGAAAACAAAAGAGAGCAATATTTCTACTTCATCATCCTCATCTATTCTAACCACTTAGATTATGGTGTTCACTTCTCTAATAAGTTGTTTAGTGAAATGTAAGCTTGGGTTTGAGATTCTTCAAGGTAGATCATCTTAGATCATGAAGACTACAAACAAGGTGTCTCATTTACCTCATGGAGCCACTCGAGAGTCGGAGTTCATGTTGATCGCAGCGAAGGGACCTCAACACGGAGCTTATGAAGCGAAGGAACGGACTATAAAGGTTGTAATCCCTACCTTTTTACTTCTTTGTATGTGATACAATTCTTGTTACCCTAGAAATTCTAGCAAGATTCATGGTTAGTTAGCTTTGCACCTCTCTAAATTTTAAAATGGCATGAGTGATGCTACCAAATCCTAGACTAGGTGCAAGGGTAACCCAACAGTGGTATCAGAGCCTAACTAGAATTCTAGATACGGTGTTATAACAATTACGAAAACGAAATCCACTCCGAAATACGATATTATGCTAACCCTATTTTGCTCTCTGTAAATTTTTCAAAAAGTCCTTTAAAATTTTTTCAAACGACTGCAGAATGATATTTGGACAATTCTAAGAACATGGGTGAAATACAGGTGTGGGGAACCGGTTTTGAACCGACCACTTAAGGGGAAATTCCGGCCAGGCTGTCCCCAGGCATTCATCTGGCCTCCGTATTCCATCTGTGGTCTTTTGGGTCCAGTTTGGGTTTCGTAGTATTGTTTATTTAGCCCAATTTTCATATGATGATCTGTTTGACCTGGGGCTAATTCGTAGTGCTTCGTGGTAGTATAATTTAACACTGTATTGGTAACCTTGACTATTTTTAGCAGTTCGATCGAACTTCGCACCCCACATTTTGTACCCCGCTGAAATTTCCAAGTGTTGTAATTTTCCGAAGTTGATTGTACTCGTAAAGTCGTGCAAGTACCCCTATGGACCCCCTAGAAGACATAATAACCTTAACTCGATTCTGTGCCCATGGAACCGCGATCGAACCTTTGGATTTGCCGTAGTTCTGTGGTGTCATAGGTGAGGCGTTGGTCAACTCCTTTTACGGCTGGACAATGGACACTGTGGCACGGTTTTTGAGTGTTTTGACTTTACTCAAGCGTTGAGCTCACGGGGGTAATTTGTGAGTGTATGTTGATTCGATCGAAACGTTAAACATCGTCATGATATTCTGTAATGTGATACAATATGTGGAATTCATATAGTTAGACATGAAATCCGTAATATGTGATATTTCGGGTTTACGATGTCTAAGTCGATGATGGATTACAAATGTTGTAGTTTTACACTTTCTTTTCTGTGACCGTAAGCGTAGTATGTTGGGTATTGTCGGATTCGTTGCTATACATCAACGACAATCGGGATACGCATGCTTGCTTACGTTGATGATATGAGATATTATGTGTTGCTGTGATATGTTATATTGGATCGTCGTGTTTTGAATAGCCGGGGGTTTTATGTGAGATGAGGGTTTTTATTTTCATTCATGTATTATTCATTGTATGTAATATTCTTTTATTGGGGCACTTCCGGGTTGAGGTTGATGTCACCATTGTATACTATTTACTTTTCCGCATTAGGTAGACCCAAGGAGGGGAGCATAAGTAACCGGGTTCTAGGGTCCAGTGGGAGGCCATCTCGAGGAGTCGAGACCGGGTCTTCTAACCATAGAATTGACAGTGTTACTTGCCGCTCTCGTAGGGGTCTAGGGATGTGGGTTTGTCTATTCATCGCGACCGTGGAATCCGTGTTTTATACAGGCTCGATATAAAACACAGACCTCCTAGTATATCCAATATTTCATATGTTTCTTCTGCTGCTGATATACTGTGATGTGATCATATTATATGCGTGAGACGAATGCTTTATTATTGTATATATGATATATAATAAACGTTGCTTATGTTTTACACCCGCGCTAGTCCCGTCCCGGTATGCCGTTAGTTAAGTAACCTGACGGTGCATAACGGAACATTGTGGCGAATGCGGATGGCATAAGCGCACGTTATATTTTCGTTTCTTCTGTGATGCTTAGGAAGCATAAATGATGGGATTTATTAATGAGATTAATAAAAGAAAAGAAACCTAAATGATGTTGTAGAATCAAAACTTTATAAAAAGGGTAGCTACAGTTTTGCTTTGCATAGCGGTATATATGATATACCCTGCACCTTATTCGATGAGGAAAGAGCCGAGATCCCTTTACCGGGAGTGACCTCTTTAGAAAAACTGGCAGATGCTACAAACTCACGGTTTAGTTTTTGATTGCTTCTATTGTTCTTCCTTTGCACCGCGGTATATATGATATACCCTGCACCTTATTCGATAAGGAAAGAGCCGAGATCCCTTCACCGGGAGTGACCTCTTTAGCGAAACTAGAAAATCCTCAAAAACACTCCTTTTCAAAATCACCTGTTTCTACAACGATATCGAGTTCATTACGCTCATGGTTTTCTGAAAAACCTGCGTAGCCCTTCTTCATTTCAGATAAAGACTATTTAGTATTCGTGGTGCGTTTGTTGGCCTTTGTGAAGGCGTAGTGTGCGGTAGCTGACTAGAACTTATCTGCTTAAGCATGTGATGCGATTGGATTAGGGTACTCGTACGACCTTGTTAGCCTTTGTCAAGGGTCGTGCGGGTGGGTTTATTTCAATCAAGAAATGACGGGTTGAACTTGACTAGCTTCCTATGGTTTGTTGGCCTTTGTCAAGGTCATAGGGGTTAGGGGTAAAAGCATTATCGGGAATTTCAAGTGTTGAAATTTGCAATGAGATTGCATACTTTCTATGAGATAGATGTATCATGATACCCACTACGAGTAAGAGTTACTCCTGGGAGAATTTTACACAGGACAATTAGTCGATCAAGCAGGTGACTAGAAAGGTGTTTACGGGGTTATGCCTCTGGGAAAATGAGTTTTATTTTAATTAGGTCCGTGCGAAAGCACGGGGAACCTCCCTTAAAGTACCAACACTGGCCTGGCTGAAAGATTGGCGAACTTGTAAGATGTAATTAATCCCGGCTAATCTTACCTTTTAGGGTTTTAAGGAAGTTTTGATAAAAAGCAGTGGGAGCCATCCTGATTAGATAAGATAATAACCAATCTAATCTTGCAAGAGGCTCTTCGGGATGTTGGGTATGAGATACTACAACAGCTGGCCTTAGTGCAAGTGGGAGATTGTTAGTTATATATATGCCCTAGAGGCCATTGTTGTACATATGATGTATATTATAGTGGATGCTTGGATATATATAGAGAGGACTTTCTTGCTCGACATGATAGTATGCTATTTGGTTTCACTTTGTCTTAACATGTTGACTTATATTGGTTTATTGTCTTGCTCTCACATGTTGATAAAGCCCTTAGGATATGTACTCGACTACTGGGACTATGATGAGATCATACTAGTGGGGCCCTGGTAGTGAAAGAGTACATCCTATAACTATTCCTAGTCGAGGGAGTATCGAGACAGGGCATCAGTACTCCAGAGTAGACTAGCGTATACGCATCTTGACCCATATGATGGGCGATGGATGATCCCATATCCATCGGTGTTTGACATCAAAGATAGTGTACGGGTGCTCAGTGGAGACTGAGTACACTGAACGGACTCGCCGAAAACTCCTAGATGGTATTATACCAATCGTCATATAGCAGTTCTCCGGTGACACTGGTATAGGTTAGTCTGTAGACCCGAGATCGTCATAGAGTCTTGTGTGTTTCCTACTGTGCTTTGATTTCCACATTACCACGTCTAAGAGGGCGTGAAAACGGTGGCTTTTGGGTACAGTCCCGAATCACATGGAGGCAATGAGCGATAGGAGGGGTTTCGTATCTCCCGGTATAGGGAGTTGATGTTGTGCTGTGTTCGATTGGCTATAACTGGTATTCCCTGGCCAGGGCTGATATGGAGTGCTTCTGGTAAGAGTTATCAGTAGTTTCTCGATCCGTTATGAGCCTCATATCGACACGACTTATCGGTTACTAGGGTCTGACGTTTACCACCCCTAGACTGGATATGCGACATATCAGATGAAGAGACAGGACTGTACGGTAGTGTTACTGACTGGATTCACAGGAGAATGTACAGGCTTGCTTGTTGATCTTTTGATCGCTCAACACCTGGGTGGCTGTTACGTTTAGCTGACCGCTTGCAGCTTGTGGGTGTTTGATATGATCATCACCTACTGCCGGCGTATTGACGATTCTTTAGAGTCCTACACAGAGGTTTCCTGGCTCAGGCAAAACGGAGTAGGAGCACATATGTGATATGTGCGAGACCGAAAATATTATGATATGAGATACCGTATTCTATTCTCGCGATATGAGATATCGGCCGGGTATATGTGATATAGCCGGGTCATCGGATCAAGTGTTAATTCGATGAATCGGTACATGTTATATTAGTCGGTTATATGCAATATAGCCGGATTGTCGGATCAAGTGTTGATTCGATAATTTAATGTATAATTATATATGTGATATATTACATTACGTTAACTAATATAAGCTCGCTTTATTGATTCATTTTATCAGGGGATAATACATTGATATATATGCGATATATGTTAATTTTATTATTTTCTTTTGTTACAAAATATATTGTATATGTGATATATAATATTGTAACAAGTTAGGATTACAAATTTAACAAAGGTTTAGGGTTTAAACTTGGTTAGGGTTTGGATTAGGGTTAGGTTTTGCATGAAGCTTCCATGAAGTTTCATGAAGCTTTGACTTTGTCTTTAGCTTGATATTTTGTTAACCCAATCCAAACCATTAACCCTAATTAATTCTGTAGGGTTACAAGGCACTGTCACAAGGTTCTACAAGGCATCAACCATGCCAAAATCAAATTTTTCTTGTGCCGAACAACCCTAACCAAGATCTTAGACTAGAGATTAGGTGAAAACAAAGCAAGTAAACAACTTTACATCTAAGAGTTAGGGATTACAACCATTGTAGTTCGTTCCTTCATTTCTAAAGCTCCGTGTTGAGGTCCCTTCGCTGCGATCATCGAGTACCCGGACTCTAGAGAGGCTCCATGAAGAGAAAGATGCAAGCTTGCTTCCGATCTTCGATAACAAAGATGATCTACCTTGAAGAAACTCAAGCCCAAGATTTTGCTTCACTAATCAAGTATTAGCAAAGCAAACACCCTAATCTAAATGGCTAGAATAGATGAGTATGATGAAGTAGGAATTTACCTCTCATTTGTTTTCTTTATTTCACTCATTTTCGTCACTTTTGAAAAAGCTAGAAAGCTTTTCATCAAAGAGGAAGAAGAAGAAGAAGCAAAACCATTTGTGATGAATAATGAATCAAGTGAGGTTAGAAATGCAACCATGGGTTAAGTATGAAGACTTAACCCATGTAGAGAATTAACTATGGTTAAAGGGTTGGGTTGGGTTAAAGAAATATCTTTGCAAAATATCAAGGTCAAAGTCAAAGTTTCAAGAAGCTTCTTGAAAGCTTCATGAAAGTTTAACCCTAATCCAAACCTTAACCATATTTAAACTCCACAAAACATATTGCATTTATAACCATAACATGTTACAATATTATATATCACGTATACAATATTTATTGTAACAAAATAAAATAATACAATTAACATATATCGCATATATATCAATGTATTACCCGAGTGAGAAAAATAATCTTTAAGTGAGCTAATATTAGTTAATGTAATATAATATATCAAATATATAATTATACATTAAATTATCGAATCAACACTTGATCCGATAATCCGGTTATTTCACAAGTAATCGACTAATATAATCTGTATCAGTTAATCGAATCAACACTTGATCCGATGACCCGGCTATATCACATATACCCGGCCGATATCTCATATCGCGAGAATCTAATACGGTATGGCATACATGTATCATTCTCGGTCCCGCACATATCACATATGTGCTCCTACTCCGTTTTCCCTGAGCCAGGAAACCTCTGTGTAGGACTCTAAAGAATTGTCAATATACCGGCAGTAGGTGATGATCATATCAAACACCCACAAGCCGCAAGCGGTCAGCTAAACGTAACAGCCACCCAGGTATTGATCAATCAGAAGATCAACAAGCAAGCCTGTACTTTCTCCTGCGAATACAATCAGTAACACTCCCGTACAGTCCGGTCTCTTCGTCTGATATGTCGCATATCTTGCCTAGGGGTGGTAAATGTCAGACCCCAGTAGCTTGATAAATCGTGTCGATATGAGGTCTATAACAGTTCGAGAAACTACTGATAACACTTACCAGTAAATCTCAGCAACCCTGGCCAGGGATTTCCAGTTATAGCCAATCGAACACGGCGCAACATCAACTCCCTATACCGGGAGAGACGAATCCCCTCCTATCACTCATTGCCTCTATGTGATTCGGGACTGTACCCAAAAACCACCTTTTTGCACGCCCTCTTGGATGTGGTATGATGGAAATCAAAGCACAGTGGGAATCACACAAGACTCTATGACGATCTCGGGTCTACAGACTAACTTGTACTAGTGTCACCAGAGAACTGCCATCTGACGTGAGGTATAATACCATCTGGGAGTTCTCGGCGAGTCCGTCCAGTATACCCAGTCTCCATTGAGCACCCGTATACCTTCTCTGATGTCAAACACCAATGGATATGGGATCATCCATCGCCCATCATATGGGTCAAGAAGTGCATACCCTAGTCTACTCTGGAGTATCGATGCCCTGTCTCGGTACTCCCACGACTAGGAACATTTGAAGGATGTACTTGGCGACTACACTGTCCCCACTAGTATGATCTGCATCATAGTCCTGGTAGTCAAGTACTCATCCTAAGGGCTTTATCAACATGTGACATAGAAACAATCAGAGTACATGTTAAGATAAAGAGTAACCAGATAGCATACTATCATGTCGAGCAAGAAAGTCCTCCGTATATATGTCTAAGCATTCACTACAATAAACAACGTATGTACAGTAATGGCCTCTAGGGCATACATATAACTAACAAATTCTCTACAAGGGTTAACTCCTTCATACTTAACCCATGGTTGGATTTGTAACCATAACAATAATTCATTATTCATCACAAAAGGATTAGCTCTTCTTCTTGCTTCTTCTTCCTTGTTGAAAAGCTTCACTAGCTTTTTCAAAAGTGGTGAATAAAAGTGAGAATTTGAAAACAAAAAGAGCAATATTCCTACTTCATCATCCTCATCTATTCTAGCCACTTAGATTAGGGTGTTCACTTCTCTAATAAGTTGTTTAGTGAAGTGTAAGCTTGGGTTCGAGATTCTTCAAGGTAGATCATCTTAGATCATGAAGACTACAAGCAAGGTGTCTCATTTACCTCATGGAGCCACTCGAGAGTCGGAGTTCATGTTGATCGCAGCGAAGGGACCTCAACACGGAGCTTATGAAGCGAAGGAACGGACTATAAAGGTTGTAATCCCTACCTTTTTACTTCTTTGTATGTGATACAATTCTTGTTACCCTAGAAATTCTAGCAAGATTCATGGTTAGTTAGCTTTGCACCTCTCTAAATTTTAAAATGGCATGAGTGATGCTACCAAATCCTAGACTAGGTGCAAGGGTAACCCAACAGTGGTATCAGAGCCTAACTAGAATTCTAGATACGGTGTTATAACAATTACGAAAACGAAATCCACTCCGAAATACGATATTATGCTAACCCTATTTTGCTCTCTGTAAATTTTTCAAAAAGTCCTTTAAAATTTTTTCAAACGACTGCAGAATGATATTTGGACAATTCTAAGAACATGGGTGAAATACGGGTGTGGGGAACCGGTTTTGAACCGACCACTTAAAGGGAAATTCCGGCCAGGCTGTCCCCAGGCATTCATCTGGCCTCCGTATTCCATCTGTGGTCTTTTGGGTCCAGTTTGGGTTTCGTAGTATTGTTTATTTAGCCCAATTTTCATGTGATGATCTGTTTGACCTGGGGCTAATTCGTAGTGCTTCGTGGTAGTATAATTTAACACTGTATTGGTAACCTTGACTATTTTTAGCAGTTCGATCGAACTTCGCACCCCTCATTTTGTACCCCGCTGAAATTTCCAAGTGTTGTAATTTTCCGAAGTTGATTGTACTCATAAAGTCGTGCAAGTACCCCTATGGACCCCCTAGAAGACATAATAACCTTAACTCGATTCTGTGCCCATGGAACCGCGATCGAACCTTTGGATTTGCCGTAGTTCTGTGGTGTCATAGGTGATGCGTTGGTTAACTCCTTCTACGGCTGGACCATGGACGCTGTGGCACGGTTTTTGAGTGTTTTGACTTTGCTCAAGCGTTGAGCTCACGGGGGTAATTTGTGAGTGTATATTGATTCGATCGAAACATTAAACATCGTCATGATATTCTGTAATGTGATACAATATGTGGAATTCATATAGTTAGACATGAAATCCGTAATATGTGATATTTCGGGTTTACGATGTCTAAGTCGATGATGGATTCCAAATGTTGTAGTTTTACACTTACTTTTCTGTGACCGTAAGCGTAGTATGTGGGGTATTGCCGGCTTCATTGCTATACATCAACGACAATCGGGATACGCATGCTTGCTTACGTTGATGATATGAGATATTATGTGTTGGTGTGATATGTTATATTGGATCTTCGTGTTTTGAATAGCCGGGGGTTTTATGTGAGATGAGGGTTTTTATTTTCATTCATGTATTATTCATTGTATGTAATATTCTTTTATTGGGGCACTTCCGGGTTGAGGTTGATGTCACCATTGTATATTATTTACTTTTCCGCATTAGGTAGACCCAAAGAGGGGAACACAAGTAACCGAGTTCTAGGGTCCAGTGGGAGGCCATCTCGAGGAGTCGAGACCGGGTCTTCTAACCTTAGAATTGGCAGTGTTACTTGCCGCTCTCGTAGGGGTCTAGGGATGTGGGTTGGTCTACTCATCGCGACCGTGGAATCCGTGTTTTATACAGGCTCGATATAAAACACAGACCTCCTAGTATATCCAATATTTCATATGTTTCTTCTGCTGCTGATATACTGTGATGTGATCATATTATATGCGTGAGACGAATGCTTTATTATTGTATATATGATATATAATAAACGTTGCTTATGTTTTACACCCGCGCTAGTCCCGTCCCGGTATGCCATTAGTTAAGTAACCTGACGGTGCATAACGGAATATTGTGGCGAATGCGGATGGTATAAGCGTACGTTGTATTTTCGTTTCTTCTGTGATGCTTAGGAAGCATAAATGATGGGATTTATTAATGAGATTAATAAAAGAAAAGAAATCTAAATGATGTTGTAGAATCAAAACTTTATAAAAAGGGTAGGTACAGTTTTGCTTTGCATAGCGGTATATATGATATACCATGCACCTTATTCGATGAGGAAAGAGCCGAGATCTCTTCACCGGGAGTGACCTCTTTAGCAAAACTGGCAGATACTACAAACTCACGGTTTAGTTTTTGATTGCTTCTATAGTTCTTGCTTTGCACCGCGGTATATATGATATACCCTGCACCTTATTCGATAAGGAAAGAGCCGAGATCCCTTCACCGGGAGTGACCACTTTAGCGAAACTAGAAAAGCCTCAAAAACACTCCTTTTCAAAATCACTTGTTTCTATAACGATATCGAGTTCATTACGCTCATGGTTTTCTGAAAAACCTGCGTAGCCCTCCGTTTCAGATAAAGACTATTTAGTATTCGTGGTGCGTTTGTTGGCCTTTGTCAAGGCGTAGTGTGCGGTAGCTGACTAGTACTTATCTGCTTAAGCATGTGATGCGATTGGATTAGGGTACTCGTACGACCTTGTTGGCCTTTATCAAGGGTCGTGCGGGTGGGTTTATTTCAATCAAGAAATAACGGGTTGAACTTGACTAGCTTCCTATGGTTTGTTGGCCTTTGTTAAGGTCATAGAGGTTAGGGGTAAAAGCATTATCGGGAATTTCAAGTGTTGAAATTTGCAATGAGATTGCATACCTTCTATGAGATAGATGGATCCTGATACCCACTGCGAGTAAGAGTTACTCCTGGGAGAATTTTACACAGGACAATTAGTCGATCAAGTAGGTGACTAGAAAGGTGTTTAAGGGGTTATGCCTATGGGAAAACGATGTTTATTTTAATTAGGTCCGTGCGAAAGCACGGGGAACCTCCCTCAAAGTACCAATACTGGCCTGGCTGAAAGATTGGCGAACTTGTAAGGTGTAATTAATCCCGGCTAATCTTACGTTTTAGGGTTTTAAGGAAGTTTTGATAAAAAGCAGTGGGAGCCATCCTGATTAGATAAGATAATAACCAATCTAATCTTGCAGGAGACTCTTCGGGATGTTGGGTATGAGATACTACAACAGCTGGCCTTAGTGCAAGTGGGTGATTATTAGTTATATATATGGCCTACAGGCTATTGTTGTACATATGATGTATATTATAGTGGATGCTTGGATATATATAGAGAGAACTTTCTTGCTCGACATGATAGTATGCTATTTGGTTTCACTTTGTCTTAACATGTTGACTTATATTGGTTTACTGTCTTGCTCTCACATGTTGATAAAACCCTTAGGATATGTACTCGACTACTGGGACTATGATGAGATCATACTAGTGGGTCCCTGGTGGTCAAAGAGTACATCCTATAACTATTCCTAGTCGAGAGAGTATCGAGACAGGGCATCAGTACTCCAGAGTAGACTAGCGTATACGCATCTTGACCCATATGATGGGCGATGGATGATCCCATATCCATCGGTGTTTGACATCAAAGATAGTGTACGGGTGCTAAGTGGAGACTGAGTACACTGAACGGACTCGCCGAGAACTCCTAGATGGTATTATACCAATCGTCAGATAGCAGTTCTCCGGTAACACTGGTACAGGTTAGTCTGTAGACCCGAGATCGTCATAGAGTCTTGTGTGTTTCCTACTGTGCTTTGATTTCCACCTTACCACGTCCAAGAGGGCATGCAAAACGGTGGCTTTTGGGTACAGTCTCGAATCACATGGAGGCAATGAGCGATAGGAGGGGTTTCGTATCTCCCGGTATAGGGAGTTGATGTTGTGCTATGTTCGATTAGCTATAACTAGAAGTCCCTGGCCAGGGCTGATATGGAGTGCTACTGGTAAGAGTTATCAGTAGTTTCTCGACCTGTTATGAGCCTCACATCGACACGACTTATCGGTTACTAGGCTCTGACGTTTACCACCCCTAGACTGGATATGCGACATATCATACGAAGATACCGGACTGTACGGTAGTGTTACTGACTAGATTCACAGGAGAATGTACATGCTTGCTTGTTGATCTTCTGATCGCTCAATACCTGAGTGGCTGTTACGTTTTGCTGACCGCTTTCAGCTTGTGGGTGTTTGATATGATCATCACATACTGCCGGCGTATTGACGATTCTTTAGAGTCTTACACAGAGGTTTCCTGGCTCAGGCAAAACGTAGTAGGAGCACATATGTGATATGTGCGGGACCGAGAATATTATGATATGAGATACCATATTCTATTCTCGTGATATGAGATATCGGCCGGGTATATGTGATATAGCCGGGTCATCGGATCAAGTGTTGATTCGATGAATAAGTACATGTTATATTAGTCGGTTATATGAAATATAGCCGGATTGTCGGATCAAGTGTTGATTCGATAATTTAATGTATAATTATATTTGTTATATATTACATTACGTTAACTAATATAAGCTCGCTTTATTGATTCATTTTATCAGGGGATAATACATTGATATATATGCGATATATGTTTATTATATTATTTTCTTTTGTTACAAAATATATTGTATATGTGATATATAATATTGTAATAAGTTAGGGTTACAAATTTAACAAAGGTTTAGGGTTTAAACTTGGTTTGGGTTTGGATTAGGGTTGGCTTTTGCATGAAGCTTCCATGAAGCTTCATGAAGCTTTGACTTTGTTTTTAGCTTGATATTTTGTGAAGATATTTTGTTAACCCAATCCAAACCATTAACCCTAGTTAATTCTCTACAAGGGTTAACTCCTTCATACTTAACTCATGGTTGGATTTATAACCATAACAATAATTCATTATTCATCACAAAAGGATTAGCTCTTCTTCTTGCTTCTTCTTCCTTGTTGAAAAGCTTCACTAGCTTTTACAAAAGTGGTGAATAAAAGTAAGAATTTGAAAACAAAAGAGAGAAATATTCCTACTTCATCATCCTCATCTATTCTAGCCATTTAGATTAGGGTGTTCACTTCTCTAATAAGTTGTTTAATGAAGTGTAAGCTTGGGTTTGAGATTCTTCAAGGTATATCATCTTAGATCATGAAGACTACAAGCAAGGTGTCTCATTTACCTCATGGAGCTACTCGAGAGTCGGAGTTCATGTTGATCGTAGTGAAGGGAGCTCAACACGGAGCTTATGAAGCGAAGGAACGGACTACAAAGGTTGTAATCCCTATCTCTTTACTTCTTTGTATGTGATACAATTCTTATTACCCTAGAAATTCTAGCAAGATTCATAGTTAGTTAGCTTTGCACCTCTCTAAATTTTAAAATGGCATGAGTGATGCTACCAAACCCTAGACTAGGTGCAAGGGTAACCCAACAGTTTCCTAGGGTCCTTTTTGTAATTTAGCATAACTTGAGGGGTTTTATGTAAAATAGTTTTGTTGTACTTTCAAAATATAGCTCAAGTATTTAATTATTCTCTTTAGAGTTTTCATAGGTGTTTCTTTTATTAAATATGAAATTTCTAGTGAATATGACCTAGTTTTAAAGTATAAGGTATTTATTTGAAATATTGAAATTGTATCGTATTTTCTTGTAAATGGAATGTTTTTCTTGAATTTTGGAAATGTGGAATATTATAAATATTAAAAATAGACATTTTGATATTAATTACATATATATTTATTTATTAAAAATATAATTTTTATTTATAATAAAAATCACATTTTCTAAAGAAAAAATGTATTGAAAATCTTTTAAGATCGTATGCTCCTTGCGGAGGTCTGCATCTCACTCTACTAGGCCCGAGGATGTGCGATAATCTGCACCATCCCGAACGGGTTCCCCAAAATGGGTTGTAGAGGCGCAATTGCAAAAATTTGTTAAATACACTTCTTATAGAAAAATGTTTTTATAAGTTGAATGTAGTTATATGTAAAGTCGTATTTTCCCAAATTTATGTTCCCAAATTCCATCGTGTTTTATTAGATATGTGTTGTAACAACCCCAAATTTCCTATACAAATTTTTCAAAATATTTTTTCAAAAATTCATAAAGGGGTATTTATTACCTGAGCACATGACTTAAATAATTAATTAGCAATTTAATTACAAGAAGGAGCTTGTAGCTCATTGGTAATACCATGCAATACTGAACCAAGCCACCAGAGTTCAAATCCCAGACCCCACATTATTTTTTTGTATTTATTTTGTTTAAAATTCTTTGGAAGCCCAACAGTCCACACACCATAACTCCCAAAACTTGAACTAAACCTGAAAAACTAAATGCACCAGTGCCTACCCCATGAGACCCCTCACATTCCGACCCATCGACTCGGCCGGACGGCCGAGTCCCCAACATTAAAAGTGTGACACTTGGCATTCTATAACCCCCTGTATACTTCAAATCCCCAGATCGGTTACAGAGAATTCAGAAAGCCTCATTTACTACAACTTTTAATACATTTTAATATATTTTTACATTTTTTTATCTAAACTCCTCATCTACCCTAACCCTAGCCTAACCCTATAAATACCACCCTACCCTCTACCTTCTCTGTCACATTTCTGAGCCAACTCTCAAGAAAAATCCTTAGAACCCTAGTGTGCAATCGAAACGAGCTCGAGGCGAAGCTCCGGCGAAATCTACGGCGAACTTCCGGCGATCGTTTTAGGAACTACCGGTGACGACGCAACACATCGGCGATCCCTCTAGTTCCCTCTCACTCTATTGTGTAATCTAAAACTCATAAGTCCCTCTTCTTTCCCTCTTTTCTATTCAAAAAAAATACGAAATTACAAAACCCGACGGAATCGAAACAAATCCGATTTCCGATTCGGTTTTCTATAAAATTCCACTTCTCACTAATACAATCATACTTAAAATTCCTCATGTTGACTATTAAACAATAATCAAACAATTTGATCAAGATTCATCAAATGAAATGATAACTATCTCGATTTATCGTATTTTTTTCACTTAAATGCCACATTGTTTCAATCCTTCATTTAACTCCATCAAACTGGCTATACATTTAAAGTAGAGCACGAGGTAACGACCTACCTCCTCACACACTCATATACAACCTAACCCGATACCATCGAAAACTTAGAATACGAGAAAACAAACAATTTTCATTTTAATACTATTGACTTAATAAAACCATTTATAAAAGATTTAGTGTTGATACCCTTTTAAATAAATATCTCTTATTATGAAAATACGATAAGTTGTGGACATCGGTCATTTATCTAAACCTGACTTTGTGGTGTCTAGGCTAGGCAAGTGAGAAAGGTAACTTTAAAAGGCCCGTCTCACGATGATTCGTGAGCGGATCCCTCCTTTATTCACTTGTACTTACCTGGCCACAATTGGCGGTGAAGAGGCGATTTGAGACATCTCACAACTTGTCGTTTGGACAAATTAGGAATAGTCTAGTTGACTTAGGAGACCCTAAAAATAGAATACGGAAAATTGACATCTTTACAAATAAATACCATTTACTTCATAAAACCGTTTTCTAAAGGATTTAGTATTTTACAATCTTTGCAAAGCGCCGCTACAACCCATTTTGGGGAACCCGTTCGGGATGGTGCGGATTATCGCACATCCTCGGCTTAGTAGTGCGAGAGTCAGACCTCCGCAAGGAGCATTCGATCTCGAAAGATTTAAAATACGACATCTTAAGAAAATGAGATTTTTTAGAATATAAAATACTTATTAAAATTATTTTTGTATAAATATATGCATATTTATCATTAAAATATCTATTTTGTTGTGATATAAATATTCCACCTTTTTTCTAAAAATCACAAGAACAAATTTTGCACTAAAATACCATGAATTCCAAATAAATCAATATTATAAATAAATACCTTTAATTATGAATCTAGGATATTTTCACTAGAAATATCACAATATAAAATCCACATTCATTACAACTCTAAAGACGAATAATAAATACTTGGGGTGCATTTTGAAAAGTATATAAAGTATTTTTACATAAAACCCGCTCAAGTTCTATAAATTACCCTAAGGACCCTAGTAAACATAGGTTTAAGCAGAACCAATCTTTTGAGCCCCAGGGAGCCAGAGAAGTGGGTGCTTGCCTATCTAAGGTAGACAAATTAATAAAAACGATCAGGACTTCAATTTACCTTGCTAATTGTCTGACTCGGTTCGAGTCTCAGTATAATCCGACTTGAACATGAGCAACGGTCTACAATCCACAATTCTATAATTTTCAATATTACAATGCAACA
Organism: Agapanthus africanus; assembly: GCA_030015575.1. Classification (NCBI taxonomy): domain Eukaryota; kingdom Viridiplantae; phylum Streptophyta; class Magnoliopsida; order Asparagales; family Amaryllidaceae; genus Agapanthus; species Agapanthus africanus. The sequence goes on from CM057343.1 coordinate 642,431,505, forward strand.
TAAATCCACGAATCCAATTATCAATCTATACAACTTGACTGAACCAAACCATGGATATACATTCCATTTACATGGTTCTCCAGTTATTCCATTTACATGATTATACAGTTACATCCGTTTACTGATATCATGGTTTCGGTCAGTCAATCAATTATACAATCTATACAGTTTACAATACAATCAAGACATCGCGGGGTTTAAGGGGTAGACTGGTACAGAATATGTTAAAGGTGGCACGAGGTGGTCACTTAAGACGTAATTACATCCATTCCGTTGTTCCGTGGTATTATCGATGGAGCCTTATACTGCGGGTTACCAAAGTTCCCGGTGTAAGTGGGACTCCCCTCGTATACACATCTTCTGTACCAAGCTACAAACAACAACGTTAACACTAAATACAACAATATAACAATATAATACAACTGTAAAAGCTACTCTCTCTCTCCCCCTTACTCTCTGTCTATTCTATTTCTCCTCTTATCTTTGGGACTTACCGAGCGACCTGTTCGCTGACGACATTCTATTTCTTTCTTCTTTGAATGTCGTCAGGTGGTTTGGACCCGGCTGAGATCGAGCCATCTGCAGAAGACTTGGATCAATTTGCTGAAGAACCAGAGCTCTAGTTTCATTGTACATTTTCCATTTAGTACTTTTCATTTCCTGTCATACCATTGTTTAGGCATCGCTTTTATTTCAGCTGTATTTCCTTTTCATGTATTGTACAAAAGAATGTTAATAAATAAAAGTTGTTGTTTTTATTATACCTTGTCTCTTGTGTATATTTTATTTTATATTGCTTAGTTACGTTTAGCGTATTTGCTTCTGAGTAAATACGTAGCGGACCAGTCGCGTCCCATTCGCCGTATACCGGAAAGTGGGGCGTGACAGGTTTTGTTGGTGGCCCATGCAGATCAGAGTTGTATAAAACTCTATCATGCAGTTCTGTTCTGCGTGAACAACCTAAGCAATATAACACAAGAACCAACAACTAAAACATTCTTTACAATCATGTTCCTTGAATCCCATCATTTCTTATTCTTTGAATCATATACTTTGAATCTGTCCTAACCTAAATTTTTCATTCAAGGTTATGGATTCACCAAACAACACCAGCACCAATGTCAACAATACACCTCCACCACTACCACTCACACCTGCTGTTCCTGCTCCACTCAACGAGCAAACGGTTCTGCTTGAGGCTATCCACAGCCTCCTAGAGGGACAACAGCAGCTCTTGAACTGTCCCGAGGCTGAAGCACCTGGGGTGAAGCAAATCAGAGCTTTACATCCCAAACAGTTCTCAGGAAAAGGGAGCCCATTGGAAGCTGAGGAATGGGCTCAGAGTATCGAGGATGATCTGGCAGCAGCATAAGTGCCAGATATAGCTTGGGTTCGTGTGGCAAAATTACAGCTCACGGACAATGCACGAAACTAGTGGAAGTCGGAAGAAAGCCGTCTTGTAAAACCTATTGAATGGAAGACTTTTCGCGAGAAGTTCGACGCGAAGTACTTCCCTGTGACTGCCAGGTTTGCCATGGAGCAGCAGTTCATTCATCTACAACAAGGTTCGATGTGGGACAAGTCAGTAGATGAGTACGACGCTGAATTCACCATACTAAGCCGATTCGCGGCACACTTGATACCGACGGACGAGATCAGAGCCCGTCGCTTTCAACAAGGTTTGGACATAGAAATCCAAGCTGCACTAGCCACAGGGAAATTTCCAACTCATGAGGAAGCTCCGGAAACTGCCCGCAGTTATGAGGCGGTGATAAAGGCAAGAGGCAGACCTCAATCTGCAGGAGTGAAACGCCCTGCCACTCAAATGGCAGGAGGAGTCTCTTCAAGGCCAGTTGTTGAACTCAGAAGACTGGAAGAAGTCAACGATCGGCCAAGCCCCGATTTTTGCTTTTATTGCAAGAGGGAAGGACACTTGTGGAAGGACTGTAGGCGTGCAAAAGGCCTATGCTTGGTTTGTGGCGCGTCCAATCATGGAATTGGAAACTGTCCCTATAGACGCAACCCAGCTCACACACCCGTCAACTACCCGCAGTAGCCAGCTATTCAGGCTCCTGCAACTCGTCCTGCACTCCCAGCACCACCTCCACACAGAACTCCTACACAGCCTACTCGCCAATTCCATCAGGCACTGAGAAACATGCCTCGAGTACAGGGGAATATGCCTCCAGGTAGAAGGAACGTTCCGAGACGCCAGGCTTACAATTTGGCGGTCGTAGAAGCCGATACGGTTGGTCAGGATAACCCTGGTAATTCTCTTCAACCTTTTTCACACCCTTGCATCACTTTATTATTCTTCACACACTATCACCAAACTTTCCTTGAATCTGTTACACTTTCCTTTTACAAATTTTGAGGACGAAATTTTTATAAGGAGGGTAGAATGTAACAATCCCAAATTTCCTATACAAAAATTTTAAAATATTTTTTCAAAAATTCATAAAGGGGTATTTATTGCCTGAGCACAAGACTTAAGTAATTAATTAGCAATTTAATTACAAGAAGGAGCTTGTAGCTCATTGGTAATACCTTGCATTGCTGAACCAAGCCACCAGAGTTCAAATCCCATGCCCCACATTATTTTTTTATATTTATTTTGTTTAAAATTCTTTGGAAGCCCAACAGTCCACACACCATAACTCCCAAAACTTGAACTAAACCTGAAAAACTAAATGTACCGATGTCTACCCCATGAGACCCCCCACATTCCGACCCATCGACTCGGCCGGGATCGGCCGAGTCGGCGGGTCCGGCCGAGTCCCCAACATCAAAAGTGTGACTCTTGGCATTCTATAACCCCCTGTATACTTCAAATCCCCAGATCGGTTCCACAGAATTCAGAAAGCCTCATTTACTATAATTTTTAATACATTTTAATATATTTTTACATTTTTTTATCTAAACTCTTCATCTACCTTAACCCTAGCCTAACCCTATAAATACCACCCTACCCTCTACCCTCTCACTCATATTCCTGAGCCAACTCTCAAGAAAAATCCTTAGAACCCTAGTGTGAAATCGAAACGAGCTCGAGGCGAAGCTCCGGCGAAATCTACGGCGAACTTCCGAGGATCGTTTTAGGAACTACCGGCGACGAAGCAACACATCGGCGATCCCTCTAGTTCCCTCTCACTCTATTGTGTAATCTAAAACTCGTAAGTCCCTCTTCTTTCCCTCTTTTCTATTCAAAAAAAAATAAGAAATTACAAAACCTGACGGAATCGGAACAAATCCGATTTCCGATTCGATTTTCTATTAAATTCCACTTCTCACTAATACAATCATACTTAAACTCCCTCATGTTGACTATTAAATATTAATCAAACAATTTGATCAAGATCCATCACATGAAATGATAACTATCTCGATTTATCGTATTTTTTTCACTTAAATACCATATTGTTTCAATCCTTCATTTAACTCCATCAAACTTGTTATACATTTAAAGTAGAGCATGAGGTAACGACCTACCTCCTCACACACTCATATACAACCTAACCCGATACCATCGAAAACTTAGAATATGAGAAAACAAACAATTTTCATTTAAAGACCATTGACTTAAAAAAACCATTTATAAAAGATTTAGTGTTGATACCCTTTTAAATAAATACCTCTTATTGTGAAAATACGATAAGTTATAGACATCAGTCGTTTATCCAAACCTGACTTTGTGGTGTCTAGGCTAGGCAAGTGAGAAAGGTAACTTTAAAAGGCCCGTCTCACGATGATTCGTGAGCGGATCCCTCCTTTCTTCACTTGTACTTACCTGACCACAATTGGCGGTGAAGAGGCGATTTGAGACATCTCACAACTTGTCGTTTGGACAAATTAGGAATAGTCTAGTTGACTTAGGAGACCCTAAAACATAGAATACGGAAAATTGACATCTTTATAAATAAATACCATTTACTTCATAAAACCGTTTTCTAAAGGATTTAGTATTTTACAATCTTTGCAAAGCGCCGCTACAACCTATTTTGGGGAACCCATTCGGGATGGTGCGAATTATCGCACATCCTCGGGCTTAGTAGTGCGAGATTCAGACCTCTGTAAGGAGCATTCGGTCTCGAAAGATTTAAAATACGATATCTTAAGAAAATGAGATTTTTTAGAATATAAAATACTTATTAAAATTATTTTTGTATAAATATATACATATTTATCATTAAAATATCTATTTTGTTGTGATATAAATATTCCACCTTTTTTCTAAAAATCACAAGAACAAATTTTATACTAAAATACCATGAATTCCAAATAAATCAATATTATAAATAAATACCTTTAATTATGAATCTAGGATATTTTCACTAGAAATATCACAATATAAAATCCACATTCATTACAACTCTAAAGACGAATAATAAATACTTGGGGTGCATTTTGAAAAGTATATAAAGTATTTTTACATAAAACCAGCTCAAGTTCTATAAATTACCCTAAGGACCCTAGTAAACATAGGTTTAAGCAGAACCAATCTCTTGAGCCCCAGGGAGCCGGAGAAGTGGGTGCTTGCCTATCTAATGTAGACAAATTAATAAAAACGATCAGGACTTCAATTTACCTTGCTAATTGTCTGACTCGGTTCGAGTCTCAGTATAATCCGACTTGAACATGAGCAACGGTCTACAATCCACAATTCTACAATCTTCAATATTACAATGCAACATAAATCCACGAATCCAATTATCAATCTATACAACTTGACTGAACCGAACCATGGATATACATTCCATTTACATGGTTCTCCAGTTATTCCATTTACATGATTATACAGTTACATCCGTTTACTGATATCATGGTTTCGGTCAGTCAATCAATTATACAATCTATACAGTTTACAATACAATCAAGACATCGCAGGATTTAAGGGGTAGACTGGTACGGAATATGTTAAAGGTGGCACGAGGTGGTCACTTAAGACGTAATTACATCCATGCCGTTGTTCCGTGGTATTATCGACGGAGCCTTGTACTACGGGTTACCAAAGTCCCCGGTGTAAGTGGGACTCCCCTCGTATACACATCTTCTGTACCAAGCTACAAACAACAACGTTAACACTAAATACAACAATATAACAATATAATACAACTGTAAAAGCTACTCTCTCTCTCCCCCTTACTCTCTGTCTATTCTATTTCTCCTCTTATCTTTGGGACTTACCGAGCGACCTGTTCGCTGACGACATTCTATTTCTTTCTTTTTTGAATGTCGTCAGGTGGTTTGCACCCGGCAGAGATCGAGCCATCTGCAGAAGACTTGGATCAGTTTGCTGAAGAACCAGAGCTCTAGTTTCATTGTACATTTTCCATTCAGTACTTTTCATTTCCTGTCATGCCATTGTTTAGGCATCGCTTTTATTTCAGTTGTATTTCTTTCTCATGCATTGTACAAAAGAATGTTAATAAATAAAAGTTGCTGTTTTTATTATACCTTGTCTCTTGTATATATTTTCCTTTATATTTCTTAGTTACGCTTAGCATATTTGCTTCTGAGTAAATACGTAGCGGACCAGTCGCGTTCCCTTCGCCGTATATCGGGAAGCGAGGCGTGACATGTGTGTTGTGAGGATGTAGGTCATTACCTCGTGAACTATCTATAGGTATAACAAGGAATTATGATGGTTTATGTCGAAACCAAACTATATGGTATTTTTTCTGAAAAAGTATAATAAAAGTTACAAAAAAGATTAGTTTGATGTGCAACTTGTTTCATTAGGTTTGTTAATGTTTATTAATCAACATATAAGAATATGGTTTTATTTCGTTAAAGAAAAGTGTAGTTTTTTTAAAAAAACCGAATCGGAAGTCGGACTAACTCCGCTTCCATCGGGTTTTAATTTTGAATGTTTTTAGAATAGAGAAAAGAAAGAGAAGTAGGGAGTTATTAGATGATTGGCTATAAGAGAGAAAGAGGAAGAGGTGGGAGTTGCTGGTGCGTCGTTTCGTCGTCGGAAACTCCTTGAGTTATCGCCGGAAGTTCGTTGGAGTTTCGCCCTTTGCTAACTCCACTTGCACACAAAAGGATCTTGGAATTTTCTTGAGAGTTTGGGCAGGAATTTATGAGTGGGGAGGGGTGATTTGAGGGGTGGTATTTATAGGATAAACTAGGGTTTAGGGTAGTGAACGGGTGTACTAAAATTTGTAATAAAAATGGATTAAATGTGAGTTTTATTGTGCTCTGTAAATGTGCAGGAAAAACAAATAATACTGGAGTTATGTGGGGAGTGTAACACCCTAGTTCATTTATACCAGTTCTATTTTGGGTATTTCTTTATTTATGGCTATTTCTTGATTTATTGTGTTTTGGGTGCGAAGAGTGTAATTGGTATCTGTATTTGCATCTGACCCGACCCGCTTGCTGGAAACCCATCTTGATTCCTGATTGTGATTTATCCCAGCCAGTTATGAGAATCCGTGCACTTTCATGTTGTATATCCTGTTTGTCTGCATTATATCTGGCATCTGTATTTTTTTAATATAACATATAAAGTCAAATAAAATATTTTAAAATATCTAGCATGGCCTGCATCATACCCCGACCCTGTGGTAGCATCCGTATATCGTGTTCTCGTCCCGTTCAGTGAAACGGACCCGTTTGGATAGCTACGTGCACACTACGTGCATCCGTTCTTGGGGGTATGCATTTTCGTTACCCGCTTATCATATTTTGGTTTTGGTTGACACGTATATTATCCGTATTTTCAAATCATAATTTTAGACCCGACCCGGACTCGTTTTGAACTATTTTTGTATTAGCCAAAATCTCAAATAAAATCAATATAATATTCTTAATATATTCTAAACAGTTTAATATACGAATATATACCTTTTAACATAAGAAAAATATTTTTAAATATTTTTTAAATCAAATCCAACCTCGTCTCTCTCTCTCTCTCTCCAATAATATATTTTATATATTAAATATTATACTTTTAAAATTCTATCTTAACCAATCAGACCCCACTCTGCCTCTCTCTCTTACTATATATTAGTATTCTTTAATTTTTTAAAAGAAACCCAATATCTTTTTCCCCACGTCTTCTTCTTCCTTCTCGTATTCCCGCTCCGTCGTTCGCGAACCCTAACCCACGCGTTGCTTCGCCGTCGCCGACGTCTCCCTCACGCCCTCGTTGGCACCACATCCTCACCTCCCTCTTCTCTTCCCTGCAACCCACATCCCCACAACGCAAGAACCCACTGCAACCCATAACCCGACCACTGCAAGAACCCCTCGCCTCATCGGAGCTCCGTCCTCGTCGCCTCCTCGCCCTCACGGACACCTTTCTCCTCCACCTACACCTTCGCTTGCATCCCCTGCACATCTACTGCTCTAAACCCCGATGTGAACCCCCAACCGAGCAACCCATCACTTCCCATCGCCTCTGACCCCGACGACGTCCGTCCTCGTAGTCAACCTTCCCTCGTCGACACCTTCTCCCCTGCAACCGAGCCTTCTCCCCTGCAACCGAGCCCTCTCCCCTGGGCAAGAACCTAATCCCGACCTCTTTAACCTTGATACCCGCATTGCCGTGAAACCGCGCCGGAAAACCCACGCCTCTCGTCGTCACCCGCTCGCCTCTGTCCCAGAACCCCAGAACAACTCCAGTACACCCTGCAACCACCACAGCCCTCTTCTTTTCTTCTTCTTCTTTCTTCTTCTCTTTCTTTTTCTTGATCGTGCATTTTCCGGTCACCGCCGTCGCCGACGATCCGGGCGATCCAGTAGACGTTCCCAGCCAGCGTGGTCGTGTTCTTGCTTTGCTTGGTTCAGTTCTGTACGCACGTGTGTGTATTGCGACGTTTACCCGATGTCGGACATAGCGTACGCACCCCGTCGTGAGATTCGATCAGGCAAGTTTATCTTGCTACATGCTATGATATTATATTTATATTCATACGAATAAAAGTATTACATGTCGTTTAATTATGCATCATATGTTACAGTTTTACATTTTTACAATACCTGTTCGCATCTGTATCATTTATTGCACCTCTAGTTACATGTCATATCATATAATTTCATGTTACTGTTATGTTAGTATCTCATGCTTGATAATGTACATCATATGACTCATTGACTCATGTTATGATATCACTGCTTATTACTCGTGCATCCGTGCTTTTACCGTGATTCGACACTTACTACAGTTTTACTTTGAGCATCCGTGTGATATATATGCATGACATGACATGACCTGATACACCACTGCTTGACCTGTTACTTAATCCTGTTACTAATGCCGACAATCCTGACTTATTGTCCCGACGGACATATCATGTTGTCTATTCAGACAAACCTGTACCTGCTTGATCCTGTGTTGGCATTAGCTCCAGATTTATCAATACCTGACTTGAACACATAACCTTGGGGGTAAGGGAAAATCAATGATGAAACCTGACTTGTAACTCAACAGTTCGACGCTTATACTGATCAGTTTTACGGGTTAGGCCAGCCCCGGGATGATGCTGCTGACATCATTCATCTATACATATTCCTGTTTAATGCCTAGCGGCATGTCTCGGTTTCAGCCCGAGAATCTGGACCGTGGTCCCGGGCATGCACGGGATACTATTGAGTTACATCGACGATTCCATTAAATGGATTTCACAGACTTGAGAGTAGATAACCCGGTAGTACATTTTAGATTACTCACCGCACTTCACGTACACTTTACACCACACTGTTTCATATCCATTTACTTGCTATATTCATGTTATCATTTATATCTCACGCCAGCATATCTTGTTACATCCTGGTTATATTTTATTGTTTGATATTATGACGCACTGACGTCTGGATTTTGCATGGCCCAGTTCCTCTACCTTTGTCGCAGGCTGATCAGGAGTATTTCAGCTGCCATGTCGAGCAGTGAGGATCTTGTTAGTGTTTAGTTTTCTTTCCGCACTTTCATTCCTTTATGTGAGCCCGTATTTGGGACGTACTTTTCAGATGTTATTGTTTATTGGATTTATTGCTTCCGCATATTATTTCTTGACTCGTTTATTTTGGCATATGGACATGTACTAGATAGTTTATTTTTATTTTACTATTCTTGATATCTTATAGACAGCCGTAATGTGACTGTGGAGGGATGTTTCCTAGCCACAGGTAGCATGGTTGGCTCTGTCACGTGCCGATCTTAGCGCACTCTCAGAAGCGAGGCGTGACAGGGAGTCCAAGAGTCGCTAGGGTTAAAGAAAATTAGGGTTTGGCCCGAGTTGGACCGGCGGCGCCGGCCCGAGTCATGAGGTGGGGGCTCGTATTAGTGTCACGTGTCCACGACGCTTCAACTAGCATATTGCACCTGTTAGATTATTCTGTAACTTACCCTATTATGTGTAGTGCATGTGCAACTCTTGGGCTTCTAAAAGATTAAAAGAATTTTAAACAAAAAAATAATGTGGCTGATGGGATTTGAACTCTGGTGCTATGGTTCAGCAGTGCAAGGTCTTACCAGTGAGATACAAGCTCTTTCTTGCTGTTCTAAAGCAAAACAAACTCATATAGTACTCACAGGAAATGTAAATACCCCAATTGTATATTAGCATTTAATCAATTTTATGTACACAAGAATTGGAGTTGTTACAGTCTACCCTCCTTACAAAAATTTCGTCCTCGATATTTACAATTTATTTTAAGGACTAGTTTACAAATAGGTGAGGGTATCTTGCACGCATCTCGTCTTCCCTTTTCCATGTTGATTCTCCTGGTGTGTCTTTCCTCAGCATCACTCGAACCAAGTTGACTTCCTTGATCTAAAGTGACTTCACTTTCCTGTCCAGGATCTCAACAGGTTGTTAGTCACAAGATAAGTCGGGCTGTACAGTGTGCTCGGAATGATCGAGAATATGGCTGGGGTCACTCACATACCTTCTGAGTTGGGATATATAGAACACATTGTGAACTCCTTCCAATGAAGGTGGAAGTGCCAAGCGGTAAGCCACTTCACCGACTCGTTCGAGTATGTCGAACGGTCCAATGTATCTCAGACTTAGCTTACCCCGTCTTCCAAAACGGATCGCTCCACGGTTCGGAGATATCTTCAGAAATACGTGATCTCCCGACTGGAACTCCAAATGACGGTGTTTTGCATCAGCCCAGTGCTTCTGTCAATCTTGGGCTATGTGCATTCTTTCCCTGATAGGACGAACTACGTCAACCGTTGCTACTATCATCTCAGGTCTAAGGAGTTCTCTATCTCCGACGACATTCCAACTTAATGGAGATCGATACTTCCTTCCATAAAGTGCTGCAGAGGGTGCTATTTCTATGCTTGCTTGGTAGCTGTTGTTGTATGAAACTCCACAAGATGTAGGTGATCTTCCCACGATCCTCCGAAGTCTAACATACACGCTCTGAGCATATCTTCCAAGATCTGAATAGTTCGCTCAGACTAACCATCTGTTTGTGGATGATAAGCTGTGCTGAAGTTCAGACCTGTTCCCAAGCTCGCTTGCAGACTTTGCCAAAATTATGATAAGAACCTGGTGTCATGATCGGAGACAATGTAGACCGGTACTCCATGAAGTCTCATAATTTCTTGTATGAGTTCATGGGTATCAGAGATAGTACATTTTGAAGAGTTTAAATTTTACTTAGATTCTTACCTCTATGTACTTCTTTGCTAATGTCTTAGTAGATTGGCTAACTCGAAATGGGATGAAGTGAGCCGACTTTGTGAGTCGATCCACAATAACCCATACCGCATCGTTACCCTTTGTGCTGCGAGGAAGTGCAGTAACAAAATCTATTATGATGTGTTGTCACTTCCATTCTGGAATAGGTAACGGTTGAAGTAATCCAGCAGTCCTGTGATGTTCAGCCTTTACTTGCTGGCACACCAAACATTTAGCGACGCTTCTGGATACTTCACGCTTCATTCCATACCACCAGTAATTTTGACGTACATCTTTGTACCTCCAGGATGTACAGAGTAGGGAGAGCTGTGAGCCTTTTTCATTAACTCTTCCCGAACAGAACCTTTTGGTACACACAATCTACTGCCGTATCTTAAAGATCCGTCTTCATGGATGATGAAGTCTATTCCGAGTCCATTCTCTACTTGTTCTCTGATCTTTTGCAACTTAGCATCACTTGCTTGAGCTGCTTTGATCTGATTGATAATAGTAGATTGAACTTGTAAGTTCATCAAACTTGAAGCGTTACCTGGCATGACTACTTCAATCTCAATCTGATGCAAGTATTGTTGAAGCTTCCACTGAGCGGTGAGATTCACTGCTAATGGTTGGCGACTAAGGGCATCAGGTACCACATCCACCTTTCCCGGATGATATTGCAGGTTGATGTCAAAGTCCGCCATGAGTTCTAACCATCGTCTCTGCCGCATATTAAGCTCCTTCTGAGTAAACACATATTTCGGACTCTTGTGATCTGTGTATATGTTCACTCGCTCACCAAGAAGATAATGACGCCAAATCTTAAGAGCAAAGATAACGGCTGCCAATTCTAAATCACGCGTCGGATAATTGCGCTCATGAATCTTCAGCTATCTTGAAGCATAAGCCACAACCTTTCCATGCTGATGTAGAACACATCCTAATCCCTTACCGGATGCATCACAATGCACTTCGAAACCTCCAGATTGGTCCGGTATAATGAGAATGGGCGTTGATGTCAACCTTAACTTCAGTTCTACGAAAGCTTGTTCGCATGCTTCTGACCACACAAATTCTTCATCTTTACGTATGAGCTTGGTCAGGGGTGTTGCTATCTTCGAAAATCCTTCAATGAACCTTCGGTAATATCCAGCTAGACCTAAGAAACTTCGAATGTCCTTCACTGATTTTGGTGTCGGCCATTCGCTTACTGCTGAAACTATTGCTGGATCCGCAAAGATTCCTTCGCCTGATACAATATGTCCGAGGAAACCGACTTGATCTAGCCAAAACTCTCATTTGCTGTACTTGGCATATAGTTGATGTTGTCGTAGAGTTTACAGGACAATTCGTAGGTGCTCGGCATGTTCTTTTCGACTCTTAGAATACACCAGGATGTCGTCGATGAAGATGACAACAAACCTATCTAAGTACTATCGGAAAACTTGATTCATTAGGTTCATGAATATCGCCGGTGCGTTGGTCACTCCAAATGGCATCACAAGAAATTCGTAATATCCATAACGAGTTCTGAAAGCCATTTTGTAGATATCAGATTCCTTGACCTTCACCTGATGATAACCTGAACGATGATCTAACTTGGAGAAAACACAAGATCCACTTAGCTGATCGAATAAATCGTCGATGCGCGGGAGTGGATACTTGTTTTTTATCGTTACTTCGTTCAAGACTCTATAATCGATGCACATTCTGTATGAACCTTCCTTCTTCTTCACAAGCAGTACTGGTGATCCCCAATTTGAAGTGCTGGGACGAATTCATCCTTTCGCCAATAATTCGTCCAACTGAGTTCGGACTTCCTTCAAACCTTCCGGACTTAATCGATACGGTGCTTTGATCACCGGTTGTGCTCCTGGTATTAAATCAATGCTGAATTCAAGAGCTCGATCGAGAGGCAAACCTGATATATCGTCAGGAAACACATCGTCGAACTCTCGAACCACTTCTGGCTTTGATCCTTCATTCACTTGAATTGTCGCAATCACTGCCTTCTTTGGTTTCGCCTTGTAAGTACTTGGCTCAAAGGTACGGTCTCCACTTTTGAAATAGAAAACCGGATGCTCTGGAATCTCGAATACTACCCTCCTTTGACAACAGTCAATGGTAGCATAAAATGTTCCGAGCCAATCCATACCTAGAACCACATCGAAGTTCGGTATGTCCAGCACCTTGAAGTCGGCATAGAATTCTCTGCTGCAAACGACTACTGGACACAAGTTGTGTAACACCCGAGCCCAATGCTACTAATTTCTGTTACTTTATGAATGGAGTGTGAGCCTTATTTCATTTATCTTGCTTGTTTGTTACTTACTGTAAAATTTTACCCGGTAAATTCATTTCTGCATATAACAATTTTTGGCATCTAAAATAAAATTAACAATATTCATCTTGGCCTACTTGACACCCCTAACCCCGTTGTAGCGTCCGTGCGTCGTGTTCTCGTCCCGTTCAGTGAAACGGGCGAGTTTGGACGGCTACGTGCACGTACGTGTGTCCGTTTTGGGGGTATGCTTTTTAATCATAAAACACATCATTTTAAATTTTGAATCCCGCTTAAAATCCTATTATTTCAATTTCAAATTTTTGGACCCGACCCGGACGCGATTTCGAAATGTTTTATTTTGCGCCAGAATCCCAAATTTTAATATATCTTAAACCATTCATATATTTCATTTCTTTAACCAATCTCATATTTTGTTAACTGTTTAAGTTTATAAGATTCTTAAATCTTTCTCAATTGTTTTCCTCAGCCAATCACGTCCCCTCCTTCAACACCGTGGGCCCCATCCCTTCTCTCTCTCTCCCTCTCTCTCTAACTTTCTCCCTCTCTCTCCTCTATATAATTTTTCCCTCTCCTTTCTTTTTTATGAAACACAGAACGCACCCATCAACCCTCATCGAACCTTAGCCACCGCCGTCTCCCTCCTCACCGCCGCAACCCCAACGCCGACAACACCGACACCAGCACCATCACCTCCTCTTCCTCGTCTCAATCACAGGTCCACTTCCTCCTTCTCCCTTCTCCCGGTGCACCCCCGACCAGACCCGTGACCACCTGCACCCATTCCTGCGTCTCGCCGCCGACGATCACCTCGTCGTCGCCTCCGCCATCATCCTCTTCATTCTCATCTCCATCACCTCTCCTTCATCGTTCCCGTGCACCCCTGCACCTTCACCGCGGCCTGCGCGCACCCCCTGCACAAGTTCGACCGCCGGATCTGTCGCCGCCGGCGATCTCGCCGCCGGCGATCTCGCCTCTATACCCGGCCTTCGTATAACCCACTGTAAGCCTTCTACTCCTCTTTTCTCCTTCCTTTCTTCTCTGGTTCCTTTCTATTCTTGATTGCACATCTTGATCGTTACTGTTCACGTTTTGGCCGGAATCCGACGATGCCGACGACGTGACCCGATGTTCCAGCGAGGTACCCCGACCCGTGTAGTTCCATTGTTCGTTGTTTGGGTTCATTCCGTGAACCGTGCGACCGTCGCGCGTTTCCCCGCCGACGTTTATCGTTCCGTTTTTCCGATCCGCGACCCGTCGAGGCAAGTACCCCTTGCTATATGCTATACAATATTTACATATATATTATGACACCCTAAACCTGTAAATTTAGCTTGGTACAATCATTTCTCATTTTCATGTACAATATTGTATTATATCATTTTATCTTTAAACTTGGAACCTACAGTTTGCAATTGAACCTAATAACCACATTTACCTGCTTAATCACACTTTACTATTGACATAGCTTATGGCAACTATCTCTATAGTTTTGTTCCATTTGGACACCCGTGTGCATTTTAACCTGTAATAGCTGTATTGAACCTGTATATATAAATCATGGCACCTCTCAAGTTCTTAAACTTGTTAACATGATTAAAAGGCCATAATAGTCATACTGCATTCGCATAACATTGGAATCATCTCTGTGACACGACTGATTACTGTACTGCAAATTGAGTAAATCTGCATATTGCTTAATTCATTGCTTATATCATATTGATGATAACCATGCTTGATTATATAACCGATTGTGAGTACACCTATGATATCGCTTGTTCTTGACCTGTCTTGCTACCTGCATATTGATTGACCCGACATGGTACCGTACACTGTTTGACTTGACCTGATATACCATGACCTGACCCGTTACCTGATCTTGTGTCTAATGCCAACAAACCTGACATGTAGTTCTCATGGACCGTTCCTGTTGTCTATCCAGACAAACCTGCTTTTACCTGATCCTGTGTTGGCATTAGTTCTTGATTACTGAATACCTGACTTGACATACATAACTTGGGGGTATGGGGAAATCAAAGGTGAAACCTGACTTGTAACTCAACAGTTCGATACATGTTCTGATCAGTCTTACGGGCTAGGCCAGCCCCGGAGTGATGATGCTGACATCACTCGCCTGTACCTGCTACCTTTTACTGCCTAGCGGCATGTCTCGGTTTTAGCCCGAGAGTCTTAGACCGTGGTCCCGGGCATGCACGGAATACTATTGAGTTACATCGATGATTCATCAATTGATTTCAAAGACTTTAGAACAGAGAACCTGATAGCACAGTTTAGTTTACCCACTGCACACTACCATGCACTGCTCTGATTCATATTATTATTACCCTTGCTTTATTCATGTTTATATTCGCATTGCCTGTTTATTATGTTATTACTTGATGACTTGACGCGCTGACGTCTGGGTTTTGCATGGCCCAGATTCTGTACCGCTGTCGCGGCCCGAGCAGGAGTACTTCAGCCGACAGGCTGAGCTGTGAGTGTCAGTAGTAGTTAGTTTTCTTTCCTGCATTTATTTCCTGATGTGAGCCCGCATTATGGGACATACATTCCAGTTATTTTGTATTGGATCTTTCGCTTCCGCGTTTTATTATTCTTGACTCATGATTTATCGTGGTTTATGGACATATTTAGATAGTTTTATTTTGTTCTTGATATCTCTACAGCCGTAATGTGACTGTAGATGGATACTTTCTACCCACAAGTAGCATAGTTGGCTATGTCACGTGCCCACTTTAGCGTACTCTGGGAAGCGGGGCGTGACAAGTTGTATCCCATTGTTGCCTTTAGAACGCCGTTCCCTGAACTGGCATTCCAACTGGATACAAGCGGTGTGACTGGAATCGCATGAGTTCGAACAACCGTTGAGACATAAAGCAATGAGATGCTCCAGTATCGAATAGTGCTAGTGCAGGAAGTGAGGCTACTAAGATTGTACCTAAGGTATGTGGGATATATTTTAGGTATAGAAAAATATGTTGGTAAGTGTTAAGACTGAAAGAAAAGCTTGAGAAGAAAGGGTTACCAGTAATGACTTGGCCAATGGCCTCAGCTTCTTCTATGGTCATCGTGAAAGCCTGTCGCCGTGGTACATTCCTCCTGGCCGGAGGAGCATTCCTCTGAACGTTCCTTTGAGCTTGATGGAACTGACGAGGAGGAGGTGCAGTCGGCGGTCCTCTAGGTGGTGGAGCGGGGAGAGCGAGTCTTGGAGCAGGTGCCTGAAGGGCTGGTCTCTGCTGGTAAGTGATTGCTGGCCTGGGTGCAGCAATTTGGTTGTGTCTTCGGGGACAAGACCCAATATCATGAGTAGTTGAGCCGCAAACTAAACAAAGACGGTTGGCTCGCCGGCAGTCTAATGTTCATCTCTCCTGTGGTAGGTACAAAAGGCTGGGCTGGGCCGGTTGATTGTTACTCCCGGTCTCCTGGGCATAAATGGTGGCTTTGATGAGGCTCCTCCTTCCATCTGGGTGGCAGGGCACTTAACTCCAGCAGATTGAGATTTGCCCCTCATCTTTACTACTGCCTCATAACGGCGGGCAGCTTTCAGAGCCGATTCATGAGTCGGAAAATCTCCTGTGGCTAATGCAGCCTGGATTTCCGAATCTAACCCTTGTTGAAATCGATGGGCTCTAATCTCATCCGTCGGTATCAAGTGTGCCGCAAATCTGTTAAAGTACTGTGTTAGGTGTGTAGTATGTGATTTATTGAAAAATCGAATTATTGAGACATATCATAACGACTGAGGTTAAATAAGACTACCTGAGATTAAAGAAGTTTTGAACAGAATGAGTTTAAGAAAAGCGGTTGGTCCTGACGGGATTCCTATCGAGATTTGGAGATGCTTAGGAGAAATAGGCGTTAAATGGCTGACAGATCTGTTTAATAAGATTTGGCAGACAAAAAAGATGCCAAATGAATGGAGGAAAAGTATCCTTGTACCTATCTACAAGAACAAGGGTGACATTCAAAGTTGCTCAAACTACCGTGGAATAAAACTTATGTGTCACACCATGAAACTTTGGGAGAGAGTGATTGAACACAGGCTAAGGAAGGATATTAAGATAACAGAGAACCAGTTTGGGTTCATGCCTGGACGATCAACGACAGAGGCTATTCATTTGCTTCGTCAACTTGTCGAGCGTTTTCGAGAGAGGAGAAGAGATTTGCATATGATATTTATTGATTTAGAAAAAGCGTACAACAAGCTACCTAGAGAGGTATTATGGGGGACAATGATGAAGAAGGGTGTCCCCATCAAGTATATTGACATAATCAAGGATATGTACGATGGAGTAGTGGCAAATGTCAGAACTTGCGGCGGCTTAACGAGTGATTTTCCGATTACAATTGGTTTACATCAAGGATCTGCATTAAGTCCATTCCTGTTTACCATCGTGATGGATGAGCTTACTAGAACTATCCAAGATGAGGTACCTTGGTGTATGCTATTCGCTGATGATATTATTCTAGTAAATGAGACGAAAGCATAGGTTAATGCCAAATTGGAATTATGGAGGCAAACATTGGAATCTCGGGGATTCAGATTGAGCAGGTCCAAGACAGCATATATGCATTGCAAATTTAGTAACCAGAGAAGTCAAAACCATATTGGTATAACATTGGAAGGGTAGGAGATATCACCGAGCGACCAGTTTAGATATCTAGGTTCCATCATCCAAAAGAATGGGGAGATCAATAGTGATGTTAATCAAAAGATCCAAGCTGGTTGGTTGAAATGGAGGAGTGCAACAGGGATTTTGTGTGATCGTAACTTTCCATTAAAATTGAAAGGGAAGTTTTATCGGAGCGCTATTCAGCCTGCCTTATTATATGGTACAGAATGCTGGGCTCCTAAGAAGCATCATATACAGAAGATGCACGTAGCGGAGATGCGCATGCTTCGTTTGATGTGCGGTAACACTAGAAAAGATAAGGTGCGAAATGAGGATATTCGTGCAAAAGTTGGTGTAGCACCTGTGGAGGAGAAGATGCGGGAAAACTGGCTAAGATGGTTTGGTCATGTGCGACGTAGACCTATGGAAGCACCGGTTCGATGAATAGATACTTTGTTCTCCGCCGAAAGGACACGACCAGGACGTTGGGATGTCCGGCCTGAATTTCGAGGGCAGATGCTATTTAGTGCTATCCGTCCACCTCTCCGAATATGCCAAGTTGATTTATGACACAATGTATCGAAGGTTTAAACGGATGCGGCCGATGTAGCAGACTTCGTCAGATTCCCCCTCGTTGAGGGGTTTTTGATTGTGGGGACGCTCTTCCCTGCAGGCGTAAGCCCCTACAGTTAATTACGCTATCGCATCGCGGTAACCACTTTCTCCTTCTCTAGATGGTCACTTCGTGTCGTGTTTGTTTGTTTTGTTTTTTGTTGCCCGTGGATTGTATACGGAAACTAATTTATGTTGTCGCCCGTAGGGCGTGGATTAGTTCAAATCCGTATTTTCTTAGATTTGGGTTTGGGGTTGGGTTTAAGGATGCGTTAGTCTCATTTGAGACTAAGATCAACTTAAATGTTTGTTAAGAATACGTTAGCCTAATTTTTAGACTAAGATCTACTTAACAGGATCATTTAGATTCAACAAAAGAGCATTTGAGCTCTATTGTTTAGTTTAGGGACATTGCGGTCCATTGTTAGTTTAAGGACATTACGGTCCAATGTTAGTTTAAGGACATCTCGGTCCAGTTTAAAGACATCATAGTCTGTAAAGGTTAAGGACATCATAGTCCATGAGCTTAAGGACCTCACAGTCCAGTTTAGAGACATCATAGTCTGTAGGGTTTAGTTTAGGGACATCACGGTCTAGGTTAAGGACATCATAGTCCATGGGCTTAAGGACCCCACAGTCCGTAGAGTGTTCGGTTGTCGGGACCCGTCACCTCTCTAAAGACGTTGAAGGATTACAACGACAAATATCAGAGGAGTAAAGAGATGTACCCTCAAACTGATGTGAGTTGGTTGAAAAATCTGTAGTCCAATTTGGGACTAAGATCTGTTGAAATATTCATGAGCGGATGGGCTCAATTAATATGAGTTGAGGACTTATGGCCAATCTTGGGCTAAGTCCAATAAATGTTTAACATTTTATTTTGGGCTGTTGAGCCTTTATTTGGGCTTGGTCATTTTAACAATGTTGAGCATTGATTTATATCTTGACAATGTCTTTGTCTTTTATTGAATGCTGAGCATTCATCAGAGCTCTGGGCTTATTAAAGAACAATTTATGTTCTGTTAGCGCAACACGTGGCGCGCTAGGCGCTTTGCGCCAATCAAAAAGCGCAGTGCGCTTCTGTCAAGTAGCGCACATGTGAAGGACACGTGTCACGCTTGGCGCTAAGCGCCAGATGATGGGCGCATTGCGCCAGTTTATGAGCGCTAAGCGCTAGTCCATGAACGCATTGCGCTTTCAATTTAATGGCGCACACGTGAGCGACACGTGGTGCGCTTGGCGCTGAGCGCCAGCCCATAAGCGCAGTGCGCTATTTCAGAAACGCAAAGCGCAAGTTGTTAATTGGCGCACACGTGGTTGAAACGTGGCGCATTTTGGCGCTGAGCGCCGGTCCAGTGAGCGCAGAAGCGTTGTTCAAGAGCGCAAGGCACATTTCATGAGCGCAAAGCGCATTTGATCAATTTTATAATCTGGGAACAAATTTATATTCTTTTTAAAAGAGACTTTATCTCAAGATTTAAGAACAACAGTTCTTATTTTGCAAGAGAGAGTTTTTCGATCTCTTATTTTGATAAAAGGCTTTGCCTTTATAGATCCATGATCTGTGAGAAGAATATGTTCTTCTTTTTGTTTTATGATGAGATCTTTTGATTTCTTTTGTGAAAGACTTTTTGTCTTGTAGATCTATGATCTTTTTAAAGAAAAGAATTCTTCTTTTTATGAGATGATTTCATCTCTGTGTTGATCACCATTCTTTTTACCTTGAAGAAAAAATCTTCTTGCAAGTGCTTGCTCTTTATCTTTGAGTTTGTTTTCAAAATTTATAGGGGGGTTTCTCTATATCAGACTTGAAGTCTTGGGGCCTTTATATAGGGCAAGTTGATTTGTTGAATCAGTTAAAGAGATCATTCTCTGATTGATTTGGGGATGTTTCCCACCGTTAGATCTTTGATCCTAGGGCTTCTGTTTTACAGAAGGCAATCTTCTTGTTTTTAACAAGATTGGAAAATCTTTCCATAACAGAATTTAATTCTGATTAATTAATGATTTATTATTATTATTAGATATTTTAATCTAACGGTGGGGAGTTCTTTAATTCCAGCGCTGGCGCACCCGTGCTTTGCACGTGGTGCGCTGCTCAGAGCGCAGCGCACTTTGCGCTAGCGCACCCGTGTTTGACACGTGGTGCGCTGATCAAAGCGCAGTGCGCCCTGTGCTAGCGCACCCGTGTTTGACACGTGGCGCGCAGCGTGCCTAGCGCTAGCGCACACATGGTGCACTGCCTAGGGCGCAGCGCAGCCTGCGCTAGCACACCCGTGTTTGACACGTGGCGCGCAGCGCGCCTAGCGCTAGCGTACATATGGTGCACTGCCTAGGGCGCAGCGCTCCTGGCGCTGGATCTGAAACGTTGCTTCAATTTTTGAAATTCGAATTTCAAACAGAGCTTTGCTCTGATTGGAGGAAACAAATGCCCCCCCACCGTTGCGCTCACGTGGCTCACACGTGAGTGCAGCGGTGGCAGCATCTGCGCCCTTGGATCAACTCAGAAGTTAAAGAGGCGTTTCAATGCCTATAAATAGGACCTTTGGTCCCTTTGATGATGTCCATCTTCTTCTTTGAGAATTTTTATTCAGAGTATCGCTCTTTAGTTTAAGAACTTTTTAAGAGTAAAAACTCTGTTAAAATTTTTAGGTAAAATTTTAAATCTTTTAATAAACTAGGGTCTTACCCATTAACAGTGCCTTGCTCTTCATAGATCTTTGATCTAAAGAAAACCCTTTTAGGGTTTCATTAATAGAGCTTTGCTCTCTTCAAATCATAAACTTATAGATCTGAGGAGATCTTGTTTCAGGGTTTCTTAACCTATGAACAGAGTTTTGCTCATAAAGAACTCTTAGAATTTGTAACACCCGAGCCCAATAATACTATTTATATTACTAGTTGAGGGTTATATATTGCTTATTCCAATTTTCCTGATTTTCTGGTGTTTGTTGCTAAATTTTACCCGGTTAAGTCATTTTGGCACATAACAAATTTTAACTCCTAAAATGAAATTTAAGATGTCCATGTTAGCCTACTCGTCGCCACTAGTCGCGTGGTAGCGTCCGCGTGTCGAGATTCCGTTCCGTTTGGCTAAACGGGCAAGTTTGGACGACTACGCGCGCGTGCAAGTGTCCGACTTAGGGGCATGCATTTTAATCATTAAACACCTCTTTTCAAAATTTGGAACCCGCTTAAAATCATATAATTTGAATTTGGAACATTTGGGCGCAATCCGGGCGCGATTTGGAAATGTTTCATTTCGCGCCAAAAAGGGCCCGTTTCAATTTAATATCTAAAACTATATTTTTTATACGAAAATATTTTTCCTTAACAGTATAATCCTTTTAACAATTCCTTCTTCACCTCCTGGCCAATCGCGAGCGAGACTGTTCACGCGTGGGCCCCTCCTTTCCCTATCTCTCTCTGTCTCTCTCCTCATTCTCTCTCTCTCTCTATCTCACCAAATCATTCTCTCTCTCTCCAATCTCTCTCTCTCTCTCCCTCTATATATTCGAAACCATACAGCCGCCCCTCACCATCCCCTTCCTCGCGAGAAAACCCAACAAACCCTAACCCTAGCCTCGTACTCGCGCAGCCCACCATCGCCACCGCGACCTCGCCGTCGCCGTCAGCACCCTCAGCCTAGCCGCGCCTTCCTCCTCCCGTTCTTCCGACGACTCCCGCGCCTGCACCCAACCCCGACCTCGCCTCCACCCTCGCAGACCTCGCCGTCGACGCCACCCCTCGTCGTCGACGACTCCCGCGACTCCCTCTCACCCTCCTCGTCCCGACCTCGTCGTCGCTACCCTCCTCCCCTCGCCGGAACACCAACACGAGCCCTAACCCCTCGCCTAACCTCCGCTGTTCGCCGGAGAAACGCGCCGGCGACCTCGTCGACGTCACCTCCGACCACATCCCTTCCCCCTCGACCACCAGAGTCGACTACCACCCTCGCACTCGCTGCAGCACCCTCGTTCCAGCGAACTCAGGATTTTTCCAGCCACCGTTCTTCGCCGTCGCTGCCGCGCCGGCATCCCAGTGCCGTCGAGCCATCGTGTTTGCACCCTGTTTCTTCTCTGTGAGTTTTCCTTGTGCTTCCTTTTGGTACAATCCCTTCGCTGGTCGTATTTTGCGTGTATCGTATCTTTGTTGCTAACTTGTTACCGATGACATTTTGCCGGAATCCGACCGTGCCGTCTTGTGAACCCGACGCTCCAGCGAAGTCCCCTGGTCCGTGTGATCTCGTTGATCTCCGTTGGGACTCGATCCGTGGCCCGTGCTTTCATATCGCGTTTTCTGCCGACATTGCATCCGTGCGTTCCGGTTTGCGAAACCGTCGAGGCAAGTATCCGAATACTTGCTTAACATGCTACAAACTTAATAATCATGTTATCTGTTATAATCACACGACTTGGTGACAATTACAATCATCCGTAACGTTAAATCATTGTAGTGGTTACTTGTAGTTAATCGGTATGCTATCAATCCACACTTTAACTAATTAACCAATTGGCACGTCATTGCTTAAATTGCTAGATCATCCTTGTAACTATTATTATGCTTAGTTTAAATTCATGCAACTCCATTACGTATGTTATCGATATTGCTTCACCTTGTGGCTTTGCACCCCAAAGGTGCGTGAACCGGTTAATATGAAAATACAAACATCACTGTGTTCACATAGAATAATATTGTTAGTTACTGTTCCTGTGTTGTTCATTATTCGTTACTATACCTGTTATCAGCATATACCTGATTGCATTACATATTGACCGATCTTGATACACCTGACACATGTACTGATACACCGGACACAACACCATGTACATATCGACTCTACCTGTTGAAAGTAACCTGACCTGTTACCTGATCTCATGCCTAATGCCGACAACCCTGATCTTTCCTGTTGTCGATCCAGACAGACCTACTTTTACTTGACTTTGTGTTGGCATTAGTCCTTGACTGCTGAATACCTGACCTGACATACATAGCTTGGGGGTATGGGGAAATCAAAGATGAACCTGACTTGTAACTCGACAGTTCACTACCGTTCGAGCGTACACATTCCTTTCTGTGCCTTACGGCATGTCTCGGTTCCAGCCGAGAATATTGTGGCCGTGGTCCCGGGTATGTACGGGATACTAATACTTTCCTTTCTGTGCCTTACGGCATGTCTCGGTTCCAGCCGAGAATATTGTGGCCGTGATCCCGGGTATGTACGGGGTAATACCGAGTGTACACTTTCCTTTCTGTACCTTACGGCATGTCTCGGTTCCAGCCGAGAATATTGTGGCCGTGATCCCGGGTATGTACGGGGTAATACCGAGTGTACACTTTCCTTTCTGTGCCTTACGGCATGTCTCGGTTCCAGCCGAGAATATTGTGGCCGTGGTCCCGGGTATGTACGGGATACTAATACTTTCCTTTCCGTGCCTTACGGCATGTCTCGGTTCCAGCCGAGAATATTATGGCCGTGATCCCGGGTATGTACGGGATACTATTGAGTTACATCGACGATTCATCAATTGGTTTCAAAGACTATAGAGTAGAAAACCTGATAGGACAGTTTAGTCACCTTTGCACATTACCCTGCTTGTTACCTCTTATTATTGCTTTATTCATGTTCATACTTGCATTGCTTATTACCATGTTTATGCTATATACTTGATGCTTTGACGCGCTGACGTCTGGGTTTTGCATGGCCCAGATTCCATACCTTTGTCGACGACCGAGCAGGAGTACTTCAGCCAGCAGGCTGAACAGTGAGTCCTTAGGATTTAGTTTATTTATTGCTTTTCATTTCCAGATGTGAGCCCGCATTATGGGACGTACTGTTTATTCATTGTATTGGATCATTAGCTTCCGCACTTATTGTTTATTGATTCTTATTATTATGGATTTGGACATGTATTAGTTTAGTTTATTTTTCTTGTTCTTGATATCCTTACAACCGTAATGTGACTGTGGATGGATACTTCCTACCCACAGGTAGCATGGTTGGCTATGTCACGTGCCCAATCTTGCGTACTCTGGGAAGCGGGGCGTGACATGGTTCTTTTGGTATCAGAGCCATAGGTTAATTGGGTTGATTCTTTGTAGTTGGGTATTGCACCCGATACACGAATCATAATACCCGTGATTAGGAAACATGTCCTGCCACCTTGACCGCTTTACCATCCTTGAATCATTCTTCCGGATCATGTCGACATGCAAACTTACTTTGCATTGTCAACTCGAAAACCTAATTTCTTGTTATCTCTAGGACTTAGGCGACTTGGGTGGAGTTAAGTAATTGCGGCTATGATACCGCGGCATAGCTACAATGCAGCACTCTATTTAAGTATCTTGGAGTTCTAGCCTTGATTTATATATATTGAATCTATCATCATGCTAATGTTGTTTGTTTTGATTTCAGGACCATGGCAGATAAGAATTTCAAGACGTATCAGAGGCGTGTGGATGAAGCCGCCATGTTAGGAGTGATACGCGGGATGTTGGAAAATCAGAAGAGGCAAACGGAGCTGATCCAGCAGCAAGCAGATTCATTTCAGGAGGGTTTGCAGGCTATGCAGCAGTCTGTAAACACCGCTGTAGCGAAGCCAGTCGACCGAGTAGGGACCGTGGCAGATTTCAGACGGTTGGGTCCTACTACTTTCACTGGCTTGGAGGAGCCGTTGCCAGCCGAGCAGTGGCTCGTGGACACGGAGAACTTATTGGTTGCGGCACAGATCCCTGAAGACAAGAGAGTTGATGTGGTGCGCATTCAGCTGGTGGATTACGCCCGAGAGTGGTGGCTTGTGGAGGAGACCCGCTTGTCCAAGCCAATCAGTTGGGCGGATTTCTCCAAAAGTTTCTTGGAAAAGTTCTTCCCGCGGACTGCACGGGAGGAAATGGAGGAGAAATTTATCGGGCTGAGACAAAATGGGGCAGCTGTGGATGTACATGCAGCGGAATGGACGAGACTCAGCCGTTTCGCTGGACCCTTAGTCGCCAAGGAGGCAGACAGGGCGCGAAGGTTCTTGCGCAGTTTGGATGTGGACATCCAAAGGCAGATCGTCTCCCTGGGTTTGACCACTTTCTCGCAGGTTCTTACGGCAGCCAGAGAGCAGCAGAGTTTATCAGGATCGAAAGGGAACCTTCACCAGACAGCAGTTGCGACCAGGAAGCCTGCATTTGTACCTAACCGAGATCATGGGCGCAGAGGTGTTCCAGTGGACCGTCGAGGTGTAGCGCCAATGAAGAAGCCTGTGATCGTGGATCGAAGAAAGAGCATAAGTTGTAACTACTGCAATTTACCGGGCCACATGCAAAAGGATTGTCGAAGGAGACTGGGACTTTGTCTGGTTTGTGGAGCAGCCGATCACGCAGTGAGTGCTTGTCCGTCGAAGCTTCGCACGAGGGATGAGATACAGAAGCCTCCGCAGAGACCGTTCCAAGGGCAGAAGCAGCTGACACAAGGACCCAACCAGGGTCGAGCTTTCACATTGACAGCTGAGGAAGCCAAGGCATCAGGAGAAGTGGTTTCAGGTACTGTACTCGTCCGTGGTTTTCCTGCTTTGGCATTATTTGATTCCGGAGCATCCCACTGTTTTATGTCATCCAAATTTATAACTACACACTCGATCACCTGCACGACCCTGTCTAGTTTATGGGACATACACACTGGGAATGGGAAAATCATAGCTAGTAAGGAATGTAGAGATTGTACAGTTGTTGTTTGCGGACGGGAGCTTTTTGCAGATTTCTTGGTGATTGATACGGGCAGTTATGAAGTAGTCTTGGGAATGGATTTTCTTGGCACTTTCCACGCACACATTGATTGCAGGGCAAGGAAAGTAATTTTCCAGATTCCCGGACACCCTGAGTTTACTTTCATCGGAGGAAGCAGTTCTGTCGGGCCAGTCGAGTTTAGGGCTAGGCCGACGAACAGTGTGCTTGCGGCTATGGTAGTGGATAGTAATGAAGAGCCGGCAGTTGTCCGTGACTTTATGGATGTGTTTGAAGATATTTCGGGCTTACCGCCGAAGCGAGATGTGGAGTTTGCGATTGACCTTATTCCTGGTGCAGCGCCAGTATCAAAATCTTATTATCCGATGGCACCGGTGGAATTGGAAGAAGTTAAGAAACAGGTGGGTGAATTACTCGATAAGGGATGGATTTGAAGCAGCAACTCACCTTGGGGAGCTCCAGTTCTTTTAGTAAAGAAGAAGGATGGCACGAGAAGGATGTGCATTGATTACCGAGAATTGAACCGGGTGACTATTAAGAACAAGTACCCGATCCCTCGCATTGGAGAACTCTTTGAGCAGCTTAGTGGCGCGAGGGTATTCTCAAAACTGGACTTGCGATCAGGATATCATCAGGTCCGAGTGAAGGCAGGAGACATTTGCAAGACGGCGTTTCGGACTCGGTATGGGCATTTCGAGTATTTAGTGATGCCCTTCGGAGTGACCAATGCGCCGGCAATATTTATGGATTTGATGAACAGGATCTTTTCACCTTTCTTGGACCAGTTTATTGTGGTATTCATCGACGATATTCTGGTATACTCGAAGAGTCCGGAGGAGCATGCTGAGCACTTAAGGATTGCACTGCAAACGCTGAGACAGGAGAAATTATTCGCGAAGATGAGTAAGTGCGAATTCTGGCTGGAAGAAGTGAAGTTTCTGGGGCATGTCGTGTCGGGCGATGGAATCGCCGTTGATCCCGAGAAGATTGCGGCAGTTCGAGATTGGCCTATTCCGAAGAATGTTGCGGAGATAAGGAGTTTTCTTGGACTCGCCGGATACTACAGAAGATTTGTAGAGAACTTCGCTCGTTTAGCTGAGCCGTTAACCAAGCTTACGCGTAAGGAGGTACCGTTTGTTTGGACGGATGGATGCGCATTGGCCTTCGAGACGTTGAAGCAGAAGTTGATAACCGCCCCGATCCTGACCGTACCGGATAATTCAGGAGGACTGGTGATTCACAGCGACGCATCTGGAAAAGGATTGGGATGTGTTTTAATGCAGAACGGGAAAGTCGTCGCTTACGCATCGAGACAGCTGAAGACTCATGAGAAGAACTATCCGACTCATGACTTAGAGCTTGCAGCCGTGATCTTCGCCCTGAAGATTTGGAGACACTACCTTCTGGGCGAGAGAGTCGAAGTCTTTACAGATCACAAGAGTTTGAAGTATGTGTTCACTCAGAAGGAGTTGAACATGAGACAACGCAGATGGTTGGAGCTGATGGCCGACTACGACCTCGATCTTAAGTACCATCCGGGAAAGATCAACGTCGTGCCAGATGCGCTGAGTCGGTTACCAGCAATTCAGTTATTGACTGCACAGAGAGAGATCATTGAGGAGTTTCGGAGATTTGACTTGGAGGTTGTGCTACCGCGTGCTACAGGACAGTTGATGCAGTTGCAAGTACAATCGTCCTTAGTTGAGAAGGTTAAAGCGGCGCAATCGCGGGATCCTAGACTGCAAAAGTTTCGAGAGCAGGTTGGAGCCGGACTACGAACCGATTTACTGATCCATGAAGATGGTTCGTTGAGATATGGTAGCCGTGTGTGTGTGCCAAAAGGAGATGTGCGTGAAGAGCTTATGAAGGAGGCACACAGTTCAGCTTACTCTGTACATCCAGGAGGGACAAAGATGTACCGAGATATTCGACAACATTTCTGGTGGGAAGGTATGAAACGGGAAATTGCTCGCTTCGTGGCTAAATGCTTGGTGTGTCAGCAAGTCAAGGCTGAACACCAAAGGGTTGCTGGTTTGTTGCAACCACTTCCGATTCCTCAATGGAAGTGGGAACATATAACCATGGATTTCGTGACGGCTTTACCGCGGAGTCCGAAGGGCAACAATGCTGTATGGGTGATTGTCGATCGGTTGACCAACGCAGCTCACTTTATTCCTTTCCGGGTTGGTCAATCGACAGAGACTTTGGTAGAGCGGTACATGCAGGAGATTGTCAGATTGCATGGAGTACCGGTAAGCATCGTGTCCGATCGGGACACTCGGTTCTTGTCGCACTTTTGGAGGAGTTTACAAGAAAGTTTGGGGACTCGATTGAAGTTTAGCACAGCTTATCATCCTCAGACCGATGGACAATCAGAGAGAACGATCCGGACCCTTGAAGATATGTTGAGGGCTTGCATGTTGGACTTCAAAGGCTCTTGGGAAGATCATCTACACCTGGTGGAGTTTTCGTACAACAATAGCTTCCAAGCAACTATTCAGATGGCCCCGTTTGAAGCACTGTATGGTCGTAAGTGCCGTTCACCTGTTTGTTGGGATGATGTTGGTGAACGAAGGTTACTGGGACCAGATTTGGTGGTACAGACAGTCGAGAAGGTGAATACAATCAGGAAGCATATGAAGGCAGCTCAAGACAGACAGAAGAGTTGGGCCGACACGTCAAGAAGACCTCTAGAGTTCGCCGTGGGTGATTTGGTATTCCTGAAGATATCACCGACTAGAGGGGTGATTCGCTTTGGAAGTCGGGGAAAGCTTAGTCCCCGATTCGTTGGACCCTTCGAGATATTGGAGCGTGTTGGAGAGGTATCGTACCGGTTGGCGTTACCACCGTCATTAGCAGGAGTTCACGATGTGTTTCATGTGTCTCAACTACGGAGGTATGTTCGTGATGAGACTCATGTCTTGGATCATTTGGAGTTGACTGTTCGGGAGGACCTGACTTTTGAGGAGCGACCAGTCGAAATCAAGGATCGAAGAGAAAAGGTTCTTAAGAACAAGGTTATCCCTCTTGTGCTAGTTTCTTGGGGTAATCGATCGCGTGGGGAATCCACTTGGGAGCGAGAAGACGAGATCCGGCAGAAATTCCCTCATCTTTTCCAGTAGTTAGCTATCTTGTATTCTTGGAATTTCGAGGACGAAATTCTTTTTGTAGTTGGGTATGATGTAACACCCGAGCCCAATAATACTATTTATATTACTAGTTGAGGGTTATATATTGCTTATTCCAATTTTCCTGATTTTCTGGTGTTTGTTGCTAAATTTTACCCGGTTAAGTCATTTTGGCACATAACAAATTTTAACTCCTAAAATGAAATTTAAGATGTCCATGTTAGCCTACTCGTCGCCACTAGTCGCGTGGTAGCGTCCGCGTGTCGAGATTCCGTTCCGTTTGGCTAAACGGGCAAGTTTGGACGACTACGCGCGCGTGCAAGTGTCCGACTTGGGGGCATGCATTTTAATCATTAAACACCTCTTTTCAAAATTTGGAACCCGCTTAAAATCATATAATTTGAATTTGGAACATTTGGGCGCAACCCGGGCGCGATTTGGAAATGTTTCATTTCGCGCCAAAAAGGGCCCGTTTCAATTTAATATCTAAAACTATATTTTTTATACGAAAATATTTTTCCTTAACAGTATAATCCTTTTAACAATTCCTTCTTCACCTCCTGGCCAATCGCGAGCGAGACTGTTCACGCGTGGGCCCCTCCTTTCCCTATCTCTCTCTGTCTCTCTCCTCATTCTCTCTCTCTCTCTCTATCTCACCAAATCATTCTCTCTCTCTCCAATCTCTCTCTCACTCTCCCTCTATATATTCGAAACCATACAGCCGCCCCTCACCATCCCCTTCCTCGCGAGAAAACCCAACAAACCCTAACCCCAGCCTCGTACTCGCGCAGCCCACCATCGTCACCGCGACCTCGCCGTCGCCGTCAGCACCCTCAGCCTAGCCGCGCCTTCCTCCTCCCGTTCTCCCGACGACTCCCGCGCCTGCACCCAACCCCGACCTCGCCTCCACCCTCGCAGACCTCGCCGTCGACGCCACCCCTCGTCGTCGACGACTCCCGCGACTCCCTCTCACCCTCCTCGTCCCGACCTCGTCGTCGCTGCCCTCCTCCCCTCGCCGGAACACCAACACGAGCCCTAACCCCTCGCCTAACCTCCGCTGTTCGCCGGAGAAACGCGCCGGCGACCTCGTCGACGTCACCTCCGACCACATCCCTTCCCCCTCGACCACCAGAGTCGACTACCACCCTCGCACTCGCTGCAGCACCCTCGTTCCAGCGAACTCAGGATTTTTCCAGCCACCGTTCTTCGCCGTCGCTGCCGCGCCGGCATCCCAGTGCCGTCGAGCCATCGTGTTTGCACCCTGTTTCTTCTCTGTGAGTTTTCCTTGTGCTTCCTTTTGGTACAATCCCTTCGCTGGTCGTATTTTGCGTGTATCGTATCTTTGTTGCTAACTTGTTACCGATGACATTTTGCCGGAATCCGACCGTGCCGTCTTGTGAACCCGACGCTCCAGCGAAGTCCCCTGGTCCGTGTGATCTCGTTGATCTCCGTTGGGACTCGATCCGTGGCCCGTGCTTTCATATCGCGTTTTCTGCCGACATTGCATCCGTGCGTTCCGGTTTGCGAAACCGTCGAGGCAAGTATCCGAATACTTGCTTAACATGCTACAAACTTAATAATCATGTTATCTGTTATAATCACACGACTTGGTGACAATTACAATCATCCGTAACGTTAAATCATTGTAGTGGTTACTTGTAGTTAATCGGTATGCTATCAATCCACACTTTAACTAATTAACCAATTGGCACGTCATTGCTTAAATTGCTAGATCATCCTTGTAACTATTATTATGCTTAGTTTAAATTCATGCAACTCCATTACGTATGTTATCGATATTGCTTCACCTTGTGGCTTTGCACCCCAAAGGTGCGTGAACCGGTTAATATGAAAATACAAACATCACTGTGTTCACATAGAATAATATTGTTAGTTACTGTTCCTGTGTTGTTCATTATTCGTTACTATACCTGTTATCAGCATATACCTGATTGCATTACATATTGACCGATCTTGATACACCTGACACATGTACTGATACACCGGACACAACACCATGTACATATCGACTCTACCTGTTGAAAGTAACCTGACCTGTTACCTGATCTCATGCCTAATGCCGACAACCCTGATCTTTCCTGCTGTCGATCCAGACAGACCTACTTTTACTTGACTTTGTGTTGGCATTAGTCCTTGACTGCTGAATACCTGACCTGACATACATAGCTTGGGGGTATGGGGAAATCAAAGATGAACCTGACTTGTAACTCGACAGTTCACTACCGTTCGAGCGTACACATTCCTTTCTGTGCCTTACGGCATGTCTCGGTTCCAGCCGAGAATATTGTGGCCGTGGTCCCGGGTATGTACGGGATACTAATACTTTCCTTTCTGTGCCTTACGGCATGTCTCGGTTCCAGCCGAGAATATTGTGGCCGTGATCCCGGGTATGTACGGGGTAATACCGAGTGTACACTTTCCTTTCTGTACCTTACGGCATGTCTCGGTTCCAGCCGAGAATATTGTGGCCGTGATCCCGGGTATGTACGGGGTAATACCGAGTGTACACTTTCCTTTCTGTGCCTTACGGCATGTCTCGGTTCCAGCCGAGAATATTGTGGCCGTGGTCCCGGGTATGTACGGGATACTAATACTTTCCTTTCCGTGCCTTACGGCATGTCTCGGTTCCAGCCGAGAATATTATGGCCGTGATCCCGGGTATGTACGGGATACTATTGAGTTACATCGACGATTCATCAATTGGTTTCAAAGACTATAGAGTAGAAAACCTGATAGGACAGTTTAGTCACCTTTGCACATTACCCTGCTTGTTACCTCTTATTATTGCTTTATTCATGTTCATACTTGCATTGCTTATTACCATGTTTATGCTATATACTTGATGCTTTGACGCGCTGACGTCTGGGTTTTGCATGGCCCAGATTCCATACCTTTGTCGACGACCGAGCAGGAGTACTTCAGCCAGCAGGCTGAACAGTGAGTCCTTAGGATTTAGTTTATTTATTGCTTTTCATTTCCAGATGTGAGCCCGCATTATGGGACGTACTGTTTATTCATTGTATTGGATCATTAGCTTCCGCACTTATTGTTTATTGATTCTTATTATTATGGATTTGGACATGTATTAGTTTAGTTTATTTTTCTTGTTCTTGATATCCTTACAACCGTAATGTGACTGTGGATGGATACTTCCTACCCACAGGTAGCATGGTTGGCTATGTCACGTGCCCAATCTTGCGTACTCTGGGAAGCGGGGCGTGACATGGTTCTTTTGGTATCAGAGCCATAGGTTAATTGGGTTGATTCTTTGTAGTTGGGTATTGCACCCGATACACGAATCATAATACCCGTGATTAGGAAACATGTCCTGCCACCTTGACCGCTTTACCATCCTTGAATCATTCTTCCGGATCATGTCGACATGCAAACTTACTTTGCATTGTCAACTCGAAAACCTAATTTCTTGTTATCTCTAGGACTTAGGCGACTTGGGTGGAGTTAAGTAATTGCGGCTATGATACCGCGGCATAGCTACAATGCAGCACTCTATTTAAGTATCTTGGAGTTCTAGCCTTGATTTATATATATTGAATCTATCATCATGCTAATGTTGTTTGTTTTGATTTCAGGACCATGGCAGATAAGAATTTCAAGACGTATCAGAGGCGTGTGGATGAAGCCGCCATGTTAGGAGTGATACGCGGGATGTTGGAAAATCAGAAGAGGCAAACGGAGCTGATCCAGCAGCAAGCAGATTCATTTCAGGAGGGTTTGCAGGCTATGCAGCAGTCTGTAAACACCGCTGTAGCGAAGCCAGTCGACCGAGTAGGGACCGTGGCAGATTTCAGACGGTTGGGTCCTACTACTTTCACTGGCTTGGAGGAGCCGTTGCCAGCCGAGCAGTGGCTCGTGGACACGGAGAACTTATTGGTTGCGGCACAGATCCCTGAAGACAAGAGAGTTGATGTGGTGCGCATTCAGCTGGTGGATTACGCCCGAGAGTGGTGGCTTGTGGAGGAGACCCGCTTGTCCAAGCCAATCAGTTGGGCGGATTTCTCCAAAAGTTTCTTGGAAAAGTTCTTCCCGCGGACTGCACGGGAGGAAATGGAGGAGAAATTTATCGGGCTGAGACAAAATGGGGCAGCTGTGGATGTACATGCAGCGGAATGGACGAGACTCAGCCGTTTCGCTGGACCCTTAGTCGCCAAGGAGGCAGACAGGGCGCGAAGGTTCTTGCGCAGTTTGGATGTGGACATCCAAAGGCAGAT
Source organism: Agapanthus africanus (assembly GCA_030015575.1). NCBI lineage: Eukaryota > Viridiplantae > Streptophyta > Magnoliopsida > Asparagales > Amaryllidaceae > Agapanthus > Agapanthus africanus. The sequence continues at coordinate 642,464,799 of CM057343.1, forward strand.
CGTCTCCCTGGGTTTGACCACTTTCTCGCAGGTTCTTACGGCAGCCAGAGAGCAGCAGAGTTTATCAGGATCGAAAGGGAACCTTCACCAGACAGCAGTTGCGACCAGGAAGCCTGCATTTGTACCTAACCGAGATCATGGGCGCAGAGGTGTTCCAGTGGACCGTCGAGGTGTAGCGCCAATGAAGAAGCCTGTGATCGTGGATCGAAGAAAGAGCATAAGTTGTAACTACTGCAATTTACCGGGCCACATGCAAAAGGATTGTCGAAGGAGACTGGGACTTTGTCTGGTTTGTGGAGCAGCCGATCACGCAGTGAGTGCTTGTCCGTCGAAGCTTCGCACGAGGGATGAGATACAGAAGCCTCCGCAGAGACCGTTCCAAGGGCAGAAGCAGCTGACACAAGGACCCAACCAGGGTCGAGCTTTCACATTGACAGCTGAGGAAGCCAAGGCATCAGGAGAAGTGGTTTCAGGTACTGTACTCGTCCGTGGTTTTCCTGCTTTGGCATTATTTGATTCCGGAGCATCCCACTGTTTTATGTCATCCAAATTTATAACTACACACTCGATCACCTGCACGACCCTGTCTAGTTTATGGGACATACACACTGGGAATGGGAAAATCATAGCTAGTAAGGAATGTAGAGATTGTACAGTTGTTGTTTGCGGACGGGAGCTTTTTGCAGATTTCTTGGTGATTGATACGGGCAGTTATGAAGTAGTCTTGGGAATGGATTTTCTTGGCACTTTCCACGCACACATTGATTGCAGGGCAAGGAAAGTAATTTTCCAGATTCCCGGACACCCTGAGTTTACTTTCATCGGAGGAAGCAGTTCTGTCGGGCCAGTCGAGTTTAGGGCTAGGCCGACGAACAGTGTGCTTGCGGCTATGGTAGTGGATAGTAATGAAGAGCCGGCAGTTGTCCGCGACTTTATGGATGTGTTTGAAGATATTTCGGGCTTACCGCCGAAGCGAGATGTGGAGTTTGCGATTGACCTTATTCCTGGTGCAGCGCCAGTATCAAAATCTTATTATCCGATGGCACCGGTGGAATTGGAAGAAGTTAAGAAACAGGTGGGTGAATTACTCGATAAGGGATGGATTTGAAGCAGCAACTCACCTTGGGGAGCTCCAGTTCTTTTAGTAAAGAAGAAGGATGGCACGAGAAGGATGTGCATTGATTACCGAGAATTGAACCGGGTGACTATTAAGAACAAGTACCCGATCCCTCGCATTGGAGAACTCTTTGAGCAGCTTAGTGGCGCGAGGGTATTCTCAAAACTGGACTTGCGATCAGGATATCATCAGGTCCGAGTGAAGGCAGGAGACATTTGCAAGACGGCGTTTCGGACTCGGTATGGGCATTTCGAGTATTTAGTGATGCCCTTCGGAGTGACCAATGCGCCGGCAATATTTATGGATTTGATGAACAGGATCTTTTCACCTTTCTTGGACCAGTTTATTGTGGTATTCATCGACGATATTCTGGTATACTCGAAGAGTCCGGAGGAGCATGCTGAGCACTTAAGGATTGCACTGCAAACGCTGAGACAGGAGAAATTATTCGCGAAGATGAGTAAGTGCGAATTCTGGCTGGAAGAAGTGAAGTTTCTGGGGCATGTCGTGTCGGGCGATGGAATCGCCGTTGATCCCGAGAAGATTGCGGCAGTTCGAGATTGGCCTATTCCGAAGAATGTTGCGGAGATAAGGAGTTTTCTTGGACTCGCCGGATACTACAGAAGATTTGTAGAGAACTTCGCTCGTTTAGCTGAGCCGTTAACCAAGCTTACGCGTAAGGAGGTACCGTTTGTTTGGACGGATGGATGCGCATTGGCCTTCGAGACGTTGAAGCAGAAGTTGATAACCGCCCCGATCCTGACCGTACCGGATAATTCAGGAGGACTGGTGATTCACAGCGACGCATCTGGAAAAGGATTGGGATGTGTTTTAATGCAGAACGGGAAAGTCGTCGCTTACGCATCGAGACAGCTGAAGACTCATGAGAAGAACTATCCGACTCATGACTTAGAGCTTGCAGCCGTGATCTTCGCCCTGAAGATTTGGAGACACTACCTTCTGGGCGAGAGAGTCGAAGTCTTTACAGATCACAAGAGTTTGAAGTATGTGTTCACTCAGAAGGAGTTGAACATGAGACAACGCAGATGGTTGGAGCTGATGGCCGACTACGACCTCGATCTTAAGTACCATCCGGGAAAGATCAACGTCGTGCCAGATGCGCTGAGTCGGTTACCAGCAATTCAGTTATTGACTGCACAGAGAGAGATCATTGAGGAGTTTCGGAGATTTGACTTGGAGGTTGTGCTACCGCGTGCTACAGGACAGTTGATGCAGTTGCAAGTACAATCGTCCTTAGTTGAGAAGGTTAAAGCGGCGCAATCGCGGGATCCTAGACTGCAAAAGTTTCGAGAGCAGGTTGGAGCCGGACTACGAACCGATTTACTGATCCATGAAGATGGTTCGTTGAGATATGGTAGCCGTGTGTGTGTGCCAAAAGGAGATGTGCGTGAAGAGCTTATGAAGGAGGCACACAGTTCAGCTTACTCTGTACATCCAGGAGGGACAAAGATGTACCGAGATATTCGACAACATTTCTGGTGGGAAGGTATGAAACGGGAAATTGCTCGCTTCGTGGCTAAATGCTTGGTGTGTCAGCAAGTCAAGGCTGAACACCAAAGGGTTGCTGGTTTGTTGCAACCACTTCCGATTCCTCAATGGAAGTGGGAACATATAACCATGGATTTCGTGACGGCTTTACCGCGGAGTCCGAAGGGCAACAATGCTGTATGGGTGATTGTCGATCGGTTGACCAACGCAGCTCACTTTATTCCTTTCCGGGTTGGTCAATCGACAGAGACTTTGGTAGAGCGGTACATGCAGGAGATTGTCAGATTGCATGGAGTACCGGTAAGCATCGTGTCCGATCGGGACACTCGGTTCTTGTCGCACTTTTGGAGGAGTTTACAAGAAAGTTTGGGGACTCGATTGAAGTTTAGCACAGCTTATCATCCTCAGACCGATGGACAATCAGAGAGAACGATCCGGACCCTTGAAGATATGTTGAGGGCTTGCATGTTGGACTTCAAAGGCTCTTGGGAAGATCATCTACACCTGGTGGAGTTTTCGTACAACAATAGCTTCCAAGCAACTATTCAGATGGCCCCGTTTGAAGCACTGTATGGTCGTAAGTGCCGTTCACCTGTTTGTTGGGATGATGTTGGTGAACGAAGGTTACTGGGACCAGATTTGGTGGTACAGACAGTCGAGAAGGTGAATACAATCAGGAAGCATATGAAGGCAGCTCAAGACAGACAGAAGAGTTGGGCCGACACGTCAAGAAGACCTCTAGAGTTCGCCGTGGGTGATTTGGTATTCCTGAAGATATCACCGACTAGAGGGGTGATTCGCTTTGGAAGTCGGGGAAAGCTTAGTCCCCGATTCGTTGGACCCTTCGAGATATTGGAGCGTGTTGGAGAGGTATCGTACCGGTTGGCGTTACCACCGTCATTAGCAGGAGTTCACGATGTGTTTCATGTGTCTCAACTACGGAGGTATGTTCGTGATGAGACTCATGTCTTGGATCATTTGGAGTTGACTGTTCGGGAGGACCTGACTTTTGAGGAGCGACCAGTCGAAATCAAGGATCGAAGAGAAAAGGTTCTTAAGAACAAGGTTATCCCTCTTGTGCTAGTTTCTTGGGGTAATCGATCGCGTGGGGAATCCACTTGGGAGCGAGAAGACGAGATCCGGCAGAAATTCCCTCATCTTTTCCAGTAGTTAGCTATCTTGTATTCTTGGAATTTCGAGGACGAAATTCTTTTTGTAGTTGGGTATGATGTAACACCCGAGCCCAATAATACTATTTATATTACTAGTTGAGGGTTATATATTGCTTATTCCAATTTTCCTGATTTTCTGGTGTTTGTTGCTAAATTTTACCCGGTTAAGTCATTTTGGCACATAACAAATTTTAACTCCTAAAATGAAATTTAAGATGTCCATGTTAGCCTACTCGTCGCCACTAGTCGCGTGGTAGCGTCCGCGTGTCGAGATTCCGTTCCGTTTGGCTAAACGGGCAAGTTTGGACGACTACGCGCGCGTGCAAGTGTCCGACTTGGGGGCATGCATTTTAATCATTAAACACCTCTTTTCAAAATTTGGAACCCGCTTAAAATCATATAATTTGAATTTGGAACATTTGGGCGCAACCCGGGCGCGATTTGGAAATGTTTCATTTCGCGCCAAAAAGGGCCCGTTTCAATTTAATATCTAAAACTATATTTTTTATACGAAAATATTTTTCCTTAACAGTATAATCCTTTTAACAATTCCTTCTTCACCTCCTGGCCAATCGCGAGCGAGACTGTTCACGCGTGGGCCCCTCCTTTCCCTATCTCTCTCTGTCTCTCTCCTCATTCTCTCTCTCTCTCTATCTCACCAAATCATTCTCTCTCTCTCCAATCTCTCTCTCACTCTCCCTCTATATATTCGAAACCATACAGCCGCCCCTCACCATCCCCTTCCTCGCGAGAAAACCCAACAAACCCTAACCCCAGCCTCGTACTCGCGCAGCCCACCATCGTCACCGCGACCTCGCCGTCGCCGTCAGCACCCTCAGCCTAGCCGCGCCTTCCTCCTCCCGTTCTCCCGACGACTCCCGCGCCTGCACCCAACCCCGACCTCGCCTCCACCCTCGCAGACCTCGCCGTCGACGCCACCCCTCGTCGTCGACGACTCCCGCGACTCCCTCTCACCCTCCTCGTCCCGACCTCGTCGTCGCTGCCCTCCTCCCCTCGCCGGAACACCAACACGAGCCCTAACCCCTCGCCTAACCTCCGCTGTTCGCCGGAGAAACGCGCCGGCGACCTCGTCGACGTCACCTCCGACCACATCCCTTCCCCCTCGACCACCAGAGTCGACTACCACCCTCGCACTCGCTGCAGCACCCTCGTTCCAGCGAACTCAGGATTTTTCCAGCCACCGTTCTTCGCCGTCGCTGCCTCGCCGGCGTCCCAGTGCCGTCGAGCCATCGTGTTTGCACCCTGTTTCTTCTCTGTGAGTTTTCCTTGTGCTTCCTTTTGGTACAATCCCTTCGCTGGTCGTATTTTGCGTGTATCGTATCTTTGTTGCTAACTTGTTACCGATGACATTTTGCCGGAATCGGACCGTGCCGTCTTGTGAACCCGACGCTCCAACGAAGTCCCCTGGTCCGTGTGATCTCGTTGATCTCCGTTGGGTCTCGATCCGTGGCCCGTGCTTTCATATCGCGTTTTCTGCCGACATTGCATCCGTGCGTTCCGGTTTGCGAAACCGTCGAGGCAAGTATCCGAATACTTGCTTAACATGCTACAAACTTAATAATCATGTTATCTGTTATAATCACACGACTTGGTGACAATTACAATCATCCGTAACGTTAAATCATTGTAGTGGTTACTTGTAGTTAATCGGTATGCTATCAATCCACACTTTAACTAATTAACCAATTGGCACGTCATTGCTTAAATTGCTAGATCATCCTTGTAACTATTATTATGCTTAGTTTAAATTCATGCAACTCCATTACGTATGTTATCGATATTGCTTCACCTTGTGGCTTTGCACCCCAAAGGTGCGTGAACCGGTTAATATGAAAATACAAACATCACTGTGTTCACATAGAATAATATTGTTAGTTACTGTTCCTGTGTTGTTCATTATTCGTTACTATACCTGTTATCAGCATATACCTGATTGCATTACATATTGACCGATCTTGATATACCTGACACATGTACTGATACACCGGACACAACACCATGTACATATCGACTCTACCTGTTGAAAGTAACCTGACCTGTTACCTGATCTCATGCCTAATGCCGACAACCCTGATCTTTCCTGCTGTCGATCCAGACAGACCTACTTTTACTTGACTTTGTGTTGGCATTAGTCCTTGACTGCTGAATACCTGACCTGACATACATAGCTTGGGGGTATGGGGAAATCAAAGATGAACCTGACTTGTAACTCGACAGTTCACTACCGTTCGAGCGTACACATTCCTTTCTGTGCCTTACGGCATGTCTCGGTTCCAGCCGAGAATATTGTGGCCGTGGTCCCGGGTATGTACGGGATACTAATACTTTCCTTTCTGTGCCTTACGGCATGTCTCGGTTCCAGCCGAGAATATTGTGGCCGTGATCCCGGGTATGTACGGGGTAATACCGAGTGTACACTTTCCTTTCTGTGCCTTACGGCATGTCTCGGTTCCAGCCGAGAATATTGTGGCCGTGATCCCGGGTATGTACGGGGTAATACCGAGTGTACACTTTCCTTTCTGTGCCTTACGGCATGTCTCGGTTCCAGCCGAGAATATTGTGGCCGTGGTCCCGGGTATGTACGGGATACTAATACTTTCCTTTCTGTGCCTTACGGCATGTCTCGGTTCCAGCCGAGAATATTGTGGCCGTGATCCCGGGTATGTACGGGATACTATTGAGTTACATCGACGATTCATCAATTGGTTTCAAAGACTATAGAGTAGAAAACCTGATAGGACAGTTTAGTCACCTTTGCACATTACCCTGCTTGTTACCTCTTATTATTGCTTTATTCATGTTCATACTTGCATTGCTTATTACCATGTTTATGCTATATACTTGATGCTTTGACGCGCTGACGTCTGGGTTTTGCATGGCCCAGATTCCATACCTTTGTCGACGACCGAGCAGGAGTACTTCAGCCAGCAGGCTGAACAGTGAGTCCTTAGGATTTAGTTTATTTATTGCTTTTCATTTCCAGATGTGAGCCCGCATTATGGGACGTACTGTTTATTCATTGTATTGGATCATTAGCTTCCGCACTTATTGTTTATTGATTCTTGTTATTATGGATTTGGACATGTATTAGATTAGTTTATTTTTCTTGTTCTTGATATCCTTACAACCGTAATGTGACTGTGGATGGATACTTCCTACCCACAGGTAGCATGGTTGGCTATGTCACGTGCCCAATCTTGCGTACTCTGGGAAGCGGGGCGTGACAGAATTTGTTCATAGATCTTGAAGATCTCAGAATTCTTAATTCATAAAAAAAAATTGATTTTAATTTTTTCTGATGGGTTTTTCCGTCATCAATTTTTCCAGAGCAAGGCTCTTGAGAAATTTTGATTCCCTCATGATCAGAGTTTGACAAGTGTCACTCTGTCACAGAGCATTGCTCTCAAAGGGAGATTTACTCCTCTTCCCGAGGGATCTCTCATTTAATGAGAATTTTCTTGAGAATCTCCTCACTTAATTAACAGTCTCATCAAATGATGAGGCTGTTTTTATTAATTATTAATTGATCAATTGTCATCTAGATTTTGTGGGCCCCCCTTTGGTCCCTCTCCACTGCATTGTAGTGTGGTACAAATTTTAAGGTACCAAATGTCAGAATTTAAATTAAATTATAGCACTGACAGTTAACTTTTATCCCTTTTTGCGCAGGCGACATGTCTTTCGACACTTCCTTTCCGTTCATCCGATCAGAAGGCGGATTTCCTGAGGCGCCTGTAAACCGAGAGGTTCTCGCGCTGATCAAAGACCACGACCCGGAACACAAAAATCTTCACCTGTGGGGTAGATGGTACGATCAGATTATCAGAGGCCGCTGGAGCTTTTCTTGTGCGACGCCTTCGGAACCTATTTCGGCGATCCCGTATGCAGATGCACCCCCGGTGAACTATGCTGTGGAGGTGGTTAATTGGACTTTGGAGGGTCTACTTCAGCCTTCGATCACCGCAGTACCCGTGCAGCCGCCGACGGCTTTGGATGCCCTAGGACAACGCATATGTCAGGGCGAGTCACGCCCTTGGAGACAGCCCTACAACATCGGGCTAACTCCCCTTCATCCGGCCAGGTACTTGCAGTGGGCCCAGTATATCTTGTCGGCAAAAAAATCGCAGCTGCTAAAGCTCGGCTTATACCCTGCGGTCTACGCTTCCTTGTTCCAGTATTCTGCACCTCCCACATGGTGGATCAAGGCGTTTTTGGAGCAGTGGAACATCCTGACCCATACCTTCCTCTTGTTGGATAGAGAGGTCTCCATTTCCTTGGAAGAATTTGCCGAGGTTTCTGGCTTACCAGTTAGGGGGGAGCACTACGAGGAGCTGCTTCCTCCGGATGAATATGTTTTTGCCACCAAACCAGTGGTGATGGGCCTCACCCCAGAGAACGCCATTCAGCACCAGTTCCCAAGTCTGATAAAGGTGTTGAACATGTATGAGAGCCTCTTTCTTGAATCCGAAGGCCGAGGGGTCAGCTTTGCGGACTTCATTGCCCGTTTTCTTCGCCCGGAAATTTTGTCGCGGCAAGGCTAAAAGTTTGCTAAGCTTGATGATCCTTTCGGTTTTGGCTTGGACCGTCGGCCAATACTGGAAGCTGATCAAAAGGGTTTCTTCCTTCCTGACGTCGCGATCGTCCCCCTGTCAGAAATCGCCGCTCCGGGCATTGATGAGGAAGCGTTTTTTCTCGGGTTCCTCAGTTTGTGGTTAAGCTGGTTCACGCTTCCTATGCATCCTCGTTACATGAGGCCTTCCATCTTCTACCCCACGCATCGCATGGTTGCCGGAATACAAGTGGCCATCGGGATTGCCGGGTTAGCCCACCTATATCACGGTCTTAGCTTAGCAGCGGATACCACTGAACCAGGGGTGCATCCTGCCAACTTCCCAATGCATTACTTCACTTCATGGATGGAGCTGCATGTGCTTGGGGTCTTTGGCATCCACAAAAGACCTTCTTTTTACGACAGATGCAAGTTTCCACGGATAATGCGGCTGGTTGACGCCTCCATCGTGAGCCCGTCACCACGGGAAGCTAGGGGCTTGCTCCTCCGTCCGCGCACAGTTGGAGATGGTATGTCTTTCACAGACAAAGTCTTGACCATCGCCAGGAAACTTCAAAGGCGGTGCTGCCATTGCGAGACACTTTTAAAGACGGGGCCTCCGTGTTGAAAGCCGGGAGATTCTTCATTTGTACTCCATCAGGCCGGGATTTCTTGTTTTCAGGCAAAATGATGCGGCGCTATTCATGAGATACAACCCACATCGTTTTGCCCAGCAGCTGAGTTAAAATCAGAGAGTCCCGCTGGAGGCTTTCTTGGTAGAACCTGCTGCCACCGAAAAGGGAATGCGGAGCGCGCTGCATCATTTCATGCGCTTGAACACGGGGTCTCGCTTCTTTATCAGCGAACCGAGTTGTGTCCCGAAGGCCCTTAATGTACACGTGGCCTGGTAACAACATTCAATGGGAGCTGTTATCAGGGAGAAGAAGCGGCTGCTGCTTGACCGTAAGGGTGCCCCCTTGCTGGTGATCGAAATGTCCCTTTGAAGCGACGGACCATTGTCCTCCCTTCGCTAAGAGAAGCTGCCGTGATTGAAGTCCCGCACAACAGGCCTGAGCTACCGGTGCCCTGTGCTCTCGTGGAGACGGTGAACGTACTACCGGTGCCCCGTGCTCTCGTGGAGACGGTGAATGTAGCTTCACCTGAATCTGGCGTGGGTTCAGATATCGGGACTCGTCGCCCCAAAGTGCCCACCAAGCGTAAGCTTGTGCTGGCTGCGACTGGAGCTCGCTTGCAGAAGAGGAAGAAAAAGTCGCTCTTCTCTGCCGACGTTGTATTTGGTCAGGAGCCTCATGCTCCTTATGGCGAGAGCCTGAGCGAGTATGGGATAAATGAGGGTCTATTCATGCCGCCAGATGATACTGATCTGGCGGCTGCCATTACAGCTTCTGAGCAATTGGCAAGCCACGAAGCGGGGCTGGCCATCCTCGCGCAATCAGGTAACCATTAGCTGAACCTTTCGTCATTTGTCATCATGTTTTGACTGAAACTTTTCCCCTTTTAACAGGCATTTCCACTGAAGAAGCTCTCGCAGCTTCTCTTAGGACCTTTGAGGAGGAGGAGAGGACTCGCGCTTTGCTGGGCATTGGTATTTCTCGGCTCATTGCATCTTCATTCTCTTTTCTTATGGACAATCTGACCCCTTCTTTATCTTATCGCAGGGACTACAATGCCAAGCCCGCAAGGTGATGCGGAGATGCTTCCCGGGCCAGCCATCGAAGTCTTGGCCTCCTCAGCGCTGCCGAAAGAGGCCTTACTCAAACGACCGATGACGGATGCCATAACGGCTCCAGAGATAACCCTTGGCACGGATGATGACGTCCTATTGATGGAGGCTTCTAGAAGATCCGCTCTGACGGCCCAAGCAGAAAGGAAGCGCAGAATGTGCGCGGTAAGGGAGCGTAGTGCTGCCTTGGCCGCGGGTGCAGGTTCGAGTACCGCTACCCCTGCCTCTACTCCTTCAGAGGATGCTCCGGCTGCCTTGTCTACCGCCCACAGACAGGCAGCACGTGCTGCTCGGGAAGCAATCGGAAGACCAACTCAAGGTAACGTGGCATTGGGTTCTTTTGTCAAAGGTTTAACTTTCAGGTTCTCATATATCCTATCTTACGGGGCCGAGTCTTTCCGAAGAAGTGGCGGCAACCACTGAGCCTGAAGTAGCGGTAGAGGAGATAGCCACGATCGCCGAACCCGAGGCAGCGATAAGCGAGATGGCTACAATCGCCGAGCTCGAGGTAGCGAGTGGTGAGATGGTGGCAACCACTGAGCCTGAAGTGGCCACCCTTTCTCAAGAGTCTGGAACTACTCCAATCGTCGCTCTTTCCCCTTGCGGCTTCCTGCCGTTGCCGGGCGCTGTGAGTATCACGACGATTCTCGTGGAGTCAGGGGATGAAGCCATGGGCGGCAAAACCATTCCGATGGAGGAGGGTGAAGCAGTCGCTGTATCAAGTGACGCCCTTGTTGCGGTTCCGACCGGCGACTCACCATGTAGATTTTGGGTTATTGCTTTTCTTTTTATTCTGCAATCCCTTTCAATCTTTCCTGACAGTATTTATCTCATTTCTAATGAAGGCGTGGTGAGCGTTGAGGTTGCGCTACCCGAGGCAGCGCCATCAGTTACCGCTTTGACGGTGACCACTCCTCCATCTTCTCTCGTACCATCTCAGATGTTGGAAGGTGCGGATTTGTGACCCATCAGTTTTATTTCTAGACTGTATGATTTATGTACTGACATTGCATTACTGCGTCCTTGCAGGAGTCCTTTTTTATCACCTGTATCAGGTGCTACACCCGCACTTCTCTTTCCGGTCAGAGATTAGTCCGCCCGCTGGTGTCGATGAGTATCTTTTCTAACCAACTCCTTTCTTTAACGGACAGTCACATTATTGCTAATTCTTCTTTGCATTGCTTGTAGCCTTACAAATTGAAGGAGGGGACGAGGGTATCGTTGCGCCACCAGTACTCCCGGTTCTGCCCCCTATTGCAGCCGGTATAGTAGACTCTATTGTTCGTGTATTTTCTTTATTTCTTGAGCCGACATCTGACTATGATTTATTTTGCAGCAATCACGTCGACTCTAGCTCCGTTTGAGTCTCGCATCGTAATGCCGGCAGGGCCCTTTTCTAGACGTCCATCTTCCAAAGGCGCTGTGACAGCCTGCGTATGTTGAGCGAATACGTCGAGGAGCTTGACACGAAGGCCCCTACATTTGCTGCAGATTTTGCTGCCGAGGTTAATCCAATGCTGGCGACGCTTGTGAACATCCATAACAAAGGCGTCGTCGAGTCTTGGGTTAATCACTGCAGGAAGATTGAGGCTTGCCTGCATGAGCTTGAGCTTAGGCGTCCTACTCCTGAGATCTTGGCCGTGAACTCCCAGCGGGATGCGTGGGTTGAGCAAAGTGCCCTTTTCCTTCGTCATTTCGAACAAGAGGCGATCCTCAAGCGAAAGGAACGTGAGGCGACTTTCGCTGAGTCTGTCCAATTGCGTGCCCAGGTCGAAGCGAACACCGCGCAACTGAGAGCCGTCTTTGACAATTTGCAGCGGTGTATTTCGGACGGGCTGGCATTGAGGCGGAAACTCGACTTCATTGAGTGGGTTACGCAGAGTCGCGAAGCTGCCCAATGGGCAATCGATGAGAAGGTTTCATCGTGATTGCAGCAACGGGCTCGAATCGAAGCGGAGCTGGCTGCGGCGGCTGACCTTGAAAAGGAGTTGAGAGAAGTGCGTGGGCAACTGGCTAACTTATTGAAAATGCCTCCTTCTCAGTAGCTGCCTTTGTATCAATTAAACACTTGTAATTTTTGAATAACATGTATCCATTTTTTATTCTTTTATATGATGTATCTTGTATTCAATTGAGCTCATGAATAAAGACATATTTTTCTTATCTCCCACTGTCGTTTTCTTCTCTTTGCTGTGTTGTTGGTATGTTACTCTAGCAAGTGTGGCCTGTAGATAACTAAGAACATTTCGTCTTGAACTCTCCGAGAGGTAGTGATGGCTTAGGAAGCAGGTTCAGATCTGCTACCTAAGACTTTTCAACTTCATGAGCCGTGAGGATCTCATAAGACTTTTCTCCCTACGAGTCGAGAGGATCTCGTAGGTGTATTTTCTCTTTAGGAATCATGAGGATTCCTAAGTGCGTTTTTCCTTACAAGTCGTAAGGATCTTATAAGAGAGTTTTCTTCCTTACGAATCGAGAGAACCCGTAAGTGTTTAGTGAGATTGACATTATCCGCTTTTCACGGCGTCAGAAGTTGCTCCGGGCGTTTCCCACGGGGTCAAGGTTAACTTTGGTCGTATTCCACGGAGTAGTTGGATGACGTATTTCCGAGGCGGGGTCATGTAGATGACGTATTTCTGCGACGGGGTCATGTGGATGACGTGTTTCCGCGACGGGGTAATTTGGATGACGTATTTCCGCGACGGGGTCATATGGATGACGAATTTCCGCGACGGGGTCATGTGGATGACGTATTGTAGATGACGTATTTCCGCGACGGGGTCATTTGGATGACGTATTTCCGAGACGGGGTCATGTAGATGACGTATTTCCGAGACGGGGTCATGTAGATGACGTATTTCCGTGACGGGGTCATTTGGATGACGTATTTCCGCGACGGGGTCATTTGGATGACGTATTTCCGAGACGGGGTCATGTAGATGACGTATTTCCGCGACGGGGCCATTTGGATGACGTATTTCCGTGACGGGGTCATTTGGATGACGTATTTCCGCGACGGGGTCATTTGGATGACGTATTTCCGAGACGGGGTCATGTGGATGACGTATTTCCGAGACGGGGTCATGTAGATGACGTATTTCCGCGACGGGGCCATTTGGATGACGTATTTCCGAGACGGGGCCATGTGGATGACGTATTTCCGCGACGGGGTCATGTGGATGACGTATTTCCGAGACGGGGTCATGTGGATGAAGTATTTCAGAGACGGGGTCATGTGAATGACGTGTTTCCGAGACGGGGTCATGTAGATGATGTGTTTCCGCGATGGGATCATGTAGATGACGTATTTCCGCGACGGGGTCATGTGGATGACGTATTTCCGCGACGGGGTCATGTGGATGACGTATTTCCGCGACGGGGTCATGAGGATGACGTATTTCCGCGAAGGGGTCATGAGGATGACGTGTTTCCATGACGGGGTCATTTGGATGACGTGTTTCCGCGACGGGGTCATGTGGATGACGTATTTCCGAGACGGGGTCATGTGGATGACGTGTTTCCGAGACGGGGTCATGTAGATGACGTGTTTCTAAGGCGGGGTCATGTAGATGACGTATTTCCACGACGGGGTCATGAGGATGACGTATTTCTACGACGGGGTCATGTGGATGATGTATTTCCAAGACGGGGTCATGTGGATGACGTATTTTCATGACGGGGTCATGTGGATGACGTATTTCCGCGACGGGGTCATGTGGATCACGTAGCGTCTGTTGTAATGAGAAGAATATCGAAGTGGTCTCCAGGTTGTCTGGGAACCATCGAGATTTGGAGTAGGGGCTTTGCCGTAGCTCCAGGGTTGATTGTAGCGTCTGAATCCTGCTGGAATGGAGAGGAGCGTTGTTGATGCTTTCTAGGCTATCCCTGAACCATCGAGATTTGGCTTCGTTTTTTTATGGAGCCTGGGGAGGTAAAGTGTGATTCCTTCTTTGTTTGCGCCCATGGATTGTATAGAGGGATTGATGTGATATCACCTGTAGGGCATAAATTTCATTTCATTTTTTTTCATTTTTTTTTATTTCTTTCCGCGATACTCTATCATTTCAGCTTTTATATCGCTAAGGTCGCAATTGCCTAATCATTTCGGCTATTTTTCACGGCGCCCAATCATTTCGGCTATTTATTTTATTTTTACTCACTGCTTTTTATTGCGAGTTGCCCAATCATTTCGGCTATTTCGCATGCATACATTTTTACTTGCTGATTTTGTTGCAAGTTGCCCCACCATTTCGGTTATTTCGTATGCATGTGTGGCTCGCTAGCTTCTTTGCTGCAAGCTTGGAGTTAGACACCGATTTCGGAATCAGCACCGCTACAACTGGAATATTGCCAGGAGCGAATCATCATTTGCCTCTGTCGATGTCGAACAAAGGTGGCTTAGCGAACAGGATTAGGATCCTGTCGACTAAGGCTTTTGATTTCATGAGCCGTAAGGGTCTCATAAAGGTTTTTCTCCCTGCGAGTCGTGAGGATCTCGTAGGTGTGTTTTCTCCTTAGGAATCGTGAGGATTCCTAAGTGTATGGTCTCTTATAAGTCGTAAGAATCTTACAAGAGTGCTTTCTCCTTATAAGTCGAGAAGACTTACAAGGGCTGTTCACCGTCCAAACATACCCCTAGTTACGGATGGGACTTTTTTAGGGAAATGTTTATTCGCGCCCGTGGATTGTATACAAGGGTCAATATTGAGCCGCTTGTAGGGCAGTATTGGAGGTTGTGGTGGCTGCTTAAGAACGGGTTCAGATCCCTGTAGCTTAAGACTTTTGAATCTTATGAGCCGTGAGGGTCTCATAAGAGGGTTCTCCTTACGAGTCGTGAGGATCTCGTAAGTGTAATTTCTCCTTAGGAGTCGTAGGGATTGTTCCCCTCCGAACGGCGGCCGAGACGCGGGGACGTCTATGCCCGAGGTTCGGGACAGATGCTAATTGGTGCGATCCGTCCACCTTTCCGAAGATGCCAAGTTGATTTATGGCACCATGTATCGAAGGTTTAAACGGATGCGTCCGATGTAGCAGACTTCGTCAGATTCCCCCTCGCTTGAGGGGTTTTTGATTGTGGGGACGCTCTTCCCTGCAGGCGCAAGCCCCTGCAGTTAATTACGCTACCGCTTCACGGCAACAACTTTCTCCTTCTCCAGAATTTCACTTCGTGTCGTGGATGTTTGTTTTGTTTGTGATTGCCCGTGGATTGTATACAGAGACTGAGTTATGTCGTCGCCCGTAGGGCGTGGACTAGTCCCAATCCGTATTATCTTAGATTTAGGTTTGGGGGTTTGGGTTTAAGGATACGTTAGCCTCATTCGAGACTAAGATCAACTTAAACATTCGTTAAGGATACGTTAGTCCGATTTGAGACTAAGATCAACTAAACGGGGTCGTTTAGATCCGACAAAAGAGCGTCTGGAGGCTCGATTGTTCCAGTTCAGGGACATGGTGGTCCATCGTATTTATGGCCGTCGGGACCCGTCACCTCTCTGACGACGTTGAAGGGTTACAACGACAGATGTCAGAGGAGTTCAGAGATGTACCCTCGAACCAGGGTTAATTGGGGGAGATTCATAGTCCAGTCTGTTTGAAGGTTTAAGAATACATTAGCCATCTTTGAAGCTAAGATCAACTTAAACGGGATCGTTTAGATCCAACAAAAGAGCGATTGGCTCTATTGTTCCAGTTTAGGGACATAGTGGTCCATCGCTAGTTTAAGGACATTGCGGTCCATGGGTAGTTTAAGGACATTGCGGTCCATTGTTAGTTTTAAGACATCTCGGTCGAGGTTAAGGACGTCGTAGTCCATGGGTTTAAGGACCCCACAGTCCACATCAATGCATGGTCACCGGGACCCATCACCTCTTTGAAGACGTTGAGAGATTACAACGCCAAGTATCAAAAGAGTGAAGAGATGTACCCTGGAACCGGAGTGGATTAAATAGTCTACGGCCCAATTTGGGATCAAGACCAATCAATTATGTTATGAGCCCATTAGCCCATTCAATTACGAATTAAGGACTTATGGCCATCTTGGGCTAAGTCCACTTATGTCTGGAATATTGGCTTCCTGTTAGTCCCTTGAAGGAGAGGTTTTGCCTCTATCCATTCGGCCAATTGGGCCGGTGTCTAGTGTTAAACACTAAAGACGAATCAGTGTCGAACACTGGGAATAAGATTGATAAGTTAGTGTTTCAACACTAAAAGAGACCAGTGTTAAACACTGTCAACAGGAGTCCCAAACTAGTGTTGAACACTACGGTAATCAGTGTTGAACACTGCAAATATAGTTCTGTGCTTAGCGTTACACTAAGGCCAAGCAATGTTTTATCACTGAATTCAGGGGTTCCGTTTTAGTGTTAAACACTAAGGCAAGAGGGGTCACGTGGCAACACGTAAGAGCGCCCTCCCTTCACTTGTTCTTCTGAGACTATGCATCTTTTTAGAGCATCACGTGCCATCACGTGACGGGGATTCAAGCGCTTGTGTGTTAAAGCTTCTGTCAAGGGTCACGTGAGTCACGTGAGGCACTGGCTCCAGAGGGCTTTCTGTAGATCTTTTGGGGGGGAGGGTCACGTGGTGGCACGTGACCCTGCCTCTATGTATGTTGTTTAGAAGATCTGTTAATCTTTTTCCTCGTAGGGTTCAACCCTAATAAAAGCTTTAAATTCCAGAGGAATTAAATTCCTACTTCCTTTTGAAGATTTATATTCTGGAATAGAGTTGAACTCTGAATTTTCTGTAGGAATTAAATTCCTCATATACATGAAGAACCGAATAGGGTTAAACCCTAATGAAGGCTTTAAGGAACTAAACTCCCATTCTCTGTTAAAGAATTATGATTAAGGGAATTAAACTCCCGTTGTTTCAACAGAACTAAGTTCTTAATCAAGGTTAAACCCTGTTTCCTTTTGTTCTGAAGGAATTAAACTCCCCTAACACAGGGTCAAGCCCTAATTTTATTTTAAAGGAATTAAATTCCTATAGTTCTGTGAGAATTAAATTCTCTTGCTTCCATTCCCTCTCTATGCTTTGGATCTGCATGGCAGGATCTCAACCCATTGAGAATTAAATTCTCAACTCAAGGGGAGATGTGCACTTTACAGATCCTCCACCAAAGAGAGAAGAAATATGTCCCTCTGTTTTACATCGGAGTTCAACTCTGTTGAGAATTAAATTCTCTTTCTTTCAAGAAGCCTTCCCTTTCTTACCTAGGGTTTTCTTTTGCAGAAGATCCAAATTCCTCAAAGTATCAAGGCTCTCTCCTTTTTCTTCCTTCTGCCTATATCTCTTTTGCGTGTCTCTTGGCTCCTATTTATAGGAGAAGCAACCGAATCAATTGGTTTTTGGTGAATCTTTCATTGAGAGATTTGATTTGCATCCATCATTCATCTAGACCTTTGGATTATTAGGTGAATTTTATCCACCGTTGGATTTTAAACCCAGAGATCCTCCTTTGTTATTTCGGTTGGATTTTAAGGGGAAATCTTTCCAAGTTCAGGATTTTCCCATAGGTAGATGATATTCAATCATCTTTAAATCTTTAATTTGATTGGTTCCAGATAATCGCTTTCCTTTGGAAAGATTTGAATCTCTTTCAGAATTTAATTCTGTTAACAAAATGGGCTTTGAAAGCCGGTCACGTGTGACCACGTGACCCATGGTCACGTGGGGGCACGTGACCCCCTTGGAACGAGCCTTCTTCTTTCTTTTTGCGCTCTGTCTTCTGGTTGCTGCTTAACCGTCACGTGCCATCACGTGACCCCTGGTCACGTGTGAGCACGTGACCCTAGTCTGGAGCCTTTTCTTGGTTTAACCGGAGAACGAATCTGCTGCTTTTGATTATCACGTGCCAACACGTGACCCTGGTCACGTGGGAGTACGTGACCTCTTCTGAAACCTTTTCCTTGGTTTGATCAGGGAACCGGTTTGCCTTTGAAGCCGTTTGTAATTATCATGTGCCAACACGTGACCCAGGTCACGTGGGAGCACGTGACCCTTTCTGAAGCCCTTTTCTTTGATGTAGTCGGGGAGCTGAATTTTCCTTGCCGATGCTTTTAGATGTCACGTGCCAACACGTGACTGCTGGTCATGTGTAAGCACGTGACCCTTTTCTGAAGCCTTCTCCGTAAGCTTTCCTGATTTTAAATCAGGAAACAAATGCCCCCACAGCGTTGTTCTCACGTGTCCGCACGTGAGTGCAACGCTGTCACTTTTGTGACCGCTGGACCTGCTTTGGGGGAGTAGGGTAGACGAAACGTCCTTTTAGAAGCGCCTTAACTTTTTCATGTCCTTCCTTTCAAACCTTTCTTTTAAGAATTTGATTCTCGTTCTCAGAGCTTAGTTCTCTGTTGTGTCTGTGCAGTGCCGCCTCATTTTCCATCAAAGGCTAGTGCTCACGTGTTGCGTATGCAGGGATCTGCTTGATAGGGACGTTTCATTTCCCTAACCTAATTCCAATGCGTCGTTGGATTTCATTTCCAACGCTCTCCCCTTCTTTTCGGGCATTGAGAATAGTCCCACCATGCACAACATTTTTTGTGCATAGCATTAAATGCTCCCCTTTATAACCTGAACCTTATGCCTTACTTCTTTTCTTCACAGAGAAACCCATTCATACCTTAAGGTGGTCATCTTTGAAAACCCGATCAATCTCCATGGCATGCGATCGTCCCCATGCTCGTCGGCAACCATGGGAGGTGCCCCTTGAGGAGATAATTCCTCGCTTTGCTGCGCGGCTGGCGGATCCCCTTCTCACCGACGCTCAATGTGACACGGTGATGTACGAGCTACTGACCCGTCGGGGCTCTCCTCTTCCCATGGGCTCCATTTGGCTCCGGATGATCCTCCAGTCTGTGCTTGCCGATATACCCCCTCATCCGGCGGAGATGACTTCGGCGATCCTTGACGCGGCGGAGAACAAGCTTGAGTGCTTTCATGAGGCTTGTCTAATCACTCAAGCTCTGAAAGATCACTCAGTTCATTTACTGAGTCAGATAAGAGCTTGTCGGGCCGTTATGTCTGCTTTCGCTGATGAGCACGGCTCCAACCGGTAGGGAGCGACTCCTCGCGAAAACCGCCGTTTTGACGTGCTGGAGAAGGCGGAAAGGGAGTTGGAGAATTTTGTGTTTTGCTTTGTTAACCCTTGTATTTCTGATCCCTTGTTTGGTAATCTTTTCCCACCGATGTAGTATGTTTGAATCAATGTACTCCTTTAATCATTGGTGGTTTGCATGCTTTCTGTTGAATTTTCATGCTTGTCAGATAGTCGTACGTGTATCTTGCTTGCGTAAATGAGCTGTCTGTTTTTCTTTAATTACGAGCACCATCGTTACGTTGCATGTACATCAGTGCCTCGGGCAACATTTCCTTTTAAACATTCGTACAGTTGCGAATGCGTGCTTGATAGGATACAGATCAGAAACTTGCCACGTTATCTCCCATATCGGGTGGTTTATGCTGGCTTTAGATCGAGTATTGTTGTCGAAGGGAGGTTTATAAATGAAGACATATTCTTCTCTTCAATGGTGTGTCCCCTTTCTATTGAATGTATTCTGCGGATATTCTATCTTGATCTCCTTGCAGGACAGCGATGGCTCAGGATTCAGGGTTAAGATCTGCCTCCTAAGACTTTTGCATTTTAAGAGCCACAAGGGTCTAATAAAGAGCTTTTCTCCCTACAGGTCGAGAGGATCCCATAGGTGTAAGTCCTTCTTAAGAATCGTGAAGGTTCTTAAGTGGGTTTTCCCTTGAAAGCCGTAAGGATCTCACAAGAGAGTTTTTCTTCCTCGCAGGTCGTGAGGGCCTGCAAGTGCTGGATGTGGTCGCTCTTGTCCGTGTTTTATGGAGTCAGGGGTTTCTCCAGGTATCGTAGTTTAAAGACGTCGCGGTCAAGGTTAAGGACCTCATAGTCCGTGGATTTAAGGACTCCACAGTCCGATGTTAGTTTTAAGACATCACGGTCAAGGTTAAGGACCTCATAGTCCGTGGATTTAGGGACTCCACAGTCCGATGTTTGGTTGCAGGGACCCGTCACCTCTTTGAAGACGTTGAGGAATTACAATGCCAGGTATCAAAGGAGTGAAGAGATGTACCCTTAAACCAAGGCAGAATCCGTAGGGAATCGGGGTGGTTGATCGTTAGTTTTAAGACATTGCGGTCGAGGTTAAGGACGTCATAGTCTGTGGATTTTAAGGACTCCACAGTCCGGTATTTGCTCTGTATGCTTCACATGGGTTCACTGCCGTGCTTGGCGAGGACCAGGCTCCGCTGTGGACGTTTTCCATGGGGTCAAAGAGTGACATTATCCGCGTTCCACGTGACCAGGAATTTTGCACTAGATGCTTCACACGGGTTCACTGCCGCGCTCGGCGAGGACTAGGCTCCGCTCTGGATGCTTCACACGAGTTCACTGCCGTGCTCTGCGAAGACCAGGATCCGCTCTGAACGTTTTTCACGGGGTCAAAGAGTGACATTATCCGCGTTCCATGTAACCAGGAATCTTGCACTAGATGCTTCACACGGGTTCACTGCCGCGCTCGGCGAGGATTAGGCTCCGCTCTGGATGCTTCACACGGGTTCACTGCCGTGCTCTGCGAGGACCAGGATCCGCTCTGGACGTTTTCCACGGGGTCAAAGAGTGACATTATCCGTATTCCACGTAACCAGGAATTTTGCACTAGATGCTTTACACGGGTTCGCTGCCGTGCTCGGCGAGGACTAGGCTCCGCTCTGGATGCTTCACACAGGGTCAAAAAGTGACATTATCCGCGTTCCACGTAACCAGTAATTTTGCACTAGATGCTTCACACGGGTTCACTGCCGTGCTCGGTGAGGACTAGGCTCCACTCTGGATGCTTCACACGGGTTCACTTCCGTGCTCTGCGAGGACCAGGATCCGCTCTGGACGTTTTCCACGGGGTCAAAGAGTGACGTTATCCGCGTTCCACGTAACCAGGAATTTTGCACTAGATGCTTCACACGGGTTCACTGCCGCGCTCGGCGAGGACTAGGCTCCGCTCTGGATGCTTCACACGGGTTCACTGCCGTGCTCTGCGAGGACCAGGATCCGCTCTGGACGTTTTCCACGGGGTCAAAGAGTGACGTTATCCGCGTTCCACGTAACCAGGAATTTTGCACTAGATGCTTCACACGGGTTCACTGCCGTGCTCGGCGAGGACTAGGCTCCGCTCTGGATGCTTCACACGGGTTCACTGCCGTGCTCTGCGAGGACCAGGATCCGCTCTGGACGTTTTCCACGGGGTCAAAGAGTGACGTTATCCGCGTTCCACATAACCAGGAATTTTGCACTAGATGCTTCACACGGGTTCACTGTCGTGCTCGACGAGGACTAGGCTCCGCTCTGGATGCTTCACACGGGTTCACTGCCGTGCTCTGCGAGGACCAGGATCCGCTCTGGACGTTTTCCACGGGGTCAAAGAGTGACGTTATCCGCGTTCCACGTAACCAGGAATTTTGTCGATTGTATCCGCATTTCACGGGATGAAGGTTTGACTGTTGGCGATATGTATACCGCCGAGCCATGGAACTGGGAGTTGCCGCTGTTCCGTTTAGCTTGAAGTTGTGTCCGTCGTTACGAAACGAGTGCTGGGATGATCTCCAGGTCGCTTGCGGCCCGTCGAGATTTTGCTTCTTCTTATGATGAAACCTGGGGGGAGGTATGTTCCCTTTCTTTCTTTCTTTTGTTCGTGCCCCTGGATTGTATACAGGGGTTGATGTAACATCACCTGTAGGGCATAAATTTTATTCTTATTTTATTTCTTTGTCCGCGATGCTCTATCATTTCAGCTTTTATATCGCGAAGGTCGCGATTGCCCTATCATTTCGGCTATGTTTTCGCGGTGCCCAATCATTTCGGCTATTTATTTCATTTTTACTCACTGCTTTTTATTGCGAGTTGCCCCATCATTTCGGCTATTTTTCATGCATACATTTTTACTTGCTGTTTTTTTTATTGCAAGCTGCCCCATCATTTCGGATATTTCATATGCATTTTTGGCTCGCTGATTTTTTATATATCGCGAGTGTGGAACTTGGGATCTGATACCAATCTTAGCATCAGCATCGCTGCGACTGGAATATTGCCAGGAGCGAATCATCATTTGCCATGAAAGAACTTGGGATTTGATACCGGTTTAGGCATCAGCATCGCTGCAACTGGAATATTGCCAGGAGCGAATCATCATTTGCCTCTGTCGATGTTGAACAAAGGTGGCTTAGCAAACAGGGTTAAGGTCCTGTCGACTAAGGCTTTTGACTTCATGAGCCGTAAGGGTCTCACAAAGGTATTTCTCCCTACAAGTCGTGAGGATCTTATAGGTGTATTTTCTCCTTAGGAATCGTGAGGGTTCCTAAGTGTATTGTTCCTCTGTAAGTCGTAAGGATCCTACGGGAGGGTTTTCTCCTTGTAAGTCGAGAGGATTTACAAGGGTTGTTTACCATGCAAACATATCCCTAGTCTCAGATGGGACTTAGTTAGGGAAATGTTTATTCGCGCCCGTGAATTGTATACAAGGGTCAATATTGGACTACTTGTAGGGCATTATCGAAGGTTGTGGGGGATTGCTTAAGCATAGGTTTAGGTCTCTGTAACTTAAGACTTTCAAATCTTACGAGCCGAGAGGGTCCCATAAGAGAGTTCTCCTTGCGAGTCGTGAGGATCTCGTAAGTGTATTTTCTCCTTAGGAATCGTGAGGATCCCTAAGTGTGTTGCTCCTTTGTGAGTCGTAAGGATCTCACGCAGGTGGTTTCTCCTTACAAGGTCGAGAGGACCCTATAAGTGTCTTTTAACGAGGTTGCGCCCTTTCGGGTTTTCACAAACACTCGCCGGTAGTCCTGCTGTTTTTACTCACGGAGCCCTTTTGGGTTTTCATCCGTGCCCATTTTGCTCATGGACATACCGTTTTTTTTTATTCTTTTTCTCTTTTTTTTTACAAGGTCGCGCCCTTTCGGGTTTTCACGAACACTCGCCGGTAGCCCTGCTGTTTTTACTCACGGAGCCCTTTTGGGTTTTCATCCGTGTCCATTTTGCTCATGGACATACCGTTTTTTCATCATTTTTTTTATATTTTTCTTTTTCTCCTTTTTTTTTTACCTCGTCAGCCTAAGAATGCTGCGGTAGTAGTTTAGGGACGTTTCGGTCCGTCGTTAGTTTAAGGACGTTTCGGTCCGTCGTTAGTTTAAGGACGTTTCGGTCCGTCGTTAGTTTAAGGACGTTTCGGTCCATTGTTAGTTTAAGGACATTTCGGTCCGTTGTTCAGGGGAGGGCCGGCTACTGCTTGTAAAGTCT
Organism: Agapanthus africanus; assembly: GCA_030015575.1. NCBI lineage: Eukaryota > Viridiplantae > Streptophyta > Magnoliopsida > Asparagales > Amaryllidaceae > Agapanthus > Agapanthus africanus. The sequence goes on from CM057343.1 coordinate 642,488,223, forward strand.
GAGCTTAGGAAGATAGCGAGCGGACATAGTTGTCGTCATCTATCATTGACCCAGGCTGTGGCTCATTAAGCATAGTACTTCTTTAAGAAGCGGCCGTTTATTGGCCTGAAAGGCCTTTCACCGTGCATGTCCATGAGTAGATAGGCTCCACCCTGGTAGACCTTGTCTATGATGTACGGGCCTTCATAGTTTGGCTCAAATTTTTCCCGCTTGGCACGATTGGGGATCATAGGTCTTTTGACCACTAGTACGAGTTCGCCTTGGCGGAATGTCCTCGGCCTGGTCAATTTTTCATACGAGCGTGTCATCTTTGCTTTGTAGGCTTCTAGATGTTGTTGCGCTATGAGTCGGGTTTCATCGAGGGCATCAAGCTCCTCAAGCCGAAGGTGAGCATTTTCTTCGTCCGTCACCTCGTAGTGGACTGCCACTCGTAGAGAGGGTAACTCTATCTCGAGGGAGAGCACTACTTCCGTCCCAAATACCAACGCGTACAACGTTGTGTTTGTGGCCGTCTTGAATGTAGTTCGATAGGCCCAAAGGGCCTCTTGCAGCCTCTCGTGCCAGTCTTTCTTATTTCGGGACACCGTCTTTTCTATGATCTTCGTCAAGGTCTTATTGAAGGCCTCGGCCAGACCGTTAGCTCGTGGGTTGTAAACTGAAGAATATCTCCAGTCTATATTGTGCTGCTGCGCGAAGCGGCTAATCTTATGGCTTCTGTAGGCTGGCCCGTTATCAGAGATAATCCGCCGTGGGGTTCCAAACCGATAGATGACGTGTGTCTTGAAGAAGTGGAGAATGTTCTCCGTCTTCACTTCCCTCAGCGGTACTGCTTCTGCCCATTTGGAGAAGTAATCAGTTGTCGCTAGGATGAAACGATGTCCCCGGGACGATGCTGGCTCGATGGGGCCGACTATGTCAGTCCCCCACATTTCGAATGGCCAACTAGCCACCGTTGGGTGTAGTGGATTTGGATGTTGGTGGATAAAGTCTCCATGAATCTGGCACGAGTGGCATTGCTTCGCATACTCGAGGCAGTCCTGGGTCATCGTGGGCCAGTAGTAACCCATCCGTTTAATTTTTAACTTCATCTTTGGGCCTGCTTGGTGAGAACCGCAAAGTCCATCGTGAACTTCCTGAACGACTCTTTCTACCTCGTCAGGTCCTAAGCATCTCAGCCATAGAGAATCAAACGATCTCTTGTATAGGGTATCGTTGACGAAAGCGAAAGACAGAGCTCGTTTCATGAACTGATGTCTTGAGGATGCTTCTTCGGGCATTCGGTGGGACTTAAAGTAGTCTATGAAGACTTCCCTCCAGTCCTCGGCCTCCTCATGGTCTTTTATTTGTAGAGTTGCCTGCTCAGTCGCTCCCTTCTCCTCATATGATTCCGGAGGTATTTCCGTTGGGGCGAGCACCCGACGGCTTTGTACCACGATTCTTACATCATCGAGGTTTTCGCCAGCCAGTTCTTTAGCAAGTTTGGCCAACGCGTCTGCCTTGCTGTTTTCCGCGCGCGGTATGTTCTCCAAAGTATAGGAGGGAATTTGGATCAATAGTCGTTGCACCTTTTCGCCGTACTTCACCAACTCCGGCTTGCACGTTTGGTAGTCACCATTTACTTGACTAATGACCAATTGAGAATCCCCGTATATAAGGAGGTCTTCAATTCCCATGTCGATGGCGATCTCGAGGCCTGCTATCAGAGCTTCGTACTCAGCTTCATTGTTCGTCCTCGGCTCTGTTAAGGAGAAGGCGAAGCGCATTATCCCTCCTTGTGGAGTCACGAAGATGAGGCCTACCCCCGATTTGATCATTGGGATACCTTGTTTCCGTTTCTTTATGGAGGACGCTCCATCGAAATAGAGTTCCCATCGGGTACTACCGCCGCCAATCGCATCAAATGCATGCTCGTCCGGCAAATCGCAGTTCAGAGGAGAATCGGCCGGTATCCGGTGCTCAGCGAGGAAATCGGCAATGGCCTGGCCTTTCACCACCTTGAGAGGTTGATACGTTATCGAGAACTCCATCAAGAGCAGGGCCCATTTAGCGAGTCGTCCCGTCAATATGGCTTTTGACATCAAGTATTTAAGGGGGTCCACCTTCGAGATGAGACGGACTTCGTGTGCCAACGCATAGTGCCTGAGCTTTGTTATCGCGAAGATTAACGCCAAGCAATGTTTTTCAATGGCAGAGTAGTTGCTTTCCGCCCCCAGTAGAACTCGACATAAGTAGTAGAGTGCTGTCTCTTTCCCTTGATCGTTCTCTTGTGCCCATAATGCGCCTAAGGAACCTTCGAGGGCGGTTGCATAAAGAATGAGGGATTTTCCCTTGACCGGCGCAGCCAACACCGGAGGGTTCTGCAGGTACTCCTTGATCTCGTCTAGTGCACCTTGGCATTTGTGATCCCAAACGAATGGAGTTCCCTTTTTCATCAGGTGGCTGTAGGGACGGCATTTGCCTGAAAGATTGGTGATAAACCTCCGGATGTATGCGAGCTTCCCTTGGAGAGACCGCAACTGTTTGAGGGTTCTTGGCGGAGGCATTTCCATGATCGCTTTAATCTTTGACGGATCTATTTCAATACCTCGGTGTCGAACGATGAATCCCAGGAATTTGCCCGAGGAGACTCCAAACGCGCATTTGAGGGGATTCATTTTCAAATTATATTGCCGAAGGCGTTGAAATACAGTCTCCAGATGCTTTAAATGCTCTTCGTATGACATGCTCTTCACTACAAGGTCATCGATATAGCACTCGACGATATCATGTATGAGATCGTCGAAGATCTTTGTCATGGCCCTTTGATAGGTAGCACCAGCGTTCTTTAGACCAAAGGGCATAACCCTGTAGCAGAATATACCCAAAGGGGTCCGGAAAGCGGTGTGCTTCTGGTCTTCGGGATGCATCTTTATCTGATTGTATCCTGATGAACCGTCCATAAAAGAGAAAACCTCGTGAGTGGACGTGTTATCTATCATTAGCTCGGTTACCGGTACCGGGAAATCGTCCTTTGGACAGGCTTTATTGAGATCCCTGAAATCCACGCATATGCGTACCGTCCCATTCTTCTTCATTACCGGGACGATGTTGGCGATCCAGTCGGGATATTGGACTTCTTGGATAAATCCAGAATCGATCAGCTTCTTGACTTCGGCGTTGATGCTCATCTCAAGCTCGAGCCGCATCCTTCTTGGCGCCTGCTTGACCGGCTTGATATCCGAGGATATTGTTAATTTATGCATAGCAATCTCTGGATCTAATCCCGGCATCTCGGAATAGTTCCACGCGAAGCAGTCTTTATGTCATAGAAGCACTTTCTTTAACGCAGCCACCCTTTCTTCAGATAGTAGCTCGCTGACAAATGTCGGTCGCGGGTCATCTGCCGATCCCAACTCAATCTTCTTGAGGTTATCTGCAGTAGTATGTATACCATCTTCTAGTTCTTTCGGAGCTGGCGGAAATTCTGAGATCACCTCATCATCACTGTTCTCAAAGCACCGGGAAAGGTCATCCATGTTCTCGGGCTCTTCTTTTAATATTGTAATCGTATAACAGGTGCGAATCCACTCCCAGGACTGAGATGGATTCGGTTCTGCTCTTGCGGCCTTGGGTTCGTGCTTTTGTGGCGGCGTTACCCTCCAGCCGTCGGATAAAGCGAATCTGCCCCGTTGGTACTGGTCCTCGACCCAGTTCTTGAAGGTGAAGCAGTCTTCGGTAGGATGTCCTATGGCTCGGTGATAAGAGCAATAGTTCAGATGAGACGCCTTGTTAGCTTGCTCAGGGCGTCTAGACTCTGGAAGCGTGATCATTTGATGTTTTAAAGCGAGCTTGAGTAACCTCTCCATCTTGTCTCGGGGGAAGGAGTACGCTCGACTCATCTTCTTCATGAGGGACAAATCCGAGCCGTGCAATACCCGATCACGTAACTCTGTAATCCTGCGTCATTGTTGTCGGCTCCTTTTTCCGCTTCTTGATTTATTTCTGTCTCTGCGTCGGGCCTTTCGTACAACGGGTTGACAAAGACGAACATCTTTGTCTTTTGTAGCCTGTTGAAATAGACGTTGCGTCCTGGCCTTCTCGTAGATGGCCATCTCGCGGTTGTGGTCTTCCGGAGCTTTCTGACCCACTTTCCTGATAGGGTTGTCCACTCGTTGTTCAAACGACGGACTCGGCACTTCAGTCGCGGGGTCTAGTTTTGATGAGGGGTTGGTACTTCCTGACAGGGCGTCCTCTTCTTCATCAAAGGTATATATGGCGTAATTACTGTGGGCCCGTCCCCGTTTTCCGGTTCTCGCGTATCCAAGCCCAAGTGTTTCCATTTTCCCGTTGGGCAATTTGCGTTGAGTCCCAGGGACATCCCAAATCTTGTTGTAGAACTGAGCCTGCCGAACAGTCTGTTTTAAGGGTACTCCCTGGCGCTTCAATAGCTTCTTTAATCCATTTGTATAGTATCTGAGCAGACGGATGGGTTGGAGCCTGTCGAGTGTAGCATCCGCGCCATGCCAGATCTCTTTCTCTACTTTCGACTCTGAGGATCGGTAGAATAGGATCACCTTCTCACCCCTTTGCCTGGGAGGGACGTAAAATGTTCGCAGGTCCTGCACATTGTGAGCTTGAAGTGTGTCGAGATCCTTGTAGTGTTCTCACGGTACCATGGCGATTTGCAAACTATAGTCATCGCCAGGGGGTGCTTGTATTGACAGCCGATTGGAGAACACGGCATTAACTTCATCTTCTGAATCACTTCCGAAGACCAACATGGGGGTAGACGTCCCCAGGTTGTTGTGTTGAGATGGCCCGGCATAAACTATCTCTTCCTCTTCTTCGGTATCGCTCCCGAAAACAGGGATGGTGGCGGCGGTTTTGTTCTCTGGGTTGCGACACCTTTCTGTATCCTCGCAATCTGGCAAAAAGTACTTCGCATCTTCGTATTTGCGGACTTCGTTCATGGAAAATGGGTTCAACTCACCTGTTACGGTATACTCGAAACCATCCTTAAAGTACTCCATACACTGATGTTGCGTAGAAGGGATGATGTTGTATCGTGTAGCCAAGGACGGCCGAGCAAGGCATTGTAGCAGGTCTTGGCGTCAATGACATGGAATTTGATGTCTGTGATGAGAAGTCCAAAACGTAATGTTAGTATCACGAATCCGAGAGTCCGTAACGATTGTGAATCGAAACCGGAAATGGTAATCTTGTCACGAGCGAGGTGTTGCACACTCATGCAGATTTCCTTTAACACCTGAACGTTAAGGAGATTGACGGAGGATACATTATCCACTAGGATCTTGCCTATCTTGATATCATGGCAGTATCCAGAGACATATAGGGGACGGTTGTGGTCGCACGTCCCGAGAAGGAGGTCTTCGTCACCGAAAGTGATGTCGGCCGTGTGCACTTCCTCCAGTTCATCCTTCATCCTTTCAGTGGCGAGGAAGGCTTGGAATTGCTCAGGTTGTTGTAACGCTTTAATCAGTGACTCTCGCGCTTCTTTTGATAGTAGGAGGGCATCGAGAATGCTAAGCTGAGAAGGTAGCTTCCTTAGGTGTGCCAGGATATTGTAGTCCACCTTACCCTTCCTGGGGGGGTCTTTGGTAGTCAGCTCTTTCATGACTTGGTCATCTAAAGTGATATCCTCAGTGACCTTTTCCTTTCCCTTATCTTTTCTACTCGCAGGCCCGAGATTCTTTTCTAGGAGTGTGCGATTGCGCAGCTGAATGTTCTCGCAGGCCTTTGATCTCTCCTCTTTCCCTAAAACGGATTCTTTAAAGAGAGGGCCCAGAGCCATTTCTTCATCAGAGTCGCTCCCAAAAGTGAGAACTTGTGACCCCCCGGCGTTAACCATGCAACAGTTGCCAGTAGTTCTGTTGTGCCCATCGACAGTACTTCTTCGTTCCCGACGGATCTTGCGTTTCACGCGCTTAAAATGTTGCCGACGAGCAACATATCCTTGCCACCATATCTTAAAGGCGTCGCACTCCTCCGTGGGGTGTGAAATTTTCCGATGATATGCGCAATAATCATGGTGCCTCTCCACCCCATCGTGTGTGTTTCCTTCCGAGGGTGGTAGCTTCATTCCCATTGACATGGCTTTGGCAAACCTTTTCCTCGTCTTGAATATCTTCTTGTCTACTTCGGATGCCTTTCGCTCTGGCAGGGGTAGTTCAACTCTTTCGTTCAGTCGCCCGCATTTGGTTCCTTCTGACGCTGCCATCTCATGCTCCTGATCCGCTTTACTCTTTAGACGAATCTCGTCTAGAAAGGCATTGATCATCTCATTTGTTGGCCATGTGTGCTCTGGTTTAGGCTCCGTCTCCAGCTTCTTAGTGCCAAGAGTTTTCCCATCATCGGTAAACGAGTGGGAGATTACGTTACAACTCGCCACATATCCTTCGGATTCATCCGACGAGCTCTCTCCGTCATCTCCCTCTTGAAAGATGTGGTTGAGGAACTCTTGCAGTGTGACAGGAGTTCGCGCCTTTTGATTGTACTCTTCCAGTGCGTCGATTTGCTTCTGCAAGTTCGTGTGCTCGTCTGCAAGCTTCATGGGCTTCTTGGATTTCTTCTTCTTTTTCTCTGAAGATTTTGACGGCTGGGCGTGAGTATTTGGGCCATTATCGCGAGTCTTCGTAGTTGGGCGGGGCTTCAACATCCCTTCGATAATTTGAGGTTCAAGAGGGTCCTTCCATTCGATCGCAGGGCACGCATGAAGGTCTCTCAGCATTCTTTTGGTTTTAGTTGATAGCACGACCTCCCATGAAGCTTCTTCAATAAAGGAATAGGTTGCCCCCGGTGTATCTGCTTTCTTAGAAGTATGTGGCTGTGGTGGGTTCACCTTCCACTTTTCGGACAGTATAAACTTCCCCTGGAGGTACTGATCTTCAATCCATCCTTTGAAGATGAAGCAATCTTCGATCGGATGACTTACCGTTTGATGGTAAGGGCAATAATTAGGGTTATTCACCTCGGTGGGTTGCGGCGGTCGCCTTGGATTTGGTAGGTTTATAAGTCTGTTGCGTACTGCCAGCTCGAATAACCGTTTCGTCTTGTCTCGTAGGAATGAGTAGGGACGCTTCATCTTCTCGTTATAATACCGGCGTCTTTCTTCCAGTTGATCTGCCGGTTTCGGGGCGTTAGGTTGCTGTTGGGCATTCGCGACGAAGGTTGCCCTTCCTTTACCCTTGTCATTCCGAGGTTCCGACTTCGGGGGAGGTGGTCTATGACCCATCTGGTCCATCTGAGCCAGCTTGTCGATTAAAGCCTGGAATGTGGTTGGCTTAAAGAACATCATAAACTGGGAGATAGTTGCGTGGGGGTCTAGGGTTCCCACGAACATGCCCACTGCGGGTGCTTCCTCAATGCGTTGTTCGCATCTTGACCATAAATTCCGCCAGCGTATAGCATACTGGACCCAGGTTTCGCCTGGTTTTACCCTGGCGTTAATCAGTGCTGTTATTGGAGTGCGTTCGCTGGCACTTGCGAATCGCTGAGTGAATAACAACTCCATTTCAGCGAACGTCTTGATAGAATCGTTCGGGAGTTCCGAATACCATTCGAACGATGTTTCTGATAAGCTGCCCACGAACTGGCGAAGCAACAATTTATCATCACCGCCGGTGTTACCGCAGAGGGCCCGGAACTGGGCAACATGTTGATGGGGATTGCCGGTCCCCTTATACACATGGAAATTTGGTTTCGTATAGCCCGGCGGGTATTTGATTTGGTCGTACCAGCTTGGATACGGCCGGCCCGTCTTTACGACTTGACCAGCTGCCTCAGCCGCATGATGAACCCGGATTTGCTGGGCTATATAGTCAACCAAATCAGCTTTAGAGATTGCCTCCTCCTTGACCGTTGAGAGGGCCGGTGGTGGATTTGACGTTTCTCCTCGGTCGTCTTCAAGAACGATTGGGGGATCCTCGGCGGGTAGGTCCTGCTGGATCATCATTCCTATCATATCTTGGAAGAGAAGGCCCATACGCTGTATGTTGGTTGCTTGTTCGGCAGCCTCTTTGTCCTTTTTCTCCAGTATCCGGCGAAGGAATTCAGCGTCGGTTTCTTCCTCCTGGCGTGCGTCTGAGGACGTTTCTGGGTTTTCTTTTGGCCCGGTAAGTGCGGCCACAGCATTCATCATTTCTTGGAGCTTTTGCTGTTGCTCCTGAGCTTTGGTCACAGACCGTGTAAGCGGTCTATGACCCGTGGACGCACGGCTGTCTTCTTTTCCTGACGCCATGTATACGGTGTGGACCATCATGCCCCCAGACTTAGGGCGTCTGGGCTCAGTGCTATTAGCTGTCGTTGCAGGCTGGGGGATCTTCTCTGGCTTCTTCCTTTTATGAGCCATGGAGGTTGAAGGGGCCATCGAGGTGGGCGTCCAGATAGCCTTTCGGGGTTTAGCCTGGTGACCAGCTTCCGGTTGGATTTTCAGCTTCTTGTGCTGGCGGGAGAAGTTTGGATCGATGATCGAATCTCGGGCCTGCCGCCAAACCTTATAGATTTTGGAAGACAGCCGTTGAGGGGATCGGGGCTGTTCTGATTTTATTTCCACAACCTTTTTTAATGGGGGAGGGGACCTCTTTAGCACTGCAGTAGGAGAATTCCTTCGCACCTTATTTAGCATCTCGAAGCTGTTCCCAGTTGGAACAGCAGCATTAACTTCTGCCATCGAGGCTGATGGAGTTAACCCAGAGGGGGAGTTGCCCCCAGCCTTCCTTACTCGGCGCCAATGGCGACGTCGAGCATGTCGAGCGGACGACGTTGGTTCAGCGGTAAGAATGGTTTCGTCTTGCCCCCTGTGTAGGTGGGGGGTCGCTGTTGGTGTTAGCCTATCAAATACCGACGTCCTTTAGGTAGCAGGGGCGGAAGCTGAAGCCGTCAATCTTGTAAAGATCGACTTTTTGGCCGGAGAAGCCGCCTTGGCGATTTCGGGAGCAGGAGCGGCCACTTTCTTAGAAGCAGCCTTCTCTGGGATTGTAGGCCCCATGATGGGTCCGCCGGATTTCTGGCCCAATCTAGAGAAGACCGAGGCGCTGATGTTGGGCGACCCGTTGAGAGGAGCCGCAGCAGGGGTAAGGCGATCAAAGACCGACTTCTTGAGAGCTTTCTTTGTCAGCACCGGTGCCGTGAAGCTTGTTGGCGGGAGTATAGTCCCGAAGAACAATCCGGTAGTGGCCTGTGTCACCTGGTCACCGGCATTGTGAATAACGAAGCAGCTTGGGGTCCGTAGGCTATACCTCCTGGCGAGGCAAAGCGTTGGTCGCAATTGCAGTCTGAGCAGTTGGAGAATTTCACGGAAGTAGAAGCCATCAATCCTTTGCTTTCTGCAATAAGCAAGACGCCAATTCTTAGTATCTTGAAACCCAAGGGCAACCATTAGCGAACCGTGATTGGTTCGCGAATCACGACACATGAAGTGTGGAGTGGAAAGAGGAAAAGGTCCCACCGGGCGTGCCAGAATCTGTTCCCCTCCGAACGGCGGCCGAGACGCGGGGACGTCTATGCCTGAGGTTCGGGGCAGATGCTAATTGGTGCGATCCGTCCACCTCTCCGAAGATGCCAAGTTGATTTATAGCACCATGTATCGAAGGTTTAAACGGATGCGTCCGATGTAGCAGACTTCGTCAGATTCCCCCTCGCTTGAGGGGTTTTTGATTGTAGGGACGCTCTTCCCTGCAGGCGCAAGCCCCTGCAGTTAATTACGCTACCGCTTCGCGGTAACAACTTTCTCCTTCTCCAGAATTTCACTTCGTGTCGTGGATGTTTGTTTTGTTTGTGATTGCCCGTGGATTGTATACGGAGACTGAGTTATGTCGTCGCCCGTAGGGCGTGGACTAGTCCCAATCCGTATTATCTTAGATTTAGGTTTGGGGGTTTGGGTTTAAGGATACGTTAGCCTCATTCGAGACTAAGATCAACTTAAACATTCGTTAAGGATACGTTAGTCCGATTTGAGACTAAGATCAACTTAACGGGATCGTTTAGATCCGACAAAAGAGCGTCTGGAGGCTCGATTGTTCCAGTTCAGGGACATGGTGGTCCATCGTATTTATGGCCGTCGGGACCCGTCACCTCTCTGACGACGTTGAAGGGTTACAACGACAGATGTCAGAGGAGTTCAGAGATGTACCCTCGAACCAGGGTTAATTGGGGGAGATTCATAGTCCAATCTGTTTGAAGGTTTAAGGATACGTTAGCCATCTTTGAAGCTAAGATCAACTTAAACGGGATCGTTTAGATCCAACAAAAGAGCCATTGGCTCTATTGTTCCAGTTTAGGGACATAGTGGTCCATCGCTAGTTTAAGGACATTGCGGTCCATGGGTAGTTTAAGGACATTGCGGTCTATTGTTAGTTTTAAGACATCTCGGTCGAGGTTAAGGACGTCGTAGTCCATGGGTTTAAGGACCCCACAGTCCACATCAATGCGTGGTCACCGGGACCCGTCACCTCTTTGAAGACGTTGAGGGATTACAACGCCAAGTATCAAAGGAGTGAAGAGATGTACCCTGAAACCGGAGTGGATTAAATAGTCTTCGGCCTAATTTGGGATCAAGACCAATCAATTATGTTATGAGCCCATTAGCCCATTCAATTACGAATTGAGGACTTATGGCCATCTTGGACTAAGTCCACTTATGTCTGGAATATTGGCTTCCTGTTGGTCCCTTGAAGGAGAGGTTTTGCCTCTATCCATTCGGCCAATTGGGCCGGTGTCTAGTGTTAAACACTAAAGACGAATCAGTGTCGAACACTGGGAATAAGATTGATAAGTTAGTGTTTCAACACTAAAAGAGACCAGTGTTAAACACTGTCAACAGGAGTCCCAAACTAGTGTTGAACACTACGGTAATCAGTGTTGAACACTGCAAATATAGTTCTGTGCTTAGAGTTACACTAAGGCCAAGCAATGTTTTATCACTGAATTCAGGGGTTCCGTTTTAGTGTTAAACACTAAGGCAAGAGGGGTCACGTGGCAACACGTGAGAGCACCCTCCCTTCACTTGTTCTTCTGAGACTATGCATCTTTTTAGAGCATCACGTGCCATCACGTGACGGGGATTCAAGCGCTTGTGTGTTAAAGCTTCTGTCAAGGGTCACGTGAGTCACGTGAGGCACTGGCTCCAGAGGGCTTTCTGTAGATCTTTTGGGGGGAAGGGTCACGTGGTGGCACGTGACCCTGCCTCTATGTATGTTGTTTAGAAGATCTGTTAATCTTTTTCCTCGTAGGGTTCAACCCTAATAAAAGCTTTAAATTCCAGAGGAATTAAAATCCTACTTCCTTTTGAAGATTTATATTCTGGAATAGAGTTGAACTCTGAATTTTCTGTAGGAATTAAATTCCTCATATACATGAAGAACCGAATAGGGTTAAACCCTAATGAAGGCTTTAAGGAACTAAACTCCCATTCTCTGTTAAAGAATTATGATTAAGGGAATTAAACTCTCGTTGTTTCAACAGAACTAAGTTCTTAATCAAGGTTAAACCCTGTTTCCTTTTGTTCTGAAGGAATTAAACTCCCCTAACACAGGGTCAATCCCTAATTTTATTTTAAAGGAATTAAATTCCTATAGTTCTGTGAGAATTAAATTCTCTTGCTTCCATTCCCTCTCTATGCTTTGGATCTGCATGGCAGGATCTCAACCCATTGAGAATTAAATTCTCAACTCAAGGGGAGATGTGCACTTTACAGATCCTCCACCAAAGAGAGAAGAAATATGTCCCTCTGTTTTACATCGGAGTTCAACTCTGTTGAGAATTAAATTCTCTTTCTTTCAGGAAGCCTTCCCTTTCTTACCTAGGGTTTTCTTTTGCAGAAGATCCAAATTCCTCAAAGTATCAAGGCTCTCTCCTTTTTCTTCCTTCTGCCTATATCTCTTTTGCGTGTCTCTTGGCTCCTATTTATAGGAGAAGCAACCGAATCAATTGGTTTTTGGTGAATCTTTCATTGAGAGATTTGATTTGCATCCATCATTCATCTGAACCTTTGGATTATTAGGTGAATTTTATCCACCGTTGGATTTTAAACCCAGAGATCCTCCTTTGTTATGTCGGTTGGATTTTAAGGGGAAATCTTTCCAAGTTCAGGATTTTCCCATAGGTAGATGATATTCAATCATCTTTAAATCTTTAATTTGATTGGTTCCAGATAATCGCTTTCCTTTGGAAAGATTTGAATCTCTTTCAGAATTTAATTCTGTTAACAAAATGGGCTTTGAAAGCCGGTCACGTGTGACCACGTGACCCATGGTCACGTCGGGGTATGTGACCCCCTTGGAACGAGCCTTCTTCTTTCCTTTTGGGCTCTGTCTTCTGGTTGCTGCTTAACCGTCACGTGCCATCACGTGACCCCTGGTCACATGTGAGCACGTGACCCTCGTCTGGAGCCTTTTCTTGGTTTAACCGGAGAACGAATCTGCTGCTTTTGATTATCACGTGCCAACACGTGACCCTGGTCACGTGGGAGTACGTGACCTCTTCTGAAACCTTTTCCTTGGTTTGATCAGGGAACCGGTTTGCCTTTGAAGCCGTTTGTAATTGTCACGTGCCAACACGTGACCCAGGTCACGTGGGAGCACGTGACCCTTTCTGAAGCCCTTTTCTTTGATGTAGTCGGGGAGCTGAATTTGCCTTGCCGATGCTTTTAGATGTCACGTGCCAACACGTGACTGCTGGTCACGTGTAAGCACGTGACCCTTTTCTGAAGCCTTCTCCGTAAGCTTTCCTGATTTTAAATCAGGAAACAGGGATCCCTAAGTGCGTTGCCCCCTTGTGAGTCATAAGGATCTCACGCAGGTGGTTTCTCCTCACAAGGTCGAGAGGACCTTGCAAGTGTCTTTTAACGAGATTGCGCCCTTTCGGGTTTTCACAAAACTTGCCGGTAGCCCTGCTGTTTTTACTCACGGAGCCCTCTCGGGTTTTCATCCATACTCATTTCGCTTATGGACATACCGTTATCTTTTTCTTTTTCTTTCTTCTTTTTTTTATTCTTTTATTCTTTCTTTTTTTTTGTGTCAGCCTTGGGATGCTGCAGTCTACAGTAGTTTATCGGTGTCTCGGTCAACAACCGGTTTTAGGACATAGTGGTCTATTGTTAGTTTAAGGACGTTTCGGTCCGTCGTTAGTTTAAGGATGTTTCGGTCCATTGTTCGGCTACTACTTATAGAGTTTGGGCTTAGGAAGATAGTGAGCGGACATAGGCGTCGTCATCTATCGTTGACCTAGGCCGTGACTCGTCAGGCGTAGTATTTCTTTAGGAAGCGACCGTTTATTGGCCTAAAAGGTCTTTCACCATGCATGTCCATGAGTAGATAGGCTCCACCCTGGTAGACTTTGTCTATGATATACGGGCCTTCATAGTTTGGCTCGAATTTCCCCCGTTTGGCACGATTGGGGATCATAGATCTTTTGACCACTAGCACAAGTTCGCCTTGGCGGAATGTCCTCGGCCTAGTCAATCTCTCATATGAACGTATCATCTTTGCTTTATAAGCCTCTAGATTTTGTTGCGCTATGAGCCGAATTTCATCAAGGGCATCAAGCTCCTCAAGCCGAAGGTGAGCATTCTCTTCGTCCGTTAGTTCGTAATGAACTGCCACTCGTAGAGAGTGTAACTCTATCTCGAGGGGGAGTACCGCCTCTGTACCGAATACCAATGCGTACGGCGTTGTGTTCGTGGCCGTTTTGAACGTAGTTCGATACGTCCAGAGAGCTTCATGCAATCTTTCATGCCAGTCCTTCTTATTTCGAGACACCGTCTTTTTCACGATCTTTGTCAAGGTCTTGTTAAAAGCCTCAGCTAAACCATTAGCTCGGGGATTATAGACTGAGGAGTATCTCCAGTCTATGTTATGCTGTTGTGCGAAGCGGCTGATCTTGTGGCTTCTGTAGGCTGGCCCGTTATCGTAGATAATCCGTCGTGGAGTTCCAAACCGATAAATGACGTGTGTCTTGAAGAAATGGAGGATATTCTCGGTCTTTACTTCCCTCAGCGGTACTGCTTCTGCCCATTTGGAAAAGTAATCAGTTGTCGCCAAAATGAATCGATGTTCTCTGGACGATACTGGTTCGATGGGGCTGATTATGTCAGTCCCCCACATTTCGAACGGCCAGCTAGCCACTGTTGGATGTAGTGGATTCGGATGCTGGTGGATAAAGTCCCCATGGATCTGGCACGAGTGGCATTGCTTCGCATACTCGAGGCAGTCCTGAATCATCGTGGGCTAATAGTAGCCCATCCTTTTAATTTTTAGCTTCATCTTTGGCCCGGCTTGGTGAGAACCACAGAGTCCGTCATGAGTTTCTTGGATGACTCATTTTGCCTCTTCAGGTCCTAGGCATCTTAGCCATAGAGAATCAAATGATCTCTTAAACAGAGTATCATTGACGAAGGCGAAAGACAGAGCTCGTTTCATGAGCTGATGTTTCGAGGACGCGTCTTCAGGTGTTCGACGGGATTTGAAGTAGTCTATAAAGACTTCTCTCCAATCCGTAACCTTTTCCTGGTCTTTTATTTGCAGAGTCATTTGCTCAGTCGCTTCCTTTTCTTCGGACGACTCCGAAGATATTTCTGCCGGTGCAAGATCCCGACGGCTTTGCACAACGATCCTTACGTCATCGAGGTTCTCGTCGGCCAGTTCTTTAGCGAGTTTGGCTAATGCATCCGCTTTGCTATTTTCCGCATGCGGTATGCTTTCCAAGGTGTAGGAAGGAATTTGAGTCCGCAGTCACTGTACTCTCTCGCCATATTTCACCAACTCAGGCTTGCAGGTCTGATAGTCGCCGTTTACTTGACTAACGACCAGTTGGGAGTCTCCGTATATGAGAAGGTTTTCAATTCCCATGTCAATGGCGATCTCGAGACCTGCTATCAAAGTTTCGTATTCGGCTTCATTGTTCGTCCTCGTCTCTGTTAAGGAGAAGGCAAAGAGCATTATCCCTCCTTGTGGAGTCATGAAGATGAGGCCTACCCCTGATTTGATTATGGGGTGTTTTGTTTGCGCTTCTTCATGGAAGATGCTCCATCGAAATAGAGTTCCCACCGGGTATCACTCTCTCTTCTCTCCCCGTCGATCGTGTCAAACGCATGTCCGTCTGGCAATTCGCAGTTCAAAGGAGAATCGGCAGGTATCGGATGCTCAGCGAGGAAGTCGGCGATGGCCTGGCCTGGCCTTTCACTGCCTTAAAAGGACGATAAGTTATCGAAAACTCCATCAATAGCAAAGCCCACTTAGCGAGTCGTCCCGTTAGTATGGCCTTCGACATCAAATATTTGAGAGGATCTACCTTTAATATGAGATGGACCTCATGTGCCAATGCATAGTGTCTGAGCTTCGTTATTGCGAAGATCAACGCCAGGCAGTGTTTTTCAATGGGAAAGTAATTGCTTTCTGCCCCCAGGAGAACTCGACTCAAATAGTAGAGGGCTCTCTCCTTCCCTTGGTCGTTCTCTTGTGCCCACAACGCGCCTAAAGAACCTTCAAGGGCTGTTGTGTACAGGACGAGAGATTTTCCTTTAACGGGAGCGGCCAGTACTGGCGGATTCTGCAGGTATTGCTTGATTTCGTCCAGTGCGTTTTGGCATTTGCGATCCCAGGCGAAAGGGGTTCCCTTCTTCATCAGGTGACTGTAGGGGCGACACTTGCCGGAAAGATTGGTTATAAATAGTCAGATATACGCGAGCTTCCCTTGGAGAGACCGCAGTTGCTTAAGAGTTCTTGGCGAAGGCATTTCCATGATCGCCTTGATCTTCGATGGATCTATCTCGATACCTCGGTGTCGAACGATGAATCCCAGGAATTTTCCTGAGGATACTCTGAACGCGCATTTGAGAGGGTTCATCTTCAAGTTGTATTGCCGAAGACGTTGAAATACGATCTTCAGATACTCTAAATGTTCCTCGTATGATTTGCTTTTCACCACAAGGTCGTCGATATAGCATTCGACGATTTCATGTATGAGGTCATCGAAGATCTTCGTCATGGCCCTCTGATAGGTGGCACCGGCGTTTTTTAGACCGAAGGGCATCACCTTATAGCAGAATATGCCCAAAGGGGTCCGGAAAGCAGTATGTTTCTGGTCTTCGGGATGCATCTTTATCTGATTATATCCTGATGAGCCGTCCATGAAGGAGAAAACTTCATGAGTGGACGTGTTATCTATCATCAGCTCAGTGACTGGTACTGGGAAGTCGTCTTTCGGGCAGGCTTTATTGAGATCCCGAAAGTCCACACATATGCGCACCGTCCTATTTTTCTTCATCACTGGGACGATGTTGGCGATCCAGTCAGGATATTGGACCTCCTGGATGAAGCCGAAGTCGATTAGTTTCTTGACCTCGGTGTTGATACTCATCTTAAGCTCGAGCCGCATTCTTCTCGATGCCTTTTTGATCGGCTTGATGTCCGGGGATATCGCCAATTTGTGCACAGCAATCTCTGGATCTAATCCTGGCATCTCGAAATAGTTCCATGCGAAGCAATCTTTATGCTGCATGAGCACGTACTTTAGCGTAGCCACCCTTTCTTCAGACAACAGCTCACTGACGAACGTCGGCCGCAGGTCACTTGCCTTCCCCAAATCAATTTTCTTGAGGTTATCTGCAGTAGTATGTATCCCATCTTCCAGCTCCTTTGGTACCGGTGGAAACTCTGAAATTATCTCGTTATCATCGTTTTCGAAACACCGGGGGAGGTCATCCATATTCTCGAGCTCTTCTTCTGACAACATTATCATATGACAAGTACGAGATCGCTTCCGAGGCCGATGTTGATCTGGTTCTACTCTTGCGGCTTTGGGTTCATGCTTCTGCGGCGGGGTTACCCTCCAGCTGCTGGATAGAGCGAACCTGCCTTGCTGATACTGGTCTTCTACCCAATCTTTAAATGTGAAGCAGTCTTCGAGAGGATGTCTTATTGCCCTGTGATAGGAGCAATAGTCTGGGTGAGAGACTTCGCCTGCTTGCTCGGGGTGCTTGGACTCCGGGAGTGTCATCATTTGATGTTTTATGACAAGATCGAACATCTTCCTTGTCTTGTCTTGGGGAAAAGAATATGCTCGACCCATCTTTTTTATAAGAGACGAATCCGGACTGCTCGATTCTTGATCGCGTGGCTTCTTGGACCCGCTTTGTCGCTGTCGAACGCCTTTCCCGTTCTTTGGTTTGTTTCTGCCTCTGCGTCGGGACTTTTGTACAACGGGTTGACAAGGAGGAGCATTTTCATTTTTCACAGCCTGTTGAAGGAGGTGTTGCGTCCTGGCTTTCTCGTAGATGGCAATTTCGCGATTATGGTCGTCTCGAACCTTTTGACCTGCTTCCCTTATAAGCTTATCCATTTGTTCTTCGAACGACGGACTGGGCATTTTCACGGCGGGAGCTCTTTCTGGTTCAGGGTTAGCATCTTCCCACAGAGCATCTCCTTCTTCATCAAAGTCATGTATGACATAGCAGTCGCGGAGTAGCTCCCGTTTCTTGGATTGAACATACCCAAGCCAGGTCATTTCCATTCTCCCGTTGGGCAAATTTCGTTGAGTTCCGGGAACGTTCCAGATCCTGTTATAGAACCGTGCTTGTCGTGCAGTTTGCTTAAAGGGTACACCTTGGCGTCTCAAGAGTCTCTTTAATCTGTTCGTGTAATATCTGGGCAAACGGATGGGCTGGAGCCTGTCAAGCATAGAATCCGCGCCATGCTAGATTTCTTTCTCCACTTTGGTTTCCCCGGATCGGTAGAATAGGATTGCCTTTTCACCTTTTTGCTTGGGAGGGACATAGAATGTCTGCAGTTCTTCCACACTGTAGGTATCAAGCGCGTCTAGTTCATTATGATGCTTGGGCGGAACCATGGAAACTTGCAAATTTTGATCTTCATCAGCAAAGGTTTGTATTGATGGCCGAGCAGAGAATACGGCATTGACCTCATCTTCCGCGTCGCTGCCGAAGATCAACATAGGAGCGGACGGTCCCGGCTTGTTGCACTGGGGCAGACCTGAGTAAACTATCTCCTCTTCCTCCTCGGTATCACTCTCGAAGACCGGAATAGTAGTGATAGTTTTGTTCTTCGGTTTGTGACATCTTTCCGTGTCCTCGAAATCTGGTAAGAAGTATTTTGCAACTTCGTACTTTCGGACTTCGTTCACGGAGAATGAGTTCAGCTCTCCTGTTACGGTATACTCGAGACCATCTTTGAAATACTTCATACACTGATGCTGTGTAAAATGGATGATGTTGTACTCGTGTAACCAGGGCCGGCCGAGCAAAGCATTGTAGCATGTCTTGGCGTCAATGACGTGGAACTTAATATCCGTGACAAGCAGCCCAAAACGTAGTGTCAATATTACAGACCCAAGCGTCCGTGATGACTGGGAGTCAAATCCGAAGATGGTGATTTTATAGCGATCGAGGTGTTGAACGCTCATGTAGATTTCCTTTAGCACCCTTAAGTTAAGGAGATTGACAGAGGACCCATTGTCGACCAGGATTTTACCTATCTTGATGTCATGACAGTATCCGGAGACATATAGGGGACGGTTTTGCTCGCATGTCCCAAGGAGGAGATCTTCATCGCCGAAGGTGATATCGGCTGTGTGTACTTCTTCCAGCTCGTCCTTCATCTTTTCTTCAGCGAGGAAAGCTTGGAATTGCTCGGGCTCTTGTAATGCCTTGATCAAACAATCTCTTGCTTCTTTGGATAACAGAAGGGCGTCGAGAATGCTTAACTGCGAAGGTAGCTTTCTCAAGTATGCCAGAACGTTGTAGTCCACCTTACTTTTCTTTGGCGGGTCCTTGGCTGTCAGCTTTTCGACAGCTTGGTCATCAAGGATGATATCTTCAGGGAAATTTTCTTTCCCCTTATCTATTCTATTTAACCCACTGTTCGAAGGCCCAAGATTCTTTTTGGGTAGCGTACGATTGCGCAACTGAATATTTCCACAGGTCTTCGGTTCTTCCCCTTTTTCCAAGGTGGATTCTTTAAAGAGAGGGCCAAGAGTCATTTCTTCGTCAGAGTCGCTCCCGAAGGTGAGAACTTGCGATCCCCCGGCATTGACCATGCGACAGTTGCCGGTAGTTCTTTTACGCTCCTCGGTCGTGTTTCTTTGCTCCCGATGAGTTTTGCGTTTCATTCGCTTGACATGTTGCCGGTGAGTAACATATCCCTGCCACCATCTTTTAAAAGCGTTGCACTTTTCGGTGGGGAGCGCAATCTTTCGATGATATAAGCAGTAGCTAGGATGTGTTTCCGCTTCACCAAGAATATTTCGTTCGGAGGGTGGCAGCTTCATTCCCATTGATATGGCTTTAGCGAACATTTTCCTCGTCTTGAACCTGTTTTTATTTGCGACGGATGTACTTTGATCTGGCGGGAGTCTCTCAACTCTTTCGTCCAGTCGCCGGCGTTTAGCCTTTTCAAATATGACCATCTCGCGCTCCCAATCATCTTTGCTTTTAAGAAGAGTTTCGTTCAGGAATGCATCAATTGTTTCGACTAATAGCCCTAGAAGTTCCGGTTCAGGATTTGCCCCCAGTTTCTTTGTGTAAGGAGCTTCTTCATCGTCTATCGACGAGTGAGAGATCACATGGCAGCTTGCTACATAACCTTCAGATTCATCCGAAGAGTCTTCTCCATTGTCATCATCTCCGTCCTCAAGGACGTGGCTGAGAAATTCTTGGAGTGTGATCGGGGTCCGCACCTTCTGGTTATATTCTTCCAGCGTGTCGATATATTTTTGCAGGTCCGTGCGCTTGTCACCAAGCTTCACGGGCTTTTTGGTCTTCTTCTTCTTCTTTGAAGACTTTGACGGCTGGGTGTGAATGCTTTGGCTATCACCACCAATTTTTGGAGTTAGGCGCAGCTTCAGCATCCCCTCGATGATCTCAGGTTCCAGTGGATTCTTCCACCTAATTGCCGGACATGTGTGGAGATCTTTCAGCATTCTTTTAGTTTTGGCTGAAAGAGCAACCTCCCATGGAGCTTCTTCTATGAAAGAACATGATGCCCCCGGTGTATCCGTCTTCTTGAGAGCGTGCGGCTGAGGCGGGTTCACCTTCCAATTCTCGGATAATGCGAATTTGCCCTGTTGGTACTGATCTTCTATCCAGTTTTTGAAGATGTAACAATCTTCGATTGGATGGCCCAACATTCGGTGATAAGGGCAATAGTTAGGACTGCTAATGTCGCCTGGTTGCGCTGGGTGTCTTGGCTCCGGCAGAGGGATGAGCCTGTTGCGCAGTGCTAGCTCAAATAACCTCTTTGTCTTGTCTCGAGGGAACGAGTAAGGGCGTCTCATTTTATCTCTAAGAGATCGAGTTCTATCATTTTGGTGATCAACTGGTCTTACACCACTGGGCTGTTGTTGAGCATTGGCAATGACGGTCGCTTTCCCCTTTCCCTTCTCGTTCCGAGGCTCTGGCTTTGGAGGGGACGGTCTATGACCCATCTGGTCCATTTGGGCCAGTTTGTCGATCAAGTCCTGGAACGTGGTCTGCTTGAAGAACATCATGAATTGGGAAATAGTAGCCTGAGGGTCCAGAGTGCCCACGAACATGCCCACCGCCGGCGCTTCTTCGATGCGTTATTCGCATTTCGACCACAGATTCCGCCATCGTATTGCGTATTGAACCCATGTCTCACCTGGCTTTACCCTAGCGTTAATCAATGCTGTGATTGGGGTGCGCTCGCTAGCGCTTGCGAATCTTTGCGTAAACAATAGCTCCATCTCCGCAAATGTCTTGACAGAGTCGTTCGGGAGTTCAGAGTACCACTCGAATGCCGTTTTCGACAAGCTACCAAAAAACTGGTGAAGTAGCAGTTTATCATCGCCTCCAGTGTTACCATATAGAGCCTTGAACTAAGCGACATGCTGGTGCGGATTTCCCGTCCCTTTATATACATGAAATTTAGGAATCGTATATCCCAGCGGGTACTTTATTTGGTCATACCAGCCTGGATATGGTCGCCCAGTTTTAACACTTGATCGGTCGCTTCATTCGCCTGGTGAGCTCGTATTTGCTGAGCAATGTAGTCATCCAGAGCGGCCTTGGAAATGGTTTCCTCTTTGGCTGCTAAAAGAGCCGGAGGAGGGTTCGATGTCTCCCCTCTGTCGTCTTCAATGATGATCGGAGGGTCTTCAGCTGGAGGTTCCGGCTGTAACATCATCCCAGCCATGTCCTGGAATAAGAGAGCCATCCGTTTTATATTGACTGCCTGTTCCGCAGCCTCTTTTTCTTTCCTCTCAGCATTCTTCGAAGGAACTCGGTGTCAGTTTCTTGTTCCCGACGCTGCTCTGAGGTCTCTGGATTTTCTTTTGGCCCAGTGAGTGCGGCCATTGCAGTCAGCATCTCCTAAAGCTTCTGTTGTTGTTGTTCCTGAGCCCTTGTTACGGATCTGGTGAGTGGTCAATGGCCCGTAGAGATACGGCTATCCTCTTTCCCGGATGCCATATAGACAGTATGTACCACCATGCCCCCAGACTTAGGGCGTTTAGATTCAGTGTTCTTGCGATTCGTCGCAGACACAGGGATTTTCTCCAGCCTTCTCCTCTTATGAGCGGTCGAAGTTGAGAGGGCCGTTGCAGTAGGCACCTAAGTAGCTGTCGCCTTCTGTGGCTTGACAGGATGGTCCTCTTCTCGCCGAATTTTCATCTTTTTCTGTCAGCGGGAGTAATCTTGATCTATCATGGAGTCCTGGACCTGTCGCCAAACCTTATAAATTTTAGAGGACAGCCGCTGAGGGGGCTGCTCTAGCTTCGCCTTTGTAGTGCTCTCCATAGGTGGAGGAGATCTTTTCAGCACAGCAGTCAGAGAGTTCTTGCGCACCCTCCTGAGTGGTTCAAAGCTGTTCCCAGTTAGAACAGCAGCATCAATTTCCACCGTTGGAGCCGACGGAGTCAATCCAGAAGGGGAATTTCCCCCCAGCCTTCCTTACTCGGCGCCAGTGGCGACGCCGAGCGTGTCGAGCCGACGGTACTGGCTCTGCTATAGGGGTGGCTTGATCGTGCCTCCTGTTCTGGTCAGGTGCTGTTATTGGCGCCAGCCTATTGAAAACGGATGTCCGCTGAGCGGGGATAGCCAACCTGTCGAAGGCAGACTTTCGATCAGGAGGAGCAGTCTTGGTGACTTCGTTTGGAGCGAGAGCCGAAACAGCCAGTCTTGCAAAGACCGACTCCTTAGCAGGGAAAGCCGCTTTAGCGACTTCAGGAGCAGGAATAGCTATCCTCTTCGGGATAACTCCTTCCGGTATCGCGGGCTTCTCCACAGGCCCATTGGAGCTTCGGCCCAATCTGTTAAAGACTAATGCGTTTGGTTTAGGCAACCCGTTAAGAGGGGCCGCAGTAGTTGTGAGCCGATCAAAGACCGACTTCTTCTTATCTTCTTATGATGGAAGTGGTGTGTTGAAGCTTATGGGTGGGAGCATGGTCCCAAAGAATAGCCCTGTGGTGGTTTGGGTCACTTGTTCCACCGGCATTGTGAAAAGGGAGGCCGCCTGAGGCCCGTATGTCACTCCTCCAGTAGGGACGGAGTGAGAGTTATTGTCGTTGTTGCAGCTTGTGTAGTTGAAAGCCATTTGATCTTTTGTTTTTCTACACGGAGCAAGATACCAAATCTTAGTACTTCACATCCAAAGGCAACCATGTCAAACCGCGACTTGTTCGTGAAACACGACACACGAAGTGTGGAGTGGAAAGAGGAAGAGGTCCCACCAGGCGTGCCAAAATCTGTTCTCCGCCGAAAGGACGCGACCAGGACGTCGGGACGTTCGGCCTGAATTTCGAGGGCAGATGTCATTTATTGCTATCCGTCCACCTCTCCGAAAATGCCAAGTTGATTTATGACACCATGTATCGAAGGTTTAAACGGATTAGGCCGATGTAGCAGACTTCGTCAGATTCCCCCTCGTTGAGGGGTTTTTGATTGTAGGGACGCTCTTCCCTGCAGGCGCAATCCCCTGCGGTTAATTACGCTACCACATCGCGGTAACCATTTTCTCCTTCTCTAGATGGTCACTTCGTGTCGTGTGTGTTTGTTTTGTTTTTGGTTGCCCGTGGATTGTATATGGGGACTAATTTATGTTGTCGCCCGTAGGGCGTGGATTAGTCCAAATCCGTATTTTCTTAGATTTGGGTTTGGGGTTGGGTTTAAGGATGCGTTAGTCTCATTTGAGACTAAGATCAACTTAAACGTTTGTTAAGGATACGTTAGTCTAATTTTTAGACTAAGATCTACTTAACAGGATCATTTAGATCCAACAAAAGAGCGTTTGAGCTCTATTGTTAGTTTAGGAACATTGCGGTCTATTGTTAGTTTAAGGACATTACGGTCCAATGTTAGTTTAAGGACATCTCAGTCCAGTTTAAAGACATCACAGTCTGTAAAGGTTAAGGACATCATAGTCCATGAGCTTAAGGACCTCACAGTCCAGTTTAGAAACATCATAGTCTGTAGGATTTAGTTTAGGGACATCACGGTCCAGGTTAAGGACATCATAGTCCATGGGCTTAAGGACCCCACAGTCCAATTTAAAGACGTCACCTCTTTAAAGACGTTGAAGGATTACAACGACAAATATCAGAGGAGTAAAGAGATGTACCCTCAAACCGATGTGAGTTGGTTGAAAAATCTGTAGTCCAATTTGGGACTAAGATCTGTTGAAATATTCATGAGCAGATGGGCTCAATTAATATGAGTTGAGAACTTATGCCCAATCTTGGGCTAAGTCCAATAAATGTTTAACATTTTATTTTGGGCTGTTGAGCCTTTATTTGGGCTTGGCCCTTTTAACAATGTTGAGCATTTATTTATATCTTGACAATATCTTTGTCTTTTATTGAATGTTGAGCATTTATCAGAGCTTTGGACTTATTAAAGAACAATTTATGTTCTGTCAGCGCAACACGTGGCGCGCTAGGCGCTTTGCGCCAATCAAAAAGCGTAGTGCGCTTCTGCCAAGTAGCGCACATGTGAAGGACACGTGTCGCGCTTGGCGCTAAGCGCCAGATGATGGGCGCATTGCGCCAGTTTATGAGCGCTAAGCACTAGTCCATGAGCGCATTGCGCTTTCAATTTAATAGCGCACACGTGAGCGACACGTGGTGCGCTGAGCGCCAGCCCATAAGCGCAGTGCGCTATTTCAGAAGCGCAAAGCGCAAGTTGTTAATTGGCGCACACGTGGTTGACACGTAGCGCATTTTGGCGCTGAGCGCCGGTCTAGAGAGCGCAGAAGCGCTGTTCAAGAGCGCAAGGCGCATTTCATGAGCGTGGGAACAAATTTATGTTCTTTTTAAAAGAGACTTTGTCTCAAGATTTAAGAACAACAGTTCTTATTTTGCAAGAGAGAGTTTTTTAATCTCTTATTTTGATAAAAGGCTTTGCTTGTATAAATCCATGATCTGTGAGAAGAATATGTTCTTCTTTTTATTTTATGATGAGATCTTTTGATCTCTTTTGTGAAAGACTTTTTGTCTTGTAGATCTATGATCTTTTTAAAGAAAAGAATTCTTCTTTTTATGATATGATTTTATCTCTGTGTTGATCACCATTCTTTTTACCTTGAAGAAAAAATCTTCTTGCAAGAGCTTGCTCTTTATCTTTGATTTTTTTTTCAAAGTTTATAGGGGGGTTTCTCTATATCAGACTTGAAGTCTTAGGGCCTTTATATAGGGCAAGTTGATTTGTTGAATCGGTTAAAAAGATCTTTCTCTGATTGATTTGGGGATGTTTCCCACCGTTGGATCTTTGATCCTAAGGCTTCTGTTTTACAGAAGGCAATCTTCTTGTTTTTAACAAAATTGGAAAATCTTTCCATAACAGAATTTAATTATGATTAATTAATGATTTATCATTATTATTAGATCTTTTGATCTAACGGTGGGGAGTTCTTTAATTCCAGCGCTGGCGCACCCGTACTTTGCACGTGGTGCGCTGCTCAGAGCGCAGCGCACTTTGCGATGCTCAGAGCGCAGCGCACTTTGCGCTAGCGCACCCGTATTTGATACGTGGTGCGCTGCTCAGAGCGCAGTGCGCCCTGCGCTAGCGCACCCGTGTTTGACACGTGGCGCGCAGCGCGCCTAGCGCTAGCGCACACATGGTGCACTGCCTAGGACACAGCGCAGCCTGCGCTAGCGCACCCGTGTTTAACACATGGCACGCAGCGCGCCTAGCGCTAGCGCACACATGATGCACTGCCTAGGGCGCAGTGCTCCTGACGCTGGATCTGAAGCGTTACTTCAATTTTTGAAATTCAAATTTCAAACAGAGCTTTGCTCTGATTGGGGGAAACATACTCTCGATATGGGCAATGGCAAAAGGGCAAAAGGGAGATCGAAGAAAACATGGATGGAGATGATACGAAACGATATGGTTGCCAAAGGACTCAATGAAAGTATATTATTCGATAGGAGTAAGTGGAGGCAGAGGATTCATGTGCTGGACCCGGCGTGATTCTCATGTTGGTTCATGTAGCCTACCCTATATGCTTGGGATAAAAGGCTCAGTTGTTGTTGATCTTACCGACTGAGCATGGTGAACTCAGTATCGTATTCATCCACTGATTTGGTCCACATCGAATCCTGTTGTAAGTGGATGAACTGCTGTTACATGTCGAACCTGGCAGTCTCTGGGAAATACTTTGCATCGAACATGTCGCGGAAAGTTTTCCATTCGATGGGATGATCAAGACGGCTTTCTTCCGCCTTCCACCAAACCCGTGCATTGTCCATGAGCTGCAGCTTCACAACTCGGACCCAAGCTATCTCTGACACTTGTGCCGCTGCCAGATCATCTGTAATAACTCCATTTTTAGTGTACAAAAATTTGCTTTAAAATTAATATATACTTGGGGTATTTACATTTACTGTTATTACTTTAAGTAATTAATTAGCTCCATAATTACAAGAAGGAGCTTGTAGCTCATTGATAATACCTTGCACTGCTGAACCAAACCACCAGAATT
This sequence comes from Agapanthus africanus, assembly GCA_030015575.1. Lineage (NCBI taxonomy): Eukaryota > Viridiplantae > Streptophyta > Magnoliopsida > Asparagales > Amaryllidaceae > Agapanthus > Agapanthus africanus. Next base: position 642,514,166 of record CM057343.1, read on the forward strand.
CAAGTCCCATACCCCACATTATTTTTAATATTGATTTTTTAAAACCTCTAGAATACCAAGAGTTTACACGTGCATATCTCACAAAAACCCCACTACACCCAAAGATGTAACATTTCCAGGAGTTAGATGAACCGAAGGGGGGGATCCCGGCCGCCTGACTCGGCCGAGAATCAGCCAAATCGGCCTTGACTCGGTCTGACTCAGTCCTCAGGCCGAGTCACGGCCGAGTCAAGGCCGAGTCAGCCGATTCCGGCGACGGCCCCAACATGAAAGTTGTGTCTTTTCATATTCCCTATGCACCTGCAAAATTTCAGCCTCAGACCACTTCCAGAGCTCTTTTAAAACCCCAATTACTCCACTTTTAATACATTTTATCACATTTTTTCATTTTAACCTTTCGTCTACCCTAACCCTAGCCTACCCTATAAATACACCACCTACCCTCTACCCTCTCACCCCAAAATCCTGAGCCCACTCTCTCAAAAATTTTCCAAGAGTCGTGTACTTTGAAAACAAGCTCGAGGCGAAGCTCCGACGAAATTCCGGCGGAACTTCCGGCGAACGTTTTGGGAACTACCGGCGACGAAGCAATACATCGGCAATCACTCTAGTTCCCTCTCACTCTCTTGTTCAATCTAAAACCCGTAAGTCCCACTTCCTTCCCTCTTTTCTATTCAAAAAAATACGAAATTACAAAACCCGACGGAATCGGAACAAATCCGATTTCCGATTCGGTTTTCTATAAAATTCCACTTCTCACTAATACAATCATACTTAAACATCCTTATGTTGACTATTAAACACTAATCAAACAATTTGAACAAGTTTGATAGCTTTTTCAAATTATCGTATTTTTCACTTAAATACCACATTGTTTCAATCCTTCATTTAACCTCATCAAACTTGCTATACATTTAAAGTAGATCACGAGATAACGACCTACCTCCTCACACACTTATATGCAACACCCCCGAGAACCTAGAATACGAGAAAACAAACATTCATTTAAATACCACATACTTAATAAAACCAATTCTAAAAGATTTAGTTTTGATGCACTTTTTTAAGAAGTACCATTTATTATGAAAATACGATAAGTTGTGGACATCGGTCATTTATCTAAACCTGACTTTATGGTGTCTAGGCTAGGCAAGTGAGAAAGGTAACTTTAAAAGGCCCGTCTCACGATGATTCGTGAGCGGATCCCTCCTTTCTTCACTTGTACTTACCTGGCCACAATTGGCGGTGAAGAGGCGATTTGAGGCATGTCACAACTTGTCGTCTGGACCAGTTAGGAATAAACTAGTTGACTTAGGAGAATCTAGAACATACAATACGGAAAATATACACCTTTACAAATAAATACCATTTACTTCATAAAACCGTTTTCTAAAGGATTTAGTATTTTACAATCTTTGCAAAGCGCCGCTACAACCCACTTTAGGGAACCCGTTCAGGATGGTGCGGTTTATCGCACACCCTCGGGCTTAGTAGTGCGAGATTCAGACCTCCGTAAGGAGCATTCGGTCTCGAAAGATTTAAAATACGACATCTTAAGAAAATGAGATTTTCTAGAATATAAAATATTTATTAAAATTATTTTTGTATAAATATATGTATATTTATCATTAAAATATCTATTTTGTTATGATATAAATATTCCACTTTTTCTAAAAAATCACAAGAATCAATTTTACACTAAAATATCATAAATTCCACATAAATCAATATTACAAATAAAATACCTTTATTTCTGAAACTATGATATTTTCACTAGAAATATCACAATATAAAATCCACTATCATTACAACTCTACAGACGAATAATGAATACTTGAGGTGTATTTTGAAAAGTATATAAAAGTATTTTTACATAAAACCCCCTCAAATTTTATAAATTACCCTAAGGACCCTAGCAATTATAGGTTTAAGAAATAATCATGATTTCAATTTACATTTCTAATTGTCTGACTCGGCTTTGAGTCTGATTAATCTGATTTGAATATGATTCAAGTCAATCTACAATCTACAAACTTCAACATGAATCCAGGAATCCAATTATCAATCTATACGACTTGACTGAACCGAACAATGGATATACATTCCATTTACATGGTTCTCCAGTTATTCCATTTACATGATTCTACGGTTATATCCGTTTACTGATATCATGGTTTCGGTCAGTCTTTCAATTATACACTCAATTCAAATTACAGTACAAAACAATACAAATAAAACACTACGGGGTTTAAGGGGTAGATTGGTACGGAAGATGTTAAAAGTGGCACGAGGTGGTAAGATTAAGACACCTAATCTATATTCCGTTGCTGTTGTACCGTGGCTTAACGGTTCCTTGTACATTTCGTTTGCCCTGGTCTCTAGTATATAGAGACCCCTCTCGTATACACTGGCATCCTTCTGTACCAAGCTACAAACGGCAACGTTAACACAATATTACAACAATATTATACGACTTCAAAAGATACTCTCTTATTCTGTCTATTCTACTTTTCTCTTATCTTTGGGACTTACCGAGCGACCTGTTCGCCGACGACATTCTATTTCTTCTTCTTTAAATGTCGTCAGGTGGTTTGGACCCGGCAGAGATCGAGCCGTCTGCAGAAGACTTGGAGCAGTTTGCTGAAGAACCAGATCTCTAGTTTCATTGTACATTTCCATTCAGTACTTTTCATTTCCTGTTATGCCATTGTTTAGGCATCTTTTTATTTCAGTTGTATTTCCTTTTCATGCATTGTACAAAAGAATGTTAATAAATAATAGTTGCTGTTTTTACTACATCATGTCTCTTGTGTATTTATTTTTATATTACTTAGATACGCTTAGTGTATATACTTCTCAGTATATACGTAGCGGACCAGTCTCGTCCCCTTCGCCGTATACCGGGAAGCGGGGCGTGACATCATCTTCAATACTTTGAGCCCATTCCTCAACTTCTAGAGGGCTCTCTTTTCCTGAGAATTGCTTGGGGTGTAAGGCCCTGAATTGCTTCACCCCAGGTGCTTCTACATTGGGACGGTTCATTAGAATAGCCGTCTGCTGTTGCTGTCCTTCTAGGAGACTATGGATTGCCTCAAGCAGAACCGTCTGCTTGTTGATCGGTGCAGCGACAACAGGTGTGAGCAGTAGTGGTGGGGGAGTGTTATTGACATTTGTGCTGGTGTTGTTTGGGGAATCCATAACCTTGAAAGAAAATTTTGGGTTAGGACAGATTCAAAGTATATGAAATGATAAGATTCAAGAAATATGAATTGTAAAGAATATTTTCAGTTGCTGGTTCTTGTTTTATATTGCTTAGATTGTTCACGCAGAACGGACCTGCATGGCCCACCAACAAAACCTGTCGCGTCCCGCGTCCCGATGTACGGCGAAGGGGATGCGACTGGCCTGCTACGTATTTACTCAGAAGTAACACGCTAAGCGTATCTAAGCAATATAAAATAAATGTACACAAGAGACAAATATAGATGAACAACAAATTTATTTATTTCAACATTCTTTTTTACAATACAGCTGAAAAGTAAATACATGGAATGAAAGCAATGCCTAAACAATGGCATAACAGGAAATGAAATTACTGAAATAAAATGTACAAGCAACTAGAGATCCGGGTCGAAAGCTGGTTGATCCAAGTCCTCGATGGTGGGCTCGATCTCCTGAAGGTCCGACTCACCTGACGACGTTCCAAAGAAAAGAAAGACAATATCGTCAACGAACAAATCGCTCAGTAAGTCCCGTAAATAGACAAGAATGGAATAGACAGAATATAGTGTATATTGTTATAATGTTGTATTTGGTGTTAACGCTGTTGTTTGTAGTTTGGTATAGAAGAATGCCAGTGTGTACAAGAGAAGTCCCACTATTCCGGAGACTAAAGTATACGGAGCATAAGGAACCGTTCAGCCACGGTACAACGGCAATGGATGTTCAGGTTAGGTGTATTATGGTTACAGTCTCGTGTCACTTCTAACACCTTCCGTACCAGTCTACACCTTATAAACCCCACGATATCTTGATTGTATTGTTTGTATTGTATTGTCTTGATTTATATAGATGGATGACTTGCCGGAACCATGATATCAGTAAGTGGATGTAACTGGAGAATCATGTAGATGGATGTATATCCATGGGTCGGTTCGGTCAATATAGATTGAATAGATTGAACAGATTGAATATATGGATTCATATTGAATTGTAATTATATAATTTCATACTTGAATCATATTCAAGTCAGATTGATTATATTGAGACTCAGTCTGAGTCAGACAATTAGAAAAGAAATTGAAGTCCTGAATTATATTTTGGTGCTATCGGTAACTGCTGCACATGAACGGCAGGATTTGTGTCTTTTTCAAAGACAATTACCGTGTTGATAACACCGTTTATTAAGTTGGCTATCTTAAATAGGCAAACACCCATATCTTCGGCTCCGTGAGGGTTAAGAGACTGGTCCCGCTTAAATCTATGTTTACTAGGGTCCTTATTGTAATTTAGTATAACTTAAGGGGTTTTATGTAAAATAGTTTTGTTATACTTTTAAAATATACCTCAAATATTTAACTATCGTCTTTAGAGTTTTCCTAGGTGTTTCTTTTATTAAATGTGAAATTTTTAGTGAATATGACCTAGTTTTAAAGTATAAGGTATTTATTTGAAATATTGGAATTGTATGGTATTTTCTTGTAAATGGAATGTTTTTCTTGAATTTTGGAAATGTGGAAAATTATAAATTTTAAAAATAGACATTTTGATATTAATTACACATATATTTATTTATTAAAAATATATGTTTTATTTATAATAAAAATCACATTTTCTAAAGAAAAAATGTATTAAAAATCTTTTGAGATCGTATACTCCTTGCGGAGGTCTGCATCTCACTCTACTAGGCCTGAGGATATGCGATAATCCATACTATCCCGAACGGGTTCCCCAAAATGGGTTGTAGAGGCGCAATTGCAAAGATTTGTTAAATACAATTCTTATAGAAAAATGTTTTTATAAGTTGAAGGTAGTTATATGTAAAGTCGTATTTTCGCAAATCTATATTCCCAAATTCCATCGTGCTATGTTAGATATGTGTGTTGTGAGGAGGTAGGTCATTACCTCATGAACTATCTATAGGTATAATAAGGAATTATAATGGTTTATGTTGAAACTAAGCTATATGGTATTTTTCTGAAAAAGTATAATAAAAGTTACAAAAATGATTAGTTTGATGTGCAACTTATTTCATTAGGTTTGTTAATGTTTATTAATCATCATATAAGAATATGGTTTTATTTCGTTAAAGAAGTGTAGTTTTTAAAGAAAACCGAATCGGAAGTCGGTCTAACTCCGCTTCCGTCGGGTTTTAGTTTTGAATGTTTTTAGAATAGAGAAAAGAAGGAGAAGTAGAAACTTACTGGATGATTGGCTAGAGAAGAGAAAGAGGAAGAGGTGGAAGTTGTCGGTGCGTCGTTTCGTCATCGGAAACTCCTTGAGTTGTTGCCGGAAATTCGTCGGAGCTTTGCCCTTTGCTAACTCCACTTGCACACAAAAGGATCTTGGAATTTTCTTGAGAGTTTGGGCAGGGATTTGTGAGTGAGGAGGGGTGATTTGAGGGGTGTTATTTATAGGAAAAACTAGGGTTTAGGGTAGTGAAAGGGTGTATTAAAATTTGTAATAAAAATGGATTAAATGTGAGTTTTATTGTGCTCTGTAAATGTGCAGGAAAAACAAATAATACTGGAGTTATGGGGGGAGTCCAAGAGTCGCTAGGGTTAAAGAAAATTAGGATTTGGCCCGAGTTGGACCGGCGGCGTCGGCCCGAGGTATGAGATGGGGGCTCGTATTGGTGCCACGTGTCCACGATACTTCAACTAGCATATTGCAATTGTTAAATTATTCTGTAACTTATCCTATTATGTGTAGTGCACGTGCAACTCTTAGGCTACTAAAAGATTAAAAGAATTTTAAACAAAAAAATAATGTGGCTGATGGGATTTGAACTCTGGTGCTATGGTTCAGCAATGCAAGGTCTTACCAGTGAGCTACAAGCTCTTTCTTGCTTTTCTAAAGCAAAACAAATTCTTATAGTACTCACAGGAAATGTAAATACCCCAATTGTATATTAACTTTTAATCAATTTTATGTACACAAGAATTGGAGTTGTTACAACTCCTGATTTACCCGCAAACTGAGCGGGGCTGAACCCAGCCCAACTAAGGGCCTGCTCAGACAATAGCACATCGGCCCGGGGGAGGGGCTCCCACTCCGCCACCGCCACCACGTCGGGATCATTCGACCGCTTCACCCGCAGGCAGTTGGCCCTGTGCCACTGGATGGGCACAGGCCAATCCTCATCCTCGGGTGGCCCGACAAACAAAAACTTCTTCTTCCATTCGTGGATGGAAGAAGGTGTTAAGACGACCCCCGACCCGGCTACACCTCCCGGTGTTTTCTAAAAGAAATGTATACCCGGCTCGGCTCGCCCTTGCGAGTGCCGGGGTGGTTTTTGTAGCAGAGAGAGGATATGAGAAGGCTCCGACTGAAAGGGATCGCCCGCAATTTCAACCCAATCAGGAACCCAAGGAGAATCCTCCAAGAGTTCGGCACTAGCTGGCCCAGGGCTAACTCAAAACAATTCAACGCTGCACTCACCTCGGAGGAGAAGGGCAGGCGCATCCCGGACCAAAAGGATTCCAGGTACAAGGCAATCTCCTTACCCCATACCTGGTCTGCCTTCTCCCCCTCCCCGGCCAGACGAAGCGAGTAGCCGGGAGGAACGTGGAAGCGAGCCCGAATGGTAGCAAGCTCATCCGCATGACTCAATATGGATGACGCGTCACGGACGCCCCCGACCTACGCTCTGGGGACGACCCCCGTCGCATGACCCCGGGAAGCGTGACTAACCCTAACCTCCTGGTGGGACTCCGACTCAAACGAAGAAGAGGAAGAAGCGGAAAAGGAAGCTACAGAGACTCCCTAGACTCTATCCGGGTTATTTCTACAGACTCCTCGGTAGAAGACATCTAACCTGATAAAAAAGATGAATCCTCGGAAGAGAAAACGCTGGGGTCCCGACCTAAAGGGAAGAGCACCGAGCTAACACACGAAAGGACGAGGAAGTTATGGCGAAGGATGGACCGTGAAGAGGACCCCACCTCAATTTATAGCAGCCGGCGTATGCATCCTACGGCGCCGATCGTCTCCCACCAAAACAGTGCTTCGCAATCCACGGCCGACAACATTCCACCTGTCGCACTCACATTGGGCGCGTCCCATCGGGCGCAAAAGACACCGGCAGCGCGTCACGTCAGCCAACGAGCGCCCGGCACGTGGACTGGCGCTTCGGTGAACGTACGCACGAATCGGCGCTTCCTCTTTAATGCGAGATCTCTCCTCTGATCCGCTGACGTCATCAAAAAAATACAACTAATTGCCCGGGAATACGCACCGACGATATCTTCAAATAAGAGCTTACCTCGGGTGACCGGTCAGACCACTCTCGACCCGATCCATGAATCCATGAATGGGTCGAGACGAGAGTGGGAGGCTAATGATGAGGTCGATACCGGTGATTCCCCATATCATGACACGTGGCAGATGATGTGTCCCAGAGCTTACAAGATGGGATCAAAATCGGTATGTTGGAAGCATACCCCGGGCTTCCGACCCGAGAATGTTCCCGACCTTCGGTGGCCTTCCAGACCACTCCTACGATCACCTTCTTATCATACGTTCTTTATCCATTGCACATTCTCTAACCATAGCACACAAACGCCAAATCAACTTCTCCCTCCTTTTCTAACCAAATTTTCTTTGCTTTCTTTTTAATTTTCTACTTTCTTTGTAGCCCTAATAAATCATATAATCTTTAATAGATTAGGATGCACATTATAAATAAAAAAGCATGTGAAAAGTCTGAAGGTAGTTAGTTAGCACACATGTAACAGGAAAGATCTCGAGTTTTTTCTTCTGTTCTCGCCCATGCGGTTTTCATTTGCCTGCAAGCCTCCAACACAAAGCACTTAGAAAATAGAGAAATTAGGGGTTTGTGCTGTCCAACTGTCCAACTCATAAGATTTGCTTAGGACGGTCGGGATATATTCTCACTGGTCCCAAAAATGATTTTACTAGGAAGAAGTTTTCTATTGCTATAGCCTATGCTATGCTTTTCCTTAATAAATCAATTTTAGTACATACTTGCTACTCTTTTAAAAGCCTTTATTATTACTTCCCAAGCACACAAGCATGCTAAGGGAGTTGGGTTTAATTTGAGGAGAATATGCGGTGTTGACATTGCTTTGTTTTCTTTTTTTTTATCCTTTGCTTTTCAGCTTTATTGTGTCTCAAGAGTATCATCTTTTCTCTTTTCTACAACTTTCTAAAGAATATATTTGGACCCCAAAAAACACAAAAAAAAACGGGGCCAGTACTTCACAGCTAGTATAGTCAAAATGACTTCATACAGCTAAAAAAAGTTAAAAAACTAGGCAATGAGATGACAGGGATGACAACAAATATATAACTTAATTTGACTGCAAAAGGCATCTTTTCCAACTCATGCTCCATTCATTTGCTATGTAGAGATAAAAGGTCAATTCCATAGTGATTACCGAACAAATCAAATTGAGGCCTAGTATCAACTGACCCTTGGTTACATCAAAGAATAAACATATTCCCGCCATACATATTTTTCCTCATCAATCCATTTTACCTTCACTTTATGTCAAGACCAAATTAACATGAAGCCCAAACCCAAAAGGAGACGCTCTATCCCCACAATAATGCATGTTTGATGTCTCTTCCTGTACTTCCACAACTATCCAAAAACTGAACTATTTGCCATCTTTAAACGACAAATCATATAGAAAGGAAATAAAGTGGTAACAATAATGAGTTGACATAAGAGAGTATAGACTTGATTGGGAAAGGGATGTAGAATTTGGCACAGATTAGAACATGCAAGCAGCTATCCAAACAATTATCTGCATTCAAAACCTTGTCCTCTCTTTGCTACCATCATTTCTGCATCTTTCTTCAATCCTCATCCTTTGATTTACAAAACTTAAATCATGTGCTTAATTTGTTGTTTCTGAATTTAATTTACTTCGAAAAGCTCCGAGGAAAAAAATTGCACAAAACATAACTGTTTTCTCTTACATGTGAAGTATTGCTCGATAACATGAAGCTGTAGACGCAAGCCATTGAACATAATATATAATATAAATATGATACCGGCCATAAGATCTGTCGTCAATGTCCGAGTTTGCTCCACAATGAACCTTTGGATGAATTAAGTGACTTCACTTTTCCAAAGACAAAGCCCCTCTTGACAGGGTTGTCATCGACGAGAGAATTTTCGTAGATTTCTTTGCAGTCTTGTATCACCTGATCATGAGCAAGAAAGAAACATCAATCGCTTATAATTAAATGATGAATTTTATTTTCCATTTTATTTTTCTACTAAAACAAATATTTGGTGGGTGTATGTTCATTTTATAAAGGAAAACCATTTGCGCATTTTTTTTCCGGATTCCCCCTCCAAGATAGTGGCCATAACGTCTGCTCCTTGGGATATATACAAATTCTGAACTAATAAAGAGAAATCATGATGGTATACTGAATGTAAGGAGACAGAATATAATTTAATAAGCCGAAAAATATCGAAGCTACGCTGTCAAATGCAAATGACAAAGTGATTACCTCCTTTGCATCCTTTCGTGGTATTCCCTCTCGCAAGCCAACAAGTTTCTCGACCACCTCAGGCTGTGTTCCATGAACAAACACTTATTATACTATATAATTTTAGACCTTGAATGCAGGACTATTAAATAGCGATAGATGTTTGTAATTTGGTTGAAAGCTGTAAACACATCAAAATGGAATTTTATCCGTTGAAGGAAATTACCGGGCAATCTGGTTGGTGTTCAAGAATATTTGTATAGATGAGAGTAAAACTGTCCAGGCTCTCAGCTGATGCTAACTCCCTTAGGTCGCCCAGAACACGTAGTCTACTTTCAACTTTCTGCATCAAAATTTAAAGAAAAGTCAGAAGAGGAGACATAGAAGGGAAAGTGAAAAAGAACATAATTCCTCCTTTCAACTATTAGAAAATTTTAACATCACACACATACAGAGATGGCTAATTTCTGAAGGATTTCAAAGCAAAATCGCTGGTATTCATAAGATAGGACATTCAGAATAGAAGTCCACTCATTATGATGTTCTTATGTGACTAGAAATCCAAAGCTAAGTGATTTAAGGTTCAGAGGAGAGTTTACTTCGTTTTCCGCTTAGAAGGAAAGAAAATGATTCCATTTACACAGGCTTTTGACATCGAGATACATTAAAAATAAATTTGAGAATGAAAATGTTATTCCAAAACAAAGAACAAAATGAAATTGTGAATGCTACCAAGTTAATTTTTACAAAAAAACCAAACTAAACAGTATTCTACTTAAAATTTCTCAGTGTAACTTTTTTAAATAACACTGCATATTGTGATTAAGCAATTAAATTGACATGGAGGTAAGACAGCAAATACTACTCACATTTACACTTATGTACTCCCTGAAGAAATCCAGCAAAACCTCTTCATCAAGTCGCATGCGCTCAATGGTTTCTTCCTTGATGTAATTCCTCTACAGGAAAGAGCATTAAACAAATTTAATACACCATAAACTACAATTGGAAGATTAAAACAAGTTCAGGCATTAGCGCTATTTTACTTGAGGAACGATGTCTCAACCTGTGTAAGGAGATGGTCGACAAAAACAATAATTGTGTCTTCCAGGCAAGCTTCAACAAACCTTCTGAACGATCTATCTTCAATATACCTGAAAAAACCCAAAGAAACCAAACATCAATATAGGCGACAAAAAGGAACATGCTTTCAGTCAAGTTGTATAAAAAGAAAAATGCAATAAGCAGTACAGATGAAATCAAAAAGATAGCAAACTAGCAATAAATAAAATTACTATCTCAGATAAGCAAACAACATTTTCAGTTTCTTGTACTATTATAATCTCGTAACAAAGAAAAATAACGGCATATTTCATCTAGTGTAGTGCATGCATGCATGCATTTGAGTGTGCGTGTTCTGAATAGTTTACCACTTAAACTGGAGGCCAAGAGGTAATATCTTGTAATGATTGAATATGACACATTTGTTTCAACTGATTTATTGAGGAGACTTCTTTGTGTCTGATGGTTCTTCAAGCAACAGCATTAAGTGACGTATAATTGGAACTTCATAGCAGAATTACATTTATGGGAAACAATAACAGAAATACAGTTGATTATTTAGTGGAATAACGCCCAAGAAATGGATTTGAATGTTGAGACTAAAGTAAACATTAGACTCAAATGAGGGATCCAATGAGAAACCCCAAAGAAAACAATGTGAATTTGCCTTGCTAATTTACATTTACACTTATAAGAGGCAGGATATGGGTTGTAAAAGGAAATCAAATTGGAGTATCAAGAAGTATGTAGTATGGATTAACATGAGGAGAGGAATTTAGAGGAAATGCATATGATAGTAATACTATAAATTGAGAGAGAAATTTGAGCGCGCTAAAATTGAACATTGACTAAGTAAACAACAATACACTGCGGTGTATTTGAAGTACTAATAAGTTACGAAATGATTATACAAGGTTTACCATGTATTTTTACATGTTTTATTGAAACACTATACTTAAAGTACTTTCCAATATAGAGAAAAACTCGGTCCAAATTCTAGGAAACATATTTCCCACCTCACAGATATATCCCTAACCACAATAATCATGAAACTGGAATTTTAGATTTTACAGCGCCAATCACATAAAACTATTTATTGCTCCATATTTCAAGTGAGTTGCACTCTCTTAATACGACAAACATAATCGATGTGTAGCAAACTAGAAACAAATACATATACAATGGGTAAAGGTCAAAGCTTGTGGCGCGTTATCATAATTGTCATGTAAACCTTTTCCAATCAAATCTGATAGGGTATAAAGCAAGCCTCCATGAAAATTTTGACAAAGTTTTGTGTCCCATTGTCGACCTGACACAATCCTTCTCTTAGTGCCAAAATTATGCCTGAGGACAAGACGGACGATAGAGGAGCTAGCATAATCCTCAATGCAAAGCTGGCTCATAATCCTCAATGCAAAGCTGGCTCCTCCAAATTATAGGTAAAAAAATTTAGAAGAGAGACAATAGATTTGTAAATAGGGCTCATGTTCCCAGGCACAAATAAAGCCGAAAGCGAAACAAAATGCATTAACAAAATCACATTTAGTCGCTGCCCAATTGTATGTGTTGCTTCAATTGAGTAAACATTCTGTTAGTACAATGAGTATTATACACTGCGCGCGCGTGTGAGAGAGAGAGAGAGCATAATGTGTAAGAATCTTTGAGAGAAAAGTGTGCGAGAGAGAATATATAATAGTGTATATCTGTGTGCGCAGAGGCGTGTGTATGTGTTGCTTCAATTGCATGCAACCTTTGTTTATGTAGTGATTAGTGAACATGTGGTCATTTGCAACTGTTTCATCATATACAACTTTGTGTGAGTGGCAATTTCATTCAAAAGGTTAAGTACAATCATAGTTACATATCACAGCAATATAGCTGGATAACTGTAGATCAACCCTTAAAAAACACAAATTTATATTTAAAGCATGTCAAGACTATTCAATAAAAAGAGAGTATTGGGAAAATCATGTGATCACTGTTCATCACTTTACCTTTTTCAATTAACATTAATCATTCTTGGATTTGCAAAAGATTTAGTTTGTATTTACTATTTACTTGAAGAAATAGAAGCATTCTCTTTTTGCAGACTTTTACCCCTTGCACATATAGTTGCATGCTGAAATGACTGCACAGATATCAAAGTTAAGTTCTATTTGGACACTTCAATCTGGGTAGCTCTACACCATGGATCAGTTATGAACCTAAGCTGTTTCTTGAAAGTTTGGTTTATAAAGGTGCACAATACCATCTAGAAACAAAATGTGGAATGCAATCTCAAGATTCTCAACCATGAGTAACAGTAAACTGGTGTTGATTAAGGAAACCTATTGAGGGAAGAGTATTAAGAAGAATTAATCAAGAAAGAATGCAGTACAATGTAATCTGTACATAGTTCAGAATACTGAACAAGGGATATATTAAGGTAGTTAGGCTTGTTTTTCCATAATCTACAGTATAGAACAATCAAACTATAGGGCATGGTGGCAGAAATATTTCTTTCTTTAACCTGCTGTTTAATCGCACCAGCCTGATGGATCAAAGTTTTAAGGCTAAAAGAGGCGCTTTCCCCACATGATACCATTTAGTTTTAGAGTATCAAAACACCGCCTAACAGCGTTAATGGAAAATTATAAAATGAGCATAATACCCCTCCCCAATTTTTGCAAATATATTCTTTTTTATTATATGAGAGGGGTATTATGGTCATTTTGTTATTTTTTTGTTAATGTCGTTGGGTTTTTTTTGAAAGTTCATGATATCAATCCGTCATTTGAAAGTTCATGATATCATATGGGGAAGTGCCTACAATTCATGGTAGCATGTTGATATTTATCCAAGTTTTAATTTTATAATAAAAAGAAGTATAGAAGAACATAAATAGTCGCCCGCAATCTGCGATAAGCTTGTAAATAAAGAAGCTATAAATGATTTAAATGAAATGACTCCGTGTTTGAAGTACTAGTTCGATGGTAATGGTAGAAAGATTTGCAGAGGATTGGGTCGCTGCTAGAATTGTGTAGAGAGGATTACAAGGAAAGTGAGAGTACTACTCCTTATCACCTCTATTTACACACACAACACACATGATACTCTGCCTTGTTATTGTTCAGGAGAACTTGCGAGGATGCCAACTTTATATCACTGGGAGAAAATGCTTACCCTTTTACATCCAAATAATAATCAGCAAATGTTGCAACAAGATACTCCGTGACCAGCCCTTCAAACCAATCTGGAATCAATAAGAAAGTTCGGTTAACAAATCAATAGAGTCCAACAGTGACGACTCTAAACGCACAAACATTTTGAGGGAAAGCAAACAAAAGTAACCAAAGGAGTGGTTAATTTGAGATGAGCCATTTCTACTGGTCACTCAAAAACTATTCCAAAAATAAGCCAAAAAGATAACTAGAAGATAAGGTACCCAAGCAATTAATCCACAATTCAAATATATAATATCAATGAATTTTAATTCAAAATATGTGAGTGATGATCCAGAACACTAACTGAAAAGAGAAGGCAAAACATTCAATTAGGAAATAAAGATGGAAACGTTAAACATTATATAATCAATAAATTGAATGGCTAAAATCCTCAGTTAGCAATCAAGCAAAAATATTCATGCTATAGACATAAAAAAAAATGTTATTTAGTATAGGAAAAAGAAACACAATGTTGACAGTACACTAAATACGAAATTAAACAGTAGGTAGATATATAGAACCTAAACAAGTGGGAGTAGCATTGTTTAACAACCTAATTTATTCATTAGTCAGTATAGAATCAAGCTTCTTAGATGGACGGGTTTAAGCGGTTGCCATTGATTATCTAGTATTACACGGGTTATGGCCTTAATCCTATGTAAAGAATTGATCGACAAAGTAAAGTCCAATAGAAATTAGAAAACGATGAAGAATAGTCTAATAACTCAAAATAACAACTGAAACTAAAACAGGAAGACTTGCTTGTCATTATTAATATCAAGGAGAGAGGTACCACCTTACTAAACCAATTAGCATAAATATTCCTTCAATTTCCTGTCATCTATATTGATATTACTTGCCATTTATTAGTATCCAGGAGGATCAGTCCTCTATGATAATCATATTTTGCATTGATAATAATGACCACTTCAATCCATTCTATTCTCTAATTCCCTCTTTTCAGGCCCTTCTGAAATGAGGAACCTCCACCGGGTCATCTGATGACATAACTCTTTATGTCCATCTTATATGGTGTCCCTCACTTTAAAATACTGTCTTAAGACTTGCTCTTATCAGAACAAAGATTTCAGAAATCAGATTCTAAGTAAAGAATATAACAAACACGATCTCGGAAAAAAAATTGGCTGCAAATTTTTTGAATGAATTTTCATATTAAATAAACCCCAATGTTGGTCTTGTTGACAAAGAACGCCAATTTGTTAAAGCACTGCATCAATATAATAATGGAATTACATGAATTGCTTTGGAAGCAGCAACTGTAAAATGTCTTTTGAGACCAGTAAACCAAATTCTACTTATTAACATAACCTTTTGGAGTGAAACCACTAAATTAGAAGGTTATAACATGAAACTGCGCTAGTTTTCAACGTGTTCTATTGTAACTTGTCCATATTTTATCGGAACAAAATCTGCATTTTCTATAGTTATATGTTACTTCCTTTGTCGATTCTTTATTCGACCTAAAAGTCCTATTGGAGGCCAACCTTTGTCAGATGATGTAGTTTAAGCCCAGCAACTAGCAAAAACTGAAATTTCACTCGGAGAACTAAATGTCTAGATGATAGGGGGTGTCTCTGATACAGAAGGGTCTTGATAACATGACAGTTGGCGAAGGACTCAACTTCACCTTTATTTGAAGACATGGATGTGGCGCTTCGTAAATAGGGAGGTAAACCAAAATTACAGATAAGTTTTTAGATCTTACTACACAGCATATATTTGGAAGTAAATTACAGCTATAACAGGTAACAAATAGGGTTATGCTTTATAGAGAGCAAAACAAAGAAAAGATAGATAGTTTTCATGTAATAGACTAGGTGCTGAAGTAATTACCTTTTTGGTATATTTTTGCCAGCAAATCTTGTACGCCAGGGTCTTCGAATATAACATTAACAGTCTGGTGGATGCCTTCCTGAAAGCAAACTACTAACCTCGTGGCTCCCCGAAAAAGAATCCAAGACAACTTTAAAAGTTGATGATATCATTTTTGGATCCCCCTCTTTTACTTAAGGAATGCAGGTTTTTTCTTCTCAAAGTCTTATTTGACAATGGAATCGATATATATGTTAATTTTAAGTTATTAGATCCAGGTTATGTAGGTTGACATATTAGAGAGTGTTCAACTATATTCTATAGGCATTCTTTCCATTAGCCTATGTGAATTAGAGGAACAGACAAAAAGCATTACAACTCTTTATTTGAATATTTTCGAGTTCCTACAAACTCTTAATGTCACTTTAACTGGTGTAATGCGAAAGATTCCGTTAATTTCTTGTCTAAATTAACAAGAAGTAAAATTAGTGCTCAACCCTGGAGATTAGAAGATCAAGTTCTACATTATGTATTGAAGAATGATTCCCTACAAAAGGCTAATCAGAAGACTTGGAAAACTTTGTTATTACTGTTGTTTGTTGTATACATTTAAGGGATGACAATCATGACATGCTAAAATTTTATAAACTCTTTCACACCCCCTGGTTATCTGATCTTATCAGGCCAATTAATACCCAACTGTAGTTACGTAAGTTTACTAGGTGTATCGATTCTATTAGGCATACAGAATAATAAACTTTCTAAAATTTTCATATATTTTAAAAGTTTTCAACTCTGAAAAGAATTTCTCAAGGCATTAGACTTTAAAAAAGTTGAAGGTGGTATGCAAAAATTTACAAACCTTTGCAACCTCCAAGAAACCTTTGCACGTATCTTCAAAGTTAATCTGCAATTAAAGATGAACAGTCAGAGTCCACAGTAAACTAAATTGTGTTAACGATCAGATTCCCATACTTTAAGCATCAATAAATTCATACTACAAACAGAAAGAATGCATCAAAATATTATAAATTCAGTTACCAGGTTTTGATTGATTTATTCTTAACATGATGAAAGGGATCAGTATTTATTAAGACTAAGAGGGATTGCATATTACTGAATCTTCGTGGGCTCAACCAGGATAGAACTTATGAACTGAACAATGGATTATAAAGTCTTTAATTTGAAGCGTGATGAAAATATTGACCAATCATAATAATAGAAATATTGCTCCTTAACTATAATACCTCATGACAGATAAGGCATGTTTGCCTGCCATCAATTGGTTCTCAAGGACTAGTGTCAAGCCCCTCTTTTCATAATTCTCCAAGGGATGAACTTTGGCACCAGTCAAGATGGTTGATGTCATGTTGACAATCGGTCACAAATTGTGTCAATATTTTATGGAGTCTTGTGCTCCATGTAGTTTAATCAAAAAATTTAGCTAATGATGATTATGATGATGAAAATATAAGCATGCTCAAATGAAAGGAAAAAACGTCAACTCAAGTTCCTACCATAAACTTGTCTTTCTATATAGATCAAATTTGCTCAAAGTGCTCACAAGCTAATGTAACTTATAGTTCCAACCATAAACTTGTCTTTCTATATGGATCAAATTTGTTCAAAGTGCTCACAAGTTAATGTAACTTATATTACCTTCCCGGTTAATTCACATGGTATCATCAAATGATACAAGTCTCGGAAGAATCTATAATGCACTAGAACGCCCTTGATGATGATCCTTTACTCCGATAGCATCTACTGCTCCTCGAACTATGTGATATATCACACGGTAAATCCGTAACCCTTCCTCCTCTTCCTAATATTACAGAATGTTCTTGTGAATTGTGGCCAATACAAGATATATAAGGAGTGATTTCAAATCCAGCGGCTACTCGTACTCTGGCAACTTTACGTAAGTTAGAGTTTGGGTCTTTTTTAGGGGTAATAGTGGAACGGTTGTCAGATAAGCTAGCCTTATTGTCACTCTACATAACTATACATGAGATTTTGACCACATAAGGCTCCTCGTTCAATTCTTTCAAAGTAATTGGATCATTTTCTTCGTTCGAGAATCTCTTCCCTTCTTCCACTCTGCCCTGAAGAGTAACTTAATGTTTTCATGTTCCAATTGAGCACTTTCCATTTATGATCAATGGAGAACGTCATTCTTTTTACCGTACATATGCGCATCAAGTCACGATCTTCTACTCTAATAAGAACAAGAGATCTTTTTTTGACCAATCCCTTTGTCCCTCGTTCTTTGAGAATCAGAAAGATCCTTTTCGAGTTAGAATTTGTTCATTTGGAATCCGGGCTCCTCCTATGTGTGTGTGTGAGAATAATGGAGGAAAGGTGCCATAGGAAGGAATTTCCTCCTATGGCATCGGAAAAATACACCCTCCATTTTTTCGATGATCGGCATCCATCATCTTCATCTTTATCATCTAAGATGTGGATACACCAAATTTCATGTGATTCTATCACTTTTCCACCGTTGATTTAGTGGGTGCGAAATTAACGGTTTACCGACAATAAAACTTTTTACATTGCTAATCCAATGGTAAAAAAATGGTTGAATCACGTGAAATTTGGTGTATGCCCATCTTAGACGATAAAGATGATGATGGGTGCCGATCGTTGAATAATATGTTGGAAAGCGTATTTTTTCAACGCCGCCTAACGAAAATCCCTCCTAAGACCTCTTTTCTCCATTATTCTCTCTCCATATAGTGCGGATCCGTTTGAGCGGGTTCGTGTTCTTCAAATTCCCGAACGTTTTCGTGTGACCTCCTTTCAATGATCCACTCCATCCAAGGTGTTCTACACGTAGTAGATAGTGTATGGATTAAAGATCACATCGAATGGAAGTGTCTTGCATGTGCGAAACCTTGTTTTAAAATTTTTTAAACTGCACGACTGAAATAAATCCACACATTTTGCATATACAAAACACTTCCATTCAATGCATACACTATCTAGGATGTGTAGAACACCTTGGACGGAGTGGATTGTTGAAAGGTCACACAAAAAAGTTCATGAATTTTAAAAAAAAACACGAACCTGTCCAAACGGATCCGCACTATACACACACACACACACACACACACACACACAGGAAAATATTTGACGAATCATTCCCAAGCAAACCACAATTTTAGTTGTCGACAATGTAATCCAAACTTTGGCAAACAAATAATATAAACAGAAAAAACATCTGAGGACATCTGAATCAAGTGGAAAGGAAAGAGAATGCATTTTATTTCTGTTATTCTTTTAAATCTCGATCTTTATTTCCATCTAGTGGGACTTAGAAATGATCCTCCTCGACCAAAGCTGTTTCCTTATATTAAGAGTTTAAAACCATCATGCTAATTTTACCATGAGCTTAATTTGGTTATAAAATGTTCAAAAGCGATCTGATACTCAAGTAGGCTGTGTAATATTGGTTGAAAATGAAGGATTGTTTTCCACTTCATTTATTTTTTATTATCAACGACTCAACTTGAAATGACCATAAGATCACAATTAAGTTGTAAGATATACATATAGTATGATGCATTCCCATCCTCATCAAATAAATGTTCTAGATCAAATAGGCTGTATATATTCTGGCCCGTGAACCATAAGGTGTTCAAGTCATTGGAAGGGATTTATCTAAATGCATACCTGTTAGCAAAAAAAAAGGAATTTTTATCTGGGCTTGTCAGTTGGCTAAAAGGAAATAGATGATGAATATCAAGTAATTACTTAGTCATTGACATATTTACATCATTTGTTAAGCGAAACATGTCGCTGATTGGGTAGATTAGAAAATATTTCAGTATTTCATTTGTCCCTGAAACTTTGCACCCTGTTGACTATTCTCATTTCTCAATATTGAAGTAAATTGATAATTCTATAGAATGTGAATGGCTTCTTTAATATCAAAAATAAAGATAAGATAGAAATAGCATTTTTGTAATAAGGTTCACGAAGTTCAAAGTTCAACCATTTGGATAGTCAAAAGTTAAGAATTAATTTCTACATCTCTAATTTACGATTTTGACTGTAAATTTTGATTGAATAGTGTGTAGATCAGATTATTACAACTATGATCGAATGCTTTGCCAATGCTCAAAAACTATAATCAAAAGTATAAACAGTTGAATATTCATAATCATAATATAAGAGTGAATCGTTTTTCTTAGCTAAACATGATACTGAATTTAGTAACTTATAGCAGCGAAAATATGGAAACGGACAACATGAGTACCTTACAGATAAAGGTAACGAGAGAGGCCAAGAGAGTGAGGAATAGATATGGATATAATGAGAAATAGAGGAATGCAATGTGCTGTGTAGTGTATGGAAATGACAGACATGGGTAGCATGTGGCAAGACAGAAATGAGATACGACTGCAGAGAAAAGACTGAATAATATGGTGCAACAACCCCCCCAAAAAAGGATGAATGGGTATAGGTGTCAAATTAGTTGTCTGTGTGCCTTGTCTCTCTCTCTCTCTCTCTCTCTCTCTCTCTCTCTCTCTCACACACACACACACACACACGGAAACAAATCCCTATCGAGTTTTTAGCCATTAGATTTGCTTTAAGATTCGTGCAAACAATGATATCATGATTGAAATAAATGAGAGCTTTTCCTCATAATTGAATGCACAAATCTTAAAGCAAATATAATGGCTAAGAACTTGATAGGATTTGTTTCTAAATCCTGTCGGTTGGAGCATAGTTGGACCCCCCCTCCCCTCCCCTCCCCCCACACACACACACGTGTGTGCGCGCACGCGTAGAGAGAGAGAGAGAGAAAGAGGAGATCCAATTCCTACCCCTATCACTCTGCCTCTCCTTACTGCTTCCTCTCCTTAATGAAGAAATGAAGAAAGTGGAGGATGATAATCAAGGTGGCAGAAGTAAAATCAAGAACACAATGAGAATGATGCTAAATTTTGAAAAGGTTTACTCAAGGAAATGCAAATTTTGGCCATACATCACTATTTTTGAAAACCTAACAAGCATGACATTTAAAACAGATCACAAAATCATGATGTTTTCTTTTCTTATTAATCGTGGATGGGGGGAAGCCATGGTTGGTAGGGGAATGTCTAAACGGGTTTTTCCATGCCATAGAAATGGGTTTTTCTAAAGCAATCGAGTGTCAGTCTCCAAGAGAAAATTCCATGTCAAGTCAAACAAAAAAGGTCAATGGAGGCACCCAACCAGATCATAAGTCAAAGCAAAAACAATTTCTTGCTGAGCTGCTATGGACAATATATCAAGTTTCTAATGCAACCCAAAAAAAAAATTAGAATCTTAAACACCACTCGATGCTTTCCTCACACCATGGAATAGTTTCCAAATAATTGACTATTAGAATTATTAAGAAGGATGCAACTACAAATAGCAAGCTAAACAACAGCAGAAATGGAGCAGCATATTTGAGGGCCCTCTCCATCACAGGCTCTAGGAGGGTCAGATGTACATTGCCAAATCCACACATTGAGGAAGTCTGTTTTGTGACTTTGAGCTCTTGGCCTCCATGCCACAATGGAACAGCCTTACCATTATACCAAATTTTCTTCCTCCAAGATGAAAAGAAACAATAGAATGGAAAGCACAGATACAGTAAATGGTCATAAAGAAGAAGCTCAAATCGGTTCATGTTACACTCACATCACAACCTCAACGTCGAATTTTCTAAAATATACTGACAGCACATAAGTACTGAAATACATAATCAGTTAATGAACGGCTCTAATTCAAAAGTGTCAACATTCAAGAATCTCAAAACTATCAACATGCACTTAGTAAAATGCACAATCGTATGCGTGGAATATAGCATATGGAATGACTCAAACTAACCTGTTCTGCGTAGTTTTGTGGAAGAGTTTCAATTGTGCTGTTACTAAGATCAGTTGAAAGCTCGTAGCAGCGCAGGTTGTTATTGATCTGATATCAAGAATAGTGACAAGTAAATATTAGATTAATAACTTGTTTTGCATGAATGAAATCACACACACACACACACACACACACACACACACACACACACAGAGAGAGAGAGAGAGAGAGAGAGAATGGTTGTATTACAAAAGCCACAAACCATGGCGCAAAGAGGTTCTAAACCAATCTCAGAAGCTGGTTCCTCAAGCCTGCGTCTTTGAGCTGCCTGGAAGTCAATCATTACCTAGAGGAGAAGGGTGGAAAAGGAATGGTGTCAGTTGAGAAGCTTGCAAGCGTTTCCAACAAGATTCAAGAAAAAACAACCCAGTCCTTCAATTTAAATCTAATGATGAGCTACTCAAATAGTCAAATTGCAACGAGCTTCATTTATCTTCAGCTACATCTTTTGGAGTGGGATGACCAATTGGGCTTAGTTCATGCAGAAAGAATTTCCTCACCAAAGTGAGAGGTTGCTGGTTCGATTCTTAAAGATCTCACATCCAATTTGGAGTGCCTAAAATTTAGATTTGCAATTTTTTTGGCTTGTGGATCAAGTGGCCATCAATGGGGTCAACAAAAAAGCAGTAAGTTGTTTTATACCTATGGTTTGCTTGAGAATCCAAACAGTTTACTGTGATTGTTAAGCTTAAAAATCCAAACGGTTGAATGTGATCAGCATGCATTTTCGCAAAAAGTAGGAAGTTGTGCATAATGTCCTTCAAAAGAAAGTAAGAAACGCATGTTTAAGTAGCTCATTCACTAGCGTTTCTAAAGAATGCATCAAGTAATTACAGTCTTGGCATAACAACACGCTAATCTTTAGTCCAAGGTTTTAATGCTGGCAATGGCGGCAGAGGTAATTAAGATATCACTGTCCTTTGTTGCTTACATGGAAACGATAGAAACATAGTGACTTAAATAATCTTTTTTCAATAGCCTCACACCAATCAATCGAATATTTAGTTGCTGCAAAAGTATTTAGTGCACTACATATGAGCATTTTCCATTACACGAAACATATGAGCATGAATGCCACTGCTAACTAGAAACCTCAATAAATAGCATAATTTGTATCTTGGCATGACTCATCATTAATAGTTTATTTGCTTGCTCCTCAATCTACAATATCTTTACACTAGACTCAAATTAAATGAATGAATAATTATGCACCACAATGCAGCTTTCTCCATTGGCACAGAGGACTCAATTTATGGAAGGAGAAATAAAATCATTTAAATGACTACAGAAAATGTTTACCACTATTAGAGGCCTTGTTAAATCGCAAAGCTACTAATAGACCTAGTCATCAGGTGTGGATCATGGTGTTTGTTCTTCCTTGGGATCCCCCCCCCCAAAAAAAACAAGAAAAGAAAGAAAAGAAAAGAAAATGCCTCCCCAAGACAAAAGGAGAAATCGTTCACATATAAATTATGAGGACAGGAAAGCACAAAGCAGTTGTTCTGCTGAATGAGAGATCATAAAATGGGAAAAGGATAAGTAAATATATGCCTGCCTGGATTACTGCAAGAGCAATTCGATACAGCATGACATCCGTGCTATTATCCCTTACAATCTGAACCTGCTCCGTCAAAATTCTGAAAAGATCCACTGCTGCTGGTGTGTATAGTTTACCATCCTCTGTTTTCTTTGGTGGTTGTACCTTGTCTGCCTCCAGGATATTTGTGTACCATTTCTATAGTAACGCATTACACGCATAAAAAGCAGATACCTGCCTCCTTACAAGTTTCCAGAAGTAAAATTTAAACAAATAAATATTGCATGATGATATGACTACCTTGGTAGTTTCTTGCATTCGCTCGACATATGCATTCATGAGTGGGTCCATAGAACCACTTTCAGAACAAACTTGTGCTAAAGAATCATCGACACCCAGACCAATCAAATTTTCTTGATATTCAACAACCCACCCAGTTACCTACAAGATGCAAAAATGCTCAAAGATGTTTAGAGGAAACTCAGAGCTTCTATTGTACATAGATTTCATAGGTTCTAATCATAATGCATTCAGACCTATAATATTGGCACCGAGTAGAGAAAGAATATAGAAGTAAATTCCTGGACATAACAGATTTCACTACCTTTAAAATTTCTAAATTTGTCAACTTATCAGCTCTGTCACTAAGCTGCCTAAGCATTTGAATAAATCTTTCTGTGTATAGATTAACCATGAGTTGAAATATCTCATATCTGCATGCAAGGAAAAGAATCATCAGTAAGTACCAACAAAATGGATTCCCCTTTCAAACATCATTCGGATCATATGTACGTCAAATATTGTTTAAAAAGAAATTACTGAGAAGATAAAAGGCCGCAAGAAACATGTAAAGTTGTAAGCAGATTCATTAGAATTTAGAAACGATTTTATGAAAGTGGATTCATGAAGATCGGGCAAAGAGATAAAGTATGAAAGCGTTATTACACTGATATAATGTATTTGTTGAGTTAATCAATCGAATCCCTCTTCCCTTTATTAATATTTATTATTTAACAATGATTCTGCCTCTGGTTGTGGATGAAACTGCTTCCTACACAATTTGATATTTCAGGTGGTTTTATGTCTCTTATGGTCTGCATGTCCTAATATTGTCACAGACCTGTTGATTACTTTGCACATAACAAAGGTGCCATTTCATTCAACACCCTTTTGGATCATCATATCTAGAGGTTACATCAGCCAACTGCCATTTAATGAATGGATCGTTTGTACACTAGGGTGGCCACTTCACACTCATCTTCCACCTGTTGCATCGTAATATATACTTCTGATATTCAGGCTTATTAAATGCAACTATCCGGTAGAGTTGAAAACTTCAAGAAATCAATCCAAAGTCCATAGATCGAAGCAAGAGGGTGAATGATTATCTGACACAATCTCGGGCAGTTTGGAAGTGATTTACTGAAGAAATTTTCATCTTCAAACTGGTTACCATTCTTTAGATTATTTTACAACTTTAGAGTAAATAAACGTTTCAGGTTTCCACATGGCAACATTTAATTTGATCCTTCTCAGGGTGGGAGCAATCCGTAAGAGATCTTTATATTTAACTTAAGTGGGAAGTTGAGGTGAGATGAAATTACGAATAACTGGCTCTAACTAAGGATGTATTAGGAATATGTTGTTAAGAGTACTATTCAGCATGATGTAGGGATCGAACTTGCGACCTCTCACATTAGAGATGAAATTGATACCAACTGAGCTATAAGCCAAGTTGGTTGCCAAAATGATGTCATGAATATGATTGGGATGCATCTCTACTATGATAACAAGAAGAGGATAGGGCATGAATTCGAATTAAATATTCAAAAATACGAGAAAATCCTTGATTTTAAGATTGTCCACATCATCAGCTCTTTTGATATGAGAAAATCTTTTAAAATCAACACCTATTAAACCATAAAATATAGCTTTAAACAAAAAACATTTATGGAGATGATTATGGTCAACAAAAACTTTTAACAATTATTACAAATCTAAAACCTATGTTGATAAGCAAACTTCTTCAAGAAATATATGATAGCAAATTCTTTCTTACGAATGATAAGTTTCACAAACAGTAAATCACACCATATATTTCAAATAATTCTCAAAATGACAAGCATAAGAAAACTTCTTACCTTTATATATATATATATATATATATATATATATATATATAGAGAGAGAGAGAGAGAGAGAGACACACACACACACACACACATATATATATATATAATATTTGAGAAGATTTGAGAAATCGGTTATGATATATATAGATTATAGCATTAACAATTTCTTTATTTCATATATCTTATCAATATAATCACATGCATCGCACGTGCCATAACGCTAGTGCATGCTCATAGAAAGCGTCAACTGCACGTAATATCCTTCTTATAACACTGTTCATCTATGCTTTTTTCAGCACTTACAATCTTAAACTAGCTTCTCAGTGCTCGACAGCCTTGTGAATCGTGTCGATCAGCTCCAATATATAAAAGTTGGCATGACCAGATAACCGCTGACTGATCACATGGCGCTATAGAAAGCACATTAAATGAAGTTAAATTTTACCTATGTAGCTTCCCTAAAAGTTTGATTCATGTAATCAAGAAAAAGGAGCTTTTGAGGAATGATACGAATGATAAGTTTCACAAACAGTAAATCACACCATATATTTCAAATGATTCTCAAAATGACAAGCATAAGAAAACTTCTTACCTTTATATATATATATATATATATATATATATATATATATATATATATATATATATAATATTTGAGAAGATTTGAGAAATCGGTTATGATATACATAGATTATAGCATTAACAATTTCTTTATTTCATATATCTTATCAATATAATCACATGCATCGCACGTGCCATAACGCTAGTGCATGCTCATAGAAAGCGTCAACTGCACGTAATATCCTTCTTATAACACTGTTCATCTATGCTTTTTTCAGCACTTACAATCTTAAACTAGCTTCTCAGTGCTCGACACCCTTGTGAATCGTGTCGATCAGCTCCAATATATAAAAGTTGGCATGACCTGATAACCGCTGACTGAGCACATGGCGCTATAGAAAGCACATTAAATGAAGTTAAATTTTACCTATGTAGCTTCCCTAAAAGTTTGATTCATGTAATCAAGAAAAAGGAGCTTTTGAGGAATGATAAAAAAATATCGAGAAATCTCCATAGCATTTTGCATTTTTCGACAAATATAATATGTTTCGCTATTCTAAGTGCTTATTTTATTCGTTTGAGTGTGATGAATCTTATAGTATCTGACTCCTCTTTTTCCTCAAGAACCTTCGCTCTTCCTGGATAAATTCTCCCAGATCTTTACTAGATTAACTTGAATTATTTGTTATCTCCTTTTCTTGTAACATGCAAAGAACAGAACTAGCTTGACATACTAATTGCAGCTCATGAAACAATTATAGCGTAATAATTTAAACATTGTCTATGGAATCTTGAATATTTCTTGCAGGCATATATGTCTGGCCAGATTAAGATTACTGTAAACCAGAGAAAAACAAAAAAAATATTTAATACATGGTGAAAAAAGACGGGAAATGAAAAGTGCGAGATTTTGCAAACCTTGGAGGAAAACAAGGAGCCACATAATCGTAAATATCTCCAAGCTCATTAGCAATCTAGAGAACAAGATCGACGATTAAAGTGAGATTCGATGGATTAGAAATATCTACCATTAGCATAGCTGGAATTTCATAAGCAAATTTTATTTTAAAACTTCAATCATAATGTGCATCAATAAAACCAGAAGGTAATCCTTCACAATTAAATATCTAAATAATATAACCAGTTAGATACAATTTGCACAGAAACTAAAATAAGGTGTAAGGGAGGGGATGCAATTCTGCAAGATCAAGCATGAATAGAAAGAGATAAGAAGAAAATAATAACAATAATATGCATGCACATATATGTACGCATTAGGTAATAAAACTACAATGCAGATAACTAGATGTACACAATAAGCTATGAGCAAGCATTCAGGAATTGACCAGGGACTTTTACACCTTTGGCACAGCGATGATTCATGTTTACATTTTTTGCATAGTTCGATAACTAATTTTGCTCTTGTGACACCAGTTTTTTATTGCATTCATAAATTCCCTTAGAATTTATACCTCCTATCCCTGATAATTAATCTCAAAATGGTAAGAACTGTGTTTTTTGGAGGGTATTTGAGGAAACTACAGAACCAGTGCGCATAAGTGAAAATAATTATTGGACTATGCCAAAAGAGCTGTCATGCCAAAGGGCGGAAATGTAGAAACTAGAAACTCCTTCCACCAAGTTCTAACATTTGGGGATGATTGACACTATCAAGAACATTTTGGGACTTCTACCAACCAAAAGATGAAGTAAGAGAGAGGGTCCACTGTTTGAATAATTGCTCGTTGCTCTGAAGACTGACAAACTAGACTTGGTTCCTAAGACGGCACACTTCAAAAGAGGATGCACACCAAAAAGTGTTTTAATTATATGGATGCAACAAGACATAATCAGAATGCATAAACTAGAAGTTCTGATATTCTTAACACAATATATAATGTGGAATGTAGATAATCATTTTAAAAAAGACACAATCTGTATAAAAGAAGAAATCCTAGAGATGGTTTTAAAACATATTCAGGTCGAGTTAATTAGACTCATATGGTCTATGCCTGATGAATATAGATAGATCAGACACCATCAAAATACTGTACCCCCGTGCCCACACCCACTGCCAAAACAAGGAGAATTTAGACACTCTTCCATGATTAAAATTTAAATGCGGATCTCTCTGTCGCAGACATCATGATTTTTTATGAAGATATTCTTAGAGATACATGTCATTAAACATAATGTAAATGAGGATCGCTAATTACAAGAAATATTAGATGATGGAGGAGAAAAACAAGGGTACTAGAGACATATATCTGAAAGAAAATGATGATCAAGTGATATATACCTCTCTAGCTTCTTCTAGAGTGGCTTTTAGATCCTCAAACACAAGCTGCACAAATGCGGTTACAGAAGGGAAAATGCAATAATGAATCAAAAATGCCATGCTATATATAGTAATGAAAACAATATGGTATAATGATGAATGAAATATACAGAGATAGCTTTCTTCCCTATTGGGAAAACATGAGAATACATTCTGGAAGACAACTTAGACAGGACTACCTACCTCTGTAAGCAACCTGTTATACCGTTCCTCTACAGTTTTCCTGGTATATTCATAGCACTTATCTTTAAAACATTTTCCCTGGCCCTTTAACTTCTCTTGTCTAGCATTCCTGGGAGATGCTGTTGCACCTGGACCTTTTCTGCAAGATATGAGTCATATATGGTGTAAGATAGGAAGGGAAAAGTACTCCAAACTCGTGGAAAATTGTAAGGTGCATGCATTAAGATCTTAAGAGAAGAAGTCCAACTGAAATACAGGTGATAGGGCTTTTGGCATATATAAGCAATATTAGGATCATAAGATGGGATAATGCATATAGAAGCTTCATCCCAACTAATTTTCTGTCAAGAAAGAAAAGATGAGAATTATAAAGAGGTATTGGAAGCATTAGAATAGTGACCATGCTTTAACTTTTTAGAAACAAGTTGATGAGAGGCCTGACAGTGATGAGAAGGGTCACAAGTTAAAAAGGAGTGCAAAATTATGGAGGAACTTCCTCACTTGAAACCACAAAGATATGAAGGGGGCCTTTCCACCTTTACCCTCAAGAACTACCGAGGTTTGGCCCAATTATATTAAGTAGCGATGCAGACTTTAGTAGCATTCAATTATTCATAACTCAAAACCAAAAATGATGCCATCAATTGAGCAAATATCAAAGTTCAAAAGGACACAAGATTGTGCACAAAGCTCCAACAATTGTGAGGTCTATTGAAGGTCAAATGCACACAGGATTACCCCCCACAATGCAAAAAAGCAGTTTCGACTTGGACCCTTGACCTACTCCAGGGAGTAACTTTACCATTGCAACCTTGAAGCATGATTGAGTGGATGATATAGAGTACTTTATCATCAATATTCATTGAAAACTTAAGTTAAAACCATTACTTTGCAGATCTACGTGGATTTGCAATCGAGGCCATAGTGCCCCCGCCCTCAGCCTCAGCCGCCTCTTCAGCTAGTTGTGAATCTAGGATTTCTTGCATTTCAATAACCCTGCCACAGAAAAGCATGCAACCACAGATTCTGATTATCTTGATTAAATAAAGCTACAGAAATTAAGCTAAAGAGTTTGCATGTTATAGCTGATATATTATAACCTAACATGTGGTTTAATTATTTAAAATTACGTAACATTTAATTATGGATGAGCCAGGATATGAGGCTGCTCCCATCTTTATATATTCTCAAGAAAAAGAAAAAGGACCATAGATGAAACTTGGAAGGATGAGGTTATTTTATTTTATTTTTTCCATTTTTCATATTTTTTTCATGGATTTTAGATTTGGTTTCTTCCCCTAATTAATTTCTGGAAACAGCTCATGTCATGGGAAGCTCACAAAAGTGCTCAAGGAAGGGGGGAAGTTGAAATTTGAAAAGGAATTTTAGATTAAAAAAATCCCCCATATTTTCATAGTTCTAGATTTTTTTTCTTTCTCTTATTAATGACTCCTCCATCAATGGCACAATCCTAGGTTTTTATAAGATGAATATCTTTTTAGTATCAAGGATTTAGGGCTAACTTTTTATGTTTAAAATTGAAAAATTCTTTGGGCAAGGTGAGGTTAAAAATGGAAACTTTATCTGTTGACAATGATTTTGGGTTTCCGTTCTTCCACAGGTTTTTGAATTTCTCCCTTTTCTTGCAGATAGGTTTTGAGAAAAGCATGCAGAAATAGAAATAAAGGGATTTTTGGATAGGAGCTTCGAATCAGCATTTATTTCAATTTTTGGAATAACTTCAAAAAACTCCACCTATCTATGGTTGTAGCATTGGGTATGTCATTGATAGAAAAGTTGTAATTTTTCCCTATTTACTCTTACCGCCTTCCATTATTTCTACATGTTTATCTTTTTTAATTCTATTTGAACAAACCTTTTTCAATATGGGAGATTTTGGCTTGCTTGCGTGCATTATGTTTAAACATATGTGAATTGAAAAAAAATGTGCTATGAGGCTCATATTGCAACCACAAAAATTCTACTAAATATTATGCTAAAAATCAATGAGCAATCATGTATTTATTTATTAGCTACAAACACAAAAAAAGATCTAATGTCGCATATATTTCTCTCATATCACAACATTAAAAAAAGGCTTAATTCCAAAAAATTGACAAAAACTTAAGGGGTATGATAAGTAACTTCCAAATTCTTTGAAAATTACATGAAACTACCAAGTGTACGAAAACTTGTAAAATTAATATACAATAAACTACCAAACTTGATTAGTAATATCCAATAAACTACCAAACTTGTTCAGTAAATATTCAATAAACTACCAAACATGTTTACTAAATATTCAATAAGCTACCAAACTAGTTTAAGATAGTTTAAAGATGTCTGTACTTTTTGGTAGTTTTATGTAATTTTAAAAGAATTTGGAAGTTACTTGTCACGGCCCCTAAGTTTTTGGTAGTTTTTGGGAATTAAGCCTTAAAAAATGCAAAGAAAATGAAGAAAAGGTATTCAAACTTGACAAAAAAATTTACGTAACAGTTATTCCCTTGATTCACAATCAGTTAAATAAAGTACAGGACAACATTTGACAGCTATTCCGGTTGAGTTAATTTTTCGATGTTTAATTTCTAAACGAGTTACGGAAAATATGTAGTTTATTTATGATGAAATTTTATTAGTTGTTCTTTGTGGATTTCCTTATTTTAGAAGAGTTCTAATTATATGGACACAATAGAATTCAAGCCCTAATTATTTAATTTTGGAGGACTTAATACAATTGTAATATTCATTCTCTCCATACAGTTTCAAGTTTTGTGAATCTAGCATCTTCATTCTGTATGCATTTTGTTTAAAAGGTTAAGTTGTTGCACATCTATCTATCTATCTGTGTATTTTTTTCCATATATGTTAGATTTTATTTAATAATTAACCTATACGACTAAATTTTCACTTTCTTATGTCCTTCATTTGCTAAAATTTAATAAGGAGCGTTGGGGGTTGAAATGGATGAATGAAGCATTTGGGACCAATGCAACTGTTGAAGTACCTAGGCCACAATTCTTTACACAAATGAACGGCCGTTCCCTTTAGGCGTGAGAAGGCACATCCTTGGCTTGGCCTTTCAACTGCATCTACCGTCTTTGATCTACCATTTACCTGGTTGCTGGTGTTGCCTCATTGTTTGTGTTAAGACTGTTATAGTTCATTGTTGTTGTTTCTTTGTACAAGGCATGTTCTCTTTGTAATTTAAGATTGGTTGAAGAATACATGTTATATGACAGGCTGAACTTTACTTGTAAAACAATGCTTATTTTGGGAGCTCTCATGTCAATCTTCGGGAAAAAAATTACTTTTGTTGTAACTACTGTTATACTTAGGACCAGTACAATGTATTATCATATGCATTATTTAAATTCATTTTCTAACGTGCACATCAATATAGATTGTAGAACAACATTTTTCCTTAAAGCAGTTTTACCTTAGACAGCCCCCCCCCCCCAAAACCACACATTGTGCAGGGGCCACTTGCTAGTTTACAATGAGAATCAAATCCTCATAGTTTGCCCAGGTGATGGCTGAATATGCTCAAAAGATTGTCATGGAGGAGAGGAAAGGAACATAATTAATTTTTGAAGAAACAGTGATTGAAGACTCAAAATCAAATGAAGAGATACGACAGAAAAGGGAGAGGCTTAACATAGGAACCAGTGAAACTTTCTGAAAGAAATGAATGTCCACGAAAATGGAGTTACATTAGAAACATTGGCAAATGATGATCCAAAGAGCTACTCTGTTTTTATATAGGACGAGACTTTTTAGTTATGCTCACCTTATGCTGGCTATAAAACATCAGTTAAATATTTGACAATGTCAATTACACACAAAAGAAGAACCATGTTAAACAACAGATATAAAGTTCAACAAAATAAGAATAATACTAACAGGGGAAAAAAAGAATGTAAGAGAATAAGTGAGAATAAAGAATTATTACCTTACAGCTCGAACCAGAGTTTGTGGGCTGCAAAAAAGGAAACAATTACCCATACCAAGAATCAGAAACGCTTTGTCGAATATTAAACAAAAGAAACATTGAAGTTAGGTTTAGATTCTCCATACAACAATCATTCTCTATATGAAATAGGATATAGAGTGCATAATTCATGGTGTAGAATTTAACAGCTTAAAGATATATTGTTCTTTATTTCTTCATATTCATTAAGTAGAAATAAGAATATCACATGAAGATAAAATTTCAAACTTCCTATAAACCTTGTATCTCAAAAGATGTCCTTCAGAAAATATATGATGCAGCAGCAGCATGCAATACTTATCCCATTAAAAAGAGCTGATGAAGATGCATAGCTGGAAATTTATTGATTGAAAACACTCCACATAAGCATTGTTCGCTTCTATGACCAGATGTCAACATAGTAACAATCCTTTTTAGGTTGATACCAAATTCCCAGTCTACTCAACTACAAACAAGTTGAACCTCCCTGAGAACCTCAAACAACTGTTGGCAGGTAGGTTTTTATGTCATTCAGTTCAAGATGATCAAAAAAGGATGATCGCACCAAATTTTCCTAACTAGGAAAGGTTCCAGGCAAAGAGATGGCGTAACAAGATTTTCTCCAGTCTCATTCAACCTTTGGTTGTACGGTACACCAACTGAATCGCATTTCCTAAGCTATATGCATAACCTTGAAAAATCTGATCAATGGTTCATATAAAAATTAAACCACCTAACAACATCGATGTTACAAGAGGAGGGCAGAAGTCCTTCAGGCACCCAGAAAAATCATGGTAGCCTTATATCTTTGTCGAAAAAATCTCCTCCAGTGAGATAGCTTCAGAATGTCAGTAGGCATGTATAATAATGTAATAACTACAATACCTTCTGCCTATACCTTAATCATACATAGTATAGGAAAACCAAGCAATCAATATCAACTACAACAGTAAAAAATTACATAGGATAGAATCCGTCACGCCCTGCTTCCCAAAATTCGGAAATACGGAGAGTAACGAAAGTCAGTCGTGGTACCACGGTGAGGAAAGATCCTTCCATAGTCACATAAGGCTGTCTAACTAAATCTGTCAATATAATGTCCCAAAACAGAATATATAACACTGACAATCATGCTGCAACGCAACCACAAAGAATACTAACAATAGGTTCATATGATAAAAAGAGGCAAAAATAAGGTTATGATACAATAGGTCCGAAATAATACAAAATTCGAAAAGACAAATCTTAATGTCCCACAAGGAGCGCACATGCTAAATGCTAACTGAAAAGAAATAAACCTACGGGCTACTGATCTTCTGTAAACTCTCGATAATCGCTTCGTTCCTGCTCGGCCTGAAAGTCTGTTTTTAAACCTGAGATGGCAAATCTCAGGGATATCAGAACATCTCAACAAGTACTCAACGCAAAAAGTGCGTGTATAGGGTATGATAGCATGAATATGTGATTGTTATGAAGCCTCCCCCCCCCCGCGCACATATATATATATATATATGAAACATGCATGTAAACAAATCAAGTCATATCCTAACTGGTCACTAATATGATAATCTATCATATCGTTCGTTCAAGTGTGGGTGCGTCAATCTCTGCAGGAGTATTCCTACCTCAAGGGTAGAGCCCCGGGGCTAAGAAATACAGGCCCAAATGTAGAATGAACAAGCGACCGATGTAGCCCGGTACGAGCTATAATAACATACAACCGATATAGTCCGGTACGAGCTGTAATAACATACGACCGATATAGTCCGGTATGAGGGTACGAGCTATAATAACATGCGACCGATATAGCCCGGTACGAGCTGCCGGCATAGGAGTCCTGAGATCCTGTTGGACGAACGCACACTCAAACTATCCCAACACCCCCACATATTCGTATCTAATATGATAACAACTAAATCACTAATTAATAATGCTGAAAATACTGGAACTTGTAATATCATGTTAACTGTATAGAAATGGAACTTGTAAACAATAGGTTGTGTCATGGCATGTGGTTCAGCATCCTAATTAGATATCTCGTTCTTAAATAAATGGACTAGAGTAATGAATGATCGTGGCATGTCGATGTGATCGTTATCGAGTAATAGTAACCGCATGTAAGTGATGTACAAGTTTGCCAATAGTATAAGTCTCAAATATTATCTATACCGTTAACCTCATTATGGATATAATAATCACAGACTGGCTATATATATATATATATATATATATATATATATATATATATATATATTAACAACTTTCGAGCTTTATTTATATTTAATTAAATTTCATTATAGATCTATACTTAATCTATTTCTATCCCTTTACCGCATATGAGTCTATATAACAACAATATAAAATTGAGAACTAACACAGTTTTATTCGAACGGTGCAGGTTAAAAACATATTTGAGGGATCGCCGATATTGCATTGACCAAAAAGAAAAGCAAGAATACTTGCTTCGAACGCGATGAACGGATAAATCACGACGAAAGATCGATCCAAGCTTAATGGCCTGGCTAGAGTTTAGATCTCGGCTGGCAGTGTCGGCGAGATGGAGGCGACGACGCAAGGATAGAGCAACGACGATGCAGTTGTTCAGTGACTCAAGAGAAGACGAGACGGTTGCTGAGGTTGGGCTTGGTGGGTGCGCCAGAGTTAGGTCAAGACGAGGGCTGAAGGGTTGTAGATAGAGATGGCTGCGGCTTGGACCTGGATCGGCTATGCTCGGCTAGGATCTGGTTTGGTGATGAAACCGTCGACGACAGGAGTTGGATCTTGGCTCAATGGTGGGTTATGTGTTCTCGGGTGAATGGTGGTTGCAGGTGTTATGGGTGTTCAAGGGAAGAAGGAGAAGAAGTTGGAGGCGAAGGTGTTTGGAGAAAGTAGGGGTCTGTTGGCGCAGATGAGGTGAGTTGAGGGTGCTGCTTGGGTTAGAGGACGAAGGCGATGGGGTGAGGCGTGGGTTTTGATGGGTTTTGAGATGAAGACGATGGGAAGATGGATATGGGGTCGCAGGACTGGCGACGGCAAGAGGAGATGGTGATGGTGGTTGTGAGGTGGCAGCGGATGTGGAGATGAGGCTTGAAGGTGCTCGAGTTTGGAGAGGGCGACGAGGATGGTGGCTGCAAGGGTCGGTGGATTTTTGGGGGGAAGAAAAACAAAAATAATATTAAAATGAGAGAGAGATGGGGATGATGATACTGGGGAAAAGTTTTTACATATTGAGTTAGAGAGAAAGAGATAAAAGAGAGACGGGTATTAGTTATGATATTTTTGTATTAGGATGATTATTTATATGTATATATATGTGTGTGTTTAAAGATTTGACAGTGATATAATTATATTCTCATACCAAAAATACTCTACCATATATTTTATGGTTCAACAACTAACAAATAATGTTGAGCAAGAAATATTGTATGCATAACAATTAGGATATAGCCAGATTAGCCTCCAGATTTAAAATAACTTCCCCTTTATTTAACCGGCTAGGTAAATGTATTCTACCATGATACAGTATTGCTCTAAATAAAATAGTTTTATTAAATCACAAAAATATTCTGATAAGTCTACAAAAATATTGTATCCAAAACTAGGATGTTACATCCTACCCATCATACAAGAAATTTCGTCCTCAAAATTGGAAGAACGAACTACAAGATTAAGGAAACTGATGAGGGTTCTTTTGACGGATCTCATCCTCACGCTCCCAAATGGATTCTCTGCGTGAACATCCGCCCCAAAATACAAGAACTAAAGGAATAATCTTGTTCCTCAACACTTTCTCTCTACGATCGACAATGGTTGCAGATTGTTCTTCATACGAGAGGTCAGTGCTCAAAATTAATTCAGAGTGATCGAGAACATGACTGTCATCACGAACATACAGACGTAACTGAGACACATAGAATACATCATGTACACCGGTCAAATAGAGTGGTAAAGCCAATCTATTGGCCACTACTCCAACGCGCTCCACAATCTCGAATGGTCCGATAAATCGAGGACCGAGTTTTCCATGACTACCGAATCTAATCACTTCTCGAGTCGACGAAATTTTAAGGAACACATGGTTTCCTACACCAAACTCCAGAGGTCTTCAACTAGCGTCTGCCCAACTCTTCTGGCGATCTTGCGCTGCCTTAATACGGTTTCTGATTGACTGGACCTTATCGACGGTTTGGGTTATGAGTTCTGATTCTAGCAATTTTCGCTCCCACATCATCCCAGCAAAGTGGGGAATGACACTTGCGTCCGTAAAGTGCCTCGAACGGGGTCATCTGAATACTCGTCTGGTAGCTGTTATTATAAGAGTATTCCACCAAGTATAGGTGATCCTCCTACGATCCCTTGAAATCTAGCACACAAGCCCTCAACATGTCTTCTAGTATCTATATCGTATGCTCAGACTGTCCGTCCGTCTGAGGGTGGTAAGTCGTACTGTAATTGAGACAAGTGCCCAAGCACTCTTGCAAGCTTCCCAAAAATGTGAGGAATTTTGTGTCTTTGTCTGATACGATACTGATAAGCACCCCATGTAACCTTACGATCTCTTATATATATTTCTCTGCCAACATCTTTGTCGATTGTCCCATTCGAAAGGGTAGAAAATAGGTCGTCTTTGTGAGACGGTTGACGATGACCCAAATAGCGTTATTGCATTAAGACTCCGCGGTAAAGCCGTCACGAAATCCATAATGATGTGTTCCCACTTCCACTGAGAAATAGGAAGTGGTTGCAAAAGACGGCCATCCGGTGATGTTCGGTCTTCACCTGCTAACACACTAGACATTTCGACACATAGCGGGCAATCTCCCTTTTCATGTCATTCCACCAAAAGTATTGTCTAACATCCCTATACATCTTGGTGCCACCCGGATTCACCGAATAGGCTGAACTGTGCGCTTACTTCAATACTTCTTCTCAAATCTCGCCCTTTGGCATACACAACCGACTGTCGAATCTTAAAGAACTATCTTCATGTATCAATAAATCTATTCTCAATCCGACCTCTACCAAACCCGGAGAACTTCTGTAATTGCGGGTCTCTAGCCTATGCAGCTTTAATACGATCAACTAATGAAGACTGCACTTGTAGCTGCCAATACTGTCCATGTGTCTCATGTTTTATCACCTCCAAATTAAGTCTTCGAAACTCATCAAGGATGTCCTTCTGACTAGTCAACAACATCGTTGTTAGTATCCGGCTGAGAGCATCCAGTACCACATTTACCTTCCCGAGGTGATACTGCAAATCAAGATTATAATCAGCCATAAACTCCAACCACCTGTGTTGTCTCATATTTAGCTCTTTCTGTATGTTCAAGCTCTTATGATCCGTATAGACTTCAACCCATTCTCCCAAAAGATAATGCATCCAAATCTTCAAAGCAAAGATAACTACGGCCAACTCTAAATCGTGGGTGGGGTAATTCTTCTCGTGCGTTCTTAGTTGACGCGAGACACAAACTACAGCACTTCCATACTGCATCAATACGCAGCCCGGCCTTTACCAGAAGCGTCACTATGAATTACCAATCCTCCAGTCCCGTCTGGTACGGTTAGTATGGGTGCAGTGGTAAGTTTCTCTGTCAATAACTCGAACGCTCGGTTGCATTCGTCTGACTATACGAACGGTACTCCCTTTCGAGTAAGTCTTGTCAACGGCTTAGCCGCTCGCGCAAAATCTTTAACAAATCTCCTGTAGTAGCCTGCGAGTCCTAAGAAACTTCTGATTTCCGCCACTGACTTTGGTGCTGGCCAATCTTTAACTGCTTCAATCTTCGCCGGGTCTACTGAGATACCATCTCCGGGAACGATGTGGCCTAAAAACCGAACTTGTTCAAGCCAGAACTCGCATTTACTAAGTTTGGCATATAACTTCTCATGTCTCAGTATCTGCAATACTATCCTCAAATGTTTAGCATGCTCCTCCTTGCTTTTTAAGTACACAAAAATGTCGTCGATGAAAACTACGACAAACTGATTTAAGTACTGCGAGAAAACTCAATTCATTAAATCCATAAATACGGCTGGGGCATTAGTAACACCGAATAGCATCACTACAAACTCATAATGACCATATCGAGATCTGAAATCTGTATTGCATACATCTTCCGCCTTAACACGAACTTGATGGTATCTCGATCGAAGGTCCAACTTAGAAACACTCGGACACCACATAAATGATCAAATAAGTCATCAATCCGGGGTATAGGATACTTGTTTTTAATCGTAACCCGATTCAACTCCCGGTAGTCAATGCAAATGCGTAAGGAACCGTCCTTCATCTTTACTAGTAAAACTGGAGCACCCCACGGAGAAGTACTTGAGCGAATGAAACCCTTGCTAAGGAGGTCTTCTATATGCTTTTTCAATTCTGCTAACTCAACTGGTGCCATCCTGTAGGGTGCCTTAGAAATCGATGCCGTTTCTGATATTAATTCTATCGAAAACCCCAAAACACGAGGCGGGGGTACACCGGGTAAATCCTCGAGAAAGATATCCAAGAATTCCCAAACTACGACCGGTGCCGAACTCTCATCAATCTCCATCGACGGTAGTATGTTGATCATCGGCTTTGCTCTAAACTCTATGGGTCCCAGAGATTTGATGCCCCCAACAAACACGAATTCTGGGTAGTTAGGAATGTGAAATATTACGGTCTTAGCCCGACAATCAATATGTGCATGAAAAGTGCCCAACCAATCCATTCCTAAGACGACATCATAATTACCAGTACCGATCAGCAGGAAATTAACGAAAAGCTCCCTGCCACAAATTACTACTGGACAAAACTTGCACTCTAGGTTGGTAGCAACTACTCCATTGCCAGTGTGAATGTCCCAAGCTCGAATCAATGTTTCGTGTGCAATAGAATGTGTTGTGGTAAAAACCAAAGACATAAAACAATGTGAAGCCCCGGAATCAAAAAGTGCTCTAGCAGAAACAGAATAAACTAAAATGGTACCTGAAACAACACCCTCTGATGCCTCTGCCTATTCAACCGTCAGGATAAAGGCTCGCCCCTGGCCACGACCTGTGTTGCCTCGCCTCTGATCAAAAAATTGCTTTTGGGGGTCAGGTCCTTTCTGTTGTTAGTTGCGCTCTACCCTCTTAGGACAACTCCTAATCTGGTGGTCACTAGCACCACAAATCAGACATGGATGAGACATAGACCCTTGGCCCGACGACAATTCCTCTCAATGTGTCCTGATATCTGACAGTATCCACAAACCAAGGATTCTCGTTGTGGTGGGGTTGCGGTACGCTTCATCTGAACTCCTCTATGCTGTTTACCTGGAATTCTTCCTGAATTTTGATTCACCGGGCGTTTAAATTCTCCACTCTGAAATTTCTTCCTCCTATCCATAACTGCCTCAATCCTGCGGGCTGCATTTAATGCCTCAGAATATGTTCCCAAATCATGCGAAGCTAATTTCTCCTGTATATCCAGAGTAAAGCACTGCAAAAATCCCTTGGCCCTGCCCTCCTCCTGAGCTGCCATCGAAGGAGCAAAACAACTAAGACGGATAAACTCAGCCGCTACCTTATCCATTGCGCGATCTCTCTGACGAAGACTGATAAACTACTGCTCCATTTCGATTCTGGCCGACTTAGGAAAGAATTTCTCAAGAAAAGCAGTCGAGAAATCAGTCCGTGCAATCGGTTTCTTCAACTTGTTCTTTTCTGCGAGCCACCAAATTCTAACTACATCTTGCAGCTGAGTCTTGACTATGTCCACTCTGTCCTCCTTGAAACTCGGGTAGCTGACAGCAAATTCTCCATGTCGACAATCCACCGCTCGGCATCTAGTGGACTGTCCGAACCAGTGAAAACTGCCGGCTGTAGTCTTCTGAAATCTGCAACACTGCCGAGACGTCTACCCTCACGAATCTCGGCCACCTTATTCAAAGCTGCAGTAGCGGTCTGCTGAGAAGCAAGTAAACCCTCCTGTAGTAAGCCAGGCTACTGCTGTTGGCTCTCTAACATGCCGCGTATAACTCCAAATATTACAACATTGTTTTCACGCCTTCTATATACCCGCAAATTTTCTTCCGCCATAATTCTGAAGTCAACGAACGACGAGGTTTAGCAACTAAAACAAGATTCAAGTTCAGAGTACTAAAATAATCGAGTGAAAAGAAAAACAGATAATGCGGTATAATCAAATCAAAGGATACGAATTAAGGGTAGAACTCTAAGTTACTCATACAAAATACCGTATTGTAACCATGCCGTGGTACATGGGTGTAATATCGTAACTCTATCTAAGTCGCCCGAATTCTACAATCAGAATCAAATAGATATGCAGCATGACTCCCTTAGGAAAACCTAAAGATGTGATTCCAACCTAAAAGGTTAGAACCGATGCAAACTTCGACGTGCTCTGATACCATCAAGACCTTGTCACGCTCCGCTTCCCAAAATACGGAAATACGGAGAGTAATGAAAGCCAGACGTGCTACCTACGGTGAAGAAAGATCCTTCCATAATCACATAAAGGCTGTCTAGCTAAACCTGTCAATATAATGTCCCAAAACTGAAAATATAACACCGACAATCATGCTGCAACACAACCACAAAGAATACTAACAATAGGTTCATAAGATAAAAAGAGATAAAAATAAGGTTATGATACAATAGGCCCAAAATAATACAAAATCCGAAAAGACAAATCCTAAGAACGCACATGCTAAATACTGACCGAAAAGAAATAAACCTACGGCCTACTGATCTTCTGTAAACTCCTGATAATCGCTTCGTTCCTGCTCGGCCTGAAAGTCCGTCTCCAAACATGATATGGCAAATCACAGGGATATTAGAACATCCCAACAAGTACTCAACGCAAAAAGTGTGTATAGAGTATGGTAGGATGAATATGTGAGTGTTGTGAAGCTCACGTGCACATGTTTATATATATATATATATATATATATATAATATGAAACATGCATGTAAACAAGTCGAGTTACATCCCAACTGGTCACTAATAAGGTAATCTATCCTATCGTTCGTTCAAGTGTGTGCGTCAACCTCTGCAGGAGTATTCCTAACCCAAAGGTAAGGCCCCAGGGGCTAAGAAACAGAGGACCAAATGTGGAATGAACAAGCAACTGATATAGCCCGATACGAGCTGTAATAACATGCGACCGAAATAGCCCGGTATGAGCTGTGATAACATGCGACCGATATAGCCCGGTACGAGCTGGCGGCATGGGACTCTTGAGATCCTGTTGTACGAACGCACACTCAAACTACCCAACACCCCGCGTATTTATATCTAATATGGTAATAACTAAATCACTAATTAAGAATGCTGAAAAGATTGGAACTTGTAATATCATATTAATTATATAGAAATGGAACTTGTAAACAGTAGGTTGTGTCGTAGCATGTGGTTCAGCATCCTAATTAGAGATCTCGTTCTTAAATAAATGGACTAGAGTAATGAATGATCATGGCATGTCAATGTGATCGTTATCGAGTAATAGTAACCGCATCTAAGTGATGTACAAGCTTGTCAATAGTATAAGTCTCAAATGTCAATCACGGACTGGCTAGTAAGATATATATATATATATAAGATAGATTAACAACTTTCGAACTTTATTTATATTTAATTAAATTTCATTATAGATCTATACTTAATCAATTTCTATCACTTTACTGCATATGAGTCTATATAATAACGATATAAAATTGAGAACTAACACGGTTTTATTCGAACAGTGCAATTTAAAGATATATTTGAGGGATCGCCTATGTTGCATCGACCAAAAAGAAAAGCAAAAATACTTGGCTCGAACGCGATGAACGGATAAATCACGGCAAGAGATCAATCCAAACTTGATGGCCCGGCTAGAGTTTAGATCTAGGCTAGCGGTGTCGACGAGATGGAGGTGACGGCGCAGGGATAGAGCAACGACAATGCAGTTGCTCGGTGACTCAAGAGAAGACGAGACGGTTGCTGTGGTTGGGCTTGGTGGGTGCGTCGGAGTTGGGTCAAGGCAAGGGCTGAAGGGTTGCAGATGGAGATGGCTGCGGCTTGGACCTGGCTCGGCTATGCTCGGCTAGGATCTAGTTTGGTTATGAAACCGTCGACGATAGGAGTTGGGGTCTCGGCTCGATGGTGGGTTATGGGTTCTCGGGTGAATGGTGGTTGCAGGTGTTATGGGTGTTTAGGGAAGAAAAAAGAGGAGAAGAAATTTGAGGCGAGGGTGCTTAGAGAAAGTGGGGGTCTGTTGGCGCAGGTGAGGTGAGTTGAAGGTGATGCTTGGGTTAGAGGACGAAGGCGATGGGGCGAGGCATGGGTTTTGATGGGTTTTAAGATGAAGACGATGGGAAGATGTGGGGTCGCGGGAATGGCGACAGCAAAAGGAGATGGTGATGGCGGTTGTGAGATGGCAGCGGATGTGGAGGTGAGGCTTGAAGGTGCTCAGGTTTGGAGAGGGTGACGAGGATGGTGGCTGCAAGGGTCGGTGTGTTTTTGGGGGAAGAAAATCAAAAATAATATTGAGCGAGAGAGCGCGAGATGGGGATGATGATGATGATACTGGGGAAAAGTTTTTATATATTAAGTTGGAAAGAGAGAGTGATAAGAGAGAGAGAGATGGGTATTAGTTACGATATTTTGGTATTAGGATAATTATTTATATGTATATATGTGTGTGTTTAAAGATTTGACAGTGATTTAATTATATTCCTATACCAAAAATACTCTACCATATATTTTATGGTTCAACAACTAACAAATAATGTTAGGCAAGAAATATTGTATGCATAACAATTAGGATATAGCCAGATTAGCCTCCAGATTTAAAATAACAACTTCCCCTTTATTTAACCGACTAGGTAAATGTATTCTACCATGATACGGTATTAAACTCTAAATAAAATAGTTTTATTAAATCACAAAAATATTCGGATAAGTCTAAAAAAATATTGTATCCAAAACTAGGATGTTACAGAATCTGAACATACGAAAAATATGCCGTAAGAAATAATTTAGAAAAAAATAACACAACTTGACTAATTCTATACAAAATTAAACTCTAATAGTTCATAATTTTATGGAGATGACAAACAAGTCGAGACTCAAAAAAGCTAGATTCCACTCCTGCTTCAGTAAACAATCAATAAAAGGGCATTCACTATCTTCACAATGCTTTAACGACCAACCAAGTGGAGCACGATATTATTTATAGTACCCCAATGTTGCTCAGCTCATAGAGCCACAAATTCTATATGATCCTGGAAAGTACATCTGAACAGTATTTGAAGAAAACAGCAATTAGGTACCTAACCTTGCCAGTTTCTAATAAAAAGTAGGATGAAAATTGAGGCATCAAGAAATGTAGCTAGTAGTCCTGTTATTCTGCAATTACATCGAGAGTCTATTACATCATAGATGGTACCGGATTGTATGGTCAGTAAATAGCATGAAATTGATAGCAATGCAGATAGGAAACACTTCAAAAAAAACCAACTAGGCAACTAACATAAACTGATTGCAATATAGTTACATTTCAGATCATACCTTTCCTTCGCAAGCTTATAGAAGTTGGAAATATGATCCCACAATGTTTTTTCAAATGTCTCCCAAGTTCGATCTACATCTTCAAAGTATTCTCTGTGAACATTGTAGAGTTATTCAAGTAAAAGAGTCCGTGAAAAGATATCAGGTCCAAAGCATGCAAAAATCTAGAGATTCCTATTTGTTAGAATAATTAGTATAGAAATACTTTTGCAACCCACTTCTGAGTTCTGATCCTCCCCGCATGCTACCCAAGAGTTAAACAACATGGGTCACTTGCATGGCACTAGTATCTAGATGATATGGGCTCCATGTTTTTGTCTCGTGGGTAGTATGCAGGTAGGCTCAATAGCGGGTAGGAAAAGCATTTCTCTAACTAGTACTAGAGAGAGGGAGTCAAGTGTAATCTTTGTTATCTTTCTCGCACATGCACATGTGCACACACATGCATCGAATGGAGAAGGGGCCACCTCAATCCCTCACGCCTCTACACAATTTGTTACACCTCCTTGTTCTCAAACTAGATTGGTAGATGGATTGACCCCTGATGTGGAGGTTATTGGTGTTACTACCCTCACTCCTTTATCGTGATCTTTTTGTCTAGTATGTCTTGTTTTCCATTTAATTTGTTATCTGTTTGTAAACTTATAGGTACATGAACTCCTCAACCTTATTC
The DNA here is from genome assembly GCA_030015575.1 of Agapanthus africanus. Classification (NCBI taxonomy): domain Eukaryota; kingdom Viridiplantae; phylum Streptophyta; class Magnoliopsida; order Asparagales; family Amaryllidaceae; genus Agapanthus; species Agapanthus africanus. Next base: position 642,558,794 of record CM057343.1, read on the forward strand.
TTTGTTGATTATTGTATCATGTAATATCTTGGAAAGAGAAGGACTATTGGTCGAAGACTAAACATATGGATGAAACCCACCCAGTGGCATGTTCCAGCTCTTCGTCATACCTCCTTGATACTCATTATCACATAGGAGTACGACTGTAATTTTTATCTTTAACATATATAGATAAACGCATTAAGTGAATAATAGTCAACCCTAATCCCTCAAGCCTCTCTCATCCATCTCCTATTCCTTTATTTCTGACCAATAAATAGTATTATTAAAGAATAAGTAACAGAATAACCACAAATGTCCATAATATCAAGCTGCCATCCAAAAACTAGAGCGAGATGTAATCATGCATATCCCCAAGTTCACCTAATGACAGTAAGATACTAAGCTAGCTAACCTATATATATGCAACACAATAAATGCAGGTAGTCAATTTTAGCTACACAACATATAATTCAGGCACATAACTACGTCAAATAGTTAGATTCAGTTCACAAGGCACTAAAACATGGCAAAGAAAGAAGGGGGGAAGGTGGCTCCAAAATTACCAAACATTTCAACAGATTTTGTATAGAATACTAAATTATTCCATAAATAAATGATGCAAAATATAGCATGTAAGAGGTATAGCATTGACCTTAGCCTGCCAACTTCTTCTTTGTGTGATGATGCAGCTGCTAGTGCAAACCGCCTCTTACCATCAAGTGCTGTCAATTTCTAAAAATCCCACCAATAAGACAGAAGACCCAAAAAAAATTAGCAACACATAACTAATTGATTGATTTCTTTCATAAATGTTACAAAAGTTCAATAGTCATGAAACAATTTAGATAGTGATGATACCTCATATGTATGAATTAGTTCCCTGTCATCACTTAAAGAATCACGTGCTGCAGCTGCTTCAACAGAAATAGACATCATCCCACCAACATCCTGAAAAGGAAAGTACTTAGAAAATTACAGCAATCAGGGGTAGAGGTCCCTCAGCGCCAAATTTCAACCAATTTCCAAATTCAGAATTATAGCAGAAGCAAATATAAGTATAGATAATGAGAAATTTCCACAGTTTCGTATTGTTGAATTTACCGATTGATGGCCTACTAGATAATAGAATAAGCATCAAGTGGAACAACCATACAATGGTTTTTAATATGCATTCGTAATTTCAAAATGGTGTGATGGTGTCAAGATAGTCCATCCAACCTTTAAAGTCGTGTTCAAGTTGTTCCTAGCATTGCTAAGAAGTTTGATTCTGTCATGATTTTCTATCAGCGTTTGGCATTCTTGGCACAACCTGAGATATCAGAATAGTGATATATTGAAATGTATCAGAACATAAAGCTTATCACTGCCTTTCAAGAAAGTAAAGATGAGACTAGCATATGGTTTATACAACTCAGATACAACAAATAGGGTAATGCCTGAATACTGACTGTGGGCGTACTTTTCGATGGACAAGAAGTTTTCGCGGAGCTGGTTTATTGTTTTTTGAGATAAAGTGAGAGCATCTATACCAGCATGTGCTTGTTCAACCTGCAGGAATTCTTACATGCTTGGCAAAAAAATATTAGTGTGTAAATGTTATGAAATGTACGCAAGTGTTAGAAAAAGAAAAGGCAGAAGAATCATAATCAAAGAATATGATATGCACGGTTTTTTTAATCATGTATTCTGTTATGATTAACAGCAGGATATTTGCCTGCTCCAGGACATTCTAGCAAACTGCGCCGATGAGTAGTATGCAAAAAATCAGTGCAGAGAAGAGAAAACCTTACCTGCTCCGCAACCATTGTGCTGAGCTGTGCGTCATTTGCCTGGAGATATAAGGAAACATAAGTACTTGTTCCATCTTGAAAGTTAATATGCAGTGACATAGAGTATAACTTATAAGCAAGTGAAAGTTTTTCTAAGTAAGAATAGATGTTTATGAACATCTTGAGAGTAGATTAATTCATGTTTGAAGTAACCAAATATACAAACAAATTTAAATTTAGAGATACACTTTAGGATAAAAGTTTCATTATTGCTCTTAAGATTTATGATGGCGGAAGTCAGGTTCATGACCATGTCAGGTGGGGGATGTCGGGCGACATATCAGGACATTAATTAAATAAAGTGCACCATAATATTATGAAGATAAATTTAGTATATAAATAGTGTCTCAATTGTCATCTCTCCAATAATATAGTATAATCTAACTGTTAAAGCATTAAATCAAAATATAAAAGTATTAAAGGAAGTATATTCATGTCGAGTAAGAAAATATGTGATGCTACAAAAATCCCACATAATTTATAATAGCTTGTAATAATACAACATAACAAACAAATACTCAAATAATAAACAATAAACAAAACTACTTTGATTCGAGTGAAAACGCTCCAGGAAAAATGTTTAGTCAGATGCCGACATTAACCTGAAGACTAAGAGCATAACTATAATGACCTACATGTCCTGGCGTCAATGCTAAAAAAACGATATTGTTGCCCACATGTCAAGGTCATTTAAAACAATGTCAGTTGTTAATTGTATCAAAGAAATTGAAGTTGTTTGCCTGGCCCATATTGCATAAGAATTCTGCGGTTGCATGTGGAAGGATAGAATGAAAATCAAGAACCCTTGAGCAAAAGGCTCCTAGAACATGAATTTGTGGGCTGTTATAAAATAACCAAGTACTGAGAATTTATAAGAAAAAGGATATTATCCGGTGATTCTTTGCGTGAGGTCAAATAGATTAATATTGATTTGGTTGCTTGCTTTTGAGGTGAGTCAATTTGAAATTGTTTATTTACTATGAGATTAAGGGTCGCTGTTTATAAATAAGAGATGCTTGCATGCAAATTAAGGACCATCATAAATGTAGGTCATATGAAGAATTGCTAGCTGTACTTCTTTTCTAGATTTGTTCACGACAGTTTTGCCCATATCTTTGGAACCACGTAGTTGAAGAGACAATTTGTAAGCTAAAGGATTGGTGGAGTTTATACCCAACATTCTCTCTAAATTTAACAAAACGTTCTTATATCGGCTCCCAATGGCATTATTTCATATTTCAATCACATCGACTGATATATAGATTTGACGCCCCTAGCGATACAACAAGCAATAATAGATGGATTTTTTTTCTAAGTATTGGGCCGATATTTTGAAAATCTTCATATTGGCCCAAATATCAGCGATGATTCAGAATCGGGTTCGATGAGTTATTTTGGATAGAAAAATTAGTTTTGAAAGGCTTGAACTCATTACCCAAAATTGAATAATAAAAGACAATCAACAAAGTGAAATATATGTAGATTTCGTTATAACTAGTAGCTAATGCAATACATGACTTCAGTTCAGCCTTCTTCTTTTTATTGTTTATCTAAATTTTTTCTTTTAGCATGGTTATCTAATGCATGTTCTTGCATGAAGCTTACTATAAATCTCTATGATGGATGGCATTTTAAGTTTTATCGTGCATCTTATATGCATAATACATGTAGACAAAAATATGTTTATGCCTATAAATCCAATAAGTTCGATATGCATATAGAAACCCCCGATATGAACTTTCAATATTATCGTCCAATATTGAATCGAATCTGGTTTAATGTTCAAATGCCGCAATCTGATATAGAAAACATCCATCCCGATATACTAAATTTGAAACCTACCGTATGATTTAGTTTCTATCTATGATTGAGCTATTTGTGAACATGATTTCTGGATTTAGTGTCAAACCTACCATTCTGGTGCAACCCATTTGAAAATGTTTTGGTTGGCTATACAACAGAGCCTGCAAACTCTAGTCCTCCCACACTTCAAGTTTGGTCTGCAAATGATGTTTTGAATCACCAGTAAAAGCATCTGGAACTTAATAAATAAGTTACTAGTCTACTGTAGTCTAACAATTTTTCAAAAGTTGTTTTATCCGGACTTGTTGAAAACTTTTAATGAAATCTGATTATGCCAAAGCATTTTCAGATTTTGGTGAGGAGAAAAGAGTTGACAACAATTATGTGTATACATGAGTATAAAGAATCAAAAAATTAAGGTGAATGGATATTTTTGTCCAAGTTGATTTGAATGAAAGTAATTTAGTATTAGAACCATACTCTTATTTCAAAAAAAAAAACAATTGATGATGGATTTGAAACCTCGCAATAATTGGGTAATAGAGTTGTTGTAAGGTTAGTTTAAATATTTTATATCCAGAAATAGGTTTTAACTTATCAAGATTATTGAGGGGTGAAAATGTAATGGATTGTCACTTGTTTTAGGATTCATTGATATATGTCCCATACTGTTGCATATTCATAAAATTGGCCTAATAAATTGGTTTAGTCAACCAAGATACCATTTTGCGTGAAAGTCAAGACTAAGGAAAAGCTTTAGGGGCGCTTGGTACACGGAATGAAAGATTACTGGGAATCCACACATTCCCGGGAATGTGATTCCCAGGCATATGATTCTGATTCCAGGGAATGTTGCATTAACATGATTAGTATATTTTGATCATTCCCATCAATATATGTGCACAACGACAACGGATTGTGGCAGTTGTGGTTATAGGTGGGTTAGAAAAAAGGTGTCAGTCGCCGATGGAGGACAACGGTTGCGAAGCGGCAACCGACGACAGGTTAAAGGCATGGTAGTCGACAATGGTGGACGACGGGCTGCGATGGAGAGGCCTAGCGCGATGGGCGAGGCCTGGCTCGGCAGTCGAAGATGGAGGATGACGGCCCAATAATGGCCAGCAAGGGAATGGCAGGCAAAGAGCAAGGGCGGCAGACGGCCACGACAAAGGGCGACGGCCGATGCCGGTGAAGGGTGGAAGTTTTTTTTTGACAAAAGGAGGGTGGAAGATGGCGGCCGATGATAGGAAGGCAGCGGCGTGAGCACCTGGCGTTACCTAGCGGCTTCTAGAGATGAGCGGCGACAATGACAAGCGGGGGCTGACCCAACGGTGTGGACGGCCGACGCGCACAATCATAACGCTAGTTGCGTTAAGCGAGAATATTTGAAGGAATTATAAATTATATAAGGACATACAACTATTTGAGTGGGAATAGGATTTCCATGATTTGAGATAATCTGATGCATGGTTAAATCCTAAATTTCCGAGAACGTTATTTGCATAAAAACAAGTATGGGTATATTTCGTGAGAATCTAGGATAGGGACTTGGTACATGGTAAGCTCGAGGGTATCCTAAATTCCCACGAAATATACCCATGTTTGTTTATACGCAAATATAATATTCTCAGGAATTTAGTATTTCCCTAGGCATCGGATTAGCTCAAATCATGAGAATCTCATTCCCACTCAAATAGGTGTCTATTCTACATTAAACCCAAATATCCTCGCTCAACACAACCGGTGTTATGACTGCCCGTCGGTCGACCAACCCCGCCATCGGCCCAGCCACTTGCCGGCCGCCCTTGCCTGCTGTCACGCCCCGCTTCTCAAAATCCGGAATGCGGAGAGCGACGAAAGCCAGCCGTGCTACCTACGGTAAGGAAAAATCCTTCCATAGTCACATAAGGCTGTCTAGATTAACCTGTCAAAAATAAAATCCAATATCGAAAGGAATAATACTGATAATCATGCTGCCACGAAACCACAAAGAATACTAGAAAATGGGTCCGCTAGATAATTGATGCAAATAAATATCTGATACAATAGATTCGAAATAAAACAAGATCCAAAAGAGACACATAGGTCCTAATGTCCTATAAGGGCGCACATGCTAAAAACTAACTGAAAGGAAAATAAACCTACGGCTTACTGATTTTCAGCAAAATCCTGGTAGCCGCTGCGGTCCTGCTCATCCTGAAAATCTGTCACTAAACCTGAGATGGCAAATCTCAGGGATGTCAGAACATCCCAGCAAGTGCACAACGAATAAAGTGTATGTGTGGTATGATAACATGAATATATGAATGAAGTGAAGCCCGTGTGCACAAGCAAAACAGATATATAAATAAATACATGGATACTATGAAACAAACATGTAAGAGGTCAAGTCATAACCCAACTGGTCACTACAAGGTAAACTATCATATCGTAAGCTCGAGTGTGTGCGTCAACCTCTGCAGAAGTATTCCTAACCCAAGAGTGGTGCCCCAGAGGCTAGGAAACACCGGCCCAACCGTGGAATGAACATGAGACCGATATAGCCCGGTACGAGCTGTAAACATGAGACCGATATAGCCCGGTACGAGCTGCCGACATGGGACTTCTGAGATCCTGTTGTACGAACGCACACTTAAACTACCCCAACACCCGCGTATTTATAGCTACTATAGTAAAAACTAAATCACTAATTAAGAATGCTGAAAAGACAGGAACTTGTGGTATGGTAATTGTATGGAAATAAAACTGGTGAATAGTAGTGTGTCATGTCATGTAATTCAGCATTCAAATTAAAGAACTCGTTTTAATATGAGTAGTCTGGAACAATGAGTAATCGTGGCATGTCAAGTACAATAGTTATAAAATGATAGTGTCCATAAACAAGAATAGCATGTTAAGGTTTCTCAAGCATGCCGACAATGATAGTCTCAACTAAAATGTTAAATATAGATGATAAGATATGATAAGGTCAAAAATGTAAACAAGACTCAACATAAATATGCAAGTATCTGTGTTTAACATCCGGGTTTATTTATTGAAAAGAATAATAAACCGAAATATGGTTTTAAAGGATTAATATAGTTAAATAGGAATGACAAATTACTGATGCATAAAGCGGATAGTGGTAATAGTATAATTACGAGATAATAGTAAGTAAGATAAAATAAATGACAGATTGACTAATCATCATGTAAGTGATAATAATAAGTTTTATAATCATGTGGTAATAGAAAATATTAATACAAATTATAGTATCAAAATAATTTATATGATTAGGGCACATAGAGTGCAGCGATATTATAAGGAGTGATAATGTAGAAAGTTTAATTTATATATATAAAATATTAAGCTCAATGCGTTTATTGATTAACAGTAATAATGGTATATTTTTATGTTTTAGATTAGGATATAAGTGTTGACATTTTGCATGCCGGTGTATACCAATATTATTGCAACAGAAATATATAATTACTTATAAAGCTTTTTATATATTAATCCACATTTACATATTAATAGTTATTTTATTACGTCTGCACTTTTACAGTTGTTCACTTGATGAAAGGATTAATAGGTATTCTAGATCCTAGGGTTTTTATCATATGTACAAGTATTATAAGATATATTAATAAAGCAGCAGAATATTACGATTTTATTTAAATATTGTAAGTTAATAATTTATTTAGAGAATTACCGATGTTGCATCGACTAAAAAAAAAAGAGTAAGAGTACTTGCCTCGGAGACGGATAAACACGACAACACGAAGAACTCCAAGGTTTGATTGCTCGGCTAATTTTGAAGAAGAAGAAAATATTGTGATGCGAAAAAGAGAAGGTTGATTTATATGAGAAGGGGAGAGATGATAATAATTAGGTTGTTATTTATAGGAAAGAGAGATGTTAAAGATTGGAGAGATTATTATAATTGGAGAGATAAATATTCTGAAGAGATGAGATTTGGATTTGATTTTATAAAAGAGAGATATGATGGGTTGTTATATACTTCTATAAGATATAAGAAAAGTTGTACATATACATATTAGTTTGTATATAGTTAGAATAATAGAAAAGTATATGTATATATACATATTAGTATATAGTGAAAATATATGTAGATATGTATATGGTTATGGGTTAATGAAATAAATATAATTAGTTATATATATAGGATTTTATGATATCAAACAACTAAAATATATTTTCAGTTAAACTATCATAACAAAATATCTTCAATTATATATATGTATGTATATAGGTTTGTAGAAAAATAATTAAAGAAAGAGTAGATTTGAGAAAGAGAATAGAGATTAGATTAGATTGGAGAGAGAGAGATTTTGTAAGGGAATATATATAGAAAAAGAGAGCGGGGGTTTGGTGAAATATAGTTAGTGATATAGAAAAATATATGTAGATAAAATAGAATATGGGGAGAAAGAAATCTGTTGGAAAAGATATTTATTTGGAGAGAGATAATAGTATTTGTTTTAAAAGAATAAAGTTATCAGGTGAGACATATATGATGATTGGAGAGAGAAAATTGAGTTGTTAGATTAGGAAAATATTTATATGGTTAAGAGATTTAACAAGGACTCTCATGACTTTTCAAAATTAAATATTTTAACCAAATAAATATCGTAAGACAAAATATCTTAGAAATAGAATTTAAAAAGGGGTAAAATCTTATGTATTTATAATGTTTAAAGAAATACCAAATAAAATATCTCTTGTTTAAACTATGATACTAAAATATAAATATGGTTATAAAATAGTGTTAGATAAATAAATATTTAAATACTAATAATATGCATATTTAACAAACTTGAAAAACCATAATTATATGTATATATCTTGATTAAAAGTATTAAACTCCAAGTTATAATAATAAAAATAAAACAAAACCCAATATATCCAATAGAAAAAGAAAAAGAAATGTATGATCGAACCAGAATGTTACACCTGCCACTGCCATCGCTCGTCGCCAAATGCCACCTCTACCGGAGTCGGTGGTCGCCCTCCTTCATGGCTGCTCAGTGCCCGTCGTAGCCACACATTGATATCCCCTTCCCTCACCGGCCCCTACCGGTCATCGTCCTTCATCGCCAACTGTCATGCTAGCCGCCGTTCGTCGCCCTCCCCCATCGCCCGCTCGTCTTCAGTTGCCGCCCGGTGGCCGTTGCCCACTCGCCAGCTGATACATTTTTGTTCTCTACAGGCACAGCCGCCGTTATCCATTGTGCATATATATTACTGGGAATCATCAAAATATACCACACGTTACTACAGCCTATGAAGCACGGATACTTGTCAATGCCTCATGTATCATCTCCGATCGCGTATCGGAGTCTGAAACTCTCGAAAACTCTTAAATTCTTTCGGATTAGCTCTGACTTGTAAATTCTCATCAACCTCTCTCGAATCGGCGACTTCCCTCTTTCTCTCAAAATTTAAGACACTCAAAAATTTGGAAGTGTGTTGAATATCTAACATAATGTCATTATTTATTTACATTATTATATATTTAAATGTATATCTTAATATATATTTATATTTAAATCGATACAAAAACATATCTCGTATCCTAAGCTTTTGAGAAATTGCGAGTCCGTATCGTATCGTATCACGCATTCGTATCCAAACCCGTGTTATATAGACGGCAACATTCCTTGGAATCATATGCCTGGAGATCACTATCCCAGGAATCTGTGGATTCTCGGAAATATTTCATTCCGTGTACCAAGCGTTAGATTACCACATACTAAGCACCCTCTTAGGTAAATGCAAAACAAACCAAGGATTGTACTTAACCATGGGTTTTAGATTCATCATGATATTAAGCACAAATAAATTTAGGAAAAATTTATGATCCTTTTTATGATTTTGGTCTAATAGCTGGATTAGAAAATTAGTTAATTTTAAATACTTTTAAATGGCATCTTCAAAGTACAATATATTAAATTTTAATCAGTCTACAAAGTCTTAAGTATACAAAAATTTTATTAAGGTGGTAGAATGTGCACTAAAGAGAACTATGTTTTTCTATTATTATTAACATGCAATGTGGTGGGGTGAGCAGTGCTTTTTTATGTTGTGCGTGGTACTTTTCATTGTAGCTCGGCTCTAGGGTATATTTTAATTTCGCCTCACAAGGTTAACAGCAAAGACAAACAACATATGCCACTATGAAAACTATAATTTCTTCACTGATGTTAATTGAAAACTCATTTTTCCCCTGTCAAACTTTTTATGTTGTATATTCATTTCCCTACATTCGAACTTAGCTAGATTCTGTATCTCTTCGAACAATGTAACCAACTACAAGCTATAGTTTCCTGTCAATTTCACAACTAGATGACAATGCTCCGGTTTGGCTAAATTGTACTGCTTTTTATCCGAGAAGTTAGAAGTTAAATCTCCTCCCATGTGATATCCGAGTTTGCAATAAGAATGCTAATCTTGTAATTCCAAAAGCCTTGTGCTGCTCAAAATTTGTATTAATCACACGAAAGTTAGCATTCAATCATTATATTTCTCCTAATATGCTTCTAATTCTAATCAAAATGTCCACACCAGCTCAACATTAACCATGTCTCCCTGAATTTCATTCATTTAACCCTAATATCAACAGAATCATTCCAATTAATATTTAAAAAAACGCAAATTTTACAGCCCCAATGCACTTTCATGTCAGCCAAAAATCAAAATCAGTCCATAGAGCTTAATCAGCTTGCATCACGAGAATTCAAGATCAAGGTGATTGCGAAAGGGATCCAAAATTCAAAGAATCAAACGAGGTTTCGAAAATTCCGCACCTGTTGGCGAGAGAGATAGTCGGATTTGATGGAGGAGATGGAGGTTACGAACTCTGGAAGAGGGAGGAGCTTGGTGACCTCGCGAATGGCCGCCTCCTTCGCCTCAATACCAACGTCTTCCATCGTCGATCGATCCAAACCCTAGATCTCACCACTGATCAAGAGGAGGAAGAAGTAGAAAGAAGAAATTGGGGGATAATTTTCTCTCGAGAATTTGATCGCGGAGAACCCGTCAGAGCCTCTTGAGTGCGTGAGGGTTGGATCCCGCGATTTCTTTGTGGATCCATTTGCTGATGCCAGGCAAAGGGCGTGCTGCTTTACCTGATTACTATCAAGTGCCCCTGTGCCATGCACGGGGCGCAAGATAAGTAAAGAATTGTCTAGAAAGGTTTACAAAGATAAAAAAGATAAATAAAAAATTAATTTAGAGAAAATATTTGTTTATTCTTATTGTATCCAATGCATTTTACAATAACTCTATTTATAGACCCATGAAATGAGAAATTAAGAATCATAAGTTACAAGGAGTTGTCATCCACTCCACTTTCTCCACTTTCTCCGTATCTCATATATTGATGACAAGTCATAAATACAAAGAGTTAATTCCTTAAGTTAGGCTAACCAAAAGGCATCCACTGTATCATAATAATACAATTTATAGCACTCCTCTTTGGATGTCCATTTTGTAAAGATATGCCTCGTTAAAACCTTACTAGGAAAAACCCAGTGGGAAAAATCCTTGGTAAGGAAAAAAAGTACATTATACTTTGCGTTGGATAATACGAACAAATTGCTGCCTTGTTAAAAACCTTGTCGGGAAAGCATAATGGGAAAAAACATGAACAAAAGAAAAGGAGCGCAGCGTGTATTATCTCCCCCTGTTAGAAATATCCTTGAGCTGATGCATTCCAATATGATAAACCAATTTCTTAAAATGTTGAAGTAGGTAATGTAAGGACGGGCACGTCCCGCGCATGCGCACAGCGGAAGTGGGACTGGTCAGAAAACAAAAATTCCGTTGGAGCGCGATCGACCGTACGCCAAAAATCGTCCAAGCACTAGTTTCTAGCTAAAAGTAACGAGTATAAAGAAAAGTTCAGAAGTGCTACAACCTTTGTAGCGTGTCCGGCTAATCCCGGAAAACCCCATCTAAACTCCATGAGTTCCTGAATGCGTCTGCACGCCGACTGCCTCGCCGTAGATGATCCGTGTTGAAAGCGGGTTACCCGAGTTGGAGTAACTCCGTCACCGGTTGGAGTAACTTCCTCCAGAGGCTTGCTGGGCGTGGAGGAAGGCAATGCGAGCGATGGGTACTTTCTACTTTTAACTATATCTCACCATGGCAACACTTGCCATTTTTAAGAGAGCTTGAGCTCATCTTGTGAGGAATAAGAAGATGTATTTCTTTTGGTGATGGCTTGTGTAAAAGAAAGATAATATTAAATCCTTCAATCTTTTCCACCATGTTATATACATAACACACGCCTCTTTCTCCCACTCTCTCTCATGTGTGTCAACACACAAGAGAGAAAGGGTGGACCCTACCATTTTAATTAACTATATAAAATATATAATAATTTATATATACATTTACATATGAGGTTAATGGAGGAAAGGTGTCATGGGAGTAAATTTCCTTCCTCCTATAGCGTCGGAAAAATACACTCTTCATGATTTTTTCGACAATCGCCATATATCACGTCCATCTTTATCATATAAGACGTGGACACACCAAATTTCATATGATTATACCATTTTTTCACTATTGATTTGGTTGGTGCAAAATTAATGGTTTACCGACAATAAAACTTTTTACATTACCGATTCAACGGTGAAAAAGTGGTGGAATCATATGAAAATTGGTGTATGCGCATCTTAGATGATAACGATTATGATGATGGATACCGACCGTCGAAAAAATAGTGGAGGTTTTATTTTTTCAACGCCATAGGAGGAAATCCCCTCCTATGGCCTCTTTCCTCCATTATTCTCTTTACATATATATATATAAAGATATATATACATTTACATATATATATTTATTTGTATATTTATTTATACATAATTTATAATGGTGGGAATTTATATATATATATATATATTAAATAAGCTTTAGTACATGTATCCTATACACGTACACATTATATATCACATACACGAAATGCCATCAATGCCTTCTCAGTATCATATATTGTAGAGAGTGTGTGTATCATATAAATTATACTAGAAACCGTACCATTAATACAGTTATTAAGTCAACACTTGACTTGGTATTCCGGCTTTGAAACCGACTAGTATAACAGTCGTCCGATTGAACACGTATATCCAATATACATGTTTTATTGAATTCATGTACGTATCTCTATACGTACGTCACATCACGTTTTGCCCGGGCAGGCACTTTCGTTGCGGGACTCTAAAGACCTGTCAATACGCTGGCAGTAGGTTATACAGGATCATCTCCGATTGAATCTGAAATATTTTCAGATTCAACCCCTTTTCGGGTTAGCCTACAAGCTCGTCTGTGGCATTAGCTGTACGTAACGTGTCATGTCCCGCTTCCCAGTGTACGGGGAAGAAAACGTGGCAGGGACGCGACGTATTTACTCGGAAGTAAACACGTTAAGCGTAAATAAGCAATAAAAAAGTAAAGCACAAGAATGACAGGAGATGTAATGAACCAAGAACTTTTTTTTATTTATATTCATTCTTTACATACACTGGAAAGTAAAATACAATAATGGAAAACGATACCTAAAAATGGCAAATGAACTAAAAGTAAAGTAAGTACAAGTGAACTAAAACTCTTAATCCGCAGTAAAGTGCTCCAAATCGTCCTGGCTGGGCTCGATCTCCTGAGAGTCGGGTCCTCCTGACAACATTCCAAAGAAAGAAGATATAGGAATGTCGTCAACGAACAATCGCTCGGTAGGTCCCAAAAGAGAAATAGATCAAGTAAAAGGAATAGATCTGGTAATTTATCTGTTTTTGTTATACTAACGTAGTTGTTTGTAGCTTAGTACAGAATGCATTAGTGTATACGAGAGGAGTCCAACTATCCGTGGACTAAGGTATACGGAGCACAAGGACCCGTCAAGCCACGGGACAACGGCACGGATATTCAGGTTAGGTGTATTATGGTGAACGTCTCGTACCACTTCTAATACATTCTGTACCAATCTACCCTGTTAAAACCCCGTAATGCATATTGTATTGATTGTAATGATCTGTTGTATAAGACTTGCCAAAACCATAGTATAAGTTGTTCATGTTAACGGATCGGATGTAAACGGATATTCATATAGTCAAGTTCAAAATATATCCATGGTTCGGTCTAGTCGAGTCATGTTGCATGTTCATGTTCAAGTGTTCATGCTTGATACATTGGATTCATATTGAAATGGAGTTATAGTTGGAATCATGTTTGGACTGTATCCAGATTAGACTAAGACTCAAATTGAGTCAGACACTTTAAACAGATTTGAGTCCTGAATTAGGTTTAAGAGTTATCGGTAACCGCTGCACATAGACGACAGGATTTGTGACATTTTCCAAGCCAATTACCATTGATAACCCTGTTTTAGTTTTTTACCTTAGATAGGTAAGCACTCACTTTCTCCGGCTCTATGAGGCTCAAAAGAATTGGTTTCGCTTAAACCTATATTTACTAGGGTTCATAATGTAAATTAATATAACTTGAGGCGTTTTATGAAAAATAGTTTTAGTATACTTTCAAAATAAATCTCAAGTATTTATTTATTGCATTTAGGGTTTTCATGGATGTAACTTTTAAAAATGAGGTATTTTAGTGAATAAATACCTAGTTGAATAGTTCAAGGTATTTTTGTGTAGATTTTACTTGTATGGATTCTTAATGGTATTTTCATGGAAATGTGATTCTTTTCTTTTGTTTAGAAAAACATGGAATCTATTATATATTTAAAATAGATGGATTGATAATATTTATATATAATTATTAAAAATAAAATTTATTCATTAAATAGAAATCACGTTTTTCTTAAAAATTGCATTAAAAATTCCATCGAGATCGTATGCTCCGTGAGGAGGTCTGCATCTCGCTCTACTGGTCCGATGGATGTGCGATAACCCGCACCAACCGGATCAGATTCCTCAAAATGGGTTGTAGAGGCATAATTGTAAGGAATTTAAATAATACAATTTAAAGAATACGGTTTTTAATAGTTTATGGTATTTTAATGTAAAAGTCGTATTTGTCCCAAAAATATTGTTAAAAGGAAATCGTGCTATGTCATGATGAGTATTGTGAGAGGTAGGTCATTACCTCGTGAGATTTTCTAGATGTAATATAAGCAAGAATGATTAAACGATGTCATATGTAATTTCATGGTATTTAAGCGTAAAAGTGTGATAAGAGTTGTTTTACTTGGAGTTTTGAAATGAAACATGTATATAATTATTGTTTAATATTTAACAAACAAAATATAATGATTTAGATAATTAGTTCTTAAGAAAAGTAGTTATTTTAAAAAGTTTTAGAAATGAATGTCGGTATAACTCCACCTACTGACATCATTGAAAGGAAAATGTTTTGAGATATGAAAAGGAGAGAAGAGAGGGAGCTTACAAGTTTAGGTTTTAGAGGAGAGATTGATGAAAGAATTGGGAGCTTCGTGGAGTCGCGGGGACGCCGGAATCGTCTCGAATCGTCGCCGGAACTTGACCTAGTGTTAACTCCACTTGTACTCTTTTTTGACTTGGAAAATTTTGAGAATTTTTGCCAATAGATTTCAGAATGAAGAGGGCTAGGGATTGTATTTATAAGATAGAATTAGGGTTTGAGAATTGAAAAGAGAATTAAAAATGCATTAAAATAGGATTAAAGAGGTGAATTTAATCTCTCTGTTAATTTACAGAGAAATCAAACAGAGGAATAGTAGTGGGGGTAGGCCAAACGACTAGTGTGAAAAACATGGGGGCATTACCCACGGTTTAGCCCGGCGCCGCCGGCCCAATTCATCATCTCGCCGGCCATCAAGTGGAGGTGGGGCTCTGGATCGATGCTACGTGTCCTAGTCTGTATAAATACCCTTTTACACATGTTTATTTAATCCGACTTTTTATTTTTATGTGTTTTGCACATGTGGACTTTTGGGTTTCCAAAAAATTTAAAAGAAAAATCAGAAAAAATACATGTGGCTGATGGGATTCGAACACAGGGTCTACGTCACAGCAGTGCAAGGTTTTACCAATGAGCTATAAGTGCTTTCTTACTGTTCTTAAACAATTTTAATTTATAATTTGTGCTCAGGCTTGAAACTCTATTCTGTACATTAATTTGAAAATTTTTGTACAATGAAATTGGAGTCGTTACATACTGCCCTCCTTACAAAAATTTTGTCCTCAAAATTTACAATTATTTGAGAATTAGTTTACAAACAAGTAAGGGTATCTTGCACGCATATCGTCTCCTCGTTCCCACGTTGATTCTCCTGGTGAGTCTTTTCTCCACATCACTCGGACTAAGTTTACTTTCTTGTTCTTAAGTGATTTTACCTTTCTGTCTAGGATTTCAACGGGTTGCTGCTCACAAGATAAGTCTGTCTGTACAATGAGCTCGGAGTGATCAAGGATGTGGCTAGGGTCGCTCATATATCTTCGAAGCTGGGATATGTGGAATACATTGCGCACTCCTTCCAATGAGGGTGGAAGTGCCAAACGATATGTCACTTCTCTGATTCATTCGAGTATGTCGAACGGTACAATGTATCTCGGACTGAGCTTACCCCTCTTATCAAAACAAATTACTCCACGATTTGGAGAGATCTTTAAGAACACATGATCTCCCGGCTGGAACTCCATGTGTCGGCGCTTTACATCAGCCCAGTGTTTCTGTCAGTTTTGGGCTACGCGCATTCTTTCCCTGATCGTGCGAACTACGTCCACAGTCGCCACGATCATCTCTGGTCCAAGGAGTTCCTTATCTCCGATGTCGTCCCAACTTAATGGTGATCGACACTTCCTTTCATAGAGAGTTGCAAACGGTAACATACCAATACTCGCTTGGTAGCTGTTGTTGTATGAAAACTCCACAAGATGTAGGTGATCTTTCCACGATCTTTGAAGTCTAACATACACGCTCTTAGCATATCTTCAAGGATCTGAATCGTTTGCTCAGACTGTCCATTTGTTTGTGAATGGTAAGCTGTGTTGAAGTTCAGACTTATTTCCAGGCTAGCTTGCAGACTCTGTCAAAACTGCGATCGGAATCTGGTGTCACGATCGGAGACAATGCAAACCTGTACTCCATGTAATCTCACGATCTCCTGCATGAGTTCATGGGTATCAGAAATAGTACACTATGAAATGTTAAATCTTACTTAGATTCAGACTTACTTCCATATACTTCTTTGCTAGTGTCTCGGTAAATTGGCCAACTCGAAATGGGATGAAATGAGCTGACTTTGTGAGTCGATCCACAATAACCCATACCGCATCGTTACCTTTCGTGCTGCGAGGAAGTGTAGTCACAATGTCTATAGTGATGTGTTGCCACTTCCATTCTGAAATAGGTAACGGTTGAAGTAAACCAGCAGTCCTGTGATGTTCGGCTTTTACTTGCTGACACACCAAACATTTGGCTGCACTTCTGACTACTTCACGCTTCATTCCATGCCACCAGTAATGTTGTCGTAGATCTTTGTATATCTTTGTACCACCAGGGTGTACTGAGTATGGGGAGCTGTGAGCTTCTTTCATCAACTCTTCCCGAATAGGACTTTGTGGTACACACAATATGCTTCCTTATCTCAAAGATCCGTCTTCATGGATGATGAAGTCTGTTCTAAGTCCACTTTCTACTTGTTCTCTGATCTTTTGCAACTTGGCATCACTTGCTTGAACTGCTTTGATCTGATTGACAATAGTAGACCGAATTTGTAAGTTCATCAACTTTGAAGTATTACCTGACATAACCACTTCTATCTCTATCTTGTGTAATTCTTATTGAAACTTCCACCGTGCGGTGAGATTCATTGATAGTGGTTGGCGACTAAGTCCATCAGGAACTACATTCACCTTTCCTGGATGATATTGTAAGCTGATGTCGAAGTCCACCATAAGTTCTAGCCATCTTCTCTGCCGCATGTTCAACTCTTTCTGAGTAAACATATACTTCAGACTTTTGTGGTCTGTATATATATCTACTCGTTCTCCAAGCAGATAATGACGCCAAATTTTCAGTGCAAATATAACAGCCGCCAACTCCAGATCATGAGTTGGATAGTTGTGCTCGTGAATCTTCAGCTGTCTTGATGCATAAGCTACAACTTTACCGTGCTGGTGAAGAAAACGACCTAATCCCTTACTGGATGCATCGCAATGCACAACAAAACCTCCAGATTGGTCCGGTATTACAAGAATAGGCGCTGATTTTAATCTTGACTTGAGTTCTACCAAAGCTTGTTCACATGCTTCTGACCATACGAATGCTTCATCTTTATTCGTGAGCTTGGTCAGGGGTGTTGCAATCTTCAAAAAGCCTTCTATGAATCTTCGGTAGTATCCTGCTAAGCCCAAGAAACTTCGAATGTCCTTCACTGTCTTTGGTGTCGGCCATTTGCTTACTGCTGATACTTTAGCTGGATCCTCAGAGATTCCTTCGCCTGAAATGATATGTCCGAGAAATCCGACTTGATCAAGCCAAAATTCGCACTTGCTATACTTGGCATAGAGTTGATGTTGTCGCAAAGTCTCCAGGACAATCCTCAAATGTTCGGCGTGCTCTTTCTGATTCTTGGAATATACCAGGATGTTATCGATGAAAATAACAACAAACTTGTCTAGGTACTCTCGGAAAACTTGGTTCATTAGATTCATGAATATGGCTGGTGCATTGGTCACTCCAAATGGCATTACGAGAAACTCATAATGACCATAGCGAGTCCTGAATGCCGTCTTCGGAATATCAGACTCCTTGACCTTCACCTGATGATAACCCGAATGAAGATCTAACTTTGAGAAAACGCAAGACCCGCTTAGCTGATTGAACAGATCGTCGATTCGCGGTAGTGGATACTTGTTCTTTATCGTGACTTCGTTCAGAGCTCGGCAATCAATGTACATTCTGTATGAACCTTCCTTCTTCTTCACAAGCAATACTGGAGATCTCCAACTTGAAGTACTGGGACGAATCCATCCTTTCTTCAGAAGTTCGTCCAGCTGAGTACGGATCTCCTTCAATCCTTCAGGACTTAAGCAATATGGTGTTTTGATCACCGGTTGTGCACCGGGTACTAAGTCAATACTGAATTCAAGAGCTCGATCGGGAGGCAAACCTGAGATGTCTTCAGGAAACACATCTTCGAACTCTTGAACTACTTTTGGCTTGTCTTCTTTAGCTTTTATTGTTGCAATCACTGCTTTCTTTGGTTTAGCTTTGTAAATTCTAGGCTTCTGTGTATAGTCTCCACTCTTGAAATAAAAGACCGGATGGTCTGGAATCTCGAACGCTACCCTCCTTTGACGACAGTCGATGGTAACGTAGAAAGTTCCTAGCCAGTCCATACCCAAGACTACGTCAAAGTTCGGTATGTTCAGCACCTTGAAGTCGGCATAAAATTCTCTGCTGCAGACGACCACTGGACATAGGTCGTATCCCAAAGTTTCCTTTAGAACTCCATTCCCAAAACTGACATTCTAGCTGGATACGAGCGATTTTACTGGAATCGCATGAGTTCGGACGAATCGTTGCGACATAAAGGAATGTGATGCTCCAGTATCGAAGAGTGCTAGTGCAGGAAGTGAGGCTACTAAGATTGTACCTAAGTTATGTGGGATATGTTTAGGTATAAGAAAAGATATATATATGGATGTAAACAAGTATTTAACAGATTTGAAAGATGGGAAGTTACCAGTGATGACTTGGCCAGTGGCTTTAGCTTCTTCCACAGTCATTATGAAAGCCTGACGCCTAGGTACGTTCCTCCTTGCCAGGGGAGCATTCCTCTGTTCGTTCCTCTGTCCTTGAGGCAGGTCCCTTTATGTTTGATGGAACTGACGAAGAGGAGGTGCAATAGGTTCACGAGGAGGTGGAGCTGGGAAAGCAAGTCGAGGTGCAGGTGCCTGAATAGCTGGCCGCTGCGGAAAAGTGATGGCTGGTCTGGAGGCTAGATTCGGATTGAGTCTATGAGGACATGCACCAATGTCGTGAGTGGATGAGCCGTAGACTAAACACAGGCCGTTTGCACACCTGCAGTCTTTCACCAAGTATCCATTCCTCCTACAGTAAGTGCAAAAGTCTGGACTGGGCCAGTTAAAAGTTACTCCCGGTCTTCTTGGTACAAACGGTGGCCTGGAAGAGGCTCCTCCTGCCATCTGAGTAGCAGGGCGCTTCATACCGGCAGATTGAGGTCTGCTCTTTTTCTTCACCATTGCCTCATATCTTTGGGCAGCCTTCAAAGCTAAATCATGGGTTGGGAAATCCCCTGTAGCTAGAGCAGCTTGGATCTCCTGGTCCAACCCCTGCTGAAATCGTCTAGCCCCGATCTCAGTAGTCGTTATTAGATGTGCTGCGAACCTGTTATGGTCTCGTGTTAGCAGTGTAGTATGTGATATTAGAAAACTTGAATTTTTGAGACATCTCTTACCTGCTAAGATGGTGAATTCAGCGTCATACTCATTCACAGATTTGCTCCACATAGAGCTTTGTTGCAGGTGGATGAATTGCTGCTCCGTGTCAAAACGGGCAGTCTCGGGAAAATATTTCGCGTCGAACATATCGCGAAATGTTTTCCATTCGATCGGCTGGGTAAGTCGGCTTTCTTCAGCCTTCCACCATACCCTGGCATTTTCTGTAAGTTGCAGCTTCGTAACCTTTAGCCAAGCAATATCTGGAACTTATGCTGCTGCCAGATCGTCCTCAATCGACTGAGCCCATTCCTCTGCCTCCAAAGGGCTCTCTTTCCCAGAGAATTGTTTAGGGTGCAGTACCCGGAATTGTTTCACACCGGGCGCCTCGGCTTCTGGGCGATTCAGGAGGATGGCAGTCTGCTGCTGCTGTCCATCCAAGAGACTCTTGATCGCCTCGAGTAATACCGTCTATTCGTTGATAGGAGCTGGTACGGTAGGTGTAAGTGGAAGAGGTGATGGTGGGGTGTTGCCATCGACATTCGTGCTCGTATTGTTGGGAGAATCCATAACCTTTGAAAGAAAAAAATAGGGTTAGGATAGATTCAAGAAATATGTAAAGAATGTTTAGTTGTCAATTTTTATAATTCTTATGACTTATGTCACGCCCCGCTTCCCTGAGTACGCTAAGGTAGGCACGTGACATAGCCAACCATGCTACATGTGGATAGAAATTATCCTTCCACAGTCACATTACGGCTGTAGAGATATCAAGAACAATAATACAACTATCTAGCACATGTCCATAAGTCAAAATAAAATGAGTCAAGAATAAATAATGCGGAAGCAAGAGATCCAATACAAGAATAACTGGAATGTATGTCCCATAATGCGGGTTCACATCAGGAATAAAATACTGAAAAGTAAAAGAACTAACTAATAATGAGTCCTCACTGCTCAGCCTGCTGACTGAAGTACTCCTGCTCGGACTGCAGCAAAGGTACAGAATCTGGGCCATGCAAAACCCAGACGTCAGCGCGTCATGTCATCAAGCAATAAAATATAAATAAGGTAACAATGCATACAAGTATAATCATAAATGGTAAAGCAGGTGTAACAGCAATATAAATCATGGCAGTGAAGGGTAGTGTGCAGTGAGTAAACTAAACTGGTCTATTGGGTTAACTGCTCTCAAGTCCTTGAAATCAATTTGATGAATTATCAATGTAACTCAATAGTATCCCATGCGTGCCCGGGATCACGGTCTATGACCCTCGGGCTAAACCCGAAACGTGCCGCAAGGCAGTAAAGGATGGCAGGTAATGACGAGTGATGTCCATAGCATCACTCCGGGGCTGGCCTAGCCCGTAAGACTGATCAGAACAGGTATAGAACTGTCGAGTTACACGTCAGGTTTCATCATTGATTTCCCCATACCCCCAAGTCAAAAGTGTTCAAGTCAGGTATTAAGTGATCTAAAGCTAATGCAAACACAGGATCATACAAGTACGGGTTTGTCTGGATAAACAACAGGAACGGTCCGAAAGGACAACAGGTCAGGTTTGTTGGCATTAGACACAAGATCAGGTAACAGGTAAAGCCATGGTACATCAGGTCAAGTCAAGTAATGTATATAGGTGTCATGTCATGTCAAGAGTTGCATGCTACCATATCGTGTCAAGTAATAGGTGTAGCAAGTCATGTCAGGGTGTACAAGATATCATGTGGGTGCTCATAATCAAACTAGCATAATCATGGGTATACAGAACAAGCATGTGTACTAATAGAATCAACAAGCTGGAACTTGTAACGTGAAATGAAATCAGGTACAGATTAAGGTATGTAGATGCACAGCTATCAGTTTGGGTTTAAGGGATAGTTTCAACATTACATGAATACAGTATAACGAATATGGATGTTAAAATCAGGTTAATATGTACTAAGTAATCTAGAGATGCAATGATATATAAAATACGTTCAAACGATGCAACCGGGTATTCGGGGTAGAAACTATTTAAAAGTGCTATGGGTTATGCAGTTAACTAGTAAGTAATTTAACCACGAATGTGGGTACACGATATTATACTTTAAGGTGCAACAAGTTGTATTTTAAGATCCGAGACTAATATGACATACGGGACATCGAAAAGGAAAAATGGAACAGGCGGAGCTATAAGTAATCTACAGTTTTACTGTGCAGTTTAATAGATATAAAATTATATTATAGATAGCATTTAGCAAGTTTTCACTTACCTCGACGGATCACGATATGGGAAACAGAACATCTCTGTAGGGTGTTTTTCGTCACCCCATTGAGATGGGAATACGCGCGCGCTTGTCAGGCGTATACTACAGATTCCCCTTGCTTAGGGTAGGCTGGGGTTTATTGATTGTGGGGATCCAAATCTCCGGCAGCCGCGGACTAAGCTGCCGTTAATTACCCCTCGCCTTTGGGGCGAGGGAACCTCCGATTAACGGGTTAAAATGGTCATGCGAACTCAATGTGCAGTGTACGTACTTTGTGTTTTGAAAGGGGGGTTTGGATATATCGGGAGCCACGCAGAGTTTTTACGGGGGTCCCGCTACCCGGATAGCATGCTGAGGGTCAAGGGGGCTAGCAGCCCCCTTGCGGGGTGCGGGGCAGCGCCCCGTTAGAAATTTTTTTCTAACAGGGACAGTGTCGCGGAGTATGTGTGTGTAAATATGTATACATATGTGTATATATATATATATGTATATATGTATATATATATATATATATAAAAGAAAGAGAGGGAAAAGGCATCCAAAGGATGCGTGGGGCCAGCACCTTGAGCGCTGTGCGCTCAGGCGCAAGCGCGCCACGTGTCGGCACGTGGGCAATTTGCGCTCGAGCGCAGTGCGCCTGAGCGCAAGCGCGCCACGTGGGCGCTTTGCGCTCGAGCGCAGTGCGCCTGAGCGCAAGCGCGCCACGTGTCGGCACGTGGGCGCTTTGCGCTCGAGCGCAGTGCGCCTGAGCGCAAGCGCGCCACGTGTCGGCATGTGGGCGCTTTGCGCTCGAGCGCAGTGCGCCTGAGCGCAAGCGCGCCACGTGTCGGCACGTGGGCGCTTTGCGCTCGAGCGCAGTGCGCCTGAGCGCAAGCGCGCCACGTGTCGGCACGTGGGCATTTTGCGCTCGAGCGCTGGGCGCTGGCGAGACAAAGGGACTTTTAGTCCCAGAACCAGAAGCTATGCTTCAGAAAGGAAATATTTATTATATATATATATATATGTAAATATATGGAGTTAAACTCCTAAAATGTTTTGGTTGATGAAAGGGGTTCTTCCTCTTCCTCCTCTGTTGGCTGGATATTGATGATCAAGAGATGTGAGATCTAAAAATCTCTCCTTTCTGAGATCTAATGGTAGATCCAAGTTCCCCTTTGTGGGTTTTGTGGTGGAAGACTTCTTAGTTTTTGAAAAGAAAGAGTAAAACTCTTGATTTAATTCAAAAGAAATGAGAAAGTTTAGAACCTTGGAGAAGGAGCAGGAGGCACAAAAGATCTCAGATCTAAAAATTTTTTGTGGAGAGAATGAAAAAAGTCCCCTTTATTCATCATCATGTTGCCTTTTATAGGCTTACATATTTACATATAGTCTCTTGGGCTTCACAAAAATGGCATTTTGCCTATCCCATGGCTCATGTGCCATTTCATTTTTGCACATGAGCCATGGGCTTACAAAATATTGGCTTTATGCCTATTTTGCATACATTCATGTATAAAAAATTACATAAAAATTATTTATTACATCATTTTGTTATTGGCATGGGGAGGCTGGCCGCGGGCTCGACTTGGGCATGGGCCCGCTTGACCTGGGCTTCGGCCCACCTAGCTTGGGGGTTGACCTTGACTTTGACTCGGTCAACCGGGGTGTAAATTTTTACCCCAATAAAGTGCCCCCCATCAATAAATGCACACCGCACATTTGAGTTATGTGCATGAAATTGATGGATCTTGAAGTTGGACTTCGAGGTAGAACATCATTCCAGGGGCGGAGCATCATCCCGGAGTTCGGAGCATCTTTCCGAAGAGCGGAGCATGATTCCAGAGTTCGGAGCATCTTTCCGAAGAGCGGAGCATAATTCCAAGGATCGGAGCATCATTCCGATGAGCGGAGCATCATTCCAATCTGCGGAGCATAATTCCAAGGATCAGAGCATCATTCCGATGAGCGGAGCATGATTCCAGGGGATCGGAGCATCATTCCGAAGGGCGGAGTATGATTCCAGGGATCAGAGCATCATTCCGATGAGCGGAGCATCATTCCAGGATTCGGAGCATCATTCCGAAGAGCGGAGCATGATTCCAGGGGTTCGGAGCATCATTCCAAAGAGCGGAGCATGATTCCAGGGGTTCGGAGCATCATTCCGAAGGGTGGAGCATGATTCCAAGGGTCGGAGCATCATTCCGAAGAGCGGAGCATGATTCCAGGGGTTCGGAGCATCATTCCGAAGGGTGGAGCATGATTCCAAGGGTCAGAGCATCATTCCGATTTGCGGAGCATGATTCCAAGGATCGGAGCATAATTCCAGGATTCGGAGCATCATTCCGAAGGGTGACAGACATTCTAACCGAAGCATAATTTCGATGCGGAGGTTGATTCCCAGGCGAAGCATAATTCCGACAGAGAAGGCAAATACTCCGAGGCGAAGCATGATTTCGACATGGGGTACATTCTGAGACGGAGCATGATTCCGGCGCAGAGCTTGTCGGTTGACTTGATTCCGAGGCGAAGCATAATTTCGACAGGGAAGGAAGGTACACCGAGGCGAAGCATCATTTCGACTCGGGGTGCACATTCTGAGATGAAGCTTGATTCCGACGCAGAGCTGGTTGGTTGATTTGATTCCGAGGCGGAGCATAATTCCGGTAGGGAAGGTAGACATCCCGAGGCGAAGCATGATTTCGACACGGGATAAATTCTGGGACGGAGCATGATTCTGCCGCAGAGATTGTTGGTTTGATTTGATTCCGAGATGAAGCATAATTTCGACAGGGAAGGCAGATACACCGAGACGAAGCATGATTTTGACGCGGGGTACACTCTGAGACGAAGTACGGTTCCGACGCAGAGCTGGTTGGTTGATTTGATTCCGAGACGGAGCATAATTCCGGCAGGGAAGGTAGATATCCCGAGGCGAAGCATGATTTCGACACGGGGTAAATTCTGGGACGGAGCATGAATCCACCGTAGAGGTTGTTGGTTTGATTTGATTTGGGTTGACATCAGCATCTTTATACTGGAATATGGTACCAGGAGCGAATCATCATTTGTCATGAGAGGATTTGGGGATTGTTTTTTTTTTGTTTGGCATCAGCATCGCTACACTGGAATATGGTACCAGGAGCGAATCATCATTTGGGTTTGCTTATTAGGAAACGATGGCTTAAGAGACAGGTTTTAGGTCCCTATCGCCTAAGACTTTTCAACTTTGTGAGCCGTAAGGGTCTCACAAAGCATTTTCTCCCTACAGGTCGTAAGGATCCCGTAAGTGCATTTTCTCCTTGGGAGTCGTGGGGACTCCCAAGTGTGTTGCTCCTTTGTGAGTCGTAAGGATCTCACGCAGGAATTTTCTCCTCACAAAGTCGAGAGGACCCTGTGAGTGCATTTCATCTCTTTCTCACGAGTTTGCGCCCTTTCGGGTTTTCACAAACTCGCCGGCAGTCCTGCTGTTTTTACTCACGGAGCCCTTTCGGGTTTTCATCCGTGCCCATCTTGGTTGTAGAAATACCTTTTTTTTATTTTATTAATTTTATTTATTTTTTTTGGAGAGATTGAGATTGTTTTACGCCCGTGGATTGTATACGGTTTTGCAGGATGTATGATCCAGACCGTAGGGCCATAAAAAATTTTGGGACTTTGTTGGCGTCTGCATCGCTGCACTGGAATATGGTACCAGGAGCGACTCATCATTCGCCGTTGGGATATGGGATTTGGAATTTGGTTGGCGTCTGCATCGCTGCACTGGAATATGGTACCAGGAGCGACTCATCATTCGCCACTTGGGGTATGGGATTTGGAATTTGGTTGGCGTCTGCATCGCTGCACTGGAATATGGTATCAGGAGCGACTCATCATTCGCCACTTGGGGTATGGGATTAGGAATTTGGTTGGCGTCTGCATCGCTGCACTGGAATATGGTACCAGGAGCGACTCATCATTCGCCATTAGGAATTTGAGTTTTGGACGGCGTCTGCATCGCTGCACTGGAATATGGTACCAGGAGCGACTCATCATTCGCCATTTGGGGATTGGGGAGCGATGGCTTAGGAGACAGGTTTGGATCCCTATCACCTAAGGCTTTTCAATTTTGTGAGCCGTAAGGGTTTCGCAAAGCATTTTCTCCCTACGAGTCGTAAGGATCCCGCATGTAGGGTTCCTAGGCACTCTTGTGAAGGTTCATAAGGCATCAAACATTCCCGAATAAAAATTTAGACGTGCCGAACAACCCAAAGCCGGGATCTTTGCTAGATTATTAGGGTTAAACATGCAAGATGATAACTTTTATCTAAGTGTGAGGGATTACAACCTTTGTAGTCCGCTCCTTCGCTTCACAAGCTCCAAGTAGAAGTCCCTTTGCCACGATCCACGATCTCCCGGACTCATGAGAGGCTCCACGACTCGAACGATCCATGCTAGCTTGAAGTGTTCCAAATCTCCGATGATCTACGTCGAAGTTGCAAAGATTCAAGCTTTCTCACTCTAAAGAGATGAACACACTAATCTCATGGGCTAGATGAGATGATGATGAGAGAGTAGTATTTATGCTTTCTTTTTAAATCATTTTCTCATATTTATTCATCACATTAAAGAATTTCTAGTGAGCTTTTCAAGAGAGAAGAAGATGATAATGGAAAAAGATCATGATAAATCCTTTTGTGATGAATAGAAATAAAAGTATATGATTGATATATAAACCATGGTCAAGGATGAGTGGCTAATAATGTGTAGAGAAACAACTAGAGTTAGGGTTTGGTTTGGTTATGAATGTGTCATCAAAAAATATCTTAACCATGACAAAAGAAAATGCTTCTAGAAGGTGCATGAAGCATCTAACCCTAATCAAACCCTAACCTCATTTAATCATCCTTAAACATGTTTAACAATTAATCATATCATGTCACAATAATATATATCACATATATATTATATATTTGCAACAAAAGAAAATAATACAATTAACATATATCGCATATATATCAATGTATCATCCAGTGAGAAAATGAAATAATAAACCGAGCCAATATTAGATAATGTAATAATATATCATATATATATTATTATACATTAAATCATCGAATCAACACTTGATTCGATGATCCGGCTATATCGAATATTACCGACTAATATATCATGTACCGATTCATCGAATCAACACTTGATCCGATATCCCGGTTCATATTAAATATCGCGAGAATATAATACGGTATCTCATATCGCATTATTCTCGGTCCTGCACATATCACATATGTGCCTCTACTCCGTTTCGCCTGAGCCAAGAAACCTCTGTGTAGGACTCTAAAGAATCGTCAATACGCCGGTAGCAGGTGATGATCATATCAAACACCCACAAGCTGCAAGCGGTCAGCTAAACGTAACAGCCACCCAGGTATTGAGCGATCAGAAGATCAACAAGCTAGCCTGTGCGTTCTCCTGTGAATCCAATCAGTAACACTCCCGTACAGTCCGGTCTATTCGTCTGATATGTCGCATATCAAGTCTAGGGGTGGTATACGTCAGACCCCAGTAACCGATAAGTCGTGTCGATGTGTGGCTCATAACGGGTCGAGAAACTACTAGTAACACTTACCAGTAAATCTCTATATCAGCCCTGGCCAGGGACTTCCAGTTATAGCCAATCGAACACAGCACAACATCAACTCCCTATACCGGGAGAGACGAATCCCCTCCTATCGCTCATTGCCTCCATGTGATTCGGGACTGTACCCAAAAGCCACCGTTTTGCACGCCCTCTTGGACGTGGTAAGGTGGAAATCAAAGCACAGTGGGAATCACACAAGACTCTATGACGATCTCGGGTCTACAGACTACCCTGTACCAGTGTCACCGGAGAACTGCCATCTGACGTGTGGTATATCACCATCTGGGAGTTCTCGGCGAGTCCGTCCAGTGTACCCAGTCTCCACTGAGCACCCGTACACCATCTCTGATGTCAAACACCGATGGATGTGGGATCATCCATCGCCCATCATATGGGTCAAGATGCGTATACGCTAGTCTACTCTGGTGTATCGATGCCCTGTCTCGATATACCCTCGACTAGGAACAGTTATAGGATGTACTCATCGACTACCAAGGCCCCACTAGTATGATCTCATCATAGTCCCAGTAGTCGAGTACATATCCTAAGGGCTTTATCAACATGTGAGAGAAAAACAGTAAACCAATACAAGTCAACATGTTAAGATAAAGTGAAACCAAATAGCATACTATTATGACGAGCAAGAGAGTCATCTCTATATATATCCAAGCATCCATTATACATCATATGTACAACAATGGCTTCTAGGGCATATACATAACTAACAATCTCCCACTTGCACTAAGGCCAGCTGCTGTAGTATCTTATACCTAGCATCCCGAATAATCTCTCAAACTGTATCTGGGGAATAGCCTTCGTGAATGGATCCGCAGTGTTGTCCTTCGTATCTACTCTCCTGACCTCGATCTCCCGGCGATCAACTATCTCCCTGATCAGGTGATACGGCCTCAGAATATGTCTGGACTTTTGATGGGATCTGGGTTCCTTGGCCAATGCCACAGCTCCATTGTTATCGCAATACAGAGGTATTGGATGCTCAATGGATGGAACCACTCCAAGTTCAGTAATGAACTTCTTGATCCAGACAGCCTCTTTGGCAGCATCGTTGGCAGCGATGTATTCAGCCTCCATCGTCGAGTCTGCAACGGTATCCTGTTTGGAACTCTTCCAACATACCGCCCCTCCATTGAGGGTAAAGACAAATCCCGAGTGCGACTTAGAGTCGTCCTTATCACTTTGGAAGCTGGAATCGGTAAAGGACTCTACCTGGAGTTCTCCGTTACCATACACCAAGAACATCTCCTTAGTCCTTCGTAAGTACTTGAGAATGTTCTTCACAGCTGTCCAATGACTCTCTCCAGTATCGCATACATGATAGAGCCTACTGCCGGAGCATAGGGTATCCCTTGCATGCGAGCTCTCTCCAAATCAGTCTTGGGAGACATCTCTTTGGAGAGAGTGAGTCCAGAGATCGTGGGTTGGTTCCCACACTTGGATTCTTCCATACTAAACCTCTTTAGTATGGTGTCAATGTACCTGGATTGGGACAATCCCAGTATCCATTTAGATCTATCTCTATAGATCATGATTCCCAATATGCAGGAGGCATCACCTAGATCTTTCATCGAGAATCTCTGTGATAAGAAGAGCTTGACTGATTGCAGCAAATGAATATCATTTCCTATCAAGAGTATGTCATCCACGTACAATACGAGGAAGACAACCTTACCCTCTGCTACCTTCTTATAGATACAAGGTTCATCTATATTTTTGATGAAGTCAAACTCTTTGACTACAACATCAAAACAGATGTTCCAACTCCGCGATGCTTGCTTTAACCCATAAATGGATTTAAGCAGCTTGCACACCTTTCCGCTGCTCCCACTATCTACGAAGCCCTCTGGCTGAGTCATGTACACGCTCTCTTCTAAATCACCGTTTAGAAAGGCGGTCTTAACATCCATTTGCCAGATTTCGTAGTCATGGTATGCAGCAATGGCAAGTAAGATCCGGATGGACTTAAGCATAGCCACTGGAGAAAAGGTTTCGTCATAATCCACACCTGGTCGTTGACGAAAACCCTTTGCTACAAGTCTAGCTTTGAAAGTCTCAACTTTTCCATCTACACCAAATTTCTTTTTAAAGATCCACTTGCTCCCAATGGGTTTTACCCCTTCAGGAGCATTTTCCAAAGTCCATACTTTGTTGGTGTACATGGATTCCATCTCAGATCGCATTGCATCCAGCCATTTCACAGAGTCACCACTCGTGATGGCCTGCTCGAAACTAGTCGGGTCATCATCATCCATGATGCAATCCTCGCTTCCACCATCAATGAGAAAACCGTAGTATCTCTCAGGTGGATGAGAAACCCTACTAGATCGGCAGAGAGGCTGGGGTTCGTCGGGTACTACTGAATCCTCTAGTTCCACTAAATCTTCAGTTGTAGTTTGTGTTGCTGGAACCTCTTCCAGTTCTACCTCATCGCCACTAATTTCTTTTGCAAGAAATTCCTTTTCTAAAAAGGTGGCATGTTGAGCAACAAACACCTTTTGTTGTTCACTGTGGTAGAATAGATATCCATACGAATTGCTTGGATATCCTACAAACTTACAAAGAACTGATCGTGCCTCGAGTTTGTCCGGATTTTGCTTTTTAACATAGGCCGGACAACCCCATATATTAACTCTTTTAAGAGATGGTCTCTTTCCATTCCATATCTCATATGGAGTGGTAGGCACTGATTTAGTTGGAACTCTATTCAATAGGTATATGGCTGTCTCCAGCGCATACCCCCAAAAGGAAATAGGTAACTCAGCTGTACTCATCATAGAGCACACCATATCTAATAGGGTGCGATTCCTCCGCTCCGATACACTGTTGTGCTGTGGTGTATAAGGAGGAGTAAGCTGAGAGAGAATCCCATTCTCTTTTAAATAATCTAGGAACTCACTGCTTAAGTATTCACCTCCTCGATCAGATCGAAGAATCTTAATACTTTTGCCTGTTTGGTTCTCTACTTCGTGCTTATATTCTCTGAATTTCTCAAAAGCTTCAGACTTGTGTTTCATCAGAAACACATGTCCGTATCTAGAGAGATCGTCAGTGAATGTAATGAAGTAGGAAGAACCATTCTTGGCATGCGTAGACATGGGACCATATACATCACTATGTATTAGTCCTAAGAGTTCAGTAACTCTTTCTCCGTGTCCACTAAACGGAGCTTTGGTCATTTTTCCTTTGAGACATGAATGGCAAGTATCATAAGATGATAATTCGAACGGATTCAAATAACCATCCTTATGTAACTTAGCCAGTCGTGTCGCATTGATATGACCAAGTTTACAATGCCACAAGTAGGATTCGTTCATATCTGAACTTTTCCTCTTGTGTGTGTTTTGTATATTCAGGACTGTATTCTGATTCAGAATGAATATGCCATTATGTAACGAGCCTGATGCAATCAACTTTTGATCTAGAAATATGTTCATAACATTATTCTTTACTATAAAATTATATCCTTCTTTACTTAATAAAGAAACTGATATAATATTGCACATCATGTTCGGTATATAATAGCACTCATTTAGAATCAGTGTATTACAACTCGGTAATACAAGGTGATATTCGCCAACTGCTTTGGCTACAATACTTGCACCGTTCCCTACTTGAACGGAATGATCACCTTTTCCCAGTTCTCTACCTTTACGTAGCCCATGTAACAATTTACATATGTGGGATCCTGATCCGGTATCTAATACCCAGGACGTAGGATGAACTGAGAAACAGTTCTCAATAACTAACACACCCGAAGAAGATGCATCAACATGCATGTTCTTTTGGACGGCTTGAGAATCCAGATATTCTCCTGTTCCTGTTCAGTCTTATAACTCTTATAAGAAAGAACGGGTCCAACATTCCCTAGCTCAGTACAATAATTGGGTTCAGTCAATACATCCATATTATTATCTTGATTATGGCCTGACATGGTCGCTACCTGGAGAGAGAGAGAAGAAAACACTTTAGCGTATGCTCTTGCAAGATTAGATTGGTTATTATCTTATCTAATCAGGATGTCTCCCACTGTTTTTATCAAATCTTCCTTCAAACCCTAAAAGGTAAGATTAGCCGGGATTAATTACACCCTACAATTTCGTCAATCTTTCAGCCAGATCAGTGTCGGTACTTTGAGGGAGGTTCCCTGTGCTTTCGTACGGACCTAATTAAAGTAAACCCGTTTTCCCAGAGGCGTAACCCCGTTAACACTTTTCTAGACACCTACTTGATCGGCTAATTGTCTTGTGTAAAACTCTCCCAGGAGTAACTCTTACTCGCAGTGGGTATCGGATCCAACTATCTCATAGAAGGTATGCAATCTCATTGCAAATTTCAACACTTGAAATTCCCGATAATACTTTTACCCCTAGCAACTTATGACCTTGGCTAAGGTCAACAAATCATAAGCGCTAGTCAAGTTCAACCCGTCATTTCCTGATTTGAATTAAGCCCACCCGTACGACCCTTGGCTAAGGTCAACAAAGTCGCACGACTACCCTAACTCAATCACATCTCATGTTTTAGCAGATAAATACTAATTAGCTACCGTACACCACGCCTTGGCTAAGGTCAACAAACGCAGCACGAATACTTAACTAGTCTCTATCTGAAATGACGGAGGGCTACGCAGGTTTTTCAGAAAACCCTGAGCGTAATGAACTTGATATCATCGTAGAATCATGTAATTTTTGAAAAGGAGTGTTTTTGAGGCTTTTTCTTAGTTTCGCTAAAGGGGTCACTCCCGGTGAAGGGATCGTCGGCCCTTTCCTCATCGAATAAGGTGCAGGATATATCATATATACCACTGTGCAAAGCAAAACACTAAAAGTATTCAAAAGACAAACCGCGTTTTGTAGCATCTGCCAGTTTCGCTAAAGAGGTCACTCCCGGTGAAGGGATCTCGGCTCTTTCCCCATCGAATAAGGTGCACGATATATCATATATATCACTGTGCAAAGCAAAACTGTAGCTACCCTTTTTATAAAGTTTTGATTCTACAACATCTTTAGGTTTCTTTTCTTTTTATTAATCTCATTAATAAAATTCCATCAGCTTATGCTTCCTAAGCATCACAGAAGAAACGAAAGCAGTAATATATTTATATATCAGCATATATATATAGTATAAGCATTCGTCTCAGGCAATAATATGATCTCATCACAGAACATTGCAGCAGAAGAACATATATGAAATATTGGATATACTATGACGTTCGTGTTTTCAATACGAGCCTGTATAAAACATGGATTCCACGGTCGCGATGAATAGCCAAACCCATATCCCAAGACCCCTACGAGAGCGGCAAGTAACACTGCCAATTCTAGGGTTAGGAGACCCGGTCTCGACTCCTCGAGATGGCCTCCCACTGGACCCTAGAACCCGGTTACTTGTGCTCCCCTCCTTGGGTCTACCTAATGCGGAAAAGTAAATAATATACACTGGTGACATCAACCTCAACCTGGAAGTGCCCCAAATAAAAGAATATTACATTACAAATGAATTATACATGAATGAAAATAAAAACCCTCATCTCACATAAAACCCCCGGCTATTCAGAACACGACGATCCAATATAACATATCACAGCAACACATAATATCACATATCATCAACGTAAGTAAATATGCGCATCCCAATTGTCGTTGACATATAGCAACGAAACCGGCGATATCACATATTACACTTACGGTCACAGAAAAGAAAGTGTAAAACTACAACATTTGGAATCCACAATCTCTTTAGACATCGTAAATCTGAAATATCACATACTTCGCATTTCATGCCTAACTCTATGAATTCCACATATTGTATCACATTCCAGATAAATAGACAGTATTAAACTTTCCGAACAGATAATCAAATACCCAAAATTTCCTAAATTGCTCAACACTTGAGCGGAGTTCAAATAATCCCAGAATATGTCACAGTATCGGTGATCCAGCCGTAGAAGGGTCAAGCCAACGCCTCACATGTGGCACGCCGTACTGCCCCAAACCCGAAGGTTCAAAAGGCAGTTCAAGACGGTCACATAATCGAGTTAAGGTTTGTTGTCTTCTAGAGGGTCCACCGCTTAACTTGTACAATTTTTTCGAAAGATTTAAACCCGATAAAAATTCAACACTTGAAAGTTTTACGTGCCGGGAAAAAGTGAGTTAATGATATCCGTTCGAACTTTTTTAACAATTTCTAAATATCTGGAAAGAAATACGAATTTAAATATTCCGATCGAATCTACTATTACAAAACAAACCCCAGAAGTCTTAACACTTAAAACAGTTTAAAAATACCCAGAAGCATCAACAAGAAACTACAGATAATACCATGAAGCCACGTGTCACAATTCCACAAAACGGCCGCGGAACCGCCGTGGGAAGCATGTTTCCGCCGCGGTTCCGCCGCGTTTTGGTGGAGTTGGGGGCCCGTATTTCATGGTAATTCTTAGAATTCCCTGCTGATTTTTTTACATATTTTTAATTCAGAAAAATCCCAAATTTTGAAAAATTTCCAGAGAGGGGGTTATTTTCGTCGGTTCGGGTTCGATCGGAGTTTTAACTTCGTAAACACATCGCCTAATGCTCTAGCTAGGCTCTGATACCACTGTAGGGTTCCTAGGCACTCTTGTGAAGGTTCATAAGGCATCAAACATTCCCGGATAAAAATTTAGACGTGCCGAACAACCCAAAGCCGGGATCTTTGCTAGATTATTAGGGTTAAACATGCAAGATGATAACTTTTATCTAAGTGTGAGGGATTACAACCTTTGTAGTCCGCTCCTTCGCTTCACAAGCTCCAAGTAGAAGTCCCTTTGCCGCGATCCACGATCTCCCGGACTCATGAGAGGCTCCACGACTCGAACGATCCATGCTAGCTTGAAGTGTTCCAAATCTCCGATGATCTACGTCGAAGTTGCAAAGATTCAAGCTTTCTCACTCTAAAGAGATGAACACACTAATCTCATGGGCTAGATGAGATGAGGATGAGAGAGTAGTATTTATGCTTTCTTTTTAAATCATTTTCTCATATTTATTCATCACATTAAAGAATTTCTAGTGAGTTTTTCAAGAGAGAAGAAGATGATAATGGAAAAAGATCATGATAAATCCTTTTGTGATGAATAGAAATAAAAGTATATGATTGATATATAAACCATGGTCAAGGATGAGTGGCTAATAATGTGTAGAGAAACAACTAGAGTTAGGGTTTGGTTTGGTTAGGAATGTGTCATCAAAAAATATCTTAACCATGACAAAAGAAAATGCTTCTAGAAGGTGCATGAAGCATCTAACCCTAATCAAACCCTAAGCTCATTTAATCATCCTTAAACATGTTTAACAATTAATCATATCATGTCACAATAATATATATCACATATATATTATATATTTGCAACAAAAGAAAATAATACAATTAACATATATCGCATATATATCAATGTATCATCCAGTGAGAAAATGAAATAATAAAGCGAGCAAATATTAGATAATGTAATAATATATCATATATATATTATTATACATTAAATCATCGAATCAACACTTGATTCGACGATCCGGCTATATCGAATATTACCGACTAATATATCATGTACCGATTCATCGAATCAACACTTGATCCGATGTCCCGGTTCATATCTAAATATCGCGAGAATATAATACGGTATCTCATATCGCATTATTCTCGGTCCTGCACATATTACATATGTGCCTCTACTCCGTTTCGCCTGAGCCAAGAAACCTCTGTGTAGGACTCTAAAGAATCGTCAATACGCCGGTAGCAGGTGATGATCATATCAAACACCCACAAGCTGCAAGCGGTCAGCTAAACGTAACAGCCACCCAGGTATTGAGCGATCAGAAGATCAACAAGCTAGCCTGTGCGTTCTCCTGTGAATCCAATCAGTAACACTCCCGTACAGTCCGGTCTGTTCGTCTGATATGTCGCATATCAAGTCTACGGGTGGTATACGTCAGACCCCAGTAACCGATAAGTCGTGTCGATGTGTGGCTCATAACGGGTCGAGAAACTACTAGTAACACTTACCAGTAAATCTCTATATCGGCCCTGGCCAGGGACTTCCAGTTATAGCCAATCGAACACAGCACAACATCAACTCCCTATACCGGGAGAGACGAATCCCCTCCTATCGCTCATTGCCTCCATGTGATTCGGGACTGTACCCAAAAGCCACCGTTTTGCACGCCCTCTTGGACGTGGTAAGGTGGAAATCAAAGCACAGTGGGAATCACACAAGACTCTATGACGATCTCGGGTCTACAGACTATCCTGTACCAGTGTCACCGGAGAACTGCCATCTGACGTGTGGTATATCACCATCTGGGAGTTCTCGACGAGTCCGTCCAGTGTACCCTGTCTCCACTGAGCACCCGTACACCATCTCTGATGTCAAACACCGATGGATGTGGGATCATCCATCGCCCATCATATGGGTCAAGATGCGTATACGCTAGTTTACTCTGGTGTATCGATGCCCTGTCTCGATATACCCTCGACTAGGAACAGTTATAGGATGTACTCATCGACTACCAAGGCCCCACTAGTATGATCTCATCATAGTCCCAGTAGTCGAGTACATATCCTAAGGGCTTTATCAACATGTGAGAGAAAAACAGTAAACCAATACAAGTCAACATGTTAAGATAAAGTGAAACCAAATAGCATACTATCATGACGAGCAAGAGAGTCATCTCTATATATATCCAAGCATCCATTATACATCATATGTACAACAATGGCCTCTAGGGCATATACATAACTAACACCGCAGGTGTATTTTCTCCTTAGGAGTCGTGAGGACTCCTAAGTGTGTTTTTCCTTTGTGAGTCGTAAGGATCCCACAAAGATTTGTTCTCCTTATGTATCGCGAGGACACATGAGCGGGTCTTCTCAATGGAGCATAATTCCAAAGGCGGAGACCAGCCACGTAACTGGTAATTACGGTGGGGTATGGGGGTGATGAGAATTATTTGAGCCCGTGGATTGTATACGGTAGTCAATTTTAGGACTAACCGTAGGGCTGGGAGAATTTTGAAAAATTGAATTTTGGTTGGCGTCTGCATCGCTACACTGGAATATGATACCAGGAGCGACTCATCATTCGCCGTTGTTTTGTTTGTTTTTTGTTTTGTTTTTGTTTTACCGCGATTGCTCTATCATTCAGGTTTTCTTATCGCGAAGGTCGCGATTGCACTATCATTTCGGCTATTTATTCGCGGTTGCCCAATCATTTTGGCTTTATTTTCATCTTTATTTTACTCGCTGATTTTTATTGCGAGTTGCCCTATCATTTCGGCTTTTCTTTATTTTTTTTTATTTACACATTTTTTGTTTATTTACATATATATATTTTTACATTCCCAGTTTAATGACTTAGAGATCGATTATTCCCAGTTTAATGACGTGGTGGTCGATTGTTTTCAGAGAAAGGCAGATGTCTGAGAGAATCGGTTTCACGAAGAACTTCGGTCTCCATTTGTATGAAATTGGCGGTTGCAGCTTGACTGTTTGTTAACACGCCTTTGGACAGTTCTATCTCTCCTGCCTTGTATTGCTTTTCGACCCAATCTTTGAAGACGAAGCAGTCCTCAATGGCATGACTTATCACTCTGTGATAGGAGCAGTATTTGGGGTCGTCGGTCCTATTTGCTTCCTGCGGTCATTTTGACTCTGGCAGTTGTAGACCGTTCTTCAGGGCGTCTTTGAATATTTTACGGATTTTGTCCCTTCTGAAGGAATAGACCTTATCCAGCTTCTCTTTCAGTGGAGATTCTCCTTCCTCTCCGAACATTGGCTTCCGAGGCTGGTTGGCGCTAGGTCCGCTCATCCCTTGCTTATTTCGGTTAGCTGAAGTGTTGAAAGATTCAGAATCATCGGAGTTTCCGCCTTTGCGATTATCGTCCTTCCGGTTTCTCCAGGACCTATTGTTATTTTGAGAATCCGAGGAGGACTCCTGTTTTGAGCGCTCCAGCATCTAGACTTTCATGGTCAGCTCTTGGAATGTTTTGAGACCCGTGGTGCATAAAAACGGGGCCATCTAATTGTTGAGATTTCCGACGAGGAGACTGACAGATTGGTCCTGCTCTATCGGCGGTTCGCATTTGATGGAGAGATTGCGCCATCGGGTTATAAAATCCGTGCTGCTTTCGTCGCTCTTGGGCTTGGTCCTTACGAGCTCGGCAATGGTAATCTTATCGCTGACGCTCATGAACCTCTGCCGAAACAGAGACTCTATTTAGACAAAAGTTGTGACGGAGCCATCCGGTATGCTCGCGTACCAGTCGAAAGCAACATCGGTCAAGCTATTAACGAACTGGCGGAGGAGAAGCACATCATTACCCCCAGTATTCCCGCATGAGGCTTTGAAATGGGCGATATGCTGATTCGCATTTCCCGTCCCATCGAATCTTCCGAATTTGGGGATGACATAGCCGCTAGGAAATTCTACCAGATCATACTGAGCAGGATATGGTCTCCCACTACTGCTGATATCTTTTTGCGCTTCGGCTTCGGCCACCAATATTTTGACTTTGCTGGCAACCAAATCCATGATTTGATCTTGAGTTAGCAGGCTACTGTCGTCGGTAGCCAAGACATTTCCCGAGATAGGATGCGACTGGTTTTCATGTAGTTCGCCCACTTTTGGATTTGAGGGAATAGGCGTCGGCTGCTTTGGGACACCATTTCCCGGTTCACGAGCAGAGCCCTCCGCTTGATTGGGCGGCTGAGAGGCAAGTTGGGCCGTAAGCCGTAAGACGACATTTGTCAAGTCGTCGATCTTTGAGTAGAGCTTGGCCATCTCCTTGTCTTTGCTTCTGAGCTGTTTTCGGAGCTCTTGGAGAAGTTGCTGCTCCGCATTCTTAGGCTGGAAAGTCGGCTCATCTTCGCTTTCCGAGCCCGACTCCTCATGGACCGAAGGGTCTTTCCGCCTATCATCCTCATCGAGAAGGTTTTCATCACCCAGCGGGGCGGCTGTTCTTGGAAAGCGGCAACCACATTCAAGACAGATGGGATTTGAGATGTGGTGGCCCCGTCCTTGCTCTTGCTGCGCGTGCCCACTATGTAGACAGTGTGGACCACATACCCAGCCATCTCCCCATCTTCGTCGGGGTAACCCTGTTCTTCGAACCTCATGAGGTTCAGCCTAGCAGGAGCTCTAGCCCTTTTGTTGGCTCTATATCTGAGCCTTTTCTGCCTTAACTTTTCAATTTTAAGGGCTCGGCGGGCATCGCTTTCCTGGGAAGCCACCGTGAGTCGATTAGCGGGGAGCTTAGAGAAAACACCCGATCGAGCATTTGTCAGGGGCACCGCCGGAGCTTGCTCGAGAGGCCCTGTTGCTTTGTTGGTGTTGATGGCCTTACCCCCAGCTGGGGCCAGAGAGAGTCGTTTAAACACCGATTTGCGTTTGAGTTGGGGCGCCTTCGGGACCACCACATTTGGCCTCTTGCCTTTCGAGACCGGTTTGTCTGTCACCGGGGCTTGAGGAGATGGGATGACGCCAACTGGCATGAACATAATAGAGCCAAATGGTAGCAGCGGCTCCTCCCATTGTCGCCCGAGACTGGCCGGAAGGACTGTCCTGGAGTCTATCTTCATCTTGTAGGAGATGGGAGCTGAGTTCATCTTGGAAGACATTGTTGAAAGGTGATTGCTTGAAAACCTGCATGAAAAAGCATTATTTCAGTATAAATATAAGTATGTATATTGACTGAGTTCGCATGAATGCTTAACCCGAAATATGGGAGGAGAGATTGGTCCCACCGGGCGTGCCAGAATCTGTAGGGTGTTTTTCGTCACCCCATTGAGATGGGAATACGCGCGCGCTTGTCAGGCGTATACTACAGATTCCCCCTGCCTAGGGTAGGCCGGGGTTTATTGATTGTGGGGATCCAAATCTCCGGCAGCCGCGGACTAAGCTGCCGTTAATTACCCCTCTCCTTTGGGGCGAGGGAACCTCCGTTTAACGGGTTAAAATGGTCATGCGAACTCAATATGCAGTGTACGTGTGTTGTGTTTTGAAAGGGGGGTTTGGATATATCGGGAGCCACGCAGAGTTTTTACGGGGGTCTCGCTACCCGGATAGCGGGCTGGGGGTCAAGGAGGCTAGCAGCCCCCTTGCGGGGTGCGGGGCAGCGCCCCGTTAGAAATTTTTTTCTAACAGGGACAGTGTCGCGGAGTATGTGTGTGTGTAAATATGTATACATATGTGTATATATATATATATATGTATATATGTATATATATATAAAAGAAAGAGGGGGAAAAGGCATCCAAAGGATGCATGGGGCCAGCGCCTTGAGCGCTGTGCGCTCAGGAGCAAGCGCGCCACGTGTCGGCACGTGGGCGTTTTGCGCTGGAGCGCAGTGCGCTCGAGCGCAAGCGCGCCACATGTCGGCACGTGGACGCTTTGCGCTCGAGCACAGTGCGCCTGAGCGCAAGTGCGCCATGTGTCGGCATGTGGGCGCTTTGCGCTCGAGCGCAGTGTGCCTGAGCGCAAGTGCGCCACGTGTCGGTACGTGGGCGCTTTGCGCTCGAGCGCAGTGCGCCTGAGCGCAAGCGCGCCATGTGTCGGCACGTGGGCGTTTTGCGCTCGAGCGCTGGGCGCTGGCGAGACAAAGGGACTTTTAGTCCCAGAACCAGAATCTATGCTTCAGAAAGGAAATATTTATTATATATATATATATATATATCTATGTAAATATATGGAGTTAAACTCCTAAAATGTTTTGGTTGATGAAAGGGGTTCTTCCTCTTCCTCCTCTGTTGGCTGGATCTTGATGATCAAGAGATGCGAGATCTAAAAATCTCTCCTTTCTGAGATCTAATCGTAGATCCAAGTTCCCCTTTGTGGGTTTTATGGTGGAAGACTTCTTAGTTTTTGAAAAGAAAGAGTAAAACTCTTGATTTAATTCAAAAGAAATGAGAAGGTTTAGAATCTTGGAGAAGGAGCAGGAAGCACCAAAGATCTCAGATCTAAAATTTTTTTGTGGAGAGAATGAAAAAAGTCCCCTTTATTCATCATCATGTTGCCTTTTATAGGCTTACATATTTACATATAGCCCCCTGGGCTTCACAAAAATGGCATTTTGCCTATCACATGGCTCATGTGCCATTTCATTTTTGCACATGAGCTATGGGCTTACAAAATATTGGCTTTATGCCCATTTTGCATACATTCATGTATAAAAAATTACATAAAAATTATTTATTACATCATTTTGTTGTTGGCATAGGGAGGCTGGCCGCGGGCTCGACTTGGGCATGGGCCAGCTTGACCTGGGCTTCGGCCCACCTAGCTTGGGGGTTGACCTTGACTTTGACTCGGTCAACCGGGGTGTAAATTTTTACCCTAACAATCTCACGTCGGCGAGAAAATTCGCAACGCGCGCACGGTACACGGAATGAGTCCAAACAACGCACGATGGGATCACACGGATCAGAGATGTCTGCTGGGTCGTCGTGATCGTTGCCGGCACGGTCGGATTCCGGCAATCAAGAAACACAGTGAAAAACCACCAAGGGAAATTGTATGGAAAGAAATGAGAAACATGTAAGGAGAATAGAGAAGTTGAGAAGAGGAGGCTTACCCACTGGATTTTCAGAGGGGCGATGGCGTCGACGGTGATGGTCGGCGAAGCTCCGGCGAGGGTGCAGGGTGCTCGGGTGATGAGTCGCAGCTGCTGTGGGGTGTGCAGGGTTAAACAGAAGAAGAGAAAGATGAAGGAGAAGAAGAGAAAGAAGATGAGGAGGAGAGGAGAGTGGGGTGAGATCGGGGTGGTGATCGGCGGCGAGTTGAGTCGAGGAGTTAGGGTTTAGGTTACTGGGTTTAGATGAAAGGTTTCTGGGTTTGGAGGGAAGCAGAGGAGAGGAAGGAGATGAGGTCAAGGAAGGAGACGGTGATGAGGGATGAGGAGCGAGGTCGAGGGAGGAGGAGGCAGAGGAGTAAGGGTTAGGGTTTACTCTGGTGGGCTCGTGGCGAGGAGTTGCATGGGATTTTAAAAGAACACAAGAAGAAGAAGGAGATGTAGAAGGAAGGTGACGGGATCCACGCGGCGGTGACGCGACTCGAGGAGTGCACAGTATTCGCGAGAGGTGAGAGAGAGAGCGCGCGAGAGGAAAGAGAAAGAGAAGAGAGAGAGAGCTCGT
This sequence comes from Agapanthus africanus, assembly GCA_030015575.1. Taxonomy (NCBI): domain Eukaryota; kingdom Viridiplantae; phylum Streptophyta; class Magnoliopsida; order Asparagales; family Amaryllidaceae; genus Agapanthus; species Agapanthus africanus. The sequence goes on from CM057343.1 coordinate 642,600,841, forward strand.
AGGGAAGAAAGAGAAGGAGAAAGGGAAAGAGAGAGGGATTTGTGGGGCCCAGGGGAAATAGAAAGATGATTCTGATTGGTTGAATAAAAGAGAGAGAGAAATTCAGTGGTGGGGCCCAAGCGCAAAAGCAAAACCTCATTGGCTCGTGGGAAAAAGATATGGGAAAAATTTAAGAAAGATTTTATCGTGTTAACCAATATTTTCTGTTAGCTGTAAACAAATCTTTCAGCTCTTAAAAATATTAAAAGAATTTTAAAAATATTTAAAATAATTAGAATTTGGCGGGATATAAAATAATTCAGAAATGCGTCCGGGTCGGGTCCAAAATTTTGGATTTGAAATATGAAAATTATTAGCAAGTTCCAAAAATTAAAATGAAGGATTATGTAACAGAAAAGCATACCCCCAAGAATGGACGCACGTACGTGCGCGCAGCCATCCAACACGTCCGTTTCACTGAACGGGACGAGAACACGATGCAAGGACGCTACCACAGGGTTAGGGGTATCATGCAGGCCATGTCATGTATTTTTTAAAATTATTTTAAGTAACTTAAATTGCAATATGCAAAATATGTAATGTTAGGGTAATTTATAACTAGGAAACAACAAGCTCAAGTAAGCGGGTTGAATATAAACTAAACTGCCATTTGCAACCAAACAGGGTAAATGAAATAAACATCACAAACAACACATACGACAACAAAAATTGGTATAATTGAACTCAGTTGTTACAACTTATATTGCTTAGGATTCCATGCAGAACTGACCCTGCATGGTTATGTAGGTTTCCACGCAGAACTGATCTGCATGGCCCACCAATAAAACCTGTCACACCCTGCTTTCCAGTGTACGGGGAAGAGAACGTGACAGGGACACGACGTATTTACTCAGAAGTAAACACGTTAAGCATAAATAAGCAATATAAAAGTAAAGCATAAGAATGACAAGAGATGTAATGAACCAACAACTTTTTTTAATTTATATTCATTCTTTATATACACTGGAAAGTAAAATACAATAATGGAAAGCAATATCTAAACAATGGCAAATGAATTGAAAGTAAAGTAAGTACAAGTGAACTAAAACTCTGAATTCTCAGTAAAGTGCTCCAAATCGTCCTGGCTGGGCTCGATCTCCCGAGAGTCGGGTTCTCATGACAACATTCCAAAGAAAGAAGAGACAGGAATGTCGTCAGCGAACAATCGCTCGGTAGGTCCCAAAAGAGAAATAGATCAAGTAAAAGGAATGGATCTGGTAATTTATCTGTTTTTGTTATACTAACGTAATTGTTTATAGCTTGGTACATAATGCATCAGTGTATACAAAAAGAGTCCAACTATCCGTGGACTAAAGTATACGGAGCATAAGGACCCGTCAAGCTACGGGACAACGGCACGGATATTTAGGTTAGGTGTATTATGGTGACCGTCTCATACCACTTCTAATACATTCTGTACCAATCTACCCCGTTAAAACCCCGTAATGCATATTGTATTGATTGTAATGATTTGTTGTATATGACTTTCCGAAACCATGGTATAAGTTGTTCATATACACGGATCGTATGTAAACGGATAGTCATATAGTCAAGTTCAAATATATCCATAGTTCGGTCCAGTCGATTCATGTTGCATGTTCATGTTCAAGTGTTCATGCTTGATACATTGGATTCATGTTGAAATGGAGTAATAGTTGGAATCATGTTTTGATTGTATCCATATTAGACTGAGACTCAGATTGAGTCAGACACTTTAAATAGATTTGAGTCTTGAATTAGGTTTAGGAGTTATCGGTAACTGTTGCACATGGACGACAGGATTTATGACTTTTTCCAAGCCAATTACTATTGATAACCCCGTTTTAGTTTTCTATCTTAAATAGGTAAGCACCCACTTTCTTCAGCTCCATGAGGTTCAAGAGAATTGGTCCCGCTTAAACCTATATTTACTATGGTTCTTAATGTAAATTAATATAACTTGAGGAGTTTTATGAAAAATAGTTTTAGTATAATTTCAAAATAAATCTCAAGTATTTATTTATTGAATTTAGGGTTTTCATGGATGTAACTTTTAAAAGTGAGGTATTTTAGTGAATAAATACCTAGTTGAATAGTTCAAGGTATTTTTGTGTAAATTTTACTTGTATGGATTCTTGATGGTGTTTTCATGGAAATGTGATTCTTTTCTTTTGTTTAGAAAAACATGGAATCTATTATATATTTAAAATAGATGGATTGATAATATTTATATATAATTATTAAAAATAAAATTTATTTATTAAATAGAAATCACGTTTTTCTTAAAAATTGCATTAAAAATTCTATCGAGATCGTATGCTCCGTGAGGAGGTCTGCATCTCGCTTTACTGGTTCGATGGATGTGCGATATCCCGCACCAACCGAATCGGATTCCCCAAAATGGGTTGTAGGGGCATAATTTCAAGGAATTTAAATAATACAATTTAAAGAATACGGTTTTTAATAGTTTATGGTATTTTAATGTAAAAGTCGTATTTGTCCCAAAAATATTGGTAAAAGGAAATCGTGCTATGTCATGATGAGTGTTGTGAGAGGTAGGTCATTACCTCGTGAGATTTTCTAAAGGTAATATAATGAAGAATGATTAAACGATGTCATATGTAATTTCATGGTATTTAAGCGTAAAAGTATGATAAGAGTTGTTTTACTTGGAGTTTTGAAATGAAACCTGTATATAATTATTGTTTACTGTTTAACAAACAAAGTATAATGATTTAGATAATTAGTTATTAAGAAAAGTAGTTATTTTAAAAAGTTTTAGAAATGAATGTCGGTATAACTCCACCTACCGACATCATTGAAAGGAAAAAGTTTTGAGATGTGAAAAGGAGAGAAGAGAAGGAACTTACAAGTTTAGGGTTTAGAGGAGAGATTGATGAAAGAATTGGGAGCTTCGTGGAGTCACGGGGACACCGGAATCGTCTCGAATCATCGCCGGAACTTGACCTAGTGCTAACTCCACTTGTACTCTTCTTTGTCTTGGAAAATTTTGAGTATTTTTGCCAATAGATTTTAGAATGAAGAGGGCTAGGGTGTGGGGTTGTATTTATAGGGTAGAATTAGTGTTTGAGAATTGAAAAGAGAATTAAAGATGCATTAAAATAGGATTAAAGAGATGAATTTAATCTCTCTGTTAATTTACAGAGAAATCAAACAGAGGAGGAGTAGTGGGGGTAGGCCAAACGACCAGCGTGAAAAACATGGGGGCATTACCCACGGTTTAGCCCGGCGCCGCCGGCCCAATTCATCATCTCGCCGGCCATCAAGTGGAGGTGGGGATCTGGATCGATGCCACGTGTCCTAGTCTGTATAAATCCCCTTTGCACATGTTTATTTAATCCGACTTTTCAGTTTTACATTATTGCACGTGTAAACTTTTGGGCTTCCAAAAAGTTTAAAGAAAAATCAGAAAAAATATATGTGGCTGATGGGATTTGAACACAGGGGTTATGTCACAGCAGTGCAAGTCTTTACCAATGAGCTACAAGTGCTTCCTTGCTGTTCTTAAACAATTTTAATTTGTAACTTGTGCTCAGGCTTGAAACCCTATTCTGTACATTAATTTGAAAATTTTTGTACAATGAAATTGGAGTCATTACATAACGGCTACCCAGGTATGAGCAAGATAAAGGTGGGTCGACGAGCGAACTCATCCGGACCCAACAAAGTCTATAGGTGACAGTCACCGTATAGTCCGGTCTCTTCGTCAAGGAGTATCACATACCAGGTCTGGAGAGTGGAATATGTCAGACCCTCAATAACCCGATAAGTCGTGCTGACAGAGGACTAATAACCAAAGAAATACAACTGGTAACACTTACCAGTTTATCTCTACTGCCATGGCCACGGATTTCTGGCTATAGTTGTGTCATGCACAATGCGATATCATCTCCTAATACCGGGAGTGGCGAATTCTTTCGACCGCTCACTGCCTCCATGTGATTCGGTACTTTACCCAAATAAAACCTGTTTGTACGACTCAGTAGAGCCGCGGTAGGATAGTAATCAAAGTATAGTGGGAACACACAGAGACACTATGGCGATTTTAGGTCTAAGGACTACCCTGTACTCATGTCACTAGAGAACTGCTATCTGACATTGGTACAATACCATCTAGGAGTTCTCGGTGAATCCGTACAGCGTAACTTATCCAATGAGCACCTATATACAATTATCGATGTCAAACACCAATGGCTATGGGAACAGCCATCGCCCCGTACAGGGTCATGAAACGTATACACTAGTCTAAGCTGGAGTACCAATACCCTGTCTCGATTCTCCTACGACTAGGGTCATTTGAGGATGTGCTTATAAACTGCCATGTCCCACCAGTATGATCCTTATCATAATCCTGGTAGTCAAGTAAGGATCCTATGGGCTTTATCTCATGTATTTGCAATACGTGAAAACTAGTATCTTGTATTAATATGACAGATAAAGACAAACCAGATAGCACACTATCATCTCAAGTAAGACTGTTCTTGGTATAGGCCCTTCTCGAATTCAGTAATTGCATTCCCGCAACTACGATAATTGCCTTGAGGGCACCAATATCCAACATGTAATGCTATGGTAAACAAATAAGCTAGATTATCAATTGAACGAATTTGTTGAGCTTTAATTTTGCCTTTTTCTTAAATATCATGCGTAAAAAAGAACTTTGGTGAAATATACTTCGTTCTATCTCCTTTGATAAATCCACTCTTCAGCTGGGCAATGCAAGCTGCATTATCTTCATATAGTGTTGTTGGAATTTCTTTATATGAACGTAGACCATAAATTTCTTGGATATGTTGGGTCATCGATCTTAACCAAATGCATTCCCTACTTGCCTCATGAATTGCTAATATCTCTGCATGATTTAAAAAAGCAACAACTAAAGTTTGTTTCATGGAGCGCTATGGTATAGCTGTATCACCATACGTGAATAGATATGTGTTTGAGATCGAGTTTTGTCCGGGTCAGATAAATATCCTGCATCTGCATAACCAGTTAGTTGAGATATCGACACATTCGAATAAAACAAACCCATATCAATCGTTTCTTAGAGATACCGAAATATATGCTTAATTCCATTCTAGTGCCTTCGGGCTGGATAAGAACTATATCTTGCTAATAAATTAATAGCAAACGCTATATCAGGCTGTGTATTGTTAGCAAGATACATTAGTGCTCCTATTGCACTAAGGTACGGTACTTCAAGACCGAATAATTCTTCATTATCCTCTCAAGGCCGGAAGGGGTCTTTACTCACATCAAGTGATCAAACAACCATTAGGGTACTCAATGTATGTGCTCTATCCATGTAGAATCGTTTTAAGATTTTTTCTGTATAAGTTGATTGATGAATAAAAATTTCATCAGCTAAATGCTTGATTTGTAAGTCAAGGCAGAACTTTTTTTTCTAAGGTATTTCATCTCAAATTCTTTCTTTAAGTAATCGACTGCCTTTGGAATCTCTTCAGGTGTTGCAATAACATTCAAATCATCAACATATATGGCAATTATGGCAAATTCAAACAAAGATTTCTTTATAAAATTACATGGTCAAATTTCGTCATTTATATAACCTTCTTTTAATAAATATTCATTAAGGCAATTATACCACATACGCCCAGATTGTTTTAATCCATATACGGATTTGTATAATTTGATCGAACAAATATCCAAGGATATTGAACCACATGCTTCTGGCATCTTAAAACCTTCGGGGATTTTCATATAAATATCACTATCAAAGGATCCATAAAAGTAAGTTATAGCTACATCCATCAGACGCATATCAAGTTTTTCTTGTACTGCCAGACTGATAAGATATCGAATTGCAATAGCATTCACCATAGGAGAATATGTTTCTTTAAAGTCAATACCAGGTCTTTGGGAAAAACCTTGTGCTACAAGTCGAGCTTTGCATCTAACAACTTCATTTTTCTTATTTCGTTTTCGTACAAATACTCATTTGTACCCCATTGGCTTTACACCTTCAGGTGTTCGGACTACAGGTCCAAAACCCTCACGTTTTGCAAGTGAGTTTAATTCTTCTCGTATTGCGTCTTTCCATTTTGGACAATCATTTCTTTGTCGACATTTATCGACTGATCTTGGTTCAAGATCTTCACTTTCTTCCATAATATCTGGCACTATATTATAAACAAAACTATCATCGATGATTATTTCTTTTCGATTCCATTTTATTCCAGTAAAGACATAATTTATTGAGATCCCTTCATTTTCATTATCTTCGTTATTACTAGATACCTGAATCTCTTCTAGGGTTTTATCATCAATTATTTCTTGAGTCTCTTCATGAGTATCTGCCTCCTCAATCCGGGAATTTTGATTATTTGCTCCTTTTCTCTTTCGAGTATTTTTATCTTTGGAACTGACTGGTCTACCATGCTTTAGACATGTCGTATACTCATTTGCTGCAATATTCAGCGTCCCCTTCTGGGACATCAATTCTAACTGGAGCATTAACAGCAGTAATATGTGATTTGATTACTTTATTTAGGCCAGTAAAGACATCTGGCAGCTGAGTTGCTATAGATTGCAATTATACTATCTTTTGAAGTTCTAGTTCACATTGTCTTGTGCGAGTATCAAATTTAGATAAAGATAACACATTTCATATAATTTCTTTTTCCTTCTTATTTTCTCCCTCTAATGCTGGGAAATTTTTTCCATTAAAATGACAGTCAGCAAACCGTGCCGTAAATACATCTCCTATCAATGGTTCAAGTTATCTAATTATGGAGAGGGGCTCAAAACCAACATATATTCTTTGCTTGCTTTGAGGACCTATCTTAGTTCGCTGTAGTGGAGCGATTAGAACATATACCGCACATCCAAAGATTCTTAAATGGAAAATATTTGGCTCCTGACCAAAAGCCAATTGTAAATGGAAGAACTTATGATAACTTGTTGGTTTGATGAGTACAAGTGTCGCTGCATGCAGAATAACATGCCCTCATATAGAAATTGGGGGTTTTGTTCTCATAATTAATTGTCTAGTTATAAATTGGAGGCGTTTAATAAATGATTCAGCTAAACCATTTTGTGTATGAACATGAGCAACAGGATGTTCAACAACTATCCCAATTGACATACAGTAATCGTTAAATACTTGGGATGTAAATTCATCAGCATTATCAAGACGGATTCTCTTAATTGCATATTCTGGAAATTATGCTCGCAATCTAATTATTTGAGTAAGTAATCTTGCAAAGGAAACGTTGCGAGTTGATAATAAACACACATGTGGCCATCATATAGATGCATCTATTAAAACAATGAAATATTTAAATGATCCACATGATGGGTGAATAGGCCCACATATATCACCATGAATTCGTTCCAAGAATGCAGCAGATTCAATTCCAACTTTAGATGGTGATGATTTAATGATTAATTTATCCCGAGAACAGGCAGCACATGAAAGTTCATTACATTGAAAAATCTTCTAGTTCTTCAATAGGTGCCCCGTGTGAATTCTCAATGATTTTTCGCATCATTGTTGATCCGGAATATCTCAGTTGATCATGCCAAATAATAAAAGTATTTGGATCAATAAACTTTTGGTTTACTATAGCATGGATTTCAATTGTATTAATATTTGTATAGTACAAGCCAGAAGAGAATGTTGATAGTTTTTCAAGTACGCATTTCTAACCTGAGGCAAAAGATATAATATATAGATATTCATTGTTTTTATAGTCTCAATGTGGTATCCGTGAAGACGAATATCTTTAAAACTTAACAAGTTTCTTTGAGACTTACTTGAGAATAATGCGTTATTAATAATAAACTTTGTTCCTCTAGGTAATAATATATTTGCTCTTTCAGATCCTTTGATTAGTTTTGTACTACTGAATATTGTGTTAACATTGGCTTCAACCATTATTATATCATATCTTTAAGTATCGTGTGCGTTGTTGCACTATTTACGAGACATACAACTTCATCATTGAACTTGGATCCGATTAAAGATTTGGAAATATCCATATTCTTTGTTAAAACAAAACAAAATATTGTAAAAAAATCTGCAAATTTAGGGGAGGAAAGGAAGATTGCATATGAGCCTAAAAAGACAAATGCTTAAAAAGAAATATAAAACCGCTAAAGGAGAATTTTAGTTATTTGGGATAATCCCATCATTGTTTAAATTTTCAGTTCTCGCTTATAGATCTTCAAGAAAGTCCGCTACATCAAAATGTGCCATACCAATAGATCCAATGTCGAAACCATCAATTTGGAAGGCAGGTTTTGCCTCTACAATTTTTTTCTTTCCTATTCACTGATGCTTGATAAAGTTCAATAAGGTGTTTCGGCATACGACAAATACGCGACCAATGCATGATCTGTTGGCTATAGTGCCATCAAGGCAATTATTATAATTGAAAGTAGCCGATTATGATAATTGAAGGAGGACCTATACATGTAGAACAAACTTATTCGATATGATAGTATGCAACCTGTTTTGTCTTTATCATTGATGTGTTTACGTTTTACTGGTTATTACGTGTCGTTAATACATAATGATAAAGCCCGTAGGATTTTTGCTTGACTACCAGAGTTATGACGACGATCATACTAGTGAGAGTCCGATAGTCCATAAGTACATCCTTAAATGTCCTTAGTCGTGGGAGTATCGAGACCGGGCATCGATATTTCAGAGATGTATATGTTTCTAGACCCCCGACGAGGGGCGGTGGCAGGTATTATAGCCATTATTGTGTTACACCTATGATTGTATACATGTGCTCACTGGAAATGAGTACACGACTCACCGAAAACTTCTAGATGGTACTATACCTATCGTAAAATAGCAGTTCTCAGGTATATGAGTACAGGTAGTCTGTTGACCTGAGATCATCATTTGTCTCGTATGAGTCCCTATTGTACTTAGATTTCTATTATGCCACGGCTTTACTGACTCGTGCAAACAGATTTTAGTTAGGTACAGTCCCGAGTCACATGGAGGCAGTGAGTGATCGTCAGGGATTCGTCTCTCCTGGTATAGAGAGTCGATGCCGCGCTGTGTTCGGTTGGCTATCACCATAAATCCCTGCCCAGGGTGGATGAGATTTACTGATTGTAGATCAGTAGTTTCTCTGTGGATGATGAGCTTGACATCGACATGACTTATCGAGTTATTAGGGGTCCGACGTTATCCACCCCGCTACACCTGGTATGCAATACTCTTAGACGAAGAGACCGGACTGTACGGGGATTGTCACTTACAGACTCAGTAGGGGTACTGTCACGCTCTACTTCTTAGTAGATGTAAACGGTGATGTGGCAAGCCCGTAACGTATTTACTATGAGAATACGTTAAGCGTAATTAAACAATATAACAATGTGTGTAACGACTCTGATTTTACTGTACGAAATTTTTTAATTTAATGTACAGAAAGGAGTTTGCAAACCTAAGTACACTTTATAAGTTAATTTTTTGTTAAGAACAGCAAGAAACAATTTGTAGCTCACCGGTAAAGCTCCCACACTACTGTGACGTAGCCCTTGTGTTCGAATCTCATCAGACACATTAGATTTTTCTGATTTTTCTTTTAAACTTTTTGGAAGACCAAAAGTTTACACGTGCAATGCACATAAAAATGAAAAGTCTGGAAAAATAAACATGTGGAAAAGGGTTTAAATACAGAGATGCACACGTGTCCAAGATCCACCGGCTTAACTCACCAATTCGACTGGCCAAAAGATATAAAAAAACCGGCACCGACGGCTTGATTTGGCCCAAATGACCCCGGGCTTTACACACACGACCCTTAGCCTACCCCCATTACCCCTGCACTGTTTGATTACTCTAAAATCAAACAGAGAACCCTCAATTCTCCAATTTATCACATTTTAATGCATTTTAATTCACTCTTTTAATCCCAAAACCCTAATTCCACACTATAAATACTATCTCATTCCCTAGCCCCTCCTCATTCTGAAAATTCTAGCCAAAACCCACAAATTTTTTCAAGTACAAGTGGAGTAGAAGAGGAGTTACCCAATGACCAACTTCCGGTAAGGAATCGAGGCTATTCCGGCGACCCCGCGACGACCAACCTATCTTCTTCAACCTTTCCTTACCCTAATTCACTTGTAAGTTCCTCCCAATCTCTCTTCTTCCTATTTGAAAATCTTCTTTTTAAAATGAACATCGGTAAGTTGAGTTAATACCGATGTCGATCTTCTAAACTCTAAAAACTCACCCTTTTTCTTACATATTGTTCATACAACTTTTACACAATATTTGTAACATTATTATAAATGTTTAGAATAAATTGTAACTTAGAATTCCATGCAAAATAACTTTAATTTAACTTTTTTGTTAAAATACCATGAACTTTACATATCACATTTTAGTATGTTGTTAATACTATACCTTTAGAAAACTTCACAGGATAATGACCTACCCCCTATATACACACATGTTTCCATAGCACGATGCCCCTTGAACATACTTTTGTTACCATATTATATTAAAATACCATATACTATAAAAAACGGTTTTCTTTGAATTGTATTTCAAAAGCTTTTGCAAATAAGCCTCTACAACCCTATTTAGGGGACCTATTATTGAATGGTGCAGATTATCGCATATCCTTGGGATAGTAGAGCGAGATGCAGATCTCCTCACGGAGCATTCGGTCTCGAAAGGTTTTTAATACGATTTTAAAGAAAAAACTAAATTTTCTACTTAATAATCAAAATTAATTTTTAATTATATAATTATTACAAAATCCATATATTTTCAAAATGTAATAACTTTATATTTTTTCAAATAAAAGAATTACAAGTTTCATCAAAATACCAACAAGATATCAATACAAGACGATTTTACAGTAAAATATCATGAACTATTCAAGTTAAGATAATTATCACTAAAATACCTCAATTCTTAAAATACACATCCATGGAAACCCTAAAGAATATAAATAAATTTCTCAAGGTTATTTTGAACTATATTAAAAATATTTTTTCATAAAACCCCCTCGAGTTATATAAAACACTGTTAAGAACTTTAGTAAATATGGGTTTAAGCGGGATCAATTCTCTTAAGCTTCAGGGAGTTGGAGAAAGTGGGTGCTTGCCTATTTACGGTAGAAAAACTTAACAGTGTTATCAATGGTAATTGTCTTGGAAAAAAACACAAATCCTGCCATCCATGTGCAACAGTTACCGATAACTCCCGAACCTAATTCAGGATCCAAATCAGTTCTAAGTCTCTGACTCAAGTCTGAGTCTAAATCAAGCTTGAATTCAACTCAAACCAGAATCCAATTCAAACATAAATCCAAACTATAACATGTATACTTGAACCTGAACCTGAATACCAGAACAAGATCAACATGCAAATATGACTTGACTTGACCGAACCATGGCTATAACTTGACTTGATTACATGCCTACTTGTTTACATTCTGAACCTGATTACAAGAAACAACTTGTTTCCATGGTCTCGACAAGTCTAATAATTATAATCTATACAACACATTACGGGGTTAAAGAGGTAGATTGGTACGGAATGTATTAAAAGTGGCACGATGATGGACACTAAAAGACACCTACATGAACTCTCGTGCCGTTGTCTTGTGGGTTTTGGCGGTGCCTTGTACTTACATGTTACCATAGTCTACGGGATAATTGGACTCCTCTCGTATACACTGATACCTTCTGTACAAAGTTACAAACAACTACGTTAGAATAATAAACTGATACCTGTATAACTTAACAGTTTCCTTCCACATTACTTGTTGTATTCCTTCCTTTCATTTGGGACTTACCGAGCGCTAATTCACTGACGACATTCCTGTCTCTTTCTTTCTTTGGAATGTTCGTCAGGAGGACCGGACCCTCAGGAGACCAAGTCCAGCCAGGAGTACTTGGAGCAAATTGAGGCACAACCAGACTACTAGCTTACTTGTACTTACCTTCCAGTTTATATGCCATTGTTTAGACATTGCTTTTATCATTGTACATTTCCTTTTAAAATCAGTTGTATTGTAAAGATGAATGTTAATAAAAGTTGCTGTTCATTTTATATCTCTTGTCATTTCTTGTGCATTATATATATTGCTTATTTATACTTAACGTGTTTACTTCTGAGTAAATACGCCACGTGCCCTTCACGTCTCCTTCTCCGTACACTGGGAAGCGGGGCGTGACAATGTGCAAGAATGACAAGAGTAATAAAATGAAATAGTAACTTTATTTATGATCAACCTTATATACAACTGTCTAGAAATAAAAGATACAATAATAATGTAAATGCCTAAACAAAGACATAATGAAAGTAAGTACAGGCAGGAAGAAGCTAGTAGTTTGTCTGAGTATGTAAATCCCCGTTCTCCATCTATAAGAATTTTCCTTGTATTTTCCGAATTCCAGAGATTTACTTTCCCTCACTATTATTCTGTAGATGGTGGTAGCTGAATCCCAGTATTTATATTTTTCCAACAACCTAAAAAATCAAATTAAAACTAACAAATTAATTTCTTAAACCAACCCAGCCCACTCGATCCTTTAATTAAAATCCCTAGATTCATTTCAACCCTCAGCCCAAAATTTTCTTTAACAATTAAAACCCAACCGACCCTTACTTTTCTCCCCAGCCCATTCAAATTTTACTTTACATAAATCCTTTATAAATCCGTCAGCCCAATACCTTTTCAGCCCGCACACACTTAACTAATAAATTCCCTATATATTTTTCCCTGGCCGTTCCCTTTATTATGCCCTCAGCCCAATCCTATTTTTAAATAATTCCTTAACCCAAGTTTAAACCTCCGGCCCGTCCCCTTTAATTCCTTCCAGCCCAATCAAAATTATTTTTGGGTTTATGCCAGCCCGTTTTCCCCTACAGCCCATGATTTTATAAAAGGGAATTGTTTTAAAAAATTAAACCAAGCCCAACTCCCCCTATACTGTTCACCTCCTCCTTCAAATTTCCCCAACGGCTACCTCCTGTAGCGAGCGCACGACCCGCCTCCTCCGCCGTCGCCAACGCTCGCAATTACGACGCAATACCGTTGCCTCGCCCCCACGATGCGCTCCTCTCGTCTCCCTTATCTCTTTCCCACCTCGCTCACCTCCTCATTTTTTTCCAGTCTCCTCACCTCTCTCGCTACACCCACCGAGCCCAACCTCGAACAGCCATTGCAATCTCCACCTCCGACGACGACGACGACAATCCCTCGGCAACCTTCGATCACTCCTCTTCCACCAGCCTCATCCCTCCACGACTTCACCCTTCTTCAACCGAGCCCATCTCAAATATCCCCTGCACACAACCCACTTCGACCAAGCTCGGCCACCTTATCCCCTCGACGCCGACGAGCCACCCCACTTCACCTGAACCACATCTGTAGCCCTCAACACCCTCAGCATCACCCTCACCTCCCCAGACCCGACCCCCACTGCTCCCCATCTCTCCAAATCTCAAAAACCCATTTTTAAATTTCTCCCCCTCACTGTGAAACTGCACCGTACACATAGCCGGAGCGACGCCAACCGACGCCGACCCCAGCACACCCCGGGAGACCCACAGGGCACCATTCTAGACTTCCAGCAGGCACAAAGACGACTCCGGGAACTCCGACGTAAAACCCGTGCTCGATCGAGGCTCGCGCGAACTCGTTCCGCGGCGTACGACACGCGTTCGTGACGACACTGCTGCCGTACGATCCCGAGGCGTTCTCCAAGCAAGTGTTTACTTGCTTCATGCTAAATTATTAGTGGTACAACCCTAAAATCATATGAATTGAAACTTACCGAATAACTAAATATATTGTGACGTTTGTGTTCGATGTATGATCCCAATGGAAACATTTGTCTAATTTGACGGCAACCGATACGTTCTGTTGGCCCTTTTTATGATGTATAACATGTGCGAAATTCGCTGGAAAATACGATTGTTCGTGACAAAAAGTGATACCCCCATATATGTTGTTTAAACTAGAATTCTCTCGTACCTGAAAACGAATAAAATCACCATAAATCATATACATATTGGAAAGATGCGTTCGAGGGCTTAAATCGAAGCCGACTCAACGAACTTTAACCCTATGTATAATTTTAATGTTTTCTGTTCTGAAACCCTGAAGATAATTGGATCGGAACACGACTCTGGACTGCAGTCCAGAGCGTTTCTGATTAGTGTGTTCTGTATAAAGTCCTGCGTCCCCGTGTTTCCTGAAATCGCATGATACGGAACCTTACAGTAGTTATAAGATATTCCTGTTAGTGAAAGAAAACAAGTGGTTTCATTCCGATTCATCGCAGTTTGTTATTTTAAACTTATTTTAAAAGGGCAGAACGTAAAGCTGTTCAGAACACTTTCTGAAATGACATTTGAGATTGAACTGTGTATAATTTTCAAAGTACAGATGTGATTGAGGATCCGTCTGTTGAGTTGAATACCTTATCGAGAACCCTAAATTTCATTTAACCGTGACATCGCTAAATTCTGAGTCCAACTGGGTGCAATTCGTGTCGCGAAACAGACGTTCAGTTCTGAAATTTAAATTCCAGCCGCGAATACTTAAACTGAAACAGTTATATCTTGAAAACCGAAACTCCGATTGAACTGAAACAAATTTTGATGAATTACTGACTGATTGTTCTATATATCTTACTTACATCATTTTGCTGAATTCTTAACATATTAATTTGTGCAATTTATTTTAGTTCACGACATGCATGCTAATTCATATCATACAGAGCTTATTGATAGCATACAATACACATATCATACCCTTGTCATATACACAGTGTTAGTGCGTGTGGACATTGCATTATCGTGCGTGATAGATGTTGGTTTAGGAGTGACGAGAACACCAATGGAAAGTGAATATTCGTGGCAGTGATTGATACAGTGGACAGTGATGAAACCGTGCCATTGGTATACTTGTACACAACTAGATCAATATCATAAATAGTGTAACCTGGGGAAAAAAGGGGAAATCAAAGTGGAAAGAGTATCGTATTTAGCGGGACCGTGTTTAGAGGATGATCATTCGAACTGTGATACTGATACGTGTAGGATAGGATCTAGCGATCCGGCTGACAGGGTTATGTCCCGGGCGTGTGGGCCGTTGTCTCGGGTATGTACAAGACTCCTGTTAAACATGATCCTCCTTCCACTATGTGATTTCAAACATGACCTAGAGACCGATAGGGATACATATCATATTCTGCATCATATAGTGACATAGTGATTACTTGCATTGTTCTTATACCAGTATTACCTCATTTACCTGTTTCATCGTATCATGATAAAATTGATATTGTGTCGCTCTGACGACCTGAGTATGCATGCTCAGATTCTACGGGAGGACCAGCACAGGAGACGGATCTATCCTTTGAGTTCACGGAGATATAGTTTGGTGTACCTTCTTCACTTACTGCTTTCCATAAAAGAGATTGTGAGATTGAACTTGGTTAGTTATTGTTCTTATTATCTGTAATCTGTGAACAATGAAATTTTAATGTAATAATTTAGTGATGTGATTCCTTTAATACTGTGCTTTATTTACTGATTACCATGTAATGCTAGAAGTCGAAGTGTGACTACGGCGGGATGATTCCTTGACCGTAGGAGCATGGCTGGCCTAGTCATCCCTCATTTCCGTATTTTGGGAAGCGGGGCGTGACAGAGTAGCAAACTGGTCCAAGTCCTCCTGGCTCGGCTCTATGTCCTCAGAGTCCGGTCCTTCTGACGAACATTCCAAAGAAAGAAAACATGGAGGATGTCGTCAGCGAACTAGCGCTCGGTAAGTCTCAAAAGAAGTAAGAGAAGATAACATGTAATATGAAAAGAAACCAAATGAACAGTGGACATGTAAAGTTGTATATGATCATTCACAGGCATAAGATAGTTATTCTAACGTGGTTATTTGTAGTTTGATAATGAAGGTATTCATATATATGAGAGGAGTCCATCTTTCCCCATGGGCTATGGTAACATGTAGTACAAGGCCCCGTCATAACCCACGGGACAACGGCACGTGAATTCATATAGGTATCTTTTAAAGTGACCTATCGTGCCACGATATACATTCCGTACCAATCTACCCCTTTATTTCTACGTATTGTACTGCATAGTTTTAAGATTACAGGTCTTGGCCGAATGCATGAATATAAAAATGTACAGGTTCATGTTCAAGATGTAATCATATATTCAAGTATTCATATCAAATTCATGTCAAGTTATATTCATGGTTCGGTTAAGTCGAGTCTAGTATTCAAGTTCAAGTTTGATATTTGAATTCGAGTGTTCAGGTTCATGATCAAGTATTCAAGTTTATGTTTGTTTTTGGATTCTGGTTTGAGTTTGGACTCAGATTGGAGTCAGTATCTTATAAAAGGATTAAATTCTTGAATTTTTTAAGTTCGGGAGTAATCGGACAACTGCTGCACATGGATGGCAAGACTTGTTTTTTTTTCAAGACAATTGCCAGTGATAACTTCGTTAAATTTGTCTAACCTAAATAGGCAAGCACTCACTTTCTCCGGTTCTCTAGGACTTAAGAGAAATGATACCTCTTAAATCTATATTAATCTAGAGTCCTTAAATATTTATTATTGCCGTTTACTTTGTATTTATATTATTTGCATTTCTTGAGGGGTTTTTATGAAAAATACTTTAATATTGTTTAAAAATAAACATCGAGGGTGATTTATAATATTTAAGGTTTTCATGAACATGTATTTTAATTTTTGTGGTATTTTACTGATAAAACCTAACTTTTAAAATTTTATGGTACTTTTATAAAAACTACTTTTGGAAAATTGTTAGTATTTTATTAAAATTCTAATCTTTCATTAAAAAAAATATAGTTTCATAATTTGTTTTTATTGAAAATACGGATTCATAGTTTTATATAATTTTCTAAAATTTAGTTTTGTTTAGAAAAGTCGTATTTCATAAAAACCGTATTTTTATTTTCTTTCGAGACCGAATACTCCGTGAGGAGTTTTGTATCTCGCTCTACTATCCTAACGATGTGCGATAATCATCACCATCCATTAGCGGGTCCCTTAACGAGGGTTTTAGAGGCGCAATTGCCAAGGATCCAAAAATATCGATTAAAAAAACCCTTTTGTAAAACTATGGTATTTTAATGAAAAACTTATTCTCTTAGACTAGTCATACATCTAAAACTCGTGCTATGAACCATTAGTGTTCATGTGGGGGTAGGTTGTTACCCTGTGAATTTTCCTAAATGTATATATACAAATTAGCGAAGTAACGGTTATACTAAAGTTCATGGTATTTTTCTGAAAAATTCATTTTATGATTATTTATTATGGAAAATTTTATTACACTAAAAGCTAAATGATGTAAATAAAGTTAAGAGTGGTGTTAGGATGTTAGTGTGACCTAATTTTCTTATCAAGTGGATTAGAATATTGAAAAGGAAAATATATCGAAACTAACTCCACTTTGTCGATGTGCTTTAAGAATGCGGTTTGAGTCAAAACGAAAGGAAAAAATAGGGACTTACTGGTTGCATAGTGTTGAAAAGAGAGTAAGGAAGAGAGGGGGGTCTCCTTGGCATCGCGGTAGCTCCGGGAACAACTCCGATCTTCAACGAAAAGAATTTGGTTGCTAATTCCACTTGCACTTAGAAAAGTTTGGGAGAATTTTGATAGAATTTTCAGAATGGGGGAGAGCTAGGGTATGGGGTGGTATTTATACGGTTAAAATGATAGAGAGTGTGAAATAAAATGAATTAAAAACAGATTAAATGGTGTTAATTAGGGATTTGAAAGGTCTCTGTTTGATTGCAGGAAAATCAAACAGTGCTGGGAAGTAGAGGGGAGCTGAAGGGCGTGTGTGCAAAGCACGGAGGCGATTGGAGCATTATAGACCATCGGTAGCGGGCAATTGAGGGAAATAGGCGGTCGGATCTTGGTGTCTCACCTTGAGATTTGTGCCACATGCTTTACTCTGTGTTTACTCCTTATTTATCCCGTTTGATTTTTCTGAAATTTTTTTATTCTCCGTTTATTACACGTGCAGCTCTTAGGCTTCCAAAAAGTTAAAAAAATATTAAAAATAATTGGGACTAATGGGATTTGAACACACAGGCCATGTCACAACATTGTAGAGGCTTAACCAATGATCTACAAGTTATTTCTTATTTTTATTGAACAAAAATAACATATAACTCCTAATCAGGCTGAAATAACCTTTTTATACATTAAACCAGTAAATTTTTGTACAGGGATTCAGAGTCGTTACAGGTACGGACGAGTCGGCTTATTCACCTTCCTTTCGTTCATTACCTGAATAGCCGTTACGTACAGCTAGTGCCGCTGACGTGCTTGTGGTTAAACTCACCGTCAGCGTATTGTAGAGTTTTTAGAGTCCCACACAGAGGGTTTTCCGGTTCAAGCGAAACGATATAGTATGTGCGTATTTTGATATACACTCAGGTTCGATTAAATATGTGTATTTAGTGCACGTATTTTAATCGGACGTTTTGATAATACTGGAAGGCTTAAAAGATAGACGGATCATTGTGAGGTAGTATTATCTCTCTCTCTTTATCTCTCTTTTGGTATTTGTATTTTTATACGAATACAGCATTTGTATTATGACGAGTATTTGAATAAATACGGGTATTTGTATTTTCATATGAATACGGGTATTTTTTTTATCTCGATACGAATACAGATATTCGTATTTTTATACGAATACAGTATTCGTATTTTGATAAAAATACGGACGTATGTATTTTGATATATATTTGGTTTTATGTATATGTGTGTGTATTTGTACACACATTTTCCACTTCATGTTAGAAGGTTTGTGAAGAGGGTGGATGGGTGACTCATTGGGGTGAGTCATCCCTCCACCCACTATTCACAATTAAATGGAAAAAGGAAAAGAAAAAGATGGCATGGATTTTTATTCATACTTCCTTCTTCTTCTTCTCTTCTTCTTTATGCCTAGCTTCTAAATGAAAAGGAAAAATTGAAAAAGAGAGAAAACCATGAGAGAACCACCACCACATTACTCTCATAATCATTTCTTAGCAAGTTTTATTTGCGAGTTGCTTCACTTGGTTTTAGACGTGAAGCTAAAGCTTGATTCAGACTCCTTCGGGTGGCTCATCTTCGAAGAGAAAAATCGGCATCCAAATTCGTTCCCAACGAATTCGGAGCCTTGCGAGAGTCCATAGAGAGGTGTAGGGGTCTTCCGCAATTGCGCGGATATACTACAAAGGTAGCTAGCTCCCTACTTTTACTTGTTTACATATCCAGCTTAGTGTTTGGAATCGATTTTAAGGTATTGGTCGCTAGTGCTCGCTTTAAATTTTTTGTTTTCGTTTTCGCCTTTGCCGCGAATCTTATGGTGCGAGCACTAGGGTGCTTACAGTGGTATCAGAGGCTGTCACGACCCGTAATTTAGCACGTGACCGGCACTTAAATCACACAACGTCTAAAGGCGTAACGTAAATCAAGTATGCCGAAGCCCAGCAAATCAAAACCTTTTTGCGGAAAATAGTGGGGGGTGCAGTTTTGAAATATCGTCATTAGATATTCAAGCCTTCATTTTTAAAAATATAAATCATATAATATAAAAAGGCAATGAATGTATACCATCTTTGAAAACATTTTCATCCTTGAAATTTTGGGTAGCACCTCCCTTGTATATTTTGATCCAAAACCATATACATAACAATATATAGGCATCCCCAAGCGGGAGCTAGCTCTTCGCTAATTGGCGGAATCGCAACCACGCAATAAACATATATACGATGCCCAATGGCGAAGATCAACACAGAAAGAATAAATGAATAAAGCAAGACATCAACAACACAAAAAAGCGAACATACACCCATCGCTCTAAGTCTCGCAATCACACAAGTCTGTCTAAGTCTATCAATATACAAATTCATGTTTCTGATTGATGAAGTTTAACTAGGTACAATAGGAATAAAAGGTACTAGAGTGGTAACAATCCAGCGTGTGTCCCACCTACCAAAGCAAAACACTCTGAAGGAACTGTATGCCAGCAATACAGTTACTGATCCAAGCGGTCAAACCTGCAAGAAAGCTGTGGCACAGCGGGGGTGAGTTGCCAACTCGTGAGTAGAAAATATCAGCAGGTTGAAATCAAATAACAGCGATTCTTAGGTCATACTATATCATGAAGGTAATAATATGATATCTAGGATGACCATGTATGCATATTTGTCAACAATAGAGTCAATGCAAATGACATGTACAAATAAACATCTAAATCATATGCTTGTATGCATGTGGATATCATCCACGTGCGTCCATCAACGACATAATCAATATCATGGAACCTGAGTGTCCAACATCGACACTCGAATCATCATGAAAACATATGCCTATATGTATGAGGATATCAACCAACGTGTGTCCATTAACGACATATCGAAATCATGGAACCTGAGTGTCCAACATTGTAACACCCTAGTTCATTTATACCAATTCCAGTTCACGTATTTCTTTATTTATGGTATTTTTCTTGATTTATTGTGTTTTGGGTGCGAATAGTGTATTTGACATTTGTATTTGCATCCGACCCGACCCGCTTGCTTGAAACCTGTCTTGATTCATATTTATGATTTATCCTGACCTGTTACATGGACTCGTGCACTTTCATTTATACATCCTGCATACTGGCATTTTATCTGGCATTTGCATTTTTACAATATAACATTTTAAGTCACATAAAATATTTTAAAAATACATTGCATAGCCTGCATGATACCCCTGACCCTGTGGTAGCATCCGCGCATCTTGTTCTCGTCCCGTTCAGTGAAACGGACTTGTTTGGATGGCTACGCGCACGTACGTGCATCCGTTCTTGGGGGTATGCATTTTCGTTACGCGGATATCCGATTTTAATTTTGGTCGACATGTATATTTTTCATATTTTGAAACTGAATTTTAGACCCGTCCCGGGCTTATTTTGGACTAAGTTTGTATTTACCAGAAAATCGAATTTTATTAATATTTAATTAACAGTTTAAAATTTTTATAACTAAAAGATTTTTTTAAAACTAAACTTTAACAATTAATCTTTTTTTTAACTAACAGTTCATTCTCTCTCTCTCTCTCTCTTTCTCTCTCTCTTTGTCTCTCTCTCTCGCTCTTCCTTATTCCTCTCTCTGCCTTTCTCTTTCCTCTCGCGGTGAACGAGATCCGCTCACCTCCCTTCTCCACTAAGGTTACCTCCCTCCTTCAATTCTTTCCTTTCTTCCTCGTTACCTTAAAAACCCTCACGAGAGCGAGAAAACCCAGAACCCAAAACCTCGTCGTCTTCCCCTCATCATCTCCTCAACCCCATCGTCATCCTTATATTCTCCGACCCACCTCTCCTCTCTTCTTCCTTATCCTCTCTCCTCTTCTCCCAACGCCCCGAGAACCCAAGAACCCACCGCCTCGACCTCGTCACTGCACCCGTCACCGCCCTCGCCTTGCCGTCGACCTCCCCTCGTCACCATCCCCCATCTCTCCTCACTTCCTAACTCACCTCCTTTCCCTGCATGAACCCGAGCCCTTCCCTGTAGACACCCTTATCGCCAGAGCCCCGCCTGCACACCCTCACGTCGGTGACCCCTCGTCACCGCCCCCGTCATCATCCTCCATGTTCCTCTCCTCGACTACCTCCTCCTCTTCTCGCCCTCTCTTTCCCCGACACCCAACCGACTTACCCCTGCACCCTAGGAGTCCGGCCACTGCAACCTTCGCCTGAACCCTCATCGCCGGAGCTCCGACCGTGTCGTCACCCTAGCCTCCACCTCCTCTGTTCCAAACCCAGAGAACCTATCTTCTCTTCTTCTCTTTCTCCTTCTTCTTTCTTCTTTCTTGTTCTTGATCTTGTTTCATATTTTTTCCGGTGATCACCGCCGGAGCCGTGCCGCTGCCGACGACCCAGAAGACGTTCTCGTGCAGCATGGTCACTTCTTGCATTGGCTGGTTCCGTTCCGGGCACGCGTGTGTGCATCGCAACTTTTACCGACATCCGACGCGCCGTACGTATCCGTCGTGTGATCCAATCGAGACAAGTTTATCTTGCTACATGCTATGATATATTTTACATCCATATTAATAATAATATTTAATGTTTAGTGTATTGTACATCTCCTGTTATCATTTTACTGTTTTACGACGCCCGTTTGCATCCGTACAATTTATTTCATATCTAGTTGCATGCAAGTTTATCTTGCTACATGCTATACTACAATATATTGCACCCATTTGAATTATAACATTACATATTGTTTAAGTTATGCATCCCACATTACCATTTTACTATTTTACTGTCTTCGGACATCCATGTGCATCCATACCACGATTTACATATCTAGTCGCATGCTAATTCATCTTTCTACATGCTAGATATATTATTATGCATCCATATGAGTAAAATGTTACCCGTTTGTCACATTATACATCCATATTAAAGTTTTACCCTTTTCGGATACCCGATTGCATCCATATCATTTAAAATATATATAGCTGCATCTACAGATCCCATTATTGCATATTATTGTTATATTAACACCCCATGCTAGATAATGTGCATCTCATTTAGTATCGGAACTATAAGTGTAACCCTAATCGATAATTGTGCATCCATACCATTAATTCTATATCTATTCGCATACCATGTCACATTATTACATATTGTTGTTATATTGACACCCCATGCTTGATATTGTGTACCCTACATAGTCATGATGTAACCCCTGATCGATATTTATGCATCCATGCTTTTATTGTACAGCCGTACTTTCACCCTGATTCAATACTTGCTATAGTTTGATTATGAGCACCTGTTTGATACCTGTGCACTACTTGACATGACCTGATACACCACTACTTGACATAACTTGATATATGTACACTACCTGACATGACCTAATATATCACTACTTGACATGTTATCTGATTCTGCTTCTAATGCCGACAATCCTGTCATGTTGTCCCGATGGACATATCCTGTTGTTTGTATAGACAAACCTGTTCCTGCTTGATCATGTGTTGGCATTAGTCCCAGATTTATCAATACCTGACTTGAACACATAACTTGGGGGCATGGGGAAATCAATGATGAAACCTGACTTGTAACTCGACAGTTCGATGCTTATACTGATCAGTCTTACAGGCTAGGCCAGCCCCGGGATGATGCTGCTGACATCATCCGTCTGTACACGTTACCTGTTTACTGCCTAGCAGCACGTCTCGGATTCAACCCGAGAGTCTTGACCGTGGTCCCAGGCATGCACGGGATACTATTGAGTTACATCGATGATTCATCAAATTGATTTCACAGACTTGAGAGTAGTTAACCCAGTAGCACAATTTAGTTTCACCGCTGCACTTCACATATACGGTTCCACATTCGTCACTGTTCTATATCCCTGTTCACTTATTACATTCATGTACCTTTTTATAATTCATGCCTGCATGACTTGTTACCCCCTGATTATATTATTATTGATGTTATGACGCACTGACGTCTGGGTTTTGCATGGCCCAGATTCTCTAGCTTTGTCGCAGGCTGATCAGGAGTATTTCCGCCGTCAGGCCAAGCAGTGAGGATCCTGTTAGTATCCAGTTAGTTTAGTTATTTCCGTACTTTCCAGATGCTACTGTTCATTGGATTTATTGCTTCCGCATATTATTTCTTGACTCGTTTATTCTGGCATATAGACATGTACTATATAGTTTATTTTACTTTCTTGTTCTTGATATCTTATAGACAGCCGTAATGTGACTGCGGAGGGATGTTTCCTATCCACAGGTAGCATGGTTGGCTCTGTCACATGCCGATCTTAGCGCACTCTGGGAAGCGGGGCGTGACAAACATCGACACTCGAAACATCATGAAACCCGTGTCCAGTATTGACACCTAAATCCTCATATCTTAGGCGCCGCATGCTCAGATCGGCCCTCAGGCGCCGCATCCTCTGATCGGCCCTCATATCCATCTCACGACTCCGGTCGGTATCCTCCGGATAACCGCCGGGTCCAAACTATCACCGGTATGTAGTGCTCCCTCCTTCCAGGCTCATCATCTACATCTCGAGCTTCTTACCCCGGGATACCTTACCCGGTCCACCATGTACTCGCAGACGGCTCATCCAACTCCTCGAATAAGGTCTCGAAAACAATCTCAGAACCGAGAAAATTCATGGTGGACGCCTCGAAATCACATCACGAGAAACTGCGTTTTTAAAAAAAAATTTATAATTTCCTTTAAAATATATCCGCGTTCTCAAATCCAGAAATCTCATGAAAACAGTATCCCAATGCATGCAACCATAAAGTACGATGCATGCAACATAGAACAGTAATGTGAGCATATCAAGTATATCATGCAAACATGTCATATGATAGTACTGAACAATGAATGTACTTTACAAATAAGAATAATATCATGATATAGCAATTCTAATGTGTAAGTAGCATAGTAATTACCAATGATGAATGTGTGAGCCGGCAAATCTGTGTAAGTGTAACATGCACATCATCGGTAATAGTGCAGGTGTACTAGCAAACGAAGTCATGTAAACAAAAGGGTATGAAACGTCGTATATATATTGTAATGAAAGAAATATGAGCGTATAAAGAAATAAGAAATCGTAACGCGAGCGTAAACAGAATAAATGAATCGTAAGCGCGAACAGTATAAAAATACGCAACTACGTATGAGTCATACAGTTATAGTTTAAAATAGTACGAATCGTTGTTTTAGAAAATATAGGACTATGATATTGTTTGGAAAAGATACCATTTAAAAAGTTTGTAACGTCTCCTTGAAATCATCATTTAAAAGTGCGTAACGATTCGTTAGTTTTGAAATAAGTATGATCCAAACATATCACAATATCCACTTCGTGATATACAATAAAATGTTCTCAAGTCGAAATAAATATCGGTGATTCATCCTTATTATATCACGTACGGAATATCCATCGTACGATATCATCAAGTCAATAGTACAGATCTATAGTCACGTATATCATCTCATCTCATATCATCATAAATCATCTCATGTCATCTCGTATTTATATCATATCACATCGCCTTATATCATTAAATCGTATCATAATGACTCGTATCATCATAACATAAATTTTCCTTTTCCCATATATGTGTATATATAGCTCAAAGGTAAAGAAAATAGAACTAGAGATATATCTTTCTACCATGTCTACTACTATCGCATATAGTATTCTAATAACCCTATATATATGTGTGTGTGTGTGTGTGTGTCCTTCGCACTACGGTTGCAGGGGTGCTATACGCCATCCACCCGACTTCCCCCGTAGATATAAATCTACTCACCTGCTAAAATTCTTGCTTATCTGAATTCGATGTACTTCGTCATCTCGGAAGTCCACACAAAGGTACCTACAATTAAAACACATCGAAACGCAATTAAAACCAAGTCCGGAAAACCGATACGGCACACAATGTGCTCATATGTTAGAACCTATAGCCTACGCATACTAAAATAGCCAAATAACTCTCGTCGTTGACGTACAAACGTCCAACGACCAAATCCAAATTCAAATACCAAAAACCAAGTTTCAGACATCGGAAAAACATTGTCAAAAGCAACTCAAAATGCTCCCATATTTTAGCACGGGTAGTCTAGGACAAAACTAATAATACAGTAGCTAAGTTATAAGAAGTAAGAGCTACAGGCCAAACCCCATCACCAGAACCAAAAATGTGGCCGGCGAGGGATGCTACAGTGACCGGCGACGACGGTTTTCCTGGAGTTTGGGTCTCATTCTTCTGTGGTGGTCTTCTAGTGATCTAACTAGGTCAATATAGTTGTTTGTTTTTCTTATAAAGACACCAAGTTGCTCCAGATTCCATTTGAGCAACATAAATCAAAGAAAACCGACATGGGAAAATTCTAAATTTGTGTATTGGGTTCTAGTCTCTGGTCTAGGCCAGTAAACATCACTAAGGTCAAGTAAAACACTTACTACTCCTCAATTTCACTTCCACAACTCAATAATCCCCTAACCTCATCTTGGAAAATTCTAACATCGCTAATCTATATAAACTTAACTCTAAACTACACTAGCACATTAGGAAAACTAGAAATTTAACCAAAAGTTTAGGAATATACCTCATTTGGCAACTCAAGAAAATTCTTGGGTTGCCCAAAGTGCTCAAAGTTTCAACTTGATTCTTTCATAGGGTTTGTAGTGAGGCTGGGATCATTTTTTGTGAAGGAAGTATGGTGTTTTGGAATGATTTTGGAGGTGGTAGAGGGTGGTAGTGGAGGTAGAGGAATGAGGGAGATGAAGGAGGAGGAGAAGATAAGAAGTGAAGATGGAAACAAGGTGGAGAGAAGACCCCCCTCTCTCATGCCCATACCCCCATGCCTCCCAAAGTCATCTTTCTTTCCTTTTCTTTTTCCTTTTTCTCTTTTTCCCGCTCATTAAAACCAAACACAAACACAAATGAAACCAACATGTAACAAAATGCAACATGTCATGGTGCACTAACCATGGTTAATTAAAAAATACGGATTTGGTTTAATCGTGATTAGTAGTGCACTAATCAAGTTTAATTTAAACTTGCATATAATTAATTATAAAATGTCCAAATCCAATAAATACCGTTTTATTAAATATCACAATATTAATCTCCAAATATTTTTCCAAATATTGGTATATAATTATACCATTTTACGAAAACCCCAATTCGCAAATCGAATAGTTTTCGTGAAATATATTATTTTAATATTTAAATTCCAAAAATAATATTTTATTTTTCTGAAATGTTACAATCTTCCCCCCTTAAATAAATTCTGTCCCCGAATTTAAATTTAATCCCCAAATACCAAAACATTTCAATAATCAATCCAAATCAACAGGGCTTCGAAATCACGGAATACTCAAACACATCTCAGCGCATCGCGTGCACATGAAAACGAGTGCGAAACTCGAAAACGAGTGCGAAAATCGAAACTCCATCAAGTATCACGCAATCATAGGAGTTATAAAGGATATGCAAATCTCTAAATCCAATGCCATTCTCAAATATACTATAATCAAAATCATAATACGTATATAGTACGCATCCTCGTAAAATCCTCTAAAAACTGAATAAAACACATGCAAAATCTTTTCCGAATCGCCATGTGATGCGTAACTCACGGTACAAGTGGCGGATGATCATTTGTAAAATAGTAATTATATTTTCATATATGTTTTGCTCAAATTATACGTTGCGCCCTTTTTGAAATATCGTAAACGGTTCTCCTTGTAAAATTTCGTGTCATTCGTGGACATGTAGGAAATAGCGAGACTATAGCTCCTTTTTGAAAACCTTTTGGTAAACTTTTATGCATGCAAAAGTACTCAGGAACCGTCCTGAGACTAGTCCTGCTCGGTTGCTGCATAATAGAGTACCCATCATGAAAATACGATACTCATGAGTAAAATCAGCACCAAAAGGTTTATCTAACATCACGTGCGTCTGGTGCGCATCGAAATCAAAGCCAAATACAAGTGCCACGAATGTGTACAAAGCCAAACTAAGTGCAACGGGTGTGCACGAAAGTATCTGTCAAGTGCAACCGGTGTGCACGACAACATCATCAAGTTCATCTAGAGTGCACGAAAATCTAAATCAAGCGCAACAATCATGCATGAATAAAATCTCAATCAAGTGCAACCAAAATGTACGAATAAAAATCTCAATGAAGTGCATCCAACATGCACAAGTAAAAATCTCAATCAAGTGCATCCAACATGCACGAATAAAATCTCAATCGAGTGCACCCAGTGTGCACAAAATCACATCTCATGTGCCCAGTGTGCGCAAAAATCTAAATCAAGTGTGTCAGGTCCGTACAAAACATCTAGTGCAGTAGCGTGCACGATAACGAATGTCAAGTGCAGACGCGCACAAAAATATAAATCTGGTGCAACCAATGCATGGAGTATAAATCTGGTGCAACAAATGCACGAAATACAACGCGAACAAAAATATAAATCTGGTGCAACCAATGCATGGAGTATAAATCTGGTGCAACAAATGCACGAAATACAAATCTGGTGCAACAAATGCACAAAAACTCATCAATATCTTAAATGCGTACAAAAAGAACACCGAGCGTACCAAGGTGTATAAAAGCATAAACGTGTGCAACTGCGTGCACAAAATCCGTACCAACACACGGCAAGCATTTGCGAGCTATACCAAGTGCATAAGTCAAGTCAAGTACTTTCAACAACCACAAAATCAAATCGACAGTATCGAAATCCACGGAATCATAAATACGTGCAGCCAAAGCACAAAATTGATATCAACCGCTTCCCAGTATACGGCGAAGGGGACGCGACGAGGCCGCTACATAATTACTCTGAAGTAAATACGCTAAGCGTATCTAAGCAATATAAAAGTAAAATCACATGAGACAGGATATAAGATAACAACAACTTTATTTATTCACATTCTTTTGTACAATGCATGAAAAGTAAATATAACTGAATAAAAAGCAATGCTTAAACAATGGCATAACAGAAATGAAAGTACTGAATGGAAAGTGTACAATGACTAGAGCTCGGGGTCTTCACTGAACTGGTCCAAGTCTTCAGTAGTGGGCTCGATCTCTGACGGGTCCAAATCACCTGACGACATTCAAAGAAGAAAGAAAGAGAATGTCGTCAGCGAACAGATCGCTCGGTAAGTCCCAAAGATAAGAGAAGAAATAGAATAGACAGAGAGTAAGAGAGAGAGAGAGAGAGTAGCTTTTACAGTTGTATTATATTGTTATAGTGTTGTATTTAGTGTTAACGCTGTTGTTTGTAATTTGGTACAGAAGAATGCCAGTGTATACGAGAGGAGTCTCACTTGCCCCGGAGACTAAGGTATCAGGAACTCAAGGAACCACTGGGCCACGGTACAACAGCAACGGAATATAGGTTAGGTGTCTTATGGTTGCAGTCTCGTGCCACTTCTAACACCTTTCGAACCAATCTACCCCTTAAACCCCGTAGTATTTTGATTGTATTGTTGTATTGTATTGCAACTTGTATTGTCTTATAATATAGATTGTATAATTGGATGACTGACCAAAACCATGATATTAGTAAACGGATGTAACTGTAGAATCATGTATGTAACTGGAGAATCATGTAAACTGGATGATCATGTAAATGGAATGTATATCCATGGTTCGGTTCGGTCAAGTTGTATAGATTGATAGATTGAATATATGGAATAATGGATTCATGGATTCGTGTTGAATTGTAATATTGTAGATTGTAGATTGTAGATTATACTTGAATCATATTCAAGTCAGATTATATAGAGACTCAATCTGAGTCAGATAATTAGAAAAGTAAATTGAAGTCCTGATTGTTTTGATGTTATCGGAAACCGCTGCACATGGACGGCAGGATTTGTGTCTTGTTCAAAGACGATTACCGTGTTGATAACACCATTTTTTAATTGTCTATCTTAGATAGGCAAGTACCCACTTCTCCGTCTCCCTGAGGCTCA
The DNA here is from genome assembly GCA_030015575.1 of Agapanthus africanus. Classification (NCBI taxonomy): domain Eukaryota; kingdom Viridiplantae; phylum Streptophyta; class Magnoliopsida; order Asparagales; family Amaryllidaceae; genus Agapanthus; species Agapanthus africanus. The sequence goes on from CM057343.1 coordinate 642,630,421, forward strand.
AGAGATTGGTCCCGCTTAAACCTATATTTACTAGGGTCCTTAGGGTAATTTATAGAACTTAAGAGGGTTTTATGTAAAAATACTTTTCAAAATACACCCCAAGTATTTATTATTCGTCTTTATAGTTGTAATGAATGTAGATTTTATATTGTGATATTTCTAGTGAAAATATCCTAATTTCATAAATAAAGGTATTTATTTGTAATATTGATTATATGGAATTCATGGTATTTTAGTGTAAACTGATTATTGTGGCATTTTTAGAAAAAGAAATTCAAATTAGATATTTTTGAATTACATATATATATATATTTATATGAAAATAAATTTTAATATATTTATTATATTCTAGAAATCTTGTTTTTCTTAAGATGTCGTATTTAAATCTTTCAAGACCGAATGCTCCTTGCGGAGGTCTGAATCTCGCACTACTAAGCCCGAGAATGTGCGATAATCCGCACCATCCTGAACGGATTCCCCAAATGGGTTGTAGCGGCGCTTTGCAAATATTTGTATAAATACTAATCATTAGAAAACGGTTTTATTAAGTAAATGGTATTTAAATGAAAAATGTCGTTTTCCCGTATTCTAAATTCCCGAGGGTATCGTGCTATGTTTCATATGAGTGTGTGAAGAGGTAGGTCGTTATCTCGTGATCTACTTAAAGGTATAACAAGTTTAATGAAGTTAAATGTAGCATTGAAACATTGTGGTATTTAAGTGAAAAATACGATAAATTGAAATAGCCATCATTTTATGAAATGAAACTTGATCAATTTGGTTGATTAGTGTTTAATAGTCAACATGAGGGAGTTTAAGCATAATTGTATTAACGAGAAGTGAAATTTTATAAGAAAACCGAATCGGAAATCGGATTTGTTCCGATTCCGTCGGGTTTTGTAAATCCGTATTTTTAGAATAGAAAAGAGAGATAGAATTTGGGACTTATGGGTTTTGGACAACAAAGAGAGGGATGTGGAATGGGAGGAGTTGCCGATGCGTCGTTTCGTCTCCGGGAGCTCCTAGAATGATCGTCGGAAGTTCGCCGGAAAATTCGCCGTAGTTTCGCCTCGTGCTCGATTTCAATGTACTTGTTGGAAATTTTTGAGAGTTGGCTCAGAGTTTAAGGTGAGAGGGTAGAGGGTATGGGTGGTATTTAAAGGGTTAGGGTAGATGAAGGGTTTTAAATTAAAAAATGTAAAAATAATGTTAAAATTCATTAAAAATAGAGTAAATGGGGATTAATGGTGTCTCTGGAATCGATCCAATTAAATGGAGTGTACAGGGGGTAAGGTAGATGAAAAGTCACAACTCCCATGTTGGGGACTCGGCCGTCCGGCCGAGTCCGGCGGCGGCGCCGGCCCGAGTCGGGGCATGGGAAGGTGGGGGGTCTCCTGATGTACACTCTGGTATATTTACTTTTTCAGGTGTAATAGGAAAATTGGGAGTTATCACGTGTTGACTGTTGGGTTTCTATAAAATTTAAAACAAAATAAATATTAAAAATAATGTGGGGCATGGGATTTGAACTCTGGTGGCTTGGTTCAGCAATGCAAGGTATTACCAATGAGCTACAAGCTCATTCTTGTAATTAAATTACTAATTGATTACTTAAGTTTTGTGCTCAGGCAATAAATACCCCTTTATGGATTTTGAATTTTTTTTGTACAAACTTGTATTGGAAATTTGGGGTTGTTACAAAGTGCAACAGATATGCACAAATCGCAAACCGATATAACTGTGTATAAAACATAAATCAAGTGCAATAACTGTGCACAAACGAAAATATCCGATAGGTGCAGCCATGGTGCACGAAAGCAAATATCAGGAAACCCAATCATCGAAACTCAAAGTCCAAGCGACAAAAGTATGATACTCAGATCACTAAACAAAAATCACAATAAATGATAATGAGGTACACCTTCTTTAATGTCGAAAAATGTCGGTGCGCCCAAAGCTGGCAAAGCAAGAACATCCACTTACCTCCTGCTCATGGTCTGGCGTCCTCGGTCTCTGGGTCCTTGTTTTCTCTCTATATTACCAATCTCGCAATCCTTCTGCTCGTCGGCTCGGTCAGGTGTGATAACGGAATAGTTCTGCTCTGGCACTCCGCTGATCCTCTCTTGGCCAATTAACATGACTACTCAGAAAGCAGCACGTCACTGGTGACGACATCTGGCCCTCTGAATATGTGCGAAACAACTGATTCTGGGTGCAAATATTTATTGCTGCGGTGTCCTGGAAAGAACCTGCTCAAGGTCTTTTCCGATCTCACATATGCCGAACTATACGGAGGTTGGCACTCTTACTTAAATCTTTTTCTCATTTCTGGACATTTGTGTCCTCAGCACGACTTTCCCCTGGAATTTGGCCGTACCCAATGCCTCTGACATCATATCAATCTTCTGGCCTCAACGGGGAGTAACGACAGCTCATTAATATCTCGCACGAACCTCTTGTTCCACCCATCTTCATTACCATCCACGTCGAAATCACGTCTTGCTGGCTACGTTCTGCAATTCGTTCTCGGCTACAGTCAATTCGGAGTCTCTCACAAGGACTCGAAACTACGAACTCAAGTACCTTCACCACTCTGTGGAAGATATCTAGTCGGTTACATCTTCGGAAACTCGTCCAATTTATCAGAGGAATACGCTTCATTCGTCCGTTCTCGATCAACTCACAACGCATCTGGGTGAGGTCCTTCTATCCGAAACTGGTCAACTTACTGATCTCACATCGGAGCATCCAATGAACAATGCCCTTTTTTGATCGATTTACTATAGGTCTGAGTAAGATTCTTCAAACTAGAATTCTTCAACTCAACTGAGCCTGCGTCGGCGCATCAGATCAGACGAATCATTTCAGTCGCTCAACTCAAGATAGACTAGCTATCTTCTATCACATCTCTGTCTGAAAGCTCCAGCAGTTTCAGCTCATAAACTCTGGAGGCGACATCCCATCAATCTCAGCAACAGCTGGGTCATCTGTCTGCATGGTAAACAATATCGCGATCTCTGAGGTAGTTTGTATATCAACAGTCCTCTCATTCTGGCAGCCTCTATCAATGGCCCGATCATTCGGTGCAAATCCAAACACTCGTCTCTAACGAGAGATCTCAACACACACTATACCTACACGTTCCTATGTCGCCAAAAAACATCATGGTCAGTCCTCGTCCGTGACGAGCTCGCTCTGACCGCATCTCTAGCAGCAGCTCTCTTAGCTTGCGTAGTCACGGTGACAGGAACCGCAACAGACATCGATGAGGATAGATCATAAGAATGAATAGAATCACAGATATCAAGATATGTACATCCTAAGATTACTTAAGCGGAGTATCGTATCGTAAGTATGCCGCGGAACATACGCACGGTACGTTACTCTACTTGAGTTACCTACTCCAACAACTAAGGTCAACCTATGTAACGAAAGTTCAGGTCTAATACCCTAATACCCCCCAGTCAAGTCTAAGTTCCGTAAGGTCAAGCTTAAGTTCTGAAATATTTTACGCCCTAGACTCCGCATAGTCAAACCTAGACTCGAACCAAGGTTAAACCTAAAGCTTTGATACCAACTTTGTCACGACCCGTAATTTAGCACGTGACCGGCACTTAAATCACGCAACGTCTAAAAGCGTAACGTAATTCAAGTAAGCCGAAGCCCAGTAAATCTAAACCTTTTTGCGGAAAATAGTGGGGGGTGCAGTTTTGAAACATCGTCATTAGAAATTCAACCCTTCATTTTTAAAAGTATAAGTCATATAATATAAAAAGGCAATGAATGTATACTATCTTTGAAAACATTTTCGTTCTTGAAATTTTGGGCAGCACCCCCTTGTATATTATGATCCAAAACCATATACATAACAATATATAGGCATCCCTAAGCGGGATCTAGCTCTTCGCCAATTGGCGGAATCACAACCACGCAATAAATATATATACGACGCCCAACGGCGAAGATCAACACAGAAAGAATAAATGATTAAAGCAAGACATCAACAACACAAAAGAAGCGACCATACACCCATCTCTCTAAGTCTCGCAATCACACAAGTCTGTCTAGGTTTACCAATATACAAATTCTAGTTTCTGATTGATGGAGTTTAACTAGATACAATAGGAATAAAAGATACTAGAGTGGTCACAATCCAGCGTGTGTCCCACCTATCAAAACAAAACACCCTGAAGGAACTGTGTGCCAACAATACCGCTACTGATCTAAGCGGTCAAACCTGCAAGAAAGCTATGGCACAACGGGGGTGAGTTGCCAACTCGTGAGTAGAAAACATCAGCAGGTAGAAATCAAATAACAGCGATTCCTAGGCCATACTATATCATGAAGGTAATACTATGATGTCTAGGGTGACCATGTATGCATATATATCAATAATAGAGTCAATGCAAATGACATATACAAATAAACATCTGAAATCATATGCCTGTATGCATGTGGATATCATCCACGTGTGTCCATCAACGACACTATCAATATCATGGAACCTGAGCGTCCAACATCGACACTCGAATCATCATGAAAACATATGCCTATATGTATGAGGATATCAACCAACGTGTGTCCATCAACGACACATCAAAATCATAGAACCTGAGTGTCCAACATCGACACTCGAAACATCATGAAACCCGTGTCCAGCATCGACACGTAAATCCTCATATCTCAGGCACCGCATGCTCAGATCGGCCCTCAGGTGCCGCATCCTCTAATCGGTCCTCATATCCATCTCACGACCCCGGTCGGTATCCTCTGGATAACCGCCGGGTCCAAACTATCACCAGTAGGTAGTGCTCCCTCCTGCTAGGCTCATCGTCTACATCTCGAGCTTCTTGCCCCGGGGTACCTTGTAACGACTTTGTTTTAATGTTTAAAAAATTTATTTAAAAGTTAATGTACAAATGGAGTATTTGCAATCCTTAGTATGCTATAAGTATTTAAATTGCTTTTGAACAGTAAGAAACAACTTGTTGCTCACTGGTAAAGCCCTTCCACTGCTGTGACATAGCCCCTGTGTTCAAATCCCCTCGGCCACATATTATTTTTGTTGAATTTTCTTTTAAACTTTTAGAAGCCTAAAAGTTTACACGTGCACTGCACGCAAAATGAAAAGTCACACAAAAATCAAACAGGTGGAAAATGATATTTGAACAGACACAAACACGTGGCCAAAATCCAAGCACCCCACCCTCGGATTGGACCGGCGAGATTCTTCATGGGGTCGGCGCCGTCGGCCCCCCCGTAGGTACTACCCCTAATTTTTGTGCCCTAGTCTCTTAGACTCACCCTTACCAAGCTCATAGGTTAGAGCACAAAGGTATCTACAATCAAAACACATCGAAATACAATTAAAATCAAGTCCGGAAAACTGATACGGTACACAATGTGCTCATAGGTTAGAACCTATAGCCTACGCATGCTAAAATAGCCAAATAACCCTCGTCGTTAATATGCAAACATCCAACGACCAAATCCAAATCCAAATACCAAAAACCAAGTTTCAGACATCGAAAAAACATTGTCAAAAGAAACTTAAAATGCTCCCATATTTTGGCATAGGTAGTCTAGGACAAAACTAACAATACAGTAGGTAAGTTATAAGGAGTAAGAGCTACAAGCCAAACCGCATCACCAGAACCAAAAATGTGGTCGGCGAGGGATGCTACAGTGACCAGCGGTGACGGTTTCCCCTTAGTGTTTGGGTTTCGTTCTTCTGTGGTGGTCTTCTAGTGATCTAATTTGGTCAATGTAGTTGTTTGTTTTTCTTATAAAGACACCAAGTTGCTCCAGATTCCATTTGAGCAACATAAATCAAAGAAAACTGACATGGGAAAATTCTAAGTTCGTGTATTGGGTTCTAGTCTCTGGTCTAGGCCAATAAACATTACTAAGGTCAAGTAAAACACTTACTATTATTCTATTTCACTTCCACAACTCCAATAATCCCCTAACCTCATCTTGGAAAATTCTAACATCGCTAATCTACATAAGCTTAACTCTAAACTATACTAGCACATTAGGAAAACTAGAAATTTAACCAAAAGTTTAGGAATATACCTCATTTGGCAACTTAAGAAAATTCTTGGGTTGCCCAAAGTGCTCAAAGTTTCAACTTGATTCCTTCATAGGTTTTGTAGTGAGCTTGGGATCATTTTTTGTGCAGGAAGTATGGTGTTTTGGGATGGTTTTGGAGGTGGTAGAGGGTGGTAATGGAGATGGAGGAATGAAGGAGATGAAGGAGGAGGAGAAGATAAGAAGTGAAGATGGAAACAAGGTGGAGAGAAGACCCATCTCTCTCTCTCTCATGCCCATACCCCATGCCTTCCAAGTCATCTTTCTTTTCTTTTCTTTTTCCCTTTTCCCTTTTTCCCTCTCATTAAAACCAAACACAAATACAAATAAAACAAACATGTAACAAAATGCAACATGTCATGGTGCACTAACCATGGTTAATTAAAAAATATGGATTTGGCTTAATCGTGATTAGTAGTGCACTAATCAAGTTTAATTTAAACTTGCATATAATTAATTATAAAATGCTTAAATCTAATAAATACCGTTTTACTAAATATTACAATATTAATCTCCAAATATTTTTCCAAATATTGGTATATAATTATACCATTTTACGAAAACCCCAATTCGTAAATCGAATAGTTTTCGTGAAATATATTATTTTAATATTTAAATTCCAAAAATAATATTTTATCTTTCTGAAATGTTACACATATTTATGATTCTATGTATTTCATTACAGTCAATTTGATTTCGTGCATGTTGTATACACTTGACTTGATTTATGCACTCGGTATAGCTTCCATGTGCTTACAGTGTATTGATACGTGTTTTGTTCACACAGTTGCACACGTTTATGATTTTATACACCATGGCACGCTCGGTATTGTTTTGTGCGCATTTAAGACATTGATGAGTTTTCAGGCACCTAGTGCACCTGATATTGGTTTTCGTGCATTTACTGCACTAGATGTTTTGTGTGGACTTGATGCACTTGATTTAGATTTTCGCACATACTGGACGCATGGGTTGAGATTTTATGCACACCGGATACACTTGATTGAGATTTTTATCCGTGCATGTTAGTTGCACTTGGTTGAGATTTTAGTGCACTCTAGATGCACTTGATATTGTTGTCGTGCACACCAGTTGCACTTGACAGATACTTTCGTGCACACCCGTTGTACTTAGTTTTTGCTTTTGTGCACATTTGTGGCACTTGTATTGGACTTGGTTTTCCGTGCGCACCGGACGCACGTGATATTAGGTGCGCCTTTTGAGGCTGATCTTTACTCTTGAGCATCATATTTTGATGTTGGGTACTATATTATATAGTAGCCGAGCAGGACTGATCCGAGAACAGTACCTGGGTACTTTTGCATGGATAAAAATTTTACCAAGAGATTTTAAAAAAGGAGCTATAGTCTCGTCATTTTCTACGTGTCCGTGAGTGACACGAACTTTTACGAAGGAAAACCTTTTGAGATATTTCAAAAAGGTGGAACGTATATTTTGAGCAAAACATATATGAACGCATATTTACTACTTTATAAATGAGCGTCCACCACTTGTGCCGTAAGTTACGCATCACACGGCGATTCGGAAAAGATTTTGCATGTGTTTTATTCAGCTTTTAAAATAGTTTTAAATAGGTGCGTACTATATACGTGTTATGATTTTGACTACAGTATATTTGGATTTTAGCAGTGGATTTTGAGACTCGTATTTCCATTATAACTCCAGTGATTGCGTGACGTTTGAAGGAGTTTGATTTTGAGTTTTGCACTCGTTTTCATGCGCACTTAATGCGCTGTGGTATTTCTGTATATTTCGTGATTTCGGAGCCCCGTTGAGTTAGACTGATTATTGAAATATTTTAGTATTTAGGGGTTTAAATTTAAATTCGAAGACCGAATTTATTTAAGAGGGGAAGATTGTAATATTTCAGAAATATAAAATATTATTTTTGGAATTTAAATATTAAAATAATATATTTCACGAAAACTGTTCGATTTGCGAATTGGGGTTTTCGTAAAATGGTATAATTAAATACCAAAATTTTGGAAAATATTTGGAGATTTATAATGATTTATTTATTAAAAAGGTATTTATTGGATTTGGGCAATTTATAATTAATTATATACATGTTTAAATTAAACTTGATTAGTACACTACTAATCACGATTAAGCCAAATCCATATTTTTAATTAGCCATGGTTAGTACACCATGACATGTTGCATTTTGTTGCATGTTTGTTTCTTTGTATTTGTGCTTAGTTTTAAATGAGTGAGGGGAAAAGGAAAAGAAAAATGAAAAGAAAAGAGAGCATGATTGAGAGGAGAGAGAGAGGGGACACAATGATCACATGAAGCATGGCATGAGAGAGAAAGAGAGAGAGAGAGAGAGTATGGCTCCTTAACCTTGACCATTCCTTCATCCATTCTTTCTTCACTTCATTTACTTCTTCTTTCTTCTTCACCTCCTTCCTTCACCTGCTCTACCTCCATGAAACCACCCTAAAATCTTACCAAAACACCACACATTCCTTCATTAAATATGACCACAACCTCATCCTACACCACCTAGTGAGCTCAAGTTTGGATTTTGAGCACTTAGAGCATCTAGGGGTTTTCTTGAGTTGCTTCCAAAAGGTATAAGTTCATTTCTCTTCTTGTTAATTAGTTTCTTTACCTTCTAGTTAAGTTTAGTGTTCGGTTAAGCATGTTTAGTGATCTTAGAATTTTCCAAGTTAATGTTTAGTGGATGACTTGACTTGTAAAGGGCCATTGAGGTGCAGTGAGTGTCTACAAACCCTTAGTGATGATTTTCTGGACAAGACTAGAAAACTAGAAACCAAACCACGAACTCAGAATTTTCCCGACATCGCAATTTTTAACAGTTTGTGACATCTCTATAGGATCTGCTATGACCCGAGACCACCATAAATTAAGTTCCCATGACAGTGAGACGTGCATGCCATCGAGAATTTTACCTAGAAACCCGAGCCCATTTCCTTCTTTTCAGGCCGCAAATTAATTCCCCCAGCCCGCAATTTGCGGCCTGGTCATGTTGGATTCTTGTGATTTTTGGTTGGTGTGCCCCTTATTTGATATCTAGATCAACTCTATATGCAAAATCTCCTAGTTTGACCTAGGGTAAAATCTGGGAGTGATTTCCTTAGTTGCCGACTTCGTGTTTTCCGATTTCTGAAACTTGGGTTTTGGTATTTGAATTTGGATATCGTCGTTGGACATTTGTACGTCAACGACGAGGGTTATTTAGTTGTTTTTGCATGCGTAGGCTATAGGTTCTAACCTATGAGCACTTCGCATGCCGTATCGGTTTTCTGGACTTGGTTTTAATTGCATTTCGATGTGTTTTGATTGTAGGTACCTTCGCGTGGACTTCTGAGACGACGAAACACATCGACTTTGGATAAGCAAGGAGTTAGCAGGTAAGTAGATTTATATCTATGGCGGAAGTCGGGTGGATGGCGTATAGCACCCCCGCGACTATAATAATGAATGACCGATATATAAGTTATAGTTTAGAGAACCTATGAATGATCTTACGGATATGATCAAAAGAGTGAGTATGAAATGAAATGATTAATGCAAGATGATGTGATTTGAGATGTCAATATAATGATATGAGATGATATGAGCAGATATGCTTGATATAAGGATGTGAGGTGGTATAGATGCACAAATACTTGTGCCTAGATACAGAAATGAGATTGTTAATGTTATGATGTGAGAGCGGTTATGACATGAGATATATATACATAGGTATATATGAGAATAAAAGATGATATACCATACGAGACCATAGATCCGTACCCTTATCGATGAATAGGACGATAGATCCTTAATCTAGATTGTTGCCACCGTACGATGAATTACCGTACGCGATGATGATATACCGGATGATTGATCCGCGCTCGTGAATTGAGGATGATGATCGAGGATAATGCCATATTGGATACTATGAAGCTGGATCGCCGACCTTAAGATGTCACATGAACCATACTTATTTCCAAAACCGACGAATCGTAAGCACTTTTAAATGGAAACCTCAAGGGAAGCTATGGATTTTCAAATGATGTCCTTTTCTCAAAAACACCGTAGCCCCACTTTCAAAACTACGATTCGTATCTTTAAAACTGATTGTATGGTTCATGTGTAGTTGTATACCTTTTATTAGTTCATGTTTATGTTGGTTTATCCCTCGTGAGATACGTGTTATGCTTCTGGTATTTACCGCTTTATGATATCATCTGCTAGTACACTTGCACAATTACCGATGATGCACATATTACACTTACATAGATTTTCCAGCTCACACACGTTTATCATCGGTAATTGATATGCCACTTGCATAGTAGAACTGCCATATCATGATATTATTCTTATCTGTAAAGTACATTCATTATTCAGCACTACTATAGGACATGCTTGCTTAATATACTTGACATGCTTATATTACTGTACTATGCTGGCATACGTCGTACTTTATGGTTATATGCATTGAGACGCCGTTTCATGAGATCTCTGGATTTGAGAACCGCGGTTATGTTTCAAAAGGAAATTGTATATTATTTTAAAAACGCGGTTTCTCTTGATATGATATTTCGTGTCCACCATGAGTTTTCTCGGTTCTGAGCTTGTTTTTGAGACCCGATTCGAGGAGTTGGATGATCCGTCTGCGGGTAAATGATGGGCCTAGTAAGGTACTCCGGGACAAAAAAGGATTTTGTAGGGATGACGATGAGCCTGGCAGGGGAAGCACTACCTACCGGTGATAGTTTGGACTCGTCGGTTATCCGGAGGGTACCGACCAGAGTCGTGAGATGGATATGAGGGCCGATCAGAGGATGCGGTGCCTGAGGGCCAATCAGAGGATGCAGCGCCTAAGATATGAGAATTTACGTGTCGATGCTAGACACGGGTTTCATGATATTTTCGAGTGTCGATGTTGGACACTCAGTTTCCATGATATTGATGTGTCGTTGATGGACACATGTTGGTTGATTTTCCTCATACTTACAGGCACATGATTTCAGACGTTTGATCTTTTATATGTTGTCATTGGCATCGATTATATTGTTGATACTTATGCATACATGGACACCCTAGATATCATAGTATTACTTTCATGTTACAGTATGACTTAGGACTCGTTGTTTATTCGATTTCTACTTGCTGATATTTTCTACTCACGAGTTGGCAACTCACCCCCGTTGTGCCACAGTTTTCTTGCAGGTTCGACCGCCTGGGTCAGTAGCGGTATTGCTGGCACACAGCTTCATTCAGGATGTTTTGCTTTGGTAGGTGGGACACACATTGAATCGTGCCCACTCTTGTATTTATTATTCTATTGTATCTAGATAAAATCCATTAATCAGAAACTAGACTTTGTATATTGGTAGACTTAGATAGAGTTGTGTGATTGCGAGACTTAGAGCGATGGGTGTATTTTCGCTTCTTTTGTGTTGTTGATGTTTTGCTTTATTCATTTATTCTTTCTGTGTTGATCTTCACCGTTGGGCGTCGTATATATGTTTATTGCGTGGTTATGATTCCGCCAATTGGCGAAGAGCTAGCTCCCACTTGGGGATGCCTATATATTATTATGTATATGGTTTTAGATTAAAAATCACAAGGGAGGTGCTGCCCAAATTTTTAAGGACGAAAATGTTTTCAACTTTAGTATATAACCCCTTTTGTTTTCTTATAAATCTTTATTTATGCATTTAAAGAAAAACTTGATTTCATTATACCTTTATTTCAAAACTGCACCTCCACTATTTTCCGTAAAATGGTTTAGATTTCTGGGCTTCGGCTTACTTGAATTACATTACGCCTTTAGACGTTGCGTGATTTAAGTGCCGGTCATGAGCTAAATTCCGGATTGTGAAAAATTTAGTATCAGAGTTGCACACCTTGCGAGAGTCCATGGAGAGGTGTAGGGGTCTTCCACAATTGCGCGGATATTCTACAAAGGTAGCTAGCCCCCTACTTTTACTTGTTTACATTTCTAGCTTAGTGTTTGGAATCGATTCTAGGGTATTGGTTGCTAGTGCTCACTTTAAATTTTTTGTTTTCGTTTTCGCCTTCGCCGCGAGTCTTACGGCGCGAGTACTAGGATCCTTACAGTGGTATCAGAGGCATGCCAAATATTTTAACTGCTTGTGGACGATACAAACCTTCCGAAACCAAAATTTTAACCGTATTCGATAGCCAAAACCTAGTTTCAAACGACACCTGAATTTTTTTTAAACAATTGCGGAGGACTATTCTTTTAAAATGAAAACATGGCTCAAAATTCGAGGCAAAACGGCAGCTATTTGGCTACCCATTTCGGTTTTCCGTCGGCCTTTTTTCACAAATGTCCATTGTTTTTTGTCAAGTGTTTTAGCTCTCAGAAACTTGATTTTTGATTATGTTTGTTTTTGCCCAGATTTCAGTTTGTGTTATCTTTGTATTCAAGCAAGTTTGGGAAACTTTTCGGTCAAAACTAATGTATCATTTATGATCCATATCTTTGTTTGTGTGTTTAATAACGTCGTTTAATTGCTATGTTTGATTAGATGGGGTTGCACATCGATTACTTGTTATGTTGGTTTGCATACACACACACACACACACACATATATATGATGGTTTAGTCGGATTGTTGTGAATGGATAGCCCTTCGTGTGATTTGTGTGTACATTTTTTATTCATGTATTTGTTTATTCGGGACGAGTGGTCGAATTGTGGCCGTCGTTTCCGCTTGATGTATATTCTTTTTGGGGCACGTCCAGGTTATGGGCGTTGTCACCATTGTATATATTTTTATTACTTGTACTAGGATACCCTGTGATAGAGTGCCCGGATAGCCGGATTCGAGAATGCAGAGGGTAGCCATCTCACGGAGTTGAGACTCAGGACACCTCATTCTCGAATTGGCAGGTTGCTCTCCGCACTTATAGGAGGTGTAGCTTTGATCCACGGAAGAGTGTTCAAGTTACCGGATTCCAAGAAGTGTTGGGTGGCCCACTAATGACATTGAGTGCAGGTTGCCTCACTTCTAGAATTAGCGGGTAACTTGCCGCACTCGTAGGGGTCTTGGTTCGAATTGTACAGGCTATCCACACGACCGAGGAATGTTGGTTTTCGTTTGCGGTTGAAACGAAACACGAGACTCCTAGTTTATCCGCTATTCCATCTTGTTTGTTGTTTATCGCATGCCTGTAATGTTTATTACTTGCCTGTGATATTGATATATATATATATATATATATATATTATTAGATGATTCTATATGTTTTGCATCCACGCTAACCCTGTCCCCGTCCCGCCGTAAGTTAAGTAATCTTACGGTGAAAACCCGGGACCCCGTGGCAAATGCGGATGGCAAAGCATGCTATTTTGGCTGTTTCTGTGTGGCTTAGAAACATAGATTGATGAGATCGCATTTGTAAATCCCCGTTCCTATCTTAATAACAGTTTTCTATTTTTCTAAATCCCAGAGATTTCCTTTCTTTTTCCTCGTATATTTTTGTAGGAAGGTGGTTGCTTGAATTCCAATATTTATATTTTTCCCAAACCCTAAAAGTCAAAATCCAAGATTTAAAATCAAAGCTAAATTAAACTAAAACCAAAATGTTACTAATAAAATCCTAACCCAAACTATACTTAAACCCCAGCCCAACAACCTAAAAATCAAATTTTAACTAACAAATTAATTCCTAAGCCGGCCCCAGCTTAAACCCTCAGCCATTGAAATTCTCCACAAAAAATTTAAAACAATTAAAACAGCCCAGCCCGTTTCCCCTCCTCAGCCCACACACCATATTTAAATTTAAAATAAATTCTTTATTTAAACCCCGGCCCGTTCAAACCCTCAGCCCACGAAAACAAAAAAAGAATTTAATTAATAAAAACTTCTCAGCCCAGCCCAACTCCCTTCGGCCCGTGACCCGCGCCGACCCGACCCGCTTCGAACCCTTCTTCTCCCCCAACGGATATTTTTCCCGCTCACCTCCTTCAACGCGCGATCCGCCTTCTCCGCCGCGCCTCGCGCCCATGCCCACGCCCCCGCTCTTGCGACGTTACACCCGCGACGCGCTCCTCTCGTCTCCCTTATCTCCCTCACACCTCGCTCCCCTCTCGTTTTCCAAAAATTCCTCACCTCTCTCTCTCAAAAACCCATTAACCCCACATAGCACCCAACTACGCTCGACCCCTCCGACGGCGACAACCCCTTGACGACCCCTCCGACGGCGACAACCCCTCGACCCTCCCTCGCCCTCTACGACTACACCCTCCATCAACCGAGCATCCCCTGCACACAAATCCCCTGCACACCAAACCCCCTGCACATCCGAGCTCGGCCACCTACCCTCGACGCCGACGAGCTTGAACTGCCTCAGTCGACACCCCTTCATCCTCACCCTTAGCATCGTCATCATCACTCCAAACCCGAGCCCCACTATCCCTTTCTCCAAAACCATACCAAAACCCATGACCACCATCCAAACACCCACTGCGGCCCATCGCCGGAGCGACGCCGTCGACCGTCGTTGACCCCAGCGCACCCGGGAGATCCACTGAGCCTCCTTCACGCTTCCAGCGAGCACAAGAAGTCTCCGGGCAATTCTGACACCAATTCCGTATCGCGAGCCAAGCTCGCGCAAATCGTTTCACGACGTATATCGCGCGTTCATGACGCCGCTGCTGCCGTGCAACCACGAGACGTTTCCAGGCAAGTACTTTACTTGCTACATGCTAATTTACCCTTATTACAAACTCAAACATATAAGTTATGAAATTCCTTTTCCCGATAAAACTTAGTGACATATGTGTTCGATGCTAGGCCCCAATGAAAATACTTGTTTATTTTGACGGAAATAGATGTTTTCTGTTGGACCATATAATGACGAATATCTTGTATAAATCTCACTGGAAAATACGACTGTTAGTGACTAAAATTGATACCCCCAAATATACCGATAAAACTAGAATTTTCCCGTATTTGAAAATGGTTAAAATCACTGTAAATTATGTACATACTGGAATGATGCGTTCAAGGGCTTAAATCGAAGATGACTCGACGAACTTTAACTCTATATAAAATTCTAATGATTTCTGTTCTGTAACTGCGATGATATTTAGATCGGAGTGCGACTCTGGACTGCAGTCCAGAGCGACTCTGATTACTGTGTACTGTCCCAAAATGTGTGTCACTTTGTTTCCTGAATTCATATGTTACGGAACTCTGTAGTGTATTATAGATGGATCTGTTAGCTAACCAAAACAAGTGGTTTCATTCCGTTTCATTGCCGTTTTCTATTTAAATTGTAAATAAAAAGGGCAGAACGTATAACTGTCCAGAACAGATTCAGAAGTAACATACTAATGTTAAACTGTGTATAACTTTCGACGTACAGACGCGATAGAGGATCCGTCTATTGCGTTGAATACACCATCGAAAACCCTAAATTTTATTCAACTGTAGCATCGCTAAATTCTGAGTCTAACTGGGTGCAATTCGTGTCGCGAAACGGACGTTCAGTTCTGAAACTGAATTTCCAGCCGCGAGCACTTAAAATGAAACAGCTGTATCTTGAATACCGGAAACCCGATTGAACTGAAACTAATTTTGATGAATTTCTGACTGAGTGTTATATTTATCGTATTTGTATCATTTCGTTGAATTCCAAACATATGAATTTATGCAATTTTTGTAAGATTAATGAAGTGCACATTGATTCATAATATACTCAGCTTATTGATGGCATACATACATATATCATACCCCACTTGCCATATACTTAGTGTTAGTGCGTGTTAGAGTCAGTGGACATTGCATTATCGTGCGTGATTGATGTTGGTTTAGGAGTGACAAGTACACCAATGGGAAGTGAATATTCGTGACAGTGATTGATATAGTGAACGGTGATAAAACCGTGCCATTGGTATACTTGTACACGACTAAATCAAGATCATAAATAGTGTAAACCTGGGGATAAAGGGGAAATCGAAGTGGAAAGAGAATCGTATTTAGCGGGACCGTGTTTTAGAGGATGATCATTCGAGCAGCGAAATATATATTAGGTAGGATCTAGCGATCCGGCTGACAGGGTTATGTCCCGGGCATGTGGGCCGTTGTCTCGGGTATGTACGAAACTCCTGTTAAACATGATCCTCCTTCCACTATACGATTTCAAACATGACCTAGAGACCGATAGGGACACAGATCATATTTTGTATCATATAGTGACATAGTGATTACTCGCATTGTACTTTCACTAGTATTACCTCTTTTACCTGTTTCATCTTATTATAATAATATTGTTATTGGGTCGCTCTGACGACCTGAGTATGCATGCTCAGATTCCGTGGAAGGACCAGCGCAGGAGACGGATCTACCTTTCGAGTTCACGGAGATATAGTCTGGTGTACTTTCCTTCCTTACTGCTTTCCATAAAAGTGATCGTGAGATTGAACTTGGTTAGTAACTGTTTTTGTTGTTTATAATTTGTGAACAATGGATTTTAATGTAATAAATTAGTGATGTGATTCCTTTACTACTGTGCTTTATTTACTGATTACCATGTAATGCTAGAAGCCGAAGTGTGACTACGGCGGGATGATTTCTTGACCATAGGAGCATGGCTGGCCTAGTCATCCCTCGTTTTCCGTATTTTGGGAAGCGGGGCGTGACATGGTTTAGTTGGTATCAGAGCTGTGTTTAGTATTAAGGGATAACATTAACTATACTGTATTACGTTATTCTCGTTTCACTACTCTTGATTTTCATCCTTGAGTCTAATCTTATCCTTTTGAATCTTCCAGTGATATAACGTTCCCGAACGACCCCTCCTCGGACTCCAGCTCTCAGGACCGCACGGAAAGAATACTTAGTGCACTGACCTCTCTCGCGGAAGCTCAGGAGAGGAAGACAGATTTACTCGCTGAGGGACTCAGGGCGATTACCGCCGCAGGAGGACCCTCCGCACTCATTACCGCCTCCGAGGGCGCTACTCCACCAGCTTACCATGCTAGGGCTGGTACCGTATCAGACTTCCGACGGTTACATCCAGCTGCATTCACAGGGCTAGCTGAACCTCTTGAGGCTGAGCAATGGCTGGTGAACATGGAGAACTTACTGACAGCCGCCAGGGTTCCAGAGGAAGATAGGGTGGACGTGATAAAGATTCAATTAGAAGATGAAGCCCGTACATGGTGGTCGGTGGAAGAAAGCAGGCTAGACGGGCCGATTGAATGGGGCAAATTTAAGGAATGTTTCCTAGATCATTATTTTCCTTCCATAGCCAAGGCAGAAATAGAGGAAAGATTTATTCTTTTGAAGCAGAATGGAGGCCCAGTGGACGTTTATGCGGCAGAGTTCAACCGTCTGAGCCGTTTTGCTCCATACATGGTCGTCTCAGAGGCCACCAGGGCCAGACGCTTCCTTCAGGGGCTAGATTTCGAGTTGCAGCAGTTGATTGCATCGCTGGATTTGCAGACTTTCGCACAGGTACTCAACGCGGCGAGAGTTCAAGAGCAATTGATTAACAAGTTCAGGAGACCCCCAGTCGTTCCAGCACGTAACCACGCACCTTCTCGAGGAGCCATACCTGTCCACAGGCCTGGAACGACACAAATGAAGCGCCCGTTCGTACCACAACATCGCCCCCAGAGACAGGGCGTAGTTTGCAGCTATTGCGGTAGAGGTGGGCATACCCAGAAGGACTGTCGCCGTGCCAAGGGACAGTGCTTGATTTGCGGATCCAGTCAGCACAGGATTAGCGGTTGCCCTGAGCGAGCAGAGATACAGGGAGGTTCTGGACCGCCACAGCAGAGGCCACAGGAGCAGAGGCAACCCTTTACAGGTCGCGGTCAGGGACGGGCTTTCACTTTGACCGCCGAGCAGGCAGAGGCGTCAGGAGACGTGGTTACAGGTACTCTACTCATACATTCCTTGCCAGCTAGAGTACTATTTGATTCTGGAGGATCGCATTGTTTCTTGTTTGAGCATTTCACTGATACACACTCCATACCACATGAACCACTAACCAAGGGATGGGAAATACATACGGGTAACGGCATTATAATATCTAGTCGAGAATGTAGGTTATGCCCGGTTGTAGTGTGTGGCAGGGAATTCTATGCGAATTTCCTTCTGATTGGGACAGGCAGTTACGACGCAATTCTCGGGATGGATTGGATGAGCACTTTCCATACAGTTATCGATTGTCGTGCAAGGAAGGTGATCTTCCGCATTCCCAATCATCCGGAGTTTATTTTCGAGGGCGGAAGCAAATCTTTGGAGCCAGCCAAGTATAGAGCCAAGCCCAAGGAGCTGACAGCTATGGAGATTGATAAGAGCCTAGGCCTAGAAATTGTTCGAGACTTTCTGGACGTATTTCCTGAAGATCTACCGGGTCTACCACCTCCTCGAATCTTGGAGTTCTCAATCAATTTGACTCCAGGTACAGCCCTAGTATCCAGAGCCCCATACAGAATGGCACCAGTTGAGTTGGCGGAATTGAAGAAGCAGGTTGAAGAACTATTGGAGAAGGGATTTATTCGGCCAAGCGCTTCACCGTGGGGTGCACCAGTTCTGTTAGTAAAGAAGAAGGATGGATCGCGGCGAATGTGTATAGATTATCGGGAGCTGAACAAGGTCACAATAAAGAACAAGTACCCAATCCCGCACATTGACGACCTATTCGATCAGCTAAGTGGAGCCAAGGTATTCTCGAAGTTGGACCTCCGTTCTGGATATCATCAAATCAGAGTAGCAGCCGAGGATGTATACAAGACGGCTTTCAGGACCTGATACGGACATTATGAGTTCCTTGTGATGCCGTTCGGTGTTACCAATGCCCCAGCAATATTCATGGACTTGATGAACAGGGTGTTCGCAAAGTACTTGGACACGTTTGTCGTTGTGTTTATCGACGACATACTTGTCTACTCGAAGACCCGGGAAGAGCATGCTGAACATTTGCGCACGGTCCTACAAATTCTTCGGGAAGAGAAGCTGTATGCGAAGCTAAGCAAGTGTGAATTCTGGCTCGACAAGGTTCAGTTTTTGGGACATATCGTTTCGGGCGAAGGCATCTCGGTGGACCCGGCAAAGATAGAATCCGTCAGAGATTGGCCAACGCCGAAGTGAGTGGCTGAGATCAGGAGTTTTCTAGGATTGGCAGGTTATTATCGGAGATTCATCCAAGACTTCTCAAGAATTGCTGAACCATTGACGGGGCTGACACGGAAGGACATACCGTTTACGTGGTCAGAGGAATGCACTCAGGCATTTAACACACTAAAGCAGAAGTTAAGCACGGCGCCTATTCTTACAGTACCAGATGATTCCGGTGGTTTGGTGATACACAGTGATGCCTCAGGGAAGGGATTAGGCTGTGTTCTAATGCAGCACGGCCGAGTGGTTGGTTACGCCTCTCGACAACTGAGAAATCACGAGAAGAACTACCCTACGCATGACTTGGAGTTAGCTGCGGTAGTCTTTGCGTTGAAGATTTGGAGGCACTATCTATTGGGTGAGAAAGTGGAGGTGTACACTGATCACAAAAGTTTGAAGTATGTTTTCACTCAAAAAGAACTAAACATGAGGCAGCGCCGATGGCTAGAGCTGATGGCAGATTATGACTTGGACCTTCAGTATCACCTGGGGAAGATGAATGTTGTACTTGATGCGCTCAGTCGCAAGCCAGCGGTCATGATGTTGACCGATCAGAGGAGCATTATTGAGGACTTCCAGAGACTCGAGATTGAAGTCGTTACGCCGAACGCACTCAGTCAACTTTGGCAACTACAAGTGCAATCCTCCCTGGTGGATCGCATCAAGATTGCACAAGCGGATGATTCCCGATTGCAAAAGTTCAGAGAGCAAGTGGAAGCCGGGCTAAGAACGGACTTGATTATACATGGAGATGGCTCTCTGAGATTCGGTAGCAGACTCTGCGTACCCAAGGGAGATGTTCGAGAAGAAGTTTTAACTGAAGCACACAGTTCAGCTTATTCTGTGCAACCGGGAGGTACAAAAATGTATCAGGACCTAAAGCAGCATTTTTGGTGGAACGGGATGAAGCGGGAAATTGTGAGGTTCGTATCCAGGTGTTTGGTATGCCAGCAGGTGAAGGCGGAGCATCAGAGGACAGCAGGATTATTACAACCACTGCCGATACCAGAATGGAAGTGGGAGCACATTACTATGGATTTTGTGACGGCCTTACCACGGAGCCCTAGGGGCAATAACGCCATTTGGGTTATTGTCGATCGCCTCACAAAAGCTGCACACTTCCTACCTTTCCGAGTGGGACAGTCGACAGAATCACTGGCAGAAAGATATATGCAAGAGATTGTACGACTTCACGGTGTTCTAGTCAGCATTGTGTCAGACCGGGACACCAGATTCTTGTCGCACTTTTGGAAGAGCTTACAGGAGAGGTTGGGTACCCGCCTCAAATTCAGCACAGCGTATCACCCGCAGACGGATGGACAATCTGAGCGTACAATTTAGACGCTCGAGGATATGTTGAGAGCCTGTATGTTGGACTTTCAGGGTTCCTGGGAGGACCATCTGCATCTAGTCGAGTTCTCTTATAACAATAGTTATCAGGCTAGTATTCAGATGGCTCCTTTTGAAGCACTTTACGGACGGAAATGTCGATCCCCGGTATGTTAGGATGATGTGGGAGAACGAAGATTACTGGGCCCCGAACTCATTGTTCAGACAGTCGACAAGGTCCAAATGATCAGGCAGCGTATTAAGACGGCTCAGGATCGAAAGAAGAGTTGGGCAGATACCAGCAGGAGGGCACTAGAATTCGAAGTCGGAGATCATGTGTTCTTGAAGATTTCCCCTACTCGTGGAGTTATCAGGTTTGGAGGCCTGGGAAAGCTCAGTCCCCGTTTTATCGGACCTTTTGAGGTGGTAGAGCGAGTAGGAGAGGTGGCCTATCGACTTGCCTTGCCTCCATCGCTAGCTGGTGTGCACAATACCTTCCACGTGTCATAATTGCGACGTTATGTTCGAGATGAGAACCATGTCCTGGATTATTCGGAGCTAGTTTTGGGTACCGATTTATCGTACGAGGAGCATCCCACTACCATCCTCGATCGCAGAGAGAAAGTGCCGAAGAATAAGGTCATTCCGTTAGTCCGAGTGTCTTGGGGCGGTCGTTCCCCAGGAGAATCCACCTGGGAGCGGGAGGAAGATATCCGTGCTCGTTATCCACATCTCTTTGTTTAGTATATTGTTTCTTTGTATCCTTGTTAAATTTCGAGGACGAAATTTTTTGTAAGGGGGGTATGATGTAAATCCCCGTTCCCATCTTAATAAAAGTTTTCTATTTTTCTAAATCCCAGAGATTTCCTTTCTTTTTCCTCGTATATTTTTGTAGGAAGGTGGTTGCTTGAATTCCAATATTTATATTTTTCCCAAACCCTAAAAGTCAAAACCCAAGATTTAAAATCAAAGCTAAATTAAACTAAAACCAAAATGTTACTAATAAAATCCTAACCCAAACTATACTTAAACCCCAGCCCAACAACCTAAAAATCAAATTTAAACTAACAAATTAATTCCTAAGCCGGCCCCAGCTTAAACCCTCAGCCATTGAAATTCTCCACAAAAAATTTAAAACAATTAAAACAGCCCAGCCCGTTCCCCCTCCTCAGCCCACACACCATATTTAAATTTAAAATAAATTCTTTATTTAAACCCCGGCCCGTTCAAACCCTCAGCCCACGAAAACAAAAAAAGAATTTAATTAATAAAAACTTCTCAGCCCAGCCCAACTCCCTTCGGCCCGTGACCCTCGCCGACCCGACCCGCTTCGAACCCTTCTTCTCCCCCAACGGATATTTTTCTCGCTCACCTCCTTCAACGCGCGATCCGCCTTCTCCGCCGCGTCTCGCGCCCACGCCCACGCCCCTGCTCTTGCGACGTTACACCCGTGACGCGCTCCTCTCGTCTCCATTATCTCCCTCACACCTCGCTCCCCTCTCGTTTTCCAAAAATTCCTCACCTCTCTCTCTCGAAAACCCATTAACCCCACCGAGCACCCAACTACGCTCGACCCCTCCGACGGCGACAACCCCTCGACAACCCCTCGGCGACCCCTCATTCACCCTCCCTCGTCCTCTACGACTCCATCCTCCATCAACCGAGCATCCCCCGCACACAAATCCCCTGCACACCAAACCCCCTGCACATCTGAGCTCGGCCACCTACCCTCGACGCCGGCGAGCTTGAACTGCCTCAGTCGACACCCCTTCATCCTGACCCTTAGCATCGTCATCATCACTCCAAACCCGAGCCCCACTATCCCTTTCTCCAAAACCATACCAAAACCCACGACCACCATCCAAACACCCACTGCGGCCCATCGCCGGAGCGACGCCGTCGACCGTCGTCGACCCCAGCGCACTCGGGAGATCCACTGAGCCTCCTTCACGCTTCCAGCGAGCACAAGAAGTCTCCGGGCAATTCCGACACCAATTCCGTATCGCGAGCCAAGCTCACGCAAATCGTTTCACGACGTACATCGCGCGTTCGTGACGCCACTGTTGCCGTGCAACCCCGAGACGTTTCCAGGTAAGTACTTTACTTGCTATATGCTAATTTACCCTTATTACAAACTCAAACATATAAGTTATGAAATTCCTTTTCCCGATAAAACTTAGTGACATATGTGTTCGATGCTAGGCCCCAATGAAAATACTTGTTTATTTCGACGGAAATAGATGTTTTCTGTTGGCCCATATAATGACGAATATCGTGTATAAATCTCACTGGAAAATACGACTGTTAGTGACTAAAATTGATACCCCCAAATATACCGATAAAACTAGAATTTTCCCGTATCTGAAAATGGTTAAAATCACTGTAAATTATGTACATACTGGAATGATGCGTTCGAGGGCTTAAATCGAAGACGACTCGACGAAATTTAACTCTATGTAAAATTCTAATGATTTCTGTTCTGTAACTGCGATGATATTTAGATCAAACTGTGACTCTGGACTGCAGTCCAGAGCGACTCTGATTACTGTGTACTGTCCCAAAATATGTGTCACTTTGTTTCCTGAATTCGTATATTACGGAACTCTGCAGTGTATTAAATATGGATCTGTTATCTAAACAAAACAAGTGGTTTCATTCCGTTTCATTGTCGTTTTCTATTTAAATTGTAAATAAAAAGGGCAGAACGTATAACTGTCCAGAACAGATTCAGAAGTAACATACTAATGTTAAACTGTGTATAACTTTCGACGTACAGACGCGATAGAGGATCCGTCTATTGCATTGAATACACCGTCAAAAAACTTAAATTTTATTCAACTGTAGCATCGCTAAATTCTGAGCCCAACTGGGTGCAATTCATGTCGTGAAACGGACGTTCAGTTCTGAAACTGAATTTCCAGCCGCGAGCACTTAAAATGAAACAGCTGTATCTTGAATACCGGAAACTCGATTGAACTGAAACTAATTTTGATGAATTTCTTACTGAGTGTTATATTTATCGTATTTGTATCATTTCGTTGAATTCCAAACATATGAATTTATGCAATTTTTGTAAGATTAATGACATGCACATTGATTCATAATATACTCAGCTTATTGATGGCATACATACATATATCATACCCCACTTGCCATATACTTAGTGTTAGTACGTGTTAGAGTCAGTGGACATTGCATTATCGTGCGTGATTGATGTTGGTTTAGGAGTGACAAGTACACCAATGGGAAGTGAATATTCGTGACAGTGATTGATATAGTGAACAGTGATAAAACCGTGCTATTGGTATACTTGTACACGACTAAATCAAGATCATAAATAGTGTAAACCTGGGGATAAATGGGAAATCGAAGTGGAAAGAGAATCGTATTTAGCGGGACCGTGTTTTAGAGGATGATCATTCGAGCAGCGATATATATATTAGGTAGGATCTAGCGATCCAGCTGACAGGGTTATGTCTCGGGCATGTGGGCCGTTGTCTCGGGTATGTACGAGACCCCTGTTAAACATGATCCTCCTTCCACTATACGATTTCAAACATGACCTAGAGACCGATAGGGACACAGATCATATTTTGTATCATATAGTGACATAGTGATTACTCGCATTATACTTTCACTAGGATTACCTCTTTTACCTGTTTCATCTTATTATAATAATATTGTTATTGGGTCGCTCTGACGATCTGAGTATGCATGCTCAGATTCCGTGGAAGGACCAGCGCAGGAGACGGATCTACCTTTCGAGTTCACGGAGATATAGTCTGGTGTACTTTCCTTCCTTACTGCTTTCCATAAAAGTGATCGTGAGATTGAACTTGGTTAGTAACTGTTCTTGTTATTTGTAATTTGTGAACAATGGATTTTAATGTAATAAATTAGTGATGTGATTCCTTTACTACTGTGCTTTATTTACCGATTACCATGTAATGCTAGAAACCGAAGTGTGACTACGGCGGGATGATTCCTTGACCGTAGGAGCATGGCTGGCCTAGTCATCCCTCGTTTTCCGTATTTTGGGAAGCGGGACGTGACAGCATTATAGGTTTAATACAAGAAAAACAAACCTAAATGATATTGTCGGAACCCATTTTTAAAACTACTTGGTTTTCTTCAAAACCATTCATTTTAAAAGCGGAGCCTAAATCACTCCTTTCAAAACTACTCGAGTTCCTTCAACGGTATCAAGTTCATTACATTAAACATTTTTGCCAAAAACCAGCCGCAACCCTCCGTCATTTCAGATTAGTATTGCTTAGTATTCGTGCTCAGCCGAGGCGTAGTGTTCGGTAGCTATGTAGTGTTTTTCTGCAGCATTAGATACGATTGGTTAGGACGGTCGTACGGTCATTTTGGCTCAGTCAAGAACTTGTACGGGTGGGTTTAATGCAATCAAGATAATGACGGGCTGCGTTAGTTATATGTATGCCCTAGAGGCCATTATTGTACATGATTGTATATTATAATGGATGCTTGGACATATATAGGTAGGACTTTTTTGCTCGACATGATACTATGCTATCTGGTTACTCTTTATCTTAACATGTAGCCTAGTATTATGATACTGTCTTGCTCTCACATGTTGGTAAAGCCCTTAGGATGTGTACTTGACTATCAGGATTATGATGCATATCATACTAGTGGGGCCAGGGAAGTTCTCAAGTTCATCCTTTAATTGTTTGTAGTCGTGGGTGTATCGAGACGGGGTATCGATATTCTAGAGTAGAATAATATATACGCTTCTTGACCCATTTGATGGACGATGGATGATCCCATATCCATTGGTGTTTGACATCAAAGATGGTATACGGGTGCTCAGTGGAGATTGGGTACACCGAACATGACTCGCCGAGAACTCCTAGATGGTATTATACCTAAAGTCAGATAGTAGTTCTCTGGTGACACTGGTACATGTTAGTCTGTAGACCCGAGATCGTCATAGAGTCTTGTGTGATTCCCACTGTGCTTTGATTTCCACCTTACCACACTCTAAGAAGAGCGTGCAAAACGGTGGTTTTTGCGTACTGTCCCGAGTCACATGGAGGCAATGAGCGATATGAGAGGATTTTGTTTTTCCCGGTATTGGGGGTTGATGTTGCGCTGTGCTCGACTGGCCATAACAGGAAGTCCTTGACCATGGAGGAAACTGAGATTTACTGGTAAGTGTTATCAGTAGTTTCTCGACCCGTTATGAGCCTCACATCGGCATGACTTATCAAGTTATGGGGGTTTGATGTTTACCACCCCTAGACTCGATATGCTACATATCAGACGAAGAGACCGGACTGTACGGTAGTGTTACTTAATAGATTCACGGGAGTATGAACAAGCTTGCCTGTTGATCTTTTGATCGCTCAATACCTGGGTAGCCGTTACGTCCAGCTAGTACCGCTGACGGCTTATGGGTGACTGATATGATCATCCCCTACTGCCGGCGTATTGACGAGTCTTCAGAGTCCTACACAGAGGTTTCCTAGCTCATGCGAAACAAAGTAGGGCACATATGTGATATGTGCGGGACCGAGATAAATACGTTTATGTGATACCGTATTCAAATCTCGTGATATAGATTATATGTGATATAACCGGATTATTGAATCAAGTGTTGATTCAATAATTTGTTATATGATATTAGTCGGTTGTATGTGATATAGCCGGATAATTAAATCAAGTGTTGATTTAATTATTTAATATATAATTATATATTTGATATATTAATATATATTAACTAATATTTGCTCACTTAAGAATTTCTTTTCTACTTATACATTTAATATATATGTGATATATGTTAATGTATTTATTTTGTGTCATGCTTGATGATATATTGTACATGGGTGTATGAGACTCATACCATTCTTAAGATCATTAGGGTGATTATTTATTTAGGAATAAAAAAATTAGGTGGAAAATGGCTTTGTTTAAGATGCTTTTAGAACCTTGTGGAAACATTGACTTAGTCCACTAATTTTGTTTTACTCTAGATATTTATTAACCTAACCATTATCTTTAGCCATGGTTTAGTCTCTACATGAGTTGATATATGATATTTTCTCACCCATGGTTCAACATTTGATCACTTGATCTTTTCTTCATCTTCTTGCTTGCTCTCTAGCTTTCTTGTGAGAAGAAAAAGAAAAAGAAAAAGAGAAAAATAATTCTAAAGTGAGCAAAATTCCTACTTCATCAATCTATACCAAACTAGCCATTTAGTATAGGTTGTTTGCTTCACTAATTTATTGTCACAACCCATAATTTAGCACGTGACCGGCACTTAAATTACGCAACGTCTAAAGGCGTAACGTAAATCAAGTAAGCTGAAACCCAGAAAATCTAAATCTTTTTGCGGAAAATAGTGGGGGTGCAGTTTGAAATAAAGGTATAATGAATCATGTTTTTCTTTAAATGCATAACTAATGAGACATGAAAATGCAAGTGGGTTATACTACTTGAAAACATGTTTCGTCTTTAAAAAAATTGGGCCGCACCTCCCTTGTCTATTTTGATCCAAAACTATATACATAACAATATATAGGTATCTCCAAGCGGGAGCTAGCTCTTCACCAACTGGAGGAATCATAACCACGCAAAACATATATACGACGCCCAACAGTGAAGATCAACCCAGAAAGAACAATAAATAAGTAAGACATTAGAACTCAAGAAAGCGAACATAAACCCATCGCTCTAAAACTCGCACAATACCCAAGTCTGACTAGGTCTACCAATATACAATTTCTAGTTTCTGATTTGATTTGATGGAGTTTATCTAGATACAATGGAATATAAAGTACGAGAGTGGGCACGATTCAACATGTGTCCCACATACAAAAGCAAAGCTCCCTGGAAGAAGCTGTGTTCCAGCGATACCGCAACTAATCTCAAGCGGTCAAACCTGCAAGAACTGTGGCACAATGGGAGTTAGTTGCTAACTAGTGAGTAGAAAACATCAGCAAGTAAAAATCGAATAAAACAACGATTTCCTAGGTCACTATATCCTGAAGGTAATACTATGATATCTAGGGTGACCACATATGCATATATGTCAACAGTCGATCAATGCAATGACATATATAAATAAACATCTGACATCATATTCCTGTATGCATGTGGATATCATCCACGTGTCCATCAACGACACAAACAATATCATGGAACCTGAGTATCCCACACCGACACTCGAAACATCATGAAAACATATGTCTGTATATATATATATATATATGAGGATATCAACCACGTGTGTCCATCAACGACACATCAAAATCATGGAACCTGAGTGTCCAACACCGACACTCGAAACATCATGAAACCCGTGTCCAGCATTGACACGTAAATCCTCATATCTCGGGCTCCGTCAGTCCGGATCAGCTCATATCATGACTCCGCTCGGTATCCTCCAGATATCCGCCGCACCAAACTGTCTCGGTAGGTAATGTTCCCCTGCCAGGCTCACCGCCTAATAATACGAGTCTTCTTGCCCCGGGGTATCTCACCGGGTCCACCATGTACCCACAGACGGTACCTACCGCTTCTCGAATCGGGTATAATCATAGCTCAGAACCGAGAAAACTAATGGTGGACGTCTCAAAATATCATATCAAGAGAAACCGCGTTTTTAAAGCAATACATAATTCGAAATATAACTGCGGTTCTCAAATCCAGAGATCTCATGAAAACAACATTTCAATCATATAACCATAAAGTACGATGTATGCAATATAGAGTAGTAATATGAGCATATCGAGTATATCATGCAAGCATGTCAAGTGATAGTACTGAATAATGAATGTACTTTTTCGTTTAAGATTAATCTCATGATATGGCAGTTCTACTGTGTAAGTGGCATGGCAATTACCGATGAAGAATGTGTGTGAGCCGGCAAATTTGTGTAAGTGTAACATGCGCATCAACGGTAATTATGCAGGTGTACTAGCAAATGATATCATATAACATTAAATACCGGAACGTGGTATGTACATCACGAGGGGTAATATCCTACGTAGGCGATCCCGCCTCATAACATCCGATATGATAATAATCCTCGATCATCATCCTCAAATCACTAGCGTGGATCAATCATCCGGTAACTCATCGCGTACGGTAATCCATTGTACGGTAACATCAAACAGAATAGGGATTCTATCGTCCTATTCATCAATAAGGGATGGATCTAAAATCTCGTACGGCATATCACTCTTTATCCGCATAAATAAATATATATACACATATATCTCAAATTACATTTGTATCAATCTCATATCAAGTCACATTTATATATACATCATTTCTTATTAATCTCAAGTCGTATCGATCTTGATCTTATATCATACCACTATCAACTCATACCCGTCCTCTTTCAATTCATACTTATCATGATTCACTTTCTCATTTCATATTCTCATATATCAATCTAAATCATCTATATATATCATCTCAATATTCCACATCATGTTATCTTATATACCTATATCATATTCTCTTGCCAATATATCCATTAGTGTCAACTTTTATCATATCATCTCTTACTAAAATATTTAATCGTGCCCATAAGTTCGTAGCATATCTTTTATCAAAATTATAATTTATAAAACGATCTTCCATATCAATGGTTGCGGGGGTGTTATACGCCATCCACCCGACTTTCTCCGTAGATATAAATCTATCCACCTGCTAAACTCCTCGCTTAGCTGAAGTTGATGTGCTTCGTCGTCTCGGAAGTCTACGAAGGTACCTACAATCAATACACATCGAAATGCAATTAAAACCAATATCCGAAAACCGATACGGCACACGAATCTCTCATAGGTTAGAACCTGTAGCTTACGCATGCAAATATAACCAAACAACCCTCGTCCGTTGACATACAAACGTCCAACGACGGAATCCAAACTCAAATATAAAAACCAAGTTTCAGAAATCGCAAAACCCGAAATCAACAACTAAGGAAATCTATCCCAGATTTTATCCTAGGTCAAACCAGAAGATTTTGCATATAGGGTTAGTCTAGATATCAAATAACAACGCCACACACAAAAAATCACCAACATTCACTCTGATGTGGCCGCAATTTGCGGCCACCATGATTAAATTTGTGGCCTGAATCCAGTTAAATGGGCTCGGGTTTCTAGGGTGTCTTCCTGTGTACCTGCTCGTCTCACTGTGATGGGAACTTATTTTATGGTGGTCTCGGGTCATAGCAGATCCTACAGTGAAGTCATAATTTACCAAAAACCGATATCGGGAAAATTCTAAGTTCGTGTTTTGGTTTATAGTCTTCTAATTGGTCCAGAATATCATCACCAAGGGTTTCTAAAACACTCACTATACCTCAATTACACCATCACAACTCATAGAATCCCTTAAACCTCATCTTGGAATTTTCAAAGATAACTAACTACATTGATTTGGTTCTAAACTACAACTAGCATATATTAAACACAAATACTTAACTAAAAGTGTAGGGATTACCACATTTGGCAACTTAGTAAAATTCTTGAGTTGCCCAAAGTCTTCAAAATTCAAACTTAAAATGGTTCAAAGGGTTTAGAATGAGCTAGTGCATCTTTTTAATGAAGGTGGCATGGGGGTTTAGGAAATGAATATGCGATGATACATGGAGGTAGAGAAGGTTGAAGGAGATGAAGAAGGAGATGAAGAAGAGAAGAAATGATGAAGAAAGAAGAATAATGGAATGAAGAAGAAGATAAAGAAGTCAAAGATGCCGCTCTCTCTCTCTCTCTCTTAACCTCACTCTTTCTTAAGCTCACACTCTCTCTAAATATTTCATTTTGTTTTATTCCTCTCTCAATTAACCATCGCATCTATTTCTTTTCTTTTTTCCAAATAATTAAAACCAAACACAAGAATACAACATGCAACAAAATGCACATGACATGGTGTACTAGTGTAACGTTTTAAAAATAAATAAATAAATCTTTTAGGAGAATTTTCCGATAATCGGTAAAATAAATCACATTTTCCATAAAACTTAACTATAATTATTTTTCAACATAGAATTAAATACGCCTATTTTAACTATATAATTGCTAGTATTGGAATTTAATTGGTCACTTATAAATTGTTAGTTTACTTAAATATTTTTCCTGAATTAATTAATTTAAATATTATTATAAGCTTTCAATTTTATATTTAATTAGTGATAATTACAAATTTGAATGGGTTAAACACACATTAGTGCACCATGACAACACAAAATCTAGTTTGTAACATGCTCTTTTTCTCTAATTATCTCCATGTTTCTAGAGTTTTCTAGCATAATATTAATTAGGAAATTAAATAATTAAGAAAGTAAGTTAAAAGATGAGTTGAGGGGGGGGGGGTTCTTGTCATGGAAATTTCTACACAACTCACACACACCCTCATTCTTACATCTTTGGCCGAACCGTCTTGTGGCAGCCCCAAATTTTGCCCCCACTTCCCCACTCATTTTTCTCCACTTCAATTAAGAAAAAGGAAATAAATTAAAAAGGAATTAATATATGAGACAAGTGGGGAAGTTTCTACACTCACATACACACCTCACTCTCTTTCCTCCCCCTCTCAAGCTGCTGGCCGAGCCTCCCCAAGCATCACCCCCCATTTCTTCATCCCATTTTCTACTTTAAAATCCACAAAATTCATTCAAAAATCTATACAAAATCCCACAAACTCCTAATTAAACTTTTAACCAATTTTCTTTGGTCCAAACTAGCTTGGATTTAGGAGCAAGAGAACCATCTTTGGAGGTCAAGTTGCAAGTTGATCTCAAATTTTAGAGGTATAAATCCTAACCCCATGTTTAATTTGTTGCTAAATTACTTCAATCTAATCTAATTAGGAGTTTAATTATGGTTTTAATTTTAAGATTTAATTTTCAAGAGAAGGGTTTTAATTAAAAGTTAGGGTTTTTATTATTTGAGTATGGTTATAATGAGTGGTTTAACATTTTAAGATATGCAAAACCTAGTTTAGTTGTTAATTTGTAAATTGTTATTTGAAAATTGTTCAAATTAGATAATTTTGCAAACTAGATTTTTCGGATTTATGTAAATTGATGAGATAAAATTTTAGTAAAGATTTGTGTGGCTTAACTAAGTTATTATGTGATTATTGTGGCCATTAGTTTGTTACAACATCAAGTTTTGAACAAAAATGGAAATTGATACTTACTAGGTTTTTGAAATTAATCGATTTAAATTAAGTTTGAGGTTTTGTTGGTTAACCACCGTTTCATGTAGTAATTAGTGTATTGTGAATGCGTGATTGGTGCGATCGAATTCTAGGCTTGATAGTTTTCACTTATAGCGACCCTAGTTGTAATTTGAGGCATTGTCGCTAGCGCGTTTGTGCACCAAGTGCACGCGCGTCCTGTTATGCACGTAGATTGACTTGTGTCGTTTGTGTCCGTGACTAATTGTATATTTATCCTCTTAATTGCTTGTGTGCAATTCTAGGATCGAGTGCAGAGGCGTCGGATGTGGCGCGGAAGAGACATGGCTGAGATCGGATCAGATTAGCTGAGACGTCCCGGTGAGTAGATGTACACATTTATGGGGGGATCGTCTGGATGGCGCGAGGCGCCCGACAGTAGGATTACTCGTAGTACTTGAAATTATATGCGTAGTTTCCTAGTTAGCCATCTCATTGCATCGCATCGTTATATATATATGCGTGTGATATCATTTCATAGGACACTTGCACCATTACCATTAGTTCCGGCCGCACGTGCACTATTTATGCGAACACACACGTTTTTGGTAATTGCTATTCCATGAACACTATAGCACTTGGTTAGAATCGGTAATTGCGCATTTGCATCATATATGATTCATAGATTAATACGTATATATTCATTTCTTTAAAATGGATATGTAGGATTGTTAGTCATATATACATACCTCATTGCATCATGATTCATGCATAGCTTTTGGCCGTATTTCGTATGGTATATACTACCGTATCATAGATTTCCATCATCACCGATATTTTATATATTGTGATTCTTCTCGAGGATTTCGGTATTTATGAGATTTCTGGATTTTGGGGAAAACCGCAAGAATTTTATAACTTATTATCATTTTAAAATGTAAGTTGCGGTTTTCTCATGATGTATGTGTCGTCCACCATGAGTTTTCATGATTGCTATTGGTTTTCGAGACCCGATTCGAGGAGTAGGATGAGCTGTTTCGGGTACATGGTGGGCCTGGTATGGTACCTCGGGGCAAGAAGCTTGAGTTGTAGACGATGAGCCTGGCAGGGGCAGACTACCTACCGGTGATATCTGGCGCGGCGGATATCCGGAGGATACCGACGTGGTCGTGAGATTTGATGATAGGGGCCGATTCGGACCGACGGAGCCCGAGATATTGAGATATTGAGATATTGAGACATTGAGATATTGTGACATTGAGATGTCGAGACATTGAGATATTGAGGCATCGAGATATACATATTTAGTGTTGATGCTTGACACGGATTTCAGTTGATTTCATAGATGATCCTTCAGTTATTTCACAAAAGTTTATTAAGTTAAGAATACAGATTTTTCTCGTTCCAAACATATTCAGGTTTCATGTGATTATGCATTCATGTTGCACACATACTAGTGCATTGCATCATATCGGTATATGTAGGTTGTGACGCATTTCCGTGCATGCTTACGATAGCCTTATTAGATATTACTTACTACTCATGAGTTGGCAACTCACCCCCGTTGTGCCACAGTATTTTGCAGGTCTGACCCGTTAGCGCAGGAGCGGCAGGTGTACTTTCTATTTCCGCTTCTTTTGTTTCGGCTTGCAGCTTGCTCATAGGTGGATTTTGGAGGATTTTCTTTTGCTCCCACCGTGTATTATGATTTGTATTTAGTATAGTCCATCTACTACCCTTGTATATTGGACTAGATGGTGAGACTTATATTTGTGGTTTGGTGTCGATGCTCACTTGAGCCGACGTGATGCTTTTATGCTTTTATACTTATTTTGCATTATTATGATATATTCATTGCATGTGGTTGTGATTCCTCCTTTGGCGAAGAGCTAGCTCCCGTTTGGGGATGCCTTTATTCATTTATATGTATTTTCTTGTTTTGTACCCGTTTCGGGGCCAGTATTTACAAAGGAGACTCTGCCGAAATTTTCGGGAAATTTTGATGTTTTAAAAATGTTTAATGTGACTTATTTGGTTTAAATCGCTTTCTTTAAACAAGTTTTCCTTCACTCTATTTCTTTAAATGGTTTTGATTTCTGGGCTTTGGCTTACTTAGATTACGTACGCCTTTAGACGTTTCGTAATTTAAGTGCCAGTCACGTTCCGTACCTTCGGGTCGTGACAAAGTTGGTATCAGAGCGATAGGTTTTACCTTTCCGAGTGTAGGATGGCCCTTGGTAGATGGAGTAGGTGACTTAAGCAGAATGACGTAGCGTGTGTATGTTCCGCGGCATATTTACGATACGGTACTCCGCCTAAGTGACCTTAGGATATATATTTATTGTATTTCCTTCCTTGATTCCAGAAATCCTTTGATTCGATCGCGATGTTCATATCAATCCTATTTCTTGTTCCAGCCACTATGCCGCAGGAGACTACGAGGGCCAGAGGGCTGCCGTCAGGGATGAGATTAGAGTAGGCTCGTTTGAGACGAGGACCGATCAGGACGGTATGCCTACCCTTCAGGGATAGAGTGATCCGCCTTCTCCAGGACGGATGGCTAGGCCAGAGTTGAGTATTCAGGACTTGTATCATATGGTTGGATTTTTAGTTGGGGTTAGCCGAGCTCCGAGAGACGATGATGTCCCTCCTACTGCGGGGACTGTGTTTGTACCCGCTGCTCGGGCAGCTGTTGCTGTTGTTGCTGAGATTTTTCCGTATCCTTACTGGAGTTTTGGAGGCTGAAGCCTCTAGTTTTTACAGGCACAGATGCAGTGGAGAATCCGCAGACATTCCTCGACAGAATAGCTAGGATTGGTCATTCACACAGATGTTCTGACGAGATATGGGTTGAGCTTGCGAGTTTTCGTCTAGAGAGGTCTTGCTCAGACGTGGTGCGAGTCAATTGAGAGAGGCCAAGTTGCAGATCTACCTCCCATACTTGGGATAAATTTACAGCGGTATTTCTTGCTCGCTTCCTTTCGAAGAGCGTTCGAGATGTCCGAGATCGTAGTTTTGAGTCTTCACGCAAGACTTCAGGGATGATAGTGTCCGAGTATGATATCCAGTTTACTTAGCGTTCCGATATACTCCTTACCTGGTGAACACTGATGAGAAGAAGATAAAGAGATTTGTGTGAAGATTAGACATGCAGTTATTTCTTGCAAATGGAGCCAAGCATTTTGACATTTACGCCGCTGCTATGAACACAACTTTATTGTTGAAGGAGCGCATTTCTGAAACTTCAATCGTTTTTGGATCGAAGCGAATTCGTACCGGTATGCCAGCTCAGTGGCGGTTAGAAAGACGCCGTTGTGACAGGTATTCGTTCGGTGTTTCCTTCCGATACGCATTTCTTTCTGATGTCGTTTGAAATGGTATCCACATACGTTGTATCGAAGTCTAGCTAATAGTAGCCCTTGCTAAATCAGCCGCTTGTTGTGATTTCTTCCGTAGGCTAATATTTTGTCGCTCGAAATGTTTTCGTTCGTGTTTGTTGTTCGTATCGGAGATAGGGATTCTTATGCCAATTTGATTCTTCTTGATTTGTTAGACCTTGATGTTCTTCTGGGCATAGATTGGTTAGTCACTTGTTATGCGTCCATGGACTGCCGTAAGGAGGCAGTCATATTTAGTTTCCCGGGTGAGCCAGTTCTCGTTGTTCAAGGAGACCTTAGCACCACCCTTCCCATTTTGATTTCTCCTCTTCGCGTTAGTCAGCTCCTGAGAAAAAGAAGTCAAGAATTCTTGGCGTATGTTTGCGATGTTGGAGCCGTAGGGGTCTCGTTGGACCAGGTTCCGTTTGTGGGGGAATTTCAAGATGCTTTTCGTGACGAGTTGCTTGGTTTGTCGCCAGAGTGCGATATTGTGTTCTGCTTTGACTTGATTTTCGGCGAAGCGTAAAGAATTGAAGGATCAGTTGCAAGATTTGTTGGATAAGGGCTTATTCGTCTGATCGCGTCACCTTGGGGAGCTCCTGTCCTGTTCGTCAGAAGGACGGCCGTTTGCGTCTATATATTGATTATTGTCAGTTGTATCGGGTTACTGTGTGGGACATTTCTTGAAGATTGGCTTGTGATCAGATTACCATCAATTGTGGGTTCGAGAGGATGATATTCCAAAGACATCTTTTCACACACGTTACTGGCGTTATGAGTCATGGTGATGTCGTTCGAGCTCACCAATGCGCCAGAGCGTTTATGGACTTGATGAACCGTATATTCAGGCCGTTTCTTGACCAGTTATTATCTTGTTCATTGATGACATTTTAAGTATACTTTTGGAGCCGAGTGGAACCTGGGCAATAATTGAGGATTTCGTTGCAGACCTTGACCGAGCACCAGCTATTCGCTAAATTATCCACGTGTGTTTTCTGGTTGGATAGTGTGGACTTCTTAGGACACGTAGTTACGGCAGATGGTTAGTATGGAACCGAAGAAGTTCGAGGCCGTTCAACACTGGCCCATACCTATATCAGTGATGCAAGTTTGCAACATTTTGGGGTTTTGGACGAATACAATCGTCGTTTCGTACAGGATTTTTCTCATATAGCTGCAATATTGACCGGGTTGACCCGGAAGAGAGTTCCTTTTTCTTTGGACCAAGGCTTGTGAACAGAGTTTTCAGCAGTTGAAGACGCGTTAGGCGACTGCACAGTTTTATCTTTGCTTTCAGGATCAGGCGGTTTTGCTGGTTATTGCGATGCTTCTCGGCAATTGAAGAAGCGCGAGCAGAATTATTCCATGCATGATTTAGAGATGGCTGCAGTGATTTTTACAATTAAGATTTGGAGACGAGTCGTGCCAGATATTTACGGATCACAAGAAGCTTAAAGTATGTCTTTCAGCAGCGAGATCTAATTTTATGATAGCGCCGATAGGTGGAGCTGGTGAAGACTATGACTGCGAGATTCTTTATCGTCCGGGTAAGGCGAATGTTGTGGCAGATGCTTTGGGTCGGAGGTCCGGAGGCAGCTTTTCTTGTTTAAGCACAGTTCAGAGACAGTCGATGGCAGATTAGCAGATTCTTTGTGACAGTCGAGTACAGTTCGAGTTACGTCAGCCGGGGGAAAACTTTCATGTGTCCGTGCACATCCACCGTTATTTGATCATATCCGTTAGGCATAGTTCGATGACGTTTGTTGGTCAGAAATCATGGAGCAAGTTCGACAGGGCATAGATTCACAATTCATGATTGATAATTAGGGAATACTATGAATTAGGACTCGACTATGTGTGCCAGATTCCGAGGGAAAACGCGAGATCTTAAAGGATGCACATCAGTCAGTATATAGTGTTTATCCGGGTTCCACTAAGATGTATTAGGATTTAAGAGAAGTTTACTGGTGTGAAGGGATGAAGGAAGATTTCACAGATTTTGTTTCGGGATGCTGACTCGTTAGCAAGTCAAGGCTGAGCATCATAGGCCAACAGGAGAGTTACAACCTTTGTCCATTCCAGAGTAGAAATGGGAACATATTTCTATGGATCTTATTGTGGGTCTACCTAGGACTTTTCAAGAGTATGACTTTATTTGGGAGATCGTAGACCGATTGACGGAAAGCAGCTCATTTTCTGCCAGTCAAGACCATTTTCGGGTTCGTTCAGTATGCTCAGATATATGTTAATGAGATTGTGCGACTACATGGGGTTTCGACTTATATTGTGTCCGATAGAGGCACCCCGTTCACCAGCCGACGATGGCAGAAACATAGGAGGCTTTGGACACCAATTGAGTTTCAGTACAGTTTTCTATCCGCAAACTGACGGTCAATCAGAGAGGACTATTCAGATTATTGAGGACTTGCTCCGAATTGCGTTCTAGATTTCGGTGGTAGCAAGAATCGTCATTTACCCTTGATAAGGTTTTTCTATAATAAACAGCTTCCAGGAAGCGATTTAGATAGCACCCTTTGAAGCATTTTATGGGGAGAGATGTCGATCGCCCGTTTGTTGGATAGAGCTCAGTGAGAGCAGTATTTTGGGGCTACAGATTTAGCAGGATACGACCGAAAAGATTCGGTTGATTCGGAATAGGATAGGAGCGGCTTAGAGCAGGCAGAAGTTTAATGCTGATAGACGCCGTTGGCGATCATGTTTCTTTGAAGGTTCTCCGATAAAGGGCGTGTTGAGATTTGGATAGGAAGGAAGCTTAGTCCCATATATGTTAGTTCTTTTTGAGATTCTCGAGCGTATCGGCATAGTTGCGTATCGTTTGGCTCTACCACCCATCTTTCTAGATGCTCACCCCGTATTTCATGTATCGATGCTCCGCAAGTACCTTCATGACCCCTTTCACGCGATACAGTATCAGACGATCCAGCTGGAGCGCAATCCTTCTTTCACCGAGTATCCGATAGTCATTTCAGATCGGTAGGTGAAGAAACCGAGGTCCTAGGTCATACCGACCGTATTGGTTCTTTGGCGTGGGCCGAGCGGCGAAGAGGTCACGTAGGAAGCCGAGGTCGAGATGCAGGAGAAATATTCCCATCTCTTTGAGGGTACGCGTAGTTAGATTTTAAATTCGGGGATCGAATTTTCTTAAGGGGGGAAGATTGTAATGTTTTAAAAATAAATAAATAAATCCTTTAGGAGAATTTTCCGATAATCGGTAAAATAAATTACATTTTCCGTAAAACTTAATTATAATTATTTTTCAACATAGAATTAAATTTGCCTATTTTAATTATGTAATTGCTAGTATTGGAATTTAATTGGTCACTTATAAATTATTGGTTTACTTAAATATTTTTCCTTAATTAATTAATTCAAATATTATTATAAGCCTTCAATTTTACATTTAATTAGTGATTATTACAAATTTGAATGGCTTAAACACACATCAGTGCACCATGACAACATAAAATTTAGTTTGTAACATGCTCTTTTTCTCTAATTATTTCCATGTTTCTAGAGTTTTCTAGCATAATATTAATTAGGATATTAAATAATTAAGAATGTAAGTTAAAAGATGAGTTGATGGGGGTGGTGGTTCTTGTCATGGAAATTTCAACACAACTCACACACACCCTCATTCTTACCTCTTTGTCCGAACCCTCTTGTGGCAGCCCCAAATTTTGCCCCCACTTCCCCACTCATTTTTCTCCACTTCAATTAAGAAAAATGAAATAAATTAAAAAAGGAATTAATATATGAGACAAGTGGGGAAGTTTCTACACTCACTTACACACCTCACACTATCTCCTCCCCTTCTCAAGCTGCTGGCCGAGCCTCCCCAAGCATCACCCCCCATTTCTTCATCCCATTTTCTACTTTAAAATCCACAAAATTCATTCAAAAATCCATACAAAATCCCACAAACTCCTAATTAAACCTTTAACCAATTTTCTTTGGTCTAAACTAGCTTGGATTTAGGAGCAAGATAACCATCTTTGGATGTCAAGTTGCAAGTTTGATCTCAAATTTTAGAGGTATAAATTCTAACCCCATGTTTAATTTGTTGCTAAATTACTTCAATTTAATCTAATTAGGAGTTTAATTATGGTTTTAATTTTAAGATTTAATTTTCAAGAGAAGGGTTTGAATTAAAAGTTAGGGTTTTTATTATTTGAGTATTGTTATAATGAGTGGTTTAATATTTTAAGATATGCAAAACCTAGTTTTGTTGTTAATTTGTAAATTGTTACTTGAAAATTGTTCAAATTAGATAATTTTGCAAACTAGATTTTTCGTATTTATGTAAATTGATGAGAAAAAATTTTAGTAAAGATTTGTGTGGCTTAACTAAGTTATTATGTGATTATTGTGGCCACTAGTTTGTTAAAACATCAAGTTTTGAACAAAAATGGAAATTGATGCTTACTAGGTTTTTGAAATTAATCGATTTGAATTAAGTTTGAGGTTTTTTTGGTTAACCACCGTTTTATATAGTAATTAGTGTATTGTGAATGCGCGATTGGTGTGATCGGATTCTAGGATTGATAGTTTTCACGTATAGCGATCCTAGTTGTAGTTTGTGGTATTGTCGCGAGCGCGTTTGTGCACCAAGTGTGTGCGCGTCCTGTTGTGTGCTTAGATTGATTTGTGTCGTTTGTTTCCGTGACTAATTGTATATTTATCCTCTTAATTGCTTATGTGCAATTCTAGGATCGGATGCAGAAGCGTCGGATGTTGCGCGGAAGAGACATGGCTGAGATCGGATCAGATTAGCCGAGCATCCCGGTGAGTAGATGTACACATCTATGGGGGGATCATCTGGATGGCGTGAGGCGCCCGACAGTAGGATTACTAGTAGTACTTGCAATTATATGCGTAGTTTCCTAGTTAGCCATCTCATTGCATCGCATCGTTATATGTGTGTGTGTGTGTGTGTGTGTGTGTGTGTGTGTGTGATATCATTTCATAGGACACTTGCACCATTACCATTGGTTCCGGCAACACGTGTACTATTTATGCGAACACACACGCCTTTGGTAATTGCTATGTCACGAACACTATAGTACTTGCTTTGAATCGGTAATTGCGCATTTGCATCATATATGATCCGTAGATTTATACTTGTATATTCATTTCTTTAAAATGGATACGTAGGATTGTTAGTCATATACACATACCTCATTGCATCATGATTCATGCATAGCCTCTGGCCGTATTTCGTATGATATATACTACCGTATCATAGATTTCCATCATCACCGGCATGTTTATATATTGTGATTCTTCTCAAGGATTTCAGTATTTATGAGATTTCTGGATTTTGGGGAAAACCGCAAGAATTTTATAAACTTATTATCATTTTAAAATGCAAGTTGCGGTTTTCTCATGATGTATGTGTCGTCCACCATGATTTTTCATGATTGCTGTTGGTTTTCGAGACCCGATTCGAGAAGTAGGATGAACTGTTTTGGGTACTGTTCCCCTCCGAAAGGCGGCGCACAGGACCGCGATGTCCTGACGCTGAGATTCGGGGCAGATGCTATTTGGTTTTATCCGTCCACCTCTCCGAAAATGCCAAGTTGATTTATGGCACCGTGTATCGGAGGTTTAGACGGATGCGGCCGATGTAGCAGACTTCGTCAGATTCCCCCTCGCTTGAGGGGTTTTTGATTGTGGGGACGCTCTTCCCTGCAGGCGCAAGCCCCTGCAGTTAATTACGCTACCGCATCGCGGTAACACCTTTCTCCTTCTCCAGAATTTCACTTCGTGTCGTGTGTGTTTGTTTTGTTTGTGGTTGCCCGTGGATTGTATGCGGAGACTGAGTAATGCCGTCGCCCGTAGGACGTGGATTAGTCCAAATCCGTATTTACTTAGATTTGGTTTTGGTGTTTTTAGTTTAAGGATGCATTAGTCGCGTTGCGGCTAAGATCAACTTAAACGTTCGTTAAGGATACGATAGTCCTGTTTGAGACTAAGATCAACTTAACGTGATAATCCATTTAATATCTGTCCATCGGGACTCGTCACCTCTCTAACGTCGTTGAAGGATTACAACGGCAGATGTCAGAGGAGTTCAGAGATGTACCCTTGAACTAAGGTTGATTTGGAGTTTTATAGTCCGTTTGAATGTTTAAGGATACGTTAGCCGTGTTTGGGGGCTAAGATCAACTTAAACAGGATCGTTTAGATCCGGCAAAAGAGCATTTGGAGGCTCTATTGTTCCAGTTTAGGAACGTAGTGGTCCATAGGTAGTTTAGGGACGTTGCAGTCCATGCTCCAGTTTAGGGACGTGGTGGTCCATATTCCAGTTTAAGGACGTGGTGGTCCGTCATTAGTTTAAGGACATTTCGGTCCAACATTCCCATTTAGGGACGAATATTAGTTTAGGGACGTTTCGGTCCAACATTAGTTTAGGGACGTTTCGGTCCAATATTAGTTTAGGTGGTCGTCGGGACCCGTCACCTCTCTGACGTCGTTGAAGGATTACAACGACAGTCGTCAAAGGAGTTCGGAGATGTACCCTTGAACCGGATATAAATTGATTTAAGAGAGAGCTGTGCTCAGTCAATTTTATTTAAGGACTTACGGCCAAAATTGGGCTAAGTCCAGTAGAAAATGTTCAACACCTTTATTTATTTCCGGTCTATTAGACCCGTGCTAGGGCTTTGCCTACACTTAAATAATGCATTGCATTACTTCAGGCCATTTATGCCCATTTTGACTGGGCTCTGCCCTTTTTATTATGATGCAGATCATTTGTTTTGGTCCACTGGACCTTTCAATTGGGCTCTGCCCTTTTAAATAATGCATAGCATTTTATTTATTAGGCATGTTAAGCCTTTTAATTGGGCCTGGCCCTTCAGGAGATGAAATGCATTGCATTTGTCAGGCGCTTTGCGCCAATCACTGAGCGCAAGCGCTTGTGGTGAGGACACGTGTCATGCTCTGGCGAGCGCAAGCGCAACAGCACAGTGCGCTGCGCTAGTGCGCTGCGCTGTTGCGCTGCTGACACGTGGCGCGCTCTGGTGAGTCGCGCTCTGGTGAGGAGCGCAACGGCGCAATTTTTCAAGTGCAAAGCACTGTTTTATATTTTAGTTGATTTTAAATCAAAGAAAACAAGTTTTCTTTTGTTTTCAATGAACCAATGGTTCATAAGAAAGTGCAAAGCATTGCTATTACTTATTTTTTTTCTTTTTATATAAGATTATTGATCTTGTTCTTAGATCAATAGTCTATCCATAAGAGAATTTTCTCTTTCTTCTAAAAGTTTTTACCTTCTGTTGTTCTTGAGGAGTTCTCAAGAGTTCTCTTCTCTCTTTTTTTTAGAAAGATGTTGATGCCTTTGAATTGAGGCCTAGTGTCCTTTTTATAATGCCCATAAATTAGTTAAATTTGTTAAAAAGATCTTTCTCTGAGTGATTTGGGGAATTTTCCCCACCGTTGGATCTTTGATCCAAGGGCTTCTGCTTTGCAGAAGAAAATCTTCTTGTTTTAACAAGAACAGAAAAGATTTCTTGAAATTTTAATTCTGTTTGGCGCAGATGCCCCAGCGCGTGACACGTGTCGCGCAGCGCACAGCGCAGCGCGACCGCGCTAGCGCGACAGCGCTAGCGCAACCGCTGCGCTGACACATG
Source organism: Agapanthus africanus (assembly GCA_030015575.1). Taxonomy (NCBI): domain Eukaryota; kingdom Viridiplantae; phylum Streptophyta; class Magnoliopsida; order Asparagales; family Amaryllidaceae; genus Agapanthus; species Agapanthus africanus. Next base: position 642,673,179 of record CM057343.1, read on the forward strand.
TCGCGCAGCGCACAGCGCAGCGCGACCGCGCGAGCGCATCTGCGCTGACACGTGTCGCGCAGCGCAGCGCCTGCGCAACTGAAGCGTTGCTTCCTTTAATAGAGCTTTGCTCTGATTGGGCGCGCCTTCTTGGGCGCTGCGCTGACGTATCAGCGTCTGACATGTGGCGCGTTGCGCCCGAGATTTGAAGCGTTGCTTCAAAATTTTGAATTTTGAATTTCAATAGAGCTTCGCTCTGATTGGGCGAAATAAATGCCCCCCCACCGTTGCGCTCACGTGGCGCGCACGTGAGTGCAGCGGTGGCAAGCCCCTGACCGTTGGATCAAGGGGTGAGCTGAAAGGGCGCAAGCGCCTTATAAATAGGACCTATGGCCCTTTAGAAAACTTCACCATTTTCTAGATTTTGATTCTAGAGCTTTGCTCTTGCTTAGAACTTCAGAGCTTTGCTCTCGTTTCCAGAACTTCAGAGCTTTGCTCATTTCCAAGGTTAAAAACTTTAGGTAAAATTAAATCAAATTAACTTAAATTCACCTTAACCAAAGAGCTTTGCTCTTACAGAACTTTTGATCTAAATAGATCCCCATTAGGGTTTTATAAACAGAGCTTTGCTCTCAAAAACTTATAGATCTATAGGGATCTTGTTCATAGGTTTTAACCCATGAACAGAGCTTTGCTCATAGATCATCTGTGGATCTTTTAGATCTAAAAAAATGAAAAGTTTTCACAAGTTTTTCATGGATTTTCCAAGATTTCAAAAATTTTAATTCCCTTAGGTGTAGACATTTTCTGATAGACCTTTCCATTATCACTATAGAGCTGTGCTCTTTTTTAAGGAATCTTATTTCCCTGGGGCCAGAGTTTGACAAGTGTCACTCTGTGACAGAGCTTTGCTCTGAAAGAGGAGATTTTCTTCTTGTCTCTAGGGATTCTTCCCACCCTTTTTTTTTAAAATGGGAATGTTTTCCTGGGGACCAACTGACAATCTCATCCAATGATGAGGTTGTCTGATGTATTGTCATCCAGATTTTGTGGGTCCCCCTTTGGTCTCCCACTCACTGCGCTGCTGTGTGGTGTAATTAATCAATTTTAATTTAATTAATGCATTTTTTTAGACGCCAAACGTTGGAATTACAACACTAACGGCTAAATTGTTCTTTTGCAGCGATCATGTCTCTAGACACTTCATTTCCGTTCGTCCGCTCGGAGGAGGGATTTCCTGAGGTGCCCTTGGACCGTGAAGTCCTGACCATGATTAAGGAGTACGACCCGGAACACAAGAGTCTCCACCTTTGGGGGTCGTGGTATAATCAGATCATCATGGGCCGCCGGAGCTTCACATGCACGGTGCCGTCGGAACCCATAACGGCGATTCATTACGCCAGCCCATCCCCGGTGCAGTATGCCGTGGAGATGGTTGATGGACATCAAAGGGCTTCCTACATCCCGCCATAGATGCGATTCCGGTTCAACGTCCCATGGTTTTGGACATCCTGGGGCGCCGCATCTGTCAAGGCGAGGCGCGACCTTGGAGGCAATCATATAATATCGGTTTGATCCCCCGCCACCCAATCGGCTATCTGCCGTGGGCCCGGTATATCCTGTCGACGAAGAAGTCGCAGTTGATAAGGTTAGGATTGTATACTGCAGTCTATGTTTCCCTCTTCTAGTATCCCACGCTTCCCACCTGGTGGTTCAAGGCCTTCCTGGAGCAGTGGAACATTCCTACCCACACTTTCCTTGCCATGGATCGGGAAGTGTCAATCTCTTTGGAAGAGTTTACGGAGGTATCCGGTCTACCGGTTATGGGGGAACACTATGAAGAGTTGCTCCCGCCGGATGAGTACGTCTTTGGTGCTAAGCCGGTGATAAGAGGGCTCATGCCGGAGAACGCTGTTCAACATCAATTTCCAAGTCTGATCAAGGCGTTGAACATCTACGAGGCCCTTTTCATTGAGCGTGGGAGCCACGGAGTTAATTTTGAGGATTTCATTGCTCGGTTCCTTCATCCAAACGTCCTCTCGGCGGAAGCTGCCAAGTTTGCCAACCTTGAGGACCCTTTTGGTTTAGTTTTGGATAACCTGCCAGCGAAAGACATAGACCAGAAGAACTTTTTTCTTCTTAACTCCCCAACCATGTCTTTTGCAGAAGTCGCAGCCCCCGAGATGGACGAGGAGGCTTTCTTTTTAGGATTCCTTGGGCTTTGGCTGAGTTGGTTTGCGCTCCCAATGCACTCTCACCGCATGCGGCCCTCTGTTTTTTACCCGGCCCACCGAATGACTATCGGGGTAAAGGTGGCCGTTGGGATCGCCGGTTTGGCGCACTTATATCATGGCCTCAGTCGAGCAGCGGATGCTAATGAGCCTGGGGTGTTGCATGTGGTCTTCCCGATGCACTACTTTATGTCGTGGCTCAAGCTACATACAGCGGGTGTCTTCGGCATGCATAAAAGGCCCTCGTTCTACGAAAGGTGCAGTTTTCCTCGCATTCTACAGTTGATCGGCGCATCAATTGTAAATCCATCGCCACGAGATGCCAGGTGTTTACTCCTTCGCTCCCACACCGTTGGAACCGGTGTGTCTTTTATTGACAAGGTGTTGACTATTGGAAAAACGTCCACCACCGCAGTGCGGCCATTGCAAGACACTTTCAAGGATGGATCTTCAGTTTTAACGGCCCGGGAGACCCTTCACCTATATTCCATCAGACCGGGCTTCTTGGTGTTTAGGAAGGACGGGGCGGCGATCTTCATGAGATATAACCCGCATCGTTTCGCCCAACAGCTGAGCTATAATCAAGGGGTACCGCTGGAGGCTTTTTTATCGGAACCTGCCGCGACTGAAGAAGGGATGGAGAGGGCACTGCATCACTTCATGCGTCTAAACACGGGCTCTCACTTCTTTAGCAGTGAGCCGGCTTGCGCCCCCCGACTTCTTAGGGTATACACAGAATGGTATAGTCATTCGACGGGAGCGGTCATAAAGGAGGAAAGGCGGTTGCTGATCGATCGTAAGGGTGCACCTCCAGGTAGCGATCGCAACGCCCCTCTGGTGCCAAGGACCCCGGTAATCCCCCTTTAAAAGAAGCCAAAGCCGGACCCTCGCGTGCACAAAGTCCTCCACGTGAGTTGCCGCTCCTTGATATCACAGATGCACCTCCCGCACCCTGTGCTCCAGTGGAGACAGTGGTTGTACCCTCGCCGGAGTCTGGTGTGGGTGCGGACATCGGGACCCGTCGTCCCAAAGTGGCTGCTAAACGGAAGTCGATCCCCCGTGAGCCTAGGGTCGGAGGGCAAAAGAAAAAGAAGTCGCTCTTCGCTGCGGACGTCGTGTTCGGTCAGGAACCCCATGCTCCTTATGCCGAGGGTCTGCTCGAATACGGGACTAACGAAGGATTAGTGATGCCGCCGCCAGACGATACAGACTTGGAGGCTGCTCTTGAAGCTTCAGCATGGTTGGCGAGGCGTGACGCGTGGCTAGCTAAGCTTGCGCAATCAGGTAACTATTAGTCGCCTTTTCTTTATTGCAACATATCCTCTTCATTGCAACATATCCTCTTCATTGCCTTTGACTAACGCTTTTCTTTCTTTCCTTTCAACAGGCATCACTGACGAAGAAGCTATTGCCGTTTCTCTGAAGACTTTCCAGGAGGAGGAACGTCTTAGAGCATCTATGGGCCTTAGTAAGTTTTAATCCATCAAGTCTCCATCTCCATCGTGTTATGGTCGATCTAACCTCTCCCCTTTTATTGCAGAAACCTCAATGCCGTTCCCACCAAGCGACGCAGATGTTTTACCAGCTACCGATGTTCCCGCTTCCTCTGGGCCACCGCAGGAGGTTCGTCTTGAAGAGCCGATGAAGGATGCCTTAAAGGCTCTAGAGGCATCCCTGAACGAGGATGACGACGCCTTGAAGGAGGCGTCACAAAGGTCCATCGCGACAGCCCGGGAGGAAAGGAAGCGGCTGAGGCGTGAGGCGAAAGCGCGCAGGGCTGCCTTGGCTGTAGGAGCGGGCCCCAGCACCGCCCCTCATGCTGATACTCCATCTGAAGAGGCCCCTGTTGCCTTATCCACTGCCCGCAGAGAGGTGGCACGCGCAGTTCGGAGAGCAAACGGTAAATCCGCTTCAGGTAATATTTCTCTAAGAGTTTTGTTATAAGGATTTTTAATGTCATCGGTCCTTATACCCCTTATCTTGCATGGCCGAGTCCGATCGAGGGGGAGGCTGAAACCGTTGATCCCAAAGAAACAGAGGAGGCGGTACCAGCCGAACTCGAGCCGACGGTGGGCAACGTCGTTGTGGCTTTGGAGCCTGAGGTGGAGGTCGAGGGGCCTGCAGCCGAGAAGGTCGTTGATACCGAACCTGAAGCGGTGGCAGATGATATGATCATTATAACTGAGCCGAGGGTGGTGGTGGACGAGGCGCTTGAGGCCGGCGACCTCGTGGTGACAGTGGATGAGCCGATGGAGACGGCGGAGCTCGAAGTAGTTGCGGGTGAGATGGGTACGACTCTTAGGGAAGGGTCAGCCGCTTCCTTCCAAGAATCCGGCAACGCTCCAATCATTGCCCTCCCTGTTTACGATCTCCTGCCGTCTCCTGGTCGCGGTAGCACGACGACGGTCCCCATCGAGTCGGGTGATGAGGCTACGGGCGGTGGCCTCATGTCGATAGAGGAGGGAGTCGCTTCTGTTTCGGCCGGGAGCTCCTTAGGTAAACCTTAGGTTACTGTCTTTCTTATTTTACAATCCTTTCTGACAAGTTCACCTTTCTTGTAACGCAGGTGCAGCCAGCGCTGATGCCCCACTGCTTGAAGGAGCGCCTTCAACGACTGTCTTGGCGGTGGTCACCTCTCAACCCTCTCTCATACCATCTAAGATGTTGGAAGGTATGGGTTTGCAACTTATTAGTCTTATCTTTCAGATGTATAGTGTATGTACTGAAGTCGTGCTGTTGTGTCTTTTCAGGAGTACTTTTTGACCATCTTTACCAGATGTTGCTCCCACACTTCTCCTTCCCATCCGAGCTTGCTTCTTCCTCTGGTGGCGTTGGTGAGTATGATTTCCAATGACATCCTTCTTTCTTCATTGATGGGGGATTATTTCTAAACCCCCCTTTTTTTTTTATCTCGACTGCAGTGTTACAAATCGAAGGAGGGGATGAAAGACGGGCTGCGCTGCCGACCCTTCCGGCCCTGCCACCTGCCTCAGCTGGTACAGCGACTATCACATTGATAAATCCCCCTTTTAATTTTCTGAACTGTTATCTGACCATATCTTGTTTCTTTTCAGCTGTCGTTCCAGTCTCGGCGCCCTTCGAATCTCGCATCATAATGCCAGTAGGTCCTTACCTGAGACGTCCATCTTCGAAAGGCGCTGCGAACAGCTTACGTATGTTGAGCGATTACATTGAGGAGCTCGACGTCGAGACCCCTACCTCTGCTGCGGATTTTGTTATAGCGGTTAACCCGATGCTGGTGATACTCGTGAACTTTCATGACGAGGGTATCACCGCATCTTGGGTTAACCATTGCAGGGTGATCGAGGCCTGCCTGCATCAGTTGGAGTCGCCACGTCCCGCTCCCGAAGCCTTGGCTGCCAGTAATCAAAGAACCGCGTGGATTGAGCAGAGCGCTCCTTACTTCCACCACCTCGAACAAGAAGTCATTTCAAGGCGTAAGGAGCGAGGTGAGACTTCGAGCAAGTCTGCCCAACTGCATGCTCGGGTGGAGGCCAACGCCGCACGGCTGAAGGTTGTCTTTGAGGGCCTCCTGCAATGTCTTTCTGAAGGGTTATCATTGAGGCAACACCTTGATGTTGTCGAGCGAGATGCACCCAGCCAGGAAGCAGCCCAGAAGGTGGTGGAGGAGCAACTTTCATCTTTCTTGCAGCAGCGAGCCCGGGTAGAAGCGGAGGTGGCCGCGGCAGCCGCTCATGAGGAGGCGCTGAAGGAAGTGCGAGAGCAACTTGTGGATTTACTAAAGACGCTTCCTCCTCAGTAGCTATCCTTCTTTGTATCGTTTGTAATTGTAGATAAAAGAATGTATATATATATTTTCTCTTCTTTGACATAATGTATCCTGTATCCAATCAAGTTTATGAATAAAAGATACACTTTTTTTTTTGTAATGTGTCATTTTCTCCGTCTTTTCGTTCTTTTACTATCAGCATATCACTTTAGCAAACATGGTTGACGGATGATTAGAACGAGTATCCTGACTTTCTTAAGAAATAGCGATGGCTTAGACCGCAGGTTCGGATCTGCTGCCTAAGACTTTTCAACTCCATGAGCCGTGAGGGTCTCATAGAGATTCTTCTCCCTACGGATCGAGAGGATCTCGTAGGTGGGCTTTCTCCTTAGGAATCGTGAGGATTCCCAAGTGTTGTTTTCTCTTACAAGTCGTAAGGATCCTATAAGAGAATTTTTCCTTCTTACGATTCGAGAGGACCCACAAGCGGTTGTTTCCCTCCTCGTCGAAATTCGACTTTGGAGAGTGAGACCCGTGAATAGTATGCAAGAGACCATTTTGGATTGACTTGCAGGGTCCCATTGTTCATGAAGCAAGTTTTTTAGTCCCTGCTGCCTGAGGCTTTATTTGCATGTTGATACGAATCGGGGATTTCCCGCGGAGACACAGTTTCTCTGCGAGCCGACGCGAATCAGGAGGCTCTCGTCAAGGAGTGTTTGTATCCGTGAGTCGAGGAATTTGCTAGGGATTATTTGTTTCCCAAGCGCTAAGGATTATTTGTTTCCTTGGGGTTTGAAACGAGTCGAGGATTTCCCACGGAGGCACTGGTGGCTCTGCGAGTCGACGCGGATCAGGAGGCTCTCGTCAAGGAGTGTTTGTATCCGTGAGTCGAGGAACTTGCTAGGGATTATTTGTTTTCCAAGCACCAAGGATTATTTGTTTCCTTGGGGTTTGAAACGAGTCAAGGATTTCCCACGGAGGCACTGGTGGCTCTGCGAGTCGACGCGGATCAGGAGGCTCTCGTCAAGGAGTGTTTGTATCCGTGAGTCGAGGAACTTGCTAGGGATTATTTGTTTCCCAAGCGCCAAGGATTATTTGTTTCCTTGGGGTTTGAAACGAGTCGAGGATTTCCCACGGAGGCACTGGTGGCTCTGCGAGTCGACGCGGATCAGGAGGCTCTCGTCAAGGAGTGTTTGTATCCGTGAGTCGAGGAACTTGCTAGGGATTATTTGTTTCCCAAGCGCCAAGGATTATTTGTTTCCTTGGGGTTTGAAACGAGTCGAGGATTTCCCACGGAGGCACTGGTGGCTCTGCGATTCGACGCGGATCAGGAGGCTCTCGTCAAGGAGTGTTTGTATCCATGAGTCGAGGTATCTGCTGAAGACACTGGTTTCTTTGGAGTTGGACTGAACCGTCGAAATTTGGCTTCGTCTTCTGGCGGGGCCTGTTGAGAAAGTATGGTTCCCTCTTTGTTTACGCCCTTGGATTGTATACAGGGATCGATGTGATCTTAACTGTAGGGCCAAAGTTTTATCATCATTTTTTTGTTTCATCTCCGCGATGCTCTATCATTTCAGCTTTTATATCGCGAAGGTCGCGGTGCCCAATCATTTCGGTTATTTTTCGCGGTGCACAATCATTTCGGCTGTTTACTTTATTTTTACTCGCTGCTTTTTATTGCGAGTTGCCCAATCATTTCGGCTATTTTTCATGCATACATTTTTACTTGCTGCTTTTTATTGCAAGTTGCCCAATCATTTCGGCTATTTTGCATGCATGTACGGCCTACTGGCTTTTCGCCGTAAGCCGATTTCGGCATCAGCACCGCTACAACTGGGATATTACCAGGAGCGAATCATCATCTGCCTCTGTCGATGTTGAACAAAGGTGGATTAGCGACCAGTGTTAGGGTCCTGTCGGCTAAGGCTTTTGACTTCATGAGCCGTAAGGGTTTCACGAAGTTATTTCTCTCTACAAGTCGTGAGGATCTTGTAGGTGTATTTTCTCTTTAGGACTCGTGAGGATTCCTAAGTGTTCGTTTCCTCTGTAAGTCGTAAGGATCCTACAGGAGGGTTTTCTCCTCATATATCGAGAGGATTTACAAGGGTTGTTTACCATGCGAGCATATCCCCAGTCACGGATGAGACTTGGTTAGGGAAATGTTTATTCGCGCCCGTGGATTGTATACAAGGGTCGGTATTGAGTCACTTGTAGGGCAATATCGGAAGTTGTGGGGGTTGCTTAAGCACAGGTTTAGGTCTCTGTAACTTAAGACTTTCAACTCTTATGAGCCGTGAGGGTCCCATAAGAGAGTTCTCCTTACGAGTCGTGAGGATCTCGCAAGTGTATTTTCTCCTTAGGAATCATGGGGATCCCTAAGTGTGGTGCTCCCTTGTGAGTCGTAAGGATCTCACGCTGGTGGTTTCTCCCTACAAGGTCGAGAGGATCTTGTAAGTGTTCTTTAACGAGGTTGCGCCCTTTCAGGTTTTCACAAACACTTGCCGGTAGCCCTGCTGTTTTTACTCACGGAGCCCTTTCGGGTTTTCATCCGTGCCCATTTTGCTTATGGACATACCGTTTTTTTTTTATTCTTTTTATTTTCTTTTTCTCTTTATTTTTTTTACAAGGTCGCGCCCTTTCGGGTTTTCACGAACACTCGCCGGTAGCCCTGCTGTTTTTACTCACGGAGCCCTTTCGGGTATTCATCCGTGCCCTTTTTGCTTATGGACATACCTTTTTTTTATTTTATTTTAATTATTTTTTCTATATCTCGTCAGCCTAAAGATGCTGCGGTAGTAGTTTAAAGACGTTTCGGTCTACCGTTAGTTTAAGGACATTTCGGTCCGACATTGAGAAGACCGGCTACATGCTTATAAAGTTCGAGCTTAGGAAGATAGCGAGAGGACATAGTCGTCGTCGTCTATCATTGACCTAGGCCGTGATTCATTAAGCGTAGTATTTCTTTAGGAAGCGACCATTTATTGGCCTGAAAGGCCTTTCACCGTGCATATCCATAAGCAGATAGGCCCCACCCTGGTAGACCTTATCTATGATGTACGGGCCTTCATAGTTTGGCTCGAATTTTCCCCGCTTAGCGCGATTGGGGATCATAGGCCTTTTGACTACTAGCATAAGTTCGCCTTGGCGGAATGTCCTCGGCCGGGTCAGTCTCTCATATGAGCGCGTCATCTTTGCTTTATAAGCTTCCAGATTTTGTTGTGCTAGGAGTCGGGCTTCATCAAGAGCGTCAAGCTCTTCAAACCGTAGGTGAGCATTTTCTTCATCCGTCAGCTCGTAGTGAACTGCCACTCGCAGAGAGGGTAATTCTATTTCGAGGGGGAGTACTGCTTCCACGCCGAACACCAACGCGTAGGGCGTTGTGTTCGTGGCCGTTTTGAATGTAGTTCGATAGGCCCAAAGAGCCTCTTGCAGTCTCTCGTGCCAGTCTTTCTTATTTCGGGACACCGTTTTCTTTTTGATTTTCTTTAAGGTCTTGTTAAAGGCCTCAGCGAGACCGTTCGCTCGCGGATTATAAACCGAGGAATATCTCCAGTCTATATTGTGTTGTTGCGCGAAGCGACTGATCTTATGGCTTCTGTACGCTGGCCCGTTATCGGAGATAATCCGTCTCGGTGTTCCAAACCGATATATGACGTGCGTTTTGAAGAAATGGAGGATATTTTCCGTCTTCACTTCTCTTAACGGTACTGCTTCTGCCCATTTGGAGAAGTAGTCAGTCGTCGCCAGGATGAAACGATGCCCTCTAGACGATGCTGGTTCGATGGGGCCGACTATATCAGTCCCCCACATCTCGAACGGCCAGCTAGCCACCGTTGGATGTAATGGATTTGGATGCTGGTGGATGAAATCCCCATGAATTTGACACGAGTGACACTGCTTCGCATATTCGAGGCAGTCTTGAATCATCATGGGCCAGTAGTAGCCCATCCGTTTTATCTTCAACTTCATCTTTGGGCCCGCTTGGTGAGAACCGCAGAGTCCGTCGTGAACTTCCTGAACAACTCTTTTCGCTTCGTCAGGTCCTAAGCATCTCAGCCACAGAGAATCAAACGACCTCTTGTACAGAATATCATTGACGAAGGCGAAAGACAGAGCTCGTTTCATAAGCTGATGTCTTGTGGACGCTTCTTCAGGCATCCGGTGGGACTTGAAGTAATCTATGAAGATTTCTCTCCAATCCTCGGTATTTTCCCAGTCTTTTACTTGCAGGGTCATCTGCTCGCTCGCTCCTTTTTCTTCGGATGATTCCGGAGATATTTCTGCTGGGGTAAGCACCCGACGGCTTTGTACCACGATTCTAACGTCATCGAGATTCTCGTCAGCCAGTTCTTTAGCAAGTTTGGCCAATGCGTCTGCTTTGCTATTTTCCGCGCGCGGTATGTTTTCCAAAGTGTAGGAAGGAATTTGGGTCAACAGTTGTTGCACCTTTTCGCCGTACTTCACCAACTCCGGCTTGCACGTTTGGTAGTCGCCGTTTACTTGACTAACGACCAGTTGAGAATCCCCGTATATGAGGAGATTTTCAATTCCCATGTCGATGGCGATCTCGAGGCCTGCTATCAGAGCTTCGTATTCGGCTTCATTGTTTGTCCTCGGCTCTGTTAAGGAGAAAGCGAAGCGCATTATCCCTCCTTGTGGAGTCACGAAGATGAGGCCTACTCCCGATTTGATTATAGGGGTACTTTGTTTGCGCTTCTTCATGGAAGATGCGCCATCGAAATAAAGCTCCCATCGAGTATCATCACCGTCGACCGCATCAAATGCATGTTCGTCTAGAAGATCGCAGTTTAAAGGGGAGTCGGCCGGTATCGGGTGCTCAGCGAGGAAGTCGGCGATGGCCTGGCCTTTCACTGCCTTGAGAGGTCGGTACGTTACCGAGAACTCCATCAAGAGCAGGGCCCATTTAGCGAGTCGTCCCGTCAATATGGCCTTTGACATTAAATACTTAAGAGGGTCTACCTTCGAAATGAGACGGACCTCATGCGCCAACGCATAGTGCCTGAGCTTTGTTATCGCGAAGATCAACGCTAGGCAGTGTTTTTCAATGGGGGAGTAGTTGCTTTCTGCCCCCAGTAGAACTCGACTTAAGTAATAGAGTGCTCTTTCTTTCCCTTGGTCGTTCTCTTGTGCCCATAATGCGCCTAAAGAACCTTCGAGGGCGGTTGTATAAAGAATGAGAGGCTTTCCCTTAACCGGAGCAGCCAACACTGGAGGGTTTTGCAGGTATTGCTTGATCTCGTCTAGTGCGCTTTGGCACTTTTGATCCCAGACGAACGGGGTTCCCTTCTTCATCAGGTGGCTATAGGGACGAAACTTGCCTGAAAGATTGGCTATAAATCGCTTTATGTATGCGAGCTTCCCTTGGAGAGACCGCAACTGTTTAAGGGTTCTTGGCGGAGGCATTTCCATGATCGCTTTGATCTTTGACGGATCTATTTCAATATCTCGGTGTCGAACAATGAATCCTAGGAATTTGCCTGAGGAAACCCCGAATGCACACTTGAGCGGGTTCATTTTCAAATTGTATTGTCGAAGGCGTTGAAATACGGTCTTCAGATGTTCGAGATGTTCCCATATGATGTGCTTTTAACCATGAGATCGTCGATGTAACATTCGACGATTTCGTGTATAAGGTCATCGAAGATCTTCGTCATGGCCCACTGATAAGTGGCGCCGACATTCTTTAAACCGAAGGGCATCACTTTGTAGCAGAATATACCCAGAGGAGTCCTGAAGGCTGTGTGCTTCTGGTCTTCGGGATGCATCTTTATTTGATTATACCCTGATGAGCCATCTATGAAGGAGAAAACCTCGTGAGTAGACGTGTTGTCTATCAGCAGTTCGTTGACTGGAACTGGGAAATCATCCTTCGGGCAAGCTTTATTGAGATCCCTAAAATCCACGCATATGCGCACCGCTCCATTTTTCTTCATCACCGGGACGATGTTAGCGATCCATTCGGGATATTGAACCTCCTGAATAAAGCCAGAGTCGATTAACTTTTTGACCTCAGCGTTGATGCTCATCTCAAGCTCAAGTCGTATTCTTCTCGGCGCCTGTTTTACCGGTTTGACGTCCGGAGATATTGCCAACCTATGCACAACAATTTCTGGATCTAGTCCCGGCATTTCGGAATAGTTCCATGCGAAGCAATCTTTGTGTTGTACAAGGACGTCCTTTAAAGCAGTCACCCTTTCTTCAGATAGCAGCTCACTGACAAACGTCGGCCGTGGGTCATCAGCTATCCCCAACTCGATTTTCTTGAGGTTATCTGCGGTGGTATGTATTCCATCCTCCAATTCTTTCGGAGCTGGCGGAAATTCTGAGATCATCTCCTCATTGCTGTTTTCGAAGCACCAGGGAAGGCTGTCCATGTTCTAGGGCTCTTCTTTTGATATTGTTATCATGTGACAAGTGCGAATCCGCTTCCAATCCCGATGTGGAGTTGGTTCTGTTCTTGTGGCTTTGGGTTCGTGCTTCTGTGGCGGTTCTACCCTCCAGTTGTTGGACAGAGCGAATTTGCCGAGCCGATACTGATCTTCAACCCAATTCTTGAAGGTGAAGCAGTCTTCGAGAGGGTGCCCTATTACTCGATGGTAAGAGCAATAGTTTGGGTTAGAGACTTCGCTTGCTTGTTCGGGGTGCTTGGACTCCGGCAGTGTGAGCATCTGATGTTTTAGAGCAAGCTCAAGTATCTTCTTCGTCTTGTCCCGAGGAAACGAGTATGCTCGACCCATTTTCTTCATGAGGGACAGATCAATAACGCTCGACTCCCGCTTGCGTGGCTTCTTAGCCCTGCTTTGTTGCTGCTGAGCGCCTTTTCGGCCTTTCGATTTATTTCTGCTTTTGCGTCGAGCCTTGTTTATAACAGGTTGACAGGGAGCAGCCTTTTCATCTTTCACGGCCTGTTGGAGAAGGCGTTGCGTCTTGGCTTTCTCGTAGATGGCCGTCTCGCGGTTATGATCATCTCGGACTTTTTGACCAGCTTTCTTTATAAGTTTGTCTATTTGTTCCTCGAACGACGGACTGGGCTCCTTCGCATCTGGAACTTTCACTGGCTTAGGATTAGCGTCCTCCCATTGAGCACCCGCTTCTTCATCAAGGTCATACACGACGTAGCAGCCGAGTAGTAATTCTCGTTTCTTTGACCGGATGTATCCGAGTCCTTTCGTCTCCATTCTCCCGTTAGGCAATTTGCGTTGAGTCCCGGGAACGTTCCAGACTTTATCATAGAACTTGGCCTTTCGAACGGTCTGCTTGAAGGATATCCCCTGGCGTTTCAGCAGCTTCTTCAAACCCTCTGTATAGTATCTGGGAAGACGGATAGGCAGAAGACGGTCGAGCGTAGAATCTGCGCCATGCCAGATTTCTTTTTCTACCTTGGTTTCTTCAGAGCGATAAAACAGAATTGCTTTCTCACTCTCTCGCCTAGGAGGGATGTAGAATGTTTGTAGCTCTTCTACATTGTAAATATTAAGTGCATCCAGTTCTTTATGGTGTTTAAGCGGCACCATGGCGACTTGCAGACTTTGCTCTTCATCAGCGAACGTTCGTATTGAAGGTCGAGCAGAGAATACGGCGTGGACTTCATCTTCCGAGTCACTGCCAAAGATCAACGTAGGAGCTGATGGTCCTGGCTTGTTGTGTTGGGGCGGACCCGAATAAACTATCTCCTCTTCCTCTTCAGTATCACTACCGAAGACCGGGATGGTGGCGTTAGCTTTGTTCTCCGGCTTGTGACACTTCTCTGTATCTTCGAAATCCGGTAAGAAGTATTTGGCGTCTTCGTATTTGCGGACCTCGTTCACAGAGAACGGGTTCAGTTCTCCCGTCACGGTATACTTGGAACCATCCTTAAAATACTTCATACACTGATGTTGTGTAGAAGGGATGATGTTGTACTCGTGTAACCATGGTCGGCCGAGCAAAGCGTTGTAGCATGTCTTGGCGTCTATGACGTGGAACTTAATATCCGTGACGAGTAGCCCGAAGCGTAGCGTCAGTATCACAGATCCAAGAGTCTTTGACGATTGGGAGTCGAACCCGGAGATGGTGATCTTGTCCCGAGCAAGGTGCTGGACGCTCATGCAGATTTCCTTCAACATCCGCACGTTGAGTAGGTTAACAGACGACCCGTTATCGATTAAGATTTTGCCTATCTTTATATCATGGCAGTATCCCGAGACATAGAGAGGGCGATTGTGTTCGCACGTCCCAAGTAAAAGGTCTTCGTCGCCAAAAGTAACATCGGCCGTGTGCACTTCCTCCAATTCATCCTTCATCTTTTCCTCGGCCAGGCATGCTTGGAATTGTTCTGGGTCTTAGAGCACCTTAATTAACGAATCTCTCGCCTCTTTTGATAGCAAAAGGGCATCAAGAATGCTGAGCTGTGAGGGCAGTTTCCTTAGATGCGCTAAGACATTGTAATCCACCTTATTCTTCTTCGGCGGGTTCTTGGCGGTTAACTCTTCCGCAACTCGCTCATCTAAGGCGATATCTTCGGAGACCTTCTCTTTCCTTTTGTCTTTCTTGCTTAAAGGTCCGAGATTCTTTTCAGGCAGCGTCCGATTGCGTAGCTGGATATTTTCGCAAACCTTCGGCTCTTCTTCTTTTCCCGAAGCGAATTCTTTAAAGAGAGGGGCAAGTTCCAGCTCCTCATCAGAATCGCTCCCGAATGTAGACACTTGTGACCCGCCGATGTTAACCACGCGACAATCGCCAGCAGTTCTTTTAAGCCCTTTGGTCGTATTTCTTTGCTCCCGACGAGTTTTACGCTTCTCCCGCTTAAAGCGTTGTCGATGAGCAACATACCCTTTCCACCATCTATCGAAAGCTTTGCACTCTTGAGTGGGGTGCGAAATCTTTTGATGATACAAGCAATAAGACGGGTGCATTTTCGCTTCACCGGTAATTTCTTCTTCGGAGGATGGTAGCTTCATACCCATTGACATGGCCTTAGCAAACTTCTTTTTTATCTTGAATTGGCTTTTGTCGGTAGCGGAGGTGTTCAGCTCCAACGGGATCGTCTCAGCTCCTTCATCAAGTCGCTGGCGCTTGGCCCTTTCAAATATAGCCATCTCGCGTTCTCGATCAGCTTTACTTTTTAGTCGAGCTTCATTAAGGAACGCGTCAATCATTTCAACTGATAGCTCCGGAATTTTTGATTCGGTATCTACCCCCAGCGTTTTAGTGCCAGGAGTCTCCTCATCGTTCGCGATCGAATAGGAGATCATATGACAGCTCGCCACATATTCCTCGGGTTCATCCGATGAACTTTCTCCCTCATCTTCTTCTTGAAAGACGTGATTGAGGAGCTCTTGGAGCGTAATGGGAGTCCGTGCCTTTTGGTTGTATTCATCCAGCGCGTCAATTTGCTTTTGTAAGTCCGTGCGCTTGTCGCCAGGCTTCACGGGCTTTTTAGATTCCTTCTTCTTCTTTTTCGAAGATTTTGACGGCTGACTGCAAGTGCTTGAACCACCACCATCGGTTTTTGGAGTTGGACGTGGCTTCAACATCCCTTCAATGACTTGCGGTTCCAACGGGTTCTTCTACTTGATCGCTGGACATGTCTGAAGATCATTTAGCATCCTCTTTGTCTTGGTTGATAATACAACCTCCCAAGAAGCTTCTTCAATGACGGAGCATGTTGCCCCCTGCGTATTCGTCCCCTTAAAGGTGTGGGGCTGCGGGGGATTCACCTTCCATTTGTCAGATAACGCGAACTTGCCCTGTCGGTACTGGTTTTCAAGCCAATTCTTGAAAACGTAGCAATCTTCGATCGGATGGCCTAGTACTCGATGATAAGGAGAGTAGTTGGGCTCGTTGACATCACTTGGTTGCAACGGACGTTTTGGATCCGGCAGATTTATGAGTCTGTTGCGCAACGCCAGCTCGAATAACCTCCTCATTTTATCGCGGGGAAAGGATAAGGACGTCCCATCCTATCCTTAAGGGGCACGTAAAGGCGCATATTATTTTGACGAGCAACCGGCTTCGAGTCGCTCGGTTGTTGTTGAGCATTAGCGACAACGATCGCTTTTCCCTTCCCTTTGTCATTTCGGGAGTCCGGCCTTGGAAGAGGGGGTTTATGACCCATTTGATCCATTTGCGTTAGTTTGTCAATCAAGGCCTGGAAGGTAGTTGGCTTGAAAAACATCATAAATTGTGAGATGGTTGCTTGCGGATCAAGGGTTCCCACAAACATACCCACCGCGGGAGCTTCTTCAATGCGCTGCTCACACTTCGACCATAAGTTCCGCCATCGTATAGCGTACTGAACCCACGTCTTGCCGGGTTTTATCTTGGCGTTAATCAGTGCCGTCATCGGGGTACGTTCACTGGCGCTTGCAAAACGCTGAGTAAACAGCAGCTCCATCTCCGTGAAGGTTTTAATAGAGTCGTTCGGGAGCTCAAAGTACCATTCAAACGCCGTATCTGATAAGCTTCCAACAAACTGGCGAAGCAACAGCTTGTCGTCACTGCCGGTGTTGCCGCAGAGTGCTCTGAACTGGGCAACATGCCGATGAGGATTGCCCGTCCCCTTGTAGACATGGAACTTGGGAATCGTATAACCTGGCGGGTACTTGATTTGACCGTACCAACTCGGATATGGTCTCCCCGTTTTCATGACCTGGCCGGCTGTTTCGGTTGCATGATGAACCCGTATTTACTGGGCAATGTATTCATCCAAATCAGCTTTGGAGATTGTATCCTCTTTAGCTGTGGACAGAACTGGTGGAGGATTCGACGTCTCTCCCCTATCGTCTTCAAGAATGATGGGGGGATCTTCAGCAGGTGGATCTTGTTGAATCATCATACCCACCATATCCTGGAACAGGAGGGCCATTTTCTTTATGTTGGCTGCCTGCTCCGCAGCTTCTTTATCTTTCTTCTCTAGTACGCGTTGAAGGAATTCGGCGTCCGTTTCTTGTTCTTGACGCTCGTCCGAGGATGTTTCAGGGGTTTCTTTTGGCCCTGTAAGCGCGGCCATAGCGTTCATCATTTCTTGGAGCTTCTGCTGCTGCTCCTGATCTTTGGTCACTGACCTCGTATGCGGTCTATGACCTGTTGATATGCGGCTATCTTCTTTTCCCGATGCCATGTAAACCGTATGAACTGTCATGCCCCCTGACTTGGGGCGTTTAGGTTCACCATTTTTAACTTTTGCCGCTGACGCAGGAGTTTTCTCTGGCCTCCTTCTTTTGTGGGCCGTTGAAGTTGAAGGAACCGTTGAAGGGGGCGGCCTTGCAGCTGCTGTCCCCTGTTGTTTAATAGGATGGTCTTTTTCTTTTTGCATTTTTGCCTTCTTTTGCCGACGAGAGTGATCTGGGTCGATCACTGAGTCTTGAACCCTTCGCCAAACTTTATAAATTCTTGAGGACAGTCGTTGAGGGGGCTGTTCTTGCTTTGTTTCTGGGACTTTCTCCGCAGGCAGAGGAGATCTTTTCAGTGTAGCGGTTGGAGAATTCTTCCGTACCCTCCTCAGCAGTTCAAAGCTGTTCCCAGTTGGAACAGTAGCGTTGACTTCCACCACTGGAGCCGGTGGAGTTAGCCCTGAGGGGGAGTTGCCCCCTGCCTTCCTCACTCGTTGCCAATGGCGACGTCGAGCATGACGAGCCGTTGGGACTGGCTCGGAGATTGAGACATCTTCTTTTTGCCCCCTGTCTGAATGAGGCACCGCCGGTGTTAACCTCTTAAAGACTGAGGTTGTCTTTTGAGGGGTGATATTCAACCTGCCGAAGACGGATCCTTGAGCAGGGGCAGGAGCAGGAATCGTCAGTCTTGAAAAGACTGACCCTTTGACAGGGGAAGACGCCTTGACGACTTCTGGAGCAACAGTTATTGCCTTCCTCGGGACAGCCAATTTAGAGTTCTGATTTAGCCTGGTGAAAACAGAGGCTTTCGGTTTGGTAGTGGGCGACCCGTTGACAGGGGTCGTCGTAGCAGTGAGCCGGTCGAAGACCGACTTCTTGTTCACTTCCGGTGCAGGTATTGGCGTAGGGAAGCTTATAGGTGGGATCATGGTCCCAAAGAACAGACCAGTGGTGGCTTGGGTCACCTGATCTACCGGCAGAGTGAGGAAGGAAGCCGCTTGGGGCCCATATGCTACACCTCCCGGTGAGGTGGAGCGTCCGTTATAGTGGCACTTCGAGCAGTTGGTGCAGTTAGAGGCCATTGAATCTTGAGTTCTGCGCCAGGCAAAAGACCAAATCTTAGTAACTTGAAATCCGAAGGCAACCATTAACAAACCGCGATTGGTTCGCGAAGACGACACACGAAGTGTGGAGTGGAAAGAGGAAGAGGTCCCACCGGGCGTGCCAGAATCTGTTCCCTTCCGAAAGGCGGCGCACAGGACCGCGATGTCCTGATGCTGAGATTCGGGGCAGATGCTATTTGGTTTTATCCGTCCACCTCTCTGAAAATGCCAAGTTGATTTATGGCACCGTGTATCGGAGGTTTAGACGGATGCGTCCGATGTAGCAGACTTCGTCAGATTCCCCCTCGCTTGAGGGGTTTTTGATTGTGGGGACGCTCTTCCCTGCTGGCGCAAGCCCCTGCAGTTAATTACGCTACCGCATCGCGGTAACAACTTTCTCCTTCTCCATAATTTCACTTCGTGTCGTGTGTGTTTGTTTTGTTTGTGGTTGCCCGTGGATTGTATACGGAGACTGAGTAATGCCGTCGCCCGTAGGACGTGGATTAGTCCAAATTCGTATTTACTTAGATTTGGTTTTAGTGTTTTTAGTTTAAGGATGCATTAGTCGCGTTGCGGCTAAGATCAACTTAAACATTCGTTAAGGATACGATAGTCCTGTTTGAGACTAAGATCAACTTAACGTGATAATCCATTTAATATCTGTCCATCGGGACTCGTCACCTCTCTAACGTCGTTGAAGGATTATAACGGTAGATGTCAGAGGAGTTCAGAGATGTACCCTTGAACCAAGGTTGATTTGGAGTTTTATAGTTCGTTTGAATGTTTAAGGATACGTTAGCCGTGTTTGGGGGCTAAGATCAACTTAAACGGGATCGTTTAGATCCGGCAAAAGAGCATTTGGAGGCTCTATTGTTCCAGTTTAGGGACGTTGCGGTCCATGCTCCAGTTTAGGGACGTTGCGGTCCATGTTCCAGTTTAGGGACGTGGTGGTCCATGTTCCAGTTTAGGGACGTGGTGGTCCATATTCCAGTTTAAGGACGTGGTGGTCCGTCATTAGTTTAAGGAAATTTCGGTCCAACATTCCCATTTAGGGACGAATATTAGTTTAGGGACGTTTCGGTCCAACATTAGTTTAGGGACGTTTCGGTCCAATATTAGTTTAGGTGGTCGTCGGGACCCGTCACCTCTCTGACGTCGTTGAAGGATTACAACGACAGTCGTCAAAGGAGTTCGGAGATGTACCCTTGAACCGGATATAAATTGATTTAAGAGAGAGCTGTGCTCAGTCAATTTTATTTAAGGACTTACGGCCAAAATTGGGCTAAGTCCAGTGGAAAATGTTCAACACCTTTATTTATTTCCGGTCTATTAGACCCGTGCTAGGGCTTTGCCCACACTTAAATAATGCATTGCATTACTTCAGGCCATTTATGCCCATTTTGACTGGGCTCTGCCCTTTTTATTATGATGCAGATCATTTGTTTTGGTCCACTGGACCTTTCAATTGGGCTCTGCCCTTTTAAATAATGCATAGCATTTTATTTATTAGGCCTGTTAAGCCTTTTAATTGGGCCTGGCCCTTCAGGAGATGAAATACATTGCATTTGTCAGGCGCTTTGCGCCAATCACTGAGCGCAAGCGCTTGTGGTGAGGACACGTGTCATGCTCTGGCGAGCGCAAGCGCAATAGCACAGTGCGCTGCGCTAGTGCGCTGCTGACACATGGCGCGCTCTGGTGAGTTGCGCCAACAAAGGAGCGCAACAACGCAATTTTTCAAGTGCAAAGCACTGTTTTATATTTTAGTTGATTTTAAATCAAAGAAAACAAGTTTTCTTTTGTTTTCAATGAACCAATGGTTCATAAGAAAGTGCAAAACACTGCTATTACTTATTTTTTTCCTTTTTATTTAAGATTATTGATCTTGTTCTTAGATCAATAGTCTTTCCATAAGAGAATTTTCTCTTTCTCCTAAAGGTTTTTACCTTCTGTTGTTCTTGAGGAGTTCTCAAGAGTTCTCTTCTCTCTTTTTTTTAGAAAGATGTTGATGCCTTTGAATTGAGGCGTAGGGTCCTTTTTATAGTGCCCATAAATTAGTTAAATTTGTTAAAGAGATGTTTCTCTGAGTGATTTGGGGAATTTTCCCCACCGTTGGATCTTTGATCCAAGGGCTTCTGCTTTGCAGAAGAAAATCTTCTTGTTTTAACAAGAACGGAAAAGATTTCTTGAAATTTTAATTCTGTTTGGCGCAGATGCCCCAGCGCGTGACACGTGTCGCGCAGCGCACAGCGCAGCGCAACTGCGCTGACACGTGTCGCGCAGCGCGACTGCGCTAGCGCATCCGCGCTGACACGTGTCGCGCAGCGCACAGCGCAGCGCGACTGCGCTAGCGCATCCGCGCTGACACGTGTCGCGCAGCGCACAGCGCAGCGCGACTGCGCTAGCGCATCTGCGCGACTGCGCTAGCGCATCTGCGCTGACACGTGTCGCGCAGCGCAGCGCCTGCGCAACTGAAGCGTTGCTTCCTTTAATAGAGTTTTGCTCTGATTGGGCGCGCCTTCTTGGGCGCTGCGCTGACGTATCTGCGCCTGACATGTGGCGCGTTGCGCCCGAGATTTGAAGCGTTGCTTCAAAATTTTGAATTTTGAATTTCAACAGAGCTTCGCTCTGATTGGGCGAAACAGGTACATGATGGGACCGGTACGGTACCCCGGGGCAAGAATCTCGAGTTATAGACAATGGGCCAAGCTGGGGCAGACTACCTACCGGTGATGTCTGGCGCGGCGGATGTCTGGAGGATACCGACGTGGTCGTGAGATTTGGTGATAGGGGCCGATTCGGACTGACGGAGCCCGAGATATTGATATACTGAGATATTGAGACATTGAAATATTATGACATTGAGATGTCGAGACATTGAGATATTGAGGCATCGAGATATACATATTTAGTGTCGATGCATGACACAGATTTCAGTTGATTTCATAGATGATACTTCAGTTATTTCACAAAAGTTTATTAAGATAAGAATACAGATTTTTCTTATACCAAACATATTCAGGTTTCATGTGATTATGCATTTATGTTGCACACATACTAGTGCATTGCATCATATCGGTATATGTAGGTTGTGATGCAGTTACGTGCATACTTACGATAGCCTTATTAGATGTTACTTACTACTCACGAGTTGGCAACTCACCTCCGTTGTGCCACAGTATTTTGTAGGTCTGACCCGTCAGTGCAGGAGCGACGGGTGTACTTTCTATTTCAGCTTCTTTTTCTTCGGCTTGCAGCTTGCTCATAGGTGGGTTTTGGAGGATTTTCTTTTGCTCCCACCGTGTATTATGATTTGTATCTAGTATACTCCATCTACCCTTGTATATTGGACTAGATGGTGAGACTTGTATTTGTGGTTTGGTGTCGATGCTCACTTGAGCCGACGTGATGTTTTTATGCTTTTATACTTATTTTGCATTATTATGATATATTCATTGCACGTGGTTGTGATTCCGCCTTTGGCAAAGAGCTAACTCCCGCTTGGGGATGCCTTTATTCATTTATATGTATTTTCTTGTTTTGTACCCGTTTCGGGGCCAGTATTTACAAAGGAGACTCTGCCGAAATTTTCGGGAAATTTTGATGTTTTTAAAATGTTTAATGCGACTTATTTGGTTTAAATCGCTTTCTTTAAACAAGTTTTCTTTCACTCTATTTCTTTAAATGGTTTAGATTTCTGGGCTTTGGCTTACTTAGATTACGCACGCCTTTAGACGTTTCGTAATTTAAGTGCCAGTCACGTTCCGTACCTTCGGGTCGTGACAAAGTTGGTATCAGAGCGATAGGTTTTAAATTTTCGAGTGTAGGATGACCCTTGGTAGTTGGAGTAGGTGACTTAAGCAGAGTGACGTAGCGTGTGTATATTCCGCGGCATACTTACGATACGGTACTCCGCCTAAGTGACCTTAGGATATATATTTATTGTATTTCCTTCCTTGATTCCGGAAATCTTTTGATTCGATCGCGATGTTCCTATCAATCCTGTTTCTTGTTCCAGCCACTATGCCGCAGGAGACTACGAGGGCCAGAGGGCTGCCGCCAGGGATGAGATTAGAGTAGGCTCGTTTGAGACGAAAACCGATCAGGGCGGTATGCCTACCCCTCCGGGACAGAGTGATCCGCCTTCTCCAGGGCGAATGGCTAGGCTGGAGTCGAGTATTCAGGACTTGTATTAGATGGTTGGATTTTTAGTTAGGGTTAGCCGAGCTCCGAGAGCCGATGATGTCCCTCCTACTGCGGGGACTGTGTTTGTACCTGCTGCTCAGGCAGCTGTTGCTGTTGTTGCCGAGATTTTTCCATATCTTTACTAGAGTTTTTGAGGCTGAAGCCTCTAGTTTTTACAGGCACAGATGCAGCGGAGGATCCGCAGACATTCCTCGACAGGATGGCTAGGATTGGTCGTTCACAGAGATGTTCTGACAAGATATGGGTTGGGCTTGCGAGTTTTTGTCTAGAGAGGTCTTGCTCAGACGTGGTGCGAGTCAATTGAGAGAGGCCAAGCTGCTGATCTATCTCCCATAACTTGGGATAAATTTACAGCGGTATTTCTTGCTCGTTTCCTTTCGAAGAGCGTTCGAGATGTCCGAGCTCGTAGTTTTGAGTCTTTGTGCAAGACTTCAGGGATGATAGTGTCCGAGTATGATATCCAGTTTACTTAGCGTTCCGATATGCTCCTTACCTGGTGAACACTGATGAGAAACGGATAAAGAGGTTTGTGTGAAGATTGGACATGCAGTTATTTCTTGCAATTGGCGCCAAGCATTTTGACATTTATGCCGCTGCTATGAACGCAACCTTATTGTTGAAGGAGTGCATTTCTGAGACTTCAATCGTTTTTTAATCGAAGTGAATTCGTACCGATATTCCAGCTCAGAGGCGGTTAGATAGACGCCGTTGTGATAGGTATTCGTTCGGTGTTTCCTTCCGATACACATTTCTTTCTGATGTCGTTTGAAATGGTATCCACATACGTTGTATCGAAGTCTAGCCAATAGTAGCCCTTGCTAAATCAGCCGCTTGTTGTGATTTCTTCCGTAGGCTAATCTTTTGTCGCTCGAAACGTTTTCGTTCGTGTTTATTGTTCGTATCGGAGATAGGGATTCTTATGTCAATTTGATTCTTCTCGATTTGTTAGATCTTGATGTTCTTCTGGGCATAGATTGGTTAGTCACTTGTTATGCGTCCATGGACCGCCGTGAGGAGGCAGTCATATTTAGTTTCCCGGGTGAGCCAGTTCTCGTTGTTCAAGGAGACCTTAGCGCCACCCTTCCCGTTTTGATTTCTCCTCTTCGCGTTAGTCAGCTCCTGAGAAAAAGATGTCAGGAATTCTTGGCGTATGTTTGCGATGTTGGAGTCGTAGGGGTCCCGTTGGACCAGGTTCCGTTTGTGGGGGAATTTCAAGATGCTTTTCCTGACGAGTTGCTTGGTTTGTCGCCAAAGGGCGATATTGTGTTCTGCTTTGACTTGATTTCCGGCGAAGCGTAAAGAACTGAAGGATCAGTTGCAAGATTTGTTAGATAAGGGCTTGTTCGTCCGAGCGCGTCACCTTGGGGAGCTCCTGTCCTGTTCGTCAGAAGGACATCCGTTTGCGTCTATATATTGATTATCATCAGTTGAATCGGGTTACTGTGCGGGACATTTCTTGAAGATTGGCTTGTGATCACATTACCATCAGTTGTGGGTTCAAGAGGATGATATTCCGAAGACCGCTTTCATACACGTTACGGGCGTTATGAGTCATGGTGATGTCGTTCGAGCTCACCCATGCCCCAGTAGTGTTTATGGACTTGATGAACCATATATTCAGGCCGTTTCTTGACCAGTTATTATCTTGTTCATTGATGAAATTTTAAGTATACTTTTGGATCCGAGTGGAACCTGGGCAGTAATTGAGGATTTCGTTGCAGACCTTGAGGGAGCACCAGCTATTCGCTAAATTATCCACGTGTGTTTTCTGGTTGGATAGTGTGGACTTCTTGGGACAAGTAGTTACGACAGATTGTAAGTATGGAACCGAAGAAGTTCGAGGTCGTTCAGCACTGGCCCATACCTGTATCAGTGATGGAAGTTTGCAACATTTTAGTGGTTTGGACGGATACTATCGACGTTTCGTACAGGATTTTTCTCATATAGCTGCAACGTTGACCTGGTTGACCCGGAAGAGAGTTCATTTTCTTTGGACCAAGGCTTGTGAACAGAGTTTTCAGCAGTTGAAGATGCGTTAGGCGACTGCACAGTTTTATCTTTGCCTTCAGGATCAGGAGGTTTTGCTGGTTATTGCGATGCTTCTCGGCAATTGAAGAAGCGCGAGCAGAACTATTCCATGCATGATTTAGAGATGGCTGTAGTGATTTTTACACTTAAGATTTGGAGATGAGTCGTGTCAGATATTTACGGATCACAAGAAGCTTAAAGTATATTTTTCAGCAGCGTGATCTAATTTTAAGATAGCGCTGATGGGTGGAGCTAGTGAAGACTATGACTGCGAGATTCTTTATCGTCCGGGCAAGACGAATGTTGAGGCCCGGAGGCAGCTTTTCTTGTTTAAGCACAGTTCAGAGACAGTCGACGGCAGATTAGCAGATTCTTTATGACAGTCGAGTACAGTTCGAGTTACGTCAGCCGGGGGACAACTTGCCTGTGTCCGTGCACATCCACCGTTATTTGATCATATCCGTTAGGCATAGTCCGAAGACGTTTGTTGGTCAGAAATCATGGAGCAAGTTCGACAGGGCAGAGATTCACAGTTCATGATTGATGATTAGGGAATACTATGAATTAGGACTCAACTATGTGTGCCAGATTCCGAGGGTTTGAAACGCGAGATCTTAAAGGAGGCGCATCGGTCAGTATATAGTATTCATCCGGGTTCCACCAAGATGTATTAGGATTTGAGAGAAGTTTACTGGTGTGAAGGGACAAAGGAAGATGCCACATATTTTGTTTCGGGATGTTGACTTGTCAGCAAGTCAAGGCCGAGCATCATAGACCAGCAGGAGAGTTACAACCTTTGCCTATTCCGGAGTAGAAATGGGAACAGATTTTTTTGGATCTTATTGTGGGTCTACCTAGGACCAGTCAAGAATATGACTCTATTTTAGAGATCGTAGACCGATTGACGGAAAGCAGCTCATTTTCTGCCAGTCAAGACCATTTTCGGGTTCGTTCAGTATGCTCAGATATATGTTAATGAGATTGTGCGACTATATGGGGTTTTGACTTATATTGTGTCCAATAGAGGCACCCCGTTCACCAGCCGACGATGGCAGAAACTTTAGGAGGCTTTGGACACCAATTGAGTTTCAGTACAGTTTTCTATCCATAAATCGACGGTCAATCAAAGAGGACTATTCAGATTATTGAGGACATGCTCCGAGATTGCGTTCTAGATTTCTGTGGTAGCAAGAATCGTCATTTACCCTTGATACGGTTTTTCTATAATAAACAGCTTCCAGGAAGCGATTTAGATGGCACCCTTTGAAGCGTTTTATGGGGAGAGATGTCGATTGCCCGTTTGTTGGATAGAGCTCAGTGAGAGCAGTATTTTGGGGCCACAGATTTTGCGGGACACGACTGAAAAGATTCAGTTGATTCGGAATTGGATAGGAGCGGCCTAGAGCAGGCAGAAGTTTAATGCTGATAGACTCCGTTGGTGATCATGTATTCTTGAAGGTTCTCCGATAAAAGGCGTGTTGAGATTTGGATAGGAAGGAAGCCTAGTCCCAGATATGTGGGTTCTTTTTGAGATTCTCGAGCGTATCGACACAGTTGCGTATAGTTTGTCTCTACCACCCAGCTTTCTAGATGTCACTCCGTGTTTCATGTATCGTTGCTCCGCAAGTACCTTCATGACCCTTTTTACCGCATACAGTATCAGATGATCCAGCTGGAGCGCAATCCTTCTTTCATCGAGCAGCCGATAGTCATTTCAGATCGGTAGGTGAAGAAACCGAGGTGCGAGGTCATACCGACCGTAATGGTTCTTTGGCGTGGTCCGAGCGACGAAGAGGTCACGTAGGAAGCCGAGGTCGAGATGCGGGAGAAATATTCCCATCTCTTTGAGGGTACGCATAGTTAGATTTTAAATTCGGGGACCGAATTTTCTTAAGGGGGGAAGATTGTAATGTTTTAAAAATAAATAAATAAATCCTTTAGGAGAATTTTCCGATAATTGGTAAAATAAATCACATTTTCCGTAAAACTTAACTATAATTATTTTTCAACATAGAATTAAATTTGCCTATTTTAATTATGTAATTGCTAGTATTGGAATTTAATTGCTCACTTATAAATTGTTGGTTTACTTAAATATTTTTCCTTAATTAATTAATTTAAATATTATTATAAGCCTTCAATTTTACATTTAATTAGTGATAATTATAAATTTGAATGGGTTAAACACACACTAGTGCACCGTGACAACATAAAATTTAGTTTGTAACATGCTCTTTTTCTCTAATTATCTCCATGTTTCTAGAGTTTTCTAGCATAATATTAATTAGGAAATTAAATAATTAAGAAAGTAAGTTAAAAGATGAGTTGATGGGGGGGGGGGTTTCTTGTCATGGAAATTTCAACACAACTCACACACACCCTCATTCTTACCTCTTTGTCTGAACCCTCTTGTGGCAGCCCTAAATTTTGCCCCCACTTCCCCACTCATTTTTCTCCACTTCAATTAAGAAAAAGGAAATAAATTTAAAAAGGAATTAATATATGAGACAAGTGGGGAAGTTTCTACACTCACTTACACACCTCACTCTCTCTCCTCCCCTTCTCAAGCTGCTGGCCGAGCCTCCCCAAGCATCACCCCCCATTTCTTCATCCCATTTTCCACTTTAAAATCCACAAAATTCATTCAAAAATCCATACAAAATCCCACAAACTCCTAATTAAACCTTTAACCAATTTTCTTTGGTCTAAACTAGCTTGGATTTAGGAGCAAGAGAACCATCTTTGGAGGTCAAGTTGCAAGTTTGATCTCAAATTTTAGAGGTATAAATCCTAACCCCATGTTTAATTTGTTGCTAAATTACTTCAATCTAATCTAATTAGGAGTTTAATTATGGTTTTAATTTTAAGATTTAATTTTCAAGAGAAGGGTTTGAATTAAAAGTTAGGGTTTTTATTATTTGAGTATTGTTATAATGAGTGGTTTAACATTTTAAGATATGGAAAACCTAGTTTAGTTGTTAATTTGTAAATTGGTACTTTAAAATTATTCAAATTAGATAATTTTGCAAACTAGATTTTTTGGATTTATGTAAATTGATGAGATAAAATTTTAGTTAAGATTTGTGTGGCTTAACTAAGTTATTATATGATTATTGTGGCCACTAGTTCGTTAAAATATCAAGTTTTGAACAAAAATGGAAATTGATATTTACTAGGTTTTTGAAATTAATCGATTTGAATTAAGTTTGCGGTTTTGTTGGTTAACCACCGTTTCATATAGTAATTAGTGTATTGTGAATGCGCGATTGGTGTGATCGGATCTAGGCTTGATAGTTTTCACGTATAGCGACCCTAGTTGTAGTTTGTGGCGTTGTCGCGAGCGCGTTTGTGCACCAAGTGTGTACGCGTCCTGTTGTGCACGTAGATTGACTTGTGTCGTTTGTGTCTATGACTAATTGTATATTTATCCTTTTAATTGCTTGTGTGCAATTCTAGTATCGGGTGCAGAGGCGTCGGATATGGCGGGGAAGAGACATGGCTCAGATCGGATCAAATTAGCCGAGGCGTCCCGGTGAGTAGATGTACACATCTATGGGGGGATCGTCTGGATGGCGCGAGGCACCCGACAGTAGGATTACTAGTAGTACTTGCAATTATATGCGTAGTTTCCTAGTTAGCCATCTTATTGCATCGCATTGTTATATATATATGTGATATCATTTCACAGGACACTTGCACCATTACCATTAGTTCCGGCCGCACGTGCACTATTTATGCGAACACACACGCCTTTGGTAATTGCTATGTCACGAACACTATAGTACTTGCTTAGGATCGGTAATTGCGCCTTTGCATCATATATGATTTATAGATTTATACTTGTATATTCATTTCTTTAAAATGGATACGTAGGATTGTTAGTCATATATACATACCTCATTGCATCATGATTCATGCATAGTTTCTGGCCGTATTTCGTATGGTATATACTACCGTATCATAGATTTCCTTCATCACCGGCATGTTTATATATTATGATTCTTCTCGAGGATTTCAGTATTTATGAGATTTCTGGATTTTGGGGAAAACTGCAAGAATTTTATAAACTTAATAACATTTTAAAACGCAAGTTGCGGTTTTCTCGTGATGTATATGTCGTCCACCATGAGTTTTCATAATTGCTGTTGGTTTTCGGGACCCGATTCGAGAAGTAGGATGAACCGTTTCGGATACATGGTGGGCCCGATACGGTACCACGAGGCAAGAAGCTCGAGTTGTAGACGATGAGCCTGGCAGGGGCAGACCACCTACCGGTGATGTCTGGCGCGGCGGATATCCGGAGGATACCGACGTGGTCGTGAGATTTAATGATAGGGGCCGATTTGGACCGACGGAGCCCGAGATATTGAGATATTGAGATATTGAGGCATTGAGATATTGTGACATTGAGATGTCGAGACATTGAGATATTGAGGCATCGAGATATACATATTTAGTGTCGATGCTTGACATGGATTTCAGTTGATTTCATAGATGATACTTTAGTTATTTCACAAAAGTTTATTAAGATAAGAATACAGATTTTTCTCGTACCAAACATATTCAGGTTTCATGTGATTATGCATTCATGTTGCATACATACTAGTGCATTGCATCATATCGGTATATGTAGGTTGTGACGCATTGCGTGCATGCTTACGATAGCCTTATTAGATGTTACTTACTACTCACGAGTTGGCAACTCACCCCCGTTGTGCCACTGTATTTTGCAGGTCTGACCCGTCAGCGCAAGAACGGCGGGTGTATTTTCTATTTCCGCTTCTTTTGCTTCGGCTTGCAGCTTGCTCATAGGTGGGTTTTGGAGGATTTTCTTTTGCTCCCACCGCGTATTATGATTTGTATCTAGTATACTCCATCTACCCTTGTATATTGGACTAGATGGTGAGACTTGTATTTGTGGTTTGGTGTCGATGCTCACTTGAGCCGACGTGATGCTTTTATGCATTTATACTTATTTTGCATTATTATGATATATTCATTGCATGTGGTTGTGATTCCGCCTTTGGCGAAGAGCTAGCTCCCGCTTGGGGATACCTTTATTCATTTATATGTATTTTCTTGTTTTGTACCCGTTTCGGGGTTTGTATTTACAAAGGAGACTCTGCCGAATTTTTTAGGAAATTTTGATGATTTTAAAATGTTTAATGCGACTTATTTGGTTTAAATCGCTTTCTTTAAACAAGTTTTTCTTCACTCTATTTCTTTAAAGGAAGTAGTGAAGAACATATCAAGATGTTCTTAGGGTATAGTTGTTGGGTTACGGTAGCGTCCCGGCCATCAAACCGTGGCCAAATGCGGAACAAAAATTTACTAAACTGGCGCTACCATGACCCGATACCCAGATCTACCCTAAACCCTATACTAGCAATAAGTAAAACAAGGAGTTGGATGGTTATACCGAGTTGATCCGTCTCCTTAGGTCTTCAACCTTCATTCCAAGATACTAGTGGTCGTTTGGATCGAGTTTGGTTGTCGGTCTTCCTCCATCTACGATGATCTACCTAAGGGAAACGACGCAAGCATCAGCCTCGCCAAGCGAGGCAACCGACGCTCCAAGGTTGCTAGCAATAAAGAGTGGAGGTGTATGAATGTGTCACTTTCTATTTTCTCTCATCACAAATGCTTAAAGGAGCAACCATAGAAGATGAAGAGGAGGTGAGGAAACATGTGGCATGAGCAACTAAAGAAAAAAGGCTAAGTCTCCAAGTGAGAGTAGAATGAGCAAGTAATGAAGCAAGTGAGGAAAAAATAAATGAGCAAGCCCCTCAAGAATGATGGCAGCCCCTCCTCTCTCATCCATACAAAAATATCTCCACTCATTTTTGCAATAAACAAAACCAAGCCATACCTCTCTACATGCTTAACAATGTTCATGCCACCTCACTCCTCCACCTCATTTGTAAAACAATTGAATTTACAAATGGAAAATCAAACAAATGAGGTGTCCACTTCTAGAAGCTATTCCGTATAAATACAGAATATTTCCCGGTACACGTATCGAAATACATATGCGCGTATTCGTACAAAAATACGAATAGCCAAGAGAGAAAATTAATAGTGACCAATAATAGTAGAATACATATATATAAATACATATATATAAATTATTAAATCAAAACCTGATTTAATAATCCGGCTTAATCCTAAGCTGCTAGTATTATCAACCGTCCGATTAAAGTCCGTGCAGCCTGTACACATATTTAATCGGACACTTATATGTACACACATACGTCATCTACACCATCTCGCATGAACCGTGAAAACCCTCTGTGTAGGACTCTAAAGACTCGTCAATACGCTGGCAGTGGGTTTAACCACAAGCACGTCAGCGGCACTAGCTGTACGTAACGGCTACCCAGGTATTGAGCAAAAGGCCGGCGAGCAAACTCATCCAAACCCCTACCGAGCCTGACAGTGACAATATCCGTACAGTCCGGTCTGTTCGTCTAAGAGTATCGCATATCGAGTCTAGGGGGTGGATAAAGTCAGACCCCTATTAACGCGACATTTA
The DNA here is from genome assembly GCA_030015575.1 of Agapanthus africanus. Taxonomy (NCBI): domain Eukaryota; kingdom Viridiplantae; phylum Streptophyta; class Magnoliopsida; order Asparagales; family Amaryllidaceae; genus Agapanthus; species Agapanthus africanus. The sequence goes on from CM057343.1 coordinate 642,704,120, forward strand.
GTGTCTGTATGAAACCCATCACCACCTGAGAAACTATCGATTCTGGATCGGTAATTCTCGTCTACCCCGACCGAGGATTTCTGGTGATGGCCACCCGTGCACAACGCGACATCAACCCACAATACCGGGAGAGGCGAATCCCCGACGATCCGCTCACTGCCTCCATGTGGCTCGGGACTGTACCCAACTAAAACTTGTTTGCACGACTCCTTTAAACCGTGGTAGAGTAGTAATCAAAGCACAGTGGGAACTCATACAAGACAAATGATGATCTCAGGTCGATAGACTAATCTGTACACATGTCACCAGGAAACTGCCATATGACAATAGGTATAATACCCTCTAGCAGGTTCCCGGCAAGTCCTTCCAGTGTACTCATAACCCAATGAGCATCTGTATACTATCTTAGGTGAACAAACTAACACCAATGGCTTGTGAGACCTGGCCACAGCCCCTCGTCGGGGTCTCGATCAGTATACACTAGTCTACTCTGGAGTATCGATGCCCAGTCTTGAAACTCCCACGACTAGGAACATTTAAGGATGTGCTTATAGACCATTTAGCTCTCACGTATATGATCTCCATCATAATACTGGTAGTCAAGTAAGAATCCTATGGGCTCTATCAACATGTAATAGTGATGATAAAGACAAACCAGATGTCATACTATCATCTCGAGCAAGACTGTTCTACCGATATAAGTCCTCCCTCAATCATCATAATCACTTGCCTGCGACTACGATAATTGCCTTGAGGGCACTATAGCCAACAATCTCCCACTTGCACTTAAGGCCAATTATTGCGGTGTCGCATACTCACAACTCGTGTGATACCGAACATCCAACTTCTCTACTAAGCAGTTTCGCAAAGCTCATTTGTGAAACTATTGTGTTCGAGAAATAGCCTCAGTGAGTAGATCCGCTCCAGTGTTTCTATCTTTATCTCTCTAGATCTCAACTTCGTGGAGAATAACCATCTCCCGAAATGAGCAATACCTTGTCTTAGAATTTGTCTGGATATCTGATGGGACCCTGTTCACAAATGAACTCCAAATCCAGAAAACTTCTTAGACTGTATCATCCACTGAATTTAATCAGTATCTTGCGCCATGCCTTCCTCAATATCTGTTTGTACCACCTGTCCAACATACTTTCCCTCAGAAGAGGGAAAAACTATTACTCAGACAACCACTCTGTCATCCAGGTCATCTTGGAATCCTGAAATGATAACCGTCTCTTGAAGGAGGCTGCCGTTACCATATCCTAAGAACATCCACTTATGTTCATAACTGTTTCCCAATGTTTCTCCTGGATTGGATTAATATATGCTTATTGCAGCTAGTGCAAAAGCAACATCTGGTGTGGTACTTGACATTTCATGATTAACTCAATTGCCTAAGCAAGTGATATGCTAATCATGCAGATCCCTCTCCCCTTTAGTCTGTAAGACACCTTTAGAGAGGGTGACTCCATCACCTGCAGGTACACCACTATGCCAGGAATCGTCCATTCTAAAACACTTTATAATAGTGTCAAGTACCCAAATTTGGGATACTTCCCAAATCTAGATCTAAAACCATAGATCTAGTAACCAGAAACCCTGATATTATATCCATGTCCTATGTGGAGAAACAACTGTGTGACAACCACAGTATAACCGATCGTAGTATAGGAATTTCACTTTCTATATAGTGCATGTCATCCCAAATACCAGGACATCACACCCTACTACCTTCTTATCAGATCCATCTCCTATTCTGATGAAGTCAAAGCCTATGACTGTCACATAAAAAATAGATGATCTATTTCCGCTATTCCTGCTTTAGTCTATAAATAGACATAAGCTACTTGCCCACTATGCTTCTGCTGCTCCCACTGACTACAACAACCCTCTGGCAGAGTCATATACACGTGCACTTCTAAAGCTAGTTTAGAACGACGCTATACTCATCCTCCTGCCGGGTCTTATAGTCTGGAACAACAACAATAGCAAGTCTGGGTAAACAAGAACCTCCCTGTCACCGTCTCTGAGAAGACCGAAATACCTCTCGGGTGCCTGGGGTTACCCACCAAACCTGCGGAGTGGCTAATAGAATGTCGAAACCAATTGAATCCTCAGGTTCTATTAAATCTTCAGTGATCATTTGTGGTTCTGGAATCACTTCCAGTTCTACCATACTCCCACTTCTGTTTTCTGAAAAAATCCATTTTACTAAAACTGTGGCGATTCAAGAACAATATCACTATTGATCTTCTTGATGGTAGAAAGTTAACTCTCGTCAAAACCCGAGATAACCCACAAATTGCCATTACTGAAACGTGCCTCGAGTTTACCCGGATTCTGGTTTTAAGCATCAGCCGCACAACTCCCTATACCTTAACATCGTTAAGATATAAATTGATTCTATATATATCCCATATAGAAACAAAAGAACTAATTTAATTGGAACCAGATTCAAAATCATGCAGCTGTCTCCAGTGCATATGAAACAAATGGAATGAGGCATATCGGCATTACTCATAAAGGAGTGCATCCATATATGAGGAACCTGAAAGAGAAGAAAGTTCTCAAAAACCATTACTATCAACGGAATACCAAACACAAGTATCAACATCTTTGACTACCTCGAAGAATTCTGATACTTCTAACAAATGGTTCTCTACTTTATTCTTATACCTATAACTTCTCAATATCTGGACCTTATATTTCAACGAAATACTTGTCTAGAACTGGAGAAGTCATGAGTAAACAAAATATAGTACGAGTACCAACCCCTTTATCCTAATGGACACTGGAAAACATACAATTCTTTGTATAAGTCCCCCGAGTTCAAGAACTCTAACCCTGTGCGTCGTAGGTTGAAAACTGTACTATGGTTAAGAAGAATTACACCGCAGTTGAATGCACCTTATCTAATCACCAACTGATATAGGTAAATGTCATAGAAATAATTTCAAAAAGTTATATCTCAGTTTATAAAATAAATGTACGGATATATCAGTTTGAAATTGGTGCATAACAACGGATATTCAAAACCAAATATTTACCATCAGGCAAAAACCAGATGATTTCCTCAAATATCACCAATTACAACGAATTCCGATAAAATGAGGATTTAATCACCCAATTCCCAATATCTTACTCCCACTCACCATCTATAATAACATACAGATGCGAGAAACTGATCTGGTAAATACATACCTTGGAGTTAGATTCCAATTGGGAAAACAGTTTTCAATTAACATCGCACAGTGAAACTGAAATATGAAAATGTTTCAAAAGGGGTTAACTGGTATTCCTAGTAACGCCTCTTCCACTATTCTTATTCATGACATCAACCATATACTTATCTGCCTTCACTGCAATCCCTTTATTATGTCTTTACTTATTACCTTCTGTACACCTTCTTTAGGCTAATTGGTTTTCTTCCTTCCCTACCCTTCGGCACCAGCCTAAGGTTTGGAAGAAGACTATCCAATAAGCGAAATAGGTGTACACTCCTTATGCCAGGAGCCCTCGCAACCTGAGAGAAGATAATGGGAAAAGACATCTGAATAATCCTATTCTATTTCTCCTGAACCGGAAACCATCCTCGAATCTGGAACGAATTCCTTCGAGTTCGTATGTAACTATACGATGGCGTGTCCAAGCATTATGGACGTTCGTAGTGATACGAAGTGTTCTTGAGAAATCCAAAGTGGATGTGGGAGTGGCAGGGGTATACACAGTTTTGTCGTGAATGATAGCAGTCACAATTTTCTTTACCGTTATTCTAATCCCTTTATATGTATTTACTTATTACCTGTACACCACCTTTCGGCTAATTGGTTTTCTTCCTTCCCTACCTTTCGACACCTGCTTATGGTCTGGAGGAAGACTATCCAATAAGCTCAATAAGTGTACCCTCTCCTAATCCTAGGAGCCCTCATAACATGAGAGAAGGTAAAGAGAAAAGACAACCGAATAATCCTATTCAATTTCTCCTGAACCAGAATCCATCCTCGAATCTGGAACAAGTTCCTTCGAGTTCGTATGTAACTATATGATGGATTATCCAATAAATGCGGATTTTCGTAGTGATACAGGGTGTTCTGGAGAAACGCAAAGGTGATATAGAGGTGGCAATGATATATACGACACCGTGACTTTCCAAAAGCCAAAATGTTTTAAGAAGATTCGGTTAACTTGGTTCATGAGTTTTAGTCAATGGTCGGGCCATGGTCGCTGCTAGAGAGAGAGAGAGAGAGAGAAAACAAACACTCAGCATGCACTCTAACCTAGATCAGAGTGGTTAATCACTTTATCTAATCAGGATGTCTCCCACCGTTTCCTCGAATTCTCCTTCAAACCCAAAAGGAGAATTAGTCGGGATCATCTAAAATCACCCGACGAGTAAACCTACTCATCAGTAGGAATCGGGATCCAACTATTATTGCATGATAACTTGATGGAAGCCACTCAAGTCACCACACTCCAGAAGGTATGTGCATTCCTGGCAAGTTTCAGTTTCTTTAGAAACTCCCGATGTGGATTTTTACCCCAAGTGGTTTCATGACTTTGTCAAAGGCCAACAAATCATAAACCACAAGTCAAATTCAACCCGTCATTATCCAAGATTAATATAGACCCACCCGTACTAACCCTTGAAAAATGCTAACAAGGTTATATGACTGTCCTAGATAATCGCAACACTATGCAACAGACAAGCAATATCTAGCCACCGTACACTACGCCTTGACAAAGGCCAACAAACGCAGCACGAATACTAGGTACCACTCGAAAGAAATGACGGAGGGCTACGACTGGTTTTTGGCGAAAAACCTTTAACGTAATGAACTTGATATCGTTGAAGGAATCCAAGTGGTTTTACAAATATATAGTGGCGCAAACTTTTGCTAAAGAGATCACTCCCGGTGAAGGGATCTCGGCTCTTTCCTCATCGAATGAGGTGCAGGATATTTCAAACTGAACACCATGATGCAAAGCAAAAGAATCGACTATAGTAAAGTTATTACGTTGATGCAAACTTTTGCCCAAGGGGCCACTCCCGATGATGGGATCCCGGCCCTTGTCTCGTCGAATGAGGTGCTGGATATTCATAACGGAATACCACCGTGCAAAGTAAAAGAGAACGTCTGTAATGTCAGTTTTTAAAAACTTGGTTCCAACAACATCATATATAGGTTTGTTTTATCCTTGCATCGATCAAAATCAACGCAGTCCCATCAATTAATCACACCAGAAAAAAACGAAAATATGATGTACGTATATGCCATCCGCATTCGCCACTGGGTCCCGTCATCACTCGTTAGGTTACTTAACTAACGACAGAGCGGGGAATGGACTAGCGCGGGTGCAAAACATATACAATATCTACTAGTATATATATAAATATATATAACAATCGTCCCAGGCATGATATAAAGCAACATCACAGAAGCATCACAGAAGCAACACAGAATGGTGGATAATCTTGGAGCCCCGGGTTTCATTTAAGCCACAAATGAGACCCGACGTTCCCTGTCGTGTGGATAGCCTGTGCAATGAAAACCTAGACCCTTACGAGCGCGGCAAGTTACCCGCCAAAACCAGAAGTGAGGCAACCCCCTTCAACAACGTGAATGGGCCACCCAGCACTTCACAGAATCCAGTAACTTGAGCACCCCTCCTTGGATCAACCTATACCTCCTACGAGTGCGGCGAATAGCCCGCCAATTCTAGAGTGAGGCCCCCTCCGTCTCAACGCCATGAGATGCGGGTCCGTTGCCCTCTAGAAACTGGCTATTCGTGCACTCCATCGCGGGGTAATCCTAGTACAGAAAAGATAATAATATGTACAAGGGTGACATCGACCTCATCCCGGTCATGCCCCAAACAAATAATATACAAACGGGTAGTGACGGCGGTCCACATGTCGGACGCTCGTCCTGCAATATCAAATGTACAAATGAAACTAAACTGTACTAACATTGCACCCAAGCTATCCACCACGACGATCCAACCACAATCACAACATAACACAGAACATCAACGTGAATGTCATGTTCGCAAACCCGTTTAAAAGAACATATAGCAATTAGACGAGTTGTACCGCTCGAATGACATTCACGGTCACAGATAGTAATGCATGTACTGATAAACATTTAAACAGTGTTAAATTATCGACTTCGAAACACCCCGAATTGCCCCTGAAGAAAGATAACATAATATCCAAAATGGGCAAAACAAACAATACCAATAAACCAATATTCCAGAGACTAGACCATACCCAAAACACGAAGTCCCAACTCAAGAAATTGGCTGGCCGGATCGGAATTTTTGTACATGTGGCCGGTCCAAAACGGGTGGAACGGGTTCGTATTTGGGAAGTGTTCTAGTGGTCACTCAAGTAGTTTTCTGCAATTGCTTAAAAATTTTTTTGAAGACTCTGAAAATTCGACAGAAACTGGAATACATCGGGGTGTTGTTTCAGAGTAGTTTCGGTTTCGATACTTTAACATTGTCTAAAACTGTTAGTAAGGAGTTTACGGGTTGGCTCTGATACCATGTTGGGTTATGGCAGCGCCCCGACCATCAAACCGTGGCCAAATACGGAACAAAAATTTACTAAACTGGCGCTACCATGACCCGATGCCCGGATCTACCCTAAACCCTATACTAGCGATATGTAAAACAAGGAGTTGGATGGTTATACCGAGTTGATCTGTGTCCTTAGGTCTTCAACCTTCATTCCAAGCTCCTAGTGGTCGTTTAGATCGAGTTTGGTTGCCGGTCTTCCTCCATCTACGATGATCCACCTGAGGGAAACGGCGCAAGCTTCAGCCTCGCCAAGCGAGGCAACCGACGCTCCAAGGTTGCTAGCAATGGAGAGTGAAGGTGTAGGAATGTGTAACTTTCTATTTTCTCTCATCACAAATGCTCAAAGGAGCATCCATAGAATATGAAGAGGAGGTGATGAAACACGTGGCATGAGCAACTAAAGAAAAAAGGCTAAGTCTCCAAGTGAGAGTAGAATGAGCAAGTAATGAAGCAAGTGAGGAAAAAATAAATGAGCGAGCCCCTCAAGAATGATGGCAGTCCCCCCTCTTTCTCTCATCCACACAAAAACATCTCCACTCATTTTTGCAATAAACAAAACCAAGCCATACCTCTCTACATGCTTAACAATGTTCATGCCACCTCACTCCTCCACCTCATTTGTAAAACAAATGAATTTCCAAAATGGAAAATCATACAAATGAGATGTCCACTTCTAGAAGCTATTCCGTATAAATACAGAATACTTCCCGGTACACGTATCGAAATACATATACGCGTATTCGTACAAAAATACGAATAGCCAAGAGAGAAAATGAATAGTGAACAATAATACTAGAATACATATATATAAATACATTCATACCTACATACCTATATATATATATATAAATTATTAAATCAAAACCTGATTTAATAATCCGGCTTAATCCTAAGCCGCTAGTATTATCAATCGTCCGATTAAAGTCTGTGCAGCCTGTACACATATTTAATCGGTCACCTATATGTACCAACATACATCATCTACACCATATCGCCTGAACCATGAAAACCCCCTGTGTGGGACTCTAAAGACTCGTCAATATGCTGTCAGTGAGTTTAACCACAAGCACGTCAGCGGCACTAGCTGTACGTAACGACTACCCAGGTATTGAGCGAAAGGCCGGCGAGCAAACTCATCCAAACCCTATTGAGCCTGACAGTGACAATATCCGTACAGTCCGGTCTGTTCGTCTAAGAGTATCGCATATCGAGTTTAGGGGGTGGATAAAGTCAGACCCCTAATAAAGCGACATTTAGTGTCGGTATGAAACCCATCACCACCTGAGAAACTATCGATCCTGAATCGGTAATTCTCGTCTATCCCGGCCGAGGATTTCTGGTGATGGCCACCCGTGCACAACACGACATCAACCCCCAATACCGGCCGATTGATCTTTTTTTAGAGAAGTGTTTGTAGTTAACCGCAATCAGAACGGTGTCGCGTGTAGCTAGACCGAGATGAGTACGGGTCGTCCTCTGGGAAACGTGGAACCTTTTATTCTTACTTTAGGCGTGTTGATTAGGAGAGGAGGGAGAATAAAGAATGGTGAAGAATGGTTGTAGGATCTAGATATACGTTAAACACGGATGCAAAATATAGATCTAGATTAACTACGAATGTAAGTTTAATATTAAAATGGGGCTTGTTGGGTTCATTAAGATTTAGTAGTCATGGATGATTAATTAAAGATTACACTTTTTATCCTTTAATATATTTAAAACCAGAAAGACAGTGATGCATGTAGATTAGGGTTTCTGGAGGGAAAATGGTTCCCACTCTTAACCCCTATCTCGACATGGAACTCCGCTCATATCTAGCCTTTACCAAAACAATTATTAATCTAATCTCTAATCGCGGTCGAAACTAGCAATGAATTGATAGCGCGCCCGATTAGGATGTTAACTATTCTTTTGATAAAGTTTATAAACTTTATAGGATTTAAAAAGAGTTTAAGGATTTTCATCATCCATTAATCTACCCTAATCCTATGAACCCTAACAAGCGAAGAATTACTCGTGTATGTTGGGAGAAGAAGAGATGGAGAGAGAAATCATATTGAAACTACAAAGAAATAAAATAAGAAAAAGAACTACCTTTATTAATCAACAAAATTCATTTACACTTTATTCCCTTAGAAAATGATTACAAATGCTAGTTTGCTTCTCGATCTCTTCTAAGGAGGTAGACGAACAGTTGATGATCAGCCTGGATGCGTGAGCCTGTCTTGGACTTCATGATCTTTTCAGCTTGATGATTTTTCCAAGAGGCTCTCGGTCCTTATTTATAGTCCCAAAGCCAGAACCCTAGCTGCCTAATTTGGAAACCAGAGATTAAGATCCTAACAGCGAAATCTCAACTCCCAAATCGCCTTAACCGCGGCGGATCCGTGGCCAATAGATGGGTTTGGCCGCGGTGTAACAACCCTAATTTTCCTATACACTTTTCTATACAATTTTTTTTTTAAAAATTTTTAAAAATCCATAAAGAAGTATTTTAACCTGAGCACAATATATATATATATAAGTAATTATTTTGTTTTTAAATAACTCCATTTTTAGTGTACATAAAATTGTTTTAAAATTAAAGTAATACTTGGGGTATTCAGTGTTGCTGTTACCACTTTAAGTAGTTATTTTCCCACAATAATTACAAGAAAGAGCTTGTAGCTCATTGGTAACACCTTGCACTGCTGAACCAAGCCACCAGAGTTCAAATCCTATGCCCCACATTATTTTTGTATTTATTTTGTTTTAATTTCTTTTGGAAGTCAACGGTCAAAAGGCCATAACTCCCAAAATATATACTGGACAATAAAAAGTAAATTTACCAAATTGTACCCCCGAAGTTTCCCCGGCCTCTGGTGGCCTGACTCGGCCCGACTCGGCGCCGCCGGCCGGCGACTCGGCCGACTCGGTCCGGCGCCGCCGGCCGGACTTGGCTGGACGACCGAGTCACCAACAGAGTAAAGTTGTGTTATGACTTGGTCAACCCTCCTGCACACTTATTATACCTGGATCGGTTTTAAATTGCCCAATAAATCCCTTTTACTCCCATGTTTAATGAATTTTTAATGATTTTATATATTTTTAAATATTTTTTATTAAAACCCTAACCCTAGCCTAACCCTATATAAACACCCCTACCCTCTACCCTCTCATCCTAAATCTCTAAATCCACTCTCTCAAAATTCCAAGAGAACTTGGTACGTCGGAAAACGAGCGAAAGGCGAAGCGCTGACGAAATCGACGGCGGAATCCCGGTGATCGTGCTAGGACCTCTCAACGACGATTCGACGCACCGACAAACCCTCTACCTCCCTCTCACTCTCTAGCGTTTTCCAAACCCGTAAGTCCCTCTTTTCTACCTTTCTATTCTTTCATAAAAATACGACTTTTCAAACCCGACGGAAATCGGAACAAACCGATTTCCGATTCGGTTTTCTATCAAAACTCACTTATCACTAATTCCATAATACTTAAACATCTTCATGTTGACTACTAATCACTTAACAACTAATTTGAATAAGTTTTTTCACATGAAATGATAACGTTTCCATTTATCGTATTTCTTTCACTTAAATACCACAATGTTTAGTTTTCATATTTAACCCTTTAACATTGCTATATCTTAAAGTAGATCATGAGGTAATGACCTACATCCACACACACGCAAATACAACCCTAAATGATATCATCAAAACTTAGAATACGATAAAACAAGATTTTACATTTAAATACCATTTTCTTATTAAAACCTTTTCTAAAAGTTCTAAGTTATATACAATTTTAAAACAATATCTTTTAAAAGGAAAATACGATATGTCGTGGACATCGATCGTTTATCTAAACCTGACTTTGTGGTGTCTAGGTAAGTGTGTCTAAGGCGAGTGGTTACTTAATTAGGACCACTACTTGTAGTGGAGAGCCTCCCACTCACCTGGCACTTACCTGGCCACAATTGGCGGTGAAGAGGCAATTTGAGGCTTCTATGATTTATCGTTTAGACCATTCAGAAATAGATTAGTTGGCTCAGGAAACCCTAGAATCTAAAATACGGAAATTTACACAATTTTTCAAATAAATACCTTATCTTTATAAAACCGTTTTCTAAATGACTAGTATTTATTAAATCTTTGCAAAGCGCCACTACAACCCATCTTTGGGGAACTCGTTAGGGATAGTACGGTTTATCGTACACCCTCGGGCTTAATAGTGCGAGATTCAGACCTCCGCAACGAGCATTCGGTCTCGAAAGGTTTAAAATACGACATTTAAGAAAAATAAGATTTTAGAAAATAAAATATTTATTAAAAATTATTCTTGTATAAACATATGTATATTTATCATTTAAACACCTATTTTATTATAAGATAAAGTTTCCACTTTTTCCTAAAAATTACAAGATTAAAAGTTACATTAAAATACCATGAATTTCAAATAAATCAATATTACAAATTAATACCTTTATTTATGAAATTAGGATATTTTCACTAGAAATATCACAAAATAAATCACACTCATTATAACTATAAAGACGAATAATAAATACTTGAGGTGTATCTTGAAAACTATACAAAAGTATTTTTACATAAAACCCCTTCAAGTTTTTATAAATTACAATAAGGACCCTAACAAATAATAGAATTTCGACTTACATTTATTTTGGTCTGACTCGGGTTTGAGTCTGATTATTTCTGATTTGAATATGATTCAAGTCAATCTATATTCTTTAATATTCCAACTCAATATGAACACATGAATCCCAGAATTCAGTTAACAATCTAAACAACTTGACTGAACCAAACCATGGATATACATCCATTATTCCGTTATTCCATTTACCTGATTATGCAGTTACACTCTGTTTACTAATATCATGGTTTTGGTCGGTCATCCAACTTACACAATACAATACTACAATACAATCAAAACACTACGGGGTTTAAGGGGTAGATTGGTACGGAAGGTGTTAAAGGTGGCACGAGGCGGTAAGATTAAGACACCTAACATGAATCCAATTGCCGTTGTTCCGGGTTGTATAACGGAGCCTTGTACTCTATTTTCCGTTTGCCCTGGTTTCTAGTATATTGAGACCCCTCTCGTATACACCGGCATTCTTCTGTACCAAGCTACAAACAACAGCGTTAATACAACATTACAACAAATAGTATACAACTTTTGAAGACAGCTCTTATTCTGTCTTTCTAATTCCTCCTTATCTTTAGGACTTACCGAGCGACCTGTTCGCTGACGACATTCTATTTCTTTCTTCTTTGAATGTCGTCAGGTGTTTTGGACCCAGCAGAGATCGAGCCCACCGGTGAAGACTTGGAGCAGTTTCACAAAGACCCCGAGCTCTAGAAATTGTACCTTGTTCTATTCAGTATTTTCATTTCCTGTTATGCCACTGTTTAGGCATCGCTTTTCATTTCAGTTGTATTTACTTTTCATGCATTGTACAAAAGAATGTTATTAATAAAGTTGCTGTATATCTCTTGTCTCTTATGATTTACTTTTATATTGCTTAGATACGCTTAGCGTATGTACTTCTAAGTATATACGTAGCGGACCTCGTCGCGTCCCCTTCGCCGTACATTGGGAAGCGGGGCGTGACAGGTATTGTTGGTGGCCCATGCAGGTCAGAGCTGTATGAATCCCTATCATGCAGTTCTGGTCTGCGTGAACAACCTAAGCAATATAACACAAGAACCAGCAACTCAAACATTCTTTACAATTATGTCCCTTGAATTCTTTCTTTCATATTCCTTGAATCATATATTTTGAATCTATGCTAACCCAAAATTCTCTCACCTCTTTTACAATTTTATCAAAATCTTCGCATTCTCTCATTCCTTCACACATTCTTCACATTTTTAAAACCCTTGCACCATCTTGTTATTTTTTTTCACATATTGTCAGTACACAAGCACCAGACTTTACTTGAAACTGTTACACTTTCCTTTTTCAAATTTCGAGGACGAATTTTTTTTTAAGGAGGGTAGAATGTAACAACCCTAATTTTCCTATACACTTTTCTATACAATTTTTTTTTAACTTTTTAAAAATCCATAAAGAAGTATTTTAACCTGAGCACAATATATATATAAGTAATTATTTTATTTTTAAATAACTCCATTTTTAGTGTACATAAAATTGTTTTAAAATTAAAGTAATACTTGGGGTATTTAGTGTTGCTGTTACCACATTAAGTAGTTATTTTCCCATAATAATTACAAGAAGGAGCTTGTATCTCATTGGTAACACCTTGCACTGCTGAACCAAGTCACCAGAGTTCAAATCCTATGCCCCACATTATTTTTGTATTTATTTTGTTTTAATTTCTTTTGGAAGTCAACGGTCAAAAGGCCATAACTCTCAAAATATGTACTGGACAATAAAAAGTAAATATACCAAATTGTACCCCCGAAGTTTCCCCGGCCTCTGGTGGCCTGACTCAGCCCGACTCGGCGCCGCCGGCCGGCGACTCGGCCGACTCGGTCCGGCGCCGCCGGCCGGAATTGGCCGGACGACCGAGTCACCAACAGAGAAAAGTTGTGTTATGACTTGGTCAACCCTTCTGCACACTTATTATACCTGGATCGGTTTTAAATTGCCCAATAAATCCCTTTTACTCCTATGTTTAATGAGTTTTTAATGATTTTATATATTTTATATATTTTTTATTAAAACCCTAACCCTAGCCTAACCCTATATAAACACCCCTACCCTCTACCCTCTCATCCTAAATCTCTAAGTCCACTCTCTCAAAATTCCAAGAGAACTTGGTACGTCGGAAAACGAGCGAAAGGCGAAGCGCTGACGAAATCGACGGCGGAATCCTGGTGATCGTGTTAGGACCTCTCAACGACGATTCGACGCACCGACAAACCCTCTACCTCCCTCTCACCCTCTAGCGTTATCCAAACCCGTAAGTCCCTCTTTTCTACCTTTCTATTCTTTCATAAAAATACGACTTTTCAAACCCGACGGAAATCGGAACAAACCGATTTCCGATTCGGTTTTCTATCAAAACTCACTTATCACTAATTCCATAATGCTTAAACATCTTCATGTTGACTACTAATCACTTAACAACTAATTTGAATAAGTTTTCTCACATGAAATGATAACGTTTCCATTTATCGTATTTCTTTCACTTAAATACCACAATGTTTAGTTTTCACATTTAACCCCTTAACATTGCTATATCTTAAAGTAGATCACGAGGTAATGACCTACCTCCACACACACGCAAATACAACCCTAAATGATATCATCAAAACTTAGAATACGATAAAACAAGATTTTACATTTAAATACCATTTTCTTATTAAAACCTTTTCTAAAAGTTCTAAGTTATATACAATTTTAAAACAATATCTTTTAAAAGGAAAATACGATATGTCGTGGACATCGATCGTTTATCTAAACCTGACTTTGTGGTGTTTAGGCAAGTGTGTCTAAGGCGAGTGGTTACTTAATTAGGACCACTACTTGTAGTGGAGAGCCTCCCACTCACCTGGCACTTACCTGGCCGTAATTGGCGGTGAAGAGGCGATTTGAGACTTCTATGATTTATCATTTAGACCATTTAGAAATAGGTTAGTTGGCTTAGGAAACCCTAGAATCTAAAATACGGAAATTTACACCATTTTTCAAATAAATACCTTATCTTTATAAAACCGTTTTCTAAATGACTAGTATTTATTAAATCTTTGCAAAGCGCCACTACAACCCACCTTTGGGGAACTCGTTAGGGATAGTACGGTTTATTGTGCACCCTCGGGCTTAATAGTGCGAGATTCAGACCTCCGCAAGGAGCATTCGGTCTCGAAAGGTTTAAAATACGACATTTAAGAAAAATGAGATTTTGGAATATAAAATATTTATTAAAAATTATTCTTGTATAAACATATGTATATTTATCATTTAAACACCTATTTTATTATAAGATAAAGTTTCCACTTTTTCCTAAAAATTACAAGATTAAAAGTTACATTAAAATACTATGAATTTCAAATAAATCAATATTACAAATTAATACCTTTATTTATGAAATTAGGATATTTTCACTAGAAATATCACAAAATAAATCACACTCATTATAACTATAAAGACGAATAATAAATACTTGAGGTGTATCTTGAAAACTATACAAAAGTATTTTTACATAAAACCCCTTCAAGTTTTTATAAATTACAATAAGGACCCTAACAAATAATAGAATTTCGACTTACATTTCTTTTGGTCTGACTCGGGTTTGAGTCTGATTATTTCTGACTTGAATATGATTCAAGTCAATCTATATTCTTTAATATTCCAACTCAATATGAACACATGAATCCCAGAATTCAGTTAACAATCTAAACAACTCGACTGAACCAAACCATGGATATACATCCATTATTCCGTTATTCCATTTACCTGATTATGCAGTTACACTCTGTTTACTGATATCATGGTTTTGGTCGGTCATCCAACTTACACAATACAATACTATAATACAATCAAAACACTACGGGGTTTAAGAGGTAGATTGATACGGAATGTGTTAAAGGTGGCACGAGACGGTAAGATTAAGACACCTAACATGAATCCAATTGCCGTTGTTCCGGATTGTATAACGGAGCCTTGTACTCTATTTTCCGTTTGCCCTTGTCTCTAGCATATAGAGACCCTTCTGGTATACACCGGCATTCTTCTGTACCAAGCTACAAACAACAGCGTTAATACAACATTACAACAAATAGTATACAACTTTTGAAGATAGCTCTTATTCTGTCTTTCTAATTCCTCCTTATCTTTTGGGACTTACCGAGCGACCTGTTCGCTGACGACATTCTATTTTTTTCTTCTTTGAATGTTGTCAGGTGCTTTGGACCCAGCAGAGATCGAGCCCACCAGTGAAGACTTGGAGCAGTTTCACGAAGACCCCGAGCTCTAGAAATTGTACCTTGTTCTATTCAATATTTTCATTTCCTGTTATGCCACTGTTTAGGCATTGCTTTTCATTTCAGTTGTATTTACTTTTCATGCATTGTACAAAAGAATGTTATTAATAAAGTTGCTGTTATTTCTATATCTCTTGTCTCTTGTGATTTACTTTTATATTGTTTAGATACGCTTAGCGTATATACTTCTAAGTATATACGTAGCGGACCTCGTCGCGTCCCCTTCGCCGTACAATGGGAAGCGGGGCGTGACAAGCGGATCCGCGGCCAAACAAGGAGATCATGTGATTTGGTCTTCTGGAGATTCATCTTTATGACACGTGGTGATCTTTTTAATCTCTGGAAACTGAAAATCTTTTCTACGTCACTGCCAGACTTGATTTCTGTAATTTACATTCTTAATTAGGCAGGTTTGTTCCAACAACTTTGATTTCCTTGATTTTAGCCCTGAAAATTCTGCACAACAACTCAACAAATAATATTAGTATAGTTTGTTTTATTGAGATATTAACTTAACCATTAAGTATTGATCAAAAGTATAATATGGTAAGCATATTTAAGTGGGCCAAATGTTACATAGATATTATATGCTTACTTTTTCCTACCAAATGTTAATTATAATATATAAACACATAAAAATAGTATTTTTACAGATAAACCCTCACATGTATCATATATTATAATAAACACCTTTTATTATAAAGAAATAGTAGGAAAAATGTCATATTAAATGTGCAGTTTTATCAACTGAACAAATACCCCCAAACTTATCTTTGATCGTCCCGAGCAACCTAGTTTATTCAAGAGAAGGAGAAAAAGAAAGAAGAAAACTAAGCACACTTTCGTAGGCAACACGATTGTACTGAGCACGTGCAACAAGCCGTTAAACCTTTAGGTGTTCTTAGTAGGAGGAGTGTTGTCTCCTGAGGGTTTTCAGCGGATTACACCCACAAAATCCTATAATAAAAGAGAGACGGTGAAATTTACATATAAAGATAAGAATTATAAAAGAAATACTTTGAAAATTTAGAGTTTCCAACTACACTAGATTTTCAGTCGTCATGAGCCCTATCTTAATAGTCATAAAAAGATGTTAGAAATCACATCATCCCTCAATAAAACATCATCTTTATTCTTCATTCCTACCTTTCATCCAAACATCGATCATATACCCCTATGTGTATGTAAAAGACATCCCTACACTCGGAGAATTCAATTCAAGCTATCATACTCTTGCCCATCAGCCTTAGTACTTTTTAATCGATATTTATATGGAATATGCTCACACATTTTTCATGCGACCGTTAATACTTCTTGAGGCACTAACCGACCGATTACTCATGTGCTTGCTGATTAGGTGTATTAGTATTTTCCTCGTCTTGCACCACCTAAGGCTTAGCAGTGGCTCCCAGACCAGTTAGTCTAAGGCACTAGGTGATGAAGCTCCTTCGCTATATTTTTTTATTGCTGCCTTGGTGATAACAATACCAGTGTTCATTTTTCTCCACCATTTTATCTTTTATTCATTTTTTTACTTCCTTCATACTTTGGCTTTTAGACAAGAGCATTTCAAGGTATCTTCTACTATCCCGAGTTTCAAGACATGTGTAAGTGCATATAGTAGGGTATCAACAATCAAATGTTTGGCTTTCAGAATAGAAACTATTTTTCAGATTTATTTTTATCCTCAGATTAGTGACTTCTTTCATCTTGGGAAAACGGCTCATAACTACTTATTACTAGTTCGTTTAAGAAAACTTCTAATTTTCTTGGTTTTCTTAAATTATTCCTATCTTTTAAATTTTCACTTTCCAACGAGATTTAATTTTTCACTTTCTACTCTTTTGTTATATAAAAAAAAAATTTGAATGCCCAGTGTCAAAGATAATTCAGTGAATACAAACCTTCCCCCAAACCTGTTTTCAGCAGTGTCCTCACTGATGTTGTCTTCTGAGAGCATGGATTTGTATACTTGGGGAGAGATAAAAGGGGTAAAATAATAGTTAAAAAAATCACCCCCAAACTTGTTCTTTGGCACGCACAGATATTCAGTTAAGTCCATTTTCACTCACCTCCATTTTTAAAATGAGAAAATGTTACCAAAACATGGAGGTGAGGCGGAGGAAATTCAGTTCAGATAAAGCGGCTCCTGTAAAAACAGGAGCTCCTCCGCTGGGTCAGCAGAGAAATAAGGTTTTAATCTATGCCCATTTACTTTAAAAATTGAACCGTTTTTCACATTTTCAACTTCTACTGCCCCGTGCGGGTGTACATACCGCACCACAAAAGGTCCTTTCCAACGAGATTTAAGCTTACCCGGATGAAGATGGAGACGGGAATCATAAAGAAGGACTTGCTGCCTCGATATGAAGGTTTTTATAAAAAGGTTTTTATCGTGAAACACTTTAGTCCTGTTCTTTACTATCACCGCATTATCGTAAGCTTCATCGCGGAGTTCGCTTAGCTCATTCAATTGCAGCTTCCGATAGCTGCCCGCTTGATCAAAATCGAAATTAAGCTCTTTAATAGCCCACATTGCTTTATGTTCGATCTCGACAGGAAGGTGGCATACCTTCCCAAACACAAGACGGTATGGAGAGATACCAAGATCGGTCTTATAAGCGGTGCGAAATGCCCAAAGAGCTATAAGCATATCCTTAATTGTGGTCCCTAGTCGTGGGAGTTTCGAGACAGGGCATCGATATTCCGGAGTAGACTAGTGTATACAGTCGAGACCCCGACGAGGGGCGGTGGCCGGTCTCACAAGCCACTGGTGTCAGTTGGATCACCTAAGATGTATACAGGTGCTCATTGGGTTATGAGTACACCGGACAGGACTCGCCGGGAACCTGCTAGTTGGTATTATACATATCGTCAGATAGCAGTTCCGTGGTGACATGTGTACATGTTAGTTCATCGACCTGAGGTCGTCATTTGTCTCGTGTGAGTTCCCACTGTGCTTTGATTTCTACCCTACCACGGCTCAAAGGAGTCGGGCAAACAGGTAGTTTTTGGGTACAGTCCCGAGCCACATGGAGGCACGTGAGCGGATCGGCAGGGGATTCGTCTCTCCCGGTATTGGGGGTGAGATCGTGCTGTGTCTAGGAGAGCCATTACACAAAGCCCACGGCCATGGCAGGAGATTTACTGGTAGGTACTCCAGTAGTATCTCAGGGTGTTATTGGGCTACACTCCGACACGACTTATACTGCTTTTGGGGGTCTGACGTTACCAGCCCCCTAGGCAGATATGCGATACTCATAGACGAACGGACCGGATTGTATATACATTGTCACAGTTAGGCTCAGTAGGGTTTCCGGATGAGTTTGCTCATCGGCCTCCCTTGAGGTCAGTCCATGGGCAGCCGTTACGCATAGCTAGTACCGCTGACGGCTTGTGGTTAAACCCACTGCCAGGGTACTAACGAGTCATTAGAGTCCCCCACAGACAGTTTCCCAAGTTCGGGCGAAACGTTGTAGAGGCCGTATGGTTTTATGGCAGGGTTCGGAAAATGCACGTGCGTTTACGCACGTGTCATATTTCGGGCAGATGATACTGGTTGGCTTTGGTTTAAGCCGGATCCGAGTATTATATTGAGTAGATATAATATCTTTGTCTCAGTTGCATTTGTATTCGGTTGTAATACAAATGCGGGTATATTTATACGGTTACGGGGTTATCCTGAAATTCTTTTCGGGATCGCTTTTGCAAGTTGCCAGTTTCCAGTTTTCTATCACCCGTCTTTGACATTCGGTTAAATACGGATTTGTCTTTCCGTCACTCTGATGAGTCATGAGGGTGAGTCGTGCTTCTAGAAGCTTCTAGATTGGTGACTAGGTTCATGTATCTTTGGTTGCATTTATTGTAATGGTGACTAGGTTTAATAGTCATCATTTATGCATTAATTGTTCTTTGTGACTCATGCTTTTCTTTTAATGAGTTATGATAAGCTTCTTATCCTTGTGGTCACCACTTCCCTCCTACACTCACCCCCTTCTTGTTAAATGGTGGTCGGCCCTCTCTTTTGAGAGTGAGATTGATTTCATTTGGAAAAAAGATAGAGTTTTGGATGTATGGAAATTAACATATTCATATCTCATTTTCATATCGATCCAAAAGGCAAATTCATTAACCGTTCGTCCATACCCTTGGACGTAACGAGACAAAGTATTCTACTCATTCTCTACATCAATCTTGGTCGTCTCTTTTAGCAAACTTGACGACCGAGTTGCCTCAAGTCAGAGGCGGGAGCCCGTTTAAAGAATCGTTGACGTGGTGCCACCTGGACGAGCAGATCGGAGATCGACGAGATCGGAGATCGACGAGATCGGAGCAGCCACAACGGAGCGTGGGATGATGGTTAAAGAACGAAGGACTCGGATCGTTCGGTATAACCTTTCTACTCTCTTTACAGTTTGTTAGTTTAGCAATAATGGCAGATCCGGGTTGTAGTATACGATAGCGCCAGTTAAAAGTTTTTGTTCCGCATTTGGTGTCTGTAGACGGCCGGGACGCTACCATAGACTTACAGTGGTACCAGAGCTTCACCATTTTGCTTTACTAACTTGTGCTAACGCGTTTAAAACATTGATCGGACCGAATATCAAAAACTACATTTTTCTGCACAAATGTTTCTGTCGATTTTAAACTTGGTCTAAAAATTATTTTGATGATCTCAGAAAATTGAGCAGGGTTTTTTAAGCACACAGTAGAAATACGGTCACGTGATCTCGCTATAGCGCCGCGGAAACGCGGTCAAACCTAGGGTTTGACCGCGCATCCGCGGCCATTATATAGGAACAGTGATCCATATTTCTTCAGTGTGCTTTACATGGTAAATTGTGGTTTTTGGTATATATCTTTTGGGCCCAGATTTTGTTACTGTACAGCAGATGTACGTGGAGCCCACTTCGTGATATTTAGTCGATCGAAATTTAAACATGTTAGTTTACAGTACTTACATTATATCTCCGACCGTGAATGTCATTTGATCGGTAAACCGCGTCTGATTGCTATAGTTCTTTTAGACGGGTTTGCAAACGTGACATTCGCGTTGATGTTCTGTGTTGTGCTGTGATGTTGCGGATTTGTCGTGGTGGATAGCAGTGTGCAATGGTAGTACAGTCTGGATTTATTTGTACATTTGTTATTGCGGGGCGAGCGTCCAACATGTGGACTGCCGTCACTGCCTGTTGTATAATAATCTTTTGGGGCACGACCAGGTTGAGGTCGATGTACCCGTTGTACATATTTTTCATTTCTGTACTAGGTTTTACCCCGCGACGGAGTGCACGGATAGCCGGGTTCTGGAGGGCAACGGGTCCGCATCTCATGTCTTTGAGAGGTAGAGGGGCCTCACTCTGGAATTGGCAGACTATTCGCCGCACTCGTAGGGGGTACAGGTTGATCCAAGGAGGGGTGCTCAAGCTACCGGATTCCATGAAGTGCAGGGTGGTCCATTCATTTTTCTGTAGGGGGCTGCCTCGCTTCATGTTTTGGCGGGTAACTTGCCGCACCCGTAGGGGTCTAGGTTTCATTGCACAGGCTATCCACACGACCAGGGGAACGTCGGGTTTCAGCAGCGGCTCTGTGAAACTCGGGGATCCCAGTTTATCTGTATTGTTCTGTGATACTTATTACTTTTCTGTATTGTTGCATATTATCACGCCTGGAGCGATTATTGTATATTGGTGTATATACTATTAGATGTTGTATATATTTTACTCCACGCTAGTTCAGTCCCCGCTCTGTCGTTAGTTAAGTAACCTAACGGGTGATGACGGGACCCAGTGAAGAATGCGGATGGCATATACGTACATTTTATTTTCGTTCTTTTCTGGTGTAATTAATTGATGGGACTGCGTTTATTCTGATCAATGCAAAGGAAAGCAAACCTATTTGGCAGTTGTTGGAACAAATTTAAAAAGTGTTATTACAAAGACGTTTCCTTTTGTTTTGCATAGCGGTATTCGGTTGGAATATCCTGCACCTCATTCGACGGGGCAAGGGCCGATATCCCTTCACCGGGACTGACCCCTTGGGCAGAAGTTTGCGTCAGGGTAATAACTTCACTATAGTCGATTACATGTTGCTTTGCATCACGGTATTCAGTGGAATATCCTGCACCTCATTCCACGAGGAAAGAGCCGAGATCCCTTCACCGGGAGTGACCTCTTTAGCAAAGGTTTTCGCCACTATATTTTTATAAAAATCTATCAGGTTCCTTCAGCGATATCAAGTTCACTACGTTAAAGGTTTTCCACCAAAAACCAGCCGTAGCCCTCCGTCATTTCTTTTGGGTATTCAGTAGTATTCAAGCTATGTATTTTGACCAACGCCAAGGCATAGTGTTTGGTAGCTGCTGGGTATTCATTTGTTGCATAGATAGATGAGTTGGTTTGGGACAGTCGTTCTGCCATTTTGGCCAACGTCAAGGGCATGTGCGGGTGGGTTCAAATTGACAAGATAATGATGGGTAGAACTTGGCATGTGACTTATGACATTTTGACCAACGCCAAGGTCATAAGAGCATGGGGCAAAAATCATATCGGGAGTTTCTAAAGAAACTGAAACTTGCCAAGTATGCGTATACCTTCTGGAGTGTGAGTAACGCGAGTGGATTCCGTCACGTTATCATGCGATGAGAGTTGGATCCTGATTCCCACTGATGAGTTGGTTTACTCTTCGGGTGATCCCGATTGATTCTTCTTTTAGGTTTGGAGGAGAATTTGACAGGACAGTGGGAGGTTTCCTGATTAGATAAAGTGATAACCATTCTGATCTTGGTTAGAGTGGACGCAGAGTGTTTCTTTTCTCTCTCTCTTTGGCAGCGACCTTTGACCGACCCTAGACTATGACTCAGTGACCAAGTTGACCGAACCTTCTTAAAATACTGGCTTTTTGATTGTCCGAGTTGCATAAGTCATTGCCGCTCCTTCTTTTACCCTTTGCATTTCTCAGAACACCCCGTATTACTACGGACATCCACTTCCATTGGATAGATCCATCGTATGGTTATATACGAACTCGGAGGGATTTCTTCGAGGATGGATCAAGGTTCAGGAGAAATAGAATTGGTTTATTCAGTTGTCTTTTATCATCACCTTCTCTCAGGTTGCGAGGGCTCCTTAGTTTAGGAGAGTACACCTATTACGCTTATTGGATAGTCTTATTCCAAACCATAGGCAGGTGCCGAAAGATAGGGAATGAAGAAAACCAATTAGCCTAAGTAGGGTGTACAGAAGGTAATATGTAAAGACAAAATAAAAGGAGTAGAAAGAGGGCAAAGTAAATTGCGACTGTTATCATTCACGACCAAACCGCGTAC
Source organism: Agapanthus africanus (assembly GCA_030015575.1). Lineage (NCBI taxonomy): Eukaryota > Viridiplantae > Streptophyta > Magnoliopsida > Asparagales > Amaryllidaceae > Agapanthus > Agapanthus africanus. The sequence continues at coordinate 642,726,977 of CM057343.1, forward strand.
TTCATCGCCACTCCTATTTCACCTTTAAAAGAATAAGGTATTATTCAGTTGTCTTTTATCATCACCTTCTCTCAAGATGCGAGTACTCCTTGGTTTAGGAGGGTACACCTATTATGCTTACTGGATAGTCTTCTTCCAAACCATAGGCTGGTGCCGAACGGTAGGGAAGGAAGAAAACCATTTAGCCTCACGATGGTGTACAGAAGGTAATGACTAAAGACAAATAAAGGGATTTGGGGAGATGGTAATAAAATATACGGTTGAAGTCATGAATTGGATTATGGAAGAGGCATTACTAGGAATACCAAGATACCCCTACGAAACATTTTCATGTTTCAGTGCATTGTTAAAAGAAAACTGTTTTCCCGATTAGATACTTACTCCAAGGGTATGTATTTACCAGGTTTCATTCTCATATCTGTATGGTTTTACAGATGATGAGTGGGAGTAAGTTATTGGGAATTAGGTGATTATCCTCATTATATCGGAATTCGTTGTAATTGGTGATATTTGAGGAAATCGCCAGGGTACAGTTTTCAACCTACAACGCACAAGTTTTTGAGTTATTCAACTAAGCGGACTTATACAGAGTATTGTATGTTGTCCAAGTGTTCATCAGGACAAAGGGGTAGGTCCTCATACTATGTTTGTGTATGTTGTCCAAGTTATTCAACTCAGCGCACTTTAACCGTCTTTGTGGGTCTCGGGTTGGTTTGGTTTCATCCATCAGATGTATATAATATTCAACAATTAAGGGACTAATCCCTTTGATGTCAGCCATTGTCCAACCAAATACTTGCCGATTCGATCTCAACACTGTCAAAAGTGCGTTCTCTTGCTCTAAGGCTAGAGAAGCGGATATAATCACTGGCAAAGTCTCATTCTCACCTAAATATGCATATTTAAGATGGGAAGGTAGCGGTTTGAGATTAAGTATTGGCGGAGAAACAATAGAAGGTGGGGTGAGGGAATGATATTCGGACTCCTTAAGAGGTTCAAAACTTGCACAGGATATTGACTCGGAAAGTGCTACTGACTTTTGCGACGAGTCAACGGATTCAAACTCAGGGACGGACTCATTGAACATATCCTCACTATGAAGTTGTGCAAGATCAAAAGATATCTCACTAGTGTTATCGAGATCATCAAAGCAAAGTTCCTTATCCATGCAGCTTTCGGGAGCTATCTCGTGGATGGAACAAACATCAAGCAAATGAGCAGAAGGTTCTGATGGTTGACTTCCTAGCTTGTAAATATTAAGCTCAATTGTCATCTTCCCGAAGGATAAGTTTATAGAACCGTTACGACAATTAATTATAGCGTTAGAAGTTGCTAGGAAGGGTCGACCGAGTATCACCGAGATTTGATTGCGTGGGTTTGCCACAGGCTGTGTATCTAAAACAATAAAGTCCACAGGATTTGATTGCGTGGGTTTGCCACAAGTTTGCCACATCCTCTAGTTCACCCCGTGGTTCGGTGATTGATCGGTCTGCCATCTGGAGAGTACAATGGGCGGGTTTCAACTCTCCAATCCCTAACTGCTCGTATACTGAATAAGGAAGCAAGTTAACGCTAGCGCCAAGGTCGAGTAAAACACGATTAATATTTTTACCCCTAATAGAAATAGAGATGGTAGAACAGCCAGGGTCCTTACGTTTCTTTGGTATTTGCTGGGTAAAAGTTGTGCTAACATTACTCGTCATGAAAACTTTTTCAGGAACTTGAGTTTTTCTCTTCCTAGTGCATAAGTCCTTAAGGATTCTTGCATAAGATAGGACTTGTTGAATAGCATCTAGGAGAGGAATATTTACATTAACTTGCTTAAACATTTCCACAATCTTCTCCATTTGTGGGTTAGGTCTGTTGGCCCTTAATCTGTTTGGAAATGGAGCTTGATCAATAAGTTTTGGGTCCAACATTGGTGGAGAAGATTGTGGGGACGGATTCGATCCTAAAATTGGAGTGGGAATCGTCTTAGATAGATTGGGCGAAGTGTTCGAGCCTTGGGGAAAACGGAGAATAGGCTCGGATGAAGGTGGGAGATTAAACGAATTAGGGAAAGAAGTAGAAGCTGGGGTATCATTGGTATCACTAACATCATCAAATTGCTCACCCACTCGGTTATTCAGCACTTTTCCCGATCTCAACATAGTAACGGCATACACGTTATAATTTTGTGAATGGCCAGGATTCGGTAGGGGTTGAGATCGGAGTTTCCCTTTCTCTCTCGTACTCATTGCGGTGTTCAACTGTGCAATTTGGTTTTCTATTGATTTAATATTCTCACCGTGGGAGGCGGAGTCTTTCTTTATGGTATCAATAGAAGACTTCATATCAGCCGACATTTGAATGAAATGTTTCATAAACAAATCCAAAGTTTGTGCGAGTGAAGAGTTATCAGTGCTGGCCAGTTGCGGTGCGGAAGTGTTGGCCGGATTTTGAAAATTTTGTGACTGAAAGGGGTGCCGACTTTATGGTTGTGGTTGCTGTGGAGGAGGTCTTTGATAATTTCTTTGGAACTGGTTTTGATTTTGGGGTTGGTTTTGGTTCCAAGCAAAGTTAGGATGATTCCTCCATCCTTGATTGTACGTGGAAGAATAATGATCGTTTCTAGGTCGCTACTGAAAAGCAGCATTAGTTTGCTCGTGACCTTGAAACGGTGCATTCATAGGATATTCTTCCGTCAAGTGTGAAGGATCTGAACAGCAACCACACACAGTCTTGGGAAGCGTTACCTGATTTAAGGAGACTGATGAGAATTTTTTCTCAATAGCGTCGAGTTTCTTCCGCAACGCTGCCATTTCGGCTTTTACTGCGATGGAAACATCGAGCTGGTGAATACCTCCCCTAGATGAAGGTGGTCTTATGCTTTCCCACTGCAAAGTGTTTTCAGAGAGGTCTTCCAGATATTTCCAAGCTTCACCGCCATCTTTAGACATGAAATTGCATTGACACATTATTTCAAGCATCTGCTTTGTTGCTGGATTAATGCCCTCATATATAATTCGGCACAAATCCTATCTTTGTATTCCATGATGAGGACATTGGACAAGCAGATCCTTGAAACTTTCAAAGCACTTCCAAAATGGTTCATTGGGAAGCTGGGTGAACTGGTTGATCTCGCTCCTAACATGGGCGGTCTTATGATTTGGGTAAAATTTCTTAAGGAATGCTATCACGAATTCATCCCAATTGGCAATAGAGTGTACGACAGTATTATAAAGCTATTTTTCTGCCAAGTCGCACAAAGTGAATGGGAGAAGACGCAAGCGCATAGCATCCACAGACAGTTGTGACGTACCCATCATTGCGCATACATTTTCGAATTTCGTGATGAAAACATACGCGTCTTCAGATTCAAGACCGTGAAATTTGGGCAACAGATTGATGTAGTGGGGTTTAATTTCAAAATTATCCCCGTTGGCTAGTGGAATGGATAAACAAGTAGGAAGTGGATCACGGATAGGATAGCATCTTTCTTGGAGAGAGATGCGCGGTGGATTCTGCTCACCTACGGGCGGTGGCAGCATGGTGTTAAAGTGTGATGGAGCACCGTCCATCTCGGTCGATGTGGTGGATGGTGGGGAAAAAGAAGATGAAGAAGTACCGACTTCGGAGTCGATTGCAGGAACGCGGACAAGACGGGCACTAGAATCCCGTGTCCAGCCAAGCATGCACTAAGCGGGTTTAGCGCAAGTGGCAGCGTGTGTGTGATTTAAAATTGGTCTGTTTTGAAAAAGTGGGACTTTAGGACAAATCACACAAAAATGCACAAACAACCCTAGAACTAAGCTTACCTAGGCCAAGTCTCTAGACCGCTCCTAGACTTCCAAAGGACAAGCCGTAGGATCAATCCTCTACCACCTCTTTACTACTCTTGTGGCCAGGTAAGTGCCAGATAAGTGGGAGGTATCCGCTATACGAATTACCGAAAATAGCGGGCCTAATTAAGTAACCACTTGCCTTAGATACACTTGCCTAGGCACCACAAAAATAATACGGATAAGCGATAAATTACCCACGACCTTCCTCTGTCCTTATTGAGCGCGACAATCCTTAGAGTCTTGTCTAGATATTTTCTTAAATTAATGTAGGGTTGATGTAGATGCTCGTTTTGTGATTTGCGGGGCCTAGGAAGGGTGATAAAATCCCCACCTAATCTGGATTTGGTCTTTGCCCCTTAAAGTCCGTATTAAAATATGCAAAACAAACCAATCACAAAACTTTGCAAAAAGATTTTTGAGTGGTGATATTTTGCAATGAATCCTGCAGAAAAGATATTATTGGATTTCAGAGAAGAGAGAAAGAGTTGAGAAATTTACCAGAAATGTTTGAAACCCTAATCCTTCCCTTGCACCGCGCTTCCGCCGCTAATTCACCTATTTGCCGCAGATCCGCCGCAAGAAAGAAGAAACAGTTGATGAAATTTGCTACGTGGCCTCCTGTACTCCTCTGGATCTCGATGAATGTCTCTGTCTTTCTGTTTCCTCAAGTCTGTGACTCCAGATCTCCTTGCAAAATTCACACACAATTCGTTAAATATACAATTTGCAGTTTTGTTTTAATTATGATATAGATCGAATAAGAATTCAACACAAATAGTAAGAATAAAAAAGTTACGCACGTATCCCCGGCAACGACGCCATTTGATTGATCTTTTTTTTAGAGAAGTGTTTGTAGTTAACCGCAATCAGAACGGTGTCGTGTGTAGCTAGACCAAGATGAGTACGGGTCGTCCTCTGGGAAACGTGGAACCTTTTATTATTACTTTAGGCGTGTTGATTATGAGAGGAGGGAGAATAAAGAATGGTGAAGAATGGTTGTAGAATCTAGATCTACGTTAAACACGGATGCAAAATATAGATCTAGATTAACTACGGATGTAAGTTTAATATTAAAAGGGGGCTTATAGGGTTCATTAAGATTTAGTAGTCATGGATGATTAATTAAAGATTACACTTTTTATCCTTTAATAGATTTAAAACTAGAAAGACAGTGATGCATGTAGATTAGGGTTTCTGGAGGGAAAAGGGTTCCCACTCTTAACCCCTATCTCGACATAGAACTCCGTTCATATCTAGCCTTTACCAAAACAATTGTTAATCTAATCTCTAATCGCGGTCGAAACTAGCAATGAATTGATAGCGCGCCCGATTAGGATGTTAACAATTCTTTTGGTAAAATTTATAAACTTTATAGGACGTAAAAAGAGTTTAAGGATCTTCATCATCCATTAACCTACCCTAATCCCATGAACCCTAACAAGCGAAGAATTACTCGCGCATGTTGGGAGAAGAAGAGATGGAGAGAGAAATCATATTGAAACTACAAAGAAATAAAATAAGAAAAAGAACTACCTTTATTAATCAAAAAAATTCATTTACACTTTATTCCCTTAGAAAATGATTACAAATGCTAGTTTGCTTCTCGATCTCTTCTAAGGAGGTAGACGAACAGTTGATGATCAGCCTGGATGCGTGAGCCTGTCTTGGACTTCGCGATCTCTTCAGCTTGATGATTTTTCCAAGAGGCCCTCGGTCCTTATTTATAGTCCCAAAACCAGAACCCTAGCTGCCTAATTTGGAAACCAGAGGTTAAGATCCTAACAGCGAAATCTCAACTCCCAAATCGCCTTAACCGCGACGGATCCGCGTCCAATAGGTGGGTTTGGCCGCGGATCCGCGACCAAACAAGGAGATCATGTGATTTGGTCTTCTAGAGCTTCATCTTTATGACACGTGGTGATCTTTTTAATCTCTGAAAACTGAAAATCTTTTCGACGTCACTGCCAGACTTGATTTCTTTAATTTACTTTCTTAATTAGGCATGTTTGTTCCAACAACTTTGATTTCCTTGATTTCAGCCCTGAAAATTTTGCACAATAACTCAACAAATAATATTAGTAGAGTTTGTTTTATTGAGATATTAACTTAACCATTAAGTATTGGTCAAAGGTATAATATGGTAAGCATATTTAAGTGGGCCAAATGTTACATGGATATTATATGCTTACTTTTTCCTACCAAATGTTAATTATAATATATAAACACATGAAAATAGTATTTTTACAGATAAAGCCTCACATGTATCATATATATTATATTAAACACCTTTTATTATAAAGAAATAGTAGGAAAAATGTCATATTAAATATGCAGTTTTATCAACTAAACACCGGCAGAGGCGAATCCCAGACGATTCGCTCACTGCCTTCATGTGGCTCGGGACTGTACCCAACTAAAACCTGTTCGCACGACTCCTTTGAGCCATGGTAGGGTAGTAATCAAAGCACAGTGAGAACTCACACAGGACAAATGGCGATCTCAGGTCGACAGACTAACCTGTACACATGTCACCAAGGAACTGCCATCTGACAATAGGTATAATACCCTCTAGCAGGGTCCCGGCGAGTCCGTCCAGTGTACTCATAACCCAATGAGCACCTGTATACTATCTTAGGTGAACAAACTAACACCAATGGCTTGTGAGACCTGGCCACCGCCCCTCGTCAGGGTCTCGATCAGTATACACTAGTCTACTCTGGAATATTGATGCCCAGTCTCGAAACTCCCACGACTAGGGACATTTAAGAATGTGCGTATAGACCATCTAGCTTTCACGTATATGATCGCCATCATAATGCTGGTAGTCAAGCAAGAATCCTATGGGATCTATCAACATATAATAGTGATGATAAAGACAAACCAGATAGCATACTATCATCTTGAGTAAAATTGTTCTACCGGTATAGGTCCTCCCTCAATCATCATAATCACCTGCCTGCGACTACGATAATTGGCTTGAGGGCACTATAGCCAACAATAGTAATAGCAACCTCCTTCACGAGAAGATTATCGATTTTAGCTTTCAAGATGACCTGAATGACGGAGTGGCTGTTAGAGTAAAAAGTTTATCCTCTTTTAAAGAACAGTATGTTGGATGGAGTTCCAAGCAGAATACTGAGATAGACATGGAACGGGATGCTGATTATGATCAGCGGATGATACAGTCTAAGAAGTTTGTTGAATAAACTTGTTCATTTATGAACTTGGTCCCATTAGGTATCCAGACAAATTCTAAGGCATGGAATCGCTCGGTTCGGGAGATATTTAATTTCCGTTGTTCCCACCAAAATTTTCGGCCAAGAGCTATTTGTTCCCTTATAACTCTTAAAAAAAGGGAGAGATGAAAGAGGAAAAAAAAATTCACGGTTGGACATCATGTGTTAAATACGTGAGCGCTTATATGCATAGCATGTAAGCGCTGAAAGAAAATAACTAAGGGCCAAACAGGCCTTAAGTGTAAAACACGCGAGCGCTTATATGCAAAGCATATGAGCGCTGAAAATAAATCACCAATGGACAAACAGACCTCAAGTGTAAAACACGTGAGTGCTCATATGCAAAGCATATGAGCGCTGAACATAAACAGGCTAAAACCCACATTAGGGGTCACGTGTTAAACACGTGAGTTCTTTTGCCTCTCACATGCAAAGCACATGAACGCTGTTCCCCTCCGAACGGCGGCCGAGACGTGAGGACATCTTGCCTGAGATTCGGGACAGATGCTGTATGGTTTTATCCGTCTACCTCTCCGAAGATGCCAAGTTGATTTATGGTACCGTGTATCGGAGGTTTAGACGGATGCGGCCGATGTAGCAGACTTCGTCAGATTCCCCCTCGTTTGAGGGGTTTTTGATTGTGGGGACGCTCTTCCCTGCAGGCGCAAGCCCCTGCAGTTAATTACGCTACCACATCGCGGTAGCCACTTTCTCCTTCTCCAGAATTTCACTTCGTGTTGTGTGTGTTTGTTTTGTTTGTGGATGCCCGTGGATTGTATACGGAGACTAAGTTATGCCGTTGCCCGTAGGAAGTGGATTAGTCCAAATCCGTATTTACTTAGATTTGGGTTTGGTGTTTTAGTTTAAGGATACGTTAGCCATATTGAGACTAAGATCAACTTAAACGTTCGTTAAGGATACGTTAGTCTGATTTGAGACTAAGATCAACTTAACGGGATCGTTTGGATCCGACAAAAGAGAATTTGGGGGCACTATTATTCCAGTTTAGGGACATGGTGGTCCATTGTATGCATGGCCATCGAGACCCGTCACCTCTCTGATGTCGTTGAAGGATTACAACGATAGGTGTCAGAGGAGTTCGGAGATGTACCCTTGAACCAAAGTTGATTGGGGATCTTATTGTCCAATTTGGGACTAAAGTCTGTTTGAATGTTTGAGAATACGTTAGCCATATTTGAGGCTAAGATCAACTTAAACGGGATCGTTTAGATCCGACAAAAGAGCATTTGGGAGCTCTATTGTTCCAGTTTAGGGACGCAGTGATCCATAGGTAGTTTAAGGATATTGCGGTCCATTGCCAGTTTAGGGACATGGGGGTCCATTGCCAGTTTAGGGACATGGGGGTCCATATTCCAGTTTAGGGACATGGTGGTCCATTGGTAGTTTAAGGACGCTTAAGTCCGTGGGTTTGAGGACCCCCACAGTCCGTGTTTTAGTTTAAGGACGCATAAGTCCGCGGGTTAAAGGATCCGACAATCCGTGTTTTAGTTTAAGGACGCTTAAGTCCATGAGTTTAAGGACCCCACAGTCCGTGTTGATGTGTGGTTGTCGGGACCCGTCACCTCTCTGACATCGTTAAAGGATTACAACGATAGGAGTCAGAGAAGTTTGGAGATGTACCCTCGAACCAGATGTAAATTGATTTAAGAGAGCAGCTGTGCTCAGCCAATTTAATTTGAGGACTTACGACCATGATTGGGCTAAGTCCAGTTTAGAAATGTTTAACATCTTATTTGTCTTTGGCCTATTAGGCCTGTGTTAGGGCTTTGCCCCTGTTTAATAATGCACTGCATTTCTTATTTTGTTTAGGCTCTGCCCTTTTATAAATGATGCACAACATCTATTTTCATTTGGGCTCTGATGCATTGCATCTGTTTGAAAATAATGCATAGCATTTACTAAGCCTGTTAGGCCTTTTTAATTGGGCTCATCCCTTCTTTTTAATGATGCAGTGCATCAATCATCTGACAGTGGCCATGTGGCCTGTCAGGCGCTTTGCGCCAATAAATGAGCGCAAGCGCTTGTGGAGGTGACACGTGTCACGCAAGCGCAGTGCGCTGTGCCAGTGTGCTGCGCTTGCGCTGCTGACACGTGGCGTGCTCTGGTGAGTTGCGCCAATTTCAGAGAGCAAGGCTCTTTCTTAAAAGCGCATAGCGCAAGTGATTCAGATGCTGACTCGTGGCGCTCTCTGATGGCTTGCGCCAACCCAGGAGCGCAACAGTGCAGTTTTTGCAAGTGTAAGGCACTATTTCAATAATCTTGAGAATCTTTAAGATTCCAGAACCGATGGTTCATAAAAAAGTGCAAAGCACTGTTTGATTTCTTAATCCAATTTAGATCAAAGAAAACAAGTTTTTTCTTGTTTTCAGAGAACCAGTGGTTCATAAAAGAGTGCAAAGCACTTATTATTATATGAAAATCATTGATCTTGTTCTTAGATCAATGATCTATTAGAAGAAATTCTTCTATTTTATGAAGGTTTTTACCTTTTTTCTTGAAATTTCATCAGAGTTCTCTCTGTTTTTAGGTTCTCAATCTCTCACAAATGTTGATGATGATGATTTGGGGTCTAGGGGCCTTTATATAGTGCCCATAAATTTGTTAAAGAGATCTTTCTCTGAGTGATTTGGGGAATTTTCCCCACCGTTGGATCTTTGATCCAAGGGCTTCTGTTTTACAGAAGGCAATCTTCTTGTTTTAACAAGAACAGAAAAATCTTACTAGAATTTAATTCTGTTTGGCGCAAACGCCCTAGCGCGTGACACGTGTCAAGCAGCGTAGAGCGCAGCGCAACTGCGCTGACATGTGTCGCGTAGCGCACAGCGCAGCGCATCTGCGCTGACACGTGTTGCGCAGCGCACGGCGCAGCGCACGGCGCAGCGCACGGCGCAGCGCAACTGCGTTTGCGCTGACACGTGTCGCACAGCGCAGCGCTTGCGCAACTGAAGCGTTGCTTACTTTAATTTTGTTTTAAATAGAGCCTTGCTCTGATTGGGCGTGCTGTCTTGGGCGCTGCGCTGGCGTATCAGCTTTTGACACGTGGCGCGTTGCGCGCAGCGCAAAAAATTTGAAGCGTTGCTTCGAATTTTGAAATTCAAACAGAGTTTTGCTCTGATTGGGGGAAACAAATGCCCCCCACCGTTGCGCTCACGTGGCGCGCACGTGAGTGCAGCGGTGGCAAGATCCTGATCGTTGGATCAACTCAGGAGCTGAAGGGGCGCAAGCGCCTTATAAATAGGACCCCTGGCCCTTAGAAAATCTTCACCATTTTCTAAAATTTTGATTTTCAGAGCTTTGCTCTTGCTTAAGAACTTCAGAGCTTTGCTCTTGTTTTCAGAACTCTAGAGCTTTGCTCTCATTTCCAAAGTTAGAAAACTTTAGGTAAAATTAATTTTAAATTAAATTAAATTAATTTAAATCAATTTTAACCAACAGAGCCTTGCTCTCATAGATCTTTTGATCTAAAGAAATCCCCTTTGGGGTTTCATAAACAGAGCTTTGCTCTCAAGAATTTGTTTCAGGGTTTCTTAGCCCATGAACAGAGCTTTGCTCATATTGACAGAATATAGATCTTTGATCTTCTGATGATGAACTCTTAAGAGTTTTTTTTTCTTATATGGATCGTTAAGATCCCAGAACTTCAATTTTTTAGGAATTAATTAATTTTCTTTCTTTGATGAATTTTTTATCATTATTATAGAGCTAGGCTCTTTTTTTTAAAAGAATCTTATTCCCCTGAGACCAGAGTTTGACAAGTGTCATTCTGTGACAGAGCTTTGCTCTGAAAGAGGAGATTTTCTCTTTGTCTCTAGGGATTTTTTTTATTATTAATGAGAATATTCTCTTGGGGATTAACTGACAATCTTATCCAATGATGGGGTTGTCTTATTAATTGACGTATTGTCATCCAGATTTTGTGGGCCCCCCTTGGTCTCCTACCCACTGCACTGCTGTGTGGTGTAATTAATTTTAATTTTAATTTTAATTAATCTTTAATTTAATTAATTAATTAATTAAAAATTTTATACGCCAAGCGTTGGAATTGCAACACTAACGGCTAATTTTGTTCCCTTCCAGTGACCATGTCTCTCGATACTTCATTCCCGTTCGTTCGTTCGGAGGAAGGGTTTCCTGAAGCGCCCTTGGACCGTGAAGTCCTAGCCATGATCAGGGACCACGACCCAGAATATAAGAGTCTCCACCTTTGAGGGTCGTGGTACAATCAGATTATCATGGGTCGACGGAGCTTTACGTGCGCAGTACCGTCAGAATCCATTACGGCGATTCATTATGCCAGCCCACCCCCGGTGCAGTATGCCGTGGAGATGGTTGATTGGACTTCGAAGGGCTTTTTTCATCCTGCCATAGATGCGATTCCGGTCCAGCATCCTATGGTTTTGGATATCCTGGGACGCCGTATCTGTCAAGGCGAGGCGCGACCTTGGGGGCAATCATATAACATAGGTCTGATCCCCCGCCACCCGATTGGCTATCTGGCGTGGGCTCGCTATATCCTGTCGGCGAAGAAGTCGCAGTTGATAAGGTTAGGGTTGTACACTGCGGTTTACGTTTCCCTCTTCCAGTATCCCACACTTCCCACCTGGTGGTTCAAGGCTTTCTTGGAGCAGTAGAACATTCCTACTCACACTTTCCTCGCAATGGATCGGGAAGTGTCAATTTCTCTGGAGGAGTTCACAGAGGTCTCCGGTTTACCGGTTATAGGGGAGCACTATGAAGAGTTGCTTCCGACAGATGAGTATGTCTTCGGTGCTAAGCCGGCAGTAAGGGGCCTCACTCCGGAGAATGCTGTTCAACATCAATTCCCAAGTCTGATCAAGGTGTTGAACATCTATGAGGCCCTCTTTATCGAACGTGGGAGTCGCGGAGTTAGCTTCGAGGATTTCATCGCTCGGTTCCTTCACCCAAACGTCCTCTCGGCAGAAGCTGCCAAGTTTTCCACCCTTGATGACCCTTTCGGTCTAGGTTTGGATAACCTGCCGGCGAAGGAAATAGACCAAAAGGGTTTTTTCCTTCCTAACTCCCCGACCATGTCTTTTGCGGAAGTTGCAGCCCCTGGGATGGACGAGGAGGCCTTCTTCTTAGGATTTCTTGGGCTATGGCTGAGTTGGTTTGCGCTCCCGATGCATTCTCGCCATATGCGGCCCTCTGTCTTTTACCCAGCACACCGGATGACCATCGGGGTAAAAGTGGCCGTTGGGATCGCCGGCTTGGCACACTTGTATCATGGCCTCAGTCGAGCGGCGGATGCTAATGAGCCTGGGGTACTGCACGTGATCTTCTCGAGGCACTACTTCGTATCATGTCTCGAGCTACACACATCGGGTGTCTTCGGCATGCACAAAAGGCCCTCGTTCTATGACAGGTGCAGCTTCTCTCGCATAATACAGTTGATTGGCGCATCAATTGTAACTCCATCGCCATGGAACGCCAGGGGTTTACTCCTTCGCCCCCACACCGTTGGAGACGGGGTGTCTTTCATCGACAAGGTGTTGACTATTGGAAGGGCATCTACCACTGCAGTGCGGCCATTCCAAGGCACTTTCAAAGATGGAGCCTCAGTTCTGACGGCCCGGGAGACCTTTCAATTATATTCTATTAGACCGGGCTTCCTGGTGTTCAGGCAGAACGGTGCGGCGATTTTCATGAGGTACAACCCGCATCGTTTCGCCCAACAACTGAGCTACAATCAAGGGGTACCACTGGAGGCTTTCTTATCAGAACCTGCTACTACCGAAGAAGGGATGGAGAGCGCGCTGCATCACTTCATGCGCCTGAATACGGGTTCCCACTGTTTTATCAGTGAGTCGGCTTGCGCCCCACGACTCCTCAAGGTATATACAGAATGGTACAGTCATTCGATAGGAGCCGTCATAAAGGAGGAAAAGCGATTGCTGGTCGACCGTAAGGGTGTGCCTCCAGGTAGCGACCGCAACGCTCCTTTAGTGCCAAGGACCCCGGTTGTTCCCCCTCTAAAAGATGCTAGAGCCAGACCACCACGTGCGGAGAGTCCTCCACGCGGATTGCCGCTTCCTGATATTGCAGATGCACCACCAGCGCCCTGTGCTCTAGTGGAGACAGTGGTTGTAGCCTCGCCGGAGTCTGGTGTGGGTGCGGACATCGGGACCCGCCGCCCCAAGGTGCCTGCAAAGCGCAAGTCGATTCTGGGTGCACATAGGGTTGGTGGGCAGAAGAAGAAAAAGAAGTCGCTCTTCGCTGCTGACGTCGCATTCGGTCAGGAACCCCACGCTCCCTATGGTGAGGGCCTGAGTGAATACGGGACCAACAGGGGGTTAGTCATGCCGCCGGATGACACGGACTTGGAGGCCGCTCTCAAAGCTTCGGAGCGGTTGGCTAGGCGCGACGCGTGGCTGGCTAAGCTTGCGGAATCAGGTAATCACTAGTCGCATTTTCTATTCAATCATATCTTCATTATTGCCTTTGACTAACATTTTTCCTTCTTTTCTTCCAACATGCATCACCACTGAAGAAGCCATTGCCGCTTCCCTCAAGACTTTCCAAGAGGAGGAACGCCTTAGAGCGTCTTTAGGCCTTAGTAAGTTTCGATTCATCAAGTTTTCATTTTCCTTGTGTTATGGTCGATCTAACCGCTCCCTTTTTATCGCAGGAACCTAAATGCCGATCCCGCCAGGTGACGCGGAGACTCTGCCAGCTGCCGATGTTTCTGCCTCCTCGGGGCTACCACGAGAGGCCCGTCTTGAAGAGCCGATGAGAGATGCCTTAAAGGCTCTAGAGGCATCTCTGAACGAGGACGACGACGCCTTGATGAAGGAAGCGTCGAAGAGGTCCATCGCGACAGCTCGGCAGGAGAGGAAGCGGTTGAGGCGCGAAGCGAAGGCACGCAGGGTTGCCTTGGCCATTGGAGCGGGCCCAAGCACCGTCCCTCGTGCCGATACTCCATCAGAAGAGCCCCTGGTCGCCTTGTCTACAGCTCATAGACAGGCGGTGCACGCCAATAGGGAGGCTAACGATAAGTCCACCTCAGGTAATATTCCTTTCAGAATTTTGTTGTAAGAATTATGAAGTTATCGGTTCTTATATATTCTGTCCTGCAGAGCCAAGTCCAACCGAAGGGGAGGCGGAGACTGTCGAACCTGAGGAGCCAGAGGGAGAGGCATTGGTCGAGCCCGAGCCGATGGAGGACGACACAACCGGGATTGCTGGGCCCAAGCTAATGGCTGACAAAATGGTCACGTCCACTATGCCTGAGCAAGTGGTTGATGCCGAGCCCGAGGTAGCAATGGACGGAGCGCCTGAGACCGATGACCTCGTGGCGACGGTGGACGAGACAACCGTGACTGCTGAGCCCGAGGGAGTAGCGGGTGAGGTGGACATGATTCCTGAGGACGAGCCAACCGCTCTTTCTCAGGAGTCCGGCAATGCTCCGGTCATAGCTCTCCCCGCCTATGGCCCTCCGCCATCTCCTGGCATCGCAAGCATGACGACGACCCCCGTGGAGTCTGGGGATGAGGCCACAGGTAGTGGACTTATGTCCATGGAGGAGGGAGACACCTCTGTTTCGGCTAGAGGCTCATCAGGTAAATTTCGGATTACCGTCCCCCCCTTTTTTTTATCTTGCAATCTTTCCTGACAGGTTTACCCTTGTTTTTTAACACAGGTGCGGCCAGTGCCGATACTCCATTGTTTGAGGGAGCGCCGTCAACTACTGCTTTGGCGGTGGTCACCTCATAGCCCTCCCTCGTACCATCGAAGATATTGGAAGGTATGGGTCTGCAACTTATTAGTTTTATTTTTCAGACGCATAATTTATGTGCTATAGTCGTAATGTTGTGTCTTTTCAGGAGTGCTTTTTGATCATCTTTATCAAGTGTTGCTCCCACACTTCTCCTTCCCATCTGGATTCGCTTCTCCCTCTAGTGGCGCTGGTGAGTATAGTTTCCAACTGATATCTTTCTTTATCAGTGATGGAATTATTTCTAACTTTTTCTCGTCCCGACTGCAGTGCTACAAATTGAAGGAGGGGATGAAAGATTAGCCGCGCCACCGGCCCTTCCGGCCTTGCCACCTGCCGCAGCTGGTACAACAAACTATCGCATTGATAACTCCTTTTTTTTCTTGTATTTCGTGAACTGTTATCTGATCATATCTTTTTTTTTTCAGCTGTCATTCCGGTTTCGGCGCCCTTCGAGCCTCGTGTCATAATGCCGGTGGGCCCTTTCCTGAGACGTCCATCTTTGAAAGGCACCGCAAATAGCCTGCACATGTTGAGCGACTACATCGAGGAACTCGACGTCGAGACCCCTACATCTGCTGCGGATTTCGCTACAGCGGTTAACCCGATACTGGTGATACTCGTAAATTTCCATGACGAGGGCATCATCGCGTCTTGGGTTAACCACTGCAGGGAGATCGAGGCTCGTCTGCATCAACTGGAGTTTATGCGCCCTGCTCCCGAGACCTTAGCCGCAAGCAATGAAAGAGAAGCGTGGATCGAGCAAAGCGCTTTTTACGTCCACCACTTGGAACAAGAAGCAGCTTTAAGGCTGAGTGAATACCAAGAGACCTCGAGTGAGACGGCTCGTCTGTGTGCTGAGGTTGAGGCGAATGCTGCCCAAGTGAAGGCTATCTTTGAGGGCCTCCTGGAACGCATCTCTCATGGGCTAAACTTGAAGCGAAAGCTTGATGTCGCCGAGCGTGACACCCCAGGCCGTGAAGCTGCTCATCAGGCCGTTAGGGAGCAGCTTGCATTTGTCTTGCAGCAGCGGGCTCAAGTGGAGGCAGAACTGGCGGTGGTGGCCGATCAGGAGAAAGTGTAGAAGGAGCTGCGCGAACAATTGCTAGAGCTATGCAAGATGCTTCCTTCCCAGTAATTCCCCTTGTATCTATATACTTGTAAAAAAATTTCTTTTTCGAATAAGATGTATCCATTCTTTATTCTTTTGTACGCTTCACCTTGTACCTGATTAAATTAATAAATAAAGATACACATTTTTCTTTGCAATGTCTTCTATTATTTCTTTGCTTTCTCCCTTCTCTTATTATCAGCAGGCTGTCTTGATAAACAGATAATAGAGTAAGCATCTAGATTTCTCTAAGAGATAACGATGGCTTAGGCCGCAGTTTCAGATCTGCTGCCTAAGACTTTTCAACTCTATGAGCTGTGAGGGTCTTATAGAGACTTTTCTCCCTACGGATCGAGAGGATCTTGTAGGTGGATTTTCTTCTTAGGAATCGTGAGGATTCCTAAGTGTGTTTTCTCTTATAAGTCGTAAGGATTTTATAAGAGAATTTTCTCTCTTACAAGTCGAAAGGACTCGTAAGTGGTTGGTGAGTTGACTTGTTTCCGAGTCGGAGTATTGCTCCGACGGGGAGGTAGTTGGCTGACTTGTTTCCGGGTCGGAGGTTGACTTGTTTCCGAGACGGAGGTCGTTGGTTGACTTGTTTCCGCGACGGAGGTCATTTGCTGACTTGTTTCCGAGACGGAGGTCGTTGGTTGACTTGTTTCCGCGACGGAGGTCATTTGCTGACTTGTTTCCGAGACAAAGGTCGTTGGCTGACTTGTTTCCGAGACGGAGGTCGTTGGTTGACTTGTTTCCGTGACGGAGGTCATTTGCTGACTTGTTTCCGAGACGGAGGTCGTTGGTTGACTTGTTTCCGCGACGGAGGTCATTTGCTGACTTGTTTCCGAGACGGAGGTCGTTTGCTGACTTGTTTCTGAGACGGAGGTCGTTGGTTGACTTGTTTCCGCGACGGAGGTCATTTGCTGACTTGTTTCCAAGACGGAGGTCGTTGGTTGACTTGTTTCTGCGACGGAGATCATTTGCTGACTTGTTTCCGAGACGGAGGTCGTTGGTTGACTTGTTTCCGCGACGGAGGTCATTTGCTGACTTGTTTCCGAGACGGAGGTCATTTGCTGACTTGTTTCCGCGACGGAATCATTTGCTGACTTGTTTCCGAGACGGAGGTCATTGGCTGACTTGTTTCCGAGACGGAGGTCATTGGCTGACTCTAGGTTGTCTGTGAACCGTAGAATCTTGGAACTGGGGACTTTGTCATGGCTCCGATTGGTGATGTCACGTCCGTGTCCTGCTGGAATGAGGAGGAACGCCGCTGTTGGTCTCCAGGCTGAAGATGTGGTCGTCGAGATCTGACTTCCCTTTGACGCAGCCTGGTGGGGAAATGTAGTCCCCTTTCCTTTTTTATGTTTATGCCCATGGATTGTATACAGGGGTCACTATGGACTTACCTGCAGGGCAAAAGTTTCATTCTTTCATTTTTTTAATTTCTTTCTGCGATGCTCTATCATTTCAGCTTTTTACATCGCGAAAGTCGCGATTGCCCAATCATTTCGGCTATTTTTCGCGGTGCCCAATCATTTCGGCTATTTATTTTATTTTTACTCGCTGTTTTTTATTGCGAGTTGCCCAATCATTTCGGCTGTTTTATATGCATACGTTTTTACTTGCTGCTTTTTATTGCAAGTTGCCCCATCATTTCGGCTATTTCGTATGCATGTGCGGCCTACCGACTTTTCACCGTAAACCTGTGATTAGACACCGATTTCGGCATCAGCATCGCTACAACTGGGATATTGCCAGGAGCGAATCATCATTTGCCTCCGTCGATGTCGAACAAAGGTGGCTTAGCGAACAGGGTTAAGGTCCTGTCGACTAAGGCTTTTAACTTCATGAGCCGTAAGGGTCTCACAAAGGTATTTCTCCCTACAAGTCATGAGGATCTTGTAGGTGTATTTTCTCCTTAGGAATCGTGAGGATTCCTAAGTGTATGTTTCTCTGTAAGTCGTAAGGATCCTACAAGAGGATTTTCTCCTTGTAAGTCGAGAGGACTTATAAGGGTTGTTCCTCATGCGCACATATCCCCAGTCACGGATGAGACTTGGTTAGGAAAATGTTTATTCGCGCCCGTGGATTGTATACAAGGGTTAGTATTGAGCCACCTGTAGGGCAATATCGAAGGTTGTGGGAGGTTTGCTTAAGCACAGGTTTAGGTTTCTGTAACTTAAGACTTTCAAATCTTATGAGCCGTGAGGGTCTCATAAGAGAGTTCTCCTTACGAGTCGTGAGGATCTCGCAAGTGTATTTTCTCCTTAGGATTCGTGGGGATCCCTAAGTGTGTTGCTCCCTTATGAGTCGTAAGGATCTCACGCGGGTGGTTTCTCCTTACAAGGTCGAGAGGACCCTGTAAGTGTCTTTTAACGAGGTTGCGCCCTTTCGGGTTTTCACAAACACTCGCCGGTAGTCCTGCTGTTTTTACTCACGGAGCCCTTTCGGGTTTTCATCCGTGCCCTTTTTGCTTATGGACATACCATTTTTATATTTTTTATATATATTATATATATATATATATATATATATTCTTTTTCTTTTATTCATCTCGTCAGCCTGAAGATGTTGTGGTAATAGTTTAAGGACGTTTCGGTCCGTTGTTAGTTTAAAGACGTTTCGGTCCGCCCAGGAGAAGGCTGGCTACTGCTTATAAACTTTGAGCTTAGGAAGATAGCGAGCGGACATAGTCGTCGTCATCTATCATTGACCTAGGCGATAACTTGCTAAGCGTAGTATTTCTTTAGGAATCGACCTTTTATTAGCCTGTAAGGCCTTTCACCGTGCATATCCATGAGCAGATAGGCTCCACCCTGGTAGACCTTGTCTATGATGTACGGGCTTTTATAGTTTGGCTCGAATTTTTCCCGCTTGGCGCGATTGGGGATCATAGGCCTTTTGACCACTAGCACGAGTTCGCCTTGGCGGAATGTCCTCGGCCGGGTCAATCTTTCATATGAGCGCGTCATCTTTGCTTTATAGGCCTCCAGATTTTGTTGCGCTATGAGCCGGGTTTCATCAAGGGCATCAAGCTCCTCAAGCCGAAGGTGAGCATTTTCTTCGTCCGTCAGCTCGTAGTGGATTGCCACTCGTAGAGAGGGTAACTCTATCTCGAGGGGGAGTACTGCTTCTGTACCGAATACCAACGCATATGGTGTTGTGCTCATGGCTGTCTTGAACGTAGTTCGATACGCCCAGAGAGCTTCTTGCAATCTCTCGTGCCAGTCCTTCTTATTTCGGGACACCGTTTTCTTCATGATCTTTGTCAAGGTTTTGTTGAAGGCCTCAGCTAGACTGTTAGCTCGCGGATTATAAACTGAGGAATATCTCCAATCTATATTGTGTTGTTGTGCGAAGCGACTGATCTTGTGGCTTCTGTAAGCTGGCCCATTATCGGAGATGATCCGTCACGGAGTTCCAAACCGATATATGACGTGCGTCTTGAAGAAGTGGAGGATATTCTCCGTTTTCACTTCCCTCAACGGTACTGCTTCTGCCCATTTGGAGAAGTAGTCACTCGTCGCCAGGATGAAACGATGTCCTCTGGACGATACTTGTTCGATGGGGCCGATTATGTCAGTCCCCCACATTTCGAATGGCCAACTAGCCACCGTTGGATGGAGTGGATTTGGATGCTGGTGGATGAAGTCCCCATGGATTTGGCATGAGTGGCATTGCTTCACATAATCGAGGCAGTCCTGAATCATCGTGGGCCAATAGTAACCTATCCGTTTGATCTTCAACTTCATCTTCGGGCCTGCTTGGTGAGAACCGCAGATTCCATCATGAACTTCCTGAACGACTCTTTTCGCTTCGTCAGGTCCCAGGCATCTCAACCACAAAGAATCGAACGACCTCTTGTACAGAGTATCATTGACGAAGGCGAAAGACAGAGCTCGTTTCATAAGCTGATGTCTTGAGGACGCATCTTCGGGCGTTCGACGGTATTTGAAATAGTCTATAATGACTTCCCTCCAATCCTCGGCATTTTCCCGGTCTTTTATTTATAGATCCATTCGCTCAGTCGCTCCCTTCTCTTCGGGTAATTCCAGAGATATTTCCGCTGGGGCGAGCACCCGACGGCTTTGTACCATGATTCTTACGTCATCGAGGTTCTCATCAGCCAGTTCCTTAGCGAGTTTGGCCAACGCGTCCGCTTGCTGTTTTCCGCGCGCGGTATGTTTTCCAAAGTATAGGAAGGGATTTGGGTCAATAGTTGTTGCACCTTTTCGCCGTACTTCACCAACTCTGGCTTGCACGTTTGATAGTCGTCGTTTACTTGACTAACGACCAGCTGGGAGTCTCCGTATATGAGAAGGTTTTCAATTCCCATGTCGATAGCGATCTCGAGGCCTGCTATCAGAGCTTCGTATTCGGCTTCATTGTTTGTCCTCGGCTCTGTTAGGGAGAAAGCAAAGCGCATTATCTCTCCTTGTGGAGTTACAAAGATGAGTCCTACCCCCGATTTGATTATAGGGGTATTTTGTTTACGTTTCTTCACGGAGGATGCTCCATCGAAATAAAGCTCCCATCGGGTATCACCACCGTCGATCGCATCAAACGCATGTTCGTCTGGAAGATCGCAATTCAGAGGAGAATCGGCGGGTATCGGATGCTCAGCGGGGAAATTGGCGATGGCCTGGCCTTTCACTGCCTTGAGAGGCTGATAGGTTATCGAGAACTCTATCAAGAGCAGGGCCCATTTAGCGAGTCGCCCCGTCAATATGGCCTTCGACATTAAATATTTAAGGGGGTCCACCTTCGAAATGAGACGGATCTCATGCGCCAACGCATAATGCCTGAGCTTTGTTATCGCGAAGATCAACGCCAGGCAGTGTTTTTCAATAGGGGAATAATTGCTTTCTGCCCCCAGTAGAACTCGACTCAAGTAGTAGAGTGCTCTTTCCTTCCCTTGGTCGTTCTCTTGTGCCCATAATACGCTTAAGGAACCTTCAAGGGTGGTTGTATAAAGAATAAGGGGTTTTTCCTTGACCGGAGCAGCCAACACTGGCGGGTTCTGCAGGTATTGCTTGATCTCGTCTAGCGCGCTTTGGCATTTTTGGTCCCAGACGAACGGGGTTCCCTTCTTCATCAGGTGGCTGTAAGGACGACACTTGCCTGAAAGGTTGCTATAAATCGCCGTATATACGCAAGCTTTCCTTGGAGAGACCGCAGCTGTTTGAGAGTCCTTGGCGGAGGCATTTCCATGATCGCCTTGATCTTTGACGGATCTATCTCAATACCTCGATGTCGGACGACGAATCCCAGGAATTTGCCCGAGGAAACTCTGAATGTGCACTTGAGAGGGTTCATCTTCAAGTTGTATTGCCGAAGGCGTTGAAATACGGTCTTCAGATGCTCGAGATGTTCCTCGTATGATTTGCTTTTAACCACGAGATCGTCGATATAGCATTCGACGATTTCGTGTATAAGGTCATCAAAGATTTTCGTCATGGCCCTCTGATAGGTGGCACCGGCGTTCTTTAGACCGAAAGGCATCACCTTATAACAGAATATTCCCAACGGAGTCCGAAAAGCAGTGTGCTTCTGGACTTCGGGATGCATCTTTATTTGATTATACCCTGATGAGCCGTCCATGAAGGAGAAAACCTCATGAGTGGATGTATTGTCTATCATCAGTTCGATGACTGGCACTAGGAAATCGTCCTTCGGGCAGGCTTTATTGAGATCCCGGAAGTCCATGCATATGCGCACCGTTCCATTTTTCTTCATCACCGGGACGATGTTGGCGATCCATTCAGGATATTGAACCTCCTGGATGAAGCCAGAGTCGATCAGCTTCTTGACCTCGGCGTTGATGCTCATCTCAAGCTCGAGCCGCATTCTTCTTGGTGCCTGCTTGACTGGCTTGACATCCAGGGATATCGCCAATTTGTGCACAGCAATTTCTGGATCTAATCCCGGCATTTCGGAATAGTTCCATGCGAAGCAATCTTTATGCTGCATAAGCAGGTCTTTTAATGAAGCCACCCTCTCTTCAGACAGCAGCTCACTAATGAATGTCGGCCGCGGGTCGTTCGCCGTTCCCAACTCAATTTTCTTGAGGTTATCTGCAGTGGTATGGATTCCAACTTCCAGTTCTTTTGGCACTGGTGGGAATTCTGAGATCACCTCGTCGTTGCTGTTTTCAAAACACCAAGGAAGGTCATCCATGTTCTCGGGCTCTTCTTTTGATATTGTTATCATGTGACAAGTACGAATTCGCTTCCAATCCCAATGTGGAACTGGTTCTTCTTTCGTGGCCTTGGGTTCGTGCTTCTGTGGCGACACTACCCTCCAGTTGTCGAACAGAGCGAACCTGCCAAGCTGATACTGATCTTCGACCCAATTCTTGAAGGTGAAGCAGTCTTCGAGAGGGTGCCCTACCACTCGGTGATAATAATAATAGTCTGGGTGTGAGACTTCGCCTGATTGCTCGGGGTGTTTAGACTCCGGCAGCGTAAGCATCTGGTGTTTTAAAGCGAGGTCAAGTATTTTCTTCGTCTTGTCCCGAGGAAAAGAGTACGCCCGACCCATTTTTCTCACGAGGGATAGATCGGAACCGCTCGATTCCCGCTTGCGTGGCCTCTTAGCCCCGCTTCGTTGTTGTTGAGCGTCTTTTTCGCGTTTCGACTTGTTTCTGCTTCTGCGTCGAGCCTTCTTTATAACAGGTTGACAAGGAGCGGCATTTTCATCTTTCACGGCCTGTTGGAGGAGGCGTTGCGTTTTGGCTTTCTCGTAGATGGCCATTTCGCGGTTATGGTCGTCTCGGACTTTTTGACCAGCTTCTCTTATGAGCCTGTCCATTTGCTCTTCGAACGACGGACTGGGCACTTTTGCATCAGGAACTTTTACTGGTTTAGGATCAGCGTCCTCCTATTGAGTATCCGCTTCTTCATCGAAGTCATGCACGACGTAGCAACCCTGGAGTAGCTCTCGTTTTTTAGACCGAATGTATTCAAGCCCGATTGTTTCCATTCTCCCATTAGGCAGCTTGTGTTGAGTCCCGGGAACGTTCCAGACCCTGTCGTAGAATTTGTCTTTCCGAGCGGTCTGTTTGAAGGATATCCCCTGGTGCTTCAACAGCCTTTTCAAGCCTTCTGTATAATATCTGGGAAGACGGATGGGCTGAAGCCTGTCAAGCGTAGGATCCGCACCGTGCCAGATTTCTTTCTCTACTTTGGTTTCCTCAGAGCGGTAGAATAGAATTGCTTTTTCGCCTTCTCGCCTGGGAGGGATATAGAACGTCCGCAGCTCCTCTACACTGTAGATACCAAGTGTATCCAGTTCTTTATGGTGTTTAAGCGGCACCATGGCGATTTGCAGACTTTGCTTTTCGTCAGCGGATATTTGTATTGAAGGTCGAGCAGAGAATACAGCATGGACCTCGTCTTCTGAGTCGCTACCAAAGATCAACGTAGGAGCAGATGGTCGTGGCTTGTTGTGTTGGGGCGGACCCGAATAAACTATCTCCTCTTCCTCCTCGGTATCACTGCCGAAGACAGGGATGGTGGCGTTGGCTTTGTTCTCCGGCTTGTGACACCTCTCCGTGTCTTCGAAATCCGGTAAGAAGTATTTGGCATCTTCATATTTGCGGACCTCGTTCATAGAGAATGTGTTCAGTTCTCCCGTCACGGTATACTCGAGACCATCCTTAGAATACTTCATACACTGATGTTGTGTAGAAGGGATGATGTTGTACTCGTGTAACCACGGTCGGCCGAGCAGAGCGTTGTAGCAAGTCTTGGCGTCTATGACGTGGAACTTAATGTCCGTGACGAGTAGCCCAAAGCGTAGCATCAGTATCATAGACCCAAGAGTTCTTGATGACTGGGAGTCGAACCCGGAGATGGTAATCTTATCCCGAGCAAGGTGCTGGACGCTCATGCAGATTTCTTTTAACACCCGCACATTGAGGAGGTTAACGGAGGATCCATTATCGATCAGGATTTTGCCTATCTTTATATCGTGGCAGTATCCTGAGAAATAAAGAGGGCGATTGTGTTCGCACGTCCCAAGGAGAAGGTCTTCATCACCAAAAGCGACATCGGCCGTGTGCACTTCCTCCAATTCATCCTTCATCTTTTCCTCGGCCAGAAAATCTTGGAATTGTTTCGGATCCTGCAGTACCTTGATTAACGAATCTCTCGCCTCTTTTGATAGCAAAAGGGCATCAAGAATGCTGAGCTGTAAGGGTAGCTTCCTCAAGTGTGCCAGAACGTTGTAGTCCACCTTATTTCTCCTCGGCGGGTCCTTGGCACTTAGCTCCTCCACAACTTGGTCATCCAAGACG
This sequence comes from Agapanthus africanus, assembly GCA_030015575.1. NCBI lineage: Eukaryota > Viridiplantae > Streptophyta > Magnoliopsida > Asparagales > Amaryllidaceae > Agapanthus > Agapanthus africanus. The sequence continues at coordinate 642,751,194 of CM057343.1, forward strand.
ATATCTTCAGGGACCTTCTCTTTCCCTTTATCTTTTTTATTTGAGGGCCCGAGATTCTTTTCAGGTAGCGTGCGATTACGCAGCCGGATATTTTCACAGACCTTCTGCTCTTCTTCTTTTCCCGAGGTAGACTCTTTAAAGAGAGGGCTAAGAGCAAGATCCTCATCGGAATCGCTCCCGAATGTAAGCACTTGTGATCCCCCGGCGTTAACCATGCGACAATCACCGGTGGTTCTGTTAAGCCCTTCGGTCGTATTTTTCCGCTCCCGACGAGTTTTGCGCTTCTCCCGCTTAAACTGTTGTCGGTGAGCAACATACCCTTGCCACCATCTATCGAAAGCTTTGCACTCTATGGTGGGGTGCGAGATCTTCCGATGATACAAGCAGTAGGAGGGGTGCATTTCCACTTCACCAGTAATGCTTTTTTCGGAGGATGGTAGCTTCATGCCTATCGATATGGCCTTAGCAAACCTTTTCCTCGTCTTGAATTTTCTTTTGTCCGTAGTGGATGTATTTTGCTCCAGCGGAAGTGTCTCAGCTCTTTCGTCAAGTCGCCGGTGCTTGCCCTTTCAAATATAGCCATCTCGCGTTCCCGATCAGCTTTACTTTTCAACAGAGCTTCGTGGAGGAATGCGTCAATTACTTCATCTGATGGCCCCATAATTTTTGGTTCGGGATCTGCCCCCAGCTTTTCAGTGCAAGGAATCTCTCCATCGTCCGTGAACGAATGGGAAATCACATGACAGCTCGCCACGTATTCCTCAGACTCATCCGACGAACTTTCCTCCTCATCTTCCTTTTGAAAGACGTGGTTGAGAAACTCTTGGAGCGTAATGGGAGTCCGTGCTTTCTGGTTATATTCCTCCAGTGCGTCGATTTGTTTTTGCAAGTCTGTGTGCTTGTCGCCAGGTTTCACAGGCTTCTTGGATTTCTTCTTCTTCTTCTTCGAAGATTTTGACGGCTGGTTGTTCTGTGCGCTTGTCGCCAGGTTTCACAGGCTTCTTGGATTTCTTCTTCTTCTTCGAAGATTTTGACGGCTGGTTGTGAGTGCTTGGGCTACCACCATCGGTCTTTGGAGTTGGACGCGGCTTCAACATCCCCTTAATGACATGTGGTTCCAATGGGTTCTTCCACTTGATCGCTGGGCATGCCTGAAGATCGTTCAGCATTCTCTTTGTCTTAGCTGACAGCACAACCTCCCATGGGGTTTCTTCGACGAGAGAGCACGTTGCCCCTGGCATATTCATCCTCTTAGAGGTATGAGGTTGGGGCGGATTCACCTTCCATCTATTGGATAACGCGAACTTGCCCTGTTGGTACTGGTCTTCAAGCCAATTTTTGAAGACATAGCAATCTTCAATCGGATGACCCAGTACTCGGTGATAGGGACAGTAGTTGGGCTTATTGACATCATTTGGTTGCGACGGACGTTTTGGCTCCGGCAGATTTATGAGTCGGTTCCGCAACGCCAGCTCGAATAATCTTCTCGTTTTATCTCAGGGAAACGAGTAAGGACGTCCTAGTCTCTCCTCAAGGGGTACCAGCGGCCGCATATTATTTTGACGAACAACCGGCCTCGAGTTACTCGGCTGTTATTGAGCATTAGCGACAACGATCGCTTTTCCCTTCCCCTTTTCATTTCGGGAGTCTGGCTTTGGAAGAGGAGGTCTATGGCCCATCTGATCCATTTACGCTAACTTGTCAATCAAGGCCTGGAAGGTAGTCGGCTTGAAGAACCTCATAAACTGCGAGATGGTTGCTTGTGGATCAAGGGTTCCCACAAACATACCCACTGCAGGAGCTTCTTCAATGCGTTGCTCGCATTTCGACCATAAGTTCCGCCACCGTATAGCATATTGAACCCATGTCTCGCCTGGCTTTACCCTGGCGTTAATCAGTGCCGTCATCGGGGTGCGTTCACTGGCGCTTGCAAAATGCTGGGTAAACAACAGCTCCATCTCCGCGAAGGTCTTGATAGAGTCGTTCGGGAGCTCAGAGTACCACTCGAACGCTGTATCTGATAAGCTTCCAACGAACCGGCGAAGCAACAGTTTGTCATCACCGCCGGTGTTGCCGCAGAGTGCCCTAAACTGGGCGACATGCTGGTGGGGATTGCCCGTCCCCTTATAGACATGGAACTTGGGAATTGTGTAGCCCGGCGGATACTTGATTTGATTGTACCAAATCGGATATGTTCGTCCTGTTTTTACGACCTGACCGGCTGCTTCAGTCGCATGATGAACCCGTATTTGTTGAGCTATGTACTCGTCCAAGTCAGCCTTGGAGATTGTCTCCTCCTTAGCTGTTGACAGAGCTGGCGGAGGATTTGACGTCTCTCCCTTATCGTCTTCAAGGACGATCGGGGGATCTTCGGCCGGAAGATCTTGTTGGATCATCATCCCCACCATGTCTTGGAACAGGAGGCCCATACGCTTTATGTTGGCTGCTTGTTCAGCAGCCTCTTTATCCTTCTTCTCCAATATTCGACGAAGGAATTCGGCGTCGGTTTCTTACTCCTGGCATTCATCCGAGGACGTTTTAGGGTTTTCTTTTGGCCCAGTAAGTGCGGCCATCGCGTTCATCATCTCCTGGAGCTTTTGCTGTTGCTCCTGAGCTTTGGTCACTGACCGTGTAAGCGGTCGATGACCCGTAGATATGCGACTGTCCACTTTACCAGACGCCATGTAGACGCTGTGAACTACAATGCCCCTGACTTAGGGCGTTTGGGTTCACCACCTTTGATATTCGCCGACGGCGTAAGGACTTTCTCCGGCCTTCTTCTCTTATGGGCCGTTGAAATTGAGGGGGCCGTTGCTTTGGGCACCCAAGTGGTCGTCGCCTTTCGTTGCTTGACCGGGGGATTTTCTTCTTGCCGACTGATTAAGATAGGTTTTGTCGATCAAAAATATTTACCGCAATCAAGAACGGCGTCGCATGAAGCTAGCCGGTGAATACGGGTCGGTCCACAGGGATGTGTAAATCTCCTTTAAGTTCTTACGAGTTAATTCCAAATGGTGTTTGGATTTATAATTAAACCTAAAAATTGAAGTTGTATGAGACTAGGATTAGAAACTTGCTAGGATTAGGTCTAGGGAAAATTTGGTAAACAAAGATCTACATCTCTTTCCATTGCTATTAATTAAAGATATCATATTAGTGTTATGGTAAATCTTAACAAAGGGGATTAGGATGATTGGAAAGATTGATTCTTCCTCTAGATCCTTGTCCTTCCTTTCTTAATCTTTACCCTAACCTCCATGGAAAATCTTAAAATCCGGTCCTTTAGACTACGGAATCACCGCTACCTTGAGGGTAAAAGTGCCGTAGGGAGCGGAATAAAAAGGTATGCATGGAGTTCTAATGTTCATAAAAGTTTAGCAACGAAAAGAGATGAGAGATCTTCATCTCTCAAATCCTTCCCTATTCCTAACCCTAACAAGCGAGAAAACTACTCGCTCATTGAAGGGATGAAGAAAGACATGATTTTATTAAAGAGAAGAAACATCTATTGCAAGTTAATAAAATTCTTAAACTAAACTAAGGCAAGAAAATAATTTACCTACAAAAAATGATGCTCTCCAAAAGAATGCTGAAATTTATTAATGAAGGGAGGCATAAGAAATTACAATGAGCAGAGTTCCTATTTATAGAGAATAGGAAACCCTAGGTTACAATTGATTTGCATGTCTACATTTACCAAAATATCCTTAGGAAGACCTAGTTAAAGTAGACTTCAAGCTTTGGTAAAATTTTATGTCTCATTAAAAGAAAGTATTAGGCCTTGGATCTTTGGGCTTCCTTATTATTTGGTTCTTTATTAAAATAGCTTCTATGTTTCTTCCAGATCTCCAGTGAATAATTGCGGTGGACTTTTAACCGTTCACTTTGTAATCTTGGACCTTGCGTTGCCTTGTTGATTATGGACTGTTCTTCGTCTAGGCTTGACTAAGATCCTCCTAATTGTTGGTCAAAAGTCCACATTTTCATCGTCTTTACATCGTTTTCACTGTTTCCTGTTCAAGAACCTGTAACCTGAAATATGTAGCAGACATGCGTCAAAAGCACCTGTTTATTTATAAAACGAATAAGAATGGGGAATATAAAATGCAATATTATGATATGAACAAATACCCCCAAACTTATCTTTTGCTCGTCCTCGAGCAAACTTATTTTTATTCACTAAAATCCTAACCACACTTTCGCAGGGAAACGCGATTGCACTGAGCTCGTGCAACAAGCCGTTAAACCTCTAGGTGTCCCTAGTAGGAGGAGTGTTGTCTCCTGAGGGTTTTCAGCGGATACTACCCACAAAATCCTATCAATTCCGTCCATTAACTTTAATTCTCCAATTAGGTCTTCTAACAATGAATTCTATCATCTTCTGACTTGTAAACTATCCACCCATATTCTTCACACTTCCTCATTATTTAACTTAAGATTATATATGTTCTATAGAATTACCTAGCTTTCGGCATCTCTTAAGTCTTCCTTCTAGGGTTCCATCTCTACTTAGGAATTTCTATCAACTCTATTAAAGATACAAGTTTTATTCTTCACTCCTTTCTCTCATCTAAACTCTAATCACATATCCCCACGTGTGTGTAAATATCACCCCTACACTTGGAAATTCAAATCAAGCAATCGTACTCTCGTCCATTGTCAAAAGCACTTATTAATTGGTGATCTTTCGCTTTCACATCCTTCATGCGACTGTTAATACTTCTTGAGGTACCAACAACCGATTACAAGATGCGTTAGCACTTTAAGGCGTACTTCCTAGCTTGCAATACCCAAGGATTTTAGCAGTGACTCCCAAACCAGTTGGTCTAAGGCACTAGGTGATGAAGCACCCTCGCTAAATATTTTTCTATTTTTACAGCCTTAAGTAATCACAAAAACCAGTGTCCATTTTTTTCTTTATTCACTTTTTTTTTTGTGCTAAGGACTTTAGACAAGAGTATTTCAAGGTCTCTTCTACTAATCCAAGTTTTAAGGTGCGTGTTTGTGCGTTTTGTAGGGTATATGTTTTCAGAATCTAGACTTAAGCTAGGAACTATTTTTCAAACTTATTCTCTAATAAAAGTTTTAATACTTTTCCTTCGTTTCGATTTAGCCCAAGAACTGAACCCAAAATTTGCCTATTTCTAAATAATCTACAAAGACAAATACTTTCTACCGTTAAACTCTAAGAAAGGTTATTTTTAGGGTTTTTAATTTGCTAAGTCTAAGATTTAGTTTTTCCTAGCCAGTTACCCTATTTATCAAACTCAAGTCAATTAACCAGAATTGAATACATTAATTTTTATAATTTTTGAATTTTTTCAATTTTTATGGGTTTTCTGTTTTCTAATTTTTTTTATTTTTCAAATTTTCAAATTTTTATGATTTTTTATATAAAGATGCAATGCAGAAATATACATATGAATGCAAAAGGAAAACTTACCGAACATACCCCCAAACTTACAATGGACAGTGTCCTCACTGTCATGCTGCACCAAGTGGGTTGATAATATCGGCGAGTTCCTGCTTATTATTATATTTACATATTATATACACACCCCCAAACTTATTTGAAATAATGTTTTGGAAGAAAAGAAATCTGGGGGTGAAAGTGGAGGACTATTACTCAGTGTAGATCGGCTCCTGCAAGAACAGGAGCTCCTCCGAAGGGTCCGCTGTGAAGAACGGTTTCAAACGATGCCCATTTACTTTGAAAAAAGTACCGTCTTCTGGATTCTCAAGATCAACCGCACCGTGCGGATAAACGGTGCGGACTACAAAGGGTCCCCTCCACCTAGAACGGAGCTTGCCGGGATGAAAATGTAACCGAGTATCATATAATAAAACCTGTTGACCTGGTTTAAATGTCTTGCGCAAAAGGTTTTTATCATGAAATACCTTAACTCGGTTTTTAGCAATCACGGCATTATCATATGCCTCATCCCGCAGCTCTTCTAGTTCATTTAACTGCAGCTTTCGGTTGCTGCCCGCATCTCCTAAGGATAGATTCAGCTCTTTAATGGCCCAAAATGCCTTATGCTCAATTTCTACTGGAAGGTGACAGGCTTTCCCATAAACAAGCCGGTATGGAGACATGCCAAGATCGGTCTTGTATGCAGTACGGAAGGCCCATAGTGCATCGATCAATTTTAGTGACCAATCTTTACGGTTTTTAGAAACCGTTTTCTCCAAGATTTGCTTAATTTGTTGATTCGAGACCTCGGCTTGCCCACATGTTTAGGGATGGTATGGCGTTGACAGCTTATGGGTGATAGAGTATTTGCGCATTAAGGACTCAAAAGTCCTATTGCAAAAGTGAGAACCATTATCACTTATTATCGCACGAGGGTGCCCAAATCGAGAAAAGATGTGATCTTTAAGAAATCGAACGACAACCTTGTTATCATTCGTTCGACTAGGCATCGCCTCGACCCATTTTGAAACATAGTCAACAGCCAAAAGAATATACACATTTCCAAAAGAGTTGGGAAATGGTCCCATGAAGTCTATACCCCAAACATCAAAAATGTCTACAACCAAAATAGGTTGGAGAGGCATTTCGTTTCTCCGCGATATCCGGCCCAAGTGTTGGCACCGGGAGCAAGTTTTGCAGTATTCGAAAGCATCTTTGAAGAGTCGTGGCCAATAGAAACCACATTGCAAAACTTTCTCGGCTGTCTTCTTTGGGCCAAAGTGCCCGCCACATGCTTGATCGTGGCAAAAAGACAGCACACTCTTGACCTCATTTTCTGGCACACACCGACGAATGATTTGGTCGGGACAATATTTAAAAAGATAAGGTTCATCCCAGTAAAAATGCTTTACTTGGGACAAAAATCGAAGTTTATCTTGTTTCGACCAATCTTTAGGTATCAAGCCGGTGGCTAAGTAGTTTACAATATCGGCGAACCATGGTTCGCAAGAGACAGTCAAGAGTTGCTCATCGGGGAAAGCATCAGTGATAGGTAGTTCAAGTGTAGGCGACGAAGGAAGTCGTGAAAGATGATCGGCCACTACGTTTTCACATCCCTTTTTGTCCCGTATGATAAGGTCAAATTCTTGTAGCAAGAGGATCCAACGTATGAGCCTAGACTTAGCATCCTTCTTCGCAAAAAGGTGGCGAAGAGCTGAGTGATCCGTGTACACTATAACTGGAGAGCCGATTAAATAAGGCCGAAATTTTTCAAGTGCAAACACAACCGCTAAAAACTCTTTTTCTGTTGTTGTGTAGTTTAATTGGGCCTCATTTAATGTTCGGCTAGCGTAGTAAATTACATGCGGCAACTTGTTAATGTGCTGTCCGAGAACAGCACCAATTGCAAAATCCGATGCGTCGCACATAATTTCAAAGGGATACGTCCAGTCTGGAGATGAAAGGATGAGCGCAGAAATGAGTGAGTGTTTCAAAGACTCGAACGCTTTCTTGCAAGTTGAGTCGAAAACAAAAGTAGTGTCCTTGGCCAACAAGAGAGTCAAGGGTCTAGCAATCTTGCTAAAGTCCTTGATGAACCGTCTATAGAAACCGGCATGGCCAAGGAAACCTCGGATATCTTTGACGCATTTAGGAGGAGGAAGATTAGAAATGACTTCGATTTTAGCTCTATCAACCTCTATGCCGTTTTGCGAGATGACATGTCCTAAGACAATGCCTTCTCGTACCATAAAGTGGCACTTCTCCCAATTCAAAGTCAGGTTCTTTTCCCTACAGCGGGTGAGAACTGCGTCAAGATGTCGTAAACACTCATCGAAGGAGTCACCAAAAATGGAGAAATCATCCATAAAGATTTCCAAAAACTTCTCCACCATGTCCGAAAAGATCCCCATCATACACCGTTGAAATGTAGCGGGTGCATTGCATAACCCAAAGGGCATGCGACGATAAGCAAAAGTGCCAAAGGGACAAGTAAATGTAGTCTTGTCTTGATCCTCTTTGGCTATGGGGACTTGATTATAACCGGAATAGCCATCTAAAAAGCAGTAGAATTCGTGCCCCGCCAATCGTTCTAGCATTTGGTTAATGAATGGTAAAGGAAAGTGGTCCTTCCTTGTCGCGGCATTGAGTTTCCGGTAGTCGATGCAAACTCGCCACCCAGTTTGGGTGCGAGTGGGAATTAACTCATTTGCCTCATTGGTGATGACCGTAATGTCCGATTTCTTTGGCACGACATATATGGGGCTAACCCATTGGCTATCCGAGATAGGGTAAATGATACCGCTATCAAGACACTTAACAATCTCCTTCTTGACCGCCTCTTTCATGATGGGGTTGAGGCGTCTTTATGGATCCCGTGCCGGCTTGGCATCATCCATCAAGTGTATATGATGTTCGACTATGAGGGGACTAATCCCCTTGATGTCCGCCATAGACCAGCCGAAAGCTTGCCGATTATTGTGTAAGACCGTTAAAAGAGCCTTCTCTTGCTCAAGAGCTAGAGAGGCCGAGATGATAACGGGTAAGGTCTCATTTTCACCTAGATAAGCATATTTTAGGTGCGACGGCAAAAGCTTTAGTTCGAGTTTAGGTGGTGAAACAATAGATGGTAACAATGGAGTAACTGTTTCAAACTCGAAGGATTCCATCAAAGGTTCAAATTGAGTGTACGCTACCGAGTCGGATGGTTCAACTAACTCATCCGCAAAAGCAAAAGACTCAAACTCGGGTGGAGAGTCTTCAAGATCATCAACAAAGGTGAAACACTCATAATCTTTGTCCGTCGTGAAAGCTGTGTCGGATTCTAGGAGGAACGCACTAGTGGCGTCAATATTACTGTGATCAAATATGAAATTTTCGAACTCACAGTCCTCCTCCGCGATCTCATCGATCGAGCACACATCAAGTACGCTAGAATTAGGCTCGCAAGGCTGACTTCCTAACTTGAAAATGTTGAGCTCAACTGTCATCTTGCCAAAAGATAAATTCATTGAACCGTTACGACAGTTGATTACCGCGTTAGAAGTCGCGAGGAATGGTCGACCAAGTATCACCGGAATTTGATTACGGGGGTTAGCGACAGGCTGTGTATCCATAACAATAAAGTCCACGGGGAAAATAAAATCCCCTACTCTAATTAACACATCCTCTAACTCTCCCCTAGGGTGGGTGATTGATCGGTCGGCCATTTGGAGAGTACAATGAGTAGGCTTGAGCTCTCCAACTCCTAATTGTTCGTACACCGAATAGGGTAGCAAATTGACACTAGCACCAAGATCTAATAGTGCTCTATTGATGGTCTTGTTTCCAATTGTGATCGAAATTGTAGGACAACTGGGGTCCTTGTGCTTTGGGGGTAAAGAATTGACAAGAGCATCACTAACAGCACTAGCCACGAAAACTTTCTTTGGTACTTGTGACTTCCTCTTTTTGGTGCATAAGTCCTTTAAGATTTTTGCATATGAAGGAACTTGTTGGATTGCATCCAAAAGAGGGATATTTATACTAACCTGCTTGAACAACTGTACAATCTTCTTCATCTGCGGAGTTGGTTTATTGGATCTCAACCGATTTGGAAAAGGAACATTTTGAAAAGTTGTTGAGTCCAATTTTTGTGGATCAGATTGTTGAGTTGGAACGGAACCCTATGTAGATGTGTTCGTGTTGTGAGGAGAGGGTCCGTTCGAGCTAGAAGAAGTAGAGCCATGTGAAGGATGGAGAATAGGCTCTAACGAAGAAGAGGAGGAAGATGAAGAAGATGAAGAACCACCGGCCGAGGTGTCATGGTGAATACCCACATTGTTTTGCAGCACTTTTCCGGATCTCAACGTAGTCACAGCATTCACGTTATGATTCTGCTGTTCATGTGCAACATGTGCGTGACCGGGATTTGGGAGTGGTTGAGACGGAAGCTTTCCTTTCACTCGCTCTTTCAATGCCGCGTTGAGTTGTGCAATTTGTGCCTCAATAGCTTTGATGCTTTGATCGTGTGAGGCACTGTTTTGCACCAAAGATTGAACAGAAGTCTCTATCCTAGCAGTGGACTGTGCAGATTGCTTTAGGAATGCTTCTAGACTTCTTTCGAGCGAGCTAACAGCATTTTGAGGGGGAACAAAATTGTTGGGCACAAAATTGTTCATCTGATTAGGGTAAGGTTGCTGTTGGAGAGGCTGCTGAAATTGAGTTTGTGGAGGTGCTTGTTGTTGTGGAGGAGGAGCCCTTTGAAAATTGTTGTTTCCTTGGGATTGTTGATTGTGGTTCCAAGCGAAATTAGGGTGGCTCTTCCAACCCGGATTGTATGTTGAAGAGTATGGATCATTTCTTTGTCGTTGCTGAAAGGCAGCATTGACTTGATCTTGTCCTTGAGTGGAAGCAGTGTAAGGACACTCTTCAGTGAGATGTGATGGATCCGAACAACAAGCACAAACAGTTCGTGGGGGCACAACAGGGGCAGGAGAAGTTGCTGAGATTTTGGTCTCAAGCGCTTCTAGGTTTTTCGTAAGAACGGCCATCTCGGCCTTCATAGCAATTGACATCTCTACTTGATGTATGCCTGCCCTAGGTTGACCAATAGAAGAAGATGATGTGGTCTTGGTGCTCTCCCATTGAATTGTTTGCTCACTAAGATCCTCAAGAAACTGCCACGCTTCCTCACTAGACTTGGACAGAAAGTGACCTTGACTAATGGTTTCTAGCAACTGCTTCGTTGCCGGGTTCAATCCCTCGTATAATGTTTGGCAAAGTTGCCATCTTTCGATTCCATGGTGAGGGCATTGAACGAGAAGGTCTTTGAATCTTTCAAAACATTTCCAAAATGGTTCGGCAGGAAGCTGTGAAAATTGTATAATCTCATTACGGATTTTAGCAGTTTTGTGATGATGATAGAACTTTTTAAGAAAAGCTTTCACAAACTCGTCCCAATTTCTAATTGAGTGTGATGCGGTGCTGTATAGCCACTTCTCGGCTAGGTCACATAAGGTGAAAGGAATGACCCTTAGCCTTATAACGTCATCACTTAATTGGGTAGTTTTCATCATGGCGCAAACGTTTTGGAATTTGTTGATAAAGATATATGCATCTTCGGATTCCAAACCATGAAACTTAGGCAGCATGTTGATGAAGTGGGGTTTGATCTCAAAATTGTCCCCATTAGCCGGTGGGAGGGAAAGACAAGTAGGAAGGGCGGTGCGGACGGGGTAGAAAAGATCCTGGAGCGCGACTCGTGCGGGCGCTTCGACAGGCGGAAGATTCGGGTTATTCGCACCTAACGGAGGTGGAATCCTTCCCGTCGGTAAGGTATTGTTAGGATCGTATCCCGACATACCTTCGCAAGAATGTGATGGTGAAAGTGAAGAAGTGGACAAGATTTCGACTTCGGAGTCGAAAGGTTCGTCGGTCGGTACCAACGAAACACGGACTAAACGGGCGCTAGGGTCCCTAGTCCAACCGGACATACACTAAAAGGGTTAGTGTAGTCGAAAGATGAAAGACAGAATGTGAAGGTAAGAAAACGTCAATGAGAAGAAGTGGTGTAAGTGAGTGCAAAGATTCTTTAGCGACAAGTTGTAAGTTTTGAAAAGATTTTCCTTTTTCTTTTTAAGTGAGCTTTTGCAAAAAGATTTTGAAAAGAGACTAGTGACACAAATGCAATTAACCACACATGCACAATCAGGCCTAAGTCTAGGGTCACCTAGGTCAGCTAGACAGCTCCTAACTGTTCCAAAGGGCTAGAGATAGGACCTCAAACCGCCTCTTCACGGACAAGTACGGCCAGGTAAGTGGGAAGGAACCACCACTACAGTGGGCCTAATTAAAAACCACTAGCCTAGACACCGCAATGTCGGTTAGGATAAACGGCCGATGCCTATACTAGTCCTTTGTCCTATTGAGCTCGAGGTCCTTAGGGCTGAGTCTAATATTTTTTTAAATTAAAAGTGGTCAATGCAAATGCTTTAAGTGATTTCTGGGGTCCTGGGAAGGGTGATGAAATTCCCACCCAATCTGAATTGGTCAATAGCCCCTTAAAGTCAGATTAAAGTATGCAAAGCAGTAAATCACTTGCAATCAATTTGCTTTTTAGCGCGGCGCAAAGAATCCTGCAGAAAATCAATTATTGGAAGGGGGAAGAAGATTTTTAGCGCAAAGAATCCTGCAGAAGATTTGACAGAAGATATATGGAGATTTGCAGAGGAAGGAGAAAGAAATCAAACCATGCAATTTTTTTCCAGAGAACTCCACAGAGAGACGCGGAAGCGCGGTCTTGACCAGGTAAGTGCCGCGGAAACGCGGCTCCTTGGGAGCTTTGGGTCTCCAAATTTCTTCAGCTGCTCGGTACTTTCAATCTCCTGCTATTTTGATGTATCTTTTTCTGTGTCCCCTTCTGTGTTGTTTCAGATCCGTCGAACCTGCAAAGATTCACAAAGAGAGCCCTTCAAACAATAAAAGATGATAAATTTTTTTTTTGTATTTTTGGAATTTTTTCAGATTTTTCAGATTTTTATATTTTAGATTAACCCGAAATTACAAAAAGAAAATTTACGCCATCCCCGGCAACGGCGCCATTTGATTAAGATAGGTTTTGTCGATCAAAAATATTTACCGCAATCAAGAACGGCGTCGCATGAAGCTAGCCGGTGAATACGGGTCGGTCCACAGGGATGTGTAAATCTCCTTTAAGTTCTTACGAGTTAATTCCAAATGGTGTTTGGATTTATAATTAAACCTAAAAATTGAAGTTGTATGAGACTAGGATTAGAAACTTGCTAGGATTAGGTCTAGGGAAAATTTGGTAAACAAAGATCTACATCTCTTTCCATTGCTATTAATTAAAGATATCATATTAGTGTTATGGTAAATCTTAACAAAGGGGATTAGGATGATTGGAAAGATTGATTCTTCCTCTAGATCCTTGTCCTTCCTTTCTTAATCTTTACCCTAACCTCCATGGAAAATCTTAAAATCCGGTCCTTTAGACTACGGAACCACCGCTACCTTGAGGGTAAAAGTGCCGTAGGGAGCGGAATAAAAAGGTATGCATGGAGTTCTAATGTTCATAAAAGTTTAGCAACGAAAAGAGATGAGAGATCTTCATCTCTCAAATCCTTCCCTATTCCTAACCCTAACAAGCGAGAAAACTACTCGCTCATTGAAGGGATGAAGAAAGACATGATTTTATTAAAGAGAAGAAACATCTATTGCAAGTTAATAAAATTCTTAAACTAAACTAAGGCAAGAAAATAATTTACCTACAAAAAATGATGCTCTCCAAAAGAATGCTGAAATTTATTAATGAAGGGAGGCATAAGAAATTACAATGAGCAGAGTTCCTATTTATAGAGAATAGGAAACCCTAGGTTACAATTGATTTGCATGTCTACATTTACCAAAATATCCTTAGGAAGACCTAGTTAAAGTAAACTTCAAGCTTTGGTAAAATTTTATGTCTCATTAAAAGAAAGTATTAGGCCTTGGATCTTTGGGCTTCCTTATTATTTGGTTCTTTATTAAAATAGCTTCTATGTTTCATCCAGATCTCCAGTGAATAATTGCGGTGGACTTTTAACCGTTCACTTTGTAATCTTGGACCTTGCGTTGCCTTGTTGATTGTGGACTGTTCTTCGTCTAGGCTTGACTAAGATCCTCCTAATTGTTGGTCAAAAGTCCACATTTTCATCGTCTTTACATCGTTTTCACTGTTTCCTGTTCAAGAACCTGTAACCTGAAATATGTAGCAGACATGCATCAAAAGCACCTGTTTATTTATAAAACGAATAAGAATGGGGAATATAAAATGCAATATTATGATATGAACAAATACCCCCAAACTTATCTTTTGCTCGTCCTCGAGCAAACTTATTTTTATTCACTAAAATCCTAACCACACTTTCGCAGGGAAACGCGATTGCACTGAGCTCGTGCAACAAGCCGTTAAACCTCTAGGTGTCCCTAGTAGGAGGAGTGTTGTCTCCTGAGGGTTTTCAGCGGATACTACCCACAAAATCCTATCAATTCCGTCCATTAACTTTAATTCTCCAATTAGGTCTTCTAACAATGAATTCTATCATCTTCTGACTTGTAAACTATCCACCCATATTCTTCACACTTCCTCATTATTTAACTTAAGATTATATATGTTCTATAGAATTACCTAGCTTTCGGCATCTCTTAAGTCTTCCTTCTAGGGTTCCATCTCTACTTAGGAATTTCTATCAACTCTATTAAAGATACAAGTTTTATTCTTCACTCCTTTCTCTCATCTAAACTCTAATCACATATCCCCACGTGTGTGTAAATATCACCCCTACACTTGGAAATTCAAATCAAGCAATCGTACTCTCGTCCATTGTCAAAAGCACTTATTAATTGGTGATCTTTCGCTTTCACATCCTTCATGCGACTGTTAATACTTCTTGAGGTACCAACAACCGATTACAAGATGCGTTAGCACTTTAAGGCGTACTTCCTAGCTTGCAATACCCAAGGATTTTAGCAGTGACTCCCAAACCAGTTGGTCTAAGGCACTAGGTGATGAAGCACCCTCGCTAAATATTTTTCTATTTTTACAGCCTTAAGTAATCACAAAAACCAGTGTCCATTTTTTTCTTTATTCACTTTTTTTTTTGTGCTAAGGACTTTAGACAAGAGTATTTCAAGGTCTCTTCTACTAATCCAAGTTTCAAGGTGCGTGTTTGTGCGTTTTGTAGGGTATATGTTTTCAGAATCTAGACTTAAGCTAGGAACTATTTTTCAAACTTATTCTCTAATAAAAGTTTTAATACTTTTCCTTCGTTTCGATTTAGCCCAAGAACTGAACCCAAAATTTGCCTATTTCTAAATAATCTACAAAGACAAATACTTTCTACCGTTAAACTCTAAGAAAGGTTATTTTTAGGGTTTTTAATTTGCTAAGTCTAAGATTTAGTTTTTCCTAGCCAGTTACCCTATTTATCAAACTCAAGTCAATTAACCAGAATTGAATACATTAATTTTTATAATTTTTGAATTTTTTCAATTTTTATGGGTTTTCTGTTTTCTAATTTTTTTTATTTTTCAAATTTTCAAATTTTTATGATTTTTTATATAAAGATGCAATGCAGAAATATACATATGAATGCAAAAGGAAAACTTACCGAACATACCCCCAAACTTACAATGGACAGTGTCCTCACTGTCATGCTGCACCAAGTGGGTTGATAATATCGGCGAGTTCCTGCTTATTATTATATTTACATATTATATACACACCCCCAAACTTATTTGAAATAATGTTTTGGAAGAAAAGAAATCTGGGGGTGAAAGTGGAGGACTATTACTCAGTGTAGATCGGCTCCTGCAAGAACAGGAGCTCCTCCGAAGGGTCCGCTGTGAAGAACGGTTTCAAACGATGCCCATTTACTTTGAAAAAAGTACCGTCTTCTGGATTCTCAAGATCAACCGCACCGTGCGGATAAACGGTGCGGACTACAAAGGGTCCCCTCCACCTAGAACGGAGCTTGCCGGGATGAAAATGTAACCGAGTATCATATAATAAAACCTGTTGACCTGGTTTAAATGTCTTGCGCAAAAGGTTTTTATCATGAAATACCTTAACTCGGTTTTTAGCAATCACGGCATTATCATATGCCTCATCCCGCAGCTCTTCTAGTTCATTTAACTGCAGCTTTCGGTTGCTGCCCGCATCTCCTAAGGATAGATTCAGCTCTTTAATGGCCCAAAATGCCTTATGCTCAATTTCTACTGGAAGGTGACAGGCTTTCCCATAAACAAGCCGGTATGGAGACATGCCAAGATCGGTCTTGTATGCAGTACGGAAGGCCCATAGTGCATCGATCAATTTTAGTGACCAATCTTTACGGTTTTTAGAAACCGTTTTCTCCAAGATTTGCTTAATTTGTTGATTCGAGACCTCGGCTTGCCCACATGTTTAGGGATGGTATGGCGTTGACAGCTTATGGGTGATAGAGTATTTGCGCATTAAGGACTCAAAAGTCCTATTGCAAAAGTGAGAACCATTATCACTTATTATCGCACGAGGGTGCCCAAATCGAGAAAAGATGTGATCTTTAAGAAATCGAACGACAACCTTGTTATCATTCGTTCGACTAGGCATCGCCTCGACCCATTTTGAAACATAGTCAACAGCCAAAAGAATATACACATTTCCAAAAGAGTTGGGAAATGGTCCCATGAAGTCTATACCCCAAACATCAAAAATGTCTACAACCAAAATAGGTTGGAGAGGCATTTCGTTTCTCCGCGATATCCGGCCCAAGTGTTGGCACCGGGAGCAAGTTTTGCAGTATTCGAAAGCATCTTTGAAGAGTCGTGGCCAATAGAAACCACATTGCAAAACTTTCTCGGCTGTCTTCTTTGGGCCAAAGTGCCCGCCACATGCTTGATCGTGGCAAAAAGACAGCACACTCTTGACCTCATTTTCTGGCACACACCGACGAATGATTTGGTCGGGACAATATTTAAAAAGATAAGGTTCATCCCAGTAAAAATGCTTTACTTGGGACAAAAATCGAAGTTTATCTTGTTTCGACCAATCTTTAGGTATCAAGCCGGTGGCTAAGTAGTTTACAATATCGGCGAACCATGGTTCGCAAGAGACAGTCAAGAGTTGCTCATCGGGGAAAGCATCAGTGATAGGTAGTTCAAGTGTAGGCGACGAAGGAAGTCGTGAAAGATGATCGGCCACTACGTTTTCACATCCCTTTTTGTCCCGTATGATAAGGTCAAATTCTTGTAGCAAGAGGATCCAACGTATGAGCCTAGACTTAGCATCCTTCTTCGCAAAAAGGTGGCGAAGAGCTGAGTGATCCGTGTACACTATAACTGGAGAGCCGATTAAATAAGGCCGAAATTTTTCAAGTGCAAACACAACCGCTAAAAACTCTTTTTCTGTTGTTGTGTAGTTTAATTGGGCCTCATTTAATGTTCGGCTAGCGTAGTAAATTACATGCGGCAACTTGTTAATGTGCTGTCCGAGAACAGCACCAATTGCAAAATCCGATGCGTCGCACATAATTTCAAAGGGATACGTCCAGTCTGGAGATGAAAGGATGAGCGCAGAAATGAGTGAGTGTTTCAAAGACTCGAACGCTTTCTTGCAAGTTGAGTCGAAAACAAAAGTAGTGTCCTTGGCCAACAAGAGAGTCAAGGGTCTAGCAATCTTGCTAAAGTCCTTGATGAACCGTCTATAGAAACCGGCATGGCCAAGGAAACCTCGGATATCTTTGACGCATTTAGGAGGAGGAAGATTAGAAATGACTTCGATTTTAGCTCTATCAACCTCTATGCCGTTTTGCGAGATGACATGTCCTAAGACAATGCCTTCTCGTACCATAAAGTGGCACTTCTCCCAATTCAAAGTCAGGTTCTTTTCCCTACAGCGGGTGAGAACTGCGTCAAGATGTCGTAAACACTCATCGAAGGAGTCACCAAAAATGGAGAAATCATCCATAAAGATTTCCAAAAACTTCTCCACCATGTCCGAAAAGATCCCCATCATACACCGCTGAAATGTAGCGGGTGCATTGCATAACCCAAAGGGCATGCGACGATAAGCAAAAGTGCCAAAGGGACAAGTAAATGTAGTCTTGTCTTGATCCTCTTTGGCTATGGGGACTTGATTATAACCGGAATAGCCATCTAAAAAGCAGTAGAATTCATGCCCCGCCAATCGTTCTAGCATTTGGTTAATGAATGGTAAAGGAAAGTGGTCCTTCCTTGTCGCGGCATTGAGTTTCCGGTAGTCGATGCAAACTCGCCACCCAGTTTGGGTGCGAGTGGGAATTAACTCATTTGCCTCATTGGTGATGACCGTGATGTCCGATTTCTTTGGCACGACATGAATGGGGCTAACCCATTGGCTATCCGAGATAGGGTAAATGATACCGCTATCAAGACACTTAACAATCTCCTTCTTGAACGCCTCTTTCATGATGGGGTTGAGGCGTCTTTGTGGATCCCGTGCCGGCTTGGCATCATCCATCAAGTGTATATGATGTTCGACTATGAGGGGACTAATCCCCTTGATGTCCGCCATAGACCAGCCGAAAGCTTGCCGATTATTGTGTAAGACCATTAAAAGAGCCTTCTCTTGCTCAAGAGCTAGAGAGGCCGAGATGATAACGGGTAAGGTCTCATTTTCACCTAGATAAGCATATTTTAGGTGCGACGGCAAAAGCTTTAGTTCGAGTTTAGGTGGTGAAACAATAGATGGTAACAATGGAGTAACTGTTTCAAACTCGAAGGATTCCATCAAAGGTTCAAATTGAGTGTACGCTACCGAGTCGGATGGTTCAACTAACTCATCCGCAAAAGCAAAAGACTCAAACTCGGGTGGAGAGTCTTCAAGATCATCAACAAAGGTGAAACACTCATAATCTTTGTCCGTCGTGAAAGCTGTGTCGGATTCTAGGAGGAACGCACTAGTGGCGTCAATATTACTGTGATCAAATATGAAATTTTCGAACTCACAGTCCTCCTCCGCGATCTCATCGATCGAGCACACATCAAGTACGCTAGAATTAGGCTCGCAAGGCTGAATTCCTAACTTGAAAATGTTGAGCTCAACTGTCATCTTGCCAAAAGATAAATTCATTGAACCGTTACGACAGTTGATTACCGCGTTAGAAGTCGCGAGGAATGGTCGACCAAGTATCACCGGAATTTGATTACGGGGGTTAGCGACAGGCTGTGTATCCATAACAATAAAGTCCACGGGGAAAATGAAATCCCCTACTCTAATTAACACATCCTCTAACTCTCCCCTAGGGTGGGTGATTGATCGGTCGGCCATTTGGAGAGTACAATGAGTAGGCTTGAGCTCTCCAACTCCTAATTGTTCGTACACCGAATAGGGTAGCAAATTGACACTAGCACCAAGATCTAATAGTGCTCTATTGATGGTCTTGTTCCCAATTGTGATCGAAATTGTAGGACAACCGGGGTCCTTGTGCTTTGGGGGTAAAGAATTGACAAGAGCATCACTAACAGCACTAGCCACGAAAACTTTCTTTGGTACTTGTGACTTCCTCTTTTTGGTGCATAAGTCATTTAAGATTTTTGCATATGAAGGAACTTGTTGGATTGCATCCAAAAGAGGGATATTTATACTAACCTGCTTGAACAACTGTACAATCTTCTTCATCTGCGGAGTTGGTTTATTGGATCTCAACCGATTTGGAAAAGGAACATTTTGAAAAGTTGTTGAGTCCAATTTTTGTGGATCAGATTGTTGAGTTGGAACGGAACCCTATGTAGATGTGTTCGTGTTGTGAGGAGAGGGTCCGTTCGAGCTAGAAGAAGTAGAGCCATGTGAAGGATGGAGAATAGGCTCTAACGAAGAAGAGGAGGAAGATGAAGAAGATGAAGAACCACCGGCCGAGGTGTCATGGTGAATACCCACATTGTTTTGCAGCACTTTTCCGGATCTCAACGTAGTCACAGCATTCACGTTATGATTCTGCTGTTCATGTGCAACATGTGCGTGACCGGGATTTGGGAGTGGTTGAGACGGAAGCTTTCCTTTCACTCGCTCTTTCAATGCCGCGTTGAGTTGTGCAATTTGTGCCTCAATAGCTTTGATGCTTTGATCGTGTGAGGCACTGTTTTGCACCAAAGATTGAACAGAAGTCTCTATCCTAGCAGTGGACTGTGCAGATTGCTTTAGGAATGCTTCTAGACTTCTTTCGAGCGAGCTAACAGCATTTTGAGGGGGAACAAAATTGTTGGGCACAAAATTGTTCATCTGATTAGGGTAAGGTTGCTGTTGGAGAGGCTGCTGAAATTGAGTTTGTGGAGGTGCTTGTTGTTGTGGAGGAGGAGCCCTTTGAAAATTGTTGTTTCCTTGGGATTGTTGATTGTGGTTCCAAGCGAAATTAGGGTGGCTCTTCCAACCCGGATTGTATGTTGAAGAGTATGGATCATTTCTTTGTCGTTGCTGAAAGGCAGCATTGACTTGATCTTGTCCTTGAGTGGAAGCAGTGTAAGGACACTCTTCAGTGAGATGTGATGGATCCGAACAACAAGCACAAACAGTTCGTGGGGGCACAACAGGGGCAGGAGAAGGTGCTGAGATTTTGGTCTCAAGCGCTTCTAGCTTTTTCGTAAGAACGGCCATCTCGGCCTTCATAGCAATTGACATCTCTACTTGATGTATGCCTGCCCTAGGTTGACCAATAGAAGAAGATGATGTGGTCTTGGTGCTCTCCCATTGAATTGTTTGCTCACTAAGATCCTCAAGAAACTGCCACGCTTCCTCACTAGACTTGGACAGAAAGTGACCTTGACTAATGGTTTCTAGCAACTGCTTCGTTGCCGGGTTCAATCCCTCGTATAATGTTTGGCAAAGTTGCCATCTTTCGATTCCATGGTGAGGGCATTGAACGAGAAGGTCTTTGAATCTTTCAAAACATTTCCAAAATGGTTCGGCAGGAAGCTGTGAAAATTGTATAATCTCATTACGGATTTTAGCAGTTTTGTGATGATGATAGAACTTTTTAAGAAAAGCTTTCACAAACTCGTCCCAATTTCTAATTGAGTGTGATGCGGTGCTGTATAGCCACTTCTCGGCTAGGTCACATAAGGTGAAAGGAATGACCCTTAGCCTTATAACGTCATCACTTAATTGGGTAGTTTTCATCATGGCGCAAACGTTTTGGAATTTATTGATAAAGATATATGCATCTTCGGATTCCAAACCATGAAACTTAGGCAGCATGTTGATGAAGTGGGGTTTGATCTCAAAATTGTCCCCATTAGCCGGTGGGAGGGAAAGACAAGTAGGAAGGGCGGTGCGGACGGGGTAGAAAAGATCCTGGAGCGCGACTCGTGCGGGCGCTTCGACAGGCGGAAGATTCGGGTTATTCGCACCTAACGGAGGTGGAATCCTTCCCGTCGGTAAGGTATTGTTAGGATCGTATCCCGACATACCTTCGCAAGAATGTGATGGTGAAAGTGAAGAAGTGGACAAGATTTCGACTTCGGAGTCGAAAGGTTCGTCGGTCGGTACCAACGAAACACGGACTAAACGGGCGCTAGGGTCCCTAGTCCAACCGGACATACACTAAAAGGGTTAGTGTAGTCGAAAGATGAAAGACAGAATGTGAAGGTAAGAAAACGTCAATGAGAAGAAGTGGTGTAAGTGAGTGCAAAGATTCTTTAGCGACAAGTTGTAAGTTTTGAAAAGATTTTCCTTTTTCTTTTTAAGTGAGCTTTTGCAAAAAGATTTTGAAAAGAGACTAGTGACACAAATGCAATTAACCACACATGCACAATCAGGCCTAAGTCTAGGGTCACCTAGGTCAGCTAGACAGCTCCTAACTGTTCCAAAGGGCTAGAGATAGGATCTCAAACCGCCTCTTCACGGACAAGTACGGCCAGGTAAGTGGGAAGGAACCACCACTACAGTGGGCCTAATTAAAAACCACTAGCCTAGACACCGCAATGTCGGTTAGGATAAACGGCCGATGCCTATACTAGTCCTTTGTCCTATTGAGCTCGAGGTCCTTAGGGCTGAGTCTAATATTTTTTTAAATTAAAAGTGGTCAATGCAAATGCTTTAAGTGATTTCTGGGGTCCTGGGAAGGGTGATGAAATTCACACCCAATCTGAATTGGTCAATAGCCCCTTAAAGTCAGATTAAAGTATGCAAAGCAGTAAATCACTTGCAATCAATTTGCTTTTTAGCGCGGCGCAAAGAATCCTGCAGAAAATCAATTATTGGAAGGGGGAAGAAGATTTTTAGCGCAAAGAATCCTGCAGAAGATTTGACAGAAGATATATGGGGATTTGCAGAGGAAGGAGAAAGAAATCAAACCATGCAATTTTTTTCCAGAGAACTCCACAGAGAGACGCGGAAGCGCGGTCTTGACCAGGTAAGTGCCGCGGAAACGCGGCTCCTTGGGAGCTTTGGGTCTCCAAATTTCTTCAGCTGCTCGGTACTTTCAATCTCCTGCTATTTTGATGTATCTTTTTCTGTGTCCCCTTCTGTGTTGTTTCAGATCCGTCGAACCTGCAAAGATTCACAAAGAGAGCCCTTCAAACAATAAAAGATGATAAATTTTTTTTTTGTATTTTTGGAATTTTTTCAGATTTTTCAGATTTTTATATTTTAGATTAACCCGAAATTACAAAAAGAAAATTTACGCCATCCCCGGCAACGGCGCCATTTGATTAAGATAGGTTTTGTCGATCAAAAATATTTACCGCAATCAAGAACGGCGTCGCATGAAGCTAGCCGGTGAATACGGGTCGGTCCACAGGGATGTGTAAATCTCCTTTAAGTTCTTACGAGTTAATTCCAAATGGTGTTTGGATTTATAATTAAACCTAAAAATTGAAGTTGTATGAGACTAGGATTAGAAACTTGCTAGGATTAGGTCTAGGGAAAATTTGGTAAACAAAGATCTACATCTCTTTCCATTGCTATTAATTAAAGATATCATATTAGTGTTATGGTAAATCTTAACAAAGGGGATTAGGATGATTGGAAAGATTGATTCTTCCTCTAGATCCTTGTCCTTCCTTTCTTAATCTTTACCCTAACCTCCATGGAAAACCTTAAAATCCGGTCCTTTAGACTACGGAACCACCGCTACCTTGAGGGTAAAAGTGCCGTAGGGAGCGGAATAAAAAGGTATGCATGGAGTTCTAATGTTCATAAAAGTTTAGCAACGAAAAGAGATGAGAGATCTTCATCTCTCAAATCCTTCCCTATTCCTAACCCTAACAAGCGAGAAAACTACTCGCTCATTGAAGGGATGAAGAAAGACATGATTTTATTAAAGAGAAGAAACATCTATTGCAAGTTAATAAAATTCTTAAACTAAACTAAGGCAAGAAAATAATTTACCTACAAAAAATGATGCTCTCCAAAAGAATGCTGAAATTTATTAATGAAGGGAGGCATAAGAAATTACAATGAGCAGAGTTCCTATTTATAGAGAATAGGAAACCCTAGGTTACAATTGATTTGCATGTCTACATTTACCAAAATATCCTTAGGAAGACCTAGTCAAAGTAGACTTCAAGCTTTGGTAAAATTTTATGTCTCATTAAAAGAAAGTATTAGGCCTTTGATCTTTGGGCTTCCTTATTATTTGGTTCTTTATTAAAATAGCTTCTATGTTTCTTCCAGATCTCCAGTGAATAATTGCGGTGGACTTTTAACCGTTCGCTTTGTAATCTTGGACCTTGCGTTGCCTTGTTGATTGTGGACTGTTCTTCGTCTAGGCTTGACTAAGATCCTCCTAATTGTTGGTCAAAAGTCCATATTTTCATCGTCTTTACATCGTTTTCACTGTTTCCTGTTCAAGAACCTGTAACCTGAAATATGTAGCAGACATGCGTCAAAAGCACCTGTCTATTTATAAAACGAATAAGAATAGGGAATATAAAATGCAATATTATGATATGAACACCGACCTTTCGACTTCTTGTGTTGGCGAGAGAAATTATGATCAATCACAGATTCTCGGACTCGTCGCCATGTCTTGTAGATCCTGGAGGACAGCGATTGAAGAAACTGCTCCGGCTTTTCTGCTTTCACGGCAGTCTCTACCGGTGGAGGAGATCTTTTGAGCACCGCAGTTGGTGAGTTTCTACATACCCTGTTCAGCAGCT
This sequence comes from Agapanthus africanus, assembly GCA_030015575.1. NCBI lineage: Eukaryota > Viridiplantae > Streptophyta > Magnoliopsida > Asparagales > Amaryllidaceae > Agapanthus > Agapanthus africanus. The sequence goes on from CM057343.1 coordinate 642,774,757, forward strand.
CAAAGCTGTTCCCAGTTGGAACAGCAGCATTAACTTCCACCGTTGGAGCTGGTGGAGTTATCCCAGAGGGGGAGTTGCCCCCAGTCTTCCTTATCCGGCGCCAGTGGCGTCGTCGGACGAGACGAGTTGTCGGTATTAGTTCAGAGACAGAAACGGCCTTGTCTTGCCCCCTGTTCAGGTGTGGGGTTGTTGCCGGCGTCAGCCTATTGAAGACTGATGTCTTTTGAGCAGCAGGAGCAGGAGTAGGAGTTGGGACGGTCAATCTTGTAAAGACCGATCTCTTAGGAGGAGAAGCCGCCTTGACGACTTCAGGAGCAGGTTTGGCTACTCTTTTTGGAATAACCTTTTCTGGGACTGCAAGCTTCATTGTGGGCCCGCAGGAGTTTTGGCCCAGTCTGGAGAAGACCGAGGCACTGGTGTTGGGCAACCCGTTGAGAGGGGCCGCAGTAACTGTAAGTCGATCGAAGACCGACTTCTTAGGAGCTTCTGGTACGGGCACGGGGGTGCTGAAGCTTGTTGGCGGAAGCATGGTTCCGAAAAACAGCCCTGTGGTGGCTTGAGTAATCTGCTCCACGGGCATCGTGAACAAAGAGGCCGCTTGGGGCCCGTAGGTTATGCCCCCAGTTGAGGCAGGATGCGAGTTGCAGCTGCAGTTGGAGCACTTCGAACAGGTGAATGCCATTGCTGTTTTACTTTCTGCGCCAAGCAAGAGACCAAATCTTAGTAACTTGAAACCTAAGAGCAACCAATAATAAACCGCGATTCGTTCGCGAATACGACACACGAAGTGTGGAGTGGAAAGAGGAAAAGGTCCCACCGGGCGTGCCAGAATCTGTTCCCCTCCGAACGGCGACCGAGACGTGAGGACGTCTTGCTTGAGATTCGGGGCAGATGCTATATGGTTTTATCCGTCTACCTCTCCGAAGATGCCAAGTTGATTTATGGCACTGTGTATCGGAGGTTTAGACGGATGCGACCGATGTAGCAGACTTCGTCAGATTCCCCCTCGTTTGAGGGGTTTTTGATTATGGGGACGCTCTTCCTTGCAGGCGCAAGCCCTTGCAGTTAATTACGCTACCGCATCGCGGTAGCCACTTTGTCCTTCTCCAGAATTTCACTTCGTGTCGTGTGTGTTTGTTTTGTTTGTGGATGCCCGTGGATTGTATACGGAGACTAAGTTATGCCGTCGCCCACAGGACGTGGATTAGTCCAAATCCGTATTTACTTAGATTTGGGTTTGGTGTTTTAGTTTAAGGATACGTTAGCCATATTGAGACTAAGATCAACTTAAACGTTCGTTAAGGATACGTTGGTCTGATTTGAGACTAAGATCAACTTAACGGGATCGTTTGGATCCGACAAAAGAGCATTTGGGGGCTCTATTGTTCCAGTTTAGGGACATAGTGGTCCATTGTATGCATGGCCATCGGGACCCGTTACCTCTCTGACATCGTTGAAGGATTACAACGATAGGTGTCAGAGGAGTTCGGAGATGTACCCTTGAACCAAAGTTGATTGGGGGTCTTATAGTCCAATTTAGGACTAAAGTCTGTTTGAATGTTTGAGGATACGTTAGCCATATTTGAGGCTAAGATCAACTTAAACGGGATCGTTTAGATCCGAAAAAAGAGCATTTGGGAGCTCTATTGTTCCAGTTTAGGGACGCAGTGGTCCATAGGTAGTTTAAGGACATTGCGGTCCATTTCCAGTTTAGGGACATGGGGGTCCATTGCCAGTTTAGGGACATGGGGGTCCATATTCCAGTTTAGGGGCATGGGGGTCCATTGGTAGTTTAAGGACGCTTAAGTCCGTGGGTTTGAGGACCCCCACAGTCCGTGTTTTAGTTTAAGGACACATAAGTCCGCGGGTTTAAGGATCCCACAATCCGTGTTTTGGTTTAAGGACGCTTAAGTCCATGAGTTTAAGGACCCCACAGTCCGTGTTGATGTGTGGTTATCGGGACCCGTCACCTCTTTGACGTCGTTGAAGGATTACAACGATAGGAATCAGAGAAGTTCGGAGATGTACCCTCAAACCGGATGTAAATTGATTTAAGAGAGCAGCTGTGCTCAGCCAATTTAATTTGAGGTCCTACGGCCATGATTGGGCTAAGTCCAGTTTAGAAATGTTTAACATCTTATTTGTCTTTGGCCTATTAGGCCTGTGCTAGAGCTTTGCCCCTGTTTAATAATGCACTGCATTTCTTATTTTGTTTGGGCTCTGCCCTTTTATAAATGATGCACAGCATCTATTTTCATTTAGGCTCTGATGCATTACATCTGTTTGAAAATAATGCATAGCATTTACTAGGCCTGTTAGGACTTTTTAATTGGGCTCAGCCCTTCTTTTTAATGATGCAGTGCATCAATCATCTGACAGCGGCCATGTGGCCTGTCAGTCGCTTTGCGCCAATAAATGAGTGCAAGCGCTTGTGGAGGTGACACGTGTCACGCAAGCACAGTGCACTGTGCCAGTGTGCTGCGCTTGCGCTGCTGACACGTGGCGTGCTCTGGTGAGTTGCGCCAATTTCAGAGAGTAAGGCTCTTTCTTAAAAGCGCATAGCGCAAGTGATTCAGATGCTGACACGTGGCGCTCTCTGGTGGCTTGCGCCAACCCAGGAGCGCAACAGTGCAGTTTTTGCAAGTGCAAGACACTATTTCAATAATCTTGAGAATCTTTAAGATTCCAGAACCGATGGTTCATAAAAAAGTGCAAAGCACTATTTGATTTCTTGATCCAATTTAGATCAAAGAAAACAAGTTTTTTCTTGTTTTCAGAGAACCAGTGGTTCATAAAAGAGTGCAAAGCACTTATTATTATATGAAGATCATTGATCTTGTTCTTAGATCAATGATCTATTAGAAGAAATTTTTCTATTTTATGAAGGTTTTTACCTTTTTTCTTGAAATTTCATCAGAGTTCTCTCTGTTTTTAGGTTCTCAATCTCTCACAAATGTTGATGATGATGATTTGGGGTCTAGGGGCCTTTATATAGTGCCCATAAATTTATTAAAGAGATTTTTCTCTGAGTGATTTGGGGAATTTTCCCCACCGTTGGATCTTTGATCCAAGGGCTTCTGTTTTACAGAAGGCAATCTTCTTGTTTTAATAAGAACAGAAAAATCTTACTAGAATTTAATTCTGTTTGGCGCAAACGCCCTAGCGCGTGACACGTGTCAAGCAGCGCAGAGCGCGGCGCAACTGCGTTGACACGTGTCGCGCAGCGCACGGCGCAGCGCAACTGCGTTTGCGCTGACACGTGTCGCGCAGCGCAGCGCATGCGCAACTGCGCTGACACGTGTCGCGCAGCGCAGCGCTTGCGCAACTGAAACGTTGCTTCCTTTAATTTTGTTTTAAATAGAGCCTTGCTCTGATTGGGCACGCTGCCTTGGGCACTGCGCTGGCGTATTAGCTTTTGACACGTGGCGTGTTGCGCACAGCGCAAAGAATTTGAAGCGTTGCTTCGAATTTTGAATTTTGAAATTCAAACAGAGCTTTGCTCTGATTGGAGGAAACAAATGCCCCAATTTAAAATGTTCCCATTAAATTTTATCTGATAGAATTAAATTATATTTGGGAAATATTTTCCTGATCTTCCTCAAACTAGAAAGATTTTCTCTGTTAAACAGAGGACCTTTAGATCAAAGATCCAACGGTGATCATCTGGTAGAATAAAATTCTATATTAAAAAATATATATTTCTGATCTTGTTAAACTAAAAAGATATGATAGAATAAAATTCTAATCTTGTTAAAACTAACAAGATATTCATAATCTTGTTAAACAAACAAGAAATCTTCTCTGTTACACAGAGAGCCTTTAGATTAAAAATCCAACGGTGAATAAAATTCACCGATTGATATAAAAGATCATGGAATCAATCATGATCTCTCAATGAATGATTTTCTTAACAAATTGATTCTTGTTCTTCTCATATAAATAGGAGTAAGGAGAAGAGAGAGATACACACAGGGGGGAGGGGAAGAAAAATAGAGAATTTAATTCTCTAAAAAGAGGAGACCACTCCATAAGCTTCTAAAAAATATACAGAAGCCTCCTAAAAGCTCCCACAAAACAAAAGAGAATTTAATTCTCAAACCAAGAGTTTAACTCTTCTCAAAGAACTTAGTTCTTCTTCTGGTTGAGGTCTGCAGAAGCAGATCTCCACACAATTTGAGAATTTAATTCTCATCGGGGAGATCCTGTTATGCAGATTCAAAACTTAGAGGAAAGAACTAAGTTCGAAGAATTTAATTCTTCCAAAACTATATAGGAATTTAATTTCTCTAATAAAACCAGGGTTTAACCTTGCAAAAGAATTTAATTCTTATAAAACAAGAGACCTAAAATTCTCAAAACTCAGATTAAAATCTCTGTGCATGTAAAAGAAAAGACTGGGAATTCATTAGTGTTCGACGTTATAACAAAGACTCATGTGTTCCCACGTGAGCACCTCTGAGGATCAAAAAGGAGGGACTGAGATCGAGTCACGTGATCCCACGTGACCCCCTAATTGTTCTTAGCATTTATAAAAGAAAAAAGGGAATAAATCAAAGACAGTTCCCATTTTTGGGACGCCTCACGTGATCCCACGTGACCCCCTAATAGTGCCCAGCACTTATAAAAAAAAGGGGAATAAACCCAAAGAAGCAGTACCCAATTCTCAGGCGCCTCACATGCCACACGTGAGCGCTCTAAATTTCAATGTTTAACACTGCTTTAGAGCCTCACGTGGGAGCACATGAGCGCCGAGCAGATATTAGTGTTTAACACTATGATAAGCCAAACCTAGCCTAAACTAGACAAGTCTTTCGAGGCCAAAACTCTTTTGATCACCAATTAACCGAGCCTTCCTATGCTCAGATCTCCCCAAATCGATCTCAGTTCCAAAGATGACTAATGATCTCCTAACAGATGGTATCTAAAATGGTGTTTATTCCACCATGATCTTTCCCTTCAATCTGGAGTTCGGTTCAAGGGTACATCTCTCTATACCTCTGATACATGTCGTTGTAATTCTTCAACGTCTTCAGAGAGGAGGAGGGTCCCGACAACCAACATATTTTTGATGCACTCCCAAATCCATGAGCACATCCTTGTGGACCGCAACGTCCTTAAACTAAACCCTCATCCCAAAAATGGTGATCTACGGACCGTAACGTCTCTAAACTAAAACGATAGAGCCTAAATGCTCTTTTGTTGGATTAAAAAATGATCCTAAACCCCCGTTAAATAGATCTTAGTCCAGGATCGGACTAACGTATCCTTAACAAATATTTAATTTGATCTTAATCTCGAATGAGATTAATGATCCTTAAATCAACCCAAACCCAAATATAAGAATATACGGATTTGGACTAATCCACGCCCTATGTGCGACAACATAAATTAGTCTCCATATACAATCCACCGGCAACCAAAAATAAAACAAACACACACGACACGAAGTGAACTGCTGGAGCAGGAGAAAGTGGTTACCGCGATGCGGTAATGTAATTAACTGCATGGGCTTGCGCCTGTAGGGAAGAGCGTCCCCACAATCAAAACCCCCTCGCAAACGAGGCAGAATCTAACGAAGTATGCTTCAACGGCCGCATCCGTCCAGACCTCCGATACACGGTGCGATAAATCAACTTGGCATTTTCGGAGAGGTGGACGGATAAAACCAAATAGTATATGCCCCCAAATTCAGGCAAGATGTTTGTCTTCCCGGCTTTCGGCGGTGAGCAGATTCTGGCACGCCCGTTGGGACCTTTTCTTCTTTCCACTCCACAATTCGTGTGTCATGTTTTTCCGCGGTCAAATAATCGTGGTATATATGTTTGTGGTTGCCCTTGGGTGATGGGATACTAAAGCCAGCGTTTCGTTTCTATGAAGAATGGCGTTTGCTTCTACCCTAGCAACTCAGGCTCTGTCATATCCGGTGGAGGCAAGTATGAGCCACATGCAGCCTTAAATCTCTACAATCCGGCTCTTCAAGAAATCAACGGGCTTCTCTTTGGGTCGATACTCCCACCTCCCATCTTCGGTGCCTCAACGCCGATGGAGGAAGCCCAGAGGAAGTCTGTCTTCCACAGGCTGGTTCCCCAAGCTGCATCTTTGCCGATAGAATCAGTCCTCAAACAACTAGCACCTGCCAAGGACCAAGGTCGACGCAGGGGGCAGAATATTCAAGCTCTCAAAAGAAACAGGGGACAGGCTCGGCAAAATCCTGAGGCTAATCAAATCTCGGCCGTAAGAAACAGCCGACTTCGATATCGGCATCATACAAAATGAGCTGGGGGCAGTTCTCCGTATGGTCCTGTTTCAACCCCAGTGATGAATGTTGTTGTTCCAACTGAGAATAGCTTCAAACTATTTCGAAGGGTCAGACAAAATTCTCCTACCGCAATATTGAAGAAATCTCCGCAGCCCATGGAGATCCCACGAGAGCAAAAACCAGTTCGCTCCCTATAACAACTTTCCTCATCTATATATAAGGAGTGGAAGTAGGTGAAGAACTCAGTCGTCGTCTGCGGCTCTTCCTTTAGACGTCAGCCAAATTCTGACAAAACCCTTTGCAAATATAAGGGGATTCATCCCAAGATGGATCCTGATACACCGGTTCCTCCCAAAACCAAAGCGGCTTTTCGCAAAAAAAAGGCCTAATAAAACTCAAGTGCCCGAAGAAAACTCCAAAGGCCAAGACTCCAAACACCCCAAGCCTGGGGGCATAGTAGTTCACATAGTCTATGTAGTGAATTCCAAAGATGAAGTTCGAGCTTCTACTAGTCATCGACCTCAAACTCGGTCCCTAACAAAAGTTAAGCTGCAACATGAAAAGCTGCAGGAGATGCTCGCTCAGGCGGCAGCAAACGCTAATCCATCGCCTAAGGAAAATACTGAGTTCGCACCCGAAGAAAGAGTAGAGAAGGAGTTGGATATTGATTTCCTAAAGCGCGCTCTGAAAAAGAGAGATGAAGAAGTGGCAGAAATGTCCACTAAAATGAACCAGATGGCCCTTCTGATTTAGAATATGGCTGGAATGATGGTTCGATCGGAACCACTGGCAGATGAACCGCCGGTAGTCGGTCTTAAAGATAAGGATGGCATTTCAAATCCTCTGCAAAGCTCATCAACGGCTGAGGAGGAAATGATTCCTAAAAGAAAAGCTGGACACATATATCGCTCAGCAAGTCAAAACTCACTATACCAGTGAAGCATCAAATAGGCCAATCAAGACCAGTCGACCGTATCCGGCATGCTACGATCAAATACAGTCCCGCCAGAATACATACTTCTGACTCCACATATACAAAGGAACCAGGAATCCTCACTAGCACATCGCACGATTTAAATCCATGTACGGTAACACTGGAGAGAATGATACACTCCTCCTCCGACAGTTCGTTAGCGGTCTGGCGAGCATCGCCTTCGAATGGTATGCGGAACTCCCAAATGATTTCGTGAAGAGTTTCGACGAAATGGATATGCTCTTCTGTCAAGGATTCGCTAATGAGAACGAACATATTACCGTGACGGCGCTGGTCAACGAAAGGGTTAGACCGAATGAGACTTGGGTTCAATATGTTACCCGATGGCGAAATCTCTGGTCAAAATGCGAGCAACGTATCGACGAAGCTGCAGCCGTGGGAATGTTCATAGCCACCCTTGACCTAAATTCAAAAGGTGTTCCTATTTATGACCCTTTTCAAGCCGACAACCTTCCAAGAGCTCAGGAATAATATGACTTGATTGGATCAGCTGGGTTAAGACCCTTCATCATCCGATGAAGATGAATGAAAAGCGGAGGTAAGATAGAATTTTTCGCCAACGTTCAACAAAAAATGAGCGACTTTGAAGCAAGCTGTCGCCAAAATAGTGACGGTGTGAGTACTCGCTCCTCCTGAGATATACACAGGGGGCATATTTCTCACTGGCGGAAGAATCTCTATATGGGATGGTCCTTTCTTCTCAAATAACAGGTAGAATATCAAGGGACTTACAAGCGGGTCCTGCAATCAAGTGGAATATCCCACTTGAACCAAAAAACCATGGGAGGGATGTGAAACCCATGTCCCATTCCGAATCAGACGATGAGGAAAAAACCTCAAGCCAAATTCATTCTTCCAAGGAAGAGGAAGACTCGGCAGAAGGAACGACGTGATGAAGAAGACGCTCCATCAGTATCGGAAAGCGATATTGATAAGCAGGGAGCAGGTGCTGTTCGAAATGCCCAGTACTTCCTGCAAAACAACCCGATTGGCACGAGGATAGATGAAGAAGTCTAAGAAGCTAAAAATAGTCTAAGGCGTGAAGTGTCCATGCAAACAAAGGGCAAGCAGCACTGTCTTAGCAAACAAGAGTTGGAAGGGGTGAGTTATGCAACTTCGTGATCGAATGAGAATGTTGGACCGAAAAGTCCTTAAAATAGAAATTCGCCTCAAATATGGCGATAATAGACTGAAACATCTCTAAACTAGTGTGTCGCCTCAAACATGGCGCATCGCTCCAAATACGGCGATATCCTCTCTTGAGATCTATATTGTAATCGAAGTCCCAACGGCAAAGTTTGCAACTCAAGTCCTACCGGCTACACAGCTACTCCAGCAATGAAGCCACCCCCAAGTCCCATCGGCAAACAGATGGGTCACCTGCGGCGAAACTATTTTCGAGAATTTCATCGTTCGCAAAAAAAAACGGTATATCCACAAGCGAAATGTGCACGGATGAAAACCCAAAAGGGCGCCGTGAGTAAAAATAGCAGGATTGCCGACGTGTTTGTGAAAACCCCAAAGGGCGCAATCTCGTTTTAAAAAACACAAAAACAGTATGTCCATAAGTGAAATGGGCACGGATGAAGACCCGAAAGGGCTCCGTGAGTAAAAACAGCAGGGCTACCGGCGAGTTTGTGAAAACCCGAAAGGGCGCAGACTCGTAAAAAATTCATGTGCAATTGCAAGGTCCTCTCGACCTTGTGAGGAAAAAATACCTGCGTGGGATCCTTACGACTCACAAAAGGACCAACACACTTAGGAATCCTCATGACTCCTAAGGAGAAATTACACTTAAGAGATCTTCACGACTCATAAGGAGAACCCCCCTATGAGACCCTCACGGCTCATAGGATTCAAAAGCCTTAAGTTACAGAGATCTGGACCTGTTCTTAAGCCGTCATATCCTCTAAATTTCTCTACAGGCGGTCCATATTGACCCTTGATCCAGAGGCAAGAATAAATATTTCTTTGCCAAGTTCTACAAATGGCAAGAAATATCCCCATATGGTGAATAACACTTGTAGGTCCTCTCGACTTATAAGGAGAAAACACTCTTGGAAGATCCTTACGACTTACAAGAGAAGACACCACTTATGAATCCACATGATTCTTAAAGAGAAAATATGCCTACGAGATCTGCACGACTCGTTGGGAGAAAACCCTTTATGAGACCCTTCCGGCTCATAAAGTCAAAAGTCTTAGACGACAAGATCCTAACCCTGTCTACTCAGCCACCTTTGTCCAAATCGACAGGGGGAAATGATGAGTCGCTCCTGGCAATATTCCAGTTGTAGCGATACAGATGCCTAAATAGGTGTTAAACTCCAAAGTCAACATTTCTGGCCAATGCCGTCCCTACAACCATCTAATGAAGAAGGGGACCCCGTTCGTCTGGGATCGTAAATGCCAAAGTGTACTGGATGAAATCAAGTAGTATCTGTAGAACCTTCTAGTACCGACCACTCCGGTCAAGGAAAAGCCTCTCATCCTGTACACAACCGCCTTTGAAGGTTCTTTAGGCGCACTATGAGCACAGGAGAACGATCAGGGGAAGGAGAGAGCTCTATATTATTTGAGTCGAGTTCTCCTGGAGGCAGAAAACAAATTACTCCCCCATCGAAGCATTGCCTGGCATCGATCTTCGCGATAATGAAGTTTCGACATTAGGCCTTGACACATGAGGTCCATCTCATATCAAAGGTGGATCCTCTCAAATATTTGATGTCAAGAGCCATACTAATGGGAAGGCTTGCCAAATGGGCCCTCCTCTTGATGGAGTTCTCGATAATCTATCGACCCCTCAGGGCAATGAAGGGCCAGGCCATCGCTGACTTTCTTGCCGAACATCCAGTACCAGCCGACTCTTCTTTAAATTAGGAATTGCCAGATGAACACATGTTCGTTGCAATCAATAGGGACGTAGAAGGAAATACTACTTCGATGGAGCATCTTCCATGAAGAAGCGAAAGAACAATACCCCCATAATCAAAGCTGGGGTAGGTCTTATCTTTGTAACTCCGCAAGGAGGGACACTGCATTTCGCCCTTTCCTTAACAGAGCGAAGGACAAACAATGAGGCAGAATATGTAGCTTTGATAGCAGGTCTTGAGATTGCTGTTGACATGGGAATCGAAAACCTCCTCATATATGGAGACTCCCAGCTGGTCGTTAACCAAGTAAATGGCGATTATCAGACGTGCAAGCCAGAGTTGGTAAAATATGGTGAAAAAGTGCGGCAACTGCTGACTCAAATTCCCTCCTACATCCTGGAAAGCATACCGTGTGCGGAAAATAGCAAGGCCGATGCGCTAGCCAAACTCGCTACAGAACCGGCCAACGAAAACCTTGATGACGTAAGGATCATTGTGCAAAGCTGCCGGATTCTCGCGCCAGCAGAAATATTTCGGGAGTCGTCTGAAGAAAAGAAAGCGACTAAGCAAACAACTTGCCGAATAGAAGACGAAGAAAAGGTTACGGATTGGAGAGAAGTCTTCATAGAATACTTCAAATCCCATCGAACACCCGAAGATGCATCGTCAAGACATCAGCTCATGAAGCGAGCCCTGTCTTTCGCTTTCGTCAATGATACTCTTTATAAGAGATCATTCGACTCTCTTTGGCTGAGATGCCTGGGACCAGAAGAAGCGAGGAGGGTCATCAAAGAAACTCACGACGGACTCTGCGGTTTCTATCAAGCTGGGCCCAAGATGAAGCTAAAGATCAAGAGAATGGGCTACTATTGGCCCACACCGATTCAAGACTGTCTCGAATATGCTAAGCAGTGTCACTCGTGCCAAATTCACGGGGACTTCATCCACCAGCATCCAAATCCGCTACACCCGACGATAGCAAGTTGGCCATTCGAAATGTGGGGACCCGATATAATCGGGCCCATCGAGCCAGTATCGTCTAGGGGACATCGGTTCATATTGGCAACAACCGATTACTTCTCTAAGTGGGCAGAGGCAATACCCTTAAGGGAGGTAAAGATGGAGAACATCCTTCATTTCTTCAGGACACACGTCATCTACCGGTTAGGCACTCCGCGACGGATTATCTCCGATAACGGGCCAGCCTACAGAAGCCATAAGATCAGCTGCTTCACACAACAATATAAAATAGATTGGAGATACTCTTCAGTCTATAATCCCTGAGCTAACGGTCTAGCTGAGGCTTTCAACAAAACCTTAACTAAGATCATAAAGAAAACGGTGTCCAGAAACAAAAAGGACTGGCATGAGAAACTGCATGAAACTCTCTGGGCGTATCGAACCACGTTCAAAACGGCCACGAATACAACGCCATTCGTGTTGGTATTCAGCACGGAAGCGGTACTTCCCTTGGAGATAGAGCTACCCTCTCTACGAGAAGCAGTTCGATACGAGCTGACGGATGAAGAAAATGCCTATCTTCGGCTTGAGGAGCTCGATGCCCTCGATGAAGCTCATCTCATGGCGCAACAAAACCTGGAAGCTTACAAAGCAAAGATAACGCGCTCATACGAAAGATTAACTAGGCCGAGAACATTCCGCCAAGACGAACTCGTGCTAGTCCTAAAAAGACCTATGATCCCTAATCGTGCCATACGGGGGAAATTCGAGCCGAACTATGAGGGCCCATACGTCATAGACAAAGTTTATCAAGGTGGTGCTTATTTGCTCATGGATATGCATGGCGAAAGACCCTTCTGGCCAATAAACGACCGCTTCCTTAAGAAATACTACCCCTGACAAATCATAACTCAGGTTAACGATAGATGACGACGCTCGTGTCCGCTCGCTATCTTCCCGAGTCAGCACTCTGTAAGCAGTATCCGGCAAAACTTTGCCTCGAAGCAATGGACCGGGATGTCCCTAAACTAACAATGGACTGTAATGTCCTTAAACTAAATACGTCGCCTCAAACATGGCGATAGTGGAATTCAAGTCCACAGGTCCCAGTGGCAAAGACTGCAACTCAAATCCCGCTGCCTACACTGCTACCCCAGTGGCGAAGTCCCACCGTGATTGCAAAAAAAAAAAGCTACGTCCACAAGCGAAATGGGCACGGATAAAAACCCGAAAGGGCTTCGTGAGTAAAAACAGCAGGACTACCGGCGAGTTTGTGAAAACCCGTAAGGGTGCAGACTCATAAAAAAAATTCATGCACACTTGCAAGGTCCTCTCGACCTTGTAAGGAGAAAATACCTGCGTGATACCTGAGATCCTTACGACTCACAAGGGAGCAACACACTTAGGGATCCCCACGATTCATAAGGAGAAAATACACCTACGAGATTCTCACGACTCGTAAGGAGAATTACCCCCTACGAGACCCTCACGGATCATAGGATTCAAAAGCCTTAAGATACAAGGACCTGAACCTGTTCTTAACCCATCACACTCCCTAAGTTGCCCTGCAGGCGGTCAATATTGGCTCTTGTATGCAATCCACGGGCACAGGTAAACGATTTTCCCCACCAAATTCCAGCAATGACGAGGAATATCCTCATGTGGTGAACGACACTTATAAGTCCTCTCGACTTGTAAGGAGAAAACACTCTTGTAAGATCCTTACGACTCGCAAGAGAAAATATCACTTAGGTGTTAGTTATATGTATGCCCTAGAGGCCATTACTGTACATACGTTATATATTGTAGTGGATGCATGGACATATATAGGGAGGACTTTCTTGCTCGATATGATAGTATGCTATCTGGTTGCTCTTTATCTTAACATGTACACTTATTGTCTCTCTATTACATGTTGATAAAGCCCTTAGGATGAGTACTTGACTACCAGGATTATGATGCGGATCATATTAGTAGGGCAGAGGTAGTCAGCAAGTACATCCTTCAATTGTTCCTAGTCGTGGGAGTATCGAGACAGGGCATCGATATTCCAGAGTAAACTAGCGTATACGCTTCTCGACCCATATGATAGGCGATGGATGATCCCATATCCATCGGTGTTTGACATCAGAGTAGGTATACGGGTGCTCAGTAGAGACTGGGTATACTGAACGGACTCGCCGAGAACTCCTAGATGGTATTATACCTATCATCAGATAGCAGTTCTCTGGTGACACTGGTACAGGTTAGTCTGTCGACCCGAGATCGTCATAGAGTTTTGTGTGATTCTCACTGTGCTTTGATTTCCACCATACCACAGTCAAGAGATCATGCAAAAAGGTGGGTTTTGGGTACAGTCCCGAGTCATATGGAGGTAATGAGCGATAGGAGGTGATTCGTCTCTCCCGGTATTGGGGGTTGATGTTGCACTATGCTCGATTTGCCATAACAGGAAATCCCTGGCCAGGGTTGCTGAGATCTACTGGTAAGTGTTATCAGTAGTTTCTTGAACCGTTATGGACTTTGCATCGGCATGACTTATCAGGCTATTGGGGTCTGACGTTATACCACCCCCAGGCTGTTGATATACGACATATCAGATGAAAAGACCGGACTGTACGGTAGTGTTACTGATTGGATTCGCAGGAGTATGAGCAGGCTTGCATGTTGATCTTCTGATCGCTTAATACCCGGGTGGGCATTATGTTTAGCAGATCGCTTGCGGCTTGTGGGTGTTTGATATGATCATCACCTACTGCCGGCGTATTGACGAGTCTTTAGAGTCTTACACAGAGGTTTCCTGGTTCATGCGAAATGAAGTAGGAGCACATATGTGATATGTGCGGGACCGAGATTAATGCGCGTATGTGATACCGCATTCTATTCTCGCGATATGTGATATCGATCGGTTATATGTGATATAACCAGGTTATCGGATCAAGTGTTGATTCGATAAGTTGATTTATATAATATTTGTAACACCCTAGTTCATTTATACCAGTTCTAGTTCATGTATTTCTTTATTTATGGTATTTTCCTGATTTACTGTGTTTTGGGTGCGAATAGTGTTTTGACATCTGTATTTGCATCCGACCCAACCCGCTTGCTTGAAACCAGTCTTGATTCATATTTATGATTTATTCTGACTTGTTACGTGGACTCGTGCACTTCCATATTTACATACTGCATATTGGCATTTATCTGGCATCCGCATTTTTTAATATAACGTTTAAAGTCATATAAAATATTTTAAAAATAGCTAGCATGGCCTGTATGTACCCCTAACCCCGTGGTAGCATCCGCGCATCTTGTTATCGTCCCGTTCAGTGAAACGGACTTGTTTGGATAACTACGTGTACGTGTGTGCATTCGTTCTTGGGGGTATGCATTTTTTTCGTTACCCGGATATCCAACTTTAATTTTGGTCGACATGTATATTTTTCGTATTTTAAAACTGAATTTTAGACCCGACCCGGGCATGTTTTGGACTATGTTTGTATTTACCAGAATATCAAATTTTATTTATATAATATTAATTTTATAAACTGATACAAATTAAAATTTAGTTAACTAATAAAAGATTTTTTAAATTTAAATCTAAACTAATTTCCTAACAATCTAACAACCCCTTTCTCTCTCTCTCTCCCCTCTGCATATATATATTTATATATATTTTATTTATTTATTTTTTTCTTTCCTTATTTAATACACAGCCCCTTCTTACTTCTTCTTCTTCTTTCTTTTTCTTGATCTTGTTTCTTGATTCCGGTGATCACCGCTGGAGCCGTGCTTGTCGCTGACGATCCGAGTGATCCAGTGAACGTACCTTGCCTGTGTGATCACCCTCTTGCCTTGCCTGGACCCGTCCCGCGTGCCGCGTGTGCATTGCGACGATTTACCGACGTCGGACGTGCCGTGAGTATCCGTCCCGTGATTCGATCGAGGCAAGTTTATCTTGCTACATGCTATATTACTGTATTTACATATATTTGAATAAATATAGCACTTGTATTTTAAATCATGCATCCCACATTATCATTTTGCATCTTTCACCGTTTTCGGATATCCATATGCATCCGTACAAGTTATTTCATATCTAGTGCATGCAAATTTATCTTGATACATTCTAGACTACAATATACTGCACCCAATTGAATAATAACATTTCATATTGTTTAATTGGACATCCCACATTTACCAGTTTATCATTTTACGGTTATATGACATCCGCATGCATCCATATAAGTATTTACATAAGTATTCGCATGCTAAATCATCTTGCCACATACTAGGTATAGTATTATGCATCCATATGAGTAAAATGTTACCCGTTCATCCCATTGTACATCCATACTAAAGTTTTACTGTTTTCGGATAGCCGTTTGCATCCATATCATTTAAAATAAATATCGTCGTAATATTTTTATTATTATATTTAATTAGTTTATAATCTGAATTTTATAATGTTATACAAAATATAGTTTGAAAATATTATAGTTTACACATGAAACGTCGTTGCAAAGCGGATACGACAAATCTGAAATTTGAAAATTGTTTAAATAACGTAAAATGCAAATGAAAATATCTCTAACTGCTGTCCAGAGAAATTCTAGCAGCAAACTTTCAATTTCGAATGTTCATAACTTTTTGTAGGAACAATCTGAGATACTTCAACTTATAAAAATGAAAACCTTATTGAATTATCTTTGTTTTGGTATAATACACGTCTCTTTTGAAGAACGTTTGTTATTTTTAAACTATTTTACAAATCAAGGTGACGCTGAATTTCTGAATGGAACTTTCTTGTGCATGGTTAATCAATACCACTTTTATAGTTATTAATCGGTTTGAATATGTTATCCATGTTAATATTATTATATCAATATCTATTTAATAAATAATAGTTCTTGTGTTTTAATATTCAGCAAATTTTACCGATTTACAGTTTTATGGTATCCGTACGGTTTATTACATATCTAGTTGCATGCCGAGACCATATTATTTCATGTTACTATTGTATTAGTGCACCATGCTTGATAATTGTGCATCCTACTTAGTCATGATGTGACCCCTGATCGATATTTGTGCATCCATGCTTTTATTGTACATCCGTACTTTCACCTTGATTCAATACTTGCTACAGTTTGATTATGAACACCCGTTTGACACCTGTGCACTACTTGACATGACCTGATACACCACTACTTGACATGACTTGATACATGTACACTACATGACCTGATATATCACTACTTGACATGTTACCTGATCCTGTTTCTAATGCCGACAATCCTGACATGTTGTCCCGATGGACATATCCTGTTGTCTGTATAGACAAACTTGTTCCTGCTTGATCCTGTGTTGGCATTAGGTTCAGATTTATCAATACCTGACTTGAATACATAACTTGGGGGTATGGGGAAATCAATGATGAAACCTGACTTGTAACTCGACAGTTCGCTTGCTTATACTGATCAGTTTTAGGGGCTAGGCCAGCCTTGGCATGATGCTGCTGACATCATTTATCTGTACATATTTCCTATTTTAGTGCCTAGCGGCATGTCTCGGTTTCAGCCCGAGAATCTGGACCGTGGTCCCGGGCACGTACGGGATACTATTGAGTTACATCGACGATTCATCAAATTGATTTCAAAGACTTGAGAGTAGTTAATCCGGTACTTAGTTCAGATTACTCACCACACGTCATATATGCTTATACCCTTCACTGTTCCTTATTCGTGTTAATGTTATAATCTTATTACTGTTCATACTCATGCCTGCATGTCTTGTTATCTCCTGATTATATTATTATTGATATTATGACGCACTGACGTCTGGGTTTTGCATGGCCCAGATCCTCTACCTTTGTCGCAGGCTGATCAGAAGTATTTCCGCCATCAGGCCGAGCAGTGAGGATCCTGTTAGTATCCAGTTAGTTTAGTTATTTTCCGTACCTTCCAGATTGTTATTGTTATTTGGGCATATTATTTCTTGACTCGTTTATTCTGGCTCATGGACATATACTAGATAGTTTATTTTATTTCTACTGTTCTTGATATCTCTAGACAGCCGTAATGTAACTGTGGAGGGATGTTTCCTAGCCATAGGTAGCATGGTTGGCTCTGTCACGTGCCTATCTTAGCGCACTCTGGGAAGCGGGGCGTGGCAATATTAGTCGGTTGTATGTAATATAACCGGATTATTAAATCAAGTGTTGATTTGATAATTTAATGTATAATTATATATTTGATATATTAATTTACATTAACTAATATTTGATCACTAAGTATTCTTTTTCTCACTTGTGTGCATATAGTATATATGTGATATATATTAATGTACATTTTATTGTGTCATGCTTGATGATACATGATACATGGGTGTATGAGACTTACACTATAGTTAGGATAATCTTAGGATTTTTATTTATCAAAGTAATTCAAAAATGGTGGAATTTGTCATGGCTAGAAGCTTTGAGAAAGCTTATGGATAACCATTGACTAATTCTACTATTTTTGTTTTGCTAAAGATATTTATTGACCTAACCATTATCCTTACCATGGTTAACTCTCTACATGAGTTAGTGTATGACACTAACTTACCCATGGTTGCTATTCTCACCTCATGAGTTTCATTTGTTCATCTTCAGTTCATCTTCTTCTTCCTCATGAAAAGCTTTCTAGCTTTTAAAATGGTGAGAAAATATCGTGAGAAAAATAAATCTAAAGTGAGCCCATTTCCTACTTCATCATTCTCTACTATATTAGCCATTTAGTTTAGGGTGTTTGCTTCACTAATCTACCATTAGTGAAAAGATAGCATGAGCTTGAGTCTTCTCGATGTAGATCATCTTCGGCCTCGAAAACTTCGAGCAAGCTTGTTCATTTCTTCATGAGAACCCTTACTAGAGTTCGGGTGTTCACTACTTGGAGCGAAGGGACTACTACACGGAGCTTTAGAAGTGAAGGACCGCTCTACAAAGGTTGTATTTCTCATTCACTTTGTATGCAAAGTTGTTTGCATGTTATATTGTCTAAATCTCTAGTTAAGATTCTAGGGTTAGGGTTGTTTAGAACGGCAAATTTTTGAAAACGGTTTGGATGATGCCTCTCGAAACCATGCTACCGCACTAAGTAACCCTACATTAGGAGTCCTCACGACTTCTAGGGAGAACCTATACCTACGCGATCCTCACGACTCGTAGGGAGAAATAACTTATGAGGCCCTTACGGCTCATAAAGCCAAAAAGCCTTAGTCGGCAGGACCTTAACCATGTTTGCTAAGCTATCTTTATTCAAATCGACAAAGGCAAATGATGGTTCGCTCATGGCAATATCCCAGTTGTAGCGATACTGATGCCTAAATCGGTATCAAATTCTAAGTCCTTTCACGACAAATGATGATTCGCTCCTGGCAATATTCCAGTCGCAGCGATGCCGATGCTAAGATTGGAATCAGATCTCGAGTTCCATACTCGCAAAAAAATCAACGAGCAAAATGCATATGAATTAACCAAAATGATGGGGCAACTCGCAATAAAAATCAGCGAGCAAAATATATGCATATAAAACAGCCGAAATGTTTGGGCAACTCGAAATAAAAAGCAACGAGTAAAAAAAAAGCCGAAATGATTGGTCACCGCGATAAAAAGCCGAAATGATTGGGCAATCGCAACTTTAGTGATATAAAAAGCTGAAATGATAGAGCATCGCGGAAAGAAAGAATAAAAAAGGAAACTTCTGCCTTGCAGGTGAGTCCACATCGACCCCTGTTTACAATCCATAGGCATAAACGAAAAGGGAACCACATTTTCCCACCAGGCTCCATTAGAACGAAAGCCAAGTCTTGACGGCAACATCTACAGCCTAGAGATCAACAACGGTGTTTCTTCTCCACTCCAACAGGATGCAGACACAACGTCAACAAAGCATAGCCATGGCAAAGTCCCTAGTTCCAAATCTCGACGGTTCACAGACAGCCTAGAGATCAACAACGACGTTCCTCCTTACTCCAGCAGGATACAGATGCAACGTCAACAACCGACCCCAGGGTTAAAACAATGGAACCATAGCAAAGTCCCTAGTTCCGAGCATCGACGGTTCACAGACAACCCAGAGACAACCTCGACATTCGTCGCAATAAAGCAGACACAATGTCAATAAACGAAGCAAAGGAAGATCTTGTTAGTTATATGTATGCCCTAGAGGCCATTACTGTACATGGGATGTATATTGTAGTGGATGCTTGGACATATATAGGGAGGACTTTCTTGCTCGATATGATAGTATGCTATCTGGTTGCTCTTTGTCTTAACATGTTGACTAGTATACTTGATGCTGTCTTACTCTCACATGTTGACAAATCCCTTAGGAAGTGTACTTGACTACCAGGACTATGATGTAGATCATACTAGTGGGGCCATGGGTAGTCCATAAGTATACCCTATAATTGTTCCTAGTCGTGGGAGTATCGAGACAGGGCATCGATACTCCAAAGTAGACTAGCATATACGCATCTCGACCTATGTGATGGGCGATGGATGATCCCATATCCATTGGTGTTTGACATCAGAGAAGGTATACGGGTGCTCAGTAGAGACTGGGTACACTGGACGGACTCGCCGAGAACTCCTAGACGGTATTATACCTATCGTCGGATAGCAGTTCTCTGGTGACACTGGTACATGTTAGTCTGTAGACCCGAGATCGTCATAGAGTCTTGTGTGATTCCCACTGTGCTTTGATTTCCACCATACCACGGTCAAGAGATTGTGCAAAAAGGTGGTTTTTAGGTACAGTCCCGAGTCACATGGAGGCAATGAGCGATAGGAGGGGTTTCATCTCTCCCGGTATTAGGAGTTGATGTTGCGCAATGCTCGATTGGCCATAACAGGAAATCCCTGGCCAGGGTTGCTGAGATCTACTGGTAAGTGTTATCAGTAGTCTCTCGAACCGTTATGGACCTTGCATCGACATTAATTATCAGGCTATTGGGGTCTGACGTTATACCACCCCCAGGCTGAGATATGCGACATATCAGACGAAGAGACCGGACTGTACGGTAGTGTTACTGATTGGATTCGCAGAAGTATGAGCAGGCTTGCTTGTTGATCTTCTGATCGCTCAATACCCGGATGGCCGTTACGTTTAGCAGACCGCTTGCGGCTTGTGGGTGTTTGATATGATCATCACCTACTGCCGGCGTATTGACGAGTCTTTAGAGTCCTACACAGAGGTTTCCTGGTTCATGCGAAACGGAGTAGGAGCACATATGCGATATGTGCGGGACCGAGATTAATGCGTGTATATGATACCACATTATATTCTTACGATATGTGATATCGGTCGGTTATATTTGATATAACCGGGTTATCGGATCAAGTGTTGATTCGATGGATTGTTACATTTGATATTAGTCGGTTATATGTGATATAGCCGGATTATTAAATCAAGTGTTGATTTAATAATTTAATGTATAATTATATATTTGATATATTAAATTACATTAACTAATATTTGCTCACGAAACATTTCTTTTTTCTCATTTTTGTGCATAAGTATATATGTGATATATATTTGTGTACATTATTATGTGTCATGTTTGATGATACATGCTTCATGGGTGTGTGAGACTTACACCATGCTAGTGATAATCTAGGGTTTATATTTATCTAAGTAATTTACAAATTAAGTGGCATTATCTCATGTCTAGAAGCTTGGAGAAGCTTCAAGTGTTCATTGACTTAATCCACTCTTTTTGTTTTACTTGTAGATTTTTATTTAACCTAACCATTATCCTTAGTTTAGTTAAGTCTCCACATGAGTTAGTGTATGACACTAACTCACCCATGGTTGCTATTCTCACTTGATGAGTTCACACTCTCTTCTTCACTCTTCATCTTCTTCTTGAGCTCAAAAAGCTTTCTAGGGTTTGATGATGAGAAGAAATATTGTGAGAAAAATAAATCTAAAGTGAGCTCACTTTCTATTTCATCATCCTCTACTATTAGCCATTTAGTTTAGGGTGTTTGCTTCACTAGTCTCACCATTAGTGAAGAGGTAGCAGGAGCTTGAGTCTCCTCGACGTAGATCATCTTCGGCCTTGAAGACATTGAGCAAGCATGTTCGTTTCTTCAAGTGAACCCTTTCTAGAGTCCGGGAGTTCACCATTCGCAGCGAAGGGACTACGACATGGAGCTTTAGAAGTGAAGGACCGGTCTACAAAGATTGTATTCCCTCATTCACTTAGATGTAAAGTGTTTACATTATGTTTCGTCGGATTTTCTGGTTTCGATTCTAGGGTTAGGGTTAGCTAGAACGGCAAAAATTTAAATATGGTATGGACGATGCCTCCCGAAATCTTGTTGCCGTGCTAGACAACACTACAGATCTCTAGCTTCAGGGTCTTGACGGCAACTCAAATAAAACATGAAAGACTATCGGAAATCATCCCACACCAGCGTGGAGTGGTCATGACTCATCGGGGCTCCCAAATTGAGCCTAACCTCAAGTAAAAAGCGGCATAGAAAATCCCTAACGCTTTCTCTTCCGACGGTAATATGACCTGGGAGATTATTTGAGGACGTTTTGTCCATCCCCCGAAGGGATCAGAGACACGATAGTCGTGGGGATACTCGAATAGCAAGATTGCATATCGGGGAATACATCGGCCAACGCGACGGTACGTCGGACAAAAACCCTAGTACCACAGACCCTAACGGACCTCTATCAGCAGAGGTTGACTGTGATGTTAGGACATTCCTGCAAGAACTTCTCGATTCGTCTCGACTCGTAGGGAAAATAATGTCCTTGTGAGAACTTCTCGATTCGTCTCGACTCGTAGGGAAAATAATGTCCTTGCGAGAACTTCTCGATTCGTCTCTACTCGTAGGGAAAATAATGTCCTTGCGAGAACTTCTCGACTCGTCTCGATTCGTAGGGAAAATAATGTCCTTACGAGAACTTCTCGACTCGTCTCGACTCGTAGGGAAAATAATATCCTTGCGAGAACTTCTCGATTCGTCTCAACTCGTAGGGAAAATAATGTCCTTGCGAGAACTTCTCGACTCGTCTCGACTCGTAGGGAAAACAATGTTCCTGGGCGAACTTCTCGATTCGTCTCGACTCATAGGGAAAATTATGTCCTTGCGAGAACTTCTCGATTCTTCTCGACTCGTAGGGAAAATAATGTCCTTGCGAAAACTTCTCGACTCGTAGGGAAAATAATGTCCTTGCGAGAACTTTTCGACTCGTCTCGACTCGTAGGGGAAATAATGTCCTTGCGAGAACTTCTCGACTCGTCTCGACTCGTAGGGAAAATAATGTCGTTACAAGAACTTCTCGACTCGTCTCAACTCGTAGGGAAAATAATGTCCTTGCGAGAACTTCTCGACTCGTCTCGACTCGTAGAGAAAATAATGTTCCTGTGAGAACTTCTCGATTCGTCTCGACTCGTAGGTAAAATAATGTCCTTGCGAGAACTTCTTGACTCATCTCGACTCGTAGGGAAAATAATGTTCCTGCGAGAACTTCTCGACTCGTCTCGACTCGTAGGGAAAATAATGTTCCAGCGAGAACTTCTCGATGCGTCTCGACTCGTAGGGAAAATAATGTCCTTGCGAGAACTTCTTGACTCGTCTCGACTTGTAGGGAAAACAATGTTCCTGTGAGAACTTCTCGAGTCATCTCAACTCGTAGGGAAAACAATGTTCCTACGAGAACTTCTCGATTCATCTCGACTCATAGGGAAAACAATGTTCCTGCGAGAACTTCTCGATTCGTCTCGACTCGTAGGGAAAAAATGTTCTTGTGAGAACTTCTCGATTCGTCTCGACTCACGGCTCATAAAGTTGAAAAGTCTTAGGCTACAAGGACCCTAAACTTGTCTCCTAACCCATCAATTCTATGGTCATACATTACTTTGCACTACTTCACCCATGTACATACTTACATGGGCAAAGTAGTGGGGGGCATTTGTTCCCACCAAAATTTTCGGCCAAGAGCTATTTGTTCCCTTATAACCCTTAAAAAAAGGGAGAGATGAAAGAGGAAAAAAATTCACGGTTGGACATCACGTGTTAAACACATGAGCGCTTATATGCAAAACATGTAAGCACTGAAAGAAAATAACTAAGGGCCAAACAAGACTCACGTGTAAAACACGTAAGCGCTCATATGCAAAGCATATGAGCGCTGAAAATAAATCACCAATGGACAAACAACACGTAAGCGCTCATAGCATATGAGCGCTGAACATAAACAGGCTAAAACCCACATCAGGGGTCACGTGTTAAACACGTGAGTTCTCTTGCCTATCACATGCAAAGCATGTGAGCGCCCCAATTTAAAATGTTCCCATTAAATTCTATCTGATAGAATTAAATTCTATTTGGGAAATATTTTCCTGATCTTCCTCAAACTAGAAAGATCTTCTCTGTTAAACAGAGGACCTTTGGATCAAAGATCCAACGGTGATCATCTGGTAGAATAAAATTCTATATTAAAAAATATATATTTCTGATTTTGTTAAACTAAAAAGATATGATAGAATAAAATTCTAATCTTATTAAATCTAACAAGATATTCATAATCTTATTAAACAAACAAAAAATCTTCTCTGTTACACAGAGAGCCTTTGGATTAAAAATCCAACGGTGAATAAAATTCACCGATTGATCTAAAAGATCATGAAATCAATCATGATCTCTCAATGAGGGATTTTCTTAACAAATTGATTCTTGTTCTTCTCATATAAAAAGGAGCAAGGAGAAGAGAGAGATACACACAGGGGGAGAGGGGAAGAAAAAGAGAGAGAATTTAATTCTCTAAAAAGAGGAGACCACCCCATAAGCTTCTAAAAAAATATACAGAAACCTCCCAAAAGCTCCCACAAAACAAAAGAGAATTTAATTCTCAAACCAAGAGTTTAACACTTCTTAAAGAACTTAGTTTTTCTTCTGGTTGAGGTCTGCAGAAGCAGATCTCCCCACAAGTTGAAAATTTAATTCTTATCGGGGAGATCCTGTTATGCAGATTCAAAACTTAGGGGAAAGAACTAAGTTCGAAGAATTTAATTCTTCCAAAACTATATAGGAATTTAATTACTCTGATAAAACTAGGGTTTAACCCTGCAAAAGAATTTAATTCTTATAAAACAAGGGACCTAAAATTCTCAAAACTCAGATTAAAATCTCTGTGCATGTAAAAGAAAAGACTGGGAATGCATTAGTGTTCGACGTTATAACAAAGGCTCACGTGTTCCCACGTGGGCACCTCTGAGGAACAAAAAGGAGCGACTGAGATCGAGTCACGTGATCCCACGTGACCTCCTAATAGTTCTTAGCACTTATAAAAGAAAAAGGGAATAAATCAAAAACAGTTCCCATTTTTGGGACGCCTCACGTGATCCCACATGACCCTCTAAAAGTGCCCAGCACTTATAAAAAAAGGGGAATAAACCCAAAGAAGCAGTGCCCAATTCTCAGGCGCCTCACGTACCTCACGTGAGCACTCCAAATTTCAGTGTTTAACACTGCTTTTGAGCCTCACGTGGGAGCACGCGAGCACCGAGCAGATATTAGTGTTTAACACTATGATAGGCCAACCCTAGCCTAAACTAGACAAGTCTCCTGAGGCCAAAACTCTTTTGATCACCAATTAACCCAGCCTTCCTATGCTCAGGTCTCCCCAAATCGATCTCAGTTCCAAAGATGACTAATGATCTCCTAACATATGGTATCTAAAATGGTGTTTATTCCACCATGATCTTTCCCTTCAATCTGGAGTTCGGTTCAAGGGTACATCTCTCTATACCTCTGATACATGTCGTCGTAATTCTTCAACGTCTTCAAAGAGGTGGAGGGTCCCGACAACCAACGGCTCTTTGGTGCACTCCCAAATCCATGAGCACATCCCTGTGGACCGCACCGTCCTTAAACTAAACCCTCACCCTAAAAATGATGACTTACGGACCGTAACGTCTTTAAACTAAAACGATAGAGCCCAAATGCTCTTTCGTTGGATTAAAAAATGATCCTAAACCCCCGTTAAGTAGATCTTGGTCCAAGATCGGACTAATGTATCCTTAACAAACATTTTAGTTGATCTTAATCTTAAACGAGATTAATGATCCTTAAATCAACCCAAACCCAAATCTAAGAATATAAGGATTTGGACTAATCCACGCCCTACGGGCGACGACATAAATTAGTCTCCGTATACAATCCACGGCAACCAAAAATAAAACAAACACACACGACACGAAGTGAACTGCTGGAGCAGGAGAAAGTGGTTACCGCGATGCGGTAATATAATTAACTGCAGGGGCTTGTGCCTGCAGGGAAGAGCGTCCCCATAATCAAAAACCCCTCACAAACGAGGGGGAATCTGACGAAGTCTGCTACAACGGCCGCATCTATCCAGACCTCCGATACACGGTGTGATAAATCAACTTGGCATTTTTGGAGAGGTGGACGGATAAAACCAAATAGCATCTGCCCCCAAATTCAGGAAAGACGTTTGTCTTCCCGGCTTTCGACGGTGAACATCCGCGAAGTTGAGATATAGAGAGAGAAAGTTAGAAGTATTGTAGTGGATCCACTCACTGAGGCTATTTCCCGAACACACGAGCTGTTAGTAGAGAAGTTGGGTATTCGGTAGCACACGAGCTGTGGGTATGCTATACCACAATAATTGGCCTTAAGTGCAACTGGGAGATTGTTGGCTATAGTGCCTATTCCCTTATAAAAAAAGAAAAGAGAAGAAGAAAAAATAGACGGAAGCCCTCACGTGATATCCACATGAGCATTCACATACAAAGCATGTGAGTGCCGGCTTCAGTTAGGATTAAATCTTGTGATAAGTCTCATGTGATATCCACGTGAACGCTCATGTGCAAGGCAGGTGAGTCCCCGGTCATGATTATAATGATAGCACCCACATGTTAAACACGTAAGCGCTCATGTGCAAAGCACGTAAGCGCTACTTCCATATATGTATACAGCAGCACTCACGTGATATCCAGGTGAGCTCATCAGTTTGAAGCGCTAGCTTCTGGTAGAATTAAATTTTATATGAGAAATATTTCACCTGATCTTTCTAATGTAGAAAGATTTTCTCTATTAAGCAGTGAGTCTTTGGATTTAAAATCCAACGGTGATCATAATATCACCGATCAAATCAAAAGATAGAATAAAATTCTTTGTTAAGAAAATATTTTCCTAATCTTGTTAAAACTAGCAGCAAATATTTTCTGTTAAACAGAAAGTCACTAGATCTTTGATCCAACGATGGACAAAATTCCCCGAGTGATCTCTAATATCAATTAAATCAATTGATATCTCTCAATGAGAGATTTTCTCAAACCAATTGATAGTTTTCCCTCCCCTGTATAAAACCCGAGACTTCAAGTCTCAAGGGGAGAGAATACCACCCATAAGCTTCTGCGAGAGTGAATATGACCCATAAGCTTTCACCAAGAACAACCGAGAATTTAATTCTCTTTTTGGAGAAGATCATCCTCCTTTGTTCAAACCCTAGGTAAAAACAGAGATAAAAATATCACCTTTTTTCCTACCTTCATATATGATATAAGGGTTTAACCCTTTAAAAAGAACTTAGTTCTTCCTATTGATCTGAGATTTACAAGACAAATCTCCCATAAGATGAGAATTTAATTCTCATTGGGAAGATCTTGTTCTTCAGACTCAAGATCTGGGGGAGAACTATGATATTTTACCCCCCCCCCACATGAACAAAAAGAAAATGGCATAGAAGAAAGAAAGAAAAAGATGTAATTTATATTCCAGAAACTTAGTTCCCCCAAAAGATACGATTTTACCCAAAGATAGGTTTTATCCCAATAAGAACTCAGTTCTCACAAAAAAGGGAAAGAATTTAGTTCTTGCATCTGCAGATTTTGGAGTTTAACTCTATTTTTCAGAGCTAATCTCTGCATGAACATAGAAAGGATCACGTGAAAGACACGTGAACACCTTAAGAAAGGCTCACGTGAAAGACACGTGAAAACCTAAATGAACAATGGCACGTGAAAGGCATGTGAATGCCCAAAAGAAAATATGAAATAGCGGCTCTGTGCACACGAGCGTTCAAAAGAAGCCCTGAAGATAGATTTCGCGTGGAAGGTAGTGAGCGCTGAGACTTAAAGTCTCATGTAAAAGACACATGAGCACCCATGAAGACAGTGTTTCACGTGAGATTCACGTGAGCACTATATGAATTAGTGCTCAGCACTACTCACGTGAAAGACATGTGAGCGACAATGAAGATAGTGCTTCATGTGAAAAGTCTGTAAGCGCCATACGAATTAGTGTTCAACACTACTCAGTGAAAGACATATGAGCGACAATGAAGATAGTGCTTCACGTGATATTCACGTGAGTGCCAGAAGAATTAGTGCTTGGCACTACTCACGTGAAAGATACGTGAGCAACTATGAAACATAGTGGTTCACGTGAAAAGCATGTGAGCGCCATACGAATTAGTGCTTGGCACTACTCATGTGGAAGGCACGTGAATACCAAAGAAATCAGGCTACTCACGTGAAGAGCATGTGAACACCGAAGTGGGAAAGATGTTACATCCTATGATGTAGCTTAAGCTTTTGGGCCCAGTGCTTAACACTGTTGGGCCTAGTGTTTAGCACTGTTGGTTAAAAACAAGTGCCCGACATTTAGTCTAAAATTAGATTAAGTCCCTGAAGTTTCAGACTTCTTTGATTTTCAAAAGAAAATCAATCATGATCATACATGTTTTAAGTCGACCTTAATCTAAAACAAGATTAACGGTCCTTAATCATATTTAAAGTCGATCTTAATCTAAAACAGGATTAGCGATCTTTAAACTTTCAAACTGAAGGCACATGCTACCTAGGTTCAACCCAAATCTAATGTACAGATTTGGACTAATCCGCGCCCTACGGGCGAAAAAATTTGTCTTCGTATACAATCCAAGGGCAACCCTAAAATAAACAATATAACACGACACAAAGTGATACATATGGAGAAGGAGAAAGTTGTTATCACGTTGTGATAACGTAATTAACTGTAGAGGCTTGCGCCTGCAGGAAAAAGCGTCCCCACAATCAAAAAACCCTCATCATTGGGGGGGATCTGATAAGTCTGCTAAAACGGTCGCATCTATCCAAACCTCCGATAGACGGTGCCATAAATCAACTTGGTATCTTCGCAGCGATGGATGTATATGTTCTATATAGTATCTGCCCCTAAATTCAGGCAAGACGTTCGTCTTCTCAGTTTTTGGCAGTAAACAGTACCCTCAAGGCAATTATTATAATCGAAAGTTGGCGATTATGATAATTGAAGGAGGGCCTATACAGATAGAACAATCTTGCTCGATATGATAGTATACTATCTGGTTTGTCTTTTATTATTGATGTGTATACGTTTTATTGGTTATTACGTGTCATTAATACATAATTATAAAGCTCGTAGGATTTCTGCTTGACTACCAGAGTTATGATGGTGATGATACTAGTGAGAGCCTGGTAGTTCATAAGCACATTCTTAAATGTTCCTAGTCGTAGGAGTATCGGGACTGGACATCGATATTCCAAAGTAAACTAGTGTATACATTTTTAGACCCTGACGAGGGGCGGTGGCAGGTCTCATAACCATTAGTGTGTTGCACCTAAGATTGTATATAGGTGCTCACTAGAGGTGAGCACACCGGACGGACTCGCTGAGAACTTCTAGATGGTACTCTACCTATCGTAAGATAGCAGTTCTCTGGTGACATGAGTATAGATAGTCTGTTGATCTGAGATCGTCATATGTCTCGTGTGAGTTCCTACTGTACTTAGGTTGCTACCCTACCATGGCTCCACTGAGTCGTGCAAACAGGTTTTAGTTGGGTACAGTCCTAAACCATATAGAGGCGTGAGCGATCGTCAGGGATTCGTCTCTCCCAGTATAGGGAGTTGATGCCGCGCTGTGTTCGGTTGGCTATCACCATAAATCTCTGGCCATGGCGGATGAGATTTACTGATTGCAGATCAGTGGTTTCTCGGTAGGTGATGAGCTTGGCACCGACACTACTTATCGGGTTATTAGAGGTCTGGCATTATCCACTCCCTAGATCTGGTATGCGATACTCTTAGACGAAGAGACCGGACTGTACGGAAATTGTCACTTACAAGCTCAGTAGGGATAAAGACGAGTCTGCTTGTCAACCTTACTTTCGTTCAATACATGGGTAGCCATTACGTACAGCTAGTGCCACTGACGTGCTTGTAGTTAAATCCACTGCTAGTGTATTATCGAGTTTTTAGAGTCCTACACAAAGAGTTTCTCGGTTCAGGCGAAACGATATAGTATGTGTATATTTTGATACACACTCAGGTTCGATTAAATACGTGTATTTAGTGAACATATTTTAATTGGATGTTTTGATAATATTGGCAGGTTTGAATATGGTATTTGTATTTTGATACGAATACAGTATTTATACAAATACGAGTATTAGTATAAATACGGGTATTTTTTTATCTCGATACGAGTATCCGAATTTTTATATGAATACGGAATTCATATTTTGATAAAAATACGGGTGTATATATTTTGATACATATTTGGTTTTATGTGTGTGTGTGTATTTGTACACATATTTTCCACTTCATGTTAGAAGCTTTGTGAAGAGTGTGGATGGGTGACTCATTGGGATAAATCACTCATCCACACACACTTCACAATTAAAAAGAAAAGGAAAAGAAAAGGATGGCTTGGATTTTTATTCATACCTCCTTCTTCTTCTCTATGCCTAGCTTGTAAACGAAAATGAAAAATTGAAAAAGAAAGAAAACCATGAGAGAACTACCACAACATCACTCTTACAATTATTTCTTAGCAAGTTTTGTTTGTGAGTTACTTCACTTGGTTTTTAGATGTGAAGCTAAAGCTTGATTCGGAATCCTTCGGGTGGATCATTTTCAACGAGAAAGATCGGCGTCCAAGCTCGTTCCTGACGACTTCGGAGCTTTGCGAGAGTCCATGGAGAGGTGTAGGGGTCTTCGCAATTACACGAACACACTACAAAGGTAGGTAGCCCCTTACTGTTACTTGTTTACATATCTATTTTAGTGTTTGGAATCGATTCTAGAGTATTGGTCGCTGGTGCTCTCTTTAAATTTTTTGTTTTCGCTTCGGCCTTCGCCGCGAGTCTTGCGGAATGAGCACTAGGGTCCTTACACGTTCATGCCTCACCGGTGACAAATATCTTCTAAATTCTTGTCTTGTCCACTTTTGTTCTTTTCTTTCCCATAATTATCATTCATCTTCTGGTGGTGAATTTTGTTCTTAAAATTAGAAAAGTTTTTATTGTAACCATAATGACCACGATGATTATTATGACCATGGCCATGAGCTTGTCCATGCCATGAATTATTAGAAAATGCCGCATTCACTTCAGAGAATAGAGCAAAACCAGTAGAGCGAGGTTCATGATTTTACATTAATAGCTCGCTATTTTGTTCAGCCATAAGAAGGCAAGAAATTAATTCAGAATATTTTAAAAAACCTTTTGTACAATATTGCTGCTGTAGGAGCACATTCGTAGCATAAAAAGCAGAATATGTTTTTTCTAATAAGTCTATATAAGTAATATTCTCTCCACATAATTTTAAAGTAGAGCTAATTTTAAAAACTGCAGAGTTATACTCGCTTATTGATTTAAAATCCTGAAAACGTAAATAAAACCAGTCATAACGAGCTTTTGGGAGAATTACTACTTTTTGGTGGTCAAACCTTTCTTTTAAATTTTTCCAAAGTTCAAGTGGATCTTTTATTGTTAAGTACTCACTTTTTAATATCTCGTGCTGATGATGACGAAGGAAAATCATTGTCTTCACACGAGACTGTATAGTTTCTTTGTTCTCTTCTTAATCGTATTTCTAAGTCTCATCGATTCTAGATGAATTTTAGCATCTAGTATCCACGATAAGTAGTTCTTGCCCGAAATGTCAAGGGCCACAAATTCTAGCTTTGTGAGATTTGACATGATAAAGTACTATATAAAAAAATTGCATGTTAGATCATGAAGACAATAGTTATATTTGTAAGGCGATTTAAGCATTTAACAAGTCGATAAAGCTGAGATATGTTGAGGTAAAAAAAGGTATATGGAGAGAATACCAAGTTATATATATTGCTAGAAAATTAAAGAAACTGTGAAATAATCAACTCTTGTTATTTTATTATTAAAATGAGCAACTGAGAACTAATTAATATGAAATTGGGTATGCATGTCAAAATAACAAAAGAGATTATCTTAGCTTTTAAAGATGATGGCACTTATGCTGATAACGTGTAAAGAAAGATTTATAGAGCTAAAAGAAAAATATAGAAAATCAATATAGAGAAAGTATTTGTTTATTCTTATTGTATTCAATACATTTTACAATACCTCTATTTATAAGCTCATGAAATGAAAAATCAAGAGTCATAAGTTATAAGGAGTTATCATCGACTCCACTCTCTCCATTTTTTCCATTATCTTATATATTGATGACAAGTCATAAGTACAAAGAGTTAATTTCTTAGGTTAGGATAACCAAAAGACATCAACTATGTCATAATAATACAATTTATAACAAGAAATATATTACTGCAATAATGATTAGGGGTGAAAGTCGGGCTCGGTTTAACCTGACTCAACCCGGTTATTCTGGGTTTTTTGGGCATCCTATATCCGCCTGAACGGGCGAGTTGTAGATTAAATTTAAAAAATTCGGGCTGGGTATGGGTTTAGTATTAAACCAGCCCGTCCGAACCCTAAACCCGGCCCGAACTAAACTCGTCTTCCGATATTCAATATAACTTGATATACATAGAACTTTAATCCTAAATATTATGATTTATTATAGATATGTAGTTTATACAATTTTCAAGAGTTTATAAGTCTATCATATATAATTTATATAGTTTTATCAAAATATAAATTTTGTGCACAATATTTGGTAGAGTATGCTCTAGCATTATTTTTTTGGTAAAAAATAAAATAATGGAAAAATCCCAAAAAACTGGTAAAAACCAATCCACCCGCATAAACCCGAAACCCGCCTAAAATCTGAAGTTGCGGGTTCGGGTTTAGCGCATTATAAACCCGTCGGGTTCAGGCGGGTTTTGGGTTTAGGTTTTAATTTTTGAGTCGAATAAAAAGTTATCAAAAACCCGTTTAACACGGTCCGATTTCACCCCTAGTGATGGTCAGCATTTCAACTAAAATACATTGCCTC
Organism: Agapanthus africanus; assembly: GCA_030015575.1. Lineage (NCBI taxonomy): Eukaryota > Viridiplantae > Streptophyta > Magnoliopsida > Asparagales > Amaryllidaceae > Agapanthus > Agapanthus africanus. Next base: position 642,807,110 of record CM057343.1, read on the forward strand.
GATAATTTTTAAAGATGGACCCAGATTCTTTTAAAACGATTTCAAAAATTTTCTTTATTTTTTTTAAAACAATTTCATAAAAATCTCTTAAACTTTACACCTTCATCAAAGCTTGACCAAAATTCTCTCATAACAATTTCGAAAAAATTCTTTATTTTCTTTGGAAACAATATCATAATAGTCTCCAAGACCTTACAACTTTATTCATTTTTTGCACTTATTGAATTGACGCTAAATCGTATTTGAAAATTCATAGATGAGTCAGCATGTCCTAAACGGATATTTCAATTCTTCTTACATATTAAAAAATAAATTCAGACATTATTTTTTTAAAATCTATTTGTAGGCATCGTTACTTTTTAAAGAAAAAAGTTACAGCGTTATGGCTTATGAAATTTTATCATACATGAAAAAACTTACACTTATAAAGTTACTTGTTGAACAATTATAACCACACAAAATTTACTAAAATAATACAAGATGCATGATTTTCTCTATAATGTTATGACTTATGAAATTTCTTTACAGTGTTATGACTTATGAGATTTCATTAAAGGAAATATAGAATAAGGCAAATTCATAATAAAATGAGATTTCATCATATCCAATTTGCATCTTACCGTTAATGAAAATCAAAGAAAGATTATAGTAAACCCAAGATAAAAATTAAGGAACCAAATACAAATTTAAGACCCAAAAAGGAGTGTAGAAAATTATGGCAGGCTAATAATGAAAGTTAAGGGACCAAATACAAAGTTAAAGCCTAAGAAGGGACTAAAGAGAATTATGAGGATGATATGATTTAGGTGAGGAAAAAAATAGCATTGAAGCAATAATGCGGGGCAAATTTGGAAAGGCTAAAAGCTTGATTTCAAGCTCAAAAACTTGAAGTATGGCTTTATATTATATATTTGTTGGATATAGGTGTCCTGAAAGCAATTATTTTAATTGTACATGGACCTATATGGATAGAACATTCTTGTTCGAGATGATGGTATACTATCTGATTTGTCTTTATCATTCATGTGTATATATTTTACTTGTTATTACGTATCGCTAATACATATTGATAAAGCCCTTAGGATCTTTTCTTGATTTCCAGGACTATGATGGAGATCATACTAGTGGGGCCTGGATAGTCCATAAGTATATTCTTAAATGTTCCGAGTAGTGGGAATATCGAGACCGGGCATCGGTACTCCATAGCAGACTAGTGTATACGTTTCTTGACCCGATTGGAGGTTGATAGCTGGTCCCATAGCTATTGGTGTTTGGCACCAAAGATTATATAAAGGTGCTCATTAGAGAATGAGTTTGTCATGCCCCGCTTCCCAAAATAAGAAAATTTCGGGACGTGACAAAACCAACCATGCTACCTATGATAAGAAAACATCCCTCCATAATCATATTAAGGCTGTCAATCGGTAATCAAGAACAATAAACTATTAAATCTATCTATCACATGTCCAATAGCCACAAGAAATGATAAGATAGCGGAAACAATAAAGATCCAAGGAATAACTAACCATCAATAAGAGCTATATCAGTGAGATGGTCTTCATTGCTCGGTAGTCCTGTCGACGTACTCACGTGCCAAGTCTAATATCTAGGCCATGCAAAACCCAGACGTCAGTGCGTCATAAATATCATAATAATAAACTGAGTAATGTACCATAAGGTGTTGTGTACAAAAAATGGTGTATAATTATAAATAAACAATCGCAGGTGATATAACAACATGCTATAGGTATGTCGCGTGTATCCTACAGTCTGTGTTTCTAGGTTATCTATCCTAACGGTATTTGAAACCAATTAATGTAATCCTTATCGTAACCCAATAGTATCCCGTGCGTGTCTGGGAACACGCTCTCGAGGCTGAATCCGAGACGTGCCGCTAGGCAGTAAAAACAATATCATGTACAGACGAATGATACCAGCATCATCATTCCGGAGCCCGTATCGACTGATCAGCCTTTGGAAGTAGTGAACTGTTGAGTTACAAGCCGGGTTTCATTATTAATTTCCCCTTTCCCCTAGGCTTCGTGTTCAAGTCAGGTATTAACGACATCTACCTAATGCCAACATAAGAATATGCAGATACAGGTTATGTCTATCTAGACAACAAGTCACGTCCGTCAGGACAAAAAGTCAGGATTGTCGGCATTGGTAAATAATCCAAATAACAGGTATAGTAATGGCAAGGTAACGTGTCGTGCACATGTCAGGTAGTGTTTATTAAACAGGATAAATATTTGATTGCGTAAACAATCACAATAAAAGCAATAATATAACTGTCATGGTACAAATCAGGTAATATGGTTAGAACAATATATTGTGTATAAAGTAACAAGTCATATCATGTTCAAAAGTATTATTTATAACTACGATGAATCAAGTGTATATAGTATAGATTCCATAGTATATATTTTCATGTGTGTTATTTACATTAACACCCTTGCCTACATATTAAGATTAATAATTTAATATTTATAGCACAGCATGCTTTTATAGCTGCCTCATTATTAAAGTATTATCATATTTAAGGGTAGTATACATGTCAATAAATAAGGGATACGTATTCTAATATAATTATCACACCTTATATTTCTAAACTGAAATTCTGATATTTAGAAGAACCGTGTGTGCTATTTTCTAAAAGAGATCTGGATGTTGTTTCAATTAGTAAAAAAATGGGTTATTAACATGGAATATACCATAAACTTAATTAAGGATATAAACTAACTGCAACCTAAACATTGATGCATTCACACTATAGTTTTATTATTTAAAACTACTCTAGCATATGTTAAATTAACCATTATAGATAAATAGTATTATGACAGTTTATGTGTATATATTCTGTAACTATAGCATGTAGCAAGATAAACTTATCTCGGAGATAAAAACACGACGGTCACAACAACCCGATACACGGAGATATGAAGCAACAGACGATCGAAGTTTTGATACTTGATTACGCACTTGGCTCGGCTATGGTTTTGCGGCAACAACTTGGTTAGGGCTCTGTTTGCTGTGCGCAAGAAGGTGCAGTGGTTGATGCTCGAGTTTTGGGTTCAGCCGAAGCGCTGGCAATGAGGAAGACAAAGTGGGCATGGGTCAAGGAGATATTGCTCGGCGAGGTCGACGGCGAAGAGATGAGGAAGGGTCAAAGGCTGTCGAGGGAGATGCTGGAATCGACAATAGTTGGTCTCGGCTGAAGGAGGTGGTGTCGGAGTTGGGCTGGGCTTGACGATGCTCGGTGATGGGTTAGAAGGAGTTGGCGAGGGATCTCGATGTGTGTGTTCGGATTCGGTGGTGAGATTGGTGATGGGATGTTCCGGCGATGGTTGATGCAGACAGTGAGGGTTAAAGGAAGGTGACGACGCCATCGAGGTTGTTGGTGAAGATGTAGTGAGGTCGAGTGAAGGCGAGGGGATCTCGGAGTGGATAGGGGACCCCTCGGTGGTAAGATTTGGGTTCGAAGAAGGAGGCAAGGATGTGGTCGAGGCAGCGGTGACGAGGAGATGAAGATGGAGACGAAGCGATGGCGGTGGGGAGTTGCATGTGGAGCCGGTGGTGGTGATCGACCGCGGGGGTGAGGCTGGAGGTGGATATATATAGAGAGAGGATGCGGGAGATGGAGTTAAGGTTTTGGCGTGAAGAAAAGAGAGAGAGAACGAGAAGGGGATGGGGGCGATGAGGAGTCCGGATCGGCGTAGGGAGGAATAAGATGAAGAAGAGAGAGCGAAAGGGGAGGGGGGAGAGTTTATTGTTTTAGATAAGATATAATATATATATATATATATATATATATATATAGCAAGTTTTATATTAGGTTATAATATATATTATAGTTTCAATGCATATAGATAATATCAAACTACACCCAATCTCCACCAAAACTCACCAAAGATATATTTTATAAAATAGTACTTATACGTAATCTTTTAAACCATAATGTAATGATATAACTTAAATAAATTATACCCCCTAATAAAAGATTTAAAAAGTATAATATATATATATAGAATTTATAAATATTTTGTTATAAGATATCTTGAGATTTAAACGAGATAGATAAAAACAAATTAAGATATGGGACGATTAACCATATGATGGCAGTTAGCGAAATATAACTTATCCTTAATTTGTGGCTATTAAAAGATATATGATTATTTAAATATATGTTATATATATATAATACTAGATTCACATAGATTCAGTTTACTGATAAATGTCAGATATAATCTAGCACTATACCGGATTTGTCACGACCCAGAATTGGCACGTGACTGGCACTTGAATCACGTGAAGTCTATAGGACTCCACCGTAACCCAAGTAAGACGAAAGCCTAAAAATCTAAACCTTTTTAGGAAAATAATGGAGGTGAAGTTTTGAAATAAAAGTATAATGAAATCAAGTTCTTTCTTTTTAAAGTATATATAAAATTCGTTTGAAATACAAGAGAATTATATGCTATAATTTGAAAACGTTTTCGTCATTTGAAATTTAGGCAGCACCTCTTTGTAAATTTTGATTAAAACAAATACATAATCAATAATAATATGGCATCCCCAAGCGAGAGCTAGCTCTTCGCCAATTGGCGGAATCACAACTACGCAATATGAATATACGCCGCCCAAGGCGAAGATCAACCACAGAAAAGAAAAATAAAGAAAACCAAAACACATCAAACTCCAGATATAAAGGATATATGTACAAGTCTAGACTCTAAATCCAAAGAATATACAAACTGGTCTCTAGATATACCAAATATATATAGTCTGGTTGATGGAGCTTTTAATTAGATACAAATGAATAATAAATGTATACAATGGAGGTTACGATCCGAGGAGTAACCCACCTAACAATGCAAATCACCCAGAAGAAAAGATGTGCTAACAAGCTGCTACTGATCCTAACGGTCGATTCTGCAAGATAACTATGGCACAACGGAGGTGAGTTTCCAACTCATGAGTAGAAGACATCAGCAGGTAGAAATTGAATGTATAACGATCTCCTAGGTTATACTGTAATATAATAATATCATACGGTGTGGTTTCTAGGGTGATCGTGTATACATAAATATAATAATATAATAATATTGTGCCTGTGGTAATATATGGTACCATGCCATCTGTGTCATATGTATATATATATATATATATGTATGTATGTATGTATTGTTCCCGCCAGAAATTTCAATGCAAAAGAGCCCAAGGTATCAAATGGCAGCAATATGCTTAAGAAAATGCAAACCATTATTTTCTGGGCTATATTTTTCAAAACTCCCAAATGAGAATAAGGTAAATTCTGATGGAATCGAAAGTGTCTCGAAAAATCCTTCGATTTGATATATTACGGGCCACATAATTTTTCCGGAATCAAAAGTTATGAGCAATTGTGCTATGCACGTATAGTCTAAGTAATGCACTACCACATGGGGGATATATTTTTAGTCCCACTGTTTGTGTATATGCCCTAGAGGCCATTATTGTATCATACTGGATTGTATATTACTTAATAGAAGCTTAGGATATTCACAGTAGTATTGACAGTCTTTCTCAAAATGATAGTATGCTACTTGGTTTGTTTTTACTTCAATATGTGCATGTGTTTCTTTTAACATATCGCTTATACATATTAGTAGAGCCCTTAGGATCTTTTCTTGATTACCGGCATTATGATGGCAGTCACACTAGTAGGGGCTGGGTAATCTACAAGTACATCCTTATACAGGTCCCTAGTCGTAGGATTATCGAGATGGGGCATCGATACTCTAGAGTAGACTAGTGTATACGCTTCTCATCCCAGCAGGGGAGATGCTCTGTCCCACAGCCATTGGTACGTTGTACTGGAGATAGCATGCAGGTGCTCGTTAGGTTACGAGTACACCGGACAGGACTCGTGGGGAACTGCTGGTTGGTAATATATCTATCGTCAGGTAGCAGTTCCCAGGTGACATGAGTACAGCTTAGTCCGTTGACTTGACACTGCTACTTCGCCTCGAGTGTGTTCCCACTTTTCATAGATTGCTGCCCTACCACGGCTCTATTGAGTCATGCAAACAGGTAGTAGTTGGGTGCAGTCCCGAAGCACTTGGAGGCAGTGGCGGGTAGATAGGATTAGTCTCTCCCGGTATTGGGGGTTGATGTCGCGCTGTGTTCGGAATGCCATTACACAAGTCCCTGGCCAGGGCAAGCGAGATTTACTGGTAGGCACTCCAGTAGTTCTCAGGGTGTTTTAGATTGTACTCCGACACGACTTATACCGCTATTATGGGTCTGACGTTTACCGCCTCCTAGGCCCGATATGCGACACTCTTAGACGAACAGACCGGACTGTACGGAATTGTCACAGACAGGCTCAGTGGGAGTTTGGATGAGCTTGCTCGTCGACCTTCTTATCGATAGATACCTGGGTAGCCGTTACGTACAGTTAGTTCCGCTGGCGTGCTTGTGGTTAAACCCACTGCCAAAGTACCGTCGAGTCTTTAGAGTCCCACACAGAGGGTTTTCCAGCTTCGGATGAAACGATGTAGAGGTCGTATGGTTTTACGACAGGGTTCGATCATATACGTGTACTTGTAAGCGTGTGGTGTTCGAGCGGACAATACTAGTGGGCTTTGGTTTAAGCAGGATCCTAGTATTTGATTATTGGATTAGCTTCGTCTCATTGTATTCGTGTTTTTCGGAACACGAATGCGGGTATGTATATACGGATGAGAGGGGGTAAAGAAAGAGACACCTCATTAGGGGTTTTGACCATTGACTTGGTCAAAACAATTATGAGGTGGAGAAAAGGTTTTAGTATTTTTGGTAAATGATAATTTAGTGGCATGGCTACTTGGGTTGACATTTTGACTTGGGTTGACTCTAGATATTTTGATGAGATATTTTGAGACCTAGATATTTTTGTTAAAATATTATTTTCATGCCATGCTTATTGTCATATCAAGGAGCCATGCCATTTATCAATTATCATTTATCAAAAATACTTTCTCTTTCCTCAAACTTTCTCTCTCCTTCTTTCTCTCAAAAACCCTAGTGTATCATGTGTTGATAATCAAGGGTTAATGAGACTTAGCTACCCAAAATCACACTCTACTCATTCTAGGTTACTTAGTTTAGCACACCAAGTGATCTAGTTACCTCAACTTGGAGGTTTAGCTCAAGGTTGGAACTCTCGGGTGGATCGTCTACTTCTTCGAGAAGCCGACGAGGAGGTGCTTTCCATTTCTACTCCAAGGAGCTCGTGAGGTGAAGGAGGACAACGAGAAGACAAGAAGGACTTGGAACTTTAGGTATAATCTTCTTACATAATAGATAAAACCTCTAGTTAGTTTGTTAGATATGGTTTAGCAAAGATCCTTATGCATAGTCAACGTTACCTTGTTTGTAAAAATCGAATTTTTACCCTTCCGCCTCCCCGCAAACCCGTGGGGTGAGTAACGTCGACTTACAGTGGTATCAGAGCCTAGCTAAACCATAATTAACATGTTAGCAAAGTCTTTAGAAATTCGATCACGAAAAAATCCCGAAAACACGAATATTTTATGTACTTTCTGTCAAATTTAAAATCTGGTCTAAAAATATTTTCAGGGACCTGAAAAATACGTGCAGGATTTTTGTAGATCACTGAAGAAATTTGGGCGCCAAACTCAGTGAGACCACCGTGGAACCATGGCAGAACCAAGAGTTATGCCGCCGTTCCGCTGCCGAGTCAACTCCGAGTTGGTCCAAATTTCCTCTGGTGGTCCACTGTGTTGTTTTGTGTTGCTTGGGATATTTTGTTTTTGCTCAGGAATTTTTTGTGTACATTGTTGTACTTGGAGTAGATTCAAATTTGGTTATTGATCAAAATTCTAAGAACTTTGGCTAATCGGATTTTATCTGTGTTGTGATAAATGTGTTCGTAAACTTCCGCTAATTGCTATATGTCGGTTAGTTAGGGGTTGCACATTTCTGTGATGATTATATTGGTTTGTGTATATGAACTTGTTGGATCGTCATGGATGAATAGCCGGGGATGTGAGATGAGGGTTTTCATTTTTTTCATTCGATGTAAAATTTTTAAAGTGATGTAATATTATTTTTGTGGGGCACATCCGGGTTGAAGTTGTAGCCACCATTGTATTATTTCTTTTACTGTTTTTGCTCATAGGATAGACCCAAGGTGGGGTGCACAAACTACCGGGTACTTTGAAGTGCCGAGTGGCCTACTCACTTTGTTGAGAGAGGTTGCTTCACTTCGGGTATTTGGCGGGTAGTTTTCCGCACCCGTAGGGGTCTCGGGTGGGGTTTGACTATTCATCACGACCGTGGAATCCGTCTTTCATTACAGGCTCAAACGAAACGCGGATTCCTAGTATATCGAATGTGTTCATCTGTGATCTGGAATGCCTATCATTGCGTCTAACAAATGTATATATCTATATATGATATCTAGTAGACGTTGCTTATGTTTTGCATCCGTGCTAGTCCAGCCCCTGCTCTGTCGTTAGTTAAGTAACCTAACGGGTGATGACGGGGCCCCGTGGCGAATGCGGATGGCATAAACATACGTCGTATTTTCGTTGTTTTCTGCAATGGTAGGATTAATTGATGGGACTGTATTACATTAATGCTAAGCAAACAAACCAAAGTTGAATCGTTGGAACAATTTCAAAACCACTCGGTTTTTTCAAAACAGCAAAACTTTTAAAATACGGAGCTTAAACCACTCCTTTTAAAAGCTATCAGGTTCCTTCGATTATATCAAGTTCACTACATTCACGGTTTCGCCAAAACCAGTTGTAGCCCTCCGTCATTTCATATGAATATTCAATAGTATTCAAGCTATGTTTGTTGACCTTCGTCAAGGTATAGTGATTGGTAGCTGCTGGGTGTTTATATGTAGCCTAGATAGATGCGTTGGTTTGGGACAGTCGTATTACCTTGTTGACCTTCGTCAAGGGTATATACTGGTGGGTTCAAATTAACCTGGACAATGATGGGTAGAACTTGACATGTGACTTATGATTTGTTGACCTTCGTCAAGTTCATAAGAGCATGGGGCGAAAATCCACATCGGGAGTTTCTAAAAAAATTGAAACTTGCTAGTGTTGCATACCATTTGGAGTTTGATAATGTTGGTAGGATTCCTTCAGCATTATCACACAATGATATTTGGATCCCGATCCTACTGTGAGTATCCGCTACTCCTCGGGAGATTTTTTCACTTAACGATCAATGCTATAAACCAAGTAGGTGTCTAGAACGGTGTTAGCGGGGCTATGCCTCCAGGGAAAAGAGGTTATTTAATTAAGGAACTTCGCGAAAGCGTCGTAAAACCTCCCTCGAAGTACCGACACTAGCATGGCCAAACGGTTAAGCAAGAATTGTACGGTGAGATCAATCCTGACTAATTCTTCTTTTATGGTTTGAGAAAGGATTCGAGAAACAGTGGGAACCATCCTGTTTAGATAAATTAAAAACCAAGCTAAACTTGCAAAAACATCATGCTAAAGTGTTTTCTTCTCTCTCTCTTGCAGCGACCCATTGACCAAAACTAGGTTACATCTAGATAATAAAATGACTGAATCTAACTATAATGACTGGTAAAGGTCTGTCCAGATGTCCATTACCTATAACAAGCTGGGACACCTCTTTACTACTCAAGCCCCCACCGTCCTAGGTCCAGTTTCCACCGTCATGGATGTTGATATCCGTAAAACATCGGAAAAGGATAGTACGAATGCCAAGTGCCTCGTGTTGGCCTCAGTAGATGGTGTAAACCGGAGCAACACGAGAAGACGGACTTAGCTTCCATCTACCTCCATTACAAAAGTTTATATGGAGAGCAATCTCGTATCGCAAGCTATGAGACCTCGAAGGAATTGCTTCAAGCGAGGTTGGCTATCGGGTCATCTGTAGGGGACAACGTCCTTACAATGACTAGCTATATTGATGAGCTCACGAACCTGAAGACCACGTTGGAGAACGAGTCACATACTGACTTGATTCTACAGTCCCAACCATCTACTTACACCCTGAAGGAAACCAGGGAGACATCCGCTCTGCTTATTGGGGAATCTTCCTCTTCTGCATCCAAGACGAAAGCAAAGGGTGAGAAGAAGAAGACCTCTACAAAACCGATACGCGGTGTCAGGAAGGTAAAAGGAAAGGGAAGGGCAAAAGTTTCGGGACTAAAAGTAGGAAAGGAGGGACGTTCCTATTATTACGGGAAAGGACATTGGCAGAAGGATTGCATGGCTTGGAAAACCAGTAGCCAGGATTCGAAGCACGTTGTGGCTTCAGCTTTGGGTGTGTTTGTAATTAAAAACCGTATGTCAATTAACCCTACTTCCTGGGTACTAGATACCAGATCAGGATCTCATATCTGTAATTCATTACAGGATTTGAGAAACCGTAGAGTTACCAGGAAAGGTGATATGACTCTCAAGTTTGCTTACGGAATGAGCATGAACGCTGAATCCGTAGGGGAATATCACCAAGGATTGACAAGTGAGTAGATATTGATTCTACGTAACTATTTATATGTACCTAGTCTTGCTTGTAATATCATATCTGTATCCTTACTTTCTAAGGAAGGATATGATTTTACATTTGTAAGCGATGTGGTCCACATCCACCTAAATCAAGTTCTGATTGGGTCAGGCACATTAGAAAACGGAATATAGGTATTAAATCAAGCTTAGGTTTTCAGTGTCCAGAACACACTTAAAAGAAAGTCTCCGGAAACAAATCAGGCTTTCTTATGGCATTGTAGACTGGGTCACATCAATAAAACACGGTTGACAAAGTTACATAGAGAGGGGTATTTGAATCCGTTCGAATATCAGTCTTATACTACTTGTGAATCTTGTCTCATGGGAAAGATGACAAAGACTCCATTTACTAGACACGGAGTAAGAGCAAGCGAGCTCTTGGGACTTATACACAGCGATGCGTGTGGTCCAATGTCTACACATGCGCGAGGTGGTTATTCCTATTTCATTACTTTTATGGTAATTTCTCTAGGTATGGACATGTCTTCTTGATGAAGCATAAATCCGAGGCCTTTGAGAAATTCCGGGAATACAAGAATGAAGTGGAAACAAACAGGCAAAAGTATCAAGATATTGAGATCTGATCGAGGTGGTGAATACATAAGTGCCGAGTTCCTGGGCTACTTAAAAGAGAATGGAATTCTCTCTCGGCTTACTCCTCCATACACATCTCAACACAACGGTGTATCGGAAAAGCGGAATCGAACTCTATTGGATATGGTTCGTTCCATGATGAGTAAGGCTGAGTTACCGCGATCCTTCTGGGGTTATGCATTAGAATCAGCTGCATATCTTTTGAACAAGGTTCCAACCAAGACTATGCCGACCACACCATATCAGGTATGGAGTGGGAAGAAACCCTGTCTTAAGTACCTTAAGATATGGGGATGTCCAGCTTTTGTAAAAAAGCAGCATGCAGACAAGCTCGAGGCACGCTCAATACCGTGTAAGTTTGTGAGATACCCTAAGAACTCAAGGGGGTATCTTTTCTATTACGCAGAGGAACAAAAGGTTTTTGTTTCTCAACATTCCCACTTCTTGGATGCTGAAGTTTTAGAAAAGCAGAAAAGTGGGAGCGTAATAGAACTGGAAGAAATCCCAGAACCACAAGCTATTACTGAAAGCTTGGTAGAACCAGAGGTTTCAGAAGAACCGGACATCCCAGCGCCACTCCGCAGGAGTAGTAGGCAGTCTTATCCGCCCAAGAGAAACTACGATTTTCTCATAGACAGGATCGAGAGGATTGCATCATTGACAATGATGAGCCACTAGCTTCCAGCAAGCCATTCAGAGCGGCGACTCGGTAAAATGGTTGGATGCAATGCGGACCGAAATGGAGTCCATGTACACCAACAAAGTATGGAATTTGGACATTGCTCCAGAAAAAGTAAAACTCGTAGGCTGCAAATGGATCTTCAGAAAGAAGATTGATGTAGATGGACAAGTTGAAACCAATAAGGCTAGACTTGTTGCAAAGGGTTTTCGTTAAAGACCTGGTTTGGACTATGACGTAACCTTTTTCCAGTGGCTATTCTCAAATCCATTCGGATCCTTCTTGCCATTGCTGCCTTCCTCGATTATGAGATCTGGAAGATGGACGTAAAAACGGCTTTTCTAAATGGTAATTTGGAAGAGTGCGTGCATATGGATCAGCCAGAGGGTTTCATTCAGAGTGGGAGCAGCGGTAAAGTGTGCAAGTTTCTTAAGTCCATTTATGGACTAAAGCAGGCATCACGGAGTTGGAACATCTGTTTTGATGAGACGGTCAAGGAATTCGACTTTATCAAAAATCCAGATGAACCATGCATTTACAGTAAGATTGTAGGGAGAACTGTGGTATTCCTCATCTTGTACGTGGATGCCATTCTCTTGATAGGAAATGACATTCCTACACTACAGTCAGTCAAAGGATTCTTGTCACAGAGGTTCTCTATGGAGGACCTGGGTGATGCTTCCTATATTCAGGGGATCCAGATCTATCGTGATAGATCTAAACGGATAGTAGGACTTTCACAGTCTAGGTACATCGACACCATACCGAAAAGATTCAGTATGGAAGATTCCAAGCACGGTAACCTACCGGCTTGTCACGGAATCATCCTCTCCAAAGAGATGTCTCCCAAGACTGATTTGGAAATGGCTCGCATGTCATATATACCCTACGCATCTATGGTAGGCTCTATAATGTATGCGATGTTATGTACCAGACCAGATGTAACATACGCATTGAATGTTGTAAGCCGGTATCAGTCGAACCCAGGGGAAAAGCACTGGATAGCAGTAAAGAACATTTTCAAGTACCTGAGAAGGACTAAGGAGATGTTCTTGGTGTATGGCGGAAAAGACCTCCAGATCGAGGCCTTTGCTGACTCCAGCTTCCAGAGTGAAAAGGATGAATCCAAGTCCATGTCGGGTTATGTCTTTACCCTCAATGGAGGGGCGGTCTGTTGGAAGAGCTCCAAACAGAACACCGTTGCTGACTCAACAATGGAAGCGGAGTACATAGCTGCTTGTGATGCCGTGAAAGAAACAGTCTGGATGAAAAATTTCTTAACAGAACTTCAGGTGGTTCCGTCCATTGTTGATTCAATACCTCTGTATTGTAACAACAACGGGGCTATAGCTTTACCAAAGAAACCCAGGTCCCATCAAAAGTCCAAACACATCTTGAGGCGGTATCACCTGATCAGGAAGATCGTGGATCGCCGGGAGATCAAGGTTCGGAGAGTTGCTACTGAGGAAAACACTGCAGATCCATTCACAAAGGCCCTCCCTCAGACGCAGTTCGAGAGGCTATTCGGGATGATAGGTCTGCGATATGCCAGCACATGGCCCTAGTGCAAGTGGGAGATTATTAGTGTATATGCCCTAGAGGCCATTATTGTATCATACCGGATTGTATATTATTTAATGGAAGCTTGGGACATTCACAGTAGTATTGACAGTCTTGCTCAAAATGATAGTATGTTACTTGGTTTGTTTTTACTTCAATATGTGCATGTGTTTTTTTTAACATATCGCTTATACATGTTAGTAGAGCCCTTAGGATTTTTGCTTGATTACTAGCGTTATGATTGCAGTCACACAAGTGGGGGCTGGGTAATCTACAAGTACATTCTTATACAGGTCCCTGGTCGTAGGATTATCGAGATGAGGCATCGATACTCCGGAGTAGACTAGTGTATACACTTCTCATCCCAGCAGGGGAGATGGTCTGTCCCACAGCCATTAGTATGTCGTACTAGAGATAGTATGCAGGTGCTTGTTAGGTTACAAGTACACCGGACAGGACTCGTGGGGAACTACTAGTTGGTACTATACCTAACATCAGGTAGCAGTTCCCAGGTGACATGAGTACAGCTTAGTCCGTTGACTTGACACTGCTACTTTGCCTCGAGTGTGTTCCCACTGTTCTTAGATTGCTACCCTACCACGGCTCTATTGAGTCATGCAAACAGATAGTAGTTGGGTGCAGTCCCGAAGCACTTGGAGGCAGTGGCGGGTAGATAGGATTCGTCTCTCCCGGTATTGAGGGTTGATGTCGCGCTGTGTTCGGAATGCCATTACACAAGTCCCTGGCCAGGGCAAGCGAGATTTACTGGTAGGCACTCCAGTAGTTCTCAGGGTGTTTTGGATTGTACTCCGACACGACTTATACCGCTATTAGGGGTCTGACGTTTACCGCCCCCTAGGCCCGATATGCGACACTCTTAGACGAACAGACCGGACTGTACGGAGATTGTCACAGACAGGCTCAGTAGGAGTTTGGATGAGCTTGCTCATCGACCTTCTTATCGACAGATACCTGGGTAGTCGTTACGTACAGCTAGTGCCGCTGACGTGCTTGTAGTTAAACCCACTGCCATAGTACCGTCGAGTCTTTATATTCCACACAGAGGGTTTTCCAGCTTCGGGTGAAACGATGTAGAGGTCGTATGGTTTTACGACAGGGTTCGATCACATACGTGTACTTGTACGCGTGTGGTGTTCGAGCGGACAATACTAGTGGGCTTTGGTTTAAGCCGGATCCTAATATTTGATTATTGGATTAGCTTCGTCCATTGTATTCATGTTTTTCGGAACACGAATGCGGGTATGTATATACGGATGAGAGAGGGTAAAGAAGGAGACACCTCATTAGGGTTTTTGACCATTGACTTGGTCAAAACAAATATGAGGTGGAGAAAAGGTTTTATTATTTTTGGTAAATGATAATTTGGTGGCATGGCTACTTGGGTTGACTCTAGATATTTTAATGAGATATTTTGAGACCTAGATATTTTTGTTAAAATATTATTTTCATTCCATGCTTATTGTCATATCAAGGAGCCATGCCATTTATCAATTATCATTTATCAAAAATATTTTCTCTTTCCTCAAGCTTGCTCTCTCTTTCTTCCTCTCAAAAACCCTAGTGTAGCATGTGTTGATAATCAAGGGTTAATGAGATTTAGCTACCCAAAATCATGCTTTACTCATTCTAGGTTACTTAGTTTAGCACACCAAGTGATCTAGTTGCCTCAACTTGGAGGTTTAGCTCAAGGTTGGAACTCTCGGGTGGATTTTATACTACTTCGAGAAGCCGATGAGGAGGTGCTTTCCATTTCTACTCCAAGGAGCTCGTGAGGTGAAGGAGGACAGCGGGAAGACAAGAAGGACTTCGAACTTTAGATAAAATCTTCTTACATAGTAGATAAAACATCTAGTTAGTTTGTTAGATATGGTTTAACAAAAATCCTTATGCATAGTCGACGTTACCTTGTTTGTAAAAATCGACTTTTTATCCCTTCCGCCTCCCCGCAAACTCATGGGGTGGGTAACGTTGACTTACACCCACATTGGGAAAAAGAGAGATCCCTTCTCTACCACTCCCCTACAAATAAGAGGGGATACCTCTCAGAAAAAATGGGATTCAATTCTCAAAGGTGCTTAGTTCTCCATAGGAGATAAGTTTTCCAAGTTAGGGCCTTAGCTGCCCCCCAAAATGCGTATATGCGCGAGTGCCATGTGAGCCACGTGTGACGCATGTGCGCCCGCCATGTGCGCACCATGTGTTGGATATAGTTCCCTCAAGTCAATTATTGTAATCGTAGGCACGCGATTGTGATGATTGAGGGAGGACCTATACGGGTAGAACAGTCTTACTCAAAATGATAGTATGCTATCTGATTTTTCTTTATCATCATGTACACGCATTATGTGGTATTACAGATCACTATTACATGTTGATAGAGCCCATAGGATTCTTGCTTGACTACCAGCATTATGATGGCGATCATATATATGGGGGATGGTTAGTTCATAAGCACATCCTTAAATGTCCCTAGTTCTAGGAGTATCGAGACGGGGTATCGATATTCCGGAGTAGACTGGTGTATACATTTCTAGACCCCGACGAGGGGAGATGGTTGGTTCTACATCCATTGGTCTTTCTCACCTAAGATCGTATACATGTGCTCACTGGTGGTGGGTACACTGGACGGACTCTCCGGGAACATGCTAGATAGTATTATACCTATTGTCAGATAGCAGTTCTCAGGTGACATGATTACAGGTTAGTCCTTCGACCCGAGATCGTCATTTGTCTTGTGTGAATTCCCACTGTGCTTTGATTACTACCCTACCACGGCTCAAAGGAGTCATGCAAACAAGTTTTAGTTGGGTACAGTCCCGAGCCACATGGAAGCAAGGAGCGTTCGTCGGGGATTCGTCTCTCCCGGTATTCGGGGTTGATGTCGCGCTATGCACGGATGGCTATCACCAGAAATCATTGGCTAAGGTGGACGAGAATTACTAATTTGGATCAGTAGTTTCTCAGTGGGTGATGGGCTTTACACCGACATGAAATATCGCGTTATTAGGGGTCTGACTTTATCCACCCCCTAGACCCGATATACGATACTCTTAGACGAAGAGACTGGACTGTACGGAGATTGTCACAGATAGGCTCGGTAGGGATCCGGAAGAGTTTTCTCATCGGCATTCCTTTACGACAGGTACCTGAGTAGCCGTTACGTACAGCTAGTGCTGCTGACGTGCTTGTGGATATGGATTTATCCAGTAACTCATTTCCGGCGTACTGTCGAGTCTTTAGAGTCCCACAGAGAGGGTTTCCTTGGTTCAGGAGAAATGATGTAGTAGCCGTATTTTCATACGTGCAGGGTTCCGATCTAATGATTGTACTAGTTACCCGGACTTTCGATCAGATAGTTGATAATCCTAGCCGGCTTAGGATTGAGCCAGATTATTAAATCAGGTATTGATTTAATAATTTACTTATATATATTTCGATATGTATATTCTAGTATTATGTTCTTTGTGTTATTTTATCTCTTTGGGTATTCGTATTTTAATACGAATACGTGTATGTATATACAGTTGAGTGTATTCCGTATTTATACGGAAAACATTATAGAAGGTGGACACCTCATTTTGGTTTATCCATTTATTAATTTAAATGAAAATGAGGTGTAAAGATAGTGAAGAGAGAATGGTGAGAACCATGCTAGAATAGTGTTGACAAATGAATTGAAAATTCATTTGTGCAAACTATTCAAGTATGGTTGCTTTATTTTAATTGGAAAATGGTTTTATACAAAACTATACTCTCATGTTGGAAGAAGACTTGGTTGTTTTTTTGATGAAAAACTTCACTATTTGCCTCATCTTTCCTCACTTGCCTTTCTTGAGCTCCTCCTCCTTCTTCTTGATCTTCCACCCTACCATCTCATGAGTTGAGAATTAAGGGTGGAAAAGAAATAAATATACATTTAGAACAACTCACTACATCCCTAGATGCTCTAGATTATCAACCTAAAGTCCCTAGTTGCTCCACAAGATTTTTAGTGTGGAGCTAGAGTCATGAACCACATCTCTCGGGTGGATCATCTTCGACGGAGGAAGACCGGCGGCCAAGCTCGATGAAGGAGACCTCAAGGAGCTAAGGAAGAGGGTAGAAGACTGAAGGACACGGATCTTTTAGTATAATACTTCTATCTCAGTAGTTAATCTCTTTTTTGCTTGCTAGTTTCATATTTGGTTTCGATTCTAAGTAGTTGTTTCTAGGGCCAAGTTTTTAAACACCAAAATTTTTCGTTCTGCAACGGCCGCGGTCGACGGCCAGGGCGCTAGGGACCCCAAAACCACATGCGAAAATCCAATCCTTAAAGGAGCTTAGTTCTCCATAGGAGCTTACTTCTCCAAGCTAAGACTTTAGCTGCCCCCCATGATGCGCATATGCACAAGTGCCACGTGCGCCACGTGTGACGTACGTGCGCCCGCCAAGTGCGCAACACATGCGACGCACATGCGCCAATACCGTGCGCAACACGTGCGATGCACGTGTATCCGCCATGTGCGATGCACGTGTGCCCAACACGTGCGATGCACATGCATGAACGCAAAGAAAGCTTATTCAGCAGTTAAGAGTTTAAGCTCCAACCTGTTCTTCCCCCTGATGAATGGGACATGGTCCAAAGGGTACATCCTTCCACTCTTTCGATATATGACGATGTAATCCCTCAGCGTCGTCGAAGAGGTGATGGGTCCCAACGACCAATGATCTCTTTTTCTAAATAAGGAAGAGACCACCCCATAAATTTCTGTAAAAATACAGAAAGCTCTCAAAACAACAGAGAATTTAATTCTCAAAAAAGAAGAAGATCTTCCTCCTCTCAAACCCTAGGTAAAGAAACCAAAGAGATCAAAACATCTCCTTTACCTATCATAGCATATCTAAGGGTTTAACCCTTCTCAAGAACTTAGTTCTTTCTCTGGATATGAGATCTACAAGACAAGTATCCCACAAGTTGAGAATATAATTCTCATCGGGAAGATCTTGTTCTTGAGAATCAAAGATTCACGAAAAAACAAAGTTGAAAAGAAAGAAGATGGAGTTCATAATACTCCAGGAACTTGGTTCCTTCAAATCAAGAACTTAGTTCTTTAACAACCCGATCCTAGATCCTCAAAATAGTGATCTTGGTGATCGTTAATGGT
Organism: Agapanthus africanus; assembly: GCA_030015575.1. NCBI lineage: Eukaryota > Viridiplantae > Streptophyta > Magnoliopsida > Asparagales > Amaryllidaceae > Agapanthus > Agapanthus africanus. The sequence continues at coordinate 642,825,658 of CM057343.1, forward strand.
CAAAATACCATTAACAGAGGTTTAACATCTCTGAAAACATGTACAAAAGAACATGGAGAAAATGGAGTTCATAATACTACAGGAACTTAGTTCCTTCAAATCAAGAACTTTGTTCTTAAAGAATCTGATCCCTGATCCTTAAAATAGTGATCTTGGTGATCGTTAATGGTCAAAATCCCATTAACAGAGATTTAAGTTCCTTAAAAACACCAACAGAGATTAAATCTCCAAAGAACTCAGCGCCTCACGTGAAAAGCACGTGAGCATCCAAGGCCAAGTTATATAGCGCCTCATGTGAAACACACGTGAGCACCAGAAAACAGAAAAGTTTAGTGCTTAGAACTAGTGCAGCACCTCACGTGAAACACTCATGAGCTCCAGACGCTCAGCGCCTCACATGAAACATATGTGAGCGCCAGACGCTTAACGCTTCACGTGAAACACACGTGAGCGCTATAAAAAACTAGTGCTTAGCACTATTTCAACGCCTCACGTGAAACACACGTGAGCGCTATATGCAACCGAGTGTTTAGCACTGCTGGATGATACAGAAATCCAATCTTAGCCCAAATTGGCTAAGCTTATGTTCGTGACATCTAAATTGATATCCAAATCGATCTTAGTCCCATACATGACTAATGATCTTCATCCCATACTTCTAAGTTAATCTTAGTCTCAAATAAGACTAACGATTCTTAAATGATCCACCAAGATCTTTTCCCTCAAATACGGGATTTGGTTTAAGGGTACATCTCTCCACACCTCTGATATATGTCATTATAATTTCTCAACGTTTTTAGAGAAGTGGCGGGTCCCGACAACCAACAACTTTTTTATCGTCCCAACTTAATGTAAAATTTCATCAAGACAGGAAATGATACATCCTACATTGATACACTTCCAAATTGACGTGCACGCCAAAAATCGGATTGCACCCCAAATTGGACGCATTCCATGTCACCATCGTTCGCTCCGCCACATAACAAATTTACATACGTGGAGGATAAATAATGGACCGAAATGTTCTTAAACCAACATTTGTCCCCAAAATGGGAATATTGGACCGAAATGTCCTTAAACTGATATTCGTCCCCAAAATGGGAATAATGGACCGAAATGTCCTTAAACAAACATTCGTCCCCAAAACGGGAATGTTGGACCGAGATATCCCTAAACTAGCGCGTCGCCCCAAATATGGTGATAATGGACCGTGATGTCCTTAAAATAAAATAATTAAGCCCATATACTCGGTTGTTTCTAAGTTGATCTTAGTCGCAAATATGACTAACGATCCTGAGATCAAACTCAATTATCTTTTGAACGGATGGACCTCACAAATGTGAGAAATGCATCCTAAGTTCATTCCCGTTGGCAAACCAAGCTACAGATGTGGACCCCGTCAAGCAAATCATTGATCCAAACCCAAATCTTAAATATACGAATTTGGACTAATCCGCTCTACGGGCGATGACATAAAATAATCTCCATATACAATTCATGGGCAACCCCACAAAAACAAAATCACACACGACATGAAGTGAACTACTGGAGAAGAAGAAAGTGGTTATCGCAACGCGATAATGTAATTAACTGCAAAGCCTTGCGCCTGCAGGAAAGAGCATCCCCACAATAAAAAAAAACCTCACAAATGAGAGGGAATCTAACGAAATCTGCTACATCGGTCGCATCTATCCAAACCTCCAATATATAGTGCCGTAAATCAACTTGCTATCTTCGGAGAGGTGGGTGGATATGTCCAAATAGTATATGCCCCCAAATTCAAGCAAAACGATCAATCCCAGTCCGTCTCTATTTTCGGCGGTAAACAGATTCTTGTATACGATCCATGGGCATAAAAAAAGGAAAATAAGAGAAAATAAATTTTTTTTCTGCCATGTAAGTATGTCCAGATTGACTCTTGTATACGATCCATGGGCTTAAATAAAATAAAGGGAACCATATCTTCCTACCAAGCTCCGTCAAAGGGAGAACCAAGTGTTGACGGTACATCTACAACCTAAACACTATCTTGACGTTCCTTCTCAGTGCAGACGCGACGTCAACAAAGACCCAAGGGTCGAACAAAAGTGAAGTGATGGCAAAATCCTAGCTCCAGGTCTCGATGGCAATATATGCGGCCTAAAGAACAATTCGACATCCCTCTTACTCCATCAAAGTACAGACGTGATGTCGACAAGGCTCCAAGGAGCCAAATCAAAAAAGGAGTAATGGAAAAATCCTAGCTCCAGCTCGACGTTCCTTTTTGATGCAGATATGACATTAATAAGGACCCAAGGGTCAAGCAAAAGTGGAGCGACGACATATTTCTAGCTCCAGAGCTCGATTACAATACATACACATAGAGGTCTTATGGATGTCTACCCCTCTTCAGCGAAGAATTGGCACGCATCACCAAATAAAAGTGGAGTAATAGCAAAATCCTAGCTTTAACTCGATGTTCCTTCTCAGAGCAGACTTGACGTCATCAAAGACCTAAGGGTCAAATAAAAGTGGAGTCATGGCGAAATCCCAGCTCCAGCTTGACGTTCCTTCTTTAAGAACCTGATTCCAGATCGTCAAAATAGTGATCTTGGTGATCGTTAATGGTTAAAATACCATTAATAGAGGTTTAACCTCTCTGAAAACATGTACAAAAGAACATGGAGAAAATGGAGTCCATAATACATCAGGAACTTAGTTCCTTCAAATCAAGAACTTAGTTCTTAAAAAATCTGATCCCAGATCCTTAAAATAGTGATCTTGGTGATCGTTACTGGTCAAAATACCATTAACAGAGATTTAAGTTCTTTAAAAATACCAACAGTGATTAAATCTCCAAAGAACTCAGCGCCTCACGTGAAAAACACGTGAGCACCCAAGGCTAAGTTACATAGCGCCTCATGTGAAACACACGTGAGCGCCAAAAAACAGAAAAGTTTAGTGCTTAGAACTAGTGCAGCGCCTCACGTGAAACACTCGTGAGTGCCAAATGCTCAACGCCTCACGTGAAACATATGTGAGCGCCAGACGCTCAACGCTTCACGTGAAATACACGTGAGTGCTACAAAAGACTAGTGCTTAGCACTATTTCAACGCCTCACGTGAAACACACGTGAGCGCTATATGCAACCGAGTGTTTAGCACTGCTGGATGATACAGAAATCCAATCTTAGCCCAAATTAGCTAAGCTTATGTTCGTGATATCTAAACTGATATCCAAACCGATCTTAGTCCCATACATGACTAATGATCTTCATCCCATACTTCTAAGTTAATCTTAGTCTCAAATAAGACTAACAATTCCTAAATGATCCACCATGATCTTTTCCCTCAAATACGGGATTTGGTTTAAGGGTACATCTCTCCACACCTCTGATATATGTTGTTATAATTTCTCAACATTTTCAGAGAGGTGGTGGGTCCCGACAACCAACAACTTTTTTCTCATCCCAACTTAATGTAAAATTACATTAAGACAGGAAATGATACATCCCATATTGATGCACTTCTAAATTGACGTGCACGCCTCAAATCGGATCGCACCCCAAATTGGACGCATTCCATGTCACCATCGTTCACTCCGCCACGTAACAAATTTACATGCGTGCAGAATAGATAACGGACCGAAATGTTCTTAAACCAACATTCGTCCCCAAAATGGGAATGTTAGACCGAAATGTCCTTAAACTGACATTCGTCCCCAAAATAGGAATAATGGACCGAAATGTCCTTATACAAACATTCATCCCCAAAACGGGAATGTTGGACCGAGATATCTCTAAACTAGTGCGTCGCCCCAAATATGGTGATAATGGACCGTGGTGTCCTCAAACTAAAATAATTGAGCCCATATACTCATTTGTTTCTAAGTTGATCTAAGTCTCAAATATGACTAACGATCCTTAGATCAAACTCAAATATCTTTTGAACGGATGGACCTCACAAATGTGAGAAATGCGTCCTAAGTTCATTCCCGTTGGCAAACCAAGCTACCAACATGGACCCCGTCAAGCAAATCCTTGATCCAAACCAAAATCTCGGATTTAGACTAATCCGCTCTACGGGCGATGGCATAAAATAATCTCCATATACAATTCACGGGCAACCCCATAAAAATAAAATAACACACGACATGAAGTGAACTATTGGAGAAGAAGAAAGTGGTTATCGCAACGCGATAACGTAATTAACTGCAGGGGCTTACGCCTGCAGGAAAGAGCGTCCCCACAATAAAAAAAACCCTCACAAATGAGGGCGAATCTGAGGAAATCTGCTACATCGGTCGCATCTATCCAAACCTCCAATATATGGTGCCATAAATCAACTTTCTATCTTCGGAGAGGTGGATGGATATGTCCAAATAGTATCTGCCCCCAAATTCAAGCAACACGATCAATCCCAGTTCGTCTCTGTTTTCGGCGGTAAACAGATTCTTGTATACGATCCATGGGCATAAAAAAAGGAAAATAAGAGAAAATAAATTTTTTTCTGCCATGCAAGTATGTCCAGATTGACTCTTGTATACGATCCATGGGCTTAAATAAAATAAAGGGAACCATATCTTCCCACCAAGCTCCGTCAAAAGGAGAACCAAGTGTTGACGGTACATCTACAACCTAAACACTATCTTGACGTTCCTTCTCAGTGCAGACGCGACGTCAACAAAGACCCAAGGGTCGAACAAAAGTGTTTCGAAAAGTCCTTCGATTTGATATATTACAGACCTCATAACTCTTCCAGAATCAAAAGTTATGAGCAAATGTGTTATGCACGTATAGTCTAAGTAATGCTCTACCACATGGGAGATACATTTTTAGTCCCACATCGGGAATAAAAGAGATCCCTTCTCTATCACTCCCTTATAAATAAGAGGGGATACCTCTTAGAAAAAATGGGGATTTAATTCTCAAAGAAGCTTAGTTCTCAAAGTTAGGGCCTTAGCTGCCCTTCCCATAACGCGCATATGCGCAAGCGCCATATGCGCCATATATGACGCCCGCGTGCCCACCACGTGCGCACCACGTGTGGGGGATTCAATCCTTAAAAGAGCTTAGTTCTCCAAGTTAGGGCCTTAGATGCCTCCCATAATGCGCATATGCGCAAGCACCATGTGTGCCATGTGTGACGCACGTGTGCCCACCACGTGCGCACCAAGTGTGAAGATTAAAACCTCAGAGGAGTTTAGTTCTCTAAGCTAAAGGTTTACGCTAGAGCCCCGGCCAACTTTCATGGCCAAATGCGAAACAAAATTTTTTCTACGATTACAAACACGGCGCTAGAATAAACCTAAACCGGATCTTAACCATAAACCTAACTAGCATGTAAGGGTTCTATCTACTATGATAGAAAGTATACCTAAAGAAACCAAGTCCTTCGGGTCTTTGATCCTCTCCTTAAGCTCCTCGATGGAAGTATGGATCGTGCTTGAACTTCGGCCTCCTCGCGTCAATGATGATCCACCCGAGAGTGCCTACCAAGAGCTCCTACCTCCTAATTGAGGTAACTGGAATACTTAGCTTGCTAATCTAAGTAGACTAGAGTGTGTAGAGTATGAAGATGTATTTATTTGTCTCTTGAAACCCTAGAATTCTCAACACATGAGAGTTTTTAGGGTTTGCAGTGAGGAAGAAGAAGAGAGCTAACATGAGAGCTCACTTGAGGAGAGAGAATTCATTTTGACAAATGATAAAGATAAATGATAAATGAGATGACACCCTTGACATGACCACAAGCATGGCACCAAAAATATCTAGGTCACAAAATATCTCACCAAAATATCTAGGTCAAAAATATCTCACCAAAATATCTAGGTCAAATAGTCAAACCAAATCAAGTGGTCAAGCCAAGTCAAAATCTCAAACAAAGTCAAGTAGTTAAAACTAGTAGCCATGCCTCAATTATCATTTATCAAAATAACAAATACTTTCCTCCACCTCATAATTGTTTTAATCAAGTAAATGGTCAAAACCCTAATGAGATGTCTCCTTCTGTGCTCCTCTCATCCGTATATACATACCCGCATTCGTGTTCCGAGAAACACGAATACAAAGAGACGAAACCGATCCATCAATATAATACTAGGATCTGGCTTAAACCAAAGCCCACTAGTATTATCCGCCCGATCATCATACGCGCACAAGTGTACGTAAGTGATCAAAGCCCTGTCGTAACACCATACGGGCTCTACAGCTTTCGCCCAATGCAGGGAAACTCTCTGTGTGGGATTCTAAAGACTCGACACTACGCTGGCAGTGGGTTTAACCACCAGCACGTCAGCGACACTAGCTGTACGTAATGGCTACCCAGGTACCTGTCGAAAAGGAAGGCCGACGAGCAAACTCGTCCGAACCCCTACTGAGCCTATCCATGACAATATCCGTACAGTCCGGTCTCTTCGTCAAAAAGTATCGCATACTGGGTCTAGAGGTGGTGAACTTCAGACCCTAATAACGTGATAAGTCGTGCTGATGTAGCTCATGACCAATCCAGAAAACTACTGATCAACCTATCAGTAAATCCCAACTTCATTGGCCAAGGTCTTATGGTCCTGACCAATCGATCACTGTGCGATATCAACTCCCAATACTGGGAGAGACGAATCCCCAACAATCGCTCACTGCCTCCATGTGGCTCGGGACTGTACCCAACCAAAACCTGTTTGCACGACTCAGTAGAGCCGTGGTTGGGTAGTGATCAAAGCTCAGTGGGAACTCATACGAGATAAATGCCGATCTCAGGTCCAAAGACTAACCTGTACACATGTCACCTGAGAACTTCCATCTGACGATAGGTATAGTACCATCTGGAAGTTCTCGGCAAGTCCGTCCAGTGTACTCACACCCAGTGAGCACCTGTATACGATCTTGGTGCATCAGACCAATGGCTGCGGGACCAACCATCCCTCGACGGGGATAGAAACGTATACACTAGTCTATTCTGGAGTATCACTGCCCAGTCTCGATACTCATGCGACTAGGGACCATTTAAGGATGTGCTTATAGACTAACCTGCTCCCACAAGTATGATCGCCATCACAACGCAGGCAATCAAGCAAGATCCTACGGGCTTTATCAATATGTAACCGCAATATGTAATAACTAGTATGACATATGCTATGTTAAGATAAAGACAAACCATAATAGTATACTACCGTATCGAGTCTTTATCAATATGTGCAAACTAGATATAACAACAATAGAAATAAATACACATATCCTGACAAAGACAAGTCAAATAATATACTATAAAACTGAGTAAGATTGTCCTGTACATACATGTCCCTAGCATCCATATGTATACATATACAATACTGGCCTCTAGGGCATATATATCCAATAATCTCCCACTTGCACTAAAGGCCAGTAATTGGCTTACCGAATACCTATGTCTGCACTAAGGCCAGCTGCTGGCGTACCGCATACCCAACATCTCAAAAAGTCGCTCGAACTGCGCTTGAGGGAGGGCCTTTGTAAATGGATCCGCCGTGTTCTCTTTTGTATCCACTCTCCAGACCTCGATCTCCTGGCGATCTACGATCTCCCTGATCAGGTGATACCGTCTTAAGATGTGCCTGGATTTCTGATGGGACCGTAGTTCCTTTGCTAAAGTTATAGCCCCATTGTTATCACAATACAAAGGTATCGAATCAACAATGGACGGAACTACCTGAAGTTCAGCTATGAACTTCTTCATCCAGACCGCTTCTTTTGCGGCATCGCTTGCAGCAATGTATTCAGCCTCCATCGTCGAGTCTGCGACAGTGTCCTGTTTGGAACTCCTCTAACACACCGCCCCTCCGTTGAAGGTAAACACAAAACCCGAGACAGACTTGTTGTCATCCTTGTCACTCTGGAAGCTTGAGTCGGTAAAGGACTCGACCCTGAGGTCTCCATTACCGTAAACCAGGAACATCTCCTTAGCCCTTCTCAGGTACTTAAGAACGTTCTTTACTGTTGTCCAGTGGTCCTCACCTGGGTTCGACTGATACCGGCTCACCACGCTTAGCGCATAAGCTACATCTAGCCTTGTATATAGTATCGCATACATTATAGATTCTACCGCCGAAGCGTAGGGTATAGTGCTCATGTGAACCCTCACCTCGTCAGTCTTGGGAGACATCTCCTTGGAGAGGGTGATTCCATGCATTGTGGGTATGTTACCGCGTTTAGAATCTTCTATACTAAATCTCTTTAGTACGGCCTCTATGTACCTGCACTACGAAAGTCCTAATAATCTCTTAGATCTATCACTGTAGATCTTGATCCCCAGAATGTACGAGGCATCACATAGGTCCTTCATGGAGAACCTTTGTGATAAGAATAGCTTGAACGATTGTAGCATAGGAATGTCATTTCCTATCAAAAGAATGGCGTCCACGTACAAGACTAGGAACACGACAGTTCGTCCTACAATCTTCTTATAAATACAAGGCTCATCTTCGTTCTTGATGAAGTCAAAATCTTTGATTGTTTCATCAAAACAGATGTTCCAGCTTCGCGATACCTGCTTTAATCCATAAATGGATTTAAGCAACTTGCACACCTTCCCGTTGCTCCCACTGTCTACGAAACCTTCCAGTTGATCCATATAAACGCATTCTTCTGAACTTCCGTTTAGAAAAGCCGTTTTTACATCCATCTGCCAGATCTCATAGTCATGGATGGCAGCAATGGAAAGTAGGATCCGAATGGATTTGAGCATAGCCACTGGAGAAAAGGTTTCGTCATAGTCCACACTTGGTCTTTGACGAAAACCTTTTACAATGAGTCTAGCCTTATAGGTTTCCACCTGTCCATCTACACCAAGTTTCCTTTTATAGATCCATTTGCATCCAACAGATTTTACCCCAGGTGGTTCAATATCCAAGGTCCACACTTTATTGGTGTACATGGACTCCATTTCGGATCGCATAGCATCCAGCCATTTATCAGAGTCCCTACTGATGATGGCCTGCCTGAAACTGGTAAGGTCATCTTCTTCCAAGATGAAATCCTCACGATCTCCGTCTTTGAGAAAACCGTAGTATCTCTCGGGAGGATGAGAAATCCTACCAGATCTGCGGAGTGGCTGAGGTTCGTCTGGGATTATTGAATTCTCTGGTTCTACCAAATCTTCAGTTATAGTTTGTCCTTCTGGAATTTCATCCAGTTCTACCGCGCTCCCACTTGTTTCTTTTGCAAGAAATTGCCACTCTAAAAAGGTGGCGTAGCGAGTAACTAACACCTTCTGTTCCTCGGTGTGGTAGAACAGATATCCCATTGAATGTTTTGGATATCCTACAAACTTACATAAAAGTGATCGCGCCTCTAGTTTGTCCGGCTTTTGCATTTTCACATAGGCCAGACAACCCTATATCTTAATGAATTTAAGACACGGTTTCTTTCCACTCCATACTTCATATATATTCTTAGGCATAGATTTAGACGGAACCTGATTCAATAGGTAGGCTGCTGATTCAAGCGCAAATCCCCAGAATGAAAGAGGTAACTCGGCATTACTCATCATGGAGCGAAACATGTTCAATAGTGTGCGGTTCCTCCGCTCCGATACACCGTTGTACTGTGGTGTATACGGAGGAGTAAGCTAAGAAAGAATTCCATTCTCTTTTAGGTAATCTTGGAATTCCGTGCTTAAGTACTCCCCTCCTTTATCAGATCGGAGGATCTTGATACTTTTGCCAGTCTGGTTCTCTACTTCGTTTCTGAATTCTTTGAATTTCTCAAAGGCTTCAGATTTGTATTTCATAAGATACACATATCCGAACCTAGAGAGGTCGTTAGTGAATATGATGAATTACAAGAACCCACCCCTTGCATGTATAGACATTAGACCACATACATCACTGTGTATAAGTCCCAAGAGCTTTGTTGCTCTTTCTCCGTGTCCGGTGAACGGAGATTTGGTTATCTTTCCTTTGAGACAAGATTGACAAGTTTCATAAGATGAAAATTCGAACGTATCTAAAAGTCCATCTTTATGCAACTTACTCAGTCTTTTCTCTCCGATATGACCAAATCTACAATGCCATAAGTAGGATTCGTTTACATCTGAACTCTTCCTCTTACGTGTGTTTTGTATATTGAGAACTGTATTTTGATTAAGAACATAGATACCATTACACAGTGTGCTTTCTGCAACCAATGCCTGATTAAGGTAAATGTTCATGATATTTCTATCAAGAACAAACTTATATCCTTCTTTATCAAGTAAAGAAACCGATATTATGTTACAAACCATGGAAGGTACATAGTAGCAATTGTTCAAAATCATAGTGTTGCTTCTTGGCAATACTAGGTGATATTCACCGATGGCAGCAGCATCAATTTGTGCTCCATTCCCTACTCTGAAGGACATATCACCTGGTCCAACTATCCTACTTTTCCTCAGTCCCTGTAATAAATTACAGATATGAGATCCTGATCCGGTATCTAGTACCCAGGAGGTAGGACTGACTGAAAAACAGTTCTCAATAACAAAAGCACCTGAAGAAGACGTAATAGTGTGCTTCTTCTTGGATGAGGTTATCAAGGAATTCATGTTCTCCTCTTTCCTCTGCTCATACTCATGACTGTTGTCATAGGTTAGAGCCAAATCGACGTTCCCCTGTCCCGAATAAGAATTCGGATCGGTCAAGCGATACATTTTATTATCTTGATTAGGGCGTGAAATGGTTGCTACCTGGAGAGAGAGAGAGAGAAAAGAAACACTCAGCGTGCGCTCTTGCAAGATTAGATTGGTTTATTAATTTATCTAACCAGGATGGCTCCCACTGTTTTCTCGAATTCTTCTTCAAACCTAAAAAGAAGAATTAGTTGGGATTAATCGCACGTCACAATATTGGCTTAACCTTTCAGCCAGGCTGGTGTCGGTACATCGAGGGAGGTTTTCCAATGCTTTCGCGAAGTTCCTTAATTACATAACCTCTTTTCCCTGGAGACGTAGCTCCGCTAACACCGTTCTAGACACCTACTTGGTTTATAGTATTAATTGTTAAGTGAAATAATCTACCAAGAGTAATCCTACTCATCAGTGGGATCGGGATCCAACTATCATTGTGTGATGCACTAGATGGAATCCACTCTAGTCACCACACTCCAGAAGGTATGCTGAATCTGCAAGTTTCCTGTATGTTTGAAACTCCCGATGTGGTTTTTGCCCCTAGGACCCAAGTGGCCTTGACTAAAGATCAAAATGTCAAAAGGTCCTAGTCAAGTTCTACCTGTCATTATCTTGATTGCATTAGACCCACCCGTACGAGCCTTGACTAAAGATCAAAATGATCGGACGACTGTCCTAACCAATCGCATATGCAACGGAAAATCATTACATAGCTACCGAACACTATGCCTCGACTAAAGATCGAAATGCGTAGCACGAATACTAAGCAATACCAATCCGAAATGGCGGAGGGCTACGGCTGGATTTTTGGCGAAAAACCCGTTAACGTAATGAACTTGATATCGTTGAAGGAACCTAAGCAGTTTTGAAAATGAGTGGTTTTTGCTCCGCCTTTGTTTTTTTTTTGAAAACTAGTGGTTTTTGGAAAAACCAAGTAATCTACAGTATAAACTTTTGCTCAAGAGGGCACTCCCTGTGAAGGGATCTCGGCTCTTGCCTCATGGAATGAGGTACTGGATATTCATGACCGAATACCACTATGCAAAGCGAAAGAATATAACTGTAGTTTTTCGAAATTTGTTCCAACAACATCTTTAAGGTTTATTTTCTTGCATTAATAAAAATTAATGTGGTCCCATCAGTTAACCCTATCACACCAGAAAAGAACGAAAATATAATGTACGTATATACCATCCGCATTCGCCACTGGGCCCTGTCATCACCCGTTAGGTTACTTAACTAACGACAGAGCGGGGGCTGGACTAGCGCGGGTGTAAAACATATACAATATCTACTAGTAAATATATAAATATATATAACATTTGTCCCAGGCATGATTATAAGCAACATCACAGAATCACAGTCAACAATATATAATGGTGGATAATCTTGGAGCCCCGGGTTTCTTTTGAGCCTCAAATGAAACCCGACGTTCTCGGTCATGTGGACAGCCTGTGCAAAGAAAACCTGGACCCCTATGAGCGCGGTAAGTTACCCGCCAATCCCAGAAGTGAGGCAGCCCCCATCAACAAAGTGAATGGGCCATCCAGCACTTCACGGAATCCGGTAACTTGGGTGCCCCTCCGTGGGTCAAACTATACCCTCTACGAGTGCGGCGAATAGCCCGCCAATTCTAGAATGAATCCCCCTCCGTCCCAACGCCATGAGATGCGGGCTCATTGCCTTCTAGAACCCGGCTATTCGTGCACTCCACCACGGGGTAATCCTAGTACAGAAAATGAAAATAATATGTACAAATGGTGACATTGACCTTAACCCGGTCGTGCCCCAATCAAATAATATACAACCCGGCAAAGATGGCAGTCCACATGTCGGACGCTCGCCCCGCAATAACAAATGTACAAATGAATATAAACTGTACTGCTAACATTGCACCACATGCTATCCACCAGGACTATCCAACCACAATCACAGCACAAGCACAAAACATCAATGCAAATGTCACGTTCGCAAACTCGTCTAAAAGGACATATAGCAGATAGACGGGTTTACCGATCGAATGACATTCATGGTCGCAGATAAAAGTGAATGTACTGTAAACTATTAAACAGTTTCAAATATAACGACTTCGAAACACTCCAAATTGCCCCATACTGAAAACAACAGAGAATCAAACTTGGGCAAAAAACTAGCAACACCTGAAACCCAAACTCCACTGGGTGAGAACACAGACCAAAACACGACGCATTTCACCAAGATCAAACCGAGCAGGCACGTTTTTTAAAGGTTGTGGCCGGCCAAAAAGTGTTGGAATTGTGTCGTTTTTGGTCAGTGTTCATCTCACAGTGTAAAGAGCATTCTGCACTTGTTTAAAAAAAAATTTAATCCTTTAAAAATTCAACAGAAACTGCAGTTTGGGTTTTGATGTTACGGAGTCGTTTCGATTTCTTTATTTTAACATTGTTTTAAACTTGCTAGTCTAGGGTTTATGGGTTGGCTCTGATACCATGAAGGTTTACGCTAGCGCCCCGGCCAACTTTCGTGGCCAAATGCGGAACAAAATTTTTTCTACGATTAGAAACTTGGCGCTAGAATAAACCTAAACCGGATCTTAACCATAAACCTAACTAGCATATAAGGGTTCTATCTACTATGATAGTAAGTATACCTAAAGAAAGCAAGTCTTTTGGGTCTTTGATCCTCTCCTTAAGCTCCTTGATGGAAGTATGGATCGTGTTTGAACTTCGGCCTCCTCGCGTCAATGATGATCCACCCGAGAGTGCCTACCAAGAGCTCCTACCTTCTAATTGAGGTAACTAGAATACTTAGCTTGCTAATCTAGGTAGACTAGAGTGTGTAGAGTGTGAAGATGGATTTATTTGTCTCTTGAAATCCTAGGATTCTCAACACATGAGAGCTTTTAGGGTTTATAGTGAGGAAGAAGAAGAAAGCTAACATGAGAGCTCACTTGAGGAGAGAGAATTCATTTTGACAAATGATAAATGAAATGACACCCTTGACATGACCACAAGCATGGCACCAAAAATATCTAGGTCACAAAATATCTCATCAAAATATCTAGGTCAAAAATATCTCACTAAAATATCTAGGTCAAATAGTCAAACCAAGTCAAGTGGTCAAGCCAAGTCAAAATGTCAAACAAAGTCAAGTAGTCGAAACTAGTAGCCATGCCTCAATTATCATTTATCAAAATAACAAATACTTTCCTCCACCTCATAATTGTTTTAATTAAGTAAATGGTCAAAACCCTAATGAGGTGTCTCTTTCTGTGCTCCTCTCATCCGTATATACATACCCGCATTCGTGTTCCGAGAAATACGAATACAAAGAGACGAAACCGATCCATCAATATAATACTAGGATCTGGCTTAAACCAAAGCCCACTATTATTATCCGCCCGATCATCACACGCGCACAAGTGTACGTAAGTGATCAAAGCCCTGCCGTAAAACCATACGACCTCTACACCTTTCGCCCAGTGCAGGGAAACTCTATGTGTGGGGTTCTAAAGACTCGACACTACACTAGAAGTGGGTTTAACCACAAGCACGTCAGGGGCACTAGCTGTACGTAATGGCTACCCAGGTACCTGTCGAAAAGGAAGGCCGATGAGTAAACTCGTCCGAACTTCTACTGAGCCTATCTGTGACAATATCCGTACAGTCCGGTCTCTTCGTCAAAAAGTATCGCATACCGGGTCTAGGGGTGGTGAACGTCAGACCCTAATAACGTGATAAGTCGTGCTGATGTGGCTCAGGACCAATCCGGGAAACTACTGATCAACCTATCAGTAAATCCCAACTGCCTTGGCCAAGATCTTATGGTCCTGACCAATCGATCACTGTGCGATATCAACTCCTAATACCGGAAGAGATGAGTCCCCAACAATCGCTCACTGCCTCCATGTGGCTCGGAACTGTACCCAACCAAAACCTGTTTGCACGACTCAGTAAAGCCGTGGTAGGGTAGTAATCAAAACTTAGTGGGAACTCACACGAGACAAATGCCGATCTCAGGTCCAAAGACTAACCTGTACACATGTCACCTGAGAACTTCCATCTAACGATAGGTATAGTACCATCTGTAAGTTCTCGGTGAGTCTGTCCAGTATACTCACACCCAGTGAGCACCTGTATACGATCTTAGGTGCATCAGACAATGGCTGCGGAACCGACCATCCCCCAGCGGGGCTAGAAACGTATACAATAGTCTACTCTGGAGTATCAATGCCCAGTCTCGATACTCACGTGACTAGGGACCATTTAAGGATATGCTTATGGACTACTCTGCTCCCATAAGTATGATCGCCATCACAACGCAGGCAGTCAAGCAAGATCCTACGGGCTTTATCAACATATAACCGCAATATGTAATAACGAGTATGACATATGCCATGTTAAGATAAAGACAAACCATAATAGTATACTACTGTATCGAGTCTTTATCAATATGTGCAAACTAGATATAACAACAATAGAAATAAATACACATATCCTGACAAAGACAATTCAAATAATATACTATAAAACTGAGCAAGATTGTCCTGTACATACATATCCCTAGCATCCATATGTATACATATACAATACTGGCCTTTAGGGCATATATATCCAACATAAGCTAAGGCCTTAGCTGCCCCTCCATAATACGCATATGCACAAGCGCCATGTGCGCCACGTGTGGCGTATATGGGCACCACGTGCAACGCACGTGCGCCCGCTACGTGCGCACCACGTGCGAGAATTCAATTCTCAAAGGAGCTTAATTCTCCAAGTTAGGGCCTTAACTGCCCCCATGATACGCATATGCGCAAGCGCCACATGCATCACGTGCGACGAACGTGTGCCCACCACGTGCGACGCATATGCGCCCACCACGTGCGACGCACGTGCGCGAACACAAAGAAGACTTTTTCAGCAGTTAGGAGTTTAAGCTCCAACCTGTTCTTTCCCTTGATGAATGGGACATGGTTCAAAGGGTATATCCCTCCACACTTTGGATATATGGCGTTGTAATCCCTCAGCATTGTCAGAGTGGTGGTGGGTCCCAACGACCAATAATCTCTCTTTCCAAATAAGGAAGAGACCACCCCATAAGCTTCTGTAAAACTACAGAAAGCTCTCAAAACAATAGAGAATTTAATTCTAAATAAAGAAGAAGATCTTCCTCCTCGCAAACCCTAGGTAAAGAAACCACAGAAATCAAAACATCTCCTTTACCTATCATAGCATATCTAAGGGTTTAACCCTTCTCAAGAACTCAGTTCTTTCTCTAGATCTGAGATCTACAAGACAAGTCTCGCACAAGTTGAGAATTTAATTCTCATCGGGAAGATCTTGTTCTTTAGAAGTGTTCAGTTGATAAAACTGCACATTTAATATGATATTTTTCCTACTATTTCTATATAATAAAAGGTGTTTATTATAATATATGATACATATGAGGGTTTATCTGTAAAAATACTATTTTCATGTGTTTATATATTATAATTAACATTTAGTAGGAAAATGTAAGCATAAATACCATTGACCAAATCTTAATGGTGAAATTAATATCTCAATAAAACAAACTCTACTAACATTATTTGTTGAGTTGTTGTGCAGAATTTTCAGGGCTAAAATCAAGGGAATCAAAATTGTTAGAGCAAACCTGCCTAATTAAGAAAGCAAACTAAAAAATCAAGTCTGCAGTAACGAATAAAAGATTTTCAGTTTCCAGAGATTCCAAAGATCGCCACGTGTCATGAAGATGAAAGCCTAGGAGACCAAATCAAAAGATCTCTCCTTTTAGCCGCGGATCCGCGGCCAAACCCACCTATTGGCCGCGGATCCGCCGCGTGCCAGATGAATTGGGAGCTGGAATTTTTCAGTTTGGATCTTAACTACTAGCTTCCAAATTAGGCAGCTAGGGTTCTGGCTTTGGGACTATAAATAAAGATCGAGAGCCTCTTGGAAAAATCATCAAGCCGAAGAGATCACGAAGTCCAAGACGGCTCACGCATCCAGGCTGATTATCAACTGTTCATCTACCTCCTTAGAAAAGATCGAGAAGCAAACTAGGTTTTTGTAATCATTTTCTAAGGAAACAAAGTGTACTTGATCTTATTGATTAATAAAGGTAGTTGTTTTCTTATTCTATCTCTTTGTAGTTTTAATATGATTTCTCTCTCCATCTCCTCTTTTCCAAACATGCGCGAATAATTCTTCGCTTGTTAGGGTTCATGGGATTAGGGTAGGTTAATGAATGATAAAGATCCTTAAACTCTTTTTAAGTCCTATAAAGTTTATAAACTTTATCAAAAGAATAGTTAACATCCTAATTGGGCGCGCTATCAATTCATTGATAATCGCGACCACGATTAGAGATTAGATTAACTATTGTTTTGGTAAAGGTTAGATATGAACGGAGTTCCATGTCGAGATAGGGGTTAAGAGTGGGAACCCTTTTCCCTCCAGAAACCCTAATCTACATGCATCACTGTCGTTCTAGTTTTAAATCTATTAAAGGATAAAAAGAGTAATCTTTAATTAATCATCCATAACTACTAAATCCTAATGAACCCTACAAGCCCTCTTTTAATATTAAACTTACATCCGTAGTTAATCTAGATCTATATTTTGCATCCGTGTTTAACATAGATCTAGATCCTACAACCATCCTTCACCATTCTCTATTCTCCCTTCCTAATCAACACGCCTAAAGTAAGAATAAAAGGTTCCACGTTTCCCAGAAGACGACCTGTACTCAACTCAGTCTAGCTACACGTGACGCCGTTATTGATTGCGGTTAACTACTACACATAAATTCTAGATCAATCAAGAATCAATGATTCAGGGAAAAACAAAGTTGAAAAGAAAGAAGATGGAGTTCATAATACTCCAGGAACTTAGTTCCTTTAAATTATGAACTTAGTTCTTTAAGAACCCGATCTAAGATCCTCAAAATATTGATCTTGGTGATCGTTAATAGTCAAAATACCATTAACAAAGGTTTAACCTCTTTGAAAATATGAACAGAAAAACATGGATAAAAGAACATGGAGAATATAGAGTCCATAATACTCCAGGAACTTAGTTCTTTCAAATCAAGAACTTAGTTCTTATAGAACCTGATCTCAGAGCCTTAAAATATTGATCTTGGTGATCGTTAATGGTTAAAATACCATCAACAGAGGTTTAAGTTCTCTAAAAATATCAACAGAGATTAAATCTCCAAAGACCTCAGCGCCTCACGTGAAAAGCATATGAGCACCCAAGGCCAAGTTACATAGCGCCTCATGTGAAACACACGTGAGCACCAGAAAACAGAAAAATTTAGTGCTTAGCACTAATGCGGCGCCTCACGTGAAACACACGTGAGTGCCAGATGCTCACCGCCTCACGTGAAACATACGTGAATGCTAGACGCTCAGCGCCTCACGTGAAACATACATGAGTGCCACAAAAGACTAGTGCTTAGCACTATTTCAACGCATCATGTGAAACACACGTGAGCACTATATGCAACCGAGTGCTTAGTACTGCTAGGTGATACAGAAACCCAATCTTAGCCTAAATTGGCTAAGCTTATATTCGTGATATCTAAACTGATATCCAAACTGATCTTAGTCGCATACATGACTAACGATCTTCATCCCATACTTTCTAAGTTAATCTTAGTCTCAAATAAGACTAATGATTCTTAGATGATCCACCATGATCTTTTCCCTCAAATACAGGATTTGGTTTAAGGGTACATCTCTCCACACCTCTGATATATGTTGTTGTAATTCCTCAACGTTTTCAGAGAGGTGGAGGGTCCCGACAACCAACAACTCTTTTCTCATCCCAACTTGATATAAAATTTAATCAAGACTGGGAATTATACATCCTACATTGATGCACTTCCAAATTGGCGTGCACGCCTCAAATCGGATCGCGCCCCAAATTGGGCGCATTCCATGTCACCATTGTTCACTCCGCCACATAATAAATACATGTGTACGCAAGATGGATAATGGACTAAAATGTCCTTAAACTAACATTCGTCCCTAAAATGGAAATGTTGGACCGAAATATTTTTAAACTAACATCCATCCCCAAAATGGGAATAATGGACCGAAATGTTCTTAAACTAACATTCGTCTTCAAAACGGGAATGTTGGACCGAGATGTCCCTAAACTAGAGCGTCGCCCCAAACACGATGATAATGGACCGTGATGTCCTTAAACTAAAATAATTGAGCTTATATGCTCATTTGTTTCTAAGTTGATCTTAGTCTCAAATATTACTAACGATCCTTAGATCAAACTTAAATATCTTACGAATGGATGGACCTAACAAATGTGAGAAATGCGTCCTAAGTTCATTCCCACTGGCAAACCAAGCTAAAAACATGGAACCCGTCAAGCAAATCCTTGACCTAAACCCAAATCTAAAATATACGGATTTGGACTAATTTGCGCCCTACGAGCGACGACATAAATTAGTCTCCGTATACAATCCACGGGCAACCAAAATAAACAAAAATACACACGACACGAAGTGAACTACTGGAGAAGGAGAAAGTGGTTATTGCAATGCGATAACGTAATTAACTGCAGGGGCTTGCGCCTGCAGCGTCTCCACAATAAAAAAAAACCTCACAAATGAAGGGGGAATCTGATAAAACCTGCTACAATTGTTGTATCTGTCCAAACCTCCAATATACGGCGCCATAAATCAACTTGGTATCTTCGGAGAGATGGATAGATATATGTCCAAATAGCATCTTCTCCCAAATTCAGGCTAGACGTCCCAACGTCTCAGTCCGGTCTTTCGGCGCTAAACATGTATCATCCAACGTGTGTCTATCAACGACACATCAAATCATCATAAAACCTGAGTGCCCAGTATCGACACTCGAAATTATCATAAAATCCGTGTCCAGTATCAACACATAAATCCTCATATCTTAGGCATCGTCTCATTAGATCGGTCCTCATATCCATCTTTCTCATATAACTCCGATCGGTATCCTCCGGATATCCGCCGAGTCCAATACTGTCATCGGTAGGTAGTGTTCCCCTACCGGGCTCAACGCCTTCTATACGATCTTATTGCCCCGGGGTACCGTACCAGGTCTACCATATACTTGCATACGGTGACTTCTCACTCCTCAAATCGAGTAATCATCATACCTCAACATCGAGAAAACTCATGGTGGACGTCGAAATATCATATCAAGAGAAATCGCGTTTTTAAAACAATCATAAGTTTTTAAAATGTATCTGCGATTTCTCAAATCCAGAAATCTCATGAAAAAAGAATCTCATAAGCATGTAACAATGATGAAACAATAGATACATGCATAGAACAATACTGTAATGTATAGAAAGTGTGTTCATATGAGCGTGTCGTGCAACTAGGTAAGGAAGTGCAATATCTGAACTAGTATGTGTGGTACTGGGTACTAAACAATAACTAAAATTCTACAGGTTATAAGGCGATACAATGACATAGCAATTTCTAATGTGTATGTGGCATGGCAATTACTGATGATGTGTGTATGAGCCGGTGAGTATGTGTACATGCAACATGCGCATCATCGGTAATGGTGCGTATGTCCTAGCAGACGAAGTCGTATAAAGGTAAGTACACGAAACATAGTATATATGTCGTAAATGAAAATAATATGAGCGTATGCAGAAATAAGAAATCGTAGCGCGAGCGTAAACAGAATAAAGAAAACTTAAACGCGAATAGTATAAAATACGTAACTACGTATGAGCCATACAGTTATAGTTTAAAATAGTACGAATCGTTGTTTTTGAAAATAGGTATGGCTCTAAATATATCCTAATATCTACTTAAGTGATTTAAAAACAATATTTCTCTAGTCGATATATACATAAGTCAGTAACCCATCCTCATCATATCACGTACGGTATAATCCATCGTACGATATCATCAATCAAATAGTACGGATCTAGTGTCACGTACATCATCCCACATCATCTCATCAAACCACCTCATGTCATATCATGCCGTGCCATATCATATCATATCATATATATTGCCCCGTATCATCATATCGAATCATATCGACTCAAATCATCAAATCGGATCATATCCTCATCTTATCGTGTCATATTGTAAAATATATGTTTTTATATACTTCAATAGTAGATATAGTTCATAGGTTAAAGAATAGCATTAGGGGTATATCATTCTAGTAGTATACTACTACCGCATATAATATTCTAGAAACCCTATTAGTTAGGTATTCGTATCCTAATTATATATACATATATATACCCTAATACTACGGTTGCGGGGGTGCTATACGCCATCCACCTAACTTCCCCCGTAGATATATATCTACTCACCTTCAACTTCTCACTCTAGTCGATCCCGACAGATGCCTTGCCCTCTTTCGTTGTCCCGAGAGTCCACGCACTTGTACCTGCAAATTCAAAGCATATCGTACCACATAAAAATCCAAATCGAAAACCGATACGACAAGCGAAGGGCACATAGGTTAGGCACATAGGTTAGAACCTATGGTCAACATGTGTTAGAATAACAAAACAACCCCCGACGTGGGCGTACGAATGTCAAATGACCGAGTCAAAACACAAAATCCAAAAACCAAGTTTCAAAAGTCGGTAAACATCGACAGAAAACATGTAAAATGACTCCAGATTTTTCTTAAGGTGAAATTAAACTTTTTTGCATATAGGGTAGGTCTAGTTATCTAAAAAGTGAGACATTTATCAAATTTTAGACCCTATCTCCAAAATTGGGCCGCAAATTACAGTTAATTCGAATAAAATTGCAGCCAGAATATGGGGGCTTAGGCTTGGGCTTCTAGGGCGGCTTCCTAGTAGTCTGCACATCTCACTGTATCTGCTATTAAATTTTCAAAGTCTCTGAATAATACTAGATTCCAATTGATCATCAATATCCCCACAAAGCCGACATCGGAAAATTCTAAGTTCGTCTTTGAACCTTCTAAACTCATTTTAATCAAGGCTACCATCACCACTAGACCAGTAGACACTCATTACACCCTTTACTATACCTCTACTACAAGTTTTATCCACTAAAAATCACCCTAGAAAATTCTAAGTTCATAAAACATGTTTATATTAACTCTAAATTAGTTGTGAAGGTAAGAAAACTTAAAAACTTAACAAAAAGTAAGTGTTTTACCTTGAATAGAAACTGAAGAAATTTCTAAGATGGTCAAAGAAACTCAAAACCCAAACTTGATCATGCTAAGAGGTGTAGGATGAGGTGAGAAATGATTTTTGTGAAGGGAACATAAGGATTTGAGGTGGTTTTGAGGGTGTTTTCATGGTGGTAGAGAGGTGATGGAGATGAAGAAGTGGAAGAAGGAGGAGATGGATGGTTGTAGAAATGGATGGTTGTAGAACCATCTCTCTCTCTCTCTCTCTCTCTCCAACCAAACCTCCTTGTCCCCCCTTTTTTTCAATTTCTTTTCTTTGTTTTTCTTTGTTTTCTATTTAAATAAAAAAAACAAATGTCACACATGCCATGGTTACAAGTCATGACACTTAAAGATGATTTTTAACAAAATAACTTGGTTTAATGCACAATTAGTAAAACACTAATTAAGTTTAACATAATCTTGTATATAAATAATTGTATATAAATTTATGAAAAACCCAAATCAAATAAATGCTTTCATAAATGATAATTCATTATAAATTCCAATTATTTTCCAAAATATAGGTATATAATTATACCATTTTACGAAAACTCAAATCTATTTATGTATAATATTCATGAAATTTATTATTTTATTATTTAAATTCCAAAAATAATATTTTATATTTTCTGAAATGTTACAGGGTTTCACATATGTGGGTCGGGTTGGATAATCATTACTACTATTCGAATCATTCGCAACCCAAATGAATAAAATAGATGAAATATAAAGTAAGTGTTAAAATACCAATTAATATTGTATAATTATAAATAAACAATCGCAAGTGATATAACAGCAGGCTATATGTATGTCACGTGTATCCTAAAGTCTGTGTTTCTAGTTTATCTATTCTAACGGTATAGACCAATTAATGTAATCATCCTCGTAACTCAACAGTATCCCATGCGTGTCCGGGACCACGGTCATGACTTTCAGGGCTGAATCCGAGACGTACTGCTAGGTAGTAAAAACAATATCATGTACAAACGAATGATGTCGGCATCATCATTCCGGAGCCCGAAGCCCGTATCGACTTATCAGTCTCTGGAAGTAGTGAACGGTTGAGTTACAAGTCGGGTTTCATTATTGATTTCCCCCTTTCCCCTAGGTTTCGTGTTCAAGTCAGGTATTAACGACATCTTCCTAATGCCGACAGAGGAACAGGCAGAAACATATTATGTCTATCTAGACAACAAGTCACGTCCGTAGGATTGTCGGCATTGGTAAATAATCCAAGTAACGGGTATAATAATAGCAAGATAACGTGTCGTGCACATGTCAGGTAGTGTGTATTAAACATGATAAATATTTGATTGCGTAACCAATCACAATAAAAGCAATAATTTAACTGTCATGGTACAAATCAGGTAATACGGTTAGAACAATATATCGTTTATAAAGTAATAAGTCATATCAGGTTCAAAAGTATTATTTATAACTACGATGAATCAAGTGTATATAGTATAGATTCCATAGTATATATTTTCATGTGTGTTATTTACATTAACACCAGTGCCTGCATATTAAGATTAATAATTTAATATTTGTAGCACCGTATTCTTTTATAGCTACCTCATTATTAAAGTATTATCATATTTAAGAGTAGTATACATGTCAATAAATAAGGGATATGTATTCTAATATAATTATCACACCTTATATTTCTAAACTGAAATTCTGATATTTAGAAGAACCGTGTGTGCTATTTTCTAGAAGAGATCTGGATGTAGTTTCAATTAGTAAAAAAATGGGTTATTAACATGGAATATACCATAAACTTAATTAAGGATATAAACTAACTGCAACCTAAACATTGATGCATTCACACTATAGTTTTATTATTTAAAACTACTCTAGCATATGTTAAATTAACCATTATAGATAAATAGTATTACGGCGGTATATGTGTATATATTCCGTAACTATAGCATGTAGCAAGATAAACTTGCGTCGGAGACGAAAACACGACGATCACAACAACCCGATACACGGAGATACGAAGCAACAGACGACCAAAGTTTTGATCCTGGATTGCGCACTTTGCTCGGCTATGGTTTTGCGGCAACAACTTGGTTAGGGCTCGGTTTGCTGGGTTCAAGAAGGTGCAGTGGTTGATGCTCGAGTTTTAGGTTCAGTCGAAGCGCTGGTGATGAGGAAGACGAAGTGGTCATGGGTCGGGGAGATGTTGCTCGGCAAGGTCGACAGTGAAGAGATGAGGAAGGGTCGAAGGCTGTCGAGGGAGATGCTAGAATCAGCAATGGATGGTCTTGGCTGAAGGAGGTGGTGTCAGAGTTGGGCTGGGCTTAACGATGCTCGATGATGGGTTAGAAGAAGTTAGCGAGGGTTCTCGATGTAGGTGTTCGGAGTCGGCGGTGAGATCGGTGATAGGATGTTCCGGCGATGGTTGATGCAGAAGATGGTTGTGACGACGAGGGTTAGAGGAAGGTGACGACGCCATCGAGGTTGCTGGTGAAGATGCTGTGAGGTCGAGTGAAGGTGAGGGGGTCTCGGAGAGGATGGGGGACCCCTCGGTGGTAAGATTTGGGTTCGAAGAAGGAGGCAAGGACATGGTCGAGGCAGCAATGATGAGAAGATGAAGATGGAGACGAAGCGATGGCGGTGGGGAGTTGCATGTGGAGCCGACAGTGGTGATCGACGGCGGGGGTGAGGCTGGAGGTGGATATATAGAGAGAAAGGACGTGGGAGATGGAGTTAGGATTTTGGTGCGAAGAAAAGAGAGAGAGAGAAGGAGAAGGAGATGGGGACGACGAGGAGTCGGGATCGGCATAGGGAAAAAGAAGAGGAAGAAAAGTGAGCGGGAGGGGGAGAGGGGGAGAGAGTTTATTATTTTAGATAAGATATAAGTTATATATATATAGAGAGAGAGAGAGAGAGAAAGAGAGAGTCACGCCCCGCTTCCCAGTATACGGGTAGAGGATGCGACGAGGCCGCTACGTATTTACTCTGAAGTAAATACGCTAAGCGTATCTAAACAATATAAAAGAAATGTAGACAAGAAACAAAAGGTATAATAAAACAGCAACTTTATTTATTCACATTCTTTTTGTACAATGCATGAAAAAGTAAATACATCTGAAAGAAGCAATGCCTAAACAGTGGCATAACAGAAAAGGAAAAGTACTGAAATAAATGTGTACAATGTAGCTAGAGCTCTGGATCGTATGCAAGCTGGTCCAAGTCCTCGCTAGTAGGCTCGATCTCTGGAAGATCCGAATCACCTGACGATATTCAAAGAAAAAGAAATAGAATGTCGTCAGCGAACAAATCGCTTGGTAAGTCCCAAGGATAAGGGAGAAATAGAATAGACAGAGAGTAAGAGAGAGATTGTAGATTTTACAGTTGTATTATATTGTTATATTGTTGTATTGAGTGTTAACGCTGTTGTTTGTAGCTTGGTACAGAAGGATGCCAGTGTATACGAGAGGAGTCTCACTTGCCCCGGAGACTAAGGTATCAGAAACTCAAGGAACCGTTGGGCCACGATACAACAGCAACGGAATATAGGTTAGGTGTCTTATGGTTGCAGTCTCGTGCCACTTCTAACACCTTCCGTACCAATCTACCCCTTAAACCCCGTAGTGTTTTGATTCTATTGTTGTATTATGTTGGATAGATTGTATAGTTGAATGAATGACCAAAACCATGATATCAGTAAACGGATGTAACTGTATAATCAAGTAAATGTAATATCTGGAGAATCATGTAAATGGATGTATATCCATGGTTCAGTTCGGTCAATGTAGATTGAATGTATTGAATAGAATGAATATAGGGATCATGTTGAATCAGAATATTATAGATTGTAAATTGTAGATTATAGATTGTAGATTGTACTTGAATTATATTCAAGTCAGATTATAATGAAACTCAAAGTAAATTGAAGTCGTGATTGTTTTGATGTTATCGGTAACCGCTGCACATGGGCGGCAGGATTTGTGTCTTTTTCAAAAACGATTACCTTTTTGATAACACCATTGTTAAGTTGTCTACCTTAGATAGGCAAGCACCCACTTCTCCGGCTCCTCGAGGCTCAAGAGATTGGTCCCGCTTAAACCTATGTTTACTAGGGTCCTTATTGTAATTCATAGAACTTGAGGGGGATTTATATAGAAATACGTTTATATACTTTTCAAAATACACCCCAAGTATTTATTATTCGTCTTTAGAGTTATAATGAATGTGAATTTTATATTGTGATATTTCCAATGAAAATATCCTAATTTCATAATAAATGGTATTTATTGGTAATATTGGTTTTGTATGGAATTCATGGTATTTTATTGTAAAATGATTCTTGTGAAAATTTTAGAAAAAGTGGAATATTTGTAATAATTCAAAATAGATATTTTTATGTTACATATACATATATTTATATGAAAATAATTTTAGTATATATATAATATTCTAGAAAACTCGTTTACTTAAGATGTTGTATTTTAAATCTTTCGAGACCGAATGCTCCTTGCGGAGGTCTGCATCTCGCACTACTAAACCCGAGGATGTGCGATAATCTGCACCATCCCGAACGGGTTCCCCAAAATGGGTTATAGCGGCGCTTTGCAAAGATTGTATAAATATTAAATCCTTTAGAAAAATGTTTTATTAAGTAAATGGTATTTATTTGTAAAGATGTCAATTTCCCGTACTCTATGTTCTAGGGTCTCAACTAGACTGCTCCTAACTGGTCCAAAGCGACAAGTTGTGAGATATCTCTCAAATCGCCTGTTCACCGCCAATTGTAGCCAGGTAAGTACAGGTGAAGAAAGGAGGAATCCGCTCACGAATCACCGTGAGACGGGCCTTTTAAAGTTACCTTTCTCACTTGTCTAGCCTAGGCACCACAAAGTCAGGTTTAGATAAACGACTGAATGCCCACAACCTTCCTCTGTCTTAATGAGTGCGGCAGTCCTTAATTGGCTGAGTCTAGATATTTTTATTATTAGCTCAAAGGTTATTTATTTGTATAGATGTATCAATACTAAACCTTTTAGAAATGGTTTTATTAAGTAAAGGGTATTTAAATTAAAATGTTTGTTTTCCCGTATTCTAAGTTCTCGAGGGTATCGTGTTATGTTGCATATGAGTGTGTGAGGAGGTAGGTCATTACCTCGTGGTCTACTTAAAGGTGTAGCAAGTTTAATGAAGTTAAATGTATAATTGAAACAATATGGTATTTAAATGAAAAATACGATAAAGTGAAATAGCCATCATTTTATGAAATGAAACGTGATCAATTTGGTTGATTAGTGTTTAATAGTCAGCATGAGGGAGTTTCAGCATAATTGTATTAACGAGAAGTGAAGTTTTATAAGAAAACCGAATCGGAAATCGGATTTGTTCCGATTCCGTCGGGTTTTGTAAATCCGTATTTTTAGAATAGAAAAGAGAGATAGAAAATAGGACTTACGGGTTTCGATCAAAGATAAGAGGAAGTTGGATCGGGAGGAGTCGCCGGTGCGTCGTTTCGTCTCCGGGAGCTCCTAAAACGATCGCCGGAAGTTCGCCGGGAATTTCGCCGGGAATTTCGCCCTTCGTGCTCGTTTTCAAAGTACACAAATTTCTTGGAAAATTTATAGAGTTGGCTCAGAGTTTTGGGGTGAGAGGGTAGAGGGTAGGGGTGGTATTTATAGGGTTAGGCTAAGGTTAGGGTAGATGAAGGGTTTTGATTTAAAAAATGTAAAAATGTATTTAAAAAATCATTAAAAATGGAGTAAAAGAGGTATTAAAAGTTCTCTAGAAATGATCTGAGGAATTGAAGTGTGCAGGGGGGTTCAGAAGACAAAAAGCCACAAACTTGGTGTTGGAGACTCGACCGTCCGGCCGATTCCGGCAGGCGGCGCCGGCCCGAGTCGGCCGGTCCGCCGGCCGACTAGGCCGAGTCGGGCCGAGTCAGGGCATGGGAGTGGGGGGTCATCAGGTGTACACACTGGTATATTTAGTTTTCTATGTGTAGTGGGAAAATCTGGAGTTATCACGTGTTGACTGTTGGGTTTCTATAAAATTTAAAACAAAATAAATATTAAAAATAATGTGGGGCATGGGATTTGAACTCTGGTGGCTTGGTTCAGCAGTGCAAGGTATTACCAATGAGCTACAAGCTCCTTCTTGTAATTAAATTGCTAATTAATTACTTAAGTCTTGTGCTCAGGCAATAAATACCCCTTTATGGATTTTGAAAAAATATTTGAAAAAAAAATTTGTATAGGAAAATTAGGGTTGTTACAAAAATAATTTTCATCCCACATCCACTAAGTTAATCATAGTCACCAAAAATGACTGATGATTCTTAGATGATCCACCACGATCTTTTCCCTCCAACACGGGAATTGGTTCAAGGGTACATCTCTCTACACCTCCGATACATGCCGTTGTAATTCTTCAACGTCTTCAGAGAGGTGGCAGGTCCCGACAACCAACTGCTTTTTGGTGCACTTCCCAGATTGACGTGCACGTCCCAAACCCAACCATATCCCAGACTGGATGCATCCCACATCCTTTTCGCTCATCCCATCACGTAACAAATACACGTGTACGCATGATGGACAATGGACCGAGACATTCCTAAAATAACAATGGACCGTAACGTTCTTAAACAAAAACCCCACCTTAAACAAAATGGTGATCTACAGACCAAATGTCCTCAAACTACAACGTTGCCTATAAAATGGCGACAACGGACCATGACATCCTTAAACTAAAACCTCACCTTAAAAATGGTGATCTATAGACCGAAATATCCTCAAACTATAACGTTGCCTCCAAAATGGCGACAACGGACCGTAACGTCCTTAAACTAAAGCATCACCTTAAAAATGGTGATCTACAGACCGAAATGTTCTCAAACTACAACTTCGCTTCCAAAATGGCGATAAGGGACCGAAATGTCCCTAAACTAAAACAACAGAGCCTAAATGCTCTCTTGTTGGAACTGAAACAAAAATGATCCTAACGCCCTATTAAGTAGATCTTAGTCTCAAATTGGACCAACGTATCCTTAACAAAAAACCAACCAAGCCCCCAACTGCTCATATACATTTAAATCGATCTTGATCTCAAAAAGGATCAACGATCCTTAAATCAACCTAAACCCAAATCTAAATATACGGATTTGGACTAATCCACGCCCTACGGGCGACAACATTAATTAGTCTCTGTATACAATCCACGGGCAATCAAAATAAAACAAACACATAACATGAAGTGAACTTCTAGAGCAGGAGAAAATGGTTATCGCGATGCGATAACGTAATTAACTGCAGGGGCTTGCGCCTGCAGGGAAGAGCGTCCCCACAATCAAAAACCCCTCGCAAACGAGGGGGAATCTGACGAAGTCTGCTACAACGGCCGCATCCGTCCAAACCTCCGATATACGCTGCCATAAATCAACTTGGCATCTTAGGAGAGGTGGACGGATAAATCCAAATAGCATATGCCCCTAAATTCAGGCAAGACGACCTACGCGGTCCGTCTCTGTTTTCGGCGATGAACAGACATGAATACAGGTTAGTTTGTCGATCGGAGATCGTCATTTGTCTCGTGAGAGTTCCCACTGTGCTTTGATTACTATCCTACCACGGCTCAAAGGAGTCATGCAAATAGCTTTTAGTTGGGTACACTCCCGAGCCACATAGAAGCAGTAAGCGGATAGTCGGGGATTCTCGGTATTGGGGGTAGATGTCGCACTGTGCACGGGTGGCCACCATAAATCCTTGGCCAAGATGGATGAGAATTACTAATTTGGATCAGTAGTTTCTCGGTGGGTGATGGCTTCACACCGATACGAAATATCACGTTATTAGGGGTCTAACTTTATCCACCCCCTAAACCCGATATGCGATACTCCTAAACGAACAGACCGAACTGTGTGGAGATTGTCACAGACAAGCTCAGTAGAGGTATGGATGAGTTTGCTCGTCGGCCTTCCTTTCGCTCAATACCTGGGTAGTCGTTATGTGCAGCTAGTGCGGCTGAAATGCTTGTGGGTAAACCTACTACCATCGTATTGACGAGTCTTCAGACTCTCATATAGAGGGTTTTCCCGGTTCAGGCAATTTGATGTAGATGACGTATGTTGGTACATACAGGTGTCCTATTAAATATGTGTACAGGCTATACGGATTTTAATCGGACGGTTGATAATACTAGTGGTTTAGGATTAAGCCGGATTATTAAATCAAGTTTTGATTTAATAATATATATATGTATGTATTCTAGTATTATTTTTCACTATTCATTTTCTCTCTTGGCTATTCGTATTTTTATACGGATACGCGTATATGTATTTCTATTCGTATATGGGGCTGTATTCCGTATTTATACGGAATTTGTTTTAGAAAATGGACACCTTATTTTTGAATATTCATTTATGAATATTCATAAAATAATGTGGAGGGTGGGGTGGAAGCGAGCATGGTTGAAGACATGTAGAGAGAAATGGGCTTTATTATTTTATTAACAAACGTTTTATGATTTTTATTTGTATGGTTGTAAAATGAATATGAAGCCATTCTCTTTTATATTCTTCATACAATCATTCACTCATGTCTTCTTCACTTGCTCATGGCTATTTTCCTCACCTTCTCCTCCTTCTTCTTTAGTTGCTCACTTGATCTTTAGAAATGAGAGAAAAGATAATGGAAAATTCCTACATCCCACTCTCCATTCCTAACGAGCTTGGAGCGTCGGTTGCTTCGCTAGGCGAAGCTGGAGGTTGGATCGTTTCCTTCAGGTGGACCATCTTCGGCGAAAGAAGACCGGCTTGCAAACAGGACCCAGAGCTCTTGAGAGCATACTAGAGTCCAACCTAATTGGAGCACTTTAAGAAACCTTGAGGATGTGAGTATTCTACACATTGTAGATTAGTTTAGCTCACTAGGTTTTTGTCAGCAAGTTCTAGCTCTTTAGTTCAATTCATGGTTTTGGAACTTTAACAAATTAGAAATTTTTTAAATCCATGTTGCCATCTTCTAAAATTAGTTTGCTAGTGTGCCTAAGTTTCCAGCAAATCAAAGCTAGGGTGGGCTTTATTTTCGTGACCCCGCAAGGAGGAATACTGTTTTATGCTCTCTCCTTGACGGAACCAAGAACCAACAATGAAACTGAATACGAACCTTTGACAGTCGGTCTTGAAATCGCTATCGATATGTGAATCAAGGACCTCCTAGTATACGGAGATTCTCAGCTGATTTCCAGTCAAGTAAATGGTGCCTACAAAATATACAAGCCAAAACTAATAAGCTATGGCGAAAGAGTGCAGTGGCTACTGACCCAAATCCCTTCATATACCCTGGAAAACATGCCATGAGTAGAAAACAGCAAATCGGATGCGTCGGCCAAGTTATCTAAAAAATTGGCTTACGAAGACCTCGACGATGTAAAGATCATTGTCCAAAGCCGCAGGATCCTGACGCCCGAAGAAAAAGAAGTGACCAAAGAAGATACTCTCCAAATGGAAAATGAAGAAGAAGTCGAAGATTAGAGGGGAGTCTTCATAAACTACTTTAAGTCCGAACGAGCACCGAGGATGCGTCGTTTAAACATCAGATCATGAAACGAGCTCTGGAGTTCACCTTCGTCAACGATACCTTATACAAGAGATCCTTCGATTTCTTATGATTAAGATGTCTAGGGCCAAAGGAAGCAAAGAAATTCATTCAAGAAGTACACAATGAACTTTGCGGCTCCTATTAAACGGGTCCAAAGATGAAGCTAAAGATAAAAAGAATGGGCTATTACTGGCCCACGATGATTCAAGACTGCCTCAAATCTGCGAAGCGGTGTCACTCGTGCCAAATACACGGGGACTTCATACATCAACACCCAAATTTGGTGCATCCAAAGGTAGCTAGTTGACCGTTCGAGATATAGGGAACGGATATCGTGGGCCCTATTGAGCCAGCGTCGTCCAGAGGACATTGGTTTATATTGGCAATAACGATTACTTCTCTAAGTGGGCAGAAGTAGTACTGCTAAGAGAGGTGAAGACGGAAAATATCCTCCATTTATTCAAAACCCATGTCTTCTACCAGTTTGAAACTCCGCCACGGATAATCTTAGATAATGGACCAGCATACATAAACCATAAGATAAGCTACTTCGCACGGCAACACAAGATAGACTGGAGATACTCCTCGGTCTATAATCCACGAGCCAATGGTCTAGCTGAAGCATTCAACAAGACCTTGACCAAGCTTATAAAGAAAATGGTGTCCAAGAATAAGAAAGACTGGCATAAGAGGTTGCATGAGGCTCTTTGGGCGTACCGAACGGCGTTCAAGACAGCTATGAATACAACACCGTATGCACTGGTGTTTGGCACTGAAGCAGTGCTCCCGCTGGAGCTAGAAATCCCCTCATTGAATGGCAGTTCAATACGAGCTCACGGATGAAGAAAATGAACATCTTTAGCTCGAAGAGCTCGATTCTCTCGACGAAACCCGCCTTATAGCACAGCAAAATCTAGAAGCTTACAGTACAAGGATGATACAATCATATGAAAGGCTAACCAGACAGAGGACATTCCACCAAGGCGAACTCGTACTGGTTGTCAAAAGACCAATGATCCCCGATTGTGAAAAATGGGGGAAGTTCGAGCCGAACTATGATGGCCGGTATGTCATAGATAAGGTCTACCAAGGTGGAGCTTACTTACTCATGGATATGTACAGAGAAAGATCGTTTCGGCCAATAAATGGACGATTTCTTAAGAAGTACTACGCTTGAAGAGTCATGACTTAGGTCAATGATAGATGACGACGCTTATGTCCGCTCGTTATCTTCCTGAGTTGAAACTTTGAAAGTCCTACCGAATGATATGCACCCCATTATATTGAAGATGGACAGTAATGTCCCTAAACTAATATGCTGCCCTGTGGCTAGTCTCCATATTGACTACCGTATATTATCCATGTGCTATTCATAGCGAAGAATGCACCTCCAAGTACCATAAAGATGGACCGCGATGTCCCTAAACTAGAATGTAGCCCCACGGTGTGGATCATATAACTAACCGTATACAATCTACGGGCACAAACCATATGTTCTCCATATTCCCATGGACTGCAATGTCCCTAAACTAGTATGTTACCCTATAACATGGATCATATAGCCAGCCGTATACAATCCATGGGCATAAATGATCTATGTCTCACCTATGTTCTCCAAGTCTCTCATGGACCACTAAGTCCCTAAACTGGCACCTTGCCCTACGGCTGATCTCCAAATTGATCACCGTATACAATACACGGGCATAAACGATCCTTACCTCCACTAAGTCCCACTTGCGAGGCTACACCTAAAGTTCCACCGGCCATGAGGCCCAACCGATGATGTAGTCCTCCAAAAGATGTTATGCCTTACGGCTGATATCCATATTGATCACCGTAGACAATCCACGGGCATAAACGATCCATATCTCGCCCAAGTTCTACCGACAAGCAATACTGGGTCACCCGCAGGGAAGCTACGTCCGAGAAATTTCCATTGCCAAAAAATGGTATGTCCATAAGAAAAATGGGCACAGATGAAAACTCGAAAGGGCGTCGTGAGTAAAAACAGCAGGATTACCGGCGAGCTTGTGAAAACCCGAGAGGGTGCAAACTCGTTTAAATAAAAAAAAGATGCAATTGCAAAGTCCTCCCGACTTTGTAAGAAGAAAATACCTGCGTGGGATCCTTACGACTCACAAAGGAGCAACACACATAGAAATTCATTTGATTCCTAAGGAGAAAATACACTTACGAGATCCTCTCGACTCGTAAAGAGAAATATCTCTATAAGACCCTCCTCACGACTTATAAAATTCAAAAGTCTTAAGTTACAGAGATCCAAGCTTATTTTTTAAGCCATCATACCCCTATAAGATTTATGCCCTACAAGTAGTTCAATATTAACTCTTATACAATCCACGGGCATAAACAAAATATGTTTCAACCAAGTTCCACCGGAGCGAGTGATTTTTCCAACACGGTGAACGACACTTATAAGTTCTCTCGACTTGCAAAGAAAAATACTATTGTAAGATCCTTATGCCTTGCAAGAGAAAATACCATTTAGGATTCCCCATGATTCCTAAGGAGAAAATACACGTGCAAGATCCTCTCGACCCGTAAGAAGAAATAACTTTATGAGACCCTTATGGCTCATAAAGTTAAAAAGCCTTAGTTTGCAGAGATTTAAACCTATCTTCTAAGAAACCTTTGTCCAAAATAGGCAACGGCATATGATGAGTTGCTCCTGGAAATATTTCAGTTGTAGCAATACCGATGTCGGATAAGGTATCAGATCTCAAGTGTGCAACTCATAAAAAAACTGCTGAGTATGGAAAACAAAAAAATAGCCGAAATGATAGGGCAATCCGCAATAAAAATCGGCGAGTAAAAATATAATGAATAGCCGAAATGATTGGACACCGCGATAAAATGATTAGGCAATCACGACTTTCGCGATAAAATAAAAGCTGAAATGATAAAGCAATTGCGGATAAAAATAAAAATAAAAAATAAAAAATATATATGTGTTATGCCCTACGACTAGTCACCCTAAACTATCGATCGTATACAATCCACGGGCATAAACGAATGAAGATAAGTGATGTGTTTCATCGAATGCTACCAAACAAAGAACGCTTCAGAGAAGATTCGAGTCTCAGCGGTGTCATAAAAGCCCAAAGACTACTGAGAGCTACTTCATTCCCAAAGAATTTAGTGGCAACTTCTCAAGCAAATTAAAGTGGAGTAACGATATATTCCTAACTCCAGGTCTTGATGGCACTCCATACATGCCTAAAGACCACTGGATGTCATCCCACCTCAGAAGGGTGCGGTCATGACTCCCCCGGGGATCCAAATAGACCCTAACCTCAAGGTAAAGCGCCATGGCGATACCTAACGCTGAATCTTCCGATGGTAATGTGGATACTCCAACCTAAGAAGATTACTTGAAGACGTCATGTCCAGCCTTATAAAGGATCAGAGACACGACAAACGCGTGGCTACTCGAGCCGCAAACTAAGAGATTGCACGTCGAGAAGATATCAACCAACACAACGGTACGATGGACTTAACCCAGTACCACAAACCTAACGGACTCTTATGATAAAAAGGGTTATGTATATTTAACGTTAGGATAAGTTTATAGAAAAGCCTAAAGGGAGGATAAACTGAGTGCTCCAGAACGAGTAAATAAACTAAGTAAAGCCATTTCGGTACAAAAAGAAAAAAGAAGTGTGGATATAAAAGAAGATATGCTTTTCATTCATATGTCAAAAGGTGGATTATAGACTACTGACTGAGGACAAGTACTAAAAAGTGAAAGACAAACAAAAGCAAACCATCGATCAAGGTTTACAGTAGCTGTTTACCCCAATCAGAGCAGATCTCTGTTCAAATTCCAAGGCAGGAAACGAAGCAACGCTTCTGTTTCCCCCAATCAGAGCAAGGCTCTGTTCTAAAAATTAAAATGAAAATTAAAAAATTAAAGAAGCAACGCTTCAGCTGACTTGCGCTCTGCGCTGTGCGCCACGCGCTAGCGCGGTCGCGCTGTGCTCTGTGTTGTGCGCCACGCGCTAGCGCGGTCGCGCTACGCTCTGCGCTGCGCGCCAAGTGGCAGCGCAGTCGCGCTAGCTCGGTCGCGCTGCACTCTGCGCTGCGCGACACGTGGCAGCACAGCTGCGTCAGCGCGGTTGCGCTGCGCGACACGTGTCAGGCGCTGGGGCGTTTGCGCCAAACAGAATTAAAATTCTAGTAAGACTCTTCTATTCTTGTTAAAACAAGAATATTGCCTTCTGTAAAACAGAAGCCCTTGGATCAAAGATCCAACGGTGGGGAGAATTCCCCAAATCACTCAGAGAATGATCTCTTTAACAAACTTAACAAATCTATGAGCACTATATAAAGACCCCTAGACCCCAACTCAAAGATCATCAATAGAGAGAGAAAAAGATAGAACTCCTTTAAAAAAAAGAAAATTTTGAGAAGAGCTCAAAGAAAGGAAAGGTAAAAATCTTGAATAAAAGAAGAATTTCTTCTAAAAAGATCATTGATCTAAGAACAAGATCAAAGATCTTCAATAAAAATATAATAATAATAAAGGCATTGCCTTTTGATGAACCACTGGTTCTTTAAAAACAAGAAAATTTGTTTTCTTTGATCTAAAATTGATCAAAATAATAAAACAGTGCTCTGCACTTGCAAAGTCTACACTGTTGTGCTCTCGGGTTGGCGCAAGCCACCAGAGAGCGCCACGTGTCAGCCCCATAATGATATGCGCTATGCGCTTCTATAAACAGAGCACTGCTCTCATGAATTGGCGCAACCCACCAGAGCGAGCCACGTGTCAGCAGCGCAACAGCGCAGCGCAACGGCGCTTGCGCTCACCGGAGCGTGACACGTGTCACCTCTCCATGGACTTGCGCCTTGCGCTCCTCAATTGGCGCAAAGCGCCTGACAAGCCACATGTCACCTCCCCATGGACTTGCGCCTTGCGCTCCTCAATTGGCGCAAAGCGCCTGATAAGCCATGTGTCACCTCCCCATGGACTTGCGCCTTGCGCTCCTCAATTGGCGCAAAGCGCCTGACAAGCCATGTGACACTTTGTCAGACTAATTAATGCAGCGCATTGTTAAAGGGCAGAGCCCAATTAAAAGGCCCAATGGACCAAAACAAATGCTCTGCATTATAAAAAAAGGGACAGAGCCCAACTTAAAAGGCCTAATAGGCCAGAATAAAATATAGTGCAGGGGCAGCGCCCTAATAAAGGCCTACTAGGCTAAATATAAATAAAAATGTTAAACATTCTCAATTGGACTTAGCCCAATTCTGGCCGTAAGTCCTCAAATTAAATTGACTGAGCGCGGCTGCTCTTTTAAATCAATTTACACTTGGTTCAAGGGTACATCTCTGAACTCCTCTGGCACCTATCGTTGTAATCCTTCAACGACGTCAGAGAGGTGACGAGTCCCGACGGCCACAAGAACATGGATCCGTATGTCCCTAAACTGGAACATGGACCACCATGTCCCTAAACTGGAATATGGACCCCTATGTCCCTAAACTGGAACATGGACCACTATGTCCCTAAACTGGAATATGGATCCCATGTCCCTAAACTGGCAATGGAATGCAATATCCCTAAACTACTTACAGACCACTACGTCCCTAAACTGGAACAATAGAGCCCCCAAATGCTCTTTTGTCGGATCTAAACGGTCCCGTTTGAGTCGATCTTAGCCTCAAATATGGCTAACGTATCCTTGAACCTTCAAACAGAGTTTAGTCCCAAATTGGACTATAGATCCCCCCCAATCGACTTTGGTCCAAGGATACATCTCTGAACTCCTCTGACACCTATCGTTGTAATCCTTCAACGACGCCAGAGAGGTGACGGGTCCCGACGGCCATATATTAAATGGACCACCATGTCTCTAAACTGGAAGTGGATCTAGACGATCCCGTTAAGTAGATCTTAGTCTGGAAATTAGACTAACGTATCCTTAACAAACGTTTAAGTTGATCTTAGCCTCAAATATGGCTAACGTATCCTTAAACCAAAACCCAAAACCCAAATCTAAGAAAGTACGGAATTGGACTAATCCACGTCTTACGGGCGACGAAATAAATAGTCTCCGTATACAATTCACGGGCAACCACAAACAAAACAAACACCCACGACACGAAGTGAAATTCTGAAGAAGGAGAAAGTTGTTACCGCGATGCGGTAGCGTAATTAACTGCAGGGGCTTGCGCCTGCAGGGAAGAGCGTCCCCACAATCAAAAACCCCTCAAGCGAGGGGGAATCTGACGAAATCTGCTACATCGGCCGCATCCGTCTAAACCTCCGATACACGGTGCCATAAATCAACTTGGCATCTTCGGAGAGGTGGACGGATAAAACCATATAGCATCTGCCCCGAATCTCAGGCAAGACGTCCTCACGTCGTCGCCGCCATTCGGAGGGGAACAGATTCTGGCACGCCCGGTGGGACCTTTTCCTCTTTTCACTCCACACTTCGTGTGTCGTGTTCGCGAACAAATCGCGGTTTGCTGTGGTTGCCTGTGGATTCGAGGTACTAAGATTTGGTGTCTTGCTCCGTGCAGAAAACAGAAGATCAATGGCTTCAAACTGCACTGCCTACAACTGCAACTCTCGCTCCGTCCCTATTGGAGGAGTGACTTACGGGCCCCAAGCGGCCTCTTTTTTCAAGATGCCAGTGGAGCAGATAACTCAAGCCACCACTGGACTATTCTTCGGGACCATGCTCCCACCGATGAGCTTCAATGCCCCTTTGCCGTTGCAAGAAGCCCCGAAGAAGCCGGTCTTTGATCGGCTTGCAACTACTGTAACCCCTCTCAACGGGTCGCCCAAATCCAGTGTATCGGTTTTCAATAGACTGGGTCAAAACTCCAATGGGCCCGTGAAGAAGCTCACAATACCAGAAGGTGTTATCCCCAAGCGGATAGCCATTCTTGCTCATGAAATCATCAAGGCTCCTTCACCTGTTCGGAGGTCTGCTTTCGATAGGTTGGTTATCCCCATTCAACGGACGTCGGTCTTCAAGAGGCTGGAACCAGCAGCGCCTCACCGGAACAGGGGGCATGACAAAGCCATCCCCATCGCCGAACCAACTCCATCCGCACGACACGCTTGACGTCGCCACTGGCGCCGTGTAAGGAAGGCTGGGGGCAACTCCCCCTCTGGGATAACTCCGCCAGCTCCAACGGTAGGGATCGATGCTGCTGTTCCAACCGGGAATAGCTTTGAACTGCTGAACACGGTGTGCAGGAACTCTTCTACTGCTGTGTTGAAACGAACTCCTTCACCTGTGGAGAATGCTCCAGAGAAAAAGCTAGGGCAGCCCCCTCAACGGTTGTCCTCTAAAATCTACAAGGTCTGGCATCAAGTCCAAGAGTCAGTGATCGATCAAGACTACCTCCGCCGACAGAAAAAGATGAAGGTTCAGCAGGAGAAGGGCTACTCTGTCAAGTCGGAAAAAGCAACAGTTATTTGGGTGCCCATTGCAACGTCTCCCTCAACGTCAATCACTCAGAAGAGAAGGAGGCCGCCGAAAGCCCCTGTGAATATGGCGAACCGTAAAAGCGCTGAACACAGACGCCCCAAGTCTGGGGGTATGGTAGTGCACATGGTTTATATGGCTTCCGGGAAGGAGGACAGCCGTGCTTTGACGGGTCACCGACCGCTCACCCGATCTGTGACAAAACCCCAGGAGCAGCAACAGAAGCTTCAGGAAATGATGACTGTGATGGCTGCACTTACCGAACCGAAAGAAAGTTCGGAAGTATCATCAGAGCAGCGTCATGAACAAGAAACTGACGCTGACTATCTACGCAGAGTCCTCGAAAAGAAGGACAAAGAGGCAGCCGAACAAGCTGCCAACATAAAGCAAATGGCGCTTCTCTTCCAAGATATAGTAGGGATGATGTTACACCCAGACCCTCCAGCTGAAGACCCTCCGATCATTGTCGGAGACGATAGAGGGGAGACACCTAACCCTCCTCCGGCTCTTTGAGCGGCCAAGGAAGAAACCATTTCCAAGGCCTCACTGGATGACTGTATAGCTCAGCAAATACGAGCTCATCAGGCGAGTGAAGCGGCTGGGAAAACTGTTAGAACTGGACGACCCTATCCGGGATGGTATGACCAAATCAGTTACCCGGCGGGATATACGATCCATAAGTTCCATGTATATAAAGGGACAGGGAATCCACATCAGCACGTCGCTCAATTCAGGGCCTTATGCGGCAACACTGGAGGCGATGACAAACTGCTGCTTCGCCAATTCGTCGGCAGCTTAGCAGAAACAGCCTTTGAATGGTATTCGGAGCTACCTAACGACTCTGTCAAAACATTTGCGGAGATGGAGTTACTGTTTACACAAAGATTCGCGAGTGCTAGCAAACGCACCCCGATAACAACGCTGATAAATGCCAGGATAAGGCCAGGCGAAACGTGGGTCCAATACGCAACACGATGGCGGAACCTATGGTCGAAATGCGAACAACGCATAGAAGAGGCACCTGCGGTAGGCATGTTCGTGGGCACTCTTGATCCGCAAGCGACCATCTCGCAATTCATGATGTTCTTCAGGCCGACCACCTTCCAAGCATTGATCGACAAATTAGCCCAAATGGACCAGATGGGCCACGGACCGTCTCCTCCAAAACCAGACTCTCGAAATGAGAAAGGAAAAGGGAAAGCGACTGTCATTGCCAATGCTCAACAACAGCCGAGCAACTCAAAGCCGGTCGTTCGCCGAAATAACGCGCATCCACGCCCATCCCTCGAGGAGAGACTAGGACGTCCTTACTCGTTTCTTCAGAATAAAACGAGAAGACTGTTTGAACTAGCAGTACACAACAGACTCATCAATCTGCCGAATCCAAAACGTCCGTTGCGGCCAGGCGATGTAAACAATCCTGATTACTGCCCTTATCACCAAACGGTAAGTCACCCGATCGAGGATTGTTTCGTCTTCAAGGGATGGATCGAGGATCAATACCTACAAGGCAAGTTTGCGATGTCTGAAAACTGGAAGGTAAACCCACCACAGCCGCACACTCCAAAGAAGACGGACACGATGGGGGCAGCTTGTTCTTTTGTCGAGGACGAAAATGATGGAGAAGACTCATCAGATGAATCTGAAAACTACGTAGCGACTTGTCACGTGATCTCTCACTCATTGGCGGATGATAAAGAGGCTCCTTGCGCCGAGAAACCGAGGGCGGACCCTGAACCAGAAATTCCGCGGCCGTCAGACGAGTTGATCGATGCCTTCCTGAATGAGATTCGTCTGAAAGTTAAAGCCAATCAAGAGCGTGAGATGGCCATACTGGAAGGAGCCGAACACCGACGACTGGACCAAAGAGTCGAGGCACTCTCGTCAAATCAAAAGCCATCCGCTGCGGATAAAAACAAATTCAAGACGAGGAAAAGGTTTGCCAAAGCCCTGTCAGCAGGAATGGTGCTACCACCCTCTGAAGAAAATACTCTCGGTGAAGTAGAGATGCATCCTAACTTCTGCTTATATCATCAGAAGATCATACATCCTACCGAAGACTGCGACTCCTTTAAGTGTTGGTGGTAAGGGTATGTCGCTAAAAAGCAACACTTCAACAGGACAAAACGTGGAGCTCGTAGACATCAGAAAAATGCGATAGATGAGCGCAAGAAAGCCGCCGCCGACTGTCACAGAGCCGACTCCAAGGGATCGCAAATTATCACCTTCGGAAGCGACTCTGACGAAGAAGCTGCCCTCAACCCTCTCCTCAAGGAATCCATTTCAAAGATGAAAGAATTGAAAAGTTGCGATAACGTTCAGCCGTGTAATCGCACGCTGCTCGGAAAAAATCTCGGCCCCGCAAACTAGGGATCGAGCAAAAAGGATAAATGGAAGGAAAAAACAGCCCTCGTAGCCAATACTCAACAGCAATCGAGTGGCCCTAGACCGATTGTTTGCCGAAACAACAAGCAGCAACCCCTCCAGGAAAAGTTGAAACGTCCTTACTCGTTTCCGCAAGATAAAACAAGGGGATTGTTCGATTTGGCAGTGCGCGACAGACTCATCAATCTGCCGAGTCCAAAACGTCCGTTGCGGCCAAGCGATGTTAATAATCCTAATTATTGCCCTTACCACCAAACAGTAGGTCACCTGATCGAGGATTGCTATGTCTTCAAAAACTGGGTTGAAGACCGATACCAACAGGGCAAGTTCGCGCTGTCTGAAAACTGGAAGGTGAACCCGCCACAACCGCACGCTCTGAGAAAGACGGATACGCCAGGGGCATCATGCTCAGTCATAGAGAAAGCCCCATAGACCGAAAAGTCGGTAAACTAGAGATTCACCTCAAATACGGCGACGGCGGACCGAAACGTCCTTAAACTAATGATGGACCGCAATGTCCTAAAACTTGTAAACGACCGAAACATCTTTAAACTACTACCGCAGCATCCTCAGGCGGACGAGATAAAAAAAAAGAATAAAGAATAAAATGAAAAAAATGAAAAATAAAAAAAAACGGTACGTCCATAAGCAGAATGGGCACGGATGAAAACCCGAAAGGGCTCCGTGAGTAAAAACAGCAGGGCTACCGGCGAGTCTTGTGAAAACCCGAAAATGCGCAACCTCGTTAAAAAAAAAAAGAATATAAAGAACAAAAAAAACGGTACGTCCATAAGCAAAATGGGCACGGATGAAAACCCGAAAGGGCTCCGTGAGTAAAAACAGCAGAACTGTCGGTGAGTGTTTGTGAAAACCTGAAAGGGCGCAACCTCGTTAAAGGACACTTACAAGGTCCTCTCGACCTTGTAAGGAGAAACCACCCAC
Organism: Agapanthus africanus; assembly: GCA_030015575.1. NCBI lineage: Eukaryota > Viridiplantae > Streptophyta > Magnoliopsida > Asparagales > Amaryllidaceae > Agapanthus > Agapanthus africanus. Next base: position 642,867,807 of record CM057343.1, read on the forward strand.
GTGAGATCCTTACGACTCACAAGGGAGCAATACACTTAGGGATCCTCACGATCCCCAAGGAGAAATTACACTTGCGAGATCCTCACGACTCGTAAGGAGAACTCTCTTATGGGACCCTCACGGCTTATAGGATTTGAAAGTCTTCAGTTACAGAGACCTGAACCTGTTCTTAAGCAACTCCCACAACCTTCGATATGGCCCTACACGTGGCTCAATACTGACCCTTGTATACAATCCACGGGCGTGAATAAGCATTTCCCCAGCAAAGTCCCACCCGTGACTAGGGATGTGTTCGTACGGTGAACAACCCTTGTAAGTCCTCTCGACTTATAAGGAGAAAGCACTCTTGTAAGATCCTTACGACTTATAAGAGAACATACACTTAGGAATCCCCACGATTCCTAAGGAGAAAACACACCTATGAGATCATCACGACTTGTAGGGAGAAATACCTTTGTGAGACCCTTACGACTCATGAAGTCAAAAGCCTTAGTCGACAGGATCGTAACCCTGTTTACTAAGCCACCTTTGTTCGACGTTGACAGAGGCAAATGATGATTCGCTCCTGGCAATATCCCAGTTGTAGCGGTGCTGATGCCGAAACCGGTGTCTAATTCCAAGCTTGCGGCGAAAAGACAGCAAGCCACACATGCATACAAAACAGCCGAAATGATTGGGCAACTCGCAATAAAAAGCAGCGAGTAAAAAGAAAAATAGCCGAAATGATTGGGCAACTCTCAATAAAAAGCAGCGAGTAAAAAGAAAAATAGCCGAAATGATTGAGCACCATGAAAAATAGCCGAAATGATTGGGCAATCGCGATTTTTGCGATATAAAAAGCTGAAATGATAGAGTATCGCGGAAATAAAATAATCGTATAAAAAAATGAAAATGAAAAATGAATGAATGAAACTTTTGCCCTACAGGTGAGATCACATCGATCCCTGTATACAATTCATGGGCACAAACAAAGAGGGAACCGTACCTTCCCAACAGGCTCCACCAGAAAGCGAAGCCAAATCTCGACGGTTCATAGACAACTTAGAGACAATCTCAACATTTGTCGCAATATTGCAGACACAATGTCAACAAATGGAGCAAAAAGATGTCCCCTAGGCTCAGGGTCTCGACGTCGATATCGACAACTTAGAGATCAACAACGGCGTTCCTTTGCAGTCCAGCAGGATGTAGATGCAACGTCAACAAAAGACCCCATGGTCAGCAAAGTGGAGTGACGGCAAAATCCCAACTACACCTCAGCATTCGTCTCGTTACAGCAGACGCAATGTCAACAACGGCGTTCCTCCACGGTCCAACAAAGTGCAGATACAACGCCAACAAAAGACCTTGCGGTCGAAATAAAGCGAAGCGACGGAAAAATCCCAGCTTCAGTTCAACAATCGTCCCGGTACAGCTGACGTGATGTTAACAAAGGCGTTCCTTCGCAGTCCATCAAGATGCAGATACAGCGCCGACGAAAGACCCCATGGTCAAACAAACGGAGTAACGGCAAAATCCCAGCTCCACCTCGGCATTCGTCTCGATACAGCAGACGAGATGTCACGACAGCGTTCTTTCCCCAACAGGGTTCGGACGTGACAAAAGCAAACGAAGCGAAGGCCAAATTCCTAGCTTCAAGGTCTTAACGGTGAGTCATATAAAGCCTGAAAGACAACTGGAGATCGTCTCATACCAGTACGGAATGGTCACCACTTCGACGTTCGTCTCGACACAGCAGACGCAACATCATCAAACAAATGGGGTAAAGGCAAAATCCTAGATCCACCTCGGCATTCGTCTTGATACAGCAGACGAGATGTCACGACAGCGTTCTTCCCCCAACAGGGTTCGGACGTAACAAAAGCAAATGAAGCGAAGGCCAAATTCCTAGCTTCAAGATCTTAACGGCGAGTCATATAAAGCCTGAAAGACAACTAGAGATCGTCTCACACCAGTGCGGAATGGTCACCACTTCGACGTTCGTCTCGACACAGCAGACGCAACATCATCAAACAAATGGGGTAAAGGCAAAATCCTAGCTCCACCTCGGCATTCATCTCGATACAGCAGACGAGATGTCACGACAGCGTTTTTCCCCCAACAGGGTTCGGACGTGACAAAAGTAAACGAAGCGAAGGCCAAATTCCTAGCTTCAAGGTCTTAACGGCGAGTCATATAAAGCCTAAAAGACAACTGGAGATCGTCTCACACCCGTGCGGAATGGTCACCACTTCGACGTTCGTCTCGACATAGCAGACGCAACATCATCAAACAAATGGAGCCACGGTAAAATCCCTAGTTCCAAACCTCAACGGTTCACCAGCAACCTAGAGACAACCACGACGTCCGTCTCGATACAGCAAACGAGATGTCACCCTAGCGTTCTTCCTCCAGCAGGGTTCAGACGCGACAATCAAACAAACGGAGCAACGGCAAAATCCCTAGTTCCCACCGTGACATTCGTCTCGATACAGCAGACGCGATGCCAGCAAACGAAGCAAAGGCCAAATTCCTAGCTTCAGGGTCTTGACGGCAATTCACATAAAACCTGAAAGACTATCGGAGATCATCCCACACCAGCGCGGAGTGGTTATGACTCATCGGGGCTCACCAAAATGAGCCTAATCTCAAGTAAAAAGCGGCATGGCAAATTCCTAACGCTTGCTCTTCCGACAGTCAAACTGCCAAGGAGGATTGCTTGAAGACGTCTTGTCCAGCCCCCGAAGGGATCAGAGACACGGCAGTCGCAGGGCTACTCGAACAGCACGATTGCCTATCGAGGAACATATCAGCTGATGCGACGGTACGACGGCCAAAACCCTGAGTACCACAGACCCTAACGGACTTCTGTCGAAAAAAGCAAAGGTTAACTGTGACGTTAGGATATTCTTGCGAGAAATTCTCGATTCGTCTCGACTTGTGAAGAAATTGATGTCTTTGCGAGAACGTCTCAATGCGGCTCGACTCGTAACATAAAGCTTTAGGTAATAAGGATAAAAAAAAAAACTTATTCCCTAAGCACTGGGACCCTACAAGTTGGCCCAAAACGGTCTCTTGCATACTATCCCCTGGTCTCACTCTCTAAATTCGAATCTCGACAAGGAGGGAAACAACCGCTTACGGGTCCTCTCGACTCGTAAGAGGGAAAATTCTCTTATAGGATCCTTACGACTTATAAGAGAAAACGCACTTAGGAATCCTCACGATTCCTAAGGAGAAAATACACCTATGAGATTCTCTCGATCCGTAGGGAGAAAAGTCTTTATGAGACCTTCACGACTTATAAAGTTGAAAAGTCTTAGACAGCAGATCTGAACCTGCGGCCTAAGCCATCACTGCCTTTTGAAGAAGCCAATACAGGATGCTCGCTCTATCACCTGTCAACCATGTTTATTAAAGCAGTATACTGATAATAAAAGGAAGAGGGAAGCGACAGAAAGGACATTCGAGTTGCATTTGATCAAGCGTTCGAGACACATCCATTCATGCGTGTGCAAAAGACTCAGAATGAGAAATAAGACAAGCTGAAATAAAATTTTTCCATTCATATTTCGAAAGGCTTTTACAATCATAGAGAAATAAATGACAACATTATTGAAATGTTTATAACGGTATGACCTCGGACCCAGGACATGGATTAAGGAACTCGAAAGTAACCTTATCTAAGATTTTCCAAGCCTGGCGAACTATCCTAGTGTGCTTTCTTTCGCGAGCACAAGCGTCGGGGTCCCCGCGGATGTCCTCCTCCCTCCAATAAGCAGCGAGTATGGCGGACTGTTGGAAGGCCTGGTGCAGGAGATCGACAAGATTGTCTCGCCGTCTCTTCGAGATTAAGTTCATCAGGTCCACCGAGTGCACCTTATCCTCGGCGGCATCCAACGCCCTAAGCGGTACACCGGAATAGAATAGAGGAAGCGCTTCCCAGATGGCTCCCACAATAAGCTTCAGGAGGGAGGAACATCGGGGAAGTAGTTGACCGTTGTATGCGTCGAAACGACTCATGATCTCGGCACACTCGGCATTAGTAAATTCTCAATTTTGGGAACGGCCGAGTCGGCGGATGTCCCCGTAGGAGATAATCTCGTCGAGGTCGTACATGTGGGCGTCCATTGTTTCTGTGAAAGAGAATCAACAAAATTATCATAAAGACTGATTAAGCAAAGCGATATAATGCACCGAGGAATAAAATGCCATCTTTAAACTCCAAGATCGATGAAAAACTCCTAAGAGTTCTTTTGTATGATTTGGAAGGAGCAAAGCTCCATTAATGAAATAAGAAAATACAAGGAAAATCTTTTAGAGAGCAGAGCTCTATTAATGGAACCCTAATTGGGTTCTCCTTAGTTCTCTTTAGACCCCCTTAGAGCAAAGCTCTGCTAAGTGAAACCCTAAATGGGTTTTCTTTAGATCAGGAATCTATTGAGAGCAAGGCTCTGTCAATGAAAATTAATTTAATTTAATTAAAAATTTTACCTAAAAAGTGTTTTCTAAAGAAATTCTAACTCTTGGAGTTCTTGAGGGCAAGAGCAAGGCTCTGAAGTTTCGAAAGTAAAAATCTTAAAAGATGATGATCATCTGTTGAGGACCAAAGGTCCTATTTATAGGCATCAAATGCCCTTTCAACTTCCAAGAGTTGCCACGACGGTTGGAATTCTGCCACCGCTGCGCTCACGTTTGGGGGCCACGTAAGCGCAACAGGGGGGGCATTTGTTTACCCCAATCAGAGCAAAGCTCTGTTCAAATTCCAAGGCAGGAGATGAAGCAACGCTTCTGTTTCCCCCAATCAGAGCAAGGCTCTGTTCTGAAAATTAAAATGAAAATTAAAAAATTAAAGAAGCAACGCTTCAGCTGACTTGCGCTCTGCGCTGCGCGCCACGTGGCAGCGCGGTTGCGCTGCGCGCCACGTGGCAGCGCAGTTGCGCTAGCGCGGTCGCACTGCGCTCTGCGCTGCGCGACACGTGTCAACACAGTTGCGCTGCGCTATGCGCTGCGCGACACGTGTCAAGCGCAGATGCATTTGCGCCAATGCCAGCACCAAAACAGAAAAATTCCGGAAAGATCTTTCTCAATCTTGTTAAAACAAGAAGATTGTCTTCTGTAAAACAGAAGCCCTTGGATCAAAGATCCAACGGTGGGGAAAATTCCCCAAATCACTCAGAGAATGATCTCTTTAACAAACTTAACAAACCTATGGGCACTATATAAAGACCCCTAGACCCCAAATCATGAGGAGGAACATGGTGAGAGATCAAGAACTTCAAAACAGAGAGAACTCTGAAGAAAATTCAAGAAAAAGGTAAAAACCTTTATAATAGAAGAATTTCTTCTGAATAGATCATTGATCTAAGAACAAGATCAATGATCTTCATAAAAAAAAATAATAACAGTGCCTTACACTTTTTGATGAACCACTGGTTCTTTGAAAACAAGAAAATTTGTTTTCTTTGATCTAAAATTGATCAAAATAATAAAACAGTGCCCTGCACTTGCAAAATCTACACTGTTGCGCTCTCGGGTTGGTGCAAGCCACCAGAGAGCGCCACGTGTCAGCCCCATGATGATCTGCGCTATGCGCTTCTAAAACAGAGCACTGCTCTCGTGAATTGGCGCAACTCACCAGAGCGCGCCACGTGTCAGCAGCGCAACAGCGTAGCGCACTAGCGCAGCGCACTGCGCTTGCGCTCTCCTGAGCGTGACACGTGTCACCTCCCCATGGATTTGCGCCTTGCGCTCCTCAATTGGCGCAAAGCGCCTGACAAGCCACGTGGCACTTTGTCAGATTAATTAATGCAGCGCATTGTTAAAGGGCAGAGCCCAATTAAAAGGCCCAATGGACCAAAACAAATGCTCTGCATTATAAAAAAGGGGCAGAGCCCTAATAAAGGCCTACTATGCTAAATATAAATAAAAATGTTGAACATTCTCAATTGGACTTAGCCCAATTCTGACCGTAAGTCCTCAAATTAAATTGACTGAGCACGGCTGCTCTTTTAAATCAATTTACATTTGGTTCAAGAGTACATCTCTGAACTCCTCTGGCACCTATCGTTGTAATCCTTCAACGACGTCAGAGAGGTGACGAGTCCCGACGGCCACAAGAACATGGACCCTTATGTCCCTAAACTAGAATATGGACCACCATGTCCCTAAACTGGAATATGGACCCCTATGTCCCTAAATTGGAATATGGACCCATGTCCCTAAACTGGCAATGGACCGCAATGTCCTTAAACTACCTACGGACCACCACATCCCTAAACTGGAACAATAGAGCCCCCAAATGCTCTTTTGTCGGATCTAAACGGTCCCGTTTGAGTCGATCTTAGCCTCAAATATGGCTAACGTATCCTTGAACCTTCAAACAGAGTTTAGTCCTAAATTGGACTATAGATCCCCCCAATCGACTTTGGTCCAAGGATACATCTCTGAACTCCTCTAACACCTATCGTTGTAATCCTTCAACGACGCCAGAGAGGTGACGAGTCCCGACAGTCATATATTAAATGGACCACCATGTCCCTAAACTGGAAGTGGATCTAGACGATCCCGTTAAGTAGATCTTTGTCTGGAAATTAGACTAACGTATCATTAACAAACGTTTAAGTTGATCTTAGCCTCAAATATGGCTAACGTATCCTTAAACCAAAACCCAAAACCCAAATCTAAGAAAGTACGGATTTGGACTAATCCACGTCCTACGGGCGACGAAATAAATAGTCTCCGTATACAATCCACGGGCAACCACAAACAAAACAAACACCCATGACACGAAGTGAAATTCTGGAGAAGGAGAAAGTTGTTACCGCGATGCGGTAGCGTAATTAACTGCAGGGGCTTGCGCCTGCAGGGAAGAGCGTCCCCACAATCAAAAACCTCTCAAGCGAGGGGGAATCTGAAGAAATCTGCTACATCGGCCGCATCCGTCTAAACCTCCGTTACACGGTGCCATAAATCAACTTGGCATCTTCGGAGAGGTGGACGGATAAAACCATATAGCATCTGCCCCGAATCTCAGGCAAGACGTCCTCACGTCGCCGCCGCCATTCGGAGGGGAACAGTAGCAAGATACTAGCATCGGCACATGGGTTCCTAAACTCAAAAATAAAGCCCAACAAGGCTTCCCAAGTATCATCTTTCATCTTCTTATGCTTCCGTTCATGGAGACAGGCTTCGGGGTCACCATTGATATCTTCCGTCCTGGCGTATGAAGATATGATTTCTCTTTGCTGAAATATGCGATGCAAGAGAGTAATCACATCATCCCTCCGCGGTTTAGATATCAGGCCCATCAGGTAAACCGATTACACTTTATATTCGGCCTGATCAAGCGCTTGGAGTGGCATCACCTCAAAATTTCGGGGCAAGGCATCCCAGATTGCTTCAAACACCATCTGCAGAAGTGAAGAGTGGAGAGGAAGCAGTCTCCGCAGTGAGCTTCTAAGCGATGCAGCATGGCTTCACATTGGTCGTCAGTATAGTCTGGCCCATAATAATGAATGATATTGTGAAATGATCCCCCTGATGTCTTACATATGATCAGCCGTTGGACCTGAAGAAAAAGAGACATGAAAAATATCAACAAAAGTGTTGTGGTTTTAAAAATTGGAGTTCATAGCATCAGAAGTTAGGAAAACCCACTGGGTCAAGTTTAACCCATCAAAAAAATAGGATCTTGCGTACATCCAATAAAAATATCCAAGGATTTTTCTAAGTAATTGATGCGCAACCCATAAGATGCGCACTAAGCAAATGGAAGTACAGATTTCGCATTAAGGGCAGAGGTGCGCATCGCACTTACCATATGATATTTAAAGAAGCAAAAGCTTCTGCATGAAGCGAAAGCTTCAACAAGTGCGTAAGCACTGAAGGAAACAAGTGCGCAACAAGGTTCTCAGAAATACAAAGGAGAAAAGAAAAAAGACACATTTCGATGAATGAAGTGGAGCCTATTTATAATGGCCAAATGTCGGTTCGCATCCCATGAATCTCGAGACAAATCCAGTAACTCGTAGTTTGACACCGATCGCACCCACGTGCGAGTCACGTGCGCACAATCAGTGGGGGCATTTGTTCGCACCTATTTAAGTGTGTATAAATATCAAGTGAGCACGTATAATAAAACGGTTAAAGACACTTGCGCAAGTGTCAAGTGCGCACATAACAGAAAAGCGAATTTAATGAAATGTGCACTTATATACATGCGCATATAAAGGCCAATGCATGAGATAGGCAGCGACATGTGCGCAACACGTGTGCGCATCATTTCTATGCGCATTGGTAGCCAATGGAGCATGCACTTCTGTTTAAACTTATTACAAAAATTAAAAAATCTGTTGATTGACAATTTAACAAATTAAATCAAATCATCCTAAATAAAGATCCAACAGTGCGTAAGGCCCCTAAATTAATATGAATCAATTTAAAATCAAATAAATCCCTAATAAATTGCAAAAAACCCTAATTGACTCTCTATTATAAATAAAGATCTAGAAAAAGGATAAAGGATTGATACTTTTTGAGAGCACCCGCAAATAAAGTGTGCACTTCCCCAACCGAGAAAAAATCTCATCCTCTTCATTACCTTCAATAAAAAGGAAAAAAGAAAAAGAAAGAAGGAGAAAAGATACTTCTCTTTGATAATAAAAAATCTTTTGCTTTATATAAATGCGTTTGCTTTTTTTTAAATCTATCGATTCATTAAACAAAATCAAAAGATCCACGACCTATCTCTCTTCATGATAAAAGTTTCAACTTTGTATGAGAGATCGATCATGAGATACAAGACTTGAAGAAAAGACCCTTTATGAAGAATATAAACCTTCATAAATTTGGATGTACACCATAAATGCACCCAAAAATCAATAAACAGAAACTTATTGTAACATTTCAGAAATATAAAATATTATTTTTGGAATTTAAATATTAAAATAATATATTTCGCGAAAACTATTCGATCTGCGAATAGGGTTTTTCGTAAAATGGTATAAGTATATACCAATATTTGGAATATAAGTTGAGATTAAAATGAAATATTTATCGTATTTTGGCATTTTTACAATTAATTATATGCAAGTTTAAATTAAACTTGATTAGTGCACTACTAATCACGATTATGACAAATCCGTATTTTTAATTAGTCATGGCTAGTGCACCATGACATGTTGCATTTTGGTTGCATGTTGTTCATTGTATATGTGACTTGTGATTTATTTGGGAAAGGAGAGAAAGAAAAGAAAAGAGAGAATAATTGAAGAGAGAGAGAGCGGACCCATGATGAGGCATGGCATGTGATGAGAGAGAGAGATGAGAGTATGGCACACCCTTGACCCAAAATTCATCTCATATCCTCATTCTTCTTCAACTCCTCCTTCTTCCTCACCTCCTTCCTCCACCTCCTCTACCCCATGAAAGCATATCTAATTCTTCACCAAAACCCTATACTCCCTTCATTAAAAATGATCCCCGCCTCATCCTAAACCCTTTGGACCAATCAAATTTGGATTTTGAAGACTTTGGGCATCTAGGTTTTTTCTTGAGTTGCTCTCATGAGGTATAATTCTCACTTCCCACTTTATAACTAGTTCTTTACTTTCTATTTTAGTTTAGAGTTTGATTTAGTGTAGATTAGTGATCTTAGAAATTTCTAGTTTGAAGTTTAGTGGATGTTTGGACTTGTGAGTAGTAGATTGAAGTGTAGTGAGTGTTTGCAAACCTTAGGTGATGATTTATGGCCAAGGCTAGAACACTATAACCCAAAACCAGAACTTAGAATTTTTCGACATTGGAATTGCGACAGATTGTAATGATGGTTTGGAATCTGGGATGATCCGAGACCACCATAAAATAAGTTCCCATGACCATGAGACGAGCAGGCAACCTAGAAGCACCACCTGAAACCTGAGCCCCTATGCTTCAAATCTGGCCGTAGATTTATTCCTCGTGGCCGCAAATTGCGGCCACAATGTGATGGATCTTGTTGATTTTTGGTCAGTGGTTTCCTTATGTGATATCTAGAGCAACCCTATATGCAAAATTCCCTAGTTTTACCTAGGGTGAAATCTGGGAGTGATTTCCTTCGTTGCTAAATTTCATTTTCCGATTTCTGAACTTGGGTTTTGGTATTCGATATGGTATTTGGTCGTTGGAAGTTTGTACGTCAACGACGAGGGTTATTTGGTTGTTCTTGCATGCTTAAGCCATAGGTTCTAACCTATGAGCACTTCACCTGCTGTATCAGTTTTCCGGACTTGGTTTTAATAACGTTATGATGTGTTGATATGTAGGTACCCTCGTGTGGACTTCCAAGATGACGAAGCACATCGACTTCGGCTAAACAAGGAGTTTAGCAAGTGAGTAGATTTATATCTACGGGGGAAGTCGGGTGGATGGCGTATAGCACCCCCGTAATTATAAATGGAAACCGATATATAGAATATAGTTGGAGAAACCATGTTAGAAACTTATGGATATGGTTAAAGAATTAGTAGGAGATGATATGATTAATACGTGATGAGGAGAATTGAGATATCAATAAGATGAGATAAGATGATATGAGCGGATACGATCGATATGAGATTTATAGTGGCATGTTATGAGATTGATACGGATGTGACTTGAGAGATATGTGTATATATATTTATGAGAATAATGAGTGATATGTCGTACGAGACATTAGATCCATACCCTCATTGTTGTATAGGTCGATAGAATCCCTATTTGTTTAATACCGTCGTACGATGGATTACCGTACGCGATGAATTTTACCTGATGATTGATCCATACCCTTGACTCGAGGATGCCGTACGATGGATTATACCGTATGTGAGGCTGGATTGTCGATCGATAGATTCATCGACTCGGATATGTTATAGATATTTTAATCCCTTAGGTAGATGTTAGATTAGATACGTATATTTTATAATGCGGGGTTTAGGGTTAACTTTTCTGCTCCGTTTTTTATATTTTCATTGCACTGTATATACCTTTACTTCCATTATTTGTTATGACATTGTCTGTGAGTACACCTGCATAATTATCGATGATGCGTATGTTACACTTACACGGATTTGCCGGCTCACACACAATCATCATCGGTAACTGCTATGTCACTTACACAGTAAAATTGCTATATCTTGCTATTACTCTGAATTGTAAAGTACATTCATTGTTCAGTACCATCACATGACTCATAGACATGATATACTGATATGCACTTCTGTTCTATGTTTGCATACATCATGCTTTATGATTTTATATGCATTGAGATGCTGTTTTCATGAGATTCTGGATTTGAGAACCTTGGTTATATTTCAAAAGAAAGTATGTATTGTTTTAAAACCCCGGTTTCTCTTGATATGATATTTTGAGGCGTCCACCATGAGTTTTCTCAGTTATGAGCTATGTGATACCCGATTCGAGGAGCTGGATGAACCGTCTGCGGGTACATGGTGGACCCGGTATGGTACCCCGGAGCAAGAAAGGTATGTTGTGCAGTAGACGATAAGCCTGCAGAGGGATTACTACCTACCGGTGATTGGTTAGACCCGGCGGTTGTCCGGAGAATACCGGCCGGAGTCGTGAGATGGATATGAGGGCCGATCAGAGTATGCGGCGCCTGAGATGAGATAGACATGAGGGCCGATCTGAGTATACGGCGCCTGAAATATGAAGATTTACGTGTCGATGCTAGACACGGGTTTTCATGATGTTTCAAGTGTCGATATTGGATACTCAGGTTCCATGATTTTGATGTGTCGTTGATGGACACACGTGGTTGATATCCTCATACATACAGACACATGTTACAGATGTTATTTATATATATGTCATTCGCATTGACTCGATTATTGACATATATGTATACATGGTCACCTTAAGATATCATAGTATTACTTTCATGATATAGTATGACCTAGAAAATCGTTGTTTTATTCGATTTCTACCTGCTGATATTTTCTACTCACGAGTTGGCAACTCACCCCTGTTATGCCACAGTTCTTACAGGTTTGACCGTTTGGGAACAGTAGCGGTATCGCTGGCACACAGCTTCATCCAGGGTGTTTGCTTTGGTAGGTGGGACACATATTGGATCGTGCCCACTCTCGTATTTATATTCTGTTGTATCTAGATAAACTCCATCAATCAGAAACTAGAATTTTTATATTAGTAGACTAGTAAGACTTGTTTTGCGAGACTTAGAGCGATGGTTGTATGTTTACTTCTTGGGGGTTTTGATGTCTCGCTTTATTTATCATTCTTTCTGTGCTGATTTTCACCGTTGGGTGTCATATATATATTTCTTACTTGCGTGGTTGTGTTTCCGCCAATTAGCGAAGAGCTAGCTCCCGCTTGGGGATGCCTTTTATTGTATATGTGGTTTCGGTTCAAAATATACAAGGGAGGTGTTGCCTAAAATTTTAAAGACGAAAAATGTTTTCTTGCATTTTCAAGTTTCATTACCTATGCATTTAAAGAAAAACTTAATTTCATTATAACTTTATTTCAAAACCGCACCCCCACTATTTTCCGCAAAAGGTTTAGATTTTCTGGGCTTCGGCTTACTTGAATTACGTTACGCCTTTAGACGTTGCATGATTCAAGTGCCGGTCACGTGCTAAATTACGGGTCGTGGCACTTATGTTTCTTTTTGAAAGCCATTATTTTCTGATGAACGGTGTGCATCTGATCCTTGTGCACACTTGATAAGAAATGTCTATGCAGACTTACGCATCTTGTAATACTCATGTGTGCGCATGGGGGAAAATAATGTCTCTAAAGATGTGCACACCACGTGACATGCACGTGTGCACAAATGAAAATGTTGACTTCTCAACACATGCGCACCTAAATAAGCGCAGATGTGAATTTGACCTAATAACAAGTGCACACTCACGTGATATGCACGTGTGCAGCTCCCCGACCATAAACAAGTGCACAACCACATGATATGCGCGTGCGCACTCTCTTTAAAGAAGATATACGTACATGCGCACCTTAAATGTATATGCGCACTTGGACAACAAGCTTTTGCTTGATCACTTAGTTAAAAATGAACTAAGAATAGAAACTTTTGCTTCTCATATATGATCCATTGATCAAAATATCAATAAACCTAAGTTGATCTTAGCCCCAAAAACGACTAATGATTCTTAGTCTATATTTGTTAAGTTGATCTTAATTTAAAACAAGATTAATGATCCTTAATCATATTCCTAAGTTGATCTTAATTATATACGACTAACGATCCTTACATGACATATTTCGAACCGATGGCCTCATTTATATGAGATATGTGCCCTAAGTTCAACTCTCGTTGGCAAACAAAAACACCAACATGGACCCAAATCCCCAAATCAAATATATACGGATTTGGACTAATCCACGCCCTATGGACGACGACATAAATTAATCTTCGTATATAATCTAAGGACAATCCCAACGTAAACAACATATAACACGACACGAAATAATATACTTGGAGTAGAGAAAGTTGTTAACGCTTTGCGATAACGTAATTAACTGCAGGGGCTTACGTCTGCAGGAAAAAGTGTCCCCACAATTAAAAAAAACCTCATCATTGAAGAGGAATCTGATAAGTCTGCAACATCTGCCGCATCCATCCAAACCTACGATATACGGTGCCATAAATTAACTTGGTATTTTCGGAGAGGTGGATGAATATGTTCCATATAGTATCTGCCCCCAAATTCATGACCATATAGCATCTGCCCCCAAATTCAGGCAAAACGTTTTATCTCAGTTCGTCTCCATTTCTAACGGTAAACAAACCTCACTAATATATCGTGTTTTACCAATCTTATGCATATACTGACAATTTCTATGATTGGTTAATTCTCATTTAAGGAGTTTCTACGGCATTTGTCATAAATTTGTTAGTAATAAATATTAATAATAAGGAGGAGCTCATGGTTCTCCGTGAGCATGAATATTCATGATAAATTTTTCACGCCCCGCTTCCTAAAAGATGAAAGCAGGTACATGACGAGGCCACGGCGTATTTATTTTGGGAAGGACATTTTCCGGAATAAATACGCTAAGTATAAAATAAGCAATATAAAATGACAAGAGAATAAACATGAGATTTAAAATTCAACAACTTTATTTACATTGAACTTGATTCATTTACAATATATGATTTTAATTAAAAGAAAATACAAGGATGGAAATGCCTAAGCAGGTGGCATACATAAACTGAGAAAAGGTAACTGGTCTAGGCCTGGGTCCCGGTCTGATCGTGCTCTTCCTCTGAGATGTCTACTTCTTCAGTCTCCACAGTATTTGACGAACATTCCAAGAAAACAAAGAAGGTGGAATGTCCGTCAGCGAACTTTTGCTCGGTAAGTCCCAAGGAATGAAGTGAAATATAAAATATAATGATAAGGAAAATGTATATCATGAACACTAGATTATGAAGTATGATGTGTCAGCATGTCGTTTAATGTAAACATGGCAAATTTATTTAGCATGCAGTTTTATTGTAATATATGTGAACAAGTATGGATATATATGATAAGTAGATAAGCATGACAGCATGGCATGAGCATGGTAAACAAAAGTAACATGGCTGTATAGTGTAAGTATAGTGAACATGCAGTGAATGTAAGTGTCTTAACAGGTCTCTACTTGGGCACACTAATTTAACGTAAGTTCAAGGGTGAATGTCAACAAATCTCAGGAGTGTTCTCAAACCCAACAGGCTGTAATCCAGAGGATAAGGAACCACGGGTCTGAATCAAGTGTTAGTAATGGGACTTCGACCGTCATCGAAGTATTCCAAACTCAACAGGCTGTAATCCAGGAGTAAGGAAATACGGGCCCTCATGATAGCTTACTTGTGTTAGTAGACATGGATTCATGATCTAGTGGGACTCCTGAGATTTCGTTGGATTCACACAAGAACTACCCCAGCACCCCGTATATGCTAAGTTACAGCTAAAATTACCAGCCTTGCTCGAATCCATGAATACATCAGTTTGCAAGATAGAGTTCATGTCGATATCAAGTATTCATGCCAAGTATTCATGTATTCATGTCCTCATGGTTCGAGTCAAGTCATGTATTCAGGTTTGATATATGTGTTTGAATTCAGGTATTCAGGTTCATGTTCAAGTATGCATACTAGACTTAGGGTTCATGTTTGAATTGGATTCTGACTTGAGTTTGGATTCAAGTTCATGATCAAGTATTCATGTTTGGTTTTAAATTCAGGTTTGAGTTTGGATTCAGACTTGAGTTAGACTCTTGTAACTAATTTAGATCCTGAATTACGTTCGGGAGTTATCGGTAACTGTTGTACATGGACGGCAGGATTTATGTCTTTTTCCAAGACATTTACCATTGATAACACCGTTAAGTTTTCTACCTTAAATAGGCAAGCACTCACTTTCTCCGGCGCTATGAGACTCAAGAGAATTGATCCCGCTTAAATCTATATTTACTAAAGTCCTTAACAGTGTTTTATATAGCTCGAGGGGGTTTTATGAAAAATATTTTTAATATAGTTTCAAAATAAACCTCGAGAAGTTATTTATTTTATTTAGGGTTTTCATGGATATGAATTTTAAGGGTTTGAGGTATTTTAGTGATAATTAGCTTAACTTGAATAGTTCATGGTATTTTACTATAAGGTTGTCTTGTATTGATATCTTGATGGTATTTTAGTGAACTTGTAAACTTTCATCTTTAGAAAAATGTAAGTTTGTTATATTTTAAAAATATATGGATTTGTAATATTTATATAATTATAAAAAATTAATTTTATTTAAATAGAAAAATGCATTTTTCTTAAAAACCGTATTTAAAAACCTTTTGAGACCGAATACTCCGTGAGGAGGTTTGAATCTCGCTCTACTATCCCAAGGATGTGCGATGATCCGCACCATCCAATAGCGGGTCCCCTAAAAAGGGTTGTAGAGTTATATTTGCAAAGGAAATTAAAATACAAATTTAAAAGAAACCCGGTTTTTATAGTAAAGGATATTTTAGTGTAACGTTGTATTCGTATCAAAAAATACGTTCACAGAGTATCGTGCTATGGAAACATGTGTGTATGTGAGGGGTAGGTCATTACCCCGTGAAGTCTTCTAAATGTATAATTAACAAAAATACTAAAAGATGTGATATGTGAAGTTCATGGTATTTTAGCGTAAATGTTAAGTTAAAGCTATTTTGCATGATATTCTTGATTAAAATTGATTCTAAGCATTGGTTATATGATTACAAACATGGTGTAAGAATATGGACGAAAATATGTAAGAAAAAATGAACTTTTAGGGTTTAGAAGAAGATGTCGGTATTAACTTCACTTCCGACATATGTTTTGAAAAGAGATTTTCAAAGAGGAAGAAGAGAGATTGGGAGGGACTTACCGTTTGATTTTGTTAAGAAGAGGAGGAAGAAGAGGGGGAAAGTTTTGGGATGCCGTGGGAGCTCCGGAATCAGCTTCGATTTTTGCCGGAAGTTGCTTGTTTGCTAACTCCACTTTACTCCACTTGCACCTAGGAACTTTTGAGAGAATTTTGGCTAGAATTTTCAGAATGAGGATGGGCTAGGGCATGAGGTAGTATTTATAGTGTGGAATTAGGTTTTGGAATTAAAAGAGTGAATTAAAATGTATTAAAATGATGATAAATGGTGAAATGAAGGGTCTCTGTTTGATTGCAGGGAAATCAAACAGTGCAGGAGAGTTAGGGGTAGGGAAAAAACTTGTGTGCAAAGCTCGGGGACAAATAGCCACTGTTCACCCGTCGGTGCCGGCCATATGGGGCATCTCGCCGGTCGAATTTGTGAGGGAGGCCGGTGGATTGAAGCCACGTGTCCATCTCTCTGTTTAGACCATTGTGCACATGTTTGATTTCTCTGTCTTTTCATTTTTTATATGCATTGTACGTGTAAACTTTTGGACTTCCAAAAATTTAAAAGAAAAATCAGAAAAATATAATGTGTATGATGGGGCTCGAACACAGGGGCTACGTCACAGCAGTGCAAGGGCTTTACCAGCGAGCTACTGTAACATTTCAGAAAAATAAAATATTATTTTTGGGAATTTTTATAATTTAATAATAAATATTATGAATATTTTAATGATACGGCATAATTAAATACCGATAAATTGGGAAATGTTTGGAAATTATGTTAATTATCGAATTTGAAAGAGATTACAAGATTTGAGCATTTATAGATTGTTATATAATTAATTCTATACAATTTCAATGCTAATCGCGATTAAATATCACTAATCGTATATTAAGCTTGATTTGTGCACATGACATGCACTATGTCATATTACACTTTTATTACATTTTCTACATGGCTTTTCTTTATTGTTATGCATGGTTTTGTTTTAAAAGAGAGAAGAAAACAAAAGGAAAGGAAAGGAAAAGGAAAAGGAAAAGGATTAAAATAAGAAGTATGGGCATGAGAGAGAAGAGAGAGAGAGAGATAAGGGGGTCAATTGACCAAAGTTCCATTTGTTTTTCTTATTATTTTCCTTCATCATTCTCTACTCTCCTCTCACCATAGCTGCCCTCATCTCCACCTCCTCAAAAACCCACACAAACACTCTCAATCCCTCATCAAAACTCCATCTCCACTTCATTAAATACATGCACAAGCTCCTTACAAGCACTTTGGACCAAGAAAAATCGGATTTTGAGCACTTGAGGCAACTCAAGAAAGTTCTTGAGTTGCCAAATAAGGTATTTTCTTCACCATTAGCATGGTATTTCATTCACTTTAGCTTCCCAGCTTGTTTAGAAGTGTTTAAGTTGGTTTAGTGAACTTTGAAAATTCCAAGTTGAGGATTAGGGTTTGATTTGAATCCAAAAGCGTAATTGAGATTAGTAGAGGCCATACAACCCCTGTAGTGATGATATATTGGACTAAACCATAGACTAAAACCCCATTTAGAAAACTTAGATTCCCCGATATCGTATTTTTCTGGAAATTGTGATGTATTTTGGAGAACTGCTATAACCCGGTTGACCTGAAAATTATTTGGCGATTACTGGGAGTCGTGCAGGCAACCTGGAAGATACCCTAGAGCCCCGAGACCCCCTATCAACTTCCTGGCTGCAATTTTAATCCCCCGGGCCGCAATTTACGGCCTGGGTACCCCATTTTGGTCTCGTGCTTCATTTGTGGCTCCAGTATCTGTTAATTTGAAACCCCCCCTCCGATATGCAAAATGTCCCAATTGTCACCTGAGGCAAATTTGGAAGTGTTTTACAAAGTTTCTGAATTCGTTTTGCGGCTTTTAATGAACTGGAATTTGATATTTGTGTTTTATCTCGGTCAATTCACGTTTATACGTCGATCGTCGAGAGTTGTTTGGTTATTCGTGCATGCTTGGATCATAGGTTTTAACCTATGTGTGATACGCGTGCCGATTTGGTTTTCGTGCGCGATTTTTATTTACGATGTCATGTGATATATATGTAGGTACCCCCCCTCACATAGACTTCAGAAGATGAAGAAGAGGATGGCGACATCGACTTCGGCGAGCAGGATCAATATGAGTAGATATATATCTACGGGGGAAGTCGGGTGGATGGCGTATAGCACCCCCGCAGTTTCGTAGTGCAGTATGCAAATGTGTTTTATCTATATATTTATATGTTATTATAAGATGTGTATACTTAGCTAGAGATACTTTAGAGGACTTTGGGTTAGTGTAAGCGTTTTGGTAGTTAATGCTATAGTTTAATGTTAGTCGCGAAACCCTAGAATAAGGTTTACACTCACGCACGCACACACACATACACTTGTTTACTTGTGCATATATGAGGAGATATATATATATATAAGTTTGTGAGTATGTATATATATGTATATGTATACATATACATGGATAATAAGGATAGTACATGGTACTTGGAGATGAGTCGATTAGATTGGGCATGGTGTCACAAGATCGGTGATATGATTTGGTTCGTATTATGAGATACGACATGTTTTTATAGCGGGTCTTTAGGCGGTGTGTTTTCATACACACACATATATATATGTAGATGGTATCAGTATGTACTAGACTTATATCAGTACCCCCAGTTCATGATATATGTGATAAGGATACCAGATGAATAATGAGATAAATGTGAGATTTGACCCGTACCCAGATTTGGGATGCCGTACGATGGATTTACCGTACGTGATATGATTATGATGATTGATCCGCACTCTTGACTCGAGAATGTCATAGTATATATTGTATTGTACGTGATACTATTGAGGCGGGATCACCGACTATTATATATATATATATATATATATATATATATATATATATATATATCGACTCAGACTTAGGTGGTTTCCTTACCTTTTCGATTTGCCTGTTAGTTAGTCCTGTAGTTTACTTATAGATGTTAGACTAGACTCGAGTCATACCTATTTTAAAAACTAACGAATCGTGTGTATTTTAAAGACAAGCTAAGGGATTCTACAGATATTTCAAAAGACGTACATTTTCTTAAAAATACCGTAGCCCTTATTTTCTAAACACCATAAATCGTGTTATTTCAAATGGCAAGACGGTATGACTCATATATTAATGTAGATTCCTTGTATTACATTTACTATTCATTTTCTGCATATTCTTGCTATTTGCATCGCATTGCATGTTTAAATATGTTTTATTGTTATATTGAACCCATGTTATCAGGACACCAGCACCATTACCGATGATGCGTATGTCTACAAACACTTACTTGCTGGCTCACACACTTCATCATCGATAATTGCCATGTCACTACACAGTAGAATTACTGCAATCATGATATGAATCTTTGCATAATTTACTTGCTATAGTTATATATACACCTTTATACGATGTTGCATTCGACTTTGGAAAAATTGGGAACCGCAAGATATACTTTAAAACTGGATTCATTTGAAAGAGCGGTTTTCCCTTGATATGTGCATATTACTGTAAGTCTACGGTAGCGCCCCGGCCGTCAATCCGAGGCCAAAATACGGAAACAAAAACTTTTTCGAAACTTGAAACTGGCGCTAACGCATACTTTAACTCGGATATAACATTAAGCTAGCAATCTACAAGAAGTTAGGAAAGGCTATACCAATCGATCCGTGTCCTTCGGTCTTTAGCCATCGTCTCTAACTTCTCGCGGCATCTCCGATTTCGCTCGATCTCCAATCTCCTCGTCGGAAAGGGCACCACGTCGATGAATCCTTTTACGGGCTCCCACTTCGAACCGAAGCAACTCGGACACGAAGTTTGCTAGCCGACGTGTCCAAGATGAAGTAGAGAATGTGTGTGATCATTTTGTCTCAAGCATCTATTGATTCTCAACGCATGAGAATGTATGGATGGAGGTTGAAGATGAAGCCATGGTGGATGTTGTGAGCTAGAGGAAGAAGAAGAAGAAGAAAAGGCTTTTTCCTTTTTGTGTTATTGTGTTGAGATGAAGAATAATGAGAGTGCTAGAATAAATCAAGAGCAACCCCAAGCCTAACATGGCTGCCCTCTCTCTATCCAAGCATCATATCAACACAATAATCAATCATAAAATGTGACATTTGCACAAATAATGATACCATGAGTCACTAGATTGCATATGCCACATTTAATGCACCTCGTGATGAATTCCATTCACAATTTCCACAAGCAAACATAAATCCAAATGTTTGCAACAATAAAAAGATATGGCAACATCTAGTAAACTCGTGACGGATCACAAGGATACCCCTCACCTATATATACATACCTGCATCCGCATTCCGACCGAATGCGAATACAATGAGACTAAAGCAATCTAACAAATCTAATACTAGGATCCGGCTTAAACCAAAGCCTACTAGTATGATCCGTCCGATCATGATCCGTGCACGACTGCACGTATATTGTTGGATATAGTGCCCTCTAAGTCAATTATTGGATCGCAGGTACGTGATTGCAATGATTGAGGGAGGACCTATACCGATAAAACAGTCTTACTCGAGATGATAGTATGCTATCTGGTTTGTCTTTATCATCATGATAGAGCCCATAAGATTCTTGCTTGACTACCAGGAGTATGATGGCGATCATATATGTGGGAGCTGGGGTCTATAAGCACATCCTTAAAAGTGTCCCTAGTCGTGGGAGTTTCGAGACAGGGCATCGATACTCCAGAGTAGACTAGTGTATACAGTCGAGACCCCGACGAGGGGCGGTGGCCGGTCTCACAAGCCACTGGTATCAGTTGGATCACCTAAGATGTATACAGGTGCTCATTGGGTTATGAGTATACCGGACAGGACTCGCCGGGAACATGCTAGTTGGTATTATACATATCGTCAGATAGCAATTCCCTGCTGACATGTGTACAGGTTAGTTCATCGACATGAGGTCTTCATTTGTCTCGTGTGAGTTCCCACTGTGCTTATATTACTACCCTACCACACTCAAAGGAGTTGTGCAAACAGGTTTTAGTTGGGTACAGTCCCGAGCCACATTGGAGGCAAGTGAGCGGATCGCCGGGGATTCGTCTCTCCCGGTATTGGAGGGTGAGATCGCGCTGTATTTAGGAGAGCCATTACACGAAATACCTGGCCAGGGTTATCGAGATTTACTGGAAGGTATTCCAGTAATATCTCGGAGTGTTCTGGGCTGCTCTCTGACACGACTTATGCAGCTATTGGGGGTCTGACGTTTACCAACCCCCTAGGCCTAATATGCGATACTCATTGATGAATGTTCCGGACTGTACAGATATTGTCACTGTCAGGCTCAGTAGGATTTATAGATGAGTTCGCTCGTCAGCTTCCCTTCCAATCGATACATATAGGCAAACCGTTACGTACAGCTTGTACCTCTGACGTGCTAAATGGTTATACCCAGTGTCAGTGTGTTGATGAGTCATTAGAGTCCCCCACAGACACTTTCCCAAGTTCGGACGAAACGTTGTAGATGTCGTATGGGTTTATGGCAGGGTTCGGAAAAAGCACGTGCGTTTTCGCACGTGTTATTTTTCGGGCAGATGATACTGGTAAGATTTGGTTTAAGCCGAATCCCAGTATTATACTGTGTAGATATAATATCTTTGTCTCAGTTGCATTTATATTCGGTCGTAATATAAATGCGGGTATGTTTATACTGTTACGGGGTTATCCTGAAATTCGTTTCAAGATCACTTTTGGAAGTTGCCAGTTGCCAGTTTTCTATCAGCCGTATTTAACTTTCGGTTAAATGCGGATTTATCTTTTTGTCTTTTGGGTGAGTAATGGTTCTAGAAGATTCCAGAAATGGTGACTAGGATTAGTGACTCGTCATTTGCATTTATTATGAGGTGAAGTGTTAAGTGAGGTGGCTTAATTCATTTAATGAGTTCATACTAGGTGTTCTAAATGAGTCATTCTTTCTTTAAGTGAAATGATAAGTATCATTTCCTTATGGTCACCATTCTTGTTCCTACACTCACCCCCTTTGCCTTATTTATATGGCCGGCCCCTCTTTGTGAGGAGAGATGATTTTTCCATTTGATTTTGTGAGAAAAGATTATGATAGTTTAGTATATGGAAATTTCATATAGTTCAATTTCCATTTACCCGATTCCAATTGGAAACTTTATTAACCGTTCGTTCATAGCCTTAGACGTAACGAGACAAAGTGTTCTACTTATTCTCTACTTCATCTTGGTCGTCTCTTTTAGCAAACTTGACGACCGAGTTGCCTCGGTTCAGAGGCGGGAGCCCGTTTAAAGATCCGTCGACGTGGTGCCACCTGGACGACGAGACTTGATTTTCAGAAGATCGAAGCCGCCGTAACAAAGCGTGGGATGATGGTTAAAGACCGAAGGACTCGGATCGTTCGGTATAACAATTCTACCCTCTTTACAATTTGTTAGTTTAGCTTTAATGGCAGATCCGGGTTATAGTACGCGATAGCGCCAGTCGTAAAAGTATTGTTCCGCATATTGGCGTCTGTTAGATGGTCGGGGCGCTGCCGCGGACTTACAGTGGTATCAGAGCCTCACCATTAAGCTATACTAACTTGTGCTAACGCGTTTAAAAGATCGATCGAATGGAATTTCCGAAACTACATTTTTCTGTACCCACAGTTTCTGTTGATTTTTAAACTGTTCTAAAATTCATTTTTCATATCCCAGAAATATAAGCAGGCATTTTTGAGCTGACCGTACAAATTTGGTCACGTGATCCCTTAGAACCACCGCGGATCCGCGGTCAAACCTAGGGTTTGACCGCGCATCCGCGGCGGTTTAGTGGGAACAGTGATCCAATTTTGTACAGAGGCTTTTATGCAGGGAATTGTGGTTTCTGGTATTGTTATTTTAGGCCCAGTATTTGTTACTGTACAGCAGATGTTTGTGGGGCCCACTTCGGAAAATTTTGTCGATCGAAATTTAAACGTGTTAGTTTACAGTACTTACTTTATATCTTCGACCGGGAATGTCATTTGATCGGTAAACCGCGTCTGATTGATATAGTTCTTTTAGACGGGTTTACGAACGTGACATTCGCGTTGATGTTCTGTGTTGTGCTGTGATGTTGCGGATTTGTCGTGGTGGATAGCAGGGTGCAATGATAGTGCAGTTTGGATTTATTTGTACATTTGATATTGCGGGGCGAGCGTCCGACATGTGGACTGCCGTTACTGCCTGTTGTATAATATTCTTTTGGGGCACGACCGGGTTGAGGTCGATGTACCCGTTGTATATTTTTTTATTTCTGTACTAGGTTTATCCCGCGAAAGAGTGCACGGATAGCCGGGTTCTGGAGGGCAATAGGTCCGTATCTCATGGCTTTGAGAGGCAAAGGGGCCTCACTCAAGAATTGGCAGACTATTCGCCGCACTCATAGGGGGTATTAGTTGACCCAAGGAGGGGTGCTCAATTTACCGGATTCCGTGAAGTGCCGGGTGTTCCATTCACTATGTTGTGGGGACTACCTCGCTTCAGGTTTTGGCGGGTAACTTGCCGCACCCGTAGGGGTCTAGGTTTCATTGCACAGGCTATCCACACGACCAGGGGAACGTCGGGTTTCAGCAGCGGCTCTGTGAAACCCGGGGATCCCAGATTATCTGTATTGTTCTGTGATGCTTATTACTTTTCTGTAATGTTGCATATTATCACGCCTAGAGCGATTATTGTATATTAGTATATATACTATTAGATGTTGTATATGTTTTACACCCACGCTAGTCCAGCCCCCGCTCTGTCGTTAGTTAAGTAACCTAACGGGTGATGACGGGACCCAGTGGCGAATGCGAATGGCATATACGTACATTATATTTTCGTTCTTTTCTGGTATGATTGATTGATGGGACTGCATTGATTCTTATCAATGCAAGAATAAAACAAACCTATATTTGATGTTGTTGGAACAAATTTTAAAATGAGTTATTACAAAGACGTTTCCTTTTGTTTTGCATAGCGGTATTCAGTTAGAATATCCAGCACCTCATTCGACGAGGCAAGGGCCGAGATCCCTTCACCGGGAGTGATCCCTTGGGCAGAAATTTGCGTCAGGGTAATAACTTAAATATAGTCGATCACAAGTTGCTTTGCATCGCGGTATTCAGTTAGAATATCCTGCACCTCATTCCACGAGGAAAGAGACAAGATCCCTTCACCGGGAGTGATTTCTTTAGCAAAAGTTTTCGCTACTATATTTTTATAAAAAGCTATCAGTTTCCTTCAACGAGATCAAGTTCATTACGTTAAAGGTTTTTCGCCAAAAACCAGCCGTAATCTTCCGTCGTTTCTTATGAATGGTCAGTAGTATTCAAGCTATGTTTGTTGGCCTACGTCAAGGCATAGTGTTTGGTAGCTGCTGAGCATTCGTTTGTTGCATAGATAGATGCATTAACTTTAGGATAGACGTACAGCCTTGTTGGCCTACGTCAAGGGCTTGTACGATGTACTAAATTAATCAGGACAACGACGGATAGAACTTGACATGTGGCTTATGATTTGTTGGCCTACGTCAAGGTCATAAGAGCATGGGATAAAAGTTATATCGGGAGTTTCAAACATACAAGAAACTTGCCAGACTTGCGCATACCTTCTGGAGTGTGTTAACTTGAGTGGCTTCCATCAAGTTATCATACGATGATAGTTGGATCCCGATTCTCACTGATGAGTTGGTTTACTCTTCGGGTGATCCCGACTAATTCTTCTTTCAGGTTTGGAGGAGAATTTGAGATTACAGTGGGAGGTTTCCTAATTGGATAAAGTGATAACCATTCTGATCTAGGTTAGAGTGCACGCAGAGTGTTTCTTTTCTCTCTCTCTTTGGCAGCGACCTTTGACCGACCCTAGACTATAACTCAGTGACCAAGTTGACCGAACCTTCTTAAAATACTGGCTTTTGGATTGTCCTAGTTGCATAAGTCATTGCCGCTCTTTCTTTTACCCTTTGTATTTCTCAGAACAACCCGTATTACTACGGACATCCACTTCCATTGGATAGATCTATCGTATGGTTATATACGAACTCGGAGGGATTTCTTCGAGGATGGATCCAGGTTCAGGAGAAATAGAATTGGTTTATTCAGTTGTCTTTTATTATCACCTTCTCTCAGGTTGCGAGGGCTCCTTGGTTTAGGAGAGTACACCTATTACACTTATTGGATAGTCTTATTCCAAACCATAGGCAGGTGCCGAAAGGTAAGGAATGAAGAAAACCAATTAGCCTAAGTAGGTTGTGCAGAAGGTAATATGTAAAGACAAATAAAGGAATTAGAAAGAGGGCAAAATAAATTGTGACTATTAACATTCACGACCAAACCACGTATTTCATCGTTACTCCTACTTCACCTTTAATTTCTCCAGAACAACCCGTATCACTATGAACATCCAATTCCATTGGATAAATCCATCGTATGGTTATATACGAGATCGAAGGATAATTTTTCGAGGATGGATTCTGGTTCAGGAGAAATAGGAATAAGGTTTATTCAGTTGTCTTTTATCATCACCTTCTCTCAAGTTGCGAGTACTCCTTGGTTTAGGAGGGTACACCTATTATGCTTACTGGATAGTCTTCTTCCAAACCATAGGCTGGTGCCGAACGGTAGGGAAGGAAGAAAACCATTTTAGCCTAATGATGGTGTACAGAAGGTAACGACTAAAGACAAATAAAGGGAATTGGAAAGATGGCAGCGAAATATACGATTAAAGTCATGATTTGGATTATGGAAGAGGCATTACTAAGAATATCAGGACACCCCTTCGAAACATTTTCATGTTTCAGTTACACTATGCATTGTTAATTGAAAACTGATTTCCCGATTAGATACTTACTCCAGGGTATATATTTACCATGCATGATTCTCACATCTGTATGGTTTTACAGATGTTGAGTGGGAGCAAGTTATTGGGAATTAGGTGATTATCCTCATTATATCAGAATTCATTGAAATTGGTGATATTTGAGGAAATCGCCTGGGTACAGTTTTCAACCTACGATGCACAGGTTTTGAGTTATTCAACTCAGCGGACTTATACAGAGTATTGTATGTTGTCCAGTGTCCATCAGGACAAAGGGGTTGGTCCTCGTACTATATTCTATTTACTTGTGACTTCTCTAGTTTATAGACAAGTGTTTCGTAGAAATACAATGTCTAAGTATTGAGAAGTTGTGGGTATAGGAATAAAGTAGAGAACCATGTATCGCAAGTATCGGGATTCTTCAAAGAAATCGAAGATGTAGATTCTTGTGATTGGTATTCAGTTGATAGTAATGGTTTTGAGAAACTTGTTTCTCAATCAGGTTACTCGTAATTGGAAGGATTTCTAAGTTGAGTAATGCTGATTAGCCTCTCTCTATTAAGTTGATATGCACTGGAGACAGCTGTATGATTTGAATCTGGTTCCAATTAAATATGTGCCAAAGTTTCTGTATTGGATATAGAATGGATCATATCTTAACGATGTTAAGGTAAAGGGAGTTGTCCAGCTTATGCTTAAAACCAGACACTTGATAACTCAAGGCACGTTTCTGTAATGGCAGTTTGTGGGTTGACCCTAGCTTCGACGAGGGTTGATTTTCTACCATCTGGGAGATCAATAGTGACATTGTTCTTGACTCGCCACAGTTTTATTAAAATGGATTTTTTCAGAAAACAGTAGTGGGAGTATGGTAGAACTGGAAGTGATTCCAGAACCGCAAACGATTACGGAAAATTTAATAGGACCTATATATTCAATCAGGTTTGACATTCCAATAGCCACTCCGCAGATATGGTGGGTAACCTCAGACACCCGAGAGGTACTCTGGTAGCCTCAAGGACGGTGACAGGGAGGTTCTTGTTTACCCAGACTTGACACTGCTGTTGTTCCAGACTATGAGACCCGGCAGGAGGATATGTATAGCGTCGTTCTAAACTAGTTTTAGAAGTGTACGTATATATTATTCTGCCAGAGGGTTGTCGTAGTCAGTGGGAGCAGCGGAAGCATAGTGGGCAAGTAGCTAATGTCTATTTATAGACTTGAGCAATTATAGCGGAGATAGATCATCTAATTTTTGATGTGAAAGTCATGGTTTTGACTTCATCAGAATAGGGATGGATCTGTTAAGAAGGTAGTAGGGTGTGATATCTTGGTATTTGGATGACATACACAGAGTAGGAAGTAAAATTCCAATACTACGATCGGTTGTACTGTGGTCATCACACAGTTGTTTCTCCACAAAGGATATGGATATAATATCTGACATTCTGGTTACTAGATCTATGGTTTTAGATCTAGATTTGGGTAGTTTCCCAATATGGATACTTTGACAGTATTCTAATAGTATTTTAGAATAGATGGCTCCTGGCATGGTGGTATACCTGCAGGTGATGGAGTCACCCTCTCTGAAGGTGTCTTACAGACTAAATGGGAGAGGGACGTTCATGATTGGCAGATCACTTGCTTAGGCAATTGAGTCAATCGTGAAATGTCAAGTACCACACCAGATGTTGTCTTTGCACTAGATGCGATAAGTTTATATTAATCCAATCCTGGAGAAATATTAAGAGGCAGTTTTAGAACATGAATAAATGTTCTACGGATTTGATGACAGCAGCCTCCTTCGGGAGACAGTTATTATTCCAGGCTTCAAAGGTGACATGGATAACATAGTGATTGTCAGAGTTATAGTTTTCCCTCAGACGAGGGACAGTATTATGGACAGGTGGTCCAAGAGGATACTGTGGGAGGTATAGTGCTAGACACTGATTAGTTTCAGTGATCGATACAGTCTAAGAGGTTTGGATTTGGAGTTCATTTATGAACTAGGTCCCATCAGATATCCAGACATATTCTAAGACAAGTATTACTCAACTCGGGAGATGATTTTCTCCGCGAGGTTGAGATATAGAGAGATACAGAAAGAAACACCGAAGCGGATCCACTCACTGAGGCTATTTCTCGAACACAATAATTTTGCAAACAAGCTTTGTGAAAATGATTAGTAGAGGAGTTGGATGCTCGGTATCACACGAGCTGTGAGTATACGACATCGCAATAATTAGCCTTAAGTGCAAGTGAGAGATTGTTGGATATAGTGCCCTCTAAGTCAATTATTGGATCGCAGGTACGTGATTGCAATGATTGAGGGAGGACCTATACCGATAAAACAGTCTTACTCGAGATGATAGTATGCTATCTGGTTTGTCTTTATCATCATGATAGAGCCCATAGGATTCTTGCTTGACTACCAGCAGTATGATGGCAATCATATATGTGGGAGCTGGGGTCTATAAGCACATCCTTAAAAGTGTCCCTAGTCATGGGAGTTTCGAGACAGAGCATCGATACTCCAGAGTAGACTAGTGTATACAGTCGAGACCCCGACGAGGGGCGGTGGCCGGTCTCACAAGCCACTGGTGTCAGTTGGATCACCTAAGATGTATACAGGTGCTCATTGGGTTATGAGTACACCGGACAGGACTCGCCGGGAATATGCTAGTTGGTATTATACATATCGTCAGATAGCAGTTTCCTGGTGACATGTGTACAGGTTAGTTCATCGACCTGAGGTCGTCATTTGTCTCGTGTGAGTTCCCACTGTGCTTAGATTACTACCCTACCACACTCAAAGGAGTTGTGCAAACAGGTTTTAGTTGGGTACAGTCCCGAGCCACATTGGAGGCAAGTAAGCGAATCGTCGGGGATTCGTCTCTCCCGGTATTGGGGGGTGAGATCGCGCTGTGTTTAGGAGAGCCATTACACAAAATCCCTAGCCAAGGTAATCGAGATTTACTGGAAGGTATTCCAGTAATATCTCAGAGTGTTCTGGGCTGCTCTCTGACACGACTTATGCAGCTATTGGGGGTCTGACGTTTACCGACCCCCTAGGCCTAATATACGATACTCATTGACGAATGTTCCGGACGGTACAGATATTGTCACTGTCAGGCTCAGTAGGGTTTATAGATGAGTTCGCTTGTCAGCTTCCCTTCCAATCGATACATAGGCAAACCGTTACGTACAGCTTGTACCTCTGACGTGCTAAATGGTTATACCCAGTGTCAGTGTGTTGATGAGTCATTAGAGTCCCCCACAGACACTTTCCCAAGTTCGGGTGAAACGTTGTAGATGTCGTATGGGTTTATGGCAGGGTTCGGAAAAAGCACGTGCGTTTTCGCACGTGTTATTTTTCGGGCAGATGATACTGGTAGGCTTTGGTTTAAGCCGGATCCCAGTATTATACTATATAGATATAATATCTTTGTCTCAGTTGCATTTATATTCGGTCGTAATATAAATGCGGGTATGTTTATACTGTTACGGGGTTATCCTGAAATTCGTTTCAGGATCACTTTTGGAAGTTGTCAGTTTCCAATTTTCTATCAGCCGTATTTAACATTCGGTTAAATGCGGATTTATCTTTTCGTCTTTTGGGTGAGTCATGGTTCTAGAAGGTTCTAGAAATGGTGACTAGGATTAGTGACTCATCATTTGCATTTATTATGAGGTGAGGTGTTAAGTGAGGTGGCTTAATTCATTTAATGAGTTCATACTAGGTGTTCTAAATGAGTCATTCTTTCTTTAAGTGAAATGATAAGTATCATTTCCTTATGGTCACCATTCTTGTTCCTACACTCACCCCCTTTGCCTTATTTATATGGCCGGCCCCTCTTTGTGAGGAGAGATGATTTTTCCATTTGATTTTGTGAGAAAAGATTATGATAGTTTAGTATATGGAAATTTCATATAGTTCAATTTCCATTTACCCGATTCCAATTGGCAACTTCATTAACCGTTCGTCCATAGACTTGGACGTAACGAGACAAATTGTTCTACTTATTCTCTACTTCATCTTGGTCGTCTCTTTTAGCAAACTTGACGACCGAGTTGCCTCGGTTCAGAGGCGGGAGCCCGTTTAAAGATCCGTCGACGTGGTACCACCTGGACGACGAGACTGGATTTTCAGAAGATCGAAGCCGCCGCAACAAAGCGTGGGATGATGGTTAAAGACCGAAGGACTCGGATCGTTCGGTATAACAATTCTACCCTCTTTACAATTTGTTAGTTTAGCTTTAATGGCAGATCCGGGTTATAGTACGCGATAGCGCCAGTCGTAAAAGTATTGTTCCGCATATTGGCGTCTGTTAGACGGCCGGGGCGCTGCCGCGGACTTACATATATGATCGAACCCTGCCATAATACCATACGGCCTCTACAACGTTTCGCCTGAAACTTGAGAAACTGTCTGTGGGGGACTCTAAAGACTCGTCAATACACTGGCTGTGGATTTAACCACTAGCACGTCAGTGGTACTAGCTGTACGTAACGGGCTACCAGGTATTGACCAAAAGGGAGGCCAATGAGTGAACTCATCCTAACACCCTACTGAGCCTGTCAGTGACAATATCCGTACAGTCCGGTCCGTTCGTCTATGAGTATCGCATGTCGGGCCTAGGAGGTTGGTAAAAGTCAGACCCCCAAAAACGGTACAAGTCGTGTCGGAGTGTAGCCCAGAACACCCTGAGATACTACTGGAATACCTACCAGTAACTCTCCTGCCTCGGCCCAGGACTTCATGTAATGGCTCTCCTAGACACAGCGCGATCTCACCCCCAATATCGGAAGAGACGAAACCCCTGCCGATCCGCTCACTGCCTCCATGTGGCTCGGGACTGTACCCAACTAAAACCTGTTTGCACGACTCCTTTGAGCCGTGGTAGGGTAGTAATCAAAGCACAGTGGGAACTCACACGAGACAAATGACGATATCAGGTCGATGAACTAACCTGTACACATGTCACCAGAGAACTGCTATCTGACGTCAGGTATAATACCAACTAGCATGTTCCCGGCGAGTCATGTCCGGTGTACTCATAACCCAATGAGCACCTGTATACATCTTAGGTGATCAAACTGACACCAATGGCTTGTGAGACCGGCCACCGCCCCTCGTCGGGGTCTCGACTGTATACACTAGTCTACTAATGGAGTATCGATGCTCAGTCTCGAAACTCCCACGACTAGGGACCACTTTAAGGATGTACTTATAGACTACCCAACTCTCACGTAATGATCGCCATCATACTGCTGGTAGTCAAGCAAGAATCCTAAGGGCTCTATCAACGTGCAATAGTGATCTGTAATATCACCTAAAGCATGTACACGATGATAAAGATAAACCAGATAGCATACTATCATCTTGAGTAAGACTGTCCTACCGGCATAGGTCCTCCCTCAATCATTGCAATCACGTGCTTGTGATCCAATAATTGACTTTGAGGGCACTATATCCAACAATCTCCTACTTGTACTCAAGGCTAATTATTGCGATGTCGCATACTCACAGCCCGTGTGATACCGAACACCCAACTCTTCTACTGATCAGTCTCACAAAGCTCATTTGTGAAACTATTGCGTTCGAGGAATAGCCTTAGTGAGTGGATCCGCCCTGATGTTTCTTTCTATGTCTCTCTTTATCTCAAGTTCGCGGAGAAAGCTATCTCCCGAAATAAGCAATACCTGTCTTAGAATATGTCTGGATACCTGATGGGACCTAGTTCACAAATGAACTCCAAATCCAAACTTCTTAGACTGTATCGTCAACTGAATTTAATCAGTATCCTATGCCATGCCTCCCTCTGTATTCGCTTGGACCTCCTGTCCAAACTACTGCCCCTCGTCAGAGGGAAAACTATAACTCTGACAGTCACTCTGTCATCCTAGTCACCTTTGGAAGCCTGGAATGATAATTGTCTCCCGAAGGAGGATGTCGTTATCATATCCCTAGAACATCCACTTATGTTCTAAAACTGCTTCCGAACGTTTCTCCAGGATAGGATTAATATCAATTTATTGCATCTAGTGCAAAAACAACATCTGGTATGGTACTTAACATTTCATGGTTGACTCAATTGCCTAAGCAAGTGATATGCCAATCATGTGCTTCCCTCTCCCCTTTAGTCTGTAAGACACCTTTAGAGAGGGTGACTCCATCACCTGCAGGTATACTACCGTGCCAGTAGTCGTCCATTCTAAAACACCTGTAGAATGCTGTCTAAGTACCCAAATTGGAAAACCATCCAAATCTAGATCTAAAACTATAGATCTAGTAACCAGAATGTCGGATATTATTTCTATATCCTATGTGGAGAAACCACTGTGTGACAACCAAAGTATAACCGATCGTAGTATAGGAATTTCACTTCCTACTCTGTGTATGTCATCCAAATGCCAGGACCTCACACCCTACTACCTTCTTAACAGATCCATTCCCTATTCTGATGAAGTCAAACCTTTGACTGTTGTTGGATATATGTATGGCCTAGAGGCCATTATGTGATAGTGGATGTATCTATACATGTATATATATTCAGTTTGCATTCTTGCTCGACATGATAGTATCCTATCTGGTTCTTCTTTATCTGACATGTTGATTTGATCATGCTTTTATTCATTCATACATGCTGATAAAGCCCTGAGGATATCGGCTTGACTACTCTGATTATGATGGAGATCATACTAGTGGGACATCTGTAGTCTATAAGCATATCCTGGAACGTCCCTAGTCGTAGGTATATCGAGACGGGGCATCGATATACCAGAGTAGACTAGCGTATATGATACTAGACCCATACGATGGGCGATGGATGTTCCCACATTCATCGATGTTTGACATCAAGATCATATACGGGTGCTCAGTGGTGACTGGGTACACTGGACGGACTCACCGAGAACTCCTATATGGAATTATATCTATCGTCGGATAGCAGTTCTCAGGTGACACTGGTACAGGTTAGTCTGTAGACCCGAGATCGTCATGGAGTCTTGTGTGTTCTCCCACTGTACTTTGATTGCCACCCTACCACGGCTCTACTGAGTCGTACAAACAGGTGGCCGTTGGGTACAGTCCCGAGACACACGAAGACGATGAGCGATAGGAGGAGTTTCGTCTCTCCCGGTATTGGGAGTTGATGCTGTGCTGTGCCCGACTGGTTATAACAGCAAGTCCCTGACCAGGGCTGCTGAGATTTACTGATAAGTGTTATCAGTAGTTTCTCGATCTGTTATAGACCATTCACCGGCACAACTTATTGAGTTATTGGGGTCGACGTGACCATCCCTAGGCTCGATATGCAGCATATCTGACGAAGAGACCGGACTGTACGGTAGTGTTGCCGGATGGCTCGACGGGAGTTGTAGCAGGTTCGCTTGTTGTCTTCTGATCGCTCAATACCCGGGTAGCCGTTACGTTTAGCTGACCGCTTGCGGCTTGAGGGTACCTGATATGATCATCACCCTCTGCCGGCGTATTGACGAGTCTTAGAGTCCCACAAAGGAGTTACCCAGTCCAGGCGAAACGTTGTGGTGCGCGTATGCGATATGCGCATGCACCCGATTGAAATGTGCGTATATGATACCGAACATTGATCGGGTGAACTACTTTTGGTGGGGTCATATGAGATATGACCGAATTGATAAATCAAGTGTTGATTTATCATTTAACCATTAGTTTTCTCACTTAAAACCTTTTCTTGGATGATGGATGTGTGCATGCATGTGTGCTTTTCTTTCTTTCTTTCATGCTAGTTTCATGCACATGTGGATGTGCATACATGCACACATACATACACCCATCCATCATGGTTGTTAGCATATGGAAATGGTGGCAATATAAGACTCACACCATGGATTATATAATGGATTATTATTTAATTTTGGATTTAAAAGAAAATGAAAAAGGAAAGGATAATCTTTCATGCTTCTACATTCTTCCTTTGACCTAACCATGCTCAACTACCGCTAACCTAAGGTTATCCTTCTCTTTATCATTCCAAACCAAAGTTAAATAATGTCTCCATCACTTTAACCAAGGTTCATAGCATGAAGGAATAAAATATATATTGATATATTTCTTTTCTTCACAAGAGTTAACTTTTTATCTCTGGTTAAAAAATTGCCACCATCTTCTTCCTCTAGCTCCTTTGCTCTCTTGATTTTCCTAGTGAGCAAATACCACTTAAAGATAGGTTTTTGAAGTGAGATTCCAAACCACAGCATCATTCTACTCAAGTCTAGCCAACTTGATTAGAGTGTTTCCTTCGGTTTTCCAAAGAAGCGAGCTTGGACGGAGTGCTCCGTGGTGGATCGTCGTGGACGCAAGGGAACTTCGAGAGGACCTCGATTCAACACCCAAGACACCAAGGAGTCTAGCAAAGGGGAGCTACAAAGGTTGTAGCCTTCAAACCCTAATCTTTTCTAGCTTAATGTTTCAAAACCCTAATTTTCTAGGATCGATCCCTTTGCATGTTAGTTTAGCACCTTAAAAATTATAACTTTGGGTCATGTGATACTTCAAAACACTTCATAGGGTGCCATACTAACCTTACAACTGTCATATCAGAAATAGATAATCTATCTCCGCTATATCTTCTTTAGTCTATAAATAGACATAAGCGACTTGTCCACTATGCTTCCGCTACTCCCACTGACTACGACAACCCTCTGGTAGAGTCATATACACGTGCACTTCTAAAGCTAGTTTAGAACGACGCTATACTCATCCTCCTGCCGGGTCTCATAACCTGGAACAACAGTAGTGTCAAGTCTGGGTAAACAAGAACCTCCCTGTCACCGTCCTTAAAGCAACCGGAGTACCTCTCGAGTGCCTGAGGTTACCCACCATATCTGGGGAGTGGCTAATGGAATGTCAATCCAGATTGAATCTTTAGGTTCTTATTAAATTTTCAGTAATCGTTTATGGTTCTGGAATCACTTCCAGTTCTACCATACTCCCACTACAGTTTTTTGAAAAAATCCATTTTTATTAAAACCGTGGCGAGTCAAGAACAATATCACTATTGATTTTCCAGATGGTAGAAAGTCAACCCTCGTCATAGCCCGGGTCAACCCACAAACAACCATTACAGAAATGTGCCTTGAGTTATCCAGAGTCTGGTTTTAAGCATAAGCCGGACAACTCCATATACCTTAACATCGTTAAGATATGAGCCATTCGATATCTAATAAAGAAACAGAGGCACTGATTTAATTGGAACCAGATTCAAATCATGCAGCTGTCTCCGGTGCATATCAACTAAATGGAAGGAGGCCGATCAGCGTTACTTGATTGATCTAGATTTAAAGAAGTGTTTGTAGTTAACCGCAATCAATAACGGTGTCGCGTGTAGCTAGACCGAGATGAGTACGGGTCTTCCGCTGGGAAACATTGAATATTTTATTCTTACTTTAGGCATGTTGAGAAAGGAAGGAGGAAGAATAAAGAATGGTGAAGAATGGTTGTAGGATCTAGATCTACGTTAAACACGGATGCAAAATATAGATCTAGATTAACTACGGATGTAAGTTTAATACTAAAAGGGGCTTGTAGGGTTCATTAAGATTTAGTAGTCATGGATGATTAATTAAAGATTACTCTTTTTATCCTTTAATAGATTTAAAACTAGAAAGACAGTGATGCATGTAGATTAGGGTTTCTAGAGGGAAAAGGGTTCCCACTCTTAACCCCTATCCCGACATGGAACTCCATTCATATCTAGCCTTTACCAAAACAATTGTTAATCTAATCTCTAATCGCGGTCGAAACTAGCAATGAATTGATAGCGCACCCGATTAGGATGTTAACTATTCTTTTGATAAAGTTTATAAACTTTATAGGATTTAAAAAGAATTTAAGGATCTTCATCATCCATTAATCTACCATAATCCTATGAACCCTAACAAGCGAAGAATTACTCGCGCATGTTGGGATAAGAAGAGATAGAAATCATGAAGAAAATAGAATGCAATAGAATAAAACTACCTTTATTAATCAACAAGATCAAATACACTTTGTTTTCCGAGAAAATGATTACAAAAACCTAGTTTGCTTCTCGATCTCTTCTAAGGAGGTAGATGAACCTGTCACGCCCCGCTTCCCAGTGTACAGCGAAGTGGACGCGACGAGGTCCGCTACGTATGTACTCAGAAGTACATACGCTAAGCGTAGCTAAGCAATGTAAAATATTACACAAGAGACAAGAGTATAAAAAGAACAGCAACTTTTATTTATTAACATTCTTTGTACAATACATGAAAGGAAATACAACTGAAATAAAAGATGCCTAAACAGTGGCATAACAGGAAATGAAAAGTACAGAAAGGAAAAGTGTACAATGAAACTACAGTGCAGGGTCTTCAGTAAACTGCTCCAAGTCTTCTTGTGATGGCTCAATCTCGGCCGGGTCCAAAACACCTGACGACATTCAAAGAAGAGAGAAACAGAATGTCGTCAGCGAACAGGTCGCTCGGTAAGTCCCAAAGATAAGAGAGGGATAGACAGAGAGTAAGAGAGGGAGAGTGTAGCTTTTAATGTTGTATTATAATATTGTAATGTTGTATTAACGCTGTTGTTTGTAGCCTGGTACAGAAGATGTCAGTGTATACGAGGGGAGTCCCACTTACACCGGGGACTTTGGTATCCTGTAGTACAAGGCTCCGTCGATAATACCACGGAACAACGGCATGGATGTAATTACGTCTTAAGTGTCCACCTCGTGCCACCTTTAACATATTCCGTACCAGTCTACCCCTTTAAACCCCGCGATGTCATATTTGTATTGTTATCTTGTAAACTTGTAATGATTGCTTGATTGACTTGATTAACTGATTGACTTACCGAAACCATGATATCAGAAAACGGTTATAACCGTAGAGTCATGTAAATGGAATACTGGGAATCATGTAAAAGGAATATCCATGGTTCGGTTCGGTCAAGTTATATAGATTGTTAATTGGAATCTGGAATTCATGTATTCATCTTGAGTTGGAATATAAAAGAATATAGATTGACTTGAATCACATTCAAGTCAGAAATAGTCATACTCTAACCCGAGTCAGACTACAAAAAGGTAATTTGATGTTCAATAATTGTTAGGGGCCTTATTGTAATTTATAAAACTTGAGGGGGTTTATTGTAAAAATACTATTGTATATTTTTCAAAATACAACTCAAGTATTTAATTATCGTCTTTATGTACATACAACAATTTAATGATCAAGCTAAATATGTATACATGTTCGAATAACATGAAATGAGTCAAGTATATTATTCGAGTAACTACCATAAACAATGCTGTAAAGAAATATTATGTACGACTAATTAATCAAGTTGAACGAATGCGAAATATAAACAGAAATATGGCTCTAAATGTTTTGCATGCGTGAGTTCCAGTTTTACCTAAATATGACTACCGGTTTGAGAGATATATATGTTTTCGTATCGTCGCGCAAAACAGATCAGAATCTATTCGGCACCGTCACATATTTTTAAAATGCAGTTTGAGTTAATTTCCATCAGGTTTCAGATTATGAAGATTATTATAAAATTTTAGGTCTTTCGATGTACTTATCCAAAACACCAAGATTCATAAGATTTGGATTTCTGAAGCTCTAGTTATGATCATTTTAATATCAGCGTTTAAAACAGAAATTCAGATTTCTGGACAGCAACTATATATTCTATTGCAAAGCCTATATCAGGTTGTTTCATGCATTCCTAATTAATATAATATACAGAAAATTATAGTTCTATCAATGGTGCATCTACACATCTAAATTTTGTCACAAACGGACATCGGGTGTTCGAGTTATGTCCAATTTAAAAACAGTGTGCGAATCGGAACAGATTCTGTCCAGATCCGTCACTTAATATTGTAACGCAGTTTTCTATATTTTACGTCAGTTTTCAGTAAAACTATAAAACTAATAAAATCTATATCATTCGATGTAGATATCAAAAACATCTGAGTTTGCTCAATTTGGATACCGGTATACCAAGTTATGTGTCATAGAAATTGACCGATAGCTGCAGTTTTCTGTTTTACGATCAGTGAATAAATACGATGTAATTCACAAACCGTTTTGCGGATCAATCTAAAATTTTTACAGCATGTATAAAATAATATAATCTATCATATGTAAATTCCATGAAATTTTCAGAAGTAAAAATTAATTTCTAAAAATTATTTTAAATCTAAAGGTATTGATGTGTATACTAAAATCGGCAAAAAGATTAACTAGTATTTTTATGCAAGCTTTATCCTTTCTTTTAATAACCAAACCGATTCCATGAGATATCGTAGATATATTATGGATTGAAATCTATGTTCTCACAACTTGTAATAAACATTCATAATCATGATGAAAGAATTAAAAATACTTTAATTTGAACAAGAGATAATAAGATATTATTATACCATATAGAATCATATATATCTAAACTTATGTATATGTATATGTATATGTTTATGTGTGTCTTCTCTTATGAATTATGATATGAAAAGAATAGGGGGTTCACGATGCATGACAAGAGGAAAAAATAGAGGTGAGGGGAAAGGAGAGAGAAGGGACTTACATGCACAAGCCGGTATTGTCACCGGGCTTGTCTATCCGCCGATAGCCTCGCGTTAGTAGCGAGACCTTCCTGAAGACTTCTTCATGTTCTTCTTCTTGGACTCTAGGTGAAGAGGGAGAAGTGAGAGATAGAAAAATATGAGGAGGGAGAAGTGAGAGATAGAAAAATATGAGAATTATGTATAAAGATGGAAAATATGAGGAGGGAGAAGTGGGAGAAGTGAGGGAAAAGATGGAGGAGGACAATAAAGATGGTATAATGGTGAATTATGTATAATAATATATGCATTCAATATGAGAATTAAAAGAGAAATGAAAGGTCACCATTCATTTTGGAAATGAAAGGTCTTATTTGTAGGTTATGAGAAGAATAAAAAAAATGATAAAAAATAATTGCAAGAATGGGGATTTGAACATGTGACTTATGGAATAACAATGCAAAGACTTAACCAATGAGCTATAAGATTGTTCATGCATATATTTAACTAGAATTAAATATATGATGTTGCTTAAAAAGAAAATGGGCTTTTTAGATGGGCTGTAGATAATAAGAATAATGGATTTGGGTTAAATATTTATGAAAGGAAAAAATAAGAATGAGAAGTTAAAAACTTAAATATAAGAAAAAGAAATTGTACCTAGAAAAAATACATAATAGATTGAGAAATAAAATAATAATAAATTTAATAGAAAACGGAAAATACCAAGTACAAATAAATACGGTATATTATTAAAGAGGGATAATATAATGTATAAAGATTTTGGGGTTGTTACATTCTACCCTCCTTAAAAATAATTTCGTCCTCGAAATTACTCAAGAAGGATGATGTAACAGAGTAAGGAAACAGGATTAGGATGATGTCTTCTTCGAGCTCCGTCGATTGATACTCTAACCAATTGAGCTAATAAGTCTACAAGATACAAATAGAAAGGATGAATAAGAATTAAGGATTCAAAAGTGGAGAGATGGAGTTCAAGGAAACCGAAGGTGGAGTTCAAGATGGATTCAAGGAATATGTAATGTAAAGAATGTTTTCAGTTGCTGTTTCTTGTGTTTTATATTGCTTAGGGTTCCATACAGCTCTGACCTGCATGGGCCGCCAACAAAACCTGTCACGCCCCGCTTCCCAGTGTACAGCGAAGTGGACGCGACGAGGTCCGCTACGTATGTACTCAGAAGTACATACGCTAAGCGTAGCTAAGCAATGTAAAATATTACACAAGAGACAAGAGTATAAAAAGAACAGCAACTTTTATTTATTAACATTCTTTGTACAATACATGAAAGGAAATACAACTGAAATAAAAGATGCCTAAACAGTGGCATAACAGGAAATGAAAAGTACAGAAAGGAAAAGTGTACAATGAAA
The DNA here is from genome assembly GCA_030015575.1 of Agapanthus africanus. NCBI lineage: Eukaryota > Viridiplantae > Streptophyta > Magnoliopsida > Asparagales > Amaryllidaceae > Agapanthus > Agapanthus africanus. The sequence continues at coordinate 642,908,020 of CM057343.1, forward strand.
CTACAGTGCAGGGTCTTCAGTAAACTGCTCCAAGTCTTCTTGTGATGGCTCAATCTCGGCCGGGTCCAAAACACCTGACGACATTCAAAGAAGAGAGAAACAGAATGTCGTCAGCGAACAGGTCGCTCGGTAAGTCCCAAAGATAAGAGAGGGATAGACAGAGAGTAAGAGAGGGAGAGTGTAGCTTTTAATGTTGTATTATAATATTGTAATGTTGTATTAACGCTGTTGTTTGTAGCCTGGTACAGAAGATGTCAGTGTATACGAGGGGAGTCCCACTTACACCGGGGACTTTGGTATCCTGTAGTACAAGGCTCCGTCGATAATACCACGGAACAACGGCATGGATGTAATTACGTCTTAAGTGTCCACCTCGTGCCACCTTTAACATATTCCGTACCAGTCTACCCCTTTAAACCCCGCGATGTCATATTTGTATTGTTATCTTGTAAACTTGTAATGATTGCTTGATTGACTTGATTAACTGATTGACTTACCGAAACCATGATATCAGAAAACGGTTATAACCGTAGAGTCATGTAAATGGAATACTGGGAATCATGTAAAAGGAATATCCATGGTTCGGTTCGGTCAAGTTATATAGATTGTTAATTGGAATCTGGAATTCATGTATTCATCTTGAGTTGGAATATAAAAGAATATAGATTGACTTGAATCACATTCAAGTCAGAAATAGTCATACTCTAACCCGAGTCAGACTACAAAAAGGTAATTTGATGTTCAATAATTGTTAGGGGCCTTATTGTAATTTATAAAACTTGAGGGGGTTTATTGTAAAAATACTATTGTATATTTTTCAAAATACAACTCAAGTATTTAATTATCGTCTTTATGTACATACAACAATTTAATGATCAAGCTAAATATGTATACATGTTCGAATAACATGAAATGAGTCAAGTATATTATTCGAGTAACTACCATAAACAATGCTGTAAAGAAATATTATGTACGACTAATTAATCAAGTTGAACGAATGCGAAATATAAACAGAAATATGGCTCTAAATGTTTTACATGCGTGAGTTCCAGTTTTACCTAAATATGACTACCGGTTTGAGAGATATATATGTTTTCGTATCGTCGCGCAAAACAGATCAGAATCTATTCGGCACCGTCACATATTTTTAAAATGCAGTTTGAGTTAATTTCCATTAGGTTTCAGATTATGAAGATTATTATAAAATTTTAGGTCTTTCGATGTACTTATCCAAAACACCAAGATTCATAAGATTTGGATTTCTGAAGCTCTAGTTATGATCATTTTAATATCAGCGTTTAAAACAGAAATTCAGATTTCTGGACAGCAACTATATATTCTATTGCAAAGCCTATATCAGGTTGTTTCATGCATTCCTAAGTAATATAATATACAGAAAATTATAGTTCTATCAATGGTGCATCTACACATCTAAATTTTGTCACAAACGGACATCGGGTGTTCGAGTTATGTCCAATTTAAAAACAGTGTGCGAATCGGAACAGATTCTGTCCAGATCCGTCACTTAATATTGTAACGCAGTTTTCTATATTTTACGTCAGTTTTCAGTAAAACTATAAAACTAATAAAATCTATATCATTCGATGTAGATATCAAAAACATCTGAGTTTGCTCAATTTGGATACCGGTATACCAAGTTATGTGTCCTAGAAATTGACCGATAGCTGCAGTTTTCTGTTTTACGATCAGTGAATAAATACGATGTAATTCACAAACCGTTATGCGGATCAATCTAAAATTTTTACAGCATGTATAAAATAATATAATCTATCATATGTAAATTCCATGAAATTTTCAGAAGTAAAAATTAATTTCTAAAAATTATTTTAAACCTAAAGGTATTGATGTGTATACTAAAATCGGCAAAAAGATTAACTAGTATTTTTATGCAAGCTTTATCCTTTCTTTTAATAACCAAACCGATTCCATGAGATATCGTAGATATATTATGGATTGAAATCTATGTTCTCACAACTTGTAATAAACATTCATAATCATGATGAAAGAATTAAAAATACTTTAATTTGAACAAGAGATAATAAGATATTATTATACCATATAGAATCATATATATCTAAACTTATGTATATGTATATGTATATGTTTATGTGTGTCTTCTCTTATGAATTATGATATGAAAAGAATAGGGGGTTCACGATGCATGACAAGAGGAAAAAATAGAGGTGAGGGGAAAGGAGAGAGAAGGGACTTACATGCACAAGCCGGTATTGTCACCGGGCTTGTCTATCCGCCGATAGCCTCGCGTTAGTAGCGAGACCTTCCTGAAGACTTCTTCATGTTCTTCTTCTTGGACTCTAGGTGAAGAGGGAGAAGTGAGAGATAGAAAAATATGAGGAGGGAGAAGTGAGAGATAGAAAAATATGAGAATTATGTATAAAGATGGAAAATATGAGGAGGGAGAAGTGGGAGAAGTGAGGGAAAAGATGGAGGAGGACAATAAAGATGGTATAATGGTGAATTATGTATAATAATATATGCATTCAATATGAGAATTAAAAGAGAAATGAAAGGTCACCATTCATTTTGGAAATGAAAGGTCTTATTTGTAGGTTATGAGAAGAATAAAAAAAATGATAAAAAATAATTGCAAGAATGGGGATTTGAACATGTGACTTATGGAATAACAATACAAGGACTTAACCAATGAGCTATAAGATTGTTCATGCATATATTTAACTAGAATTAAATATATGATGTTGCTTAAAAAGAAAATGGGCTTTTTAGATGGGCTGTAGATAATAAGAATAATGGATTTGGGTTAAATATTTATGAAAGGAAAAAATAAGAATGAGAAGTTAAAAACTTAAATATAAGAAAAAGAAATTGTACCTAGAAAAAAATACATAATAGATTGAGAAATAAAATAATAATAAATTTAATAGAAAACGGAAAATACCAAGTACAAATAAATACGGTATATTATTAAAGAGGGATAATATAATGTATAAAGATTTTGGGGTTGTTACATAACCGTTGATGATCAGCCTGGATGCGTGAGCCTGTCGTGGACTTCGTGATCTTTTCAGCTTGATGATTTTTCCAAGCGGCTCTCGGTCCTTATTTATAGTCCCAGAGCCAGAACCCTAGCTTCCTAATTTGGAAGCCTGAGGTTAAGATCCTAACAGAGAAATCTCAACTTCCCAATCTTCTAAACCGCGGCGGATCCGCGGCCAATAGGTGGGTTTAGTCGCGGATCCGCGGCCTTATGATGTGATCATTGCTTTGTTTCTCTGGGGCTTTGTTTATCTGACACGTGCTGATCTTTTAACATCTTTGGAAACTGAAAATCTTCTCTTCGTCACTGCCAGCCTTGATTTCTTTAGTTTAATTTCTTAATTAGGCAGATTTGTTTTACCAACTTTGATTTCCTTGATTTCAGCCCTGCAAATTCTGCACAATAACTCAACAAATAATATTTAGTAGCGTTTGTTTTATTGAGATATTAACTTAACCATTAAGTATTGGTCAAAGGTATAATATGGTAAGCATATTTAAATAGGCCAAATGTTACATGGATATTATGTGCTTACTTTTTCCTACCAAATGTTAATTATAATATATATAAACACATGAAAATAGTATTTTTACAGATAAATCCTTATATGTGTCATATATTATAATAAACACCTTTTATTATATAGAAATAGTAGGAAAAATGTCATATTAAATGTACAATTTTATCAACTGAACAAATATCCCCAAACTTATCTTTGATCGTCCCGAACAAACTAGTTTATTCAAGAAGGAGAAAAAGAAAGGAGAAAGCTAAGCACACTTTCGTAGGCAACACGATTGCACTGAGCACGTGCAACAAGCCGTTAAACCCCTAGGTGTCCCTAGTAGGAGGAGTGTTGTCTCCTGAGGGTTTTCAGCAGATTACACCCACAAAATCCAATAATAAAAGGAAGACCGTGAATGTTACATATAAAGATAAGAATCATAAAAGAAAGACTTTGAAAATTAGAGTTTCCAACTACACTAGTTTTTCAGTTGTTATGAGCCCTATCTTAATAGTCATGAAAAGATGTTAGGAATCACATCATCCCTCAATAAAACATCGTCTTTATTCTTCATTCCTACCTTTCATCCAAACATCGATCATATACCCCTACGTGTGTGTAAAAGACATCCCTACACTCGGAGAATTTAATTCAAGCTATCATACTCTTGTCCATCACCTCAGTACTTTTTAATCAATGAATATTTAGATGGATTTGCTCACACATTTTTCATGCGACCATTAATACTTCTTGATGTACTAACCGACCGATTACTCATGTGCTTGCTTATTAGACGTATTAGTATTTTCCTCGTCTTACAACACCTAAGGCTTAGCAGTGACTCCCAAACCAGTTGGTGTAAGCCACTAGGTGATGAAGCACCCTCGCTATATTTTTTTATTGCTGCCTTGGTGATTACAAAACCAGTGTTCATTTTTCTTCACCGTTTTATATTTTCTTCATTTATTATTTCCTTCATACTTTGGCTTTTAGACAAGAGTATTTCAAGGTATCCTCTACTATCCCGAGTTTCAAGACGTGTGTAAGTGCATATAGTAAGGTATCAACATTCAAATGTTTGGCTTCCAGAATATGAACTATTTTTCAGATTTATTTTTATCCTCGGATTAGTGATTTCTTTCATCTTACTAACCCTTGGGACAACGGCTCATAACTAATTATTACTAGTTTCGTTTAAGAAAACTTCTAATTTTCTAGGTTTTCTTAAATTTTTCCAATCTTTTGGATGTAATTTTTCACTATCTAATCTTTTATTATCACAAAAAAAATTTGAATGCCCAGTGTCAAAGATAATTCAGTGAATACAAACCTCCCCCCAAAACATGTTTTCAGCAGTGTCCTCACTGATGTTGTCTTTTAAGAGCATGGACCTGTATACTTGGGGAGAGACAAAAGGGGGTAAAATAATAGTTAAATGAAAACTACCCCCAAACTTATTCTTTGGCACGCGCAGATATTCTGTTAAGTCCATTTTCACTCACCTCCATTCTTAAAATGAGAAAATGTAACCAAAACATGGAGGTGGGGCGGAGGAAATTCAGTTCTGATAAAGCGGCTCCTGTAAAAACAGGAGCTCCTCCGCTGGGTCAGCAGAGAAATATGGTTTTAATCTATACCCGTTTACTTTAAAAATTGAACCGTTTTTCAAATTTTCAACTTCTATTGCCCTGTGCGGGTGTACATACTGCACCACAAAAGGTCCTTTCCAACGAGATTTAAGCTTACCCGGATGAAGATGGAGACGGGAATCGTAAAGAAGGACTTGTTGCCCCGATGTGAAAGTTTTTCTAAAAAGGTATTTATCGTGGAACATTTTAGTCCGGTTCTTTACTATCACCGCATTATCATAAGCTTCATCACGGAGTTCGCTTAACTTATTCAATTGCAGTTTCTGATAGCTGCTCGCTTGATCAAAATCGAAGTTAAGCTCTTTAATAGCCCACATTGCTTTATGTTCGATCTCGACAGGAAGGTGGCATGCCTTACCAAACACAAGGCGGTATGGAGACATACCAAGATCGGTCTTATAAGCGGTGCGAAATGCCCAAAGAGCATCCGTCAATTTGGTTGACCAATCTTTACGGTTTTTAGAAACCGTTTTCTCTAAAATTTGTTTGATTTGCCTATTTAAGGTATCAGCTTGCCCGCTTATTTGGGGATGATAGGGCGTAGAAAGTTTGTGAGTGATTGAATATTTCCGCATCAAAGCCTCGAAAGACCGATTACAGAAATGTGTCCCGTTGTCGCTAATTATAGCGCGAGGGTGTCCGAATCGCGAAAAGATATTTTCTTTGAGGAACTTAATGACAACTTTGTTGTCATTAGTGCGACACGGTATTGCTTCCACCCATTTCGAGACATAATCAACCGCTAACAAGAAATACAAATTCCCAAAAGAATTGGGAAAAGGGCCCATAAAATCAATACCCCAAACATCGAATATTTCTACAACCAATATAGGTTGGAGCGGCATCTCTTTTCTTCGTGAAATCCGACCTAAGTGCTGACATCGCGGACAAGTTTTGCAATGTTCATATGCATCTTTAAATAATGTTGGCCAATAAAAGCCACATTGCAAAACTTTCTCCGCCGTTTTTCGAGGACCAAAATGACCGCTGCATGCCTGGTCATGACAAAATGATAACACACTCTTGAATTCATCATTAGGGACACACCTGCGAATGATTTGATCGGAACAATACTTAAACAGATAAGGTTCATCCCAGTAAAAGTATTTTACTTGGGATAGGAATCGAAATTTGTCTTGTTTCGATCAATCGCTAGGAATAAGTCCCGTCGCAAGATAGTTCACAATATCCACGAACCAAGGTTCGTAGGATACAGTCAAGAGTTGTTCGTCAGGAAATGAGTCATTTATCGGCACGGTCAAAGTTGGTGAAGAAGTGATGCGTGAAAGATGGTCGGCTACAACGTTTTCACATCCACTCTTGTCTCGGATGACAAGATCAAATTCTTGTAACAATAGGATCCAACATATTAGCCTGGCCTTAGCATCCTTCTTCGATAAAAGGTGTCGTAGGGCGGAGTGATCAGTGTAAACCACTATTGGCGAGCCAATCAAGTAGGGCCTGAATTTTTCTAATGCAAATACAACTGCCAAGAGTTCTTTCTCGGTAGTTGTGTAATTTATTTGTGCATCATTCAAGGTTCTACTTGCATAGTAAATTACATATGGCATCTTATCAATATGCTGTCCTAAGACAGTACCAATAGCAAAATCTGATGCATCACACATAAGCTCGAACGGGTGGTTCCAATCCGGAGATGATAGAACGGGGGCTGTAGTGAGCGATCCATTAAGCGATTCAAAAACAGCCTCACAATCCGAATCGAAGTGAAATGTAGTATCCTTGGCCAATAGAAGAGTTAAGGGTCTAGCAATTTTGCTAAAGTCTTTAATAAATCTCCTATAAATCCTGCATGACCAAGCAAGGATCGTATATTTTTGACGCATTTGGGACGAGGGAGGTTATGGATGACATCAATTTTAGCTCTGTCAACCTCAATGCCTTTTTGTGAAATTATATGTCCAAGGACAATACCTTCTTGGACCATAAAATGGCATTTTTCCCAATTCAAAGTTAAGTTCTTATCCTTACAGCGGGTAAGAACCGCGTCAAGATTACGAAAGCAGTCCTCAAAGGAGTCCCCAAAAATAGAGAAATCGTCCATAAAAAATTCTAGAAACTTCTCAACCATGTCTGAGAATATCCCCATCATACACCGCTGAAATGTAGCGGGAGCGTTGCATAACCCAAAGGGCATGCGTCTATAAGCAAAAGTACCGAAAGGACGAGTAAATATGGTTTTATCTTGATCTTTTTCGGCGATAGGGACCTGGTTATAGCCAGAGTATCCGTCCAAGAAACAACAGTATTCGTGTCCAGCTAATCGTTCTAACATCTAGTCAATGAAAGGTAGAGGGAAGTGATCTTTCCTCGTCGCGGCATTGAGTTTTCTGTAATCAATACATACGTGCCACCCAGTTTGGGTGCGTGTTTGGATTAACTCATTAGCCTCATTAGTTATGACCGTGATGCCAGATTTTTTAGGGACTACGTGAATTGGACTTACCCATTGGCTATCAGATATAGGGTAAATTATACCACTATCAAGGCACTTGACGATTTCTTTCTTTACCGCCTCCTTTATAACGGGATTTAACCTTCTTTGTGGGTCTCGGGTTGGTTTGGCTTCATCCATCAAATGTATATAATGTTCAACAATTAAGGGACTAATCCCTTTAATGTCAGCCATTGTCCAACCAAATGCTTGCCGATTTGATCTCAATACTGCCAAAAGTGCGTTCTCTTGCTCTACGGCTAGAGAAGCGGATATGATCACTGGAAAAGTCTCATTCTCACCTAAATATACATATTTAAGATGAGAAGGTAGCGGTTTGAGATCAAGTATTGGCGGAGAGACAATAGAAGGAGGGGTAAGGGAATGATATTCGGACTCCCTAAGAGGTTCAAAACTTGCATAGGATATTGACTCAGAAAGTACTACTGACTTTTGCGATGAGTCAACGGATTCAAACTCATGGGTGGACTCATCGAACATATCCTCACTATGAAATTGTGCAAGATCAAACGATGTCTCGCTAGTGTTGTCGAGATCATCAAAGCAAAGTTCCTCATCCATGCAACTTTCGGGAGCTATCTCATGGATGGAACAAACATCAAGCAAATGAGCAGAAAGTTCAGATGGTTGACTTCCTAGCTTGTAAATATTAAGCTCAATTGTCATCTTCCCGAAGGATAAGTTCATAGAACCGTTACGACAATTAATTACAGTGTTGGAAGTTGCTAGGAAGGGTCGACCGAGTATCACCGGGATTTGATTGCGTGGGTTTGCCACAGGCTGTGTATCTAAAACAATAAAGTTCACAGGGAATATGAATTCCCCGACTTTAATTAACACATCCTCTAGTCCACCCCGTGGTTTGGTGATTGATTGGTCTGCCATCTGGAGAGTACAATGGACGGGTTTCAACTCTCCAATCCCTAACTGCTCGTATACTGAATAAGGAAGCAAGTTAACGCTAGCGCCAAGGTCGAGTAAAGCACGATTAATATTTTTACCCCCAATAGAAATAGAGATGGTAGGACAGCCAGGGTCCTTACGTTTCTTTGGTATTTGCTGGGTAAAAGCTGTGCTAATATTACTCGTCATGAAAACTTTTTTAGGCACTTGAGTTTTTCTCTTCCTAGTGCACAAGTCTTTAAGGATTCTTGCATAAGATGGGACTTGTTGAATGGCATCTAGGAGAGAAATATTTACGTTAACTTGCGTAAACATTTCCACAATCTTCTCCATTTGTGGGTTAGGTCTGTTGGCCCTTAATCTGTTTGGAAATGGAGCTTGATTAATAAGCTTTGGGTCCAACATTTGTGGAGAAGATTGTGGGGACGGATTCGATCCCAAAATTGGAGTGGGAATCATATTAGATAGATTGGGCGAAGTGTTCGAGCCTTGGGGAAAACGGAGAATAGGCTCGGATGAAGGTGGGAGACTGGACGAATTAGGGGAAGAAGTAGAAGCCGGGGTATCATTGGTATCACTAACATCATCAAATTGCTCACTCACTCGGTTATTCAGCACTTTTCCCGATCTCAACGTGGTAACGGCATTCACATTATGATTTTGTGAGTGGCCAGGATTCGGTAGGGGTTGAGATGGGAGTTTCCCTTTCTCTCTCGCACTCATTGCGGCGTTCAACTGTGCAATTTGGTTTTCTATTGATTTAATACTCTCACCGTGGGAGGCGGAGTCTTTCTTTATGGTATCAATAGAAGACTTCATATCAGCCGACATTTGAATGGTATGTTTCATAAACAAATCCAAAGTTTGTGCGAGTGAAGAGTTATCAGTACCGGCCAATTGCGGTGTAGAAGTGTTGGCCGGATTTTGAAAATTTTGTGACTGAAAGGGGTGCTGACTTTGTGGTTGTGGTTGCTGTTGTTGTAGAGGAGGACTTTGATAATTGCTTTGGAACTGGTTTTGGTTTTGGTTCCAAGCAAAGTTAGGATGATTCCTCCATCCTTGATTGTACGTGGAAGAATAAGGATCGTTTCTAGGTCGCTGCTGAAAAGCAGCATGAGTTTGCTCGTGATCTTGAAACGGTGAATTCATAGGACATTCTTCCGTCAAGTATGAAGGATCTGAACAGCAACCACACACTGTCTTGGAAAGCGTTACCTGATTTAGGGAGACTGATGAGAATTTGTTCTCAATAGCGTCGAGTTTTTTTTGCATCGCTGCCATTTCGGCTTTTACTGCGATGGAAACATCGAGCTGATGAATACCTCCCCTAGATGACGGTAGTCTTACGCTTTCCCACTGCAAAGTGTTTTCAGCGAAGTCTTCCAGATATTTCCAAGTTTCACCATCATCTTTAGACATGAAATTGCATTGACAATTTGTTTCAAGCATCTGCTTTGTCGCTGGATTAATGCTCTTATATATAATTCGGCACAAATCCCATCTATTTATTCCATGATGAGGACATTGGACAAGCAGATCTTTGAAACGTTCAAAGCACTTCAAAAATGGTTCGTTGGGAAGCTGGGTAAACTGATTGATCTCGCTCCTAACACGGGCGGTCTTATGGTTTGGGTAAAACTTCTTAAGAAATGCTATTATGAATTCATCTCAATTAGTGATAGAGTGTGCGGCAGTATTATAAAGCCATTTTTCTGCCAAGTCGCACAGAGTGAATGGGAGAAGACGCAAGCGCATAGCATCCACAGTCAGTTGTGAAGTACCCATCATTGCGCATACGTTTTCGAATTTAGTGATGAAAACGTACGCGTCTTCAGACTCAAGCCCATGAAATTTGGGCAATAGATTGATGTAGTGGGGTTTAATTTCAAAATTATCCCCGTTGGCTGGTGGAATAGATAAACAAGTGGGAAGTGGACCACGGATAGGATAGCATCTCTCTTGGAGAGAGATGCGCGGTGGATTCTGCTCACCTACGGGCGGTGGCAGCGTGGTGTTATAATTTGATGGAGCACCGTCCATCTCAGTCGATGTGGTGGGTGGTGGGGGAAAAGAAGATGAAGAAGTACCGACTTCGGAGTCGATAACAGGAACGCGGACAAGACGGGCACTAGAATCCCGTGTCCAGCCGAGCATGCACTAAGCGGGTTTAGCGCAAATGGCAGCGTGTGTGTGATTTAAAATTGGTCTGTTTTGAAAAGAGTGTCGGACTTAGACAAATCACACAAAAATGCACAAACAACCCTAGAACTAAGGTTACCTAGGTCAAGTCTCTAGACCACTCCTAGACTTCCAAAGGACAAGCCGCAGGATCAATCCTCTACCACCTCTTTACTACTCTTGTGGCCAGATAAGTGTCAGGTAAGTGGGAAGTATCCGCTATACGAATCACCGAAAATAGCGGGCCTAATTAATAATCACTTGCCTTAGACACACTTGCCTAGGCACCACAAAAGTAATGCGGATAAGCGATAAATTACCCACGACCTTCCTTTGTCCTTAACGAGCGCGACAGTCCTTAGAGTCTTGTCTAGATATTTTGTAAGTTAATGTAGGGTTGATGCAGATGCTCCGTTTGTGATTTGTGGGGCTTAGGAAGGGTGATAAAATCCCTACTTAATCTGAATTTTGGTCTTGCCCCTTAAAAATCCGTAATAAAATATGAAATAACAAAACTTTGCAAAAAGATTTTTGAGCGGCGATATTTTGCAAAGAATCCTGCAGAAAAGATATTTTATTGGATTTCAGAGGAGAGAGAAAGAGTTGAAAATTTTATCAGAGACGTTTGGAACCCTAATTCCTCACTTAAGCCGCGGATCCGCCGCGAATGTGGCCTATTTGCCGCGGTTCCGCCGCAAGGAAGAGAGATCAGTTTATGAAATTTTTCTCTGTGGCCTTCTGTACTCCTCTGGATCTTGATGAATGTTTCTGTCTCTCTATTTCTTCAAGTCTGTGACTCATGATCTCCTTGCAAAATTCACACACAAATCGTTAAATATACAATTTGCAGTTTTTATTTTAATTATGATATAGATCGAATAAGAATTCAACACAAATAGTAAGAATAAAAAAATTACGCACGTATCCCCGGCAACGGCGCCATTTGATTGATCTAGATTTAAAGAAGTGTTTGTAGTTAACCGCAATCAATAACGGTGTCGCGTGTAGCTAGACCGAGATGAGTATGGGTCGTCCTCTGGGAAACGTTGAATATTTTATTCTTACTTTAGGCGTGTTGAGAAAGGAAGGAGGAAGAATAAAGAATGGTTGTAGGATCTAGATCTACGTTAAACACGGATGTAAAATATAGATCTAGATTAACTACGGATGTAAGTTTAATATTAAAAGGGGGCTTGTAAGGTTCATTAAGATTTAGTAGTCATGGATGATTAATTAAAGATTACTCTTTTTATCCTTTAATAGATTTAAAACTAGAAAGACAGTGATGCATGTAGATTAGGGTTTCTGGAGGGAAAAGGGTTCCCACTCTTAACCCCTATCTCGACATGGAACTCCGTTCATATCTAGCCTTTACCAAAACAATTGTTAATCTAATCTCTAATCGCGGTCGAAACTAGCAATGAATTGATAGCGCGCCCGATTAGGATGTTAACTATTCTTTTGATAAAGTTTATAAACTTTATACGATTTAAAAAGAGTTTAAGGATCTTCATCATCCATTAATCTACCCTAATCCTATGAACCCTAACAAGCGAAGAATTACTCGCGCATGTTGGGATAAGAAGAGATAGAAATCATGAAGAAAATAGAATGCAATTGAATAAAACTACCTTTATTAATCAACAAGATCAAGTACACTTTGTTTCCTTAGAAAATGATTACAAAAACCTAGTTTGCTTCTCGATCTCATATAAGGAGGTAGATGAACCGTTGATGATCAGCCTGGATGCGTGAGCCTGTCGTGGACTTCGTGATCTCTTCAACTTGATGATTTTTCCAAGAGGCTCTCGGTCCTTATTTATAGTCCCAGAGCCAGAACCCTAGCTTCCTAATTTGGAAACCTGAGGTTAAGATCCTAACAGAGAAATCTCAACTTCCCAATCTTCTAAACCGCGGCGGATCCGCGGCCAATAGGTGGGTTTGGCCGCGGATCCACGGCCTTATGATGTGATCATTGCTTTGTTTCTCTAGGGCTTTGTTTATCTGACACGTGGTGATCTTTTAATATCTTTGGAAACTGAAAATCTTCTCTTCGTCGCTGCCAGCCTTGATTTCTTTAGTTTAATTTCTTAATTAGGCAGGTTTGTTTTACCAACTTTGATTTCCTTGATTTCATCCGTGCAAATTCTGCACAATAACTCAACAAATAATATTCAGTAGTGTTTGTTTTATTGAGATATTAACTTAACCATTAAGTATTGGTCAAAGGTATAATATGGTAAGCATATTTAAATGGGCCAAATGTTACATGGATATTATATACTTACTTTTTCCTACCAAATGTTAATTATAATATATATAAACACATGAAAATAGTATTTTTACAGATAAACCCTTATATGTGTCATATATTATAATAAACGCCTTTTATTATATAGAAATAGTAGGAAAAATGTCATATTAAATGTGCAGTTTTATCAACTGAGCATTGCTCAACTTAGGAATGCATCCAGATATAAGTAACCTGAATGAGAAACAAGTTTCTCAAAACCATTACTATCAACTGAATACCATACACAAGTATCTGCATCTTCGATCACCTTGAAGAATCCCGATACTTGCAACACATGGTTCTCTACTTTATTCTCATACCTATAACTTCTCAAAACTTAGACCTTGTATTTCTACGAAACACTTGTCTAAAAACTAGAGAAGTGACAAGTAAACAGAATATAGTATGAGGACCAACCCCTTCTGTCCTAATGGACACTGGACAATATACAATACTTTGTATAAGTCCGCTGTGTTGAATAACTCAAACCCTGTGCGTCGTAAGTTGAGAACTGTTCTATGGTTATGAAGAATTACACCGCTGTTGAATGCTCCGTACCTAACCATCAACTGATATAGGTAAATGTCTTGGACATAATTTCAAAAAGTTATTTCTCACTTTATAAAAATAAACGTACAGACATATCAATTTGAAATTGGTGCATAACAATGGATATTCAAAACCAAATATTTGCCATCCGGCAAAAAACCCAGGCAATTTCCTCAAATATCACCAATTACAACGAATCCCGATATAATGAGGATAATCACCTAATTCCCAATAACTTACTCCCACTCAACATCTGTAAAACCATACAGATGTGAGAATCAACCTGGTAAATACATACCATGGAGTAAGGGCTAATTGGGAAATCAGTTTTCTTTTAACAATACACAGTGAGACTGAAATATGAAAATGTTTCGAAGGGGTATCCTGGTATTCCTAGTAATGCCTCTTCCATTATCCAGATTCATGACTGTAACCGTATATTTCTTTGTCATCTCTCCAAATCCCTTTATATGTCTTTAGTCATTACCTTCTGTACATCCCTCTAGTTCCCTCTCACTCTCTAGTGTAATCGAAAACCCGTAAGTCCCTTTCTATCTCTCTTCCCTATTCAAGAAAAATACGAAATTACAAAACCCGACGGAATCGGAACAAATCCGGTTTCCGATTCAGTTTTCTATAAAATTCCACTTCTCACTAATACAATCATTCTTAAACTTCCTCATGTTGATTATTAAACACTAATTAAACAATTTGAACAAGTTTCATCACATGAAATGATAGCTTTCGCAAATTATCGTATTTTTTCACTTAAATACCACATTGTTTCAATCCTTCATTTAACCCATCAAACTTGCTAAACATTTAAAGTAAATCACGAGGTAACGACCTACCTCCTCACACACTTACATACAACCTAACACGATACTATTGAAACCTTAGAATACGAGAAAACAAGCATTTACATTTAAATACCATACACTTAATAAAACTATTTCTAAAAGAGTTAGAGTTGATACACTTTTAAATAAATATATCTTATTATGAAAATACGATAAGTTGTGGACATCGGTCGTTTATCTAAACCTGACTTTGTGGTGTCTAGGCTAGGCAAGTAAGAAAGGTAACTTTAAAAGGCCCGACTCACTGTGATTCGTGAGCGGATCCCTCCTTTCCTCACTTGTACTTACCTGGCCACAATTGGCGGTGAAGAGGCGATTTAAGGCATCTCACAACTTCTCGTTTAGACCATTTAGAAACAGTCTAGTTGACTTACGAGACCCTAGAACATAGAATACGGAAAATTGACATTTTTATAAATAAATATCATTTACTTTATAAAACCATTTTCTAAAGGATTTAGTATTTTACAATCTTTGCAAAGCGCCGTTACAACCCACTTTGGGGAAGCCGTTCGGGATGGTGCGGATTATCGCACATCCTTGGACTTAGTAGTGCGAGATTCAGACCTCCGCAAGGAGCATTCGGTCTCGACAGATTTAAAATACGATATCTTAAGAAAATGAGATTTTTAGAATATAAAATATATATATTAAAATTATTTTTATTATAAATATATGTATATTTATCATTAAAATACCTATTTTGTTATGATATAAATATTCCACCTTTTCTAAAAATCCCAAGAATAAATTTACACTAAAATACCATGAATTTCAAATAAATTAATATTACAGATAAATACCTTTATTTATAGAACTAGGATATTTTCACTAGAAATATCACAATATAAAATCTACACTCATTACAACTCTAAAGACGAATAATAAATACTTGGGGAGTATTTTGAGAAGTATACAAAAGTATATTTTACATAAACCCCCTCGAGTTTATAAATTACCCTAAGGACCCTAGCAATTATAGGTTTAAGAAATAATCAAGATTTCGACTTACATTTCTAATTGTCTGACTCGGGTTTGAGTCTGATTAATCTGATTTGAATATGATTCAGGTCGATCTACAATCTACAATATTCCAATTCAATAGGAACACATGAATCCAATTATCAATCTATATGACTTGACTGAACCGAACCATGGATATATTCCACTTACATGGTTCTCCAGTTATTCCATTTACATGACTCTACGGTTACATACATTTACTGATATCATGGTTTCGGTCAGTCTTTCAATTATACACTCAATTCAATTTACCGTACAAAACAATACAAATAAAACACTATGGGGTTTAAGGGGTAGATTGGTACGGAAGGTGTTAAAAGTGGCACGAGGCGGTAAAATTAAGACACCCAACCTATATTCCGTTGCTGTTGTACCGTGGCTTAACGGTTCCTTGTACATTCTGTTTGCCCTGGTCTCTAGTATATAGAGACCCCTCTCGTATACACTGGCATCCTTCTGTACCAAACTACAAACAACAGCGGTACCACAACATCACAACAAGATAATACAACTTTAAAAGATACCTTCTTATTCTGTCTACTATACTTTCCTCTTATCTTTGGGACTTACCGAGTGACATGTTCGCTGACGACATTCTATTTCTTTCTTCTTTGAATGTCGTCAGGTGGTTTGGACCCGGCAGAGATCGAGCCATCTGCAGAAGACTTGAAGCAGTTTGTCGAAGATCCAGCACTTTAGTTTCATTGTACACTTTTCCATTCAGTACTTTTAATTTCCTGTTATGCCGCTGTTTAGGCATCGTTTTTATTTCAGTTGTATTTCCTTTTCATGCATTGTACAAAAGAATGTTAATAAATAAAAGTTGTTGTTTTTATTATATCTTGTCTCTTGTGTATTTATTTTATATTTCTTAGATACGCTTAGCGTATGTACTTCTGAGTATATACGTAGCGGACCGGTCGCGTCCCCTTCGCCGTATACTGGGAAGCGGGGCGTGACATATGCAATTACGGTCACCCTACATATCATAGTATTACCTTTATGATATAGTTGACCTAGGATATCGTTATTTTATTCGATTTCTACTTGATGATGTTTTCTACTCAGGAGTTGGCAACTCACCCCCGTTGTGCTACAGTTCTTGCAGGTTGACCGCATGGATCAGCAGCGGCATCACTGGCATATAGCTGCATTCGGGTATTTTGCTTTAGTAGGTGGTACATGTTGGATCGTACCACTCTTGTACTTATTATTCATATTGTATCTATTCAACTCCATCAATCAAAACTAGTATTTGTATAAATAGTAAGACTTAGTGAGACTTGTAGTTGCGAGATTGAGCGATGGGTTTTTTTTTTGTTCGCTTTTTGGGATTGATGTCTTGCTTTATTCTTTATCTTTTGTGCTGATCTTCGCCGATTGGGCGTCGTATACTTTTTTTTTTGCTTGCGTGGTTGTGATCCTCCATTTGGTGAAGAGCTAGCTCCCGCTTGGGGAAACCTTTTATATTATCTTGTATTTGTGGTTTTGATCAAAATATGCAAGGGAGGTGCTGCCCAAATTTTTAAAAGACGAACATGTTTTACAACAAGTAGGATAAACTTACATTTTTCATGTTCCCTTTTCTATGCATTTAAGAAAACACTTTTCTTCATTTTACCTGATTTCAAAACTGCACCTCTTTTATTTCTTTAAAAGGTTTAGATTTCTGGGTTTCAGTTTACTTAGATTACGTTACGTTTTTAGACGTTGCGTGATTTAAGTGCTGGTTACGAGCTAATATTTCGGGTTGTGACAGCTACAAATTGTTTCTTGTTGTTCTTAAACAAGATATACTTATAACTTGTACTCGGGCTTGTAAACTCCTTTCTGTACATTAAAAAGAAAAAATTTGTACAAATAATTCAGAGTCGTTACAAAATTTTTAAATCCTTTCTTGTATACTATGTATTATATTTTATGTACCAACTTTTGTTTTTCTATTTTTTAGGTTTTATTTGCTAGTTTTGATTTTTGAAGGTTTTTGTGCAAAATGACCCAACCCTTTATTCGTAGCAACTCGTGCCTTCATCCCCAAAACCAAGAGCAATTTGGAAACCCTAAAGAAGAGAGGAGGCGGCCCCCAAAATTTCATCGCGAGAATCTTCAAAATGTCGATCAGAATTCACTAAAATTCGGCCATGCCCGGATTTCTGAAGCTAAATGCCCCGAAATTTTTGGGTGAGGTAAAATTTTCTCTTCTCCTTTTGATTTCACTCGTTATTTTCAGTAAATTGCTCTGTTAGTTATATATATACCTGAGTTAAATATCAACGCAATTTCATTAATTCGAAGTACAGGACAGAGTAGAGGACAGTGGGGACACCGTCAAAATTAAGTGTTGTGGGTGGTTTTGTACAGCAGAGTTTTTCTTGATTTTTTAGTTATATTTTGTTTTCCTTTTTCCTTTTTAGGATTTTTTAGGTCTGTTTTTCATTTTTTTCCTTTTTCATTTTTCTTAGATTTTTTAGTTTCTTTCTTTTTCATTTTTTTAGGTCTTCTTTTTAAGTATTTTAAGAAAAAAAGAAAAAAGGGGATGCTTTTGAATCAAACTAGTAATAGGTGGTCATAAATTTGAATCCAAAAGGTTGAATGAGATAAAGAAAGTTATTGAATATGATGATAGAACTAAGTCTGAAAAATAATTCATAGATTGAGTTTAAATTTAGAAAGTATATACCCTACAAGTTGAACATATACGGATCTTGAAACTTGAGATAGTAGAGAATATCTAGAAATATGCTTACCTAAATGCCCAAGTATATATAAAACAAATTATAAAAAAAATATGAGCATAATAAGTCTAGTTTTGTAGTTACCAAGGGTAAGTAAATCTTCAGTCGAAGGGGTGTTTCATCACCTAGTGCCTTAGACCAACTGGTTTAGGAGTCATCGCTAAAGGTCCGAGATAGTTGTAAGGCTGGGCATAATTAAATCATGAGTATAACTTAAACTCACACAATGAGTAATCGGTTGGCTAGTGCCCCAAGAAGCGTTGGTGATCGCATTGAAAGGGGTGTGGGTACATTCACATATATTTACGTTAAATTGAAATACGAGTAGAAAAAGGACATTGATACTATAACTTGAATTGAATTCTCAAGTGTACTATAACTTGAATTGAATTCTCAAGTGTAGAGATATTTTATACACGCATAAGGATATATGATCAACATTTGAAAGAGAGATAAGAAAGAAGAATAAAATGAAGTTGTATTGAGAGAGAATGTAATTTCCGGAGCTAAATGAGACTATTAGAATGAAAATTCATGAAAGTTGAAAAACTAGTGAAAATTCAAAACTCTATCTTTTTCTTTGTTTCCTTAACTTTTGTAAATAGTTTTCACTTTCTTATTTTCATTTTCTTTATTTTTCATTTATTTTTCTTTTTGTTTTCTTTTTGTTTTTCTTTTTGGGATTTTATGGGTAGTATCCGCTGAAAACTCTCAGGAGACAACACTCCTCCTACTAGGAACACGTAAGGGCTGAAAGGCTTGTTGCACGAGCTAAATGCAATCTCACGCCTGCGGAAAGGAGCATAAGAATATGAGTAAATTTTAGTTAGATTTTTATTTGTAGGTTTTTAGCTCTTATATTTGAAAGCCTAAATTTGCTCAAGGACTAGTAAAAGATAAGTGTAGGGGAATTTGATTAATGCATTTTAATGCATATTTATATAACCTTACTTGTCTTTATTTTAGCTATTTTATGTTGTTCCAGGTATATTTTGTGAAATATTGTAGATTATAGGATTAAAAAGGAAAAGTACGCAAAAGACAGATTACGTGTGTCGGACATGGACTCGCTAAAGCTTAACAAGAAACAAAGGAGCAAATTATCAAAAATGGGACGTGGAACAAATTTCTAGAAATCAAGAGCTAACATAGGAAAAATTTTGGAGATCTAACTCAACTTAAATTCGGCTTGGGCCGAAATTTGTGGTATTTGGGCCGAAATATTTTGGCTTCAGAGATTGAAATTTCAGGAGATTTTTGAAGATTCTTGTATCTTCTGTTATTTGCTCTTCAATTTTCCATTTGCCCTATATATTTTGTTGTGTAGTTAGGGTTTCATGTCTCTCTTTTATTTTCAAGCTGGGGTTTTTAGTTGATAGATCAATACAATTATAAGTTATGAATCCTTTTTATTTTATGAATTCTCTTTTTAATATTATGCGTAGCTAAATAATTCTCTAGGGTTAGAATTAATTGCTATTATCGTTGGGCAAATTAACTTTTCTATTCTCTTTTCCTTATTTTTCAATATGAGTTGCTTTTAATTAAAAGCTTTATCTTTTTGTTATTACTCTCATAAACTAAATTATATGATGAATGTTGACACCTTAAATAGCTTTAGGGAAAGGTAATTACACCGAAAAAATCAGTTAGATTAGTGAAAGTATGACGGACTAGAAATCTAATTAGAGAGGGTAAGATGTGGTTTTTATTCAAGGAAGTTCAATCTAGTTAATTAGGGTGGTATAGATTACGCCGATAACATGATAATTGTAGATTGATCACCTACAAATTATTAATTGAAAGGTAAAGCATGTTATCATTAATTAATTAGAAATGTGTAGTCTTAATGGTTTTCTACATGATTTTTAATTATTGATAGGGTAGATATAACGTATGATTTATTTTTACATTTATTTTTACATGTGTTTGATAATTTATTGCTATATTAGTTTTTCCTATGCTTTGATATGATTAATAGAATATTAATTAAAACTATGAAATAGAAAAGAGATAGGGTGCTGTATTTCAAAACCTTGCATATAATCCGTTTTCTTGCTAGTCAAAATGCATGAAAAGTGAACCCTATAAACCAACCATAATGGTTCAACAATTCAACACCCTAGGATCTTTTTCTTATAAAAAAAACCTACTTTTATTTTTGCTTGCTTTTTAACTTACTTGCACTTTAATTCTAGTTTTAAATCAACTATTTCGTTATTTGTCTTAGAATTAAATAAGATTTCAACACCTCTCTGTGGACGATTCGTAAGTACTAGAACAGACAATTGTATGCTTGAGGTAAAATTTAGAGAGCAGTAAAATTCTCCATCAGTAAAGTTTCGAAGTACATGGAGACAGCGAGCGGTCGAGAGGATTCGTTTCTCCCGGTATAGGGAGTTGATGTCGCGCTGTGCTTGATTGACTATAACCATAAGTCGCTGGTCATGGCGGTTAAATAAACTAATAAGTGTTATCAGTTGTATCTCAGATGGTTATGAGTTTGATATCGGCACGACTTATTGAGTTATTAGGGGTCTGACAGTATCCACCCCCTGGACCCGGTATGACTCTCTGACAAAGAGACCGGACTGTACGGTGATTGTCACCGATAGGCTCTGTTGGGTTCGGATGAGCTTGCTTGTCGACTTACCTCTCGATCAATACCTGGATAGCCATTACATGCAGCTAGTACTGCTGACGTGCTTGTGGGTTAACCCATGAGGGGATTGATCTGAAAGCGTTTTAGATTCAATCGGATATGATCATAATCTATTGCCAGTATATTGCCGAGTCTTCAGAGTCCCACATATAGGGTTTCCCGGTTCAGGCGAAACGATATAGTGTGCATATAGTGATACGTGCGGGAGTTCAATTAAATACGTGTATATGATACACGTACATTAATTGAACATTTTTTAATACTAGCCGGTTTATTATAAAGCTGATTATTAAATCAAGTGTTGATTATATATGTGTGTGTGTGCGCGCGCGCGCGTGTGTGTTTGTGTATTCTGGTGTTATGTTCACTCTCTCTCTCTCTCTCATTTTTCATTTGTATGTGATACAAATACAAGTGTGTATATATATATATATATATATATATATATATATTAAAATACTATTTGTATATCATACAAATACTTATATATGTATATGATACATATACTAAATATAAATGTATATGATACATTTTATTCATTCTAGAAGGGACATCTCATTTCTCATTGTTAGTAATAAAGAGACGAGTCATTTATTTTTAATAATTAATAAATGAGATATGGTTGTAGAGGTATGAGCTTCATCTTTTAAATGAAAATAAAAGACTATTCTAGTATGAAGCATTTCCTTCATTTCTTTATGCTCATTCTCTCTCCTCATTTTTCTTATGAGAGGTAAAGAGAGAAAAAGAAAGAGAAATAGAGAGGGTGATTACTATATCTCTTTCTCCCATTTTCTAGCAAATTACAAGAGAAAGTTGCTTCACAAAGATGTGCTCTTTTGGTGAAGCTAATGCTTGGGTTGGGTTTTCTTTGAAGTGGATCTTTTTCGATAAGGAGGTCTACATGCAAGCTCGATCCTTATGATATGAAGTTTAACTTGGGTCTTCCATTAGGATAGTGGACAAGCTACAAATGTTGTAACTCCTTAAACCCTATTTTCAGCTTACTGGTTTTGACAACTATTAGTATTTGTATGATTTTGGGTGGTGTATTTGGTGCTATGTCTTTAGAAATTTTTGTTCATTATTTCGCCGCAGTCTGTAAGTGTTGCGACTCTAACACCAAACACTAACAATAAAAATAACAACCAGTATCAATCCTACGCGTAACGTGTGAGAACGAAATTCTTCCAATGAAAATCGAGAGACGAAAAAGCTAAAAATTATAAAAATAACTCAAATAATACAAATTTTAACCATTATTGTACCAAGTTCTTATTTGTATATAATATAAAACTTGATATGAATGGTACCTTGCTCACTGTGGTTCGTAAAATTAAATAAAAACATTAAAAAAAAAAATATTCCTGGTTGATTCGGATGATTGTATATGTACATTTTGGATCCTTTTTAGATAATTATATTCTCATGATTAGTATAAAACTCGAAAAAATGTCTCAAGAAATTATGTTCTCATTTTGCCTGTAACATCAGATGTAAGTAGTAATGGTTTAAGATTTTTGTTTGATATTGCTCAGAATGATCAATATTGATCCAAAAATGCATTGTTGTCTCAAATTAATGTTCAAGTACCGAGATTTTAGATCTTGATACTGGATGACAAAATGATTGCCTGAGTACCGTTGTCGATGTGATTTGGTCTCCTACGGATTTATGTAAATTATTTATTTAAAATGTATTTAGAAAGAATCTACTCTAAGTATCCTACTTCAATGCATGCTAAAAAGATTATGGTTATTTTTCTCCTTCTTTAGCAAAAAGCACTCTAAGCAGTAAGCATCATTGATTACAACATGATATATATGAAATTGCGAAGAAAATCTAAATTCAATTTACTATTAAAATCAATCTTAAATAAATTCATATTTTTTATTTTAAAAAAATGTACTTCTTATCCAAATTAAGGAAAGAGGCCAAACAAAATGTATTGTGTAATTTCGGAAAAGGAAAAAGAATACCGATTCTTTATTGTACTCCAAGGGAATTTATTAACTTAAAACTATTTAAATGAAAATAGAAGAATAAGAATATTACCAAAATGAATTTAACTTAACACCGAAAATCAAAATAATTGGCGAAATTGAAGAAGAATGTTAAACCCAAAGGGTAGTGGGAAGTTGAAAAAATAGTTTTTTGAGAGAATATCCCCTTCCGTGTGGAATATTCTCAAAAAAAAGTAATTATGTATTCCATTAATGATTAATGATGGTTTGGCAAAAATAAATACTTTACTTAATTACGTGATTGGATCACAAATAAATACTCTTTCCATTTTTATTCCTTTTTTCCCTTTTATTTTTAGGTATGAAATGGAAGATGGAACCCAAACCTAACATTATCCAAGCATATGATTCTAATAAGTAATTTTGTGCTGATTGGTACATTTTGATCGATTTTCGATAATATATGTATATAGCTTCAACGACCGATGGATTGTAGAGGGGCAACAAAAAAGACGTTGGTTGGCCATGAAGGACACTGTCAGATCCAACTGATGGCGAGTAGTGGGTGATGCCCGACGTAGCGGGCAACACCGAAGAGCGATGGATGAGGCCTTATTCGGCAGGCGGTGATGAAGGGAGACAAGAAGTGGTGACTGGCAAGGGAGGACGTGACGGGTGGCGGCAGTTCCCATGCGGCCGTGACAGAGGGCGACGGTTGATGTCGGGGGAGGGTAGCAGCCGGCGTCGATGACCAACGGTAGTGATCAACAGCAAAATCACGTTTGGGACGTCCAATGATGAACGGTAGCAATGGCCGGGCGACCAAGGGCATCTGATGATGCTCCATATTGACGACCCATCAAGATCAAGGCATGTGGCAGATGACGTGTCCCAGAATCCAGAAGAAAGGGCCCACAGGGGCCGACCAGGTCATCCGGGTACCCGACCCGTAAGCTCTAGCCGGCTCTCCTCATAGCCCCCTTGAAACTGGCCTCCTCGGCCTCTCAGCTCGCCCCGAGCTGCCACCGGACCAAGACTCCTCGGCCCTCTTGCTCGTTTCCGGGCTCCCCAGCTGAGGCTAGCTTCCTCGGTCCCTCCGATCGACCAACTCCACCACTCAGGCGTAACCGACGCTCCGCAAACCTCGCCATGCGCAGATTCTCCGCCAGCAACATCCCACGTTCCACGCCATCACGATCCCCATTTATGGGCGATCCGCTCTTTACGCGGGCGTGACGTCGGAAGCGTAACTGCTGGCGAGATCCTCGCGCCTGCTGCTGCGTGCTGCCGCCGCTATAAAAAACCACATCACAGAGGGGTCAAGTAAACCATTTTTTACTCTTTAAGCCGTTACTCTGTTCGGATCTCATCACTAACTTGAGCGTCGGAGGGTCCTCGGTGGTACCAAACCACCCCGGGACTTCTTTGCAGGTACTCGGCGCCGAACTCCTCATGCATCCTCAAACCACCAATCTCCTCAAACCCATTGAGACCCACATGCAACAGGAGATCACCTTCAAAATCCATCGGGAGATCGATCGAAGACAACATCTGACGGAAACCCGAAAAGGACCTCCATCAGTTGACGCCGTCTGTGGGAACGAAACTCTACAAAAAATAAAGTTGGCCTTCCGATCTCCATCCACATGGCAAGCGATCACCCTGAAGATCCAGATACCAGCCGCCGCCTCCCCCTCACCGGAGACGCGGATGAACCTCCTCCGGCGACCGTCATCAATGCCCTCACCAGCCGAATAGACCGGCTACATGGCCCCAGATCGCCGCTCCTCCGCCTCCAGGAGACTCTGCCCTAGTTGGCACGGCTGACCACCGGCGGGCTATGCCCCACGGCTCCACGCCAAGACCCGCCGAATAAACTCGTACTCAAAGCGCGACAACAAGAACGCCGTGCCGTCCCCGGACAATCCACCATAAGGAATTACCAGCACCAAGCCGCACAAAGAGAATCAAGCAGCCCACTCTCGACCCGACCCACAAAATAAATCGGAACGAGAATGGGGGGCTAAGGCAACCGCGCAGCTTCACTGCCCGGTTATCCTTAGCAGGCCTCCTACGGCCCCTCCAACGCTAAGGATCAAAGTCCTCCTTAGAGGCGGCCGAACGGCTTCCCTGCTCGGCTATCCCTGGCCGGTAGCTTCCCTACTCGCAACGCCAGGGATCAAAGCCCTCGCCAAGAGGCAACCGCGCAGCTTCGCTGCCCGGTTATCCTCAGCAGGCCTCCTACGGCCCCTCCAACGCTAAGGATCAAAGTCCTCCTTAGAGGCAGCCGGGCGGCTTCCCTGCTCGGCTATCCCGGCCGGTAGCTTCCCTACTCACAACGTCGGGGATCAAAGCCCTCGCCAAGAGGCAACCGCGCAGCTTCACTGCCCGGTTATCCCTAGCAGGCCTCCTACGGCCCCTCCACCACTAAAGATCTAAGCCCTCACTAAGAGGCAGCCCAGCAGCTACCCTGCTCGGGTATCCCTGGCGGGTAGCTTCCCTACCGCAACGCCAGGGATCAGAAAGTCCTCCCAGAGGCAGTCGAGCACGAGGATTCCTCGCTCGGCTATCCCTGGCGGGTAGCTTCCCTACCGCAACGCCAAGGATCTGAAAGTCCTCCTAGAGGCGGTCGAGCCCGAGGATCCCTCGCTCGGCTATCCCTGACGGGTAGCTTCCCTACCGCAACGCCGGGGATCAGAAAGTCCTCCCGGAGGCAGTCGAGCCCGAGGATCCCTTGCTCGGCTATCCCTGGCGGGTAGCTTCCCTACCGTGACGCCAGGGATCAGAAAGTCCTCCCGGAGGTGTTAGTTATATGTATGCCCTAGAGTCCATTACTGTACATAGGATGTATATTGTAGTGGATGCTGAGACATATATAGGTAGGACTTTCTTGCTCGACATGATAGTACGCTATCTGGTTGCTCTTTATCTTAACGTGTATACTTTCTGTCTCTCTGTTACATGTTGATAAACCCCTTAGGATGAGTACTCGACTTCCAGGACTATGATGTAGATCATACTGGTGGGGCCTGGGTAGTCCATGAGTACATCCTTCAATGTTCCTAGTCGTGGGAATATCGAGACGGGGCATCGATATTCCAGAGTAGACTAGCGTATATCTTCTCGACCCATGTGATGGGCGATGGATGATCCCATATTCATTGGTGTTTGACATCAGAGATGGTATGCGGGTGCTCAGTGATGACTGGGTACACTGAACGGACTCGCCGAGAACTCCCAGATGGTATTATACCTCACGTCAGATGGCAGTTCTCTGGTGACACTGGTACAGCTTAGTCTGTTGACCCGAGATCGTCATAGAGTCTTGTGTGTCTCCCACTGTACTTTGATTTCCACCCTACCACGGCTCTACTGAGTTGTGCAAACAGGTGGTTTTTGGGTACAGTCCCGATTCACATGGAGGCAATGAGCGATAGGAGGGGATTCGTCTCTCCCGGTATTGGGGGTTGATGTTGCGCTATGCTCGACTGGCCATAACTGGAAATCCCTGGCCAGGGTTGCACTGATTTACTGGTAAGTGTTATCAGTAGTTTCGTGCTTGTTATGGACCTTATATCGGCATGACTTATCGAGCTACTGGGGTCTGACGTTTACCACCCCTAGACGAGATATGCGACATATCAGACGAACATACCGGACTGTACGGTAAGTGTTGCTGGTTGGATTCACAGGAGTGTGAGCGGGCTTGCTCGTTGATCTTCTGATCGCTTAATACCCGGGTGGCCGTTACGTTTAGCAGACCGCTTGCGGCTTGTGGGTGTTTGATATGATCATCACCTGCTGCCGGCGTATTGACGAGTCTTTAGAGTCCTACACAGAGGTTTCCTGACTCAAGCGAAACGAAATAGGAGCGCATATGAGATATGTGCGGGACCGAGAATAATGCCAGTATGTGATACTGTATTCTATTCTCGCGATTTGTATCATTGGACGGTTATATATGATATAGCCGAGTTACCGGATCAAGTGTTGATTCGATACATTGATACACTTGATATTAGTCGGTTATATGCGATATGACCAGATTATTAAATCAAGTGTTGATTTAATGATTTGATGTTTATATATTTGATATATTACTTTACATTAAGTAGTATTTGTTCACTTAATATGGATTTTCTCACTTGATGTGCACATTGTATATATGATATATTTTTGTGCACTAGATTGTATCATGTTTGATGATACATGCAAACTTGGGTGTGTGTATGCTTTGAACCATGTTTAGGTAAATGGTTAGGATTTTAATTTATTTATTCATTTATTTATTTATTCATTTTAGCAAGAAATAAAATGGTGGCTAACTTTGGATTTTCTTTGAAGCTTCATGAAGCTTTGAAAAAGTTCAACCATTTTGTTTCTTTTGCTTAACCTAATCATTTGCCTAAACCATAGTTTATTCTCTACATGAGTTTATCTCACCCATGGTTGCAATATGATAGATATCACTTGAATTTTCTTTTTGTGATAATCCTTTTTCCATTTTCTTCTTCTTCTTCAAGTGAAGAAGAAAGCCTTCTAGAAAATTTCCAAGTGATGATTCCAAGTGAGAAATCCAAAACCAAAATGAACCCACTTCCTATTTCTTCATCCTCTACCACTTGCCATGTAGTATAGGGTGTTTTCTTCACAAGTTTCATGACTTGGTGAAGGTGGAGCTTGATCTTGAGCTGCCTCGACGTAGATCATCTTCGGCATCGATGTCAACGACCTAGCCCGATCATTTCTCCGATGAAACCGACAAGAGAGTCCGGGATTCTGCTGATCGCAGCGGAGGGACATCAACACGGAGCTAGAGAAGTGGAGGACCGGATCTACAAAGGTTGTAGTTACTTTCCTTTTAGTTAAAGTTGTTAACTTGCATAGTTTCGCATTTACCTCTAGTTACGATCTTGCTTAGGGTTTCTTTGGCACATGATTTTTTTGAATTGGACATGATTGATCACTTGTAGAACCTCATGGGTGTGCTTAGGAACCCTACAGTGGTATCAGAGCCAAGCTAGAGCCTTAGGCGATGAGTAGACGAAGTTAGAAACCCGATCGAACCCGAAACCCTAATCCAAAATCCTTCTCTGTACATTTTTCAAAACAGTGGATTTTTCCAGATTAAAAATGCTTAAAAAATTCAGCAGGAAGTTTTAAGAAATACTGTGCAAAACGACAACAAGATACGCCCAAAGCGCCGCGGAACCGCTGCAGAAGCTTGGCTTCTGCGGCGGTTCCGCGGCCACATGATGACGTAATCCCTTAATTTTTGCACAGTAATTCCTTTCTGTACATGCTGTATTTTATGGGAATTTTTAATTGATACTCAACAGTTGAGTTTTTCTGGGTTGTATTGGGAATTCGTAGATTCGATCGGATTGTCTAATTTTGTCTGTGTTTTTCCGGGTAATTTAGAATATGTTAAAAAGTTCGACTGGATATAAATATCCAATTTTTCCCCTGCCAGAAAATTTCCAAGTGTTGGATTTTTCCGCGGTTTAAAGACGTTCTAAGTAGGGCAAGTAACGCGATGGACCCTCTAAAAGACAACAAACCTTAACTCGATTATGTGACCGTCTTGAACTGCCCTTTGAACCTTAGGGTTTGGGGCAGTACGGCGTGCCACATGTGAGGCGTTGGCTTGATCCTTCTATGGCTGGACCGTTGGTACTGTGGCATGAAGTGAATGTTTTTAAACTTATTTCATGTGTTGAGCTGTTTCGGAAAAACTTGGGTGTTTGAATGTTCGATCGGAAAGTTTAACATTTTCTATTTATCTGGAATGTGATACAATATTTGGAATCCACAAGTAGTTATGAGATAACTGATTTGGATGTTATAAACATAGCAGTTTAGCCTCACTTGACTGGTTGCTACGGGATTTTGATGTGATCAAAAGTCCGTCGCAATCACGTTGATTACACGGATACTCGCCGGTAAACTTAATAGACAGCTACACCCCATAGCCCCGACCAAGTGACTGTAGGAGAACCCCGTCGCCAAAATGTATCCGTTCGGGTGCTCGCGGCAGCGGTGTTCCGCCTTAGTGCACTTCGTCGACGGTATCAGGGGTGCGGCTGCCTACTAAAGTTTGCGACGAGCATTCGATCAGTTTTTCGGGAATCTTGTTGAATTGCCCGACTTGATATTGAAAAGTATTTTCGATAATGAGACTAAAATGCGGGGTTTATAATTGTTAGGCATGCGATGTCTAAGTAATTCATTTGGTCAGGCATGCGATGTCTGAGGAGGTTGCGGATTCCAACTGTTGTAGTTTTACACTTTCTTTTCTGTGACCGTAAGTGTAATATGTGATATCGCCGGTTTCGTTGCTATATGTCAACGACAATTGGGATGCGCATATTTACTTACGTTGATGACATGTGATGTTATATGTTGCTGAATATGTTATATTGGATCGTCGTGTTTGAATAGCCGGGGTTTTTTTTATATGAGACGAGTGTTTTTTCATTTTCATTCATGTAAAAACTTGTATGTAATATTCTTTTATTGGGGCACTTCTAGGTTGCGGAAGATGTCACTGTTGATGTATATTATTTACTTTTCCGCATTAGGATAGACCCAAGGAGGGGAGCACAAGTAACCGGGTTCTACGGTCCAGTGGGAGACCATCTCGAGGAGTCGAGTTAGGGTCTCCTAACCCTAGAATTGGTAGGGTTGCTTGCCGCTCTCGTAGGGGTCTAGGGGTGTGGGATTGGCTATTCATTGCGACCGTGGAATCCGTGTTTTATACTGGCTCGTATTAAAAACACGGACGTCCTAGTATATCCAATATTTCATATGATATTTTCTGCTGCGTTATCTGTGATGTGATCATGTGATATGTTCAGATAGATATAGTATATAGTATATATAGTATATTATATAGACGTTGCTTATGTTTTACACCCGCGCTAGCCCTCCCCGCTCTGCCGTTAGTTACCTAACCTAACGGTGCAGACGGGACATCGAGGCGAATGCGGATGACATAAGCGTACGTTATATTTATCTGTGATGTTTAGGTGGACTTAAATGATGGGATATTCATTAATGAGATTAATGAAAGAAAATAAACCTAAAAGATGTTGTGGAATCGAATTTCAAAAATTAAAACAGGTAGCTACAGTTCTTGCTTTGCATCGCGGTGTTCCTTGTAGAACATCCTGCACCTTATTCGATAAGAAAAGGACCGAGATCCCTTCACCGGGAGTGACTCCTTTAGCAATAACTGGCAGATGCTACAACCCTCGGTTTGTGTTTTGATTGCTTCTATAGTTTTTGCTTTGCACAGCGGTATATATGATACATCCTGCACCTTATTCGATGAGGAAAGGGCCGACGATCCCTTCACCGGGAGTGACCCCTTTAGCAAAACTAGAAAAGCCTCAAAAACACTCCATTTAAAAACCATTTGATTCCGCAACGAGATCAAGTTCAAAGCATTAAGGGTTTTCTTAAAAACCATTCGCAACCCTCCGTCATTTTAGGAAGTAGAGTACTTAGTATTCGTGCTGTGTTTGTTGACCATAGTCAAGGCACAATATACGGTAGCTAAGTGATGTCTTCCTACACCGCATATGATGCGATTAGTTAGGACAGTCGCGTGACTTTGTTGACCTTAGTTAAGGGTCATGTGGGTGGGTCTAATTAATCACGAAATGACGGGTAGAACTTGACTAGTGCTTATGATTTGTTGACCATAGTTCAGGTCATAGGTGCTAGGGGTAAAAACCTTTATCGGGAGTTTCAAGTGTTGAAATTTGCAATGAGATTGCATACCTTCTATATGATAGTTGGATCCCGATACCCACTGCGAGTAATTGTTACTCTTGGGAGAGTTTTACACTTTGCAATTAGCCGATCAAGTAGGTGTCTAGAAAGGTGTCAACGGGGTTACGCCTCTGGGAAAACGAGGTTTACTTTAATTAGGTCCGTGCGAAAGCACGGGGAACCTCCCTCAAAGTACCGACACTGGCCTGGCTGAAAGATTGGCGAACTTATAGAGTGTAATTAATCCCGGCTAGTCTTTCCTTTTAGGATTTGAAGGAAGATTTGATAAAAACAGTGGGAGCCATCCTGATTAGATAAAATAAATAACCAATCTAATCTTACAAGAGCGCACGCAGAGTGTTTTATTTTCTCTCTCTCCAGGTAGCGACTATATCACGCCTTAATCAAGATAATAATATGGATGAATTGACCGAACCCGCTTGTTATACTGAGCTGGGGAACGTTGGTCCCACTCCAACTTATAATTGTTATAAGACAGAGCAGGAAATAGGGGAATACCAGAATTTCTATGCCGCCCAAACAAAGAAAGTGCATATGATGCATCTCCTTCGGGTGTGTTCATTATAAAGAACTGTTTCTCAGTGTCCTCTACGTCCTAGGTATTATATACCGGATCAGGATCCCAGATATGTAATCTGTTACATAGGGCTACAGAAAGGCAGAGAATTGAGAACGGGTGATAAGTTTCATGAGACAGAAAACGGGGCAAGTGTTGCAGCCAAGTCTATTGGTCACCGTCACCCTGTATTACTAGTACATTGATTCTGAACAAATGTTATTAGATACCGAACCTGATATACAAAATCATATCAGTCTCTTTATTAGTAAAGAAAGGATATAATTTTGTATTGTTGGATAATGTTTTGAACATTTCCTACATTTCAAAAGTTGATCGTTTCATGCACGTTATCTAAAAGCATTGACGTTCTAAATCAAACTACAGTTCCTAATATACGGAACACACACAAGAGGAAGAGTTCAGAAATGAACGAATCCTTCTTGAGGCATTGTAGACTAGGTCATATCAATACGACCCGACTAGCTGAAGTTACATTTAGATGCATATTTAAATTAGTTTGAATTTACATCTTATGAAACTTGTCAGTCATGTCACAAAGATAAGATGACCATAGCTCTGTTTACTGGAAACAGAGAAAGAGTTAGTAAACTCTTGAGACCGATACATGATGATGTATGTAAGGTCCCCTGTCTACACATGCCAGGATCGATTCTTTGCACTTCATTACATTCTCTGATAATCTCTCAAGATTCAGCCATATGTTCCTGTTGAAACATAGGTACGAAGCTTTTGAGATATTCACAGAATATAAATTAGAAGTAGAGAACCAAAAACCGGGTATAAGTATTATGTACTTTGATGAGATCAGGGAGGAGAATACTTGTGCATGGAATTCTTGGACTATTCTAAAGGAGAATGAGATTCTCTCTCGGTGTTACTCCTCTGAATACACCACAGCACAACGGTGTATCGGGCCGGAGCAATCGCACCACATTAGATATGGTGTGCTCTATGATGAGTACTACTGGGTTACCTATTTCCTTTTGGGGTTGTGCACTTGAGAAGTTGCATACCTATTGAATTGGATTTGAATCAAATCAGTGCCTACCATTCCATATAAGATATGGTATGAGAAGAACCTATCTCTTAAGTAAGTTAAGATTTGGGATTGTCCGGCCTATGTCAAAAGCAAAATCCGGTCAAGATCAAGGCAAGGTCAGTTCTGTAGAACTGGAAAGGTTCCAGCTATACAAAACTACAGCTGATTTGACAGGACCAAAGGATTCAATAGTCCCCGACGAACCTCAGCCTCTCCGCCGATCTAGCAGGGTTCCTCACCTGCCTGAGAGATACTTCGGTTTCTCGATGACAGTGGGAGCAAGGACTGCATCATGAGATGATGACCTAACTAGTTTCGAGCAGGCCATCGAGAGTAGGGACTCTGTAAGAATGGCTGGATGCTTAGCGATCTGAGATGGAATCCATGTACACCAATAAAGTATGGACTTTGGATGCTATATCTGAAGGGTTAAATCCCCATCAGGAGCAAGTATATCATGAGAAGATTACTTGGTGTAGATGGAAAAGTTGAGACTTTCAAAGCTTGACTTGTTAAAGGTTTTCGTTATCAACCAGGCGTAGATAATGATGAAATCTTTTCCAGTGCCTATGCTTAAGTTCATCCGGATCCTACTTAACATTTCTACATACCATGACTACGATATCTGGTGGTTGGGTGCCATGACTGCTTTTCTAAATAATGATTTAGAAGAGAACGTCTATAAGTACACAGCCAGAGGGCTTCGTAAACAGTGGGAGCAGCGGAAACGTGTGCAAGTTGCTTTACAGGACAAAGCAGGCATCGCGGAGTTGGAACATCTGTTTTGATGTGGTAGTCAAAGTGTTTGACTTCATCAAAATGGTAGATGAACCTTGTATATACAAAACGGTAGTAGAGAGTAAGGTGATTATTCTCGTATTGCACGTGGACAACATACTCTTGATAGGAAAAGAGTTTCCTATACTACGATCGGTCAATCTCCTCTTATCACATGGATTCTCCATATAGGATCAAAATAATACCTCCTAAATCCTGGATTTTGGATTTATGAGATATATCTAAATGGATGTTAGGATTCTCACTAGTTGTAGTGAGATGGTATCAGTTGATCCTGGGGAGAATCACTTGAAAGGTTCCAGGGTGATAAAGACGACTGAATGTCAATCGCAGGAAATGTCTTTACCCTCAGTGGAGGGATGGTATATTGGAAGAGTTCCAAGCGAAATACCGTGGCAGACTAGACGATAAAGGCTGGTGACATCGCTATCAAAGATACTACCAAAGAGGCAGTTTGGGTGTATATTGGTTCATGAGATGAACTAGGTTCCTACCATTTTATGACAATGGAAGTATGGCTTTGGCCAAGGAACCATGATCCCATCAGTGACCCAGACATATTCTGAGGCAGTATCACCTGATCAAAGAGATAGTTGATCTCCAAGGTGATCGAGGTTAGGAGAGTAGACTCAGAGGACAACACGGCGGATCCACTCACAAAGGCCTTTTTCCAGAGAGAGACTTTTATGGGATGGTTGAGTATGAGATACTGCAACCACTGCTACAGATGGCCCTAGTGCAAGTGGGAGATTGTTAGTTATATGTATGCCCTAGAGGCCATTACTGTACAAAGGATGTATATTGTAGTGGATGCTGGGACATATATAGGTAGGACTTTCTTGCTCGACATGATAGTACGCTATCTGGTTGCTCTTTATCTTAACGTGTATACTTTCTGTCTCTCTGTTACATGTTGATAAAGCCCATAGGATGAGTACTCGACTTCCAGGACTATGATGTAGATCATACTGGTGGGGCCTGGGTAGTCCATGAGTACATCCTTCAATGTTCCTAGTCGTGGGAATATCGAAACGGGGCATCGATATTCCAGAGTAGACTAGCGTATATCTTCTCGACCCATGTGATGGGCGATGGATGACCCCATATCCATTGGTGTTTGGCATCAGAGATGGTATGCGGGTGCTCGGTGATGACTGGGTACACTGAACGGACTCGCCGAGAACTCCCAGATGGTATTATACCTCACATCAGATGGCAATTCTCTGGTGACACTGGTACAGCTTAGTCTGTTGACCCGATATCGTCATAGAGTCTTGTGTGTCTCCCACTATTGTTTGATTTCCACCCTACTACGGCTCTACTGAGTTGTGCAAACAGGTGGTTTTTGGGTACAGTCCCGATTCACATGGAGGCAATGAGTGATAGGAGGGGATTCGTCTCTCCCGGTATTGGGGGTTGATGTTGCGCTATGCTCGACTGGCCATAACTGGAAATCCCTGGCCAGGGTTGCACTGATTTACTGGTAAGTGTTATCAGTAGTTTCGTGCTTGTTATGGACCATACATCGGCATGACTTATCGAGCTACTGGGATCTGACGTTTACCACCCCTAGGCGAGATATGCGACATATCAGACGAACATACCGGACTGTACGGTAAGTGTTGCTGGTTGGATTCACAGGAGTGTGAGCGGGATTGCTCGTTGATCTTCTGATCGCTCAATACCCGGGTGGCCGTTACGTTTAGCGAACCGCTTGCGGCTTGTGGGTGTTTGATATGATCATCACCTGCTGCCGGCGTATTGACGAGTCTTTAGAGTCCTACACAGAGGTTTCCTGGCTCAAGAGAAACGAAATAGGAGCGCATATGAGATATGTGCGGGACCGAGAATAATGCCAGTATGTGATACTGTATTCTATTCTCGCGATTTGTATCATTGGACGGTTATATATGATATAGCCGAGTTACCGGATCAAGTGTTGATTCGATACATTGATACACTTGATATTAGTCGGTTATATGCGATATGACCGGATCATTAAATCAAGTGTTGATTTAATGATTTGATGTATAATTATATATTTGATATATTAATTTACATTAACTAGTATTTGTTCACTTAATATGGATTTTCTCACTTGATGTGCACATTGTATATATGATATATTTTTGTACACTAGATTGTATCATGTTTGATGATACATGCAAACTTGGGTGTGTGTATGCTTTGAACCATGTTTAGGTAAATGGTTAGGGTTTTAATTTATTTATTCATTTATTTATTTATTCATTTTAGCAAGAAATAAAATGGTGGCTAACTTTGGATTTTCTTTGAAGCTTCATGAAGCTTTGAAAAAGTTCAACCATTTTGTTTCTTTTGCTTAACCTAACCATTTGCCTAAACCATAGTTTATTCTCTACATGAGTTTATCTCACCCATGGTTGCAATATGATAGATATCACTTGAATTTTCTTTTTGTGATAATCCTTTTTCCATTTTCTTCTTCTTCTTCAAGTGAAGAAGAAAGCCTTCTAGAAAATTTCCAAGTGAGAAATCCAAATCCAAAATGAACTCACTTCCTATTTCTTCATCCTCTATCACTTGCCATGTAATATAGGGTGTTTTCTTCACAAGTTTCATGACTTGGTGAAGGTGGAGCTTGATCTTGAGCTGCCTCGACGTAGATCATCTTCGGCATCGATGTCAACGACCTAGCCCGATCATTTCTCCGATGAAACCGACAAGAGAGTCCAGGATTCCGATGATCGCAGCGGAGGGACATCAACACGGAGCTAGAGAAGTGGAGGACCGGATCTACAAAGGTTGTAGTCACTTTCTTTTTAGTTAAAGTTGTTAACTTGCATAGTTTTGCCTTTACCTCTAGTTACGATCTTGCTTAGGGTTTCTTTGGCACATGATTTTTTTGAATTGGACATGATTGATCACTTGTAGAACCTCAAGGGTGTGCTGATTTTTGTCCAAAAATATACTTGTTAACCGTAATCAGAAACGGCGTCGCTTTGCAGCTAGCCGGTGAATACGGGTCGATCCACAGAGATGTGTAATTTTCTTAATGTGTTTTTACGAGTTGATTCCAAATGTTGTTTGGATTGATTTATTATGTCTAAAAAAACTAGATCTATCAATAAACTAAATTAATCTAAATTAAAGTCTTTTTAGGGTTAGGCTTAGGGGAAGTTGGGAGATTAAAGGTTTCCTCAACGCTTTCAATGCCTTATTTTAGATCTATTAGATATTATAGTAATTATCAATAAAGTGGATTAGAATCTTTTGGGAAGATGTTTCTTCCTCTAGATTCTTGTCCTTCCTTTATCGATACTTACCCTAACCTCCATGGAAAACACGCGCAACCGGTTCTTTACACTACGGTGTCACCATTACCTCGAGGGATAAGGTGCCGTAAGGAGCGGTTGTGCGTGCATGCATGGAGTTCTAATTCTTAGGTGTGAATGGCATGAAAGGGGTGAGAGATCTCATCTCTCAAATCTTTCCCTAAGGCTGACCCTAACAAGCGAGGAGCTTACTCGCTCATTAGGGGATTAAAAGACATTTTAATTAAAAGAGAATTAAAAGCGAAGAAATAAAATTAACTTACTAATTTTTATTGATGGCTCCCTCCAAGCAATAATACAGAACAGATCTGAATTTGTGTATTGAAAAGAGGCATAGGGTTTTACAATTTTCGATTACAATTTATAAGTAAACAGGGAAAATTAGGGTTACAGAGTCTCGCGCATGTGCAATTACAGATATGCCCACGAAAAATCAAAACCCCCGCACCGACGCACCGACACCAGAAGTTTCCACCGACACGGGCTTTAAATGGCCGCGGAACCGCGGCATTAGTGGGCTTGGGCCGCGGTTCCGCGGCCCTTTGGTGAGATCATCTCACCATCTTTTCTGGGCTTGTTTGTAGTTATCTGGGCTTGTTATTTCTTCATCTCATTTCTCTGTTTGGCTTCTTATTCTTCTCCAGATCTTTCAGTGAAAAACACGTAGCGATCTTTTAACCGTTTGCCTTGACATTTTGGACCTTGCATTGTTCTTCGTCTAGGCTTGACTAGGATCCTTCTATTTGTTGGTAAAAAGTCCATTTTCTGTTGTCTTGTGTCTTTTTCACTGTTTTCGCTCCAAAAACCAGTAAACTGTAATATGCAGCAGACATGCGTCAAAAGCACCTGTTTAATTATAAAACGAATAAAAATTGAGGAATATAAACTGCAATATTATGATATGAACAAATACCCCCAAACTTATCTTTTGCTCGTCCTCGAGCAAACTTATTTTTTATTCACTAAAATCCTAACCGCACTTTCGCAGGGAAACACGATTGCACTGAGCACGTGCAACAAGCCGGTAAACCTCTAGGTGTCCCTAGTAGGAGGAGTGTTTTCTCCTGAGGGTTTTCAGCGGATTACACCCATAAAATCTTATCAACTCGGCCCATTGACTTTTGTTCTCCAATAAGGTTTTCTAACAAGGAATTCTATTATCTTTTGACTCGTAAATTATCCACCCATATTCTTCACGCTTCCTCATCATTTAACTTAAGATTATATATGTTATGTAGACCTACTTCGCTTTCGGCATCTCTTAAGCTTTCCTTCTAAAGTTCCATCTCCACTTAGGAATTTCTATCAACTTTACTAAAGATACAAGTTCTATCCTTCATTCCTTTCTCTCATCTAAACTCTAATCACATATCCCCACGTGTGTGTAAATATCACCCCTACACTTGGAAATTCAAATCAAGCAATCGTACCCTCGTCCATTGTCCAAAGCACTTAT
Source organism: Agapanthus africanus (assembly GCA_030015575.1). NCBI lineage: Eukaryota > Viridiplantae > Streptophyta > Magnoliopsida > Asparagales > Amaryllidaceae > Agapanthus > Agapanthus africanus. Next base: position 642,945,838 of record CM057343.1, read on the forward strand.
TAATTAGTGAATTTTTAAATGAAATTTTGCTACACATCCTTCATGCGACCGTTAATACTTCTTGAGGTACCAACAACCGATTACAAGATGCGTTAGCACTTTAAAGCGTACTTCCTAGTTTTGCAACACCCAAGGCTTTAGCAGTGACTCCCAAACCAGTTGGTCTAAGGCACTAGGTGATGAAGCACCCTCGCTAAATATTTTTCTATTCTTTACAGCCTTAAGTAATCACAAAAACCAGTGTCTATTTTTTTTTTCTTTATTCACTTTTTTTTTCTTTTATTTTCTTCGTACTAAGCACTTTAGACAAGAGCATTTCAAGGTCTCTTCTACTATTCCAAGTTTCAAGGTGCGTGATTGTGCAAATTGTAGGGTATACGTTTTCAGAATCTAGACTTAAATTAGGAACTATTTTTCAAACTTATACTCTAATAAAAGCTTCAATATTTTTCCTTCGTTTCGACTTAGCCCAAGAAGTGAACCCAAAATTTGCCTATTTCTAAATAAACTATAAGGCATATACTTTCTACCGTTAAACTTTAAGGAATGTTATTTTTAGGGTTTTTAATTCACTAAGTCTAAGATCTAGTTGTTCCTAACCAGTTGACCTATCTGTCAAACTCAAATCAAATATGGCCAAAATTGAATACAACATTTTTATAATTTTTGAAATTTTTCAAATTTTTATGGGTTTTCAAATAAATATGCAAATGCAAAAATATGTACAAATGAATGCGAAGGAAGAAGACGTACCGAGCATACCCCCAAACTTGAACTTGACAGTATCCTCATTGTCATACTAAATCAAGATGATCAAAATACCGGCACTCCCCTGTTTATTTATTTATAATTTTTTTATTGTTAAGGAAAACAAATATATACAGAAAGCCCCCCCAAACTTCATTTAAACTATATTAGACATTACTGCCAAACCTTGCATAGACCAAACGTTAACACCAACCAGTTGAAAAATTTATCAGTAAAGAGTATCAGTTGGTGGAAGAATAAGTCGTAGCGATCCATAAAGAATTGGGGAAGATAGAAGTGGTGGTATGGAAGGTATGGAGGTGAATAGACAGGAGGTAGTGATGAATCAAAACGAGAATGCGAATGATCAGTAATCAGTGGAATGTTGGCATTCTCGTAGCTTCTTAAAAGAAATGGGGGTGGTTCAACTTCTAAAGGAGAAGGTTGACTAACCACAATACCCCCAAAATGTTTCTGTGGGTCCTCTATTGACTTGGCATCATCCATCAATTGCATATGATATTCAATTATAATAGAACTGATCTCCTCGATGTCCGCCATAGTCCAACCGAAAACTTGCCGCCTATCTTGTAAGACTTTTAAAATAGCGTTCTCTTGCTCGAAGGCTAGAGAGGCTGATATTATAATGGGAAAAGTCTCATTCTCACCTATGTAAGCATATTTAAGGTGAGGCGGTAAGGACATGAGTTCGAGTTTCAGAGGCGAAAGAATCATTGCGGAATCTACCTCGAACTCAAAGGACTCCAACACAAGTTCGAAATCACTGCAAACAACCGATTCGGATGGTTCAACTAACTCATCCATAAATTCAAAAGACTCATATTCAGGCTGTGAGTCGTCATCATCCGAAAAAGTGAAACATTCATAATCCATATCGGTTGTGTCAACGGTGGTAGGCTCAAGGAGGGACGCACTAGTGGTGTCAAAACTGTTTTCATCAAACAAGAATCTTTCAAGCTCGCAGTCCTCCTGCGTCATTTCGTGAACAGAGCAAACTTTTTATGTACTAGTTTTAGGCACGGGGGGCAGACTTCCCATCTTATAAATATTGAACTCACTAGACATCTTCCCAAAGGATAGAGTCATAGAGCCATTGCGACAGTTTATTACGGCATTGGAAGTGGCAAAAAATGGTCGACCGAGGATCGCCGGAATTTGGTTCCGTGGGTTAGCAACAGGTTGTGTATCCATAACAATAAAATCAACGGGGAATATGAACTCCCCAACTTTGATCAACACATCCTCTAGCTCACCCCTTGGATGGGTGATTGATCGATCAGCCATTTGGAGAGTACAACGAGTGGGTTTCAACTCTCCAACCCCTAATTGTTCGTACACGGAGTAGGGAAGCAGGTTAACACTCGACCCAAGATCTAAAAGTGCTCGATTAATTTTCTTATCCCCAATTGTGATTGAAATCGTAGGACAGCCGGGGTCCTTTCGTTTTTGGGGTAAGGTTTGAGGGTGGTTAATAGCATTGCTCACTGCACTGGCCACTAGCACTTTCTTAGGTACTTGAGATGCCTTTCTCTTCGAGGTGCATAAGCCCTTTAAGATTTTCGCGTATGAAGGGACTTGTTGGATTGCATCCAAGAGAGGTATATATTTATGCTAACCTGCTTAAATAACTCCACAATCTTCTCTACTTGTGCAGTTGGTTTATTGGGACTCAACCTGTTTGGAAATGGAGCATTTTGAAAATTTGTTGAGTCAAATGTCTGTGGAGTAGAATGTGGAGTAGGAACGAATTCCAGTGTGGGTCCGTTCGGACTAGAAGAAGAAGAGCCTTTTGAAGAATGGAGAATAGGCTCTAGCAGAGGAAATGAGGGTGAAAAAGGAGGAGGAGAAGGAGAAGATGACGATGGAGCAGAAGAGGAAGAAGAAGAACCACCGGTGGGGATGTCATCACTAGTACCCACATTATTCTGCAACACTCTTCCGGATCTCAACGTGGTCACCGCATTTACATTGTGATTGTGATATGCGTTTTGTGTGTGACCGGGATTTGGTAATGGTTGAGATGGAAGCTTTCTCTTTTCTCTCTCGCTCAACGCAGCAGTTAATTGTGCAATTTGTGCCTCAATAGATTTGATACTTTGATCGTGTGAGGCATTGTTATGCATCAAAGACTGAACATAATTTTCAAATCTTGCTGCGGATTCTGTAGATTGCTTGAGAAATGCATCTAGACTTTTTTCTAGCGAGATAACCTTATCATCATTTGGTTGAACCAAATTATTCGTTTGATTTGTATAAGATTGTTGTTGGAAAGGTTGCTGGTTTTGAGTTTGTGAAGGTGCTTGTTGTTGTTGTGGAGGAGGGGGTCTTTGAAAATTGTTATTTCCTTGGAATTGTTGATTTTGGTTCCAAGCGAAATTTGGGTGACTCCTCCACCCCGGATTGTATGTCGAAGAGTACGGATCGTTTCTTTGTCGTTGCTGAAATGCAGCATTGACTTGATCCTGTCCTTGAGTAGATGCATTATAAGGACACTCTTCGGTTAGATGCGATGGATCCGTACAACAAGCACAAACAGTTCGTGGAGGCATAACAGGGGCAGGAGAAGGCGATGAGATTTTGGTCTCAATGGCTTCTAGCTTTTTCATAAGTGCGGCCATCTCAGCCTTCATAGCAATCGACATATCTACTTGATGTATGCCTACCCTAGATTGACCAATAGAAGAAGATGATGTGGTCTTGGTACTCTCCTACTGAATTATTTGCTCACTAAGATCCTCAAGAAACTGCCACGCTTCGTCGCTAGACTTGGAGAGAAAATGACCTTGACATATGGTTTCTAGCAACTGCTTCGTTGCCGAGTTCAATCCCTCGTATAATGTTTGGCAAAGTTGCCAACTTTCGATCCCATGATGAGGGCATTGAACGAGTAGGTCTTTAAATCTCTCGAAGCACTTCCAAAATGGTTCGGAAGGAAGCTGTGAAAATTGTATAATCTCGTTACGGATTCTAGCAGTTTTGTGATGAGGATAGAACTTTTTAAGAAAAGTTTTCACAAACTCGTCCCAATTTCTAATGGAATGTGATACGGTACTGTATAGCCACTTCTCGGCTAGGTCACATAAGGTAAAAGGAATGACCCTTAGCTTTATAGCGTCATCACTTAATTGGGTCGTTTTCATCATAGTGCACACATTTTGGAATTTATTGATAAAGATATATGCATCTTCAGATTCCAAACCATGAAATTTTGGCAGCATATTGATGAACTGTGGTTTTATTTCAAAATTGTCCCCATTTGCCGGTGGGGGTGAAAGACAGGTAGGTAAAGAAGTGCGGACAGGGTAGAAGAGATCCTGGAGCGCGACTCGTGCGGGCGCTACAACAGGCGGAAGATTCGGGTTATTCGCACCTAACGGAGGTGGAATCATTCCCGTCGGTAAGGTCTCGTTGGGGTTGAATCCCGACATACCTTCGAAAGAAGAATTTGAAGGTGGAGGTAAGGAAATGGAAGGAATTTCGACTTCGGTGTCGAAAGGATCGTCGATCGGTACCAACGAAACACGGACTAATCGGGCGTTAGTATCCCTAGTCCAAAGTGACATACACTAAAGGGGTTCAGAAAAAAATTGAAAAACAGAATGTGGAGGTAAGATAACGTCAATGAGAAGAAGTGGTGGAAACGAGGTGCAAGATTTCTTTAGCGACAAGTTGCAAGTTTTGAAAAGATTTTTCTTTTATTTATTTTATTTATGTGAAAGTGTTTGCAAAAGAGGTTTTTGAAAAGAGACTCGTGACACAATTGCTATCAACCACACATGCACAATCAGGCCTAGATCTAGGGTCACCTAGGTCTGCTAGACAGCTCCTAACTAGGGCTAGAAATAGGACCTCAAACCGCCTCTTCACCGACAATTACGGCCGGGTAAGTGCCAGGTAAGTGGGAAGGAACCACAATAGTGGGCCTAATTAATAACCACTAGCCTAGACACACTTGCCTAGACACCGCAAAGTCAGTTAGGATAAACGGTCGATACCTATACTAGTCCTTTTCCTATTGAGCTCGATGTCCTTAGGACCGAGTCTAGTATTTTTTAATTAATTGTGGTCAATGCAAATGCTTTAAGTGTTTTCTGGGGTCCTGGGAAGGGTGATGAAATCCCCACCCAATCTGAGTTTAGTCAATTAGCCCCTTAAAATCCGATTAAATTATGCAAAACAATAAATTCACTTGCAATCAAATTTTTAGCGCGGCGCAAAGAAACCTACAGAAAATCTGTTATTTAGAAGGGGAGAGAAGATTTTTAGCGCAAAGAATTCCTGCAGAAAGTTTTGACAGACAGATATATGGAGGTTGCAGAGGGGAGAAGGAGGAACAAACCAAAAAAATTTCACACAGTGTTGCCACTACTCCGTGGCGGTTCCGCGGTCTGGTGCGCTATACCGCCGTGGTTCCGCAGTCCTTCTGGAAGATCAGGTCTCCAAAAATCTTGTGTGGCTCTGTTGTGTCAATATACCTCTGTTCCGATATGCACTTTTCTGATTTGCCTTCTGTCAATTTTCAGATCCGAGAATCTTCGCTATTCCTGCAAAATTCAAAAGATACACCCTTCAAACAGATAAAAATTGATAATAATTTTTTTTATTTTTTTATTTTCAGATTTTTATAATTTTAAAAATTTATATCAACCCGAAATCACACAAAAGAAATTTTACGCCATCCCCGGCAACGGCGCCATTTGATTTTTGTCCAAAAATATACTTGTTAACCGTAATCAGAAACGGCGTCGCTTTGCAGCTAGCCGGTGAATACGGGTCGATCCACAGAGATGTGTAATTTTCTTAATATGTTTTTACGAGTTGATTCCAAATGTTGTTTGGATTGATTTATTATGTCTAAAAAAACTAGATCTATCAATAAACTAAATTAATCTAAATTAAAGTCTTGTTAGGATTAGGCTTAGGGGAAGTTGGGAGATTAAAGGTTTTCTCACCGCTTTCAATGCCTTATTTTAGATCTATTAGATGTTATAGTAATTATCAATAAAGTGGATTAGAATCTTTTGGGAAGATATTTCTTCCTCTAGATTCTTGTCCTTCCTTTATCGACACTTACCCTAACCTCCATGGAAAACACGCGCAACCGGTTCTTTACACTACGGTGTCACCATTACCTCGAGGGATAAGGTGCCGTAAGGAGCGGTTGTGCGTGCATGCATGGAGTTCTAATTCTTAGGTGTGAATGGCATGAAAGGGGTGAGAGATCTCATCTCTCAAACCTTTCCCTAAGCCTAACCCTAACAAGCGAGGAGATTACTCGCTCATTAGGGGATTAAAAGACATTTTAATTAAAAGAGAATTAAAAGCGAAGAAATAAAATTAACTTACTAATTTTTATTGATGGCTCCCTCCAAGCAATAATACAGAACAGATCTGAATTTGTGTATTGAAAAGAGGCATAGGGTTTTACAATTTTCGATTACAATTTATAAGTAAACAGGGAAAATTAGGATTACAGAGTCTCGCGCATGTGCAATTACAGATATGCCCACGAAAAATCAAAACCCCCGCACCGACACACCGACACCAGAAGTTTCCACCGACACGGGCTTTAAATGGCCGCGGAACCGCGGCATTAGTGGGCTTGGGCCGCGGTTCCGCGGCCCTTTGGTGAGATCATCTCACCATCTTTTCTGGGCTTGTTTGTAGTTATCTGGGCTTGTTATTTCTTCATCTCATTTCTCTGTTTGGCTTCTTATTCTTCTCCAGATCTTTCAGTGAAAAACATGTAGCGATCTTTTAACCGTTTGCCTTGACAATTTGGACCTTACATTGTTCTTCGTCTAGGCTTGACTAGGATCCTTCTATTTGTTGGTAAAAAGTCCCTTTTCTGTTGTCTTGTGTCTTTTTCACTGTTTTCGCTCAAAAACCATAAACTGTAACATGCAGCAGACATGCGTCAAAAGCACCTGTTTAATTATAAAACGAATAAAAATTGTGGAATATAAACTGCAATATTATGATATGAACATGTGCCTAGGAACCCTACAGGAGGCAGTCAAGCCCGAGGATCCCTCGCTTGGCTATCCCTGGCGGGTAGCATCCCTACCGCAACGCCAGGGATCAGAAAGTCCTCCCAGAGGCAGTCGAGCCCGACCCTCGCTCGGCTATCCTTGGTGGGTAGCTTCCCTACCGCAACGCCGGGGATCAGAAAGCCTTCCCAGAGGCAGTCGAGCCCGAGGATCTCTCGCTCGGCTATCCCTGGCGGGTAGTTTCCCTACCGCAACGCTAGGGATCAGAAAGCCCTTCCAGAGGCAGTCGAGCCCGAGGATCCCTCGCTCGGCTATCCCTGGCGGGTAGCTTCCCTACCGCAACGCCAGGGTTCAGAAAGCCCTCCCAGAGGCAGTCGAGCCCGAGGATCCCTCGCTCGGCTATCCCTGGCGGGTAGCTTCCCTACCGCAACGCCAGGGATCAGAAAGACTTCCCAGAAGCAGTCGAGCCCGAGGATCCCTCGATCGGCTATCCTTCAGGACAAAAGCCCTCGCCAAGAGGCACCGGGTAGTAACCCTGCCCGGCCAAGGGTCCTTGGTAGGCTTCTTACAGCCCCTCCCGCGCTAAGGACCAAAGTCCTTCCAGAGGCAGTCGAGTCCTTACTCGGCTATCCCCGGCTGGTAGCTTCCTACCACAACCGACAGGGATCAAAGTCCTCGCCAAGATGCACTGGGCAGTAACCCTGCTCGGTCCCCGTCCTGAAGGATCAAAAGCCTTCGCAAGAGGCAACCGAGCCCGACCCTCGCTCGGTCATCTCCGGCTGGTAGCTGCCTACCCACGACGCCAGGGATCAAAGCCCTCACAAGAGGCATCCGAGCGGCTACCCCGCTCGGTCATCCCAGGCTGGTAGTTGCCTACCCACGACGCCAGAGATCAAAGCTCTCGCCAAGAGGCAACCGCGCAACTTCACTGCCCGGTCATCCTTCGTAGGCCTCTCACGGCCCCTCCAGTGTCAAGGATCAAAGCCCTCGCCCAGAGGCACCGAGCAGCTACCCTGCTTGGCCATCCTCCGTAGGCCTCAAACGGCCCCTCCAGTGCCAAGGATCAAAGCCCTGAGGATCTCAAGCCCTCATCGCGAGGCCGCCGAGTTCCTTCCTGCTCGGCGCATCCCCAGCGGGCATCCTCCTGCCCATCAGATGCTGAGGATCTCAAGCCCTCATCGTGAGGCCGCCGAGTTCTTCCTGCTCGGCGCATCCCCAGCGGGCATCCTCTTGCCCATCAGATGCTGATGGTCTGAATCTCTCATCGCGAGGTCGCCGAGTTCCTTCCTGCTCGGCGCATCCCCAGTAGGCGTCCTCCTGCCCATCAGACGCTGAGGATCTGAAGCCCTCTTCGCGAGGCCGCCGAGCCCCTTCCTACTCGGCGCATCCCGGCGGGTAGCTTCCTACCCAGCAAAGACAAGGATCAAAGTCCTCCTTAGAGGCAGCCGAGCGGCTTCCCTGCTCGGCTATCCCCGGCCGGTAGCTTCCCTACCACAACGCCATGGATCAGAAAGCCCTCCCGGACTCGGCCATCCCTGGTCGGTAGCTTCCCTACTCGCAACGCCATGGATCAAGGCCCTCGCCAAGATCAACTGAGCAGTTTCCCTGCTCGGTCATCCCCAACAGGCATCCTCCTGCTCAACAGACGCTGCGGGTTTGTAGCCCTCGTAACGAGGCCACTGAGCCCGTTACATGCACCGGATCCGAAGCCCCGTCAAGAGACATCAAGTTTATCCAAGTCTGAGTGATCTCCCCTCGACTTTGGGGCCACGGAGATACCTCCTTCTCAGAAAAGGCTTGACAGCCCGGGAACGTGTCCCGACGAAATCTTAGGAAGGAGCTCACCCCGGACGGCCCGGCAGTCCACTCTTGACCCGATCCGCCAGCTGGTCGGGACAAGAGTGGGGGCCTAATGATGATACTCCATTTTGACGACCCATCAAGATCAAGACACGTGGCAGATGACGTGTCCCAGAATCCAGAAGAAAGGGCCCACAGGGGCCGACCAGGTCATCCGGGTACCCGACCCGCAAGCTCTAGCTGGCTCTTCTCATAGCCCCCTTGAAACTGGTCTCCTCGGCCTCTCAGCTCGCCCCGAGCTGCCACCGAACCAAGACTCCTCGGCCCTCTTGCTTGTCTCCGGGCTCCCCAGCTGAGGCTATCTTCCTCGGTCCCTCCGACCGACCAACTCCACCACCCAGGCGTAACCGCCGCTCCGCAAAGCTCGCCATGCGCAGATTCTCCGCCAGCAACATCCCACGTTCCACGCCATCACGATCCCCATTTATGGGCGATCCGCTCTTTACGCGGGCGTGACGTCGGGAGTGTAACTGCCGGCGAGATCCTCGCGCCTGCTGCTGCGTGCTGCCGCCGCTATAAAAAACCCCATCACAGAGAGGTCAAGTAAGCCATTTTTTTACTCTTTAAGCCATTACTCTGCTTACCTGAGCGTCGGAGGGTCCTCGGTGGTACCAAACCATCCCAGGACTTCTTTGCAGGTACTCGGCGCCGAACTCCTCATACAACCTCAAACCACCAATATCCTCAAACCCATTGAGACCCACACGCAACAGGAGATCACCTTCAAAATCCACCGGGAGATCGACGGAAGACAACATCTGACGGAGATCCGAAAAGGACCTCCATCAGCATCCGATAGTCATAGCACCAGTTGTGTAAGCAGAGTATTTTCGGAAAACACCAAGACATGCACCTATTTGTGTAGGAACGAGATTACCATGAATTCGAGGAAATCTGATGTCCAGTAATACTGGATTCCTTTAAATATTGTATGCCTCAAAACAGGTACATGTGTATTTCATGGAAAGGATTTCCCCCGCAATTTGGACAATGAAGATAAAGGCAAACCACGAATCGATCAGCAAAAGGATAGTGTGTTGTGGCATGTAAGAGCCAACATGAAGACATAATACTTATAAAACCTTGTTTCTTCATAAGGTGTCGATTGCCATTGGTGAGGAAAGGCATGGATGAGTGGTCGGGTTGGGCGGGGTTTTGACCATAAATGAACCCGAATCTGCTATGTCGAGCGGGTTTTTTTACCATTTTAAACCCGTCCGTTGTAATGGGTAGACAAACCCGAACCCGAACCCAATGGGTTCGGACGGGTTTCGGGTTGGATTCGGTTCGGTTTTAATTAATTAGGATGGAATAAACACGGTTTCGAAGTTTAATATATTAAATCCAATGTATAATTTATATGAAATAAAACAACTAACCATAAAACCCTAATTTTCTCTTACCTTTTAATCATGAAATCACAGTTTTCTATAATCTTTTGATTTTAGAAATTTAAATCGTAGCTTTCCGCACTAAATTTAATGACCGAGAACTAATAAGATTCGGTAATTTAAGAAAATAGAAAGAGACGAGAAGAGAGAGGAGAGAAGATTAAAAAAGGTCTTAATTAAATTTTTCGATATGAGATATGAGAATAGAGTTTAAATAACTTATTTAGGTTTAGGATATAATCTTAGCTAAAATTAAACATATCAACGACTCAAAAGTTAATGAAGTGAGCGGATTCGGGTCAGTTGCGGGCCGATAAGGGTTGCGAACGGGTGCGGGTTCTGGTCCGGACGGGCTATAAAAAATTTAAAACCCGTCCTATTCAAATACGGATAGGTTCGGGTTTTGAACCCGTCAATTTCGAACGGGTTTTGCATGGCCATTTTATCCGTTAAAAGCGGACGGTTTTGAACGGATAACAAGCCTAACCTAACCCGGTGAACACCCCCATAGATGATCGTTGGACGGTTTCCTTTGACAATAGATTGGATAAACAGGCTATAGATGCTTGCCGATGACTTTTCAAACTAATTGTATCAAGCCGTTCTGTTCACTCTAAACGTAGATCTGCATATACGACAAATTAATCAGCGCGAAAACAGTATCTCTTGACAGTTGGGCCGTTCGTTAGAGAAAGGGAAGAACTTCCTTTTAGAATATAAATTAGACCCCTTGTATGCATGCACAAAATTTAACAACATAAAGTAAGAGATAAAAGCCCTCGAATCATTATTTTGGTGTAAACACGTTCATATGTTCAGTAGTGAATTTGCATGTATCTCCACTCATTATCATGCTTTGGCAACCACTTTCGAACCCATAAATAACAACCCATATAGATGCTACATATTTTTCCTTAAGAGGGAAAAACAAAATCATTTTTTTTACAAGCCTCTTCATTTGCATATCTGTAGCTCGAAAAACATATACGGTGATAAGGCATGCCGTACTTTTCAACATTTAAAAGCATCATTAGCTTAGTTCATGATCGCAAGTAAAATTATCTGAGTAATCCAATACAATCGAAGTAATAATAACATGACAAAAATAAATTGTAAGTTTGTCAAAAAGCCACCGGCCTGTTCAGAGCTTGTGTACAACCCGCCGGGCTTTTGGGCGTTGTCAAAAAAGCCCCGAGCCCATCGTAAATCCCTGGCATACCAGTTGTCTTGTAATAACTAAGCATCTAAGCAGTTGCCTGTAATATTCAGACAATTGCCTGTAATATCTAAACTATTGCATGTATTATATAAGCAGTAGACAATTGCTTGTAATATCTAAGAAGTGTGAGTGATACACGGGTCTAATGAAATCCAGTCCAGGGATTTTTTTCACAAAGATTTTAATCAGTAGGACTTTCCAAGCAATTTCGTAAGTTACAGGGGTTTTAGACAACTCCCCAGTGGGCAGTGGGCTTTTTGAGGGTTAACCCAAAAATGAATTTGAATATCCTCATAAAGAAAAAGAAAAATTGAATAAGTTCACCTTGGACCGAGCCCAACTCAACCCAGTCCAACAAGACCGGACGCGGGCTGCGGACGCGGGCCCACATATATGCTAGGGTTTCTGCGTTTTTGCTGCGATTAGGGTTCTAAGCAGCGAGGGGAGAGCTAAGAGAGAGAAAGAGATCGTTCGGAACCCTAGCTCGCTGTTTCTTTCTCTTCGCCGCCATGAGCAGATCTGGCCAGCCACCGGATCTGAAGAAGTAAGCCTCTCGATCTCAATTCGATTTCTCAATTTATGAAACAGTCACCTTTTTTATTTAAATTTTTTTTTTTTTTGCGTTTTTTTATTTTCGTGGTTGCAGGTATATGGACAAAAAGCTTCAAAGTAAGTAATTTTGTGCCGATTTATTAATATTGTTTTTTATAATTTGGAATTAGCCTATCGAATGCGATTTTCTTTTATTAATCGTTCTATATAATTGGCAGAATTGGTGGTGTTTTGATTAAGATAAGCCTTCATTGATTCGTCTTTTTTGGTTGGTGTCGAGAAGTCTAAACTTGGATTTAATGGGATATGGTTCTGCAGCCTTTGTCAAAAAGAAAAGAATTGGGAATTAGGTTCGTTTGGATATATTTGTTTCAGTTGTTAGTTTGACTTACTTGAATCTTTGTAGCCAAAACCAATTAGAAATATATTTTCTATCTCACATTGGGATCACACTCAGATTCGAACTATTGAGGCTGTGAGCAACGAGTTGGAAGCATCGATTTTGTGGGTGAATGATGAGTTTGGAGCAAATTCTTGGAGAAAGAACGCAGATACATTTTTCTTTTGGAAACGTCTTCGGGTCAAGGCAAGAGAAACTGTTATGGAACTTGGGGTTGATAAGGTCTTGCTCTGCTTATGTTGGATATTGTTGTGAATGTAAAAACGTTCATCACCATTTCTTCTTCTTTCAATAATAGTCAGCGAAATCACTAGACAGTAGTCCTATCTTCTTTATGTGTTCCATAACTTAAAATTTGGATATCCACTGAGTTGATGGTACAAATATCCTCACGGGTAGCTAAACTAAAACAACTAAAATATGCTTAGAGTTTGGTAGTTAGATGCATTTGAGGTGACCTGTGTTTGGAAAACACAATAGTAATTATACGTTCTGTTTGGCTTTGAAGTTAGGTTAAGATAGCTACAGCTTTGTGGAGTTACTTTAATTTTTTAACTCAAATTCAAATTATACCCCATATGGATAGGGTTTTGAAGTTTGGATGACAAGTTGAGATAGTTATAGAGATCTAAAAATCTATTTATACTTATTTTCTTTCACTTCAAAAGATTTTGGTCATGTTTGGCCTTTAAGATAACACCTTCCTTTCCGAAGAAATCAAAAGAGAATTTTTTTATTGGCTCAATTAGCATAAGAGTTCATACAATCTATATAGAGAGTGATAGATCACCTCGTGTTTCTTAACAAATCAACTAACACAATAACCAACTATACTCATAACTAATATATAATAACAAATTATATATATTCATAACACGCCCTGTAAGCTGGAGTATAAATGTCAATCATGTCAAGTTTGGATAGAAAATGAGCGAAAACCGGTCGAGGAAGAGCTTTGATAAGAATATCTGCTAGTTGAGCTGCAGAGGAAATATGCTGGAGTGCAACCACCTAATCTGTCACTTTGTCACGAATGAAGTGACAATCTATGTCGATATATTTGGTCTGCTCATGAAAAATTGGATTCTCAGTAACGTGAACTGCGACCTTGTCATCACAGATAAGTGTAGTCGGAAGAGATGACAGAACATCAAGATCCGTCAAAAAGGAGGTAAGCCATACCAACTCAGCAACTGTATGTAACATAGATCTATAATCAGCTTCTGCAGAAAAACGAGTAACTACATTTTGCTTCTTACTTTTCTATGTAATCAAGTTTCCTCCCAAGATGACACAATAGCCACTCATGGAACGCCGATCATCAAAGGATTTAGCAAAGATAGCCTCCGCAAAAGCTATGAGCGACAATATAGATGATTGTTTGTAAAGAAGGCCATGTCCTGGAGAACTTTTGATGTATCTAAGAATATACTCAACTGTCTTAAGGTGGAAAGTCAAAGAATTCTGCATATGTTGACTCACTGTGCTAATGGCAAAGACAATGTCTGACTGAGTGTCAGTGAGGTAAATAAACTTTCCAATTAGACGTCGATATCGTCCTGGGTCAGGTAGTGGAGGATCCGAGAGAGAGCTTAATCGGGATGCTTGATTGAGGAATTTATAGGGGTGTTTGCTGGTTTACATCCCAGAAATCATGTCTCATATAAAATATCAAGTGCATACTTGCTCTGAGAGAGCTGCAATCTACCAAAATTCCGCGATACCTCATTTCCAAGAAAATATCTAAATGGTCCAAGTTCATTGGTATCAAAGTGTGAAGCTGAATGTTCTTTCATCTTGGAGATGTCAGCAGAATTATCTCCAGTGCTGATAATATCATCAACATACACCAACACAATTACCCTGTTCTGAGGACGATAATGTGTAAAAAGAGACGTGTTGGCGCGACTACATTTAAAACCAATCCATCGTTAAATCATGCTAAAATTTTCAAATCAGGTACGTGGTGACTGCTTCAGTTCATATAGTGAATTATGAAGAAGACAACCCATGGACTCTCTCGGTCACTCAAAGCCAGGAGACTGTTAAATATAAATAGTCTTGGAAAGATCGCCATTAAAAAGGCATTCTTCACTTCAAGCTGATGAAGAGACCATGCCTTAGAAACAACTAAGGATATAAGAGCACGATAATTTGGTAACGGATGAGAAAGTCTCAACACGATAAACCATACTGCTGAGTAAATCTTTTGGCTACCAATCGAGCTTTGAGACGGTCAGTCGTTCCATCTGGATTTTGCTTGACAGTAAAGACCCATCGACAGCCAAATGGTTGCAGGATGGGATGGTTGCTGAATGTTCTGAAGAGTTCTATGGTTCCTGGATGATCTGATCTGCAATGGTTGGTTTGATCTGCGATGATCTGATTTGCAGAATGGGATGGTTGCTGGATGAAGGCGAGGGCATGGTGATCTGATGTGATGGGGTTCGAGGTTGCTGAAGGGCTGCGATGGGGCTTCGAGGTAGGCGATGGCTTGGTGATCTGATATGCGATGGGGCTTTGAGGAGACAAGGGCTTCGAGGTAGGCGAGGGCTGCGATGGGATCTTTGATGTGTGCTGTCGAGGGCTTTGATGGAGGGCCGGAGGGCTTAAGGATGTGTCGAGGGCGATGGAGGATGGTTGGAGCGGTATTAATTTTAATTTTAAATTTTTTTTGATTTTCTTCAATGCTCTGATGCCATGAAGAAATCAAAAGAGAAATATTTTATTGGCTCAATTAGCATAAAAGTTCATACATCATATATAGAGAGAGTTATAGATCATCCCGTCTATCTCAACAAATCAACTAACTAACACAATAATCAATTATACTCATAACTAATATATAATAACAAATTATATATTCATAACACTTTCAAACCTGCCGCGTAACCTTTAGCATCTATTATATTAAGATGGTTTCATATGAAAGACTGAAATCCTTATAAACTGGAGTTTGATTTACCAATCTTCTATAATTAATACTGAAAAGATCTTGGTGAGGTTCTGCCTGTCTGGAATTATGCAGAGCCACGGAAGGTCTAGCTTGAGAGGTGTTTCATTTGGAACACAGCTTGTGAATTAAAGATTAAGATTCTCCAACAATAGAAGATGGAAAAAGGTGATTCATGATGGTGTTTGGTAGTAATAGTGAATTGTAACTGACTAGCATCAAATTAGGGGTAAAAAAGATTGATGAACTGTAATGTAGGATTGTTAATTTCGCTGATTGATAGTTACGGAAATTTCCTTTTAACTTTTCTATTGGACATGTATTGAACAAATTGCAACTTCATGATGACATTTATACAAGATGGGCTAAAGCTTAATTAGCCCATCTTTTTCCTCGAAAATAACAAAGTCTGTTAAAGCTCTATGGATCTATTACCTGAAATATCGTCAAGGCTGGTGAGTATGTTGATTGATTTTAGATATGCATGCTGAAACAGTTTGAGTATTTGATGAAGCTCATAAGGCTACTTATATAGGTCTTAGGGGTTCATGATAGAGGAATTGTGATCATCCTTTTGCCACATATCAAATATGGCATAAACTCTTACCCACATACTGATGGGTCAACACCCATGTGATATATTTGTTAAACCGGATCTTACTACATGCAAAATATGATGTGGTTAATCTTATTTAAGCGCTATATGAAAATTTCTTTTGATTCTTGAGCAGATAGGAAGGGCACCAAGTCAGTAGTTTTGCTGGCATTAGATCAAAATATTTCAAATGGACAGAAGTTCTTTTTCTTCTTCAGAGGTGCTAGGAATTTCAGCACTAGTCTGCACATCTGTTTTAGGCTCTTTACATTCTGAGAAAAATACATAGATGGCTATTTTTAATGTACAAGACATGCCATTTCATTATTGTATGTAAGTTTTATTATAATTCTTTAGATCCTTGATTTATCTATATACCGAAATTTAATGTTTTATAAATTATAATATACTAGCAACCCTTTCTGAATTCTCTTATTAATATCTACAACAAGTTCAAAGCAAAATTGTTTTTATGCTACTTTTTTTTTGGCCTAACATATTTGTATATGTGGCGGTACAATATTAGAGGCTTTTCGGTGTGACATCCATTGTGACCACAGTGTCGCAACCTTTGAAAACTCTTTTAGCCTCCTAAATAGTTACTGTAGATATGAATTTTGGGTGCATTTTCCTTTTAATCAAGTCAAGAAAATTATTTGTGGAATCTTGCATTTGGTTGCTGTCAAAACAACAATCAATTGAATTAGAACATTAATAATGTCATAAAGCGGACTCTTACCAAGAGGGTCTTAACACTATCACATTCCACACTTAGAGGCAACTACAGGGCTAGTGCTGTTTCGAGAAAGAACTACTTATTTGAAGTCCGAGTATTTGTGGTAATCTGTTCTGTTGTCACTCTGCCTTTGTGAGGATTTATAATGCCAATTATTGCTTGACATGCTTTTATGTATAATTATTTTGAAGAAACATCGGTTCCCAAACTCGTATATGTGCATGATTCCTTGAAGGATTGTTGAGAGAACTTCACATATTGTTGCCACTTGCCACATGGGTTCGGTACAATTTGCCTCTGTATCGAAATCCAGAATTTAGCAAAAATACCGGGACATTTCCAAAATTGGAAAGGAACATATTTAAACTTACATGTGTACAATTGGCACACATTGATTTATGCTCTAATGGGCAACTGCTCAATAGGATTACCGATCTCTATATTTATAGTACACCCACATTGGTTAGATCTTGTAGTCTTGTGTTAGGTTTTTGGATGAATTATTGGCCAAATTCTTATAAAAATTCTGAACATTTTATATCAACAACAAACAACTACTAAGCCTGTTATCCCAAGCATATGGGGTAGGCTACATGAACCAACATGAGAATCACGCCAGGTCCAGCACAAGAATCCTCCGCCTCCACTCACTCCTATCGAACAATAAACTTTCATTGAGGCCTTTGGCAACCATATCGTTTCGCCTACACTCACTTCTATCGAACAATAAACTTTCATTGAGGCCTTTGGCAACCATATCGTTTCGTATCGCCTCCATCTATATTTTCTTCGGTCTTCCTTTTGCCCTTCTGCCATTGCCCATATCGAGAGTATCTATTCGTCGAACCGGTGCTTCCATAGGTCTGCGTCGCACATGACCAAACCATCTTAGTCGGTTTTCCCGCATCTTCTCTTCCACAGGTGCTACACCAACTTTTGCACGAATATTCTCATTTTGCATCTTATCTTTTCTAGTGTTGCTGCACATCCAACGAAGCATGCACATCTCCGCTACGTGCATATTCTGTGTATGATGCTTCTTAGGAGCCCAGCATTCTGTACCATATAATAAGGCGGGCCGAATAGCGCTCCGATAAAATTTCCCTTTCAATTTTAACGGAAAGTTACGATCATACAAAATCCCTATTGCGCTCCTCCATTTCAACCAACCAGCTTGGATCCTTTGATTAACATCACTATCGATCTTCCCATCCTTTTGGATGATGGAACCTAGATATCTAAACTGATCGCTCGGTGATCTCTTACCCTTCCAATGTTATACCAATATGGTTTTGGCTTTTCTGTTTACTAAATTTGCAATGCATATATGCTGTCTTGGACCTGCTCAATCTGAACCCCCGAGATTCCAATGTTTGCCTCCATAATTCCAATTTGGCATTAACCCCTGCTTTCGTCTCATTTACTAGAACAATATCATCAACGAATAGCATACACCAAGGTACCTCATCTTGGATAGTTCTAGTAAGCTCATCTATCACGATGGTAAACAGGAATGGACTTAATACAAATCCTTGATGTAAATCAATTGTAATCGGAAAATCACCCGTTAGGCCGCCACAAGTTCTGACATTTGCCACTACCCCATCGTACATATCCTTGATTATGTCAATTACTTGACGGGGACCCCCTTCTTCATCATTGTCCCCCATAATACCTCTCTAGGTATCTTATCGTACGCTTTCTCTAAATCAATAAATATCATATGCAAATCTCTTTTCCTCTCTCGAAAACGCTCGACAAGTTGAAGAAGCAAATGAATAGCCTCTGTCGTCGATCGTCCAGGCATGAACCCAAACTGGTTCTCTGTTATCTTAATATCCATCCTTAGCCTGTGTTAAATCACTCTCTTCCAAAGTTTCATGGTGTGACACATAAGTTTTATTACACGGTAGTTTGAGCAATTTTGAATGCCACCCTTATTATTGTAGATAAATACAAGGATACTTTTTCTCCATTCATTTGGCATCTTTTTTGTTTGCCAAATCTTATTAAACTGATCTGTCACCCATTTAACGTCTAATTCTCCTAAGCATCTCCAAATCTCGATAGGAATCCCGTCAGGACCAACCGCTTTTCTTAAACTCATTCTGTTCAAAACTTCTTTAATCCCAGATAGTCTTATTTTACGCATGAAATCACGGTTTATATCTTGAGATTGAATGACAAGTCCATCCAAATTCTTAGTAAAGCTCTCGTTGAATAAGTATATACATACACTTGTGAAAAAAATGGAAGCAAGCTGTTATTTCTGGTATAAAGGCGCAAGAAATCTGGCTCATATTTTATTTCCTGTCGATATAGGTGATGCTTGCTTAAGGAGTAGCCCCCCGCAATCTACTTTATCTGCTTATCAATGCTTAATCTTATGAATGCTGAAACTCTTTCTCTGCAGTCAAGCTCAATGCTAACCGAGTTGTTGTTGGCACCCTCCGTGGGTTTGATCAGTTTATGAACCTTGTCATTGATAATACAGTGGAGGTCAACGGCAACGATAAGAGTGACATCGGAATGGTGGTATGCATTTACAAAAACAAACTGTCATTTGGTATAATTTCATACCACACCCCTCATCTATAACTCATCCTTCACTTGTACCCACCCCTCGACACCTGTTTCCGTAGTAGCCATGTCAGTTGAGGGGCAATAAGGACAGAGTTGAGGTATATAGATGAAAATTGTTTCACTTTGGTGATTTCATGTCTCTAATTTTACACTTGTTGCAGGTTATAAGAGGAAATAGTGTCGTCATGATCGAAGCCCTCGAGCCAGTAAACAGAACCCAATAGGCATGCATTCATGGCTATTTGATTCCTAATGGTGTCTTTTAACAATTGTTCTCTCGCTTGAGGCTGGGAGATTTAAGCAGGTGGACGTGTAATCAAAATGCAGTATGAAACATAGTAGTTATGTAGCTGTTCAAGCATTTTCATGAACTCTTTTAGTAGTTTGTAATGACAATGTATTGTGATCCTTTTGGACGATTCTGGTATGGTATTTGAAACCTTTGCTACTTTCTACTTGCGCTTTCTCATCTCCTTTGTTTGTGTAATTATTATTTGTTTGATTGTTTTAATTCAGATATGCGATGGGTTTTGCAGCAGAGTTGAGTATTAATCTGCCTTTGATTTTGAAGTCTGAATAGGGCTGGGCCGGTTACTGCCAAGTTAAATTGGGTGGATTTTGTGTACAATACCTTTTATCGAATTTGCATATTGCATCTGACCTTTGTTGTGAAAGTTTGATTTATACTTGATCAGCCATATTGCTGAAATTGTTATATGGCACAAAATAGATATTGCTGGTGAAAAAAATGTTCTCAAGGCATTTGCAGCAGCCATGTAGCAGAGCATTGAACTTGTTATGTGTGATTGTTGTTGGCTGTGGATGATATTCGGGTTTCTTGGTATTTGCCACCAACATTGGTTTGAATCACGCTCATTACGATAAAAGTTTTTAATGTTTGTGAAGAAAGTCTACTGCTTTAATATTGGAAAAAGATCTTGATGTTTGTGTAGAAAGTCTACTGCATTAATATTGGAAAAAGATCTTGATGTTTGTGAAGAAAGTCTACTGCTTTAATATTTGAAAAAGATCATTGTAGGAACATTTTTCTTATTAATATTTTTGTTGTGATTTCATAATTTGTGAACGATTTATTTGGAAAGACAATAGGTTCTGTCCTTTAAGCAAACTTGAACCTGGAACTTTCATTAGCCCACACAAATTTTTTATTTTTCTGAATAATAAGTAGGAGAAGTCTAATTTTGTAGAGTAAAGATAATTGATGGACATACATGTAACTAAACTTAGCCGGACTTCATAAAACCCTAGGAAATTTGTTTTATATATTTATTTGCTACATAATAGATGTCTAATTTTGTGTGTATGCGAATTGTCGGGACATAGAACTGTCTCTCGTCTCTGATATCATTACACAACTCTTACATGCAATCCTTTTGAGCACCACAGAGTAAATCTCTTTAGTTTAGTTGCAGCAGTTTCGAACATGCTAAAAAAAAATTCCTTCCTGTTTTCAATTTTGTGCAAGACTTCAAAAATTCATTTAAAGCAAACGAACCAAACATACCTTGCATGTGCCGGTGTGGGGGGATCTTTTAAACATGTAGATCGAAGATGTAGATTGACTGTGCATTTAATGGGATATAGACGCCACATCAAAGTAAATAAGCATTTCTTCAAATAAATAAAGAAAGAAAGGATCTGCCACCAAAATTAAAGAAATAAATTGAAAATTATAAGATAACTAATAGACTTAGCATTCCTTAAGCCTATATAATTCTTAGAGCCCGTTTGGATGAGCGGAAGTACTGAAAGCGTCGGAAGCAATCTTGAAGTTCTTGGAAGTAGAAATTTCTTGTAATTCTTTTGTTTGTTTTATTTATGGAAGTGATGCATAATGCAATTATTTTATGCAAACTTTTAAGGCATGAGAGAGAATGGAAGAAACTTAAAGAAGTAATTAATGTTATGAATAAAATATTACTTTATTTCTCTTTTCTTGTGCTCCATGCTATTTCCAAGTCCAAGAGGTCATGAAGAGAAATCTAGAAGTAGGGACTCCACATAGGTATCCACATTAGTATATTGAAGTAATTTCAAATCACACCACTTGTCAAAACAAACACTTGAAGTATCGGAAGTAAGCCTGCTTCCGGTACTTTCATGCGACTTCATGGCAAACAAACATGTCCTTATTTTAAATTTAAAAGGAGCATACACAATCAAGAAGGTAAATATAAAAATCCAAAATTGAATTATATATATTTTTATTGTTGTTTTGAGAGAGAGAAAATGGGTCGGGGGTTGCCAACGGTCATGAGGCCGTGATCGAGTAACCCAGGCCCGACGGATGCCGCCGGCCAACTTAACCCAGGCCTTACCCGCCTCTCTTTGTCGACGACAAAAAGCATTCTAGAAAACCCAGGGCTATTTCCGTAATTTCGCTATACAAAAATTGCCAATATATTTACCGCTTCAATCGCCGCTCAACCAGAAATCTCGAATTAGGGTTTTAGCCCAACACCCTATTTAAAGCTCCAAGACTCTTCTTTCAATATTACAGTTTCCATCGATTTCCTATCCAAGATGACATTTTGGGGTAAAATTCCTCATATTTCAATGATCTCTTGCTTAAGTTTACGATTCTTGATGTCGAATCTTGTTGTTGTTCCTCTCGCAGGGATCGAAGTCAAGCCAGGAAAACCCTACACTTATTCATTCGACAGAGATCGTGGAAGGCTTCGCATCTCTCAGGTTCGATCTCTACCCTCAAAAATCTCATCAAAATTTAATTCTAGGGTTTGAATTTTGCTTATCCAGGGATTTAAAGAATGTTATATGTTTTATCTTGTTGGAATTCATGTAGGCAACTTTGGGAAATGGCAAGTCCAATAACAAGAGCATGTTGCAGTGTAATGTTGGGAACAAAAGCCCCATCTTGCTCTGTAACCTGATCCCCAATGTGTTAGAGACTTGCCATTTGGAGCTCGAGTTCGAAGAGGATGAGGATGTTATCTTTTCGGTACTTGGGCAGACGAGTGTTCACCTCTCTGGTTACTATGTTGGTGGTTGTAATCATGATTTGGATGGAGATGGCAGGTATCCTTTGTTATGTGATGGGAAATTGTTTGTTGGTTTGATTGGTATGGTGCTGTTTATGTTGTTACATGCTATTAAAAAAATTTTCCTGGTGAAGTGACTCTTATGGTGAAGATATATCTGGCACTGATTCGGGAAGTTATAGCAGCTTTGATGACGAAGAAGACGAGTATGAGTCTGATTTTATCGATGATGATGGTATGGGAATGTTCACAGCTTCTCCTCGCAAAAGTGGTGGTAATATTAGTTTGCCTATTTATTCATCCTTAGATATGTTTGTCCCGATGCGAATATACATTCACGTGCGCGCACACACATATTAAGGCTACCTGTTGACTAAGTTGGTGGATAATTTGGATTGCATGTTTTTATCTGTTGCTACTTAGCAACACATCAAATCATCGCACATCATGATGGTGTGATTTTAATTGCATCTCGGTCGTATCAAATCTGTGTTATTTAAATTTTTTGGAGGAATACATGGATCATTCACATTTCACAACGCAAACACATCTATCTTACTTTCATTCGAACATGTTGAATCCAAACAGATTCTCGTGCATTAGGTTCTCTTGAGATTACCATGCCAGATCTGTTTGAATACTTGAGAGGATTGTCATGTTGACAGTGAATTTTAGAATTTTGGCACAATAAGAGGAAGGTAGTAAATCAGAAAATTAAATGATTTTTGGCTGTCCATCTTTTTTCCAAGATAAGTCTACGGAATAGACATTAGAGATTTTTGGTACAATGGCAAAATAAAGATGCAGAGGCAAGCTTCAGCATAGGCTGCCAGATTTAGTTTAGGTAAATTTTTATGGACTTTATCTAGCTATAACTCACTATTAATTTCCCAATACAAAAAAGAAAGGGAAGCAGAACAACTTATATGTTAGCAACTGATCAAGAATGTTGGCAAATCCTAGAGGATTTCAATTGATTTCTAGCTATCAGAGTCACAAAGTTGCAGGAACCCAGTATTGGAAGAAACCTAGACTTAATTGCCACAGGTTATGGCTCCAATGTGGTTGTTGCAAATAAAACACTTTTAACATGATGTTCAGTCTATAACCTGACCTATTTAATCCTGCCACTTTGGCCACATTGTAGATCTCGTGTGCCCACAGTAATATATATAGTTTGGTTTCTTCACTGGAAACTGGATAAAATGAATCATATTCCCAGATAATAGTAGTCATCATCCCAACTACAATTGTAGATGCTTTAGAAAAGCGTGTATGGTCATGAGGCTCTGGATTTATGCTTTCTTGCTGATTTGGTATTACGGTTCCTGCAAAATTAATTTTAGTGAAGATGCGCACTTGGGGCCCTTCAACTCGCTAATGGTCACCAACACAAACATGGTTCTTCATTTCTCTTTCAACTTAAATTAAAAGTTAACCTTGTGTTTCTCAATAAAAGCAAACTTTTTGATGAGGATCAGACTCGCTCCACTGTGTTTTCGTGTCACTTTCTCTTTGTTATTATCTTGTGATAGTGCATGATATTATTTTGCTAGTTAAATCTCTTTTAAATATTATTATTATATTTTACAATTTTTTTTACCTTCAGTTGTAATTGAGGAGATAGTAGAAGATGACAAGCCCTCTAACGGGAATGCCAATCATCGGCCTTCGAAGAAGAAGAAGAATAAGACAAGCAGTTCTGATAATGTCGGTGATGGTTCTAAAGGGCAACTTGTAGTGAAAAGCAAGAGATCTGCAATACTAGAAAGTGAAGATGAAGATGGCTTCCCAATTTCCTCATCAAGTAGGAAAAATGATGTTAACGACTCCAAAGGGAACTCAAAATCGGATGACAAGTCAGTTAATGAGAAGTCAATGAAGAAGAAGGAGAAGAAGGCTAGGGAAGAAAAGCCTCTTGAAACTGAGGATATTGCTAATGTTGAGCCTGAGCTGGATCAAGACAGCAAAGAGGCAGGCAACAAGGCCGATGGGGTTCAATCTGAAGAAGAAAAGTTTGAGTCTAAAAGAGCCGTGGCTGATGGGCTTGAGAATGATTCTATGACAAAGAAGAAAAAGAAGAAGACAAAGAAGGGAAAGGCCACTGCGGCTGTTTCTGATATATCTGTAGAGATAACCGAAGATAAGGCTATTCAAAACACAAATGAATCTGCCGATATCGAAAAGATGGATCAAGATCCTTCTAATAGTCAGCTGTGGGAACTTCTTACAACTTCTCTAATTATTTGAAGTTTTGTCTCCAGCAAGTATCCTGACAATTTTAGTATTCATCTATTACCTTCTTTGTGTTGCAGTGAAGTTCCTTCTCCCGCTACTCAAGAAAGTGGTGAGAAGCTAAAAAAGAAAAAGAAGAAGAAAAGAGCTAAAGATGACAGGTACGAACTTATGTATTTCTCTTCAACCATTAACTTATAGCACGAGGTGCTAAGAAATATTTCATTAGGAGCTAACAAATTTAACTTGTTCTCAACTTTTCTTGAAGGGGTTCTGATGCTGAAGCTGGCAAAGTTGCTGATGTTAATCAAACTGTTGCTAAGAAAAAGAAGAAAGAGGGTGGAAACAATGATACAAATTTAGCTCCAACTCAAGAATCAGGAGAACTAGGAAATAATGAGGCGACAAAAGCTGGGCTAGGTAAACCAAGGACTTTTCCCAATGGCTTGATCATTGAGGAGCTGACTATGGGTAAACCTGATGGCAAAAGAGCTACTCCAGGCAAAAAGGTTGTTTCCTTTTTACCAAAAAAGATCCAAATTTTGAATTTGCATACATCATTTTCTTTGCTTGGTGTTGATTAGACCATCCTTTTCATTCAATTCAATAGGTTTCTGTTAAGTACATTGGAAAGCTAAAGAACGGGAAGATATTTGATTCTAATGTCGGGAAAAGGCCATTTGATTTCCGTCTCGGTAAAAAGAAAATTTTCCCTGACTGAAATCGACATTTTGGTTTGTTAATCCATCTATAATCTTCTACAACTTGTATTATAATGAACTATTATCCTGTTATTTTTGTATAGGTATTGGGCAAGTTATTAAAGGGTGGGATGTTGGCGTCAACGGTATGAGAGTCGGCGACAAGAGAAGGCTCACCATTCCTCCATCTTATGGGTAAGTAAAAGTCGTCAAATTTCATCCTTTTTTATTTGATTGCCCCCTTTTCCCATAATGTTACCCATGTTTATTTTTTTCCCTTTGCAATGTGTAGTTATGGGGAGAAAGCGATGGGGCCAATACCTCCCAATTCATGGCTCATGTTTGATGTGGAGTTGGTTTCCGTGAAATGACACCATCACCGATTTTGTGACCTATGCCTGTTGTTGAGGTAAACTGAGATGAACTTTAGAGTTAAATTTCATAAAATGGCTCGAAATTTTTTGCTGTATTTTAGTAAAGCTTTCTTCCTTGTTTCTACTTTCCTTCTCTGTTGCAAAAGATGGCGGTGTCCATGTATTGTATTGCCTGTGAAATCTTAGATGAACATATTATGTGAACTTCCATAGGCATGTTAATCTTGTCATATTTGCGTTTTTTCTGTGTTTGAGCCAGTGATTTCCTTACCTCGTACAACAGTTTGATGTTTCTAAATTTCCTCTGATTGACTCTAAATTTTCTTTTAATGTATATTCTCTCTTATATTCATGATATCACATTTCACTCTTTCTCCTCTGTAATGTTTACTGTTTGTCATACATCCGTTAAAAGAGGGAAAGGCTAATGTATATTAGTGATGCTGAGAAATGGTGATGCAACAACTTATGTTAAGAGTTTGATCACTATTTTGGCCTTTTTTTCCTAATATAATCTATCGTTTGTAAAAGAAAATGGTGATTGAAGAGTAGATTGCAGCAATAAATTGTTGCAAAGGTTGCAGCAATTTGGCTGCAACTATTTGTATCAAAGAGCTATGCCCCTTGAACATATTATCATTACTGAGGATTAGCAAATCAACTTTTGTTGGCTTCCAATTAAATCATGCAGGAAAACACCACATGTAGAAAACCGAACAGCATGTGCAGCGTTTATTTTCTGTATCATGTGTTGTATGAAGTAAGGGTTTCTTATATGACTTATATTTACCAAACTTAATATTCAAATATACCGTTCAAACCTTTGTAATTATAGTTGCATTTAAGAGAAATGGATATGATATAATGATAAAACCGATAAATGAGTATATACAATAGACCAAGGCAATCTAATGAAAGGCTTTTAAAAATTGGTTTTTAAAAATATATATTTAATAAAAATGACTTAAAAAATAGAAGGGTTTTTGATATACCATCCCAAAAATATGGCAATTCCGAAGATCACCCCAAAAAATTCGATACTTCAAATATTATCCCGAAAAGTTATAAGTTGTTCAAATAAACCCTTATAGTTAGTTTTACTAGCATCTTTAGGCATATTCCTTTAAACTAACTTTGAACTGTTTGGGGTTATTAGAAGGCAGAAGTTATATTTGAAAAGTCTTCTTCTTCTTCTTTCTAATGGCTAGGGTTTGGATTTTGCCATAATTTCAAAATTAGGATTTATCTTTGGAGAAAAAAATTAGACCATTGAATTTCCATATATACAAATTAAACTTATTACCAACATAAAAAATAACTAAAATAAGTTTATACATGCAAGAAAAGTAAACACCCAAATTTTTAAAATTAAAACAAGAGAAAGGAAAATCCTAGATTTTCAAAATTGAGAGAGATTGCACATAAGTACCAATTTTACAAATCTACTATCCAATATTTGAATAATAAACACAAGCAAACTAAATTTGTAGAAAGAAATCTTTTTGAGATATTTAGCGAAGAGATTGGAGATTGAAAGAGATGTTGGCTCTTTATTGATGATGCAAGCTATTAAAGTTGAATCAACATATACAAAGTAATTTCAATGGATCTTTGGGTTTTTTTTTTTGTGTAAATGCAAAACGGGTGAAGAAGTAGGTTTTGACATGAAAGAAAAGAGAGTTAAAGATATTGAGGAGGAAGACACACACTCTCTCCTCTTTTATGTTGACCCCGCTCTAGTTAGCTTAAGTTAACCCCATGAATCCAAGTTAGACAGATTTAACGGAAATAGGTAACAGAGGGGTTTTTTGGCTTACAGAGAAATTTTGGGGGTGATATTTAGAATATCGAATCTTCCGGGATGATTTTTGGAAGTAGCTTAATTTTTGGAGTGTTATATCAAAACAAAAAAACCCAAAATAGAAAATGAACGAAAGTAATATTCATTTTCATTTTCTGTACAAGATGGACACAGTGATGGAGGTTGGGATCTCCTTCAGATGTCCTCCGTTGATTTTCTGGCTAGTGAGGCTGAAGGCCTGAGATATGTTATAGGGGATTGAGCGTGTGGATCTCAATGAGTTTGCTGGTTGATGTTGACGCCGAGCTACCTGCAAAAGAAGTCCTGGGATGGAAAGCCACCGTAGGATCCTCCGACAATCAAGTCCCGAGAAATATTTAGTAGAGTAGGGTGTATTGGAATGAGTTTGAGATACCTAAATTGTCTGAAAGAGGGGTTTATATAGGAGTCGTATTGGAACGAGCCGATGCGAGGTTCTCATCGTCCGTTTCACTCATGCGTCACGTCCGTATTGATGTCTAGATACGTTCATTAATGATGAGATATGCTAGCGTGGGATGCAGGACGTGGCGCGACGGAGATCTCGTCATGGCGAGATACACGAACCCGTTACGAGGGCGCTCGTGCTCCCAGCCAAACAGGGGCGCTGAGGAATCTCAGCTATAGGATAGCTCGGAAACGAGCAAAGAAGCCCGGGAAGCTCAACTTTATGATTGCTCGAAGACGAGCTATTGACTAGTGGTTATGCGAAGAGGGAATGTACTCAGGGAAGGCCCCCAAAAGGTCGGGCGCTACCATGGAGGCGAGGCGCAGAGGAATGTCCCCATTGCATCGTATCTATTCTAGCTCCTTAACCTCCAGGAATCTAGTGGACTTATGTGGACGACACGTCATCTGCTATATGTCGTGATCTGGGGAATCCCCATTTACGAGTATCATCATTAGGCCCCCACTCTCGTTCTGGCCTATTTATGGGTCGGATCGAGAATGGTCTGCTCAGTCTTCTCTCTTCAGTCTGGTCCGAGAAATCTTCGTAGTAGGTGTCCGGGAACGACATGCCGTTTGGCAGTTGTGTTTCTTTGATCTCCGAGTCCACATAGCATCCATCATGCACCTTAATTTTTGCGTGTATTCTCGATGACGTCAGCGGATCGCTAAAAGGACGGCGCCATCATGGCGAAGTCGTTTCGTTTGCTCAGGTCGTCATGGCGACGGGTTGACCGCCGATCTTGTGCTACACGGCGGCATCTAGAGTGTGGATGCGAGTCGTCGCTTCAGCCGATTGGATCCGCGTGAGGGGAAGTCGTCCAATGGTCGGCTGCCCATGACGCCACACGGATTGTTGGGCGTGACGCTTCGCTTTGGCGAGAAAGGATCTGAGCCGCAGGAAGGCTTTCGCTGAGGGTACAAGTAGGGGCAGTCTGCCCCCAGGAAACACCTTTACACACTTGCTCTCCTGCTGTCTTTGGTTTGCTTGGCGCTTCCGCTTTTAGGTCAACCTTGCAGTTCAAAACCTTTTTCAGTTCTCCCCTCCTTTGAATCAGGTCAGACGTCTTCCTCTAATCTCCTAGTTGATGTAGTTAGGGTAGAATCCGGTGATAAGGCCTCATCCTCTGACACCGAGTCTAGCGAGTCTTCCTCGTTTTCTGAAAGACGAGGAAGCTCCCCTTCTTCTGTGTTGGGTTCGCCCCCAAGGAGCGGCGATTCCCCTGTTCCCAAACGCCGAAGGGCTAAGAAGGCCTCTAAGGCGGGCATCGAGAACGCTCGTGATGCTGCCTCAGTGTTGAACAAGTTGGGCAAGCTTTTCGACATACGAGCTCGCTTCCACATTTCCTCTGCCTACACGCTTCGTTTGGCCAGGGAGGGTGAACGAGCATACCAGGTACATGGTAGTGAGATTGCTTTGTACTTGGAAGCGTTCCGAGCAGGGATGCGTCTTCCCTTTTCGTCAAAGGTTTGTGCCGCCCTTCATTGTTTCCAACTCGTCCCGGGCCTGATAGAGCCGAATTCGTGGAGGATTCTTCTCAGATTCCTGGTCCGACTTAAAATCGATTGAATCCTTTTTAGCTTAGGGCTACTCTTTTCTCTGCTACAAGAACCATCCGAACACCCGCAAGGACGAGCCGAGTTGGGTGTATTTTTCCTTTAAGAAGCACAAGGGTAGAGCGGTCGTGTCAGGAGTATAGGTCGTCCCTTCTTCCACCCACGAGTGGAAGGAGAAGTTTATCTACGTCAGTCCTCGAGAGGTAGAGGACTGGCCGGTGTCCACCGAATGGCATAGGACTGGTTGCCAGAAGGCCAAGATGCCTAATACCTCGGAGGCGGGGGTTGTGTCCCGGTGGCAGCTGATCCAGCGCACTGACGCTTTGCTTTCCGAGCAAGCCCTGAGCTGGACGGGACTCGGCCCCACACGCATCCAAAGTAAGTTAGGTCCCAGCCGCTCAATTTAGACTTGATATATTTTGTTGCTTTTTTTACCAACCCTTTCTTGTTTCTCCTCGCAGAGCCCATGGACTGGTTAAAGATTATGGCCGCCAATACACAGGGTAAGAAAGATGGCAGCGCCAGCTCGTCCAAGCTTGCACCGAGCGGAACGTCTCTCCAGGAGCCTCATGCGAAGACTGTCGTCCCCCCACCAGTCCCCCCACCAGTCCCCGTGGAGCGCCGGGGAAGTGAGCTGAAACAAGCCCGAGATTAGACTCCCCGGATGAGGTCGGAGGCGCCTTCCTCTGCCGAGCCTCTGGCCAAGAAGCACAAGAAGGTAGTTTCCCGGTCGGAGTCCGCCGGGGTACACATTCAAAAAGGCGATCTCCTCCTCGAGGTGCCGCCAGGACTGTCTGTGGCCTACAGCTTCCTGGCGGATATGGAAAAAGCTGCGGGAGCCAAAATATCTCGGAGCACCAGAAAGCCCAAGTCGCCGCGATAGCTCAGGAGGCCGTCCAGATTAATGAGCTCTCCGTAAATCTCTTTCAAGTAATTTTTCCCTTGTTCGGTTCCCGATGGACACTGGTTACTTCCTTCTGCAGGTTTTCCATCACTACGTCCTCTTGGCCGCCATGGAGGTTGAAGAGGTTGCCCTGGCAATACAAAGGGCAGGGAGACCTCTTCGCGCGAGGAAGAAATTCTCGTCAGTTTGAAGGAAGCCGAGGAAAACGTCGCCTCCTTCAAGTCACGGTTGGTCTCGGAGGAGCTGAAGACTGGATGGCTGACCGAGTCCAACCGGACTCTGACCGAGTCTAACCGGATCCAGATCGGCGAAGTCAACGAGCTCTTCGACGTGATGAAGAAGCAGAGAGACTCGTCTAAGAAGAATGCCCAGGTGGCCAAGAAAGCGGCGAAGCAGGTCGAGGAGATGGTGGAGAAGGCCGTGCAGGACTATAAATCGTCCGATCAGTTCTATCTTGACCTTGCCGACTCTGCGACCATTGGGTGGAATAATGCCCTTGACGCCGTCAAGGAGATTATGCCCGAGCTCGATGACAAGGAGTTCCGCTCGCGGTATCTTCTTCCTGAGGAAGAGCCTAAAGGCGAAGACGGAAGCTCAGCCGCAGTCGAGACTGCTGCTGTTGTTCCTCTTCCGCTGAGGCTGTGGCCTCGAAGGTCGTCCCGGTCGCTCCCGAGCAGGCTCATAAGGCTGGCGATGACGATCAGTGAGCGGGCCATCCCAAAGAGAAGCCCTGAAGCCCCCGTCCTTATTTTCCATTTTGCTTTATTTTGTAAACCTCCGGGCAATTTTGTAAGGCCGAGAAGCTCACAATACCTTGTATATCAATTTTGGAATTAATGAAGTATTTCAGTTCGTCTGTAGTGTATGTGGCCTTTTTGTTCATCTATAATGTGCCTGCTTGAAATTTTTCAGTTTTATTTTTCCAAGTGTAGAAAGATTGGTGCTCGAGCTTCCGTCTTCGCCCCTACAAGAAACATTTCTAGGGGTTTTTTTGCTATCGCTTCGAGGCCGGGGGTTTTTGACAACGGAAAAAATTGCTTGGTTTTTTTGACAATTTACCCTTTACTTTTTTTTAAAAATCTTTTGGGTCATTTATGTAAAATTTACCAATATCTAAGAAACTAATTAACGGTTCTTTCCTTAGCAGTTACCTCAAATATTGGCTTAGCAAATTTAGAAAGGAATGTAAATTGATGGATAGGAAATTTGTTTTGTTATGTATTATAGCAGGTAATTGCGGGGAAATATCTCCTGCAAGTATCTCATCAAGACGCATATGAGGAGATCCTGATTGATGGGAGAAGAGTCCCACCAATTAGAGAGCTCTCTTGTCATGTCATGAAAGGATGCTGGAATTGGTAACATTGAATTTTAGTTTATTATTTGCGTTTTATTTTTTTGGTGGAAGTCATCTGCTTTTTATAGTTACTGCACCGAAAAAAGAAGACCTGAGATAGGCCTGTGAAAATTTAAAAAAAATGGACATATGGATTGGGTTTGAATATATTCCCAATTTATTATCCTATTAAAAAAAACTTGACAGTTTATCTAATTCCAGGTAATTAGGGTTTGACCCAATTATTTATCTATTTAGATCTAGATCCACATTTTGTGATGAGTGATTGGGTTGGTTTTTGGTCTATAGTATAGATAAACAAACTCTTGATATGAAACATGCCGTCTCTAGGTTGACCCGACTCATTTACAAATCTAATTATAATCTAAGATCTTTCACAAGATAGATTTCACTAAAATACCCTTATCTATTGGTTTCACTAAAACACCGTAAAGTTTGTAAACTATGGATATGTACCTCAACTATTCCCGATTTATTTACGAATACACCCTCAGCCGGTTTTCCATCAAGTATGTTAGATTTCTGATGAGGTTTTGTTTTGAAGATGAAAATACCCTTGCTGCTATTTCTCTCGCGTCTTTCCTGCCATTTCTTCTACCCTAATACCCTATTATGTGTTTCTAATCCCACAATCTCTTTCTATCTTCGTTCCTCTCCTTCTCTTTGTGGAGTTTTGTTATGGCATCTTCTTCTTCGTCAAGTTTTCTTGAGTGTGTTTATATATGGTTTCAAGGTTAGAGTTAAAGCGATGGATCGTGGTTCCTTGAATGGGAAGATGAGCTAAAGAGAAGATGAGAAGTTCGGTTAAGTTTTTCTCTTTTGTTTTAACTGGTGATGGCAGTTAAGGTGAGGTTGCTTATTACTTTAAAAATGCTAGTGGAGTGGCATTAGCAGGGGTTGATGGGTAAAATGTGCCAGAGACCCTTAAACATAAACATTAACGATCTGCTTGGTCCATGGAATGGAAGATTACTTGGATTCTCGCGTACTCGGAATTCGCACATTTCTGGAAATGTGACCAAACATGCAATTCTAAGGAATCTTGCATTAATGTGTTTGGTATATTTTAATCATCAACGACGGCCAGCACGCGGGCGGCAGGTGGCTGAATGGCGGCCTACGAACACACATGTATGTAGATGCTTAAGCTACAAGGTGTTGGTAGAATTTAAGGTTTATTTGTACATAGACTATCTTCTGTCTGAAGATCATAGGTCGTTGAATATTTAAAGCATTTGCGGATGGATAGCTTCTGAAAGACGGATCTTACATGTATGTATAGTTTCTCTTGATGATATATAGCATTGTATAATTTGTCAGGTACCAATAGCGTCGCTAACCACGCCGCGAAAAGGGACTCGGGCGAAGAAGCCAAAATCACGAGTTGGTGGGAAAAGGATGGAAGATCCGTCTTTTCCAAGGCTGCAACAATTTGTTACATAAATAAAAAAGAAATCCATTTACTAAGCTCGACATTATGTGAATGTTGTCAGAAGAATAGAATACGGTGGTTTTCTTGGAGATTGTTAATCAAAACCTTTAGTTTCAGCATGGTTGCCAACTGAAGGTATGGATAGGAACGCTACGGTGACATGAGCAATAATAAGGAACTGATAATTACGTGTTTTAAAAATTTTTGGTATGGATTAGAATAATCCGTTAGGTCCAAGAATAGAAGATATTTAAATTGACATGCAGTTTCATGTTTGTGCGGACAATCATTATAAATCAATACACGGTGGAGAATCAACATGATGGATAACATCTTGATTTGCTTTCTTTTGTATTTATTTATTTATTTATTGAAGACTCATCCTTGAAAAAAGAAGATGATTGAGTGACAGATTGAGGTCATTACTCATTGCATTATGAGTATGGTCGTGAAGCAAATAAAGCTCATCCATGGCGATGCCGACATAAGAAAGTTGATAGTCCTTGTATAGTTGCTAAATAGAGCAGCCTTGTACATCATGCACCCAGAAAATTCTCTCATTGTTGGTAAGAAGTACAACATTAAGTGCAAAAGAAAGAGAAAGGGGGGAGGGAATTCAATATTGCTACATTCACAGAAAGCTGACTCTTACTCTCTCATGTCGCAATGCACTACATTCAAAGCATCGAAAGTTTTTCTAGTACGGACGTTCCTTGCTCCGGGATCAAATCGGGGGTTGAATAGAATTACAGTAATAATTTAGGGTGAATTTACAACCTATTCTTGAGTCATTCATTAAGTGAAGTTGTGAAGGAAAAATATTCATTCAATTATTTTTACATACTAAAAAGCTTGTTTAAGGTTGGATCATATTTTTGCCGAATAAGATCAAACGAGCTCGCTCTCTCCTGAGCTCAAATTGAACCTCAAACTTTTCGAAACCTATTAACAATCTAGAAAATCAGCAACGTGATCACAAAAGTATATGCATAATTCACATAGATAATAAATTTTATATATCACAATCTGAGTAGCGAGAAGCGTAGATGTTACTTGATGAAAGCGCTTAAAATTTGTTTCAATCCCTGTCAAGTCTAATTTAAAGTTATCAAATATATCCAAATTCTTCAATATTGTAACATGACCATGTTTGACTAAATTGTTACTATCAGTGGAGTCTTGAAAATGTAGCGAGTTAATAGATATGATATAAAATATATATAAAAAAACATGATAGAAATTAATTATTTTATTATAATTACTATTACTAAATGCTATATAAGTAATAACTGATCCCCAACCTTACCAGCCGTGTCTGAACATGAGCTGAGATTGAATAAGATGGGCATGGGCATACGCATATATATATATATATATATATATATATATATATATATATATATATATAAAGATAACATAGCCGCTATAGAAAATTATGTTTAATTCTTGCACATAGATAAACTCCCATCCATCTATCACACCAGAAGAAAATCCTATTATATTCATAATATTACCATCGAGGAAAAGACATGGACCATCTCAAAATTTTCGACTTAGGCACATATCTCCGTATGTTCCTTAGTCGTAACTATCTATTTCCATTTATACATTATATGTGGTATAGAAATTTCGTTGGTTTATGCCATTAAAACTTCCATATCATTCACATGTTCGTCGGTATGTATAACACATATTCTAAGCATGGTTTCCACTTCAGCTTCCACACATATGGTTAAAATATGTTGATACATGTAATCACCGTAGAAATTTCCATTTTGGAAGCTAGCATTCCCAACCGGTTTGCTACGGACTGATGTTTTTAAATTTGGGGTACTCTTTTAATTACTTTTTTTTAGCATTTCTTCATTTTCTATTAAAAAAATGATCTATTTGTTATCTTATTTGGGTTTGTCTAAAAAACTACAAAACAGAAAGTTCTATTATGATTGGATTTATTTTGATGAACTTTTCTTTAAACTAGTTAAAATCCAACACCAAATTGTCACCTTCAGGGCTGAGCTTGAGAAAGGGATGAGAAATATGATATCATAGTTGGAGACTGCAAGAAAATCTTCACTAGTAAAAAGGATGAGGGTTGCCCAGTTTAATGTTTCACTTTTATGTAAATGGTTATGGAAATTATTTAATTGCAATGGGTATTCTATTGTAGTGCTTAGGTCCATTTACAATGTTAACAAAAGGCTTGTTTCTATTCCTTCTAATTCTTCTTGTTTTTGGAAGGGTTTGCATTCATGCAGAACCAGTTTTTATGAAAATATTTCTTGGAGTTTTGGAGATGGCAAGCAAATTCCTTTATCGGAAGATAAGTGGGTTTTCCCACAAACTCTTTCAGTGTTATACCCTTCTTTATATAACATTGCCTGGAATAAACATGCTTTGGTTCATTCACAAGGTTACTTTAACGGAGTTACGTGGATTTGGAAAATAACTTTTAATACCATTATTTCTTCTGAAGATAGAATTCTTATGCAGTTACTTATGGAGAATCTTGCTAATTTAACTCTTAATCCAGACAATATGGATATTTTTAATTGGTCTGCTTCTCCTAATGGGGTGTTTATTGTTAAGTCTGCTTATAATATGATGAATGGTCTCAATAATCAGTATACATACTATGCTGCCGTGTGGAATAATTCTGCACCTATTAAAATTAAAAATTTTGCATGGTTGTTGGCTCAAGATAGACTTCTTACTAAAGAAAAATTCATTAAGAGGGGTTGGTTTAATAATACTGCTTGTGTTCTCGACTCTTGTATGATTGAAACTACCACTCATCTCTTTTTTGAATGTAAGGTTGCCAAATCCTTTTGGAAAGACCTTCTTAAGTCTATTAATATTCACACGGTTCCTTTCACTTATGCTATCGATGGTTGGAAGTTTATTAATATTCAGGCCAATCTTGGTCATATGTGGATACTTCTGTTTTATTCAACTTGTTGGATCATATGGAAGTGTAGAAACAATAAAATTTTCAACAATATAGATTGTTCTCACATTCATATCTTAAATACTATTCTGCATCATTTCTTCAATTGGATGAGAGAGATTCCTAATAAGAGTAAGCAGCATATCCTTACTTCTCAGTAGTACAAAAATTTGCAGGGTCTTTACATTGGGAGATGGATATGCTTGTCTATAGACATTACAATCCCTTCTTAATACCTTAAGCCTGTCTTTTTTACTTTCATTGTTGCATGAGGGTGTTTGTAGCTAAAGTAACTCTTACTTAACAACGGATACCTGTAAAATTGATGATGTAGATTTTTTCTTTTTATATTATATGAAGAATTCATTTTCTAATAATCCTATCATACCCTCACCTTTATTTTATTTTATTTTTCATTCAATCTCTGGTTTTTTCTGCATAACAAAATCTCTTCTGCTATAGTAGCAGGTCTTTTTACTGAAATGTTTGAAGTGCTTATTTTTGCTATTCTTCTCTTGGTATGTCAGGCTTCATATATGAATTTTTTTTTACCTTTCCTGATATTTTTATAGGTCCTGAAAAAAATTTGTGGTTTTTTAAATCATGTTTTTGTTAGTTTTTATAAGTACGGGTTTTTATCTTTTCTCAGTTTTCTTCATTTGCTTTAAGTGAGGGTTGGGTTACTGAAATTTACTTGGTATTTGGTGTACAAATCACACTTCATGTCAATAAAGATTTGTTTTCAATTGGTATGTGGTATCTTGGTTTTTGTTGGTTCCTTGGTTGGATGCAGGTATATTGAAGTGGCAGTTGCCGAGTGACTTCTCAAATCCAAGTTAAAAGTTCTTACTTCTTAGGCAAATAAGTATTCCGAGGGTTCTGGCAGTTTGGCTTGTTTGAAGAAAGCAGAAGTTTCAGTGGTTGTTTAAAGACTTTAAGTTCAATATGTTCATTTTATATTTCTTTAAAGTCTGGAGGATGGTGATAAGGCCTCTTGATTCAAAGTCTTCAAGATGGGTGCGTGGGTGGGTGGGGTCGGGGTGGTGGTGTTGTTCTAACCTTTTGAAGATGCAAGATGTTGATCCTACTTCTTATTTCTTTGTTCTTTTTTTCTCTTTTCTTCACCTGTTTCTTTCTTCTTTTTCTTTTCTATTGTTTTGTATATTTGGTTGTGCATGTGGGCACATGATTAATGATGCGTTTTTGTTATAGTTTTGTGGTTAGACATTTTTGTTTTTTTAAAATTTTATGGGAAGGACTCATTGCAAGTCATGCTCTTTTTTAAAAATTATATATATTTGGAGACTTGGCTGATCCAATGGAAGGAGGTCCCTGCTCCTATCAACTATACACACCGAGTTCTTCTATGAACAAGTCATCAAGTCCAAGCTCAAGCATAATGGCATCTTTGTTACCCACGTAAAATTTTATAAATCACTTATTAATTAACTTACTTAGTTTCAATTTTTTATATCCTCAAATTTTGATAATCTGCTGTATATATATTTATTATTTTTTGGTTATAATTATAGGCAGGACCAGCTGGAGTTCATACTCACAAGGAGGTTTTTTCTTCAATCTACGACACCCTGAGAAATGTTTTCAACTGTGAGTTCATTAATTTCTTCTTTGATAAAATTAAAATTGAAATTGTAAAGGCCCTAAATTTCATATACCTTTCTTTTAAAATTCCTTTTATTAGTAAAATCTTTTCTTTGAACCAAGTAGGTATATGTTGATAGTGTTTTAAATGCATGGTTATTAATAGTCACTATTGGTTATCCGTTTTCATTTCCATCTCATGAGTCACGAGTTCAATAAATGGGGTTTTACAATTTTTTTCTATTTTCGTTTTTTGTTTCTTTTTCAGATCTAAATCTTTACGTGCGTTCCACACAAATCTCGAAACAACACTGCCAAATATAATAGGTGTTTTTGGTTTAATAGGAGCTGGTGGGAAACGCTACCGAGACCCAAACCATGGGGGTCCAAACTGAACCGCCCTAGTCAACTGGGTGATCTCTGTTTCGCTCGATATTTTTTATCCTATCCCTACATTTTAAGTTTATTTTCAGCCTTCTATTTTTGTAAACCAACACGTGGCACCTGACACCTACATGAACCCTAGCAACCCTAATTCTATTTTTCTGTCAGCCGTCTTCTATTCCAAATCTGAAAATTCTCTTTTTCCTATGTTCTCTCCCTCTCCCTACTGCAAAATCTATCAAGAAATAGGAATTCTAACGCACGCACGGAACACATTGAAGAAGGAACCTTGCCAACGTCGTTGCCACCGTCTCAATCAAATCGAGACGACCTTGATCCTAATCTTTAAGGAAGATCATTGATCTTCCTTGGCTGTAAGTTCCTCTCCCACCTTGTATTTCTTTACATGCTTAAAAGTTGAAATTTTAAACAAAAATTAGTATTTTTAATCAAACCCTAAATCATTTTTTAAAAGAAAGTATTTGCATGTATTTGGATTTATAGATCTAGATAAAATAATAAATTGATGTTGCTGTTTAAGAAGTAAGTTCCTTTCGATCTTTTTGTTTTCTATATAAAATAAAAAACTAGTTTAACTTAATAAAAGGATTTCTTTTGGGTTTAAAGTTATAATCTTCATGAAAAGGGGTATTTTTATAAAAGAACATAAACCCTAATTCTTATTTGTAAGGAAAAGATAAATTTTATAAGTATATCATTTTATGGTAGTGTTTAACATTATTAATGCATTAACAACATTGTTTTTGGTGAATTATCAATATACATATTAATTATTGTGATTTAAGAAGTGGTTAGCTAGATCTAATATTTAAGATTTAGTAAGTAGATCATAATCAATTTGCTTCATATGGTGTTATCAAATCTTTCAGTTTTATTTGTTGTTTCATAATATTTGTTTATTTTTTATATTAGTTTTTTATGTTAAGATAAGAATTTAATATTACATATTTAATATTAGTTCGTTTGTTTTCATTAGATATATATGGTTGGTTGAGTTTTATATCATCAGCATATAACATGTGATTATCTAAATAATCATATTATTTTGACATGCTAATAAATTATTATTTATTTATACCGTTCATGTCGTTTTGAGGTCTCATATTTTTGTACATATGTTTAACTGTTATTTGTTATATTAATTCAAAACTGTTTTCGTTCGTATGTTGAAACTGATTTCCTTTGCTTTAGAATAGACATATCTCCTAACCCCGAATTTCCATTTGAGCAAACAAAAGTTGCGGGAGTATTTATAGAGAATTTGCTACATTTTATTCCTAAAATAATTTACCCGAAACCTAATAGAACTTCATAAAAAGCTAGGTCCAACAAAATGTGACGGATCTGGAAAATAGCAGAAACAATCTGTCATTGTAAAATAGGCATAACTCCCCACTCGCTTATCGTAATCAGGATTTTCTTGTTGCTAATCGTTCACGACTTGCAGACGCTTAATTTTCTATCTAATAGGGAAAACCAGAATCTGGACCAAAACCTATTAAAAATGTAAAATACTATCAGTGTATATATTTTGAAATCTGCACTGGCCTGCTCTGCGCGCTTGTTTGAAAACTTCCGTAACTCTCTCACCAAGAACCCGATCAAGACAAACTCAGTCTAGTTATTCACATGACAATCTGAACTACAATTTAGTTCTTGTGTAAGATTCCCAAATTCTAAATCAAAACCAATGATTTCTGCGTGTGAACTTGTGCTTATTCCTGGCCTTAAACTGAACTATTATTACCTGCTTATATATATACAAGGTGTAACATTTTGAAATATTTTAGATAATTAATTATTTTATTTATGTAATTAAAAACAATTATTTTATTGTGTTTGTAATAAAAAGGTCTTTTAATATATGGTAGGATAGATTAGTAAAGAAATAGCTTGTTTTGGCAATAAGAAGTGTCTTGAGGGGGTTTTAGTGAAATTTTTAGCTTCATTATGTAATTGGATATTGTGTGAGGGTTCTTTGTAAAGGTGTTAGGTCATGGTTAGGGTTAGTTAAACCTCACACACACCACAACTCAAACGGAATCTCAAGCTCACACCTCCTCCTTCTCTTTACACCTCCTCTTTGCATGAAAATACCATCTCCTTTCATGCTTACACCTCTTACTCCTCTCATGCCACCTCCACCTCTCAACCTCCACATCATGCTTTCTCTACACATATTAATTTTTCTTATCTCAACTGAACACAATAGTTTTTCAACTCCGAATACAAATAACTCTAAGTGTTTCCCATATCCAAAGAGTGAAACCTTAACCCTCTCCTCAAAGTTGTGCACACTCTCATCCTAGAAGCCACTACAACCATAGATATTTCCAAAAACACTTTTTGAGCAGGATCTTCTTGTACACAATCTCCATAGGTATAATTCCTTTCCTCCTTGTAAGTTTTGTATAAGTGCATATCTGTTTTTAGTGTGCAGTGCAGAAAATAATGTATATTGTGATATCTAGCTCACTGAAAATGAATCTAGAACTAATAGGTATAATCAATAGAAAAACTAGCAAGACCAAAACCATACTTAGAGCATTAGAGAACTTTACACAAAGCCTTAGCCCCTAACTCCATGTGTGAACCGGCGACATCCCACTATTTTCCGGCGACGCAGGCCTTCCCTAGGCGTTTGGTGTTCATTTTTCTCCTGTAGTTTTGTGTTAGTATTTATAAGTTTCTATATTGTTTGTTTTGTCTAAATATTTACACAGTAAAATCTGGGAACGTTTTAGTAATGGTTTTACCAAATTTCCGATATTCCGATACAGTTTTTACATATTTTGTATTGAGACTGAAATATCGACGTTCATACGTAGATTTCAGTGGCATATTATTGTTTTTGGGTTAAGTGAGCTGTAGGTTCTAACCTACGGGCGCTTAGCTCGTTGTTTTGGGTTTTAATATGATATTTACATCGATATGGTTTTAAATACGATTATAGGTGCCGTCGCGAGGATTTCCGAGACGGAGTTGGCAGATATAGCAGCGTGGATTTTAGCAAGCTTATTAAGTTGGTGAGTACATTTATATCTACGGGTGAAGTCAGGTGGATGGCGTATAGCACCCTCGCAACCTTATAAATAAAATAGTATGATATCTAGTTAGATATTAATGTTATTGATATAGTATGTCCTTCAATTGCATATAGTTTCATACATAGTTTTAATAACATACGTACGGAACGTGAGATCCGTATGACATGGAAATGGTTTGAGGATATGTACGAGAAATCATGTCGTACTTGAAATAATACAGATCAGTGATGAAATGAGATATTATACAAAAGATTATACGTATTGGAAATGATGAGATTCATATGCCGAATAACGGCCAAGTTTTTCCTTTAGACTCGTAGAGGCAGATTATATTCCGTTTTAGGATGTAATATTTGTGCGAGCTATATTCTTTTAAAAACTATGATTCATTTTTCTTTTAATGATAAAAACAAGGATGCAGTGCCACTTCCAAAACGAATGTCTATTTTAAGCTAAGGCAGCCTCCTTATTTCAAACCCAACGTATCGTTCCATTTCAAAAGATAATGGTATAGCTCATAGCAAGTAATTACAATCAATAGTTACGCTTAGATTACTTTACATGTTTGCGTTATACTATCGATGTATACGTTTCCGCGTTACGAACACTCTGATAGAACACTGCACAATTACCAATGAGTATCATGTTGCACGAGCACGTATATATATGTTACACTCCACCTCATTGGTACTGCCATGTCACTGTAGAACTGTTCTGTTATATATGCGTATGTGTATATATATATGATTACACCTGTAGAACACTTGCACTAATACTAATGATTGCCATACTGCACGAGCACAGACGCGTATACTACACTACACATCATTAGTAGTGCCATGACACAGTAGGATTGATATCATTATACTTATATGATTTAATTAAGCAGTCTTTCTTTATTTCCTGTTGTAAATTACGAATATCAGTACTATAAATGTTGTATTTGATTCTTATGGATTTTCTGGATATTTTACTCATGATGATATATATTAGTGGTATGGGACGCTGTTATATATGTATATATATATAATATATCATCAGAATGATCTATGTAAATATTCTTATTCTTTACTTGATATTTCTGGATATGATGAGTTGGCGTCCACCATGAGCTTCATGTTTTCTGAGTATTTATTCCGAACCGAGTGGGGGAGCTATACGGTTTCGGACTTGTTGTTATCCAGACTGAGTGGGGGAGCTATACAGTCGGATACATGGTGGACCCGGTTCGAGACCGAGGGACAGAAAAGCCGCATTGAGGCGGGGGAGCCTAGCGAGGATACTCGATACCGGAGATAGAGACGAGCACGGATGATATCCAGGGGATACTGACCGGGGTTCGATTGGGCACGGCGGATATCCAGGGGATACCGACTGGGGCCAGGGATATCGGGTGGCGATCATCTGTTGAGATGGTGTCGACGATATCTGCATTTACGTGTCAGTGATGGACACGAGAGATTTTTGATTTCGGGTGTCGATGCTGGACATCCATAAATATATATTGATATATTGTTATCATGAGATGTACAGTAGATTATGGTTACTGTAGCCGACCAGGACTGATCCGGGGGACAGTACCTGTATATATTCGTACGGGCATTCATGTATGCAAAAGGGATTTCAAATCGAGCTATAGCCTTATTATTTTGACGTGTCTGATATGATTCTGAAATCTTTTAAATTGTAAATCTCTTAACACCATTCATTAAAATAGCAGGACGTATATCTTAAATAAGATAACTATTATACTTCATACTATCACGTCTGTTTTATGCCGGGACATATCTATTCCGCGGCTATTTTAAAGATGAGGTTTACACACACACACACACACACACACA
Source organism: Agapanthus africanus (assembly GCA_030015575.1). NCBI lineage: Eukaryota > Viridiplantae > Streptophyta > Magnoliopsida > Asparagales > Amaryllidaceae > Agapanthus > Agapanthus africanus. The sequence goes on from CM057343.1 coordinate 642,988,597, forward strand.
CATATATATTTTCGAATTACATTGGGCTTATTCCTAGATACAGGTCATTTGCATTTGATATATTCTACTTGGGATTGCATGATAGTTAGTGTTGAATTATTGTACATATGCATATCCTATAGTAGATTGTATAGATTATGACAGTACTATACTTATGACCTAGGTATCGTCGTGCATTTCGATTTCTATCTTTAGATGTACTTTTATTCACTGAGTTGGCAACTCATCCCCGTTGTGCCACAGTTCTTGCAGGTTTTACCGCTTGGATTATCAGTGGTTTAGGCACACATTACTTTCGGTGATTGATTGGTAAGTGGGTTACTATTGTATCGTACTCACCTTGATTATTCATATATTCTTGTATCTAGTGAAAACTCCATCAGCATAGAAATGGTATATTGTGGATTTAGAAGCGAGACTAGAAATTGTGAGGTCGCATTCATTGGAGTCGACTTCTGATATAGATTGTTTGGCTGCTCCGTCGTTTGAACGTGGAGGCTAGCTCCTATTGGGATGCTATTTATGTATTATGTTGTATTGGGTTATACAAAAATGCAAAGGAGGTGCTGTCAAATTTCAAAACGTCATAGATGCTTTTTCAAACATACTTAGTTAAATTTAAATGTTATTTAAACTGATTTCATCTGACGTCTATTTTAAACTCACCTCCAATATTTTTAAAAGGGTTTAGATTCCGGGTTTCGGCTTACTTGAACCGCGTCGACGTTTTTAGATGTCACGTGATTTAAGTGCCGGTCACGTATCGCATTTGGGTCGTGACACATGGAGACGTAGAATTATATATAGACTTGACCTGTATTCTCAGGAGTCTCATGACCGGCTCTATATGTGGTCTCATGTTTTTTTGCCTCTGGATGATAGCCTTGGATCTGTGAATACTCCTGTGACCTGACTTGATTTCTTTACTCCTGTATTCATTTATTCCGGTATTCATATATTCATGTACTCCTATATTCTTGTATCACGCCATCACGTACTTGAACCTGTTTTAAATCATAATAGTTTGACTTATACTTGCCGGGGGTGTTGGAGATAATTAAGGATGAATAGTTCAGCTCTTTCGGACCCTCATGTACGTACTCTTGTATTCATGTATTCCTGTATTCTGTCGAACACCTAACTTAATTTACGTTAGAAATGGTCATACATATATATATACATATATATATATATATACATATATATATATATATACACATATATATATGGTGGGTGTTGGGAGTTAAGGATGACGCCTCCTTAACTTGCGTTAGAATAAGAAACTATATACTATTGATACTGCTATCTCTATTTATTCATGACATATACCCACATGCTAGTAAATACTTTTCTGGATTCATCTTGTACTTGTTTACATATGCCATCATATGAGTGATCATTGTTGCGAGATTTTATGTGTCTTTTAAATTTAACCGCAAGTATACGGTGGTGCAATCGTAATACTTGAGAGTCGATCCACAGAGAGGTGTGTTTAACTAATTTTAAATACAAGTTCAGAAAAAAAAAGATTTGATTTTTAATAAAATAAAATTGCAATAATTTAAAAATGCTGAAATTTAAAAGTAAGAAAATTTAAAAAGATTGTTTTACTTATAAAAGGAATATCTGGGGTTTCGATTTGCTTTTTTAATGTGGTTGTTTAAATGAAATCTTTAATTCTTTTTTCTAGGTTTAATTAATTATCTATCAACAACATAAAAGTATAAGATAAATTATTTATGATTTAATCTTATCCTATGAATTATTTTATCTCATGTAGATTTAATTAAAAGCCTAATTCTAGTTTCTTAACTTAATTTAGGGTTAATTGTCTATGTGCATGTGTAGGCCATGGATCTACAAATAACATATTTTAGGTTTTATCCTCGATTGGATTAATTACTAGATTAGAATATCTATGATCCGTATTTTATTCTTACCGTTCCTAATTAAGTTTCTAGATTGTCGATCTATCATGAACTTAATTAGTTTTTAGCTATCCTAATCTATCCATAACTTTTACTAATGGTATCATTTTTTTAAACGTAAAATTTATTTTTTTTAGATTAGAAATTAAGAGAACACACAAGAATCAAAAGTTATTCTTTTTAAAGTAAGGGAATAAAGTAATAAAAACATCCACCATATTAGATGCAAAACAAAAACCTAGATTAATTAATTAGCCACGCATACTAAAAAGCAAGACAATATAAAATAAAAAGAACATTTTATTAAGAAAAAGGAAAGACTTACAATTGACCTCTCTAAGAAACTTGAAAAATTTATTGCCAAAAGAGATATGAGGAACCCTAGAAATCATACAAGGCTATTTATAGTCTTCATGAGACTTCGCAGAAAAAAGGAACGAAGTATCGAGAACAACTAAATGATACGAACAAACCCTAAAAATCTCAACAGCCAATTCTAAAATATTTCGTCCGAAACTGCCTTCTTGATAGTTTCAGCCGAAATTTAGTCTATGATTCCAAATTTGTTTGTTGCAGGATTTTTGATTTAACTTCATGATCTCCTTAGTCTGCACGTAATCCAGCTTTTAGGACAATTTTGCGCCTTTTTGCATCCAAGCTCTGTAACCTGTATAAATTGACAAGAGGACCCAAAACAACATATTATATGACAATAAAATGATAAATGTGTTGGAAAAATATGCAATAAATTGCATCAATCAATCAACATGCCTTGCAATTTGTTAATAACTTGCCTGTTTTCCATGATTATAATTTAAATCCATGAACTGTACATCATATCTATATTAACATTATATTCTTCGTTATTAAGCATTTCTAAGGACATATTAGGTTTATGATATTTCTCTTATATGTGTTGTTGCGTATTTTTAAGTCTTTTATAACTAAAATCATACTATTCAAATTTATTATCATCTTTTAAATACTTTGTCTTTCATCCTTTATTTTTTCAAAATATAATTGTTTTAACATGAGGAACTTACCAACTTTAGTTCGCTGATAGCATTCCTGTTTTTTGTTTTCTTTTTGGGGAATGTTGTCAGAATGCTTTGAGGAAAGCAACGAGTATAGGTACTGGACAGAATCAAAAGAGGAGTTCAACTATCCAGCTTCACAGGCTAATTACTAGTCTTGCAGTATGCCTTTTTGTTCAAGGCTATTCTTTGTAATTCTACTTAATTATTGTTTTTGGTACTGTAATAAATGTTTTGGATATTGTTATTGTATATTTTAAATTCTTGTATTTAGTATCTTTCTGCTATCTTGTAACGCTTAGCGTATTCATGTCGAGAAGGAATGCTTATCGGTGTGAATATGTCGTGGGCTTGACGTCTTCGTTTCTCGTTTTAGGGAAGCAGGGCGTGACAGAAATCTTCATAATGATTACAATTTTAAAACCAAAATTGTGTGTTAATGTATGTTGTGAAGGTGTCTAATGACAGTTTCTTAATTAAGTAGTGTATTATGAAAGTTTCTTAATTATGACAGTTTCTTAATTAAGAAGTGTTTTATGGCGGTTTCTTAATTATGGTAGTTTTTTTAATTAAGAGTGTCTTATGGCAGTTTCTTAATTTGGTAGCTTCCTAATTAAGGAAATTGTTTGTGTATAAATAGGATGCTAGGGTTAAAATTTAAAGTCATTGGCTTGATCATAAAGTTTAAGAGAGATGAGGGCTCAATAAGAGATCAAGTTGATCAATAAGAGTTTGCAATATTGATCATAAGGTAAAAGAGAGACGACGACTCCATAAGAGATCTAAACAACATAAGGAAAGGCCGAAGTACTTGATCGTAAGTTATTGTGGAAACATAAAGATGGCTCTATAGATCAAGAAGGCTATAAGGAGAGTGTTCCTGCCAAATTTTTTGGCTCAAACCTTACATTTGTTCCCTTATAAAAAAAATAGGGGGCAACCTCCGTGTGTTAAACACGTGAGCACTCATGTAACACCCTACTTCATTTATACCAGTTCTATTTTTGAGTATTTCTTTATTTATGGTCTTTTTTTGATTTATTGTGTTTTGGGTGCGAATAGTGTATTTGACATCTGTATTTGCATCCAACCCGACCCGCTTGCTGAAAACCCGTCTTAATTCCTGTTTATGATTTATCTCGGCTTGTTAAGTGGATCCGTGCACTTCCATTTTTTTTATACTGCATACTGGTATTATATCTGACATTTGCATTTTCTCAATATAACATATAAAGTCAAGTAAAATATTTTAAAAATGTCTTGCATGGCCTGCATCATACCCCTGACCCTGTGGTAGTATCTGCGCATCTTGTTCTCGTCCCGTTCAGTGAAACAGACTCGTTTGGATAGCTACGTGCACGTTGCGTGCATCCGTTCTTGAGGGTATGCTTTTTCGTTACCCAGATATTCTGTTTTGGTTTTGGTTGATACGCATATTATCCATATTTTAAAACTAGATTTTTAGACCCGATCCGGGCGTGTTTTGGACTATTTTTGGTTTAGCCAGAATATCAAATTTTTAACTAATATTATATTAATATTTCTAACAGTAAAATTTATACTACGTTTATATGTTTAACATAAAAATATTTTTAAAGATTTTTAAATCAAATCTTTTGGAAACAGAACTCTCGATCTCTCTCTCTTTCTCCTCTCGATCTCTCTCTCTCTATCTTCTTTATAACTCACGAGATCCCGTCACCCCTCTTCCACTAAACTCACCTTCCTTCTTCGTCCTCTTCTTTAAATATTTTTGCCGCCTCGTCTTCGTCTGCCTCGTCTTCGTCTTCACGAAACCCTAACCTTACCCATGCCGCGCCTCGCTTGCCGACGCCGTCTCCACCCTCGTCGGCATCCGATCTCCCCGACCTCCTCACCTGCACCTTCTTCTCTTCCACTTACCTCTTCCCTTCTTTTCTTGACTGCAACCCCACGCACCCATCTCCATCAACTTCGCTGCCCTCGTCGGCGCCGTTCCATCATCCACGTCGACTACCTCGTCCTTGCCACCACTTCATCCTCTCCCCTCTCTCAACCCGACACCACCCTCACCCAAGCACCAAGAACCCGGCACCCCTGCACCCAACTCGAGCCCCTGCAACCCTCCTCGCCGGAGCTCCGATCATCTCGACGACTGCTTACTCTCATCACCGTCTCCATAACCTCTTTCTCCTCTTCCTCCCCGCTCCAAACCACGCCGTGACAAACCCAAGAACCCGACGCCCCCCTCGACCTCGCCTGCATCTCGTCGCTGCCCTCGTGGCCGCTCATCCCAGACTCACCGTCACCACCACCCTCACCCTTGTCGTCACCACCTTCTTCCTCTTCTCTTCCCTTCTCGACCTCTGCGAACCCGACAACCCCAGGCCAAACCAAGAAAACCATCACCACCCTTGCCGGCACCCTCGCGTCGCCGGATCTCCGACCCCAGTCGTGACTATACTCATCACCACAACCTTCTTCTCTCCTCTTCCACCTCCTGTCCGACTCTTTCCCTGCAGAAACCCGACACCCGATGAGAACCCTAGTACCCACTTCCCATCACCGGAAAACCCACGGCTCATCGTCGTTTCTCCTCCTCCTCTATCCCAGATACCCCGATCGAACCCCCGAGACCCCAGTGCAACCTTCTTCTTCTTCTTCTTCTTCTTCTTCTTCTTCTTCTTCTCTTCTTGCTTTTCTTGATCTCGTGTTTTTCTGGTGATCGCCGGAGCCGTGCCGCTGCCGACGATCCGAACAACCCAGTGGACATCCCCATCCAGTGTGGTCGTGTTCTTGTTTTACCTGGACCTGTCCCGTGCGCTCGTGTGTACATTGCGACGTTTACCCGACGTCGGACGCTGCGTATAGACCCTGTCATGAGATCCGTTCAGGCAAGTTTATCTTGCTACATGCTATAATATATATTTTGCATTCATATGAATAAAAATATTACATGTTTATTACATTGTGCATCCATATTACAAATTTACAGTTTTTCGATACCTGTATGCATCCATACCGTTACTTACATATCTAGTCGCATGCAAGTTTATCTTGCTACATGCTATGTTATCATATTTGCATCCATATTAATAATAATATTATATGTTCATTGCATTGTGCATCCCTGTTACAGTTTTACCGTTTTTCCGTTCACATCCGTATCATTTATTGCATATCTAGCTGCATGCCATATCATATTATTTCATATTACTGTTATATTAGCACCCCATGCTTGATAATATGCATCATGCGTAGTCATGGAGTTGTAGATATAATCCCTGATAGATATTTGTGCATCCGTGTTTTACTGTGCATCCGTACTTTTATCGTGCACCCGTACTTGCTACAGTTTTATTATAAGCATCCGTTTGATACCCGTGCACTACCTGTCATGACCTGATACACCACTGCTTGACATGATACCTGATCCTGTTCCTAATGCAGACAATCCTGACTTGTCGTTCTGATGGACGCATCCTGTTTTCTACATAGAGAAATCTGTACCTGCTTGATCCTGTGTTGGCATTAGCTCCAGATTATCAATACCTGACTTGAACGGATAACATTGGGGGCATGGGGAAATCAAAAGTGTAACTGAAGTGTAGCTTAAAAGGGTATTACTTGATTCGTGGTCCCGGGGGATAACGGGACAGAATCATTCGTGGTTCTTACTTGATCCGTGGTCCCGGGGGATAACGGGACAGAGTCATTCATGACTCCCACTACCAGATCCGTGGTCCCGGGGGATAACGTGACATATACTTTGAGTTACATGGAGGAGTATACTAATTGATTTCAAACAAACTTTAGAATAGATAACCTAGTAGCACAGTTTAGATTGATCACTGTACGTCACATATACTGATACTCTTCACTGTTCTATATCCGTGTTTACTTGTTACATTCATGTTACTATTCATATCTGCATATCTTGTTACATCTTGGTTGGTTATTATTATTGATATTATGACGCACTGACGTCTGGGTTTTGCATGGCCCAGATCCTCTGTCTCTTTCGCAGGCTGATCAGGAGTATTTCAGCCGACAGGCTGAGCTGTGAGGATCCTGTTAGTATCCAGTTTAGTTTAATTTTATTTCCGTATTTTCATTTCCTGATGTGAGCCCGTTGTTTCTCCCAATCAGAGCAACGCTCTGTTTGAATTTCAAAAATTCAAAAATTGAAGCAACGCTTCAGATCCTCTGTGCTGCGCGTAGGGCGCCACGTGTCAAAATCAGGTACGCCAGCGCAGGGAGCGCAGCGCCCGAGGCAGCGCGCCCAATCAGAGCAAGGCTCTATTTAAAACAAAATTAAAGGAAGCAACGCTTCAGTTGCGCAAGCACTGCGCTGCGCGACACGTGTCAGCGCAGTTGCGCTGCGCTGTGCGCTGCGCGACACGTGTCAGCGCAGTTGCGCTGCGCTCTGCGACACGTGTCAGCGCAGTTGCGCTGCGCTCTGCGCTGCGCGACACGTGTCAAGCGCTGGGGCGTTTGCGCCAAACAGAATTAAAATTCTAGTAAGATCTTTCTGTTCTTGTTAAAACAAGAAGATTGTCTTCTGTAAAACAGAAGCCCTTGGATCAAAGATCTAACGGTGGGGAAAATTCCCCAAATCACTCAGAGAATGATCTCTTTAACAAATTTAAAAAATTAATGAGCACTATATAAAGGCCCCTAGACCCCAATTCAAAAGAGAAGAACAGAGAGAAAACAAAAAACTCAGAAACAGAGAGAACTCTGAAGAATTGTGAGAAGAACTCAAGAAAAGAAAAAAGGTAAAAACCTTTATAACAAAGAAGAATTTCTTCTGAATAGATCATTGATCTAAGAACAAGATCAATGATCTTCAATAAAAAAATATATATATAATAATAACAGTGCCTTGCACTTTTTTATGAACCATTGGTTCTGTAATCTTAAAGATTCTTCTTTTAAATTCAAAATCGGATTAAGTTATTAAAACAGTGCCCTGCACTTGCAAAACTGCACTGTTGCGCTCCTGGGTTGACGCAAGCCACCAGGGAGCGCCACGTGTCAGCTCCAAGACCACTTGCGCTGTGCGCTTTTAAGATAGAGCATTGCTCTTTAAAGTTGGCGCAACTCACCAGAGCGCGCCACGTGTCAGTAGCGCAACAGCGCAGCGCACTGGCGCAGCGCACTGCGCTATTGCGCTTGCGCTCACCAGAGTATGACACGTGTCACCACGACAAGCTCTTGCGCTCAATAATTGGCGCAAAGCGCCTGACAAACCACTGTCAAGTAATTAATACACTGCATTATTTACAGAAGGGCCAAGCCCAATTAAAAAAGGCCTAACAGGCCAAATTAAATACAATGCATTATTTTAAAGAAGGGCAGAGCCCAAACAGATGCTCTGCATCATTTATAAAGGGACATAGCCCAAATCAGAAGGCCTAGCAGGCCAAAATAAAATGCAGTGCATTATCAAACAGGGGCAAAGCCCTGGCACAGGCCTAATAGGCCAAAAATAAAAACGTTGAATATTCTCAACTGGACTTAGCCCAATTATGGCCGTAAGTCCTTAAATTAAATTGACTGAGCAAGACTACTCTCCTAAATCAATTTACATCCGGTTCAAGGGTACATCTCTGAACTTCTCTGACCCCTATCGTTGTAATCCTTCGACGACGTCAGAGAGGTGACGGGTCCCGACAACCACACATCGATACGGACTGCGGGGTCTTTAGACTCGTGGACCGAAACGTCTTTAAACTAATATTCGTCCCAAAATGGGAACGTTGGACCGAAATGTCCTTAAACTAATGTTCGTCCCCAAATGGGAATGATGGACCACCATGTCCCTAAACTGGAAACCGACCGCAACGTCATTAAACTAAACAACAGAGCCAATTGCTCTCTTTTCGGATCTAAACGATCCCGTTAAGTTGATCTTAGTCTGGAAACTAGGCTAACGTATCCTTAACAAAAGTTTAAGTTGATCTTAGCCTTAAATAGGGCTAACGTATCCTTAAACTAAAACACCAAACCCAAATCTAAGTAAATACGGATTTGGACTAATCCACGTCCTACGGGCGACGGCATCACTTAGTCTCCATATACAATCCACGGGCAACCATAAACAAAACAAACACACACGACACGAAGTGAAATTTCTGGAGAAGGAGAAAGTGGTTACCGCGATGCGGTAACGTAATTAACTGCAGGGGCTTGCGCCTGCAGGGAAGAGCGTCCCCACAATCAAAAACCCCTCAAGCGAGGGGGAATCTGACGAAGTCTGCTACATCGGCCGCATCCGTCTAAACCTCCGATACACGGTTCCATAAATCAACTTGGCATCTTCGGAGAGGTGGACGGATAAAACCAAATAGCATCTGCCCCGAATCTCAGGCAAGACGTCTTCACGTCTCGGCCACCGTTCGGAGGGGAACAGATTCTGGCACGCCCGGTGGGACCTTTTCCTCTTTCCACTCCACACTTCGTGTATCGTGTTCGCGAACAAATCGCGGTTTGCTGTGGTTTCCTGTGGATTCGAGGTACTAAGATTTGGTGTCTTGCTCTGTGCAGAAAACTGAAGATCAATGGCTTCAAAATGCACTATCTGCAACTGCAACTCTCGCTCCGTCCCTACTGGAGGAGTAACTTACGGGCCCCGAGTGGCCTCTCTTTTCAAGATGCCAGTGGAACAGGTAACTCAAGCCACCACTGGGCTATTCTTCGGGACCATGCTCCTACTGATGAGGTTCAATGCCCCAATGACGTGGCAAGAAGCCCTAAAGAAGTCGGTCTTTGATCGACTTACCATTGCCGCGGTCCCTCTCAACGGGTCGCCCAACTCCACTGCCTCGATTTTTAACAGGCTAGGTCAGAGCTCCAACAAGCCCATGAAAAAGCCAGCAATACCGGAAGATGTTATCCCGAAGCGGATAGCTATCCCTACTCCAGTTTCAGGCGAAATTACCAAGGTTGCTTCCCCTGCTCGGAAGTCTTCTTTTGACAGGTTGGCCGTCCCCATTCAACGGACGTCGGTCTTTAAAAGGCTGGTACCAGCAGATTATGACCAACACAGGGGGCATGAGGAGGTTACCCCTACGGTTAGAACAACTCCATTCGCACGACATGCTCGACGTCGCCAATGGCGCCAAGTAAGGAAGGCTGGGAGCAACTCCCCCTCTGGGATAACTCCGCCAGCTCCGATGGTGGGGATCGATACTGCTGTTCCAACTGGGAACAACTTTGAGTTGCTGAACACGGTACGCAGAAATTCTTCTACTGCGGTGTTGAAACGAACTTCTTCACCTATGGAGAATACCCCAGAGAAGAAGCTAGAGTAGCCCCCTCAACGGCTGTCCTCTAAAATTTACAAAGTCTGGCGACAGGTCCAGGAGTCGGTAATTGATCAAGATTACTCCCATCGACAGAAAAAGATAAAGGTTCAGCGAGAAGAAAACCGTCCTGTCAAGCCACAAAAGGCGACAGCTACCTGGGTGCCCACTGCAACGGCCCCCTCAACGTCAATCACTCAAAAGAAAAGGAGGCCGCAGAAAGCCCCTGTGAACATGGCGAACCGTAAAAGCGCTGAACACAGACACCCCAAGTCTGGGGGTATGGTAGTGCACACTGTTTATATGGCTTTCGGAAAGGAGGAAAGCCGTGGTTCGATGGGTCACCGGCCGCTCACTCGATCCGTGACAAAAGCCGAGGAGCAGCAACAGAAGCTTCAGGAAATGATGACTGCAATGGCTGCGCTTACCGGGCCGAAAGAGAGCTCGGAGGTATCATCAGAACAGCGTCACGAACAGGAGACTGATGCTGATTTCTTACGCAGAGTCCTCGAAAAGAAGGACAAGGAAGCCGCAGAGCAAGCGGCTAACATAAAACAGATGGCGCTCCTCTTCCAAAATATGGTAGGGATAATGTTACAGACGGATCCTCCAGCTGATGACCCTCCAATCATTGTTGAAGACGATAGAGGAGAAACATCTAATCCTCCTCCGGCTCTTTCAGCAGCCAAGGAAGAAACCATTTCCAAAGCCGTGCTCGATGATTATATTGCTCAGCAAATACGGGCTCATCAGGCGAATGAAGCGGCTGGGCAAATTGTTAGAACCAGACGACCCTATCTAAGCTGGTATGACCAAATCAGTTACCCGCCGGGATATACGATCCCTAAATTCCACGTATATAAGGGGACAGGGAACCCACATCAGCATGTCGCTCAATTCAGGGCCTTATGCGGCAATACTGGAGGCGATGACAAATTGTTGCTTCGCCAGTTCGTCGGCAGCTTAGCAGAAACAGCCTTTGAATGGTATTCAGAGCTACCTAACGACTCTGTTAAAACATTTACGGAGATGGAGCTACTATTTACACAAAGATTCGCGAGTGCTAGTGGACGCACCCCGATAACAACACTGATTAACACCAGGATAAGGCCAGGTGAAACGTAGGTCCAATACGCAACACGATGGCGGAACCTATGGTCGAAATGCGAACAACGCATAGAAGAGGCACCTGCGGTAGGCATATTCGTAGGAACCCTCGATCCGCAGGCGACCATATCCCAATTCATGATGTTCTTTAGGCCGACCACCTTCTAGGCCTTGATCGACAGATTAGCCCAAATGGACCAGATGGGCCATGGACCGTCTCCTCCAAAACCAGACTCTCGAAATGAGAAAGGAAAAGGGAAAGCGATCGTCGTCGCCAATGCTCAACAACAGCCGAGCAACTCAAAGCCGGTCGTTCGCCAAAATAACGTGCGTCCATGCCCATCCCTCGAGAAGAGACTGGGACGTCCTTACTCGTTTCCTCAGAATAAAACGAGAAGACTGATCGAGCTGGCAGTGCGCAACAGACTCATCAATCTGTCGAGTCCAAAGCGTCTGCCGCAGCCAGGCGATCTTAATAATCCCAATTATTGCCCTTACCACCAAACGGTAAGTCACTCAATTGAGGATTGTTTCGTCTTTAAGGGATGGATCGAAGATCAGTACCTACAAGGCAAGTTCGTGCTGTCTGAAAACTGGAAGGTAAAACCACCACAGCCGCACACTCCAAAGAATACGGACGCACCGGGGGCAACTTGTCATGTGATCTCTCACTCATTAGCGGATGAGGAGGAGGCTCCTTGCGCTGAGAAACCAAGGGCGGATCCTGAACCAGAAATTCTGCAGCCGTCAGACGAGTTGATCGATGCCTTCCTGAATGAGATTCTTCTGAAAGTTAAAGCCAATCAAGAGCGTGAGATGGCCATACTGGAAGGAGCTAAACACCGACTACTAGACCAAAGAGTCGAGGCACTTCCGTCAAATCAAAAGTCATCCGCTGCGGATAAAAACAAATTCAAGACGAGGAAAAGGTTCGCCAAAGCCCTATCAGTGGGAATGAAGCTACCACCCTCTGAAGAAAATACTCTTGGTGAAGTAGAGATGTATCCTAATTTCTGCTTATATCATCAGAAGATCATACATCCTACCGGAGACTGCGACTCCTTTAAGTGTTGGTGGCAAGGGTATGTCGCTCAAAAGCAACACTTCAACAGGACAAAGTGTGAAGCTCATAGACATCGGAAAAATGCGATAGATGAGCGCAAAAGAGCCGCCGCCGACTGTCATATAACCGACTCCAAGGGATCGCAAATTATCACCTTTGGAAGTGACTCTGACGAAGAAGTTGCCCTCAACCCTCTCCTCAAGGAATCCATTTCAAAAATGAAAGAATTGAGGAGTTGCGAGAACATTCAGCCGTGCAATCGCCCGCTACTTGAAAAAAATCTCAGCCCCGTAAACAAAAGATCAAGCAAAAAGGATAAAGGAAAGGGGAAAATGACCTTCGTCGCCAACACTCAACAACAATCGAGTGACCCTAGACCGGTTGTTCGTCAAAACAATATGCGTCCACGCATATCCCTCGAGGAGAGGCTAAGACGTCCTTACTCATTTCCCCAGGATGAAACAAGGAGGTTGTTCGAAGTGGCAGTGCATAACAAGCTTACCACTCTACCGGAGCCGAAACACCAACTACAATTGGATGATGTCAACAGTTCTAACTATTGCCTTTATCACCAAGTATTGGGCCATCCGATCGAAAACTGTTACGTCTTCAAGAACTGGGTTGAAGACCAATACCAACAGGGCAAGTTCGTCATCTTCGAAAACTGGAGGGTGAACCCGCCACGACCGCACGCTCTGAGAAAGATGGATACGCTGGGGGCATCATGCTCATTCATAGGGAAAGCCCCATAGACCGAAACGTCGTTAAACTAACAATGGACCACTATGTCCTAAAACTGGCTGCGGACCGCAATGTCCTAAAACTTGCAATTGACCGAAACGTCGTTAAACTACTACCAACCCGCAGCATCCCCAGGCTGACGTGATATAAAAAAAAGATATAAAAAAAAGGTATGTCCATAAGCAAAATGGACACGGATGAAAACCCGAAAGGGCTCCGTGAGTAAAAACAGCAGGGCTACCGGCGAGTGTTTGTGAAAACCCGAAAGGGCGCAAGCTCGTTAGAAAAAAGAATAAAAAGAATAAAAAAAAAGATATAAAAAAAACGGTATGTCCATAAGCAAAATGGGCACGGATGAAAACCCGAAAGGGCTCCGTGAGTAAAAACAGCAGGGCTACCGGCGAGTGTTTGTGAAAACTCGAAAGGGCGCAACCTCGTTAGAAAAAGGAATAAAAAGAATTAAAAAAAAAGAGAAGACGGTATGTCCATAGGCAAAATGGGCACGGATGAAAACCCGAAAGGGCTCCGTGAGTAAAAACAACAGGGCTACCGACGAGTGTTTGTGAAAACCCGAAAGGGCACAACCTCGTTAAAAGACGCTTACAGGGTCCTCTCGACCTTGTAAGGAGAAACCACCCGCGTGAGATCCTTACGACTCACAAGGGAGCAACACACTTAGGAATCCTCTTGATTCCTAAGGAGAAATTACACTTGCGAGATCCTCACGACTCGTAAGGAGGACTCTCTTATGGGACCCTCACGGCTCATAAGATTTGAAAGTCTTAAGTTACAGAAGCCTGGACCTGTTCTTAAGCAACCCCCACAACCTTCGATAGTGCCCTACATGCGGCTCAATACTAACCCTTGTATACAATCCACGGGCGCGAATAAACATTTCCCTAACCAAGTCCCACCCGTGATTGGGGGATATGTCCATACGGTGAACAACCCTTGTAAGTCCTCTCGACTTATAAGGAGAAAACCCTTTTGTAAGATCCTTACGACTTACAGGGGAACATACACTTAGGAATCCTCACGATCCCTAAAGAGAAAACACACCTACGAGATCCTCACGACTTGTAGGGAGAAATACCTTTGTGAGACCCTTACGGCTCATGAAGTCAAAAGCCTTAGTCGACAGGATCCTAACCCTGTTCGCTAAGCCACCTTTGTTCAACATCGACAGAGGCAAATGATGATTCGCTCCTGGCAATATCCCAGTTGTAGCGATGCTGATACCTAAACTGGTATCAAATTCCAAGCCCTTTCATGGCAAATGATGATTCGCTCCTGGCAATATTCCAGTTGTAGCGATGCTGATGCTGAGATTGGCGTCAAATTCCAAATTCCACACTGGCGATAAAAAAATCAGCGAGCCATACATGCATACGAAATAGCCGAAATGATGGGGCAACTTGCAATAAAAATCAGCAAGTAAAAATATATGCATGCAAAATAGCCGAAATGATGGGGCAACTCGCAATAAAAAGCAGCGAGTGAAAATAAAATAAATAGCCGAAATGATTGGGCACCGCAAAAAATAGCCGAAATGATGGGGCAATCGCGATTTTCGCGATATAAAAAGCTGAAATGATAGAGCATCACGGAAAGAAAAAAAAATGATGAATGAAACTGCTGCCCTACAGGTGAGATCACATCGATCCCTGTATACAATCCAGGGGCACAAACAAAAAAGGAACCATACCTTCCTAACAGGCTCCATCAGAAAGCGAAGCCAAATCTCGACGGTTCATAGACAACCTAAAGACAATCTCGACATTTGTCGCAATATTGCAGACACGATGTCAACAAACGGAGCAAAAGAAGATCCCTAGCTTCAGGGTCTTGATGTCGATATCGACAACTTAGAGATCGCTAACGGTGTTTCTCCACACTCCAACCAGATACAGACATGACGTCAACAACCGACCTCAGAGTAGCAACGAAACAGAGCCATGGCATAATCCCTAGTTCCAAATCTTAACGGCAATACCTACAGCCTAAGAATCAACAACGGCGTTCCTTTGCAGTCCAGCAGGATGCAGATGCAACGTCAACAAAAGACCCCATGGTCAGCGAAGCGGAGTGACAGCAAAATCCCAACTCCACCTCAGCATTCGTCTCGTTATAGCAGACGCAATGTCAACAACGGCGTTCCTTCACAGTCTAACAGAATGTAAATGCAACGTCGGCAAAAAGACCCCATGGTCAGTAAAGCGGAGTAACGGCAAAATCCCAGCTCCACCTCGGCATTCATATCAATACAACAGAAAAGATGCCACGACAGCGTTCTTCCTCCGACGGGATTCGGACGTGATAAAGCAAACGAAGCAAAGGCCAAATTCCTAGCTTCAGGGTCTTGACGGTAACTCATATAAAACCTGAAAGACCATCGGAGATCATCTCGCACCAGTGCGGAGTGGTCACCACCTCGACGTTCGTCTTGATACAGCAGACGAGATGTCACCTCAGCGTCCTTCCTTCAACAGGATTCAAACGCAACACCATCAAACAAATGGAGCCACGGCAAAATTCCCAGTTCCAAGCCTCGACGGTTCACCAACAACCTAGAGACAACAGCGACATTCGTCTCGATATAGAGGACGTAATGCCAGTAAACGAAGCAAAGGCCAAATTCCTAGCTTCAAAATCTTAACGGCAAGTCATATAAAGCCTGAAAGACAACCGGAGATCATCTCACACCAGTGCGGAATGGTCACCATCTCGATGTTCGTCTCGACACAACAGACGCAACATCATCAAACAAATGGAGCCACGGCAAAATTCCCAGTTCCAAACCTCGACGGTTCACCAAAAACCTAGAGACAACCGCAACATTCGTCTCGATACAGCAAACGCAGTGCCAGCAAATGAAGCAAAGGCCAAATTCTTAGCTTCAGGGTCTTGACGGCAACTCCTATAAAGCCTGAAAGACAACCGGAGATCATCTCACACCAGTGCGGAATGTTCACCACCTTGACGTTCGTCTTGATACAGCAGACGAGATGTCACCCCAGCATTCTTCCTCTAGCAGGGTTCAGACACGACAATCAAACAATTGGAGCCACGGCAAAATTCCCAGTTCCAAGCCTCGATGGTTCACCAGCAACCCAGAGACAACCGCGACATTCATCTCGATACAGCAGACGCGATGCCAGCAAACGAAGCAAAGGCCAAATTCCTAGCTTCAGGGTCTTAACGGCAACTCATATAAAACCTGAAAGACTATCGGAGATCATCCCACACCAGCGCGGAGTGGTTATGACTTATCGGGGCTCTCCAAAATGAGCCTAACCTCAAGTAAAAAGCGGCATGGCAAATTCCTAACGCTTGCTCTTCCGACGGTCAAACTGCCTAGGAAGATTGCTTGAAGACGTCTTGTCCAGCCCCCGAAGGGATCAGAGACACGACAGTCGCAAGGCTACTCGAACAACACGATTGCCTATCGAGGAATATATCAGCTGATGCGACGGTACGACGGCCAAAACCCTAAGTACCACAGACCCTAACGGACTTCTGTCGTAAAGAGCAGAGGTTAACTGTGACGTTAGGATATTCTTGCGAGAAATGCTCGATTCGTCTCGACTTGTGAAGAAATTGATGTCTTTGCGAGAACTTCTCGATGCGGCTCGACTCGTAAGATAAAGCCTTAGGCAACAGGGATTAAAAAACTTGTTTCCTAAGCACTGGGATCCTGCAAGTCGGTCTAAAACGGTCTCTTGCATACTATACACGGGTCTCACTCTCCAAAGTCAAATCTCGACAAGGAGGGAAACAACCACTTACGGGTCCTCTCGACTCGTAAGAAGAAAAAAATTCTCTTATAGGATCCTTACGACTTATAAGAGAAAACGCACTTAGGAATCCTCACGATTCCTAAGGAGAAAATCCACCTACGAAATCCTCTCGATCCGTAGGGAGAAAAGTCTCTATAAGACCCTCACGGCTCATAGAGTTGAAAAGTCTTAGACAGCAGATCTGAACCTGCGGCCTAAGCCATCGCTATCTCTTGAATAAACTAAGATACTTACTCTATTATCTGTCAACCATGTTTATTAAGACAACATGCTGATAATAAGAGAAAGGAAGAAAGCAAAAGAGCTTACAAGACATTGCAAAGAAAAAATGTGTATCTTTATGTATTAATTCAATCAAGTACAAGGTGAATCGTACAAAAGAATAAAGAATGGATACATCTTATTCGAAAAAGAAAATTTTTACAAGTATATAGATACAAAGGCAGCTACTGGGAAGGAAGCGTCTTAAATAGACCTATCAGTTGTTCGCGCACTTCCTTCCATGCCTTTTCCTGATCGGCCACCACTGCCAGTTCCGCCTCCACTTGAGCCCGTTGCTGCAAGAAGGATGCAAGCTGCTCCCCAACGGCCTGCTGAGCTGCTTCGCGGCCTTGGGCATTACGCTCGGCAGCCTCGAGTTTTTGCTTCAGGTTCAGCCCATTTGAGATGCGTTCCAGGAGGCCCTCGAAGATAGCCTTCACTTGGGCAGCGTTGGCCTCAACCTCAGCACGCAGACGAGCCATCTCGCTCGAGGTCTTTTGGCATTCCCTCAGCCGTAAAGCCGCTTCTTGTAACAGGTGACGGAAGTAAGAAGCGCTTTGCTCGATCCATACTGCTCTTTGATTGCTTACGGCTAAGGTCTCAGGAGTAGGGCGCATAAACTCCGACTGATGCAGGCGGACCTCGATTTCCCTGCAGTGGTTGACCCAAAGCTCGACGACGCCTCCATCATGAAAAGTCACAAGCGCCGCCAACATTGGGTTAACCTCCGTAGCGAAATCCGCAGCAGATGGGAGAGCGTCTACGTCAAGCTCCTCGTCGTATCCGCTCAGCATGCCCAAGCTCATTACAGCACTCTTTAAAGACGGACGTCTCAAGAAGGGGCCTGCCGGCATTATGACGCGAGACTCAAAGGGCGCCGGGATCAGAACGACAGCTAAAAAAAAAATAAAAATACGATTAGATGGCAGTTCAAGAAATACAAAAAAAAGGGTCATTGATGAGATTGTTTACTATACCAGCTGCAGCGGGCGACAAGGCCGGAAGGGCCAGTGGCGCGACCGATCTCTCATCACTTCCTTCGATTTGTAGCACTGCAATCAGGACAAGGAAAAGTTAGAAATAATTCCATCACTAAAAAAGGAAAGACATCAGTTGGAAGCTATACTCACCAGCGCCACTGGAGGAAGAAGCGAGTTCAGATGGGAAGGAGAAGTGCGGGTGCAACACCTGATAGAGATGATCAAAAAGCACTCCTAAAAAGACGCAATAGTACGACATTAGTACATAAATTATGCGGCTGAAAGATAAAACTAATGGGTTGCAAATCCATACCTTCCAACATCTTTGATGGTACAAGGGAAGGCTGAGAGGTGACCACCGCCAAGGCAGTAGTTGACGGCGCTCCCTCGAGCAATGGAGCATCGGCACTGGCCGCACCTGCGTTAAAAACAAAGATAAACTTGTCAGAAAGGATCGCAAGATATAAAAAAGGGACAATAACTCGAAATTTACCCGATGAGCCGCCAGTCGAAACGGAGGCGTCTCCCTCCTCCATTGATACGAGTCCACCTCCCGTGGCCTCATCACCGGACTCTACGGGGGCCGTCGTCGTGCTCACGAGGCCAGGAGACGGCGGAGGATCGTAAGCAGGGAGAGCAATGATCGGAGCGTTGCCAGACTCTTGAGAAAGAGCGGCCGGCTCGTCCTCATGAATCATGCCCGCTTCACCCGCTACTCCCTCGGGCTCGGCGGTCGTCATTGTCTCATCCGCCGTCACCATGGGGTTGCCGGCTTCAGGCGTCTTGTCCACCGCTGCCCCAGGCTCAGTTATAGCGGTCGTCTCATTTGCCGCCACCTCAGGCTCGGCATCGACGACCATCTCTGGTGTAGCTCCCAGCTCAGTTTCAGCGACCCCGGCGACGTTGCCCACCGTCGGCTCGGGTTCAGCCGACGCCTCTTCCTCTGTCCCCTGAGGTTCGACGGTTTCCGCCTCCCCTTCGGTTGGACTTGGCCCTGCAGGACAAGACATATAAGAACCGACAAGTTTACAATTCTTACAAACAAATCTTGAAAGATACATTACCTGAAGTGGATTTATCATTAGCCCCGCGAGCTGCACGCGCCACCTGTCTGTGAGCTGTGGACAAGGCGACCGGGGGCTCTTCTGAGGGAGTATCAGCACGAGGGACGGTGCTTGGGCCAGCTCCCATAGCCAAAGCAGCCCTGCGTGCCTTCGCCTCGCGCCTTAGCCGCTTTCTCTCCTCCTGAGCCGTTGAGACAGACCTCTTCAAATCCTCATTCATTGAGACGTCCTCGTCTGTGAATAGGGATGCCTCCAAATCCTTCAAGGCATCCCTCGTCGACTTGTCGAGTTGAGGCTCTCGAGGCAGCCCCGAAGAGATTGGGACTTCAGCAGCGGGCTCGGGGAGAGTTCCCGCATCGGCTTGCACGGCCCCTGCAAAGATACAAAGAAAAGATTAGATTGGCCACAAAAAGGAGAATAAAAAAAAACTCGGTGAGTCGAGACATACCAACGCCTGACAGAGCACGCTTCTTTTCCTCCTCCTGGAAGGTTTTTAGAGAGGCAGCGATGGCTTCTTCAGTAGTGACACCTGTTAAAAAGGGGAAAAGCATTAGTCAAAGATAATGATAAAAATACGATGAAATAACAAAGAGTGCAGCTAATGATTACCTGCTCGAGCGAGTTTATCCAACCACGCTTCGAGTCTGGCTGATCGCTCAGAAGCCGCAATGGCGGCCGCCAGATCGGTGTCTGCTGGATCTACCGAGAAGCCCTTATTGCTGCCGTACTCGCTTATACCTTCGGTGAGAGGGGCCTGAGGCTCTAAACCGAGGATAGCATCGAGAGAGAGAAGAGACTTCTTCTTCCTCTTCTACCCACCAGCCCCGGGTGCACTCGAGATCGACTTGCGCTTTGCAGGCACTTTAGGGCGGCGGGTCCCGATATCCGCGCCCGTGCCGGACTCCGGCGAAACCACATCTACCGTCTCCACTGGAGCACGGGACGCTGGTGGCACATCCACAGTGTCACGGAGCGGCAATCCGCTCGGAGGGCTCAACATGCGCGGTGGCACGGTTCCGGCATCTTTCAGCGGAGGAATGACCGGAGTCCTTAGCTTCAAAGGAGCCTTGCGATCGCCGCCGGGAGGCGCACCCTTACGGTCAACCAGCATGCGCTTCTCCATAAGGATAACTGGACCCATTGCATGCACGTACCAAGCCACGTACGCGTTGAGCACCTTGGGAACGCAGCTCGGCTCGCTGATGAAGAAATAGGAACCCGTGTTAAGTCGCATGAAATGGTGCATCGCACTCCTTATCCCCTCTCGGCTGGCCACGGGCTCTTCCAAGAACGCTTCCATCGGGATCCCCTGGTGATAGCTCAATTGCTGAGCGAACCGGTGAGGGTTATATCTCATAAAGAGCGCCGTCTCATTTTGCCTAAACACCAGGTAGCCCGGCCGAATAGAGTAGAGGTGGAGGATCTCCCGAGCTTTCAATATGGAGGCCCTGTCCTTAAAATCATCGCGCAGCGGCACTACCGACTTGGCAGTCTCTGGGCCTATGGTTATGACTTTATCCAAAAAAGAAACCTTCGCTCCGACCAGGTGTGGACGAAGGAGCAGCCCCCTAGCCTCCCGTGGAGGTGCAACCACGATCGAAGCGCCGACCAACCGCATGACTCTTGGGAGTCTGCACTTCTCAAAAAACGGAGGGATCTTATGGGCGCCGAACACCCCGTACACATGCATTTCCATCCAAGAGGTGAAGTAGTGCATCGGGAAGTTAGCAGGCTGCACCCCAGGCTCATTAGCATCCGCCGCTATGCTAAGTCTATTATAAAGGTGAGCCAGCCCGGCGATTCCTACTGTCAACTGCAGACTAGCCACCATCCGATACGCTGGGTAGAAAACAGATGGCCGCATGTGGCGCGGGTGCATGGGTAGCGCGAAGCTGCACAGCCACAATCCCAAGAACCCTACAAAAAAGGTCTCCTCATCCATGCCCGGGACGGCGATTTCTGACAAGGACATGACGGCGTCGCTAGGGAGATAAAAGTCCTTGTGATCATCCTCCGATATGGGTCGGCGGTCCAAGCCGAAGCCAAAAGGGTCATCAAGCTGGGCGAACTTCTCGCTCCGCTCCGATAGGAACTCCGGTCGAATGAAGCGGGCGATAAAATCTGCAAAACTGACTCCCCGGATGCCCGATTCCAGATAGAGCCCTTCATAGATCTCCAACACCTTCACCAAGCCCGGAAACTGGTGCTGAATAGCGTTCTCCGGCGTCAGATTAAACACCAGCGGCTTGGTGGCAAAGACGTATTCGTCAGGAGGAAGCAGCTCCTCGTAATGCTCCCCCCTCATCGGCAGACCCGAGATTTCAGCAAATTCCTCCAAAGAGATAGAGACTTCCCTGTCCGTCATCAGGAAGGTGTGGGTAGGAATATTCCATTGTTCGATAAAAGCCTTAACCCACCATGTTGGAGGAGAGGGATACTCAAAGAGCGAGACGTAGATGGCCGAATACAAACCGATCTTCATCAGATGAGTCCTCTTCGCTGATAAGATGTACCGGGCCCACTGTAAATATCCGGCGGGCGGTCGCGGGATCAATCCAATGTTGTAGGCCTGTCCCTAAGGGCGTGCTTCACCCTGACAGATTCGCCTCCCCAAAATATCTATTGCCGGCGGCGGCGGCGGCACGGGAATAGCCCCAATTGCAGGCTGGTGGAGGTCATCCGAATTCCAATTTTTGACCTCCACGGCATACTTCACCGGGGGTTCATCCGCATAGGGGATCGAAAATATTGGCTCGGACGGCGTAGCAAAACCGAAGCTTCGGCGACCCTGGATGATATCGTTATACCACCTACCCCACAAGTGAATGTTCTTATGCTCGGGGTCATGATCCTTGATGAGGGTGAGCACCTCTCGGTCCACTGGTGCCTGAGAAAAACCTCCCTCCGAGCGAGCGAACGGGAATGATAGGTCAGCAGGCATGTTTCCTGTGGAGGGACAAAAATTAGCCGTCGGTGTTGTAATTCCAACGCTTGGCATTTTAAAATTTACACCACACTGCAATGCAATGGGTAGGGGACCAAATGGGGACCCACAAAATCTGGACGACAGTGCATCAGTTAATAGGACAACCCCATCATTGGATGAGACTGTCAATTAATCCCCAAGAGAATATTCTCATTAATAAAATCCCTAGAGACAAGGAGAAAATCTCCTCTTTCAGAGCAAAGCTCTGTCACAGAGTGACACTTGTCAAACTCTGGTCTCAAGGGAATTAAATTCCTTAAAAGAACCCATCTCTGTGATAATGATGAGAAAATCTATTAAAAGAAAATTTTTCTTTAAACTCCTAAAGATTAAAAAAAATTGGGATTTTAAAGATCCATGAAAACTCTTAGGAGTTCTTCATTTTCAGATCAAAAAGATCTACATTTGATCCAAGAGTAAAGCTCTGTTCATGGGTTAAAACCCATGAGACAAGATCTCTGTAGATCTGTGAACTCTTGAGAGCAAGGCTCTGTTGGTGAAACCCCAAAGGGTTTTTTCTTTAGATCAAAGATCTATAAGAGCAAGGCTCTGTCAATTAAATTAAATTTAATTTAATTTAAATTTTACCTAAGATGATTCTAGGTTTTGAACTCTGGAGTTCTTGGAAAGAAACGAGAGCAAGGCTCTAAAATTCTTAAGCAAGAGCAAGGCTCTGAAAATCAAGATTCTTGAAAATGGTAAAACATTTACTAAGGACCAAGGGTCCTATTTATAGGCACCTGCACCCCTTTAACTCACCCGTTGATCCAACGGCCAAGATCTTGCCACCGCTGCACTCACGTGCGCGCCACGTGAGCGCAACGGTGGGGAGGCATTTGTTTCCCCCAATCAGAGCAAAACTCTTTTTGAATTTCAAAAATTCAAAAATTCAAGCAACGCTTCAGATCCTCTGCGCTGCGCGCAGGGCGCCACGTGTCAAAATCAGGCACGCCAGCGTAGGGAGCACAGCGCCCGAGGCAGCGCGCCCAATCAGAGCAAGGCTCTATTTAAAACAAAATTAAAGGAAGCAACGCTTCAGTTGCGCAAGCACTGCGCAGCGCGACACGTGTCAGCGCAGTTGCGCTAGCGCAGTTGCGCTGCGCTGTGCGCTGCGCGACACGTGTCAGCGCAGTTGCGCTGCGCTCTGCGACACGTGGCAGCGCAGTTGCGCTGCGCTCTGCGCTGCGTGACACGTGTCAAGTGCTGGGGCGTTTGCGCCAAATAGAATTAAAATTCTAGTAAGATCCTTCTGTTCTTGTTAAAACAAGAAGATTGTCTTCTGTAAAACAGAAGCCCTTGGATTAAAGATCCAACGGTGGGGATAATTCTCCAAATCACTCAGAGAATGATCTCTTTAACAAATTTAACAAATTAATGGACACTATATAAAGGTCCCTAGACCCCAATTCAAAAGAGAAGAACAGAGAGAAAACAAAAAACTCAGAAACAGAGAGAACTCTGAAGAATTGTGAGAAGAACTCAAGAAAAGAAAAAAGGTAAAACCTTTATAACAAAGAAGAATTTCTTCCGAATAGATCATTGATCTAAGAACAAGATCAATGATCTTCAATAAAAAAATATATATATAATAATAACAGTGCCTTGCACTTTTTTATGAACCATTGGTTCTGGAATCTTAAAGATTCTTCTCTTAAATCCAAAATCGGATTAAATTATTAAAACAGTGCCCTGCACTTGAAAAACTGCACTGTTGCGCTCCTGGGTTGGCGCAAGCCACCAGGGAGCGCCACGTGTCAGCTCCAAGACCACTTGCGCTGTGCGCTTTTACGATAGAGCATTGCTCTTTAAAGATGGCGCAACTCACCAGAGCGCGCCACGTGTCAGTAGCGCAACACGCAGCGCACTGGCGCAGCGCACTGCGCAATTGCGCTTGCGCTCACCAGAGTATGACACGTGTCACCACGACAAACGCTTGCGCTCAATAATTGGCGCAAAGCGCCTGACAAACCACTGTCAAGTAATTAATGCACTGCATTATTTACAGAAGGGCCAAGCCCAATTAAAAAAGGCCTAACAGGCCAAATTAAATGCAATGCATTATTTTAAAGAAGGGCAGAGCCCAAACAGATGCTCTGCATCATTTATAAAGGGACATAGCCCAAATCAGAAAGGCCTAGCAGGCCAAAATAAAATGCAGTGCATTATCAAACAGGGGCAAAGCCCTAGCACAGGCCTAATAGGCCAAAAATAAAAACGTTGAATATTCTCAACTGGACTTAGCCCAATCATGGTCGTAAGTCCTCAAATTAAATTGACTGAGCAAGACTACTCTCCTAAATCAATTTACATCCGGTTCAAGGGTACATCTCTGAACTCCTCTGACCCCTATCGTTGTAATCCTTCAACGACGTCAGAGAGGTGAAGAGTCCCGACAACCACACATCGATACGGACTGTGGGGTCCTTAAACTCGTGGACCGAAACTTCCTTAAACTAATATTCGTCCCAAAATGGGAACGTTGGACCGAAATGTCCTTAAACTAATGTTCGTCCCCAAATGGGAATGATGGACCACCATGTCCCTAAACTGGAAATCGACCGCAACGTCATTAAACTAAACAACAGAGCCAATTGCTCTCTTGTCGGATCTAAACGATCCCGTTAAGTTGATCTTAGTCTGGAAACTAGGCTAACGTATCCTTAACAAAAGTTTAAGTTGATCTTAGCCTTAAATAGGGCTAACGTATCCTTAAACTAAAACACCAAACCCAAATCTAAGTAAATACGGATTTGGACTAATCTACGTCCTACGGGCGACAGCATCACTTAGTCTCCGTATACAATCCACGGGTAACCACAAACAAAACAAACACACACGACACGAAGTGAAATTTCTGGAGAAGGAGAAAGTGGTTACCGCGATGCGGTAACGTAATTAACTGCAGGGGCTTGCGCCTGCAGGGAAGAGCGTCCCCACAATCAAAAACCCTTCAAGCGAGGGGGAATCTGACGAAGTCTGCTGCATCGGCCGCATCCGTCTAAACCTCCGATACACGGTGCCATAAATCAACTTGGCATCTTCGGAGAGGTGGACGGATAAAACCAAATAGCATTTGCCCCGAATCTCAGGCAAGACGTCTTCACGTCTCGGCCGCCGTTCGGAGGGGAACACTCGTATTTGGGACGTACTTTCCAGATGTTATTGCTTATTGGATTTATTGCTTCCGCACATTTATTATTTCTTGACTCGTTTATTCTGGCATATGGACATGTACTAGATAGTTTATTTTATTTTTACTGTTCTTGATATCTTATAGACAGCCGTAATGTGACTGTGGATGGATGTTTCCTAACCACAGGTAGCATGGTTGGATTTGTCACGTGCCGATCTTAGCGCACTCTGGGAGGCAGGGCGTGACATGGTTTGTTTGCTATCAGAGCCATAGGATTTAGGTTAACCGGGCTTGATTCTTTTTGTAGTTGGGTATTGAACCCAATACACGGATCAGAAAACCTGTAATTAGGAACATGTCCTACCACATTGTTATCGTGATTCTTGAACCATATCTTTCTCTTGACCCTTGTCTTGACGATATGCAAACAACTGTGCATCTCGACTTGAATCCTTTTGGTTCCTTATTGTTTCTCCCTACCTATTCTTTCGATTCTGATAGTAGGACTTGGGCGACTTGAACGGAGTTATGTAATTGTACCTATGAATTGCAGCATGGTTACAATACGGTACTCTATTTAAGTAATTTTGAGTCCTAGTCTTGATTCACTTCCTTGATTTATGGCCATGATATTATCTTGCTTCTCTCGGTTTCATTGCTTACCCGTTTATGTTTTATCGCAAGCTTGAATCCTGTTTACCGTGCTTATCTTCTTCAGTGTTTGGCGTCAGATGAAGTCGTTTTCGGTATCCTACTTGTTCATGATTTTCCCGCATTAGCATTATTCGATTCTGGTGCATCCCATTGTTTTATGTCGTCTAAGTTTATTGCTGCACACTTGATTGCTTCCACGGCCCTGTCTTGTTGTTGGGACATACACACTGGGAACGGGAAGATCATATCTAGTAGTGAGTGCAAGGATTGTTCGGTTGTGATCCGCGGATGAGAGTTATTTGCGGATTTCTTGGTGATCGATACTGGCAGTTATGATGTTGTCTTGGGAATGGACTTTCTCGGCACTTTCCACGCTCACATTGATTGTAGGGTAAAGAAAGTGATTTTCCAGATTCCCGGACATCCAGAGTTTGTTTTTGCTGGAGGCAGCAGTTCTGTCGGGCCAGTCGAGTTTGGGGTTATGCCGACAAACAGTGTTCTTTCGTCGATGAAAGTTGATAAGGAGGAAGCGCTTGCTGTAGTTTGAGAGTTCATAGACGCGTTCGAGGACATCTCGGGTTTATCGCCGAAACGAGATGTGGAGCGATCGATCTTGTTCCTGGTGCAGCGCCAATCTCAAAGGCTTACATCCGATGGCACCAGTGGAGTTAGAAGAAGTAAAGAAGCAGGTTACCGAATTGCTAGAGAAGGGTTGGATTCACAGCAGTAATTCACCTTGGAGAGCTCCAGTTCTTCTAATCAAGAAGAAAGATGGCACAAGGAGGATGTGCATCGATTATCGAGAATTGAATCGGGTGACTATTAAGAACAAGTACCCGATCCATCGCATTGGCGAATTATTCGAGCAACTCAGTGGCGCGAGGGTATTCTCGAAGCTGGATTTGCGATCCGGATATCATCAGGTCTGAGTTAAATCAAAGGATATTTACAAGACTGCGTTCCGAACTCGATATGAACATTACGAGTATTTAGTGATGCCATTCGGAGTCACAAATGAACCGGCGATATTTATGGACTTGATAAACCGAATCTTTTCACCGTTCTTGGACCAGTTTATAGTGGTGTTCATCGATGATATTCTCGTCTACTCGAGGAGCCTAGAAGAGCATGCAGAACACTTGAAGATCGCACTGCAGACGTTGAGGCGAGAAAGATTATATGCAAAGATGAGCAAGTGCGAGTTTTGGCTTGAAGAAGTGAAGTTTTTGTGGCATGTCGTATCCGGAGATGGAATCGCCGTTGATCCTGAAAAGATTGCAGCAGTTCAAGATTGGCCGATTCCGAAGAACGTAGCAGAGATCAGAAGTTTTCTTGGACTTTCTGGATATTACAGAAGGTTCGTGGAGAATTTTGCTCGATTAACTGAGCCTTTGACCAAGCTTACGCGGAAGGATGTGCCATTCGTTTGGACGGATGGTTGTGCGTCAGCTTTTGAGGCGTTAAAATAAACATTGACAACCGCTCCTATTTTGACCGTGCCAGATGGTTTTGGAGGAATGATTATTCATAGCGACGCATCTGGGAAAGGTTTGGGATGTATTTTGATGCAGCATGGGAGGGTTATAGCCTACGCATCGAGACAGTTGAAAACCCATGAGAAAAATTACCCAACTGATGATTTGGAGCTTGCAGCAATGATTTTCGCTTTGAAGATTTGGAGACACTACTTATTGGGCGAAAGGGTCGAAGTATTCACCGATCACAAAAGCCTAAAGTATGTGTTCACACAGAAAGGAGCTTAACATGAGGCATCATAGATGGTTGGAGCTGATGGCTGACTATGATCTTGATCTCAAGTACCATCCGGGAAAAGTTAATGTAGTGCCGGATGCAATTAGTAGATTACCAGCAATTCGGATGTTGACTGCACAGAAGGAGCTTATCGAAGATTTTCGGAGATTCGAGTTGGAGATCATGCCACCGCATTCTTCGGGACAGTTGATGCAGCTGCAAGTATAGTTGTCGTTGATCGATAATATTAAACCAGCACAGTCGCACGATCCAAGATTGCAGAAGTTTCGAGAACAGGTTGAAGCGGGACTTCGAACTGACTTGTTGATTCATGAGGATGGTTCGTTGCGATATGGTAGCCGTTTGTGTGTGCCGAAATGAGACATTCGCGAAGAAGTTATGAAGGAGGCACACAGTTCCGCATATTCTGTACATCCAGGAGGTACGAAGATGTACCGTGATCTAAGACAACATTTCTTGTGGGAAGGCATGAAAAGGGAGATTGCTCGCTTTGTAGCGAAGTGCTTGGTGTGTCAGTAAGTTAAGACTGAACATCAAAGAGTAGCTGGTTTATTGCAACCACTTCCGATTCCTCAATGGAAGTGGGATCATATAACCATGGATTTCGTGACAGTTTTACCGCGGAGTCCGAAGGGCAACAATGCAGTTTGGGTGATTGTTGATCGATTGACGAAGGCAGCTCATTTCATTCCGTTTCGAGTTGGTCAGTCAACGGAAGCGTTAGCAGAACGGTACATGCAGGAGATTGTGAAATTGCATGGAGTACCTGTGATCATCGTTTCCGATCGTGATACCCGATTTTTATCGCACTTCTGGAGGAGTTTACAGGAAAGTTTGGGGACGCGATTGAAGTTTAGCACCACTTATCATCCTCAGATAGATGGCCAGTCCGAGAGAACGATCCAAACTCTTGAAGACATGTTGAGAGCATGCATGTTAGACTTCAAGGGTTCGTGGGAGGATCATCTACACTTGGTGGAATTTTCGTATAATAACAGCTTTCAGGCGACTATTCAGATGTCTCTATTCAAAGCATTGTATGGTCGCAAGTGTCGCTCACCCGTTTGTTGGGACGATGTTGGAGAACGGAGATTGTTGGGACCAGATTTGATCGTGCAAATAGTAGAGAAGGTTAATACTATCCGAAATCACATGAGGGCAGCACATGATCGGCAAAAGAGTTGGGCAGATATATTGAGATGAGCTCTAGAGTTCGTTGTTGGTGATCTTGTATTCTTGAAGATATCACCGACCAGAGGAGTGATTCATTTTGGGAGTCGACGCAAGCTTAGTCCTCGATTCGTAGGGCCTTTCGAGATTATTGAGCGTGTTGGAGAGGTGGCTTATCGATTGGCTTTACCACCATCTTTGGCGAGTGTTCATGACGTGTTTCATGTATTTCAAGTTCGTAAGTATATTCGAGATGAAACACACGTTCTAGATCATTCGGAGCTGACAGTAAGGGAGGATTTGACCTATGAAGAGCGACCGATATTGATTGTTGATCGAAGAGAAAAGGTCCTCAAGAACAAGGTTATCCCTCTAGTACTTGTTTCTTGTGGAAATCGCTCGCACGGAGAATCGACTTGGGAACGAGAAAACGAGATTCGACAGGAATTTCCACATCTATTCTTGTAGATTCATATTTGTTTATCTTTTCTTGTTCCTGGAATTTCGAGGACGAAATTCATTTTGTAGTTGGGTATAATGTAACACCCTAGTTCATTTATTCCAGTTCTATTTTTGAGTATTTCTTTATCTACGGTCTTTTCTTGATTTATTGTGTTTTGGGTGCGAATAGTGTATTTGACATCTGTATTTGCATCCAACCCGACCCGCTTGCTGGAAACCCGTCTTGATTCCTGTTTATGATTTATCTCGGCTTGTTATGTGGATCCGTGCACTTCCATTTTTTTTATACTGCATACTGGCATTATATCTGGCATCTGCATTTTCTCAATATAACATATAAAATCAAGTAAAATATTTTAAAAATGTCTTGCATGGCCTGCATCATACCCCTGACCCTGTGGTAGCATCTGCGCATATTGTTCTCGCCCCGTTCAGTGAAACGGACTCGTTTAGATAGCTACGTGCACGTTGCGTGCATCCGTTCTTAAGGGTATGCTTTTTCGTTACCCGGATATCCTGTTTTGGTTTTGGTTGATACGCTTATTATCCGTATTTTCAAACTAGATTTTTAGACCCGACCCGTGCGTATTTTGGACTATTTTTGTTTTAACCAGAATATCAAAATTTTAACTAATATTATATTAATATTTCTAACAGTAAAATTTATACTACGTTTATATGTTTAACATAAAAACATTTTAAAAGATTTTTAAATCAAATCTTTTGGAAACAGAACTCTCTCTCTATATATCTCTCTCATCTCTCTCTCTCTCTCTATCTTCTTTATAACTCATGAGATCACGTCACCCCTCTTCTACTAAACTCACCTTCCTTCTTCGTCCTCTTCTTTAAATTTTTTTGCCGCCTCGTCTTCGTCTTCACGAAACCCTAACCTTACCCACGCCGTGCCTCGCTCGCCGATGCCGTCTCTACCCTCGTCGGCATCCGATCTCCCCGACCTCCTCACCTCCACCTTCTTCTCTTCCACTTACCTCTTCCCTTCTTTCCCCGACTGCAACCCCACGCACCCATCTCCATCAACTTTGCTGCCCTCGTCGGCGCCGTTCCAGCATCCTCGTCGACCACCTCATCCTCGCCACCACTTCTTCCTCTCCCTTCTCTCAACCCGACACCACCCTCACCCAAACACCAAGAACCCGGCACCCCTGCACCCAATTCGAGCCCCTGCAACCTTCCTCGCCGGAGCTCCGATCACCCCGACGACCGCTCACCCTCATCACCGTCTCCATATCCTCTTTCTCCTCTTCCTCCCTGCTCCAAACCCCGCAGCGACAAATACAAGAACCATACGCCTTCGCCCTCGACCTCGCCTGCGTCTCGTCGCTGCCCTCGTGGCCGCTCATCCCAGACTCACCGTCGCCACAACCCTCACCCTTGTCGTCACCACCTTCTTCCTTTTCTCTTCCCTTCTCGACCTCTGCAAACCCGACAACCCCAGGCCAACCCAAGAAAACCATCACCACCCTTGCCGGCACCCTCGCGTCGCTGGATCTCCGACCCCAGTCATCACTATACCCGTCACCACAACCTTCTTCTCTCCTCTTCCACCTCCTGTCCGACTCTTTCCCTGCAGAAACCCGACACCCGACGAGAACCCTAGTATCCACTGCCCATCACCGGAAACCCCACGGCTCATCGTCGTTTCTCCTCCTCCTCTATCCCAGATACCCCGATCTAACCCCAGAGACCCCAGTGCAACCTTCTTCTTCTTGTTCTTGTTCTTCTCTTCTTGCTTTTCTTGATCTCGTATTTTTCCGGTGATCGCCGGAGCCGTGCCGCTGCCGACGATCCGAACAACCCAGTGGACATCCCCAGCCAGCGTGGTCGTATTCTTGTTTACCTGGACCTATCCCGTACGCTCGTATGTACATTGCGACGTTTACCCGACGTCGGACGCTGCATATAGACCCCGTCGTGAGATCCGTCCAGGCAAGTTTATCTTGGTACATGCTATAATATATATTTTGCATCCATATGAATAAATTTTTTACTTGTTTATTACATTGTGCATCCATATTACAAATTTACAGTTTTTCGATACCTATATGCATCCATACCGTTAGCTACATATCTAGTCGCATACAAGTTTATCTTGCTACATGCTACGTTATCATATTTTCATCCATATTAATAATAATATTATATGTTCATTGTATTGTGCATCCCTGTTACAGTTTTACCGTTTTTCCGATATCCGTTCGCATCCGTATCATTTACTGCATATCTAGCTGCATGCCATATCATATTATTTCATATTACTGTTATATTATCACCCCATGCTTGATAAGATGCATCATGCATAGTCATGGAGTTGTAGATGTAATCCCTGATAGATATTTATACATTCGTGTTTTACTGTGCATCCGTACTTTTATCGTGCACCCGTACTTGCTACAGTTTTATTATGAGCATCCGTTTGATACCTATGCACTACCTGTCATGACCTGATACACCACTGCTTGACATGATACCTGATCCTGTTCCTAATGCCGACAATCCTGACTTGTCGTCCTGACGGACGTATCCTGTTGTCTATATAGACAAATCTGTACCTGCTTGATCCTGTGTTGGCATTAGCTCCAGATTATCAATACCTGACTTGAAAACATAACATTGGGGGCATGGGGAAATCAAAAGTGTAACTGAAGTGTAGCTTAAAAGGGTATTACTTGATCCGTGGTCCCGGCGGATAACGGGATAGAATCATTCGTGATTCTTACTTGATCCGTGGTCCTGGAGGATAACGGGACAGAGTCATTCATGACTCCCACTACCTGATCCGTGGTCCCGGGGGATAACGGGACATATTCTTTGAGTTACATGGAGGAGTACACTAATTGATTTCAAACAAACTTTAGAATAGATAACCCAGTAGCACAGTTTAGATTGATCACTGCACGTCACATATACTGATACTCTTCACTGTTCTATATCTATGTTTACTTGTTACATTCATGTTACTATTCATATCTGCATATCTCGTTACATCCTGGTTGCTTATTATTATTGATATTATGACGCACTGTCGTCTGGGTTTTGCATGGCCCAGATCCTCTGTTTCTTTCGCAGGCTGATCAAGAGTATTTCAGCTGACAGGCCGAGCAGTGAGGATCCTGTTAGTATCCAGTTTAGTTTAGTTTTATTTCCATATTTTCATTTCCTGATGTGAGCCCGTATTTGAGACGTACTTTCCAGATGTTATTTCTTATTGGATTTATTGCTTCGGCACATTTATTATTTCTTGACTCGTTTATTCTGGCATATGGACATGTACTAGATAGTTTATTTTATTTTTACTGTTCTTGATATCTTATAGACAGCCGTGTGACTGTGGAGGGATGTTTCCTAACCACAGGTAGCATGGTTGGCTCTGTCACGTGCCGATCTTAGCGCACTCTTGGAAGAAGGGCGTGACAACTCACGTGCAAAGCACACAAGTATCTGCTGCAGTTAGGATTAAATTCTATAGTAGCACCAACGTGTTAAACATGTGAGCACTTACGTGCAAAGCACATGAACACTGGAGCCCAAAATCGGAGCGATTTGCGTCAAGTAGAATTAAATTCTACATGGGAAAAATATGTCCCCTGATCTTTCTTAAGTAAGAAAGATCTGCTCTGTTAAACAGAGAGCTGGATCCAATAGTAATTAAAAAATCACTGATTAATCAGAAAATAGAATTAAATTCTACGTTAGGAAAATATTTTCCTAATCTTGTTAAAACGAACAAGAAATATCTTCTGCAAAACAGAGAGTCACTGGATCAAAGATTCAACAGTGAATAAAATTACCCAACTGATCTTTAAAATCAATTAAATCAATTGATACCTCTCAAAGAGATATTTACTCAAACAAATTGATATTTCTCTTCTTCCATATAAATGACCCAAGAGATTAATATTGAGATATGCGTAGAACCCCATAAGTTTATGTAACAGAGAATTTAATTTTCTTCGAAGAAAGATCGTTTTTCTTCTTCAAAAACCCGAGGTAAATAATGGAGGAATATCCCTTCTTTACCAATATGTGATATACACATACGGGTTTAGCCCTTCAAAAGAACTTAGTTCTTGCTCGGGATCTAAGATCTACAAGACAAATTTCTCATAAAAAAGACAAATTTCATTTATACCAATTTCAGTTCTCGTATTTCCTTAATTATGGTATTTTCCTGATTTATCGTGTTTTGGGTGCGAATAGTATTTTATATTTTACATTGCATTCGACCCGACCCGCTTGCTTGAACTTATCTGATTCATACTTATGAATTATCCTGACTTGTTACGTAGACTGGTGCATTTTCATGTTTAGTGCATACTGGCATTTTATCTGGAATTTGCATTTTTACAATATAACATTTTAAGTCACATAAAATATTTTAAAAATACATTGCATGGCCTGCATGATAACCCTAACCTCGTTGTAGCATCCGCGCATCTTGTTCTCGTCCCGTTCAGTGAAACGGACGTGTTTGGATGGCTACGCGCACGTACGTGCATCCGTTCTTGGGGTTATGCATTTTCATTATCTGAGCATTCATTTTGAATTTTGAAAGCCGCACATATTTTTCGTATTTTAAATCTGAATTTTTAGACCCGACCCGGGCGCGTTTTGAAATATTTTTGTATCCCGCCAAAATTCAATTTATTTAATTTTAAAATTTAGTTTAAATATTTTCATACGATTTCTTTAACAAACTGAAGCCTCTTATCTAAAATTTTAAATCTAAAAATCTTTTAAAATTTTAAATCTAATTTCCTAACAAACTAACAACCCCTTTCTCTCTCACCCTCCTCTGCATATATATATTTATATATATTTTATTTATTTAAAATTTTCTTTCCTTATTTAATTCACAGCCTCTTCTTCTTACTTCTTCTTCTTTTTTCTTTCTTTTTCTTGATCTCGTTTTTTTGATTCCGGTGATCACCGCCGGAGCCGTGCTCGTCGCTGACGATCCGAGTAATCCAGTGAACGTACCTGACTTGCGTGATCACCCTCGTGCGTTGTTTGGAACCGTTCCGTGTACCGTGCGTGCGTCGCGACATTTCGCCGACGAAGGACGTTCCGTACACATCCGTTCTTGTTCCGTCTAGGCAAGTTAATCTTGCTGCATGCTATATAATTCATTTTATATCTATTTAAATAAAAACCATACCTATAGTTTAAATCTAGTACCCCATGTTTAATTTTATAACGTTTCGATGTTCCGTTTGCATCCGTTTATATCATTTTAAATCTAGATCATGAAAACTTATCTTGTGACATACTAGATTACATTATACTGCATCCATATCATTTAAAATATATATCGTCGTAATATTTCTTATTATTATCTTTAATTAGTTTATAATCTACATTTTATAATGTTATACATTTGAAAATATTATAGTTTACACATGAAATGTCGTTGAAAAAGCGGATACGACAAATCTGAAATTTACTGTACACTTTACCTTATAAAATTCATTATAAGTCATAGAAAAATCATTAGTATACGTTTTTTAGTTCGTTACGAAGCTAACTCAGAATACTATAACTCTATGAAATATTTACTTGCAAAATAAATTGTTTAAATAACGTAAAATGCAAATAAAAATGTCTCTAAACTGCTGTCTAGGGAAATTCCAGCAACAAACTTTCAACTTCAAATATTCATAGATTTTTGTAGGGACAATCTGAGATACTTATACTTATAAAAATGAAAACCTTATTGAATTATCTTTGTTTTGGTATAAGACACGTCCCTTTTGGAGAACGTTTGTTATTTTTAAAGTATTTTACAAATCAAGGTGACGCTGAATTTCTGAACGGAACTTTCTTGTGCATGGTTAATCAATACCACTTTTATAGTTATTAATCGCTTTGAATATGCTATCCATATTAATATTATTATATCAATATTTATATCACATATTGCTTAGTTGTACATCCCACATTACCATTTTATAGTTTTATAACTTTTCGGATACCCGTTTGCATCCATCGCATTTAAGATACATATAATTGCATCCATAGATCACATTACTACATAATACTGTGATATTAACACTCCATGTTTAATAAATTGCATCCTAATTAATATTGGAACTATAAATGTAATCCTAATCGATAACTGTGCATCCATATCCTTGAAATTATATCTATTTGCATACCATATCACATTATTCCATTTTATTGTTATATTAGTACCCCATACTTGTTTTGTGTACCCATACTTATTATAGTTTGATTATGAGCACCCACGTGATACTTGTGCACCCCTGACATGACTTGATACACTACTACTTGACACGATTTGATAGCTATGCACTCCTTGACATGATTGATACTTGTTCACTACCTGACATGACCTGATATACCATAGCTTGACCTGTTACCTAATCTTGTTACTAATGCCAACAATCTTGACCTGTTGTCCCTACGGACATTTCCTGTTGTCTATTCAGACAAACCTGTACTTGCTTGACCCTGTGTTGGCATTAGCTTCAGATTTATCAATACCTGACTTGAACACACAACTTGGGGGTATGGTGAAATCAATGATGAAACCTGACTTGTAACTCGACAGTTCGATACCTTTACTGATCAGTCTTACGGGCTAAGCCAGCCCCGGGATGATGCTGCTGACATCATTCGTCATTACATACTACCTTTTACTACCTTGCGGCACGTCTCGAATTCAGCCCGAGAGTCTTAGACCGTGGTCCCGGGCACGCACGGGATACTATTGAGTTACATCGATAATTCATCAAATTGATTTCAAAGATTTGAGAGTAGTTAACCCAGTAGACCAGTTAGATTACTCACTGCACATCACCTGTGCCTTACCCTTCACTGTCATTATTTATGTTACTGTTATACCTATTTTACCGCTCATACTCGTACCTGCATGCCTTGCTACTCCTTGATTTTATTATTGCTTGATATTATGACGCACTGACGTCTGGGTTTTGCATGGCCCAGATCCTCTACCTTTGTTGCAGGCTGATCAGGAGTATTTTCCGCCGTCAGGCCGAGCAGTGAGGATCCAGTTAGTATCCAGTTTTACTTTCCAGGTGTTTTGTTTCTATTGCTTCCGCATATTATTTCTTGACTCGTTTATTATGGCATATGGACATGTACTAGATAGTTATTTTATTTTCCTGTTCTTGATATCTCCCAGACAGCCGTAATGTGACTGTGGAAGGATGTTTCCTAGCCACAGGTAGCATGGTTGGCTCTGTCACATGCCGATCTTAGCGCACTCTGGGAAGCGGGGCGTGACAGGGTTTGTTTGGTATCAGAGCCATAGGATTTAGGTTAATCGGGTTTGATTCTTTTGTAGTTGGGTATTGGACCCAATACACGAATCGGAAAACTTGTAATTAGGAACATGTCCTGCCACCTTGTTTTCGTGATTCTTGAATCTTATCTTTCTCTTGATCGTCGTTTTGATGATATGCAAACCGCTTTGCATCTCAACTTGAAACCTTTTGGTTCCCTATTGTTTCTCCTTGTCCCTTGGATTCTGATACTAGGATATGGACGACTTGAGTGGAGTTATGTGATTGTAACTATGAACTGCAGCATGGTTACAATGCGGTACTCTATTTAAGTAACTTGGAGTCCTATTCTTGATTCACTTCCTTGTTTCATGGTCGTTATATTACCTTGCTTCTCTTGCTTTCCAGTTCATGTTTTGCAGATTTCTCGGTGATCGATACCGGCAGTTATGAAGTTGCCTTGGAAATTGATGGTCTCACTTTCCACGCTCACATTGATTGTAAGGCAAAGAAAGTGATTTTCCAGATTCCCGGACATCCGGAGTTTGTTTTGCTGGAGGTAGCAGTTCTGTCGGGCTAGTCGAGTTTAGGGCTAGGCCGACAAGCAATGTTCTTTCGTCAATGGAAGTTGATAAGGAGGAAGCATCAGCTGTAGTTTGAGAGTTCATAGACGTGTTCGAGGGCATCTCGGGTTTACCGCCAAAACGAGATGTGGAGTTCGCGATCGATCTTGTTCCTGGTGCAGCGCCAATCTCAAAGGCGTACTATCCGATGGCACCAGTGGAGTTGGAAGAAGTAAAGAAGCAGGTTACCGAATTGCTAGAGAAGGGTTGAATTCGCGCAATTCACCTGGGGGAGTTCCAGTTCTTCTAGTAAAGAGGAAAGATGGCATAAGGAGGATGTGCATCGATTATCGAGAATTAAACCAGGTGACTATTAAGAACAAGTACCCGATCCTTCGTATTGGCGAATTGTTCGAGCAGCTTAGTGGCGCGAGGCTATTCTCGAAGCTGGATTTGCGGTCCGGATATCATCAGGTCCGAGTTAAATCAGAAGATATTTGCAAGACTGCGTTCCGAACTTGGTATGGACATTACAAGTATTTAGTGATGCCATTCAGAGTCACGAATGCACCGGCGATATTTATGGACTTGATGAACCGAATCTTTTCACCGATCTTGGACAAGTTTATAGTGGTGTTCATCGATGATATTCTGGTCTACTCGAGGAGCATTGAAGAGCATGCGGAACACTTGAGGATCGCACTGCAGACATTGAGGCAAGAAAGATTATATGAAAAGATGAGCAAGTGCAAGTTTTGGCTTGAAGAAGTGAAGTTTTTGGGGCACGTCGTATCCGGAGATGGAATCGCCGTTGACCCCGAAAAGATTGCAGCAGTTCGAGATTGGCCGATTCCGAAGAACGTTGCTGAGATCAGAAGCTTTCTTGGACTTGCCGGGTATTACAGAAGGTTCGTGGAGAATTTTGCTCGTTTGGCTAAGCCTTTGACCAAGCTTACGCACAAGGAAGTACCATTTGTGTGGATGGATAAGTGTACATCAGCTTTTGAGGCGTTGAAGCAGAGATTGATGACTGCTCTTATTTTGACCATACCAGACAGTTCCGGAGGATTGGTGATTCACAGCGACGCATCTGGAAAAGTATTGGGATGTGTTTTGATACAGCATGGGAAGGTTATAGCCTACGCATCGAGACAGTTGAAGACCCATCAGAAGAATTGCCCAACTTATGATTTGGAGCTAGCAGCTGTGATTTTCGCTTTAAAGATTTGGAGACACTACTTATTGGGCGAAAGGGTCAAAATATTCACCGATCACAAAAGCCTGAAGTATGTGTTCACACAGAAGGAGCTTAATATGAGGCAGCGTAGATGGTTGGAGCTGATGGCCGACTACGATCTTGATCTTAAGTACCATCCGGGGAAAGTTAATGTTGTGCCGGATGCGCTTAGTCGGTTGCCAGCAATTCAGATGTTGACTGCACAGAAGGAGATTATGGAAGGCTTTCGGAGATTCGAGTTGGAGATCGTGCTACCACATTCTTCAGGACAGTTGATGCAGCTGCAAGTACAGTCGTCGTTGATCGAGAGTATTAAAGCAGCGCAGTCGAAGGACCCAAGATTGCAAAAGTTTCGAGAACAGGTTGAAGCTAGACTTCGAACGGACTTATTGATTCATGAAGATGGTTCATTACGGTATGGTAGCCGTTTGTGTGTGCCAAAAGGAGATATTCATTAAGAAATTATGAAGGAGGCACACAGTTCCGCGTATTCCGTACATCTAGGAGGCACGAAGATTTACCGTGATTTACGACAGCATTTCTGGTGGGGAGGTATGAAAAGGGAGATTGCTCGCTTTGTAGCAAAGTGCTTGGTGTGTCAGCAAGTTAAGGCTGAACATCAAAGGGTTGCTGGTTTATTGCAACCACTTCCGATTCCTCAATGGAAGTGGGAACATATAACTATGGATTTCGTGACAGCTTTACCGCGGAGTCCAAAAGGCAACAATGCAGTTTGGGTGATTGTTGATCGATTGACCAAGGCAGCTCACTTCATATTGTTTCGAGTTGGTCAGTCAACGGAAGCGTTAGCAGAACGGTACATGCAGGAGATTGTGAGATTGCATGGAGTACCTGTGAGCATCGTGTCCGACCGTGACACCCGATTCTTATCATACTTCTGGAGGAGCTTACATGAAAGTTTGGGGACTCGATGGAAGTTTAGCATAGCTTATCATTCTCAAACAGATGGCCAGTTGGAGAGAACGATCCAAACTCTTGAAGACATGTTGAGAGCTTGCATGTTAGACTTCAAGGGTTCATGGGAGGATCATCTATACTTGGTGGAGTTTTCGTACAACAACAGCTTTCAGGCGCCTATTCAGATGGCTCCATTCGAAGCATTATATGGTCGCAAGTGTCATTCACCAGTTTGTTGGGACGATGTTGGAGAACGAAAATTGTTGGGACCAGATTTGATCGTGCAAACAGTGGAGAAAGTTAACAGTATCCGAAATCATATGAAGGCAGCGCAAGATCGGCAGAAGAGTTGGGTCGATACATCGAGAAGACCTCTAGAGTTCGATGTTGGTGATCTAGTATTCTTGAAGATATCACCGACTAGAGGAGTGATTCATTTTGGGAGTCGAGGAAAGCTTAGTCCTTTATTCGTTGGGCCTTTCGAGATTTTGGAGCGTGTTGGAGAAGTGGCTTATCGATTGGCGTTACCACAATCTTTGGCGAATGTTCATGACGTGGTATCTCAACTCCGTAAGTATGTTTGAGATGAAACACACGTGCTAGATCATTCGGAGCTGACTGTACGAGAAGATTTAACCTTTGAGGAACGACCGATGTCGATTGTGGATCGAAGGGAAAATGTTCTTAAGAACAAGGTTATCCCTCTCGTACTTGTTTCTTGGGGAAATCGCTTGCATGGAGAATCAACTTGGGAACGAGAAGATGAAATCCAACAGAAGTTTCGACATCTATTCTTGTAGTTTCTTGATTGTCTATCCTTTCTTGTTCGTGGAATTTCGAGGACGAAATTCTTTTGTAGTTGGGTATAATGTAACAACCTAGTTCATTTATACCAATTCCAGTTTTCGTATTTTCTTAATTGTGGTATTTTCCTGATTTATCGTGTTTTGGGTGCGAATAGTATTTTACATTGCATTCGATCCGACCCGCTTGCTTGAACTTATTTGATTCATACTTATGAATTATCCTGACTTGTTACGTAGACTGGTGCATTTTCATGTTTAGTGCATACTGGCATTTTATCTGGAATTTGCATTTTTACAATATAACATTTTAAGTCACATAAAATATTTTAAAAATAAATTGCATGGCCTGCATGATAACCCTAACCCCGTGGTAGCATCCGCACATCTTGTTCTCGTCCCGTTCAGTGAAACGGACGTGTTTGGAAGGCTACGCGCACGTACGTGCATCCGTTCTTGGGGACATGCATTTTCGTTATCTGAGCATTCATTTTGAATTTTGAAAGTCGCACATATTTTTCGTATTTTAAATCTGAATTTTTAGACCCGACCCGGGCGCGTTTTGAAATATTTTTATATCCCGCCAAAATTCAATTTATTTAATTTTAAAATTTAGTTTAAATATTTTCATACGATTTCTTTAACAAACTGAAGCCTCTTATCTAAAATTTTAAATCTAAAAATCTTTTAAAATTTTAAATCTAATTTCCTAACAAACTAACAACCCCTTTCTCTCTCTCTCCCTC
Organism: Agapanthus africanus; assembly: GCA_030015575.1. Classification (NCBI taxonomy): domain Eukaryota; kingdom Viridiplantae; phylum Streptophyta; class Magnoliopsida; order Asparagales; family Amaryllidaceae; genus Agapanthus; species Agapanthus africanus. Next base: position 643,029,589 of record CM057343.1, read on the forward strand.
TTCTGCATATATATATTTATATATATTTTATTTATTTAAAATTTTCTTTCCTTATTTAATTCACAGCCTCTTCTTCTTACTTCTTCTTCTTTTTTCTTTCTTTTTCTTGATCTTGTTTTTTTGATTCCGGTGATCACCGCCGGAGCCGTGCTCGTCGCTGACGATTCGAGTGATCCAGTGAACGTACCTGACTTGCGTGATCACCCTCGTGCGTTGTTTGGAACCGTTCCATGTACCGTACGCGCGTCGCGACATTTCGCCGACGAAGGACGTTCCATACACATCCGTTCTTGTTCCGTCTAGGCAAGTTAATCTTGCTACATGCTATATAATTCATTTTATATCTATTTAAATAAATACCATACCTATAGTTTAAATCTAGTACCCCATGTTTAATTTTATAACGTTTCGATATTCCGTTTGCATCCGTTTATATCATTTTAAATCTAGATCATGAAAACTTATCTTGTGACATACTAGATTACATTATACTGCATCCATATCATTTAAAATATATATCGTCGTAATATTTCTTATTATTATCTTTAATTAGTTTATAATCTGCATTTTATAATGTTATACATTTGAAAATATTATAGTTTACACATGAAACGTCGTTGAAAAAGCGGATACGACAAATCTGAAATTTACTGTACACTTTACCTTATAAAATTCATTATAAATCATATAGAAATCATTAGTATACGTTTTTTAGTTCGTTACGAAGCTAACTAAGAATACTATATCTATATGAAATATTTACTTGCAAAATAAATTGTTTAAATAACGTAAAATGCAAATGAAAATGTCTCTAAACTGCTGTCCAGGGAAATTCCAGCAACAAACTTTCAACTTCGAATATTCATACCTTTTTGTAGGGACAACCTGAGATGCTTATACTTATAAAAATGAAAACCTTATTGAATTATCTTTATTTTGGTATAAGACACGTCCCTTTTGGAGAACGTTTGTTATTTTAAAGCTATTTTACAAATCAGGGTGACACTGAATTTCTGAATGGAACTTTCTTGTGCATGGTTAATCAATACCACTTTTATAGTTATTAATCGCTTTGAATATGCTATCCATATTAATATTATTATATCAATATTTATATCACATATTGCTTAGTTGTACATCCCACATTACCATTTTATAGTTTTATAACTTTTCGGATACCCGTTTGCATCCTTCACATTTAAGATACATATAATTGCATCCATAGATCACATTACTACATAATACTGTGATATTAACACTCCATGTTTAATAAATTGCATCCTAATTAATATTGGAACTATAAATGTAACCCTAATCGATAACTGTGCATCCATATCCTTGAAATTATATCTATTTGCATACCATATCACATTATTCCATTTTATTGTTATATTAGTACCCCATACTTGTTTTGTGTACCCATACTTATTATAGTTTGATTATGAGCACCCACGTGATACTTGTGCACCCCTGACATGACTTGATACACTACTACTTGACACGACTTGATAGCTATGCACTCCTTGACATGATTGATACTTGTTCACTACCTGACATGACCTGATATACCATAGCTTGACCTGTTACCTAATCTTGTTACTAATGCCAACAATCTTGACCTGTTGTCCCTACGGACATTTCCTGTTGTCTATTCAGACAAACCTGTACTTGCTTGACCCCGTGTTGGCATTAGCTCCAGATTTATCAATACCCGACTTGAACACACAACTTGGGGGCATGGTGAAATCAATGATGAAATCTGACTTGTAACTCGACAGTTCGATACCTTTACTGATCAGTCTTACGCGTTAGGCTAGCCCCGGGATGCTGCTGCTGACATCATTCGTCATTACATACTACCTTTTACTACCTTGCGGCACGTCTCGGATTCAGCCCGAGAGTCTTAGACCGTGGTCCCGGGCACGCACAGGATACTATTGAGTTACATCGATGATTCATCAAATCGATTTCAAAGACTTGAGAGTAGTTAACCCAGTAGACCAGTTTAGATTACTCACTGCACATCACTTGTGTCTTACCCTTCACTGTCATTATTTATGTTACTGTTATACCTGTTTTACCGCTCATACTCGTACCTGCATGCCTTGCTACTCCTTGATTTTATTATTGCTTGATATTATGACGCAGTGACGTCTGGATTTTGCATGGCCCAGATCCTCTACCTTTGTTGCAGGCTGATTAGGAGTATTTTCCGCCGTCAGGCCGAGCAGTGAGGATCCAGTTAGTATCCAGTTTTACTTTCTAGGTGTTTTGTTTCTATTGCTTCCGCATATTATTTCTTGATTCGTTTATTATGGCATATGGACATATACTAGATAGTTATTTTATTTTCCTGTTCTTGATATCTCCCAGACAGCCGTAATGTGACTGTGGAAAGATGTTTCCTAGGCACAGGTAGCATGGTTGGCTCTGTCACGTGCCGATCTTAGCGCACTCTGGGAAGCGGGGCGTGACAGAAGGATATATAAATGCCTTCAAATTAAATCGTACCCCAATATTAGGTGCACCCCATGTGACCATCATTCGCTTTGCCGTGTAATATATACACGTGCATGCAAACTAAAAGATGGACCGTAATGTCCCTAAACTAATATATCGCCCTGCGGCCTGTCTCTCTACTGACTATCGTATACTTTCCATGGGCTGTCCATATATGATCAGATGAGCATTCGAGACCATATTCTCACTGTCATCTAAGTTGATCTTAGTCTCATATACGACTGACAATCCTTAGATCATATCCAGGTATCTCGTGAACCAATGGACCTCATTTATATGAGATATGCGACCTAGGTTCAACCCATATCTGATATGTACGGATTTCGACTAATCCGTGCCCTACGGGCGACGATATATATTAGTCTCCGTATACAATCCAAGGGCAACCCCATAATAAACAAAATATAACACGACACATTGTCACGACCCGAAATGGCACGTGACTGGCACTTGAATCATATAAAGTTTATAGGACCCCATCTAATTCAAGTAAGCCAAAATCCCAGAAATCTAAACCATTTAAAAGAAGAAAGTGAAGGAAAACTTGTTTAAAAGTTTGCGTATAAATCACTTTGAAAGTCGTAGTAAATATTTTTAAAATATCAACTCTTTTCCGAAAATTTCGGCAGAGTCTCCTTTGTAAATACTGGCCCCAAACGGGTACAATCATGAATAATATGAATAAAGGCATCCCTAAGCGAGAGCTAGCTCTTTGCCAATTGGCGGTAACAACCACGCAAGCAATAATATACAACGCCGAAGGGCGAAAATCAAAACTCAGAAGAAAGCCAAAAATCCACCAGAAAACCATAATAATACAAGTCTAAGGTCGAAAGAATAAACATACTGGCCTTCTAAGTCTATAAATATACAAGTCTGGTTGATGGAGTTTACTAGATACAACTGAATATAAATAAGGTACAATGGTGGTCACGATGCGAGTGAACCCACCTACCAAAGCAATCACCCGGAAAGAAGCAGTGTGCCAGCAAAGCCGCCAAGAAAACCTGTACGGCAAAATCTGCAAGAAACTGTGGCACAACGGGGGTGAGTTGCCAACTCGTGAGTAGAAAACATCATCGAGCAGAAATCGCATGTATGACTCAATCCTAGGTCATACGATAATAATATTCTCAATAATATAATCCTGGAACCACCTACATATATGTGTAATATCAAGTGCTCGTGTCAGTGCCCCAGGTAGCGACATAATACATATATGATGTATGAATGCATTAAAATGAAAACAGAATACATCATGAATGAGAAAAAAACTGTTTTCTTTATTTAGTGAGATTTCTGTATAAAAATTGAAGTATCATCAATGAAATCATCAAAGAACCAGTGTCAAGTATCGACACAAAATATATATCCTAATATCTCAATATCTCAGGCTCCGGCGATCCGGACTGGTCCGTATCATCAAATCTCAATATCTAGGGCTCCGGCAATCCGAACTGGCCCATATCATCAAATCTCAAGACCACGTCGGTATCCTCCGGATATTTGGCACGTCACAATAACCGGTCGGTAGTGCTCCCCTGCCAGGCTCAACGCTATCATCTGCGACCATCTTGCCCCGGGGTACCGCACCGGATCCACCATGCACCCACAGACGGTTCATCCTCCTTCTCGAATCGGGTGTATGATACTGCTCAAGAGCCGAGAAAACTCATGGTGGACACCCCTAAAATCATATCAGGAGAAAACCGTAATTTTCTATCTTTAAAATGATAATAAGTTTATAAAATTTTTGCGGTTTCTCCAAATCCAGAAATCTCATGGAAATCCGTAATCCTGATCTCAAGAGTAAATAACAGTAAATTACCAGTATAAAACTCTATAATATTGCATGAAAAATGAATATATGAATGCATCTGATATCAAGTAAGGAATGCGATAATTAAACTAGCATAATAAAGCAATAGCATAATGGAACTATCAACTAGCAAGTTATGCCAATGAAGTAATACTTCTAAAGTGTACGTGTCATGAAAATTACCGATGATGATGTGCGTGAGCCGGCAAGCGAGTGTACGTGGAGCATACGCATCATCGGTAATGGTGCTGGTATCCTAACAACAGGTTTCATAATAACTAACGAAAATACATATAAGCATGCAATGAGATGCGAACAGCAAGAATAAATGGCAAATGAATAGTAAATGCAACAATAAAGAAATATACATTCCTATATACGAGTCATACAGTTTTTGGTATCTGAAATCCCACGAATCGTGGTGTTTAGAAAATAGGGCTATGGTGTTTTTAAGAAAAGATACGACCTTTGAAATATCCGTAGTATCCCTTGGTCTGTCTTAAAATACTCATGATTCGCTAGTTTTGGAAATGAGAATGACTCGAGCCCAGTCTAACATCTACTAAGTAAACTACAGGACAAAGCTAAGAGACTAATCAGAAGTGTAAGGAAAACCACCTAAGTCTGAGTCGATACATATATCTAGTAGTCGGTGATCCCGCCTCAATAGCGTCACATATGATAAAATATACAATACAACATTCTCGAGTCAAGAGTGCGGATCAATCATCATATTTATGCTCCGTACGGTAAAATCTATCGTACGGCATCCCAAATCGAGGTACGGGTCGAATATCACATTTATCTCATTATTTATCTGGTATCCTTATCATCATATCCTGAATTAGGGGTACTGATATAAAGTCTAGTACATTCTGATACCATCAACATATATATATGCGTGTGTATGAAAATATATCGCCTAAAGATCCGCTATAATATCATATTGTATCTCATAATACGAACCAAGTCTCATCACCGATCTCGTAGCATCATGCCCAATCACATCGACTCATCTCCAAGTATTATATACTATCCTCATCATCCATGTATGTGTACACACACACACACACACACACACACACATATATATATATCCCCATATATGCACAAGAAAAACAAATGCGTGTGTGTGCGCGTGTGTGTGAAAATGTTTACTCTAGAGTTTCGCGACTAAGAAACTAAACTAAGACACTAACTTTCGATTACGCCACACTAACCCATGATTTCCTAAAGCCGTTCTTGCTAAATTATCCTCGTATCATAATACACAAAATCATAATTATATATATACGTAGACTACACTACGAAACTGCGGGGGTGCTACACGCCATACATCCGACTTCCCCCGTAAATATATATCTACTCACTTGATCCTTGTTTACCGAAGTCGATGTCTCCATGCTCTTGCTTGTCGTCCCGAAGTTCACGCAGAGGTACCTACATATCATAACATATCGTGCCGCATTAAAATCCAATTCAAAACCCAAACGACACACGGATTGTACATAGGTTAAAACCTATGGCCTACTTACGCGAAAGAGCCAAATAACCCTCGATATCGACGTACAATCGTCAAGTGACCGAGACAAACACAAATACCCAAAATTCAAGTTACAGAATTCGCAAAATCGAAATCAGAAACGATATAAAACAGCTCCAGATTTTACCCCATGTGAAATTAGCCAATTTTGCGTATGTGGAGGGTCTAATTTACAGATAAGGGATCCACAAAACAAGAACGAGGTCCAGGGGCCAAGTACTGGCCGCAAATTGCGGCCAGAAAGGAAATATTTGCGGCCAGGGTTTGGGGTTAGGGTCTCGGGTCTTCAGGGTAGCTTCTAGATTGCCTGCATGACTCTTTATAATCGCTAAATATTTTTCAGATCTCCCCGGTCATAGCAGATCTCTATAACACATCAAAAAAGTCAACAAAATCCGATATCGGGGTTTCTAAGTTTGGGTCTTGGGTTTAAATCTCTTGTTTCGTTCCATAAAACTAACACTACCGGGGTTAAGGTCACTATTAAATCTCAATTGCACTATCCTAACTTAAATCAAACCCTAATCTCAACTTGGAATTTTCCAAGTTCACTAAACCTCACATAAACAATTCTAAACTAAATTAGAAGCTAAAGTAAATGAATAACTATACTAATTGTGAAGGAAATACCTCATTTGGCAACTCAAGAATTTTCTTGAGTTGCCCCTAGTGCTCAAAATCCAAACTTTCTTGATCTCCTATGCTGGTAGTGAGCTAGTGCAAATTTTTAGTGAAGTGAATGAAGTGTTTTGGTGTATTTTTAATGGTGCTGTGAGGGGTAGAGGTGGTGGAGGAGAGAGGGCAGCCAAGGGTTGAGAGGGAGAGAGAATGAAGGGAGAAAACAAATAGGAATCAAGGTCAATGAACCCCTCACCTCTCTCTCTTCTCTCTAATGCCCATACTTCCTTCTTTATTCCCTTTTCTTTCCTTTTTCCTTTTTCTTTTCTTCTCTTTTCATATTAAAAAGAAAACAAAGCCATGCTACAATAGAAAAGAAAGTCATGGTAGAATAAATGTAACAAATGCTAGCAAATATGATATGGTGCATGTCACATGCATAAAACACAATCAATGCATGATTAGTGAAAATTAATCACGTTTAGAAATAAAATTGTATATAACTAATTATAAAAATTTATAATTTGCCTAAATCACATAAATCTCTTCAAAAATCACCATTCAAATTTAATTTTCCATTTTTTTCCAAACTACCAGTATATAATTATACCACATCATTAAAATATTCATAATATTTATTATTTAAATTATATAATTCCCAAAAATAATATTTTATTTTTTCTGAAATGTTACAATCTTCCCCCCTTAAATAAATTCGGTCCCCGAATTTAAATTTAAACCTCTTAAATACTAAAACATTTTAGTAAAATGATCAAGTCGTCGGGGCTCCGAAATCATGCATACATAAAACATATCGTAGCGCAATGTATGCGCATGAAAAAGAGTGTATAACTCAAAAATCAAGAATCCGTCAAGCATCCCGCAATCATCGGAGTTATGGTGAAGACACCAATATCAAAGTCCAATACGAAAACCAACATGATATACATCAAACTATACATGTACGCATCGTTAAAACATCTGAAAGAAATGCATGCCAAACTCTTTTCTGTGCAATGGGCGTATCACGACACATGTGGCGGACGTCTATTGTAAGAAAATAACTATATATATACACACATACACACACACACACACACCCTTTGTTTAACATACACGTCCCGCCGTTTTGAAAAATAATTTAGAAGGGTTTCCTTTGTTAAATGTCTCGTGTCACCTCGGACACGTAGGTAAATACTGAGACTATAGCTCCTTTTTGAAAATCCCTTCGATAACTATCAATGCATGCAAAATATGTTCAGGTACTGTCCTCGGACTGATCCTGCTCAGTTACTATACCAAATAGTAAATATCATAAAATATACGGCTCCAAAAAAATCAATCCCAAAATGTATATAAGGATGCCACGTGCGTCTGGTGCGCACAGAAATCGAAATCCATGACTGTGCCATACATGTGCACAGAAACAAAATCTAAGTGTAACGGGTGTGCACGAAAACACCTGTCAAAGGTAACGGTGTGCCTGACAACAATATCAGGTGCATCTGATATGCATAAAGAATCCCGATTTAGTGCATCTGGTGTGCACCAAAATCGCATCAAGCGCGTCAAGTATGCGCAAAAATCCAAATCAAGTGCACAAGGTGCACAAAAACAATATCGAATATCATAATCGAAATCGACGGTATATAACAAAGCTCAATCCAAATCAGATATATCGTGGTATATAATCTCGTAACCATGTGCATCAGCATGCATAAAATCGAATCAAAATACTAAAAGTGCATGAAAACTATGCCGAAAGCACAAGTCAAATCACATGCATACCATAGGCTTGAAATCCAAATCAACATCTCGAATGACATCAAATCAAAGTCAAATGCAACTGTGGTGTACAAAATCTCAATCATGCAAATAAATCGCCCAAATTACCAAAATCTGAAATAACAGACACGTGATATTCGAATCACCAAATCGCAAATCGCAACCACCGTCGTCGATATGTCCTTCCTTCGAAGTCGAGAAGGTGTCGGTGCATCCAAAGCTAGCAGAGCAAGATATCTCCTTTCCTCCTGTTCATGATCTGGTGCCTGGTGCCCTTAGGCTCTCGTCTCTCACTGTGAATTGCCAGTTACATAACTCTTCGGTTCAACGGCTCAATATTGAAACGATGACGGAAACAGTCCCGCTCTGGCACATCCTTTAAAGATCTCTGGCCAACTACCATGGTCACTCATAACATGTCTCGTCGACGATGCCGAACTCTGGCCTACTGGGTGTGCGTAATACGATCGATCCTAGGTCCAAGTCTTCTCGTGAAGTATCCCATCATATGATATCCGGACGACGTCGAACTTTTTGATCGATTCATCAAAATCCTATAATTCCTCGAGAGCTTAACACTCGTGCACAGTTTAATAATATCCAGTACATGCCACAGTACCTATGGACCAGTCGTAGAAGGGCAAACCCAAGCCTCACTAATGGCACTGCGGAACTGCCGCCAACCCTAAGGTTTAAAAGCGTTCCCATGGTCATTATGTCGCGTTTGGATTTCATTCTTCTAAAGGGTCCACAGAATTACTTGCATGTTTTTCCGAGTACTTTAAACTTGGAAAAAATGGGTTTCTGACATTCGTTCATTTCTGTCAACTCTCAACGTACCTGCATGAAGTCTTCTCAAGCTGGAATCAATCAATTTGATGACCTCGCATCGGGGTATGCAACTAACCACATGTCCTAGTCGTTCTTCCATGGGTGACTAGCGATCTTCTATCATATCTCTAATTGCAACTCGTGCTGCAATACCTTCAAACATCTGGAGCGATATCTTGTCAGTCGCCGCAACAACTGGCTCATTCATCCGCACGCTAAACAATGCCCTAATCATCAAGAGTAATAGTGTATTGGCGGTCATCACATTCTGGCTGGCCTCTAGCGGTAGCCCAATCCTCTGGTGTTGATCTGCACTGTTGGGGTCAAAATTTGCACCCAGGTTGACCAAGTCAAAATCAAGGTCAACCCCAAGCCAGGTAGGCCCAAGCCCAGGTCAAGCGGGCCCATGCCCAAGTCGAGCCTGCGGCCAGTCTCCCCATAGCAACATAAAAATTATGTAACAAATAATTTTGATGTAATTTTTTGTGCATGAATGTAAGCAAAATGGGCATAAAGCTAAATTTTTGTAAAGCCCGTGGCTTATGTGCAAAAGAAATAAGCACATAAGACATGAGATGGGCAAAATACCATTTTGTAAAGCCCAATGGGCTATATGTAAATGTGTAAGCCTATATAAGGTAACATGATGATGAATAAAATATACACTTTTCATTCCTCTAAAAAAAGTTAGGGTTTTTATGCCTCCTTCTCCTTCCTCAAGGTTCTAAATCTTCTTCTTTTTTCTTGAATTAAATCAAGAGTTTAACTCTCCCTTTCTCAAAAATAAATAGTTTTTCACCACAAAACCCACAAAGGGGAACTCATATCTCCCATCAGATCTCAAAAAGGAGAGATTTTTAAAATCTCATACTTCTTGTTCTTCAAGATCCGGCCTACAGAGGAGGAAGAAGGAGACCAACTTCTAAGAACCCCACTTCGGGGAAGATCCAGGGCTCAAGGGAGAAGCCCCTTTCATCAGCTCCAAAATATCTTAGGAGTTTAACTCCTCAAAAGACACACACACACACACACACAAAATAATAAATATTTTCTTTCAGGAGCACAGCTCCCAGTGCAGAGACCAAGTCCCTTTTGCTGCTGACGCCTAGCGCCCGTGTGCCAGGTACGTGGGGCGCTGGCGCCCTGGCGCACAGTGCCCGCGTTCCAGGCACGTGGGGCGCTGGCTCTCTGCGCATAGCGCCCGGCGCCCAGCGCCTGCGTGCTAGGTACGCGGGCGCTGGCACCCGTGTGTCCTTTGGACGCCTTTTTCCTCTCATTTTATACACACTCCACACTAAAAATACCTCCCCCGTTAGAAAAAATTTCTAATGGGGCGCTGCCCCGACCCCGTAAGGGGGCTGCTAGCTCCCTTGACCCCCAGCCCGCTATCCGGGTAGCGGGACCCCCCTAAAAACTCTGCGGGGCCTCCGATATATCCAAATCCCCTTCAAAACATGACACTGCACATTGAGTTCACATGACCTGTTTGACCCGTCAATCGTAGGTTCTCTCGCTCAAAAGGCGAGGGGTAATTAACGGCAGCTTAGTCCGCGACTGCCGGAGATTCGGATCCCCACAATCAATAAACTCCAGCCTATCCTAGGCAGGGAGGATCTGTAATGCGCCTGACAAGCACGTGCGTATTCCCCTCTCAACGGGGTGACGAAAAACACCCTACATGCATGTCCAAGAAATTTTAGTAAAAGCAATCCATCAAACGCTCATGGTGTGGAAAATACAATAAAACGACACATCTATGCAATCGTCTGTCGCCGGAATTACGCTCTGGTCAGTCCTCGTCCATGACGAGCTCGTGCTGACCGCAACTCTAGCCGCAGCTCTCTCTGCCTGTGCAGCCGTGGTAACAAAACCATAAACCGATATCGATGAGGATAGATCATAGGAATGAATATAATACTGTGCAAAGAAATGTACATCCTAAGGGTTTTTAAGCGGAGTAGCGTATCGTAAGTATGCTGCGGAACATACACACGGTACGTCACTCTACTTAAGTCACCTACTCCATCAACCAAGGTCAACCTACGTGACGAAAGTTCGGGTCTAATACCCCCTCGACCAAGACTAAGTTCCGTAAGGTCAAGCTTAGGTTCCGAATATATATAAACGCCCTAGACTACGCATAGTCAAACATAGACTCGAACAAAAGTTAAAGCTAGCGCTCTGATACTAACTTTGTCACGACCCGAAATGGCACGTGACTGGCACTTGAATCATATGAAGTCTATAGGAGCTCATCTAATTCAAGTAAGCCAAAATCCCAGAAATCTAAACCATTTAAAAGAAGAAAGTGAAGGATAACTTGTTTAAAAGTTTGCATATAAATCACTTTGAAAGTCGTAGTAAATATTTTAAAACATCAAGTCTTTTCCGAAAATTTCGGCAGAGTCTCCTTTGTAAATACTGGTCCCAAATGGGTACAAATATGAATAATATGAATAAAGGTATCTCCAAGCGGGAGCTAGCTCTTCGCCAATTGGCGGTCATAACCACGCAAGCAATAATATACAATACCGAGGAGCGAGGATCAAAACTCAGAAGAAAGCCAAAAATCCACCAGAAAACCATAATAATACAAGCACGACTCTAAGGTCGAAAGAATAAACATACTGGCCTTCTAAGTCTATAAATATACAAATCTGGTTGATAGAGTTTACTAGATACAACTGAATATAAATAAGGTACAATGGTGGTCATGATGCGAGTGAACCCACCTACCAAAGCAATCACCTGGAAAGAAGCAGTGTGCCAACAAAGCCGCCAAGACAACCTGTATGGCAAAACCTATAAGAAACTGTGGCACAACGGTGGTGAGTTGCCAACTCGTGAGTAGAAAACATCACCGAGCAGAAATCGCATGTATGACTCAATCCTAGATCATACGATAATAATATTCTGAATAATATAACCCTGAAACCACCTACACATAAGTGTAATATCAAGTGCTCGTGTCAGTGCCCCAGATAGCAACATACTACATATATGATGTATGAATGCATTAAAATGAAAACAGAATACATCATGAATGAGAAAAAAACTGTTTTCTTTATTTAGTGAGATTTCTGCATAAAAATTGAAGTATTATCAATGAAATCATCAAAGAACCAGTGTCAAGTATCGACACAAAATATATATCCCAATATCTCAATATCTTAGGCTCCGGCGATCCGGACTGGCCCGTATCATCAAATCTCAATATCTAGGGCTCCGGCAATCCGGACTGGCCCATATCATCAAATCTCAAGACCACGTCGGTATCCTCCGGATATCTGGCGCGTCATAATAACCGGTCGGTAGTGCTCTCCTGCCGGGCTCAACGCCATCATCTGCGACCATCTTGCCCCGGGGTACCGCACCGGGTCCATCATGCACCCACAGACGGTTCATCCTCCTCCTCGAATCGGATCTATTATATTGCTCAAGAGCCGAGAAAACTCATGGTGGACACCCCTCAAATCATATCAGGAGAAAACTGTAATTTTCTATCTTTATAATGATAACAAGTTTATAAAATCTTTGCGGTTTCTCCAAATCCAGAAATCTCATGGAAATTCGAAATCCCAATCTCAAGAGCAAATAACAGTAAATTACCAGCATAAAACTCCATAATATTGCATGAAAAATGAATATATGAATGCATCTTATATCAAGTAAGGAATGCAATAATTAAACTAGCATAATAAAGCAATAGCATAATGGAACTATCAACTAGCAAGTTATGTCAATGAAGTAATACTTCTAAAGTGTACGAGTCATGGCAATTACCGATGATGATGTGTGTGAGCCGGCAAGCGAGTGTACGTGGAGCATACGCATCATCGGTAATGGTGGTGGTGTCCTAACAACAGGTTTGATAATAACTAACGAAAATACATATAAGCATGCAATGCGATGCGAACAGCAAGAATAAATGACAAATGAATAGTAAATGCAACAATAAAGAAATATACATTCCTATATACGAGTCATACAGTTTTTGGTATCTGAAATCGCACGAATCGTGGTGTTTAGAAAATAGGGCTACGGTGTTTTTAAGAAAAGGTACGTCCTTTGAAATATCCGTAGTATCCCTTGGTCTGTCTTAAAATACTCACGATTCGCTAGTTTTGGAAATAAGTATGACTCGAGCCCAGTCTAACATCTACTAAGTAAACTACAGGACAAAGCTAAGAGACTAATCAGAAGGGTAAGGAAAATCACCTAAGTCTGAGTTGATACATATATCTAGTAGTCGGTGATCCCGCCTCAATAGCGTCACATACGATAAAATATATAATACAACATACTCAAATCAAGAGTGCGGATCAATCATATTTATGCTTCGTACGTTAAATCCATCGTACGGAATCCCAAATCGGGGTACGGGTCGAATATCACATTTATCTCATTATTCATCTGGTATCCTTATCATTATATCCTGAATTAGGGGTACTGATCTAAAGTCTAGTACATTCCGATACCATCAACATATATATATATATATGTGTGTGTGTGTGTGTGTGTGTGTGTGTGTGTATGAAAACACATCGCCTAAAGATCCGCTATAATATCATGTCGTATCTCATAATACGAACCAAGTCTCATCACCGATCTCGTAGCATCATGCCCAATCACATCGACTCATCTCCAAGTACCATATACTATCCTCATCATCCATGTATATGTATACATATACATATATACATACTCACATACATATATGTATGTGTATATATATATATCCATATACGCACAAGAAAAACAAATGTATGCCCGTGTGTGCGTGTGTGCAAATGTTTACTCTAGGGTTTCGCGACTAAGAAACTATACTAAGACACTAACTTTCGATTACGCTACACTAACCCATGATTTCCTAAAGCCGTTCTTGCTAAATTATCCTCGTATCATAATACACAAAATCATAATTATATATATATACGTAGACTACACTACGAAACTGCGGGGGTGCTACACGCCATCCACCCGACTTTCCCTATAGATATATATCTACTCACTTGATCTTTGCTTGCCGAAGTCGATGTCGCCACGCTCTTGCTTGTCGTCCTGAAGTTCACGCAGAGGTACCTACATATTATAACATATCGTGCCGCATTAAAATCCAATTCAAAACCAAAACGACACATGAATCGTATATAGGTTAAAACCTATGCCCTACTTACGCGAAAGAGCCAAATAACCCTCAATATCGACGTACAAACGTCAAGTGATCGAGACAAACACAAATACCCAAAATTCAAGTTACAGAATTCATAAAACCGAAATCAGAAACGATGTAAAACAGCTCCAGATTTTACCCCAAATGAAATTAGCCAATTTTGCATATGTGGAGGGTCTATTACAGAAAAGGGATCCACAAAACAAGAACGAGGTCCATGGGCTAAGTACTGGCCGCAAATTGTGGCCAGAAAGGAAATATTTGCGACCAGGGTTTGGGGTTAGGGTCTTGGGTCTTCAGGGTAGCTTCTAGATTGCTTGCATGACTCTCTATAATCGCTAAATATTTTTCAGGTCTCCCGGGTCATTGCAGATCTCTATAACACATCACCAAAGTCAACAAAATCCGATATCAGGGTTTCTAAGTTTGGATCTTGGGTTTAAATCTCTTGTTTCAGTCCATAAAACTAACACTACAGGGGTTAAGGTCACTATTAAATCTCAATTGCACCATCCCAACTAAAATCAAACCCTAACCTCAACTTGGAATTTTCCAAGTTCACTAAACCTCACATAAACAATTCTAAACTAAATTAGAAGCTAAAGTAAATGAATAAATATACTAATGGTGAAGGAAATACCTCGTTTGGCAACTCAAGAATTTTCTTGAGTTGCCTCTAGTGCTCAAATCCAAACTTTCTTGGTCTCTCATGCTTGTAGTGAGCTAGTGCACATTTTTAGTGAAGGGGATGAAGTGTTTTAGTGTATTTTTTATGGCGTTGTGAGGGGTAGAGGTGGTGGAGGAGAGAGGGCAACCAAGGGTTGAGAGGGAGAGAGAATGATGAAGATGATGAAGGAAAAAAACAAATGGGAGCCAAGGTCAATGAACCCCTCACCTCTCTTTCTCATGCCCATACTTCTTTCTTTATCCCCTTTTCTTACCTTTTTCCTTCTTCTTTTCTTCTCTTTTCATATAAAAAAGAAAACAAAGCCATGCTACGATAAAAGAGAAAGTCATGGTAGAATAAATGTAACAAATGCTAGCAAATATGATATGGTGCATGTCACATGCACAAAACACAATCAATGCATGATTAGTGAAAATCAATCACGTTTAGAAATAAACTTGTATATAACTAATTATAAAAATTTATAATTTGCCTAAATCACATAAATCTCTTCAAAAATCACCATTCAAATTTAATTTTCCAATATTTTCCAAACTATCGGTATATAATTATACTACATCATTAAAATATTCATAATATTTATTATTTAAATTATATAATTCCCAAAAATAATATTTTATTTTTTCTAAAATGTTACACACATAAAGATTTCTGGAGTAGAGAAAGTTGTTATCGCTTAACGATAACGTAATTAACTGCAGGGGCTTGATCCAGCAGGAAAAAGCGTCATCACAATCAAAACCCTTTATCATTGAGGGGGAATCTGATAAGTCTGTTGCAACTGTCGCATCCATCCAAATCTCCGATATACGGTGCCATAAATCAATTTGGTATTTTCGGAGAGGTGGACGGATGTATTCCATATAGCATCTGCCTCAATATTCAGGCTGGACACGCTCCCCATGTCTTAGTTACTTATTTCCGGCGGTAAACAGATTCTAGCACGCTCGGTGGATTCTTTTTCTCTTTCCACTTTACACTTCATGTGTCATGTTTTTCGTGAACAAGATCGCGGTATATATATGTTTA
Source organism: Agapanthus africanus (assembly GCA_030015575.1). Classification (NCBI taxonomy): domain Eukaryota; kingdom Viridiplantae; phylum Streptophyta; class Magnoliopsida; order Asparagales; family Amaryllidaceae; genus Agapanthus; species Agapanthus africanus. The sequence goes on from CM057343.1 coordinate 643,045,595, forward strand.
TAGTTGCCCTAGGGTCTTGAGATACTGAAACTAGTATTTTGTCTCTATGCAGCGATCAATGGCTTTCAATTGCAACTCAAGCTCTGCCGCATACGGTGGAGTCAAGTATGGGCCACTTGTAGCCTCCATCATCTACACTCCGGCATTTCAATATGATTGGGATTTTTTTTGGGTCGATACTTTCCAGTTTAGGGACATCGCTGCCCTACGGCCAGTCTCAAAAGTTGACTACCGTATGCTATCCAGGGGCCACACACGACAAATTTGCATCCAAGACATCGTTCATTGGCTAACCAAACTACCAATGAGAAGAAGAAGAAGCCCGCGTGTCCTTTCGACTCGTAAGAAGAAAACTCTCTTGTAAGATCCTTACGACTTACAAGGGAAAAAGACATTTAGGGATCCTTACGACTCCTAAGGAGAAAATACATCCACGAGATCCTTTCGACTCATAGGGAGAAAATACTATGTGAGACCCTCGTGACTCATAAAGATTGAAAAAGCCATGGGCGACATGGATCTAAACCTGTTTCCTAAGCCATCAAATCCCTGGCGAAGCATTATTTTGCACTACTTAACCCACGTACATATTTACGTGGGCAAACTAGTGGGGGAAATTTGTTCCTGCCAAATATTTTGGCTCCAAGCTTACATTTGTACCCTTATAAAAAAAATAAAGGGCATCCCCTACGTGTTAAACATGTGAGCCCTCACGTGCAAAGCACACGAGCACCTGCTGCAGTTAAGATTAAATCCCATAGTAGCACCCATGTGTTAAATACGTGAGCACTCATGTGCAAAGCACGTGAACACTGGAGCCCAAAATTGGAGCGGTTTGCTTCAAGTAGAATTAAATTCTACATGGAAAAATACTTCCCCTAATCTTTCTTAAATAAGAAAGATCTGCTCCGTTAAACAGAGAGCCGTTGGATCAAAAATCCAACGGTGATTAACAAAATCACTTATTAATAAGAAGATAGAATTAAATTCTATTAGGAAAATATTTCCTAATCTTGTTAAAAAGAATAAGAAATATCTTCTTTTAAACAGAAAGTCACTGGATCAAAAATCCAACGGTGAATAAAATTTCCCAACTGATCTTTAAGATCAATTGATATCTCTCAATGAGGGATTTACTCAAACAAATTGATATTGCACTTCTCCTATATAAAGGACCCAAGAAATTAAATCTGAGATATGCACGGAACTCCATAAGTTTCTGCAACAGAGAATTTAATTCTCTTCGAAAAAACATCATTTTCTTCCTTCCAAAACCCTAAGGAAATAATGGAGGAATATCTCTCTTTTACCTATATTTGATATACACATAAGGGCTTAGCCCTTCAAAAGAACTTAGTATTTTATCTGGATCTGAGATCCGCAAGACAAATCTCCTATAAAAAATAGAATTTAATTCTCATCGGGAAGATCTTATTCTTCAAACTCAAGATCCAGGGGAAAATAATGATATTTTACCACCTCCATATGAATAGAAGAAAAGAACATGGAAGAAAAAAAGAAAAAGATGGAGTTTATACTCCAGGAACATAGTTTCTTCAAAATATGATTTTACCTAAAGATAGGGTGTTCGCCGCCGAAAACGGAGACAAAACTGCGTAGGTCGTCTTGCCTGAATTTGGGGACAGATACTATTTGGTTTTATCTGTCCACCGCTCCGAAAATACCAAGTTGATTTATGGCACCGTGTATCGAAGGTTTAGACAGATGCGGCCGTTGTAGCAGACTTCGTCAGATTCCCCCTCGTGTACGAGGGGTTTTTGATTGTAGGGACGCTCTTCCCTACAGGCGCAAGCCCTTGCAGTTAATTACGCTACCGCATAGCGGTAGCCACTTTCTCCTTCTCCAGATGGTCACTTCGTATCGTGTGTGTTTGTTTTATTTTTGGTTGCCCGTGAATTGTATATGGAGACTAATGTATGTTGTCGCCCGTAGGGCATGGATTAGTCCAAATTCGTATTTTCTTATATTTGGGTTTGATTTGGGTTTAAGGATCGTTAATCTCATTGACATTAAGATCAACTTAAACGTTTGCTGAGGATACATTAGTCTAATTTTAGACTAAGATCTACTCGACAGGATTTTGGGATCATTTAGATCCAACGAAAGAGTATTTGGACTCAATCGTTTTAGTTCAGGGACGTTACGGTCCATTGGGTTTAAGAACATCATAGTTCGTAAAGTTCAAGAATATCATAGTCTATGAGTTTAAGGACCTCATAGTCCGGTTTAAAGACATCATAGTCTGGTTTAAAGACGTCATAGACTGGTATTTTGGTTTCATAATTTAAGGATGCGCCAATTTTTTTTTTTGGTTATTGGGACCCTTCATCTCTCTGAAGACGTTGAAGAATTACAACGACATGTATCAGAGGTATGAAGAGATGTACCCTTGAACCAGTATTGGTTGAGAGATCTATAGTCAGGTTTGGGACCAAGACCAATTAAAAAGATTATGAGCACATAGGCTCAGTTGATCTGAATTAAGGACTTATGGCCAACTTGGGCTCAGTCCACTCAGATTTGAATAAAATATTGAACGTTTGTTTGGGCTCAGTCCCTTTTGGTTCAATAATGCTGAGCATTAAATTGGGTTCTGACACCCCTTTTTCTTTTGTCTTTTACTGAGTGTTGAACACTATTTATGGCGCTGGGCTTTATTTAAAGAACACTTTGTGTTCCCTCAGCGCACACGTGAGGAGCACGTGGTGCGCTTGGCACTGAGCACCAGACCTGGAGCGCTGAAGCACTTCTTTTGAAATAGCGCACACGTGAGGAGCACGTGGTGCGCTTGATGCTGAGCGCCAGACTTAGAGCGCTGAAGCTCTTCTTTTGAAACAGCGCATATGTGAAGAGCACGTGGTGCGCTTGGCGCTGAGCGCCGGGCTTGGAGCGCTGAAGCGCTTCTTATGAAATAGCGCACACGTAAGGAGCACGTGGTGCGCTTGGCGCTGAGTGTGACGCTTGGCGCTGAGTGCCAGACTTGGAGCGCTGAAGCGCTTCTTATAAAATAGCGCACACGTAAGGAGCGCGTGGTGCGCTTGGCGCTGAGCGCCAGACTTGGAGCGCTTCTTATGAAATAGCGCACACGTGAGGAGCACGTGGTGCGCTTGATGCTGAGCGCCAGACTTGGAGCGCTGAAACGCTTCTTTGGCTCTTCTGGTCAGTTCTGTGCTCTGAGAATTAAATTCTCGTTTATAAGAGACTTTGTCTCATGGATCTAAGAACTAACTTCTTCTTTTTATGAAGAGATGTTATGATCTCTTCTATTTTTGTGAAAGACTTTGTCTTACAGATCGTTGATCTAGAAAAAGAACTAAGTTCTTTTGATATGAGAGTTAAACTCTAAAAAAAATCGAAAAGATGTTATGATCTCTCTTCTTTCTATTTACCTTGAAGAGGGCTCTTCTTCTTTGAGCTTACTCTTATTTTTTTTTTGAGAACTTCAAACGTATAGGGGGTTCTTCTCTGTAAGACTCGAAGCCTTGGGTCCTTTATCTAGGGGAAGCTGATTTGTTGAATCAGTTAAGAAAATCTCTCATTGAGAGATTTCTTAATTGATTTGTGGAATTTATCAACCGTTGGATCTTTGATCCAAAGGCTTCTGTTTTACAGAAGATAGTTTTCTTGTTATTAACAAGATTAGAAAAATATTTTCCCATACAGAACTTGTTCTGTATCTTGGTGATTTTTTAATCACCATTGGATCTTTGATCCAACGACGCTCTGATTTATAAAGCACAATCTTTCTTGTTTGAAAAGATTTGAGGGGTATTTCCTCAACAGAATTAAATTCTGTGATCTGATGATTTATTCATCTTAGTTGGATCTTTGATCCAAGGGTGGAGAACATTTAGTTCTAGTGCTGGCGCTCTCGTGCTTTGCACGTGAGCACTGCCTCAGAGTCTTTAACTCTTAGCACTGGCGCTCTTGGCGCGAGCGCTCTCGTTCTTTGCACGTGTGCGCTGCCTCAGAGTTTTTGACTCTTAGCGCTGGTGCTTTTGGCGCTAGCGCTTTTATGAAGCGCTACTTTATTTCAAATTTCAAAATTTGAACAGAGTTTTGCTCTGATTGGGGGAAACATAGGGTTTTTATCCTACTAAGAACTTAGTTCTCACATAAGAAAGAACTTAGTTCTCGTATGAACAAGATCTACAAAGAAAATTGAGATTTTGATCATCTTTGTGAATAGTTTTGCTCTATTCTAATTTCAAGGTTAATCTTTTCATGAATATGGCAGCACCCACGTGATATCCACGTGAGCGCCAGAGTTTGAGCACTTCACGTGATATCCACGTGAGTGCCACGGCTGAGTGCTTACCACTACTTTGGCAGCTCCCACGTGATATCACATGAGCACCTAAAGGCCTAGTGGCTCACGTGATGCACATGTAAGCGCCCAAGAAAACAATGGCTCACGTGATAGCACATGAGCATCTAAGGAAACAACAGCTTACGTAATAGGCACGTGAGTGCCCATGAAGATAGCGACTCACGTGATATGCACGTGAGCGCTATATGGTTGAGTGCTTAGCACTGGTAGGTGACATAGAAACTCAATCTTAGTCTCAAATTGGCTAAGTCTATAAAGCTTAAGGTTCTCTGAGCCAATATGTTCACATGTTTAAGTTGATCTTGATCTAAAATAAAATTCACGATCCTTAATCATATCTCCAAATTGATCTTAGTCCCATATACGACTAATGATCTTTCGTCAATATCATCTAAGTCGATCATAGTCTCATATACGACTAACCATCCTCATCCCATATTTTCTAAGTTGATCTTAATTTCATATAAGACTAATGATCCTTAGTTCCTGTTGGGGTTGAAATTTACACTCCATTGACCAAAGGTCAAAGTCAAAGTCAAACCGTGGACAAGTAGGCGGGCCTTACTGTCGAATCCAAGCGGAGCCCATGCCCGAACCCATGTCGGGCCCATGGTCGAACTCAAGCCGGGCCCACGCCTAAACCCAAGTGCAAGCAGGTAGGCTCAAGTCCAGACCGGTCTCATGCCAAGAAAGTACAACAAATAAATGTAATATTTAAATAAATAGGCAAAAATCCAAATTTTTATAAAACTCATGACTCATGTGCAAAAAGAAATAAGCACATGAGGCATGAGATGGGCAAAATACTATTTTGTAAAGCCCAAATGGGCTATGTGTAAATTTGTAAGCCTATATAAGGCAACATCATGAAAAAATAAAAAGAAAGAATCCATTTTCCATAAAATTTCTAGGGTTTGAGCCTTCTTCTTCTTTAAGGTTTTAAACCTTCTTCTTTCTTCTCTTGTTGAATTAAATCAAGAGTTTAACTCTTGTTCTCTCAAAAGGAAATAGTTTTTCACTATAATAACTTTGAAGAGGAGTTCAAATCTCCTATCAAATGTTTAAAAAGGGAGATTTTAAATCTCATCACCTTTCTACTCCAAGATCCAAAAAAAGAAGAAGAGAGGAGGGAGAAGGAGACCATCTTCAAAAAACCTCACTTTGAGAGGATTCAAACCTCAAAAAAGAAGAAAGGGGTCCCCTTTCATTAACCAAGACATAGATCTTGGAGCTTGAAGAGATCCCTTTTAGGTTTTCTAAAATAAAAATCCTTTTTGCGAGTTTAACTCTATATTTTAAAAAATCTTTTGGATTGATTTTGACTCCATAATAAAAATTCTTTTGGAAGTTTAACTCCAAATAAAATTGTTTTATAAGTTTAACTCTAAATAAAATTGTTTTGGAAGTTCAACTCCATATAAAAATTTTGGAAGTTCAACTCCATATTTTAAAACCTTTTGGAGTTTAAATCCATAATAATTATAAAAAAAAGAGAGAATTTTTTGGTGTTTAACTCCAAACTCGTGGGCACCCTTCTTTACCCCCACGTGAGTGGGGGTTCCCTTCCTCACGTGAAGGAGAGGGAAGTGGGAAGTGGGAGCTTCCCTCTCCTTCACGTGAGGAAGAGACTCCCATAAAGGGGAAGCTCCTCGTTCCTCGTCACATGAGAGGGAGGCTCTCACCTCTCACGTAAAGGGGTGGGAGCTTTCTCTTAAAAAAAATTTAAAAAAATTGTTTTGGGAGTTTAACTGCATATAAAAACTTTTGGGAGTTTAACTCCAAATAAAATTCTTTTGGGAGTTTAATTCCATTTAAAATCTTTTGAAATTTAACTTCACAATAAAAATTCTTTTGAGAGTTTAGCTCCAAATAAAATTCTTTTACGAGTTTAACTACATTTAAAATCTTTTAGAGTTTAACTCCACAATAAAAAAAATCTTTTGGATTTCAACTCCCCAAATAAAATTGTTTTGGGAGTTTAACTCCATTTAAATTTTTTTGGAGTTTAACTCTACAATAAAAATTCTTTTGGAAGTTTAACTCCATTTAAAATCTTTTGGAGTTTAACTCCACAATAAAAAAATCTTTTGGAGTTTAATCCCCTAAATAAATTTCTTTTAGGAGTTTCCATTTAAATTCTTTTGGGGTTTAACTTTACAATAAAAATTATTTTAGGAGTTTAACTCCATTTAAAATCTTTTGGAGTTTAACTCCACAATAAAAAAATCTTTTAGAGTTTAAGTTCACAATAAAAATTCTTTTGAGAGTTTAACTCCACAATAAATTTTTTTTGGGAGTTTAACTCCATTTAAAATCTTTTGGTGTTAAACTCCACAATATTTTTTTTTGGAGTTTAACTCTATAATAAAAATTAAAGGAGTTCAACTCCGAATCCGGAGGCTTAGCCCCCCTTTTCGGTCAGCTCGCCACAAGCACGTGCCGCGCACGTGCCCCCGTGGACACGTGCCTTTTCATTTCCCTCACGTGAGGGGAGCACCCACTTAGTGGGAGCTTCCCCCTCACCTGGGGAGGGGGTATTTCTTTCCCCCATGTGAGGGGAGTATTTCTTTCCCCCATGTGAGGGGAGCTCCCACTTCGTAAGAGCCTCCCTCTCATGTAAGGGGGTTCCCTCCCTCCATGTGAGGAGTGGAGCTCCCACTTAGTGGGAGCCTCCCCCCATGTGAGGTGGTTTCCTTTCCCTTTTTTTTTTTAATAAATAAAAAAAATAAATAAAAATGATAAATAAAATAAAATAAATCTAAAAAAATATTTCTTTAAATAAAAAAAATCTTGTCACAAATAAAAAAATGAAATGAATACGTCCGTATGTTTTTTTAAAAAAGCACCAACACCTCACATTAATTTCGCATGACCAGTTTGACCTGTCAAACGGAGGTTCTCTCGCTCCAAAAGTGAGGGGTAATTAACGGCTTCTTAGTCCACGGCTGCCGGAGATTTAGATCCCCACAATCAATAAAATCCAAGCCTGCCCCAGGCAGGAAGATTCTGTATATACCTGACAAGCGCACGCATTCCCATCTCAATAGAATGAAGAAAAGCACTCTATAGATTCTGGAACGCCCGATGGAATATTTTCTCTCCACATATAATTCGAGTTAAATGTTTATGCGAACTCAATTAACATATACATTGATTGCTTGTACTGAAATCATGGTTCTTTTTACAGGTTAACAGCTTTCAATTGCAGTGTCGAAGTCAGCAATCATGTCTCCCAAGACGAGCTTCATTTCAGACGCAACTCTGGTGACCTATGTGGTCAAGACAAACGCACATGTGATCCCCCTGGCAAGTCTCATGAGGTAGTGGGAGGAGCCTCTACGCCAATTTGGTTCCGTCATCATCTACCCCGCCGGAAGCACTCATCTGGTGGAGGCCCCGGCAAACCAAATAGCCAAACCGACCTCAAGGAGCAGGAGGTCGAATGCGGCGATTGCGAGGGCACCACAATTCAAGCACAAGTCGGTGTTTGAACGGCTTTCCTTGGCCCCAATTGGGGACAAGCCGTCGGAACAAAGAAGTCGCCAGATATCGCGGGCAAGCCCAAGAGATGCCTTCGGCGAGTGCGCAAGCGAATGTCTTTTCAAGACTTTTTTCCAGCCGACCCATGGCGGCTTCCTAAAGAGCAAGAGCTTAACATGCGCTCAAAACAGAGAAGATGAGGCAGAAGCGGCTGAGATATAAAGCCAACAAAACGGTCAGGATTCCGGCCAATTAAATTTTATGAAGTTCCAAAACCCGAACTGCTCCGCGACCACAGCTGTGTTAGCCGTGAAAACCCACAATTCTTTCGAACCCTTAAAGTGGGTCTAGAAGAATGCGATGTTTGCTAAGATTAATAAGACCATAATTCAAAATGTGCTATGAAGAGATGTGTCCACGCTCCAGCACGAAAGGCATGACACCCTCTCTTCAGAAGTCTACCGAGCACTTCGTGCAACACGAAAGCAGCAGGGAAAAACCAGAAAAAAAGTGTCAGCGCCACCCAAGGACCCATCCAGGCCATCTATCTTCAGTCGCTTATCCTTTCCCGAAGAGGAAGGGCCAGGATAACGGTCCGAAAGATCAGCAGCCAGAGATAAAGAGATGGCTGAATATGTGGTCCATACTGTCTACATGGCAGGCACACAACAAGAGCAAGGATGGGACTACCACATCTCATATCCAATCTGGTTTGAATGTGGCTGACATTTCCTAAGACCGGCCTCATTGGGAAGATAATGAAAACCCTTCCAGTGAGGCTGATAAGCAGAGAGATCTCTCAGTTCATGAGGAGTCGGGCTAGGAAAGCGAAAAGGAGCCAGTCTTCCGTCCCAAGACCGCAGAGCAGCAACTTCTCCAAGAGCTCAAGAAGCAGCTCAGAAACAAAGACAAGGAGATGGCCAAGCTCTACTCAAAGATTGATGACTTGACAAATGTCGTCTTACAGCTCATGGCCTAAGTTGCCTCTCAGCCTCCCAATCAAGCGCAGGGCTCTACTCATGAACTGGGAAACGGTGTTCCGAAGCAACCGACGCATATTCCCTCAAATCAAAAGGTGGGTGAACCACATGAAAGTCGACCACATTCTGCCTCAAGAAATGTCTTGATTGCCGATGACAGCCGCCCGCCAATGCAGGATCAGATCATGGATTTGATTACCAACAAAGTCAAAATATTGGTGACGCGGAAAGAGGTCGGCAGCAGTAGGAGACCATACCCTGCACAATACGATCTTATGGAATTTTCTAGTGGCTATGTCGTCTCCAAATTCGAAAGGTTTGATGGGATGGGAAATACGAACCGGCACATTGCCCAATTTAAAGCATCATGCACGAATACTGGGGGCAATGATGCGCTCCTTCTCCGTTAGTTTGTCAATAGCTTGACAGATGTTGTTTTCGATTGGTATGCAAGCATACCAGATGACTCGATTACAACGTTCGCTCAAATAGAATCCCTATTCAAGCAAAGGTTCATGCGTGTCAGCGATAAAATCACCATTGTCGACCTTGTAAGGACCGAGCCAAAGAACAACAAAAGCAGCACGGATTTTATAGTCCGATGGCGCAATCTCTATGTTAAATGTTTATCGCCGTTGGAACAAGATCAATATGTTGGCTATAGTGCCCTTAAGTCAATTATTGTAATCGCAGGCACACGATTGTGATGATTGAGGGAGGACCTATACGGATAGAACAGTCTTACTCAAGATAATAGTATGCTATATGGTTTGCCTTTATCATTATGTACATGCATTATGGTATTACAGATCACTATTACATGTTGATAGAGCCCATAGGATTCATGCTTGACTACCAGCATTATGATGGCGATCATACACATGGGAGCTGGGTGGTCTATAAGCACATCCTTAAATGTCCCTAGTCGAGGGAGTATCGAGACTGGGCATCGATACTCTGGAGTAGACTAGTGTATACTTATCGAGACCCCGACGAGGGGTGGTGGCAGGTCTCATAAGCCATTGGTGTCAGTTAATCACCTAAGGTAGTATACACGTGCTTATTGGGTTATGAGTACACTAGACGGACTCGCCGGGAACTTGCTAGTTGGTATTATACCTATTGTCAGATAGCAGTTCCCAGGGGATATGAGTACAAGTTTGTCTGTCGACCTGAGATCGTCATTTGTCTCGTGTGAGTTCCTACTGTGCTTTGATTACTACCCTACCACGACTCAAAAGAGTCGTGCAAACAGCTTTTAGTTGGGTATAGTCCCAAGCCATATGGAGGCAGTGAGCGGATCGTCGGGGATTTGTCTCTCCCGGTATTTGGGGTTGATATCGTGTGGTGCACAGGTGGCCATCACCAGAAATCCTTGGCCAAGATAGACGAGAATTACTGATTTGGATCAGTAGTTTCTCAATAGGTGATGGACTTCATACCGACATAAAATATCGCGTTATTAGGGGTCTGACTTTATCCACCCCCTAGACTCGATATGCGATACTCTTAGACGAACAGACCGGACTATACGGAGATTGTCACGGACAGGCTCGGTAGGGGTTCGGATGAGTTTCCTCGTCGGCCTTCCTTTCGCTCAATACCTGGGTAGCCGTTACGTACAGCTAGTGCTGCTGACGTGCTTGTGGTTAATCCCACTGCCAGCGTATTGACGAGTCTTTAGAGTCCCACACAGAGGGTTTCCTTGGTTCTAGTGAAATGATGTAATATCCGTATTGGATACGTGCAGGGTTCCGATCGATTGATTGTATTATGTACTCGGACTTTCGATCGGACAGTTGATAATACTAGCCGGCTCGGGTTTGAGCTGGATTATTAAATTTGGTATTGATTTAATAATTTATGTATAGTATTTCGATATGTATATTCTAGTATTATGTTCTTTGTTTCATTCTATCACTTCGGGTATTCGTATTTCGGTACGAATACATGTATGTACATACAGTAGAGTGTAATCTGTATTTGTACAGATAACATTCTAGAAGGTGGACACCTCATTTATTTTTTATCCATTTATTTTAATGGGTAATGAGGTGGAAAATCAAGAGAGGGGAGTATGGTGAGAGCCATGCTTGTATAGTGTTGCACAAATGAATTGTTAATTCATTTGTGCAAACTATTCAAGCATGGGCTTGATTTTATATTGGAAAAATAAGTTTATTAAAACCATGCTTCATGTTAATTTCACACTTGATGTTGGATAAGGAAAATGTATGGTTGGTTTTTCTTCACCTCACCATTAGCTTCACCCCCCTCTTGGGTTTTCTCGAGTTCCTCCACTTTCATCTTCAACCTCCTCTCTACAATCTCATGTGTTGAGAATCAAGAGAGGATGTGAGATAGATACACTCATAGAACACTTCACTACATCCTAGACACTCTAGAATAGTAACCTAGAGTACCTAGTTGCTTCACTTGATCATTAGTGTAGAGCTAGAACCATGAGCTACATCCATCGGGTGGATCATCTTCGACAGAGGAAGACCGGCGGCCAAGTTCAATCGAGGACGCCTCAAGGAGCCAAGGAAGATGGTAGAAGACCGTAGGACACTGTTCCCCTCCGAAAGACGGCGCGACAGAGACGTCTTGCCTGATATTCGGGGCAGATGCTAATTGGTGCTATCCGTCCACCTCTCCGAAGATGCCAAGTTGATTTATGGCGCCGTGTATCGAAGGTTTAAACGGATGTGTCCGATATAGCAGACTTCGTCAGATTCCCTTTCGCTTGAGGGGTTTTTGATTGTGGGGACGCTCTTCCCTGCAGGCGCAAGCCCCTGCAGTTAATTATGCTACCGCATCGCGGTAACAACTTTCTCCTTCTCCATATGGTCACTTCGTGTCGTGTATGTTTGTTTTGTGTTTGGTTGCCTGTGGATTGTATACGGAGACTAAGTTATGCCGTCTCCCATAGGACGTGGATTAGTCCAAATCCGTATCTTTCTTAGATTTGGGTTTGGGGGTGTGTGTTTAAGGATACGTTAACCTTATTTGAGACTAAGATCGACTTAAACGTTCGTTAAGGACACATTAGTCTAATTTTAGACTAAGATTGACTTAACGGGATCGTTTAGATCCGACAAGAGAGCAATTGGGGGCTCTATTGTTTTAGTTTAGTGACATTGCGGTCGATAAGTAGTTTAAGGACATTGCGGTCCAATGTTAGTTTTAAGACGTTGCGGTCAAGGTTAAGGACATCATAGTCCGTGAGCTTAAGGACCTCACAGTCCGATATTAGTTTTAAGACATCGCAGTCAAGGTTAAGGACGTCATAGTCCGTGAGCTTAAGGACCTCATAGTCCGATGTTAGTTTTAAGACATCACGGTCAAGGTTAAGGACGTCATAGTCCGGTATTAGTTTTAAGACATCACGGTCAAGGTTAAGGACATCATAATCCATAAGTTTAAGGACCCCGCAATTCGTTGCAGTGTGTGGTTGTCGGGACCCGTCACCTCTCTGACGACGTTGAGGGATTACAACGACAGATATCATAGGAGTAAAGAGATGTACCCTCGAACCGGGTGTAAATTGATTGGAAGAGCAGTTGTGCTCAGTTCAATTTATATTGAGGACTTATGGCCAGAATTGGGCTAAATCCATTTGAAAATGTGTAACATTTTATTTATATTTGGCCTGTTAGGCCTTTGCTTGGGCTCTGCCCTTTTAAACAATGCATAGCATTTAATAATCTGACAGTGCGCCACGTGGCCTGTCAGGCGCTTTGCGCCAATTAAAGAGCGCAAGGCGCCAGAGCATGTGGAGGTGACACGTGTCACGCTCTGGTGAGCGCAAGTCTGTTAGCGCAATGCGCTGCGCCAGTGCGCTGCTGACACGTGGCGCGCCCTGGTGCAGTGCGCCATTCCAAGAGCGCAGTGCGCTGTATTCAGGTGCGCAGAGCGCAGATTGTTCTGTGATTGACACGTGGCGTTCTCTGGCGCAGTGCGCCAATCCAAGGAGCGCAAAGGCTCATTTCAAAAGTGCAAGGCACTGTCTAATAGCGCAGAGCTCATCTTGATCCAATTTAGATCAAAGAAACAAGTTTTTCTTGTTCTAAAGAGATTCTACCTCAAGATTTAAGAACCAATAGTTCATCAAAAGGCTGTGCCTTTATATAGATCAAAAGATCTAGGGATGAAGTAAATTACTTCTTTTCTCTTTTATGATTGGATATTTTTTGATCTTTTTTCTTTTTGTTAAAGATCTTTATCGTGTTCTTAGATCTTTGATCTTTTTAGAAGAGATTCTTCTTTTTTAATGAGGTATTTTCATCTCTGTTCTTCAAGAATCAAATTCTTTACCTTCAAAGACGAAGAGGATGATCTGCTTTCTTCAAAGGCTTGCCTTTCAAATTTTTCGGAGAGTTCTCTCTTTTCTGTATGTCTGTATATGTGAGACTTGGAGTCTAGGGGCCTTTATATAGGGCCAATTGGTTTGTTAGGTTAGTTACAGAGATTTTTCTCTGATTGATCTGGAGATATTTCCCCACCGTTGGATCTTTGATCCTAAGGCCTCTGTTTTACAGAAGACAATCTTCTTATTTTAATAAGATTGGAAAGATCTTTCTAGAATTTTAATTCTGATTAATTAAATAATTTATTATTTAAATTCCAGTGCTGGCGCAGTTGGCGCTAGCGCACCTGCGCTTGACACGTGTCGCGCAGCGCAGAGCGTAAGTGTTCTGAAGTGTTGCTTCATTTATTTAAAATTCGAATTTTAAAACAGAGCCTTGCTCTGATTGAAGTGCGCTGCCTTGGGCGCAGCGCTCGTTGCGCTGGCGTGTCTGCTTTTGACACGTGGCGCACAGCGCGCAGTGCAAGGAATCTGAAGCGTTGCTTCAATTTTTGAATTTTGAAATTCAAACAGAGCTTTGCTCTGATTGGGGGAAACAAATGCCCCCCACCGTTGCGCTCATGTGGCGCACACGTGAGTGCAGCGGTGGCAACATCTGATCCATTGGATCGATCAGGAGTTGAAGGGGCGCTTGGGCGCCTATAAATAGGACCCTTGGTCCTTCTCAGATGATTATCATCTCCTTCAAGAACTTATATTTTCAGAGCCTTGCTCTCGTTTTCAAGAACTTTTAAGAGTTAAACTCTAGAAAAATCTTAGGTAAAAATTAACTTAATTAAATCAATTTTAATTAACAGAGCCTTGCTCTTATAGATCTTTTGATCTAAAGAAATCCCCTTTGGGGTTTCATAAACAGAGCTTTGCTCTCAAAAATTTGTTTCAGGGTTTCTTAACCCATGAACAGAGCTTTGCTCATTGATAGAATATAGATCTTTTGATCTTTTTGATGATGATGAACTCTTAAGAGTTTTTCATAGATCTTTAAGATCCCAGAACTTTAATTTTTAGGAATTAATTTTTCCTTTGATGGATTTTTCCATCATTATTACAGAGTTAGGCTCTTTAAGGATTCTTATTCCCTTGTGACCAGAGTTTGACAAGTGTCACTCTGTGACAGAGCTTTGCTCTGAAAAGGTAGATTTTCTCCTTTTCTCAAGGGATTTCTCATTTAATGAGAATATTCTTTGAGGATTTCCACATTAATTGACAGTCTCATCCAATGATGAGGCTGTCTTATTAACTGATGCATTGTCATATGGATTTTGTGGGTCCCACTTTGGTCCCCTCTCCACTGCGTTGCAGTGTGGTATGAATTTTAAAGTACCAAGCGTTGGAATTTTTTTAAAATTAACTTATGATACTGATAACTGAATTTCGCTTTCTCTTGCAGGAAACATGTTTGCTGATCTTTCATTACCGTTCTTCCGCTCAGAGGGAGGATTTCCTGAGGCACCAGTGGACCGGGAGGTTCTCGCTCTCATTAAGGATTTCGACCCGGAGTATAAGAACCTTCACCTATGGGGTAGGTGGTATAGCGAGATTATGAAGGGTCGCTGAAGCTTCTCTTGCGCGACGCCGTCAGAGCCGATCTCATCGATCCCATATGCAGATGTACCCCCGGTGAAGTATGCCGCGGAGGTCGTAAATTGGAATTCGGAGGATCTTCTTCAGCCTTCGATTGCTGCCATTCCCGTGCAGCCGCCGGCAGCCGTGGATATTCTGGGGCGGCGCATATGCCAGGGTGAGTCGCGCCCTTGGGGAAAACCTTATAATATCGGATTGACCCCTCGACAATCGACCGGGTATTTGCAGTGGGCCAGGTACATCTTGTCAGCGAAGAAGACGCATTTGATGAAAATTGGTCTGTACCCCGCAGTCTACGCCTCATTGTTCGAGTACCCTGCTCCTCCGACGTGGTGGGTTAAGGCATTCGTGGAACAATGGAACATCCCCACCCATACCTTTCTTCTGACGGACAGGGAAGTCTCCATCCCCCTGGAAGAATTTGCTGAGATTTCCGGTTTGCCGGTGAGGGGGGAGCATTATGAAGAGCTACTTCCTCCTGATGAATATGTCTTCGCCACCAAGCCGCTGGTAATGGGCCTAACGCCGGAGAATGCTATTCAGCACCAGTTTCCGAGTCTGGTGAAGGTGCTGAATATATATGAAAGTCTCTATTTGGAATCGGGAGGCCGGGGAGTTAGTTTTGCAGACTTCATCGCCCACTTTCTTCGACCGGAGATTTTATCACAATGGAGCGAAAAATTCGCCAAGCTTGACGACCCCTTCGGCTTCGGCTTAGATCGTCGACCAGCACTGGAGGACGACCAAAAGGGTTTCTACCTTCCCGATGCTGCAGTCGTCCCCTTATCGGAAATCGCCGCTCCGGGCATCGATGAGGAGACATTCTTTCTCGGATTTCTAGGGTTATGGCTGTGCTGGTTCGCGGTCCCCATGCACTCGCGCTACATGAGGCCGTCCGTCTTCTACCCAGCGCATCGGATGGTGGCTGGTATACAATTGTCGATTGGAATCGCCGGATTGGCCCACCTGTACCATGGACTCAGCATGGCGGCGGACGCAAATGAACCAGGGGTGCAACCCGCCAATTTCCCGATGCACTATTTTACTTCATGGATGGAAATGCATGTGCTCGGGGTTTTTGGTATTCACAAGAGGCCCTCGTTCTACGAGAAGTGCAGACTCCCGAGAGTCATGCGGCTGGTCGGTGCTTCTATTGTGAATCCACCTCCGTGGGAGGCTAGGGGGTTGCTTCTTCGTCCGCGCACGGCCGGAGGGGGCATCTCTTTCATGGACAAGGTCATGACCGGTATTGGCGTTGCGTGATAACTTCAAGGACGGGGCCTCCGTATTGAAAGCCTGGGAGATTCTTCACTTATACTCCATCCGGCCGGGCTTCCCGGTGTTCAGGCAGAACGATATGGCGCTCTTTATGAGGTACAACCCCCATCGGTTCGCATAACAACTAAGCTATAATCAGGGGGACCCCTTGGAGGCGTTTTTGGAAGAGCCCGCGGCCACCAGGAAGGGGATACGGAGTGCACTACATCATTTTATGCGGCTGAACACAGGCTCCCATTTCTTCATTAGCGAGCCGAGTTGCGTTCCAAGGGCCCTAAACGTGTACGGGGCTTGGTATCAGCACACGATGGGTGCTGTTATCCGGGAAGAGAAGCGGCTGCTGATTGACCGCAAGGGTGTGCCCGCCGCTAGCG
The DNA here is from genome assembly GCA_030015575.1 of Agapanthus africanus. NCBI lineage: Eukaryota > Viridiplantae > Streptophyta > Magnoliopsida > Asparagales > Amaryllidaceae > Agapanthus > Agapanthus africanus. The sequence goes on from CM057343.1 coordinate 643,062,011, forward strand.
ATCGCAAAGCCCCCCTAAGGCCAAGGACCCATGTCGTTCCTCCGCTGAGAGGAGATGCTGGAGATGAGCCTCCGCGTGTGCTAAGCCACCCGCGCGGATTGCCCAGTGATACCGTGGATGTGCCCCCAGGGCCCCGTGCTCCGGTGGAGACGGTGAATGTGGTATCGCCTGAATCCGGCGTGGGTTCGGACATCGGGACCCGCCGTCCCAAGGTGCCCACGAAACGTAAGTTGATTTTGGGTGCACCCGGGGCTCGCGCGCAGAAGAGGAAGAAGAAGTCGGTTTTTTTTCTTGATGTCGTCCTCGGCTTAGAGCCTCAGGCCTCTCTTACCGAAGGCCTAAGCGAGTATGGAACCAACGAGGGTTTCTTCGTAGAGCCAGAAGACACCGATATGGCGGCCGCCATCGCAGCTTCTGAACGATCGGCAAGGCTCGAAGCGTGGTTGGATAAACTCGCGCAATCAGGTAATCACCAGTTGTATTCTTCGTCATTTCATCGTACTTTTATCATTGTTTTTGACTAACGCTTTCTACCGAAGAAGCCATCGCTGCTTCTTTCAAAACCTTTGAGGAGGAGGAAAGGAAAGGCGCTTTATCGGGCGTTGGTACGTCTCGGCTCATTGAGTCTTTATTCTCCTTTTTATGGCCAATCTAACCTTTTCTTTGTCTCATTGCAGGGACCGCGGGATCTACTTCGCAAGCCGATGCGGGGATTCTTCCCGGACCAGCTACCGAAGTCCCGGCCTCTTCGGGGCTGCCGCGAGAGACCCAACTCAAAAAGCCGATGATGGATGCCTTGAAGGCTCTGGAGGCAACTCTGAACGCGGAAGACGACGCCTTGCTGAGGGAGGCTTCAAAAAGGTCCGTCGTGACGGCCCGGGAGGAGAGGAAGCACTTGAGGCACGCAGCGACGGAGCGTAGCGCTGCTTTAGCCGTGGGAGCGGGCTCAAGCGCCGTTACTCCCGCTGCTACTCCTTCAGTGGAGCCCCCGGTCGCCTTATCTACTGCTCATAGACGGGCGGCGCGTGCAGCTCGGGAAGCCAACGGTCAATCCACCTCAGGTAATGTGCTTTTCGAGGCTTTGTTGTAAAAGTTGTAAAACTATCGGTTCTTATACATCTTGTCCTACAGGGCCGAGACCTACTGGAGGAGCGGCGGCGACCGTCGAGCCTGAGGGGACGGTGGATGAGGCAGCAGCCGAAACCGAGGCGACGGTCGGTGGTGCAGCCGTAGTTGCCAGGCCCGATCTAGTGGCTGACGAGACAGTCATGCCTACTATGCCCGAGAAGGTTATTGATGCCAAGCTCGAGGGGGCGGCAGGTGAGACGGCTGCTACAACCGAGCCTGGGGCAGCAGCGGATGGAGCGGCTGCGACCGACGAACCTATGGCAGCGGTGGACGAGACGGCCGCGACCGCTGAGCCCGAGGGGGTAGCGGGTGAGACGGGCATGATTGCCGAGGACGAGACGGCCGCTCTTTCTCAAGAGTCGAGCACCGTTCCAATGATTGCTCTCCTTGCCTATGGTCCTTCGCCGTCTCCTGGCCTTGCGAGCACGACGATGGCTCTCGTAGCGTCCGGCGATGAGGCAACGGGAGGTGAACCCATGCCAATGGAGGAGGGAGACGCCGCCGTTTCGGCTGGTGACTCATCAGGTAAATTTTGGGTTACCGTCCTTCTTTTTATTCTGCAATCCTTCCTGACAGGGTTTATTTTGTTTCTAATGCAGGTGCGGCTAGTGCTGATGCCCCTTTACTCGAGGGAGCGCTGTCAGTTACCGCCCTGACGGTGGCCACCTCTCTACCTTCCTTCGTACCATCGCAGATGCTGGAAGGTATGGATTTGCGACCCATCAATCTTATCTTGGCTGCATAATTTATGTACTGATGTTGTACTATTGCGTCTTTGCAGGAGTGCTTTTTGATCACCTGTACCGGGTGCTGCATCCACACTTCTCCTTCCCGTCTGAGCTTGCTTCATCTAGTGGCGCTGGTGAGTATAGTTTTCAATTAATGCTCCTTCTTTTTCCAATAATGAAATTGTCTCTGATTCTTCCTTGCCCTGATTGCAGTGCTACAGATCGAAGGAGGAGATAAGAGATCGGTTGCGCCACCGGTCCTCCCGGCTTTGCCGCCTGCTGCAGCTGGTATAGTAAACTCCATTGTTCATGAGTCTCTTGTATTTTTAGGTCTGTCATCTGATTGTGATTTGTTTTGCAGCTATCGCTCCGGTTCCGGTTCCTTTCGAGTCCCGCATTATGATGCCGGCAGGCCCATTCTCCAGGCGTCCATCCTCAAAGGGTGCTGTGATGAGTTTGAGTATGCTGAGCGGATGCGTCGAGGAGCTTGACGCAGAAGCTCCTACATCCGCCGCAGATTTTGCCGCGGAGGTTAATCCGATGCTGGCGACGCTTGTAAATTTTCATAATGAAGGTGTCGTCGAGTATTGGGTTAATCACTGCAGGGAGATCGAGGCCCGCCTGCATTAGCTGGAGCTTATGCGTCCTGCCCCCGAGATTTTGGCCGTGAGCACTCAACGGCCGGCATGGATCGAGCAGAGCGCTTCTTATTTCCGCCATCTTGAACAAGAAGTGGCTTTAAAGCGGAGGAATGCAGAGAAACCTCAAGCGAGTCTGCTCGACTGCGCGCTGAGGTCGACGCGAATGCTGCCCAGGTGAAAGTTATCTTCGAGGGCCTTCTGCAAAGTATCTTCGATGGGTTAACATTAAAACAGAAGCTCGATACCGTTGAGCGTGATGTCCAAGGTCAAGAAGAAGCTCAGCGAGCCGTTGAAGAACAACTTTCATCCTATTTGCAGCAGCGGGCCCAGGTGGAAGCGGAGTTGGCCGCGGCATCCGATCATGAGAAGGCGCTGAAGGAAGTATGAGAGCAATTGATGGGCCTACTTAAGACACTTCCTTCTCCATGAATCATTTTGTATCATTTGTAATTGTAAATAAAATGTATTTGTTTCTTTTATTCTTTAACACAATGTATCTTGTACTCAATCGTATTCATGAATAAAAGATATACATTCTTCATAATGTCTTGTGTCATTTCTCTGCTTCCTTCTTTCTTGCTGTGTTGTTTGCCCGGCGATTTTAGCAAGTACGATCCGTAGATAGTATATAACTGTCAATCTTATGCTTTTTGTAGAGTGGCGATGACTTAGAAAACAGGGTTAGGGTCTGTCACCTAAGACTTCTCAACTTTATGAGCCGTGAGGGTCTCATAAAGTATTTTCTCCCTACAGGTCAAGAGGATCCCGCAGGTGCGTTTTTTCCTTAGGAATCGTGAGGATTCCTAAGTGTGTTTTCTCTTGAGAGTCGTATGGATCTCACAAGAGAATTTACTCCCTGACGAGTCGTGAGGACCCGCAAGTGATGGGTAAAGTTGCCCTTATCCGCATTTCATGGAGTCAGGGGTTGTTACGGATACTTTCCGGGGTACTGTAGTTTAAAGACATCGCGGTCAAGGTTAAGGACATCATAGTCCGTGGATTTAAGAACTCCACAGTCCGTTGTTAGTTTTAAGACATCACGGTCGAGGTTAAGGACGTCATAGTCCATGAGTTTAAGGACCTCACAGTCCAATGTTAGTTTTAAGACATTACGGTCGAGGTTAAGGACGTCATAGTCCGTGGATTTAAGGACTCCACAGTCCGGTGTTAGTTTTAAGACATCACGGTCGAGGTTAAGGACATCATAGTCCGTGGATTTAAGGACTCCACAGTCCGGTGTTAGTTTTAAGACATCACGGTCGAGGTTAAGGACATCATAGTCCGTGGACTTAAGGACTCCACAGTCCGTGAAATGCATGGTTACTGGGACCCGTCACCTCTTTGAAGACGTTGAGGAATTTCAACGACAAATATCAAAGGAGTGAAGAGATGTACCCTTAAACCAAGGTAAAATCAGTTTGAAATCGTTTTGTTTGATTGTTTAGTTTTAAGACATCACGGTCGAGGTTAAGGACATCATAGTCCGTGAGTTTAAGGACCTCACAGTCCGGTGTTTGCTCTGGATGCTTCCCACGGGTTCACTGCCGTGTTTGGCGAGGACCAGGCTCTGCTTTGGACGTTTTCCACAGGGTCAGAAGTGACGTTATCCGTGTTCCACGTGACCAGGAATTTGCACTAGATGCTTCACACGGGTTCACTGCCGTGTTTAGCGAGGACTAGGCTCCACTCTGGATACTTCACACGGGTTCACTGCCGTGCTTTGCGAGGACCAGGATCCGCTCTAGACGCTTTCTACGGGGTCAGAAGTGACGTTATCCGTGTTCCACGTGACCAGAAATTTTGCACTAGATGCTTCCCACGGGTTCACTGCCGTATTCGGCGAGGACTAGGCTCCGCTCTGGATGCTTCACACGGGTTCACTGCCGTGCTCTGCGAGGACCAGAATCCGCTCTGGACGTTTTCCACAGGGTCAGAAGTGACGTTATCCGTGTTCCACGTGACCAGGAATTTGCACTAGATTCTTTACACGGGTTCACTGCCGTGTTCGGCGAGGACTAAGCTCCGCTCTGGATGCTTCACACGGGTTCACTGCCGTGCTCTGCGAGGACTAGGATCCGCTCTGGACGTTTTCCACGGGGTCAGAAATGACGTTATCCGTGTTCCACGTAACCAGGAATTTGCGCTAGATGCTTCACACGGGTTCACTGCCGTGCTCGGCGAGGACTAGGTTCCGCTCTGGATGCTTCATACGGGTTCACTGCCGTGCTCTGCGAGGACCAGGATCCACTCTGGACGTTTTCCACGGGGTCAGAAGTGACGTTATCCGTGTTCCACGTAACTAGGAATTTTGTTGATTATATCCGCATTTCACGGAGTTGGGATTTGACTCTCGGTCATCTGTACACCACCGATTCATGGAACTGGGAGTTGCTGCTGTTCCGCTTTGCTTGATGTTGTGTCTGCTGAGACGAATGTTGAGATAATCTCCAGGCTATCTGTGACCCATCGAGATTTGGCTTCTTCTTCCGATGAAACCTGGGGAGAAGGAGTGTGATTCCTTCTTTGTTTGCGCCCCTGGATTGTATACAAGGATTGATGTAATATCACCTGTAGGGCATAAATTTCATTTTTCCATTTATCCTTTTTTTTATTTCCGCGATGCTCTATCATTTCAGTTTTTATACCGCGAAGGTCGCGATTGCCCAATCATTTCGGTTATTTTTCGCGGTGCCCAATCATTTCGGCTATTTATTTTATTTTTACTCGCTGCTTTTTATTGCGAGTTGCCCCATCATTTCGGCTATTTCGTATGCATGTGTGACTTGCTGGCTTTTCACCGCAAGCTTGGGATTAGACACCGATTTCGGCATCAGCACCGCTACAACTGGGATGTTGCCAGGAGCGAATCATCATTTGCCCCTGTCGATGTCAGATAAAGGTGGCTTAGCGAATAGGGTTAAAATCCTGTCGACTAAGGCTTTTGACTTTATGAGCCGTAAGGGTCTCACAAAGGTATTTCTCCTTACAAGTCGTGAGGATCTCGTAGGCATGTTTTCTCCTTAGGAGTCGTGAGGACTCCTAAGTGTATGTTCTCTTGTAAGTCATAAGGATCTTGCAAGAGTGTTTTCTCCTTATAAGTCGAGAGGACTCACAAGGGTTGTTCACTGTGCGAACATATCCCTAGTCACGGGTGGGACTTCGCTAGGGAAATGTTTATTCGCGCCCGTGGATTGTATACAAGGGTCAGTATTGAGCCGCTTATAGGGCATTAGTGGAGGTTGTGGGGGTTGCTTAAGAACAGGTTCAGGTCTCTGTATCTTAAGACTTTCAAATCTTATGAGCCGTGAGGGTCTCATAAGAGGATTCTCCTTACGAGTCGTGAGGATCTCGTAAGTGTAATTTCTCCTTAGGAATCGTGAGGATCCCTAAGTATGTTGCTCCCTTGTGAGTCGTAAGGATTTCACGCGGGTGATTTCTCCTCACAAAGTCGAGAGGACCCTGTAAGTGTCCTTTAACGAGATTGCGCCCTTTCGGGTTTTCACAAAACTCGCCGGTAACCCTGCTGTTTTTACTCACGGAGCCCTTTCGGGTTTTCATCCGTGCCCATTTTGCTTATGGACATACCGTTTCTTTTTTTATTCTTCTCTTTTTTTTTCCTAACGAGGTTGCGCCCTTTCGGGTTTTCACAAACACTCGCCGGTAGCCCTGCTGTTTTTACTCATGGAGCCCTTTCGGGTTTTTCATCCGTGCCCATTTTGCTTATGGACATACCGTTTTTTCTTCTTTTTTTGTATCAGCTTTAGGATGCTGCAATCCACCATAGTTTCTCGGCGTCTCGGTCAACAGCTAGTTTTAGGACGTAGTGGTCCGTCGTTAGTTTAAGGACGTTTCGGTCCGCTGTTAGTTTAAGGACGTTTCGGTCCGTTGTAAAGTAAGCCGGTTACTAGTTATAGAGTTTGGGCTTAGGAAGATAGCGAGCGGACATAGTCGTCGTCATCTATCATTGACCTAGGCCGTGAGTCGTCAAGCATAGTACTTCTTCAGGAAACGACCGTTTATTGGCCCGAAAGGTCTTTCACCATTCATGTCCATGAGTTGATAGGCTCCACCCTGGTAGACCTTGTCTATGATGTACGGGCCTTCATAGTTCGGCTTGAATTTTCCCCGGTTGGCGCGATTGGGGTTCATAGGTCTTTTGACCACTAGCACGAGTTCGCCTTGGCGGAATGTCCTTGGTCTGGTCAATTTTTCATATGAGCGCGTCATCTTCGCTTTATAAGCTTCCATATTTTGTTGCACCATGAGCCGGGTTTCATCAAGGGCATCGAGCTCCTCAAGCCGAAGGTGAGCGTTCTCCTGGTCCGTCAGCTCGTAATGAACCGCCACTCGTAGAGAGGGTAACTCTATCTCGAGGGGGAGTACCGCTTCTGTACCGAATACCAACGCGTACGGCGTTGTGTTCGTGGCCGTCTTGAACGTAGTTCGATACGCCCAGAGAGCTTCTTGCAGTCTCTCGTGCCAGTCCTTCTTATTTCGGGACATCGTCTTCTTCACGATCTTCGTCAAGGTCTTGTTGAAAGCCTCAGCTAGACCGTTAGCTCGGGGATTATAAACTGAAGAGTATCTCCAGTCTATGTTGTACTGTTGTGCGAAGCGGCTCATCTTGTGGCTTCTGTAGGCTGGCCCGTTATCGGAGATGATCCGTCGCGGAGTTCCAAACCGATAAATAACGTGTGTCTTGAAGAAGTGGAGGATGTTCTCCGTCTTCACTTCCCTCAGCGGTACTGCTTCTGCCCATTTGGAGAAGTAATCAGTCGTCGCCAAAATGAAACGATGTCCTCTGGACGATGCTGGTTCGATGGGGCCGATTATGTCAGTCCCCTACATTTCAAACGACCAGCTAGCCACTGTCGGGTGTAACGGATTTTGGTACTGATGGATAAAGTCCCCATGGATCTGGTATGAGTGGCATTGCTTCACATACTCGAGGCAGTCCTGAATCATCGTGGGCCAGTAGTAGCCCATTCGTTTAATCTTCAATTTCATCTTCGGTCCGGCTTGGTGAGAACCGCAAAGTCCGTCATGAACTTCTTGGACGACTCTTTTCACCTCTTCAGGTCCCAGGCATCTCAATCACAGAGAATCAAACGACCTCTTGTACATAGTATCATTGACGAAGGCGAAAGATAGGGCTCGTTTCATTAGCTGATGTTTTGAGGACGCATCTTCAGGCGTTCGACGGGATTTCAAGTAGTCTATAAAGACTTCTCTCCAATCCTCGATCGTTTTTGGTCATTTATTTGCAGGGCCGTCTGCTCAGTCGCTCCCTTTTCTTCGGACGATTCTGGAGATATTTCTGCCGGTGCAAGAACCCGACGGCTTTGCACAACGATCCTCACGTCATCGAGGTTCTCATCGGCTAGTTCTTTAGCGAGCTTAGTTAGTGCATCCGCTTTGCTATTTTTTGCACACGGTATGCTTTCTAGAATGTAGGAAGGTATTTGAGTCAGCAGTTGCTGTACCCTCTCGCCGTACTTTACCAGTTCCGGTTTGCATGTTTGATAGTCACCGTTTACTTGGCTAACGACCAGTTGGGAGTCTCCGTATATGAGGAGGTTTTCAATTCCCATGTCGATGGCGATCTCGAGGCCTGCTATCAGAGCTTCGTATTCGGCTTCATTGTTCGTCCTTGGCTTTGTCAAGGAGAAGGCGAAGCGCATTATCCCTCCTTGTGGGGTCACGAAGATAAGGCTTGCCCCTGATTTGATTATGGGCATGTTCTGTTTACGATTCTTCATGGAGGACGCTCCATCAAAATAAAGTTCCCACCGGGTACCACTTCCGTCGATCGTGCCAAACGCATGTTCGTCTGGAAGCTCGCAATTCAAGGGAGAATCGGCCGGTATCGGATGTTCAGCGAGGAAATCGGCGATGGCTTGGCCTTTCACTGCCTTAAGAGGCTGATAGGTTATTGAGAACTCCATCAAGAGCAGGGCCCACTTAGCGAGCCGACCTGTCAATATGGCCTTTGACATCAAATATTTGAGAGGGTCCACCTTCGATATGAGGCGGACTTCATGTGCCAATGCATAGTGCCGGAGTTTCGTTATCGTGAAGATCAACACTAGGCAGTGCTTTTCGATGGGAGAATAATTGCTTTCTGCCCCCAGGAGAACTCGACTCAGGTAACAGAGAGCTCTTTCTTTCCCTTGGCCGTTCTCCTGTGCCCATAACGCGCCTAAAGAACCTTCGAGGGCTGTTGTATAAAGAATAAGAGGCTTTCCCTTGACCGGAGCAGCCAGCACTGGCGGGTTCTGCAGATACTGCTTGATTTCATCCAGTGCTCCTTGGCATTTTCGATCCCAAATGAACGGGTTCCCTTCTTCATCAGGTGACTGTAGGGACGGCATTTCCCAGAGAGGTTGGCTATAAATCGCCGAATATACGCGAGCTTCCCTTGGAGAGACCGCAATTGCTTGAGAGTCCTTGGCGGGGGCATCTCCATGATCGCTTTGATCTTTGATGGATCTATCTCGATACCTCGGTGTCGGACGATGAATCCCAGGAATTTGCCCGAGGAGACCCCGAACACGCATTTGAGTGGGTTCATCTTCAAGTTATATTGCCGAAGGCGTTGGAATACGATCTTCAGATGTTCGAGATGTTCCTCATATGATTTGCTTTTCACCACGAGGTCGTCGATATAGAATTCGACGATTTCATGTATAAGGTCATCAAAGATCTTCGTCATGGCCCTCTGATAGGTGGCACCGGCGTTCTTTAGACCAAAAGGTATCACCTTGTAGCAGAATATACCCAAAGGGGTCCGGAAAGCGTTGTGCTTCTGGTCTTCGGGATGCATCTTTATCTTATTATATCCTGATGAGCCGTCCATGAAGGAGAAAACTTCGTGAGTGGACGTGTTATCTATCATCGGTTCAGTGAACGGTACTGGGAAATCGTCGTTCGGGCAGGCGTTATTGAGATGCGCACCATCCCATTTTTCTTCATTACCGGGACGATGTTGGCAATCCAATCAGGATACTGAACTTCCTGGATAAACCCGGAGTCAATCAGCTTCTTGACTTCGGCATTAATGCTCATCTCAAGCTCAAGCCGCATTCTTCTCGGTGCTTGTTTGATTGGCTTGATGTCCGGGGATATCGTTAGTTTATGGACCACGATCTCTAGATCTAATCCTGGCATTTCGGAATAGTTCCATGCGAAGCAATCTCTATGCCGCATAAGCACGTCTTTTAACGCAACCACCCTTTCTTTAGATTGCAGCTTGCTGACGAATATGGGTCGCGGGTCACTTGCCGTTCCCAAATCAATCTTCTTGAGGTTATCTGCAGTAGTGTGTATTCCATCTTCCAGCTCTTTGGGCGCCGGGAAACTCTGAGATCACCTCATCATCATTGTTTTCAAAGCACCAGGGAAGGTCATCCATATTCTCGGGCTCTTCTTTCGATATCGTTATCATATGACAAGTACGAGCTCGTTTTGAAGACCGATGTGGATCTGGTTCTACTCTCGTAGCTTTGGGTTCATGCTTCTGCGGCGGTGTTACCCTCCAACTGTCGGACAGAGCGAACTTGCCGAGCTGATACTGATCTTCGACCCAGTTCTTGATGGTGAAGCAATCTTCGAGAGGATGTCCTATTACTCGGTGATAAGAGCAATAGTCTGGGTGAGAGACTTCGCCTGCTTGCTCGGGGTGTTTAGACTCCGATAGTGTAATCATTTGATGTCTTATAGAGAGATCAAGTATCTTCTTTGTCTTGTCTTGAGGAAAAGAGTATGCTCGACTCATCTTCTTCATAAAGGACAAATCCGGACCGCTCGATTTCCGATCGCGTGACTTCTTGGTCCCGCTTTGTCATTGCTGAACGCCTTTTCCGCTTTTTGACTTGTTTCTGCCTCTGCGTCGGGCCTTTTTTACAACGGGTTGACAGGGAGCGGCATTCTTATCTTTCGTAGCCTGTTGGAGAAGGCGTTGCGTCCTGGCTTTCTCATTGATAGCCATTTCGCGATTGTGGTCGTCTCGGACTTTTTGACCAGCTTCCCTTATAAGCTTGTCCATTTGTTCTTCGAACGACGGACTGGGCATTTTTATGTCGGGGACTTTTTCTGGTTCAGGATTAGCACTCTCCCATTGAGCATCCCCTTCTTCATCAAAGTCATGTACGACGTAGCAGTCGCGGAGCGGTTCCCGTTTCTTGGACCGAACATATCCAAGCCTGATCGCTTCCATTCTCTCATTGGGCAACTTGCGCTGAGTTCCGGGAACGTTCCAGACCCTGTCATAGAACTTAGCTTTTCGGGCGGTCTGTTTGAAGGGTATCCCTTGACACTTCAACAGTCTTTTCAAGCCCTCTGTATAATATCTGGGCAGGCGGATGGGCTGGAGCCTGTCAAGTGTAGGATCCGCACCGTGCCAGATTTCTTTTTTCACTTTAGTTTCCCTGGAGCGGTAGAATATGATCGCCTTTTTGCCTTCTCTCCTGGGAGGGACATAGAACGTCTGTAGCTCTTCCACACTGTAGGTATCAAGCGCGTCCAGTTCTTTATGATGTTTGGGTGGAACCATGGCAACTTGCAAACTTTGACCTTCACCAGCGAATGTTTGTATTGAAGGCCGAGCGGAAAATATAGCATGGACCTCATCTTCCGAGTCGCTGCCAAAGATCAACATAGGAGTGGACGATCCCGGCTTGTTGTATTGGGGTGGGCCTGAATAAACCATCTTTTCCTCCTCCTCGGTATCACTCCCGAAGACAGGAATAGTGGCGATAGCTTTGTTCTCCGGTTTGCGACATCTTTCTGTGTTCTCAAAGTCTGGTAAGAAGTACTTTGCATCTTCATATTTGCGGACTTCATTTATGGAGAATGGATTTAGCTCTCCTGTCACGGTATACTCGAGACCATCCTTAAAGTATTTCATACACTGATATTGTGTAGAAGGGATGATGTTGTACTCGTGTAACCAAGGCCGGCCGAGCAAAGCGTTATAGCATGTTTTGGCGTCAATGACATGAAATTTAATATCCGTGACAAGTAGCCCGAATCGTAATGTCAATATCTTAGACCCGAGAGTCCGCGATGACTGGGAGTCAAAACCAGAGATGGTGATTTTATCACGAGCGAGATGCTGGACGCTCATGCAGATTTCCTTCAAGACTCGCACGTTAAGGAGATTGACGGAAGACCCATTGTCGACCAGAATTTTGCCTATCTTTATATCGTGGCAGTACCCTGAGACATGAGGGGACGGTTGTGCTTGCACGTCCCAAGGAGGAGGTCTTCGTCGCCGAAGGTGATATCGTCTGTGTGTACTTCCTCCAGCTCGTCTTTCATCTTTTCTTCGGCGAGAAAGGCTTGGAATTGTTCTGGCTCTTGCAGCGCCTTGATCAATGAATCTCTCGCTTCTTTGGATAGTAAAAGGGCGTCGAGAATGCTGAGTTGTGAGGGTAATTTCCTCAAATGCGTCAGGACGTTGTAGTCCACCTTGTTTTTCTTTGGCGGGTCCTTGGCGGTCAGTTCTTTCATGACTTGATCATCCAGGGTGATACCCTCGGAAACCTTTTCTTTTCCCTTATCTTTTTTACTCGTAGATCCGAGATTCTTTTCTGGAAGCGTGCGATTACGCAGCTGGATGTTTTCACAGGCCTTCAGTTCTTCCTCTTCTCCCAATGCGGATTCTTTAAAGAGGGGGTCAAGAGCCATTTCTTCGTCAGAGTCGCTTCCAAAAGTGAGAAGTTGCGATCCCCCGTTGTTGACCATGCAACAGTTACCGGTATCTCTTTTGTGTTCCTTATTCGCACTTCTTCGTTCCCGCTGAGTTTTGCGTTTCATCCGCTTAAAATATTGTCGATGAGCGACATATCTCTGCCACCATCTTTTAAAAGCATTGCACTCCTCGGTGGGGTGCAAAATCTTTCGATGATATGAGCAATAGCTAGGATGCATCTTTGCTTCACCGGAAGTGTTTCCTTCGGAGGGCGGTAGCTTCATTCCCATTGATATGGCTTTAGCAAACCTTTTTCTTGTCTTGAACTTGTTTTTATCCGCAACAGATGTCTTTTGATTCTGCGGGAGTTCTTGACTTTTTCGTCAATTCGCCGGCGTTTGGCTCTTTCAAATATGGCCGTCTCGCGCTCCCGATCAGCTTTGCTTTTCAGGAGAGCTTCGTTGAGGAATGTGTCGATCATTTCATCTGACGGCCCCAGAAGTTCTGGTTCAGGATTTGCCCCCAGCTTCTCGGTGCAAGGAGTTCCTTCATTGTCTGTAAACGAGTGAGATATCACATGACAACTTGCTACGTAACCCTCAGATTCATCCGACGAGCTTTCTTCGTCATCTTCGTCTTTAAGGACGTGGCTGAGGAACTCTTGAAGCGTGATGGGAGTCTGCGCCTTCTAATTATACTCCTCCAGCGCGTCGATCTGTTTCTGCAAGTCCGTGTGCTTGTTACCAGGCTTCACGGGATTTTTGGATCTCTTCTTCTTCTTCTTTGAAGATTTTGACGGCTGGGTATGAGTGCTTGGGCTATCACCACCAATCTTTAGAGTTGGACGCGGCTTCAGCATCTCTTCGATGATCTGGGGTTCCAGCGGGTTCTTCCACCTGATCGCCGGGCATGTCTGGAGCTCATTCAACATCTTTTTGGTTTTAGCTGAAAGCACGACCTCCCACAGAGCTTTTTCAATAAAAGAACAAGTTGCCCCCGGTGTGTCCGTCTTCTTAGGAGTGTATGACCGTGGTGGGTTTACTTTGCACTTCTCGGACAGCGCAAACTTGCCTTGTAGGTACCGATCTTCGATCCATCTCTTGAAGACGAAGCAATTCTCGATTGGGTGACTTACCGTTTGGTGGTAAGGGCAGTAATTGGGATTATTCACTTCGCTGGGCTGTGGCGGTCACCTGGGATTCGGCAAACCGATAAGCCTGTTGCGCATATCCAGCTCGAACAGCCTCTTCGTCTTGTCCCGTGGGAATGAGTAAGGACGCTTCATTTTCTCATTGTAATAGCGTCGTCTCTCTTCCAGTTGATCCGCTAGCTTTGGGGTACTGGGCTGCTGTTGGGTGTTCGCAACGAAGGTCGCCTTCCCTTTACCCTTGTCGTTCCGAGATTCTGGCTTCGGGGGCGACGGTCTGTGATCCATTTGATCCATCTGGGCTAACTTGTCGATCAAAGCCTGGAATGTGGTCGGTTTGAAGAACATCATGAACTGTGAGATAGTTGCATGAGGATCCAGAGTGCCCACGAACATGCCCACCGCTGGTGCTTCTTTGATACGCTGTTCGCACTTCGACCACAAGTTCCGCCATCGGATTGCATATTGAACCCAAGTTTCGTCCGGCTTCACTCTTGCATTGATCAAAGCTGTTATCGGGGTGCGTTCACTGGCGCTCGTGAATCGCTGAGTGAATAGCAATTCCATCTCTGCGAAAGTTTTGACGGAGTCGTTCGAAAGCTCGGAGTACCACTCAAACGCCGTCTCCGATATGCTGCCGACGAATTGGCGAAGCAAGAGCTTATCATCACCGCTGGTGTTGCCACAAAGAGCCCTGAACTGGGCAACATGTTGATGGGGATTGCCAGTCCCCTTGTAGACATGGAATTTCGGGATCGTGTAGCCCGGCGGGTATTTTATCTGATCATACCAGCTCGGATATGGTCGCCCCGTTTTGACAACCTGGCCAGCCGCTTCATTTGCCTGGTGCACTCTTATTTGCTGGGCAATATAATCATCCAGGGCAGCCTTAGAGATTGTTTCCTCTTTGGCTGTTGAAAGAGCTGGAGGCGGATTTGGCGTTTCTCCTCTATCATCTTCAAGGGTAATCGGAGGATCTTTGGCTGGGGGATCTGGCTGTATCATCATCCCGACCATGTCTTGGAACAGAAGAGCCATCTGCTTTATATTGGCCGCTTATTCCGCAGCCTCCTTGTCCTTCTTTCAAGCATTCTATGAAGGAATTCAGCATCGGTCTTGTGTTCGCGACGTTGTTCCGATGACGCCTCCGGGCTTTATTTTGGTCCGGTGAGTGCGGCCATCGCAGTCAGCATCTCTTGGAGCTTCTGCTGCTGTTGTTCCTAGGCCCTTGTGATGGATCGGGTAAGTGGTCGGTGGCCTGTAGAAGCGCGGCTATCCTCCTTCCCGGATGCCATGTAGATAGTATGCACTACCATGCCCCCAGACTTAAGGCGTTTGGGATCAGTGCTTTTGACATTTGTCGCAGACATGGGGGTCTTCTCCGGCCTTCTTTTCTTATGAACGGTCGAAGTTGAAGGGGCCGTCGCAGTGGGCACCCAGATAGCTTTCTGTGTCTTAACAGGATGGCTTTCTTCCTGTCGGATCTTCAGCTTCTTCTGGTGGCGGGGATATTCTTGATCCACCACTGAGTTTCGGACCTGCCGCCAGACCTTGTAGATCTTGGAGGACAGCCGCTGAGGGGATTGCTCTGGTTTGGCTTTCGCAACATTCTCTACCGGAGGAGGGGACCTTTTCAGTACAGCGGTAGGAGAATTCCTACGCACCTTATTTAGCAGCTCAAAACTGTTCCCAGTTGGAACAACAGCATTAATTCCCGCCGTCGAGGCTGGTGGAGTTAGCCCAGAAGGGGAGTTGCCTTCGGACTTCCTCACTCGGCGCCAGTGGCGACGTCGAGCATGTCGAGCTGATGGAGTTGGCTCGGTGACGGGGATGGCCTTGTCTTGCCCCCTGTTCAGGTGAGGGACCGCTTCCGGTGTCAGCCTGTCAAAGACTGATGTCTTTTAAGCAGCAGGAGCGGGAGTGGGAGTTGGGACGGTCAGTCTTGTAAAGACTGACCCCTTGGCAGGAGAAATCGCTTTGACGACTTCAGGAGCAGGTTTGGTTGCAAGCTTCATCGTGGGCCTGCAGGAGTTTTGGCCCAGTCTGGAGAAGATCGAGGTATTGGTGTTGTGCGACCCGTTGAGAGGGGCCGCAGCAGCTGTAAGTCGATCGAAGACCGACTTCTTAGGAGCTTCTGGTACGGGCACGGGAGTAGTGAAGCTCATTGGCGGGAGCATGGTCCCGAAAAACAGTCCAGTAGTAGCCTGGGTGACTTGTTCTATCGGCATCGTGAACAGGGACGCCGGTTGAGGTCCATAGGCTACACCTCCGGGTGAGGCGGAGCGTGGCTTGCAGTTGCAATTGGAGCCCTTCGAGCAGGTGAATACCATTGCTGTTTGCTTTCTATGCCAAGCAAGAGACCAAATCTTAGTAACTTGAAATCCAAGGGCAACCATTAAAAAACCGCGATTCGTTCGCGAATACGACACACGAAGTGTGGAGTGGAAAGAGAAAAAGGTCCCACCGGGCGTGCCAGAATCTGTTCCCCTCCGAAAGACGGCGCGACAGAGACGTCTTGCCTGAGATTCGGGGCAGATGCTAATTGGTGCTATCCGTCCACCTCTCCGAAGATGCCAAGTTGATTTATGGCACCGTGTATCGAAGGTTTAAACGAATGTGTCCGATGTAGCAGATTTCGTCAGATTCCCCCTCGCTTGAGGGGTTTTTGATTGTGGGGACGCTCTTCCCTGCAGGCGCAAGCCCCTGCAGTTAATTATGCTACCGCATCGCGGTAACAACTTTCTTCTTCTCCATATGGTCACTTCGTGTCGTGTGTGTTTGTTTTGTGTTTGGTTGCCTGTGGATTGTATACGGAGACTAAGTTATGCCGTCGCCCATAGGACGTGGATTAGTCCAAATCCATATCTTTCTTAGATTTGGGTTTGGGGGGGTGTTTAAGGATACGTTAGCCTTATTTGAGACTAAGATCGACTTAAACGTTCGTTAAGGACACATTAGTCTAATTTTAGACTAAGACCGACTTAACGGGATCGTTTAGATCCGACAAGAAAGCAATTAGGGGCTCTATTATTTTAGTTTAGTGACATTGCGGTCGATAAGTAGTTTAAGGACATTGCGGTCCAATGTTAGTTTTAAGACGTTGCGGTCAAGGTTAAGGACATCATAGTCCGTGAGCTTAAGGACCTCACAGTCTGATGTTAGTTTTAAGACATCGCGGTCAAGGTTAAGAACGTCATAGTCCGTGAGCTTAAGGACCTCACAGTCCGATGTTAGTTTTAAGACATCACGGTCAAGGTTAAGAACGTCATAGTCCGGTATTAGTTTTAAAAACATCACGGTCAAGGTTAAGGACACCATAGTCCATGAGTTTAAGGACCCCACAGTCCATTGCAGTGTGTGGTTGTCGGGACCCGTCACCTCTCTGACGACGTTGAGGGATTACAACGACAGATATCAGAGGAGTAAAGAGATGTACCCTCGAACCGGGTGTAAATTGATTGGAAGAGAAGTTGTGCTCAGTTCAATTTATATTGAGGACTTATGGCCAGAATTGGGCTAAGTCTATTTGAAAATGTGTAACATTTTATTTATATTTGGCCTATTAGGCCTTTGCTTGGGCTCTGCCCTTTTAAACAATGCATAGTATTTAATAATCTGACAGTGCGCCACGTGGCCTGTCAGGCGCTTTGCGCCAATTAAAGAGCGCAAGGCGCCAGAGCATGTGGAGGTGACACGTGTCACGCTCTGGTGAGCGCAAGTCTGTTAGCGCAGTGCGCTGCGCCAGTGTGCTGCTGACACGTGGCGCGCCCTGGTGCAGTGCGCCATTCCAAGAGCGCAGTGTGCTGTATTTAGGAGCACAGAGTGTAGATTGTTCTTTGATTGACACGTGGCGTTTTCTGGCGCAGTGCGCCAATCCAAGGAGCGCAAAGGCTCATTTCAAAAGTGCAAGGCACTATCCAATAGCGCAGAGCGCATCTTGATCCAATTTAGATTAAAGAAACAAGTTTTTCTTGTTCTAAAGAGATTCTACCTCAAGATTCAAAAACCAATGGTTCATCAAAAGGCTGTGCCTTTATATAGATCAAAAGATCTAGGGATGAAGTAAATTACTTCTTTTCTCTTTTATGATCAAATCTTTTTTGATCTTTTTTCTTTTTGTTGAAGATCTTTATCTTGTTCTTAGATGTTTGATCTTTTTAGAAGAGATTCTTCTTTTTTAATGAGGTATTTTCATCTCTGTTCTTCAAGAATCAAATTCTTTATCTTCAAAGATGAAGAAGATGATCTTCTTTCTTCAAAGGCTTGCCTTTCAAATTTTTCAGAGAGTTCTCTCTTTTATGTATATCTGTATATGTGAGACTTGGAGTCTAGGAGCCTTTATATATGGCCGAATGGTTTGTTAGGTTAGTTACAGAGATCTTTCTCTGATTGATCTGGGGATATTTCCCCACCGTTGGATCTTTGATCCTAAACCCTCTGTTTTACAGAAGACAATCTTCTTATTTTAATAAGATTGGAAAGATCTTTCTAGAATTTTAATTCTGATTAATTAAATAATTTATTATTTAAATTCCAGTGCTGGCGCAGTTGGCGCTAGCGCACCTGCGCTTGACACGTGTCGCGCAGCGCAGCTGCGCTAGCGCACCTGTGCTTGACTCGTGTCGCGCAGCGCAGCTGCGCTAGCGCGCCACTGTTTGACACGTGGCGCGCAGCGCAGAGCGCAAGTATTCTGAAGCGTTGCTTCATTTATTTAAAATTCGAATTTTAAAACAGAGCCTTGCTCTGATTGGGGTGCGCTGCCTTGGGCGCAGCGCTCCTTGCGCTGGCGTGTCTGCTTTTGACACGTGGCGCACAGCGCGCAGCGCAAGGAATCTGAAGCGTTGCTTCAATTTTTGAATTTTGAAATTCAAACAGAGTTTTGCTCTGATTGGGGGAAACAGACACGGTTCATTCGGTATAACTATTTCCAACCTTATAGTTTAGCTCTTGCAGTTTGCTAGTGTAGCTTTATGGTTCGATTTTAGAACGGGTTCCTTAGTGCCAAGTTTTTAAATGTCATTTTTGTTTCGCATCGGCCACGGTAGATGGCTAGGGCGCTATCGTAACCCAACATGGTATCAAAGCCACCCCATAAACTTTTACTAGCTAGTTTACACAAGTTTAAAGTATCGATCGACGGAATTTTCCGAATCGTATTTCCAAAACTGTTGCTTGCTGTTCGAATTTTAAAGTTGTTCAAAAAAAATTTCTGGTTGTATTAAAATTATTTGCAGGCAAAACTAGAGCTAAGAAAAAAATTTGGGCACCTAACTCCAAAATTCGACGGTGGAACCGAAGCAAAATGGCACATTTTGCAGCTGAACCGCCGCCCTTTTTGGGCTACAGTGCCCCCAAATTTTTTCTGGGGCTCTAGTTCATGGAAATATGATTTTGGGGATGTATGTTTTTTGTCCAGATTTGTTTGAGTGCTGGTTTGCATTTAGGGTTAATGTGGAAAAGTTTTTGTCGATCGAAATTTTGGACACGTGTTTATCGGTGCATATGATAATATCTGCGACCGTGAATATTTTTAAGCGGTACAACCCGACTAGTTGTTATGTGTTCAACTAGACGGGTTTGCGAACATAATATTCATTTTGATATTCTGTGTTGTGCTGATATTATGATTGGATTGTCGTGGTGGATAGCCTATGGTGCAATGGTAGTTGTACAGTTCAGATTCATTTGTATATTCAGTATTGCGGGGCGAGCGTCCGACATGTGGATTGTTCCCCTCCGAACGGCGGCCGAGACGCGGGACGTCTCACCTGAGGTTCGGGGTAGATGCTAATAGGTGCTATCCGTCCACCTCTCCGAAGATGCCAAGTTGATTTATGGCACAGTGTATCGGAGGTTTAGACGGATGCGGCCGATGTAGCAGACTTCGTCAGATTCCCCCTCGCTTGAGGGGTTTTTGATTGTGGGGACGCTCTTCCCTGCAGGCGCAAGCCCCTGCATTTAGTTACGCTACCGCATTGCGGTAACAACTTTCTCCTTCTCCAGCTGGTCACTTCGTGTCGTGGGTGTTTGTTTTGTTTGTGGTTGCCCGTGGATTGTATACGGAGACTGATTTATGTCGTCGACCGTAGGACGTGGATTAGTCCAAATCCGTATTTTCTTAGATTTGGGTTTGGGGTTTTGTTTTGAGGATACGTCAGCCATATTTGAGGCTAAGATCAACTCAAACGTTTGTTAAGGATACGTTAGTCCAATTTGAGACTAAGATCAACTTAACGGGATCGTTTAGATCCGACAAAAGAGCGTTTGGAGGCTCGATTGTTCCAGTTTAGGGACATGGTGGTCCATTACATGTATGGCCGTCGGGACCCATCACCTCTCTGACAACGTTGAAGGATTACAACGACAGATGTCAGAGGAGTTCAGAGATGTACCCTTGAACCAGAGTTGATTTGGGGATTTATAGTCCAATTTGGGACTAAAGTCTGTTTGAAGGTTTAAGGATACGTTAGCCATATTTGAGGCTAAGATCAACTTAAACAGGATCGTTTAGATCCGACAAAAGAGCATTTGGGGCTCTATTGTTCCAGTTTAGGGACATGGTGGTCCAATACCAGTTTAGGGACGTGGTGGTCCAATACCAGTTTAGGGACATGGTGGTCCATTGGTAGTTTAAGGACGCATAAGTCCATAGGTTTAAGGACCCCACAGTCCATATGGGTGTGTTTAAGGACGCATTAGTCCGTTAGTTTAAGGACGCATAAGTCCGCGGGTTTAAGGACCCCGCAGTCCGTATCTTGGTTTAAGGACGCATAAGTCCATGAGTTTAAGGACCCCACAGTCCGTGTTGATGTGTGGTTGTCGGGACCCGTCACCTCTCTGAAGACGTTGAAGGATTACAACGACAAATATCAGAGGAGTTCAGAGATGTACCCTAAACCAATGAGTTGGTTGAAAGAGCAGATGTGCTCAGTTCAAGATGATTTGAGGACTTATGGCCAGTTTGGGCTAAGTCCAATTATGTTTGAAATATTGGCCCTCTGTTGGTCCATTGAAGGAGAGGCTTTGCCTCTAGAAACTTAGCCAATTGGGCTAGAGCTAGTGTTAAACACTAAAGACCAACAGTGTTGAACACTGGGAATAAGATTAGCAAGTTAGTGTTAAACATTAAAAGATAATCAGTGTTAAACACTGGGAACAGGGTTTTCAAATTAGTGTTAAACACTAAGCAAATCAGTGTTAAACACTGCCAATGGAGTTTTCCAAATTAGTGTTAAACACTAAGAAAATCAGTGTTAAACACTGAGGACAAAGTCTTCAGATTAGTGTTAAACACTAAGGAGAGAGGGGTCACGTGTGGACACGTGAGAGCGCCCCGATTCCCTTTATTTTATTCTGCAGATCAGTGTTTAACTCTTTTAATTCTGGCGGCCATCACGTGTGTGTTAGTGTATATGCCCTAGAGGCCATTACTGTATCATACTAGTTTGTATATTACTTGATGGAAGCTTGGGATATTCACCTTGTATAAACAATCTTGCTCAACATAGTAGTATGCTACTTGGTTTGTTTCTACTTCAATGTGTACTTGTGTTTATTTCAGTATATCACTTATACGCATTAGTGGAGCCCTTAGGATCTTTGCTTGATTACCAGCGTTGTGATGGCAGTCACACTAGTGGGGGCTGGGTAATCTATAGGCACATCCTTATACAGGTCCCTAGTCGTAGGACTATCGAGACAGGGCATCGATACTCCGGAGTAGACTAGCGTATGCGCTTCTCATCCCAGTGTGGGAGATGGTCTGTCCCACAGCCATCAGTACGTCGTACTGGAGATAGTATACGGGTGCTCGTTGGGTTACGAGTACACTGGACAGGACTCGTCGGGAACTGACAGGTTGGTATTATACCTATCGTCAGTTATCAGTTCCCAGGTGACATGAGTACAGCTTAGTCCGCTGACTTGACACTGACACTTCGCCTCGAGTGTGTTCCCACTGCACTTTGATCACTACCCTACCACGGCTCAAAGGAGTCGTGCAAACAGGTGGTGGTTGGGTGCAGTCCCGAAGCACTTGGAGGCAGTGACGGTTAGACAGAATTCGTCTCTCCCGGTATTGGGGGTTGACATCGCGCTGTGTCTAGGAGAGCCATTACACGAGTAGTCCCTGGCCAGGGCAAGCGAGATATACTGGTAGGTTTCCAGTGTTATCTCAGGGTGTTTTGGGCTTCACTCCGACACGACTTGTACCGCTATTGGGGGACTGACGTTTTACCGCCCCCTAGGCCCGCCATGCGATGTATCAGACGAACAGACCGGACTGTACGGAGAATGTCACATTCAGACTCAGTAGGAGTTCAGATGGGGTTTCACCTCGTCAGCCTTCTTGTCGGCATCTACCTGGGGACCGTTACGCACAGCTAGTGCCGCTTGCGGTCTGTGGTTAAACCCACTGCCAGCGTAGTGTCGAGTCTTTAGAGTCCCACACAGAGGGTATTCGCCTCTGGGCAAAACAGAGTAGAGGTCGCATGGTTTTGCGACAGGGTTCGTTCTCATCCGCGCACTGGTGCACGTTTGGAGTCCGGACGGATTATACTGGCAGGCTCTGGTTTGAGCCAGATACTGGTATATGTTTTGGGGGTTGCTTTTATATCTTGGTATTCTTGTTCCTCGGAACGAGAATGCAGGTGTGTATGCACAGTTGCTTGAGGCGGAGAATGAGGTTTTTCATTAGGGTTTCGGATCGGGTGCGTATGCGCAGTTGACAGTCTTCATTTTCCAAACCCTAATGGATTTATATATTATCTATTAATAATAGTAATTAAATAAGAATTATGTTATGGTTGTTTTTTTTTTGACTTGTTGACCTTGGTTGACTTGTTGACCATTGACCACTTTCATGCCTTGAAAGTCTTCCTTGATTCATGCTTACACTTCATTTAAAGAAGCATGATAGTGGTCATTCCAAAATTACCATCAACTATTCTTATTTCAATTATTATCATTTAGATAATTCATTTCTTTTGCAATATGGTTGCAAGAAAGAAATAATTGAGCTCATTCTATCATAACCTCTCTCTCTCCTCATTTCATCTTCTTCTTCCTCTTGAAAAGAGAAACCTTCTCATGTGTTGAGAATCATTCTTTTTAGAAAGAAAAGCAAACCCTAATCTCTCTCTACTCATTCTAGGATGAAGGTTTAGCAAGCCGGAAACCCTAGTTCACTCAAAGATCGAGGAAGAGCCCAAAGTCGAACCTTCGAGGTGGATCCATCTTCGACGGGAGAAGGCGACGTAAAGAGAACCATCAACCTCTACAAGGTTTGAAGAAGAAGGAGTTCAAGTTTAGGTATAACCATCTTCCATAGTAGCTAACTCTCTTTAGCTAGATTGCTAGTTTTAGTTTAGACAACGATCCCGACCAAGTTTAGTCCATGTTGCCTCTTGCGATAAAAATTCATTTTTTATACCGTTTCCGCCTCCCCGTAAGCACCGGGGGTCGCAATATGGACTTACAGTGGTATCAGAGCCTAACTAAACTTAAACTAGCTTGGTAGTGAAGTGTAACGAAGTTCGGAAACGAAAAATCACAAAACCGGAAATTCAAAACCCTAACTTTCTGTTGAAATTTTTTCTGCTCAAAATGAAAAACTTTATACTTGTAAATTCGTCTCAGGGTTTTCTAAGAACACACAAGAAAAACGATAGCATGTTTCCTCCAAGACGCCGCCCTTCCGCGGCCTCACCTACTCATCTGGCCGCGGAACCGCCGCAGGTTGTAGTCATCTTTGCATCGTTTTTCGTGCAGTGTTCTTCTGTGTTGGTTTTGGGATTTTTCAGATATATTATATGTACCCAGATTTTCCAGAACTGAAATTCACTTTTGGGGTCCTATAATTCCGTATTTTTTTCCGAACTTCACTGCACTTTGGCTATGTTGGTTATATCTGTGATGTTTGCATGTATTGAACGTCGGCTAATCGCTATAAGTCGATTAGTCGGGGTTATACATGATCTGTAATGTGCTGGAATGTGTATATGAATGTGTTGGACTGTCGCGGGTGAATAGCCGGGGTGGATGTGAGATGAGCTTTTGTTTTTCTTTCATTCATTGTAAATGTAAATTGATGTAATTATATTATTTGTTTGGCCGCACAACCGGGTCGGGGTTGTAGCCGTCATTGTATAATTCTTTTTACTGTTTTTGCTCCTAGGATAGACCCATGGTGGGGTGCACAAACTACCGGGAACTTGGCGGGTAGTTTGCCGCACCCGTAGGGGTCTTGGGTGGGGTATTTGCTATTCACCGCGACCGTGTTATCCGCTTTTCGTTTCAGGCTCGAAAGAAATGCGGATTGCTAGTATATCCAATGTATTCATCTGTGATCTGTAATGTCTATCATTGCTTTCTATTTAGGCGTTGCTTATGTTTTACAGCCGCGCTAGCCCAGCCCCCGCTCTGTCGTTAGTTAAGTAACCTAACGAGTGATGACGGGACCCCGTGGCGAATGCGAATGGCATAAGCGTACGTCATATTTTGGTTGTTTTCTGCAATGGTAGGAATTAAATGATGGGACGCATTAAAAGAACTAATGCAAGAATATCACGCATTAAAAGAACTAATGCAAGATAATAAACCAAGTTTAAGTCGATGGAACACTTTCGAAAAACCACTCGGTTCTTTTCAAAACTAACTTTTAAATGCGGAGCTTGAGCCACTCCTTCTAAAAGCTATCTCGTTCCATCGATTATATCAAGTTCACTACGTTCACGGTTTCGCCAAAACCATTCGTAGCCCTCCGTCGTTTCACATAAATAGTCAATAGTATTCAAGCTGTGTTTGTTGGCCAAAGTCAAGGCATAGTGATTGGTAGCTATTGGATATTCATGTGCAGCATAGATAGATGCGTTGATTTGGAACAGTCGTACTGCCTTGTTGGCCAAAGTCAAGGGTATGTACGGGTGGATTCAAATTAACCTGGATAACGACGGGAAGAACTTGACATGTGACTTATGATTTGTTGGCCAAAGTCAAGGTCATAAGAGCATGGGGCAAAAATCCACATCGGGAGTTTCATAAGTACTGAAACTTGCTAGATTTGCATACCATTTGGAGTGTGATGATTATGGTAGGATTCCTTCATTTTCGTCACGCGATGATATTTGGATCCCGATCCTACTGTGAGTATATGCTACTCCTCGGGAAATTTCTCACTAAACGATCAATGCTATAAACCTAGTAGGTGCCTAGAAAGGTGTTAGCGGGGCTACGCCCCCAGGGAAAAGAGGTTCTTAAATTAAGGAACTTCGCGAAAGCGTTGGAAAACCTCCCTCGAAGTACCGACACTGGCCTGGCTGAACGGTTAAGCAAGTATTGTACGGTGGGATTGATCCCGGCTAATTCTTCCTTTGTGGTTTGAGGAGGGATTCGAGAGACAGTGGGAGCCATCCTGTTTAGACAAATTAAAAACCATTCTAAACTTGCAAGAGCATCGTGCTAAGTGTTTCTTCTCTCCCCCTGCAGCGACCAAATCGAAATGACTGGACTTAAGTTACTTCTAGATAAAAACATACTGACAGGGCCAAACTACAAAGATTGGCTCAGGAATGTCAAATTGGCAATCTCTTACGACAAGCTGGGGTATCTTCTTACCACCAAAGCTCCCCCCGTCCCAGGTCCCACCTCCAGCGTCGCGGATAAGGAAATCCGTAAGACTTGGGAGATTGACAGCGCGAAGGCCAGATGCCTCGTACTTGCCTCGATGGACAATGACCATCAGAGGAGGCACGAGAATATGGATTTGGAATCCATATTTCTTCATACAAAAGAACTGTATGGAGAGCAGTCTCGTATCGCAAGATACGAAGTGTCGAAGAAGTTATTTTCGACTAAGTTGGCCGTCGGATCATCGGTAGCGGACCACGTGCTTAAGATGATTGGCTACACTGAGGAGCTCGCGGAACTTGGGACCACGTTGGATAGTGAACTCTACACAGATATAATTCTCCAGTCCCTTCCATCCACTTACGCTCAGTTCATACTGAATTTCAACTTGCAAGAAAAGGAAGTTGAACTTTCAGAACTCCTCAACCTGCTGAGGAGCGCAGAGGGCACCCTACAGAAGGGTAGGGATACATCCACTTTGTTTGTAGGAGGATCTTCTTCTTCTAGGTCCAAGGCGAAAGCCAAGGGAAAGAAGAGGAAAGCCCCCGCCAAACCAAGGGGCGGTGTTAGTAAAGTGGGTGCGAAGGGAAAGGAAAAGGCAACAAAGATAGCGGGGAAGCTTGTTGGTAAAGAGGAATGCTTCTATTGTCACAAGAGTGGACACTGGAAGAAAGATTGCAGGGCTTGGAAAGCCAGGACACAGGAACTGAAGCAGGTTGCAGCTTCAGCTTCAGGTGTGTATGTTATTGAAAACTGTCTTTCTATAAACTCTACTTCCTGGGTATTGGATACCGGATCAGGATCTCATATCTGTAATTCTTTACAGGCGTTGAGAAACCGTAGGTTTTTGAAGGAAGGTGACATGACCCTCAGAGTTGCGAACGGAGCTAGCATGGATGCTAAAGCCGTGGGGGACTATCACCTAGGAATGTCAGATGGACATGTTTTGGTTTTGCGTAATTGCTTTTTTGTACCCAACGCAACTTGTAATATCATTTCTGTATCTTTGGTTTCTAAAGAAGGTTATGAATTTGTGTTTGTAAGTAATGTTGTTAACATTCACCTTAATCAAGTTCTGATTGGGTCAGGTACATTGAGCAATGGTATATACGTATTAAACCAACCACAGATTTTCAATGTCCAGAATACACACAAAAGAAAGTCACCAGATATTAATCAGACTTTCTTATGGCATTGTAGACTGGGTCACATCAATGAGAGAAGGTTGACTAAGTTACATACAGAAGGATATTTGGATCCGTTCGAATATCAATCATATGCCACTTGTCAATCCTGTCTCAAAGGAAAGATGACAAAGACTCCGTTCACTGGACACGGAGTAAGAGCGAGCGAGCTCTTGGGACTCGTACACAGCGACGTGTGCGGTCCAATGTCTACACATGCACGAAGCGGTTATTCTTACTTCATTACTTTTACGGATGATTTTTCAAGATACGGTTATGTCTTCTTAATGAAACATAAGTCAGAATCTTTTGAAAAGTTCCAGGAATTTAAGAATGAAGTAGAAAAACAGACCGGCAAAAGTATCAAGATTCTAAGATCGGATCGAGGTGGAGAATACTTAAGTGCCGAGTTCCTGAATTACTTAAAAGAGAATGGGATTCTCTCTCAGCTTACTCCTCCATACACTCCGCAACACAACGGTGTATCGGAGAGACGGAACCGAACCCTATTGGATATGGTACGGTCCATGATGAGTAACGCTGAGTTACCGCGATCATTCTGGGGGTATGCACTAGAATCAGCTGCGTACCTTTTGAACCGAGTTCCTACTAAGACTGTGCCTACTACACCATATGAGATGTGGTGTGGGAAGAGACCCCATCTCAGTCACATCAAGACTTGGGGATGTCCAGCTTTTGTTAAAAAGCAGCATGCGGACAAGCTCGAGGCACGCTCAGTACAGTGTAAGTTCGTGGGATATCCAAAGAACTCCAAGGGATATTTCTTCTACTGTGAAGAGGAACAAAAAGTCCTTGTTTCTCGTCATGCCTACTTCTTGGAAACTGAGTTTTTGGAAAACCAGATAAGTGGGAGCACAGTAGAACTGGAAGAAATTCCAGAACCACGGACTATTACTGAAAGCTTAGTGGAACCAGAGGGTTCAAATGAACAGGACATTCCTATGCCGCTCCGTAGAAGTAGTAGGCAGTCTCATCCGCCCGAGAGATACTACGGTTTTCTCATAGACGGGGATAGAGAGGATTGCATCATAGACTATGATGAGCCTACTAGCTTCCAGCAGGCCGTTCAGAGCATTGACTCGGTAAAATGGCTGGATGCAATGCGGACCGAAATGGAGTCCATGTACACCAACAAAGTATGGACGTTGGACATTGCTCCAGACGGGGTAAAACCCGTAGGATGCAAGTGGATCTTCAAAAGGAAGATTGGTGTAGATGGACAGGTTGAGACCTATAAAGCTAGACTTGTAGCAAAGGGTTTCCGTCAAAGACCTGGCTTGGACTACGACGAAACCTTTTCTCCAGTGGCTATGCTGAAATCCATTCGGATCCTTCTTGCCATTGCTGCCTTCCACGATTATGAGATTTGGCAGATGGACGTAAAAACCGCTTTTCTAAATGGAAATTTAGAGGAGTGTGTCTATATGGATCAGCCAGAGGGTTTCATTCAGAGTGGGAGCAGCGGAAAGGTGTGCAAGTTGCTTAAGTCCATCTATGGACTAAAGCAGGCATCGCGGAGTTGGAACATCTGTTTTGATGAGACGGTCAAGGAATTTGACTTTATCAAAAATCCAGATGAACCGTGCATCTATAGTAGATTTGTAGCGAGAACTGTGGTATTCCTTGTTTTATACGTGGATGACATTCTCTTAATAGGAAATGACATTCCTATGCTACAATCTGTCAAGGGTTTCTTGTCACACAGGTTCTCCATGAAAGACCTGGGTGATGCCTCTTACATCCTGGGGATCCGGATCCATCTTGATAGATCCAAGAGGATATTAGGACTTTCACAGTCCAGGTACATCGACACCGTACTGAAAAGATTCAGTATGGAAGATTCCAAGCGCGGTAACCTACCGGCTTGTCACGGGATCACCCTCTCTAAAGAGATGTCTCCCAAGACTGATTTGGAGAGGGATCGCATGTCTATTATACCCTACGCTTCTGCGGTAGGCTCTATAATGTATGCGATGTTGTGTACCAGACCGGATGTAGCTTATGCACTGAGTGTAGTAAGCCGGTATCAGTCAAACCCTGGGGAGAAACATTGGATAGCGGTAAAGAACATTCTCAAGTACCTGAGGAGGACTAAGGAGATGTTCTTGGTGTATGGCGGAAAAGACCTCCAGATTGAGGCCTTTGCTGACTCCAGCTTCCAGAGTGACAAGGATGATTCCAAGTCCATGTCGGGTTTTGTCTTTACCCTCAACGGAGGGGCGGTGTGTTGGAAGAGTTCCAAACAGGAAACCGTTGCAGACTCGACTATGGAAGCGGAATACATCGCTGCATCTGATGCCGCAAAAGAAGCTGTCTGGATAAGGAAGTTCTTAAAAGAACTTCAGGTGGTTCCGTCCATTGTTGACCCAGTACCTCTGTATTGCGACAACAACGGGGCTATAGCTTTAGCAAAGGAACCCAGGTCCCATCAGAGATCCAGGCACATCTTGAGGCGGTATCACCTGATCAGGGAGATCGTGGATCGCAAGGAGATCGATGTTCGGAGGGTTGCTTCAGAAGAGAACACTGCAGATCCATTCACCAAGGCCCTACCCCAGACTCAGTTCGAGCGGCTGATCGAGATGATAGGTCTTCGATACGCCAGTACATGGCCTTAGTGCAAGTGGGAGATTGTTAGTGTATATGCCCTAGAGGCCATTACTGTATCATACTAGTTTGTATATTACTTGATGGAAGCTTGGGATATTCACCTTGTATAAACAATCTTGCTCAACATAGTAGTATGCTACTTGGTTTGTTTCTACTTCAATGTGTACTTGTGTTTATTTCAGTATATCACTTATACGCATTAGTGGAGCCCTTAGGATCTTTGCTTGATTACCAGCGTTGTGATGGCAGTCACACTAGTGGGGGCTGGGTAATCTATAGGCACATCCTTATACAGGTCCCTAGTCGTAGGACTATCGAGACAGGGCATCGATACTCCGGAGTAGACTAGCGTATGCGCTTCTCATCCCAGTGTGGGAGATGGTCTGTCCCACAGCCATCAGTACGTCGTACTGGAGATAGTATACGGGTGCTCGTTGGGTTACGAGTACACTGGACAGGACTCGTCGGGAACTGACAGGTTGGTATTATACCTATCGTCAGTTATCAGTTCCCAGGTGACATGAGTACAGCTTAGTCCGCTGACTTGACACTGACACTTCGCCTCGAGTGTGTTCCCACTGCACTTTGATCACTACCCTACCACGGCTCAAAGGAGTCGTGCAAACAGGTGGTGGTTGGGTGCAGTCCCGAAGCACTTGGAGGCAGTGACGGTTAGACAGGATTCGTCTCTCCCGGTATTGGGGGTTGACATCGCGCTGTGTCTAGGAGAGCCATTACACGAGTAGTCCCTGGCCAGGGCAAGCGAGATATACTGGTAGGTTTCCAGTGTTATCTCAGGGTGTTTTGGGCTTCACTCCGACACGACTTGTACCGCTATTGGGGGACTGACGTTTTACCGCCCCCTAGGCCCGCCATGCGATGTATCAGACGAACAGACCGGACTGTACGGAGAATGTCACATTCAGACTCAGTAGGAGTTCAGATGGGGTTTCACCTCGTCAGCCTTCTTGTCGGCATCTACCTGGGGACCGTTACGCACAGCTAGTGCCGCTTGCGGTCTGTGGTTAAACCCACTGCCAGCGTAGTGTCGAGTCTTTAGAGTCCCACACAGAGGGTATTCGCCTCTGGGCAAAACAGAGTAGAGGTCGCATGGTTTTGCGACAGGGTTCGTTCTCATCCGCGCACTGGTGCACGTTTGGAGTCCGGACGGATTATACTGGCAGGCTCTGGTTTGAGCCAGATACTGGTATATGTTTTGGGGGTTGCTTTTATATCTTGGTATTCTTGTTCCTCGGAACGAGAATGCAGGTGTGTATGCACAGTTGCTTGAGGCGGAGAATGAGGTTTTTCATTAGGGTTTCGGATCGGGTGCGTATGCGCAGTTGACAGTCTTCATTTTCCAAACCCTAATGGATTTATATATTATCTATTAATAATAGTAATTAAATAAGAATTATGTTATGGTTGTTTTTTTTTTGACTTGTTGACCTTGGTTGACTTGTTGACCATTGACCACTTTCATGCCTTGAAAGTCTTCCTTGATTCATGCTTACACTTCATTTAAAGAAGCATGATAGTGGTCATTCCAAAATTACCATCAACTATTCTTATTTCAATTATTATCATTTAGATAATTCATTTCTTTTGCAATATGGTTGCAAGAAAGAAATAATTGAGCTCATTCTATCATAACCTCTCTCTCTCCTCATTTCATCTTCTTCTTCCTCTTGAAAAGAGAAACCTTCTCATGTGTTGAGAATCATTCTCTTTAGAAAGAAAAGCAAACCCTAATCTCTCTCTACTCATTCTAGGATGAAGGTTTAGCAAGCCGGAAACCCTAGTTCACTCAAAGATCGAGGAAGAGCCCAAAGTCGAACCTTCGAGGTGGATCCATCTTCGACGGGAGAAGGCGACGTAAAGAGAACCATCAACCTCTACAAGGTTTGAAGAAGAAGGAGTTCAAGTTTAGGTATAACCATCTTCCATAGTAGCTAACTCTCTTTAGCTAGATTGCTAGTTTTAGTTTAGACAACGATCCCGACCAAGTTTAGTCCATGTTGCCTCTTGCGATAAAAATTCGTTTTTTATACCGTTTCCGCCTCCCCGTAAGCACCGGGGGTCGCAATATGGACTTACAGTGTGAGCACGTGATGAAGGCCCCCGCTCTGGTCTGTTAGAATGCTCATTAGGGGTCATGTGGTGACACGTGAGGGCGCTCTAAATGTGGAGCCAGATCTCCTTTTGGTTTATCCTCAAATCTGCGAATAAGAGTTAAACACTTTTATTTTTATTTTAGAGCATCACGTGTTGGCACATGATGGGGATCTGTGCGCCAATTGTTAAAGCATTTGCTGAGGGGTCACGTAATAACACGTGAGAGCGCCCAAAGCTTTCATTTCCTTTGCTTTTTCTTTCTGCGTTTTGGGAGTCACGTGGGAGCATGTGATGGCATCAAAAAGTGGGGCCAGATCCCTTTTATTTTGTTCTGCAAACAAGTGTTAAACACTTTTAATTTTCATAGCCATCACGTGTGGGCACGTGATGTATAATCATGCCCTGATTTATTAGAACATTTATTAGGGGTCACGTGGTAACACGTGAGAACGCCCAGAATTGTTTCTGCCTTTGCTTTTGTTCCATATATAATGAGGGTCACGTGGGAACACGTGAGGCATTGCCTCAAAGCTTTCCTCTTCTCATTTTTGGGGGATCTGTTCAGAGGTCACGTGGGGCACGTGACCCCAGTTCTTTTCATGAACAGAGATCTTTTAAGAATTGAATTCTTTGTAGGGTTAAACCCTAATTATGATTTTGGAGGAATTAAATTCCTATCGTGAAAGAATTAAATTCTTATTTAGGATAAAACTCTGATTTCTTTTCAAAGAAATTAAATTCCCAGATATGTAAAAGAATTAAATTCTTGATTAGGGTTAAACCTTAGTTTTGTTTTAGGAGGAATTAAATTCCTAAAAGTTTGGGAGAATTAAATTCTCAAAACTCAATTCTTCTTCTGTGTTTTAGATCTGCATGGCAGGATCTCAACCCAATGAGAATTAAATTCTCAATTCATGGGGAGATGTGCACTTTGCAGATCCTCAACCAGAGAAAGAACTAAGTTCTTTTTTTATGTAAGAGTTAAACTCTTTTGAGAATTAAATTCTCTTTTGAAATCTCTCTTTTCTTACCTAGGGTTTTTCTTTTGCAGAGAATTAAATTCTCCTCTCTCTGTTTTTCTCTCCAAAAAAGTAGATCCCTTCTCTTCTCTTCTTGGCTCCTATTTATAGGAGAAGGAAAAGAATCAATTTGTTTAGCAAATCTCTCATTAAAAGATTTGATTTGATTGTTGAGAGATTTGATTTATATTTATCATTAATTCTGGGCCTTTAGATCATTCAGTGAATTTTATTCACCGTGGATTTTAAATCCAAAATATATTCTATTTGTTATCTCGGTTAGATTTAGGGGGAATCTTTCCTTATTTAAGATTTTTCCATAAATTGGTGATTTTTAATCACCCTTGGATCTTTAATCCAACGGTTCCCCATGACCCTTTTCCATTTGGAAAGATTCAGAACTTTTAGAATTTAATTCTATTAAATTATAAGGCTTTTAAAGCCAGTCACGTGCTGGCACATGACCTTTGGTCACGTGTGAGCACGTGACCCCCAATTGGGTTCCTTTTTCAGCCGCTTATTTATGTTTCAGTTTTAACCATCACGTGTCAACACGTGACCATTGGTCACGTGTAAGCACGTGATACCTCATTGAGGTAATTTCTGACTTTTAGAATTAAATTCTATTCATTATTTTAGAGGCTTTAAAAGCCCATCACGTGTCTGCACGTGACCCATGGTCACGTGTGAGCACGTGATGCCCCATTGGGGTCTTTTCCAAGTTTTTATTATATCTTTTAGCTCCTCCAGCGGGTTCTTAAAGGTCCATCACGTGTGGACACGTGATACCTCATAACTTTTGATCCCGGATGAATTATGGGGCCCATAATATATCAAATCGAAGGGTTTTTCGAGATGCTTCCAATACTATCAGAATCTAATAGTTTCTCCTTCGGGTGTTTATCAAAATATAGGCCGGAAGATACTGGTTCGCATTTCCTTAAGCGTATCGCTGCCATTTGATACCTTGGGCTCCTTTGCGCAGAAATTTTTGGCGGGAACAAATGCCCCCCACTACTTTGCCCACATAAGTATGTACGTGGGTGAAGTAGTGTAGAGTTATGCATAGCGTATGACCAGTTTCGGGTTGGTATACATCTTTCAGAATCTTGATCTGAGAAGATAACGAGCGGACACAAGCGTCGTCATTTATCATTGACTCAAATCTCGACTCTTAAGAGATATAGTTCCAAACTCTCAACTCCATGAGCCGCACCCTTTTATTTCTTCATATCTTACTCTGGCGTGAAGTAGTTTATATGCTCATGAGTAGCTTTTCCGTTTCAGTGGCATGTAGCTTTGGCGAGTCTGGCTCATAGATGGTCCATCTTGACCTTTTTGCAGGGCGGTGACGGATTAGGAGACAGGGTTAGGATCTGCCACCTAAGACTTTTCAACTTTATGAGCCGTGAGGGTCTCATAAAGACTTTTCTCCCTACGAGTCGAGAGGATCCCGCAGGTGTATTTTCTCCTTAGGGGTCGTGAGGACTCCTAAGTGTGTTTTCTCTTGAAAGTCGTAAGGATCTCACAAGAGAATTTTCCCGCTTATAAGTCGAGAGGACTCGTAAGTGGTTGTTTCCCTCCTAGTCGAGATTCGATTTTGGGGAGTGTGACCCGTGGATAGTATGCAAGAGACCGTTTTGGGCCGATTTGCAGGGTCCCAGTGCTTAGGAAACAGGTTTTTTAATCCCTACTGCCTAAGGCTTTATCTCACGAGTCGAGACGAATCGAGAAGTTCTCGCAAAGACATCAATTTCCTCACGAGTCGAAACAGCTCGAGCAGATCTCGCAAGAATATCCTAACGTCACAGTTAACCTCTGCTCTTTACGACAGAAGTCCGTTAGGGTCTGTGGTACTTAGGGTTTTGGCCGTCGTACCGTTGCATTGGCTGATGTATCCCTCGATAGGCAATCGTGCTGTTCGAGTAGCCCTGCGACTGCCGTGTCTCTGATCCCTTCGGGGGCTGGACAAGACGTCTTCAAGCAATCCTCCTTGGCAGTTTGACCGTCGGAAGAGCAAGCGTTAGGAATTTGCCATGCTGCTTTTTACTTGAGGTTAGGCTCATTTTGGAGAGCCCCGATGAGTCATAACCACTCCGCGCTGGTGTGGGATGATCTCCGATAGTTTTTCAGGTTTTATATGACTTGCCGTTAAGACCCTGAAGCTAGGAATTTGTCCTTCGCTTCGTTTGCTGGCATCGCGTCTGCTGTATCGAGATGAATGTCACGGTTGTCTCTAGGTTGCTGGTGAACCGTCAAGGTTTGGAACTAGGGATTTTGCCGTGGCTCCTTTCGGTGATGTTGTATCTGCTGTGTCGAGACGAACGTCGAGGTGGTGATCACTCCATGTTGGTGTGAGATGATCTCTGATTGTCTTTCCGGTTTTATATGACTTACCGTTAAGACCCTGAAGCTAGGAATTTGGCCTTTGCTTCGTTTTCTTTGGTGTGTCCGGATCCTGTTGGAGGAAGGGCGCTGTAGTGACATTTCGTCTGCTGTATCGAGACGAATGTCGTCGTGGTGACCACTCTATGTGGGATGATCTTTGTTTGTCTTTCCGGTTTTATATGACTTACCGTCAAGACGTTGAAGCTAGGAATTTAGCCTTCGCTTCGTTTGCTTTGTCGCTTCCGAATCCTGCTGGGGGAAGAACGCCGGGGTGACATTTCATCTGCTATATCGAGACGAACGTCGAGGTGGTGACCACTCCGCGCTGGTGTGGGATAATCTTCGATTGTCTTTCAGGCTTTATATGATTTGCCGTTAAGACGTTAAAACTAGGAATTTGGCATTCGCTTCGTTTGCTTTGTCATGTGTGAATCCTGTTGGAGGAAGAACGCTGTCGTGACATCTCGTCTGCTGTATCGAGACGAACGTCGAGGTGGTGACCACTCCACGCTGGTGTGGGATGATCTCTGATGGTCTTTTAGGCTTTATATGACTTGCTGTTAAGACGTTGAAGCTAGGAATTTGGCCTTCGCTTCGTTTGCTGGCATTGCGTCCTCTGTATCGAGACGAATGTCGCGGTTGTCTCTAGGTTGCTGGTGAACCGTCGAGGTCTGGAACCAGGGATTTTGCCGTGACTCCTTTTGGTGATGTTGCGTCTGCTGTATCGAGACGAACGTCGAGGTAGTGATCACTCCATGTTGATGTGAGATGATCTCTGATTGTCTTTCCGGTTTTATATGACTTACCGTTAAGACCCTGGAGCTAGGAATTTGGCCTTCGCTTCGTTTTCTTTGGTGTGTCCGGATCCTGTTGGAGGAAGGACGCTGTAGTGACATTTCGTCTGCTGTATCGAGACGAATGTCGTGGTGGTGACCACTCCATGTGGGATGATTTCTGTTTGTCTTTCCGGTTTTATATGACTTACTGTCAAGACGTTGAAGCTAGGAATTTGGCCTTCGCTTCGTTTGCTTTGTCGCTTCCGAATCCTGCTGGGGGAAGAACGCTGGGGTGACATTTCATCTGCTGTATCGAGACGAACGTCGAGGTGGTGACCACTCCACGCTGGTGAGGGATAATCTTCGATTGTCTTTCAGGCTTTATATGACTTGCCGTCAAGACCCTGAAGCTAGGAATTTGGCCTTCGCTTCGTTTGCTGGTATCGCGTCTGCTGTATCGAGACGAATGTCGCGGTGGTGATCACTCCATGTTGGTGTGAGGACCAAGATCCGCTCTGGACGTTTCCCACGGGGTCGAAGAGTGACGTTATCCGCGTTCCACGTGACCAGGAATTTTGCACTAGATGCTTCACACGGGTTCACTGCCGCGTTAGGCAAGGACTAGGCTCCGCTCTGGATGCTTCGTACGGGTTCACTGCCGTGTTCTGTGAGGACCAGGATCCGCTCTGGACGTTTTCCACGGGGTCGAAGAGTGACGTTATCCGTATTCCACGTGACCAGAAATTTTGCACTAGATGCTTCACACGGGTTCACTGCCGCGTTAGGTGAGGACTAGGCTCTGCTCTGGATGCTTCACATGGGTTCACTGCCGTGTTCTGCGAGGACCAGGATCCGCTCTGGACGTTTTACACGGGGTCAAAGAGTGACGTTATCCGCGTTCCACATGACCAGGAATTTTGCACTAGATGCTTCACACGGGTTCACTGCCGCGTTAGGCGAGGACTAGGCTCCGCTCTGGATGCTTCGTACGGGTTCACTGCCGTGTTCTGCGAGGACCAGGATCTGCTCTGGACGTTTTCCACGGGGTCGAAGAGTGACGTTATCCGTGTTCCACGTGACCAGAAATTTTGCACTAGATTCTTCACACGGGTTCACTGCCGCGTTAGGCGAGGACTAGGCTCCGCTCTGGATGCTTCACATGGGTTCACTGCCGTGCTCTGCGAGGACCAGGTTCCTCTCTGGATGTTTTCCACGGGGTCAAAGAGTGACGTTATCCGCGTTCCACGTGACCAGGAATTTTGTTGACTATATCCGCATTTCACGGAGTTGGGATTTGACTCTCTGTGGGAGTACATCGTCGAGTCATGGAACTGGGAGTTGCCGCTGTTCCGCTTTGCTTGATGATGTGTCTGCTGTGACGAGACGAGTCTTGAGATGATCTCTAGGTTATTTGTGGCCCGTCGAGATTCGGCTTCTTCTTCTGATAAAACCTGGGGAGGAGGAGCGTGACTCTTTCTTTGTTTGCGCCCCTGGATTGTATACAGGGATTGATGTAGCATCACCTGTAGGACAGAAATTTCATTTTTATTTTATTTCTTTTTTCGCGATGCTCTATCATTTCAGCTTTTATATCGCGAAGGTCGCGATTGCCCTATCATTTCGGCTATTTTTCGCGGTGCCCAATCATTTCGGCTATATTTTTTTATTTTTACTCGTTGCTTTTTATTGCGAGTTGCCCAATCATTTCGGCTGTTTTTGTATGCATACATTTTTACTTGCTGATTTTGTTGCAAGTTGCCCCATCATTTCGGCTATTTCATATGCATTTTTTTTTGCTCGCTGATTTTTTCTCGCGAGTAGGGGATTTGGGATCTGATTCCAATCTTGGCATCAGCATCGCTGCGACTGGAATATTGCCAGGAGCGAATCATCATTTGCCGTAAAAGGACTTGGAATTTGATATCGGTTTAGGCATCAGCATCACTACGACTGGGATATTGCCAGGAGCGAATCATCATTTGCTATGACAGGACTTGGAATTTGATACTTGTTTAGGCATCAGCATCGCTACAACTGGGATATTTCCAGGAGCGAATCATCATTTGCCTCTGTCGATATTGAACAAAGGTGGCTTAGCAAACAGGGTTAGGATGCTGTCGACTAGGGCTTTTGACTTCATGAGCCGTAAGGGTCTCACAAAGGTATTTCTCCCTACGAGTCGTGAGGATCTCGCAGGTGCGTTTTCTCCTTAGGAATCGTGAGGACTCCTAAGTGTATGTTCCCCTATAAGTCGTAAGGATCTTACAAAAGGGTTTTCTCCTTATAAGTCGAGAGGACTTACAGGGGTTGTTCACCGTATGGACATATCCCCAGTCACGGGTGGGACTTGGTTAGGGAAATGTTTATTCGCGTCCGTGGATTGTATACAAGGGTCAGTATTGAGCCACTTGTAGGGCAATATCGAAGGTTGTGGGGGTTGCTTAAGAACAGGTTAAGGTCTCTGTAACTTAAGACTTTCAAATCTTATGAGCCGTGAGGGTCCCATAAGAGAGTTCTCCTTACGAGTCATGAGGATCTCGCAAGTGTAATTTCTCCTTAGGAATCGTGAGGATCCCTAAGTGTGTTGCTCCATTGTGAGTCGTAAGGATCTCACGTGGGTGGTTTCTCCTTACAAGGTCGAGAGGACCCTATAAGTGTCTTTTAACGAGGTTGCGCCCTTTCGGGTTTTCACAAACACTCGCCGGTAGCCATGCTGTTTTTACTCACGGAGCCCTTTCGGGTTTTCATCCGTGCCCATTTTGCTTGTGGACATCCCGTTTTTTTTTCTCTCTTTTTTTTTTAAACGAGGTCGCGCCCTTTCGGGTTTTCACGAACACTCGCCGGTAGCCCTGCTGTTTTTACTCACGGAGCCCTTTCGGGTTTTCATCCGTGCCCATTTTGCTTGTGGACGTACCGTTTTTTTTTTACCACGTCAGCCTGAAGATGCTGCGGGTTGGGAGTAGTTTAACGACGTTTCGGTCATTTGCAAGTTTTAGGACATTGCGGTCCGCCGTTAGTTTAAGGACGTTTCGGTCCACCGTCGCCGTATTTGAGACGCATCTCTAGTTTACTAACTTTTCGGTCTATGGGGCTTTCTCTATGACTGAGCATGATGCCCCCGGCATATCTATCTTTCTCGGAGCATGTGGTTGTGGCGGGCTCGCCTTCCAGTTTTCGGATAGCACGAACTTGCCCTATTGGTGTTGGTCTTCAACCCAGTTTTTGAAGACGTAGCAATTTTTGAGTGGGTGACCCATTACTCTGTGGTAGGGACAATAGTTAGGATTGTTAACGTCACCTGGTTGCAATGGACGTTTTGGATCTGGCAGAGTGATGAGCTTTCTGCGCACTGCTAGCTCGAACAATCTCTTTGTTTTATCTTTGGGAAACGAGTAAGGACGTTTCAACTTCTCATTGAGGTATCGCGGCTTGTTGTTTTGACGACAAAACGGCCTCGGGTTACTCGGCTGTTGTTGAGTGTTGGCAACAAAGGCCGTTTTTTCCTTTTCCTTTCTCATTTCATTTGCTCCGTCGTTTGCGGGTCCGAGATTCTTTCCGGGTAGCGTGAGATTGTACGGCTGAACGTTCTCGCAACTCTCCAATTCTTTTGTTTTAGAAATGAATTCCTTGAAGAGAGGGTTGAGGGCGGCTTCTTCGTCAGAATCGCTTCCAAAGGTGAGAACTCGTGATCCCCCGGGCTCGTCCCTATGACATTTGCCGGCAACTCTTTTATGCTCATCTGTCGTATTTTTTCGCTGTCTATGAGCTTCCCGCTTTATTCTATTGACGTGTTGTCTATGAGCGACATATCCTTGCCACCAACACTTAAAAAAGTTGCAGTCTTCAGTAGGATGTGCGATCCTTTGATGATATAAGCAGAAGTTGGGGTGTACGTCCGTTTCATCAAAATGTATACCACCAGGAGAATTTTCTCTGAAAGAGGGTGGCCTCATCCCCATTGATATGGCTTTGGCGAATCGTTTCCTTGTCTTGATCCTGCTTTCATTTGCGGCGGATGTACTTTGATCTGGTGGGAGTGTTTCGACCCTTCTGTCCAGTCGCCGGCGTTTGGCTTTCTCGAATATGGCCATCTCGCGTTCTCGATCAGCTTGGCTCTTAAGACGGGCTTCGTTCAGGAATGCGTCAATCATTTCGTCTGATGGTCCTAGAAGTTCTGGCTCAGGATCCGCCCCCGGTTTCTTGGTGCAAGGAGCCTCTTTATCATCTATCAAGGAGTGAGAGATCACATGACAACTCGCTACGTAGTCCTCAGATTCATCTGATGAGTCTTCTCCATCGTTTTCGTCCTCGAGGACGTGGCCGAGAAACTCTTGGAGCGTGATTGGAATCCGCGCCTTCTGGTTATACTCTTCCAGCGCGTCAATCTGTTTCTGCAAATCCATGCGCTTGTCGCCAGGCTTCACGGGCTTCTTGGATTTCTCCTTCTTTTTCGAAGATTTCGACGGCTGGGTGTGAATACTTTGGCTATCACCACCGATATTTGGAATTGGGCGTCGCTTTAGCATCCCTTCTACGACCTCGGGTTCTAGTGGATCTTTCCATCTGATCGTCAGGTATGTCTGGAGATCATTCAGCATCCTTTCGGTTTTAGCGGAAAGCACGACCCTCCATGGAGCTTCTTCAACAAAAGAACAAGTTGCCCCCGGCGTGTCCGTTTTCTTTGGAGTGTGCGGCTGTGGTGGGTTTACTTTCCACTTTTCAGACAGCGCAAACTTGCCTTGTAAGTACTGATCCTCGATCCATCCTTTAAAGATGAAGCAATCCTCGATCGGGTGACTTACCGTTTGGTGGTAAGGACAATAATTGGGATCGTTGACATCGCCTGGCTGCAACGGATGCTTTGGACTCGGCAGATTGATGAGTCTGTTACGCACTGCCAGCTCGAACAGTCTTCTCGTTTTATCCTGAGGAAACGAGTAAGGACATCCCAGTCTCTCCTTGAGTGAAGGGCGTGGACGCATACTGTTTTGACGGACAACCGGCTTTAAGTTGCTCGGCCGTTGCTGAGTATTGGCAACGAAGGTTACCTTCCCTTTCCCCTTTTCATTCCAAGGCTCTGTCTTTGAAAAAGAAGGCTTATGGCCAATCTGGTCCATTTGGGTCAGCTTGTCAATCAAGACCTGGAAGGTGGTCGGCTTGAAAAACATCATGAACTGGGAGATGGCCGCTTGAGGGTCAAGAGTGCCCATGAACATGCCTACTGCAGGAGCCTCTTCTATGCGTTGTTCGCATTTCGACCATAGGTTCCGCCATTGTGTTGCGTATTGGACCCACGTTTCGCCTGGCCTTATCCTGGCATTAATCAGTGCTGTTATCGGGGTGCGTCCACTAGCACTCGCGAATCTCTGTGTAAACAGCAGCTCCATCTCCGTAAATGTCTTGATAGAGTTATTTGGGAGTTCAGAGTACCACTCAAATGCCGTTTCCGACAGGCTGCCAACAAACTGGCGGAGCAGCAATTTATCATCACCTCCAGTGTTGCCGCACATGGCTCTAAATTGAGCGACGTACTGATGCGGATTTCCCGTCCCCTTATATACGTGGAAATTAGGGATCGTATATCCCGGTGGGTAACTAATTTGGTCATACCAGCCCGGGTAGGGTCGTCCGGTTCTAGCAATTTTCCCAGCCGCTTCATTTGCCTGGTGAGCTCGTATTTGCTGAGCTATATGGTCATCCAGTGCGGCCTTGGAAATGGTTTCCTCCTTTGCTGCTGAAAGAGCTGGAGGAGGATTCGATGTCTCTCCTTTGTCATCTTCAAGGACAATCGGAGGATCTTCAGCAGGAGGATCTTGCTGGATCATCATCCCTACCATATCTTGGAAGAGAAGCGCCATTTGTTTTATGTTAGCCGCTTGATCTGCGACTTCTTTGTCCTTCTTTTCGAGGATTCTGCGTAGGTAGTCAGCGTCAGTTTCTTGTTCATGACGCTGCTCTGATGATGCCTCCGAGCTTTCTTTTGGCCCGGTAAGTGCGGCCATTGCAGTCATCATCTCCTGAAGCTTCTGTTGCTGCTCCTGGGCTTCCGTTACGGATCGGGCGAGCGGTCGGTGACCTGTCGAAGCACGGCTTTCCTCCTTTCCAGAAGCCATATAAACAGTGTGCGCCACCATGCCCCCAGACTTGGGGTGTTTGTGCTCAGCGCGTTTACGGTTCGCCATGTTCACAGGGGCTTTTTGCGGCCTCCTTTTCTTTTGAGTGGTTGAAGTTGAGGGGGCCGTTGCTTTTTGTGGCTTGACGGAGTAATCCTTCCCCTGCCGAACCTTCATCGTTTTCTGTCGGCGGAGATAGCCTTGATCAATCACCAACTCCTGGATTTGTCGCCAGACCTTGTAAATTTTAGAGGACAGCCGTTGAGGGGGCTGCTCTAGCTTCTTTTCCGTATCATTCTCCACGGGTGGAGGAGATCTCTTCAGCACTGCAGTAGGAGAGTTTCTGCGCACCCTGTTCAGCAGCTCAAAGCTGTTCTCGGTTGGAACAGCAACATCGATCCCCACCGTTAGAGCTGGTGGAGTAAATCCAGAGGGGGAGTTGCCCCCAGCCTTCCTTACTCGGCGCCAGTGACGACGTCGAGCGTATCGTGCGGATGGAGTTGTTTCGGCCGTAGGGGCGACTTCGTCATACCCCCTGCTTTGAGGAGAGACCGTTATTGGTGCTAGCCTGTCGAAGACTGACACCCGTTGAGAAGCAATGTCTAATCTGTCAAAGACAGACCTCTGGGCAGAGGAAGCAGCTTTGAGGAGCTCGCCTGGAGCAGCAACCAGAATGGCCAGCCTTGTAAAAATTGACTTCTTGGAAGGAGGAGCCTTTCCAATAATTTTGTCCACTTGAGCCGGGATGGCT
The DNA here is from genome assembly GCA_030015575.1 of Agapanthus africanus. Lineage (NCBI taxonomy): Eukaryota > Viridiplantae > Streptophyta > Magnoliopsida > Asparagales > Amaryllidaceae > Agapanthus > Agapanthus africanus. The sequence continues at coordinate 643,103,948 of CM057343.1, forward strand.
ATCCGCTTTGGGATGGCAGCTTCGGGTATCACGGGCTTATAGACGTTCTGGCCCAGTCTGTTGAAAACTGAGGTATTGAAGTTGGGCGACCCGTTGAGAGGGGCCGCGGCAGTAGCAAGCCAACCAAAGACCGACTTCTTTGGAGCTTCTTGCAATGTCATTGGGGCATTGAAGCTCATTGGTGGGAGCAGAGTCCCGAAGAATAGTCCAGCGGTGGCTTGAGTTACCTGCTCCACTGGCATTTTGAAAAGGGAGGCCGCTTGGGGCCCATAAGTTACTCCTCCAACAAGGACGGAGCGAGAGTTGCAGTTGCAGGTAGTGCAGTTTGAAGCCATTGATCTTCTGTTTTCTGCACGGAGCAAGACACCAAATCTTAGTACCTCGAATCCACAGGCAACCACAGCAAACCGCGATTCGTTCGCGAACACGACACACGAAGTGTGGAGTGGAAAGAGGAAGAGGTCCCACCGGACGTGCCAGAATCTGTTCCCCTCCGAATGGCGGCCGAGACATGGACTGTCTCGCCTGAGGTTCGGGGCAGATGCTAATAGGTGTTATCCGTCCACCTCTCCGAAGATGCCAAGTTGATTTATGGCACCGTGTATCGGAGGTTTAGACGGATGCGGCCGATGTAGCAGACTTCGTCAGATTCCCCCTCGCTTGAGGGGTTTTTGATTGTGGGGACGCTCTTTCCTGCAGGCGCAAGCCCCTGCAGTTAATTACGCTGCCGCATCGCGGTAACAACTTTCTCCTTCTCCAGCTGGTCCCTTCGTGTCGTGGGCGTTTGTTTTGTTTGTGGTTGCCCGTGGATTGTATATGGAGACTGATTTATGTCGTCGCCCGTAGGACGTGGATTAGTCCAAATCCGTATTTTCTTAGATTTAGGTTTGGGGTTTTGGTTTGAGGATACGTTAGCTATATTTGAGGCTAAGATCAACTCAAACGTTTGTTAAGAATACGTTAGTCCAATTTGAGACTAAGATCAACTTAACGGGATCGTTTAGATCCGACAAAAGAGCGTTTGGAGGCTCGATTGTTCCAGTTTAGGGACATGGTGGTCCATTACATGTATGGCCGTCGGGACCCATCACCTCTCTGACGACGTTGAAGGATTACAACGACAGATGTCAGAGGAGTTCAGAGATGTACCCTTGAACCAGAGTTGATTTGGGGATTTATAGTCCAATTTGGGACTAAAGTCTGTTTGAAGGTTTAAGGATACGTTAGCCATATTTGAGGCTAAGATCAACTTAAACAGGATCGTTTAGATCCGACAAAAGAGCATTTGGGGCTCTATTGTTCCAGTTTAGGGACATGGTGGTCCAATACCAGTTTAGGGACGTAGTGGTCCAATACCAGTTTAGGGACATGGTGGTCCATTGGTAGTTTAAGGACGCATAAGTCCATGGGTTTAAGGACCCCACAGTCCATATGGGTGTGTTTAAGGACGCATAAGTCCACGGGTTTAAGGACCCCGCAGTCCGTATCTTGGTTTAAGGACGCATAAGTCCATGAGTTTAAGGACCCCACAGTCCGTGTTGATGTGTGGTTGTCGGGACCCGTCACCTCTCTGAAGACGTTGAAGGATTACAACGACAAATATCAGAGGAGTTCAGAGATGTACCCTAAACCAATGAGTTGGTTGAAAGAGCAGATGTGCTCAGTTCAAGATGATTTGAGGACTTATGGCCAGTTTGGGCTAAGTCCAATTATGTTTGAAATATTGGCCCTCTGTTGGTCCATTGAAGGAGAGGCTTTGCCTCTAGAAACTTAGCCAATTGGGCTAGAGCTAGTGTTAAACACTAAAGACCAACAGTGTTGAACACTGGGAATAAGATTAGCAAGTTAGTGTTAAACACTAAAAGATAATCAGTGTTAAACACTGGGAACAGGGTTTTCAAATTAGTGTTAAACACTAAGCAAATCAGTGTTAAACACTGCCAATGGAGTTTTCCAAATTAGTGTTAAACACTAAGAAAATCAGTGTTAAACACTGAGGACAAAGTCTTCAGATTAGTGTTAAACACTAAGGAGAGAGGGGTCACGTGTGGACACGTGAGAGCACCCCGATTCCCTTTATTTTATTCTGCAGATCAGTGTTTAACTCTTTTAATTCTGGCGGCCATCACGTGTGAGCACGTGATGAAGGCCCCCGCTCTGGTCTGTTAGAATGCTCATTAGGGGTCACGTGGTGACACGTGAGGGCGCCCTAAATGTGGAGCCAGATCTCCTTTTGGTTTATCCTCAAATCTGCGAATAAGTGTTAAACACTTTTATTTTTATTTTAGAGCATCACGTGTTGGCACGTGATGGGGATCTGTGCGCCAATTGTTAAAGCATTTGCTGAGGGGTCACGTGATAACACGTGAGAGCGCCCAAAGCTTTCATTTCCTTTGCTTTTTCTTTCTGCGTTTTGGGAGTCACGTGGGAGCACGTGATGGCATCAAAAAGTGGGGCCAGATCCCCTTTATTTTGTTCTGCAAACAAGTGTTAAACACTTTTAATTTTCATAGCCATCACGTGTGGGCACGTGATGTATAATCATGCCCTGATTTATTAGAACATTTATTAGGGGTCACGTGGTAACACGTGAGAGCGCCCAGAATTGTTTCTGCCTTTGCTTTTGTTCCATATATAATGAGGGTCACGTGGGAACACGTGAGGCATTGCCTCAAAGCTTTCCTCTTCTCATTTTTGGGGGATCTGTTCAGGGGTCACGTGGGGCACGTGACCCCAGTTCTTTTCATGAACAGAGATCTTTTAAGAATTGAATTCTTTGTAGGGTTAAACCCTAATTATGATTTTGGAGGAATTAAATTCCTATCGTGAAAGAATTAAATTCTTATTTAGGTTAAAACCATGATTTCTTTTCAAAGAAATTAAATTCCCAGATATGTAAAAGAATTAAATTCTTGATTAGGGTTAAACCCTAGTTTTGTTTTAGGAGGAATTAAATTCCTGAAAGTTTAGGAGAATTAAATTCTCTAAACTCAATTCCTCCTCTGTGTTTTAGATCTGCATGGCAGGATCTCAACCCAATGAGAATTAAATTCTCAATTCATGGGGAGATGTGCACTTTGCAGATGCTCAACCAGAGAAAGAACTAAGTTCTTTTTTTATGTAAGAGTTAAACTCTTTTAAGAATTAAATTCTCTTTTGAAAGCTCTCTTTTCTTACCTAGGGTTTTTCTTTTGCAGAGAATTAAATTCTCCTCTTTCTGTTTTTCTCTCCAAAAAAGTAGATCCCTTCTCTTCTCTTCTTGGCTCCTATTTATAGGAGAAGGAAAAGAATCAATTTGTTTAGCAAATCTCTCATTGAAAGATTTGATTTGATTGTTGATAGATTTGATTTATATTTATAATTAATTCTGGACCTTTAGATCATTCAGTGAATTTTATTCACCGTGGATTTTAAATCCAAAACATATTCTATTTGTTATCTCGGTTAGATTTAGGGGGAATCTTTCCTTATTTAAGATTTTTCCATAAATTGGTGATTTTTAATCACCCTTGGATCTTTAATCCAACGGTTCCCCATGACCCTTTTCCATTTGGAAAGATTCAGAACTTTTAGAATTTAATTCTATTAAATTATAAGGCTTTTAAAGCCAGTCACGTGCTGGCACATGACCTTTGGTCACGTGTGAGCACGTGACCCCCAATTGGGTTCCTTTCTCAGCTGCTTATTTATGTTTCAGTTTTAACCATCACGTGTCAACACGTGACCATTGGTCACGTGTAAGCACGTGATACCTTGTTGAGGTAATTTCTGACTTTTAGAATTAAATTCTATTCATTATTTTAGAGGCTTTAAAAGCCCATCACGTGTCTGCACGTGACCCATGGTCACGTGTGAGTACGTGATGCCCCATTGGAGTCTTTTCCGAGTTTTTATTATATCTTTTAGCTCCTCCAGTGGGTTCTTAAAGGTCCATCACGTGTGGACACGTGATACCTCATAACTTTTGCTCCCGGATGAATTATGGGGCCCATAATATATCAAATCGAAGGGTTTTTCGAGATGCTTCCAATACTATCAGAATCTAATAGTTTCTCCTTCGGGAGTTTATCAAAATATAGGCCGGAAGATACTGGTTCGCATTTCCTTAAGCGTATCGCTGCCATTTGATACCTTGGGCTCCTTTGCGCAGAAATTTTTGGCGGCAACATGGATAGCTGTCTCTGCCAGATTGTATATTCTTTTATTGGTGCACGACCGGGTTGAGGTCGATGTCGCCATTGTATATATATTTTTATTTTCTTTACAAGGATTACCCCACGGTGGAGTTCTCGAATAGTCAGGTTCTAGAGGGCAACGGGCCCGCATCTCATGGTGTTGAGATGGAGGGGGCCTTACTCTAGAATTGGCGGGCTATTCGCCGCACTCGTAGGGGGTATAAGACGACCCACGGAGGGGTGCTCAAGTTATCGGATTCCGTGAAGTGCTGGGTGGCCCATTCACTTTGTTGATTGGGGTTGCCTTACTTCTGGGATTGGCAGGTAATTTATCGCGATCATAGGGGTCCAGGTTTTCATTGCACGGGCTATCCACACGACTGGGAATGTCGGGTCTTATTTGCGGCTCAAATGAAACCCGAGACTCCATGATTATCTACCATTCTGTATTGCTTGTTGATGTTCTATGATATTGCTTATATCATGCCTGGGACAAATGTTATATATATATATATATTTATATATACCAGTAGATGTTGTATATGTTTTGCATTTGCGCTAGTCCAGCCCCGTTCTGCCATTAGTTAAGTAACCTAACGGTGCATGACGGGACCCCGTGGCGAATGCGGATGGCATATACGTACATTGTATTTTCGTTCCTTTTTCTGGTGTGATATGGATTAATTGATGGTACTGCATTAACATTGATTAATGCAAGGAAAAACAAACCTAAATGATGTTGTTGGAACCAAATTTTGAAAATTGTTATTACAGACGTTTCGTTTTACTTTGCACAGCGGTATTCGATTCTGAATATCCAGCACCTCATTCGACGAGGCAAGAGCCGAGATCCCTTCATAGGGAGTGCCCTCTTGGCAAAAGTTTGCGTCAGTGTAATAACTTCATTATATTTGATTTTTTTGTTTTGCATCATGGTATTCAGTTAGGAATATCCTGCACCTCATTCGATGAGGAAAGAGCCGAGATCCCTTCATAGGAAGTGACCTCTTTAGCAAAAGTTTGCGCCACTATATATTTGTAAAACTGCTCGGCTTCCTTCAACGATATCAAGTTCATTACGTTAAAGGTTTTTCGCCAAAAACAAGCCATAGCCCTCCGTGATTTCAGATTAGTATTGCTTAGTATTTGTGCTACGTATGTCGTGCTTAGCCGAGGCGTAGTGTTCGGGAGCTATGTAGTGCTTTTCTGTTGCATGGTGATGCGATTGGTTAGGACAGTCGTACGGTCATTTTGGCTCAGTCAAGGACTCGTTCGGATGGTTCTAATGCAATCAAGATAATGACGGGTTGAACTTTACTAGGACCCTTTGATATGTTGGCTTAGTCAAGGTCACTTGGGTCCTAAGAGCAAAAACCACATCAGGAGTTCAAATATACAGGAAACTTGCCAGGCATGCGCATACCTTCTGGAGTGTGGTGACTTGAGTGGCTTCTATCAAGTTATCATGCAATGATAGTTGGATCCCGATTCCCACTGATGGGTAGGTATCACTCCTCAGGTGATTTTCAGATGATCCCGACAAATTCTCCTTTTAGGGTTTGAAGGAGAATTTGAGGAAACAGTGCGAGCCATCCTGATTAGATAAAGTAATTAACCAATCTGATCTAGGTTAGAGTGCACGCTGAGTGTTTCTTTTCTCTCTCTCTCTGGTAGTAACTATGACCCGACCTCAAAGTAAAACTCTTGAACCAAGTTAACCGAACCTTCTTAAAACACTTTGGCTTTTGGATTGTCATTTAGTCGCATATATCCCTGCCGCTCTTATTTTCCCTTTACATTTTTTCCAGAACACTCCGTATCACTACGAAGATCCATATTGATTGGATATTCCATCGTATAGTTATATACGAACTCAAAAGAACTTGTTTCAGTTCGAGGATTGTCATTACCCAAAATTTGGCACGTGACCGGCACTTAAACCATATAACATCTACAAGCGTAACGCAATTTAAGTAAGCCGAAACCCAGAAATCTAAACCATCAAAAATAGTAAGTAATAAAAATATTGTTAAAACATTTGGAAATCTCAAGTAAAAATCTTTAAAGTTTAAATTTATTTTCTTAAAAATTTCGGCAACACTTCCTTTGTAAAAACTAGCCCCGAAACGCGTACAAATATAAGATATGAGTAAAGCAACATATGATATAAATAAAACATCCCCAATGGGAGCAAATCACGCCCAAAGACGGAAACAACCACCACAAGCATATATACGACGTCGTAGCGAAGAGATGTACAATAATAGTGGAAAACAGCATAGGGAATAAAACTGCATAATAAAAGTCGGCTCACACGAGTTCGATATCCAGAGTCATAAAATAATATGCAATATCGTCCTCACAACTCGTCTCTAAGTCAATACATGAAATGGTAGATCGAGAATACTAGATACAATAAGGTGTACAATGAATATAAAGTCGGATAACCGCAACCCACCTATAGCAAAAGTGGCTCACAGCCCACTGTAGCGGTATCCGCAAAATAGAGATAATAAGCAGCCTGCCGCGATTACTCTGAGGTTCAACCTGCAAAATACTGTGGCACAACGGGGGTGAGTTGCTCGTGAATAGTAAGTAACATCATACAGGTAATCGCAGGTATGCATGTACTGCGATACTCTATCACATGCAATCTGATAGTATCAATATACTAATATGGATATGCAACAATCATGAAAGGTACTATATCAGGTACTACAAATACATGAAGCAATGCATATCAATGAATGCTGAGTATGGGATGAAAACATATCATCATCACAAATCATCATCGTGGAAAAACCTGGTGTCCATCAACAACACCCCAAATCCCAATAACTCAGGCGCCGCACTCTAATCGGCCCTCATATCCTGTAAATCTCATGGAACCTAAGTGCCCAACATCGGAACTCGAAAACATCATAAAATACTCGTGTCCATCATCGACACGCAAATCCACATATATCGGGCTCCGTCAGTCCGGATCGGCCCACGGGCTCCGTCTGCAGAATCGGCCCTCGGGCTCCGGCAGTACGGGTCGGCGCATATCCATTTCTCGACTCTGGTTGGTATCCTCCGGATAACTGCCAGGTCCAACCAATCACCGGTAGGTAGTAGTCCCTCTGCCAGGCTTATCGTTTACCGCACATCCCTTTCTTGCCCCGGGGTACCATGCCGGCTCCACCATGAACCCGCAAACGGATCATCCAGCTCCTCGAATCGGGTTTCTATCACATGTCTCAGAACCGAGAAAACGCATGGTGGACGCACTGAAATATCATATCAAGAGAAACTGGGTTTTCAAAACAATGCTTACTTTCTTGAAATAATACCACGGTTCTCAAATCCAGAAATCATATGAAATCCATATCTCAATGCGTAAATTCATGATATGTGATATATGCAACATAAAACAGTAATATGAGCATGTCAAGGGAAAACTGCTCTTTTAAATGAATCCAGTTTTAAAATATATCATGCGGTTCCCAATTCTTCCAAAATCCAATGCAACATCATCGAAAGGTGCACATGTAGCTATAGCAAGTATGGGTGTGTGCATGTAAGTATGTATGCACGATGTATCTCATGTGCGCAATAGAACAATAATCCATGTGTCAATATCAATAACAACAAAATACTGCATACGCGTATAGGTTGTGCGTGTCATGGCAATTACCGACGGTGTGGTGTAGCATCCAAATTAGTGCTCATGCAACATGAACCGTCAGTAATGGTGCAGTGTCCACTGGTACAAAATCAAGGCACAACAATGTAATGGTATGTAATGATGCTTATGCACAATTAATGTATATGAATATAAACATACGGCTATACTATTATATCAAGCCCTGACGCATAACGCCATACGGGCGATTTTCCCGTAGATGTTAAATCTACTCACCGATGATCTCGAGCTAAGTATATCTGACCACCTTCTTTCCCTTCTTCGCGGCATCCGAAGTCCCCGCCTGCGATCCTATTAACACATAAAACATAGCAAGACAAAACTTAGAAATCGACCAATAATACGCACAACTACGCTTAAACCGATGCATCGACTCCAACAACTCTCAAGCGTTCGCTTAGCGGCTAACGTATGTGACGGCACTACTACAACAAACCCTACACGTAGAAATCACGCGAAGCACAGAACTGAGTCAAACACCGTGTCGGATATCGTAGCGCGTCGTCGAAACACTAAAAACTAACTAATCGATCCCAGATTTTTACCACAGCCAAAACATAAAAATTTAGCAGTACCAAACACCCTTAAACCACTACAGACAGCTACCCAGCAAACTATAACCCACAACTCCCTCGTTCGGCCAAGGTCACCGGATCTGGTCCCTAAGCCGCCGGCCAAAACCGCCCATTGGGCTCATGCTTCAGTGAACATCCAGGGTAACTAGTTGTCACGACCCGGAAATGGCACGTGACTGGCACTTGAATCATATGAAGTCTATAGGGCTCCATCTAATTCAAGTAAACCAAAATTCCAGAAATCTAAACCATTTTTAAAGAAAGTGTTTTGATAAAATAAGCCGAATTATGCGTTTTTTTAAAATCCCAAGTCTTTTCTGAAAATTTCGGCAGAGTTTCATTTGTAAAAACTGGCCCCGAACGGGGTACAACATGAATAATATATACATCAATGATAAAAGGCATCCCGAAGCGGGAGCTAGCTCTCCGTCAATCGACGGTCACAACTACAAAAGCAATGTAATATACAATGCCGAAGGGCGATGATCAAAACTCAAAAGGAAACTCAAAATATCAAGAAAACCATAATAATAATACAACGCGCGACTCTAAGGTCGAAAGAATAAACAACTGGTTTTCTAAGTCTGAATAACTATACAAGTCTGGTTGATGGAGTTTCTAGATACAACAATGAAAATAAATAAGTACAATGGTGCTCACGATGCAAGTGAACCCACCTACCTAAGCAAACACCCAGAAAGGAAACAGTGTGGCAGAAAACCGCAAGAACCTGTACGGCAAAACTTGCAAGAAACTGTGACACAACGGGGGTGAGTTGCCAACTCGTGAGTAGAACATCACAGAGCAGAAATCGTATGTATGACTCAATCCTAGGTCAAACGATCAGTAATAATATATGTATATCCTCAATATGATAAAATCTGAAGCATGATCAGGTGGCAAGGGTAAACATCTATACATAAGTGTAGTACCAAGTGCTCGTGTCAGTGCCTCAGGTAGCAACATATCATAAACATGAGGTATCATCAATGAAATCAGTGTCAACTATAGCATGAAGTCTATGAGTATGTGGATATCGTCCAACTATGTAATCAATGCCTGTATGCATGTGGATCTCGTCCACGTGTCAACCAATGACATAACAACATCATGCATGTAAAAGTCATAAAAGTATATGCCTGAAAGTATGAGGATATAAATCAGCATGTGTCCCTCGCGACACATCAAAATCATGGAACCTGAGTGTCCAGCATCGACACTCGAAAACATCATGAAACATGTGCCCCAGCATCGGCACGTAAATCCTTATATATATAGGGCTCCGTCAGTCCGGATCGGCCCACGGGCTCCGTCAGTCCAGATCGGCCCGTATCATCTCTCAACTCCGGTCGGTATCCTCCGGATATCTGCCGAACCCAAATACAATCACCGGTAGGTAGTAGTCCCTCTGCCAGGCTCACCGTCTGTATACACAGCATCCCTTTCTTGCCCCAGGGTACTATACCGGGCCCCACCATGTACCCGCACACGGTCCACGACTCCTCGCATGGGGTATATATATATATATATATATATATATATATATATATATCAGAACCGATAAAACTCATGGTGGCTGCTGAAATATCATATCAAGAGAAACCGGGTTTTTAAAACAGTACATACTTTCTTTTGAAATACCCACGGTCCTCAAATCCAGAAATATCATGGAAACAACATATCTTAATAAGGATAATCATAAAGCATGATGTATGCGACATGTAATAGAAATGTAAGCATATCAATATATCATGCAACATAAAACAGTAATATGCACATATCGAGGGAAAACCGCTCCTTTAAAATGAATCCAGTTTTAAGTTATATCTTGCGGTTCCCAAATCTCCAAAATCAAGCCATAATCATCTATGTATGTGCAAGTACGTATGTATACAAGTATGGGTGTACAATATATATGTACGCAAGTATGAGTGTACAATATGTATGTACGCATGTATGAGTGTACAATATGTATGTACGCAAGTATAGGTGTACAATATGTATGTACGCAAGTATAGGTGTACAATATATATGTACGTAAGTATCGGTGTACAATATGTATGTACGCAAGTATGTCATGCAAGTAGTCATATCCTCATGCAACAGTCCTACTGTGTAGTGACATGGTAATTATCGATGATGAAGTGTGTGAGCCGGCAACCAGGTGTACGTGGAACATACGCATTATCGATAATGGTGCTGGTGTCCTGACAGCACGGGTTTAATATAACAATAAACACATTTAAACATCCAATGCGACGCGAATAGCAAGAATATGCTGAAAATGAATAATAAACACAACAGTGAAGAATCTACATCAATATATATATATATATATATATCATACAGTTTGCCATATGAAATAACACGAATCGTGGTGTTTAGAAAAAATAAAGGCTACGGTGTTTTTAGGAAAAGATGCGTCTTTTGAAAATATCCGTAGAATCTCTTGACCTGTCTTTAAAATACTCACAATTCGTTAGTTTTGAAATAGGTATGACTCGGGTCTAGTCTAACATTTACTAAGTAAACTACAGATCTAACTAACAAGCTAATCGAAAGGGTATGAAAACCACCTAAATCTGAGTCGATATATATACACATATATAATAGTTGGTGATCTCGCCTCAATAGTATACGATACAATAAATAACATGACATTCTCGAGTCAAGAGTGCGGATCAATCATCAATATATAGCTCGTACGTAAATCCGTCGTACGGCATCCCAATCTGGGTACGGGTCAAATATCACATTCATCTCATCATTTATCTGGTATCCTTATCATCATATCTCATGAACTGGGGTACTGATCTGAGTCTAGTACAAACTGATACCACCTGCATATATATGCATGTATGAAAACACATGCCTAAAGGCCCGCTAAAATCTCATGTCGTATCTCCTAATACGAACCACATCATATCACCGATCTCGTGGCACCATACCCAATCTCATCGACTTATCTCCAAATACCATGTACAATCCTCATCATCCATGTGTAGGTATACGTATATATATATATATATATAGTCCCATACATATGTGTGTGTATATATATATACATATCCCCATATACCCATAAGTATAACAAGTAAGCATGCGTATGCGTGTGAGTGTAAACTTTATTCTACGGCTCGCGACTAAACTAACTAGCGACACCATCATCCAATTACACTAAAGTTATCCATGACTCCCAAAGTCTATCTAGATAATCATAATCTCACAATACCATATAAATATATCCATATAATATATATACACACACCATACACTATGCTACGAACTGCGGGGGTGCTATACGCCATCCACCCGACTTTCCCCGTAGATATAATCTACCCACTTTGCTCTATGCTTGCCGTTGCCGACGTCGCCACGCGCTTGCTTGTCGTCTTGAAGTCCTCGTGGGGGTACCTACACATCATAACGTATCGTGCCGCATTAAAACCAAATTCAAACCAAAACGACACGCTAAAAGCCTATAGGTTAAAATTTATGGACTACGCCCTTCAAACCACCAAACAACACTCGATATAGACGTACAAACGTCAATTGATCGAGGTAAAACACAAATACTAAAATCCAGAATTCACAATACGTAAAACGAAACCCCGAATCAAAACAGCAACTCTTGAAAATTGCCCCAGATTCTACCCTAGGTGAAATTAGCGAAATTTGCATATATGGAGGGTCTAATTTACTGGAGATAAAGCCACAGAACTAATACGGACACCAATGGTCCCACCCTGGCCGCAATTTGCGACCATATTGATTAAAATTGAGGCCAGAACATGGAGGGGGTGGCTCAGGTTTTAGGGTTAGCATCTAGGTTGCCTGCATGCATCACTGTCTTCGCTAAATATTTTTCAGGTCATCCGGGTGTTGGCAGATTTCATTATACTCTCACAGAATCCATAATTTTTTCGATATCGGGTTTCTAATTTCGTAATCCGGGGTTTAAGTCTCGGGTTCAGTCCACTAAATATTCACAACAGGGGTTGTAGTCCCTAATTACACCTCAATTTCACCTTTGGAATCAATTCAACCCTAATCCCTAACTTGAAATTTTCAAAGTTCACATAAACACACTAAATCGGTTCTAAACATTCAAGGATACAAAAGTGAAAGAAATTCTATACTAATGGTAAAGTGATTACCTTAATTGGCAACTCAAGAAAATTATTGAGTTGCCCCAAGTGTCCAAAATCCGATTTTTCTTGGTCCAAAGTGAAGCTTGTGAGCTTGTGCATGCTTTTTGTGAAATGGGGATGAACTTTTGACGAATTTTTCATGGAGTTGTGAGGATTTTGAGATGGGGGAGGAAGAGGGCAGCCAACTTCTCCAATGAGAAGGAAAATGGTGAAGAAAATGAAGGATGAAGCCAAGTCAAAGAAGACCCCTCACTTTCTCTCATGCCCATGCTTCATATAATATTGTTTTCCTTTTCCTTTTCTTTCCTTTTCTATTCTTTTCAATTAAAACCCAAAATGAAATGATCATGAAGGAAAACCATGATAAAAATGTAACAAGTGCTAAAAATGACATGTGCATGTCATGTGCACAAAACACGCTTAATACCCGATTAGCGATATTTGATCGTGATTAGCATTAAAATAGTGTATAATAAATCATAAAATTTCATAATTTGCATAAATCACATAAAGCACCCTCTTTTTAGTAATTTCTATAATTTTCCAAAATTTTCCCCATTTATCGGTATTTAATTATACCGCCTTATTAAAATATTCAATATAATATTATTTAATTAAAAAAATCCCCAAAAATAATATTTTGTTTTTCTGAAATGTTACAATCTTCCCCCCTTAAAGAAATTCAGTCCCCGAATTTAATTTTAACCCCTCAAATACTAAAACATTTCGGTAAAAAGTCCAAGTCGTCGGGGCTCCGAAATCAACAATACATAAGACGCATCATAGCGCAATACATGCGCATGAACAATGAGCAGATAACTCCAAATCAAAAAAAAAAAAAAACTCCGTCAAGCATACCACAATCATTGGATTCATGGTGAAGACACAAATGTCAAATCCAAAACGAAACCAATATGATATACATCAAAACTATACATGTAACCATCAAATCTGTACATGTAAACATCTGAAGGAAATGCATGCCAAACCTTTCATGTTGCTGTGTGATGCGCGTATCGCGGCACAGTGGCGGACGTCTATTGTAAGAAAATAACTATATATATATTTATCCTTTGTTTAATATATACGTCCCGCCGTTTTTGAAAATAATTTAGAAGGGTTTCCTTTATAAAATGTTTCGTGTCATCTCAGACATGTAGGTAAATACTGAGACTATAGCTCTCTTTTTGGAAATCCCTTCGATAACTATCAATGCGTGCAAAATATATCCAGGTAATGTCCTCTGACTAGTCCTGCTCAGTACGAAAACAAATAGCAAATATCATAAAAACGTACTGCTCCATAAGAAATCAATCTCAAAATGTATATAACAATCCCTATGCGTCTTGTGCGCACGGAAATCGAAATCCATGAATGTGCCATACATGTGCACAGAAACAAAATCTAAGTACAACGGGTGTGTACGAAACGCCTGTCAAAGGCAACGGTGTGCCTAACAACAATATCAGGTGCATCTGATATGCACGAAGAATTCCGATTTAGTGCATCTGGTGTGCACCAAAATCGCATCTCATATCATGCGCTAAAATCCAAATCAGGTGCATCCATCATGCACGAATAAAATCTAAATCATGTGCATTCAACATGCACGAAATCACGAAATCCAATATCAAGCGCTGAACATGCGCAAAATCCAATCCAAGCACGTCAAATATCGAGTATCACAATCGAAATCGATGGTATACAACACATTTCAATCTAAATCCAAATCAGGTATACCGTGGTATATAATCTCACAACCATGTGCATCAGCGTGCACAAAAGCAAATCAAAATACTAAAAGTGCATGAAAACTATGCCGAAAGTATAAGTCAAATCATATATATGCCCTAGGCATGAAATCACAATCAATATCTCAAATGACATCAAAACGAAGTCAGGTGCAACTGTGGTGCACAAAATACGTATCAATGCACTGCAAGCATATGTGAACTATACCGAGTGCATAAACCAAATCGTGTGCGTACTATATGCACAAAACCAACCCAACTGTATGAAATCCATGAAATCATAAACATGTGCAGCCAAGGCACAAAACGATATCAGGTACGATACTGTGCATAAATCATAAATCAACACAACGGCGTATAAAGTATATCTCAAGTGTAATAACTATGCATAAAATATGAATACCCAGTAGGTGCAACCAAGGTGCACGAAAACAAATATCATGAAACTCAGTCATCAAGACCAAATCATGCGAATAGATCGCCCAAAATACCGAAATCCAAAGTGACGGACACGCGATAATCGAATCACCAAATCACAAATCACAAATACCATCGTCGATATTTCCTCCTTCAAAGTCGAGAAGGTGTCGGTGCATCCAATGCTAGCAGAGCAAGATATCTATTTGCCTACTGTTCGTGGCTTGACGTCTGGCGCCCTTAGGCTCTCATCTCTCAATGCAGATTGCTAAGTGCATAGCTCCTCAGCTCAACGGTTCAATATGGAATGACGACGGAAACAGTCCCGCTCTGGCACATCCTCTAAAGATCTCTGGCCAACTATCTCGTCGACGATGCCGAACTCTGGCCTACTGGGTGTGCGTAAAATGACCGGTCCTGGGTCCAAGTCTTCTCATAAATTATTCCAGAAAGGTTCTGTCGAAGTCTCTCCCAAATCTCGTTTCTGTCGAACTACCCGGAAGCCATCGTCTTTTACTAAATCAATTCCTTGTTCTGGAACGACTGCATAATCATCGTGACTCCTTCTGGAAGGTACATCCATATACAACGCCTCTGTATGCGTATCACTTCTCTGATGTCAGCAGAGGGGAACGTTATCACATCAAGATCTCGTACGAACCGCTTACTCCCCTTTTTCTCTAATGTTGACTGATTCGGACTCGTCTTTTCATGGCTGCATGGACTGCGCTCCAACGGCTATACTCGTATCTGGAGTCTCCCAAGCAATGTATCCCATCACATGATATCCGAATGACGTCGAACCTTTCGATCGATTCATCAAAGTTCCATAATCCCCCAAGAGATCAACATCTTGGGTACAGTTTAATAGTATTCCAGTACATGCCACAGCACCTGTGGACCAACCGTAGAAGGGCAAACCCAAGCTTCACTAATGGCACCGCTGAACTGCCGCAAACCCTAAGGTTCAAAGGCGTTCCATGGTCATTACGTCGAGTTAGGGTTTCATTCTTCTAGAGGGTCCGTAGCATTGCGTGTATTTGTCTCTGAATACTTTAAACTTGGAAAATGGGTTTCTGACATTCGATCGTCTCTATCAACTCCCAACGTACCTGCGTGAAGTCATCTCTAGCTGGAATCAATCAATCTGATGACCTCGCATCGGGGTAGGCAACGTATCACATGTCCTAGTCCTTTCTCCATAGGTGACTAGCAATCTTCTATCATATCTCTAAGTACAGCTCGTGCGGAATAGCTCCAACATCTGGGGCGATATCTCGTCATTCGCAGCAGCAACTGGCTCATTTGTCCGCACGCTGAACAGTGCATCAATCATCAATTAATCGGTGCATCGACGGTCATCACATTCTGGTTGGTCTCTAGCAGTAGCCTGATCCTCCGGTGCTGATCTGCACGTCCGAGAAATCTCGTAAAAGCGATCTATCAAACGCTCGCGGCGCGAAAACACAATAAAATGACACCTCTATGCAATCGTGTGTCCTTGGAATCACGCCCTACTCAGTCCTCGTCCGTGACGAGCTCATGCTGACGCAACTCTAGCCGTAGCTCTCTCTGCCCGTGTAATCATGGTAGCAAAATCATAAACCAATATCGATTAGGATAGATCATAGGAATGAATATAATAATGTGCAAGGAAATGTACATCCTAAGGCTTCTTAAGCGGAGTAGCGTATCGTAAGTATGCCGCGGAACATACACACGGTACGTCACTCTACTTAAGTCGCCTACTCCATCAACCAAGGTCAACCTATGCGACGAAAGTTCGGGTATAATACCCCATCGACTAAGTCTAAGTTCCGTAAGATCAAGCCTAAGTTCCGAATATATACAAACGCTCTAGGCTCCGCATAGTCAAACTTAGACTCGAACCAAGGTTAACCTAGCGCTTCGATACCAACTTTGTCACGACCCGGAAATGGCACGTGACTGGCACTTGAATCATATGAAGTCTATAGGGCTCCATCTAATTCAAGTAAACCAAAATCCCAGAAATCTAAACCATTTTTAAAGAAAGTGTTTTGATAAAATAAGCCGAATTATGCGTTTTTTTAAAATCCCAAGTATTTTCTGAAAATTTCGGCAGAGTTTTCTTTGTAAAAACTGGCCCTGAACGGGGTACAACATGAATAATATATACATTAATGATAAAAGGCATCCCCAAGCGGGAGCTAGCTCTTCGTCAATTGACGGTCACAACCACGCAAGCAATGTAATATACAACGCCGAAGGGCGAGATTAAGAACTCAAAAGTAAACTCAAAATATCAAGAAAACCATAATAATAATACAACGCGCGACTCTAAGGTCGAAAGAATAAACAACTGGTTTTCTAAGTCTGAATAAATATACAAGTCTGGTTGATGGAGTTTCTAGATACAACAATGAAAATAAATAAGTACAATGGTGGTCACGATACGAGTGAACCCACTTACCTAAGAAAACACCCAAAAAGGAAACAGTGTGCCAGAAAGCCACAAGAACCTGTACGGCAAAACCTCCAAGAAACTGTGGCACAACGGAGGTGAGTTGCCAACTCGTGAGTAGAACATCACAGAGCAGAAATCGTATGTATGACTCAATCCTAAGTCAAACAATCAGTAATAATATATATATATATATATATATATATATATATAAATATATCCTCAATATGATAAAGTCTGAAGCATGATCAGGTGACAAGGGTAAACATCTATACATAAGTGTAGTACCAAGTGCTCGTGTCAGTGTCTCAGGTACCAACATATCATAAACATGAGGTATCATCAATGAAATCAGTGTCAACTATAGTATGAAGTCTATGAGTATGTGGATATCGTCCAACTATATAATCAATGCCTGTATGCATGTGGATCTCGTCCACGTGTCAACCAATGACATAACAATATCATGCATGTAAAAGTCATAAAACCATATGCCTGAAAGTATGAGGATATAAATCAACGTGTGTCCCTCGCGACACATCAAAATCATGGAACCTGAGTGTCCAGTATCGACACTCGAAAACATCATGAAACCTGTGCCCCAGCATCGGCACGTAAATCCTTATATATATAGGGCTCCGTCAGTCCGGATCGGCCCACGGGCTCCGTCAGTCCGGATCGGCCCGTATCATCTCTCAACTCCGGTTGGTAAGTAGTAGTCCCTCCGCCGAGCCCAAATACAATCACCAGTAGGTAGTAGTCCCTCTGCTAGGCTCACCGTCTGTATACACAGCATCCCTTTCTTGCCCCGGGGTACCATACCGGGCCCCACCATGTACCCGCACACGGCCCATGACTCCTCCTCGCATGGGGTATATATATATATATCAGAACTGATAAAACTCATGGTGGCTGCTGAAATATCATATCAAGAGAAACCGGATTTTTAAAACAGTACATACTTTCTTTTGAAATACCCACGGTCCTCAAATCCAGAAATATCATGGAAACAACATATCTTAATGCGGATAATCTTAAAGCATGATGTATGCGATATGTAATAGAAATGTAAGCATATCAGTATATCATGCAACATAAAACAGTAATATGCACATATCGAGGGAAAACCGCTCCTTTAAAATGAATCCAGTTTTAAGTTATATCTTGCGGTTCCCAAATCTCCAAAATCAAGCCATAATCATCTATGTATGTGCAAGTACGTATGTATGCAAGTATGGGTGTACAATATGTATGTACGCAAGTATGAGTGTACAATATATATGTACGCAAGTATTACGCAAGTATGGGTGTACAATATGTATGTACGCAAGTATGGGTGTACAATATGTATGTACGCAAGTATGGGTGTACAATATGTATGTACGCAAGTATGTCATGCAAGGAGTCATATCCTGATGCAACAGTCCTACTGTGTAGTGACATGGCAATTATCGATGATAAAGTGTGTAAGCCGGCAAGCAGGTGTACGTGGAACATACGCATCATCGATAATGGTGCTGGTGTCCTGACAGCATGGGTTTAATATAACAATAAACACATTTAAACATGCAATGCGACGCGAATAGCAAGAATATGCGAAAAATGAATAATGAACACAACAATGAAGAATCTACATCAATATATATATGTCATACAGTTTGCCATTTGAAATAACACGAATCGTGGTGTTTAGAAAAAATAAGGGCTACGGTGTTTTTAGGAAAAGATGCGTCTTTTGAAAATATCCGTAGAATCTCTTGACCTGTCTTTAAAATACTCACGATTCGTTAGTTTTGAAATAGGTATGACCCGGGTCTAGTCTAACATCTACTAAGTAAACTACAGATCTAACTAACAAACTAATCGAAAGGGTATGGAAACCACCTAAATCTGAGTCGATATATATACACATATATAATAGTCGGTGATCTCGCCTCAATAATATCACATACGATACAATAAATAACATGACATCCTCGAGTCAAGAGTGCGGATCAATCATCAATATATAGCTCGTACGTAAATCCGTCGTACGGCATCCCAATCTGGGTTCTGGTCAAATATCACATTCATTTCATCATTTATCTGGTATTCTTATCATCATATCTCATGAACTGGGGTACTGATCTGAGTCTAGTACAAACTGATACCATCTGCATATATATGCGTGTATGAAAACACACGCCTAAAGGCCCGCTAAAATCTCATGTCGTATCTCCTAATACGAACCACATCATATCACCGATCTCGTGGCACCATACCCAATCTCATCGACTCATCTCCAATTACCATGTACAATCCTCATCATCCATGTGTGTGTGTGTGTGTGTGTCTATATATATATATATATAGATATAGATATATAGATATATATATATATATATAGTCCCATACCTGTGTGTGTGTGTGTGTATACATATCCCTATATATCACAACAGGGGTTGTAGTCCCTAATTACACCTCAATTTCACCTTTGGAATCAATTCAACCCTAATCCCCAACTTGAAATTTTCAAAGTTCATATAAACACACTAAATCGGTTCTAAACATTCAATGATACAAAAGTGAAGAAATTCTATACTAATGGTAAAGTGATTACCTCAATCGGCAACTCAAGAAAATTCTTGAGTTGCCCCAAGTGTCCAAAATCCGATTTTTCTTGGTCCAAAGTGAAGCTTGTGAGCTTGTGCATACTTTTTGTGAAATGGGGATGAACTTTTGATGAATTTTTCATGGAGTTGTGAGGGTTTTGAGATGGGGGAGGAAGAGAGCAACCAACTTCTGAAATGAGAAGGAAAATGGTGAAGAAAATGAAGGGTGAAGCCAAGTCAAAGAAGACCCCTCACTCTCTCTCATGCCCATGCTTCATATAATATTGTTTTCCTTTTCCTTTTCTTTTCTTTTCTATTCTTTTCATTTAAAACCCAAAATGAAATGATCATGAAGGAAAACCATGATAAAATTGTAACAAGTGTTAAAAATGACATGTGCATGTCATGTGCACAAAACACGCTTAATGCCCGATTAGCGATATTTAATCGCGATTAGCATTAAAATAGTGTATAATAAATCATAAAATTTCATAATTTGCATAAATCACATAAAACACCCTTTTTTTTAGTAATTTCTATAATTTTCTAAAATTTTCCACATTTATCGGTATTTAATTATACCGCCTTATTAAAATATTCAATATAATATTATTTAATTATAAAAAAATCCCCAAAAATAATATTTTATTTTTCTGAAATGTTACACTAGTGCAACACTTCTACACTACTAGTTTTCCTAGTAAAGACTCGGGGCCACAGCAGGTTATAGATATCACAAAACGACACTAAAAATACGATATCGTGCACAATACTATACTTTTAGTGTTCTAAACTGAAACTATAAAGCAACACAACAATTTAACAACCTAAATAACAGTTTAGAGTTACTACCTTTCCAAACTTGCTTCAAAACCCTAGCTTTCCATGCTCCAAGTGAAACTAGTGGCTTTATCTTGGCTTTGTGAAGGTTTTAGTGAAGTTTAGTGGAGATTTGGTGTGGGTTTGTGAAGGTTGGGTTAGGGTTTCAGTTTGAGAGAGGTGAGGGTGTGAGAAAATGAGATGAAGAAAAATGAGAATGAGAGAATGAAATGACAGTGTGAGGGTGTATGTGTGTGAGTGAGGGAATGAGGGTGTAAGATTAACCATACCCTCTCTCACCTCATTAAATGCATGACATGCTTGCCATGCCTCATGATGCCAAGGTCTCCCCTCTCCCTTTCTCCCCCAAGTCAACATAATTCAAACCCTAATATTTTTTAAAACTAAATACTTTAAATAAATACATATTACAACTTAATTAAAATAGGGTTAGATGTGATGGCTACTTAAGCATGGTTTAACACCTAATTAATCCTAGGTTAACATGCACATGTGTGTGCAAGCCCGTAATAAATATTAATGAAATAATCATTAATTTTTATAAAATATTTGAAAACTATTTTGGTAAAAATTTTACTAAAAACTCGCATTATCGCTTAATTAACACTAATCGCATTCTAAGGTGTTACAAGGATAGATTCCGGTTCTGGAGAAATTGAATAGGATTATTCGGTTGTCTTTTCCCTTTACGTTCTCTCAGGTTGCGAGAGCTCCTAATATTAAGAGAGTAAACCTATTGCGCTTATTGGATAGTCTTCTTCCAAACCATAGGCAGGTGCCGAAAGGTAGAGAAGGAAGAAAACCAATTAGCCTGAGTGTGGTGTACAGAAAGTAATAAGTAAAGACATATAAAGGGATTAGGTTAAGGGCAAAGAAAATTGCGACTACTATCATTCACAACGAAATCGCGTATACCCCTACCACTCCTACTTCCCCTTTGCATTTCTCCAGAACACTCCGTATCATTACGAAGATCCATATTACTTGGATATGTCATCGTATAGTTACATACGGACTCGAAGGAACTTGTTTCAGTTCAAGAATGGTTTTCGGTTCGGGAGAAATTGAACAGGATTATTCTGTTGTCTTTTCACTTTACCTTTTCTCAGGTTGCGAGGGCTCCTGGTATTTGGAGTGTACACCCATTTCGCTTATTGGATAGTCTTCTTCCAAACCTTAGGCTGGTGCCGATAGGTAGGGAAGAAAGAAAACCAATTAGCCTACAAATGGTGTACAGAAAATAAAAAGTAAAGACATATAAAGGGATTGGAGGAGGGCAAGAAAATATATGGTTACTTTCATGAATCTGGATAGTAGAAGAGGAATTATAAGGAATACCCAGCTACCCCTTCGAAACATTTTCGTATTTCAGTTTTACTGTACGGTGTTAATTGAAAACTGTTTTCCCAATTAGATTCTAACTCCAGGGTATGTATTTACCAGATTTGATTCTTACATTTATATGGCGTTACAGATGTTGAGTGGGGGTAAGATATTGGGAATTGGGTGATTAGATCCTCTATATATCGGAATTCTTTGTAATTGGTGATATTTGAGGAAATTATCTGGGTTTTGCCTAACGGCAAATATTTGGTTTTGAATATCCGTCGTTATGCACCAATTTCAAACTGATATATCTGTACGTTTATTTTATAAAGTGAGATATGACTTTTTGAATTTATGTCTATGACGTTTACCTATATCAGCTGATGGTTAGGTAAGGTGCATTCAACAACGGTGTAATTCTTCTTAACCATAGTACAGTTTTCAACCTACGACGCACATGATTTGAGTTATTAAACTCAGTCGACTTATACAAAGTTTGTATGTTGTCCAATGTCCGTTAGGACAAAGGTGTTGGTACTCGTACTATATTCTGTTTACTCACGACTTCTCTAGTTTTAGACAAATATTTCGTTGAAATACAAGATCCAGATTTTGAGAAGATATAGGTATAAGAATAAAGTAGAGAACCATATGTTGCAAGTATCAGGATTCTTCAAGGTGATCGAAAATGTAGATACTTGTGTTTGGTATTCCATTGTAAGTAATAGTTTTGAGAACTTGCTTCTCTCTCAGATTACTCATCCGTGAGTACGCTCCTTCATGAGTAATGCTGCTTGGCCTTCTTCCAATTAGTTGATGCACTGGGAATGGCTGCATATATTTTGAATCTAGTTCCAATTAAATTAGTGCTTTGTTTCTATATTGGATATAGAATGGATTCATATCTTAACGATTTTAAGGTATATAGAGTTGTCCGGCTTATGCTTAAAACCAGAATCTGGATAAATTCATAGCACGTCTCAATAATGGCAGTTTGTGGGTTTTCTCGGGTTTTGACGAGGGTTAACATTCTACCATCTAGAAGATCAATAGTTATATTGTTCTTGACTCACCACAGTTTTAGTAAAATGAATTCTTTTCAGAAAACATTAGTGGGAGTATGGTAGAACTGGATGTGATTCCAGAACCACAAACGATTACTGAAAATTTAGTAGAACCTAAACATTCAATTGGATTCAACAATCTATTAGCCACTCCGCAGATTTGGTGGGTAACCTCAGACATCCGAGAGGTACTTCGGTCTTCTCAAAGACGGTGATAGGGAGGTTTTTGATTACCCAAATTTGTCACTACTGCTGTTCTAGACTATGAGTTCTGGCAGGAGAATGAGTATAACGCCGTTCTAAATTAGATTTAGAAGTGCACGTGTATATGACTCTGCCAGAGGGTTGTTGTAATCAGTGGTGTAGGGTGTTTTTCGTCACCCCATTGAGATGGGAATACGCGCGCGCTTGTCAGGCGTACTACATATTCCCCTTGCCTAGGGTAGGCGGGGGTTTATTGATTGTGGGGATCCGAATCTCCAGCAGCCGCGAAGTAAGCTGCCGTTAATTACCCCTCGTCTTTGGAGCGAAGGAACCTCCGATTGATGGGTTAAACTGGTCATGCGAACTCAATGTGCAGTGTGCGTGTGTTGTGTTTTGAAAGGGGTTTTGGATATATCAGGGGCCCCGCAGAGTTTTTATGGGGGTCCCGCTACCCGGATAGCGGGCTGGGGGTCAAGGGGGCTAGCAGCCCCCTTACGGGGTGCGGGGCAGCGCCCCGTTAGAAATTTTTTCTAACGGGGGAGGTATATTTAGTATGGAGTGCATATAAAAAAAATGGGGGGAAGCGTCTTAAAGACGCGTGCGTGGCATGTGGGTGCATGGTTCCCGGGGTCACGTGCGCGCACATGGGCGCTTTAGTGCCCAGGGTCACGTGCGCATACATGACCATTGGGCGCCTTAGCGCCCGGGGTCACGTGGCGCCCACGCGACCATTGGGCGCTTTAGCGCCCGGGGTCACGTGGCGCCCACGCGACCATTGGGCGCTTTAGCGCCCGGGGTCACGTGGCATACACGCGACCATTGGGTGCTTAAGCGCCCGGGGTCACGTGGCATACACGTGACCATTGGGTGCTTTAGCACCCGGGGTCACGTGGCGCACATGTGCCTATTGGGCGCTTTAGCGTCCCGGGGTCACGTGGCGCACACGTGACCGATGGGAGCCTTAACGCCCCGGGGTCACGTGGCGCATACGTGACA
Source organism: Agapanthus africanus (assembly GCA_030015575.1). NCBI lineage: Eukaryota > Viridiplantae > Streptophyta > Magnoliopsida > Asparagales > Amaryllidaceae > Agapanthus > Agapanthus africanus. The sequence continues at coordinate 643,128,166 of CM057343.1, forward strand.
GATGGGCGCCTTAGCACCCGGGGTCACGTGGCGCACACGTGACCGTTGGGCGCCTTAGCGCCCCGGGGTCACGTGGCGCACACGTGACCGATGGGCGCCTTAGCGTCTGGGGTCATGTGGCGCACACGTGACCGCGGGAAACACTCGCGGGAAGGGGCCTAACCTCTAAGTTGGGGAGTTGAACTCCCAAGGGTTTTTTTGGAGTTGGACCCCTAACAGAAACTAATTTATGGAGTTAATCTCCAACAGATCTAGAAAGTAGTTAAACTCTTAGGAATCTTTGGCTCTTCTTTTGAGCCTTTGATCTGTCCAAAATTAGATTTTTGGAGATGAGTCTCCTTCTTCCTTCTCTTGATCGGCGGGATCTTGGAGAAAAGGGGGTGAGACTTAAAAGTTTCCCCTTTTCGATATCTGATTGGAGATTCGAGCTCCCCTTCGTGGGTTTTATGGTGGGAAACTATTTATTTTTGAAAAAGAAAGAGTTAAACTCTTGATTTAATTCAAAAAAGAGTAAGAGGGTTTTAGACCCTTGAGAAAGGGGAAGGAGGCACAAACCCTAGTTTTTGGGGAGAATGAAAAAGTTCTCTTTTATTCATCATCATGTTGCCTTATATAGGCTTACACATTTACATATAGCCCCTTGGGCTTTACAAAATGGTATTTTGCCCATCCCATATCTCATGTGCTATTTCTTTTTGCACATAAGCCATGGGCTTTACAAAAATTTAGCTTTATGCCCATTCATGCATAAAAAATTACATAAAAATTATTTATTACATGATTTCATTTTGGCATGGGGGGCCATCCGCTTCATGTTCGAACTCGACTTGGGCATGGGCCCACTTGGCTTGGGGTTGACCTTGACTTTGACTTGGTCAACCGGGGTGCAATTTTCGACCCCAACAAGTGGGAGCAGCGGAAGCATAGTGGGAAAGTAGCTTATGTCTATTTATAAACTAAAACAGATATAGCGGAGATAGATCGTCTAGTTTTGATGTGACAGTCATAGAGTTTGACTTCATCAGAACAACAGATGGACCTGGTAAGAAGGTAGTATGGAGTGATATCCTGGTATTTGGATGACATGCTCTTGATAGGAAGTGATTTTCCAATACTACGATCGGTTATACTGTAGTTGTCACAAGGTGTTTCTCCACATAAGATCTGGATAATATATCAGGGATTCTGGTAACTAAATCTATGGTTTTAGATCTAGATTTGGGAAGTGTCCCAATTCGGGTACTTTGACACTATTCTAAAGTGTTTTAGAATAGACAACTCCTGGCGTGGTGGTGTACCCGTAGGTGATGGAGTCACCCTCTCTAAAGAGATGTTTTCTAGACTGATGAGGGGAGGGATTTGCATGATTGGTATATCACTTGCTTAGGCAATTAAGTCAATCATGAAACGTCAAGCACAACAACAGATATTGCTTTTGCACTGACTGCAATAAGCGTATATATTAATCCAATCCTGGAGAAACGTTGGGAAGCAGTTATGAACATAAGTAGATGTTCTTGGTATATGGTAATGGCAACCTCCTTCAGAAGACGGTTATCATTTCAGGCTTTCAAGGTGACCTAGATGACAGAGTGGCTATCAGAGTTATAGTTTTTCCTCTTTTGAGGGGCAATATGTTGGACAGGTGATTCAAACAGATACTGAGGAAGGCATGGCGCAGGATACTGATTAAATTCAATGGATGATACGGTCTAAGAAGTTTGTTGGATTTGGAGTTCATTTGTGAACTAGATCCCATCAGATATCCAGACAAATTCTAAGACAGGTATCGCTCATTTCAAGAGATAGTCTTTTTCCGCGAAATTGAGATATAGAGAGATAAAGATAGAAACATTGGAGCGGATCCACTCACTGAGGCTATTTCTCGAACGTAATAGTTTCACAAACGGGTTTTGCGAGACTGATTAGTAGTGAAGTTAGGTGTTCGGTATCACACTGGCTGTGAGTATGCGATATCGCAATAATTAGCCTTAAGTGCTAGTGGGAGATTCTTGACTATAGTGCTCTCAGGTCAATTATTGTAATCGAAGGCACACGATTATGATGATTGAGGAAGGACCTATACGGGTAGAACAGTCTTACTCGAGATGATAGTATACTATCTGGTTTGCCTTTATCATCATATACATGCATTATGTGGTATTATAGATCACTATTATATGTTGATAGAGACCATAGGATTCATGCTTGACTACCAGCATTATGATGGCGATCATATACGTAGGAGCCGGGTGGTCTATTAGCACATCTTTCAATGTCCCTAGTCGAGGGAGTATCGAGACTGGATATCAATACTCCAGAGTAGACTAGTGTATACTTATCAAGACCCCGACGAGGGGCGGTGGCAGGTCTCATAAACTATTAATGTCAGTTAGTCACCTAAGATAGTATACAGGCGCTCATTGGGTTATGAGTACATTGGACGGACTCGCCGGGAACATGCTAGTTGGTATTATACCTATTGTCAGATAGCAGTTCCCAGATGACATGAGTACAGATTAGTCTGTTGACCTGAGATCGTCATTTGTCTCATGTGAGTTCCCAGTGTGTTTTGATTATTACCCTACCATGGCTCAAAGGAGTCGTGCAAACAGGTTTTAGTTGGGTACAGTCCCGAACCACATGGAGGCAGTGAGCGGATCGTCGGGGATTCGTCTCTCCCGGTATTGGGGGTTGATGTCGCGCGGTGCACGGGTGGCCATCAACAGAAATTCTTGGTTAAGGTAGACAAGAATTACTGATATGGATTAGCAGTTTCTCAGTGGGTGATGGGTTTCATACCGACACGAAATATCGCGTTATTAGGGGTCTGACTTTCTCCACCCTCTAGACTCGATATGCGATACTCTTAAACGAACAGACCGGACTGTACGGAGATTGTCACGGACAGGCTCAGTAGGGGTTCGGATGAGTTTGCTTATCGGCCTTCTTTTCGCTCAATACCTGGGTAGCCATTATGTACAGCTAGTACCGCTGACGTGCTTGTGGTTAAACCTACTGCCAGCTTATTGACGAGTCTTTAGAGTCCCACACAGAGGGTTTTCCTGGTTCTGGCGAAATGATGTAGTAACCGTATTGGATACGTGCACGGTTCCGATCGATTGATTGTACTATATACCCGGACTTTCGATCGGACAATTGATAATACTAGCCGGCTCGGGTTTGAGCCGGATTATTAAATCAGGTATTGATTTAATAATTTACGTATAGTATTTCGATATGTATATTCTAGTATTATGTTCTTTGTGTCATTCTATATCTTCGGGTATTCGTATTTCGGTACGAATACAGGTATGTATATACAGTAAAGTGTAATCCGTATTTGTACAAATAACATTCTAGAAGGTGGACACCTCATTTAGTTTTCATCTATTTATTTTAATGGGTAATGAGGTGGAAAATCAAGAGAAGGGAGTATGGTGAGAGCCATGCTTGTATAGTGTTGCACAAATGAATTGTTAATTCATTTGTGCAAACTATTCAAGCATGGGCTTGATTTTATATTGGAAAAATAAGTTTATTAAAATTATGCTTCATGTTATTTTCACACTTGATGTTGGATGAGGAAAATGTATGGTTGGTTTTTCTTCACCTCACCATTAGCGTCACTATCCTCTTGGGTTTTCTCGAGTTCCTCCACTTTCATCTTCAACCTTCTCTCTACAATCTCATGTGATGAGAATCAAGAGAGGATGTGAGATAGACATACTCATAGAACACTTCACTACATCCTAGGTATTCTAGATTAGCAACCTAGAGTCTCTAGTTACTTCACTTGATCATTAGTGTGGATCTAGAGCCATGAGCTACATCCCTCGGGTGGATCATCTTCGACGGGGGAAGATCGGTGGCCAAGTTCAATCGAGAACGCTTCAAGAAGCCAAGGAAGATGGTAGAAGACCGAAGGACACGGTTCATTCGGTATAACTATTTGTAATCTTATAGTTTAGCTCTTGTAGTTTGCTAGTGTGGGTTTATGGTTCGATTCTAGAACGGGTTCGTTAGCGCTAAGTTTTTAGACATCATTTTTGTTCCGCACCGGCCACGGTAGATGGCCAAGGCGCTATCATAACCCAACACAATCTGTCAGTTTTCTTATAGAAAATCTAAGCAACTGGATGAAACCTTTGCTGTGCATCGCAGGCCTCAAAACATTTCAAGAGCTGACCAAGAAGGTTCAAATGTTAGAATGCTCAAAGCCCGAATCCACTTAGGATCTCCAATTCACAAACAGACCGAGACATCGGAGGGACGACAACTGGAAAGGTGAAAGTTCCAACAACACCGATTCTCTCAATAATCAGAAAGCAGGCGGAGCGGAGGCCAACAAACCCAGTGAGCCAATTTTGGAAGAAAGGAGGATTAAGGTTTACTCTTTCAGAAGAGACAAGATTCAAAGATGCTCTGAATAATAGCCTGCGATAGCCGGAACCAAGGAGGCCGAGTGAAGCAAACATGACTGATCACCCTAATTTTTTCCCCTACCACCGAGTGTTGGGACACACTATTGAAGACTGTTGCATGTTCAAGGATTGGATCGAGAAACAATACAAGACTGGAGAAATCTCATTGTCTCCTGGCGTGTTAAAAAAAGATTAAGGCGCGACCGTCAATTTCATACAAACCGAGATCGAAGCCCTCCAGGAACCTGCTGCTCTCAGTTGTTTGCCCTTCTCTGAAAGGAATGGACCAAGGTAATAAACCAAAAGCCCAACGAGCAACATTACCATCGGAGAAGCTATAGACAGGTACACAACCCACACAGTCTACATGGTAGATCCCAGAAGAACAAGTTCTCCTACACCTCATACCCATAACAATAACATGGTTGTTACTACCCAACGACGGCTCGATTTATATGATGAAGCACCCGCTCAGGCCATTAAGCCGAGGGAGCCCGTGGCTCTTGCAGAATCGAGCTCAGGCAGTAAGGTTGACCCGGTTATCATACCTGGAACTATAGAACAAACATTATTCCAATGGTTTCAAAGGCAGTTTCAGGACAGGGATAAGAAGATGGCCAAAGTCCATTCTAAAGTCGACGAGTTGACAAACGTCGTGGAAGATCTCACGACCCAAATCGCCCGATTGCAATTACAGCAAAATCAAATTTTGGTTCATGAGCCAGTGATTGAAATCCGGAAGAAGCCAACCGATACTCCTTCCAGCGCAAGAGCGGAACACTTTTACGCAAAATGGCCGCGATTAGCTTCCAGTCCCTCCGATACGTACACTAAACTGGGTAAACGGACAGCAGGCGAACTAAAAACGGATCCGCCTTGAGGACCAGCATTTGGAAAGGCACCGAATCTAATGAAGAGAAGGAAGAAAGTATACTCCTTCAGGAGGGACGAAATCCACAAAATATTCAAGGACATCTTGGACAACGGTCTGCAACTGTCTATTCGAAAGAGACCACATGAAATGAACATGACTGACGATCTCATGTACTACCCATATCATAGGATGGTGAGTCATACCATCGAATACTGCTGTGTTTTCAAAGATTGGATAGAGAACCAATACAAGGCTGGGAAAAACCTACCGTCCTCGGATGTACCGGCAAACCACCAAATTACGGTTATCAACTCAGCCCCGCCAAGATCAAAGTTCAAGAGGCTTGGATAAGTAGATACCCTTTGTAACGACTCTAAAATCTTTGTACGGAAATTTTTCTGTTAATATATAAGAAATGAGTTTACAGCCTGAGTTTGAGTTATAAGTTACTTTTGTTAAATAAAAGCAAGAATCAACTTGTAGCTCACTGGTAAATCATCTACACTGCTGTGATGTAGCCCCTGTGTTCGATTCCCATCAGACACAATTATTTTTTCTGATTTTCTTTTTAATTTTTTGGAATCCCAAAAGATTACACGTGCAATACACGGGGAAATGAAAAGTTCAGAAAAATCAAACATGTGGAAAATGGTTTAAACAAAGATTAAATCAAGTGGCACAAATCTCGAGGAAATTGCCTCGAGATCGACCCGCCAATATTACCTAAAAACCGGCGGGGACGGGTCAGATGAGCCCAATGAACTCCGTGTTCTGCACACACACCTCTTCAGCTATCCTAAACTCCCCTGCACTGTTTGATTTTCCTGCAATCAAACAGAGACATTTCATTTCACAATTAAACACCATTCTAATGCTTTTTAATCCACAATTTTAATTCCCAAACCCTAATTCTCCACTATAAATACCATCCTAAACTTTGGCTCAGCACCATTCTGAAAATTCTAGCCAAAACTCTCTAAAATCTTCTTAGTGCAAGTGAAGTAAAGTGGAGTTAGCGAGCAAGTTGGTTCTGACGAAGATCAAAGCCAATTCCGGAGCTCCCATGATGCCACGAAGATCATCCTCTATTCTTTAATCTTTCTTTGAAGTTTCTTAACCGTAAGTCCCTCCCAAACTCCCTTTCTCTTCATTAAATTTCATTTTTAATCAAAATCGGTAAATGTGGAGTTATTACCGATATCATCATTTCTATAACCTATAACTCCATTTTCTTTTATCATTTGGTCAAACAAATTTTACCACTTCACTTGTAATCTTAATACCAATATTTAGAATCAAGTTTAAATCAAGAATCTCATATAAAATAACCATATTTGAACTTTTATATTAAAATACCTTGAACTTTGTTATCACATCTTTTCGACAAATTGCTTAACGATACCTTTAGGAAAACTTCATGGGGTAACGATCTACCACACACGCACACTTGGTTTCATAGCACGATACCTACTTATATATATTTTTAGTTAGAAGAATAGCATTACAATAAAATACCACATAGTTCTAAAACCGGATTTCTTTTAAAGCGGTGTTTTATTTCCTTTGCGATTATGTATCTACAACCCTCTTTAGGGGACCCGCTAATAGATGGTGCAGATTATCGCACATCCTTGGGCTAGTAGAGCGAGATGCAGATCTCCCCACGGAGCATTCGATCTCGAAAGGATTTACATACGTTTTTAAGAAATACAAATTTTTCTAAATAAAATAAAATTAATTTTTAGAAAAATTATATAAAATTATAAATCCATATTTTCAAAATATAATAAACCTATATTTTTCTGAAAATGAAAGATTAACAAATAACAATAAAATACCATCAAGATACCAAAAAAGATAAGTTTTTCAATAAAATACCATGAACTTTCCAAGCTAAGTAATTATCACTAAAATACCACAATACTTAAAATCCATGCTCATGAAAACCCTGAATAATACTAATCACCCTCGAGGTTTTAATTTTAATTTATATTAATATATTTTTCATAAAACCACATCGAGATAAAACACTATTTTAAGGACTTTAGTAAATATGGGTTTAAGCGGGATCAATTCTCTTGAGCGTTAGTGTAAATCCCCGTTACCATCCTAATAAAAGTTTTTCCTATTTTTTTTCTAAATCCCAAAGATTTAATTTTTCCTCGTACATTTTGTGTCGAAGGTGGTTGCTTGAATCCCAATGTTTATATTTTTCCCTAACCCTAAAAGTCAAAACCCAGAATTTAAAACCAAACTAAAGCAAATAAAACCAATTTAATGTAACCCTTATTTTTCCCTAAACCCTAACCCACTCATTCATATCCTTTATTAAACCCTTACTAAATTCCCTCAGCCCACTCAAAATTTCCTTAATAAATCCCTTATAAACATTCTCACCCTCGGCCCACAAGATTTTTATTAAGGGAATATTTTAAAATTCTCAGCCCAACTTCCTTGGCCCAATTCCTCATCTCACCCAACCCGACCCCACTCCTGTTCATCTCCTTCACTCCAACGGTAACATTCCCCCATTCCCGCGCGCGATCCCCTTCCTCCGCCGCGTCTCACGCCCACGCCCACGCCCCCGCTCCTGCCGTTACACCCACGATTTCAACCTCGTCTCCAACTCCTCTCGTCCCTCTCCCTCTCCAACTCACTTCTCATCTCTCTCTCTACACCCACCGAGCCCCCAATCTCGAACAACCCACTGCAACCTCCACCTCCGACGACGACAACCCCCTCGGCAACCCTCGATCACTCCTCCTCCACCAACCTTCTCCCTCCACGACTCCACCCTTCATCAACCGAGCCCCCGCCAAGCATCCCCTGCACTCCCAAACCCACTTGCACCCAACCACGGTCACCGCTGCAACCGACGCCGACGAGCCCCCCACTTCACCTGAACCACATCTGCGACCCTCTACATCCTCAGCACTATCCACATCACTCCAAACCCGACCCCCACTGCTCCCCCTCTCTCTCCAAAACCCACACCAAGTGATCACTGCGCACTTCACTGTGCACGTCGCCGGAGCGACCATCGCCGACATCGTCGACCCCAGCAAGTCCCAGGCCAACCACAGAGCACCACCTCCGCTTCCAGCAAGCACTTGACGGCTCCGGGGAACTCCGACGTCAAACCCGTGTCGCGAGCCAAGCTCGTGCAATTCGTTTTGCGGCGTACATCGCACGTTCGTGACACCGTTGCTGCCTTACGACCCCGAGACGTTTCCAGGCAAGTGTTTACTTGCTTCATGCTAATATAGTTGTGTTACAAACCTAAATCGCATAGTTTATAAAATTGCCGATTAACGATATATATTGTGACCTAAGTGTTCGATGCTAGTCTCCAATGAATATAATTCTTTATTTTGACGGAAACTGATATTTTCTGTTGGCCCATTTGATGATAAATATAGTGTATGAATCTCGCTGGAAAATACGATTGTTAGTGATAAAAATTGATACCCCCAAATATGCCGTCAAAACTAGAATTTTCTCGTACCTGAAAACGAATAAAATCACCATAAATTATATACATACTGGAATGATACGTTCGAGGGCTTAAATCGAATCCGACTCGACGAACTTTAACCCTATGTAAAATTATAATGATTTCTGTTCTGTAACTGTGATGATAATTAGATCGGAATGCGACTCTGGACTGCAGTCCAGAGCGTTTCTGATTATTGTGTCATGTCCCAATACCTGTGACACTGTGGTTCTTGAAGTCGTATGTTACGGAACTATACAGTAAATTAAAGATAGCTCTGTTAGCTAAACAAAACTGGTGGTTCCATTCCGTTTCATCGCCGTTTGCTATTTTAAACTGTATTTAAAAGGGCAGAACGTATAACTGTCCAGAACAGATTCAGAAATGACACACTGAGGTTAAACTGTGTATAACTTTCAACGTACAGATGCGATTGAGGATCCGTCTGTTGCGTTGAATACTCTATTGAAAACCCTAGATTTCATTCAACTGTAACATCGCTAAATTCTGAGCCCAACGGGGTGCAATTTGTGTCGCGAAACGGACGTTCAGTTCTGAAACTGAATTTCCAGCCGCGAGCACTTAAAATGAAACAGCTATATCTTGAAAACCGGAATCCCGATTGAACTGAAACAAATTTTGATGAATTGCTGACTGAGTGTTCTATTTATCTTACTTGTATCATTTTGCTGAATTCTTAATATATTAATTTATGCAATTTATTTTAGTCAATGACATGCATGTTGATTCATAAAATACATAGCTTAATGGTAGCATACATACATATATCATACCCTTGCCATATACTCAGTGTTAGTGCGTGTGGATATTGCATTATCGTGCGTGATAGATGTTGGTTTAGGAGTGACGAGTACACCAATGGAAAGTGAATATTCGTGACAGTGATTAATACAGTGAACGGTGATAAAACCGCGCCATTGGTATACTCGTACACGACTAAATCAAGATCATAACTAGTGAGAACCTAGGGAAAAAGGGGAAATCAAAGTGGAAAGAGTATCGTATTTAGCGGGACCGTGTTTAGAGGATGATCATTCGAACCGTGATACTGATACATGTAGGGTAGGATCTAGCGATCCGGCTGACAGGGTTATGTCCCGGGCATGTGGGCCGTTGTCTCGGGTATGTACGAGACTCCTGTTAAACATGATCCTCCTTCCACTATGTGATTTCAAACATGACCTAGAGACCGATAGGGACACATAATATATTCTGCATCATATAGTGACACAGTGATTACTTGCATTGTTCCTACACCAGTATTACCTCATATACCTGTTTCATCTTATTATAATAATATTGTTATTGTGTCGCTCTGACGACCTGAGTATGCATGCTCAGATTCCGCGGGAGGACCAGCACAGAAGACGGATCTACCCTTTGAGTTCACGGAGATATAGTTTGGTGTACCTTCTTCATTTACTGCTTTCCATAAAAGTGATCGTGAGATTGAACTTGGTTAGTTATTGTTCTTATTATCTGTAATTTGTGAACAATGAAATTTTAATGTAATAAATTAGTGATGTGATTCCTTTAATACTGTGCTTTATTTACTGATTACCATGTAATGCTAGAAGCCGAAGTGTGACTACGGCAGGATGATTCCTTGACCGTAGGAGCATGGCTGGCCTAGTCATCCCTCGTTTTCCGTATTTTGGGAAGCGGGGCGTGACAGTTAGGGAGCCGGAGAAAGTGAGTGCTTGCCTATTCAGGTTAAAAAAAACTTAATAGGAGTTTTCAATGGCAATTGTCTTGGAAAAAGACACAAATCCTGACATCCATATGCAGCAGTTGCCGATAATTCCCGAACCTAAGATTTCCAGAGTTAAATCAGTACAAGTGTCTGACTCAGTCTGAGTCCAATTCAAACCTCAATCCAAAATCAAACACGACTACTTTATCATGAACATGAATACTTGAATTCAAACATCAATTTCAAATATTTATACTTGACTTGACTTGACCGAACCATGGTTATAACTTGAATTGATCTTGACATGACTACTTGAATACATGACTACATCCTGAACACGAATACTTGAACATTTTGTATCCATGGTTTTGACAAGACTTGTAAATATAATCTAAACAATACATTACACAAGGATAAAGGGGTAGATTGTTACGGAACGTATATCATGGCACGAAATGTCACTTAAAAGACACCTACATGAATTCTCGTGCCGTTGTCCCGTGGGTTATGACGGGGCCTTATACTATATGTTACCATAATCCACGGGATAAGTTGGACTCCTCTCATATACATGAATACCTTCCTTACCAAACTATAAACAACCATGTTATAATAACTATCATATACCAGTAATCAATCATACACAACTTACCTGTTCATTTCACATTACTTGTTATATTCTCTTTTTTCTTTTGGGACTTACCGAGCGTTAGTTCGCTGACGACATTCCTTTCTATTTATTCTTTGGAATGTTCGTCAGGAGGACCAGACTCTAAGAAGATCGAGCCGAGCCAGGAGGACTTGTACCAACTTACTGCACAGCCTGACTTCTAGTTCCGTTGCATTTACTTTCCTGTATGCCATTATTTAGGTACTGTTTTACTCATTGTATCTTTTATTTTCAAACAGTTATATGTAAAAATGAATGTAAATAAAATTGCTGTTTAATTTAATACTCTTATCATTCTTGTACATTTACATATTGCTTAATAACGCTTAATGTATTTATTTTTTAGTAAATACGTTGTGGCCTGCCACGTCACCATTTCCATCTACTGGGAAGCGGGGTGTGACACCCTTGAGCACCACGTCGTTAAACTGGGAACAGTCGATTTCTAAGTCGTTAAACCGGGAATGTAAAAAAAAATTTGTAAAAAAAGGGCCGAAATGATGGGGTAACTCGCAATAAAAATCAGCGAGTAAAAAAAAGCTGAAATGATGGGGCATCTGCGAATAAATGGCCGAAATGATAGGGCAATCGCGACCTTCGTGATAAAAAAAGCTGAAATGATCGAGCAATCGCGGTAAAAAATGTGTGTATATAAATAAATGTTTCGAACCTCTCCAAAGGCGAATGATGGGTCGCTCCTGAAATCATACTTCAATGTTAGCGATGCAGACGCCAACAAAATTCCAAATCCCCTAAATTCACCCAGCCCTACGGCCAGTCTCCAAATTGACTACCGTATACAATCCACGGGCTCAAATGATCCTCATCACACCCATGCCTTACCGCAATCACCATCCCCGCGGCCGATCTTCGCCATTGGAATTTTGCTCCATTTGGGGAAGACCCACTCATGTGTTCTCACGATACATGAGCAGAAAAAAACTTACGAGATCGTCTCGACTCGTAAGAAAACACTTTCGTAGAATCCTTACGACTCACAAGGGAAAAACACACTTGGGGGTCCTCATGACTCTTAAGGTGAAAATACATCTGCGAGATTCTTTCGACTCGTAGGAAGAAAATGCTTTTATGAGACTCTTACGACTAATAAAATTGAAAAGCCTTAGATGATATGAAACTAAACCTGTCTCCTAAGCCATCGCTCCACCGACGGGTAACGGTAAATGATGATTCGCTCCTGGTACCATATTCCAGTATAGCATACTAATGCCAAACCAAACAAAAATCCCCAAATCCTCTAATGACAAATGATGATTCACTCCTGGTACCACATTCTAGTATAGCGATGAGGATGCCAAACCAAAATCCCCAAATCCTCTAATGGCAAATGATGATTTTCTCTTGGTACAACATTCCAGTGTAGCGATGCTGATGCCAAACCAAAACCAAAATTGCCAAATCATCTAATGGCAAATGATGTTCGCTCCTGGTACCACATTCCAGTGTAGCGATGCTGGTGCCAAACCAAAACCAAAATCCCCAAATCCTCTCACGACAAATGATGATTCGCTCCTGGTACTATATTCTAGTGTAGCCATGCTGATGCTAAACAAAAATCAAAATCCCAAATTCCAAATCCTACGCTGCAATGCCTCAAATTCAAAAGTCCAGCCAAATAAGGCAGGAACCGGACAAATCAAACTAAAGTCCCGCCTGGAAGCGTTTCCAAGCTCGAAAGTCCCGTCGGGCAGATTGGAACCTCCCCAAAACAAATCAAACCAACCAATTCCAATAATGACCTCTACGTCAAAAACAGTGACACTCCGCCTCGAGGATACGTCGACCAGCGACACTCTGTGTCGGGGACATGTCAACCAGTGACACTTCGTGCGAGGGAAACGTCAAACAAAAACTCCGTCTCACGGAAACGTCAAACAGACACTCCGTGCAGGGGATATGTCAACCAGCGACACTCCGTGGCGGGGACACGTCGACCAGCGACACTCCGTGCCGGGGACACGTCCACCAGCGACACTCCATGACGGGGAAAAGTCAAACAGACACTCTGTTTTAGGGAAATGTCAAACAGACACTCTGTCTTGGGGATACATCATACACTGGCATTCCGTCTTGGGGAAACGTCAAACGGAAACTCCGTCTCCAGGATACGTCAACCAGCAACCCTCCATGCCGGGGATACGTCAACCAGTGACACTCCATCTTAGGGAAACGTCAGACGGTGACACTCCATCTCAGGGAAACGTCACACAGACACTCCATGATGGGTATACATCAAACAGCAGATACTCCGCCTCGGGGATACATCATACACCGACACTCCATCTCGGGGAAACATTAAACAGACACTCCATGCTGGGAACACGTCAACAAACAGACACTCCGTCTCGAGGAAACGTCAAACAGTGACACTCCGTCTCGGGGAAACGTCAAACAGACACTCCGTCTCGGGGAAACGTCAGAAAGTGACACTCCATCTCGGGGAAACGTCAAACAGACACTACGTCTCGGGGAAACGTCCGAAAGTGACACTCCATTTCGGGGAAATGTCATACAGAAACTCCGTGCTGGGGCCACGTCAACAAGCAGACACTCCGTCCCGGAGATATGTCAACCAGCGACACTCCGTCTCGGGAAAACGTCAAATAGACACTTTGTCTCGGGGAAATGTCAGAAAGTGGCACTCCGCCTTGGGGAAACATCATACAGACACTCCGTGTCGGGGACACGTCAACAAAAAAACAATCCGTCTCGGAGATACGTCAAACCAACGACACTCCATCTCGATGAAACGTCAAACAGCAGACACCCCATCTCCAAGATACGTCAAGCATCGACCGTCCATGTCGTAAAAAGGACAGTGCCCGCCTCCCAAAAGCGGGAACCAAATCAAGTCACACTACACGAAAGAAGATCCATCAATTTTATGCACACGGCCCATATATATAGTGTGCATTCATTGATAGGGAGCACTTTGTTGGGGTTGAATTTACACCCCATTGACCAAAGGTCAAAATCAAAGTCAAACCGTAGACAAGTAGGCGGGCCCTACTGTCTAATCCAAGCCGGGCCCATACCGGGCTCACGTCCGAACTCAAGCCGGGCTCATGCCCAAACCCAAGTGCAAGCAGGTGGGCCCAAGCTCAGACCGGTCCCATGCCAAGAAAGTACAGCAAATAAATGCAATATCTAAATAAATAGGCAAAAAGCCAATTTTTTGTAAAGCTCATAGCTCATGTGCAAAAAGAAATAATAAGCACATGAGGCATAGGATGCGTAAATACCATTTTGTAAAGCCCAAAGGGGCTATGTGTAAATTTGCAAGCCTATATAAGGCAACATCATGAAGAAATAAAAAGAAAGAATCCATTTCCCATAAAATTTCTAGGGTTTGAGTCTCCTCCTTTTTCAAGATTTTAAACCTTCTTCTTTCTTCTCTTGTTCAATTAAATCAAGAGTTTAATTCTTATTCTCTCAAAAAGAAATAGTTTTTTGCCATAAAAACTTTGAAAATTAGTTCAAATCTCTAAAAAGGGGAGATTTTAAATCTTATCATCCTTCTCCCTTAAGATCCCAAAGAAAAAGAAGAGAGAAGAGAGAGAAGAAGACTCATCTTCAGAAAACCTCACTTTGAGAGGATTCAATACTCAAAAAAGGAGAAAGGGACCCCCTTTCATCATCCAAGACATAGATCTTGGAGGTTCAAGAGATCTCTTTTGAGTTTTCTAAAATAAAATTTCTTTTTGGGAGTTTAACTTCATATTTTAAAAAAATCTTTTGGAATTTAACTCCATAATAAAAATTCTTTTGGTAGTTTAACTCCAAATAAAATTGTTTTAGGAGTTCAACTCCATATAAAATGTTTGGGAGTTCAACTCCATATTTTAAAACCTTTTGGAGTTTAACTCCATAATAATTATAAGAAAAAAATAATCTTTTGAAGTTTAACTCCAAACCCGTGGGCACCCTCCTCTCCCCCACATGAGAGAGAGAGAAGCTCCCACTAAATGAGAGCTCCCTACTCCCCGTCACGTGAGGGGGAGGCTCCCATAAAGTGGGAGTCCCTCGCTCCCCGTCACGTGAGGGGGAGGTTCACTCTCACGTAAGGGGGAGGGAAGCTCCCACTCCTCTTAAAATATTAAAAAAAATTGTTTTGGGACTTTAACTCCATATAATTTTTTGGGGAGTTTAACTCCGAACAAAAATTGTTTTGGGAGTTTGACTCCATATAAATTTTTTTTGGAGTTTAATTCCAAATAAAATTCTTTTGGGAGTTTAACTCCATTTAAAATGTTTTGGAGTTTAACTCCCCAAATAAAATTATTTTGGGAGTTTAACTCCATTTAAAATCTTTGGGCGTTTAACTCTACAATAAAATTCTTTTGGGGGTTTAACTCTATTTAAAATGTTTTGGGTTTAATTTTAAATTCTTTTGGGAGTTTAACTCGATTTAAAATCATTTGGAGTTTAACTCCACAATAAAAAAACTTTGGAGTTTGACTCCACGATAAAAATTCTTTTGGGAGTTTAATTCCACAATAAAAATTCTTTTGAGAGTTTAATTCCAATTAAAATCTTTTGGCATTTAACTCCACAATAATTTTTTTTTGGAGTTTAACTCCATAATAAAAATTAAAGGAGTTCAACTCCGAATCCGGAGGCTTGGCTCCTCTTTCCGGTCCACGCCCTCACGTGCCCCTTCATTTCCCTCACGTGAAGGGAGGTTCCCATCCACGTGAGGGGAGCTCCCACTTAGTACGAGCCTCCCCCCACGTGAGGGGGGATTTCTTTCCCCCATATGAGGGGGTTCCTTTCTTCCCCGTGAGGAGGGGAGCTCCCACTTAGTGTCGCCCGTGAGGGGGTTTCCTTTCCCCTTCTTTCTTTTAAAAAAAATAATAAATAAATAAAAATAAAAATAAAAATAATGAAATGATAAATAAAATAAAATAAATCTAAAAATATGTTTCTTTGAATAAAAAAAATCTTTTGTCACAAATAAAAAAATGAAATGAACATGTCCCTATACATTTTTAAAAAAAACACCAACACGTCATATTGATTTTGCATGACCTGTTTGACCCATCAATCGGAAGTTCTCTCACTCCAAAAACGAAGGGTAATTAACGACAGTTTAGTCCGCATATGCCGGAGATTTGGATCCACACAATCAATAAAACCCTAGCCTATCCCAAGCAGGTGGAATCCGTATATGCCTAACAAGCGCGCGCATTCCTATCTTAATAGGGTGACGAAAAACACTCTACAGTTCCAACACGTTCTCCTTCCTCATATAGAGGATTTGGTTCAAGAGTACATCCTTACACACCTCTGATATACGGCATTATAATTCTTCAGCATCTTCAGAGAAGTGGTGAGTCCCAACAACCAAAGAGTCTTTTCTCATCCCAACTTGATGAAAGATATGAAATTTCATCAAGATAAGGAATGTCTTAACCCTCATATTGATACGCATTCTATATAGATGCACACCTTATATTCATGCGCATCCCATATAAATGCGCATCATCCCAACAACCATTGAGCATACATATATGTACATGTATAACTTTGAAGGATATATAAATGCCTTCAAATTAAACCACACACCAATATTAGGTTCATCCCTTGTGACCATCATTCGCTTTGTCACTTAATATATACACGTGCACGCAAGCTGAAAGATGGACCGTAATGTCCCTAAACTAATATGTTGCCCTGTGACCTGTCTCTATACTAACTACTGTATACTATCTATCGGCTATCCATATATGATCAGATGATCATTCGAGCCTACACTTTCATCTAAGTTGATCTTAATCTCATATACGACTAACGATTTTTAGATCAAATCCAGGTATCCCGTAAACTAATAGACATTATTTATATGAGATATATGACCTAGGTTCAACCCAAATCTGATATGCACGGATTTGGACTAATCTGCACCCTACGGGTGACGATATATATTAGTCTCCATATACAATTCAAGGGCTACCCTATTATAAACAAAATATAACACAACACATAAAGATTTCTGGAGTAAAGAAAGTAGTTATCGCTTGGCAATAACATAATTAACTATATGGGATTGCGTCTGCAGGAAAAGCGTTCCCACAATATAAAAAAAAAACTATCATTGAGGGGGAATCTGATAAGTTTGCTGCAACGGTCGCATCCATCCGAACCTTCGATATAGGATACCATAAATCAACTCGGTATCTTCAAAGAGGTGGACGGATATGTTCCATATAACATATGCCCCTAGATTTAGACTTGACGCGCTTCCCGCGTCTCAGTTCTTCATTTCCGGCAGTAAATAGAGAGCTTGAGAGAGAAGAAGAAAGATCTCGTTGGGGATCATAAAGAGAGGATTTGTAATCTTCTGTAAGCTTTTCTCGAAAGTTTTAATAAAGTTTTCTTCCCTTTCCCCGTGGTTTTTCCCATTAAATTATCTTGTGTTGCTATTTGATTTTGATTCTGTTCTATTTGTTATTCGTTCTAATGGAATGCCATGTCCCACTTCCCAAAATACGGAATACGTTGAGTGACTAGGCCAGCCAAGCTTCTACGGTCTAGGAATAATCCTGTCGTAGTCATATTTCGACTTCTAACATTCTATGATAATCAGTAAACACGGCACAAACTAAAGAAAATCACAATCACTACTTAACTACATTTAATCAAAATGAGTTCACTGGATACAACGAGTTTAATAACAAGATAAACTACTAACCAAAATAATAGAATTCTTTATTGAAAGCAGAAAGGCAATAACACGGATAACATGGATGTCACTGCCTAAATATTCGCAATCTTGTAGGGCAAGTCTTGAATCTGAGCTGAGTCCACTTTGTCTTCTAAGCATGCATACCCAGATCGTCAGGGCGACGCAATATAGCAATATATAATTATGCAATAAATTAAACATGAAACAACATGCATGGAAAATAATAATAAGTGGATGTGAAATAGCAAGCGCAGGTGAATAGTGTAGCATGTGTATCAAATCGGTAATCAATACAATATCCATGTCGCTAAACCTATCAGTCTCTAAGTCAATTTGAAATCAATCGGTGGAAAATAGTTGTCGTGTTTAATAAGGGTCTTGTGCATGCCCGATACTACGATCCACTGTGCCTGGGACATAACCCTGCAACTGTGCCGCTAGGCCCACGACTTAATCAGTATATATATATATATATATATATATATATATATATATATATCGCTGTCCGAATGATCATCTTCTAAACACTATACCTCGCTAAATACGAATTCAATTTCACCCTCGATTTTCCCATTTCCCCAGGTTATAATATATGTTCATGTATTGAATTGGTTGTATACAAGTATGCGTCACTTCCAAGGTTCAATCTCATTTCCACTTGCATCACTTTCAATTTCAATCACTATCACCGGCATACTTGTCACACCTAATCGATACCACTTATCACTCGACAATACATTATAGTCACTAGGGTGTCAATGCAAATGATCACGCAATATGATAGAAATGCAGTAAAAAATACTACGGGTAAAATATGTTCAACCAGTGTCATTCATGTTAGAAAATTCATAGTAATTTATACGTACAGAATCAAGAGAAACAATATAAAAATCATAAATATTAGACTCGATTATTTAGACAGTGAAATTGGTTTCATAATAATCGGGGTACTGATTAGGGAGATACGATCATTTTAAAACGATGTTCACTACTGGAATTCCAGTTTCTGAACTGGAAGTTCAATTTCGAATGCATTTTTTCATTAGTTATGTTCAGAATTTGGCGTCACTACAGTTCAACGAAATATAGATTTATTAGTTAAAATTCTAAAACAACTGACATATTAGAAATAGACATTGTGTGTAGGGAGTTACAGTCTGTTTAGTGTCTGTATGTATAAACTGTTACTGCAGTAAACAGCCTGACATGTCAACAATATAAAATATGTTATAAATATCAAACTATGATGGAATTTGATGAAACTAGTGGATTATGAAAGCTAACTCAATTTTATACACATCTATATAGGACTCCACACATTTATATATTTGAACAGAGATATACAAGTATTTAAAAAAAGGTTTTAACAGAGATTACTGCTCTGGACCGCAGTCCAGAGCCGTAATGCTCTTCAGTTTTCATTATCGAAGCGAAGCAATATTCGGTAAACATTTCCATAGATTCATAAATTATTCGGTCTGCTTTGTATATAGTCTAATTACGCTACAATACGATTTATGTACGATTTACAACAAATTTAATACGGCGATATATGCAGTAAATTCCAGATTTCGTGTCGGTTATCGGGGCTGTAATTTCCTGGTGTAAACGTCAATATTTTCAGCCCAAATTCCTACAATATATTCATTTTTAGTAAAGGGGTTCATCGATCTCTAGTTCCATCATTTTAACATAGGCTTTCACTTAGGATTGCGTATCGAACACTTAGCTTTTGTACGGTATCAAACGAAATATCGGTTTCGTTTAATCGATCAATACTAAATTTAATTCATGAAATTTCTAAACGATATTATCGTGAGATAGTCGACCAGAGTAGGGTCCTAAACACTAGATTAACGATAATAGTACACTATTTGATATTAACTTCGTAGACTATATACATGTCATTATATGTATTCTATTTAACGACTTTGATAGCATGGTGGAAAAGTGAAAGGTTTCACTTGCCTATGACAATATCGATGGCACCACGGCGACGTTGACGATGATGGCACGCACAAGTACAGCACGTACTACAGCAACAACAAGGGTTTGGCCTCGGTAGAGCTTGGGCTCGAGAGATGGGAGGCTTGACTTGGGCTCTGTGCAATGGCGGCGACGGCTGCGAGCTTAGGCGACGTTGTGGCTCCGTCGATGGTTGCAGCGGTGCTCAGGTGATGGCCGACAACGAAGAGGGCTCGGGCGACGGCTAGGAGTTGCGGTTGGGTGTGAGGTGGTTGGCTATAGGGCTGTAGAGGGTCGACTATGGAGTTGTAGGGCAACGAGGTGGCCGACGGTGAGGTGGTGGCCGGAGGTTGGAGGTTGGGGGAGTTGGTGAGGTGTTTGTGGTGGTGGTCGGTTGATAGAAGAGGGAGAGACAGATGAGATTTGAGAGCGAAAGAAAGAGATGAGATTTGAAATGGAAGAGAGAGATTTGAAGGATTAGGATAATTTAGTGGATTAACGAGGAATTATGATTTGGTTTAATGAGATTTATGGGACTAAATAGGGGAATCCATCGGTTTGGATTGAGGAGGATTGAAAAAATGAAGAAATAAATAAAACTGTTGAGGAAGAGAAGAAAAAAAAGGAGGCCCGGTTTGTGTGATTGGGTTAGGTGTTGGTGAGCTTTAGGCTTGGGGGTAAATATTAGGGTAGTTGTTACGATTTAGTTAAAAGGATATTAAAAATTAGAATTTAGGGTTTAGGAAAAATATAAAGGAAAATTTTGGGAAAATATTCGGAAATTGTGTATTAAAAATACGGATACGGTACAACGGAACTGGGTATTACAAAGGATCTATAGATCTATAAGGTTTTCGCTGCATGTAACAACAATTGGTATTGGAGTCTTTCTTTTTGGTTTTGGGATTTAAGTTTACGGTGAGTAGCAACGCTTGTGTCCGCTTCCCATCTTCTTAGATTATGATTCTGAAGATCTGGTCCATGAGGATCCAAGGGAAAGTTTTTTCTTCGAAATTAAAGATGACGAATAACAAGGTCAATAACATAAAGTTCAAGGTGGAGCAATTCAAGGGAAAGGGAAACTTCTCGATGTGGCAGAGAAAGGTGTAGGAACTTCTTGTAAAAGGTCTTTTTAAGGTATTTGGTGGTAATAAACCTGCCGACTTGACAGATGATATATGGAAAGATATGGATCAGAAGGCACAATACACGATAAAATTTTGTCTGGTGGAAAACGTGAAGTACAACGTCATGTCAGAGACTTCTGCGGCAAGTTTATGGTTGAAGCTAAAGAGTTTGTATATGAAAAAATATTTGTCTAACAAGGTTTACCTAAAGAAGCAATTCTACGGTTTACGCATGAAAGAAAGTACTATAATTCACGACCATCTAAATAGCTTCAACAAAATGACCAACGATCTTCTATACCTTGAAGTAAAGTTAGAGGAGGAGGACCAAGCATTGTTACTCTTTTCTTCGCTTCCAAATTCGTATGAACACTTGGTGGCAACAATTCTCTATGAAAAGTAGACTCTTGAGATGGAAGATATTACATCGATACTTCTCAACAATGAGATCATGAAGAAATCAAATCCATCAGAGAAGTCATCGGGGTTGTTTTTCGGTGAAAAGGGAAGGTCGAAAACTAGAGATGGAGGCAAGAGTAAAAGGGGGAAATCCAAATGATCCAGGTAAGAGAGCGGACCATGCTTCTTTTGCAAACAGTCAGGGCATCTGAAGAAGCAATACCAAATGTACAAACAGTGGTTAAAGAAGAAGGGTAAAGGTGCCAGTATAAGTAATTCGGATCAAGCCAGTGTTGCGACAGAAGAAGAAGAAGAAGAAGATCCTTGTGATGTACTCGCAATACATACGGTGAAGGAAAATTCTGATGCACAGATTCTTGACTCCGGATGTTCTTATCATCTGTGTCCCAAAAAGGACTTGTTCGACACCTATAAGGTGTTCAATGGTAGCAGTGTTCACATGGGGAACAATGCGGCATGCAAAACCATTGGCGTAGGTGTTGAAGTCGAAAATTACACCCCGGTTGACCAAGTCAAAGTCAAAATCAACCCCAAGCCAAGTGGGCCCATGCCCAGGTCGAGTCCGAACATGAAGCGGCCGGCTCTCCCTATGCCAAAATGAAATCATGTAATAAATAATTTTTATGTAATTTTTTATGCATGAATGTAAACAAAATGGGCATAAAGCCAAATTTTTGTAAGCCCGTGGTTTATGTGCAAAAAGAAATAGCACATGAGACATGGGATGGGCAAAATGCCATTTTGTAAAGCCCAAGGGGCTATATGTAAATATGTAAGCCTATAAAAGACAACATGATGATGAATAAAGGGGAACACTTTTTCATTCTAAAAAATTAAGGCATGTGCCTCTTTCTCCTTACTCAAGGTTCTAAAACCTTCTTCTTCCTTTTGAATTAAATCAAGAGTTTTACTCTTTCTTTTTCAAAACTAAATAGTTTTTCACCACAAAACCCACAAAGGGGGGCTTGGATCTTCCATTAGATCTCGAAAAGGGGAGATTTTTAAATCTCACCCCCTTTCTCCAAGATCCGGACAAACAACGGGAAAAGGAAGGAGACCCATCTTCAGAAACCCCTCTTTGGGGAAAATCCAGGGCTCAAAGGGAGAAGCCCCCTTCATCAGCTTCAAAATATCCTAGGAGTTTAACTCCTCACACACACACACACACACACACACACACAAAATAATAAGTGTTCCTTTCTGGGTGTACAACTCCTATTGCAGGGACCGAGTCCCTTTTGCCTCCCGAGTGCCCACGTGCCTGGCACAAAAGGCGCTAGCGCCCAGAGCGTTAGCGCCCTTGCGCTCAAAGCACTAGCGCCCAAAGCGCTCAAAGCGCTAGCGCCTAAAACGCTAGCGCCCGAGCGCCCACGTGCCTGGTACGTGAGGCGCTAGCGCACACGTGCCTGGCACGTGAGGCGCTAGCGTCCTGGCGCCCAAAGCCCTAGCGCCCGAGCGCTTTCTCCCACGCATCCTTGGGATGCCCTTTTCCCTTATACACGCGCGCGCGCGCGCGCACACACACATATACACATACTCTACGACACTGTCCTTGTTAGAAAAAAAATTTCTAACGGGGCGCTGCCCTGCACCCCGCAAGAGGGCTGCTAGCCCCCTTGACCCCCAACCTGCTATCCGGGTAGCGGGACCCTTGTAAAAACTTTGCGGGGCCCCCGATATATCCAAAACCCCTTCAAAACATAGCACTGCACGTTGAGTTCGCATGACCAGTTTAACCCGTCAATCGGAGGTTCTCTCGCTCCAAAGGCGAGGGGTAATTAACGGCAGCTTAGTCCGCGGCTGCCGGAGATTTGGATCCCCACAATCAATAAACCCCAGCCTACCCTGGGCAGGGAGAATCTGTAATGCACCTGACAAGCGCGCGCATATTCCCATCTCCATAGGGTGACGAAAAACACCCTACAGATTCTGGCACGCCCGGTGGGACCAATCTCTCCTCCCATATTTCGGGTTAAACGTTCATGCGAACTCAATCAATATACATATCTATATTTATACTAAAATAATACTCTTTCATGCAGATTTTCAAGCAATCACTTCTCAACAATGTCTCCAAAGATGAACTCAGCTCCCATCTCATACACGATGAAGATGGACTCCAGGACGGTCCTCCTGGCAAGTCTCGGGCGACAATGGGAGGAGCTGCCGCTACCATTTGGCTCTATTATGTTCGTGTCAGCTAACGTCGTCCCAGGTCCTCAAGCTCCGGTAACAGACAAACCGGTCTCAAAAGGGAAAAGGCCGAATGTCATGGTTGCGAGGGCACCTCTGCCCAAGCACAAATCCGTTTCCAAACGACCCTCTATCGCTCCAGCTGGGGGCAAGGCCATCAACGTCAACAAAGCAACGGGGCATCTCGAGCAAGCTCCAGTAGTGCCCTTGACAACTGCTCGATCAGGTATCTTCTCTAAGCTCCCCATCAATCAACTCGCGGTGGATTCCCAGAAAACAGATGCTTGTCAAGCCCTTAAAATTGAGAAGCTAAGACAGAAAAGGCTCAGATATAGAGCCAACCAAAGGGCTAGGGCTCCTGCTAAGCTGAACCTCATGAGGTTCGAAAACAGGGTTACCCCGCCGAAGATGAGGAAATGGCTGGATATGCGGTCCACACTGTCTACACGGTGGGCATGCGCAGCAAAAGCAAGGACGGGGCCACCACATCTCAAATCCAATCTGGCTTGAATGTGGTTGCCGCTTCCCAAGAACAGCCACCTCTGCTGGATGATGAAAACCCTCTCGGCGAGGATGATAGGCAGAAAGACCTCTCAATCTATGTAGAGTCAAGCTCGGACAGCGAGGAAGAGCCGACTTTCTGCTCGTGAACCGGGAAACGGTGTCCCAAGGCAACCGACGCCTATTCCCTCAAATCCATAGGTGGACGGACCGCATGAAAGTCAGTCGCATCCTATCTCGGGAAATGTCTTGGCTACCGATGACAGTGGCCCGCTAACTCAAGATCAAATCATGGATTTGGTTGCCAACAAAATCAAAACATTGGTAGCCAAAACTGAAGCGCAAAAAGATGTTAGCAGTAGCGGGAGACCATATCCTGCTCAATATGATCTGGTAGAATTTCCTAGCGGCTATGTCATCCCTAAATTCAGAAGATTCGATAGGACAGGGAATGCGAATCAGCACATCGCCCACTTTAAAACCTCATGCTGGAATACTGGGGGCAATGATGCGCTTCTCCTCCGCCGGTTCGTTAATAGCCTGACCAATGTCGCTTTCGACTGGTACGCGAGCATACCGGATGGCTCCGTTACTACTTTCGTCCAAATGGAATCTTTGTTTCGACAAAGGTTCATGAGTGTCAGCGATAAGATCACCATTACCGACCTCGTAAGGACCAAGCCAAAGAACAACGAAAGCGGCACGGATTTTATAACCTGATGGCGCAATCTCTTCGTCAAATGTGAACCGCCGATAGAGCAGGACCAATCTGTCAGTCTCCTCATCGGAAATCTCAACAATTGGATAGCCCCGTTTCTATGTACCGCGGGTCTCAAAACATTCCAAGAGCTGACCAGGAAAGTTCAGATGCTGGAGCGCTCAAAGCAGGAGTCCTTCTCGGATTCCCAAAATAACAATAGGTCCTGGAGAAACCGAAAGGATGATAATCGCAAAGGCGGGAATTCCGACGATTCTGAATCTTTTAACACTTCGGCTAACCGAAATAAGCAAGGGATGAGCGAGCCTAGTGCCAACCAGCCTCGGAAGCCAGTGTTTGAAGAGGGAGGAGAATCTCCACTTAAAGAGAAGCTAGATAAGGTCTATTCCTTCAGAAGAGACAAAATCCGTAAAATATTCAAAGACGCCCTGAAGAACGGTCTACAACTGCCAGAATCAAAAAGACCACAGGAAGCGAATATGACCGACGACCCTAAATACTGCCCCTATCACAGAGTGATAGGTCATGCCATTGAGGACTGCTTCGTCTTCAAACATTGGGTCGAAAAGCAATACAAGGCAGGAGAGATAGAACTGTCTAAAGGCGTGTTAACAAACATTCCAGCTGCGACCACCAATTTCATACAAACGGAGACCGAAGTTCTTCGTGAAACTGATTCTCTCAGACATCTGCCTTTCTCTGAAAACAATCGATCTCTAAGTCGTTAAACTGGGAATGTAATATATATATATATATGTAAATAAACAAAAAAATGTGTAAATAAAAGAAAAATAAAGAAAAGCCGAAATAATAGGGCAACTCGCAATAAAAATCAGCGAGTAAAATAAAGATGAAAATAAAGCCGAAATGATGGGATAACCGCGAATAAAAGCCGAAATGATAGGGCAATCGCGATCTTCGCGATATGAAAAGCTGAAATGATAGAGCAATCGCGATAAAACAAAAAAACAACAAAAAACAAAAACAAAAATAAAACAAAAAAAACAAAACAACGGCGAATGATGAGTTGCTCCTGGTACCATATTCCAGTGCAGCGATGCAGACGCCAACCAAAATCCAGTTTCCCAAAATTCTTCCGGCTCTACGGTTAGTCCCCAAATTAACTACCGTATACAATCCACGGGCTCAAATAATTCTCATCACACTCATGCCCCACTGCAATCACCAGTCCAGCGGCCGGTCTCTGCCCTTGGAATTATGCTCCATTTGGGAAGACCCACTCATGTGTCCTCACGATACGTGAGGAGAAAATCCCCGCGTGAGATCCTTACGACTCACAAAGGAAAAACACACTTGGGGGTCCTCACGTCTTCTAAGGAGAAAATGCACCTACGGGATCCTTACGACTCATAGGAAGAAAATGCTTTTATGGGACCCTTACGGCCCATAAAATTGAAAAGCCTTAGTTGATAGGGATCTAAACCTGTCTTCTAAGCCATCGCTTCCCAATAGGCAATGGCGAATGATGAGTCGCTCCTGGTAGCATATTCCAGTGCAGCGATGCAGATGCCAGCCAAATGCCAAATCCCAATGGCGAATGATGAGTCGCTCTTGGTACCATATTCCAGTGCAGCGATGCAGACGCCAGCCAAATTCCAAATCCCAATGGCGAATGATGAGTCGCTCCTGGTACCATATTCCAGTGCAGCGATGCAGACGCCAGCCAAATTCCAAATCCCAACGGCAAATGATGAGTCGCTCCTGGTACCATATTCCAGTGCAGCGATGCAGATGCCAACAAAGTTTCGAAATGTTGCCAGCCCTACGGTCTAGATCATACATCCTGTAAAACCGTATACAATCCACGGGCGTAAACGACCCCTATCTCTCCCAAGTCCTGCCGGTGAGACTACTTTTAAAGTCCCACCAGCGCAAAAAAAAGATATGTCCACAAGCAAAATGGGCACGGACGAAAACCCGAAAGGGCTCCGTGAGTAAAAACAGCAGAACTGCCAGCGAGTTTGTGAAAACCTAAAAGGGCGCAAACTCGTGAAAAAGAGATGAAATGCACTCGCAAAGTCCTCTCGACTTTGTGAGGAGAAAATTCCCACGTGAGATCCTTACGACTCACAAAGGAGCAACACACTTAGGAGTCCCCACGACTCCTAAGGAGAAAATACACCTACGAGATCCTTACGACTCGTAGGGAGAAAATGCTTTTATGGGACCCTTACGGCTCATAAAATTGAAATGTCTTAGGTGATAGGTCCTAAACCTGCCTCCTAAGCCATCAATTCCCAAATCCTCTCGGGGCAAATGATGAGTTGCTCCTGGTACCATATTCCATTGTAGCGATACTGATGCCGCCCAAAAAATCAAATCCCCAAATCCTCTCATGACAGATGATGATTCGCTCCTGGTACCATATTCCAGTATAGCGATGCTGATGTCAACCCAAATCAAATCAAATCAACAATCTCTGCGTCGGAATCATACTTCGTCTCAGAGTGTGCCCCGTGTCGGAATCATGCTTCGCCTCGGCGTATCCACCTTCCCTGTCGGAATTATGCTTCGGCTCGGAATCAACCAGCGACCTCCTCGTCGGAATTAAGCTCCGCCTTGGAATCAAGTCGACCAACAGGCTTTGTGCTGGAATCATGGTTCGTCTAAGAGTGTACCCCGTGTCAAAATCATGCTTCGCCTCGGCGTATCTGCCTTCCCTGTCGGAATTATGCTTCGGCTCGGAATCAACCAACGACCCCCTCGTCGGAATTATACTCCGCCTCGGAATCAAGTCAACCAGTAGGCTCTGTGTCGGAATCATGTTTCATCTCAGAGTGTACCCCATTTCGAAATCATGCTTCGCCTCGGCGTGTCTGCCTTCCCTGTCGGAATTATGCTTCGTCTCGGAATCAAGTCGACCGTCCATGTCGTAAAAAGGGCAGTACAGGCTTCCCACAAATCAGGAACCAAATTACTCCGGGCCAGGAAAAAGTCTACCACGGACACTCCGTCTCGGAAACACGTCAAGCATCGACCGTCCATGTCGCAAAAAGGGCAGTGCAGGCTCCCTACAAATCGGGAACCAAATCGCTCCGGATCAGAGCGTCGACCGTCCATGTCGGAAAAAGGGCAGTGTAGGCTTCCCACAAATCGGGAACCAAATCGCTCCGGATCAGAGCGTCGACCGTCCATGTCGCAAAGGACAGTGCAAACTTCCTACAAAGCAGGAACCAGATCACTCCAGGCCAGGGAAAAGTCTACCATGGACACTCCGTCTCGGAGACGCGTCAAGCGTCGACCGTCCATGTCGCAAAAAGGGCAGTGCAGGCTTCCCACAAATCGGGAACCAAATCGCTCCGGAATAGAGCGTCGACCATCCATGTCGCAAAAAGGGCAATGCAGGCTCCTCATAAATCGGGAACCAAATCGCTCCGGATCAGAGCGTCGATCGTCCATGTCGCAAAAAGGGCAGTGCAGGCTTCCTACAAATCGGGAACCAAATCGCTCCGGATCAGAGCATCGACCGTCCATGTCGCAAAAAGGGCAGTGCAGGCTTCCTACAAAGCAAGAACCAAATCACTCCGAGCCAGGGAAAAGTCTACCATGGACACTCCGTCTCGGAGACACGTCAAGCGTTGACCGTCCATGTCGCAAAAAGGGTAGTGCAGGCTTCCCACAAATCGGAAACCAAATTGCTCCGGATCAGAGTGTCGACCGTCCATGTCGCAAAAAGGGCAGTGCAGGCTCCCCACAAATCGGGAACCAAATCGCTCCGGATCAGAGCGTCGACCGTCCATGTCGCAAAAAGGGCAGTGCAGGCTTCCCACAAATCGGGAACCAAATCGCTCCGGATCAGAGCGTCGACCGTCCATGTCGCAAAAAGGGGAGTGCAGGCTTCCTACAAAGCAGGAACCAGATCACTCCGGGCCAGGGAAAAGTCTACCACGGACACTCCGTCTCGGAGACGCGTCAAGCGTCGACCGTCCATGTCGCAAAAAGGGCAGTGCAGGCTCCCCATATATCGGGAACCAAATCGCTCCGGATCAGAGCGTCGACCGTCCATGTCGCAAAAAGGGCAGTGCAGGCTCCCCATATATCGGGAACCAAATCGCTCCGGATCAGAGCGTCGACCGTCCATGTCGTAAAAAGGGCAGTGCAGGCTTCTCACAAATCGAGAACCAAATCGCTCCGGGTCAGAGCGTCGACCGTCCATGTCGTAAAAAGGGCAGTGCAGGCTTTCCACAAATCGGGAACCAAATCGCTCCGAGTCTGGGCGTCGACCGTCCATGTCGCAAAAAGGGCAGTGCAGGCTTCCTACAAAGCAGGAACCAGATCACTCCGGGCCAGGAAAATGTCTACCACGGACACTCCGTCTCGGAGACGCGTCAAGCGTCGACCGTCCATGTCGCAAAAAGGGCAGTGCAAGCTTCCTTCAAAGCGGGAACCAGATCACTCCGGGCCAGGGAAATGTCTACCACGGACACTCCGTTTCGGAGACGCGTCAAACGTCGACCGTCCATGTTGTAAAAAGGGCAGTGCATGTTGTCAAACGTCGACCGTCCATGTTGTCAAACGTCAAACGTCGACCGTCCATGTTGTAAAAAGGGCAGTGCATCCCAAAAAGTGGGAACCAAGGCAAGCCACCTCCACGTGAAAGAAGATCCATCAATTTCATACACACGACTCACATATGTGGTGTGCATTTATTGATGGGGGCACTTTGTTGAAGTCGAAAATTGCACCCCGGTTGACCAAATCAAAGTCAAAATCAACCCCAAGCCAAGTGGGCCCATGCCCAGGTCGAGTCCGAACATGAAGCGGCCGGCCCTCCCCATGCCAAAATGAAATCATGTAATAAATAATTTTTATGTAATTTTTTATACATGAATGTAAACAAAATGGGCATAAATCCAAATTTTTTTAAGCCCATGGCTTATGTGCAAAAAGAAATAGCACGTGAGACATGAGATGGGCAAAATGCGATTTTGTAAAGCCCAAGGGGCTATATGTAAATATGTAAGCCTATAAAAGGCAACATGATGATGAATAAAGGGGAACACTTTTTCATTCTAAAAAATTAGGGCCTGTGCCTCTTTCTCCTTTCTCAAGGTTCTAAAACCTTCTTCTTTCTTTTGAATTAAATCAAGAGTTTTACTCTTCGTTTTTCAAAACAAAATAGTTTTTCACCATAAAACCCACAAAGGGGGGCTTGGATCTTCCATTAGATCTCGAAAAGGGGAGATTTTTAAATCTCACCACCTTTCTCCAAGATCCGGCCAAACGACAGGAAGAGGAAGGAGACCCATCTTCAGAAACCCCACTTTGGGGAAGATTCAGGGCTCAAGGGGAGAAGCCCCCTTCATCAGCTTCAAAATATCCTAGGAGTTTAACTCCTCATACACACATACACACACACAAAATAATAAGTGTTCTTTTCTGAGAGTATAACTCCCATTGCAGGGACCAAGCCCCTTTTGCCTCCCGAGTGCCCACGTGCCTGGCACGTGAGGCGCTAGCGCCCAGAGCGTTACCGCCCTTGCGCTCAAAGCATTAGCGCCCAAAGCGCTAGTGCCCGAACGCCCACATGCCTGGCACATGGAGCGCTAGCGCCCAAAGCGCTAGCGCCCGAGCGCCCACGTGATTGGCACGTGAGGCGCTAGCGCCCTTGCGCTCAGAGCGCTAGCGCCCAAAGCGCTAGCATGTGAGGCGCTAGCACCCAAAGCGCTAGCGTCCTGGCGCCCAAAGCGCTAACGTCCGATCGTCCACGTGCCTGGCACGTGAGGCGCTAGCACTCTAGCGCTAAAAGTGCTAGCGCCCAAAGCGCTAGCACCCGAGCGCTTTCTCCCACGCATCCTTTAGATGCCCTTTCCCTTACATACACACACACACATACACATACTCCACGACACTGTCCCTGTTAGAAAAATTTTTCTAACGGGACGCTGCCCTGCACACCGCAAGAGGGCTGCTAGCTCTCTTGACCCCCAGCCCGCTATCCGGATAGCGGGACCCCCGTAAAAACTCTACGGGTCCCCCGACATATCCAAAACCCCTTCAAAACACAACACTGCATGTTGAGTTCGCATGACCAGTTTAACCCGTCAATCGGAGGTTCCCTCGCTCCAAAGGCGAGGGGTAATTAACGGCTGCTTAGTCCGCGGCTGCCGGAGATTCGGATCCCCACAATCAATAAACCCCAGCCTATCCTAAGCAGGGGGAATCTGCAATGCGCCTGACAAGCGCGCGCATATTCCCATCTCCATGGGGTGACGAAAAACACCCTACAGTACGAAAGATCAAAGTCTGCAGTTTGATTGTAACATTTTGGAAAATTATAAATATTAATATATAATTTTAAATATAAATTTAAATAGAGTTTGCAAGTGATATCACATACGACTTTTGGTATCGGAATTTTATCCGTAAAATTGTAATTATTTTGGTAAATATGAAGAAAAGTGTGTGATATCATAAATATGATATTTTAATTATTTTAACATGACATTGTATCTTTCATTAAGCTAATGACATTTAACTGATATATTTATCATTTCACATCTTTTATGTTAGATGAGTTTAAATTGAAAATTGGGTTTAAATTGTAACATGAAATGTTATGATAAATTGATAATTCTTTTATGATTGTTATAATTTAAGCTAGGTTACACCCTCACAACACCACACCGTCAAGCATGCTCAACTTCCTGCACCTCCTCTTTCACACTTTACACATCCTAATTCAAGCTTGACACCTCCTCCTCCCTCCATGCCACCTTCACCTCACAACTCTCCAGCTCATGCTCTCTCTACATCACACAAAACATAGAAACTTCTAAGTTTTCTCAACTGAACACAAATTTACTCTTCAAGCTCCAACACCTAAATTCCTATGTGTTCTTCATTTCAAAATAGAAAATTAGTTCTTTCATCACTTGTGCACATCATCAAATTTATCCAAACCCTGGATGATTCCACAAGCACTTCATGAGCTAGAATCCTTTGTATACACAATCTCCATAGGTATATCTTCCTCTCTCTTTACTTAATCTTTTCAGTTCAATATCAGCTTTTAGTGTGCAGTGTTAGAAAACTAAGAACTTATGATATTTAGCCTACTGTAAATGAATATGGAACTAACAGGTACAACTACTAGAAAAACTAGTAAGACCAAAACTATAATGAGACCACTAGGAGACACCACTTAAAACCCGAGCCCCAAACTCCCTATTCCATCCAGCGACATGCATCCAATTTCCGGCGACGCCGGCCCCCTTGTGACTTTTGGTGTTGGTTTTTCTTCTATGGCCTATTTTGGGTAGATTATGGTCACTAGTATTGTTTGTTTTGTCTCTAGAGGTATACAGAGAAATCTGAAAGTGGTTAGTTAAGGTTTTAATTAAGTTCTGATATTCGATATGATTTTCCGTATTTCAGTACTGCAACTGAACTGTTAACGTTTATACGTTAACAACAGAATTATATTATCGTTTTTGGGTTAAATATACTGTAAGTTCTAACCTATGGGTGCCTATCTCGTTGTTTTAGGTTTTGATATGATATTTCCGCCGATATTTCATAAATACGATTATAGGTACGATTTCGAGGATTTCCGAGACGGAGTTGGCGGATATAGCAGCGTGGACTTCAGCGAGCACAACGAGTTGGTGAGTAGATTTACATCTACGGGGGAAGTCGGGTGGATGGCGTATAGCATCCCCGCAACTTTATAAATAATATTATAATATATAGTAGCCTTGGTAATTGATTAAGATATGGATATTTGAATTAAATTGCATCTAGTATGATATTCATTTGCATATAGTTTAAGGATAGTTTGGTAACTTGGTACGAAGGATCATGTAATACTAGAGAGGATTTGAGATATAGTGATAATGTGAGCCATTATACGAGGAATTATGCATATTGGTAAGGATGAGATTCGTATGCCGAATAACGGCCAAGTTTTCCTCTAGACTCGTAGAGTTAGATATATTCCGTTTTAGGATGTAATACTTGTGTGAGCTATATTCTTTTAAAAACTACGATTCGTTTCTCTTTTAATGATAAAATACAAGGATGCGGTGCCAATTTCCAAAACGAATATCTATTTTAATCTAAAACAACTTCCTTATCTCAAAACTAACGTTTCGTTCCATTTTCAAAGAAAATGATATAGCTCATAGCAGGTAATTACAGTTATTAGTTACGCTTAGAATTACTTTACATGTTCGCATTATATTTATTGATAGTATACGTTTCCGTAATATGAACACTCTGATAGAACACTGCAAAATTACCAATGAGTACTATGCTGCACAAGTACGTACATATATGTTACACTACACCTCATTGGTACTGCCATATCAATGTAGGACCGTTATGATATATTGCATATGTAAATGTCGATATGAGTAGGCTATTACACTTTTAGAACATTTGCACAAATACTAATGATTGCTATGCTGCACGAGCACAGACGCGTATGCTACACTACACATCATTAGTAGTGCCATGACACAGTAGAATTGATATCATTATGCCTATATGATTTAATTAAGCAGTCTTTCTTTATTTCCTGTTGTAAATTACGAATATTAGTACTATAAATGTTGTATTTGATTCTTATGGATTTTCTGTATATTTTACTCCTGATGATATATATCGGTGGTATGGGACACTATTATATATGTATATATATAATATATTATCAGGATGATCCATGCAAGTATTCTCATTCTTTACTTGATATCTTTGTATATGATGAGTTGGCGTCCACCATGAGTTGTATGTTTTTTGAGTATTTATTCCGAACCGAGTGGTGGGGTTATACGGTTTCGGACTTGTTATTATTCGTACTGAGTGGGGGAGATATACAGTCGGATATATGGTGGACCCGGTTCGAGACCGAGGGGTAGGAAAGCCGCATTATAGACGGGGAGCCTAACGAGGATGCTCGATACCGGAGATAGAGACGAGCACGGCAGATATCCAGGGGATACTGACCGGGGTTCGATTGGGTACGGTAGATATCCAGGGGATACCGATCGGGGCCAGGGATGTCGGGTGGCGATTATCTGTTGAGATGGTGTCGACGATATCTGCATTTGCGTGTCGGTGTTGGACACGGGAGATTTGAGGATTTACGTGTCGGTGATGGACACGAGAGATTTCTGATTTCGGGTGTCGATGCTGAACATCCATATATATATATATTGAAATGCAGTTATCATGAGGTACACAATCAGATTATAATTATTGTAGCCGATCAGGACTGATCCGGGGGGGACAGTACCTGCATATTATTTTACGGGCATTTGCATATACAAAGGGAATTCAAAAACGAGCTATAGTCTCATTATTTTGATATGCCTGATATGACATTGGGATCTTTAAATTATAAACCTCTAAACATTTCTTACTAAATAGCAGGATGAATACTTAAAAGAAGATACGTATTATATTTTATACTATCACGTCTGCTTTTATGCCGCGACATATATATTTAGCGGATATTTTAAAGAAGAGCTTTATATATATATATTCGGTTACTTTTGGGCTTATACCTAGATACAGGTCATTTGCATTGATATATTCTACTTGGGATTGCATGATAGTTAGTATTGCATTACAATACATATGTATATCATATAGTATATTAGTACAGATTATGATAGTACTATATTTATGACCTAGGTATCGTTGTGCATTTCGATTTTTATCTTTAGATTTACTTTTATTCACTGAGTTGGCAACTCATCCCCGTTGTGCCACGGTTTGTTATAGGTTTTACCGTTTGGATTATCAGCGGCTTGGGCATACATTCTTTTCGGTGATTGATGGGTAAGTGGGTTACTATTGTATCATACTCACACTTAATTATTCATATATTCTTGTATCTAGTGAAAACTCCATCAACTTAGTAATGGTATATTATGGACTTAGAAGCTAGACTTAGAAATTGTGAGGTCGCACTCATTGGAGTCGACTTCTGATATAGATTGTTTGGCTGTTCCGTCGTTTGGACGTGGAGGCTAGCTCCCGTTGGGATGCTATTTATATTATTATGTTGTATCGGGTTATATAAAAATGCAAATGAGGTGCTGTCAAATTTCAAAACGTCATAAATGCCTTTTCAAATATATTAAGTTAAATTTAAATGTTATTTAAACTGATTCCATCTGATGACTATATTAAACTCACCTCCAATATTTTTATAAGGGTTTAGATTCCGGGTTTCGGCTTACTTGAACCGCGTCGATGTCTTTAGATGTCACGTGATTTGAGTGCCGATCACATGCCATATTTGGGTCGTGACATTGATGGAGTGGTGCGAACACTTGTGAACGTGCGACACATTCTAGAATTAAAGAAAAATCTGATTTCTCTAGACGAATTGGATGCGTAGGATACAAGTTCGTTAGTCAAGATAAAGTACTAAAGGTTGTCAAGGATGCCCTAATGGTTATGAAGGGACAACAACTAAAGAATTTGTATCGTTTGGACGGCAACACGGTGACTGGTAGTGCAGCCGCAGCTACGGAAAAACTGGTGGAGGTTATTCCTACGGAGAAGTTCAAGTCAGCCTTAGTTTCTATTCAAGTACTTAAATTCGAGGAAGGCTCGCGATCTCGGTAGAAGGGTCACAACCAGTTTCACAGTTCTGGTAAAAGACTACGACAGAAGTAGTTTCGCAATTCTGCAGAAAGATTGTGACGGTTCGCTGTCTTAAGGTTTTGAAGCTGTGCGGGCAGAGGAAACGGAAAGACAACTAAGGCAACCCTATGGATATAAGACGAGGACAACTAATTTTCAAGATGGTTGTAAGGATATACAATGTGGAGATTGTTATGAAGATGTCTTGTATATCATATTTTACCAAACCAAAGTTTCTTAAATAGTGTATTATGCTAGTTTCTTAATTTTGGCAGTTTCTTAATTAAGAAGTGTCTTATGACGGTTTTTTAATTATGTCAGTTTCTTAATTAAGGACTGTCTTATAACAATTTCTTAATTAAAGTAGTTTCCTAATTAAGAAAATGGTTTGTTTATAAATAGAATGTTAAGGTTAAAATTTAAAGTCATTGACTTGATTATAATATTTAAGGGAGACGAGGGCTCCAAAAAGGAGCAAGTTGATCAATAAGGGTGTGCATTATTAATTATAAGGTTAAAAGGATAGGACAGCTCCATAAGAGATCATGACACCATAAGGAAATGCCAAAGTACTTGATCATAAGGTATTGTGGAAAAATAAAGACGGCTCCATGGATCAAGAAGGCCATAAGAAGAGCTTGAGAGAGAAGAAGGAAGATCTCGCTGGAGATCATAAAGAGAGGGTTTGTAATCTTCTATAAGGTTTTCTCGAAAGTTCTAATAAAGTTTTCTTCTCTTTCCCTATGGTTTTTCCCGTTTGGGTTTTTCATGTTGAATTCTCTTGTATTGCTATTTGATTTTGATTTTGTTTTGTTTGTTATTCGTTCTAAAGGGATATCCATAAAGTTTCCGCGTGTGTAACAACAAACGTCGATGCAGGCGTGGTTGCATACATTGCTCATGTACCATCCTACGCAGATACCTAGGGTTGGGTCATGGTAATTTGTTGATCCTATTTGTGAAATGTCTACTAATCTATAAATATATATATATATATAACTTATGGAATTAATGAGCATGGGGCTCGCTGTATGTCACCAAACAAAGGTCGGGTCTGTATATTGCTGGCCCTGTAAAATTTCGGATTTACATGTGAATATGTCCAAATAGCTCATATTGGTGCCATATTTGTGAGCGTCAGGCTTCCGATGAACCAACTGTGATGGATGCTTGAGAAGTAGATTAGACGATCAATGAGAGAATCGAAGGGGAGCTTCTGTACTTGACCGGGGACTCCCTCATTTCCCCTATTGTAATGAACAAGATTGTCTCCCAGTCATAAGTACCGCAAAATTGATTTAAATTTGTTTCATTTCCATTTTCTTCAAATCAAAACGTATAAAAGAAAACCTCGGTAGCCATATAAGGAAAACTTTTTATTGAAAAAACTTAAAGTGTGTTTTTTATTTAAAATCAATTGCTGGTTGGTGAAGGAAACTCATGTGCACACCGAAGAAAGATGCGAGATTTATCTATGCACAGGGGCGGGCTTGTGTCGGTTGAACAAAAGAACTAATTGCAAGAGGGTTCAAAATCAACTTTAGTTAGGGGAAAAAAGAAAGGAAAGGCCAATTCACATATCATAAAGAAGTATTAGCTGATGAACATTTTTACTTCTTATTGTACTAATGTCTGAAAAATATGTGTTGCCTGTGACTCTTTTCCTATGAAACAAATATTTGGCCCTCTTAAATTGCAGTCCTATATATGTTCATTTGTTTGTTTAATTTGTTTCCCTTTTTGTGTGGATAGATTCTTGAATTAATATAGGTTCTTATGTGGTATTTGTTTCTTGTCGATCCGAAAATTTGATCATTGACAGGCTTGAAAATAAGAAATTTTTGGAGTTTCCTGTGCATCTTTTCTCCGGCAAAATACAGAAAGATAGCATCTTACTAACACCTTGTGAGTTTTATGGTGTTATTTTCAGCTATCAGACTTGAAGAATTTACTTTGTAAAATAAGAGGAGGTTGTTGATTTAATTTCAGAGCGATCGTATTCAAGAAGAAGAAAAATACTATAACAACAAGTCTTCATCCCAATTTTTTTGGATCGGCTATATGGATACTTTTTTTTTCATTCTGCTATGTTAGAAGGCATTTCCTCTGCTTAATTCATATTGTTTTTTTATTGCCTCTATTCCTATTTGTTTTGGTTTACCCATATTCCTATTTGTGTCAAAAACTACAATTTTGTCACTTATTTTAACCGGGGCAACGACCGGTCTTCGTTGTACATGTTCAAACCATCTTCTCTATCACTTTATCCCTATGAGAGCTAGATTATACATCCCTAAAGCAAAAATTCTCGAGAGAATAACAGCACCAAGCAACAAAAAATGCAGCTTGAATAACTTCACATACAGCTACCGAGAACAACACAAAAGAGAGTTTAATTCAACGTAAAATGTATGTAATACGATGTTAAACATGCATCACGAACTTACAAGAAAACGACATCAAACACAAACAAACACAACCCTTTCTTCAGGTTCTCTTAACAGGGTCGAAGTTGGAAACTCCGATAACCGCCCCGACGATGGCGGTGAGCACCACTCCACCAGACACAATGCTGAGCAGGAAGTTCTTGAGCGACGGCGAGAACCCCGGCGAAGCCGCCTCTGCGATCTCCGGGACCACAAAGGCCGCCGCCACCGCCGCGGCCGTCAGGCCTGCAGCCAGCTGTTCTTTCCCGGACGCCGAGGCGCGGACGACGAAGCGTTGGCGGACGGTTGCGGGGGTGGTTTCCGGGAGCAGACCGGCGGGGGCGGCGAGACGGAGACGGAGACGGCGGGCGGGGGTGGTGGAAGGGGAGGGGAGGGAAGGCATGGTCATGATGGCTGCTGCTGAAGTGGATGCCATTTCTTTTTTCTTGAGCACAGGTTGGTGCTTTGTGCTTTGTTGCTTGTGTGCTGTGTATGTGAGTTGTGTGCTGTGGTGAGTTTGGGGTTTGTGAGATTGATAAGGGAGGAGAGGGGATTGGAGATGGATAAGAGATTGTTGGAGGGGTGAAAGGTGATTGGTTGAGGTATCGCTAGGTCAGCATTTTGAAGAGTATGTGGGATTTCGTGGTGCATAGGTTGGATTTTTAGAGGATAAGTGTTTTTTTGGCTATAGATTTATCTTCTTTGTTTTGTGTGGTTGCTATGGTATAAGCTATTTGTTCTGCAATCTTCATTGTTGAAATGAAAATTTACAGCATAAAAGGGCTAGGTTATTAGTCATTCAGTACTCCATAGATTTAACATTTAAACAGTAATTAAATTATGCTGTAATATTATAAATACAAAGCATTTAAATATTCTCAACTCCATTTTGCCTTTTACAAAGTTTTTCCATCCAAATTTGTCATGTGGTTACAGCATGACTTGACGTGGACCAAAATACTCTCGAGACTCAAAAACGAAGAAGAAATAAAAGATAATAACTTTCTTCCACCATGTCCCATGAGTCTTGATCCACTATGGTTATTCCGACACACGAAGTTGACCACAAACGGATCAGACCTACGACGACCCCGGTTCTAAGCTCTTCAACGATCTTAATCCAACTCTTTTCTTTCTAGTAAAAGGAAGGGAAAAAAAAAAGGATTTGGATATTTAGGGTTCAACTTTGGGTTTGGATTAAGAGTTGGACTAGGAATTGGATTAAGCTTTCTATTTAGAGTTTGAATTAGAAATTTGAGTTTGGGTTAGAATTTCTTCTCAAAATCTTATTACAATCTCATCATTTCAATGTTTTGATTTGAATTAGGTTGAGATCGTTGTGGATTGCTTCTTATTCTGCTTCTTCTTGTATGTGTGTGGGGAGGGGGGTTTCGTTGGGATGCTTTGAATTTCCGATCAGGATTCTCTATAGTGGAGGGAGAGAAGAAGGTATGTATTTCAATCCAGAAGAGCATGGTTAAAAGCACATGGTCTATTTTGGATGAAAAACTCATCAATGGCTGGCTGAGTAGAAGTAAAATCGTTATTATTAAAAATTAGAGCGGTGTCCTAATATTGCATTATTATAAGTGGGAGGGTTTACTTTTTAGGGATAGTTTTATTTGTATAGTTACAAATCCGAAAGCAGGCCTTTGAAGGCCTGCAAGCATGTAGGGTCCCACAAGTCCCCCTCTTATATGGGCCAAACCAAACACAAATTAGATTAAATTTTGTGACATATCGGGTCGGATATAAAATGACGGCTGAGATGATCCTTAGATAAATCACACACACAAAGGAGTTATATATAACGCTCTTACGCTCTCCCTTCACGAACCCTCAATCCCCAAACCCTAGCACAAGCTTCGTGCTACGCCGCCCCTTCTACATTTCGCTCGATCCAATCCCAGCACAATGGCGTAAGCACCTAAAACCCTAATTCTCTCCATTTTGTTTGTTTGTGTTCTCGATTTACTCTCATCCATGTATTATCGCGTTCGGATCTCGAATGTCCGTAGATGATAAAGTTCTTAATTTGTTGTTGAAGCCATATGTTCTTCGTGTGTCGTTAATTGAATGCGGAAAAGGTTCTGATTTTGATGTTTTCATCGTAATATAATGGCATCTACGGATCAGAACTGTGTGAAAATATTTAATTTTGATTTACTTTGATTTTCTGCTTCTTGTTTATAAATGAATTCTACTCAATTTCTATTTCTATTGGAGATAGATGCTCATCCCTATCGCTAGTTTCTAGCTTCAAATGGCCAAGATTTGCGATGCATTGTTAAGATTTTGATCTAGTAAAATATTGGTTGCTTATCTTTGTAAGTTGTCACACCTGCATATTGGATAAAAGTTGGGGTATTGCACTTGCTGTTCTACTCTGATGTGTTGTGTTGATTCGTTTTTAATTTAAGAGCGGTTCTTTCAGCTGCCCACAAAATTCTGTGTTTGATGTTGCGTTCTTACCTTGCTTTGTTTCCTTACCATTCAATTCACCACCATGAACAATGGGTAAACGAGGCCTATATATTGTATATGAATGTGTGCGCTTGCGTGTGCATGCCCATGATAAATCGGATGATATTTTCTGTGAATGTATTTATTGAGTTCATAACTTACCCTGAAGAGATATATAATCTCCTAATTAGGTGTTAAAGTGAGTTTACTGTTTGAGCTTGGCATGGAAATTTTGCTCTTTCAGCTAAGATATTTTCCGGTATGGTTGAAATCATTGCTTGAATCCTGAAATTGCAGTTGTTTGTATTGCAAATTGCTGTTTCTTTCTATGTACAGTGGATGCCACATGACTTGCATCCCTTTTTCGCTGGAAGTCCCAAAACTGAAATGTGGTTAACTATTATTTTTTCAATTGTTTTAGGGATGAGGTTGCTGTTGCTGTTGAAACAGCTGCTCCAGTCATTGGAGAGCCAATGGATATTATGACTGCATTGCAGCTTGTGCTGAAGAAGTCATTGGCCCATGATGGGCTTGTCCGTGGACTCCATGAAGGTGCCAAGGCTATTGAGAAGCATGCTGCACAGCTTTGTGTGCTTGCAGAAGATTGTGACCAACCAGACTATGTCAAGTTGGTGAAAGCGCTTTGCACTGATCACAATGTTCACTTGGTGACTGTTCCAAGCGCAAAGACACTTGGAGAGTGGGCAGGGGTTAGTAAATCTGTCTACTCTTTTCCTTCGCTTCACCTTGCAGCAGTACTTTTCGGCTGATATTTTAATCTCCTTACTTAGCTTGCGTCAGTTATCTGCTAACAATTTGTGTTCTTTTAGTAAGCTATATTCTGCTATAATCATCGTACTTTCATTTTTGCTCTCAAAACATTTGCGCGAGAACAATTTTCATGGAGGTTATTTTAAACTCGAAGAAATGTTTTATTTTAATATAATTTGATGCTGTATCTATCTTTATTATTTCCAATACTGATTATGGGATTGCAATCAGTTTATAGTGCTATCTATAGATTTTATACAGATAAAAGGCCAGAACAATTGGATTATGTTTGTAAATATAAATTCCACTCTACTTTCAGTCAAACCTCATATTGAAGAATATGATCTTATTGGATAAAGATCTTATTGGATAAATTGTCAACAATACATGATTTTCTTGATCTAAAAATATACAGAGCATGATCAGTTATACCAAGCCCTGTAAATTGGAGTGAATTACATAATTTGTGTTCGCTGTTTATCATTTTTACTTGATCCATTACTTTCTGCAGCTTTGCAAGATTGATTCTGAGGGCAAAGCAAGGAAGGTTGTCGGTTGCTCTTGTCTAGTTGTCAAGGTAAGTGCATTGTGATTCTTTATATTGGCGGTTTTCCTCATGCTTGTAAATCTCCTTTTTTATTAAAAAAATGTTTCTCTAGATGTATTCTATTTAATGAAATTATGTTAGTGCTAAGAACTTACATGCAAAGCTGTTCCTGCATGCTAATGATGACAATGCACTTTTCGTTTTTGCTTCGCAGGACTATGGTGAGGAATCTGAAGGGCTTCATATTGTTCAGGGTTATGTGAAGGCCCAATGAGAGTCAAAATATTATTTGTTTTTAGTTATCGCTCGCTTTTATAAGTTTTGCAAACCTGTTATTTATGAGAATGTATCCATGTTGGAGGTTTTAAACTTAGTTTGCTTAGGTTTGGAAGCCTATTGAACTGTTTGCTCCTCGTCAAACTCAGAAACAGGATTCTCCTAGTCCAGTAAATCATGTTTTTCCTTTTCCTTTTATTTTTATCTTTTTGGAAGACCTTAGTTTGTTTTCTGGGTTTTGTTGGATGCTTCGGTTGATATTGATAACGGTTTTGCCTCATTAAGTTTTTTGAACTGTTTTATGCCATATTTTAGTTGTTCTATTATCTTTGTGATGAAAATTTTAGTGGCAAATTACAAACATTATACTCTATATCAAAGATATCAAAATTGTTATAATCTGGCTGTGGAGTAATTTGTTTACTGAAATATGTGTTTTGCCATTTAGATGTGTGATACTAGAGGACGATCTGAGTAAATTTCTTAAAATGTACAAAATTTTAGATGTTATTGAAGATATCCAATATGACATTGAGTGGATATGATATGCAAATTTTGTATTTATGATGATGTTTGATTATGGTTATAAATGGACATGCATCTTGTTTTGGTGAGTTAGAGAAGATGATAGATGGAATCACTTGAAATGAGGTTAACAAAGGCGAAACGCTTGGATTGATCTACGCTTAAATCTGGTTATGCGTTTAAATTTAACCCTGAAACAAAGATGATTGCTCCATTTACTTTTAACTAGCCTAAATCTACATCGTCTACAATGAACATCAATTTTTACCTTTCCTCTTCACTGAACTTAAACCAGAGAACATCTGCATAGGTGCATGAATGTGTTGAACATTTGAATGCTTAACACCAGAATTCATGA
Organism: Agapanthus africanus; assembly: GCA_030015575.1. Lineage (NCBI taxonomy): Eukaryota > Viridiplantae > Streptophyta > Magnoliopsida > Asparagales > Amaryllidaceae > Agapanthus > Agapanthus africanus. The sequence continues at coordinate 643,170,954 of CM057343.1, forward strand.
AGGTTTACAGCAAAATGACATCTATGCTTGATGTCAGTAACGTGATGTCAGTAACAAACCGAGTTTTCATTTGCTTTACCGTTCATCCAGTTTATTTGCAGACAGTTGTTGCTTGTAAATTATTTTCAGATAGCAACCCTAAACTAAAAAAATGGAGAATTGCAAACCAAACGTCAGTTTAGTTTGCAACAGGTATAGGTATTGGTTAAGAATGCACAGTTACACCAAAAATTCTTTGAGAGATGCCACATCTTTTAACCACATTTTGTGTCATTAGTTTTATTGGCTCAAGGAAACTCCAAATTCTGAAAAAGCTCAGGGAGATGAGCATTGGTGGGCTTGCTTCTCTTAATGATCAGTCTCTCCTTCAGTTTCTTGGGTTTGGACGATGATGACATGATGCTGAGGACATCAGCCATGGCCCTTCTCTTTACAGTGTCGGTCGCGGGCTTCATTCCGTATCTTTTAAGATCCTTCTAGATGTCAATCATCTCTCGTGGAAGGTCAATGCTGTAAAATAGCTGTTTGAGATCGTCGTCAACTTTGATATCTGCCTTTTGGTCGTTCGGGTACAGGATGTCTTCTTTCGAGCTGCTGTTCCGTATGAGCCATACTTTGCCTGCTTCCTTTAGAGCCTGCCCAAAATTTGAAATTCAATTTGTCTCACATGCACACATATCTTAGTGTCCAATTCATATAATGCCCAAATTTGGAAAATTCAGTTCGGTGGGAGCCGTACATTATACTGTAATCTTAACATCCAATTCAAATAACGCCCGTCATTGTTGGGGATACCCGACGCACGACTCTAACAGTCATTGCAGTAGCATGCATAATTCACGTATTGGATATGCAACAGTTGTCAAGAATGTCACTATAAGATAGTATCATGGTCCTGTTCGATGCTTCTGCTCAATCTTGAACTGTTGTCCCTGGAATAGGTAATTTTGTAACCATTCTTACATCGCTTTGCTGTTCTTTATTTCATGCATTTGAATACTAGTATACGTAATTGGATATTCTTGATTTAGGCCAAGTCAAAAGGGCGAAATGGAGACCGAAGAAAACGTGGATGGAGGCGATACGAAAAGATATGGTTGCCAATGGCCTTAATGAAAGTTTATTGTTCAATAGAAGTGTGTGGAGGCGGAGGATCCATATGCTCGACCCGGCGTGATGCTCATGTTGGTTCATGTAGCCTACCTCATATGCTTAAGATAAAAGGCTCAGTTGTGTTGTATCCCTTTGAATGAATATTTCGTTGTCTAATTTCTACAACCAAACTAAGCCATTGACCAAAAAGCTCAAGTTTATATATCACAAATTTCAAACCATAAGGAAAAGAAACTATAAATTTTCAGGAAAAAGAAAACCCAATCGTCAAGAAGAGTCCACATTATGAGCCACCGATATGGAGTAGGTTAATAATCAATAATTTTGCAGAGGCATTATCAAGCATATCAAGTATTAACATTAAAACCGATAACTGAAATTGAAATTTAAACTTATGTGGAGTAGGTTAATAATCAATAATTTTGAGGGCTTGCCCTGTCTGCAAAAGGAAATAAATAAAATTAAAAATATAGAATAAATGAATATAATAAAATCATTCTAAACTGAAACTTGACTGATATCGCCTAAAGCTTACTTCCAGTGCAAAAGAAACTTGTATGTTGTTATATCAATAATTTCATTTATGCGAACATGAACAATCCCATATATATAGCTGGTATTCTATCAAATCTTAACTCCTCATTCCAATCATACATACTGTAGAATAGGCAATATTCTCAGCCTCATTTTAATCAATAATGTGATAGATATATTGCTGATATTAAACCCACATCGGACCCCGGTGTATTGACAAATAAGCAAGGGTCGTCGTTCAGAGACGGCGCGCTACATCGGACCCCGGGTGTAGTGACAAATAAGTAAGGGTCGTCGTCCAGAGACGGCGCGCAACATCGGACCCCGGGTGTAGTGACAAATAAACAAGGGTTTCATAGGATCCGTCTAGCTTCCTGGAACATAGGTTCCGTTACGGGTAGACTAATAGAATTAGTGGAGGTGATGATTAGGAGGAGAGTTGGTATTATGTGTTTGCAAGAAACTAAATGGGTAGGTGAAAAGAGTAGAGTCATAGAACCTTGGGGTTATAAGCTTTGGTATACGGGTATAGATAAAAATCGTAATGGGTAGGCATAATCATAAATAGACGGTTGCTTGAGAATGTAGTTGAGATTAGGAGAAAATGTGATAGAATTTTACTGGTTAAGCTTATTCTAGGTGGAGAGATCCTTAATATTATTAGTGCTTATGCACCACAGATAGGTCTTGATGACGCTGGTAAGCGTCTATTCTGGGAGGATTTAGACGAGGTGGTGCAAAGTATACCTAGTGGAGAGAAGTTATTTATTGGTGGCGATCTTAATGGACATGTAGGTACTAGTCATAGTGGGTTTGATACTATCCATGGAGGTTTTGGTTTCGGATAAAGGAATGAAGTAGGTGACTCGATTCTAGATTTTGCCATATCTTATGACTTGATCTTAGCAAACACCTGGTTTAGAAAAAGAGAGTCTCACCTTACCACTTTTAGGAGCGGATCAAGTGCTAGTCAAATAGACTTTTTTCTGACGAGAAGAATAGATAGAGGTTGTTGTATCGACTGTAAGATAGTGCTAGTCAAATAGACTTTTTTCTGACGAGAAGAATAGATAGAGGTTGTTGTATCGACTGTAAGATAGTGCCAGGTGAGAGTGTAACCACTCAACATAGACTTTTAGTTCTAGATTTTCGATTTAAAAGAAAACCTAGGAAGATTAGACATAAGGTAAAGCCTAGAATTAAATGGTGGCGATTGAAAGAAGGTAACCAAAAGGTTTTTATAGATCGTGTAGTCCAAGAAGCGGATTGGCAGTCGGAAGATGATCCAGACAAAACATAGAACAAAATGGCTAGTTGTATCAAGAAGGTAGCTAGAGATCTACTTGGTGAGTCGAGAGGTGGTGCTCCACCATCTAAGAACATATCATGGTGGAATGAAGATGTAAAGACTGCAATTAAAATTAAAAGGGATTCTTATAAAGATTTGAAGAAAAGTAGAGATGTGGAGAGATTTGAGAAGTACAAAATGGCTAAAAAGGAAGTTAAGAAAGCTGTTCGGGAAGCTAAATCTAAGGTCTATAAGGAGGTGTACGAGAAATTAGACACTAAAGAGGCTGCAAATGATATATACCGGATTGCTCGGATGCGGGAAAGGAAGACTAAAGACTTATGTGCGGTGAAGTGTGTCAAAAATGAAAATCAAAAGGTTTTAGTTCGAGATGAGGATATCAAGGAAAGATGGAGAGATTATTTTGACAAATTGTTCAATGAGAGCTTTACTAAGAAGTTGGATGGACTTGTCATTCAATCTCAAGATATAAACCGTGATTTCATGTGTAAAATAAGACTATCTGAGATTAAAGAAGCTTTGAACAGAATGAGTTTAAGAAAAGCGGTTGGTCCTGAGGGGATTCCTATCGAGATTTGGAGATGCTTAGGAGAAATAGGCGTTAAATGGCTGACAGATCTGTTTAATAAGATTTGGCAGACAAAAAAGATGCCAAATGAATGGAGAAAAAGTATCCTTGTACCTATCTACAAGAACAAGGGTGATATTCAAAGTTGCTCAAACTACCAGGGAATAAAACTTATGTGTCACACCATAAAACTTTGAGAGAGAGTGATTGAACGCAGGCTAATGAAGGATATTAAGATAACGAAAACCAGTTTGGGTTCATGCCTGGACGATCAACGACAGAGGCTATTCATTTGCTTCGTCAACTTGTCGAGCGTTTTCGAGAGAAGAGAAGAGATTTGCATATGATATTTATTGATTTAGAAAAAGCGTACGACAAGATACCTAGAGAGGTATTATGGGGGACAATGATGAAGAAGGGGGTCCGCGTCAAGTATATTGACATAATCAAGGATATGTACGATGGAGTAGTGGCAAATGTCAGAACTTGCGGCGGCTTAACGAGTGATTTTCCGATTACTATTGGTTTACATCAAGGATCTGCATTAAGTCCATTCCTGTTTACCATCGTGATGGATAAGCTTACTAGAACTATCCAAGATGAGCTACCTTAGTGTATGCTATTCGCTGATGATATTGTTCTAGTAAATGAGACGAAAGCAGGGGTTAATACCAAATTGGAATTATGGAGGCAAACATTGGAATCTCGGGGATTCAGATTGAGCAGGTCCAAGACAGCATATATGCATTGCAAATTTAGTAACCAGAGAAGTCAAAACCATATTGGTGTAATATTGGAAGGGCAAGAGATATCACCGAGCGACCAGTTTAGATATCTAGGTTCCATCATCCAAAAGAATGGGGAGATCGATAGTGATGTTAATCAAAGTATCCAAGCTGGTTGGTTGAAATGGAAGAGTGCAACAGGGATTTTGTGTGATCGTAACTTTCCGTTAAAATTGAAAGGGAAGTTTTATCGAAGCGCTATTCGGCCTGCCTTATTATATGTACAGAATGCTGGGCTCCTAAGAAGCATCATACACAGAAGATGCACGTAGCGGAAATGCGCATGTTTCGTTGGATGTGCGGTAACACTAAAAAAGATAAGGTGCGAAATGAGGATATTCGTAAAAAAGTTGGTGCCGCACCTGTAGAGGAGAAGATGTGGGAAAACCGGCTAAGATGGTTTGGTCATGTGCGACGCAGACCAATGGAAGCACCGGTCCGACGAATAGAAACTCTCGATATGGGCAATGGCAATAGGGCAAAAGAGAGACCGAAGAAAATATGGATGGAGGTGATACGATGCCAAAGGACTCAATGAAAGTATATTAATGTTCGATAGGAGTGAGTGGAGGCAGAGGATTTATGTGCTGGACCCGGCGTGATTCTCATATTGGTTCATGTAGCCTACCCCATATGCTTGGGATAAAAGGCTTAGTTGTTGTTGTATATATTGCTGATATTACAAAAATTTGTGTTGCATACAACACAAAATTAATTCTGACCACTTTTTCTTCAAAGAACCAGGACTCTTATACATACAAATCTTGAATATCAAACTACCTTCATATAACAGTCCCACCATTAACATGATAGTAATTTTCAGAGAACTTATGAGTATAAGTGTTGCCGATGTGTTAAAATCCTGTTTTCTTAAACGTAGTACAAGAAAGGAAAGGCCAATGAGAGAGAATTTGAAATGTAGACAATAAGATCAAATAAATCAATAGCAGATTAAGAAACGGGCAGCAACTTTACGATAAATCTGGAACTTTATATAAGTAAAAAGAATGAGAAGCTCATTCATAATAGAGACGATCAATGACAGGCTTTAGTGCACAACTTTTCACCCCAACTCATAATTTGCATGAAGCGCGTGGCAGCCGGTAGCATGTTATCGCGCGTGACGAGCCAATTTAGGATGCACTTATCATTTACATAATGAAAGAAGTGCACTATGGCATGCATGTTACATCAAAACTAACTGTCAAAGATAGGATATGCATATTTGGTTATCCGAATATAGCATACTCATCTGCATTTCCCCCTAAAATTAAGCCCTTAGTTTATATTTTTGTATGAGACAATCACTTTAAACCATAATCAACAAGTTGGCCTCCATGTTATCGATCCTCGATCAATTGCATCGGCGCTCATCATAAATGTCACAATGATTTTGGCATTGGTATTATGGCCCATCCAAAAAACCAAATTTTGGTAACTGTTATGCAAGTTTGCATAATAGTTTCAAAAATTCCCTATAAAATTCAGCATGCGAAATATTCGAATACACAAAATTCATCCAATGATGAAATCAGGACATAAATAATTTGTCAAATCATTATTGCCACCAATCGAACAAACAACAATTATTGGGTCAAATTTCTTTCTCTTTCTACGATCAAATTTCTTTCTCTTTCTACGATCAAATTTCTTTCTCTTTCTAAGTTCATTATGGAATTATTGGGCCTGTTTGGTTGCGGGATTATAGAATTTGGATTCCAAAATAGTACGGTTGAAATTTCTGGATTTGGTAATTTGTCGTTTGGTTGGTTTTGGTAATTTGTTGTTTGGTTGGTTTTGGATTCCTAGTATTAGATTTGTAGATCTTGTAATTTTTGTTTGATTGGTGAAAGCAAGGTGGGATTTGGATTTGAGGATTTTAGAGAGAGATAAAGAAAGAATTATTAAATAAATAAAATACACGGTCCCATCTAAAAGTACATGAAGAGTGTCAAATCCTTGAAAATCCTTGAAATTTTTTAGGATTCAAGAATCCTTGATTTGTGGTGATAAACAAAGGAATCCTAAAAATTCAAATCTATCAACCAAACGCAAAATTATGGAATCCCAGAATTTCACAATCCAAAATCCAAATCCAAATCCATAATCCTGCAACCAAACAGGACCTAAACAAATTGTTTGCTTTCAAAATACAAGCACAGGTGCAAAGAAATCAATGCGGTGTTTTGGATCAAAAGACATCGAAAAGATTCTCTCTCTTTTACTCCTCTCTCGATTCGAGGCGTATCTCGATCGATGCTTGATATCAAATCTGTAGGATATACGATGGGTGTTTTTAGAGAGAGACAGAGGGTTTAGGGTTTTTGGAGAGAGAGAGAGAGAGAGAGAGAGATGCAGTTGTATTTCTTTTTGTTGAAGGTCGAGTTGGATGAATATATATAAGGGGAGAAACAGGCTTTTTCTATATTAGGATGAATTTCGATCAGGCTAAATTTTTTATTAAAATACAAAGGTTCAGAGCGCCGCTTGTTTAATGAAAGGACGATTTAATTACAGGGTAGATTGCAGGAAATAAACTTGACTTTTGTCCTAATATTAAGAAATGCCCAAAACTTTCTCAAGCCTGCATTTTATACATCTCAGCTTTAATTTATTTTCAAAAATGTTCTTCATTTAAATATTTAGTTATTTAATTAAAATATTTATGTGAAATAAAAAAGAAAGAAATAGTAATCATTAGTTAAATATTTCAACGCGTTTTAGGTAACAATTAAAGTTCAATGGTTTTAAATGTTCAGGATGTTTTAGTAAAAGTTAGACGAATATGGTGATATTTAGCCTGAAAATTATTAAATTGAAAAATGTGAATATTTATTTTGAACTTTGGGTCTTGTCTAGTGGATTTCTATAGTCAAATGCACAACATCCATTATAAAAATAATTGCGAGGATGCATTCTGGGTTTGGATAAAAGAAAGAGAAGTTGTGACAAAGATTAAAAAAATGAGTTTGAAAATGTATTTTAAAACTAAGTAAACTGTTCTCATATTAACTGATAGTCTTGTTGTTCAAAGGTTAAAGTTTTCCTACTATTTGATCCCATTATCTTCTCCATCATCACCATCACCACAGGGTATATGATCGGAGCTAATTTCAATCATCAAAACACCACCTAAAATGTTTATCACCGATCCTCAAACTAAAACAATTACGCGAAAATATAGAAGTCCAGCAGTATTTTGAGATTAAAAGAGATTAAAAATCCGAATTTCACATAAAAAAATTCAAAGGGGTAAAGTATCTGCATCTAAAACGGGAAGGGCGGTTTCCTGCTAATCTCAGAAAAAGGATTCTGCAAATTCTTTAGTTATTGGTATTCAAATTAACAAAAGGTAAGCATGATAATATTTAGGGTAAATTGCCATAAAGCCCCCCGCCAATCCCAGCCCAGACTTGTGAGAAAACCCCCGATATTTTGATATTTTCAAAATAGAAGGAAAAGGCCTATTATTTGTGAAAACCCCTTGGGCTGGCTTAGAATCAGGCCTCCAAGTAAATTTGAGATAGAATGACCAAAATATCCCTTCCCTCTTCTTACAACTGCCTAAAAAAATTTCCATTTCTCTCGCTAAAAAAACTCCTCTCTCTATCTCTCGTCCTCAAAATCCCCTCCACCGTCGACGATCCTCAGTACCTCCACCGTCCTCCACCATCGATGATCCTCGCCACAGTCGATGTCACGTCCCGCTTTTCAAGATACGGGAGCGGAGACACGACGGGACACGCAACGTGACTATACCAAGTAGATACTCTACCCGATACAGTTATGTTAAGCGGAAAGTATGTAGGAGTATACAAAAGCAAGTAAAAAAAACTTCTTTATTTCATTAACCAACATTTATTACAACTTAAGATTAACAACAAGATTTTATTATATCGTTAAAGCAAGCCCTAAACAGATGAGCTTTAGTAAAGGAAACAAAAGTTCTAATCATAAGTCGAGAGTTGAGCGTATCCTTCTTCCATATCTTCGACTTCCGCCAAGCCTTCTTCCAGTCCTAACGGACATTTCGGGAGAGAAAAAGGGAGAAAAGAAATGTCCGTCGGCGAGAAACTCAAGTAGGATTCTTAAGGAGGTTTACATGACTAACTAAGGATGGACTAAAGCTTTGTATATGACAAATAAAAGGTACATGTGGTATCGTAAGGCATGTAGATCTATGAATGAGTAATATGTCATTTAAAAGTTGGTTTTACCATATTTTAGTTTTTGGGTTTGGGTTATAAAGAATAGGGCGTGCATGTCGTAAATATTCCGTTCGTCATGTCGAAACATTATATGAGGATTCTAGAGGTGGCTTCCGTGGATTCAAGAGGTGGCTCTCACACATTTAACAAGACGCTTTATTTCACAAGGCACTTAGGTCCACATACGATAGCATTACTGTCTTCCCGATATATGTGGCTCTATTCTTTTTCCAACCCGCCATATTTATTTGAAAATATGACTTTAAATAAGTCAAAGTATTTATTTTTAAAAATGCCGAATTCGGAAACTTGAGAGTATTTTGGTGAAAATACGGTTTTAGGAACTTTGGGTATTTAAATGAAACGGATTTATAAAGCTTAGGGTATTTAAATAAGAATACGGGATTTAGAAACCATATGGTTAAAATATATTCATCGAGAAAGGTAGGGAATTTTAGCGTCAAAAGCTATTTTGAATTTCGGCAGCATTTCGGCTTATAATATGCATTTTATCAATATATAAATGGGCAACACAACAGCGTAGGGTGGGATTCATAAAATTAGGTAAAGGGGGTAGGACGTTACCCTGTGTCTAAAGTGTGCAAAAGGTTTCATTAGATGCGTAGTTTAAAGCAAAACCAACATAACAGCTGTTAAATATTTTGCCGATATAGAACTAAACTAAATTAACGTCAACGACTAAGATCATGTTAAAGTTTTGAAGTTGGCAAAACAAAGGAATAGATTAAATATGCAAGAATATACGACGATGTCGAGATGGAGGAAGACAGATCCTACCTCTTGAATGGGTTTGAACGAGACGGATCGAGAATCGTCGAGTCATACTGTAACGCGAGTCTCTCTCTCCTCGGATTTTTATGGAGGAACGGGCAGCACCACTGCGTCGGCATCGAAGAGATGAAGAAACAGGTATTTTTCTTTTATTTTTGTGATGAGTATAATGGAAGAAAAAACCAAATGAATGAGGTATTAATAGGGTTCAAAAAAAAATCAACCGAGCCGGAAATGGAGCCGATCGCCGTCGCCAATCCCGCGCCACTGTAACATTTCAGAAATATAAAATATTATTTTTGGAATTTAAATAATAAAATAATATACTTCACGAAAACTATTCGAGTACGAATTGGGGTTTTCGTAAAATGGTATAATTATATACCAATATTTGGAAAATAATTGGATATTAATATAAATTATTAATTTAAAAGGTATTTATTGGATTTGGACATTTTATAAATAATTATGCAATTAATTATATGCAAGTTTATGTTAAACTTGATTAGTGCACTACTAATCATGATTAAGCCAAATCCATTTTTTAAATAACTATGGCTAGTGTACCATGACATGTTATAGTTTGTTACATGTTGTCTCATTTGTATTTGTTGATATTTGGTTTTTTTTTTTAAAGAAAAGGGTATGAGGAAAAGAAAAAAAAAGAAAAGAAGAGACATGGTAGCATGGGAGACAAATGAGTATGGACATGAGAGTGTGCATGTGTGAGAGAAAGAGAGGGGTTATCTCAACCATGGCTCCCATCTTCTCCCTTCTTCATTTCCTTTTCTTCACTTCATCTTCATCCTCCTTCCTCCACCTCCACTACCACCATGAAACCACCCCAAAACTATCTCAAAATCTCATGTCGCCTTCACAAAAAAATCATCATACACCCTCTAGTGAGGTCAAGTTTGGACTTTGAGCACTTCCAACCTTCTTGGAATTTTCTTCAGTTGCTCTAAAAGGTATAACCTTCACTTTTCATCTTGTTATGTAGTTCCTTCATTTCCTAATTAAGTTTAGAGTTCAACTAAGCATGTTTAGTAATCTTGGAAATTTCTAGGTTGATTATTAGTGAGTGATTTGAGTAGTAGAGATGCATTTGAGATTTAGTGAGTGTTTATAAACCCTTAGTGATGATAATTCTGGACAAACTTGAGACTAGAAACCTAAAACACGAATATAGAATTTGCCGATATCGGGTTTTGTGGAAAATGTGATGAGATATTAGGATCTGCTATAATCCGGAGACTCTGAAAAATATTTAACGAACACAGAGAGATGCACAGGTGATTAAGAGCAAGACCCGAGACCCTAACTCCACTTCATGGCCGCAAATAAATGCATTCTGGCTGCAATTTACAGCCTGGGCATGAAGTTTAGGCTTCGTGCTTGGTCCATGGCTCCTTTATCTAGTAATTAGGTTTATCCTATATGCAAAATGTCCTAATTCAACCTAGGGTAAAATCTGGAAGTGTTTTCCTAAGTTGTTGTTTTCGTTTTGCGACTTTTATCGACTTGAATTTTGGTATTTGAGTTTTGACTCGGTCATTTGACGTTTGTACGTCAACGTCGAGAGTTGTTTGGTTATTCTTGCATGCGTAAGTCATAGGTTCTAACCTATGTGCACTTCGCGTGCCGTATCGTATCGGTTCGGTTTTCATATTCGATTCTTATTTACGATACGACGTGCTTGAACTGTAGGTAGTTTCATGCGGACTTCCGAGACGACAAAGGAGATCAAGATGTTCATCGACTTCGGATAAGCAAGGATATTACAAGTGAGTAGATCTATATCTACGGGGGAAATCGGGTGGATGGTGTATAGCACCCCCGCAATCATATAATGAAAAACCGATATATAGAATACAAATTTAGAGAGACCTATGCTATGAACTTACGGATAAGATCAAAAGATTTAGTATGAGATGATATGATAAATATAAGATGACTCGGATTGATATATTGATATGATGAAATGGGGATATGATGAAACAAGATAACATGAGCGGATATGCTTGATATGAGGATGTGAGGCGATATGAAAACATTTATACATATGTTAAGAGATGATATGAGATTGATATCGAGATGATATGAGATCGATATCGAGATGATATGATATTGATCTAGATATGACATGAGATCGATATAAATACGGTATGAGATTGAGATAGATATGGTATGAAATTGATATAGATATGATATGAGATCGACATAGATATGACATGGGAGTGATATATGTATATATGCATGAGAATATGAGAAGATATTATGTATGAGACGATAGATCCTTAATCTAATTTGATGACACCGTACGATGGATCACCATACGCGATAAGATATAACAGATTATTAATCCACGCTCGTGACTTGATGATGATGTTCGATGATAGCGCACATTTGATACTGTGAGGCTGGATCGCTAACGTTTGGATTGGCTTGATTCGGAGAATCTTTGATTTCTAAACTCCTTGATAGATATGGTTTATATTGGTGAATTTAGGTGTAGCTGTGTACCTTGTACCATTCATACTTAGATTGCATCTTTTCCTTATGACATACATACTATGTTCCCAGCATTACCCGTATATGGCTTTGTCTACTAGTACGCCTGTACTATTACAGATGATGTGCATGTTACACTTACACAGATTTGCCAGCTCACACATTCATCATCGATAATTGCTATGCCGCTTACACAGTAGAACTACTATATCACGGTATATTCTTAACTGTAAAGTACATTCATTGTTCAGTAACTATCACATGACATGCTTACATGATATACTTGATATGCTCACATTACTGTTCTATGTTTGGATATATCGTACTTTATGATTACATGCATTGAGATGTTGTTTTCATGAGATCTCTGAATTTGAGAACCACGGTTATATTTCAAAGGAAATTATGTATTGTTTTAAAAACACGGTTTCTCGTGATATGATATTTTGTGTCCACCATGAATTTTCTCGGTTCTGAGCTATGTGATACTCGATTCAAGGAGTGAGGAGAAACCGTCTGCGGGTACATGGTATACCCAGTAAGGTACCCCGGGGAAAATAGATCATTGAGTAGACGATGAGCCTGGCAGGAGATGTACTACCTACCGGTGATAGTTTAGACCAGGCGGTTATCCGGAGGATACCGACCTGAGTCGTGAGATCAGATGGATATGAGAGCCAATCCGATGATGCGGCACCTGAGATATGAGGATTTACGTGTCGATACTGGACACGGGTTTCATGATGTTTCGAGTGTTGATGTTGGACACTCAGGTTCCATGATGTTGATGTGTCGATGCTGGACACAGGTTGCATGATGTTTCGAGTGTCGGTATTGGACACGGGTTGCATGATATTTCGAGTGTCGTTGATGGATATACGTTGCTTGATACACATGCATACATTTCAAATGACTATCATTTCATGTTGTTATTGGCACGACTCTATTGTTGATACATATGCATACATGATCACCCTAGATACCACATAGTATTACCTTCATGATTCAATAGAACCTAGGGATCGTTGTCTATTCGATTTCTACCTGCTGATATTTTCTAGTCATGAGTTGGCAACTCACCCCCGTTGTGCCGCAGTTTTCTTGCAAGTTCGACCGCTTGGATCAGCAGCGGTATCGCTGGCACACAGCATCCTTCGGGGCGTTTTGCTTTGGTAGGTAGGATACACATTTGGATCGTGACCACTCTTGTAACTATTATTTCCATTGTATCTAGATAAGCTCCATCAATCAGAAACTATACTTTGTATATTGGTAGACCTAGACAGACTTGTGTATTTGCGAGACTTAAAGCGAGAGGGGTGTATGCTCGCTATTTGAGCTGATGATGTCTTGCTTTACTTATTCTCTTTCTGTGTTTGATCTTCACCGTAGGGCGTCGTATATATGCTTATTGCGTGGTTGTGATTCTGCCAATTGGCGAAGAGCGAGCTCCCGCTTAGGGATGTCTTTTTATTGCATGTATGTGGTTTTGGATCAAAATATACAAGGGATGTGCTGAACAAATTTTAAAGGTCGAAAATGTTTTCAAAAATAGATACAAACTATTGCATTCTCATATGATATGATTTATATTTTAAAAAGGATGGCTTAAATTCTTTATACCTTTATTTCAAAACTGCACCTCCACTATTTTCCGCAAAAAAGTTTAGATTTCTGGGCTTCGGCTTACTTCAATTACGTTACGCCTTTAAACGTTGCGTGACTAAAGTGCCGGCCACGTGCCAAATTCCGAGTCGTGACAGCCACTGTCCCGCCCTCATACTGCGGCCATTAAGGGATCGGACGGCCCAGGATCGCCGCCCACGTGCAGGCGCGTGCTTGCGCAAGCAAATACGCGGGCCCCACACGTTGGCACATGCTGACACCAGTGTGAGGCAGTTCAGGCCTTGGGCCTGGGTCTCGTAGGCTCGATTTGTCACGCCCCGCTTCCCGGTGTACGGGGAGGGGACACGGCGAGGTCCGCTACGTATTTATTTAGAAGTAAACACGCTAAGCGTATCTAAGCAATATAAAGTAAAAGTACACAAGAGATAGGAATGTAAATGAACATCAATTTTATTTATTTAACATTCTTTTTTACATGGAATGAAAGCAATGCCTAAACAATAGCATAACATAAATGAAAATGAAATATGTACAACTATCTAAAGCTCCGGGTCGAATACTAACTGCTCCAAGTCCTCGGTGCTGGGCTCGATCTTCAGTGAGTCCGATCCACCTGACAACATTCCAAAAAAAGAAAAAAAGGAATGTCGTCGGCGAACAATCGCTCGGTAAGTCCCAAATATGAGTAGAGATAAAATAGACAGAGAGAGAATATATCTTATAATGTTTAATTATATTGTTAACGTTGTTGTTTGTAGCTTGGTACAGAAAATACCAGTGTATACGAGAGGAGTCTCACTATTCCGGAGACTAAGGTATACGAATCACAAGGAACCGTTTGGCCACGGTATAACAGTAATGAATATTCAGGTTAGGTGTATTATGGTTACAGTCTTGTGCCACTTTTAACACCTTCCGTACCAATCTACCCCTTATAAACCCCGCGGTGTCTTTTGTATTGATTGTATTGTTTTGTTATATAGATAGATGACTTTACCGAAACCATGATATCAGTAAATGGAATGGATATAAATGGAGAGTCATGTAGACGGAGTGTATCCATGGTTCGGTTCAGTCAATATAGATTGATATAGATTGAATAGACGGATTCATAGATTCATGTTGTATTGTAATTATCTACTTGAATCGCATTCAAGTCAGATTGATTAGATTGAGACTCAGTCTGAGTCAGACACTTAAAAAGAACTTGAAATCCTGAATTAGTTTTGATGTTATCGGTAACTGCTGCACATGGACGGCAGGATTTGTGTCTTTTTCTAAGACAATTACCGTGTTGATAACACCGTTTGTTAGATTGTCTATCTTAGATAGGCAAGCACCCATATCTCCGGCTTCCTGAGGCTCAAGAGACCGGTCCCGCTTAAACCTATGTTTATTAGGGTCCTTATTGTAATTTAGTATAACTTGAGGGGTTTTATGTAAAATTAGTTTGATATAATTTTCAAATACACCTCAAGTATTTAATTATCGTCTTTAGGGTTTTCATACATGTATATTTTATAATTGTGAAATTTCTAGTGAGTAGAACCTAGTTTTCATAGTATATGGTATTCTCTTGAAATATTGGAATTGTTTTGTGTTTGGATGGTATTTTCATGTAATGGTGATTCTTTTGATTTGGAAAACTTGGATATTTATATAATATAATTAAAATAGATATTTTGATGATATATATATATATATATATATATATTTTAAAATAAAATTTATTTATTTTCTTGTAGAAATCTCATTTTCTAAAGAAAAATGCATAAAAATTCCATCGATATCGAATCCTCCTTTCGAAGGTCTGCATCTCGCTCTACTAGGCCTGAGAATGTGCGATAATCCGCATCATCCCGAACAGGGTCCCTAAAAGTGGGTTGTAGAAGCGCAATTGTAAGGAATTGTTTAATACATCTTTTTAAAGAAAAATTGTAAGGAATTGTTTAATACATCTTTTTAAAGAAATGGTTTTATAAGTTAATGGTATTTATTTGAAATATCGTATTATCCATAACTATATTCCCAAATTTCCATCGTGCCATGTCAAAGATGTGTGTTGTGATGAGGTAGGTCATTATCTCATGGATTATCTAAAGGTAATACAGGAATTATGATGATTTATGTCGAAACTAAAGTATATGGTATGTTACTATAAAACTATGATAAAAGTTGTATAAAAGATTATTTTGAGATGATTATTGTTTTAAAGTGTTTGTTAATGTTTGTTAAACATGATATGAGAGTATGATATTTTCTTGATTAAGAAAAGTTGAGTTTTGAAGAAAAACCGAATCGGAAGTCGGATTAACCCCGCTTCCGTCGGGTTTTAGAAATGAAAGTTTTTAGAATAGAGAAAGAGAAGGGGAAAGGGGAGTTACTGGCTTTTGGGAAAGAAGAGGGGTAGGAGAAGACTAGTGAAGCGTCGGGACATCGTTTCGTCGCCGAAATCTCCTTAGATCGTCGCCGTAACTTTACCCTTTGTTAACTCCACTTGTGCACAAAAGAGACTTGGAAATTTTGTAGAGTTTTTGTAATAGAATACTGAGTGAGGATGTGTGAAATGAGGTGTGGTATTTATAGGGAAAATTAGGGTTTGGTGTGTTAAAGAATGCATTTAAAATTTGTATTAAAATATGGATTAATTGGTGTTTTAATGTTTTCTGGAAATGTGCAGAGAAAACAAACGGCCTAGGGGAAGTGGGGTAGGCCAAAAGGTTGCAGGGGAAAAGAATGGGAGATATTGCTGACAGGGGACCCGGCGGTGCCGGTTTTGGCCACGGTTTCGCCGGTCGGAAACCAGTGGGGGAGCTCCATACTTGCGCCGCGTGTCCCCGTTGTCGCATATACCCCAGTGCACGTGTTTGTTTATTCTGTGTCTCTTCAGTTTACGTGTAGTGCACATGCAAACCCTTAGGATTCTAAAAGATTAAAAGAAAATTAAATAAAAAGATAATGTGGCTGGAGGGGTTCGATCACAAGGACAACATCACAGTAGTGCAAGACTTTACCAATGTGCTACAAGTACTTTCTTGCTGTTTTAAAATAAAACAAATACTTATAGTATACATAGGATTTCAAATACCCCAATTGTACATTAACTTTTCAACAATTTTTTGTACATGGAAATTGGAGTTGTTACAGTCTACCCTCGTTACAAAAATTTCGTCCTCGAAATTTACAATTTATTTTAAGGACTGGTTTACAAATAAATGAGGGTATCTTGCACGTATCTCATCTTCCCTTTCCCATGTTGATTCTCCTGGTGTGTCTTTGCTCCACATCACTCGAACCAAGTTGACTTCCTTGTTCCGAATTGACTTCACCTTTCTATCCAGGATCTCAACAGGTTGTTGCTCACAAGATAAATCTGGCTGTACAGTGAACTCGGAATGATCAAGGATATGGCTGGGGTCACTCACATACCTTCTGAGTTGGGATGTGTGGAACACATTGTGCACTCCTTCCAATGAAGGTAGAAGTGCCAAGCGATAAGCCACTTCACCGACTCGTTCGAGTATGTCGAACGGTCCAATGTATCTTGGACTAAGCTTACCCCGTCTTCCAAAACGAATCACTCCATGGTTCGGAGATATCTTCAGAAATACATGTTCTCCCGGTTGAAACTCCAAGTGACGGCGCTTTGCATCAGCCCAGTTCTTCTGTCGGATCTTGGGCTATGCGCATTCTTTCCCTGATGGTACGAACCATGTCGACAGTTGCTACTATCATCTCAGGTCCATGGAGCTTTCTATCTCCGATGTCATCCCAACTTAATGGTGATCGACACTTCCTTCCATAAAGTGCTGCAAAAGGTGCAATTCCTATACTTGCTTGGTAGCTGTTGTTGTATGAAAACTCCACAAGATGTAGGTGATCTTCCCACGATCCTCCGAAGTCTAACATACACGCTCTTAGCATATCTTCTAAAATCTGAATAGTTCGCTTAGACTGACCATCTATTTGTGGATGATAAGTCGTGCTGAAGTTCAGACTTGTTCCCAAGCTAGCTTGCAAACTTTACCAAAATTCGATCGGAATCTGGTGTCACGATCGGAGACAATGCAAACCGGTACTCCATGTAATCCCATAATTTCCTGCATGAGTTCATGGGTATCAGAGACAGTACATATTTGAAGAGTTTAAATCTTACTTAGATTCTTACCTCCATGTATTTCTTTGCTAGTGTCTCAGTAGATTGGCCAACTCGAAATGGAATAAAGTGAGCCGACTTTGTGAGTCGATCCACAATAACCCATACCGCATCGTTACCCTCCGTGCTGCGAGGAAGTGCAGCCACGAAATCCATTATGATGTGTTGCCACTTCCATTCTGGGATAGGTAACGGTTGAAGTAATCCAGCAGTCCCGTGATATTCAGCCTTTACTTGCTGACACACCAAGCATTTAGCGACGCTTCTGGCTACTTCACGCTTCATTCCATGCCACCGGTAATTTTTACGTAGATCTTTGTACATCTTTGTACCTCCACGGTGTACTGAATAAGGAAAGCTGTGAGCTTCTTTCATCAACTCTTCTCGTACAGAACCTTTTGATACACACAATCTACTGCCATATCTTAAAGATCCGTTTTCATGGATGATGAAATCTGTTCGGAGTCCATTTTCCACTCGTTCTCTGATCTTTTGCAACTTAGCGTCACTTGCTTGAGCTGCTTTGATCTGATTGACAATGGTAGATTGAACTTGTAAGTTCATCAAACTTGAAGTGTTACTTGACATGATCACTTCAATCTCCATCTGATGCAAGTCTTGTTGAAGCTTCCACTGAGCGATGAGATTCATTGCTAATGGTTGGTGACTAAGGGCATCAGGTACTACATTCACCTTTCCTGGGTGATATTGTAGGCTGATGTCATAGTCCGCCATGATTTCTAACCATCTTCTATGCCGCATATTCAACTCTTTCTGAGTAAACACATATTTCAAACTCTTGTGATCTGTATATATGTCCACTCGTTCACCAAGAAGATAATGGTGCCAAATCTTAAGAGTAAAGATAACAGCCGCCAACTCTAAATCATGCGTCGGATAATTGCGCTCATGAATCTTCAGCTGTCTTGAAACATAAGCCACAACCTTACCGTGCTGATGTAGAACACATCCTAATCCCTTACCGGATGCATCGCAATGCACTTCGAAACCTCCAGATTGGTCCGGTATGATAAGGACAGGCGCTAATGTCAATCTTGACTTGAGTTCTACAAAAGCTTGTCCGCATGTTTCTGACCACACGAATTCTTCATCCTTACATGTAAGCTTGGTCAGGGGTGTTGCAATCTTCAAAAATTCTTCAATGAACCTTCTGTAATATCCTGTTAGACCCAAGAAACTTCGAATGTCCTTCACTGATTTCGGTGTCGGCCATTCACTTACTGCTGAAACTTTAGCTGGATCCACAAAGATTCCATCGCCTGATACAATATGTCCAAGAAAACCAACTTGATCTAGCCAAAACTCGTATTCGCTGAACTTGGTATAGAGTTGATGTTGTCGTAGTGTTTCCAGGACAATTCGTAGGTGCTCAGCATGTTCCTTCCGACTCTTAGAATACACCAGGATGTCGTCGATGAAGATAACAGCAAACCTATCTAGGTACTCTCGGAAAACTTGATTCATTAGGTTCATGAATATCGCTGGTGCGTTGGTCACTCCAAATGGCATCACAAGAAATTCGTAATGACCATAACGAGTTCTGAATGTCGTTTTATGGATATCAGATTCTTTGACCTTCACCTGATGATAACCTGAACGAAAATCTAACTTGGAGAAAATGCAAGATACACTTAGCTGATCGAACAGGTCATCGATGCGCGGGAGTGGATACTTGTTCTTTATAGTTACATCGTTCAGATCTCTATAATCATTGCACATTCGATATGAACCTTCCTTCTTCTTCACGAGCAAAACTGGAGATCTCCAACTTAAAGTGCTGGGACGAATCCACCCTTTCTTCAATAATTCGTCCAACTGAGTTCGGATCTCCTTCAAACCTTCCGGACTTAACCGATACGGTGCTTTGATCACCGGTTGTGCTCCAGGTATTAAATCAATGCTGAATTCAAGAGCTCGATCGGGAGGCAAACCTGATATGTCTTCAGGAAATACATCTTCGAACTCTCGAACTATTTTTGGCTTTGATCCTTCCTCCGCTTGAATTGCTGCAATCACTGCCTTCTTTGGTTTCGCCTTGTATGTACTTGGCTCAAGGGTACGGTCTCCACTTTTGAAATAGAAGACAGGATATTCTGGAATCTCGAATACTACCCTCCTTTGACGACAGCCAATGGTAGCATAGAATGTTCCTAGCCAATCCATACCCAAGATGACGTCGAAATTCGGTATGTCCAGCACCTTGAAGTCAGCATAGAATTCTCTGTTGCAGACGACCACTAGACACAGATCGTATCCCATTACTGGCTTTAGAACGCCGTTCCCTGAACTGACATTCCAGCTGGATAGGAGAGGTTTGACTGGAATCGCATGAGTTCGGATAAACCGTTGCGACATAAAGTAATGAGATGCTCCAGTATCGAAGAGTGCTAGTGCAGGAAGTGAGGCTACTAAGATTGTACCTAAGTTATGTGGGATAGGTTTTAGGTATAAGAAAATGTATGGATATGTATATATAGATGGGAAAGTAAAGCTTGAAGGAAAAGTGGTACCAGTGATGACTTGGCCGGTGGCTTCAGCCTTTTCCACAGTCATTGTGAAAGCCCGTCGCCTCGGCACATTCCTCCTTGCTGGAGGAACATTCCTCTGTCCGTTCCTTGGTCCTTGAGGTATGTTCCATTGAGCTTGATGGAACTGACGAGGAGGAGGTGCAGTCGGTCCACGAGAAGGTGGAGCAGGTAGTGCGAGTCGTAGAGCAGGTGCATGGTTGGTTGGGCGCTGCTGATAAGCAATTGCTGGCCTGGATGCAGCATTTGGGTTGTGTCTATGAGGACAAGACCTAATGTCATGAGTAGCTGAGCCGCAGACTAAGCAAAGGTGATTTGCACGTCGGCGGTCTTTCGCCAAATGTCCATCTCTCCTGCAGTAGGTGCAAAAGGCTGGGTTGGGCCTGTTGTTCGGTACTCCCGATATCCTAGGCACAAATTATGGCCTTGAAGAGGCTCCTCCTGCCATCTGAGTGGTAGGGCGCTTCATCCCGGCAGATTGAGGTATGCCACTCATTTTCACCACTGCCTCATATCGGCGGGCAGCTTTCAGAGCCAATTCGTGGGTTGGGAAATCCCCTGTAGCTAAGACAACTTGGATTTCCGAATCTAACCCTTGCTGAAATCGACGGGCTCTGATCTCATCCATCGGTATCAAGTGTGCCGCGAATCTGTTAAAGTATTGTGTTAGCTGTGTACTATGTGATATTTAAAAATTGAAACATTGAGACATATCTTACCGACTGAGCATGGTAAACTCAGCATCATACTCATCTACGGATTTAGTCCACATCGAACCCCATTGTAGATGGATGAATTGTTATTCCATGTCGAATCTGGCAGCCTCAGGGAAATACTTCGCATCGAACATATCGCGAAAGGTCTTCCATTCGATAGGTTGGTCAAGACGGCTTTCTTCCGCCTTCCACCAAACCCGTGCATTGTCTGTGAGCTGCAGCTTTGCAACTCGAACCCAGGCTATCTCTGGTACTTGTGCTGCTGCCAGATCATCTTCAATACTCTGAGCTCACTCCTCAGCTTCTAGGGGGCTCTCTTTTCCTGAGAATTGCTTAGGATGCAAAG
This sequence comes from Agapanthus africanus, assembly GCA_030015575.1. Taxonomy (NCBI): domain Eukaryota; kingdom Viridiplantae; phylum Streptophyta; class Magnoliopsida; order Asparagales; family Amaryllidaceae; genus Agapanthus; species Agapanthus africanus. The sequence goes on from CM057343.1 coordinate 643,192,164, forward strand.
CCCGGAATTGCTTTACTCCCGGGGCTTCCGCTTCTGGGCGGTTCATCAAAATAGCAGTCTGTTGCTGCTATCCATCCAGAAGGCTGCGGATCGCCTCAAGCAGTACCGTCTGCTCATTGATCGGAGTAGCGACAGCAGGTGTAAGCGGTAGTGGTGGTGGAGTGTTGTTGAAGTTGGTGCTAGTGTTGTTTGGGAAATCCATAACTTTAAAAGAAAAATTTTGGTTAGGACAGATTCAAAATATATGAAATTAGAAGATTCAAGGAATATATAAAGAATGTTTTTAGTTGCTGGTTCTTTTGTTATATTGCTTAGGATTTCATGCAGAATTAACCCGCATGTCCATACAAAGCTAACCTGCATGGGCCACCAACAAAACCTGTCATGCCCCGCTTCCCGGTGTACGGGGAGGGGATGCGGCGAGATCCGCTACGTATTTATTCAGAAGTAAACACACTAAGCGTATCTAAACAATATAAAGTAAAAGTACACAAGACACAGGAATGTAAATGAACAGCAACTTTATTTATTTAACATTCTTTTACAGTAAACTTGAAATGTAAATACATGGAATGAAAGCAATGCCTAAACAATGGCATAACAGAAATGAAAATGAAATATGTACAAGTATCTAAAGCTCCGGGTCGAATGCTAACTGCTCCAAGTCCTCGGTGCTGGGCTCGATCTTCAGTGAGTCTGATCCACCTGACAACATTCCAAAGAAAGAAGAAAAGGAATGTCGTCAGTGAACAATCACTCGGTAAGTCCCAAAGATGAGTAGAGATAGAATAGACAGAGAGAGAATATATCTTATAATGTTTGATTATATTGTTAACGCTGTTATTTGTAGCTTGGTAAAGAAAATGCCAATGTATACGAGAGGAGTCCCACTATTCCGGAGACTAAGGTATACGGAGCACAAGGAACCGTTCAGCCATGGTACAATAACAATGGATATTCAGGTTAGGTGTATTATGGTTACTAGGGCTGAGTATGGGTCGGTTCGGTTCGGTTTTTTGCTAAATTTTTTGAAACAAAAAAAACCGGTTATATTAATGAACCGAACCGAACCGAAAATTAAAGCAAACCAAATTTGAACCGAACAGAACCGATTCAGTCCGGTCCGGTCGGTTTTTCAGTTGGGCCCAAATAGTTTTTTGGGCTTTTAATAAACCCGATAGATAATAATAAAATTGAATATATCATAACAACAAATTAATAAAAAGAAAAGGCATGTTCTCCGCGAAAGACGCGACCGGGACGTTGGGACGTCTAGCCTGAATTTGGGGGCAGATGCTATTTAGGTTTTATCCGTCCACCTCTCCGAAGATGCCAAGTTGATTTATGGCATCATGTATCGAAGGTTCAGACGGATGCGGCCGATATAGCAGACTTCGTCAGATTCCCCCTCATTGTAAGGGGTTTTTGATTGTGGGGACGCTCTTCCCTACAGGCGCAAGCCCCTGCAGTTAATTACGCTACTACATCGCGGTAACCACTTTCTCCTTCTCCAGATGGTAACTTCGTGTCGTGTGTGTTTGTTTTATTTTTGGTTGACCGTGAATTATATACGGAGACTAATTTATGTTGCCGTCCGTAGGGCGTGGATTAGTCTAAATCCGTATTTTCTTAGATTTGGGTTTGGATTGGGTTTAAGGATCGTTAATCTGATTTGAGACTAAGATCAAGTTAAACGTTTGTTAAGGATATGTTAGTCTAATTTAGACTAAGATCTACTTGACAGGATCATTTAGATCCAACAAAAGAGCATTTGGACTCTATTGTTTTAGTTTAAGGACATTGCGGTCCATAAGTTTAAGGACATCATAGTCCATGAGTTTAAGGACCCCACAGTCCGTAGTTTAAAGACGTCGTAGTCTATAGAGTTTAGTTTAGGGACGGTGCGGTCCATAAGTTTAAGGACATCATAGTCCATAGAATGTCTGGTTGTCGGGACCCGTCACCTCTCTGAAGACATTGAAAAATTACAATGACGCATATCAGAGGAATGAAGAGATATACCCTTGAACCAATGTTGGTTGGGGAGATCTGTAGTCAAGTTCGGGACTAAGATCATTTAAAAAGATTTATGAGCATGTGGACTCAATTAATCTAAATGAGGGATCTGTGGCCAACTTGGGCTCGGCCCACTCAATTAAAATGTTGAACATTTAACAATGCTGAGCATTGGTTTGGGTTCTGGCAATCTTTTGTCTTTTATTGAGTGTTGAGCGCTCATTATAGCTCTGGGGTTTTTATTTAAAGAACAGTTTATGTTCCCTCAGCGCACACGTGAAGAGCACGTGGTGCGCTTGGCGATGAGCGCCAGTCAATGAGTGCAGAGCGCTTTCTATGTGATAGCGCACACGTGAGGAGCACGTGGTGCGCTTGGTGCTGAGCGCCAGTTAATGAGCGCAGAGCGCTTTCTGTGAGATAGCGCACACGTGAGGAGCATGTGGTGCGTTTAGCGCTGAGCGCCAACCTTGAAACGCTGGGCGCTTCTTTAAATTGAAGCGCTAGGAGCACTGCAGCGCTGTGCGCAGTTTTTAGAGCGCTAAGGCACTTCTTTTTTATTGGAGTGCTAAGGCTCTTCTAGGCAGCTTTGATCCGTTCTGCGCTTTGAAAATTAAATTCTCGTTTATAAGAGACTTTATCTCATGGATCTGAGAACTATGTTCTTCTCTTTAATATGAGATTTTATAATCTCTACTGTTTTTATGAAAGACCTTGTCTTTGTGAATCTGTGATCCAAGGAAAATTAAGTTCTTTCTCCTCTCCTTTTATGATGAGATGCTATCATCTCTTTTTATGAAAGACATCTGTCTTATAGATCTATGATCTTGAAGAAGAACTAGGTTCTTCTTCTTCTTTTATGAGATGATTTGATCTCTCTGTTTTGTTTACCCTGAAGAAATTCTTCTTCTTCCGAGAGCTTACTCTTTTCTTTGAAATTTCTCAAAGTTTATGGGGGGGTCCTCTGTACAAGGCTTGAAGTCTTGGGTCCTTTATATAGGGGAGACCGATTTGTTGAATCAGTTGAAGAGATCTTTTTTCTAATTGATTTGGGAATGTTTCCCACCGTTGGATCTTTGATCCAAGGGCTTCTGTTTACAGAAGACAATCTTCTTGTTTTTAACAAGATTGGAAAAATCTTTTTCTATACAGAACTTATTCTGTATCTTGGTGATTTTTAATCACCATTGGATCTTTGATCCAACGGTGCTCTAATTTTTAGAGGTAACTTGATAATTTTTAGTCATCTTTGTTGGATTTTTGATCCAAGGGTGGGGAACATTTAGTTCCAACGCTAGCACTCTCGTGCTTTGCATGTGAGCGTTGCATCACAGTCTTTGACTCTGGGTGCTACGCACTTAGTGCTAGCTCTCTCGTGCTTTGCACGTGAGCGCTGCATCAGAGTCTTTGACTCTTAGCTCTGGCACTGCTAGCGCTAGCGCTCTTGTGCTTTGCACGTGAGCGCTACATCAAAGTCTTTAACTCTTTAGCGCTGGCGCTGCATCAGAGTCTTTGACTCTTTAGCGCTGGCGCTGCTGGCGCTGGTACTTTTGTGAAGCGCTGTTTCATTTCAAATTTCAAAATTTGAACAGAGCTTTACTCTGATTGGGGGGAACAAATGCCCCCACACCATTGCGCTCACATGGCTTACACATGAGTGCAGCGGTGGCAGCATCTGCGCCATTAGATCAACTTAGAAGTTGAAACGGCTCCCAGTGCCTATAAATAGGGCCTTTGGCCCTTGAGATGACCTCTGTTCATCTTTTTTCTTGTTTTTCTGAAAATTAATTCTCTTTCAGAGTATAGCTCTTTGTTTTACGAACTCTCTTAGAGACAGAACTCTGTCAAATTTTTTGGTAAGATTTGAACCCATTAACAGAGCTTCGCTCTACTTAGATCATAAATCTAAAACAATAAAAATTAATTTTTTTAGGGTTTTTCTTAATAGAGTTTTGCTCTCTTGAAATCATAGATCTAAAGAGATCTTTCTTAGGGTCTCTTAACCCATTCAAAGAAGAACTCTTAGAGTTCATCTTGCAGATCTTAAAGATCTCAGAGTTTTTAACTCAGTAAAGCTTTTGCTTTTTAGAGTTTTTGATGGATCATTCTATCTTCTTCGCAGAGCATTGCTCTTTAGAAATTTTGGGGGGAATTTTATTCCCTTCATGATTAATTATGACAGATGGCATATCTGTTGCAGAGCACTGCTCTCAAGGGAGATTTACTCCTTGGCCCAAGGGGCGCTCATTAAATGAGAATTCTTTTAGGATTTCTTCATTTAATGACTGTCTCATCAAATGATGAGATTGTTTTATTAATGATGAGCCATCATCCAGATTATGTGGGTCCCCCTTGGTCCTTTTCTACTGCATTGCAGTGCGGTACGAATTTTAAAGTACCAAGTGACAGAACTTAAACTGTAGCATTGACGGCTAATTTTTGTTCTTTTTCGTGCAGGTACTATGTCTGTCGACATTTCTTTCCCGTTCGTCCGTTCGGAAAGCGGATTCCCTGAAGCGCCTGTGGACAGGGAAGTCTTCGCGTTGATCAAAGATCACGACCCGGAGCAAAAGAATCTTCATTTATGGGGCAGATGGTACAGTCAAATTATCAGGGGGTGACAGAGCTTTTCTTTCACGGCACCTTCGGAGCCTATTTCGGCGATCCCTTATGCTGACCCACCTCCAATGAACTATGCCGTGGAGGAGGTCAACTGGACCTTAGAGGGTCTCCTTCAGCCTTCTATGGCTGCAATACCCGTACAGCCACCGGTGGCTTTGGATACTTTAGGACGGCGTATATGCCAGGATGAGTCGCGCCCTTGGGGACAATCGTACATGATAGGCCTAACTCCTCGTCATCCAGCTGGGTATTTGCAGTGGGCCCGCTACATTTTGTCGGCCAAGAAGTCGCTGATGCTGAAGCTCGAGTTGTATCCCGCAATTTACGCTTCTCTTTTCCAATATTCCGCGCCTCCTGCATGGTGGGTCAAGGCTTTTCTGGAGCAATGGAATATTCCGACCCACACCTTCCTTCTGTCGGATCGAGAAGTCTCAGTATCTTTGGAGGAGTTTGCAGAGATCTCTGGATTACCCGTTAGGGGAGAACACTACAAGGAGTTGCTTCCTCCGGACGAGTACATCTTTGCCACCAAATCAGTGGTAATGGGTCTTACCCAGTAGAACGCCATTCAACACCAATTCCCGAGCTTGATAAAGGTGTTGAATATATACGAAAGTCTATTTCTGGAGTCCTGAGGGCATAGAGTTAGCTACGCAGACTTCATCGCTCGCTTTCTTCGTTCGGAAGCTTTATCGAAGCAAGCTGCGCTGTTCGCCAATCTTGACGATCCGTTTGGTTTTGGTTTGGATAACCAACCAACGGCAGAAGCGGATTAAAAAAATTTCTTTATTCCGTCTGCTTCTGTCGTTCCCTTCGCGGAGCTTGCTGCTTCGGACGTTGATGAAGAGACGTTCGTGCTGGGGTTCATTGGCTTATGGCTGAACTGGTTCGTGCTTCCAATGCACCCTCGTTATATGAGGCCATCGGTCTTTTATCCAACCCATCGTATGGTTGCGTGAATACAAGTGGCTGTCGGAATTGCTGGGTTGGCACGCCTGTACCATGGTCTCAGCTTAGCGGCGGATACCACCCAGCCGGGGGTACAGCCCGTTACTTTCTCCCTGCATTATTTTACGTCATGGATCGAGCTGCACGTACTTGGCGCTTTTGGTGCCCATAAACGACCCCGTTTCTACGATAATTATAACTTCCCTCGGATTATGCACCTAGTTGACGCGTCCATTTTAAATCTGTCACAGCGGGAGGCTAGGGTTTTTTTCCTTCGTCCGCGTAAGATTAGAGATGGCATGACCTTTACCGATAAGGTTTTAACCATCGGGAAAGAATCCGCAAAAACGGTGCAGCCACTGCGGGACACTTTTAAAGATAGGGCCTCTACCTTGAAAGCTCGGGAGATTCTTTACCTATATTCAATCAGGCCGGGCTTTCTTATGTTTAGGCAGAATGATTCAGCGTTGTTCATGCGGTACAACCCGCACCGTTTCGCCCAGCAATCAAGTTATAATCAGGACGTCCCGCTCGAAGCCTTCCTAGTTGAGCCAGCTGCCACAGAAGAAGGTATTCGGAATGCATTGCACCATTTTATGCGGTTAAATACTGGCTCCAATTTCTTTATCAGTGAGCCGAGTTGCGTTCCGCGAATCTTGAACGTATATATGGCGTGGTATCAACATTCGATGGGCGCCGTTATTAGGGAAGAAAGACGGCTCTTGTAAAATCAGGGGATGAAGCCACTGGCGCTGAAACCATTCCACTGAAGGAGAGCGAAGAAACCGCAATGCCCAGTGATGCTTCCGTCGCAATTTTGTCTGATGACCCATCAGGTGGGTTTCGGGTCGCTGCTTATTTTTTATTTCACAATCCTTTTCAGCTTTTTCTGACGGTATTTTATTTGTAGGTGTTGCGAACACTGAGATTGTGTCATCTGAAACACTTGCGGTCACTGCCATGACGGTTGCTCTCTCGCCTTCTCCTATGTCTCCAAGATGCTGGAAGGTATAGATTTGCGATCCATTTAATTGAACTATGACCACCGTGCTTTCTTGTATTGACCATGTATCATCGCAATCTTGCAGGAGTTCTCTTTGATCATCTGTATCAAGTGCTGAACCCACATTTCTCCTTCCAGTCGGAAGTCACTTTGCCTGCTGGTGCCGGTGAGTATAGTTTTTAACCGACGTCCTTTCCTTTCTTTGACGGGCGACACTGCCGTTGTTATCCCTTTCGCAGCCAGTATAGTAGGCTCTATTGTTCGTGCATCTTCTCAATCTCTTGAGCCGACATTTGATCATAATTCATTTTGCAGCAATCGTACCGGCTCCTGCTCCGTTCGAGTCTCGCATCCTAATGCCGGCAGGGCCCTTTTCTAGACGTCCATCCTCCAAAGGCATTGTGAACAGCCTGCGTATGTTGAGTGAATATGTCGAGGAGCTGGACGTGGAGGCTCCTGCACTCGTTGTAGATTTTGCTGCCGAGATTAATCCAATGCTGGCGACACTTGTGAACTTCCATAACGAAGGCGTCGTTGAGTCTTGGGTTAATCACTGCAGGAAGATTGAGGCCTGCCTGCATGAGCTTGAGCTTAGGCGTCCTGCTCCCGAGATTTTGGCTCTGAACTCCCAGCGGGCTGCATGGGTTGAGCAAAGTGCCCTTTTCCTTCACCATTTCGAACAAGAGGCGATCCTCAAGCGAAAGGAACGTGAGGCGACTTCCGCTGAGTCTGTCCAACTGCATGCCCAGGTCGAAGTGAATACTGCGCGGCTGAACTCCATCTTTGAAAACCTTCAACGATGTATTTCTGACGGGCTGGTGCTGAGGAAAAAGCTTGACTCTATTGAGCAGGTCGCAGAGAGTCAGGAGGCTGTTCAGCAGGAAATTGATGAGAAACTTTCATCCTGTCTGCAGCAACGGGCCCAAGTCAAAGCGAAGCTGGCCGTGGTGGCTGATCGCGAAAAGGAGCTGAGAGGAGTGCGCGAGCAACTGGCTGATTTATTGAAAACGCCTCTTTCTCAGTAGCTGCCTTTGTATCGATTGTATATTTGTAACTTATGAATAACATTTATTCATTTCATCATTCATTTTTTTTATTCCATTCATTTTCATATGATGTAACTTTGAATTTATGAATAAAGGACACATTTCTTTTCTATCTTGTGTTATCGCCTTCTTTTCTTTGCTTTGTTGTCATGTGATTTTAGCAAATTTGGCATGTAGATAGTAGATAACAGTCCATCTTAATCTCTTTGTAGGGTAGCGATGGCTTGGGAAACAGGTTCGGGTCTGCTGCCTAAGACTTTTCAACTTTATGAGCCATGAGGGTCTCATAAAGATTTTTCTCCGTATGAGTCGAGAGGATCTCGTGGTTGTATTTTCTCCTTAGGAATCGTGAGGATTCCTAAGTATGCTTTCCCTTGAGAATCGTAAGGATCTCACAAGAGAATTTTCTCGCTTACAAATCGAGAGGACTCGTAAGCGGTTGTTTCCCTCCTTGTCGAGATTCGACTTTGGAGAGTGTGGCCTGTGAATAGTATACAAGTGTCCATTTTGGACCGACTTGCAGGGCCCCAGTGCTTAGGAAACAGGTTCTTATCCCCATTGCCTAAGGCTTTTCCCTACGAGTCGAGACGAATCGAGAAGTTCTTGTAAGGACACTAATTTCCTCACGGATCGAGACGAATCGAGAAGTTCTCGCAAGGGTTTCCTAACGTCACAGTTAACTCCTGCTAATAGAAATTCGTTAGGGTCTGTGGTACTAGGGTTTTCTACCCGTCGCACCGTCGTGTTGGCTGGTGTATTCCTCGATGCACAATCTTGATTTTCGAGTAGCCCCGCGACTGTCGTGTCTCTGATCCCTTCAGGGGCTGGACAAAACGTCTTCAAGTAATCTTCCAGGTGATATTACCGTTTAAAGGGCAAGCGTTAGGGATATTTCATATCGCTTTTTACTTGAGGTTAGGCTCAGTTTGGGAGCCCCGATGAGTCTTGACCACTCCGCGCTGGTGTGGGATGATCTCCGATAGTCTTTTCAGGTCTCATTTGAGTTGCCGTCAAGACCCTGAAGCGAGGGATTTTCCTTGGCTTCGTTTGTTGACATTGTGTCTGCAATATTGCGACGAACGTCGAGGTTGTCTCTAGGTTGTCTGTGAACCGTCGAGATTTGGAACTAGGGGACTTTGCCGTGGCTCTATTTGTTGATGTCGCGTCTGCAACCTGTTGGAGGAAGAATGCTGTTGTTGATCTCTAGGCTGTAGATGCTGCCGTCGAGACTCTGAAGCTAGGGATCTTCCTTTGCTTCGTTTGTTGACATTGTGTCTGCAATATTGCGACGAATGTCGAGGTTGTATCTAGGTTGTCTGTGAACCGTCGAGATTTGGAACTAGGGGACTTTGCCGTGGCACCATTTGTTGATGTCACGTATGCATCCTGCTGGAGGAAGAACATTGTTGTTGATCTCTAGGCTGTAGATGTTGCCGTCGAGACTCTGAAGCTAGGGATCTTCCTTTGCTTCGTTTGTTGACACTGTGTCTGCAATGTTGCGAAGAATGTTGAGGTTGTCTCTAGGTAGTCTGTGAACCGGTTTGGAACTAGAGGATTTTGCCATGACTCCATTTGTTGATGTCGCGCCTGTATCCTGCTGGAGGGAGAAAGAACGTTGTTGTTGATCTCTAAGCTGTAGATGTTGCCGTCAAGCCTTGGAACTAGGGACTCTGCCATGGTTCCGAGGTAGTCTCTAGGTTGTCTGTGAACCATCGAGGTTTGGAACTAGGGGACTTTGCCATGGCTCCATTTGTTGATGTCGCGCCTGTATCCTGCTGGAGGGAGAAAGAACGCTGTTGTTGATCTCTAGGCTGTAGATGTTGCCGTCGAGCGTTGGAACTAGGGACTCTGCCATGGTTCCGAGGTAGCCTCTAGGTTATTTGTGAACCGTCGAGATTTGGAACTAGGGGACTTTGCTGTGATTCCGAGGTAGTGTCGCGTCCGCATCTTGCTAGAGGAAGAACGTTGTTGTTGATCTCTAAGCTGTAGATGTCGCCATTGAAATCTGGAACTAGGGACTTTGCCATGGCTCCGTTTGGTGGATGTCGCGTCCGTATCCTGCTGGAATGAGGAGGAACGCCATTGTGGGTCTTCTGGGATGCAGATATTGCCGCTGAGACCTGACTCTCCCTTTGATAAAGTTTGTTGGGACATGTGGTTCCCTTTTCGTTTATGCCCATGGATTGTATACAGGGGTCGGTACGGACTTACCTGCAGGGCAAAAGGTTTCATTTCATTTTTTTATTTCTTTCCACGATGCTCTATCATTTCAGCTTTTTGTATCACGAAAGTCGCGATTGCCCAATCATTTCGGCTATTTTTCGAGGTGCCCAATCATTTCGGCTATATATATATTTTTTAAACTCGCTGCTTTTTATTGCGAGTTGCCAAATCATTTCGACTGTTTTTGTATGCATATATTTTACTTGCTGATTTCGTTGCAAGTTACCCCATCATTTCGGCTATTTTATATGCATTTTTGGCTCGCTGATTTTTTTATCGCGAGTATGGACTTAAGATCTGATACCGATTTAGGCATCAACATCGCTACAACTGGGATATTGCCAGGAGCGAATCATAATTTGCCTTCATCGATTCGAACAAAGGTGGCTTAGCAAACAGGGTTAGGATCCTATCGACTAAGGCTTTTGACTTCCTGAGCCGCAAGGGTCTCATAAAGATATTTCTCCCTACTAGTCGTGAGGATCTTGTAGGTGCGTTTTCTCCTTAGAAGTCGTGAAGTCTTCTAAGTGGTGTTCTCTCTTATAAGTCGTAAGGATCTCATAAGAGCGTTTTCTCCTTATAAGTTGAGAGGACTTATAAGTGTTTGTTCACCGAATAAAGGAATTTCACGCTACTGGTGGAACTTGATGGGGGAGACGTTTATTTATGCCCGTGGATTGTATACAAGGGCTAGTATTAAACCGCTTGTAGGGCAATATTGGGGTGTATGACGGCTTAAGAACAGGTTTAGATTCCTATAGTTTAAGGCTTTTGAATCCTATGAGTCGTGAGGGTCCCATAAGGGAATTCTCCTTACGAGTCGTGAGGATCTCATAAGTGTAATTTCTCCTCAGGAATCATGGGGATCCCTAAGTGTGTTGTTCCCTTGTGAGTCGTAAGGATCTCACGCAGGTATCTTCTCCTTGCAAGGTCGAGAGGGCCTTGCAAGTGTCTTTTAACGAGATTGCGCCCTTTCGGGTTTTCACAAACTCGCCGGTAGCCCTGCTGTTTTAACTCACGGAGCCCTTTCGGGTTTTCATCCGTGCCTATTTTGCTTATGGACGTACCGTTTTTTTTGCGTCAGCCTTGAGATACTGGTTCATAGTAGTTTATAGACGTTTCGGTCAATCGTTGTCATATTTGAGGCGAATTTCTAGTTTATGGACTTTTCGGTCCATAGTAGCTTTGAGGCGAAGTTTCGCCGGATATTTTATGAACAAGTAGATTTCCCCTTGATAGACCTTGTCACATAATCCAAGGATTTTGGCACTGCTCATGGAGCTTCCTCTATGAATAAGCACGATGCCCCCAGCATGTCCATCTTTTTCGGAGCATGTGGTTGTGGCCGGTTCACCTTCCAGTTTTCAGACAACGTGAATTTGCCTTGCTGATATTGGTCTTCAACCCAGTTTTTGAAGATGTAGCAATCTTCGAGTGGGTGACCCATTACTCTGTGGTAGGGACAATAGTTAGGATGGTTAACGTCACCAGGTTGCGACGGATGTCTTGGATCCGGCAGAGTGATGAGCCCGTTGCGCACTGCCAGTTCGAACAGTCTCCTTGTTTTATCCTGGGGAAATGAGTAAGGACGTCTTAACTTCTCATCGAGGGATCGCCGCTTGTTGCCCTGGAGAGCAGCTGGTTTCGGCTCACTCGGCTGTTGTTGAGCGTTGGCGACAAAGGTCGCTTTCCCTTTACCTTTTTCATTTCGAAAATCTGCTTTTGAAGGGAAAGACTTATAGCCCATCTGGTCTATTTGGGCTAGCTTGTCAATCAAGGCCTGGAAGGTGGTCAGCTTGAAAAACATCATGAACTAGGATATGGTCGTCTGCGGATCGAGAGTTCCTACAAACATGCCCACTGCAGGAGCCTCTTCTATGCGTTATTTGCATTTCGACCATAGGTTCCACCACCGTATCGCATACTGAACCTATGTTTTCCCCGGCTTCACCCTGGCATTGATCAATGCCGTGATTGGGGTGTGTTCGCTAGCGCTTGTGAAACGCTGGGTGAATAACAATTCCATCTCCATAAAAGTTTTGATGGAGTCGTTGGGAAGCTCTGAATACCATTCAAACGCCGTCTCTACCAAGCTGCCGACGAATTGGCGAAGTAGTAGCATATTGTCACCTCCAGTGTTGCCGCACAGAGCCCTGAACTGAGCGACATGTTGATGGGGATTACCTCTCCCTTTGTATACGTGGAACTTAGGAATCGTGTATCCTGGCGGGTACTTAATCTGATCGTACCAACCTGGATATGGTCGCCCAGTTCTGACGACTTGGCCAGCGGTTTCGTTCGCTTGGTGAGCTCGTATTTGTTGAGCTATATAATCATTCAGGGAGGCTTTGGAGATGGTCTCCTCTTTGGCTGCTGATAGAGCCGGAAGAGGGTTTGATGTCTCTCCTCTATCGTCTTCAATTATTATTGGAGGCTTTTCGGCTGAAGGGTCCAGCTGGATCATCATGCCTACCATATCTTGGAACAATAGCACCATTTATTTTATATTGGCCGCTTGTTCCGTGGCCTCTTTGTTTTTCCTCTCGAGCATTCTTCCGAGGAATTCGGTATCAGTTTCCTGCTCTTGACGCTGCTCCAACAATGTCTCTGGGCTTACTTTTGGCCTAGTGAGTGCGGCTATGGTTGTCAGCATCTCCTGGAGCTTTTGCTATTATTGCTCCTAAGCCTTTGTCACTGATCGTGTGAGCGGTCGATGACCTGTAGAAGCACGGCTTTCCTCTTTTCCGGAAGCCATATAAACAGTATGCACTACCATGCCCCCAGACTTGGGGCGTTTGGATTCAATGTCCTTGCGATTCGTCACAGACGTAGGGATCTTCTCCGGCTTTCTCCTTTTGTGGATGGTTGAAGTTGAGGGAGCTGTTGATGTAGGCACCTGTGCAGACGACACCTTTCGTGGCGTGACGGAGGGATGGTCCCCCTCTTGCTAAATATTTATTTTCTTCGGTCGGCGAGAGTAGTCTTGATTGATCACCGAGTCTTAGACCTGTCGCCAGACCCTATGAATTTTTGAGGACAGCCGCTGAGGGGGACGCTTCAGCTTTGTCTTTGTAGCATTCTCCACATGTAGAGGAGATCTTTTCAGCACGGCAGTCGGAGAGTTCTTGCGGACTCTCCTGAGTGGTTTAAAGTTGTTCCCAGTTGGAACAACAGAGTCGACTTCTACCATTGGAGCTGACGGGGTAAGTCCAGATGGGGAATTGCCCCCAGCTTTCCTCACTCGGCGCCTGTGGCGACGTTGAGCGTGTTGAGCGGACGGGACCACCTCTGCTGTTGGATGAGCTTCTTCATGCCCCTCGTTTTGATGAGGGGCTGTTGTCGTCGTTAGCCTGTCGAAGACCGACGTCCGCTGAGAGGGGATGGCCAACCTGTCGAAGGCAGACTTTCGAACAGGGGTGGCAGCCTTGGTGACTTCGCCTAGAACGGGAGTTGGAGCGGCCAGGCTTGCAAAGACTGATTCTTTAGCAGGAGAAGCCATTTTGACGACTTCATTTACTGAAGTAGGGATGGCTATCCGTTTCGGGATAACCCCTTCAGGTATTGCAGGCTTATTTACGGGCCTACCTGAGCTTTGGCCCGGTCTGTTGAAAACCGAGGCGCTGGATTTAGGCGACCCATTGAGAGGGGCCGCAGTAGTTGCAAGCCGATCAAAGACCGACTTTTTCGAAGCTTCTTGCGACGGCAGTGGGGCGTTGAAGCTCATGGGTGGGAGCATGGTCCTAAAGAACCGCCCATTGGTGGCTTGCGTCACCTGTTCTGGCATCGTGAAAACAGAGGCCGCTTGAGGCCCATAGGTCACTCTTCCAGCAAGGACGGAGTGGGAGTTATTGCCGTTGTTACAGTTGGTGCAGTTGAAAGCTATTGATCTTCTGTTTTCTGCACGGAGCAAGACACCAAATCTTAGTACCTCGAATCCAGGGGCAACCATAGCAAACCACGATTCGTTCGCGAAACACGACACACGAAGTATGGAGTGGAAAGAGGAAAAGGTCCCTGTTCCCACCAAAAATTTCTGCACAAAAGAGCCCAAGGTATCAAATGGCAGCGATACGCTTAAGAAAATGTGAACCAGTATTTTCCGGGCTGTATTTTGACAAACTTCCGAATGAGAAACAACTAAATTCTGATGGTATCGAAAGCTAATCAAAAAAACCTTCAATTTGATATATTATGGGCCTCATAATTCATCCGGAATCAAAAGTTATGAGCAAATGTGCTATGCACATGTAATCTAAGGAAGAAAATGTGAACCAGTATTTTTCAGGCTGTATTTTGATAAACTCCTGAATGAGAAACAGCTAAATTCTGATGGTATCGAAAGTGTCTCGAAAACTCCTTCGATTTGATATATTATGGGCCTCATAATTCATCCGGGATCAAAAGTTATAAGCAAATGTGCTACGCACATGTAATCTAAAGTAATAATCTACTACATGGGGATGCATTTTTAATCCCACATCGGGAAAAAGAGAGATCTCTTCTCTACCGCTCCCATATAAATAAGAGGGAATATCTCTTAGAAAAGGTAGAGAATTCAACAAAAGAGATTAGTTCTCCATAGGAGCTTGCTCCCTCCATAATGCGCATATGCGCAAGCGCCATGTGCGCCATGTGCAATGCACGTACGCCTGCCACATGCGTGCCACGTGCAATGCACGTGAGCCAAATACGTGCAACGCACATGAGAGAACTCAATTCTCAAAGAAGATTATTTCTCCATAGGAGCTTTCTCCCCCCCATAATGCGCATATGCGCACGCGTCATATGCGCCACGTGCAATGTACGTACGCCCGCCACATGCGCGCTACGTGCAACGCACGTGAGACAAACATGTGCAACGCACTGGGAGGATTCAATCCTCAAAGGAGATTAGTTCTCCATAGGAGCTTGCTCCCCCCAATAATGCGCATATGCGCAAGCACCATGTGCGCCACGTGCAATGCACGTACGCCCGCCTCATGCGCGCCACGTGCAACGCACGTGAGCCAAACACGTGCAACGCACGTGGGAGAATTCAATTCTGAAAGGAGCTTAGTTCTCCATGTTAGGGTCTTAGCTGCCCACCCCATGATGTGCAAGCGCCACGTGCGCCACACGTGCGCCCAACACGTGCGACGCACGTGTGCGAACGCAAAGAGGCCTTTTTCAGCAGTTACGAGTTTAAGCTTCAACATATTCTTCCTCCTGATAAGTGGGACATGGTTCAAAGGGTACATCCCTCCACACCTTCGATATATGGCGCTGTAATCCCTCAGCGTCGTTGGAGAGGTGGTGGGTCCCAACGACCAATGATCTCTCTTTCCAAATAGAGAGGAACCCCCCTATAAACTTTGAGAAATCTCAGAAAGAAGAGCAAGCTCTCGGTAAAAGAAGAACTTTTCTTCAAGGTAAAAAAAACAGAGATAAGAAAAATCGCATTCAAGAAGAAGAACATAATTCTTCTCACGGATCATAGATCTATAAGACTAAGGACTTTTTACAAAAAGAGATCAT
Organism: Agapanthus africanus; assembly: GCA_030015575.1. Taxonomy (NCBI): domain Eukaryota; kingdom Viridiplantae; phylum Streptophyta; class Magnoliopsida; order Asparagales; family Amaryllidaceae; genus Agapanthus; species Agapanthus africanus. Next base: position 643,207,533 of record CM057343.1, read on the forward strand.
GAACATCTCATTATAAAAAGGGGAGAATAATTCAATTCTCTTAGGATCACAGATCCATAAAGGCAAAGCCTTTCACCAAAATAAGAGATTGAAACATCTCCTATAAAATAAGAACTTTGTTTTTAGAACCTTGAGACAAAATCTCTTATAAACGAGAATTTATTTCTCAGATCATAAAACTTATCAGAAGCGCTTCTGCGCTCTTGGACTGGCGCACAGCGCCAAGCGCACCACGTGCTCCTCACGTGTGCACCACTGGACAAATAGTGCTTTGCGCTCATAAACCGGCGCTTTGCGCTCATAGACTGGCTCTAGCGTCAAGTGCGCCACGTGCTCCTCACGTGTGCGCTATATCACAGAAGCGCTTTGCGCTCATTAACTGGCGCTAGCGCCAAGCGCGCCACGTGTTCCTCACGCGTACGCTGATAGAACATAAACTGTTCTTTACATAAAGCCCTAGAGCTATGATGAATACTCAGCATTCAATAAAATATAGAAAGGCTGTCAGAACCCAATTCAATGCTCAGCATTGTTAAATGTTTAACATTTTAACTGAGTGGGTCGAGCCCAAGTTGGCCGCAGAACCCTCATTCAGATTAATTGAGCCCATATACTCATAAATCTTTGATCTTAGTCCCAAATTGGGCTACAGATCTCCCAACCAATATTGGTTCAAGGGTACATCTCTTTACTCCTCTGATATTTGTCGTTATAATCCTTCAACGTTTTCAGAGAGCCGACGGGTCCCGACAACCAGACATTCCATGCACTGTGGGGTCCTTAAACCCATGGACTATGATGTCCTTAACCTTGGACTGTGGGGTCCTTAAACCCATGGACTATGATGTCCTTAACCTTGGACCGTAACGTTCTTAAACTAATTATGGACCGCAAAGTCCCTAAACTAAAACAATAGAGTCCAAATGCTCTTCTGTTGGATCTAAATGTTCCTGTTAAGTAGATCTTAGTCTAAAATTAGACTAACATATCCTTAATAAATTGTTAAGTTGATCTTAGTCAAAAATTAGACTAACGTATCCTTAATAAACGTTTATGTTGATCTTAGTCTTAAATGAGACTAACGATCCTTAAACCCAACCCAAACCCAAATCTAAAAATATATGGATTTGGACTAATCCACGCCCTACGGGCGACAACATCAATTAGTCTCCGTATACAATCCACGGGCAACCAAAAACAAAACAACCACCCACGACACGAAGTGACCTTCTAGAGAAGGAGAAAATGGTTACCGCGATGCGGTAGCGTAATTAACTGCAGGGGATTTGCTCTGGCCGTTTCCCTCAAAAATCAGGCTGGACGTCCCAACGTCTCGGTCCCGTCTTTCGGCGGAGAACAGATTCTGGCACCCCCGGTGGGACCTTTTCCTCTTTCCACTCCACATTTTGTGTGTCGTGTTTTTCCACAATCAAATAATCGTGGTATGTATGTCTGTAGTTGCCCTTGGGTGATGGGATACTGAAGCCGGTGTTTCATCTCCATGAAGAATGGTGTTTGCTTCTACCCTAGCAACTCAGGCTCTGTCATATCTGGTGGAGTCAAGTATGGGCCACTTGCAGTCTCAAATCTCTGCAATCCGGCTCTTCAAGAAATCAACGGGCTTCTCTTTGGGTCAATACTCCCACCTTCCACCCTCGGTGCCTCAACGCCAATGGAGGAAGCCTAGAAGAAGTCTGTCTTCCACAGGCTAGTTCCCCAAGCTGCAACTTTGCCGACAGAATCAGTCCTCCAACAACTGGCACCTGCCAAGGACCAAGGTCGAACAGGGGGCAAAATATTTAGGCTCTCAAAGGAAACAGGGGTCATGCTCGGCAAAATTCTGAAGCTAATCAAATCCCGGCCATGAGAAATGGTCGATGTCGATATCGGCATCATACAAAATGAGCTGGGGGCAGTTCTCCGTATGGTCCTGTTTCAACCCCAGTGGTGAATGTTGTTCCAACCGGGAACAGCTTCAAATTGTTGTGAAGGCTCAGATAAAATTCTCCTACCGCAATATTGAAGAAATCTCCGCAACCCATGGAGATCCCACGAGAGCAGAAACCAGTTCGCTCCCTAAGACAACTTTCCTCATCTATATATAAGGTGTGGAAGCAGGTGAAGGGGACTTACCCTAAGATGGATCCTGATACAGCGGTTCCTCCCAAAACCAAAACGGCTTTTCACAACAAGAGGCCTAATAAAGCTTAAGTGCCCGGAGCAAACTCCAAAGGCCAAAAACTCCAAACACCCCAAGCCTGGGGGCATGGTTGTTCACATAGTCTATGTGGTGAATTTCAAAGACGAAGTTCAAACTTCTACTAGTCACCGATCTCAAACTCAGTCCTTAACGAAAGTTCAACTGCAACGTGAAAAGCTGCAGGAGATGCTTGCTCAGACGGCACCACCCGCTAATCCATCATCTAAAGCAAATCCCGAAGACGCACCTGGAGAAAAAATAGAGAAGGAGTCGGATATTGATTTCCTTAAGAGCGCTCTGAAAAAGGGAGATGTAGAAGTGGCAGAAATGTCCACTATAATAAACCAGATAGCCCTTCTGATTCAGAATATGGCTGGAATGATGGTTCAATCGGAACCACTGGCAGATGAACTGCCGGTAGTCGGTCTTAAAGATAAGGATGACATTCCAAACCCTCTGCAAAGCTCATCAATGGCTGAGGAGGAAATAATTCCTAAAAGCAAAGTTGAACAAATATATCGCTCAGCAAATCGAAGCTCACTACGCCAGTGAAGCCGCAAATAGATCAATCAAGATTGGTCGACCGTATCCAACATGGCACAATCAAATACAATACCCGCCAGAGTACATACTTCCAACGTGCCACATGTACAAAGGAACTGAGAATTCTCGCCGGCACATTGCGCGATTTGAACCCATGTGCGGCAATACTGATATACTTCTCTTCTGACAGTTCATCAGCTGTCTGGCGGGCATTGCCTTTGAATGGTATGCGGAACTCCCAAATGACTCCATGAATACCTTCGACGAAATGGAGATGCCCTCCTGTCAGAGATTCGCTAGTGTGAATAAACGCACTACCGTGACGGCACTGGTCAACGAAAGGGTTATTCCGAATGAGACTTAGGTTCAATGTGTTACCTGATGGCGAAATCTCTGGTCAAATACAAGCAACGCATCGATGAAGTTGCAGCCATGGAAATGCTCATTGCCACCTTTGACCCAAATTCAAAGGCGTCCTCGTATATGGCCCTCTTCAAGCCAACAGCCTTCCAAGAGCTCATGGATAAAATGACTCGATTGGATCAGCTGAGTCAAGGCCCTTCATCATCTGATGAAGATGAATGAAAAGCGGAGGTAAGGTGGTATTTGTCGCTGACGCTTAACAAAAAAAATGAGCAACTTTGAAACAACATGTTACCAAAATAGCGATGGCGTGGGTACTCGCTCCCCTGAGGTATACACAGAGGGCATATTTCTCACTGGAGGAAGAATCTCTACGTAAGATGGTCGTTTCTTCTCAAAGAATAGAAAGGATATCAAGGAGCTTACAAACGAGTCCTGCAGTCAAGTAGAATATCCCGCTTGAAATCCAAAAAAAAACGGTATGTCCACAAACGAAATGGGCACGGATGAAAACCCGAAAGGGCTCCGTGACTAAAAACAGCAGGGCTACCGGCGAGTCTGTGAAAACCCGAAAGGGCGCGGTTTCGTAAAAAAAAATTCATGCACACGGGCAAGGTCCTTGTAAGTCGACGTTAGACACCCCACATGATGCGGGGAGGCGGAATAGGTAAAACAATCATTTTGTTCAAGTTAATATCGACTAACTTTATGGATCTTTGTTAAACCCTAACTAACAACTATCTAGAAGTGTTAAACTACTATGATAGATGATTATATCTCAAGATACTAGTCCTTCTTGTTCTTGTTGTTCACCTCCTCGTCGGTTTCCTCGATGTGATAGAAGATCCACCCGAGAGTTCCTTCTCCAAACTTTAACCTCTCACTTGAGATAACTAAGTGGCTAGGATTGCTAATCTAAGTGACCTAGAAGATATAGAAGTGGATTAAGGATCTAATAGTCTTTCTAATCCTTGGGATCTCAACACATGAGAGGATTAGGGTTAGGTTGAAGAAGAGGAGAGCTTGAGGAGAGAGAGTGTGTGTATGAGAATGAGATGAATAATAACTCATTTCTATATTTATATGAAGTATAAAGATTATCAAATAAATCATATATGATAATTAAAACCATACTTCATTTAATACAATCAATGAATCATCACATGAGTCATTAAGCAATAAATGCTTCATTAACTCATTTGGATGAATCATCTCATGAGTCACTAATTCATTTAATGCAAATTACACATAAGCTCTCCACCTGTAACAACCTAGTTCACTTATACCTATTCCAGTTCTCGTATTTCCTTATTTGTGGTATTTTCTTGAGTTATCGTGTTTGGGTGCGAATGGTATTTTTACTTTTGCATTCGACCCGACCCGCTTGCTTGAACCTGTTTGATTCATATTTAAGAATTATCTTGACTTGTTACATAGACACGTGCATCTCATGTATACTGCATACTGGAATTTTATCTAGAATTACATCTTTTACCATATTATATTTTAAGTCACGTAAAATATTTTAAAATTACATAAAATAGCCTGCATGATACCCCTAACCCCGTGGTAGCATCCGCGCATCTTGTTCTCGTCCCGTTCAGTGAAACGGACGTGTTTGGATGGCTACGCGCACGTACGTGCATCCGGTCTTGGGGGTATGCATTTTCGTTACCTGAGAATTCGTTTTGAATTTTGAAAGTCGCATATATTTTTCGTATTTTCAATCTGAATTTTTAGACCCGACCCGGGCGTGTTTTGGAATATTTTTGTATCCCTCCAAAATTCAAATTTATTTAATTTAATATATTTATTTTTAATCAACAGTTTAAATTTTATAATAAACTAAAATCTTTTTAAATTTAAAATCTTTTAATCCTAACTATTTAACCCCTCTCTCGTAGCCCCCACTCTCCTCTCTCTCTCTCTCTCTCTCTTTCTTCTCTCTTTGTCTCTCCCCGCTACCAGCCAATTTTATTTCTTCTTACTGTTCATTTCCCTCTCTCTCTCTCCTCTCGATCTCGCTCTCTCTCTCTCTCTCTCTCTCTCCCCTCTCGCATTCCTCTTTCTCCCTTTCTCTTTCTCTCCCCCTATCTCTCTGCTTCCCTATCTCTCTCTCCCTATCTCTCTCTCTCTCTTTCATTATACATATAATTCTTTAATTTTATTAAACCGCATTCATTATTTTTCCCCACGTCTCTTCATCTTCTTCTCATATTTTTCTTTTCCCTCCTCGCCTTCGTCCTCCCGCTCACAAAACCCTAACCCCGCGTGAGCCACGCCCTCGCCTCGTCGTTGCCACCACTCTGACCCTGTGGCTTCACCGACGACCTCCGCCACCTTTCTCTCCTTCTTCCTCCCATCCTCTTCTTTCTTACTTTCTCCCCGCTCAACCCATTCCACCCAGATCTCGTCGCCGATCAACCCATCTCGCTTGCAACCTTCGACTCATCCTCATCATCAACCTCTTTCGTCGTCGTCACCTACATCCATCACCTCACCTTATCATCTGCATCTTCACCGCCACCCTCAATAGCGACCTCGACACCATCTCCAAGACCCATCAACCCAACACCACCTTCAAATCCCATCGCCTCCATCTCTCGTCATCATCCCCTTCAACCCTCAGCCCCGGCCTCACCTCCTCACACCCGAGCACCCATCTCCTCGCCGTTGTTGTCACCTTCCCCTAACCCTCGACGTCATCACCGCAGAACCCATCGCCCCTACAAGCCCCATCAAACCAACTCCATCTCCTCTTTCGAGCCCGACTTCAATCGACTCCATTAAACCCTGTTTCGACCGCTGCAATCTCGCCTCACCGTCGACCCAAGCATCGTCGTCGTCATCGTCTTCCTCACCTTAGATATCACCAACTAGAGGAGTGATTCGTTTTGGGAGTCGAGGAAAACTTAGTCCTCGATTCGTTGGGCCTTTCGAGATTTTGGAGCGTGTTGGAGAAGTGGCTTATCGATTGGCTTTACCGCAATCCTTGGCAAATGTTCATGACGTGTTTTATATATCTCAACTTCGTAAGTATGTTCGAGATGAAATACACGTGCTGGATCATTCAGAGCTGACTGTACGAAAAGATTTAAACTTTGAGGAGCGACCGATGTCGATTGTGGATCGAAGAGAAAAGGTTCTTAAGAACAAAATTATCCCTCTTGTACTTATTTCTTGGGGAAATCGCTCGCATGGAGAATCAACTTGGGAACGAGAAGATGAAATCCGATAGAAGTTTCCACATGTATTCTTGTAGTTTCTTGATTGTTTATCCATTCTTGTTCTTGGAATTTCGAGGACGAAATTCTATTGTAGTTGGGTATAATGTAACAACCTAGTTCACTTATACCTATTCCAGTTCTCGTATTTCCTTATTTATGGTATTTTCTTGAGTTATCGTGTTTGGGTGCGAATGGTATTTTTACTTTTGCATTCGACCCAACCCGCTTGCTTGAACCTGTTTGATTCATATTTATGAATTACCTTGACTTGTTACATAGACACGTACATCTCATGTATACTGCATACTAGCATTTTGTCTAGCATTACATCTTTTACCATATTAGATTTTAGGTCAGGTAAAATATTCTAAAATTACATAACAAAGCCTGCATGATACCCCTAACCCCGTGGTAGCATCCGCGCATCTTGTTCTCGTCCCGTTCAGTGAAACAGACGTGTTTGGATGGCTACGCGTACGTACGTGCATCCGTTCTTGGGGGTATGCATTTTCGTTACCTGAGCATTCGTTTTGAATTTTGAAAGTCGCATATATTTTTCGTATTTTAAATCTGAATTTTTAGACCCGGCCCGGGCGTGTCTTGGAATATTTTTGTATCCCGCCAAAATTCAAATTTATTTAATTTAATATATTTATTTTTAATCAACAGTTTAAATTTTATAACAGACTAAAATCTTTTTAAATTTAAAATCTTTTAATCCTAACTACTTAACCCCTCTCTCGTGGCCCCCACTCTCCTCTCTCTCTCTTTTTCTTCTCTCTTTCTCTCTTTCTTTCTCTCTCCCCGCTACCAGCCAATTTTATTTCTCCTTACTGTTCATTTCCCTCTCTCTCTCCTCTCGATCTCGCTCTCTCCCCTTTTCTCTCATTCCTCTCTCCCCTTTTCTCTTTCTCTTTCTCTCCCCCCATCTCTCTGCTTCTCTCCTCTCCCTCCCTATCTTGCTCTCTCTCTCTCTTTCTTTATACATATAATTCTTTAATTTTATTAAACCCCATTCATTATTTTTCCCCACGTCTCCTCTTCTTCTTCTCATATTTTTCTTTTCCCTTCTCGCCTTCGTCCTACCACTCACAAAAACCTAACCCCGCGTGAGCCACGCCCTCGCCTCGTCGTCGCCACCACTCTGACCCTGTGGCTTCACCGACGACCTCCGCCACCTTTCTCTCCTTCTTCCTCCCGTCCTCTTCTTTCTTACTTTCTCCCCTCTCAACCCATTCCACCCAGATCTCGTCGCCGATCAACCCATCTCGCTTGCAACCTTCGACTCATCCTCGTCATCAACCTCTTTCGTCGCCGTTACCTACATCCATCACCTCACCTTATCATCTGCATCTTCACCACCACCCTCACCAGCGACCTCGACATCATCTTCAAGACCCATCAACCCAACACCACCTTCAAAACCCATCGCCTCCATCTCTCGTCATCATCCCCTTCAACCCTCAGCCCCGACCTCACATCTTCACACTCGAGCACCCATCTCCTCGCCGTTGTTTTCACCTTCCCCTAACCCTCGCTGTCATCACCGTAGAACCCATCGCGTCTACAAGCCCCATCAAACCAACTCCATCTCCTCTTTCGAGCCCGACTTCAATCGACTCCATTAAACCCTGTTTCGACCGCTGCAATCTCGCCTCACCGTTGACCCAAGCACCGTCGTTGTCATCGTCTTCCTCGCCTTCATTCTCACCGCAGACTCTTCGTCGCCAAGCACTCTTCTCAACCCCCCTCACCGGTGCCTTCTTCTTCTTCTGCCAACCGGAGAACCCAACTCCAATCGTTCCCTTACTCGTCTGCAGCAGGTCGCAGCGGTTGATCACATCTACTTTCGCCAAGCACCGCTCCTTTCTCGTCGTTGTCGTTTCGTCATGGGAGTTCTAGTTGCCGTCGCTACTGTTGTGTCGCCGTGACTGCATCTATCGTTGTCATGACCGTTGTCTCGAGCAAGCATCTAGCCAAACAAAAATTCCTAACCGAGACCCAAATCTTAGACGGGCCTAACCTCGACCAAGACCATAGTCGAGCCCCTTTACCAACTGAGATCATCTCCCCCTCTTGGCCGATTGACAACACCAAACCCTTGACATTCGACAGCCCATTCGACGCGACTCCAGGACGAGAACCGAGGCTCCAATGATTGGCCTGAATTTATGTGAACGAAATGATCATTTCTCTGCCTCTAGATCTCCATTCCGTCAATGTTCGATTGTGCGCGCAAAGTGTTCGACGAAATGCCTCAATGGAGATTTTCCGTCGTTTTATCGCATTCTTGCTGCGTGCCGTGCATCTGTGGATCCCCGAGGCAAGTTTATCTTGCTACATACTACATTATATTTTATGCATCTATTTTAATAAATATAATAATTGAATTTCAAACCGTGCCTCCAAAGTACTTGTTTCACAGTTTTACAATGACCGTATGCATCCATTCCTATCATTTCATATCTAACATATGCAAACCTATCTTGTCATATATCATACTATAGTATACCGCATCAAATTGAATATAACCATTCATATTATTTAATTGAACATCGTGTATTAACTAGTTTATCATTTAAAGGTTATATGATATCCATTCGCATACATATTGAATAGAACACATATAGCTGCATTTACCGATCTCATTTATAACCTAATACTGTTGTTGTAACACTCTATGTTTAATAAAGTGCATTCTATTTAGTGTTGGAACTATAACTTTAACCCTAATCGATAACTGTGCATCCAAATCTTTGAATTTATATCTTTTTGCATACTGTATCACATTATTACATTTTACTGTTACATTGGTACCCCATACTTGTTTTTGTGTACCCATGCTTATTATAGTTTGACTATGAGCACCCACGTGACACTTGTGCATCCCCTGACATGACTTGATACATCACTACTTGACACGACTTGATACCTGTGCACTTCTTGACATGATTGGACCAAGTACACTACCTGACATGACCTGATGTTCCACAGCTTGACCTGTTACCTGATCTTTTTACTAATGCCGACAATCTTGACCTATTGTCCCTACGGACATTTCCTGTTGTCTATTCAGACAAACTTGTACCTGCTTGATCCTGTGTTGGCATTAGCTCCAGATTTATCAATACCTGACTTGAACACATAATTTGGGAGTATGGGGAAATCAATGATGAAACCTGACTTGTAACTCGACAGTTCGATACCTTTACTGATCAGGCTTACGGGCTAGGCCAGCCCCGGGATGATGCTGCTGACATCATTCGTCGTTACATACTACCTTTTACTGCCTTGCGGCACGTCTCGGATTCAGCCCGAGAGTCTTAGACCGTGATCCCGGACACGCACGAGATACTATTGAGTTACATCGACGATTCATCAAATTTATTCCAAAGACTTAAGAGTAATTAACCCAGTAGATCAATTTAGATTACTCACTGCACATTACCTGTGCCTTACCCTTCACTGTCCTTATTTATGTTACTGTTATACCTGTTTTACCGTTCATACTCATACATGTATGTCTTGCTACCCCCTGTTTATATTATTGCTTGATGTTATGACGCGCTGACGTCTGGGTTTTGCATGGCCCGGATCCTCTACTTTTGTCGCAGGCTGATCAGGAGTACTTCCGCCGTTAGGCCGAGCAGTGAGGATCCAGTTGGTATCCAGTTTTACTTTCCAGGTGTTTTGTTTATTGGATCTATTGCTTCCGCATATTATTTTATTCTTGACTCGTTTATTTTGGCCTATGGACATGTGTTAGATAGTTTATTATTGTTCTTGATATCTCTACAGCCGTAATGTGACTATGGAGGGATATTTCCTATCCACAGGTAGCATGGTTGGCTCTGTCACGTGCCTATCTTAGCGCACTCTGGGAAGCGGGGCGTGACACCACCTCACCTTTCTTCTAGAAGCTTCTCGACTAATTACGAGAATGCCCCTCCCATCCGTAAAACACGGATATTCTGAGACTGCATAAATCCAATAATCCAATACTAGAATCTGGCTTAAACTAAAGCTCGCTAGTATAATCTGTCCGAACATCATATGTGCACAAGTACACGTATATGTCCGAACCCTATCGTAAAACCATACGACCTCTATATCGTTTCGCCTGAAGCAGGGAAAATCTTTATGTGGGACTCTAAAGACTCGACACTATGCTGGCAGTGGGTTTAACCACAGGCCGCAAGCGGCACTAGCTGTACGTAATGGTCCCCAGGTAGATGTCGATAAGAAGGCCGATGAGGAAACCCATCCGAACTCCTACTGAGCCTGATGTGACAATCTCCGTACAGTCCGGTCTATTCGTCTAAGACTATCGCATATCGGGCCTAGGGAGGTGGCAAGCGTCAGTCCCCTAAAAACTGTATAAGTCGTGTCGGAGTGAAGCCCATTACACCTTGAGAAGCTATTGGAAATCCTACCAGTAAATCTCGTTTGCCCTGTCCAGGGACTTTGCGTAATGGCTCTCCAAACACAGTGCGATATCAACTTCCAGTACCGAGAGAGACGAATCCTTTCTAACTGCCACTGCCTCCAAGTGCTTCGAGACTGCACCCAACTGCTACCTGTTTGCACTACTCCTTTGAGCCGTGGTAGGGTAGCAATCTAAGAACAGTGGGAACACACTCGAGGCGAAGCAGCAGTGTCAAGTCTACGGACTATGTTGTACTCATGTCACCTGGGAACTGTTAACTGACGACGGGTATAATACCAACCAACAGTTCCCTGCGAGTCCTGTCCGGTGTACCCGTAACCCAACGAGCACCTGCATACTATCTCCAGTACAACGTACTAATGGCTGTGGAACAGACCATCTCCCTTACTGGGATGAGAAGCGTATACACTAGTCTACTCTGGAGTATCGATGCCCTGTCTCGATAATCCTATGACTAGGGACCAGAAAAAGGATGTGCTTGTAGACTACCCAGCTCCCACTAGTGTGACTGTCATCACAACGCTGGTAGTCAAGCAAGATCCTAAGGGCTCTATCAATATGTATTCGCGATATGCTAAAAGAAACATATACACATATTAAGATAGATATAAACCAAGTAACATACTACTATGTTGAGCAAGACTGTTAATACAACTGTGAATATCCTAAACTTCCATTAAGTAATATACAAGCTAGTATGATACATTAATGGCCCCTAGGGCATATACACTAATAATTCTCTCTACCTTGTAAGGAGAAAATACCTGCGTGAGATCCTTACGACTCATAAGGGAGCAACACACTTAGGGATCCCCACGATTCCTGAGGAGAAACGCACTTACGAGATCCTCACGACTCGTAGGGAGAAATATCTTTATGAGACCCTTACGGCTCATGAAGTCAAAAGCCTTAGTTGGCAGGATCTTAACCCTGTTTGCTAAGCCACCTTTGTTCGACATCGACAAAGGCAAATGATGATTCGCTCCTGATAATATCCCAGTTGTAGCGATGCTGATGCCTAAATCGGTATCAGATCCCAAGTCCCATACTCGCGATAAAAAATCAGCGAGCCAAAAATGCATATGAAATAGCCGAAATAATGGGGCAACTTGCAACAAAATCAGCAAGTAAAAAAAATATGCATACAAAATAATCGAACTGGTTAGGCAACTCGCAATAAAAAGAAGTGAGTAAAAAGAAAAATAGCCGAAATGATTGGGCACCGCGAAAGATAGCCGAAATGATTAGGCAATCGCGACTTTCGCGATATAAAAAGCTGAAATGATAGAGCATCGAGGAAAGAAAACAAAATACGTATAAAATAAAACTTTTGCCCTACAGGCAATCCATACTGACCCTTGTATACAATCCATGGGCATAAACGAAAACGGAACCACATGTCCCCCACCAGATCGTGTCAAAAGAGAAAGTCAGATCTCAACAGTAACATCTGCATCCCAGAAGATCAACAACGGCGTTCTTTCTTATGCCAGCAGGGCACGGAAGCGACACAACGAAACGGAGCCATGGAAAAGTCCCTAGTTCCAAATCTTAACGGCAACATCTACAGCCTAAAAATCAGCAACGGTGATCCTCCTCATTCCAACAGGATTCGGACGCAACATCACCAAACGGAGCCACGGAAAAATACCTAGTTCCAAGAGCCTACGGTCCACAGATAACCTAGAGTCAACCAATGACCTCCCCGTCGGATCAACGCTCCGTTTCGGAAACAAGTCACCCAATCCCTAGGGAAATCAGCGTCCTTGGCAAAAACCTCGGAAACAAGTCACCCGATCCCAAGAAACGCACATATTGGATCATTCGGAGCTAACAGTACGAGAAGACTTGACTTTTGAGGAGCGACCGATTGAAATCGTGGATCGAAGGGAAAAGGTTTTAAGAACAAGGTGATCCCTCTTGTGCTTGTTTCTTGGGGTAATCACTCGCATGGAGAGTCCACTTGGGAACGATAAGATGAAATCCGGCAGAAGTTTCCTCACCTTTTCTTGTAGTTATCTATCTTTGTATTCTTGGAATTTCGAGGACGAAATTCTTTTTGTAGTTGGGTATAATGTAACACCCGAGCCCAATGCTACTAATTTCAGTTACCGTTTGAGCGTAGTGTGGTACTCATTTTTATTTATCTTGCTTGATTGTTACTTACTGTAAATTTTACCCGGCAAATTCATTTCTGCATATAACAATTTATGGCATCTAAAATAAATTTAAAAATATTCATCTTGGCCTACTTGACACCCCTAACCCTGTTGTAGCGTCCGTGCATCGTGTTCTCGTCCCGTTCAGTGAAACGGGCGAGTTTGGACGGCTACGCGCACGTACGTGTGTCCGTTTTGGGGGTATGCTTTTTGATTGTAAAACACTTCATTTTAAATTTTGGATCCCGCCTAAAATTCTATTATTTCAATTTCAAATTTTTGGACCCGACCCGGGCGCATTTTGGAAATATTTTACTTTGCGCCAAAAACCCATTTTCTATATATATTAAACCGTCATATATTTTTTTAAAACCTTATACTATATTTTTCATGTCTTCTAAATCTTTTATTTAAAATCCATTCCTAACCAACGAATTCATTCAGCCAATCGCAACCTCCTTATTTTTCCCGTGGGCCCCACCTCCTCTCTCTATCTCTCTCCTCTCTCTACCTCTCTCCTCTCTCTCTCCCCGTCTCTCTCTCTCTCTATATATATATATATCTTTCTCTCTCTCTCTCATATATATATCCTTCTTCTTCCACTTCTTTTCTTTCCAGCAAACCCAGCGACGCAAACCCTAGCCACCGTCTCCGTCGCCGCCGCAGCCCCAACGCCGACGCCACCATCACCAGCATCGTCGCCTCCTCGCCCTCGACCAATCCACCGCGCCTCCTTCCTCATTTTCCCTTCTTCCCGTGCACCATGCACCTTCACCGCGGCCACCTGCACCCCTGCACGCGTTCGCGCCGTCGTGAGTCGCCGCCGGTGACCTCGTCCCCGTGTCCCCGGTCTCTGTGCGCACCCAGTAAGCTTCTTCTCCCTCCTCCTCTTTTCCTTTCTCCTTTTCCTTCTCTGTCGCGATTTTTCTTGATCTGCAGTTCGTCGCTGTCGTCGTAGGCCACCGCCGGAGCTCCGTCGACGAGGTCGACCGTCACCACCCGTCCCACGGATCATCGTGAGCACCACTTCTCAGATTCTACTTCCTTTCTTCTCTATTTTTCTTTCTCTTCTTGTTTGCATATCTTGATCTTTTACTGTTCATTTATTGGCCGGAATCCGACGATGCCGACGACGTGTCCCGATGTTCCAGCATAGTACCCCGACCCGTGTGGCTTCACTGCTCGTCGTTTGGGTTCATTCCGTGAACCGTGCGCCCGTCGCGAGTTTTCCCCGCCGACGTTTTACGTTCCGTTTTCCCGATTCACGACCCGTCGAGGCAAGTACCCCTTGCTACATGCTAAACAATATCTACATACATGTTAATGACACCCTAATCTATAAATTTAACTTTGGTACGATCATTTCTCATTTTCATGTACAATATTGTTATATATCATTTTATCTTTCAAACTTGGAACCTACAGTTTGAGATTGAACCTAATAACCACATTTACCTGTTTAATCACATTTTTAATATTGACATAGCTTATGGCATTTATCTCTATAGTTTTGTTCCATTTGGACACTCGTGTGCATTTTAACCTGTAATAGCTGTATTGAACCTTTATATAAATCATTGCACCTCTAAAGTTCTTAAACTTGTTAACATGATTAAAAGGCCATAATTGTCATACTGCATTCGCATAACATTGAAATCATCTCTGTGACACAACTGATAACGGTAGTGCAAATTGAGTAAATCTGCCTATTGCTCAATTCATTGCTTATATCATGTTGATGATAACCATGCTTGATTGTATAACTGATTGTGAGCACACCCATGATATTGTTTACATCTTGACCTGACTTGCTACATATATATTGATTTACCCAACATGGTACCGTATACTGCTTGACTTGACCTGATGTACCATGACCTGACCCGTTACCTGATCTTGTGTCTAATGCCAACAAACCTGACATGTAATCCTCATGGACCATTCCTGTTGTCTATCCAGACAAACATGTTTACCTGATCCTGTGTTGGCATTAGTTTCTTGATTTCGGGATACCTGACTTGACTTACACATATAACTTGGGGGTATGGGGAAATCAAAGGTGAAACATGACTTGTAACTCAACAGTTCACTACTTGTACTGATCAGTTTAGAGGCCAGGCCCGCCTCGTGACGATGCTGCTGACATCGTTGGTCTTTATCCTTTCCCTTTTAGTGCCTAGCGGCACGTCTCGGTTTCAGCCCGAGAGTCTTAGACCGTGGTCCCGGGCATGCACGGGATACTATTGAGTTACATCAATGATTCATCAATTTGGTTTCAAAGACTTTAGAACAAAGAACCTGATAGAACATACCAGTTTACCCACTGCACACTACCCTGCACTGCTCTGATTTATATTATTGTTACCCTTGCTTTATTCATGTTTATATTGCATTGCCTGTTACCCTGTTTATATTTTATTACTTGATGACATGACGCGCTGACGTTTGGGTTTTGCATGGCCCAGATTCTGTACCACTGTCGCAGTCCGAGCAGGAGTACTGCAGCCAGCAGGCTGAGCTGTGAGTGTTAGCAGTAGTTAGTTTTCTTTCCTGCATTTTATTCCTGATGTGAGCCCGCATTATGGGACATACATTCCAGTTATTTTGTATTGGATCTTTTTCTTCCGCATTTTATTATTCTTGACTCAGATTATCTTGGATTATGGACATGTTTTAGATAGTTGTATTTTGTTCTTGGTATCTCTACAACCATAATGTGACTGTGGATGGATACTTCCTACCCACAGGTAGCATGGTTGGCTATGTCACGTGCCCATTTTAGCGTACTCTGGGAAGCGGGGCGTGACATGGTTCTTTTGGTATCAGAGACATAGGTTAGTCGGGTTGATTCTTTTGTAGTTGGGTATTGTACCCAATACACGAATCAGAACACCCGTGTTTAGGAAACATGTCCTGCCACCTTGCCGTTTACCGTTCTTGAATCAAATTCTTCCTGATTATATCTTCCATGATGTGCAAACTCCCTTTGCATATCGACTCGAAACCTGATTCCTTGTTATCTCTAGGACTTAGGCGACTTGGGTGGAGTTATGTAATTGTGGCTATGATACCGCGGCATAGTTACAATGCGGCACTCTATTTAAGTATCTTGGAGTTCTAGCCTTGACCCATATCCTTGATCTATATGTTGAATCTGTCATCATACTAATACTCTCTGGTGTTTGGGTGCAGCATCATGGCAGCCAGGAATATACACTCGTACCAGAGGTATATGGATGACGCTACCTTGCTTGGAGTAATTCGTGACTTGCTTGAGAACCACAAGTAGCAGACCGAGCTGAGGCCGGCGTTTGCACTAAACCAAACGTCTGTACGTAGAAGTGTTCCGGTGAACAGACGCAGCATAGCACCAATGAAGAATACAATTGTGATTGATCGGAAGAGGAGCGTGATTTGTAACTACTTCCATGTACACGGACATGTGCGAAAGGATTGTCGAAGGAGGCTGGGACTCTGTTTTGTTTGTGGAGCGGCAGATCACGCCGTTAGTGCTTGTCCGTCGAAGCTTCGTACGAAGGATGATTTCCAGAAGACTCCGCAGAGGCCGTTCCAGGGACAGAAATAGCTGACTCAAGGACCTAATCAGGCTCGAGCTTTTACCTTGACAACTGAAGAAGCTAAGGCGTCAGGAGAAGTTGTTTCAGGTACTCTACTCGTTCATGGTTTTCCCGCATTAGCGTTATTTGATTTTGGTGCATCCCATTGTTTTATGTCATCCAAGTTTTTAACTACACACTCGATTGACTACACGACTCTGTCTAGTTTCTGGAACATACACACTGGGAATGGGAAAATCATAGCTAGTAGGGAATGTAAAGATTGTACAGTTGTTGTGTGCGGACGGGAGTTTTTTTTTGCAGATTTCTTGGTGATTGATACGGGCAGCTACGAAGTCGTCTTGGGAATGGATTTTCTTGGCACTTTCCACGCTCATATTGATTGTAGGGCAAGGAAGGTAATTTTCCAGATTCCCGGACATCCCGAGTTTAGCTTCACTGGAGGAAGCAGTTCTGTCGGGCCAATCGAGTTTAGGGCTAGGCCGACAAACAATATTCTTGCATCAATGGAAGTGATGAAAGCGAAGAGCCGGCTGTTGTTCGCAACTTTATGGACGTGTTTGAAGATATATCGGGTTTACCACCGAAGCGAGACGTGGAATTCGCAATAGATCTTATTCCTGGTGCAGCGCCAGTATCCAAAGCGTATTATCCAATGGCACCAGTAGAGTTGGAAGAAGTCAAGAGGCAGGTTGCTAAATTGCTTGAGAAGGGTTGGATTCGAAGCAGTAACTCGCCTTGGGGAGCTCCAGTTCTTCTAGTGAAGAAGAAAGATGGCACAAGAAGGATGTGCATCGACTATTGAGAATTAAACCGGGTGACTATTAAGAACAAGTACCCGATCCTTCGCATTGGCGAACTTTTCGAGTAGCTTAGTGGCGCGAGGGTATTCTCGAAGCTGGATTTGCGATCCGGATATCATCAGGTCCGAGTGAAAGCAGAAGATATTTGCAAGACGGCGTTCCGAACTCGGTATGGACATTACGAGTACTTAGCGACGCCCTTCGGAGTAACGAATGCGCCGGCAGTATTCATGGACTTGATGAACCGAATCTTTTCACCGTTCTTGGACCAGTTTATCGTGGTTTTTATTGACAATATTCTGATTTACTCAAAGAGTTTTGAAGAGCATGCTGAACATTTGAAGATCGCACTGCAAACGTTGAGACAAGAGAAGTTATATGCGAAGATGAGTAAGTGCGAGTTTTTGCTGGAGGAAGTAAAGTTTTTAGGGCATGTTCTGTCTGGCGATGGAATCGTCGTCGATCCAGAAAAGATTGCAGCAGTTCGAGATTGGCCGATTCCAAAGAATGTTGCGGAGATAAGAAGTTTTCTTGGACTCGCCGGGTATTACAGAAGATTCGTGGAGAACTTTGCTCGTCTGGCGGAGCCGTTAAACAAGCTTACGCGCAAGGGTACCTTTTGTGACGGATAAATGTGCGTTAGCTTTTGAGACGTTGAAGCAGAAGTTGATAACCACCCCTATTCTAACCGTGCCAGACAATTCCGGAGGATTGGTGATTCACAGCGACGCATCTGGGAAAGGATTGGGATGTGTTTTGATGCAGCATGGTAAGGTTGTAGCGTACGCATTGAGACAGTTAAAGACCCATGAGAAGAATTATCCAACTCATGACTTGGAACTTGCGGCTGTGATTTTCGCTTTGAAGATTTGGAGACACTACCTTTTGGGCGAAAGAGTCGAAGTTTTTACTGATCATAAGAGCTTGAAGTATGTGTTCACACAGAAAGAGCTTAATATGAGGCAGCGTGGATGGTTGGAGCTGATGGCTGACTACGATCTTGATCTTAAGTACCATCCGGGGACGGTTAACGTCGTGCCGGATGCGCTTAGTCGGTTACCAGCAATTCAGGTGTTAACTACGCAGAAGGAACTCGTTGAAGATTTTCGAAGATTTGACTTGGAGGTTGTGCTACCGCATCCTACGGGACAGTTGATGCAACTACAAGCACATTTATCGTTGATCGAGAATATTAAAGCAGCACAATCGCAGGACCCTAAACTGCAAAAGTTTCGAGAACAGGTTGAAGCTGGACTACGAACAGATGCATTGATCCACGAAGATGGTTCGTTGAGGTATGGTAGCCGTTTGTGTTTGCCAAAGGGAGATATTCGCGAAGAGCTTATGAAGGAGGCATACAGTTCAGCTTATTCTGTACATCCGGAGGCACAAAGATGTACCGAGATATTCGACAGCATTTCTGGTGGGAAGGCATGAAACGGGAGATTGCTCGCTTTGTGGCGAAGTGCTTGGTGTGTCAGCAAGTTAAGGCTGAACATCAAAGGGTTGCTGGTTTATTACAACCACTTCCGATTCCTCAGTGGAAGTGGGAACATATAACCATGGATTTCGTGACGGCTTTACCGCGAAGTCCAAAAGGTAACAATGCTGGATGGGTGATTGTTGATCGTTTGACCAAGGCAGCTCACTTCATTCCTTTCTGGGTTGGTCAATCAACAGAGACTTTGGCAGAGCGGTACATGCAAGAGATTGTAAGATTGCATGGAGTACCGGTGAGCATCGTGTCCGATCGGGACACGGTTCTTATCACACTTTTGGCGGAATTTATAGGAAAGTTTGGGGACTCGATTGAAATTTAGCACAGCTTATCATCCTCAAACTGATGGTCAGTCGGAGAGAACGATCCAAACTCTTGAGGATATGTTGAGAGCATGCATGTTGGACTTCAAGGGTTCCTGGGAAGATCATCTACATTTGGTGGAGTTTTCTTTCAACAACAGTTTTCAGGCAACTATCCAGATGGCTCCATTTGAAGCTTTGTATGGTCATAAATGCCGTTCACCTGTTTGTTGGGACGATGTCGGTGAACGAAGATTATTGGGACCAGATTTGGTTGTGCAGACAGCTGAGAAGGTTAACACTATCAGAAATCATATGAAGGTAGCACAAGACCGACAGAAGAATTGGTCAGACACGTCAAGAAGACCTCTAGAGTTCGCCGTGGGTGATTTGGTATTCTTGGAGATATCACCGACTAGAGGGGTGATTCGTTTTGGAAGTCGAGGAAAGCTTAGTCCTCGGTTCGTTGGACCCTTTGAGATCTTGGAGCGTGTTGGTGAGGTAGCGTATCGTTTGGCGTTACCGCAGTCCTTGGCGAATGTGCACGATGTGTTTCACGTATCTCAACTCCGTAGGTATGTTCGAGATGAAACGCACGTATTGGATCATTCAGAGCTAACAGTACGAGAAGACTTGACTTTTGAGGAGCGACCGATTGAAATCGTGGATCGAAGGGAAAAGGTTTCAAGAACAAGGTGATCCCTCTTGTGCTTGTTTCTTGGGGTAATCACTCGCATGGAGAGTTCACTTGGGAACGAGAAGATGAAATCCGGCAGACGTTTCCTCACCTTTTCTTGTAGTTATCTATCTTTGTATTCTTGGAATTTCGAGGACGAAATTCTTTCTGTAGTTGGGTATAATGTAACACCCGAGCCCAATGCTACTAATTTCAGTTACCGTTTGAGCGTAGTGTGGTACTCATTTTCATTTATCTTGCTTGATTGTTACTTACTGTAAATTTTACCCGGCAAATTCATTTCTGCATATAACAATTTATGGCATCTAAAATAAATTTAAAAATATTCATCTTGGCCTACTTGACACCCCTAACCCTGTTGTAGCGTCCGTGCATCGTGTTCTCGTCCCGTTCAGTGAAACGGGCGAGTATGGACGGCTACGTGCACGTACGTGTGTCCGTTTTGGGGGTATACTTTTTGATTGTAAAACACTTCATTTTAAATTTTGGATCCCGCCTAAAATTCTATTATTTCAATTTCAAATTTTTGGACCCGACCCGGGCGCATTTTGGAAATGTTTTACTTTGCGCCAAAAACCCATTTTCTATATATATTAAACCGTCATATATTTTTTTAAAACCTTATACTATATTTTTCATGTCTTCTAAATCTTTTATTTAAAATCCATTCCTAACCAACGAATTCATTCAGCCAATCGCAACCTCCTTATTTTTCCCGTGGGCCCCACCTCCTCTCTCTACCTCTCTCCTCTCTCTCTCCACGTCTCTCTCTCTCTCTATATATATATCTTTCTCCCTCTCTCTCATCTATATATCCTTCTTCTTCCACTTCTTTTCTTTCCAGCAAACCCAGCGACGCAAACCCTAGCCACCGTCTCCGTCGCCGCCGCAGCCCCAACGCCGACGCCACCATCACCAGCATCGTCGCCTCCTCGCCCTCGACCAATCCACCACGCCTCCTTCCTCATTTTCCCTTCTTCCCGTGAACCCTGCACCTTCACCGCGGCCACCTGCACCCCTGCACGCGTTCGCGCCGCCGTGAGTCGCCGCCGGTGACCTCGTCCCCGTGTCCCCGGTCTCCGTGCGCACCCAGTAAGCTTCTTCTCCCTCCTCCTCTTTTCCTTTCTCCTTTTCCTTCTCTGTCGCGATTTTTCTTGATCTGCAGTTGGTCGCTGTCGTCGTAGGCCACCGCCGGAGCTCCGTCGACGAGGTCGACCGTCACCACCCGTCCCATGGATCATCGTGAGCACCTCTTCTCAGATCCTACTTCCTTTCTTCTCTATTTTTCTTTCTCTTCTTGTTTGCATATCTTGATCTTTTACTGTTCATTTCTTGGCCGGAATCCGTCGATGCCGACGACGTGTCCCGACGTTCCAGCGTAGTACCCCGACCCGTATGGCTTCACTGTTCGTCGTTTGGGTTCATTCCGTGAACCGTGCGCCCGTCGCGAGTTTTCCCCGCCGACATTTTACGTTCCGTTTTCCCGATTCACGACCCGTCGAGGCAAGTACCCCTTGCTACATGCTAAACAATATCTACATACATTTTAATGACACCCTAACCTATAAATTTAACTTTGGTACGATCATTTCTCATTTTCATGTATAATATTGTTATATATCATTTTATCTTTCAAACTTGGAACCTACAGTTTGCGATTGAACCTAATAACCACATTTACCTGTTTAATCACATTTTTAATATTGACATAGCTTATGGCATTTATTTCTATAGTTTTGTTCCATTTGGACACTCATGTGCATTTTAACCTGTAATAGCTGTATTGAACCTTTATATAAATCATTGCACCTCTAAAGTTCTTAAACTTGTTAACATGATTAAAAGGCCATAATTGTCATACTGCATTCGCATAACATTGAAATCATCTCTGTGACATAACTGATAACGGTACTACAAATTGAGTAAATCTGCCTATTGCTTAATTCATTGCTTATATCATGTTGATGATAACCATGCTTGATTGTATAACTGATTATGAGCACACCCATGATATTGTTTACATCTTGACCTGACTTGCTACATATATATTGATTTACCCGACATGGTACCGTATACTGCTTGACTTGACCTGATGTACCATGACCTGACCCGTTACCTGATCTTGTGTCTAATGCCAACAAACCTGACATGTAGTCCTCATGGACCGTTCCTGTTGTCTATCTAGACAAACATGTTTACCCGATCCTGTGTTGGCATTAGTTTCTTGATTTCGGGATACCTGACTTGACTTACACATATAACTTGGGGGTATGGGGAAATCAAAGATGAAACCTGACTTGTAACTCAACAGTTCACTACTTGTGCTTATCAGTTTAGAGGCCAGGCCCGCCTCGTGACGATGCTGCTGACATCGTTGGTCTTTATCCTTTCCCTTTTAGTGCCTAGCGGCACGTCTCGGTTTCAGCCCGAGAGTCTTAGACCGTGGTCCCGGGCATGCACGGGATACTATTGAGTTACATCGATAATTCATCAATTTGGTTTGAAAGACTTTAGAACAAAGAACCTGATAGAACATACCAGTTTACCCACTGCACACTACCCTGCACTGTTCTGATTTATATTATTGTTACCCTTGCTTTATTCATGTTTATATTGCATTGCCTGTTACCCTGTTTATATTTTATTACTTGATGACATGACGCGCTGACGTCTGGGTTTTGCATGGCCCAGATTATGTACCACTGTCGCAGTCCGAGCAGGAGTACTGCAGCCAGCAGGCTGAGCTGTGAGTGTCAGCAGTAGTTAGTTTTCTTTCCTGCATTTTATTCCTGATGTGAGCCCGCATTATGGGACATACACTCCAGTTATTTTGTATTGGATCTTTCGCTTCTGCATTTTATTATTCTTGACTCAGATTATCTTGGATTATGGATATGTTTTAGATAGTTGTATTTTGTTCTTGGTATCTCTACAACCGTAATGTGACTGTGGATGGATACTTCCTACCCATAGGTAGCATGGTTGGCTATGTCACGTGCCCATTTTAGCGTACTCTGGGAAGCGGGGCGTTACAGTGTCTTTGCAGGAATACCTCGATTCGTCTCAACTCCGAGGAAATCAGTGTCCTTGGCAAATACCTCGATTCAGGGAAATCAGCGTTCTTGACGAGAGCATCTCGATTCGCGTCAACCCACAGAGAAATCAGTGTCTCTGCAGGAATATAGGACGTCGGCAAAATGGAGCCATGGCAGAGTCCCTAGTTTCAAATCTCGACGACAACATCTACAACCTAGAGATCAACAATGGCGTTCATTCTCGTTCCAACCAGAAGCAGATACGACGTCAACAAATGGAGCCATGGCAAAGTCCCCTAGTTCCAAATCTCGAAGGCTCATAGACAGCCTAGAGACTATCTCGGAGCTACGGCAGAGTCCCTGATTCCAAGTCTCGATAGCCACATTTACATCCTGGAGACCCACAACAGCGTTCCTCCTCATTCCAGTAGGATTTGGACGCGACAATCAATCTCGGAGCCACGGCAGAGTTCCTAGTTCCAAGTCTTGATGGCCACATCTATAGCCTGGAGACCCACAACAGCGTTCCTCCTCATTCCAGCAGGATTCAGACACGACAATCAACCTCGGAGCCATGGCAAAATCCCTAGTTCCAAATCTCGACGGTTCACAGACAACTTAGAGACCACCTCGACATTCGTCTCATTACAGTAGACGCAACGTCAGCAAAGCGGAGCCACGGCAAAGTTCCCAGTTCCAGGACTTGGCGGTGCACAGACAACCGAGAGTCAACCCCTGACCCCGTGGAACACGGCCAAAGTCAATCCTGACCCCGTGGAACACGGTCAAAGTCAATCATGACCCCTGGAACACGGCCAATGTCAATCTTGACCCCGTGGAACACGGCCAAAGTCAATCCTGACCCCGTGGAACACGGCCAAAGTCAATCCTGACCCCGTAGAACACGGCCAAAGTCAACCCTCGACATCCCATTTGAAGCAATGCTTTGACTCGGGAGTAGGTCAACTCATCAATCACTTACGAGTCCTCTCGACTTGTAAGGAAGAAAATTCTCTTGTGAGATACTTACGACTCTCAAGAGAAAGCACACTTAGGAATCCTCACGATTCCTAAGAAGAAAATACACCTACGAGATCCTCACGACTTGTAGGGAGAAAAATCTTTATGAGACCCTCATGGCTTATAAAATTGAAAAGTCTTAGGTGGCAGATCCTAACCTTGTCTCCTAAGCCCTCAATTCTATGGCCATGCATAACTATGCACTACTTCACCCACGTATATACTTACGTGGGCAAAGTAGTTGGGGGCATTTGTTCCCACCAAAAATTTCTGCGCAAAAGAGCCCAAGATATCAAATAGCAGCGATACGCTTAAGAAAATGTGAACCAGTATTTTCCGGATTGTATTTTGACAAACTTCCGAATGAGAAACAGCTAAATTCTGATGGTATCGAAATAGTCTCGAAAAAACCTTCAATTTGATATATTATGGGCATCATAATTCATCCGGGATCAAAAGTTATGAGCAAATATGCTATGCACATGTAATCTAAGGAAGAAAATACGAATCAGTATTTTCCGGGCTGTATTTTGACAAACTCCCGAATGAGAAACGGCTAAATTCTGATGATATCGAAAGTGTCTCGAAAACTCCTTCGATTTGATATATTATGGGCCTCATAATTCATCCGGGATCAAAAGTTATGAGTAAATGTGCTACGCACATGTAATCTAAAATAATGCTCTACTACATGGGGATGCATTTTTAGTCCCACATCGGGAAAAAGAGAGATCTCTTCTCTACCACTGCCATATAAATAAGAGGGGATGCCTCTTAGAATAGGTAGAGAATTCAATTCTCAAAGAAGATTAGTTCTCCATAGGAGCTTGCTCCCTCCATAATGCGCAAGTGCCATGTGCGCCACGTGCAATGCACGTACGCCCGCCACATGCGCGCCACGTGCAAACATGAGCCAAACACATGTAACGCATGCGAGAGAATTCAATTCTCAAAGGAGATAAGTTCTCCATAGAAGCTTGCTCCCCCATAATGCGCATGCGCCATGTGCACCACGTGCAATGCACGTACGCCCGCCACGTGCAACGCACGTGAGCCAAACACGTACAATGCACGTGGGAGGATTCAATCATCAAAGGAGATTAGTTCTCCATAGGAGCTTGGTCCCCCCATAATACACATATGCGCAAGCACCATGTGCGCCACGTGCAATGCACGTACGCCCGCCACATGCGCGCCACGTGCAACGCATGTGAGCCAAACACGTGGAACGCATGTGGGAGAATTCAATTCTCAAAGAAGCTTAGTTCTTCATGTTAGGGCCTTAGCTGCCCCCCTGATGTGCAAGCGCCACGTGCGCCCGTCACGTGCGACGCACGTGCGCGAACGCAAAGAGGCCTTTTTCAGCAATTACGAGTTTAAGCTTCAACATATTCTTCCTCTTGATAAGTGGAACATGGTTCAAAGGGCACATCCTGTAGGGTTCCTAGGCACACTAATGAGGTCTCACAAGGCATCAACCATGCCAATTTCAAATTTTACAAGTGCCGAGAAACCCTAATACGGATCGTTAACTAGAGATTAGGCGATAACAAATGCGAGCAAACGACTTTACTCTAAAAGTGAACGGAAATACAACCTTTATAGATCCGGTCCTCCACCTCCATAGCTCCATGATGAAGTCCCCTCGCTGCGATCATCGGATCCCGGGCTTTAGCGTCGGCATCATCGGAGAAATGGGCGGGCTAGGTCGTCGACTTCGATGCCGAAGATGATCTACGTCGAGGCAACACAAGATCAAGCTCCAACTTCACCAAGTCATGAAACTTGTGAAGAAAACACCCTATACAACTTGGCAAGTGGTAGAGAATGAAGAAATAGGAAGTGGGTTCACTTTAGAATTGGATTTCTCACTCTTTTTCTCATTTCACCATTGAAGCTAGGAAGCTTCTTTCTTGAAGAAGAAGAAGAAGAAGATAATATCATAAGTATTTACAAAATAGAAAATAATATGATACTTATCATATTGCAACCATGGTTATGTGTAGAGAGTAAACTAAGGTTAGGTGAATGGTTAGGTTAGGCATGAAACAAAAATGGTAGTCTTTTTCAAAGCTTCATGAAGCTTCAATGTAAAACAAAGCAAGCCACCATTTCTCTTTTTGCCGAAATAAATAAATAAATAAATGAATAAATAAATAAATTAAAACCCTAACCATTTACTTAACCAAGGTTTACACTAAGCATACACCCAAACATGCATGTATCATCAAACATGATACAATCAAGTGCACAAAAAATATATCACATATACAATGTGCACTTCAAGTGAGAAAATCCATTTTAAGTGAACCAATACTAGTTAATGCAAAGTAATATATCAAATATATAATTATGCATTAAATCATTAAATCAACGCTTGATTTAACGATCCGGTCATATCGCATATGACCGACTAATATCCAATGTATCGACTTATCGAATCATTCCTTGATTCGATAATTAGGTTATATCGCATACAACCAATCGATACATTCATCGCGAGAATAGAATACGGTATCACATACACGCATTATTCTCGGTCCCGCACATATCTCATATGTGCTCCTATTTCGTTTCGCTTGAGCCAGGAAACCTCTGTGTAGGACTCTAAAGACTCGTCAATACGCCGGCAGCAGGCGATGATCATATCAAACACCCACAAGCCGCAAGCGGTCTGCTAAACGTAACGGCCACCCGGGTATTGAGCGATCAGAAGATCGACGAGCAAGCCCGCTCACACTCCTGTGAATCCAACCAGTAACACTTACCATACAGTTCGGTCTCGTCGTCTGATATGTCGCATATCTCGCTTAGGGGTGGTAAACGTCAGACCCCAATAGCTCGATAAGTCGTGTCGATATGAGGTCTATAACAGTTCGAGAAACTACCGGTAACACTTACCAGTAAATCTCAGCAATCCTGGCCAGGGATTTCCGGTTATAGCCAATCGAACACAGCGCAACATCAACTCCCTATACCGGGAGAGACGAATCCCCTCCTATCGCTCATTGCCTCCATGTGATTCGGGACTGTACCCAAAAATCACCATTTTGCACGCCCTCTTGGACGTGGTAAGGTGGAAATCAAAGCACAGTGGGAATCACACAAGACTCTATGACGATCTCGGGTCTACAGACTAACCTGTACCAGTGTCACCAGAGAACTGCCATCTGACGTAAGGTATAATACCATCTGGGAGTTCTCGGCGAGTCCGTCCAGTGTACCCAGTCTCCACTGAGCACCCGTATATCATCTCTGATGTCAAACACCAATGGATATGGGATCATCCATCACCCATCTGTATGGGTCGAGAAGGTATACGCTAGTCTACACTGGTATATCGATGCCCTGTCTCGATACACCCACGACTAGGGACCTTGAAGGATGTACTTATGGACTACCATGTCCCCACTAGTATGATCCGCATCATAGTCCAAGTAGTCAAGTACTCATCCTAAGGGCTTTACCAACATGTAACAGAGAGACAATCAGTGTACACGTTAAGGTAAAGGTCAACCAGATAGCATACTATCATGTCGAGCAAGAAAGTCCTCCCTATATATGTCCAAGCATCCACTACAATATACATCCTATGTATAGTAATGGCCTCTAGGGTATACATATAACTAACAATCTCCTACTTGCACTAGGGCCATCTGATAGCAGTGGTTGTAGTATCTCATACTCAACCATCCCATAAAAGTCTCTCTCTGGGAAAAGGCCTTTGTGAGTGGATCCGCCGTGTTGTCCTCTGAGTCTGTTCTCCTAACCTCGATCACCCTGGATATCAACCATCTCCATGATCAGGTGATACTGCCTCAGAATATGTCTGGATCACTGATGGGACGGGCGTTCCTAGGCCTAAGCCACAACTCCATTGTCACACAATGGGAGGAACTAAGTTCATCTCATGAACTAATATACACCCAGACAGCCTCTTTGGTAGCATCTTAAGTAGCGATGTATCTTGCCTTTAATCGTCTAGTATGTTACGGTATCTAGCTTGGAACTCTTCCAACATACCGTCCCTCCATAGAGGGTAAAGACAATGCCTGTGACTGACATTCAGTCGTCCTTATCACCCTGGAACACTTCCAGTGATTCTCCCCAGGATCGATTGATACCATCTCACTACATCTAGTGAGAATCCTAACATCCATTTAGATCTATCTCATAAATCCAAAACCCAGGATTTAGTAGGCATCACTTTGATCCTATGTGGAGAATCATTGTGATAAGCGGAGATTGATCGAGCGTAGCATAGGAAACTCCTTTCTTATCAAGAGTATGTCATCCACATACTCTATGAGGATCACCACCATACTCCCTACTACCTTTTTGTATATACAAGGTTCATCTACCATTTTGATGAAGTCAAACTTTTTGACAACTACATCAAAACAGACGTTCCAACTCCGCGATATCTGCTTTATCCTATAAAGCAACTTGCACACGTTTTCGCTGCTCCCACTGTCTACGAAGCCCTCTGGCTGTGTACTTACAGACGCTCTCTTCTAAAACTTCATTTTAGAAAAGCAGTCATGACACCCAACCGCCAGATATCGTAGTCATGGTATGTAGCTGTGGCAAGTAGGATCCGGATGGACTTAAGCATAGCCACTGGAAAAGGTTTCATCATTATCCACACCTGGTCGATGAAGAAAACCTTTAACAAGTCTAGCTTTGAAAGTCTCAACTTTTCCATCTACACCAAGAAATCTTCTCAAGATATACTTGCTCCTGATGGGGATTTAACCCTTCAGATAAAGCAACCAAAGTCCATATTTTGTTGGTGTATAAGGATTCCATCTCAGATCGCTAAGCATCCAGCCGTACTTACAGAGTCCCACTCCTGATGGCCAGCTCGAAACTAGTTGGGTCATCATCTCATGATGCAATCCTCGCTCCCACTGTCATAGAGAAACCGAAGTATCTCTCAGGTGGGTGAGGAACCCTACTAGATCGGCAGAGTGACTGAGGTTCGTCGGTAACTATTGAATCCCTTGGTTCTTTCAAATCATCAGCTGCAGTTTGTATAGCTGGAACATTTCCAGTTCTACATAACAGACCTTGCCTCGAGCTTGTCCGGATTTTGCTTTTAGACATTGGCCGGACAACCCCAAATCTTAACTAACTTAAGATATGGGCTCTTTCCTTTCCATATCACATATGAAGTAGTAGGCAACTGATTTGATCGGAACCCTATTCAATTGGTATGCAACTTCATAAGCGCATAACTCCCTAAAAGGAAATAGGAAACTCAGTAGTACTCATCATAGAGCGCACCATATCACATAGGGTGCTATTGCTCCACCCCGATATACCATCGTGCTATGGTGTATACGGAGGAGTAATGCTGAGAGAGAATCTCATTCTCCTTTAAAATAGTCCAGGAATTCCGTGCTCAAGTATTCTCCTCCCTGATCGCATCAAAGGACATAATACTTATACCCTCATTTTGGTTCTCTATTTCTAACTTATATTCCGTGAATATCTCAAAAGTTTCGGACTTGTGTTTCAACAGGAACATATGTCTGAATCTTGAGAGATTATCAGAGAATGTAATGAAGTACAAAGAACTGGTCTTGGCATGTGTAGACAGGGGACCTACATACATCAACATGTATCATCCCAAGAGTTCACTAACTCTTTCTCTGTTTCCAATAAACAGAGCTATGGTCATCTTATCTCTGTGACATGACTGGCAAGTTTCACAAGATGTAAATTCAAACTAATTTAAATATGCATCTAAATGTAACTTCATCCAGTCGGGTCGCATTAATATGACCTAGTCTACAATGCCTCAGGAAGGATTCGTTCATTTCTGAACTCTTCCTCTTGTGTGTGTTCTGTATACTAGGAACTGTAGTTTGATTTAGAACATCAATGCTTTTAGATAACGTGCCTGAACCGATCAACTTTTGATATAGGAAATGTTCAAAACATTATCCAACAATACAAAATCATATCCTTCTTTACTAATAAAGAGACTGATATGATTTTGTATATCAGGTTCGGTATCTAATAATATTCGTTCAGAATCAATGTATTCAGGTAATACAGGATGACAGTGACCAACAGACCTGGCTGCAACACTTGCCCCGTTTTCTGTCTCATGAAACTTATCATCCGTTCTCAGTTCTCTACCTTTCTGTAGCTCATGTAACGGATTACATTTGCGGGATCCTGATCCGGTATCTAATACCCAGGACGTAAAGAATACTGAGAAACAGTTCTGTATAATAAACACACCCGAAGATGATGCATTAGCATGCACTCTCTTCGTTTGGGCGGCACGGGAAACCTGGTATTCCCCAATTTCCTGCTCTGTCTTATAACATTTATAAGTTGGAGCGGGACCAACGTTTCCCAGCTCAGTATAACAAGCGGGTTCGGTCAATATTCCGTATTATTATCTTGATTAAGGCGTGATATGGTCGTTACCTGGAGAGAGAGAGAAGAAAACACTCAGCGTGCGCTCTTGCAAGAATAGATTGGTTATTTATTTTATCTAATCAGGATGGCTCCCACTGTTTTTATCAAATCTTCCTTCAAACCCTAAAAGGAAAGATTAGCCGGGATTAATTACACGCTACAAGTTCGCCAATCTTTCAGCCAGGCCAGTGTCGGTACTTTGAGGGAGGTCCCCCGTGCTTTCGCACGAACCTAATTAATGTAAACCTCGTTTTCCCAGAGGCGTCATCCTGTTGACACATTTCTAGACACCTACTTGATCGACTAATTGTAATGTGTAAAACTCTCCCAGGAGTAACTCTTACTCGCAGCGGGTATCGGGATCCAACTATCTCATAGAAAGTATGCAATCTCATTGCAAATTTCAACACTTGAAATTCCCGATAATATTTTGCCCCTATCGTCCTATGACCTTGACGTAGGCCAACAAATCATAGTCCGCTAGTCAAGTTCAACCCGTCATTTCTTGATTGAATTAAACCCACCCGCACGACCCTTGACGCAGGCCAACAAAGTCGCACGACTACCCTAATCCAATCTGCATCATATGCATAAACAGATAAATACTAGCTAGCTACCGCACACTACGCCTTGAAGCAGGCCAACAAACGTAGCAAGAATACTAAGTAGGACTTATCTGAAATGACGGAGGGCTACGACAGGTTTTTCTGAAAACCTATTGCGTAATGAACTTGATATCGTTGTAGAATCAAATGATTTTAAAATGGAGTGTTTTTGAGACTTTTCTAGTTTTGCTAAAGGGGTCACTCCCGGTGAAGGGATCGTCGGCCCTTTCCTCGTCGAACGAGGTGCGGGATATATCATATATATCACTGTGCAAAGCAGAAACTATAGAAGCTATTAAAAGACAAACGAGTGTGTAGCATCTGCCAGTTATTGCTAAAGGGATCACTCCCGGTGAAGGGATCGTCGGCCCTTTCCTCATCGAATAAGGTGCAGGATATATCATATATACCGTTGTGCAAAGCAAGAACTGTAGCTACCTGTTTTAATTTTTGAAATTCGATTCTACAACATCTTGGGTTTCTTTTATTTTATTAATCTCATTAATGAAGTCCCATCATTTAAGTACCTAAACATTACAGATAAATACGACGTACACTTATGCCATCCGCATTCGCCTCGATGTTCCCTCGTGCACCGTTAGGTTAGGTAACTAACGTCAGAGCGGGGCAGGGCTAGCGCGGGTGTAAAAAATAAGTAACGCCTATATAATATATCATATATACAATATACTGTATCTATCACAGAACATCACATGATCACATCACAGATATCGCAGCAGAAGAATCATATGAAACATTGGATATACTAGGACGTCCGTGTTTTCAATACGAGCCAGTATAAAACATGGATTCCACGGTCGCGATGAATAGCCAATCCCACACCCCTAGACCCCTACGAGAGCGGCAAGCAACCCTACCAATTCTAGGGTTAGGAGACCCGGACTCGACTCCTCGAGATGGTCTCCCACTGGACCCTAGAACCCGGTTACTTGTGCTCCCCTCCTTGGGTCTATCCTAGTGCGGAAAAGTAAATAATATACAAAAGGTGACATCTTCCGCAACCTGGAAGTGCCCCAATAAAAGAATATTACATACAAGTTTTTACATGAATGAAAAAGAAAAACACTCATCTCACATAAAAAAAAACCGGCTATTCAAATACGACGATCCAATATAACATATCCAGCAACACATAACATCACATGTCATCAACGTAAGTAAATATGCGCATCCCAATTGTCGTTGACATATAGCAACGAAACCGGCGATATCACATATTACACTTACGGTCACAGAAAAGAAAGTGTAAAACTACAACAGTTGGAATCCGCAACCTGCATAGACATCGCATGCCTAATCAAATGAATTCCTTAGACATCGCATGCCCAACAATTATAAACCCCGCATTTTAGTCTCATTATCGAAAACACTTTTCAATACCAAGTCGGGCAATTCAACAAGATTTCCGACATCCTGATCGAATGCTCGTCGCAAACTTTAGTAGACGGCCGCACCCCCGATACCGCCGATGAAGTGCACTAAGGCGGAACACCGCTGCCGCAAGCACCCGAACGGATGCTTTCGGCGACGGGGTTCTCCTACAGTCACTTGGTCGGGGCTATGGGGCGAGGTTGTCTATTAAGTTTACCCGGCGAGTATCCACGTACGCTACGTGATTGCGACGGACTTTTGATCACATCAAAATTCCGTGGCAACCGATCAAGTGAGACTAAACTGCTATGTTTATTGTTAGTTATATGTATGCCCTAGAGGCCATTACTGTACATAGGATGTATATTGTAGTGGATGCTTGGATATATATAGGGAGGACTTTCTTGCTCGACATGATAGTATGCTATCTGGTTGATCTTTACCTTAACGTATACACTGATTATCTCTCTGTTACATGTTGGTAAAGCCCTTAGGATGTGTACTTGACTACCTGGACTATGATGCGGATCATACTAGTGGGGACATGGTAGTCCATAAGTACATCCTTCAAAGTCCCGAGTCGTGGGTATATCGAGACGGGGCATCGATATACCAGAGTAGACTAGCGTATACCTTCTCGACCCATACAGATGGGCGATGGATGATCCCATATCCATTGGTGTTTGACATCAGAGATGATATACGGGTGCTTAGTGAAGACTGGGTACACTGGACGGACTCGCCGAGAACTCCCAGATGGTATTATACCTTACGTCAGATGGCAGTTCTGAGGTGACACTGGTACAAAGTAGTCTGTTGACCCGAGATCGTCATGGAGTCTTGTGTGGTTCCCACTGTGCTTTGATTTCCACCTTACCACGTCCAAGAGGGCGTGCAAAATGGTGGTTTTTGGGTACAGTCCCGAATCACATGGAGGAAATGAGCGATAGGAGGGGATTCGTCTCTCCCGGTATAGGGAGTTGATGTTGCGCTGTGTCCGATTGGCTATAACCGGAAATCCCTGGCCAGGGTTGCTGAGATTTACTGGTAAGTGTTACCAGTAGTTTCTCGAATTGTTATAGACCTCATATCGACACGACTTATCGAGCTATTGGGGTCTGACGTTTACCACCCCTAGACGAGATATGCGACATATCAGACGATCAGACCGGACTGTACGGTAAGTGTTACTGGTTGGATTCACAGGAGTGTGAGCGGGCTTGCTCGTCGATCTTCTGATTGCTCAATACCCGGGTGGCCGTTACGTTTAGCAGACCGCTTGCGGCTTGTAGGTGTTTGATATGATCATCACCTGCTGCCGGCGTATTAACGAGTCTTTAGAGTCCTACACAGAGGTTTCCTGGCTCAAGCGAAACGAAATAGGAGCGCATATGAGATATGTGCGGGACCGAGAATAATGCGTGTATGTGATACCGTATTTCATTCTCGCGATGAATGTGTCGAGTGGTTGTATGCGATATAACCTAGTTATCGAATCAAGGATTGATTCGATAAATCGATACATTGTATACTAGTCGGTTATGTGCGACATGACCGGATCATTGAATCAAGTGTTGATTTGATGATTTAATGTATAATTATATATTTGATATATTACTTTACATTAACTAGTATTGGTTCACTTTAAATGAATTTCTCACTTGAAGTTCACAAGTTGTATATGTGATATACTTTTGTGCACTTGATTGTATCATGTTTGATGATACATGTTAACTTGGTCAAGTGTAAAGATTAAACCATGGTTAGTTAATGGTTAGGGTTTTCATTTATTCTTTCATTTATCTTTTAATTTGGATTAAAAGAAATGAAAAGAGAAAAGAAAAACAAAAGGGTTTCTTTCATGAAGTTTGTTGAAGCTTCATGAAGCTTTGACCAAAGAAACCCTTTTGTCTTCATCTCATTAACCCTAACCATTCATTAAACTATAGTTAGCTCTCTACACTTTACCATGGTTACAATTATGATAAGAATTCATTTTCCTTTTTATTTTTAATTAACTTATCATATTCATTATCTTCTTCTTCTTCTTCACTTCATGAAGAAAAAGCTTGACTTCATCAATGGTGATTGATGAAAAAGAGTGAGAAATCCAATTCTAAAGTGAACCCACCTCCTATTTCTTCATCCTCTACCTCTTGCCAAGTAGTAGAGTGTGTTTTCTTCACAAGTTTCATGACTTGGTGAAGTGGGAGCTTGATCTTGTGATGCCTCGACGTAGATCATCTTCGGCACGAAGCCGACGACCTTGCCCGCCCATTTCTCCGATGAAGCCGACGCTAGAGCCCGGGATTTCATTTGGACAGCGGAGAGGACTTCATCACGGAGCCGTGGAGGTGGAGGACCGGATCTACAAAGGTTGTATTTCCGTTTACCTTTTAGTTAAGTTGTTGACTAGTTTTTGTTATCGCCTATACTTCTAGCCAACGATCCGTAGTCGGGTTTCTCGGCACCGTAATTTTTGAAATTGGCATGGTTGATGCCTTGTGAGACCTCTTGAGAGTGCCTAGGAACCCTACATTTATAATATTCATTCAGTTATCTCATAACTACTTGTGGATTCCAAGTATTGTACCACAATCCAGATAAATAGAAAATGTTAAACTTTCCGATCGAACATTCAAACACCCAAGTTTTCCCTAAACAGCTCAACACATGAAACAAGTTTAAAAACATCCAGTTCATACCTCAGTACCAACGGTCCAGCCGTAGAAGGGTCAAGCCAACGCCTCACATGTGGCACGCCGTACTGCTCCAAACCCGAAGGTTCAAAGGGCAGTTCAAGACGGTCACATAATCGAGTTAAGGTTTGTTGTCTTCTAGAGGGACCATCGCGTTACTTGCACTACTTAGAACGTTATTAAACCACGGAAAGATCCAACACTTGGAAATTTCCCGACAGGGGAAAAAGTGGGTATTCATATCCGGTCGAACTTTTTAACATATTCAATAATTATCCGGAAAACACATAGACAAAATTAGACAATCCGATCGAATCTACGAACTCCCAATACAACCCAAAATACTCAACTCTTGAGTAAATATTAAAAATTCCCAGAAAATCCAGCACTTTCAGATAGACATTACTGTGCAAAAATTATTAAATAATGGGCCTATATGGCCGCGGAAGCGCCGCCTGAGCCAGGCTCTTGCCGCGTTTCCGCGGCGGTTTAGTGGAATCAGACGGTCGTTTTGCACAGTAACCCTTATAAAACCCTGCTGATTTTTCTGCATATTTTTAATTTGGAAAAATGCACAGTTTTGAAAAAAGTACAGAGAAGGGGTCGGATTAGGGTTTCGGGGTTCGTTCGGATTTCTAACATCGTCTACACTTCGCCTAAGGCTCTAGCTAGGCTCTGATACCACTGTAGGGTTCCTAGGCACACTAATGAGGTCTCACAAGGCATCAACCATGCCAATTTCAAATTTTACAAGTGCCGAGAAACCCTAATACGGATCGTTAACTAGAGATTAGGCGATAACAAATGCGAGCAAACGACTTTACTCTAAAAGTGAACGGAAATACAACCTTTGTAAATCCGGTCCTCCACCTCCATAGCTCCATGATGAAGTCCCCTCGCTGCGATCATCGGATCCCGGGCTCTAGCGTCGGCTTCATCGGAGAAATGGGCGGGCTAGGTCGTCGACTTCGATGCCGAAGATGATCTACGTCGAGGCAACACAAGATCAAGCTCCAACTTCACCAAGTCATGAAACTTGTGAAGAAAACACCCTATACAACTTGGTAAGTGGTAGATAATGAAGAAATAGAAAGTGGGTTCACTTTAGAATTGGATTTCTCACTCTTTTTCTCATTTCACCATTGAAGCTAGCAAGCTTCTTTCTTGAAGAAGAAGAAGAAGAAGATAATATCATAAGTATTTAAAAAATAGAAAATAATATGATACTTATCTTATTGCAACCATGGTTATGTGTAGAGAGTAAACTAAGGTTAGGTGAATGATTAGGTTAGGCATGAAACAAAAATGGTAGACTTTTTCAAAGCTTCATGAAGCTTCAATGTAAAACAAAGCAAACCACCATTTCTCTTTTTGCCAAAATAAATAAATAAATAAATGAATAAATAAATTAAAACCCTAACCATTTACTTAACCAAGGTTTACACTAAGCATACACCCAAACATGCATGTATCATCAAACATGATACAATCAAGTGCACAAAAAATATATCACATATACAATGTGCACTTCAAGTGAGAAAATCCATTTTAAGTGAACCAATACTAGTTAATGCAAAGTAATATATCAAATATATAATTATGCATTAAATCATTAAATCAACGCTTGATTTAACGATCCGGTCATATCGCATATGACCGACTAATATCCAATGTATCGACTTATCGAATCATTCCTTGATTCGATAATTAGGTTATATCGCATACAACCAATCGATACATTCATCGCGAGAATAGAATACGGTATCACATACACGCATTATTCTCGGTCCCGCACATATCTCATATGTGCTCCTATTTCGTTTCGCTTGAGCCAGGAAACCTCTGTGTAGGACTCTAAAGACTCGTCAATACGCCGGCAGCAGGCGATGATCATATCAAACACCCACAAGCCGCAAGCGGTCTGCTAAACGTAACGGCCACCCGGGTATTGAGCGATCAGAAGATCGACGAGCAAGCCCGCTCACACTCCTGTGAATCCAACCAGTAACACTTACCATACAGTTCGGTCTCGTCGTCTGATATGTCGCATATCTCGCTTAGGGGTGGTAAACGTCAGACCCCAATAGCTCGATAAGTCGTGTCGATATGAGGTCTATAACAGTTCGAGAAACTACCGGTAACACTTACCAGTAAATCTCAGCAACCCTGGCCAGGGATATCCGGTTATAGCCAATCGAACATAGCGCAATATCAACTCCCTATACCGGGAGAGACGAATCCCCTCCTATCGCTCATTGCCTCCATGTGATTCGGGACTGTACCCAAAAACCACCGTTTTGCACGCCCTCTTGGACGTGGTAAGGTGGAAATCAAAGCACAGTGGGAATCACACAAGACTCTATGACGATCTCGGGTCTACAGACTAACCTGTACCAGTGTCACCAGAGAACTGCCATCTGACGTAAGGTATAATACCATCTGGGAGTTCTCGGCGAGTCCGTCCAGTGTACCCAGTCTCCACTGAGCACCCGTATATCATCTCTGATGTCAAACACCAATGGATATGGGATCATCCATCGCCCATCTGTATGGGTCGAGAAGGTATACGCTAGTCTACACTGGTATATCGATGCCCTGTCTCGATACACCCACGACTAGGGACCTTGAAGGATGTACTTATGGAGTACCATGTCCCCACTAGTATGATCCGTATCATAGTCCAAGTAGTCAAGTACTCATCCTAAGGGCTTTACCAACATGTAACAGAGAGACAATCAGTGTACACGTTAAGGTAAAGGTCAACCAGATAGCATACTATCATGTCGAGCAAGAAAGTCCTCCCTATATATGTCCAAGCATCCACTACAATATACATCATATGTATAGTAATGGCCTCTAGGGCATACATATAACTAACACATCCCTCCACACCTTCGATATATGGCGTTGTAATCTCTCGGCGTCGTCGGAGAGGTGGTGGGTCCCAACGACCAATGATCTCTCTTTCCAAATAGAGAGGACCCCCCCTATAAACTTTGAGAAATCTCAGAAAGAATAGCAAGCTCTCGGTAAAAGAAGAACTTTTCTTCAAGGTAAAAAAAACAGAGATAAGAAAAATTTCATTAAAGAAGAAGAACATAATTCTTCTCACAGATCATAGATCTTTAAGATTAAGGTCTTTAAACAAAAAGAGATCATGAACATCTCATTATAAAAGGGGGAGAATAATTCAGTTCTCTTAGGATCACAGATCTATAAAAGCAAAGCCTTTCACCAAAATAAGAGATTGAAACATCTCCTATAAAATAAGAACTTTGTTTTTAGAACCTTAAGACAAAGTCTCTTATAAACGAGAATTTATTTCTCAGATCATAAAACTGATCAGAAGTGCTTCTGCGCTCTTGGACTGGCGCACAGAGCCAAGCGCACCACGTGCTCCTCACGTGTGCGCCACTGGACAAATAGCGCTTTGCGCTCATAAACCGGCGCTTTGCGCTCATAGAATGGCGCTAGCGCCAAGCGCGCCACGTGCTCCTCACGTGTGCGCTATATCATAGAAGCGCTTTGCGCTCATTAACTGGCGCTAGCGCCAAGCGCGCCACGTGTTCCTCACGCGTGCGCTGATAGAACATAAATTGTTTTTTAAATAAAACCCTAGAGCTATGATGAATACTCAGCATTCAATAAAAAATAGAAAGGCTGTCAGAACCCAATTCAATGCTCAGCATTGTTAAATGTTTAACATTTTAACTGAGTGGGCCGAGCCCAAGTTGGCTGAAGAACCCTCATTCAGATTAATTGAGCCCATATGCTCATAAATTTTTGATCTTAGTCCCAAATTGGGCTACAGATCTCCCAACCAATATTGGTTCAAGGGTACATCTCTTTACTTCTCTGATATTTGTCGTTGTAATCCTTCAACGTCTTCAGAGAGCTGATGGGTCCCGACAACCAGACATTCCATGGACTGTGGGGTCCTTAAACCCATGGACCATGATGTCCTTAACCTTGGACGGTGGGGTCCTTAAACCCATGGACCATGATGTCCTTAACCTTGGACCGTAATGTCCTTAAACTAATTATGGACCGCAAAATCCCTAAACAAAAACAATAGAGTTCAAATGTTCTTTTGTTGGATCTAAATGATCCTGTTAAGTAGATCTTAGTCTAAACTTAGACTAACGTATCCTTAACAAATTGTTAAGTTGATTTTAGTCTAAAATTAGACTAACGTATCATTAACAAACGTTTAAGTTGATCTTAGTCTCAAATGAGACTAACGATCCTTAAACCCAACCCAAACCCAAATCTAAGAAGATATGGATTTGGACTAATCCACACCCTACGAGCGACAATATCAATTAGTCTCCGTATACAATTCACGGGCAACCAAAAACAAAATAAACACCCACGACATGAAGTGACCATTTGAGAAGGAGAAAGTGGTTACCGCGATGCGGTAGCGTAATTAACTGCAGGGGCTTGCGCCTGCAGGGAAGAGCGTCCCCACAATGAAAAACCCCTCAACGAGGGGGAATCTGACGAAGTCTGTTATATCGGCCGCATCCGTCTAAACTTTTGATACACGGTGTCATAAATCAACTTGGCATCTTCGGAGAGGTGGACAGATAGCTCCAAATAGCATCTGCCCTCGAAACTCAGGCCGGACATCCCAACGTTCCGGTTGCGTCTTTCGGCGGAGAACAGTCCCACCGGGCGTGCCAGAATCTGTTCTCCGCCGAAAGACGCGACTGGGACGTTGGGACGTCCAGCCTGAATTTGGGGGCAGATGCTATTTAGGTTTTATCCGTCCACCTCTTCGAAAATGCCAAGTTGATTTATAGCACTATGTATCGAAGGTTTAGACGGATGCGGCCGATATAGCAGATTTCGTTAGATTCCCCCTCATTGTGAGGGGGTTTTGATTATGGGGACGCTCTTCCCTGCAGGCGCAATCCCCTGCAGTTAATTACGCTACCGCATCGCGGTAACCACTTTCTCCTTCTCCAGATGGTCACTTCGTGTCGTGTGTGTTTGTTTTGTTTTTGGTTGCCCGTGGATTGTATACAGAGACTAATTTATGTTGTCTCCCGTAGGGCATGGATTAGTCCAAATCCGTATTTTCTTAGATTTGAGTTTGGGTTGGGTTTAAGGATCGTTAATCTCATTTGAGACTAAGATCAACTTAAACATTTGTTAAGAATACGTTAGTCTAATTTTAGACTAATATCTACTTGACAGGATCATTTAGATCC
Source organism: Agapanthus africanus (assembly GCA_030015575.1). Classification (NCBI taxonomy): domain Eukaryota; kingdom Viridiplantae; phylum Streptophyta; class Magnoliopsida; order Asparagales; family Amaryllidaceae; genus Agapanthus; species Agapanthus africanus. The sequence goes on from CM057343.1 coordinate 643,247,752, forward strand.
AATAAAAGAGCATTTGGACTCTATTGTTTTAGTTTAGGGACATTACGGTCCATAAGTTTAAGGACATCATAGTCCATGAGTTTAAGGACCCCACAGTCCGTAGTTTAAAGATGTCGTAGTCTATAGAGTTTAGTTTAGAGGCATTGCGGTCCATAAGTTTAAGGACATCATAGTCCATGGAATGTCTGGTTGTCGGGATCCGTCATCTCTCTGAAGACGTTGAAGAATTACAACGACACATATCAGAGGAATGAAGAGATATACTCTTGAACCAATGTTGGTTGGGGAGATCTGTAGTCAAGTTTAGGACTAAGATCATTTAAAAAGATTTATGAGCATTTGGGCTCAATTAATCTAAATGAGAGATCTGTAGCCAACTTGGGCTCTGCCCACTCAATTAAAATGTTGAACATTTAACAATGTTGAGCATTGTTTTGGGTTCTGACAATCTTTCGTCTTTCATTGAGTGTTGAGCGCTCATTATAGCTCTGGGGTTTTTATTTAAAGAACAGTTTATGTTCCCTCAGCGCACACGTAAAGAGCACGTGGTGCGCTTGGCGCTGAGCGCCAAGTTTAGAGCGCTGATGCCCTCCCTGTGATATAGCGCACACATGAGGAGCACGTGGCGCAATTGGCGCTGAGCGCCAATCAATGAGTGCAGAGTGCTTTCTATGTGATAGCGCACACGTGAGGAGCACGTGGTGCCCTTGGCGCTGAGCGCCAGTTAATGAGCGCAGAGCGCTTTCTGTGAGATAGCGCACACGTGAGGAGCACGTGATGCGCTTGGCGCTGAGCGCCAACCTTGAAAAGCTAGGCGCTTCTTTAAATTGGAGCGTTGCGGCGCTGTGCACAGTTTTTAGAGCGCTAAGGCGCTTCTTTTTTATTGGAGTGCTAAGGCTCTTCTAGGCAGGTTTGATCAGTTCTGTGCTCTGAGAATTAAATTCTCATTTATAAGAGAGTTTGTCTCATGGATCTGAGAACTATATTCTTCTCTTTAATAGGAGATTTTACAATCTCTACTGTTTTTATGAAAGACCTTGTCTTTATGGATCTGTGATCCAAGGAAAATTAAGTTCTTTCTCCTCTCCTTTTATGATGAGATGCTATCATCTCTTTTAGTGAAAGACATCTGTCTTATAAATCTATGATCTTGAAGAAGAACTAGGTTCTTCTTCTTCTTCTTTTATGAGATGATTTGATCTCTCTGTTTTGTTTAGCTTGAAGAAATTCTTCTTCTTCCGAGAGCATGCTCTTTTCTTTGAAATTTCTTAAAGTTTATGGGGGGGTTCCTCTGTACAAGACTTGAAGTCTTGGGTCCTTTATATAGGGGAGACTGATCTGTTGAATCAGTTGAAAAGATCTTTTCTCTAATTGATTTAGGAATGTTTCCCACCGTTGGATTTTTGATCTAAGGGTTTCTGTTTTACAGAAGACAATCTTCTTGTTTTTAACAAGATTGGAAAAATCTTTTCCCATACAGAACTTATTCTGTATCTTGGTGATTTTTAATCACCATTGGATCTTTGATCCAACGGTGCTCTAATTTTTAGAGGTAACTTGATGATTTTTAGTCATCTTTGTTGGATCTTTGATCCAAGGGTGGGGAACATTTAGTTCCAGCGCTAGCGCTCTCGTGCTTTGCACGTGAGCGCTGCATCAGAGTCTTTGACTCTGGGTGCTAGCGCACTTAGCGCTAGCGCTCTCGTGCTTTACACATGAGCGTTGCATCAGAGTCTTTGACTCTTTAGCGCTGGTGCTGCTAGCGCTCTCGTGCTTTGCACGTGAGCGCTGCATCAGAATTTTTAACTCTTTAGCGCTGGCGCTGCTGGCGCTGGCGCTTTTGTGAAGCGCTGCTTCATTTCAAATTTTAAAATTTGAACAGATCTTTGCTCTGATTGGGGGAAATAAGGCCTTAAATCAATCTATCATATATCATATCAACATAAAATATAAACCGCCTTTAACATCAATATATGATGACATAAACGAGAAGAAAAATACTTGAATTCAACATTCTACATGATATAACCATACCAAATATAAATTCAATACATCATACATTTTAAACTTAATAATCCAGTAGCTAATTAAAAAATTTTAAAGGCATCCTTGTCTCACTATTACTAATTTCTTCTCTCATTTTGCAGGCTCGGATTCAAAAGACTTTATCTTCATGCCTGGATGCAAAACAAAAAAAATTTAAGATTCACAGTTGTAATCAAATTCAAATTCAAGAGTATCGAATAGAATACATTACATCAACTGATTACCTCAAGTCCTCAACTGCTTCAAGACCATCTGCCTGCAACCACAAGAAAAAAAATAACCATGAAGGTGTGGAGATTGGAAAACCAGTCCTTAACCGCTATGCTTCTACATGACCGAGAAAGGTAAAATGAGAGAAAATGATGAGAAATGAAGGAGAGATGAAACTCGGAATGCTGGACAGGCAATCGATAAATGCATTCGCAGCCCACAAGTTCTTTTTAAGGTTTAGATGCACTGAAGTAGCCAATTGAAGGTGGAACTACTTCATGAAAAGCCAAAGCTCGATATCTTGGTTAGAAAATAAATCAAATTCTATTCTTTCAAAATGCAAGCTTGCAAGGGACCTATAGAATACTGCTCAAGAGAAGTAAGAAGAAGCACAAATAAGCCAACATAACTACATATGTAGAGAGAATTCATGTAGTAAATTATCATCAGGTCAAACTACTTCAGATTGATCGAGCTCCAAAAAGATTCCTTTTCATGCAGACAGATTTCGAGCAAGAAGCATTGTCACCTCTGCATAAGCAGATAAGTTATATGCTAAACTATTTTGAACAGAACTTGTAAATTTGACTGAGGAGACGACCCTTAATATAGGAGAATGGAAGAGAATGATTCATATAGTCGACCCTAAAATTTTGAGATGAACGCTTATTGTTATTGTATTTTGAACGGAACTTATAATTTAGGAAGAACCCTAGAATTTTCTAGGTTCTCCCACTTAGTTACTTCATACATCCTAGAAAATTTGAACGATTAAAAAAGGAAGGAAAAAATATATTCAACGTCACGCAATTCTCGTCATGCTTAAAATTTTCTAAAGTCTAAACATCACAACTTTCGGACATTGTAATTTTCAAAAGAAATTATTCTTAGCAAGCAATAAGTGTGATTCAAACACATTTTAAAGCATAATCTATCCATTTTAGGAGCATGCCGAGGGGACTTACACATCTATGAGGTATGTGTTAGGTAAACTCCTTAATTGCAAAATCCTTGGTTGCACAAGGGTATGACAAAAATGGTCATTAAATGTCGAACAGGTGAACTTATAGATGGAGCTCAAAGGTCCAGCCTGTATCAAATTTTGATCCAAACACTAGTAGAAATAAAACCACCAATAGAATAGGATGGACAAAATCAATCAAAAGAAAGAATAGGAGTTGCAAGGCAGCACAAATCTCTCGATTTTTTATTCCTCGGATGTATACCAATGCAGAACCAAATTACCATCTAATGCCATCAATCTTAGAGAACAATTAAAGCAGTATGATTTCATCAAAATCTGTATAAGGTTATGCCCAACAACCCATCGATAAACAGCATAGAATTATTGGAATCTCTTAAAATGGGCAGCTAGCTCAAACAAATGCAATACAAAACTTATGAAATTGAAATTTACCAGCAAGCAAGCAGGAAGAAACTGCGGATACGCTTGGAGTCCAGCAAGATACTGAAGAAGAAGAAGAAGAAACTAAAATTGAATACCAGTTATTATCAAATCACATAATCTGATGTAAAACCAAATTTGAACATTGAAATTTTAGTACATGTAAAAGAAAAAATTGAATCGCTAAAAGAAAAATCTATGGATTTTTATCCTAAAAAAATTGAATCGCTAAAAGAAAAATTAATACCAATCAATTATTGAACGATATGAGCGAGGGAGTCGAGATCAATCAATTATTGAACGATATGAGCGAGGGAGTCGAGATCGCGAGCGAGGGAGACGAGATCGCGAGCAAGGGAGCGAGATCGCGAGCCAGGTCACGAGTGAGGGAGCGAGACAAGGAGCGAGGTCGAGCAGGAGAAACGAGATAGGGGGAGTCCAGATCGAGACTAAGAAACTTCAGAAGGGGGCGGCGCAATATAATGAGAACTGAGAACTGAGAAAAGAGAAAAAGAGTTAGGGTTTCTCAAGAGAGATAATGGCATATATACATCATAATTTTTCTAATATAATATGCACTTCGGTTCGGGTCAGTTCTCGACTCGGTTTTGCCAATAACCGAAACCGAACCGAAACCCGAAATTTGCCAATATTTTAAACCGAAACCGAACTGAAGAACCGACCCGAACCGAGAAAATCGGTTTTTTAATTTCGGTTCGATCGGTTTTCCGGTTCAGTCGGTTTTTTTGCTCACCACTAATGGTTACAGTCTCGTGCCACTTGTAACACCTTCCGTACCAATCTACCCCTTATAAACCCCGCGGTGTCTTTTGTATTGATTGTATTGTTTTGTTATATAGATGGATGACTTTACCGAAACCATGATATCAGTAAATGGAATGGATATAAATGGAAAGTCATGTAGACGGAGTATATCCATGGTTCGGTTCAGTCAATATAGATTGATATAGATTGAATAGACAGATTCATGGATTCATGTTGTATTGTAATTATATACTTGAATCACATTCAAGTCAGATTGATTAGATTGAGACTCAGTCTGAGTCAGACACTTAAAAAGAACTTGAAATACTGAATTAGTTTTGATGTTATCGGTAACTGCAGCACATGGACCGCAGGATTTGTGTCTTTTTCCAAGGCAATTACCGTGTTAATAACACCGTTTGTTAGATTGTCTACCTTAGATAGGCAAGCACCCATATCTCCGGTTCCCTGTGGCTCAAGAGACCGGTCCCGCTTAAACCTATGTTTACTAGAGTCCTTATTGTAATTTAGTATAACTTGAGGGGTTTTATGTAAAAATAGTTTGATATAATTTTCAGAATACACCTAAAGTATATAATTATTTAGGGTTTTCATAGATGTATATTTTATAATTGTGAAATTTCTACTGAGTAGAACATAGTTTTCATAGTATATGGTATTCTCTTGAAATATTAGAATTGTTTTGTATTTGGATGGTATTTTCATGTAATGGTGATTCTTTTGATTTGGAAAACTTGGATATTTATATAATATAATTAAAATAGATATTTTGATGATATATATATATATATATTTAAAAATAAAATTTATTTATTTTCTTGTAGAAATCTAATTTTCTAAAGAAAAATGCATAAAAATTCTATCGAGATCGAATCCTCTTTTCGGAGGTCTGCATCTCGCTCTACTAGGCCCGAAGATGTGCGATAATCTGCACCAGCCCGAACGGGGTCCCCAAAAGTGGGTTGTAGAGGCGCAATTGTAAGGAATTGTTTAATACATCTTTTTAAAGAAATGGTTTTATAAGTTAATGATATTTATTTGAAATATCGTATTATCCACAACTATGTTCCCAGATTTTCATCGTGCTATGTCAAAAATGTGTGTCGTGATGAGATAGGTCATTACCTCATGGATTATCTAAAGGTAATACATGATTTATGATGATTTATGTCGAAACTAAAGTATATGGTATTTTATTGTAAAACTATGATAAAAGTTGTATAAAAGATTATTTTGAGATGATTCTTATTTTAAAGTGTTTGTTAATATTTGTTAAACATGATATGAGAGTATGGTATTTTCTTGGTTAAGAAAATTTGAGTTTTGAAGAAAAACCGAATCGGAAGTCGGATTAACTCTGCTTCCGTCGGATTTTAGAAATGAAAGTTTTTAGAATAGAGAAAGAGAGGGGGAAAGGGGACTTACTGGCTTTTGGGAAAGAAGAGGAGTAGGAGAAGACTTGTGAAGTGTCGGGACGCTGTTTCGTCGCCGGAATCTCCTTAAATCGTCACCGGAACTTCACCCTTTGTTAACTCCACTTGTACACAAAAGAGACTTGAAAATTTTGTAGAGTTTTTGTAATAGAATTCTCAGTGAGGATGTGTGAAATAAGGTGTGGTGTTTATAGGAAAAATTAGGGTTTGGCGTGTTAAAGAATGCATTTAAAATTTGGATTAAAATTTGGATTAATTGGTGTTTTAATGTTTTCTGGAAATGTGCAGAGAAAACTGTTGGGGTAAAAATTTACACCCCGGTTGACCAAGTCAAAATCAAAGTCAACCCCAAGCCCAGATCCAGTAGGCCCATGCCCGGGTCGAGCCCGAACATGAAGCGGCCGGCCTCCCCCCATGCCAAGATAAAAATTTTGTAATAAATAATTTTGTTGTATTTCTTTTGTTTTGTTTTATGGATAAATGTAAGAAAAATAGGCATAAAGCCAAATTTTTGTAAAGCCCATGGCTTATGTGCAAAAAGAAATGGCACATGAGCCATGGGATAGGCAAAATGCCATTTTGTGAAGCCCAAGGGGCTATGTGCAAAGTGTATAGCCTATAAAGGCAAAAGATAATGAAAATATCTCAATAACTTTTTCTCTCTCCAAAAAAGTTTCAGAGCTGAGCTCTTTCCTGCTTCTTCTCCAAGGTTCTAAAACCTTCTCATTTCTTTTGAATTAAATCAAGAGTTTTACTCTTTCTTTTCCAAAACTAAGTGGTTTTCCACCACAAAACCCACAAAGGGGAACTCAGATCTCCCATCAGATCTCAAAAATGAGTGATTTTTAAAATCTCCTACTTCTTGATCTTCAAGATCCGGCCAAACAACAGGAGGAAGAAGAAGAACCCCCTTTATCAGCTTCAAAATATCATAGGAGTTTAACTCCATACATATATACATAATAAATATTTCATTTCTGAAGCACAGCTTCTGTTCTCAGGCTAAAAGCCTCTTGTGCCTCTCCGGCGCGCAGCGCAAGTGCGCGAGGCGCCAGCGTGCCGACACGTGGCGCGCGCGCTTGCGCACCTGCGCGCTTGCGCAAGGGCGCAAGACGCCCGCGTGCCGACACGTGGCGCGCGCACTTGCGCACCTGCGCAAGTGTGCAAGTGCGCAAGGCGCCCGCGTGCCGACACGTGGCGCGCGCGCTTGCGCACCTGCGCAAGGGCGCAAGGCGCCCGCGTGCCGACACGTGGCGCGCGCGCTTGCGCACCTGCACCCAAGGTGCTGCCCCACGCATTCCTTGGATGCCTTTTCCCCCTCTTTTTATGTATATACACATATATATACATTTGTATACAAATGTACACATACACATACTCCGCAACATTCTCCCCCTCCAAAAAATTTTCGGGCCGGGGCGCTGCCCCGAACCCCGCAAGGGGGCTGCTAGCCCCCTTGACCCCCAGCCCGCTATCCGGGTAGCGGGACCCCCGTAAAAACTCTGCGTGGCTCCCGATATATCCAAAACCCCCCTTTCAAAACAGAACACACGTACACTGCACATTGAATTCGCATGACCAGTTTAACCCGTTAATCGGAGGTTCCCTCGCCCCAAAGGCGAGGGGTAATTAACGGCAGCTTAGTCCGCGGCTGCCGGAGATTCGGATCCCCACAATCATTAAACCCCGGCCTACCCTAGGCAGGGGGAATCTGTAGTACGCCTGACAAGCGTGCGCGTATTCCCATCTCAATGGGGTGACGAAAAAACACCCTACAGATTCTGGCACGCCCGGTGGGACCAATCTCTCCTTCCATATTTCGGGTTAAACGTTCATACGAACTCAATCAATATACATATCGATTGCCTATACTGAAATGATGTTTTTTTTTCCGTGCAGCAATCAACCTTCAACGACAATGTCTTCCCAGACGAATTCAACTTCCAAAGCGACCCCGATTCCGTACGTGGTCAAGATCAACACTCGTGTGGTTCTCCCCGCAAGCCTCAGTCGACAATGGGAGGAACCGCCCCGCCAGTTTGGCTCTGTCATCATCTACCCTGCTGGAAGCGCTCATCTGGCAGAGATCCCAGCGGAACAGGTGGCCAAGCCGGTCTCAAGGGGTAAGAGGTCGAATGTCGTGATCGCCAAGGCACCACAACCGAAACTTAAGATGGTGTCTGAACGAGTCCCTGGCGCTCTAGCTGGGGGCAAGACTTCCGATGTGAAGGGCAACATTAAAAGTTGCGGACGAGCTCAGGCGATGACTCCAACAAATGCACAATCGGGCGTATCTCCAAGGCCCTTCATCAACCGGTATGCGGCGTCTTCCCAAAAAGCCGAAGTCTGCAAGGTGCTTAGAACAGAAAAGTTAAGGCAGAAGCGGCTCAGGTATCGAGCCAACAAAAGGGCCAAGGCTTCGGCCAAATGGAATCGTGTGAAGTTCCAAGTGCAGAGTTGCCCCGCGACGACGGCTGAGTCGGACGTAAGAATCAGCAATTCCTTCGAGCCTCTAAAGTGGGTTCAGAACAATGCCATGACCGCCAGAATCAAGAAGACAGCAGTCCGAACAGTGCCGCAAAGAGACGTGTCCCGGCCCCAACAGAAAAAGTATGACACTGTCTCATCAAGAGTCTATGAAGCACTCTGTGCCGCACGAAAGCAGCGGGGAAAACCCAGAAAAGAAGCGCCAGCACCATTCAAGAAACTGGTTAAGCCAGACGCCTTCAATCGACTACCAGCTACCGAAACAAGGGGGTCAAGACAGCGATCCACGAAATCAACTGCCAATGATAGAAAGACGGCCGGATATATCATCCATACGGTCTATATGGCGGGAGGACGCCCCAGCGACAACCTTCGCAGCAAAAGCAAGGATGGGGCCACCACATCCCAAGCTCAATCTAGCCCGAATGTGGTTGCCGCTGCCCAAGAACAGCCGCCCCTGCTGGATGAAGAAAACCCTCTCGATGAGGATGATAGGCAGAAAGACCCCTCGGTCCATGCAGAGTCAAGCTCGGACAGCGAGGAAGAGCCGACTTTCCGCCCTAGGACTGCGGAGCAAGAGCTGCTTCAAGAACTTCGAAAACAGCTCAGGAGCAAAGATAAAGAGATGGCCAAGCTCTATTCGAAGATTGACGACTTAACGAACGTGGTGATGCAGCTTACGGCTCAAATTGCTCGAGCGCCTCCTAATCAAGCACAAGCCGCTACTAATCAGCCGGGTGATGACAATCCGAGGCAGCCAATTCCTGTTCCTTTGGGACCAAGACTGGTCGAGCCAAATGAAAGCCGGCTACATTCCGCTTCTGGGGACGCCTTGGCCCCAGATAGCACCATCCCGCTAACACAGGATCGGATAATGGATTTGGTCACCAGCAAGGTTAAAACATTGGTGGCCGAGGCTGAAGCTCAGAAAGAAATCGGCAGTAGTGGGCGGCCATATCCCGCGCAGTACGATCTGATTGAGTTCCCAAGCGGCTACGTCATTACTAAGTTCGGAAGATTTGATGGAACGGGGAATGCAAACCAGCACGTCGCCCACTTCAAAGCATCGTGCGGAAATACAGGGGGCAATGACGCGCTCCTTCTTCGTCAGTTTGTCAACAGCCTGACCGGCGTCGCCTTCGACTGGTATGCGAGTATACCGGACGGGTCCGTCATTACCTTTGCCCAAATGGAGTCCCTGTTTCGGCAAAGGTTCATGAGTGTCAGTGATAAAATCTCCATTGCCGACCTTGTGAGGACTAAGCCGGGGAAGAATGAAAGCAACACCGACTTTATCGCCCGATGGCGTAATCTCACAGTCAAATGCGAACCGCCGCTGGAGCAGGACCAGTCCGTCAGCCTTCTCATTGGGAACCTCAGCAATTGGATGGTCCCATTCTTATGTACAGCGGGCCTCAAGACATTTCAGGAGCTAACCAAGAAAGTCCAAATGCTGGAACGCTCAAAGCAAGAGTCCCCGCCGGACACTCAGAGAGACAAAACCTAGAAAAGCAAGCGGGACGACAACCGTAGAAGCGGGAGTTCCAGCAGTACCAATGTCTTCAATGCCTCCGACAATGAAGAAAAGCGAAGGGCGGGCGAATCCAAAACCAACCGGTCTCGAAAGCCATTGCTGGGAGGAGATGGGCCTTCCCTAGAAGAGAAGAAGAACAAGGTTTACTCTTTCAGAAGGGACAAGGTCCGTAAGATATTTAAAGATGCCTTGAACAACGGCTTACAATTGCCGGAGTCGAAAAGACCCCAAGAAGCAAAAATGACCGACAATCCTCTGTATTGCCCGTACCACCGAGTAGTGAGCCATGCGATCGAGGATTGCTATATCTTCAAAGACTGGGTCGAGAAGCAGTACAAGGCTGGAGAGATCGAGCTATCCAAAAGCGTGTTGGTGAACAATCAAGTTGCAACCGCCAACTTTATACAGACAGAAGCCGAAGCCTTCTGGGAGCAGACAGCCGAACCCGCGGCCCTAAGAAATGAAACTGACTCATCGCGGCCTCCGTGGAGTACGCACATATCTAATAAGACGAAGAAGATGCTAAAGCTACTTCAGAAAGAGCCCAGGATGGAATGGGAAGAACAGAAGAAGCCTACCAGTCCAGCTGCCTATGCGGCTCCATCAGGCTCAAAATCCAAGAAGCTCAAGAAGAAGAAAAGTGCAACTCGGCACGAAAAAGAGTCTGCAGAGAGATCGACCATTCAAAAATATATCGATTCCCTCGAAGAATATGAACAAAAGGAAAGAACATTGATTCAATTGAAGGAGTTCTTCCCTGTACAAGCGGCTGAAATTCTGGAGGAGTTAGAAGAAGACTCCAATGAAGAGATCCCAGTAGTGACCTGCTATGCCATCTATCTTGGCAGCGACTCCGAGGATGATCTCTGTTTTCCCGAAGAGGACGAGGAGCTCACCACAAAGGCCAATCAAATCCAGCTCAGAAGCGGCAGGGCTCTACCGCAAAATCAGGGCAACGCCCCAAAAGGGAAGGAAAAACATGTCGCTAATGAAGAAGATGGCAGAGAACCGGCCGATGAAAACATAAGTCCTTCCTCGGTGGACTATAATGTCTTGGCACATCTCCGGAAGCTTCCATCTCTCCTGAGCATCTACGACGCCTTGGTCCTATCTAAGGAGCTTAGAGACGTTCTCATCCATGCTCTACAAAACCCCGAGCGGTATCAGGCTCACTTTGCGGAAATTAATATGAAAGAAGCCCAGCACGCTTTGCATGCCGCCGCAGTCACATTTAAGGATGAAGACTTGCTACTGGGAACGGCTGAGCATAATCGGCCGCTTTACGTGACCGGGTACAGCGACGGAGATCGAATTAATCGTATATTGATTGATCCGGGGTCCTCAGTGAACATCATGAACTTGCGAACTCTGAAGAGTTTGTCAATGGACGTCCGACACCTGTCGAGGGAAAGGATTGTCATTCAAGGGTTCAACCAAAATTGCCAGCAAGTTCTAGGGTCTATAGCTTTGCCAATCAAATTTGGGGATCTGCAAACTGAAGCTAAGATATACGTGATCGACGCCGACACATCTTATAAGATTCTCTTGGGGCGGCCGTGGATCCATGATTACGGCATCATTCCGTCGACTCTCCATCAATGCATGAAGTATACTAAAAATGGCGAAGAAAGACGTATTGACGGAGACATCCAGCCGTTCGGTGTGCATGAAGTCCGCTACGAAGATTCTCGGTACTTTATGAACCACCAAAATGTTAAGCTACAACTGACCGAGGATAGACCGGCCCCAAAACTCAAAAGAAAATTTGCGCCGGCTGTCACTTTCAAAAGCAAAAATACCCAAGTGCGCCCGCATTTCGGCAGCGACACTGATGAGTCCGATGCTGGAAGCCCGTCCTCCCGTAAAACTCGCCCTCGTTTCGGCAGCGATACGGACGAATCTGTTACCGAAGGCCCGTCTAGCAGCAAAGTCCGCCCTCATCTTGGCAGCGACACTGAAGAGTCAGAGGAGGAGGACCTGTCGTGCAACAGCGGTGCAGATTGGACCCCCACGCAACAAGCGAAACTACGAGAGACCTTTGAAGTTGCAGAAGGGTCCCTAGCCGTTACAAAGGTACCAGAGCAAATGTGTAAAGAGCTCGATGCATTATCAATCTCCACCGTGGACCAGCTGAAAACTTTCTACGTTCCCGGGAGGAAAAGTGGACAGAAGGGCATCTTGTTTTATGGGTCAAACCCCGTTGTGCACCCGGGCGATCTGTCTGTCGCGTGCCTTCCATATGAGAGAGGCATAAGAGCCGTTCTCAATCCCAGATACTATGCGCCCGAGATGCGGGAATACTTTAAAAAGTGCGGATGCCGGTTATATCAAACGGAGTCCGAAGCAAAGTTTTACGAAGGGCTATGGCATCCGCCCCAGGTCCGAGCACTCATCGATGGACGAATTCCAGATAGACGGGGCATAGGCTACATTCAACCTGATTCCAAAGCGTGCTACATGATCCATGTTGGTGAGGCCAGCGAAAGATCAAAAGATGACGACGAGATAGCCGAGCCAGAAGAAGCTCCTCAAGAGCTCGAAGATGGCGGACAAGCAACCTTTGACGAGCTAACCGAGATTGACTTAGGAACGCCCGATAATCCAAGGCCGACCTACATCAGCTCACTCTTGTCAGAGGAAATGAAAGAGCAGATAATTGCCCTGTTGCGTGAATTCATTGACTGCTTCGCGTGGACATACAAAGAAATGCCTGGCCTTTCCCCTGAAGTGGCCGTACATAAGTTGGCTATATCTCCTGATGCTAAGCCAGTCAAACAAGCTCCTCGAAGAATGAGAAGGGAACTAGAAGAAAAGGTCATCGAGGAAACTAAGAAGCTCATCGATGCCGGCTTCATCAGGGAAGAGAAATACGCGGACTGGATCGCATGCATAGTCCCAGTGAAGAAGAAAAATGGGCAGATCCGAGTTTGTGTCGATTTCAGGGATCTCAACAAGGCATGTCCTAAAGACGACTTTCCGCTGCCGGTCATGGAAATGATGGTCGATGACACCTCAAATTACGAACTGTTCACCTTTATGGACGGCTCGTCTGGATATAATCAGATCAAGATGTCACCTGAGGATGAGAAGCACACAGCATTTCGAACCCCAATCGGAATATATTGCTACAAGGTAATGCCATTCGGACTGAAGAACGCAGGTGCTACATATCAAAGGGCGATGACTAATATCTTCGATGACCTAATTCATAAAGTCGTCGAATGTTATGTTGATGATCTGGTCGTTAAGACTGAAACCAAGGCCGATCATATCCAGGATCTTAGGACCGTTCTCACCAGACTGAGGGAATTTGATCTGAAGATGAATCCTCTGAAATGCACTTTTGGCGTGTCATCGGGAAAATTCCTGGGCTTCATAGTTCGACATCGAGGGATCGAAGTTGACCCATCAAAGATAAAGGCCATCATGGAGATGCCTCCTCCGAAGAGTCTGATGCAGCTAAGATCTTTTCAAGGCAAGCTTGCTTATATACGGAGGTTTATCTCAAATTTATCGGGGAGATGTAGGCCCTTCTCAAAGCTCATGAAGAAAGGAGCTCCTTTTATCTGGGATGCCGAATGTCAAGCAGCGTTCGAAAGCATCAAACAATACTTGTTGCACCCTCCAGTGCTGGCTGCTCCCATTCCAAATAAACCGTTGATTCTCTACACTGCCGCGCTAGATGAGTCACTCGGTGCGCTCCTCGCCCAGAATAACGAGGAGGGAAAGGAAAATGCCCTCTACTACCTCAGTCGAACTCTAGTCGGGGCGGAACACAACTATTCCCCAATCGAAAAGCAATGCCTGGCTCTGATATTTGCTGTGAAGAAGCTGAGGCACTATCTGCTGGCTCATCGGGTTATGCTGATCTCCAAGGTCGACCCGCTCAAACACTTGATGACCAAAGCAAGCCTAGCCGGCAGGATGGCAAGATGGGCTGTCATGCTACTTGAGTTTGACATAGTTTATACCCCTCAGAAAGCAGTAAAAGGGCAAGCTATTGCAGACTTTCTCGCCGCTCATCCCATACCAGAAGGGTCGCCGCTAAATTGTGAGTTACCCGATGAACAAGTGCTGCACCTCGAGGAAGATGAGCCATGTTGGGAGCTCTACTTCGATGGAGCCTCGTCAATAAGGACCTCCAGTAAATCAAGCGTCCCGGAGATAAAAGCAGGGATAGGATTGGTGTTCATCACACCATCAATGGGAACCCTACGACGTTCTTTTGCTCTCACCGAGCCTCGAACGAACAATGAAGCTGAGTATGAAGCTCTGATAGCTGGTTTGGAACTCGCCATAGAAATGGAAATCCTTCGGCTACGAGTTTACGGTGACTCCCAGCTTGTCGTCAACCAAGTAAGCGGCGACTATAAGATATACAAACCCGAGTTAGCTCGGTACAGAGGTAGGGTGGTGGAACTCATGAAACGGTTCACTCATATCAAACTAACGAGAGTCCCTAGAGCGTTGAACGGAAAGGCTGATGTACTCGCTCGCTTGGCCAAGGAACTGGCTGATCCTGAAATGGACGAAATTCTGATCACAGTCAGGAGCCGGCAAATTCTACCCCCAGTCTCTCTACGAGAAGAGGAAAGCGCGGAACAGAAGAGCAGTCCTGCGGAAGAAGCTTCGATCATCCAAGACGAGCCCGATTGGAGAGAACCCTTCATAGAGTACCTCCGATACGACAAGCTGCCCGAAGAAAAATCTGCGAGGATTCAGCTGAAGAAAAGAGCTCTCCGATACGTGTTTGTAAATGACACGTTATACCGCAGGTCATATGACCAACTCTGGCTCAGGTGTCTGTCATTGGCCGAAGCCCAAAAGGTCATGAAAGATGTCCACTCGGGCGTTTGCGGTGCTCACCAATCTGGCCCCAAGATGCGACTTCAAATCAAACGGCTTGGGTATTACTGGCCCACCATGATACGGGATTGCGGAGAGCATGCAAAGAAATGTTATATCTGCCAAATTCACGGTGATTTTATTCACAAGCATCCCAACCCATTGCATCCTACAGTGGCGTCGTGGCCCTTCGAAGTTTGGGGCACCGACATTGTTGGCCCAATCGATCCTCCGTCATCTAAAGGCCACCGGTTCATACTGGCCGCGACAGACTACTTCTCCAGATGGGCTGAAGCTGTCCCGCTAAAAGAAGTCAAGACAAAAGATATTCTGACATTCTTCCAGCATAATATTCTATACCGCTTTGGTACACCAAGAAGAATCATTTCTGACAACGGGCCTTCTTTCAAGAGCTTCAATGTCTCAAGGTTCGCTACTCAGCACAAGATAGACTGGAGATATTCCTCCATCTATAATCCAAGAGCCAACGGGCTAGCCGAAGCCTTCAATAAGACTCTATGCAAGCTCCTGAGAAAAAATGCTTCAGCCAACAAGAGAGACTGGAATCTCAAACTTCACGAGGCGTTGTGGGCATATCGTACCACGCACCGTACTCCAACACAGTCCACTCCATACTCATTGCTCTTCGGAGTGGAGGCGGTCCTCCCCCTCGAAGTCGAAGTCCTAAGCTTAAGAATGGCCGTCCAACATGAGTTGACGGAGGAAGAAAACGTGCTCCTTCGACTTGAAGAACTCGATGCCCTCGAAGAAAAGAGGCTCGCGGTGCAGCAAAATCTGGAGCTATACCGAGCCCAAATGTCACGGGCCTATGACAAGATAACTCGTCTCCGCGCTTTCAAGAAAGGTGAATTGGTGTTGGTCCTCAAAAGACCGATCATCCCCAATCGACATGCCAAGGGAAAATTCGAGCCGAACTGGGAGGGACCATACGTCATCGAGAAAGTGTTCGACGGAGGATCCTACCAACTAATAAGTGCCGAGGGAGAAAGGCCCATGCCACCCATCAATGGCCGATATCTCAAGAAATACTACACATGAATGCTCCAAGTCGCAGGCGAATTGAGCACATCGGCCCTACGGTCTGGATCAGACATCCTGCAAAACCGTATACAATCCACGGGCGTAAATGACCCCTATTCCTCCCAAATCCTGCCGGTGAGACTACTTTTAAAGTCCCACCAGCGGCAAAAAAAAAAAACAAACAAAAAAAAAACGGTATGTCCACAAGCAAAACGGGCACGGATGAAAACCCGAAAGGGCTCCGTGAGTAAAAACAGCAGGACAACCGGCGAGTCTGTGAAAACCCGAAAGGGCGCAAACTCGTGAAAAGAGATGAAATACACTCGCAAAGCCCTCTCGACCTTGCGAGGAGAAAACCCCTGCGTGAGATCCTTACGACTCACAAAGGAGCAACACACTTAGGAATCCTCACGATTCCTAAGGAGAAAATACACCTGCGGGATCCTTACGACTCGTAGGGAGAAAATGCTTTTATGGGACCCTCACGGCCCATAAAATTGAAAAGCCTTGGGTGGTAGGGACCCAAACCTATCTCCTAAGCCATCGTTCCCCAACGGGCAACGGCAAATGATGAGTCGCTCCTGGCATTTCGCTTCAGTGTTAGCGGTGCTGATGCCGACCAAAAACCCAAATCCCGAGTCCTCCCAAAGCAAATGATGAGTTGCTCCTGCCATTATTCCAGTGCAGCAATGCTGATGCCAAACAAGATCCAAATTCCAAGTCCCCAAATGGCGAATGATGAGTCGCTCCTGGTACCAAATTCCAGTGCAGCGATGCAGACGCCAACCAAATTCCAAATCCCATACCCCAACGGCGAATGATGAGTCGTTCCTGGTACCATATTCCAGTGAAGCGATGCAGACGCCGACAAAGTCCCGAAATTTTTCCGGCCCTACGGTCTGGATCATACATCCTGCAAAACCGTATACAATCCACGGGCGTAAAACAATCCCAATCTCTCCTAAGTCTTACCGGTGAGACCACATTCAAAGTCCCACTAAAAAAAAAAAAGAAAAAAAAAGAAAGAAAAAAAAAAGGGTATGTCCACAAGCAAAATGGGCACGGAGGAAAACCCGAAAGGGCTCCGTGAGTAAAAACAGCAGGACTGCCGACGAGTTTGTGAAAACCTGAAAGGGCGCAAACTCGTGAAAAGAAGATGAAATGCACTCTCAAAGTCCTCTCGACTTTGAGAGGAGAAAATTCCCGCGTGAGAGCCTTGCGACTCACAAAGGAGCAACACACTTAAGAGTCCCCACGACTCCTATGGAGAAAATACGCCTACGAGATCCTTTCGACTCGTAGGGAGAAAATGCTTTTATGGGACCCTCACGGCCCATAAAATTGAAAAGTCTTAGGTGATAGGGATCTAAACCTGCCTCCTAAGCCATCAATTCTCAAATTCTCTCGGGGCAAATGATGAGTTGCTCCTGGCATTATTCCAGTGCAGCAATGCAGATGCCAAACAAAAACCAAAATTCCAAAGTCCTCTCCATGACAGATGATGGTTCGCTCCTGGTACCATATTCCAGTATAGCGATGCTGATGTCAACCCAAATCAAAATCAACAAGTCAACTTCCACTCGACGCCGTAAGAAGCGGAACAAGTCAAGTCTACCCCTGACACTGCAAGAAGCAGAGCAAGTCAAATCAAGCATCGACCGTCCACGTCGCTAAAAGGGCAGCATCGACCGTCCACGTCGCTAAAATGGCAGCACCGACCGTCCACGTCGCTAAAAGGGCAGCACCGACCGACCATGTCGCAAAAAGGGCAGAATCGACCGTCCACGTCGCTAAAATGGCAGCACCGACCATCCACGTCGCTAAAAGGGCAGAACCGACCGTCCATGTCGCAAAAAGGGCAGAACCGACCGTCCACGTCGCTAAAAGGGCAGCACCGACCGTCCATGTCGCAAAAAGGGCAGAACCGACCGTCCACGTCGCTAAAAGGGCAGCACCGACCGTCCATGTCGCAAAAAGGGCAGAACCGACCGTCCACGTCGCTAAAAGGGCAGCATCGACCGTCCACGTCGCTAAAATGGCAGCACCGACTGTCCACGTCGCTAAAAGGGCAGCACCGACCGTCCAAGTCGCAAAAAGGGCAGAACCGACCGTCCACGTCGCTAAAAGGGCAGCACCGACCGTCCAAGTCGCAAAAAGGGCAGAACCGACCGTCCACGTCGCTAAAAGGGCAGCACCGACCGTCCATGTCGCAAAAAGGGCAGAACCGACCGTCCACGTCGCTAAAAGGGCAGCACCGACCGTCCAAGACGCAAAAAGGGCAGAACCGACCGTCCATGTCGTAAAAAGGGCAGTGCCAGCTTCCCAAAAGGTGGGAACCAAATCAAGCCGCCTCCACGTGAAAGAAGATCCATCAATTTCATGCACACGACCTACATATGTGGTGTGCATTTATTGATGGGGGGCAATTTGTTGGGGTAAAAATTTACACCCCGGTTGACCAAGTCAAAATCAAAGTCAACCCCAAGCCAAGTGGGCCCAAGCCCAGATCCAGTAGGCCCATGCCCGGGTCGAGCCCGAACATGAAGCGGCCGGCCTCCCCCCATGCCAAGATAAAAATTTTGTAATAAATAATTTTGTTGTATTTCTTTTGTTTTGTTTTATGGATAAATGTAAGAAAAATAGGCATAAAGCCAAATTTTTGTAAAGCCCATGGCTTATGTACAAAAAGAAATGGCACATGAGCCATGGGATAGGCAAAATGCCATTTTGTGAAGCCCAAGGGGCTATGTGCAAAGTGTATAGCCTATAAAGGCAAAAGATAATGAAAATATCTCAATAACTTTTTCTCTCTCCAAAAAAGTTTCAGAGCTGAGCTCTTTCCTGCTTCTTCTCCAAGGTTCTAAAACCTTCTCATTTCTTTTGAATTAAATCAAGAGTTTTACTCTTTCTTTTCCAAAACTAAGTGGTTTTCCACCACAAAACCCACAAAGGGGAACTCAGATCTCCCATCAGATCTCAAAAATGAGTGATTTTTAAAATCTTCTACTTCTTGATCTTCAAGATCCGGCCAAACAACAGGAGGAAGAAGAAGAACCCCCTTTATCAGCTTCAAAATATCATAGGAGTTTAACTCCATACATATATACATAATAAATATTTCATTTCTGAAGCACAGCTTCTGTTCTTAGGCTAAAAGCCTCTTGTGCCTCTCCGGCGCGCAGCGCAAGTGCGCAAGGCGCCAGCGTGCCGACACGTGGCGCGCACGCTTGCGCACCTGCGCGCTTGCGCAAGTGCGCAAGACGCCCGCCCAAGGTGCTGCCCCACGCATTCCTTGGATGCCTTTTCCCCCTCTTTTTATGTATATACACATATATATACATTTGTATACAAATGTACACATACACATACTCCGCAACATTCTCCCCCTCCAAAAAATTTTCGGGCCGGGGCGCTGCCCCGAACCCCGCAAGGGGGCTGCTAGCCCCCTTGACCCCCAGCCCGCTATCCGGGTAGCGGGACCCCCGTAAAAACTCTGCGTGGCTCCCGATATATCCAAAACCCCCCTTTCAAAACAGAACACACGTACACTGCACATTGAATTCGCATGACCAGTTTAACCCGTTAATCGGAGGTTCCCTCGCCCCAAAGGCGAGGGGTAATTAACGGCAGCTTAGTCCGCGGCTGCCGGAGATTCGGATCCCCACAATCATTAAACCCCAGCCTACCCTAGGCAGGGGGAATCTGTAGTACGCCTGACAAGCGTGCGCGTATTCCCATCTCAATGGGGTGACGAAAAAACACCCTACAAAAACAAACAGCCTAGGGGAAGTGGGGTAGGCCAAAGGGTTGCAGGGGAAAAGAATGGGGGCTATTGCTGACGGGGGACCCGGCGGTGCCGGTTTTGGCCACGGTTTCGCCGGTCGGAAACATGTGGAGGAGCTCCATATTTGCGCCACGTGTCCCCGTCGTCTCATATACCGTATTTATTTATTCTGTATCTCTTCAGTTTACGTGTAATGCACATGCAAACCTTTGGGCTTCTAAAACATTAAAAGAAAATTAAATAAAAAGATAATGTAGCTAAGAGGATTCGCTCACAGGAACTACATCAGAGCAGTATAAGGCTTTACCAATGTGCTACAAGTACTTTCTTGCTGTTCTAAAATAAAAGAAATACTTATAGTATACACAAGATTTCAAATACCCCAATTGTACATTAACTTTTCAACAATTTTCTGTACATGGAAATTGGAGTTGTTACACGATCTAATGGGCTCGGTTCAATTTTTTGAAAATTATTTTCTTTTATTTTCTTTTCTTTTAAAAACTGTTTTTAAAACCCTTTTCTTTCATAGAAAAATCATTTAAAAATACTTTTAATTACCATAAAAATATGGAAATTTTATAGGAAATATTCTAAATCAATATTTACTCATTTCCAACTATTTTCATCTCAAAAATAATTCTTTTTCTTTGAAAACCCCCTTTTATAAAAATCCAGCAATTATTAAAAATTATATTTAAATTCTTAAAAATTACTATAAAATAGTTTTACATATAAAAAATCTTTCTAAAGTATTTCTCCATCAAAATGAATACAACGACACGAAAGAAAAATTATACAAAGACCTTATTAAGGCACAAACGAAATACATATGTTACAATATACCCTCGTTAAAACAATTTCGTTCTCGAAATTATAAAGGATGTTCTAAAGACGGAATTACAAAAAATAAGGATAGTGTTATCTCAAAATAAATTCTTTAAAATAATTTCTCTAAAATAATTCTCTTTTAGGAAACCAAGCAAACATAAATGAATTCAACAAAATTCTAATTTTTTTTCTAAAGGCTTTTTAAAACTGGGTTTAAAATCGATTTCCTTTCTAAAAAAATTAATAAAAAATACTTTTAATTATGAAAAATATCTAGGAAAAATTCCAAGCTAACACTTAGTAATATCTAATACTTTTCATAAAAAAAATAATTCCTTTCTCTCGAAGTCTATCTTTAGAATAAACTTAGAAAATCTTAAAAATCATTTTTAAATTCTTTTATTTCACTCAGAAATTATATTAAATATTTTCAAATACAAAAAATAGTTTTTTAATCTTTTCCATCAAAAGAAGTACCAAAATAATTCCTTTTTAAAATTCTCTTTTCTAAAATCTTATAAAATCACTATTTTTTTCTATTACTTTAAATAAATAAACTTTCATTAAAAAAAAATTCCCAAATGAATGAAATCTAAATTTCTTTTCTCCAAAAATATTTAAAAAAGAAAACTCTTTAAGACAATGTTATGTATTTCCTATATGAAATCATTTCCTTAGAACCAAGAATCTTTTTCCTTTTCCAATTCTTTTCAAATAAAATCATTTATAAATCCTTTTTTTTTTACAGAAATTACGTTAAACAATTCTAAAAATAAGAAAACCTTTGAAAACCTTTGACTATACATTTCCTTTAATATAAAATTTAAAATCTCTTTTAATGAAAACAACATCAAAACACCATGAAGAAATATTTTGTTCCAAAAATGAAATAGCTTTTATTTACTATATGAAAATTACGGTCATTACAATTCACCATCCTTAAAAATTTCGTCCTTGAAATTTTCAAAAAGGAGGATATTGTAACAGGACAAAGAAAAGGTAAGGATAACGCAATCGTAAGACGTCTTTACACTCTCAAGTGTCGGTCCCGAGTGTTGGTTTATCATCCGATGGAAGGAAGTAAGTCAAGAAACGGTCACGATACAATGAATTAGGAAGACATAAAACCAAGAGATATTTCTGAATCGAAAAGGTTTGAAAACAAGAACACCGAGTGCAAAAGAGAGCCAGATAGCCCAAGAGATGCCAGTAAAATTCAATTAACTAGAACATTCAAGGAGGCAGCAGGGAGCTTGCGTTGCGTCGAGATGTGATCTTGAAGAAGGACAATGTAGAAACATGACAGACTCTAAGGGTGAGATTCAAAGGATAAGATTCAAGGCGATTAATAAGTGTTGATTAATATCTTGCCTTTGAATACCGGACCTACATGGGTTACCACTAAAATTTGTCATGCCCCCTTCCCAAGATACGGGAGCGGAGACACGTCGAGACCCGCAATGTAACTATACCAAGTAGATACTCTACTCGATACAGTTACGCTAAGCGTAAAGTATGCAGGAGTATACAAAAACAAGTAAAAAAAACATCTTATTTTACTAACCAACATTTATTACAAGCTAAGATCAACATCAAGCTTTTATTACATCATTAAAGCAAGCCCTAAATATGTGGGCGAAAGTAAAGGAAATAAGGAAATAAAAGTCCTAATAGTAAGTCGAGAGTTGAGCGCAGCCTTCTCCGTAGCTTCGACTTCCGCCAAGCCTTCTTCCAGTCCTAACGGATATTTCGGAAGAGAGAAAAGAAATGTCTGTCAACTAGATAAACTCAAGTAGGATTTTCAAGAAGGGTTATATGCAACAAAGGTGGACTATAGCTTTGCATATGACAGATAAAAAGTAAGTGTAGTATCGTAAAGCATGTAGATTTATGAGTGTGCAATATGCCGTTTAAAAGCTGGTTTTACTGTATTTTAGTTTTTGAGTTTGGGTCATAAAGAATAGAGCGTGCAGATCGTGAATATTCCGTTTATCATGTCAAAACATCATATAAGGATTCTAGAGATGGCCCCCGTGGATTCAAGAGGTGGCCCCCGCACATATAATGTGGCACTTTGTTACACGGGGTACTTAGGTCCATATACAATTGCATTACTGCCTTCTCGATATATATGGCTCTATTATTTTCCCAACCCCCCATATTTATTTGAAAATACGACTTTAGATGAGTCGAGATATTTATTTAGAAAAATATCGAATTTGGAAACTTGAGGGTATTTTGGTGAAAATACGGTTTTAGAATCTTTTGGTATTTAAATGAAACAGATTTATAAAGCTTAGGGTATTTAAATAAGAATACGAGATTTAGAAATCATAGGGTTCAAATATATCCATCGAGAAAGCCAGGGTATTTTAGAATCAAAAGTTATTTAGAATTTCGGCAGCATTCCATCTTATAATAGACGTTTTATCAATATATAAATGGATTCATAAAAGCAGGTAAAGAGGGTAGGTCGTTACCCCGTGTCAAAAGTTTGGAAAAGGTTTCATTAGATTTGTAGGCTAAAGCAAAAACAACAAAATAGCTGTTAAATGTTTTGCCGATATATAACTAAATTGACGTCAGCAACTAAGATCGTATTAATGTTTTGAACTTGGCAAAACAAGGGAAAAAATTAAATATGCAAGAACATATGATGAGATCGAGAGGGGGGAGATGGATCCTACCTCTTGAACGGGTTTGAACGAGACGAATTGAGAATCGTCGAGTTGTACTGTAACATGAGCCCTTTCCTCGGATTTTTTCTGGAGGAACGGGCAGCACCATTCCATCAGCGTCGAAGAGACGAAGAAGCAGGTATTTTTCTTGGATTTTTATGATGAGTAGAATGGAAGAAAAAGCCAAATGAATGAGCTATTTGTAGGGTTTAAAAACAAATCAACCGAGTCGAAAATGGAGCCGATCGCCGCAGCCAATCTCGCACCGCTGTCCCGGCCTCACGCCGCTGTCATTGGATCAAGGGATCGGGCGGCCCAGGATCGCTCACATGGGTGCGAGCCGCCCAGGAGCAGGCGTGTGCTTGCGCAAGCAAGCACGCAGGCCCCACATGCCGGCGCATGCTGACGCCAGCGTGTGGCAGGTCGGGCCTTAGGCCCGAGTCTCTTAGGCGCGGTTTGATGGGGCCCGGTAAAAAACTTTTTATTATTTCTGTTCTTTTCTTTTAAAAACTGTTTTAAAAAACCCTTTTCTTTTATCAAAAAATTATTTAAAAATACTTTTAATTACCATAAAAATATGGAAATTTTATAGAAAAATTCTAAATCAATATTTACTTATTTCCAATCATTTTCTCCTCAAAAATAATTCTATTTCTAAGAAATCCACCTTTTAGAAAAATGCAGTAATTACCAAAAATTATTTAAATTCTTAAAAATTACTAAAAATTTGTTTTAAATATAAACAATCTTTCTAAAGTATTTTTCCATCAAAATGAATACAACGACATGAAGGAAAAATTATACAAATACTTTATTAAGGTACAAATGAAAAACAGACGTTACAATCGACGATCCTCGCCACTGTCAACGAGCCTTGCCACTGCGTCGACGATCCTTGATACCTCCACCTTCCTCGCCGTCTCTCTCTCACCTCGATTGCCACCTCTCTCTCTCTCATTCCGAGAACCCTAATTTCTTTGCCGGAGTCTAACGGGTCAAAGATCGCAGAAGAAGTCAGGCTTAGAACGGATGTTGCCGGTGTAAAAATCTCATTTAATCCCCTTTATATCAAAAAGTTTTTGACGGGGTAGTTTTAGCTTTGTGTGGGAACGACCCATTGACAAGGGACCGATGAATTGGGATATGTTGATTTTTTGCAATTTGAGTGGATTTTGTGAACCGGGTATCTTTTCCATTTGATCCTCTATTTTTCTACTGTGATGCAAGGATTATTTGTGTTAAGAACTTTATTTCCTGATCAAACAAATTGCATCTTTCTAGCGTTTTTCTTTACTACATCGTGAAATCAAATGGTAATTTAGTTCATCTCTGCTTCTTCGGAGTTCAGTTCTATTGTTCATTGATTTGGTTGGCTTAGTTTGTATAACGATCATAAAATTGCTATACCTTCATACTAATTTTCTTTAATAAAATACTGTATTTATTTATTTTGCGTTTTTTCTCGTATATTTTTATTTCTATATATCTCTCCATCTATTTTACCTATTCTATAATTTTTCAAAACCCTAAACCCAAACCCCTCGCCAACACAGTTCCATTTGATTTCTTTCTTTTCTTTTCCCATGCCCACTTTCTTTTCACACAACGGTATATATTTAATTCTTATTAAATACATGCTAGAACAACTTCTAGCTCATTAGTTAAGTCTTTGCAATACTGTCCTATTTTCCGTGTGTTCGAATCCATGCAACACAATTCTTTTATTTTAAATTCTTTTTAGCGTTTTCAAATTCTTAAAGTTTCACGAGCGTTGCACGGAGTTCCAGAAGCTTAAACGAAAAATGATATGTATTTTTGGACCGAAAAAGTCACACATTGGAACCGACCTGGGCGGCTGAGGCAGTGGTTCGGACGGCCATACATGCACCAAGCATGCTCTGCCGGTGTCCATGTGACCCTTGAGCTCCCGACTGTTCGTTTTGACTACTCGAAACCACCCATTCAACCCGAGAACTACACAACCCTTCATTTCTCCATTAAAATTCTTTTTAAAGGCCCTTTAAACATTTTTTACCCCATCTTTAATTTGCTATATAAACCCATGGTTGTCCAAACATTTTCACCTTCTCAAATTTTCTGAAAAATACTCCCAAAGCAATCAAAGATCCTTCCCAAGCTCTTTCCTCTTTGTTCGTTGCTACACAAGTCGCCAAAGGAAGTCGAAAGATCAAGCTCTCCCGTCTTCTCACATTAGCGGTCTCGGTTCTTCAAATCAAGAATTCGTCTCTTTCACCTCTTGCACGTATTTGTACCAGCCCACCACTCAGCCTGACTACTAGTTCACCTGCACTTTCATTTTGTATGCCATTATTTAGGCAATGCTTTACTAATTGTATCTTTTCTTTTCAAACAATTGTTTGTAAAGATGAATGTAAATAAAGTTGATGTTTATTTTATTACTCTTGTCATTCTTATTCATTTTTATATATTGCTTAATTACACTTAACGTATTTATTTCTTCGTAAATACGTTGCAGCCTGCCACGTCACCGTTTCGGTCTACTGGGAAGAGGGGCGTGACAGGTTTTGTTGGCGGCCCATGCAGGTCAGTTCTGCATGAAGTCTTAAGCAATATATTATAAGAATTATAAGAATCAGTAACTATATATTCCTTACATTTCAAATTTCTTGCACCTATCCTAACCATTCCTTTTCTATCAAGATCATGAATTCTCCCAACAACACCAGTACCAATGTCAATGGCAACACTCCACCGCCTACTCTACCACCACCACATACCATTGCAGTTCTTATCAATGAGCAAACGGTACTACTTGAGACTATCAAAAGTCTTTTGGAGGGTCAGCAGCAGCAGACTGCTATTCTCATGCACCGCCCTGATGCCGAGGCACCCGGAGTCAAACAATTTCAGGCACTGCATCCAAAACATTTCTCAGGAAAAGGGAGCCCACTGGAGATGGAAGAATGGGCTCAATCGATCGAAGATGATCTGGCATCAGCTCAAGTGCCAGATATTGCCTGGGTGAGAGTTGCTAAGCTACGACTGACAGACAACACGAGAGTCTGGTAGAAGGCTGAGAAAAGCCGTCTCACCCAACCTATCGAGTGGAAGACGTTTCGCGATCTATTCGATACGAAGTACTTTCCTGAGACTGCCCATTTTGACATGGAGCAGTAGTTCATTCATCTACAACAAGGCTTGATGTGGGTCAAGTGTAACATTTCAGAAATATAAAATATTATTTTTGGAAATTTAATATTAAAATAATATATTTCGCGAAAATTATTCGATTTGCGAATAGGGGTTTATCGTAAAATGGTATACGTATATACCGATATTTGGACATTTATCGGAGATTAAAATGATTTATTTATTATAATGATATTTATCGGATTTTTGGCCAAATCCGTATTTTTATATTTTTCCATGGCTAGTGCACCATGTCATGTGCATGTTGTGTTTGTGTTTGTGAGTTTGCGTTTGTGACTTGTGAGATTTAAAAAAGAAGAGAATGAGAAAGGAAAAGAAAAACAAAGAAGAGAGAAAATAGTTTTTAGTGTGAAATGAATAGAATTGATGCCATGAGATTTTTGTGAAAGAAACAAAAGAGATATTTTGTGAGAGGGTGAGGGTAAGGGAGAGTGGGCTTAAGAGAGAGAGGGAGAGAGACTTGGCTGCCCATATCCTTTCATCCCATTTGTTTCTTCACCGTTTCTTCTTCATCTCATTCATCTCACTACCCCCTTGCATCATCTCAAATTCCTTTTTCAAAACCCCATGCCACCTTCACAATAAACATGCACAAACCTATTCTAAACCCTTTAGACCGATCAAGTGTGGATTTTGAAAACTTTAGGCAACTCAAGAATTTTCTTTAGTTGCCAAATGAGGTAATCCTTTCACTTTTAAATTAGTGTTTATGTTTAAATATCTTAGTTTAGTTTAGAATTTGAATTAGTTAGGTTTTGTGTTTTGGAAATTTACAAGTTGCTGTTAAGTGGTAAATAGAGATTTAGTGAGTGTTTTCAAGACCTTAGAGATTGCTTTACTGGACCAGAAAAGAGAATAGAATCCGAAACACGAAGTTAGAATTGTTCCGTGTCGGTTTTGTGGAGGTTGTTAGCCTACAGGGTATCTGGAGCAACTTGGTTATTTCTAAGAAAATCAAGCAAGTCTATTGACCTAGATAAACCACTAGAAGACCACCACAGAAATACGAACGCATTCTACCCTATAAAAAATGGCGGCGCCGGATTTTGAGATGTTCTCGCCGGACCCCCTATTTGTGTTGGTGTTGTGGTTTTGCCTGTAACTCACTTACCCTATAACCTATCCCCTGTACTTGTTTGTTTAGTCCCCATTTACCTGAGCCAAAATCTGAGAGTTGTTTGCGAGTGTTTTGGCTATTGTTTCCGATATTTGAATTCTTGGTTTTTATATTTGAAATTTGAATTGGTTGTTGGATGCTTGTACGTCAACGACGAAGCTTGTTTGGTTGATCTTTCATGCGTAAGCTATAGGTTCTAACCTATAAGCAATCCGTGTGCCGTATCGGTTTTCGGATATTGGTTTTAATTGCATTACGATCGTGTATTGATTATAGGTACCTTCGCGTGGACTTCCGAGACGACGAAGCACATCGACTTTGGCTAAGCGAGTAGTTTAGCAGGTGAGTAGATTTATATCTACGGGGAAAGTCGGGTGGATGGCGTATAGCACCCCCGCAACCATTGATATGGAAGATTGCGTTTTAAATTATGATTTTGATAAAAGATATGCTACGAACTTATAGACATGGTTATAGGATTTAGTAAAGAGATGATATGCTAAAAGTTGAAACTAATGAACATATTGATATATAAGAATATGAAATGAGAAAGTGAATCATGATAAGTATGAAATGAAAGAGGACACGTATGAGTTGTTAATGGTATGATATGAGATCGAGATCGATAAACACGACACGAGATTGAGATAGGGGTGTTGTGAAATTAATAAGATATGACGTTGATACAATGTGATTTGAGATATATGTATATATATATTTATGAGAATAATGAGTGATATGTCGTACGAGACTTTAGATCCGTACCTTCATTGTTGTATAGGTCGATAGATTCCCTATTCTGTTTGATGTTACCATACGATGGATTGCCGTACGCGATATGTTTCACCGGATGATTGATCCGTGCTTAAGATTTGAGAATGATGATTGAAGATTATTGTCATATCGGATGTTATGAGGCGGGATCGTCAATGTTAAGATGCCACTTGAACCATACATATTTCCAAAACTGACGAATCGTATACATCTTTTAAACGGAAACTTTATGGGGCGCTACGGGTTCCCAAATGATGTCTTTTTCTAAAAACACCGTAGCACCCACTTTCAAAACTACGATTCGTATCTTTTAAAAAGTGACCGTATGGTTCATGTGTAGATAGATATACCGTTGATTGTCCATGTTATGTAGGATATTACCCCTAGTGATGTACTTACTACATTCCAGTATTTAATGCTATATGCTATCAATTGCTAGTACACCTGCACAATTATCGATGATGCGCATGTTACACTTATCCAGACTTGTCGGCACACACACATTCTTCATCGGTAATTGCCATGCCACTTATACAGTAGAATTACCATGTCACCTACACAGTAGAACCGCCATATTATGAGATAAATCTTAAAAGTAAAAGTGCATTCATTATTCAGTATTATCATTTGACATGCTTGCATGATATACTCGATATGCTCATATTACTACTCTATATTTCATACATCGTACTTATGGTTATATGGATTGAGATATTTTTATGAGATCTCTCGATTTGAGAACCGTAGTATATTTCAAAGGAAATGGTGTATTGTTTTAAAAACCAGGTTTCTCTTGATATGATATTTCGAGATGTCCACCATGATTTTTCTCAGTTCTGAGCTTGTTTTCGAGACCCGATTCGAGGAGTTAGCGGATACCGTTTGCGGGTATATGGTGGACCCGGTATGGTACCCCAGGGCAAGAAATGATTTTTGTGGTGTAGACGATGAGCCTGGCAGTGGGAGCACTACCTATCGGTGGTTGTATAGACTCGGCGGATATCCGGAGGATACCGTTTTGGAGTTATGATATGAGATGGATATAAGGACCGATCTGTGGATGCGGTTCCTGAGATGAGATGGATATGAGGGCTGATCTGAGTATGCGGCGCCTGAGATATGAGAATTTACGTGTCGATGCTGGACACGGGTTTTCATGAAGTTTCGAGTGTCGATGTTGGACACTCAGGTTCCATGATTTTAATGTGTCGTTGATGGACACGTAGTTGATATCCTCATATATATATATACAGACAAATGTTTTCATGATGTTCCAGTGTCGGTGTGGGGCACTCAGGTTCCATAATATTGTTTGTGTCGTTGATGGACACGTAGATGATATCCACATCCATACAGGCATATGATGTCGGATGTTTCTTTATATATGCCATTGCATTGATCGATTGTTGATATATATGCATATGTGGTTACACTAGATATCATAGTATTACCTTCAGGATATAGTGACCTAGGAAATCGTTGTTTTAATTGATTTCCACTTGCTGATGTTTTCTACTCACGAGTTGGCAACTCACCCCCGTTGTGCCACAGTTCTTGCAGGTTTGACCGCTTGAGATCAGTTGTGGTATCGCTGGCACACAGCTTCTTCCAGGGTGTTTGCTTTGGTAGGTGGGACACATGTTGGATCGTGCCCACTCTCGTACTGTTATATTCCGTTGTATCTAGATAAACTCCATCACATCAGATCAGATCAAATCAGAGACTAAAATTTTTATATTGGTAGACCTAGTCAGACTTGGGTTTTGTGCGAGACTTAGAGCGATGGGTTTATGACCGCTTTCTTGAGTTTTGATGTCTTGCTTATTATTTGTTCTTTCTGAGTTGATTCTTCGCCGTTGGGCGTCGTATATATGTTATTTCGTGGTTGTGATTCCGTCAGTTGGCGAAGAGCTAGGTCCCGCTGGGAGATGCCTATATATCGTTGTGTATACATTTTTGGATCAAAATATACAAGGGAGGTGCTGCCCGAATTTTTTAAAAGACAAAACATGATTCATTATACTTTTATTTCAAAACTGCACCCCCACCATTTTTTCCGCAAAAAGGTTTAGATTTTCTGGGCTTTGGTTTACTTGATTTACTTCACGCCTTTAGACGTTGCATAATTTAAGTGCCGGTCACGTGCTAAATTACGGGTCGTGACATCAAGTCTGTGGATGAATACGATGCTGGGTTTACCATGCTCAGCAGGTAAGATATTGTGTCAATATTCAAATTTCTGATCTCACTCATTACACTGCTAACACAAGGTCATAGCAGGTTCGCTGCACACCTGATTCCTATTGCTGAGATCCAAGCACGACGATTTTAGCAACGGTTGGACCCAAAAATCCAAGTTGCACTCGCTACGGAGGATTTCCCAACCCATGAACTTGCTTTGAAGGCTGCCCGACGCTATGAGGTGTAGGGTGTTTTTCGTTACCCCATTGAGATGGCAATACGCGCGCGCTGGTCAGGCGTACTACAGATTCCCCCTGCCTAGGGTAGGCGGGGGTTTATTGATTGCGGGGATCCGAATCTCCGGCAGCCGCGGACTAAGCTGACGTTAATTACCCTTCGCCTTTGGGGCAAGAGAACCTCCGATTAACGGGTTAAATTGGTCATGCGAACTCAATGTGCAGTGTTGTGTTTTGAAGGGGTTTTGGATATATCGGGGGCCCCGCAGAGTTTTTACGGGGGTCGTGGAGTATGTGTGTGTGTGTATATGTATATATATATATATATACATACATATATATATAAGAAAAGGGAAAGGGCATCCAAAGGATGCATTGGAAAAAGCGCCGGCGCTTTAGGTACTAGCGCAAGGGCGCTAGCGCCCCACGTGCCAGGCACGTGGGCGCTCGGGCGCTAGCGCTCTGAGCGCTAGCGCCCCACGTGCCAGGCATGTGGGCGCTCGGGCGCTAGCGCTTTGGGCGCAAGAGCGCTAGCGCCCCACATGCCAGGCACGTGGACGCTCAGGCGATAGCGCTTTGGGCGCTAGCATTTTGAACGCAAGGGCGCTAACGCCTCATGTGCCAGGCACGTGGGCGCTTGGGAGGCAAAAGGGACTTGGTCCCTGCAATGGGAGTTATACTCCCAGAAAGGAGCACTTATTATTTTGTGTGTGTGTGTGTGTGTGAGGAGTTAAACTCCTAGGCTATTTTGAAGCTGATGAAGGGGCTTCTCCCTTTGAACCTGGATCTTCCCCAAAGTGGGGTTTCTGGAGATGGGTCTCCTTCTTCTTCCTGTCGTTTGGCCGGATCTTGGAGAAAGAGGATGAGATTTAAAAATCTCCCCTTTTCGAGATCTAATAGAAGATCCAAGCTCCCCTTTATGGGTTTTGTGGTGAAAATCTATTTAGTTTTGGAAAAGGAAGAGTAAAACTCTTGATTTAATTCAAAAGAAAGAAGAAGGTTTTAAAACCTTAAGGAAGGAGAAAGAGGCGCATGCCCTAATTTTTTATGCTTTATTCATCATCATGTTGCCTTATATAGGCTTACACATTTACATATAGCCCCTTGGGCTTTACAAAATGGCATTTTGCCCATTCCATGGTTCATGTGCCATTTCTTTTTGCACATAAACCATAGGCTTACAAAAATTTGGCTTTATGCCCATTTTGCTGACATTCATGCAAAAAAATTTACATAAAAATTATTTATTACATGATTTCATTTTGGCATGGGGGAGGGCTGGCCGCTTCATGTTTGGACCCGACCTGGGCATGGGCCCACTTGGTTTTGGGTTGACTTTGACTTTGACTTGGTCAACCGGGGTGCGATTTTCGACTTCAACATGAGGCAGATGTAAAGAAGAAGGGCAGACCGCAGACTGCCGGTGTGAAATGCCCTGCCACACAGATGACAGGAGGAGCCTCTTCTTGGCCGACCTTTGCACCCAGGAGACCGGGAGGATCATTGAACCGGTCTAGTCCAGATTTCTGTTTCTACTGCAAGAGGACGGAACACCTGGCGAAGGACTGCAGGCGTGCAAATGACCTGTGTTTGATTTGTGGCGCATCCACTCACGCGATAGGAGCATATCCATATCATATCAACACAGTACCAGCACCCAGATCCGCAATCACAGCCCCGCAGTAGCCAGCCATTCAGGCTCCTGCACCTCGTTTAGTTCTCCTTGCACCAGCTCCACGTGGACCACCTGCACAGCCTCAATATCAATTTCATCAGGCACAGAGAAACATGGCTCAAGGGCAGAGAAACATGCCCCAAGGACAGAGGAATGTGCCTCCAACAAGGAGGAATATACTATGACGTCAAGCTTTCATAATGACGGTCGAGGAGGCCGAAGCCACAAGACAAGTCATCACTGGTAATTCCCAATCCTTTCAAACCTTTTCAATCCTTGTATATCATTATACTTTTCCTATATCTAAACCTAACCTCACACAACTTAGGTACAATCTTAGTAGCCTCCCTATCTGCTCTAGCACTCTTCGACACTGGAGCATCACATTGCTTTATGTCGCAACGGTTCGTCTGAACTCATGCGATTCCAGTTAAACCACTCGTATCTTGCTGGAATGTCAGTTCAGGGAACGACGTTCTAAAATCAACTCTGGGATACGATCTGTGTCCAGTGGTAGTCTGTAGTAGAGAATTTTATGCGGACTTCAAGGTGCTGGACATACCGAACTTCGACGTAGTCTTGGGAATGGACTGGCTGGGAACTTTCTTTGCTACCATCAACTGTCGACAAATGAGGATATTGTTCGAAATACCAGATCATACAGTATTCTATTTCAATAGTGAAGACCGTACCTTAGAACCTAGCGTCTACAAAGCAAAACCAAAGAAGGCAGTGGTTATAACATCACAAGCGGAAGAATCGAAGCCAGAAGTAGTTCGAGAGTTCGAGGATGTATTCCCGGAAGATATATCAGGTTTGCCTCCCAATCGAGCTCTTGAATTTAGCATCGATTTACAACTTGGTGCGCAACCGGTAATCAAAACTCCGTACCGGTTAAGTCCAGAAGGATTGAAGGAGATCCGCATTCAGTTGGACGAACTCCTGAAGAAAGGTTGGATTCGTCCTAGTACTTCATGCTGGGGATCTCCAGTATTACTCATGAAGAAGAAAGAAGGTTCATACAGGATGTGTGTGGATTATCGAGCTCTGAACGAAGTGACGATTAAGATCAAGTATCCACTAACGCTCATCGATGATCTTTTCAATCAGCTCAGTGGGTCTTGTGTATTTTCGAAGCTAGATCTTCATTCGGGTTATCATCAGGTGAAAGTTAAAGAGTCCGACATTCTGAAAATAGCGTTTAGGACTCGCTATGGTCATAATGAATATCTCGTAATGCCATTTGGAGTGACCAATGCACCTTCCATATTTATGAACCTAATGAACCAAGTTTTCCGAGAGTACTTAGACAGGTTCATCGTCATCTTCATCGACGATATCCTGGTGTATTCAAAGAACCTGAAAGAACACGCTAAGCATTTACGGATTGTCCTGAAGACATTGCGACAACATCAGCTCTACGCCAAGTACAACAAGTGTGAATTTTGGCTAGATCAAGTCGGATTTCTCAGACACATCGTTTCAGGTGAAGGAATCTCAGTAGATCCAATTAAGGTGTCAGCTGTCAGCGAATGACCGACACCAAATACGGTGAAGGATATACGAAGTTTCTTGGAATTAGCAGGATACTACCGATGATTCATTGAAGACTTCTCAAAGATTGCAGCACCCCTGACCAAGCTCACACATAAAGATGAAGCATTCGTGTGGTTAGAAGCATGTGAAAAAAGCTTTTGTAGTTATCAAGACGAGACTAACCTCTGCTCCTGTCCTCGTAATACCAGATCAATCTGGAGGATTTGTTGTGCATTGTGATGCGTCCGGTAAAGGATTAGGATGCGTTCTACATCGGCATGGAAAAGTTGTGGCCTTTGCATCAAGACAACTGAAGGTTCATGAGCGTAACTATTCAACACATGATCTGGAGTTGGCAGCTGTCATCTTCGCACTTAAGATTTGGCACCACTATTTCTTGGGAGAACGAGTGGATATATACATTGACCATAAGAGTCTGAATTATGTATTTACTCAAAAGGAACTAAACATGCGGCAGAGAAGATGGCTAGAACTTATGGCGGACTACGACATCAACCTACAGTATCATCTTGGGAAGGTGAACGTAGTTCCTGATGCACTTGGTCGCCAGCCATTAGCAATAAACCTCACCGCTCAGTAGAAACTGCAGCAAGAATTGCACGGATTGGCGATCGAAGTAGTTATGCCAGATAACGCTTCATATTTGATGAACTTACAAGTCCAGTCCACTCTTGTCAATCAGATCAAGGCAGCTCAAGCAAATGATGCCAAGCTGCAAAAGATCCGAGAACAAGCAGAAAGTGGACTTTGAACTGACTTCATCATCCACGAAAACGGATCCTTAAGATATGGAAGTCGATTAGGTGTTCCTATCGGCCCAGTTCGAGAAGAGTTGATGAAAGAAGTTCACAGCTCTCCTTATTCTGTACACCCCGGTGGTACAAAGATGTATAAGGATCTACGGCAACACTACTGGTGGCATGGAATGAAGCGCGAAGTAGTAAGGAGCATAGCCAAGTGTTTGGTGTGTCAGCAAGTGAAGGCTGAACATCACAGAATTGCTGGTGTACTTCAGCCGTTACCAATTCTAGAATGGAAATGGCAGCACATTACAATGGACTTCGTGACCATCCTTCCTCATAGCATGAAGGGTAACGACACAATATGGGTTATTGTGGATCAACTCACCAAGTCGGCTCACTTTATTCCATTTTGAGTTGACCAATCAACCGAGACATTAGTAATGAAGTACATGGAGGTAAGCATAAATCTAAAGTAAGATTTAAACCTTTAAAGTGTACTATATTTGATATCCATGAACTCATGCAGGAGATCATGAGATTACATGGAATTCCTGTTTGCATCGTCTCCAATCGTGATACAAGATTCCGATCACGGTTTTGGCAGAGTCTGCAAGCTAGCCTGGGAACGAGTCTGAATTTCAGCAGGGCTTATCATCCATAAACGGATGGACAGTCTAAGCGAACAATTCAGATTCTGGAGGACATGCTAAGAGCTTGTATGTTAGACTTTGGAGGTTCGTGGGAAGATCACCTACAACTTGTGGAGTTTTCATACAACAACAGCTATCAGGCAAGCATTAGAATGGCACCATTCGCAGCACTCTACGGACGGAAGTGTCGTTCACCACTAAGTTGGGATGACGTCAGAGATCGTGAACTCCTTGGACTAGAGATGATCGTAGCAACTGTAGATGTAGTTCTCACGATCAGGGAAAGAATGCGCATAGCCCAAGACCGATAGAAGCATTGGGCAGATGCAAAACGGCGACATCTGGAGTTCCAACCTAGAGACCATATTTTTCTAAAGATATCTCCAAACCGAGGAGTGATCCGCTTTGGCAAGCGGGGTAAGCTAAATCCGAGATAGGACCGTTCGACATACTCGAACGAGTTGGAGAAGTGGCATACCGTCTAGCACTACCATCCTCATTAGAAGGAGTGCACAACGTGTTCCACATATCCCAGCTACTGCGATATGTTAGCGACTCCAGCAACATACTTGATCACTCAGAGCTCATAGTACAGACTGATCTAACCTGCGAGCAACAACCCATTGAGATCCTGAACCGAAAGGTAAAGACATTACGGAACAAGGAAGTAAACTTGGTCCGAGTGATGTGGAAAATGATTTGCCGAGAGAATCAACATGGGAACGAGAAGAAGACATGCGGGCAAGATACCCTTATCTATTTGAAAATTAGTCCATATGTAATTGAAAATTTCGAGAACGAAATTTTTATAAGGAGGGTAGAACGTAACGACTCTAAAATCTTTGTACGGAAAATTTTCTGTTAATATACAATGTTTCCCCCAATCAGAGCAAAGCTCTGTTTCAAAATTCAAATTTTAAATAAATGAAGCAACGCTTTAGATCTTTTGCGCTGCGCGCAGAGCGCCACGTGTCAAAAGAAGACACACCAGCTCAAGGGGCGCTGCGCCCAAGGCAGCGCACCCCAATCAGAGCAAGGCTCTGTTTTAAAATTTAAATTTTAAAAAAATTAAGGAAGCAACGCTTCAGATGACTTGCACTCTGCGCTGCGCGACACGTGTCAGCGCAGTTGCGCTGCGCTCTGCGCTGCGCGACACGTGTCAGCGCAGGTGCGCTGCGCGACACATGTCAAGCGCAGGTGCACTTGCGCCAATTATGCCAGCACTAAAACTTAAATAATGAATTATTTAATCAGAATTAAAATTCTAGAAAGATCTTTTTAATCTTATTAAAACAAGAAAATTATCTTCTGTAAAACATAGGCCTTAGGATCAAAAATCCAACGGTGGGGAAATATCCCCAGATCAATCAGAGAAAGATCTCTGTAACTAACCTAAAAAACTAATTGGCCCTATATAAAGGCCCCTAGACTCCAAGTTTCAGATATAGAGAGCTCCTCTAAAAACTTTGAGAAAAACTCATAGAGTAAAAAAGGTAAACCTTTGAAAAAAGAAGAGTTTCTTCTAAAAAGATCAAAGATCTAAGAACAAGATCAAGATCTTCATTACAAAAAAGAAAAAAAATCAAAAAAAGATCCAATCACAAAGATAAAAGAAGTAATTTACTTCATTATTAGATCTTTTGATCTATATAAAGGCACAGCCTTTTGATGAACCATTGGTTCTTGAAAACTTGAGGTAGAACCTCTTAAGAATTAAAAAGATTCTTTTCTGTGATATAAATTTGATCAAGATGCGCTCTGCGCTATTGAACAGTGCCCTGCACTCTTAATTTGCGCTGTTGCGCTCCTTGGACTGGCGCAAGTCACCAGAGAGCGCCACGTGTCAATCTGCGCCTTGCGCTCCTAAAAACAGAGCACCGCGCTCTTGGATTGGTGCAAGTCACCAGAGCGCGCCACGTGTCAGCATCGCACTGGCGCAGCGCACTGCGCTAACAGACTTGCACTCACCAGAGCGTGACACGTGTCACCTCCACATGCGCTAGCGCCTTGCGCTCTTTAATTGGCGCAAAGCGCCTGACAAGCCACGTGGCGCACTGAATGCTATGCATTATTTAAAAGGGGAGAGCCAAAGTAAAGGCCTAACAGGCCAACTGTAAATGCCATGCATTATTTAAAAAAGGGGACAGAGCCCAAGCAAAAGTCTAACAGACCAAATATAAATGCCATGCATTTAATTAAAGAGCCCAATGCTGTGCATTATAAAAGGGCCGAGCCCAGATAAAAGCTCAACAGCCAGAACAACAAAATGTTCAACTCATATCAACCGAGCCCATATGCTCATAAACCTTCAAACAGATTTTAGTCCCAAATTGGACTATAGATCTCCCAACCAACTTTGGTTCAAGGGTACATCTCTGAACTCCTCTGACATCTGTTGTTGTAATCCTTCAACGTCGTCAGAGAGGTGACGGGTCCTGACGGCCATACATTCCATGGACCACCATGTCCCTAAACTGGCAATGGACCACCATGTCCCTAAACTGGCAATGGACCACTATGTCACTAAACTAGAACAATAGAGCCCCCAAATGCTCTTATGTCAGATCTAAACGATCCTGTTAAGCTGATCTTAGTCTCAAATTAGACTAACGTATCCTTAACGAACGTTTAAGTTGATCTTAGCCTCAAATATGGCTAACGTATCCTTAAACCAAAACCCCAAACCCAAATCTAAGAAAATACGGATTTGGACTAATCCACGTCCTACGGACGACAACATAAATTAGTCTCCGTATACAATCCACGGGCAACTACAAACAAAACAAACACCCATGGCACGAAGTGACCAGCTGGAGAAGGAGAAAGTTGTTACCGCGATGCGGTAGCGTAATTAACTGCAGGGGCTTGTGCCTGCAGGGAAGAGCGTCCCCACAATCAAAAACCCCTCGAGCGAGGGGGAATCTGACGAAGTCTGCTACATCGGCCGCATCCGTTTAAACCTTCGATACACGATGCCATAAATCAACTTGGCATCTTCGGAGAGGTGGACGGATAAAACCAAATAGCATCTGCCCCGAATTTCAGGCAAGACGTCCCTGTCGCGCCGTCTTTCGGACGGGAACAGATTCTGGCACGCCCGGTGGGACCTTTTCCTCTTTCCACTCCACACTTCGTGTGTCGTGTTCGCGAACGAATCGCGGTTTGCTGTGGTTTCCTGTGGATTCGAGGTACTTAGATTTAGTGTCTTGCTCCGTGCAGAAAACAGAAGATCAATGGCTTCAAACTGCACTGCCTGCAACCGACGCTCCGCCTTACCTGGAGGTGTAGCCTATAGACCTCAGGCGACATCACTGTTCACGATGCCGGTGGAACAAATCATCCAGGGTACTACTGGACTATTTTTCGGGACCATGCTCCCGCAAATGAGCTTCACTACCCCAGTGCCCGTACCGGAAGGTCCTAAGAAGTCGGTCTTCAATCGACTTACAGCTGCTGCAGCCCCTCTCAACGGGTCGCCCAACACCAATGCCTCGGTCTTCTCCAGGCTAGGCCAAAACTCCTGCGGGCCCACGATGAAGCTTGCGGTCCCAAAGAAGGTTATTCAAAAGAGAGTAGCCAAACCTGCTCCTGAAGTCGTCAAGGCGGCTTCTCCTGCTAAGAGGTCGGTCTTCACAAGACTGACCGTCCTAACTCCTACCCCCGCTCCGGCTACTCAAAAGGCATCAGTCTTTAACATGCTGACACCGGCTACAGCCCCTCACCTGAACAGAGGGCAAGACAAGGCCGTCCCCGTCACTGAGCCAATTCCCATAACTCGACATGCTCGACGTCGCCACTCGCGCCGAGTGAGGAAGTCCGGAGGTAGTTCCCCTTCTGGGTTAACTCCACCAGCCCCGACGACGGAAGTTAATGCTGCTGTTCCGATTGGGAACAGCTTTGAACTGCTAAATAAAGTGCGTAGGAGAATTCCTACCGCTGTACTGAAGAGGTCTCCCCCTCCGCTGGAAAAGGCTGTAGAAGCAAAGCCAGAACAGCCCCAATCCTCTCAACGGCTGTCCTCCAAAATCTATAAAGTCTGGCGGCAGGCCCGAGACTCGGTGATCGATCCAAATTTCTCCCGCCAGCACAAGAAACTGAAGGTCCAAAAGGAAGTCAGCCATCCTGCTAAACCACGAAAAGCTGTCTGGGTGCCCACCTCGACGGCTCCCTCAACTTCGACCGCTCCTGAGAAAAGAAGGCCGGAGAAGATCCCTGTGCCGGCGACAAAAGTCAAAGGCACTGAACCCAAACGCCCTAAGTCTGGGGGCATGGTGGTACATACCGTCTACATGGCATCCGGGAAAGAGGATAGCCGTATATCCACAGATCATAGACCGCTTACGCGATCGGTGACTAAAGCTCAAGAGCAGCAGCAGAAGCTTCAAAAAATGATGACTGCGATGGCCGCACTCACCGGGCCAAAAGAAAGCCCAGAAGCATCCTTGGATCAACGCCAGGAGCAAGAAACCGATGCCGAATTCCTTCGGAGAATACTGGAAAAGAAGGACAAAGAGGCTGCGGAACAAGCAGCCAATATAAAACGAATGGCCCTTCTGTTCCAGGACATGGTGGGTATGATGATCCAGCAGGATCCTCCTGCTAAAGATCCTCCGATTGTCCTCGAAGATGACAAAGGAGAGACATCGAATCCTCCACCGGCTCTGTCAACAGCCAAAGAGGAAACAATCTCTAAAGCTGCCCTGGATGACTATATTGCTCAACAAATACGAGTTCACCAGGCAACTAAGGCAGCCGGTCAAGTTGTCAAAATGGGGCGACCATATCCGAGCTGGTATGATCAGATCAAATACCCGCCGGGCTACACGATCCCAAAATTCCATGTCTACAAAGGACAGGCAATCCCCATCAACATGTTGCCCAGTTCAGGGCTCTTTGTGGCAACACCGGCGGTGATGATAAGCTCGTGCTTCGCCAATTCGTCGGCAGCTTATCGGAAACGGAGTTTGAATGGTACTCCGAGCTTTCGAACGACTCCGTCAAAACTTTCGCTGAAATGGAGTTGTTGTTTACC
This sequence comes from Agapanthus africanus, assembly GCA_030015575.1. Lineage (NCBI taxonomy): Eukaryota > Viridiplantae > Streptophyta > Magnoliopsida > Asparagales > Amaryllidaceae > Agapanthus > Agapanthus africanus. Next base: position 643,287,989 of record CM057343.1, read on the forward strand.
CAGCGTTTCGCAAGCGCAAGCGAACGTACTCCAATAACAGCTTTGATCAATGCAAGAGTAAAGCCGGGAGAAACTTGGGTTCAATATGCAATCCGATGGCGGAACTTGTGGTCGAAGTGCGAACAGCGCATCGAAGAAGCACCAGCGGTGGGCATGTTCGTGGGCACCTTAGATCCTCATGCAACTATTTCACAGTTCATGATGTTCTTTAAACTAACCACGTTCCAGGCCTTGATTGACAGATTAGCCCAAATGGACCAGATGGGCCATAGACCGTCTCCTCCAAAGCCGGACTCTCGAAATGAGAAGGGGAAAGGAAAAGCGATCGTCGTCGCCAATGCTCAACAACAGCCGAGCAACTTGAAGCCGGTTGTCCGTCAAAACAATATGCGTCCACGCCTATCCCTCGAGGAGAGGCTAGGACGTCCTTACTCGTTTCCTCAAGATAAAACGAGAAGACTGTTCGAGCTGGCGGTGCGCAACAGACTCATCAATCTGCCAGATTCAAAACGTCCGTTGCAGCCAAACGACGTCAATGATCCCAATTACTGCCTCTACCACCGATTATTGGGTCATCCGATCGAAGATTATTACGTTTTCAAAAACTGGATTGAAGACCAATACTAACAAGGCAAGTTCGTGTTGTCCGAAAAATGGAAGGTGAACCCGCCGCAACCTCATACCCCTAAAAAGGTGAATATGTCGGGGGCAACGTGCTCCCTTGTTGAAGAAGCTCCGTGGGAGGTTGTGCTATCAGCCAAAATCAAAAGGATGCTGAATGATCTCCAGACATGCCCGGCGATCAGGTGGAAAAACCCGCTAGAATCCCAGATCATCGAAGGGATGCTGAAGCCGCGTCCAACTCCAAAAATCGGTGGTGATGGCCCAAGCACTCACACCCAGCCGTCAAAATCTTCAAAGAAGAAGAAGAAGAGATCCAAAAAGCCCATGAAGCCTGGCGACAAGCGCACAGACTTACAGAAACAGATTTACGTGCTGGAAGAGTATAATCAGAAGGCACGGACTCCCATCACGCTCCAAGAGTTCCTCAGCCACGTCTTTCAGGAGGAAGATGATAGAGAAAGCTCGTCGGATGAATCTGAGGGTTACGTAGCAAGTTGTCATATGATCTCCTACTCGTTTACAGACGATGAGAAAACTCCTTGCACTGAGAAGCTGGGGGCAGATCCTAAACCGGAACCTTTGGGGCCATCAGATGAAACAATTGATGCATTCCTCAACGAAGCTCTTTTGAAAAGTAAAGTTGATCGGGAACGCGAGACGGTCATATTTGAAAGGGCCAAGCGCCGGCGACTAGACGAAAGAGTTGAGACACTCCCGTCAAATCAAAAGACATCCGTTACGGATAAAAACAAATTCAAGACGAGGAAAATGTTTGCTAAAGCAATATCAATGGGGATGAAGCTACCACCCTCTGAAGGAAACACTGCCGGCAAAGTAGAAATGCCCCTTTCCTACTGCTTATATCATCGAAAGATTTCGCATCCCACCGAAGAGTGCAAAGCTTTCAATAGATGGTGGCAGGGGTATGTTGTTCACCGGCAACATTTTAAGCGGGAGAAACGCAAAACTCATCGGGAGCGAAAAAGTACGACCGAGGAGCTTAGAAGAACTACCAGCAATTGTCGCATGGTTAACGCCGGGGAAGCGTAAATTCTCACATTCGGGAGCGACTCTGATGAGGAAATGGCTCTTAACCTTCTCTTTAAAGAGTCCACCTCGGGAAAAGAGGAAGAGCCGAAGGCCTGCGAAAATATCCGGCTGTGTAATCATACGCTACCCGAAAAGAATCTCGGACCCTTAAATAAAAAAGATAAGGGAAAAGAAAAGGTCTCTGAGGATATCGTCCTAGATGACCAAGTCATGGAAGAGCTAACCGCCAAGGACCCGCCAAAGAAAAATAAAGTGGACTACAACGTTTTGGCACACTTGAGGAAGTTACCCTCGCAACTCAGTATTTTCGATGCCCTCTTACTATCAAAAGAAGAAAGAGATTCATTGATCAAAGCGCTACAGGAGCCTGAGCAATTCCAAGATTTTCTCGCCGAAGAAAAGATGAAGGACGAGCTGGAAGAAGTGAACACAGTCGATATCACTTTCGGTGATGAAGACCTCCTCCTTGGAACGTGCGAATACAATCGTCCCCTCTATGTCTCAGGGTACTGCCACGATATAAAGATAGGCAAAATCTTGGTTGACAATGGGTCTTCTGTCAATCTCCTCAATGTACGGGTATTGAAGGAAATCTGCATGAGCGTCCAGCACCTCGCTCGGGACAAGATCACCATCTCCGGGTTCGACTCTCAATCATCACAGACTCTCGGGTCTGTGATACTGACGTTACGCTTTGGGCTACTCGTCACGGACATTAAATTCCACGTCATAGACGCCAAGACATGCTATAATGCTTTGCTCGGCCGACCTTGGTTACACGAGTACAACATCGTCCCTTCTACACAGCATCAGTGTATGAAATATTTTAAGGATGGTCTCGAGTATACCGTAACAGGAGAGTTGAACCCATTCTCCATAAACGAGGTCCGTAAGTACGAAGATGCAAAATACTTCTTGCCAGATTTCGAAGACACGGAGAGGTGTCACAAGCCGGAGAATAAAACTATCGCCACCATACTTGTCTTCGGGAGTGATACTGAGGAAGAGGAAGAGATGGTTTATTCGGGTCCACCCCAATACAACAAGTCGGGACCATCCGCTCCTATGTTGATCTTTAGCAGTGACTCGGAAGATGAAGTCCATGCTATATTCTCTGCTCGGCCTTCAATACAAACATTCGCTGACGAAGAGCAAAGTCTGCAAGTCGCCATGGTTCCGTCCAAACATCATAAAGAACTAGATGCGCTCGATACCTACAGTGTAGAAGAGCTGCGGACGTTCTATGTCCCTCCCAGGCGAAAAGGCGAAAAGGCGATTCTATTCTACCGCTCCGGGGAAACCAAAGTGAAGAAATAAATCTGGCACGGTGCGGAGCCTACGCTTGACAGGCTTCAGCCCATCCGTCTGCCTAGATATTACACAGAAGGCTTGAAAAGGCTATTGAAGCGCCAAGGGATACCCTTCAAACAAACAGCTCGAAAAGCCAAATTCTATGACAGGGTCTGGAACGTTCCCGGAACTCAGCACAAGTTGCCTAACGGGAGAATGGAAGCAGTCGGGCTTGGATATTTTCGGTCCAAGAAACGGGAGCTACTCCGCGACTGCTATATTGTGCATAACTTTGATGAAGAAGGAGATGCTCAATGGGAGAGTGGTAATCCGGAACCAGAAAAAGTCCCCGACGTAAAAATGCCCAGTCCATCGTTCGAAGAACAAATGGACAAGCTTATAAGGGAAGCTGGTCAAAAAGTTCGAGACGACCACAACCGCGAAATGGTCATTTATCGGTTTGGAACTCCGCGATGGATCATCTCCGATAACGGGCCAGCCTATAGAAGCCACAAGATCAACCGCTTCGCGCAACAACACAGCATAGACTGGAGATATTCCTCAGTTTATAATCCCCGAGCTAACGGTCTAGCTGAGGCTTTCAACAAGACCTTGACGAAGATCGTGAAGAAGACGGTGTCCCGAAATAAGAAGGACTGGCACGAGAGACTGCAAGAAGCTCTCTGGGCGTATCGAACTACGTTCAAGACAGCCACGAACACAACGCCGTACACGTTGGTGTTCGGTACAGAAGTAGTACTCCTCTTCGAAATAGAATTACCCTCTCTACGAGTGGCAGTCCACTACAAGCTGACGGACGAAGAAAATGCTCATCTTCGGCTTAAGGAGCTTGATGCCCTTGATGAAACCCGGCTCATAGCGCAACAAAATATGGAGGCTTATAAAGCAAAGATGACGCGCTCATATGAAAGATTGACCAGGCCGAGGACATTCCGCCAAGGCAAACTCATGCTAGTGGTCAAAAGACCTATGATCCCCAATCGCGCCAAGCGGGGAAAATTCGAGCCGAACTATGAAGGCCCGTACATCATAGACAAGGTCTACCAGGGTGGAGCCTATCTACTCATGGATATGCACAGTGAAAGGCCTTTCAGGCCAATAAACGGTTGCTTCCTAAAGAAATACTACGCTTAATGAGTCACAACCTAGATCAATGATAGATGACGACGACTATGTCCGCTCGCTATCTTCCTAAGCCCAAACTCTATAAGTAGTAGCCGGCCTTCTTCAACAACGGACCGAAACGTCCTTAAACTAATGACGGACCACTACGTCCTAAAACTAGCTGATGACCGAAACGTCGTTAAACTACTACCAACCCGCGGCATCCCCAGGCTGACGTGGTGTTAAAAAAACGGTATGTCCATAAGCAAAATGGGCACGGATGAAAACCCGAAAGGGCTCCGTGAGTAAAAACAGCAGGGCTACCGGCGAGTCTTGTGAAAACCTGAAAGGGCGCAACCTCGTTAAAAAAAAAAGAAAAGAAGACGGTATGTCCATAAGTAAAATGGGCACGGATGAAAACCCGAAAAGGCTCCGTGAGTAAAAACAGCAGGGCTACCGGCGAGTTTTTGTGAAAACCAGAAAGGGCGCAACCTCGTTAAAAGACACTTACAGGGTCCTCTCGACCTTGTAAGGAGAAACCACCTGTGTGAGATCCTTACGACTCACAAGGGAACAACACACTTAGGGATCCCCACGATTCCTAAGGAGAAATTACACTTGCGAGATCCTCACGACTCGTAAGGAGAACTCTCTTATGCGACCCTCACGGCTCATAAGATTTGAAATTCTTAAGTTACAGAGACCTGAACCTGTTCTTAAGCAAACCCCCACAACCTCCGATACTACCCTACAAGCGGTTCAATGCTGACCCTTGTATACAATCCATGGACGCGAATAAACATTTCCCTAACCAAGTCCCATCCATGACTAGGGATATGTTTGCACGATGAACAACCCTTGTAAGTCCTCTCGACTTATAAGGAGAAAACACTCTTGTAAGATCCTTACGACTTATAAGAGAGCACGCACTTAGGAATCTTCACGATTCCTAAGGAGAAAGCACACCTACGAGATCCTCACGACTCGCAGGGAGAAATACCTTTGTGAGACCCTTACGGCTCATGAAGTCAAAAGCCTTAGTCAACAGAATCCTAACCCTGTTTACTAAGCCACCTTTGTTCGACATCGACAAAGGCAAATGATGATTCGCTCCTGGCAATATCCCAGTTGTAGCGATATTGATGCCTAAACCGGTATCAAATTCCAAGTCCTTTCATGGCAAATGATGATTCGCTCCTGGCAATATTCCAGTTGTAGCGATGCTGATGCTGAGATTGGCACCAGATTCCAAGTTCCACACTCGCGATAAAAAATCAGCGAGCTAAAAATGCGTATGAAATAGCTGAAATGATGGGGCAACTTGCAACAAAATCAGCAAGTAAAAAAAATGTATGCATGCAAAATAGCCGAAATGGTTGGGCAACTCGCAATAAAAAGCAGCGAGTAAAAATAAAAAAAACAGCCGAAATGATTGGGCAACTTGCAATAAAAAACAGCGAGTAAAAAGAAAAATAGCCGAAATGATTGGGCACCGCGAAAAATAGCCGAAATGATTGGGCAATCGCGACCTTCGCGATATAAAAGCTGAAATGATAGAGCATCGTGGAAATAAAATAATAATATAAAAAAAATGAATGAAACTTTTGCCCTACATGTGAGATCACATCGATTCCTGTATACAATCCAGGGGCACAAACAAAGAGGGAACCATACCTTCCCAACAGGCTCCACCAGAAAGCGAAGCCAAATCTCGACGGTTCACAGACAGCCTAGAGACAATCTCGATATTTGTCGCAATATTGCAGACACAATGTCAATAAATGAAGCGAAGGAAGATCCCTAGCTTCAGGGGCTCGACGTCAACATCGACAACTTAGAGATCAACACCGGCGTTCTTCGTCCCTCCAACCAGATGCAGACATGACGTCAACAACCTCAGAGTCGCAACGAAACGGAGCCACGGCATAGTCCCTAGTTCCAAATCTTAACGGTAATATCTACAGCCTAAGAATCAGCAACGGCGTTCCTTCTCAGTCCAGCAGGATGCAGATGCAACGTCAACGAAAGACCCCATGGTCAAAACAATGCGGAGTGATGGAAAAATCCTAACTCCACCTCAGCATTCGTCTCGTTACAGCAGACGCAATGTCAACAACGGCGTTCCTTCGCAGTCCAGCAGGATGTAGATGCAACGTCAACAAAAGACCCCATGGTCAGTAAAGCGGAGTGACGGCAAAATCCCAGCTCCACCTCAGCATTCGTCTCGATACAGCAGACGAGATGTCAACAACGGCGTTCCTTCGCAGTCCAGCAGGATGCAGATGCAACGTCAACAAAAGACCCCATGGTCAGCAAAGCGGAGTGACGGCAAAATCCTAACTCCACCTCAGCATTCGTCTCGTTACAGCAAACGCAATGTCAACAACGGCGTTCTTTCGCAGTCTAGCAGGATGTAGATGCAATGTCAACAAAAGACCCCATGGTCAGTAAAGCGGAGTGACGGCAAAATCCCAGCTCCACCTCAGCATTCGTCTCGTTACAGCAGACGTAATGTCAACAACAGCGTCTTTCCTCCAACAGGATTCGGACACGCCAAAGCAAATGAAGCAAAGGCCAAATTCCTAGCTTCAGGGTCTTGACGGCAACTTATATAAAACCTGAAAGACTATCGGAGATCATCTCACACCAACATGAAGTGATCACCACCTCGACGTTCGTCTCGACACAACAAACGAAATGTCACTACAGCATCCTTTCTCCAACAGGATTCGGACACACCAAAACAAATGAAGCAAAGGCCAAATTCCTAGCTTCAGGGTCTTGACGGCAACTCATATAAAATCTGAAAGACTATCGGAGATCATCCCACACCAGCGCGGAGTGGTTATGACTCATCGGGGCTCTCCAAAATGAGCCTAAGCTCGAGTAAAAAGCGGCATGGCAAAATTCCTAACGCTTGTTCTTCTGACGGTCAAACTGCCTAGGAGGATTGCTCGAAGACGTCTTGTCCCGCCCCCGAAGGGATCAGAGACACGACAGTCGCAAGGCTACTCGAATAGCAAGATTGCCTATCGAGGAATATATCAGCCAACGCGATGGTACGACGGACAAAACCCTAGTACCACAGACCCTAACGGACCTCTGTCGTAAAGAGCAGAGGTTAACTGTGACGTTAGGATATTCTTGCGAGAACTGCTCAATTCGTCTCGACTCGTGAGGAAATTAGTGTCTTTGCGAGAACTTCTCGATTCGTCTCGACTTGTGAGATAAAGCCTTAGGCAGCGGGGATTAAAAAAACCTGTTTCCTAAGCACTGGGGCCCTGCAAGTCGGTCCAAGACGGACTCTTGCATACTATTCATGGGCCACGCTCTCCAAAGTCGAATCTTGACAAAGAGGGAAACAACCGCTTATGGGTCCTCTCGACTCGTAAGAGGGAAAATTCTCTTATAAGATACTTACGACTTATAAGAGAAAACACACTTAGGAATCCTCACGACCCCTAAGGAGAAAATACACCTATGAGATCCTCTCGACTCGTAGGGAGAAAAGTCTTTATGAGACCCTCACGGCTCATAAAGTTGAAAAGCCTTAGGTAGCAGATCTGAACCTGCTTCCTAAGCCATCACTACTCCCCAAAGTATTCAAGACGAAATGTTCTATATCACCTACAGGCTATACTTACTTAAGGAATACGCCAATAACAAAGCAGAAAATAAAAGGAAGGACGCAAAAGATTTGTCATTCATACTTGGAAAATTCTTACATCAATAAAGACAATAAACAAAAACAGCATTATTGAAATGTTTACAAGGGTATAACCTCGGATCCAGGACATGGATTAAGGAACTTGAAAGTGACCTTGTCCAGGACTTTCCAAGCCTGGCGAACCATCCTAGTGTGCTTTCTTTCGCGAGCATGAGCGTCGGGATCCCCACTGATGTCCTCCACCCTCCGATAAGCAGCAAGTATGGTGGACTGTTGAAAGGCCTGGTGCAGGAGATCGACAAAATCGTCTCGCCGTCTCTTCGAGATTAGGTTCATCAGGTACACCGAGTGCACCTTATCCTCGGCAGCATCTAACGCCCTGAGCGGCACGCCGGTAAAGAATAGGGGAAGCACTTCCCAAATTTCTCCCACAATAAGCTTCAGGAGAGGGGAGCGTCGAGGAAGCAGTTGACCATTATATGCGTCGAAGCGACTAATAATTTCGGCACACTCGGCGTTTGTGAGTTCTCGGTTCTGAGAACGGCCGAGTCGGCGAATGTCTCCATAAGAGATGATCTCATTAAAGTCATACATGTGGGCGTCCATTACTCCTATAAAAGAAAATCAGCAAAATTAGCAGACAGACTGATTAAGCAAGATGATATAATTCATCAAAAAATAAAATGCCATCTTTAACCTCCAAGATCCATGAAAAACTCTTAAGAGTTCTTCTATATGATTTGGAAGGAGCAAAGCTTCATTAATGAACTAAGAAAACACAAGAAAAATCCTTTTAGAGAGCAAAGCTCTATTGATGAAACCCTAATAGGGTTCTCTTTAGTTCTCTTTAAATCCCTTTAGACCTATAGAGCAAAGCTCTGCTAATGAAACCTTAAATGGGTTTTCTTTAGATCAGGGATCTATTAAGAGCAAGGCTCTTAAAATTAATTTAATTTAATCTAATTTAATTTTTACCTAAATTTTTTTTAGAGTTTTAACTCTTAAAAGTGCTTGAACGATAGAGCAAGGCCCTGAATAAAAATTCTTATGAAGAGATGAAAATCATCTAAGGGACCAAAGGTCCTATTTATAGGCATTGATAGCCGTTTTAACTTCCAAAAGTTGATCCAACGACTGAGATTCTGCCACCGCTGCGCTCACGTTTGGGGCCACGTAAGCGCAATGGTGGGGGGACATTTGTTTCCCCTAATCAGAGCAAAGCTCTGTTCAAATTCCGAGGCGACGCTTCTGTTTCCCCCAATCAGAGCAAAGCTCTGTTTCAAAATTCAAATTTTAAATAAATGAAGCAACGCTTCAGATCTTTTGCGCTGCGCGCAGAGCGTCACGTATCAAAAGCAGACACGCCAGCGCAAGGGGCGCTGCGCCCAAGGCAGCGCACCCCAATCAGAGCAAGCGCAAGTCATCTGAAGCGTTACTTCCTTTATTTTTTTAAAATTTAAATTTTAAAAAAATAAAGGAAGTAACGCTTCAGATGACTTGCGCTCTGCACTGCGCGACACGTGTCGGCGTAGTTGCGCTAGCGCAGTTGCGCTGCGCTCTGCGCCGCGCGACACGTGACAGCGCCGCGCGACACATGTCAGTGCCAACTGTGCCATCATTAAAACTTAAATAATGAATTATTTAATCAGAATTAAAATTCTAGAAAGATTTTTTTAATCTTATTAAAACAAGAAAATTATTTTCTGTAAAACAGATGCCTTAGGATCAAAGATCCAACGATGGGGAAATATCCCCAGATCAATCAGAGAAAGATCTCTGTAACTAACCTAACAAACTAATTGGCCCTATATAAAGGCCCCTAGACTCCAAGTTTCAGATATAAAGAGCTCCTCTAAAAACTTTGAGAAAAACTCAAAGAGAAAAAAAGATAAACCTTTGAAAAAAGAAGAGTTTCTTCTAAAAAGATCAAAAATCCAAGAACAAGATCAAGATCTTCATTACAAAAAAGAAAAAAGATCAAAAAAAGATCTAATCACAAAGATAAAAGAAGTAATTTACTTCATTATTAGATCTTTTGATCTATATAAAGGCACAGCCTTTTGATGAACCATTGGTTCTTGAAAACTTGAGGTAGAACCTCTTAAGAATTAAAAAGATTCTTTTCTTTGATCTAAATTTGATCAAGATGCGCTCTGCGCTATTGAACAGTGCCCTGCACTCTTAATTTGCGCTGTTGCGCTCCTTGGAATGGCTCAAGTCACCAGAGAGCGCCATGTGTCAATCTGCGCCTTGCGCTCCTAAAAACAGAGCACCGCGCTCTTGGATTGGCGCAAGTCACCAGAGCGCGCCACGTGTCAGCAGCGCACTGGCGCAGCACACTGTGCTAACAGACTTGCGCTCACCAGAGCATGACACGTGTCACCTCCACATGCGCTAGCGCCTTGCGCTCTTTAATTGGCGCAAAGCGCCTGACAAGCCACGTGGCGCACTGAATGCTATGCATTATTTAAAAGGGGAGAGCCCAAGTAAAGGCCTAACAGGCCAACTGTAAATGCCATGCATTATTTAAAAAAGGGGGCAGAGCCCAAGCAAAAGTCTAACAGACCAAATATAAATGCCATGCATTTAATTAAAGAGCCCAATGTTGTGCATTATAAAAGGGCCGAGCCCAGATAAAAGCTCAACAGCCAGAACAACAAAATGTTCAACTCATATCAACCGAGCCCATAAGCTCATAAACCTTCAAACAGATTTTAGTCCCAAATTGGACTATAGATCTCCCAACCAACTTTGGTTCAAGGGTACATCTCTGAACTCCTCTGACATCTGTCGTTGTAATCCTTCAACGTCGTCAGAGAGGTGACGGGTCCTGACGGCCATGCATTCCATGGACTACCATGTCCCTAAACTGGCAATGGACCACCATGTCCCTAAACTGGCAATGGACCACTATGTCCCTAAACTAGAACAATAGAGCCCCCAAATGCTCTTATGTCGGATCTAAACGATCCTGTTAAGCTGATCTTAGTCTCAAATTAGACTAACGTATCCTTAACGAACGTTTAAGTTGATCTTAGCCTCAAATATGGCTAACGTATCCTTAAACCAAAACCCCAAACCCAAATCTAAGAAAATACGGATTTGGACTAATCCACGTCCTACGGACGACAACATAAATTAGTCTCCGTATACAATCCACGGGCAACCACAAACAAAACAAACACTCACGACACGAAGTGACCAGCTGGAGAAGGAGAAAGTTGTTACCGCGATGCGGTAGCGTAATTAACTGCAGGGGCTTGCGCCTGCAGGGAAGAGCGTCCCCAGAATCAAAAACCCCTCGAGCGAGGGGGAATCTGACGAAGTCTGCTACATCGACCACATCCATTTAAACCTTCGATACACGATGCCATAAATCAACTTGGCATCTTCGGAGAGGTGGACGGATAAAACCAAATAGCATCTGTCCCGAATTTCAGGCAAGGCGTCCCTGTCGCGCCGTCTTTCGGAGGGGAACATACAAGAAATGAGTTTTACAGTCTGAGTTTGAGTTATAAATCACTCTTGTGAAATAACATCAAGAAATAACTTATACCTCACTGGTAAAGCCTTACACTGCTGTGACGTAGCCTGTGTGTTCGATTGCCATCAGACACAATTATTTTTTTCTGAATTTTCTTTTTAACTTTTTGGAAGCCCAAAAGATTGCACGTGCAATTCACGGGGAAATGAAAAGTTTAGAAAAATCAAACATGTGGAAAATGGTTTAAACAGAGATTTAATCAAATGACACGAATCTCGAGGCATTTTCCTCGAGATCGACCGACCAAACTAGCATTAAAACTGGCGACGACGGTTGAAATGAGGCTAATGAAGTCCGGGCTCTGCACACATGACTCTTCAGCTACCCCTAACCCCTCTGCACTGTTTGATTTCCCTGCAATCAAACATAGACCTTTCATTTCAAAATTAAACACCATTTTAATGCTTTTTAATCCACAATTTTAATTTCCAAACCCTAATTCTCCACTATAAATACCACCCCACACTTTGGCTCAGCATCATTCTGAAAATTCTAACCAAAACTCTCTAAAAAGTTCCTAGTGCAAGTGAAGTAAAGTGGAGTTAGCGAGCAAGTTGGTTCCGGCGAAAATCGAAGCCAATTCTGGAGCTCCCGCGACGCCACGAAGATCATCCTCTCTTTTTTAACCTTTCTTTGAAGTTTCTAGATCGTAATTCCCTCCCAAACTCTCTTCCTCTTCATTAAAATTCAACCTTAAAACTTATATCGGTAAGTGGAGTTTAGAATAAATTTTAACTAAGAATCTCATGTGTAACATCCATAATTGAACTTTTTCATTAAAATACCTTGAATTTTAATATCACTCTTTTCGTTTACATTAAAACAATACATTTAGGAAAACTTCACGGGGTAACGATCTACCCCACACGCACACTTGGTTTCATAGCACGATACTCATTGTATGTATTTTCGTTTTGAAGAATAATATTACAATAAAATACCATATAATTCTAAAACCGCATTTCTTTTAAAGCGGTATTGCATTTCCTTTGCAATTATGTATTTACAACCCTCTTTAGAGGGCCCGCTGACGAATGGTGTGGATTATCGCACATCCTTGAGCTAGTAGAGCGAGATGCAGACCTTCTCACGGAGCATTCGATCTCGAAAGGATTTAAATATGTTTTTAAGAAATACGAATTTTCTAAATAAAATAAAATTATTTTTAAAAATTAAAATTATATAAAATTATAAATCCATATTTTCAAAATATAATAAGTCTATATTTTTCTAAAAATGAAAGATTAACAAATGCCAATAAAATGTCATCAAGATAACAAAAAGGACGAGTTTTTCAATAAAATACCATGAACTTTCAAATGCTAAGTGTTTATCATTAAAATACCACAATACTTAAAATCCATGCTCGTGAAAACCCTAAGTAATACTAATCACCATCGAGCTTTAATTTTTAACTATATTAAAATATTTTTCATAAAACCCCCTCGAGATATATAAAACACTATTTTAAGGACTTAAGTAAATATAGGTTTAAGCGGGATCAATTCTATTGAGCCCCAGGGAACCGGAGAAAATGAGTGCTTGCCTATGCAGGTTAGAAAACTTAACCGGAGTTATCAATGGCAATTGTCTTAGAAAAAGACACAAATCATGCCGTTCATATGCAGCAGTTGCCGATGGCTCCCGAACCTAAGAATTTTAGAGTTAAAATCAGTACAAGTGTCTGACTCAGTCAGAGTCCAATTCAAACCAGAATCCAAAATCAAATACAAATACTTGATCATGAACATGAATACTCGAAATCAAACTTCAATATCAAACATGTATACTTGACTTGACTTAACTGAACCATGGTTATAACTTGACATGACTACTTGAATATATGATTACATCCTGAACATGAATACCTGAACATTTTGTATCCATGGTTTCGGAAAGACTTGTAAACATAATTTATACAATATATTACGCGGGGATAAAGGGGTGGATTGGTACGGAATGTATATCGTGGTACGAGAGATCACTTAAAAAACACCTATATGAATTCACGTGTCGTTGTCCCGTGGGTTATGACGAGGCCTTATACTACATGTTATCATAGTCCACGGGGTAAGATAGACTCCTCTCGTATACATGAATACCTTTTTTACCAAGCTACAAACAAGCACGTTAGAATAGCTATCATATACCGGTAATCAATCATACACAACTTACCTGTTCATTTCACATTGCTTGCTATATTCTCTTTCTTCTTTTGGGACTTACCGAGTGTTAGTTCGCTGACGACATTCCTTCTGTTTCTTTCTTTGGAATGTTCGTCAGGAGGACCGGACTCTCAGAAGATCGGGCCTAGCCAGGAGGACTTGGACCAGCTCATCACTCAGCCTGACTACTAGTTCACCTGCACTTTCATTTTGTATGCCATTGTTTAGGCACTGCTTTACTCATTGTATCTTTTCTTTTCAAACAATTGTATGTAAAGATGAATGTAAATAAAGTTGTTGTTTATTTTATTACTCTTGTCATTCTTGTTCATTTTTATATATTGCTTAATTACGTTTAACGTATTTATTTCTTAGTAAATACGCTGTAGTCTGCCACATCACCGTTTCCATCTACTGGGAAGTGGGACGTGAGATGGAACGCACAAAAATCAAATTTTGAGTAAGCATAACCAACATAAACCCAAGTGATCAAACCATAACCCTAAATTAGCAACTACTAAGAGTTTATCTACTCGGTTAGAAATTTATACCAATGGATACATGTCCTTCAGGTCTTCAAAACACTTTTCTCTTGTGCTCCTAGGGATCCTTGATCAACCTTACTTGATGGCCTTCTTGATCCTAGATGATCCACCCAAGAGAATATGGCTCAAGTTTGCACCTCAAAAAGAAGCAACTAAACAAACTAATTTGCTAATCTAGTTTGCTTAGATAATGTAGATATATTTAGTAGTGTTTTTCTATTTCTAAAACTCTATATTTCTCAATTCATGAGAGGGTTAGAGCTTTAGGAAGAAGATGAACTCAAGAGAGGGGAGAGAATGGCAAAACTAGAATGAATGAAGAAAAATGGTTAAGGAAAAATATCAAGCATATCATTTTCAATAAAGAATATCAACCATTCTTAAATTGTAATACCCAGTTCCTTTTAAATAATTTCCGTATAAATTTTTATTAAATATTTCTAATTCTAAACCCCAACCCAAATTATTTTCCCCAAACCTAACCCCTTTTTAATTTTCCTAATTATTTTTCGAAACCCATTCTCTCAGCCCAAACCCCAACTCTCCTTTTTCCTTTTCTTTGCTCCCCGAGCCCGGCCCGCAAACCCACACCCGACCCGACCCGCACTTCCTCCTCTTCTTTTTCCCGCCTTTTCCCGCAACGTCCCCCCTCCCACGAGACCCGCTCCCCTTAACAACCCATGTCTTCCCCCTCCTTCGCGCTTCCTCGAGATCCCCGCAACCGCCCCGCGATCTCCTCGACTGCCTCGTCTCCCTCTCTTCTCACAACCGACCCCTCTCTTCACTCCTCTCTATCTCTTCACTCGCGAAGCCCCACCTCTCAAGCTCCTCACCTTCGCCGACGAGCTCGATCGACTCCCTGGATCATTGGCCCACCAACATCCCCATCGGCCTCACTGCACCGACCACCTGCTGCCACCGCTCACCTCCACAACCGAGCTCCCTCACCCTCTTCCACCCTTCTTGTCCTCAACGAGCATTACCTCCATCGCCGGCGGGACCTCGTCTCCAACCTCAACCATCCCTGCCATCCTCCTCCAACCGTGAGGACGCACTCGCTGCCCTCCTCCATCTTCTCGTCTAGCCCTAGCCAACAACCTTGAGCCGCTACAGCACCCCCAACCGACCTCATCGCCGAGCTCCTTTCTTCTTTTCCGTGTGGTCCACCCCACTGCGAACACCACCGTCTCTCTCTGCATCGATCCCACTTCACACCCGAGCACCCATGGCCACCGCCTAACTCCAACGAACCTCTCCACCCATCACCACCACAACCTCCCTGCTGCAACCTCCTCGCTTCCACCTCACCAACCGAGCTCCACATAACCCAACACCACCGCAGCTCCATCGCCGGCCACCTCCTCTCGACGCTTCCATCATCGCCATCGCCGTCGTCCCTCCTCCTTTGACTCGAGCCACGCCCTAAGTCCTCCTCTAACCCATCTCCCTCATCGAACCCGAGCTCACGAGCCTTTCCCTTCAGCTTCAAGCAGAGCCCCCGCCGCTGAGCCACTACCCGAGCCCTCTGTGCCGTCGGCCATCGCCTGAGCTATCGTCGGGACTCCTAGCCGCCGAGTCTCCAAGCACCAAGGACGAGCCGAGCTCCCAACTCCAGCTCCAAGCCGAGCCCTACACAGTGTCGTCACCGCAACTGCTCTGTGCCGTATCACTGTGGCTGCTGCCGTTCATCGCCGTTGTCGGAGTCATCGGAGGCTCGACCATCGAACATCGTCAGGCAAGTGAAATCTCTATTCACTTGTTTAACATGCTATAATAAAGCATTAGCTAACTGGATATATAAATAAATATATCGAAATCTATAATTGAATTTTTTATAGCGAACCATCGTGCCGTTTTACTCGAGTGGAGCCCACCAGGGCTTATTACTGTATTAGTAACACGTATAAATTAAATGGTTAACATCTAATTTAGTTTGTTAGAAGAAACGTTAGTTTCGATTGATGATCGAATGTTTATCTTAGGTGCTCGATGTGAATCTTATGCAAAAACAAAATCTATTATGGCGGAACTCATGATATTTAGACCCTAACACTGTTAACAAACATTCTGTAGAAAGTTGGTAGAAAATCAATATCGTTTTCACACATATAGTAACGCCTTAGCTTCTATACTGAAACTCGTGTTTTACCGAATACTTGACACCGTTAAATTCATAATTAATTTCAGAAAAATCCAATCACAGCGTACCTGGATTTGTTACAAAGGGTACTGTATAATAATTAATACGGCATGTAGATTTACTGTTAGGTGTATCCTAAGAATATCGAAAACAAGGATCTTACCTGACCTTGGACTACAGTCCAGAGTAGGAACTTACCCTTGACATGCATTTATACACCTGAAATCTTAATGTTTAATTGTGATAGCATGCGGAGCCAATTACCGCTGCATAGAAAATTGTTTTATCTTTCCAATGGTACCGGTTTCACTAAATTACAGTATCATTTGGTATTTAAATCATATTTTAAACGGATGACTTATACGGCAGTTTTCTGTCATTTCGGTTTACACCCTTCTTCTGTAATCTGATCATAACTCCTAAACCAAGATGACTATTGTTAATTAGTATGATGCGTTGGAAATATAACAGAAAAATATACATTTTACCTAACTGTAGCATTGCCTAATTATGCTCCCAACTAGGAGTAAAACGTGTTACAAACGGACTTCCAGTTCAGAAATTGGATTTCTAGCAGTAAACACCTAAAATGGAATGACCATAACTAGCAAACCCGTATCCCGATTGACACGAAACCAATTTTGCTGTACAGACAATTAAATATACTGCTTGCCCCTTTTTATATTGCTTTGCTTAATTCTGCACGTGTGATTCATAGTAAATTTTTCAAGTTGTATGACACTGGCTACTATATGTTTATTCATATCATAATTAATTGCAATCTTATTATATCATGCGGCGGTCATACCTGCATTGAATAGGAGCCATATCTATTGATAACCTAGTGACCGTATTACATTACCAAGTAATAATATTAGTGATTGGATTGTGGCAAGTACGTTAGTGTAAAAGCGTGATTGAATAAGTGAAGTGACACATACTTGTACACAGTCAACGGAACCAGTTAATTATTGCATTGTCGACATCTATGGGGCATATATAAGTATAACTATGAATGGTATAGTACGGTTATGGAAGCACTTTTATTAGTGTCATAGGTAAGATATCGAGTACTGTCCATTTATCTTGAATACTAGTCGAGACATGTTTAATGGAGATCCTGTCTCTAGTTCCCGCGTAGACTTGTCATGGAGCGACTAGTATTTGGGTTCATGGTCGGTGTTTGATATAGACCGCGGGGGTGGGGTAGTTTGAGTGTGAGTTCGATCAACGGAATCTCAGGAGTCCCACTGCCGGCATATATAGCGATTTCGGGAGTCATATGAATGGTATTACTGATTATTATCGAGCGTGATTCGGGTCCGTGTTCTCTTGCCCGTGGGGCCTACCCTTGGGTTGGTGACACTCCTGCGGTGGTTGATGCTCACGCTTGAACTGACAATAGATTTAGTGACTTGGACATTGAAACTTAAAGACTGATAGATTTAGTGACATGGACATTGCATTGATCACTGATTCGATGCACCTGCTTTATTGTTTACCTGTACCGGTTACTTCATGCTCATGTCATTACTCCATGTTTACCGTTTCGTGTTCATTATCATTGCACGTGTTTGCATATGTATTTATATATATTTCTATTGTGTCGCTCTGATGACCTGAGTATGCATGCTCAGAGTGAGAAGTGGACTTAGTTCGGATCAGGATCTGTCGTATCTCGAGAATATTACGGACATCTAGATCAGCGACGCCAGCGCTATCTTTCCCTTGATTTCTATCTGGTATATCTTATATCTGTTTTGATAGAATTAGCGGCTGCAATTCTCATTACCTGTGCATTGATTGGTGATTACCACGTAATGCTAGAAGCCGAAGTGTGACTACGGCAGGATATTTTCTTGACCGTAGGAGCATGACTGGCCTTATCACCCCTCGTATTCCGTATTTTGGGAAGCGAGGCGTGACATAAATAGTTTTCCCAAATAAATAAATAAAAACAATATCCATGCTTCTCACCATGCTTGAAGCCACCCCACCCTTCCACCTCATTTTCTATTTCTAATAAATAAAAAAATACATAATGAGGTGTCATCTTCTAGAAGGTATTTTGTATAATACAAAATACTTTCTGACGTATATACATACATGTATTCGTACCAAAATACGAATACCCTAGAATACTACTACTAATATAATACTAGCATTAAATTAATATCTGATTTAACAAACCGGTTTAATCTTAAGCCCGCTAGTATTATAATCCGTCCGATTAAATTTCGCGCAACTAGTACACGTAATTAATCAGAACCCTGCACGTATAAACATACGGCCTCTACATCGTTTCGCCTGAACCAGGGAAACCCTCTATGTGGGACTCTAAAGACTCGATAGTATACTGATGGTGGGTTTAACCACAGGCATGTCAGCGGCACTAGCTGTACGTAACGGCTACCCAGGTACCTGTCGAAAAGAAAGCCGGCGAGCAATCTCATCTGAACCCCTATCCGTGACAATCTCCGTATAGTCCGGTCTCTTTGTCTAAGAGTATCGCATACCGGGTCTAGAGGATGGTAAACGTCAGACCCCTACTGACCCGATAAGTCGTGTCGATATGGCTCAGGACCAATATAAGAAACTATTAATCTACAACAACAACTGAGCCTTTTATCCCAAGCATATGGGGTAGGCTACATGAACCAACATGAGAATCACGCCGGGTCCAGCACATGAATCCTCCGCCTCTACTCACTCCTATCGAACAATATACTTTTATTGAGTCATTTGGCAACCATATCGTTTCGTATCACCTCCATCCATGTTTTCTTCGGTCTCCCTTTTGTCCTTTTGCCATTGCCCATATCGAGAGTATCTATTCATCGAATCGGTGCTTCCATAGGTCTGCGTCGCGCATGACTAAACTATCTTAGCCGGTTTTCCCGCATCTTCTCCTCCACAGGTGCTACACCAACTTTTGCACGAATATCCTCATTTCGCACCTTATCTTTTCTAGTGTTACCGCACATCCAACGAAGCATGCGCATCTCCGCTACGTGCATCTTCTGCGTATGATGCTTCTTAGGAACCCAGCATTCTGTACCATATAATAAGGCAGGACGAATAGCGCTCCAATAAAACTTTCCTTTCAATTTTAATAAAAAGTTACGATCACACAAAATCCCTGTTGCACTCCTCCATTTCAACCAACCAGCTTGGATCCTTTGATTAACATCACTATCGATCTCCCCATTCTTTTGGATGATGGAACCTAGATATCTAAACTGGTCGCTCAGTGATATCTCTTGCCCTTCCAATGTTGTACCAATATTGTTTTGACTTCTCTGGTTACTAAATTTGCAATGCATATATGCTGTCTTGGACCTGCTCAATCTGAATCTCCGAGATTCCAATGTTTGCCTCCATAATTCCAATTTGGCATTAACCCCTGCTTTCGTCTCATTTACTAGAACAATATTATCAGCGAATAGCATACACCATGGTACCTCATCTTGAATAGTTCTAGTAAGCTCATCTATCACGATGGTAAATAGGAATGGACTTAATGCAGATCCTTGATATAAACCAATTGTAATCGGAAAATCACTCGTTAAGCCACCGCAAGTTCTGACATTTGCCACTACTCCATCGTACATATCCTTGATTATGTCAATATACTTGACGGGGACCCCCTTCTTCATCATTGTCCCCCATAATACCTCTCTAGGTACCTTATCGTACGCTTTTTCTAAATCAATAAATATCATATGCAAATCTCTTCTCCTCTCTTGAAAACGCTCGACAAGTTGACGAAGCAAATGAATAGCCTCTGTCGTCGATCGTCCAGGCATGAACCCAAACTGGTTCTCTGTTATCTTAATATCCTTCCTTAGCCTGTGTTCAATCACTCTCTCCCAAAATTTCATGGTGTGACACATAAGTTTTATTCCACGGTAGTTTGAGCAACTTTGAATGTCACCCTTGTTCTTATAGATAAGTACAAGGATACTTTTCCTCTATTCATTTGGCATCTTTTTTGTTTCCTAAATCTTATTAAACAGATCTGTCAGCCATTTAACGCCTATTTCTCCTAAGTATCTCCAAGTCTCGATTGGAATCCCATCAGGACCAGCCGCTTTTCTTAAACTCATTCTGTTCAAAGCTTCTTTAACCGTAGGTAGTCTTATTTTACGTATGAAATCACGGTTTATATCTTGAGATTGAATGACAAGTCCATCCAAATTCTTAGTAAAGCTCTCATTGAACAATTTGTCAAAATAATCTCTCCATCTTTCCTTGATATCCTCATCTCGAACTAAAACCTTCTGATTTTCATTTTTGACACACTTCACCGCACATAAGTCTCTGCTCTTCCTTTCCCGCATTCGAGCAATCTGGTATATATCATTTTCAGCCTCTTTAGTGTCTAATTTCTCGTACACCTCCTTGTAGACCTTAGATTTAGCTTTCCGAACAGCTTTCTTAACTTCCTTTTTAGCCATTTTATACTTCTCAAATCTCTCCACATCTCTACTTTTCTTCAAATCTTTATAAGAATCCCTTTTAATTTTAATAGCAGTCTTTACTTCTTCATTCCACCATGATATGTCCTTAGATGGTGGAGCACCACCTCTCGACTCACCAAGTAGATCTCTAGCTACCTTCTTGATACAACTAGCCATTTTGCTCCATGTTCTGTCCGAATCATCTTCCGACTGCCAATCCGCTTCTTAGACCACACGATCTATAAAAGCCTTTTGGTTATCTTCTTTCAATCGCCACCATTTAATTCTAGGCTCTATCTTACGTCTAATCTTCCTAGGTTCTCTTCTAAATCGAAAATCTAGAACTAAAAGTCTATATTGAGTGGTTGCACTCTCACCTGGCACTACCTTACAGTCGATACAACAACCTCTATCTATTCTTCTCGTCAGAAAAAAGTCTATTTGACTAGCACTTGATCCGCTCCTAAAAGTGATAAGGTGGGACTCTCTTTTCCTAAACCATGTGCTTGCTAAGATCAAGTCATAAGATAAGGCAAAATCTAGAATCGAGTCATCTACTTCGTTGCTTTGTCCAAAACCAAAACCTCTATGGATAGTATCAAACCCACTACGACTAGTACCTACATGTCCATTAAGATCACCACCAATAAATAACTTCTCTCCACTAGGTATACTTTGCACCATCTCGTCTAAATCCTCCCAGAATAGATACTTACTAGCGTTATCAAGACCTATCTGTGGTGCATAAGCACTAATAACATTAAGGATCTCTCCACCTAGAATAAGCTTAACTAGTAAAATTCTATCACCTTTTCTCCTAATCTCAACTACATCCTCAAGCAACCGTCTATCTATGATTATGCCTACCCCATTACGATTTTTATCTCTACCCGTATACCAAAACTTATAACTCCAAGGCCCTATGACTCTATTCTTTTCACCTACCCACTTAGTTTCTTGCAAACACATAATACCAACTTTCCTCCTAATCATCATCTCCACTAATTCTATTAGTCTACCCGTAAGAGAACCTATGTTTCAGGAAGCTAGACGGATCCTATGAAACCATTGCTTATTTATCACTATACCCGGGGTCCGATGTAGCGCGCTGTTCTGGACGACGACCCTTGCTTGTTTGTCACTACACCCGGGGTCCGATGTAGCGTGCCGTTTCTGGACGACGACCCTTCCTTATTTGTCACTACACCCGGGATCCGATGTAGCGGGACATTTCTGGACGACGACCTAGAAGCTCTTGCATACTTAACACTAGACCCGAAATCCGATATAGCGCGTCGCTGAGTAGGGGACACCCCAACGATATTCTTATTGTCATAGAATGTGACAAAGTTTTACGTTGGCTGTCACAAGCCTGCCACAACCCTCACCCTTTCTCATCCGGACTTGGAACTGGCAACGGTGGGTTTTGAGAAACTACTAATCTAACCATCGATAAATCTCAACTGTCTTAGCCAAGGTCTTATGGTTCTGGCCAACCAGACACGGTGCGATATCAACTCTCAATACCGGGAGAGACGAATCCCTAACAATCGCTCACTGTCTCCATATGGCTCGGGACTGCATCCAACCCAAACCTGTTTGCACGGCTCAGTAGAGCCGTGGTAGGATAGTGATCTAAGTATAGTAGGAACTCACATGAGACAAATAATGATCTCAAGTCCAAAGACTAACCTGTACTCATGTTACCTGAGAACCGTTATACGACGATAGGTATAATACCATCTAGAGGATATCGGCGAGTCCGTCTAGTGTATTCACTCCAGTGAGCACATGTATACAATCTTAGGTGATCACACCAATGGCTTACGACTAACCACCGTTCCTCGTCGGGGTCTAGAAATGTAAACACAAGTCTACTCTGGAATATCGATGCTTGGTCTCGATATTCATACGACTTGGGGTATTTAAGGATGTGCTTATGGACTATCTAGACCCCACAAGTATGATCGCCATCATAACGCTGATAGTCAAGCAAAATCCTACGGGATTTATCAACATGTATCCGCCATATGTGCTATTGAGTGTAACATATGCACATGCCAAGATAAAGACAAACCAAGATAGTATGCTACTGTAACGAGTTTTTATCAATGTGTGTAAGTAATATAAAGCAGTAAGAAAAACAAATACACATGTTCAGATAAAGTCACCTCAAATAGTATACTATACAACTGAGCAATATTGCCATGTATATACATATCCCTAATGTCCTATACAATACAAGCCTTTAGGGTATACATATCCAACAAGAGAGAGGAGTGTGAGTAATAAAGTGTGGGGTTACAGGTTGCAGTTTTGCAACCAGTGACTGTACAGCTGAATCCATATTTTGCAAGTGTGGATTCAACTTGGCAGAGAGCCAAATTGAATTTGCAGAGCCAAGTCGGATCCACATTTTGAAAGTGCGGATTCACTTAAATTCTAACAGTTGAATCCGCATTTACAAAGTACGGAATGAGATCCAATTTTCTAATCGTCCAATCCTACATACCGTCTAGGTCGTCTTGATTTGACCAAATTTGCTAAGGGCCTGTTTGGTTGCAGGATTTCTTGGGATTTGGATTGTGGAATTCTAGGATTCCATAATTTTGTGTTTGGTTGGGAGATTTGGATTTCTAGAACTCCTTTGATTTTTATGGGGGTCCCACCACAAAACATGGATTCCTGAATCCTAAATTTTTTAAAGGATTTTCAAGGATTTGACGCTATTCATTGTAATTTTAGATGGGACCTGTGTACTTTATTTATTTAATAATCCTCTCTCTATGCATCTCTCTTTAAAATCCTCAAATCTAAATAACACTTTATTTTTACGAACCAAACAAAAATTACAAGAATCTACAAATCCTATATTAGAAATCCAAAACCAACCAAACAAATAACAAATTACCAAATTCAGAAATTTTCAACTGCATTATTTTGGAAACCAAATTTCATAATCTTGTAATCAAACAGGCCCTTAATCCCTGGATAGTTTTATAGGCTAGCTAAGTCCCAAATTAGCTGTAAAAACTTGATAATTCCCAATTTTTCTCCTCTCCCCTCTAAAAACCCTACAAATCTCACGAAGCCCCGGGGATCCATTTCGATCGAAATCGAAGCCGATTCCTTCGTCAGCGCGGCGACGGAGGAGGAGTCGAGAGCAGCCGCCGCCGCCGCCCTCGTCGTCGAGGACGGCGAGGACTGGAGCGAGAGGGCAGATGCAGAGGCCATGGAGGCGGAGCGATCGGACGCCTCCGATTCTCATGATGAGAATCTTGCCGCGGATCAGGCCTCGGATCCTCAACAAGGTTCTCGTCTCCTATCTCTGGATCAATATTTTTTTAATAGTACTGTCGTACGATTATGAGATAGAGTGAATTGTTCGATCTTTCGATTATTACTTCCTTTCTTCCCCAAGAGTTTGAAGTGGTTTGATTTAGAATTCGCAGAGAAGGTTGAATTTAGCAGGTTGAACAAAGCAAAATTTAATTGAGTTCTTTGCTTTTTTCTCGATTAAACCTTTACATTTAAACGTGCTTAAAAGATGTTGCATACTAATTATACTGATTACTATATCTAAATCATTTGTGCGTTTCCCCATGATCACATTTGGGCTTGCAATGGGCTATCAACTGTGTGTTGTTTCATGAAAGCTGTATAACACACACACACACACACACAAAACTGAATATTTGATTAATAACCCTTAATTTCCCCTTTTCCTTTGCAACATGACTTTTCTGGTTTTCATTGCTAGGCTCCACTCTTATAAGGAATCGCGGCAATTATGTTCATTTAGATGTAAATATTTCTGTTAGTGTTGAAAACTGTGTATTTGTATGATTTAGTTAAAATAATTTATTTTTATTTTCTTCTTCATTTCAGATGGTCACGAAGAGATCCAATTAAGCTTACAATCGACTCAATTGGAAGAAAAAGGTAACTGTGCCTGATAACTTTAAGGCCTCACAGTGTTTGAAGATGTGGTATCTGAGCAAGTAGATCAATTTTTCACACTGTTGTGTTATAGGTTAAGGACAGCCACCATTGCTAAGCATTTTGTCTAACCCTCTATTTGAAACCGGTCACCCGCTCAATTGTGCTTGCACTATTTCCCAGCCCCCCACCAAAAAACAAAACAAAAACAAAAACATATGCTAGGTTAATGGGGCTCTCCTCTCGAACCACCAGTCTTATAAGGCTCTCGTCCTGGTCAATTCAGCCCATAATCTATTTCGCATGCACTTTTCATCTCAAGTATGATGCTTTTTTCTTAATATTTAATGCTTGTTTCACTGCCACTTCAGGAAAAGAGGAGGTAGCTACAGTTGAAGAAGTAGAAGAGGATGAAAATGAAGAAGAGAAGAAGCGTCATTTGAATCTTGTTTTCATTGGTCATGTTGGTATGTCAACCAGCCCAATATATATTTTTTCATCCTTCTTTTTTCTTTCATAGTATATCTCGAATTCATGGTTCCACGGCTGTTACAAAGTTATAAATTCCTAAAGTACTCTGTTATAAACTTATTGCTTAGTAAGTTTGTTAAGTTCTTGAAAGAAGGTTATGTGAAGCATTGTAGGTATATTGTAAAATTCAAGTTAAAAAATATGCCTATGTATGCTTATCGCTATAGAAGTAAATATTTATTCTTACAAAGAGAGGTAAGTAGATAACCTGAGATGCCGCGGCTTGCTTAAGCACTTGTTATTATCCTTTTTGACAATCTTATTCATAGTTTCCCATTGCTCTTTAGTACCATGTCTTTTATAAGTAGTAAGACTTCAGTAATATGAATGAATAGACTTCTAGTCTTATCTCTCCATTCTCTAGTCGGCTGTGAGATCACTTAGTATTAAGTGTAAACTTTACAATTTTGTACTTTAAACCATTATCGGTACTTCGATCCACGTATTATGATAGAGTATATTCTGTAAGTCTATAACCGGTTCCATTTATTTTTTATGCATATTAATACAGATGCCGGTAAGTCTACAACTGGAGGGCAGATACTTCTCCTTAGTGGTCAGGTTGATGACAGAACAATTCAGAAGTACGAGAAGGAAGCTAAAGATAAAAACCGAGAAAGCTGGTACATTCACTTTGCAATTAATCACTGAGAATTTACTAGTGATTGGTGATACTATAAACCTAGCATTGCTTTGGCTTATTTATACTGCACTATCAGCAAGCTAGAACAACAGAAACAACAACTGAGCCTTTATCAGCAAGCTAGAGCAGCAACAACAACAACTGAGCCTTTTCCATGAACCAAAGCGAGATAAACCCCGAGTCCCCTCATGCATGGTGTTTTTTACGCGCAATATAATTTACTTAAAACCAACCTTTTGTTTTGCATAAAGGGTATATTTCCTATGTCTATGGTCTTAAAAGATGCCAGACCACAAAGGTTCAAGAACTTGGTTTCGGTCTCGGTCTCTCATAATTTTATTGGTTTCGCTGGGGTTTGGCTAGTTTCGTTAATCTCGGTTCGGCTTTCGGCTTTCGGCTTCGACTGAAAAACAACATATATAAGTGTAGGTATATTAAATACTTAAATTTATGATTTTATATTACAAGACAATGATCCTAGTGTTTAAATCCAGCTATGATGCAAAATATATTGAAAAATGTACTTAGATAAGTATTAATATAGGGTTTGGGTTCATTTTTTTGCGGTTTTCTAACAACGAAAGCCTACAATGATCACAATGACAGTAAAAATGGTATAAAAAAAGTTTTTAAAGGTTTCAGCCGAAACGATATTGTATGGTTGGTTTCGTATCGGATTCGGGTTTCGTATCGGTCTCCTTCGAAACTGATACGAAACCATCACGTATCAGTGGTTTCAGCTGAAACTCGAACCTTGCTGACTACTACATTCACTGCTTGACCAGTAAGACTTGCAAATAGCAAAGGCTCTGACAACTCTTCATAAGGTCTTATGTTATTTAATATTTGTTTAGAAAACTCTGCCTTGCCTTTTAATTTCTTACTTCTTTATACTATGTTTATTTCTTAATTCTTGTATAGTTCCTGGGTTTTTTCACTCTTTGAAATCGTGTAATGAACGGTTGTATTATCTTCATAGGGGGCTTTAATGTTCTTATTGCATATATAATAATCTATGAATCATTTAATACCTTTCTTTAATTATTCTATTTTCAATTTTGTATTGTAATTACTTTTTTCTCCTTTTTTCTTAAAATTCTTCCTTTTCCTTTGAGTCTTTTTTCCCTTTATATTCGCTTTTTCCCCTTTATATTCGCAGATCGATGTTTTGCACATTAAATGCTTTCCATTTGCATATCTTAATCATTATATTAGAGTAATTCTTTTATAAACTACTATATTTAGATGTTAACAGGTTTATTGTTGTCTTGTTCTTTTAAATTTCTTCATTAGACCTTATATTGATTAATATTTATTACTTCTGATTTTAGCATGCTTTGCATATAAACTTTGCTCATATAAATCATCCAAAAACATATCTATTACGGTTTTTCAGTCTTTTCCGCCTTTTTTTGTCTTTCTTTTAATTTTTTTAATAATGCTAGCCTTGACATTTTTCTTGCTAAAGTGTAAGTACTGTGCTCAAACTTTACTCCCTTCCGGCCTTCCCCAGTTTCCAGCATTTTTAATGGGGATGAATTTAAGAGATCTAAAGTTCAACATACTTAATCATAGGTGAGTGCTATTTCAGCTGAGGGAATGAATCTCCAAGTATGAATGCAATACACACTCAGCGTGAGGTTACATAAAATATCTTCTACAAATTACAAGTATACACAGTTATCGCATATTTTCAACATTTAAGGACCTATTGACCGAAATAACTTCATTGTCGTTTTACTATTTTGTCTTTTGTTTCTGCTTTCAGCTGGTATTGAGTAGCTTTAGATAAGTACTGGGGCCATATATGCAGTGGAAATTAGAGGGCATACCTTTGAAATTTGAATCACAATTTTACTCAATCATCTACATCATTCAACACATAGAGTGTGATGTTACTATATTGTTTTACTACTTTTGATGAATATTCATCTTGGTTTGAGCCATGGTTTGAAATCTCGGCCAATCCTCATCCGAGATTGGCCGATTCCGATCCGAAAAATGTCCGTCCGAATTCTGAGACTGACATACCGAGTACTATTGTGTATACCATTTGATTAGTGGGGTTTACTATTAAGGTTATTAATGGCTAGTGGGTTTATTGATGGGCTAATGGGTTTATTAATGGTTTAATGGGTTTATTGTAGGTTATTATGGTTATTTAGACACCATTATTACAACATTACACATCATTAATTACTAAAGAGTTTGCCAAATTGTTATAGTTACTTTTGCTGCTTGATTTAAGAAAAATTCTTAATTCTTAAAATTGTTATCTCTCAAACGATATAAAATCCTATATTCCCAATCTGAGACGGCCGTTGTAGCCGAAATTGCTGATTCCGATCACAAAAGTGATCGTCCAATACCCAGATTTTAAACTTTGGTTTGAGCATTTTGATAGTTTGAATTTGTTTTATACTTGGTTATGTGGCATGTACAGAACTTATAACAAAGGAATGGGAGTACTCTTGATCTCTGAATATTTCCCTTCAGATGAATGAAATTCACTGAAGGGTTACCGAGTTTGACCGAAAACAGTTGGGACTAGGCCAGATGGTTCATCATTTTTACTTTTAAATGCAAAATTATCTGAAGAGTTTCACTGAGTGACATATCTTGTTTATATTCTAAAACAAACATATCTTGTTTTGATATCTACACATTGAGCTTTTATGAAAGGTTTAGAAGTTTAATAGCTTTTATGAAAGGTTTAGAAGTTTAATAACTTTTATTTAAAAAAAATATTGAAGTTAAAGAATTGAATTTTAGCCCCTAGAATCTGCTGTACCTGTTATCATCTTTTGACCCTATTGGGGCTTCCAGCTCTTTTTGTTAATTAAGCACCTTTTAGTTGTCCATGCTACAAGTACTTCAAAACACCATAAAATGTGTTACTGGTTATTTGTCGTTACATTTTTTTTCTTCCGATGCATCTTTTGAAGGAGCATTTTAGAATCTCAATTCTCATTGATTCTTAAGGTTAGCGATAAGTTTCCTGTCAGTAAGAATAAGGATTAGACAAGGGCTGATAAAGAAAGAGAATTTTTACAGGTTCTTAACTCTTACATGTAACATGCATAGTAAATGATTTCATTCACATATCTTTGCAAGTATCCTATAGAAGCTCAACCTTTTCCTCACCATTCCCAGAGAACTAGATTAAATGCAAATATCTAATACTAATGTATTGTTTTCCCCCTCTCTCTTTAGGTACATGGCTTATATTATGGACACCAATGAAGAAGAACGTGCAAAAGTATGCTAAACCCACATTTTCATAATTTTTTATATTTTGTTGCAATGCTTTTAAGGGTTTCCTATGTGTTTTTTCTAAGCGCAAGGCTTTTCGTCTTTTATATAGCATGTGTTTGGTCTGTACATGCTCTTAGCTTTATTTATAACCATTTTGCACCTTGCTGCTATACTTAATTTGTGAATGTAAATGGTTCATTAACTGTGTTGTAGTATATAAGAAGTTTTCCTTCCTTGACGTATTAAATAATTTGCTTCTACTAGCAAGGATCTAATGGTCAGTTGATATTTATTATCGCTGTTCAAATTATTTGATTAGGAGGCTTCATGAAGTATTTATTTATGCTAGTTTCCGCCACCCCTTCTGAGTGTCATCTTCATGGTTATGGTGTTTAGGGAAAGACAGTGGAGGTTGGTAGAGCTCATTTTGAGACAGAAAATACAAGGTTCACGATTTTGGATGCTCCTGTAAGTTCTTCCTTATTTTCTTGCTGTTTTTATATGTTAATTTATGGAGGTCCGTTTTCTTAGCTTGGTTAGTATAATATATTGATTCATGAAATTAATATGGCCTGTCTTCTCATATCATGCTATACACATTTGTCATTTGTTCTATGCTAAGCATCATACTCCTGTAAATTCTGTTTTTTAGGGTGACAAGGACATGACATACTATTGCTTTGAGTGCAATTTGAAAAGTGGTAAAGGTTATGAATACCCCTTTATTATTAGTAAAACCCAGTTAGATAATATTTATGTATAATTATGTAAAGTATGGCATGGGATATTCACATTTCTCAGTATAGTCTTGTATGGAAAACCAGCAAGCAAGGTCCAAACAAAGCATATATATTTATACTTCTGTCGTGCTGTGTCATGTTACTTTTACACATTTATAATTTTATTCTCCTTAGAATTTAGTTAACTAATATTTTCAGTTCATGAAGGGTATAAAGTACATTAAACATCCCTGGCTCTTCGTTGGATCCAGAACGTGGTCAGAAGGATAAAAAAAATCACTAATCTTGCAAGTCATCGAACCGGCCCAATCAGAAAATAGTGCCATATGCCTTATTTGGACAATAAGAGTGGCAGCAACTTATTCCACCACATCTTGTTTAGTTGTTTATATGTTTAAATAGAGCAATTGCTTGGTTAGACTACGGTCACGCAAGAACTGAAGGCATAATGGTTTTGTGCAATATCTAAAGGGCTCTTATGTAGCGTGATAGTTCGGAATGTGGCAACAGCAAGCAAATGGCTCAAAATATATTCTAAAAGAACCTATTTTATATCTGTATTTAGACTTGTGCAAGTGATTTTGAAGCAAAAGCCACTTTTATGTTTCACATAATAAGCAAAATTTTGATAAATCATCATTATTATCCTTGTCTTCTCCCATCAAAATGCGGTCAACTAATGAAGTTCTATGAAAGATGTGACAAAATCATACAACTGACTAGAAACATGATGCCGAACTTCGTGTAAATCCCTAGCCGAGGAAGCTAAATACAAGTGAGGGGCTTGTTGTAATTTAAATGATTCGACAGTTGCATCCTTAAAATTCTTAGTTGATTATCATTGATGTAGATATATTATATATTGACATGTATTGTTTATCTGGCTATATTCTAGTGTGTATGTACCTCTTCATCTTTAGAATGGTTGAAGAACTTGATTGTATTGAATTCCTCTTTCTTATTGATTTTCGATAGAAACCTAACAGCTCGTTTACAGGGCCACAAAAGTTACGTGCCAAACATGATCAGTGGTGCATCTCAAGCTGATGTTGGTGTTCTGGTAAATTCATGTTACCATACCCCTTTGTGCAGATAATATTTTCTTGAGAAGTCTATCGAGCATGTTCCTGAAGCTCTAACTTTTTGAAGGTTATATCTGCTCGTAAAGGTGAATTTGAAACTGGATATGAAAAGGGTGGACAAACTCGTGAACACGTTCAACTTGCAAAAACTCTAGGTGTTTCAAAGTTGGTTGTTGTTGTAAACAAAATGGATGATCCTACAGTAGGCTGGTCCAAAGAAAGGCATGTTTTTCTTTTTACTTCTGTAGGGCCGCTGATGGGGGTAGTGATTTGACCTGCAGTTTAATGGTTTATTTGCTATGATACTCTCTCTTTCTAGATATGACGAGATAGAAGGAAAGATGGTTCCTTTCCTGAAATCTTCTGGTTACAATGTGAAGAAAGGTGTGTACGGCAAATACTTTCATAGGAATTATACAAATACTTCATACAGTTATATTTTACTACTCCTGGGCACCCACGCACAAACACATTGTTTGACTAGGTTCCTTTGAGTAGAATTTGAGAAGAAAATTGCTTCAACTCCATAACCAGTATATTCAATAAAATAAAGACAACAAAAAGCATATTTCTTATTATTTTAACATTTTATAAATCCTGGTTCTCCCAAACAACTTAGAGAAACATTTTCAAAATCAATAAATCTGCTGGGACTTAATGTATCAAGGATCGATAGGTCTGAAGCTGAGCTCAGACCTTTGACTTGCTACTAAATTCTAACCAGTAGAGATTTGTGCTTGGTTGTTTTCAGATTCTAATTGTTGTAATAGACCTACTCTAAGGTTTAATCTTTGTGTCAACCAATGAACCAATAGACCCGGAATGGGTTTATTGAAGTATTTAGGCCTACATTTGCTCGGTAAACACTGGTGTCATATTTTTATAATCTAAGCTACTTATCTCACAAGTAAAGTTTCTCTCCTTTCTATAATGGAGTAGTGAGTGGTAGAAGCTACCATACTTTGCTTAGTCAGCATATAATGCATATGATATATGAAAATATATAGTATGATTAATACACTATTTACAGATGTTCAATTTCTTCCGATATCTGGTTTTTTGGGATCAAACATCAAGGCTCGAATGGAGAAAAATGTTTGCAGTTGGTGGAATGGTCATTGCCTTTTCGAGATCTTAGACACCATTGAAGTTCCTCAAAGAGATCCTAAAGCTCCTCTCAGGTGCCATCTCTCTCTCTCTCTCTCTCTCACACACACACACACACACACACGTGCGCGCAAATGCGTGTGCACATACATTTTGCTGTATAGGTTGAGGTTTTAATAAATTTGTATAAGCATCCTTATTGATGTGCCCGTGCGTGCGTGGATTGTTCAAATGCGATCATGCCCTTGAATATGTTTCCCTTCTCTTTCATTTCCTGTACATTGTGAGGTTTTGATTATTTAAGCTACTTTATATCTTCCCATTGGTTCAAGTTTATCAATTCCGTCAATTTTAATCAAGCCTCATGCATTTTCATTAAGTTTTTTTATTGTCTTGCCAGCTGCAGTTTACCTGTGTCTTTTCTTATATGTATAATCTTAGTTCCAAGTGCATCAATTACCAAATTCATTATTTTAATAATTTGGCTTGAGATTTCTCCCTAATGTGTGTGTGAATAATTATGCAGGATGCCAATTATTGATAAATACAAAGACATGGGAACAGTTGTCATGGGTAAAATTGAGTCCGGTAGTATTCGTGAAGGTGACAACTTGCTGGTCATGCCCAATAGAGTAAGTTCTCCTGACTATTAATGATTCAGGTTCAGATTCTTTTGCCTTCACGTTATTATCTTTAAGTCATCCAAAACTGGCCAGTAATATGTCGCCTTGGTTATCTGCAGGTTAATGTGAAGGTGCTTGGCATACAATGTGACGAGAATAAGGTAAGACGGGCTGGTCCTGGTGAAAATGTCCGGGTTAAATTGTCAGGGATCGAGGATGAAGACATATTGTCTGGCTTTGTTCTTTCAAGCATCGGTAAGCTTGTCCTTTTCATTTCAGGCAGTCACTTAAATTTTGAATTGATAGATAGAAGATGTTCATTACGATAGGTAGGTTTATTTCTTCAGTTTTCCTTTTGACATCAGATGCAAGTACTTGAAATTGAAAACCAATTTGTTGGAAAAGGTATAGTGCAAGACAATGTTAAACATTTGACTTACAAAATAGGGATATTGAATTATGGAAAATTTATTGTTTTCGTGTTTGTTGAGATTATGCATTATCGATTTCTTTAATTTCCCATCCTTGTTATGTCTCAGACAATGCTTGAAATATTTAATAATTGTAGCCCTTTTTTCCTTGGAATTTTAGCCATGCAAGATGCTTCTGTGATTACAGAGAATGTATAAATATGTTGAGAACATAAAGCTACAAAGGACTGTCTGTGTCAACATAAATTCGATAGGTTGAGAATGAACTTTGTCAAAACCTTAAGATATAATCTTATGTACGCTTTGTGCAGCTCATTTCTAGTAGATGAATATTCTCTTCATCTTAAGACTCATATTCTTTTCTTACATGTAAAGCAGAGGTTGTGCGCCATATTCTCCAAAAATTCTGGGTAAAGGCCTTGTTCATTTCTTTTGCATACACACAGACACACAATATACTTCGTATTGCTGTATTCTGCATGCATATGTTTAAATTTCGAGGTTCTCTTATTAAAATTTCTTCTATATCTTCAGCATATCTATTAATAAATAGGTTCTCTAAGAATTTTCTATTGAATGTTCGTATCATATTGTATCATATAACTGGCCCTGTATCAACTATCTATACTTTATTGTTTATACATTTCTATGCCCATGACAGAACTTGCCTTGATATGTTGATTTCCATTACTCATTTGTGTCATATACTGTTCATACTATTTGTATTTGAGTTGACACAACATTTCATGTGTGTGCAGCAACCTCGATTGGTGCTGTTTCTGAATTTGATGTGCAGTTGCAAATTCTAGAGTTGGTTGACAATGTAAGAACTTCTGTTTGGGTGCTTCTTTTGTAAAGAAAAGTTATACTAAATTGCAGGAAATCTATAATTTTTGCGTGTATAGTAATAGCATAACACCAACTACCAGTCTTTTACAAGCTGCACTTTACCTGCTATTTATGGTTTGTTTTTATGACCCTGCAATTTTCTTACCCCAAAATGCCCCCCAATGAAAATATTGTACATGAATGCCAGTGTTAAAGCGGCAAGGCAAATTGTCTGAAAATCATGGGTATTTTCAAGATAAAAATCACAGCAACAGAAAAGGCAAACAGCTGTTGAAGTATGGGGAGTTGCAGCATTTGGAAAGACATGGCGGTATTGCCTATACATGCAGAAAAGGTTTCCTGCAATTTAGCCAAAGAAAATTGTGGTTATTAGTGGCTAGTAAGCTTGCAACAATCGAGGAGACCAACATTAATGCGCTGTAATTTTGTAGGCTATATTTACTGCTGGTTACAAGGCAGTACTGCACATTCATGCAGTTGTCGAGGAGTGTGAAATTGTTGACTTGATTGAAGAAATCGACGTGAAGAAAAAGAAAGATTCTGATCCAAAGAAAAAGACGCGGAAGCCTCTTTTCGTGAAGAATGGTGCTGTTGTGAAGTGCCGTATTCAGGTTAGCCTTTGATAGTTTCAATAGGATGCACATTCTTGTATTTTCCTTGGTATTAATTATATTTGAACTGCTCTTCAGGTGAATAATTTGATATGTATAGAGAATTTCTCAGACTTTGCACAACTTGGGAGGTTCACTCTCCGTACAGAAGGTATCATGGGAACTCTTCATCATAAATGTCAGTTTGGAAGTGCATGGATGACAATGTCTACAATTTGTTGGGGTCTTCCCATTTCAAGACCCAATCTGTATATGCATTTATTTGAATCTTGGGGCCATTCAAGTGAATGTGGCATTCTTTTATGTAGCCATTCCAATAAGGATATTTATTTTACTTTCTATGAATCTCTTTAGAAATTCATAATTTGCAATATAACTTTTTAGAGAAAAACTATTTATAGAAGACGTATCCAGTATATTTTTATTCTTTTATTTTTTGCATATAGGCCCTTAAAACAGATGAATTTCAGCAGAAGATTTTTATAGGGTTAAATTATACAATGTTCTAAAAGCCGTTAACTCACTGTTTTTTTTGTGTGTATAATTTAAGCATCTCTCATTTTTTTTCATGCAGGAAAGACAATTGCTGTTGGAAAGGTTGTTGGCCTTCCACCTTCAGGGAACACGCCTTCAGAGAGCACAACCTTTGCTTAATTCTTTTTCGGAATGTATCATGCTCTATAGATTTTACTGGATTTCTCTCATCTTAATTTATCTGCGTTTTGGTGGTTCTCTCTCTCTCTCTCTCTCTCTCTCTCTCTGGTCTCTACACAGACATAGGGGAATGTCTTTTTGCTAACTGATGTACAAAATAAGAAACTGGGAACTGGGAACTTTCGACCGACATAAGATATGAATGATCAGCACAATTTATGCTGATTTCCATGCCTTAGATGAATATCAAAAAATAAAAATAAAAATGAGAGATCAGGGTATGTTTAATCTATTTATTACGTACGTGGGTGCAAAATATCCCTATCCCCCCCCCCCCAAACCCCCACGCCTTTTATGATAGAACTAAGTTCATATGATGCAAGGCTTAGAAATCTTCATATCCTTTTATTTTCATGCATTTGGTTTTGAGGTTTGCAAATCAACATGTGACAGATCATCTAATTTTTGTGGTGATCAAAAGTTCCCTTTTTTATTTTGCAGTCGGCTGCAACGTGACGAGCTTGCATATATGGTAAATAATTCGTTCCAAAGTCTTAGGCTATTGAGATTTCAATATATTTTGCTAGCGACACTGATGCTGATATTTCGTATATATATCTGAGGTTGGCAGGATGATGAGAGGTATTAGCTGTGCAAGAGAATTCTATATACACCAGGCATAGCAGACATTTATATTCACATTGTGCGGGAAGCATGGCTGAATGAATTTTTGACTTTTGAAATATGTTACTACAGGGGAGTGATTGCTTAAGATGCCATTTATTAATGATATGGATATAAATCTACTTATGATTGTGCGAAATCAGCCTTTTATGCTGGCAATTGGTTGCCAATATATGCGATTTTGGTTTTTGAGGACGGCGATTTATTTATTCGATGGTGTTTCTGTACTGTAGCAAGGTGGAGAATTGCAAGCAGCGGCATAGCAAGTGATGAATCAGATGCTTATTGCTTCTGATTATCTTTGAGATTTGGTCTAGAACACAAATTTACTGTGTATTGGTATATTGTGTGAATTAGGGTGTTCTGGTTATCTTTGAGATTTGGTCTAGAAAACACAAATTTACTGTGTATTGGTGTATTGTGTGAATTAATAATGAAAGAGACCTGACCGAGATGGTTTTTCTTTTTCTGGTTTATTTCAAGGAAACCATTCTGTGGTTTACTCGAGTTTGCTAAAACCATCATGTTGTTCAAACTCATTACAAAGCCTCCTCTCTTCCGAACTTTCAATTTCTTATACAAAAACTTCCTGTGGTTTGATTTATAAAGTTTTTTGGAACAAGTCATATGACATCAAATTGACCGATTCTTGTAATTTTAACCTAAATTATCCATTCTAATCTTATTATATCAGCTTTTTTTTCTCTATATTTTGATTTAATTTCAAATTGAGCCTTCTTTTCTAAATCCTTAAATCTCAAGTCTGTCTCCAAATTAGGGCAAATTGCTTTTTAAACGACATTAGAAGTATAGTTTATGTTCAATGCATCTAGAGGATCCATATTTTTTTATTAAAATAAGATGTCAATTTAGTCAATTTTTATAACAAATAACTGCATGAGGGTTTTGTAGAAGGAATTGAAAGTTCAGGGGCTTCATAATGAATTTGAACTATAAGGTGATTTTAGAAACCAGAGTGAAATAAGCCTTTTTGCCGTGCATATGTTAATATGTTAACAAAGTCAACAAGTAGATGAATTAGAAGTAGTGTGACAACATTGTAGTTAATGATGCAGACGGATGGCTAAAGATATATCTGTACCAAAAAAAAAATCTACACCAGGTAACCAAAACATATGTTAGATAATTCAATAAAAAGAAATGATAAGTGTCTATCGCAAAATAATGCTGAGTTTAGCCAAAAAAATCTAGTTTGTGATGAAGACTTTTTGTTGATCTTGATGTATTACTTGTTGGGTTGTATTTTTTCTTTTTTGGGCAAAGAATACTTGTTGGATTGCACCTAAAAATTGGGAAAATTCTACGGTGTGTCGGTCGGCCGTATATGTCCAATCATGAGAAATAAATAAATAAGAGCATGGACTCCACCAAACTACCTGAATGGTTCTCGAAATTTTCCATCTCTTGCTTTCTCCTGTCCGAGTGTAATACACCCGGCATACTGAAAATTGTTCAGAACCGGCCGTATATTGTCTAAAATCTCTCTCTCTCTCTCTCACACACACTCAAGACGGGATGGTTTCTAACGACCAGCTCCTTCTTCCTCTCCCCAAATACTCGAAGGTCTAAACATTTATTTGTTATTTACAATTAATTAGTTCGATTTTTATTATGAATAAAGTTCGTTATTGATAGTTTGGTTTCTAAATTTATAGTTCAAGGTTGCTCTTTGCCAACTAAAGGTCACTTCAGACAAGGAGAAGAACATTGCCCATGCTCGCAAATCGATGGAAGATGCTGCCCGAAAGCGGGCATCTCTTGTTGTTCTTCTTGTAAGTTTTTCTTGTTTATATTTTATTATATTTTATTCTTTTAGTTGTAATTTTGGAATTTGAGCGTTTGATTTGTGTTTCTAAGAAAGAGTTAAATTGAAAGAATTATCTTGTTACCTGAAATGCAGGGGCTTGTGTTCATGTCGGATTTGATAGTCTTTTGAATTTTGAGTTTGGAATATAGACATGTAAATTTTGTTAAATTTATGAATAAAAATGAAATATGTTTTCATGATGAGGTAATAAAATCAAGGTTTAGATGTCCCGACATTGGATATGTGGTCCGTATCAGTCAGGACTTTTCGATTTCGGTTAGAGTCTGGTTTGTGGTATATGATATATTAATGTCTAATTCTTCTATAATCATTTATTTCAGACATTTTTTTCCCATTAAGTACAGGATTTTAAATTTTGCTATTATTATGCTTATTAGTGAGCCAATATAAATGTTCTCTTTGTGGACAGAGTGGAGAATCAAAAGGGGTCAAGGAAAGGATTAATGATTGAGATGTGTTTTCATGGCATTCTGTTGGATCATCTCGATTGAAAGAAAATGCCGGTATTCCATGATAAAAGAAAGAAAGAAAAAAAGAAAATCTTTTCCGTTGGTTGTACCTCATTCCGGTAGTATTTTGCTCGAATTTTTGTCTAGTGCATTGAAGAGGAAGAAAATTGCTTCAACTTGATTTACTGAAATTGTCAACTCCAAGTGAAGAACGATGGTCACTATTGAAGCCGTTATATAGAAAGGTGTCATTTGTCACTTTTCTCATTTCATAATTTTAATAAAACTTTTTATTAGACAAGGGCCTTATGGAACCTATCCTGCTATCCGTTCTCTCGAAAACAAGTTTATTTTGCTTATTATCGGTAGCAAAAGTTTTTGATGCAAACAAACAAACAAACGATATCCTATTCAACAAGATCTTACATAAACATTTACAAAAGGATGATTCTCATTTATTTTTAATATTTTGCAGGAAATATGGAACTGTCCTTGTCCAAATGAAAACTTCAACAAATATGCCGAGGACATTGATGCTGAAGATGCATCACGATCAATCTTAATGTTATCTGAAGTTGCTTACAGTCAAGGAATAACGATAATAGGTGGATCGATTCCTGAAATTTCTGCTGGCCGTTTATTCAACACTTGCTGTGTTATCAGCCCTGATGAGAAATTAAAAGCTAAGCATCGACAAGTGAGGATTTTGATCTTTTTCTTATTTTATTACAGATTCTTTTCATCATAATGCCATAAGGTAACTTCTTTTTGTGTGAAATGATAATATGCAGCTGCATCTATTTGATGTCGATATCCCAGGGGATATTACATTCGGGGAATCTGATATTTTGACTGCTGGAGCTGAACCTACAGTTATAGATACAGGTATTTTTCATTTTGTCGGTCATATGATTTAAATTATATTTTTTTAAAATTTGTTTCTTTTCACGTTTATATAACTGATACTGAAATTGGCTAATGAAAAATGAGAAGGTGGTAGAACAATGACAAATTTAATATATGGATCGTTTTGATGGTACCAAGCTAATTCAACTTGTGTCCACAAAGTTGCCCATATATTCCTTATTTTTATATATATATATATATATATATATATATATAAAGGGGTATGAGGTGGCCCCCATTTCCAAAAAAGATCCATGCCCCAAAACACATCTACCCCCATGTATTTCACCAATTCAAACCGATCATGTTATTCTATGTATCATGAAATCGTCATGTACAAAAAATCTCGAGATATGAATACCTCTAGCCTGTCCATCAAGAGACAAATTTTTTTAATATCGACAAACCGTTGATTTTTCTATCGGCTTGATGAATGTGTTAGAGGTCTTCAAATCTCGAGATTTTTTTTACATATGGGTTTCATGAAATGGAGATCAAGATCACTGATTTGGATCGGTGAAAAACATGGATGATACGTGTGCTTGAGACGGTGGCCTCTTTTTAAAAAAAGGACCGGACCTTTTACTATATATATACGTGATCTCCTTTCTTAATCATATACCTTTTCTTATATATATACATATAGGTGTTTTCCTTTCTTAATCAATGTTAATAGATTTTAGAGATTCATTCTGTTCTGATATAAATTAGGGGTTTTTACTTATAGCCTTCCAAAACATACCCAATTCCTTTCTATCCAAAAACTTGGAGTTTATTTTTTACCCCCAAAATTAATATCATACATCATTTTACCCTCTTTACGATTTCCGTCAACTTTTAATGACATAACATCAGGTTTTTCTTTAAAATATCATAATCACTCTTCTTTTTAGAAATACTCAATTTCTTTCTCAAATTGAAATTATGGTTTAGGTTTCTGCTGCATTTTTCTTAAAATCGACCATAAAATCAGGAGCATCTTCAACATCTTCTCTAACTATGAAGAAATTGAATGTTTCTGCCGTCTTACTTGTTGTATTCGGGTAAATAGTAAATCTAAAATCTATGGAGAAAATTTAAAGTTAAAGTTAACATGGTTTTTTTCTGACGAAAATCGTAAAGGGGTAAAATGATGTAACTTATTAGTTTTGGAGGGTAAAAAATAAATACTAAGTTTTGGGGGTTTAGAAAGGAATTTGCTATGGTTTGGAAGGCTACAAGTAAAAAACCATATAAATTATAATCATTTTTATTTTTACTTTGGATTCATGTTGCGACTTGTTCACCAGCTAGGGAGTCTGATGGAAGTTATGAAATCTGGGGTCATTCTAGCCTTGTTGATCCAGTAAGCAAACCGAATCGAATTTTAAAGAAACAATAATAGGAGAATTGGGCAATACTACCCAAAAAAAGAAAAAGAATGAACCAAGAAAATAAATGAATTGTTTATGAATTTTGTATTATGCAAAATTCCTGAATAAATATATATTGTCAACCTGTAGTTTGGCGAAATAGTTGCAACTTCAGGGCATGAGGAGGCAACTGTCATTGCTGAAGTCGATTATTCTCAAATCCATCTGCGCAGGTAATTATTATGTTAAGTTCGCTTATTATATATGCATTGTTAGTAAATAACTATTACTTTAAATTTATGAATAAAATTGTTTTCTCGTATAAACCGTTAGGCCAAAAATTAATAGCTTGAGCTGTTGGATAAAAGAGGTTACCTGATATACGTAATGCGTTCTCTGCAGGGCAAATTTACCGCTTGAGATGCACAATGATGGTTTCATTTCTCTACCTTCTATCCCTAATGGAAGCAATTGGGCATGAAAATAATCTGAAAGTATATTTGACCATTGTGTTGGCATTGCATTTTTCCGATGCAAAACTAA
Source organism: Agapanthus africanus (assembly GCA_030015575.1). Taxonomy (NCBI): domain Eukaryota; kingdom Viridiplantae; phylum Streptophyta; class Magnoliopsida; order Asparagales; family Amaryllidaceae; genus Agapanthus; species Agapanthus africanus. The sequence continues at coordinate 643,328,847 of CM057343.1, forward strand.
TGAAAGCTGTTTGTTTAACTGTAAGGGATATAAGAAGAACCAAATAGGTGATTTTAGTCTAATGAATGTTTGATCAATTGGCTTCTTAATTCAGAGCTTTTGAAATCATTAGGCCCCAAGAATGGTATTAAATTCTTTGTTTTGTTCATGTTGATTGTATTGTCGTATAAGCTGTATTAGCTCACCAGGTAAGAATTTCCTTTTCAAAATGGAAGATAGCGATCCAATTTGCTTCGTCTAAAAAAACAATTTCTAAGTATTAATGGTGTTTACTAATGTGAGTTTTATGATAACATTAATTAACTTTATTCAACCATTTAGCATTTTTTACATTGTTAAATTGTTATCAAGATCTATTGTGTCTAAAATACTATACTATTGCTATTTGGCAAAGTTTCACTAATAATGATATGATTATTGAGAATAGTATCTTTTCAAATCGTGAACCCTTAGTGAAGTTTATTTGCAAATGACTAGGTTAATGGTATTCTTTTTGCGATTTATAGAATTTATATTATTCATCAAAAAAGGATGGTTGTTAATTTATGTTATTTGCGAAATTTTGCCATTAAGCTTTAACTCGTTTCATGCAAAACCATAAAACCAGTGATGCCAAATGCATAAATATAGAAATATCATCTATGTACAAAATGTGACTATTTTTCCAATAAGCATCGGTTTCAACATTATGTACAATTAGTTGTTCTCAAGATATATATTCTAAACATTTATTTCAAGCAATAGTTTCATATTTTTTTCATATTTAAAATGAAAACTATTCTGAGATAGTGGTGGCAACAAAACATAATACAAAATTTAATTACATAGAAAACATAATATGAAATATTTTAGAATACATGAGGCTCGCAACCTAAAAGCAACCTAAAAGTTAGCATGTAACATTAAAAAATAAAATTAATCCCTGAGAATTCTAATAACTAGTTATAATAAAAATATATTGGAATTATAGGAAGATTAGAGATTTGAGAAACTTAACTTGGATTTTGTGTCACACAAGAAGACGCCAAGGATGGAGTGTTTGGGTTTATTTTAATTTTAAATTATGGAATCTGTACATGATTAGAATTCATATTTTATATATGGATAAAAATAAAGGTTCCTTGTTTAATTACGAGTTATCCTAATTCAAAACTATTAATATAGAGGTTCTCATTGAGGTTTGTATAGTATTGAGACCACAAGGTAAAAAGAAGTTTTGAGTAGAGGCATAATAGTTCTTATCTATGATTTATTTAGATAAGGAATGAAGATTGGTTCTTTTCTACTAGTTATATTTTTATTGTGGATTTGGCTCTCAGGTTGATTAGGAATTTTATCAAACCATGTTAAATTGTTCTCTCTTTATTATTCATGGTTTGCATCGTTTCTTTATTCCTCATAAATTTGTATCAGCGCTTCAGGAGACCATCAATTAAGATGTCATATTGAAGCTAGTTTAAGAAGTCATTGAGCCACTACGAACTTATAAACCTCATCAAGTAAATTCAAATGAAATTCATCGAAAACCAGTTAAATTGCCTACCTTACAAAGAAGCAAACCTATAGCTTAACCACGGCATCGAGCATAGAATTCTTCTGCACTACTCCTCTACAACACAACTCGCTAAGCACCTCCAGCGCCTCCTTCGACATCCCCTCATAAGCCAGCCCTTTGACGAGAATCGTATACGGTTGACTCCGTAGGCATACATCTCTTTGCCACCATATTAGCATAGAAATCAATCGCCTGATCCGTCTGATCCGTTTTCCTCGCTTTACAAAGCCCCAATATAATCGAATTGTACGTGATCGCATTCGGTCTTGTCCCCAACCCTTGCAACTCGTTGAAAACCTTTATCGCCTTGTCGATCTTCCCTTCTCTGCTAAGTCCTCCAACGATCAAAGAGTAAGTAATCACATCAGGTCTCAACCCTTTTTCTGTCATCTCGTTCAAGAGCTCCGACGCTAGTTCGGGCTTCCCGGCTTTTGACAACCCATCGATTACCGTATTGTAAGTGATCAACACGGGCGTGCACCCTTTCGTGCTAAGCTCACGAAGCATCTCCACCGCGACATCGACCTTCGCTTCTCTACAAAGCGCTGTGAGCAGAGTGTTATTCGTCGCGATATCAAGGTAGCAGCCCCTCGACGCCATGATGTCCAGATACTCAATCGCCCGCAACATCTTCTTCTCCCTGCCAAACCCGTGAAGTTGTAGCTCAACAAGTTGGGTGTGCACCCGAGCTCCGGCATCCTATCGATCGCGGGCGCGCCAGAAGCCCCTTCCTACACAGAAAGTTGATCAGGATATTAAAGGTGACCACGCTGGGCGCGCACCCTTTCTCGACCATATCCGCCAACAGCCGCTCCGCGTCCATCCACCTCCCGGTGCCGCACATGCTCCGCAGGACAATGTTGTAGGTGATGACGTTGGGCCTGCAGCAGTAGACCTCAGCCATCTGATTGAGGAACTGGAGGGCGTGGTCGAGCCGGCCATCGCGGCAGAGGCCGTTGACGAGGACGTTGTAGGTGACGACATCGGACTGGCAGCCCTTGGAGCTCATCTCATGGAAGAGGCGCATGGAGGAGACTGAGGAGTACTTGCAGGCGGCCTCGATGAGGACGGTGTAGGTGAAGACGTCGAGGGCCAATGACAGGTTCGGGGAGGAGGAGCAGCAGCAGCAGAGGGATTGGAGGATCGTGTTGTAGGAGATGGAGTCGGGGTGATGGGCATCTGGCGGAGGAGGGAGAGTGCAGAGAGGGGGTCGCGGGAGTGCTTGCAGTAGCCGCCGAAGATCATGACGTTGAAGATGATGAGGTCCGGGGCGGAGGTGGGAGGGGGAGAGGAGGAGGTCGATTACGGAGCGGGCGAAGGAGGTGCGGCCGAGGCCGTGTACGAGGGAGGTGCAGGGGATAACCAGGTCTGGGGTGAGGGAGGAAGGGGGGAAACGCTATCAGTGTCACGGTGGAAAAAGGAATAAAGACTAGCATCATTGCAAGCTACATTCAATACACAGCAAAACTAGCTGAAACCCAGTACCCTTCAAAAAACATATGTTGTAATAAAACCTACAAAAGCTAATTATTAAAGCATCCGATAAGATGTAATATACATGCTTTGATTCATGACTCATGCGTGTATATAGGCCATTCTACATTGTAGGAAAGTGCTCTCAAGCAAAATATTCTAAAGGGCTGTTTGATTGGGTGTGGTTGAAACCACATGCGGTTCCAATTACACAGAATTATAAAATCAAGTGTTTGGTTTCAAATAGTTGCTACTTATAGTTGGAAAAACAAATTGTGTTAAAAATCATGTAGCTGCAACTGCGCTCAAATCGAACGCTTTAGCAACTACATGAGTTAGAATGCAAAAGAGAATAGAAAAGTTCGTTGTTGTGTTGCAACTACATCTATCAAACACATATTTTGCAAAGCATGTAGTTGCAAGTACATTCTAACCAAACAAAAGAATGGAGTTGCAACCACGGCATTTGCATATACATATATTGTTTTTCCAACCACAAGCAACCAAACAACCCCTAAATAATTTTAGGACAACGCTGTCGGTGTTGACATGGGTGTTGTAGCAAAGTGGTAAATGGCGGAAAGTTTTTTTCGCCCCGTGTCCTCAATATAATAGTAAATTTTCAGGGAAGAAATTTTGAGAAAATTTTCTCCCTGGATGATATGCTATTTGGGTCAATAGAAAATTCTTTTCCTAGGATGTCCAAGTCCACACCAAGGATGTCGTTCAGAAACTCAAATACATGTAGTTAATCGTTAATCGTCCATCCCTAATGGTTTTTTTCCTGAGATGAAAGCAATATATTAAAGAAGTCAAGCAAACCAAAAATACCATTTAGGAATTTCAACAGGTTATAAAGATTGCGTACCAAATTGAACTTTCACGGCTGTAAATTGATTTTTTTTCTGACCACTTGAATATATCCGAGTAAACATGATCCCCATCCAAATCCTCTCCAGTAGCTCCTGCCGCTACTCTGATTATGTCTTCAATTAGCGCAAAGTTTCCCATAATATCCACATGTGCACCACTTTGGGTCCCTCGGCCTTCCAACAATAGATTAGACGGAGGTTCATGAGAGTACTCTCAGTTATAAGTTATGATCCCTGAAGGATTGAAGCGAGTTTTCCCACGCCGACCTTTTGCACACATGTATCGAGCACTTAGCACAGGCACTGTTTCATCACCATCGGCCAAATAGACACCGCCTTGTAAACAACTGCCGTTGCCTTCATCGTCGGCCGAGCCATCAATTTGGAAGGGAATGGAGCACTCGGCGTTGGGAGATAACCTGTAAATGTATGCTCTTTCGGTAGGAACGCCTACTCCATACATTGAATATATCTCCAGACCAGGAGCATTGGGTAATCTACAACAAAAGAAGAATATTTTAGGTATATGTACAAGGAAAACATAATCTTGTGTATATGGAATAGAATCAAGTGGAAAACAAAAGAGTGCCACTAAAAACTAGAAGAAGAAAAATGCTCCACATAAAAATTGCTGAAAATATTTGGTAAAGGAAGACACGACTTATTAGCAATTAGCAATGTGTAGTTTTGAGCAAATAACTGATAATTCTTCATTAGCAGCAGCGCAAACTAATTGTGTAAACGAGATACTAAATATTAGTTCTACTGAAAGAAGATAGTTCACGTTCATCCTTCATGCGATGAAGAAAGAGTATGGTTATACATGGACAAAGATAACGACCCTGGATCCTTAACCCTCTTCTAATATGGCAACAAAAAATCATCCAAGTCCTATCCTACAACATTATCTGCAAACATGCATTTAATTGAACTAGACAAAAGCAATATTTCAGAAACTGTACTTGTACGCATTCATAAATAAAATACATATCTGCAAACATGCATCAAATCAAACTTGACAAAAGCATATTTCAGAAATTGTATTTGTATGCATTCATAAATAAAATATCTACTTCTCATTTCACATCCTACGAAATTGATCGATAGCATTAAGCTTATTTCTAACAGTTGCCTATAAGCCCTTTGCAAAATGAGAATAATGGAGGACAAAGTCCCTAGGAGGGAAACCCTCTTATGACATAAAAAAAAATCAATCCTCCACCGTTTTTTCCGGCCATGGGCACTGTCCATCTTGATCTTCACTATTTAAGATGTTGATACACCAAATTTTATGCGACTCTTTAACACATTTTAACCGTTGATTTAGTGATGTAAAAATACTAAATGTTCTATTATCAGAAAACCGTTAATCTTGGGTCCACCATTTCAACGGTGAAAAGGTATTGGAATCACATCAAATTTGGTGTATCTAGATCATAGATGACGAAGATGAAGATAATGGATACCGATCTTTAAAAAATGGCGGAGGGTTGACTTTTTTGACGCCATAGAAGGAAAATCTTTACTAGGGCCTATGTCCTCCATTATTCTTTACAAAATAGAAAGTCATTTATACTTCGAGAAGATTAAATTACAGTTATCCTAATAAAATATTTCACTCTAGAGTTCTTTTGGTGCACGAGCAGAGCACATGCCAAAGCTAGTCGCAGATTATTGTAATCAACGTCTTTAAAGTGCTCACAAAAAAGGGCGAAAAAAGAAGACGACGATGAAAGGAAAAATAATTTGAACAATGATCTATCCAAATAGAAACCTCGTACAAAAGTGATTCAAGCGAATCAAATTAACCCAGATGGGATGTAGGTTTAGATCCTCACTTTGTCTCCAAGGGATTTGACCAATATTTGTAATGCTTGTATTTTGGATCATCCAAATTCTCAGCAATGCCATATGATAAATTAGCACTTCGTCGTTGCATCATCTTCGGGGCAACAAAATGAAAAAGGTCCAAAGTGGAACTAGCAGTATATACTTTGTAATCAGCAACAGCCTTGATTCCACTCCATCCCAGGTCTTGATACTCTGTCCAAATTTCGCCACATGATGCACTCGAATGGGCAATGGTGTTTCCCTTAACAGCATCCTGTAAATAATGCTGAATTAGCCCATGAACTTAGACAAACGAAAGCATTCTATGACATGTAATTTGTGTTTCTAATTATGAAGTCAAACAGAATAATTTAAAACAGAAACTTTGTTGACAGCTAATCTATAACTGCGTGAAGAAACAAATATGCAGCTTCAAATGTTAATCTGATATCCAGGTTTTACTTTGCTACTAGTAACAATTTTTAGCAGCACCTACTATTTTCGCTAGCTCCTCGTAATTAAAGACTCTACGAAGAGTATTTTCCAAAAGTCAGTGTATTAGACACGCAGTTGCCATGTGTAAATAAGTAGGTTTTATTATGAATAGAGAGGAGTCAGGCACTCATGCCATTACTATAGCAACAATATTTAAACATTTAACTGTATATTTTCATATATTTGCAAATAAGCAGACTTGTTATGGAAATGTTAATAAACTGTATCACAAACTTAGAGGCAAGACTTCATTACCCGGAAATCTATTCGTTCAGTCTTGGAAGAAGGCATCTCTGCTACATCTTTTCCAAACGAAATGAGTCTTCCATAATTTACAACTTTTGTTTGAGAGTTCAACTTCTCAGAATCTACGCCATGATTAACATGAGAATCATTATATTTATGTTTTTCGTGCAGACATAACCTTCTTCAGGTGACCAATCTAAACCACCCCAAATGGCATCTCCACCTTTGGGAATCATTGGCATGGTTAAATCCCATGTGTGGATCATGCGCATAACATGCGGCAAGGTGTGAAGCCCAAGAATGCCTAAGTCGAGCACGCCAGGCGCAATCGCCCTGTTCAAAGAACAAAAATAGTCAGAGGTACTTTCTATCTAGATACTGAAACTGGTGATACTGAAACGTTTTAAAAAATCATAAGTATCATGTTGTGCTTTGCTATCGTTATGATGCTTCTGTGAATAATGGCGAATGTTAACCCACAGTGGCTAAAACTCTCGTCAGTTGACATAATTTTTGTAATTTATAATGCTAATTTGTCAACTTTGAAAGACTTCAGTTTACTGCCTAAAACAAACAAAGAAAAGAAAGCAACACACAAAAAGGCGTAAATCATCAAGCACAAAGATACCAGATTTTACACAGTAGGCAGCCAATTAACTTCCTAACAGAAGGAGCATGACTCTATAGTAAAGATAGTGCTATGCAGCAGCAGAAACAGCATTTACGTCCAATTTGAAGGTTAGAGGTATAAGTTTTCAAACAAGCTCTAGATATTATCATAGGATCAAAAATCTTGAAATATTATTTGTAAATTTATATATTTCAAATCAACAATGGTACCCGGATTATGTGAAAGTCCTGCTTGTAAATGCTATATATCATAATCATATATACAAGCAACAAATATAAAATGTCTACTAGTTTTTTCACTTAAGAAGAGAAAGAGTGGGTAATAAAATGCAAGAAATACAAAACTCCCATCGAATGCGGAATCACAACTTTCTTCCCACTGTTTGTCTGTACCATGAGTTCTATATTGCTTTTTATTCTGCTTAGGGTTTGATCTCTTACCTGTAAAGATCGTTTCATTATAAGTTTGCCAAGCATTCAAACTAAATACGATCACGGATTAAATAACCATTGATCATTTTTAGAATATAAAGTTATAACCCTTCAAATCTCACAATATCTTATAGTTTTTGTGTTGCGGTGACAGAGACATCTATATGGTATCTCAGAAACCCAGGTTCAAATGCAAATCAGATGTGTACTTGAAACTGAATCAAAAAATATTATTGTACAAAACCATAGGTTTCCATCCCATACAATGGATGCTCAACCTATTGGGGCATGTCAAGACTTGAAGCTATATCCTCAAACCTCAGAACATAGGAGTTTGGGTTCAGCTGCAGGGACATTAAGATATATAAAAGAGGCTATATAAATAATAAATAATCATAATACTGAAACAGGACATGGACAGGATATAATGAGTGATTATAGAAAGGATTAGTTGAGTGATTATAAAGAGAGGAAAGATACTTCGGTGTTCTGGAAAGAGAGTCTCCAATCATATGCACCCATATACATTGTTTTCTCTTCATATCCAATTCGAGCCAAGTTAGCAATCAACACGGCCAGGAAGAAAATAATTGCTGCAACAAGCCCTGTGACAGGCCTAACTACTGGAGCGTGTATATTATAGTGCAATGTAAACAATGTGCTATATATTTTTTTTATCAACTACTGGAGAGTGTATATTATAGTGCAATAGCAGGCAAGCAGTAAATTAAGAGCAATTTTGATATTTCCTGAAAATTTCCATGAGAATTAGCATTGAACGGAACATTACAACCTATACATCACTATCTACAGCCTTCTGCTAGCATATATACTTTGAACACAATTCTCCAATGCAATTAACTTTCTTTAACACAAGCCTCGAATGTAACAGGGTAGTTGAAAGTACAAAGACCACTCTGTTATTCATTCGGTAGAAAAAAGCAAGACAGTAGTATGAGTTATTGAGGCAGAATCCAACTTATTTTTCTGTAGGTCCAACAAATAAGATTTGCTCTTACGAAAAAGACAACAGATACCGGTAACCAATTTGGCTTTGTTCAGTTTCAGTACCAACAGAAAATCTGCAAATTTGTAATAATTTTCTTTACAAATCTCGCTTTTTCTAATATACTGAATATGTATCACATCCATAATTTCTTCCAAATAAAACTACCAGCAGATAAGCTAACAAAATAACATTTAACTACTTTTCATAAAAATTTCTCTTATTATGCACCCGATGATTCAATAAAAAGCCAACCTTTTTCAGCAAGTATTCACACTTTCTATCCAAAATAATAAAATCCTCCCCTAAAACAGCAACCTCTATCAAAATCAACCTCTTTCTATATAATTACTTCCCAATTTTTAGTTTTTTCCAGGAAAAAAATCAAACCTTTCCAGTTCCCCGCCTCATTAAACCACTCCAAAAACAGAAATCAAATGGAAATTCAATCAATTACCTCTTATAAACATGTCCAAAAGTTCCACCCCAAAGGCGTTTGCGAAACAAGCCATCAGCGCACTGATGGCCCTCCCACAACTCCAAGCTCCCGGTGACGATCCCAGGTAAGAAAACCACCGGATGCTTCGCCTTGAGGCCACCCTTCTGCAGATTGACCCCTGGCGGATCCGGCATCGGACCCGTTATCGCCTCCGTCACGTACTGCGGGAACGAAGCGGGCATGGCGGTGTACAGGAACAGCAGCAGCCACCAGATCGAGCAGATCACACCGATCATCCAGCAGCACGTGTCCACGCAGCTCCATCGCTTCTCTCTCCCCTTCTCCTACTCTTAACTTCCTCTCTCTTGGGTGTCTCGCTAAGGTCAGGGCTAGGGTTTGGTTCGGGTTCTGGAGTTGGTTGGGGTTTCGACGACGGAGCATCGACATGGCTGAGATCTGAACCACGAACCCTAATTTGAGCTCGATGAGAGAGAGGAGGAGGAAGGCGATGAGGCAATTTGGGGAGACGGGGACAGGTGGCGGTAGATGGGTGGTTGCGAGAGATGGATAGTTATGATGGCGGGGACCCGTTATGGCGGAGGAGACGGGAATTTTTCAAATAAGTATTCAGGTAATTTATAAATTAAATAAATAATGATCTTTCGTCATATTTATGTCTGTTTCTGATTTTTCTAGAGTTTGTTATTAACAACAATTTAAGTTCAATCCCTTTGGCTAAGAATCAGGATAAATAAATCTAGGGAAATTTGCTTCTAGTCCAAAGAAGCTTAAAATTGATTTATTTTTAAATCCATCAACTTCCAAGGCTGTTTAAAAATAACCAACTATGTGTATTCATTTTTCCCAACACCAGAAACCGTAATCGTAATATACAAATTTCTGTATTATATTGTATTTCTTGTAAAAACACAATACCGCCCTTCTTCTTCCATCTCAAATACATTAAGCCCATGTCTGAATAGCTAGGGTCAAAGTCCATATAAATGACTTTATGCTTAAAATTATTTGGAATTCACATGCATTCCAAAAGGAAAATTCCAATGGATTTTGGAAACATGATATATGTTTGGCTGGTTAAGATAAGGATAGCATTAAAGTGGGAGAGAAAGAAAATGAGAGATTGACGCGTCGTCTTTTTCCATCGGAATTGTTTATCAAATACTTACTCAAACAGCAACTTTTTTAGGAATAGCTCGATCCAATGAGAAAAAATTAATCTAGGTTTTTTTTCTACTGGATCATGAATTTTCATACATGGCCTAAGAATCAAAAAGAAATTCCATTTTAGCTGTATGATTTTTTTATTTGCTTTTGTTTTGCTTGTCTGTACTGTCATGCTATTTTCCTCGGTTCATTCTTCAATCAATTGAAAATAAAATCCTTAATTTATAGATCAAGGCATAATTGACTTTCAATGCACTTGAGCTCATTTAGGTACATCAAATCGAAAGAAAAAGACAGGCAGGAAAATCGTTATTAAAAACCCTTTTTTTGGCTTCCAATAAGTAAAAGCTTCAAGAGAGATGGGATGATGAAATAATATTTCTTATACCTAGGATGGTTATCAAGAAGATACATCTAATTCTTCTTCTTTTTAACACAATTTGTTAAATTCTAACATTTTATCGAAAATCATGACATATTTTTTAGGTGAGGGGTAATGCTAATAAATTTTAAAAATAATTTTCAATTCTCAATATGAATAAGTTGCATTGAGTATGTAACTTCCGTATGCGGTTTTTGGTTTGTCAATAGTTTTGAAAAAACGTGGATTTAAAAGTAAATCATGGTCTAAAATTGGATAGGTTTCCTATCAACCTAGGATCTAAGATACCTTTAACATAATTTATAGTTTCGTGCTTGAGCGTCACTTTTGTTGAGGATAGTGTAGTGGGGAAAAAACACACCTAAAACCAATAATTAAAGGCAATTATTGTAATAAAAAAACTTGATGGTAGCGAAAGATCACAATGGTAAGCAACAGTGACTTTTAATTTCAGACTTGTGGGAATGTGCAAATTGGAAAATGTTGGAGACCTTGGAGGAAAAAGACAGTCAATAATTAGAGTTAGTGTGATTAGATCCTGCGCTGACGGCCACTTGGATTTATGCTTGAAGAGTCTTCTACGGACAGAATGTTCGTTTGGTGGGCCCCTACGACGATCCAATCGAATATTTACGGCAGCCACAAAGTGGGCCCCACAGGGACAACTCCACACATGCAGATTCTGCTCTTTCTTTTGTTATCAACCCTCTTCCCTCTTCCCTGTTGAAACTGTAACCTCTCACACCTTTCACACAGGAGCAGAAATGGATACGAAACTTTGCAAAACCCGATTGGTGGATCCTCCATGTTGTTTCCATGTCATTATAGGATCTAGCGATCTAGCCCACATCACATATCAAAACAATACCAAACATACGGACCCTCCTGTTTTAGTCTCATATCCACTGTCGGAAACGGCATGAAATAACAAGAGGCAAACAGTAGCAAGGACCCCAAATCCGTGGTATCCATAAGGGCGAGACTCTCAACAATTTTTATATTTACACCAATTGCTTAGGTCAAGTCAATTCTATGATGATTTTGAACTCATTTCAGAATTACCAAACAGAGTATCAATTCAGACCCAAAAGGAAGAGGCTATACACTCCTTTGTATAAATACAGGGCTGAATCAATAAGGCCCATTAAACTAAAAGGGAAATTTCAGGCTATACACTCCTTTGTATAAATACAGGGCTAAATCAAATAAGGCCCATTAAACTACAGAAGAACTCGAAAGGGAAATTTCTTTGATACACACACAGAGAGAGAGAGAGGGCTTAATGGAGGAAAGGTGCCATAGGGGGATTTCCTCCTATGGCGTCGGAAAAATGCATCCTCCGTGATTTTTTTCGACGATCGGTGTACATCATCTTCATTTTTACCATCTAAGATGTGGATACACCAAATTTCATATGATTATACCATTTTTTCACCGTTGATTTAGTTGGTGCAAAATTAATGGTTTACCAACAATAGAACTTTTTACATTGCTAATTCAACGGTGAAAAAATGGTGGAATCATATGAAATTTGGTGTATGCACATCTTAGATGATAACGATGATGATGATGGATGCCGATCGTCGGCAAAAATGGCAAGGATTGTATTTTTTCGACGCTATAGGAGGAAATCCTCTATTTTCTCCATTATTGACGTCATAGGAGGAAATCCTCTCTTTTCTCCATTATTCTCATATATATATATATATATATATATATATATATATATATATAAGGTTAACGGAGGAAATGTGCCATACGGGAGGATTTCCTCCTATGACGTCGGAAAAATGCACCCTCCGTGATTTTTTTCGACGATCGGCATACATCTCGTCTGTTTTTATCATCTAAGATGTGGATACACCAAATTTCATGTGATTATACCATTATTTTACCGTTGATTTAATTGGTACAAAATTAATGGTTTACCGACAATAGAACTTTTTACATTGCTAATTCAACGGCGAAAAGGTGGTGGAATCACATGAAATTGGGTATATGCACATCTTAAATGATAACGATGATGACAATGGATGCCGATCGTTGGAAAAAATGGTGGAGATTGTATTTTTTCCGATGCCATAGGACGAAATCCCTTCCTATGGCCTCTTTCCTCCATTATATATATATATATAGAGAGAGAGAATGATAGAGGAAAGATACCATAGAAGGGAATTTTCTCCTATGGCGTCTAAAAAGTACGTCCTCTCTCGTGTTTTTCGACGATCGGCACCCATCATCTTCATCGTTATCATCTAAGATATGGATATACCAAATTTCATGTGATTCTACAACTTTTTCACCGTTGAATTAGTGAGTTCAAAATTAACCGTTTTACCGACAATAGAACTTTTTACATTGCTAAATCAACGGTGAAAAAGTTGTAGAATCACATGAAATTTGGCGTACCCACATCTTAGATAATAACGATGAAGATGATAGATTCCGATCGTCGGAAAATACGAGAGAGAGTGTACTTTTTAGACGCCATAGGAGGAAATTCCCTCCTATGGCATCTTTCCTCCATTATTCTCGAGAGAGGGTGTACTTTTTAGTGGGTTCAAAATTAACGGTTTACCGACAGTAGAACCTTTTACATTGCTAAATCAACGGTGAAAAACTTGTAGAATCGCATAAAATTTGGTGTACCCACATCTTAGATGATAGCGATGAAAATCGTGGGTGCCGATCGTCGGAAAAAATAAGGAAAGATGTGTTTTATCGACGCCATAGGAGGAAATTCCTTCCTATGGCCTCTTTCCTCCATTAACCTCTATATATACAGAGAGAGAATAATGGAGGAAAGAGGCCATAGATGGAATTTCCTCCTATGGCGTCGAGAAAACACACACTCCATCGTACTTTCCGACTATCGGAATGCATCATCTTCATCGTTATCATTTAAGATGTGAGTGCACCAAATTTCATGTGATTCTACAACTTTTTCACTGTCGATTTAGAAATATAAAAAGTTCTATTGTCGGTAAACCGTTAATTTTGAACCCACAAATTCAACAGTGAAAAGGTTGTAGAATCATATGAAATTCGGGTTACCCATATCTTAGATGCTAATGATGAAAATGATGCATTCCGATCGTCGGAAAACACGATGGAGGGTGTGTTTTTTCGACGCCATAGGAGGAAATTCCCTCACATGGCATCTTTCCTCCATTATTCACACACACACACACACACACATAGAGAATAATGGAGAAAAGAGGCCATAGGAGGGGATTTCCTCCTATGATGTACACACACACACATAGAGAGAATAATGGAGAAAAGAGGCCATAGGAGGGGATTTCCTCCTATGATGTCGAAAAAATACAATATCCATCATTTTTTCCGACGATCGGCATATATCATCATCATCGTTATCATCTAAGATGTGCATACACCAAATTTCATGTGATTCCACCATTTTTGCACCGTTGAATTAGTAATGTAAAAAGTTCTACTGTCGACAAACCATTAATTTTGCACCAACTAAATCAACGGTGAAAAATGGGATAATCACATGAAATTTGGTGTATCAACATCTTAGATGATAAAGATGGAAATGATGTATGCCGATCGTCGAAAAAAAACATGGATGATGCATTTTTCCGACGCCACAGGAGGAAATTCTCTCCTATGACACCTTTCCTCCATTAACCTCATGTGTATATATATATATATATATATATATATATATATATATATATATATATATATATATATATATGTCACGCCCCGCTTCCCAAAATACGGAGTACGAGGGGTTGACAAGGCCAGCCATGCTCCTACGGTCAAGGAAATATCCTGCCGTAGTCACACTTCGGCTTCTAGCTTTATGTGGTAATCAGTAAACAATGCACAGGTAATGAGAAATGCAGTAACTGAAACAAAACAAATACAAAGAACTGACCCGATGGAGGTCAAAAGAGTATAGCTCTGGATAGCTGATCAAGATGTCCGCGATGTACGTCTAGTCCTCGTCCAAGCTAGACCCAGCTCTCACTCTGAGCATGCATACTCAGGTCGTCAGAGCGACACGATAGCAATATATATATGTAGATGCAAGTGGTAACTCGAACAGTGATAATAGATATATAACAGTAAATCAAGACGGTAAAGATATGAACATGGAGTAACCGATGCAGTGTCTAATAGATCAGGTGAACAGTAAAGCAGTAAAATAGTATGTCAAGTGTGTCAATACAGTAAGTAATGCATGTCAATGTCACTATCCCTATCAGTCTCTAAGTCTCACTGTACAGGTCACTAAGCCTATCGTCAGTCCAAGTGTGAGAGTCAACCACTCGTGAGTGTCCTCCACCCAAGGGTAGGACCCAAGGGCAAGGGACCACGGGCCCAAAATATAACTCACGGTAATAATCATGTACCCTGTAAATCTCCATATATCTCCATATATATATGCCGGCATGGGACTGCCGAGATTCTGTTTAACTCACACTCAAACTACCTGTTCATACCAGAATATTGCATTTTATACTGCCCATTCTTACGCTCGTTTGGTTATAGGCAGGTGCTTTTAATCAGTGTTTGCTACATATTTACAGGATACTGGTTCTCAGCTCTAAACAATGAAATTCATGGAAAAGTATGACAAATTCCGGATTACTGCCAATCACAGATAAAACACGGGTCTCCGCTCTCTATCCGTATGTTTCCACACACCAGTTTAAGGGACAAAATGGCAAATCGATGTCATTTTCATGCACAAAGCTCAATGTTAACACAAGATCCAACATATCTACGCGGAGCTCGAGGAAATCATAGCAAAAGATCCACATCACATCACCTTTTGATCTACTGAAATTCTGGAAGAATTGTGAAGAGCTTCTGAGAAAAGTACTATACTACATTGAAGGGGACCACAAACCAGGAAAACCCACCAAATCGCATGGCCCAACTCCCTAATACGGCCGCGGTTTCGCGGCATAAGCGCGCTTAGGCCGCGGAACCGCGGCATAAGCGCGCTTAGGCCGCGGAACCGCGGCCATGTGGCCTCCGCTCTGGGTCGTTTTTAGGGGCAGTTTGGTAATTTTATATAGTGCCAGAATATTGCCCTAGGTTCTTTGTTTCCTGCCTATAAATAGCCCAGAACTTGCCAAGCTAATGGTGTTCTTTTTCATGCGCTCTTTTTGTTAGTTTTTAGTTTTCTTCTTCTTCTTCTTCTTCTTCTTCTTCATCATCTTTCCTCTATTAAATTGTTGTGAGAGCTTTTGAGTGGATGTTAAATGAAGATGAGGTTTTTTTTTGTATCATTCTTTTTTGCTTAGCTTCCCCCTTGAGCTCTCTACCTTAACTTGATCTTGCAACCTCTTAAGCGAGCTTGCAAGTTTAAGCTTTGGTCATTGATCTCAAGGGGTTGTATCATTTTGTTCTCTCTTTTGTACTTCATTCTCCATGAGTTCTTTGCATTTTCTTGATCTTGCAACCTCTTAAGTGAGCTTGCAAGTTTAAGATTTGGTTATTGAACCCGTGTCGTGTATTTGGTTCTATGGTTCCTAGTTTCATTTCTTGCTCATTTACTTTCTTGCACTTTAATACTTGCTTTACTTTCATGCAACTTTAATTCCATGCACTTACTTACTTATAATGCTTTTTCCTTTCTTCTCTTTTCTCTTTTCTTTTGCTCATTTTGGTTTGTTTTGTGAATGGTTGTAATTATGTGTTGTTAGGAATAAATACGATATTGTAAGTTAAGGTTTCTTTCCTCATTTCCTTTTCCCGTTATTTTCCTTTGAACTCCGCCCAAACGTTACGCAAGCGCTCCGTTAGGCACCCTACCCTACCAAGGTAAAGGTGATTCCTAACCGCGACCGGTTGCGTTCGGTTTGGCCGGAGGCGAAAGCAAGAGACAAGAACGGAAGGACAAGGGTAAATAAGCCGGATTTCACGAATACCGCGCTTAAATCCCCTAATCCACGTTGTTGCCGATTGCTCTAGCTTCAATTGGTCAAGACCCGGCTCAAAGGTTTTGAGTGCGGATTCCCTTAGCTTACACTTTCGTATCTTTTCCTTAACAACTTTATACTTGCATATAACACTTAGGATAGAACTGAACAAACATATACAAATTCTTTATTGACTCGTCTAAAACTCGAACGGACATACAACCATCTCCCTGTGGATCGACCCGTGCTCAACCGGCTAGCTGCAAAGCGACACCGTCCTGATCGCGGTTATAACTTTAGAACTTTGAACATCCGACACGCCAAAAGCGTGCGATCAAATGGCGCCGTTGCCGGGGAGACGGTAGCGTATTTTCTTTCTTGTTATTCGGGTTAATATTCTTTTTGTATATATTTATAAATAAAAAAAATCTTTTTGTTATTTTTGATCATTTTTGTGTGCAAGTGTGCAGATTTTTGCGGATTTGCAAACTGCGATTGTGGGGAGCAAAGTGTACGTTCAAGGTTAAGGTGATTACGAAGTACAGTGCCAAAGATCCGGGAAGTTTGACCCGTGCAAGCGAACTTTTCAAGCTTACCGGAATTGATTCAACGGGGGTTTCCTAACCCAAAAACTTAATGGTACGTATTTCTTAAACACCTTCTTCTCAAATCCGACGCATCCAATATACTATTCTTTGCAGGATTCTTTGCAAGTCGCTACCAAACGCCAAAAAAAAATTGACTAACCCGTATTTGTTGCAGTGCCGTGCTTAAACTAAAAAACGATTGTTTGATTCTTTATAGAATTTTTATTGAATTGCGCATTGCATACATTAATACGGACTTAAGGGCAAGCGAACCCCATAACATACGGTAAAGGATTTCATCACCTTTTCCGTGGCCCACAAATCACGAACTTGAGCATAACGTTTACCCGCACAAACTTTAAAAGAAACTAGACTTTAAGCCTTAAGGACTTCGCGCTCACTAGGAGAAGTTAACTGTGTTTAGAATCTCGCTTAACGGTACATTGTTTACGGGGTGTCTAGGAAAGTGTTAACGGCGAAACCGCCAAAAGAGAAAGGGTTATTTAATTAAGGACCTTCACGAAAGCGTCGGAAAACCTCCCCTTATCTCTGCACTTACCTGGCCTCGTGATCAGTGTATCTTGAGCCCGTTTCTCGACACAGTTTTACTTCGACAATCAAGTTTTGGAGCAGGTCTAGTGACCTAGGTGAACCCTAGAACGATTAGGTGTGTGGTATTTTTGTGTCATGATTGTTTTTGGTCCAGATTCTTTTTGTGTGTATATTTCAATCTTTTGTTAATAGCTAACTAAAAAAAAATTAAAAAAAAATTAAAAAAAAATCACATTCTTTTTTCCCCTCCTTTTCTCTGCTTTTCTTTCTTTCTCTCTTCATATCATGGGTACCCCACCTCGCAAAACTCTTGCCGAATTTTAGTACCCACAACTAGACATAACTTTTTACGGTTCTTGCTTTGGCCGAACATCGAACGACCCCTCCATGCCCAAAATGTCATTGAAAGATCGTATAGACGCGTCTAGGACAAACACTTGCCCTCCGCATTTCACTTTGTATCAACCTTTTCAACCTCCCGCACCCGCTTATGTTGATACCCCTTTTGCAAGTCGTCCTTTGTCCATTGCTGAACGTATTGAACAATCTCATAGCCGATCTTTCACTCCTTTCACCACTTCAAATTCTTGGGATCAACAATTCCATTCACCTTTATATCCAAATGTTGATCCTATCCCTGTCCAGCCATTCAATTCCTACCAGTCCTACCCGAATTTTACACCTTCCCTAGACATTGCTTCTGAACCGTCATTTGGGAGTTTCCAGTACCAAAACAACTTTGAATCTTTTACTGAAACCCCTTCACAACCTATGTCTAGTCTGGAACAGTCATTGGAAGACTTTAGGGTAACGTCGTACCAACAGATGATGGATTTAAATGCTTCCATGGCTGCCCTCATACAACCTAGTGACCCGGTAGCTAGTTTTCAACTAGCTCCAAATTTTCCAATGTATGAAGAGGCGGTAGGACAGGTTGAGAATTTGAACGGAGAGAGTGAGCCATATACCCTGCCAAATCAAACCTACCCGTTTCAACTTGAATCCCACAACTCCTGTTTTGAAAGTCTATCGAGTGTCCCAAATGATTTATCAATTGAAGATAGAACAGATAATGAGTTGTGTGACCTTGTAGTGTTTGATTTGCCCGATTGTGAAGAGTCCCTTTCGAGTGAAACCGCACCCAACCCTTTTGACCTCCACACCTCCATCTTAGAACCTGAATTGATTGATATCCATGCTTTTGTTGAGGTGTCTGAGAATATAGATTTTCACTTGATTGAGGATATTGATGCTGGGAATATTTTGGATGATGAACCCATAGATTTAGCTGAGTTTTTCTCTCTAATTCATCATCCCGAGTCATTAAATGTTTTTCCCGAACCCCATATGCGTCTGGATTTTGAGGATAAACGCATGGATGTGCTTAACTTTGAGGAGACTATTGAGGATATTTTTGAGGATGAACCAGTTTTAATTGATGAGTCGGATTTTCCAATTCATCTTGTTTCTTTCATTGACTGTGTACACCCTCCTGAACCTTTAACCGATAACCTTCCTCAATCACCTACCTCCATCCTTTCCATTGTTCCGATATTGCAAGAAACCGTATCATTTTCACTTCCAGTGTCTGGTTTACCAAGTTCGGCGTACCCAGGGTTTCTCATGAATCTTGAGGGATTTGACCCCATTTCTCGACGGGTTAATAGATTAGTACAATCACTTTTTACACATCGGTCATCACGAATTGTGCTAATTTATTCGCTCCATTTCCACCCTCAAGTTCGTATTCCACTTCTTTCTCCCTTCCGCCATTCTTCTTCTCATATACCTAGACCGTATACCACTTCTATCTCCATACGGTCTCGCGTATTCTCCCTCTCTTTTCTCTACGCCTTCTTCCACCAACCTGTACATTATAGCGATAAAATCTTTGAATGGTTGGTGCTCACTTTTGGCCTGTGTAAGGCCTTGTATAGTTTGAAACTGTTTTCTTTCCCCCTAATCCTGAACTTCACTGCTTAAACAGTGGAAACACTGTTTCACTTAAGTTTGGGGGGAACCCTTTTTTGTATATATCTTTTTTGGTTTCCTTTTTGTTTTGTATAAAATTTTCTTTTGGAGAGAGCCGACAATTTTGACCCTCTTGGTGTAGCCTGACAGTAAGGGCACTGTCAAGTTTAAGTTTGGGGGTGTGCTCGGTAAGCTTTCTACCTTCGCATTCATTTGTATATTTTACATTTGCATACCTATTTAAAAATCCATAAAAATCAGAAAATTTTCTAAAAATATAAAAACTTTTCTGTCAAGTTAGCTAGTAGGAGAACTCTGATTCAACATTTCGACGGTTTTGTTTGATAAGATAAGAATAACTAAATCTTATTTTTAGATTTTGAAAACCTGAAAGATAACTCTCCTTTGAAGTTAACTATAGCTGATATACGTCTTTACATCACACTACACGTGTCGTGAGTTTTGAAAATTGATGACAAGTCTTTTATGTCTAAAAACTTTTAAATGGATAAATGATTTTCTAAGGATCAAATAGGTTTGTTCTGAAATAAATAATATCAAGAATAGTTTATGAAGTGAAGTGAATATGAAGGAATGTTATTGATGCCTTAATTAGAACTAAGTCTGAAAAATAACCTATCTGGAACTTGATTGGAATGATTACACACCGAACCCACTAAACACATCTTTTATCCAAAAAAATAACTGAACTGCCGGTTATATCTCCGTTCGCATTGAATCATCATGATTTTCACGCTAAATTGTCTTTTGTTTTTGGGCCTAGATAACTTGAGTAATTAAGTCCGCTGGGGTGTCTCTACACCTAATACTCTAAAGCCAACTGGTTTGGGTGCATTGCCCCAAAGCTCGTTAAGAAGCCTAGAAAGTCCAGTTTAAAACAAAGTCAAGCAAGTGTTCTCTCCGAGTTAAAATTCCTAACGGTTCTTTATGTAAGAATAATCTTGACAAAAAACAGGTTTTATAAAAAATATTTCTAGCGGAGATATGAAGGTTTTATTCTATGATAAAGACTATTGCACGTTCACAGAGGTGTGTATGAAATGAAAACAAGAAAAAAGTGGAGTAAAAAATAAGACTTAGTTTCCTGTCAGGGAAGATAGAAATTCTGAAGTTGAAAATTTACTGGAAAACGAAACTTGAAAAATACTTAACTCTTTATAAAACTTATATGATCCTTTTAAAATTTTTATCTGGGCTTTATTGTGTGACATGATGACTTTAATCGATCCTTTTGGAACTTAACGACACAATTTACACTGCACGTAAAGACATATAAAATCTTTAGTTAAATAAGAAGCGAGGTGTGAAAAATAAGGGTTCGATAGTCTAGACTTAGGATCATAGAATTGTTATTTTCTGAAACAAAACTTTAGGGTTTGAATCATAGTTATTTCGCAAAACTAGCTTGACCGGATTTTGTGGGTAGTATCCGCTGAAAACCCTCAGGAGACAACACTCCTCCTATTAGGGACACCTAGAGGTTTAACGGCTTGTTGCACATACTCAGTGCAATCGCGTTCCCTGCGAAAGTGCGGTTAGGACTTTTTTGTGAATAATTGGTTTTGTTCGGGATGAGCAAAAGTTAAGTTTGGGGGTATTTGTTCATATCAGAATATTGCATTTTATACCGCCCATTCTTACGCTCGTTTGGTTATAGGCAGGTGCTTTTAATCAGTGTTTGCTACATATTTACAGGATACTGGTTCTCAGCTCTAAACAATGAAATTCATGAAAAAGTATGACAAATTTCGGATTACTGCCAACCACAGATAAAACACGGGTCTCCGCTCTCTATCCGTATGTTGCCACACACCAGTTTAAGAGACAAAATGGCAAATCGATGTCATTTTCATGTACAAAGCTCAATGTCAACACAAGATCCAACATATCTACGCGGAGCTCGAGGAAATCATGGCAAAAGATCCACATCACATCACCTTTTGATCTACTGAAATTCTGGAAGAATTGTGAAGAGCTTCTGAGAAAAGTACTATACCACACCGAAGATGACCACAAACTAGGAAAACCCACCAAATCGCATGGCCCAACTCCCTAATACGGTCGCGGTTCCGCGGCATAAGCGCGCTTAGGCCGCGGAACCGCGGCCATGTGGCCTCCGCTCTGGGTCCTTTTTTAGGGGCAGTTTGGTAATTTTATATAGTGCCAGAATATTGCCCTAGGTTCTCTGTTTCCTGCCTATAAATAGCCCAGAACTTGCCAAGCCAATGGTGTTCTTTTTCATGCCCTCTTTTTATTAGTTTTTAGTTTTCTTCTTCTTCATCTTTCCTCCATTAAATTGTTGTGAGAGCTTTTGAGTGGATGTTAAATGAAGATGAGGTTTTTTTTTGTATCATTCTTTTTTGCTTAGCTTCCCCCTTGAGCTCTCTACCTTAACTTGATCTTGCAACCTCTTAAGCGAGCTTGCAAGTTTAAGCTTTGGTCATTGATCTCAAGGGGTTGTATCATTTTGTTCTCTCTTTTGTACTTCATTCTCCATGAGTTCTTTGCCTTTTCTTGATCTTGCAACCTCTTAAGTGAGCTTGCAAGTTTAAGATTTGGTTATTGAACCCATGTCGTGTATTTAGTTCTATGGTTCCTAGTTTCATTTCTTGCTCATTTACTTTCTTGCACTTTAATACTTGCTTTACTTTCATGCAACTTTAATTCCATGCACTTACTTACTTGTAATGCTTTTTCCTTTCTTCTCTTTTCTCTTTTCTTTTGCTCTTTTTGGTTTGTTTTGTGAATGGTTGTAATTATGTGTTGTTAGGAATAAATACGATATTGTAAGTTAAGGTTTCTTTCCTCATTTCCTTTTCCCGTTATTTTCCTTTGAACTCCGCCCAAACGTTACGCAAGCGCTCCGTTAGGCATCCTACCCTACCAAGGTAAAGGTGATTCCTAACCGCGACCGGTTGCGTTCGGTTTGGCCGGAGGCGAAAGCAAGAGACAAGAACGGAAGGACAAGGGTAAATAAGCCGGATTCCACAAATACCGCGCTTAAATCCCCTAATCCACGTTGTTGCCGATTGCTCTAGCTTCAATTGGTCAAGACCCAGCTCAAAGGTTTTGAGTGCGGATTCCCTTAGCTTACACTTTCGTATCTTTTCCTTAACAACTTTATACTTGCATATAACACTTAGGATAGAACTGAACAAACATATACAAATTCTTCATTGACTCGTCTAAAACTCGAATGGACATACAACCATCTCCCTGTGGATCGACCCGTGCTCAACCGGCTAGCTGTAAAGCGACACCGTCCTGATCGCGGTTATAACTTTAGAACTTTGAACATCCGACACGCCAAAAGCGTGCGATCACTACCCCACACCCCGTGGTCTACATCAAACGCTAACCATAACCTCAAATACCGGTCGGTCTATGACAAGTCTGCGCGAGAACTGGAGACATGATCTCCATCAAGCACGTCCCGACTGATACCTAAGATAAATGAGCAGTGTCTGGTGCCTTACCCGTGACACCCATACAGGTGCTTCCATAAGTGTCCTATACCACTTATAGTCATACTTATACACGTCCCACAGACGTCGACAATACAGTAAATTGATAGGGTCCACTGATTGTGTACAAGTACGTATCACTTTCACTTATCCATTCATGCACGAACACTAATGTACTTACCACAATCACCACTAATACCTAATACTGGATAATGCACATAATCACTAGGTTACCAATGCAATGACATGTATATATGATGTGATGAGGAAACAGTATTTAAGGCATGATTAAGATGTCATATGTCGGTATCCTACCACTTGCATAATTTATCATAAATCATACATGCACAGTTTAGCGAAACATCGAACAGGGGATAAGTAGTATGTTTGATTATCTAACCAGAAAATTTGATTTCACGTCAATCGGGCTTTGGGATCACTAGATATGGCCATTTCATTTTAAGCGTTCACTGCTGGAAATCCGGTTTCAGAATCGGGAGTCCGTTTCGCAACGCATTTTAATCCCCGTTGGGACCAGAATTTAATGACGCTACAGTTGCATAAAATTTAGGGTTTTCAACACAATAGACGGATTCTCAATCGCGTCTGTACGTCAGGAGTTATGCACTATTCAACATTGGGGTACCAGTTCTGGTTCTGTTTGGGACTGTTGTACGTCCCGTTCTTTTAAATCACAGATTAAATAGCAAACGAAAATAAAACGGGATAAAACCACTTGTGTTATTTAGCTAACGGATTCACCTTTAATAAATTGCAGAGTTCCGCAACAAACAAGTTCAGGAAACAAGGTGGTACACATTACGGACAGTAAACAGTAACCAGAGTCGCTCTGGACTATAGTCCAGAGCCGCTCTCCGACCCAATTATCATCACAATTTCAGTATAGAAACCATCAGAAACTTGCATAGGATTACAGTTCGTCGAGTCGGCTTCGATTTGAGCCCTCGAACGCATCGTTTCAATATGCACAAAATTTATGGTGATTTTAACAATTTTCAGATGCGGGATATTCCCAGTTTTACGGGTGTATTTGGGGGTGTTCGTTTCAGTCGTTAACAGTCATATTTTCCAGTGGAATTTATACAAACGATTCACTGCCATACGGGCCAGACTATGCAAATGAGTTCCGTCAAATTAAATGAAGATTTTCATTGGGATCTCGCATCGAACAGTCATGTCATATAATTTATCGTGACTTGTAAAACACTGAATTTATACGATTTTAGTTGTAATAGACATAAATTAGCATGTAGCAAGTAGGGTACTTGCCTGGAGATGTGTCGACGACGGTATGGCAGAGGCAACGGCACGTTCGCGCGACGAACGGCGCGGCTAGGGTTCGCGGTCTCGGCTCGAGCTTGGGCTTTTGGACTCGATGTCTCGGTGGGTGCGACGGACGTGCGCTGGCGTTGCGACGGTTACAACCTTGCTGATGATGACGGACGCAGAGTCTGAAGCCACGGTTTTTTCGGTGACGATGACGGCTGGAATAGCGGCTATTGACGATAGGGGCAAGTGCTCAATGAAATGGCTAATGCTGGGTTTGAGGCTTAGGCTAGCCTCGAGGCTTGGTCTCGGCTGGAGGTGGTGGCGACCGGTAGTGTAGCTCCAGCAGGGAGGAGAGGCGCTGAGAGAGAGAGATCTCTTTAGAGAGAGAGAGAAAAACAGAGAGAGAGAGAGAGAGGGAGAGCAACAGAGAGATAGAGAGAGTGAGAGAGAGATTTAGAGAGAGAGAGAGAGACAGACAGAGAGAGAGAGAGGGAGATGTGCTGAGTGAGAGGTGTTGTGATAAGTGGGGAATTGGTGGTGACGAGGAACTCGTCGGCGGTAGGATGGGTCGGCGACGGTGCTCGGGGTAAGGCTTGGGAATGCAGGCGAAGGCGTTCGGGGGAGCGACGGGAGTTGCGTCGGCGGCAGCGAGGGGAGCTCGCCGTGGTGG
Source organism: Agapanthus africanus (assembly GCA_030015575.1). Taxonomy (NCBI): domain Eukaryota; kingdom Viridiplantae; phylum Streptophyta; class Magnoliopsida; order Asparagales; family Amaryllidaceae; genus Agapanthus; species Agapanthus africanus. The sequence continues at coordinate 643,353,850 of CM057343.1, forward strand.
GTGTCGTGCAGGGGAGGCTCGTGGCGAGGAGGGTGTGCAGGCGGCGGGTGAAGCTTGGTTTGGGGTGATGGAGAAAAGGAAGGTGATGGGGGCAGAGGCGATGGTGGGGAGAGGCGGCAGTGGATGGGTCTGAGAGTCGGGAGTGAGGGATGCAGTGGGTGAAATCCAGAGGTGGTGGTGGTGTATTGGTGTGGATGTGGTGAGAAGGCGATGGGGATTAGAGGATGGCTACAGAGGGGAGCGGGTCGGGCGTGAGCACGAGAAGAGGGGAACGCGGGGGACATTGGAGGAAGTTGCGAGGGAGAGCGAGTCGTAGGGGGTGCACGTGAGAAACGGCCGCGAGGGGGACGTGGGAGCAACATGAATGAGCGGGAAAAGATGTGGGGAGGAAGAAAAGATGGAGCGGGCCGGGTCGGGTCAGTGGGAAGCTGGGCTTGGGCTAAGGAGTTAATTAAATTCCCTATTATTTTTTTTGGGGCTGGAAAGGAAAGTGTGGGCTGAGGGGACTTGGGCCGGGAAAAGTGAAAAGAAGAAGGGGAGAGGTTATAAATGGTTTGTTTGGAAAAATAAAAAAAAGGATATTAGATTAGAGTTAGGGTTTTTAGAATAATAAAAATAATAATTATAAAAAAATAAATAAATTTTATAAGTAAAAGAAAAATACGAATATTGATATACAAAAGAGCTGGGTATTATATCATACCACCCTTACAAAAATTTCGTTCTCGAAATTTAAAGTAAACGATAAGCTACAAACTAATAAGTGAAAGGCTAACACCTCGAACACTAACACATAGTGATTTACTTAAAACAGGTGGATAAAAGAAAATTTGAAGGTCTATATATGTATACAAATAGCACAACTAAAAGGATAGGTCTAAATAAGCATAAGGTAGAAATAACCATAAGGGCAAACTATATATACAAGAGGATGAAATAGCAATAACGAACAATAACATTCAATGCATGCTAGATAAAATCGAAAATCCTAAATATGTACACACATACGTATATCAAAAGTAGCGCAGCTAAAATAATAAGTATAAGACACAACCAAAATGAAATAGTGGAGGATTTGTCGGTAGGTTAAAACATTTTAGAATAACGTATCAATCAACCAATTTTAACATAACTTAGAAAACCACATGGTGAAAATAAGAAACATAGCGCAAAATAATATGTGCAGTATATGATTGCGCTACCACAAAATGAGAAGAATAGTAGTGTACTTAAAATATATAAGACGGAGTAGTCAATAACACGCTCTTTTCGATAAATACAAAATAATGAAAACTAAATTTTCGAATAATGATGTCCCCAAATATAGTTAGGGTAACAGCACAAAAGTATAGGGCTAGCTAGGGTAGGGGTTACAGTGGAGTATGGCTCACTCAAAAGGTCGGAGTGTGACAGCTTTAGACTGAAGGTCAAAGAGATCGGGGTCGGGTCAGCACGGGAAATAAGGGTGAGTAGCAAAGGACCACAGGAGGAAAAAGAATGTATGGGAAGGAAAACGGTCGATACATCATGTGAATCAAAAATCCGATGGGTCAGCTAACCCGGAAATTTCACTATCAATTTCCCTTCCAGAAGGATCTCAAATGAGGCACATACGAAGGACGAAGGGTGGCCCACTCAAAAGATCGGGGTGCGGTACTTTTTTTTTCCAAGCGAGGGTCAAAACGGTACAAGATGCAGGGGTGGACAGTCAGGGTCTCAGGAGGAAAGTAGATGTATAGGGGAAACAGTCAAGCATCGTGTGAACCAAAAGATCAGAAGACTAGCGAACTCAGCAAATATTATTTCATTCCAGAAAATTCTAAACAAAGCATTCTCGAAAAGTGAAAGAGGGCCCTAAACTATACACAGATTTATTTGACCAGGGGAGACAACAGCTAAATCCCGTCAGTCGCGGTTGTGGAGGTTCAGCAGGTTACGGTAGGCTCGCGCACTCAGGTAGGGACGTCCATTCCCATATCACCTCGCAGGGACCGCCATTGGGAGTTCATGTCACGCCCCGCTTCCTAAAATACGGAGTACGGGGGGTTGACAAGGCCAGCCATGCTCCTACGGTCAAGAAAATATCCTGCCGTAGTCACATTTCGGCTTCTAGCTTTATGTGGTAATCAGTAAACAATGCACAGGTAATAAGAAATGCAGTAACTGAAACAAAACAAATACAAAGAACTGACCTGATGGAGATAAAAAGAGTATAGCTCTGGATAGCTGATCAAGGTGTCCGCGATGTACGTCTAGTCCTCGTCCAAGCTAGACCCAGCTCTCACTCTGAGCATGCATACTCAGGTCGTCAGAGCGACACGATAGCAATATATATATGTAGATGCAAGTGGTAACTCGAACAGTGATAATAGATATATAACAGTAAATCAAGACGGTAAAGATATGAACATGGAGTAACCGATGCAGTGTCTAATAGATCAGGTGAACAGTAAAGCAGTAAAATAGTATGTCAAGTGTGTCAATACAGTAAGTAATGCATGTCAATGTCACTATCCCTATCAGTCTCTAAGTCTCACTGTACAGGTCACGAAGCCTATCGTCAGTCCAAGTGTGAGAGTCAACCACTCGTGAGTGTCCTCCACCCAAGGGTAGGACCCAAGGGCAAGAGACCAGGGCCCAAAATATAACTCACGGTAATAATCATGTACCCTGTAAATCTCCATATATCTCCATATATATATGCCGGCATGGGACTGCCGAGATTCTGTTGAACTCACACTCAAACTACCCCACACCCCGTGGTCTACATCAAACTCCAACCATAACCTCAAATACCGGTTGGACCATGACAAGTCTGCGCGAGAACTGGAGACAAGATCTCCATCAAGCACGTCCCGACTGATACCCAAGATAAATGAGCAGTGTCTGGTGCCTTACCTGTGACACCCATACAAGTGCTTCCATAAGTGTTCCATACCACTTATAGTCACACTTATACGCGTCCCACAGACGTCGACAATGCAGTAAATCGATAGGGTCCACTGATTGTGTACAAGTACGTATCACTTTCACTTATCCATTCATGCACGAACACTAACGTACTTGCCACAATAACCACTAATACCTAACACTGGGTAATGTACATAATCACTAGGTTACCAATGCAATGACATGTATATATGATGTGATGAGGAAACAGTATTTAAGGCATGATTAAGATATCATATGTCGGTATCCTACCACTTGCATAATTTATCATAAATCATACATGCACAGTTTAGCGAAACACTAAACAGGGGATAAGTAGTATGTTTGATTATCTAACCAGAAAATTTGATTTCACGTCAATCGGGCTTCGGGATCACTAGATATGGCCATTTCATTTTAAGTGTTCACTGCTGGAAATCCGGTTTCAGAATCGGAAGTCCGTTTCGCAACGCATTTTAATCCCCGTTGGGACCAGAATTTAATGACGCTACAGTTGCATGAAATTTAGGGTTTTCAACGCAATAGACGGATTCTCAATCGCGTCTGTACATCAGAAGTTATGCACTATTCAACATTGGGGTACCAGTTCTGGTTCTGTTTGGGACTGCTGTACGTCCCGTTCTTTTAAATCACAGATTAAACAGCAAACGACGATAAAATGGGATGAAACCACTTGTTTTATTTAGCTAACAGATTCACCTTTAATAAAATGCAGAGTTCCTCAACAAAAGAGTTCAGGAAACAAGGTGGTACACATTACGGACAGTAAACAGTAACCAGAGTCGCTCTGGACTGCAGTCCAGAGCCGCTCTCCGACCCAATTATCATCACAATTTTAGTACAGAAACCATCAGAAACCTGCATAGGATTACAGATCGTCGAGTCGGCTTCGATTTAAGCCCTCGAACGCATTGTTTCAATATGTACATAATTTATGGTGATTTTAACAATTTTCAGATGCGGGATATTCCCAGTTTTACGGGTGTATTTGGGGGTGTTCGTTTCAGTCGTTAACAGTCATATTTTCCAGTGGAATATATACACAAGATTCACTGCCATACGGGCCAGACTATGCAAATGATTTCCGTCAAATTAAATGAAGATTTTCATTGGGATCTCGCATCGAACAGTCATATCATATAATTTATCGTGACTTGTAAAACACTGAATTTATACGATTTTAGTTGTAACAGACATAAATTAGCATGTAGCAAGTAGGGTACTTGCCTGGAGATGTGTCGATGATGGAATGGCAGCGGCAACGGCACGTTCGCGCGACGAACGGCGCGGCTAGGGTTCGTGGTCTCGGCTCGAGCTTGGGCTCTTGGACTCGATGTCTCGGTGGGTGCGACGGACGTGTGCTGGCGTTGCGACGGTTACAACCTTGCTGATGATGACGGACGCAGAGACTGAAGCCACGGCTTTTTCGGCGACGATGATGGCTGGAATAGCGGTGATCGACGATAGGGGCAAGTGCTCGATGAAATGGCTAATGCTGGGTTTGAGACTTGGGCTAGCCTCGAGGCTTGGTCTCGGCTGGAGGTGGCGGCAACCGGTAGTGAAGCTCCAGCAGGAAGTAGAGGTGCTGAGAGAGAGAGATCTTTAGAGAGAGAGAGAGAGAGAGAAACAGAGAGAGAGAGAGAGGGAGAGAGCAACAGAGAGATAGAGAGAGTGAGAGAGAGATTTAGAGAGAGAGAGACAGAGAGAAACAGAGAGAGAGAGGGAGATGTGCTGAGTGAGAGGTGTTGTGATAAGTGGGGAATTGGTGGTGATGAGGAACTCGTCGGCAGTAGGATGGGTCGGCGACGGTGCTCGGGGTGAGGCTTGGGAGTGCAGGCGAAGGCGTTCGGGGGAGCGACGGGAGTTGCGTCGGCGGCAGCGAGGGGAGCTCGCCGTGGTGGGTGTCGTGCAGGGGAGGCTCGTGGCGAGGAGGGTGTGCAGGCGGCGGGTGAAGCTTGGTTTGAGGGTGATGGAGAAGAGGAAGGTGATGGGGGCAGAGGCGACGGTGGGGAGAGGAAGCAGTGGATGGGTCTGAGAGTCGGGAGCGAGGGATGCAGTGGGTGAGATCGAGAGGTGGTGGTGGTGTATTGGTGTGGGTATGGTAAGAAGGCGATGGGGATCAGGGGATGGCTGCAGAGGGGAGCGGGTCGGGCGTGAGCACGAGAAGAGGGGAACGCGAGGGACGTTGGAGGAAGTTGCAAGGGAGAGCGAGTCGTAGGGGGTGCGCGCGAGAAACGGCCACGAGGGGGACGTGAGAGCAACGGGAATGAGCGGGAAAAGATGTGGGGAGGAAGAAGAGATGGAGCGGACCGGGTCGGGTCAATGGGAAGCTGGGCTTGGGCTAAGGAGTTAATTAAATTCCCTATTTTTTTTTTTTGGGCTGGAAAGGAAAGTGTGGGCTAAGGGGACTTGGGCCGGGAAAAGTGAAAAGAAGAAGGGGAGAGGTTATAAATGGTTTGTTTGGAAAAATAATAAAAAAAAGGATATTAGATTAGAGTTAGGGTTTTTAGAATAATAAAAATAATAATTATAAAAAAATAAATAAATTTTATAAGTAAAAGAAAAATACGAATATTGATATACAAAAGAGCTGGGTACTATAATATATATATAGATACATAGATGCATAGATACATACATAAATACCATATGCCTTCGTAGAGCTTGGTTTTGTAAATTTTGTTCAAGTAAGAAGCCCAACATTAGCAAACCCATAATATTTGCATGATGGAATATTTCACTTCGTATAGTGGCAAAAGCCCATAACTGATCTATGTGATTAAATTTGGCTGAAACAATTTCTTTCTCACTGGGCCTTCTCGTATATCCTTACGAGCTATAGCTGTGTGGCATGCCACAGATTACATCTGGTGCCGAGACTCAAAACATAAAGCATAGAGGCCCGTCGTTCCTGTTTTCCACCCGATCTAGGTTTAGAGACAAATGACAACAGCTAATCAGTTGCGGTTTATCGCAGGCCCGACGACTCCAAAACAGTATGAATGAAATGTGTGAAACCAGAGAAGCCTATATGTGTTTTTTTAACATACATCTATTTCCCCTGTGATGGAGGTTGTGATCTCCCTCAGATGTTGTCCTCCGTCGATCTGGTGCGAGTGGTTTTGTGTGGCTGAGATTTACTTTGAGGGTTAAGTGTGTGGATCTTATTGAAGCCGAGCTATCTGTAAAGGAAGTCCCGGGGTGGGTGACCACCGTAGTACCCTCTGACGCTCAAGTTAATACCGTGGAATAAGAGTAGAGTAGCGGCGTATTGTAATTAACTTGAGTTACCTGAGTCGTCTGAAAGAGGGGTTATATAGTGGTCGCGTGGAGTGAGCCGGAGCGAGATTATCGCCGTCAGTTACGTCCCCTCGTTACGCCCGCGTAGATGGCGGGATCCGCTCATTAACGGGGGAACGCGCCCTCATGGGACACGGAATGTGGGGCGGCGGATATCACGCTTTGGTGAGATATGCGGAGCCGTTGCGGAGGTGCCTGGGCTCCGCGCTCTCGGTTGATCGGGAAAGTCGAGGAAGCTCGGCCAGTCAGATGGCTTGGAGACGAGCCGGGAGGCCGAAGAAGCTCGGCCTGTTAGATGGCTCGGAGACGAGCCGGGAGGCCGAGGAAGCTCAGACCTTACAACAGCTTGGAGACGAGGAAGGAGTCTGTAGAAGCTCGGTTGTAGGATTGCTCGAAAGTGAGCTGATGACTTATTGCTAGGCAAATATGGAAGGTATTCCGGGGAGGTCTCCGAAAGACCGGATGCAACCTAGGAGGCGAGGTGTCAAGGAACGTCTCCAATGCATCAGGCTCATTCCAGCTCCGTAGCCCCCGTGACACGTCATCCGCTACATGTCATGATCTGCGAAATTCCCACTTGTTAGCATCATCATTAGCCCATCACTCTCGTTTCGACCTATTTATGGGTCAGGTCGAGAGTGGCCTGCTTGGTTTTTCCTGCTCAGCTCGGTATCGAGATTCCTTCGTGATGGATTGTCCGGGAACGACATGGCATTTGGCAGTCGCGTCGTTTTGATTTTCGAGTACACGTGATGTCTTTCCGCGCGTCTAAAATTTTGCACGTATCCCTGATGACGTCAGCGGATCGGTGAAATGATTGAGTTTTAAAGAGGGGACGCCGTTTCACTCGATTGTCAGTTGGGCTACGGGCTACGTGCCCGACGTTGGTTGGCGGGCGCAACAGGCTGTCTCTGACTGCTGCCACGAAGAGACGCCCCCAATAGTTGATCGCCATGTGAAGCCTCGACGGCCGCTACGTGCGACGCTTCGTTTTGGCGGGAATTGATCTGGGTCGTAGGATGTTCTCTTAGGAGTGTATAAATAGTAGGGGACCATCCTAGGGCCGACACTTCGCCGTAGTTATCTTTCAACGTTTGAAGATTGCCCGGCGCATCTCTACTTAGGTCGGATCTTCTGCTGACTTTTCCTCGGCGAACCCTTTCTTTGAATCAGGTTAGCTGTCTTCCTCCGAGGTGTCTGTAGATGTAGTAGGGGTAGAGTCGGGCGATGAGACTCCAATTTCTGGGGCCGAGTCTAGCGGGTCTTCCCCCTCCTCAGTTTCAGATAGCCGAGAGGGTTCTTCTTCTACTGCGTCTTTTGTGTCGGGCTCGCCCCCCAGAGTCAAGGCCGCCCTTGTCACTCGCCGTCGGGCGGCGACAAGGGCTCCCAAGGTGTGCATCGGGAATACCCATGATGCGCTCTCCGTCTTGAATCATATGGTCGAGCTTTCCGACATCCGAACTTGATTCCATATCCCCTCTGGCTATTCACTTCGCCTAGCCAGAGAGGATGAGCGGGCATACCAAGTGCGGGGCAGGGAGATTGCCCTGTATTTGAAAGCATTCCGGGCAGGGATACGTCTACTCTTCTCATATGAGGTTTGTGCAGTACTCCATTGTTTCTTTCTTGCCCCGGGCCAGCTAGCGCCGAACTCATGGAGGATCCTTATCGGGTTTTTGGTCCGGTTGAAATTTGATCGGATCCTCTTCGATTTGAGCCTCCTCCTGTCTTTTCTTTGTTACAAAATCACCCCAGGACTAGTAAGGAAGAGCCAAGTTGGGTGTATCTGTCGTTTAAAAAACGTAAGGGTAGGACGGCCAGGTCTGGGGTAGTGGTCGTCCCTTCTTCCATCCATGAGTGGAAGGAGAAAATCATTTTCGTCGGTCCTCCGGAGGGTGAGGATTAGCCTGTGCCCACCCAGTGGTACATGACCGACTGCCCGAGGGTGAGGCAGTCGAACGCCCCTGTGGCGAAGGTGGTGTCCCAGTAGGAACCGATTCAGCGGGTTGATGTCCTGTTCTCCGAGCAGGTACTGAGCTGTGCCGGGCTTAGCTCTGCGCGTTTTTTGGGTAAGTTAGGGTTCTTGACGACCTGTTTAGACATCACCAAAATTCTTTCGCCGTTTCAGTTTTGCTAACCTTTTTCTCATTTTTGTAGAGCCCATGGATCGATAAAAAATCATAGCCGCCATGGCCGCTAAGGCCCAGGAAAGAAAGACCGGTGGTGTCAGCTTGTCCCGACCAGGCTCGAGTGCTACTCCTAGACCGATTCCTCAAGCCAAGACTCCCGCAGCGCCCCTGTAACAACCCTACTTTTCTTATACACTTTTTTCTATACAAAATTTTTTAAATATTTTTTCAAAAATCCATAAAGGGGTATTTTAGCCTGAGCACAAGATATAGGTAATTATTTTGTTTTTAATTACAAGCTACAAGAATTTAATAACTCCATTTTTAGTGTACAAGAAATTACTTTAAAATTTAATATATACTTGGAGTATTTACTCTTGCTGCTATCATTTTAAGTAATTAAATAACACAATAATTACAAGAAGGAGCTTGTAGCTCATTGGTAATACCTTGCACTGCTGAACCAAGCCACCAAAGTTCGAATCCCATGCCCTACATTATTTTTAGATTATTTTTCTTTTAAAATTCTTGGAAGCCCAACAGTCCACAGGCCATAACTCCCAAAAGATGAACTGAACCCTAAAAACCAAATATACCAAAGTCTACGTCAGAGAACCCCGCACCCGACGGTCACCGGACTGCCGAGTCGATCGGCCGGGATCGGCCGAGTCGATCGGTCGGACTCAGTCGGACGGCCGAGCTCCTAAAACCAAAAAGTTGTCTTTTCGTATTTCCAACCCCCTTGTTTACTCCATTTTATTAGATCAGTTTCTGAGTGATAATTACAACCAATTTAATACAAATTTTAATGCTTTTTCTTTAATTTTTACATTTTTTAAAAAAATAAAAACCTTTCACCAACCCTACCCTAGCTACCTTATAAATAGACCCTTTACCCTCTGCCCTCTCATCCCAAAACACTAGGTTTTCTCTCTTGAAATTTCTACAAGAAAGGTGTACCTTGAAATCGAATTCACGGCGAAGCTCTGACGGAATTCCGGCGACATTTTTCTGAAACAACCGGCGACGAAACAAAGCCTCGACCACTCACCTACTTCCTCTATACTCTTTAGTATAGATCGAAACCCGTAAGTCCCGTTCTTTTCTTCTTTCTACTTCTCAAAAATACGAACTTATGAAACCCGACGGAAATCGGAACAAACCGATTTCCGATTCGGTTTTCTATCAAAATCTCACTTGTCACCAATTCTATAATACCTAAACTTATTCATGATGACTATTAATCACATAACAATTAATTTGGACAAAATTTCTCACATGAAATGATAGCTTTTTGCCTTATCGTATTCTTTTTCACATTAATACCATAATGTTTATTTTTCTTCTTCTAACCAATTCAATCATTCCTAAACATCTTCATCTTGACCACTAAACTAGTAAAAATCAATTTGAATGAGTTTTCACACATGAAATGATAACTTTTGCAAATACCGTATTCTTTCACTTAAATACCCTCATGTTTAGTTTATCATCTTTAACCCCTAAACTTCACTATACTTTAAAATAGATCACGAGTTAATGACCTACCTCTACACACGCAATGCAAATCCTTAAATGATATCATAAAAATTTAGAATACGATAAAACGAAATTTTCACTAAAATACCATAATCTTCATAAAACCATTCTTAAAGGTTTAGATTTGTTAAATTTTTAAATAAATACTTCTTACTAGGAAAATACGATAAGTTGTGGACATCGATCGTTTATCTAAACTGACTTTGTGGTGTCTAGGCTAGGCAAGTGAGCTTGGGTAACTTTAAAAGGCCCGTCTCACGATTCGTGAGCGGATCCCTCCCTCCTCACTTGTACTTACCTGGCCACAATTGGCGGTGAAGAAGCGATTTGAGGCTTCTAACGACTTGTCGTTTAGACCTTTTAGAAATAGGCTAGTCGGCTTAGGAAACCCTAGAATCTAAAATACGGAAAAGTTACACTTTTCAAATAAATACCTTTTACTTTATAAAACCGTTTTCTAAAGAATTAGTATTTTACAATCTTTGCAAAGCGCCGCTACAACCCATCTTTGGGGAACCCGTTGGGATCGTGCGGTTTATCGCGCACCCTCGGGCTAGTAGTGCGAGATTCAGACCTCCGCAAGGAGCATTCGGTCTCGAAAGGTTTAAAATACGACATCTTAAGAAAAATGAGAATTTTGAAATATAAAATATCTATTAAAATTATTTTTGTATAAACATATGTATATTTATCTTTTAAATACCTATTTTATTATAATATAAATTTTCCACATTTTTCTAAAAAAATCACAAAGAATAAAGGTTACACTAAAATACCATGAACTTCAAATAATCAATATTACAGATAAATACCATTATTTATGAAACTAGGATATTTTCATTAGAAATGTCACAACATAAAATCCACAACTCTAAAGACGAGTAATAAATACTTGAGGTGTATTTTGAAAAGTATATAAAAGTTTTTTTACATAAAACCCCCTCAAGTTTATAAATTACCCTAAGAACCCTAGTAATTATAAGACTTCGTTTCATATTTCTGATTGTCTGACTCTGGTTTGAGTCTGATCAATCTGACTTGAATATGATTCAAGTCAATCCATAATCTACAAGTTCCAATTCAATATGAACACATGAATCCATGAATACAATTACCAGTTTATACAATCTGCCTGAACCGAACCATGGATATATTCCTTCTACATGATTTCCAGTATTCCATTTACATGACTCCACGGTTATAACCGTTTCCTGATATCATGGTTTCGGTCAGTCGGTCAATCAATCATACAATCAACACAATTTACAAGACAACAATACAAACAAAATATCGTGGGGTTTAAGGGGTAGGTTGGTACGGAAGGTATTAAAGGTGGCACGAGGTGGTCAGATTAAGATACCTAACCTATATTCCGTTGCTGTTGTACCGTGGCTTAACGGTTCCTTGTACTTTCCGTTTGCCCTGATCTCTAGCATATAGAGACCCCCCTCGTATACACTGGCATTCTTCTGTACCAAGCTACAAACAACAGCGTTGACATAACATTACAACAATAGTTTACACTTTAAAATGTATCTTCTTATTCTATCTTCTCTACTTCCCTCTTACCTTTGGGACTTACCGAGCGATCTGTTCGCTGACGACATTCTGTTTCTCTCTTCTTTGAATGTCGTCAGGTGATTTGGACCCGGCAGAGATCGAGCCCACCGGAGAAGACTTGGAGCAGTTTACTGAGGACCCTGCACTGTAGTATCATTGTACACTTTTCTTTTCAGTATTTTTCATTTCCTGTTATGCCACTGTTTAGGCATCTTTATTTCAGTTGTATTTTCTTTTCATGTATTGTACAAAGAATGTTAATAAATAAAAGTTGCTGTTCTTTTTATACTCTTGTCTCTTGTGTATTTATTTCTATATTGCTTAGATACGCTTAGCGTATGTACTTCTGAGTACATACGTAGCAGATCTCGCCGCATCCCCTTCGTCGTATACTGGGAAGCGGGGCGTGACAGGTTTTTGTTGGTGGCCCATGCAGGTCAGAGCTGTATGAATCCCTGTCATGCAGTTCTGGTCTGCGTGAACAACCTAAGCAATATAACACAAGAACCAGCAACTAAAATATTCTTTACAATCATGTTCCTTAAATCCCATCATTTCTTATTCTTTGAATTATATATCTTGAATCTGTCCTAACCCAAAATTCCCTCACCTCTTTTACAATTTTATCAAAACCTTCGCATCCTTTCATTCCTTCACACATTCTTCACATTTCTAAAACCCATGCATCACCTTATTATTTTTCGCATACTGTCAGTACACCAGCACCAAACTTTTCTTGATACTGTTACACTTTCCTTTTACAAATTTCGAGGATGAAATTTTTATAAGGAGGGTAGAATGTAACAACCCTAATTTTCTTATACACTTTTTCCTATACAAAATTTTTTAAATATTTTTTCAAAAATCCATAAAGGGGTATTTTAGCCTGAGCACAAGATATAGGTAATTATTTTGTTTTTAATTACAAGCTATAAGAATGTAATAACTCCATTTTTAGTGTACAAGAAATTACTTTAAAATTTAATATATATTTGGAGTATTTACTCTTGCTGCTATCATTTTAAGTAATTAAATAACACAATAATTATAAGAAGGAGCTTGTAGCTCATTGGTAATACCTGCTGAACCAAGCCACCAGAGTTCGTATCTCATGCCCCACATAATTTTTAGATTATTTTTCTTTTAAAATTCTTGGAAGCCCAACAGTCCACAGGCCATAACTCCCAAAAGATGAACTGAACCCTAAAAACCAAATATACCAAAGTCTACGTCAGAGAACCCCGCACCCGACGGTCGCCGGACTCGGCCGGGATCGGCCGAGTCGGCCGGCCGGCCGGCCGGACTCGGTCGGACGGCCGAGCTCCCAAAACCAAAAAGTTGTCTTTTCGTATTTCCAACCCCCCTATTTACTCCATTTTATTAGATCAGTTTCTGAGTGATAATTACAACCAATTTAATACAAATTTTAATGCTTTTTCTTTAATTTTTACATTTAAAAAAAAAATAAAAACCTTTCACCTACCATACCCTAGCTACCCTATAAATAGACCCCCTACCCTCTACCCTCTCATCCCAAAACACTAGGTTTACTGTCTTGAAATTTCTACAAGAAGGGTGTACCTTGAAATCGAATTCACGGCGAAGCTCTGATGGAATTCCGGCGACATTTTTCTGAAACAACCGGCGACGAAACAAATCCTCGACCACTCACCTACTTCCTCTATACTCTTTAGTATAGATCGAAACTCATAAGTCCCGTTCTTTTCTTCTTTCTACTTCTCAAAAATACGAACTTATGAAACCTGACGGAAATCGGAACAAACCGATTTCCGATTCGGTTTTTTATCAAAATCTCACTTGTCACCAATTCTATAATACCTAAACTTATTCATGATGACTATTAATCACATAACAATTAATTTGGACAAAGTTTCTCATATGAAATGATAGCTTTTTGCCATATCGTATTCTTTTTCACATTAATACCATAATGTTTATTTTTCTTCTTCTAACCAATTCAATCATTCCTAAACATCTTCATCTTGACCACTAAACTTGTAAAAATCAATTTGAATGAGTTTTCACACATGAAATGATAACTTTTGCAAATACCGTATTCTTTCACTTAAATACCCTCATGTTTAGTTTATCATCTTTAACCCCTAAAGTTCACTATACCTTAAAATAGATCACGAGGTAATGACCTACCTCCACACACGCAAATGCAAACCCTTAAATGATATCATAAAAATATAGAATACGATAAAACGAAATTTTCACTAAAATACCATAATCTTCATAAAACCATTCTTAAAGGTTTAGATTTGTTACATTTTTAAATAAATACTTCTTACTAGAAAAATACGATAAGTTGTGGATATCGATCGTTTATCTAAACTGACTTTGTGGTGTCTAGGCTAGGCAAGTGAGCTTGGGTAACTTTAAAAGGCCCGCCTCACGATTCGTGAGCGGATCCCTTCCTCCTCACTTATACTTACCTGGCCACAATTGGAGGTGAAGAGGCGATTTGAGAATTCTAACGACTTGTCGTTTAGACCTTTTAGAAATAGGCTAGTCGGCTTAGGAAACCTTAGAATCTAAAATACGGAAAAATTACTCTTTTCAAATAAATACCTTTTACTTTATAAAACCGTTTTCTAAAGAATTAGTATTTTACAATCTTTGCAAAGCGCCGCTACAACCCATCTTTGGGGAACCCGTTGGGATCGTGCGGTTTATCGCGCACCCTCGGGCTAGTAGTGCGAGATTCAGACCTCCGCAAGGAGCATTCGGTCTCGAAAGGTTTAAAATACGACATCTTAAGAAAAATGAGAATTTTGAAATATAAAATATCTATTAAAATTATTTTTGTATAAACATATGTATATTTATCTTTTAAATACCTATTTTATTATAATATAAATTTTCCACATTTTTCTAAAAAAATCACAAAGAATAAAGGTTACATTAAAATACCATGAACTTCAAATAATCAATATTACAGATAAATACCATTATTTATGAAACTAGGATATTTTCATTAGAAATGTCACAACATAAAATCCACAACTCTAAAGACGAGTAATAAATACTTGAGGTGTATTTTGAAAAGTATATAAAAGTTTTTTTACATAAAACCCCCTCAAGTTTATAAATTACCCTAAGGACCCTAGTAATTATAAGACTTCGTTTCACATTTCTGATTGTCTGACTCGGGTTTGAGTCTGATCAATTTGACTTGAATATGATTCAAGTCAATCCATAACCTACAAGTTCCAATTCAATATGAACACATGAATCCATGAATACAATTACCAGTTTATACAATCTGGCTGAACCGAACCATGGATATATTCCTTCTACATGATTTCCAGTATTCCATTTACACGACTCCACGGTTATAACCGTTTCCTGATATCATGGTTTCGGTCAGTCAGTCAATCAATCATACAATCAACACAATTTACAAGACAACAATACAAACAAGATATCGCGGGGTTTAAGGGGTAGGTTGGTACGGAAGGTGTTAAAGGTGGCACGAGGTGGTCAGATTAAGACACCTAACCTATATTCCGTTGCTGTTGTACCGTGGCTTAACGGTTCCTTGTACTTTCCGTTTGCCCTGGTCTCTAGCATATAGAGACCCCCCTCGTATACACTGGCATTCTTCTGTACCAAACTATAAACAACAGCGTTGACATAACATTACAATAATAGTTTACACTTTAAAATGTATCTTCTTATTCTATCTTCTCTACTTCCCTCTTACCTTTGGGACTTACCGAGCGATCTGTTCGCTGACGACATTCTGTTTCTCTCTTCTTTGAATGTCGTCAGGTGATTTGGACCCGGCAGAGATCGAGCCCACCGGAGAAGACTTGGAGCAGTTTACTGAGGACCCTGCACTGTAGTATCATTGTACACTTTTCTTTTCAGTATTTTTCATTTCCTGTTATGCCACTGTTTAGGCATCTTTATTTCAGTTGTATTTCCTTTTCATGTATTGTACAAAGAATGTTAATAAATAAAAGTTTCTGTTCTTTTTATACTCTTGTCTCTTGTGTATTTATTTCTATATTGCTTAGATACGCTTAGCGTATGTACTTCTGAGTACATACATAGCGGACCTCGCCGCGTCCCCTTCGCCGTACACTGGGAAGCGGGGCGTGACAGCCCTCCTTCCCGGAGGAATGCCGCGTGGGGGGGGGGGGGAGGCAGAAACAAGCACGGGACCCGGCGCCTCGGGTCAGGGCGGAGGTGACTCCCCCCGCCGAATCCCCTCTTAAGAGATAGAAGCGGATGGTTTCTTGGCCACCCCCCACCGGGATTAAAGTGTTGGAAGCTGACTTCTACATCGAGGTGCCCATGGGGCTATTCGTGGTCGACAGCTTACTGGCGGATATGGAGAAGGCGGCTGGGCCTAAGATTCCCTGGGGCACTATGAAGGCCCAAGTGGCCGCCATAGCTCAGGAGGCGTTTCAGGTCGGTAACTTTCTCTGAAAATTTCTCTAGTTTTACTTCCTCGGTTTCAGTTTTTTAACACGTTTGCTGTTTTTCTCAGGTCCTTCAGCACCGTGTTCTCCTTGTCGCCATGGAGTTCGATGAGATAGCCCTGGTAATAAAGAAGGCGGGCGAATCCTCCTCGCGAGAGGAAGAGCTCCTTCTTCAATTGCAGCAAGCTGAAGAGAAGGCGGCCCTTCTTGACTCGAGATTGGTCGCTGAGGGCCTGACGGTCTCTAAGCTGAAGGTGTCCCATCGGCTCTTAATCGAATCCAACCGGGCTATCCAGGCCCAGATGGAGGAGTCGAACAACCTTTTCAACGCCATGAAAATGTCAAGGGACGCCATAAAAAAAGAATGCCCGGGCGGCTTTAGATGCGACGAAGTTCGCTGAAAGCAGGGCGGAGAAGGCCGTGGAGGATTATAAGGCGTCTGATCGGTTTTACCTCGATCTCGCCGACTCCGCGGTCGTCAGGTGGCATAATGCCCTCGACGCCGTCAAAGAGGCTATGCCCGAGTTCTTCGACCGCGAGCTTCGAGCCAGGTTTCCTCTTGTCGAGGAAGCGCTACAGGGCGGTGCCGAGCAGGTCGTGGAAGCCGTAGTGTCCGGCGGAAGCGTCGAGCCCGAGGTCGCCATTGTTGCCCCGATGGAGGCGCAGAGCCAGGAGAGGTAGTGGCCGAGCAGGCAGCCTGAGCTATTCCCCCTTCTTTTTTCTCTTTTTAGAATTTTTGTAAGCCTCCGGACATTTTTGTAAGGCTGAGGAGCCCACAATACCTTGTATATAATTTTGATCGTAAATAAGCCGGTGTCCACCCTTTTTAGGTGACGGTCGCGCCTCGAGTACGAGTCGAACGATAGCCTAGTGCAGGAAGGTCGATATCCTCCTTTTTTCCGGAATCGAGATGACAATCGCGCCTCGAGTACGAGTCGAACGATAGCCAAGTTTAGGAAGGACGGTATCTTCTCTTTCCTCTGAATCGAGGTGACGATCGCTCATCTAGAATGAATCGACCGATAGCCAAGTGTGAATAGATCAGCGCTCCTCGATTCCATCTTGGAAGAGCCGAGCATGAGTCTGTTTGGCGGGTCTTGGATCCATGTCTTTGTAGGGCAGGAATCTACCCATTGTGGATGAACCGAGCAGGAAGCTGCCCGGTCGTCTCGTGATGAGGGCTTTTGATCTACAGCGTTGTTGGGCAGGAAGCTACCGATTGTGGATGAACCGAGCAGGAAGCTGCCTGGTTGCCTCGTGATGAGGGCTTTGGATCCACGGTGTTGTTGGGCAGGAAGCTACCCGCCGTGGATGAACCGAGCAGGAATCTGCCTGGTGGCCTCGTGATGAGGGCTTTGGATCCACAGTGTTGTTGGGCAGGAAGCTACCCATTATGGATGAACCGAGCAGAAAGCTACCCAGTCGCCTCATGATGAGGGCTTTGGATCCACAGTGTTGTTGGGTAGGAAGCTACCCATTATGGATGAGCCGAGTAGGAAGCTACCCGATCGCCTCGTGATGAGAGCTTTGGATCCGCAGCATTGTAGGGTAGGAATCTACCCGCTGCGGATAAGCCGAGCAGGAATTTGCTCGGTGGCCTCTTGATGAGGGCTTTGGATCCACAACATTATTGGACGGGAAGCTACCCATTGTGGATGAACCGAGCAGGAAGCTACCCGGTCGCCTCGTGTTGAGGCCTTTCTGAACTCCCTAGTTCCTTCGTGGGGCGTCGTTCAACCTTTTGTGGTCCATATAGGCGGGAATGGTGACCGTCATGAACGACACATAGCGGTACTATATCGGGAAAGTGTGATATTCCATGATTTACAGCGCTGCGCGAGTAGATCTCGGTCGTTGGAAGATATTTGTTGAGGCTATAAATACCAAAGGTGTATAGGTTCCTTCTTAGTTTTGCATTCTCTGAAGATGACCGGTCGTATGTATACCATCAGGGAGATCATTTCTCACGACGATGTGTACTTTTATAACCTTGATCGTTCTGAGGAGATGTACGAGGCGGTGATAAGCCGCTTGGAGGGCCACTGTGGACGCTTACTTCCCCGGCGATCTCCTCTCCTCTAAGTGTTAATTTATGCGATATGGAGGACTTTCCCGGGTCTGTACAACACCCTATCTCCGCAGTTGATGGACGAGGCATTTGACAAGATGCATATGGTCCATGATCTTGGTCTGATCTCGAAGAGTAGGCGGGATCGCTCGGTGGACTTTCTTCTTGAGAGTTTTCAGCAAAGGTTGGTCGTCGCATCTGGCTCGGCGGACTGGATCCCCGGCTAGTCCGTGGCTTCTAGGGTCCACAGGTACTATCAAAGGGAGCGGGCGGAGGCTGCTTGGGCTCGGCTGGACGAGGTCTCTTCTGTGTATCACCGGCAATGTTTTCTTAACCCTCGCCCTCCTCTGTTGTAATCATTGTAAGGCTGGGGAGCCCCTAATACCTCTGAAATGAATAAATTTATCTTTTGTTTCCGTGTACTGTCTCTTTTCGTCTCCTAGGCATATTTTATATTTTCTTTTAAACAAAAAAGAAACAAAAACCTCGGAGTACCGGAACCGAAAAAGTAATAAAGGGCTGGAAGAAAAAGTCTCTTCTGTGAGAGGACCTTGCTTTGGAAGACTTAGTTTAATGCTGAAAGGAATTACATTATTTAAGAGATGGTACATGTTTATTTGTACAACTTAAGCTTTTCGGCGTTATAAGGCCAAAGAAAATTATGGCCCCCGGCGTCCTGTAGGCGGTATGATCCACCGGGTAACGCTTTTGTTACGAGAAATGGTCCGTCCTACTTCGGAGAGAACTTATGCAGTCTCCTTTGGTCTATGAACTCGTTTCTTCGTAAGACCAAATTTCCCGTCTTGAAAGTTCGATGTTTAACTCGGGCATTGTAGTAGCGGGCGGTTTGTTGCTGATAAGCGGCCGCTCTGATTTGCGCTCGATCCCATTTTTCCAACAATATGTCTAAGTTGATTCGGAGCGCCGAGGTGTCGGCTTTGTCGTCAAAGTGTTCGACCCTATAACTGGACAGTCCAATTTCCACGGGGACCATTGCCTCGGTACCATAGCAGAGGCTGAATGGGGTTTCTCCCGTGGGTGTTTTTTTCGACGTCCGCAACGCCCATAGCACCCATGCTAATTCCTCGACCCAGCTGCCTTGCCTTCCTTCTAAACAGGCTCTGAGACCGCGGATGACGCCTCAGTTCGCTATCTCGGCCTGCCTGTTGCATTGTGGATGTGCGACCGTGGCAAATTTCATCAGTATGTGGTAGTCGCTGCAAAACTCTTTGACTTTATCATTTTCGAAGTTGGTCCCATGGTCGGTAACTATGCACCTTGGGATTCCAAATCGAGAAATTATGTTGTTCTGCAGGAAATTATCGTAGAAGTGGCATCAGGTTTCCTGATGGGCACGGCCTCTATCCATTTTGTGAAGTAGTCCACAGCGACAATGATGTATCTGTGTCCGCCCATGCCGGTAGGGAGCTGACCCACCATAACCATCCCCCATTGTGCGAACGGCCATGGGGAACTGAGTGGCATTAGTTCGGTGGCGAGAAGACGAGGTATGCTGTCGAAGAGTTGGCAGTTCTTGTATCTTCTAACCAGCTTCTCGGTATCTTGGTGTATTTTCGGCCAATAGTACCCTTAGAGTAGTGCCTTTTGGATCAGTGTTTGGGCCCCTTGATGTGCTCCCCCGATCCCTTCGTGCACTTCTTACAGAACATAGTCTGCCTCGTGGGGGTTGATGCATCGGAGTAGAGGCTGAGTGTATGACTTCTTGTACAGGTTTCCGTTGCTCCAGGCGAAATGGCATGCTTTGGCCCGAAGCCGGCGAGCTTTTCCTCGGTCTTCGGGAAGTACATTGTTCTTTAGGAACTCCATGAGGGGCTTCCTCCAATCCCGGCCTTCTTCCTAAGTTATGTTGTCATGACCTGAAATGGCACGTGACTGGCACTTGAATCATATGAAGTCTATAGGACCCCATCTAATTCAAGTAAGCCAAAAACCCATAAATCTAAAACCATTTTAAATAATAAATGAAGGAAAACTAGTTTTAAAGAAGTGGTTTTAATAGCATAAGCCAAATTATGCATTTCTAAAATCCCAAGTCTTTGTAAATACTGGCCCCGAACGGGGTACAACACGAATAATATATACATCAATGATAAAAGGCATCCCCAAGCGGGAGCTAGCTCTTCGTCTATCGACGGTCACAACCACGCAAGCAATATAATATACAACGCCGAAGGGCGAGGATCAAAACTCAAAAGGAAGCTCAAATCATCAAGAAAACCATACCAATATAACGCGCGACTCTTAGGTTGAAAGAATATACAACTGGTTTTCTAAGTCTGAAATAAATACAAATCTGGTTGATGGAGTTTCTAGATACAACAATGAAAATAATATACAATGGTGGTTATGATGCGAGTGAACCCACCTACCAAAGCAGTCACCCAGAATGGAATCAGTGTGCCAGAAAGCCGCAATGAAACCTGTAGGCAAAAACCTGCAAGAACTGTGGCACAACGGGGGTGAGTTGCCAACTCGTGAGTAGAAAACATCACAGAGCAGAAATCGTATGTATGACTCCATCCTAGATCAATACGATCAGTAATCTACATCCTCAATATGATAAAATCCGAAGCATGATAAGGTGGAAAGGGTAAATATCTATACCAAGTGTAATACCAAGTGCTCGTGTCAGTGCCTCAGGTAGCGACATATCATAAACATGAGGTATGATCAATGTAATCATCATGAAATCAGTGTCAACTATATCATGAAGTCTATAAGTATGTGGATATCATCCAACTATGTAATCAATGCCTGTATGCATGTGGATCTCGTCCACGTGTCAACCAATGACACAAAACATCATGCATGTAAATATCATAAAGCATATGCATGAAAGTATGAGGATATAAATCAACGTGTGTCCCTCGCGACACATCAAAATCATGGAACCTGAGTGTCCAGCATCGACACTCGAAAACATCATGAAACCTGTGCCCAGTATTGTTAGTTATATGTATGCCCTAGAGACCATTGTTGTACATATGATGTATATTATAGTGGATACTTGGATATATATAGAGAGGACTTTCTTGCTCGATATGATAATATGCTGTCTGGTTTCACTTTATCTAAACATGTTAACGAATACTGTTTTGTGATCACGTGTTGATAAAGCCCTTGGGATATGTACTTGACTACCAGGACTATGATGAGATCATACTAGTGGGGCCAGGGTAGTCAACGAGTACATCCTATAACAGTTCCTGGCCGAGGGTGTATCGAGACAGGGCATCGATATTCCAGAGTAGACTAGCGTATACGCATCTTGACCCATATGATGGGCGATGGATGATCCCATATCCATTGGTGTTGGGCATCAAAGATGGTGTACGGGTGCTCAGTGGAGACTGGGTACACTGAACGGACTCGCCGAGAACTCCTGGATGGTATTATACCTATCGTCAGATAGCAGTTCTCCGGTGACACTGGTACAGGTTAGTCTGTAGACCCGAGATCGTCATAGAGTCTCGTGTGATTCCCACCGTGCTTTGATTTCCACCTTACCACGTCCAAGAGGGCGTGCAAAACAGTGGCTTTTGGGTACAGTCCCGAATCACATGGAGGCAATGAGCGATAGGAGGGGTTTCGTCTCTCCCGGTATAGGGAGTTGATGTTGTGCTGTGTTCGATTGGCTATAACTGGAAGTCCCTGGTCAGGGCTGATATGGAGATTTACTGTTAAGAGTTATCAGTAGTTTCTCGACCCGTTATGAGCCTTACATCGACACGACTTATCGGTTACTGGGTCTGACGTTTACCATCCCTAGACTAGATATGCAACATATCAGACGAAAAGATCGGACTGTACGGTAGTGTTTATTGATTGGATTGGCAGGAGAATGTACAGGCTTGCTTGTTGATCTTCTGATTGCTCATGACACGGGTGGCTGTTACGTTTAGCTGACCCCTTGCAGCTTGTGGGTGTTTGATATGATCATCACCCACTGCCGGCGTATTTACGATTCTTTAGAGTCCTACACAGAGGTTTCCTGGCTCAGGCAAAACGGAGTAGGAGCACATATGTGATATGTGCGGGACCGAGAATAATACGATATGAGATACCGTATTCTATTCTCGCGATATATGATATCGGCCGGTATATGTGATATAGCCGGGTCATCGGATCAAGTGTTGATTCGATGAATCAGTACATGTTATATTAGTCGGTTATATGCTATATAGCCGGACTGTCGGATCAAGTGTTGATTCGATAATTTAATGTATAATTATATATGTGATATATTACATTACGTTAACTAATATAAGCTCGCTTTATTGATTCATTTTCTCACCGGGTAATACATTGATATATATGCGATATATGTTAATTGTATTATTTTCTTTTGTTACAAAAATATATTATATATGTGATATATAATATTGTAACAAGTTAGGGTTACAAATGCAACATGTTTTGTGGAGATTAAACAAGTTAGGGTTTGATTTGGGTTAGCATTTGGGTTAGCTTTTTCATGAAGCTTCATGAAACTTTCTTTTGTTTTTCAGCTAAGATATTTTGTGTAGATATTATTTAACCCAACCCAAACCCTTAACTCTAGTTCATTCTCTACATGAGTTAAAGCCTTGATATTATTAACTCATGGTTGTCATTTTGTAACCATAACAATATTCATTATTCATCACAAAAGCTTTTTTCTTCTTCTTATTCCTTGAAAAAGCTTTCTAGCTTTTTGTGAAGTAATGATTTAAAGTGAGAAATTGAAAACAAAAGAGTGTAAAATTCCTACTTCATCATCCTCATCTATTCTAGCCACTTAGATTAGGGTGTTCATTTCACTAATACTTGATTAGAGAAGTGAGAGCTTGAGTTTGAGATTCTTCAAGGTAGATCATCTTCGAAAAGGAAGATTTCAAGCAAGAATGGATCATTCGACTTGTGGAGCCTCTCTTGAGTCCGGGAGATCATGGATCGCGGCAAAGGGACTACTACTCGGAGCTTATGAAGCGAAGGAACGGACTACAAAGGTTGTTATCACTCTCTCTTAGATGTAAAATAGTTTACATGCATAGTTAACCCTAATTCTCTAGTTAAGATCTTGGTTAGGGTTTGTTTAGCACCCCAAAAATTTCAAAGTAGCATATTTGATGCTTACTAAAACCATGCTAAGGTGATATGCTAACTCTACAGTGGTATCAAAGCCAAGCTAGAGCATTAGGTGTTGTCTAGACGAAATTAGAAGTCCGATCGAACCCCGAAACACCGAGAATTGACCCCTTGCTGGAAATTTTTTCAAAAGTTGAAAATTTTCATATTAAAAACACTCAGAAAATCATGCAGGGAATTTTATGGACCCACCTAAAGAAAGGATCCCTAACTCGCTACAGTGACCGCATAATCGCGGCCAGAACCTGGTTTTGGCGGCGGTTCCGCGGCGCCACTGTGGAGGCTTGGGACGTGCACTTCAGCGACGGTCCATAGGTGCTGGGGCATGCTACTGGGAATTTTTATTTTCTGCTCAAGTATTGAGCTCACTGGGGTATTTTGGGAATTCGTTGTGTCTGTCGAATTATCTAACTTCGTCTAGTTATCTGTGATGTTTATGTGTTGCTGTGATATGTTATATTGGATCGTTGTGTATTGAATAGCCGGGGGGTTTTATGTGAGATGAGAGTTTTCTTTTTCATTCATGTAAAATTCATTTGTATGTAATATTCTTTTATTGGGACACTTCCGGGTTGAGGATGATGTCACCATTGTATATTATTTACTTTTCCGCATTAGGATAGACCCAAGTCGGAGAGCACAAGTAACTGGGTTCTAGGGTCCAGTGGGAGGCCATCTCGAGGAGTCGAGACCGGGTCACCTAACCCTAGAATTGGAAGGGTTACTTGCCGCTCTCGTATGGGTCTAGGGATGTGGGTTTGGCAATTCATCGCGACTGTGGAATCCGTGTTTTATAAAGGCTCAAAATAAAACACGGATGTCCTAGTATATCCAATATTTCATATGTTGACTTCTGCTGCAATGTTCTGTGATGAGATTATATTACTGCCTGAGACGAATTCTTATACTATATGCTGATATATAAATATTGCCGCTTTCGTTTCTTCTGTGATACTTAGGAAGCTTAAATGATGGGTTTTATTAATGAGATTAATAAATGAAAAGAAACCTAAAAGATGTTGTAAAATCAAATTTTTCAAAAAAAGGTAGCTACAATTTTTGCTTTGCATAGCAGTATTCCTTGAAGAATATCCAGCACCTTATTCGATAAGGAAAGAGCCGAGATCCCTTCACCGGGAGTGACCTCTTTAGCAAAACTGGCGGATGCTACAAACTCACAGTTTAGTTTTTGATTGCTTCTATAGTTCTTGCTTTCCACAGCGGTATTTTTGAAATATCTTGCACCTTCTTCAATGAGAAAGAGCCGAGCTTCCTTCACCGGGAGTGACCTCTTTAGCGAAACTAGAAAAGCCTAAAAAACATTCCTTTTTCAAAATCACTTGTTTCTACAACGATATCAAGTTCATTACGCTTATGGTTTTCTGAAAAACCTGCGTAGCCCTCCGTCATTTCAGATAAGTACTACTTAGTATTTGTGCTATGTTTGTTGACTATGTTAAGGCGTAGTGTGCGGTAGCTAATTAGTGCTTATCTGCTAAAACATGAGATGTGATTGGATTAGGGTAGTTGTACGACTTTGTTGACTATGTTAAGGGTCGTACAGGTGGGTTTAATTCAATCGGGAAATGACGGGTTGAACTTGGCTAGCAATTATAATTTGTTGACTATGTTAAGGTTATAAGTTGCTAGGGGTAAAAGCATTATCGAGAATTTCAAATGTTGAAATTTGCTATGAGATTGCATACCTGCTATGAGATAGTTGGATCCCGATACCCACTGCGAGTAAGAGTTACTCATGGGAGAGTTTTACACAGGACAATTAGCCAATCAAGTAGGTGTCTAGAAAGGTGTTAACGGGGTTATGCCTCTGGGAAAACGAGGTTTATTTTAATTAGGTTCGTGCGAAGGCACGGGGAACCTCCCTCAAAGTACCAACACTGATCTGGCTGAAGGATTGGCGAACTTGTAGGGTGTAATTAATTCCGGCTAATCTTACCTTTTAGGGTTTGAAGGAAGATTTGATTAAAACAGTGGGAGCCATCCTGATTAGATAAGATAATAACCAATCTAATCTTGCAAGAGCGCACGCTAAAGTGTTTTTCTCTCTCTCTCCAGGTAGCGACCATGTCAGGCCTTAATCAAGATAATAATATGGATGTATTAACCAAACCCGCTTGTTATACTGAGCAAGGGAACGTTGGTTCCGTTTTTTCTTATAATTGTTATAAGACTGAACAGGAAATAGAGGAATACCAGAATTCACACGCCGCCCAAATGAAGAATAAATATGTTGATGTATTTTCTTCGGATGTATTAGTTACCGAGAACTGTTTCTCAGTTCATTCTACGTCCTGGGCATTAGATACCGGATCAGGATTCCACATATGCAATATATTGCATGGGCTAAAGAAAGGTAGAGAACTGGGAATGGGTGATCATTCCGTAAGAGTAGAGAATGGTGCAAATGTTGCAGCCAAAACAGTTGGCGAATATCACCTTGTATTACCAAGTGGTAATACATTGATTCTGAACGAATGCTATTATATACTGAATATGATATGCAACATTATATCAGTTTCTTTATTAAGTAAAGAATGATATAATTTTGTAATACAGGATAATGTTATGAACATCTTCCTAAATCAAAAGTTGATTGGATCAGGCTCATTAAATAATGGCATATACGTTTTAAATCAAAACACAGTCTTAATATACAGAACACACACAAAAGGAAAAGTTCAGAAATGAACGAATCCTTCTTGTGGCATTGTAGACTTGGTCATCAATGAGACACGACTGGCTAAGTTACATAAAGATGGTTATTTAAATATGTTCGAATTATCATCGTATGAAACTTGCCATTCATGTCTCAAAGGCAAAATGACCAAAACTCCGTTTAGTGGACACGGAGAAAGAGTTACGGAACTCTTGGGACTGATACATAGTGATGTATGCGGTCCCATGTCTACACATGCCAGGAATGGTTCTTCGTACTTCATTACATTCACTGATGATCTCTCAAGATACGGACATGTGTTCCTGTTGAAACACAAGTCTGAAGCTTTTGAGAAATTCAGAGAATATAAAAACGAAGTAGAGAACCAAACAGGCAAAAGTATTAAGATCCTTCGATCTGATCGAGGAGGAGAGTACTTGAGCAATGAGTTCCTGGATTATCTAAAAGAGAATGGGATTCTTTCTCAGCTTACTCCTCCATATACACTACAGCACAACGGTGTATCGGAGCGGAGGAATCGCACCCTATTAGATATGGTACGCTCTATAATGAGCTTCGCTGAGTTGCCTATTTCCTTTTGGGGTTATGCACTGGAGACAGCTGCATACCTATTGAATCAAGTTCTATCTAAATCTGTACCTACCGTACCGCATGAGATATGGAGTGGAAAGAGACCATATTTTAAACGAGTTAAGATATGGGGTTGTCCGGCTTATGTCAAAAGGCAAAATCCGGACAAACTCGAGGCACGATCAGTTCTTTGCAAGTTTGTGGGATATCCTAAGAATTCATAAGGATATATTTTCTACAACACTGAGGAATAAAAGGTGTTTGTTTCTCAATATGCCACCTTTTTGAAAAAGGAATTTCTTATAAAAGAAATCAGTGGCGAAGAGGTAGAACTGGAAGAAGTTCCATCAGCACAAACTGCAACTGAAGATTTAATGGAACCAGAGGATTCAGTAGTTCCCGACGAACCCCCGCCTCTCCGCCGATCTAGTAGGGTTCCTCATCCACCTGAGAGATACTACGGTTTTCTCGTCGATGGTGGGAGTGAGGATTGCATCATGGAAGATGATGACCCAACTAGCTTCGAGTAGGCCATCACGAGTGGGGACTCTGTGAAATGGCTGGATGCAATGCGATCTGAGATGGAATCCATGTACACCAACAAAGTATGGACTTTGGAAATTGCTCCTGAAGGGGTAAAACCCATTGGGAGCAAATGGATCTTTAAGAAGAAACTTGGTATAGACGGAAAAGTTGAGACTTTCAAAACTAGACTTGTTGCAAAGGGTTTTCGTCAACGACCAGGTGTGGATTATGACAAAACCTTTTCTCCAGTGGCTATGCTTAAGTCCATCCGGATCTTACTTGCCATTGCTGCATACCATGACTATGAAATCTGGCAAATGGATGTTAAGACCGCCTTTCTAAATGGTGATTTGGAAGAGTGCGTGTACATGACTCAGCCAGAGGGCTTCGTAGACAGTTGGAGCAGCGGAAAGGTGTGCAAGCTGCTTAAATCCATCTACGGGTTAAAGCAGGCATCGCGGAGTTGGGACATCTATTTTGATGTGGTAGTCAAAGAGTTTGACTTCATCAAAAATATAGATGAACCTTGTATATACAAAAAGGTTGCAGAGAGTAAGGTTGTCTTCCTCGTATTGTACGTGGATGACATACTCTTGATAGGAAATGATATTCCTATGCTGCATTCAGTCAAGCTCTTCTTATCACATAGATTCTCAATGAAAGATCTAGGTGATGCCTCCTGCATTTTGGGGATTAAGATATATAGAGATAGATCTAGACGGATACTGGGATTGTCCCAATCCAGGTATATTGACACCATACTAAAGAGGTTTAGTATGGAAGAATCCAAGCGTGGGAACTTACCCACGATCTCTGGACTCCCTCCCTCCAAAGAGATGTCTCCCAAGACTGATTTGGAAAGAGCTCGCATGCAAGGGATACCCTATTCTTCGGTAGTAGGTTCTATCATGTACGCGATGCTATATACCAGACCCGATGTAGCATACTCACTAAGTGTAGTGAGTAGGTATCAAGCAGATCCTGGAGAGAATCACTGGACAGCTGTGAAGAACATTCTCAAGTACTTGAGAAGGACTAAAAAGATGTTCTTGGTGTATGGTAACGGAGAACTCCAGGTGGAGTCCTTTACCGATTCGAGCTTCCAAAGTGATAAGGACGACTCTAAGTCGCACTCGGGTTTTGTCTTTACTCTCAATGAAGGGGCGGTTTGTTGGAAGAGTTCCAAACAGGAAACCGTGGCAGACTCGACGATGGAGGCTGAATACATCGCTGCCAACGATGCTGCCAAAGAGGCTGTCTGGATAAAGAAGTTCATCACTGAACTTGGTGTGGTTCCGTCCATTGAGTATCCAATACCTCTGTATTGTGATAACAATGGAGCTGTGGCTTTGGCCAAGGAACCCAGGTCCCATCAGAAGTCCAGACATATTCTGAGGCGGTATCACCTGATCCGGGAGATAGTTGATCGCCGGGAGATCGAGGTCAGGAGAGTTGATACGAAGGACAACACTGCGGATCCACTCACAAAGGCCATTCCTCAGATACAATTTGAGAGACTTCAGGATGTTGGGTATGAGATACTACAACAGCTGGCCTTAGTGCAAGTGGGAGATTGTTAGTTATATGTATGCCCTAGAGGCTATTGTTGTACATATGATGTATATTATAGTGGATACTTGGATATTTATAGAGAGGACTTTCTTGCTCGATATGATAGTATGCTGTCTGGTTTCACTTTATCTAAACATGTTAACGAATACTGTTTTGTGATCACGTGTTGATAAAGCCCTTGGGATATGTACTTGACTACCAGGACTATGATGAGATCATACTAGTGGGGCCAGGGTAGTCAACGAGTACATCCTATAACAGTTCCTGGCCGAGGGTGTATCGAGACAGGGCATCGATATTCCAGAGTAGACTAGCGTATACGCATCTTGACCCATATGATGGGCGATGGATGATCCCATATCCATTGGTGTTGGGCATCAAAGATGGTGTACGGGTGCTCAGTGGAGACTGGGTACACTGAACGGACTCGCCGAGAACTCCTGGATGGTATTATACCTATCGTCAGATAGCAGTTCTCCGGTGACACTGGTACAGGTTAGTCTGTAGACCCGAGATCGTCATAGAGTCTCGTGTGATTCCCACCGTGCTTTGATTTCCACCTTACCACGTCCAAGAGGGCGTGCAAAACAGTGGCTTTTGGGTACAGTCCCGAATCACATGGAGGCAATGAGCGATAGGAGGGGTTTCGTCTCTCCCGGTATAGGGAGTTGATGTTGTGCTGTGTTCGATTGGCTATAACTGGAAGTCCCTGGTCAGGGCTGATATGGAGATTTACTGTTAAGAGTTATCAGTAGTTTCTCGACCCGTTATGAGCCTTACATCGACACGACTTATCGGTTACTGGGTCTGACGTTTACCACCCCTAGACTAGATATGCAACATATCAGACGAAGAGATCGGACTGTACGGTAGTGTTTACTGATCAGATTTGTAGAAGAATGTACAGGCTTGCTTGTTGATCTTCTGATTGCATACACGGGTGGCTGTTACGTTTAGCTGACCGCTTGCAGGTTGTGGGTGTTTGATATGATCATCACCCACTGCCGGCGTATTGACGATTCTTTAGAGTCCTACACAGAGGTTTTCTGGCTCAGGCAAAACGGAGTAGGAGCACATATGTGATATGTGCGGGACCGAGAATAATACGATATGAGATACCGTATTCTATTCTCGCAATATATGATATCGTCCGGTATATGTGATATAGTCGGGTCATCGGATCAAGTGTTGATTCGATGAATCAGTACATGTTATATTAGTCGGTTATATGCTATATAGCCGGATTGTCGGATCAAGTGTTGATTCGATAATTTAATATATAATTATATATGTGATATATTACATTACGTTAACTAATATAAGCTCGCTTTATTGATTCATTTTCTCACCGGGTAATACATTGATATATATGCGATATATGTTAATTGTATTATTTTCTTTTGTTATAAAAATATATTATATATGTGATATATAATATTGTAACAAGTTAGGGTTACAAATGCAACATGTTTTGTGGAGATTAAACAAGTTAGGGTTTGATTTGGGTTAGCATTTGGGTTAGCTTTTTCATGAAGTTTCATGAAGTTTTCTTTTGTTTTTCAGCTAAGATATTTTGTGTAGATATTATTTAACCCAACCCAAACCCTTAACTCTAGTTCATTCTCTACATGAATTAAAGCCTTGATATTATTAACTCATGGTTGTCATTTTGTAACCATAACAATATTCATTTTTCATTACAAAAGCTTTTTTCTTCTTCTTCCTCCTTGAAAAAGCTTTCTAGCTTTTTGTGAAGTAATGATTTAAAGTGAGAAATTGAAAAAAAAGAGTGTAAAATTCCTACTTCATCATCCTCATCTATTCTAGCCACTTAGATTAGGGTGTTCACTTCACTAATACTTGATTAGAGAAGTGATAGCTTGAGTTTGAGATTCTTCAAGGTAGATCATTTTCGAAAAGGAAGACTTCAAATAAGAATGGATCACTCGACTTGTGGAGCCTCTCTTGAGTCCGGGAGATCATGGATCGCGGCAAAGGGACTACTATTCGGAGCTTATGAAGCGAAGGAACGGACTACAAAGGTTGTAATCTCTCTCTCATAGATGTAAAATAGTTTACATGCATAGTTAACCCTAATTCTCTAGTTAAGATCTTGGATAGGGTTTGTTTAGCACCCAAAAAATTTCAAAGTAGCATGTTTGATGCTTGCCAAAACCTTGCTAAGGTGCTATGCTAACCCTATAAGTATCGGCACGTAAATCCTCATATATCGGGTTCCGTCAGTCCGGATCGGCCCACGGGCTCTGTTAGTCCGGATCGGCCCACATCATCTCTCGACTCCGGTCGGTATCCTTCGGATATCCATCGAGCCCAAATACAATCAACGGTAGGTAGTAGTCCCTCCGCCAGGCTCACCGTCTGTATACACAGCATCCCTTTCTTGCCCCGGGGTACCATACCGGGCCCTACCATGTACCCTCACACGGCCCACGATGCTCCTCGCATGGGGTGTATATATATATATATATATATATATATATATATCAGAACCGATAAAAACTCATGGTGGCTGCTGAAATATCATATCAAGAGAAACCGGGTTTTTAAAACAGTACATACTTTCTTTTGAAATACCCACGGTTTTCAAATCCAGAAATATCATGGAAACAGTATATCTCAATGCGTATAATCATAAAGCATGATGTATGCGACATATAACAGAATGTAAGCATATCCATATATCATGCAACCCGGAACAGTAATATGCACATATCGAGAGAAAACTGCTCTTATAAAATGAATCCAGTTTTAAAATATATCTTGCGGTTCCCAAATCTCCAAAATCAAGCCAGAATCATCTATGTACGTGCAAATACGTATGTATGCAAGTATGTCATGCAACGAGTCATATCCTGATGCAACAATCCTACTGTGCAGTGACATGGCAATTATCGATGATGAAGTGTGTGAGCCGGCAAGCAGGTGTACGTGGAACATACGCATCATCGATAATGGTGCTAGTGCCCTGACAGCATGGGTTTAATATAACAATAAACACATTTAAACATGCAACGCGATGCGAATAGCAAGAATATGCGGAAAATGAATAATAAACACAACAGTGAAGAATCTACATCAATATATAAATGTCATACAGTTTTGTCATTTGAAATAAGACGAATCGTAGTGTTTAGAAAAATAAGGGCTACGGTGTTTTTAAGAAAATATGCGTCTTTTGAAAATATCCATAGAATCCCTTGGCCTGTCTTTAAAATACTCACGATTTGTTAGTTTTGAAATAGGTATGACTCGAGTCTAGTCTAACATCTATAATTACTACAGAATTAAATGAACAGTCTAACCGAAAGGGTAAGGAAAACCACCTAAATCTGAGTCGATATACATATAAATATAATAGTCGGTGATCCCGCTTCAATAGTATCACATACGATACAATATACAATATGACATTCTCGAGTCAAGAGTGCGGATCTATCATCAATATATAGCTCGTACGTAAATCCGTCGTACGACATCACAAATCTGGGTACGGGTCGAAATATCACATTCATCTCATCGTTTATCTGGTATCCTTATCATCATATCTCATGAACTGGGGTACTGATCTAAGTCTAATACCAACTGATACCATATATATATATATATATATATATATATATATATATGCGTGTGAGAAAACACACGCCTAAAGGCCCGCTATAATCTCATATCGTATCTCCTAATACGAATCAAAACATATCACCGATCTCGTGGCATCATGCCCAATCTCATCGACTCATCTCCAAATATCATCAACTATCCTCATTATCCATGTATAGGTGTACACACACACACACACACACACACACACACACACACACATATATACATACCTAGTCCCATATCTGTATGTGTGTGTGTGTGTATATACGTATCCCCATATACGCACAAGTAAGAATCATAATGCATGCAAGGGTGTATGTGTGCATGTGTGCAAACCTATTATATGGTTCGCGACTAAGAAATCAATCACGACACTATCTTCCAAATTCACAACACGTATGTAAATTTATAACATAACATAAGCTACACTACGAATTGCGGGTGTGCTATACGCTATCCACCCGACTTCCCCCGTAGATATAATCTACTCACCTTTCTCTTCGCTTGCCATTGCCGACATCGCCACACGCTTTCTTATCGTCCCGAAGTCCTCGTGGGGGTACCTACACATCATAACGTATCGTGCCGCATTAAAACCCAATTCAAAACCAAAACGACACGCTAAAAGCTTATAGGTTAGAACCTACGGACTACGCCTTCAAAACCACCAAATAACACTCGATATAGACGTACAAACGTCAAGTGATCGAGGTAAAACACAAATACTAAAATCCAAAATCCAAAATACGAAAAATATAACCCCGAATCAAAACAGCAACTCATGAGATTTTACCCTAAGTGTAATTAGCCAATTTTGCATATGTGTAGGGTCTAGTTTACTGGAGATAAAGCTACAGAACAAACACGGATCCAAACACCACTGCTCTGGCCACAATTTGCGGCCAGAAAGAATATATTTGCGGCCAGGGAAAGGGGTTTGGGTTCAGGGTTTCAATGGTAGCTTCTAGGATGCCTGCACACTCCTCTGTGTTTGCTAAATAATTTTCAGGTCACCCGGGTGTTAGCAGATTTCAATATACATCACAATTTCCATAAAATCTGTCGATGTCGGGGTTTCTAAATTTGGGTTTGGGGTTGTATTATCTGGTTTTAGTCCATTTTACAATCCATACAGGGGTTTTAAGGTCACTACAACACTCAATTACACATCGCAACTCAAGAATTCCTCAAATCCTAACTATGAATTTCCAAATCTCACTAAACGACACTAAATCGGTTCTAATCAAATATGGATGTAAAAGCAATGGGAATACTATACTAATGGTGCTGAAATTATCTCATTTGGCACTCATGAATCCCCTAGGACACCAAAATGCAAACTTTCTTGGTCCAAAGTGAAGCTTGTGAGCTTGAGCACATATTTTTGTGAAGAGGAATGGACCTTTGATGAGATTTTGGATGTGAAAATGGGGGTGTAGTGAGGAGGGGAAAGAGGTGCTGCCATGGTGAAAGAAAAGAGAAGAGAGAATGATGAGGATGATGAATGAATACAAATGGCTCTTGGTCAAAGAGACCCCTCACCTCACTCTCTCTCTTGCTCATCCCTCCATTGTTTAATATTTCCCTTTTTCTTTTTCTTTTCTTTTGTTTTCTTTTCTTCTTTTCTCTCTTAATAAACCCAAAACTAGCATGAAGGAATAAAGAAAAGCCATGTAGGAAAATATAACACAAGTGTAAAAATGATATGGTGCATGTTTTGCACAAAACAAGTTTAATGCGCGATTAGCGATATTTAACCGCGATTAGCATTAAAATAGTATGTAATAAATCATAAAATTTTATAATTTGCTTAAATCCAATAAAGCACCCTCATTTCAGTAATTTTCCAAATTTTCCCCAATTTATCGGTATTAATTATACCGGCTTATTAAAATATTCAATATAATATTATTTAATTATAAAAATTCCCAAAAATAATATTTTATTTTTCCGAAATGCTACAATCTTCCCCCCTTAAAGAAATTCGGTCCCCGAATTTAAATTTAAACTCCCCCAATTTCAAAAACATTTCAGCAAAATGATCATGTCGTCGGGGCTCCGAAATCATAAATACATAAAACACATCTTAGCGCAAAGCATGCGCATGAAAAATGAGCATATAACTCAAAATCAAAATCAGAACTCCGTCAAGCATCTCGCCATCATCGGAGTTTTGGTGAAGACACAATGTCAAAATCCAACACGAAAACCAACGTGATATACATCAAAACTATACATGTACACCTCGTTGTAAATTCGTCAAACATCTGAAAGAAATGCATGCCAAACCTTTCATGTTGCTGTGCGATGCGCATAACATTGTACAGTGCGGACGTCTATTGTAAGAAAATAACCATATATGTATATATCTTTTGTTTAATATGTACGTCCGGCCGTTTTTGAAAATAATCTAGAAGGGTTTCCTTTGTTAAAAGTTTCGTGTCATTTCGGACACGTAGGTAAATACTGAGACTATAGCTCCTTTTTGGAAATCCCTTCGATAACTATAAATGTATGCAAGACTATAGTCAGGTACTGTTCTCGGACTAGTCCTGCTCAGCTACTATACCAAATAGTAAATATCATAAAAACGTACTGCTCCATAAGAAATCAATCCCAAAATGTATATAAGAATACCATGTGCGTCTGGTGCGCACGGAAATCGAAATCCATGAATGTGCCATACATGTGCACAGAAACAACATCTAAGTGCAACGGGTGTGCACGAAACATCTGTCAAAGGCAACGGGTGTGCCTAACAACAATATCAGGTGCATATGATATGCACGAAGAATCTCGATTTAGTGCATCTGGTGTGCACCAAAATCGCATCAAGTGCCTAAGTATGCGCAAGAATCCAAATCAAGTGTACGAAAACAAATATCGAATATCTAAATCGAAATCGACGGTATACGACACATTCAATCCAAATCCAAATCAGGTATACCGTGGTATATAATCTCACAACCATGTGCATCAGCGTGTACAAAATCAAATCAAATACTAAAAGTGCATATAAACTATGCCGAAAGTACAAGTCAAATCATATGCATATCATAGGCATGAAATCAAAATCAATATCTCGAATGACATCAATCGAAGTCAAGTGCAATCGTAGTGTACAAAAATCTCAATCATGCAAACAAATCGTCCACAATACCGAAATCCAAAAATGACGGATACGTGATAATCGAATCACCAAATCACAAATCATAATTACCGTAGTCGATATGTCCTCCTTCAAAGTCGAGAAGGTATCGGTGCATCCAATGCTCGCGGAGCAAGATATCTACTTGCCTACTGTTCGTGGCCTGCCGTCTGGTGCCCTTAGGCTCTCGTCTCTCACCGCAGATTGCTAAGTGCATAGCTCCTGGGCTCAACGGTTCAATATGGAAACGATAATGGAAGCAGTCCGCTCTGGCACATCCTCTAAAGATCTCTGGCCAACTATCATGGTCACTCATAACAAGTCTCGTCGACGATGCCGAACTCTGGCCTGCTAAGTGTGCACAATATGACCGCTCCTGGGTCCAAGTCTCCTCGTGTAATATAGCAGAAAGGTCCTGTCGAGCTCTCTCCCAAATCTCGTTCCTGCCGAACTATCTGGAGGTTATCACCTTTTACTATATCACTTTCTGGTTTCGGAACGGCTACATACTCATCGCGACTCCTTCTGGAAGATATATCCTTATACAACGCCTCTGCATGCGTATCACGTCTCTGATGTCGGCGGAGTGGAACATCATCCCATCAAGATCTCGTACGAACCGCTTACTCCACTTTTCTCTAATGTCGACTGCTTCGGACTGCGTTCCAACGGCTATATTCGTATCTGGAGTCTCCCAAGCAATGTATCCCATCACATGATATCCGAATGACGTCGAACCTTTCGATCGATTCGTCAAAGTTCCATAATCCCTCAAGAGCTCAATATCTTGGATACAGTTTAATAGTATTCCAGTACATGCCACAACACCTGTGGACCAACCGTAGAAGGGTAAACCCAAGCCTCACTAATGGCACCGCTGAACTGCCACAAACCCTAAGTTTCAAAGCATTCTCATGGTCATTATGTCGAGTTAGGGTTTCATTCTTCTAGAGGGTCTATAGCATTACTTGCATTTGTCTCTGAATACTTTAAACTTGGAAAATGGGCTTCTGACATTCGATCGTCTCTATCGACTCCCAACGTATCTGCGTGAAGTCGTCTCTAGCTGAAATCAATCAATCTGATGACCTAGCATCGGGGTAAGCAAACGAACCACATGTCCTAGTCATTCATCCTCGGACGACTAGCGACCTTCTATCATATCTCCGAGTATATACTCATGCTGCAGTAGCTCCAACATCTGGGGCGATATCTCATCATTCGCAGCAACAACTGGCTCATTCGTCTGCACACTGAACAGTGTCTCGATCCTCATGAATAAGCGATATATCAATGGTCATCACATTCTGGATGGCCTCTATTAGTGGCTCAATCCTCTGGTGCTGATCTGCACGTCCGAGTAATCTCGTAAAAGCGATCCATTAAACGCTCCTGGCGTGAAAACACAATAAAACGACGCCTCTATACAATCGTATGTCCCTGGAATCATGCCCTGGTCAGTCCTCGTCCGTGATGAGCTCGTGCTGACGCAACTCTAGCCGTAGCTCTCTCTGCCCGTGTAATCATGGCAGCAAAATCATAAACCGATATCGATGAGGATAGATCATAGGAATGGATATAATACCGTGCAAGGAAATGTACATCCTAAGGTTTCTTAAGCGGAGTAGCGTATCGTAAGTATGCCGCGGAACATATACACGGTACGTCACTCTACTGAAGTCACCTACTCCATCAACCAAGG
The DNA here is from genome assembly GCA_030015575.1 of Agapanthus africanus. Lineage (NCBI taxonomy): Eukaryota > Viridiplantae > Streptophyta > Magnoliopsida > Asparagales > Amaryllidaceae > Agapanthus > Agapanthus africanus. The sequence goes on from CM057343.1 coordinate 643,390,836, forward strand.
TCAACCTACGCGACGAAAGTTCGGGTCTATTACCCCCTCGACCAAGTCTAAGTTCCGTAAGGTCAAGCCTAGGTTCTGAATATATATACGCCCTAGACTCCGCATAGTCAAACATAGACTCGAACCAAGGTTAACCTAGCGCTCTGATACCAACTTTGTCATGACCCGAAATGGCACGTGACTGGCACTTGAATCATATGAAGTCTATAGGACCCCATCTAATTCAAGTAAGCCAAAAACCCAGAAATTTAAAACCATTTTAAATAATAAATGAATGAAAACTAGTTTTAAAGAAGTGGTTTTAATAGCATAAGCCGAATTATGCGTTTCTAAAATACCAAGTCTTTTCTGAAAATTTCGGTAGAGTTTCCTTTGTAAATACTGGCCCCGAACGGGGTACAACATGAATAATATATACATCAATGATAAAAGGCATCCCCAAGCGGGAGCTAGCTCTTCGTCAATCGACGGTCACAACCACACAAGTAATATAATATACAACGCCGAAGGGCGAGGATCAAAACTCAAAAGGAAGCTCAAATCATTAAGAAAACCATACCAATACAACGCGCGACTCTAAGGTCGAAAGAATATACAACTGGTTTTCTAAGTGTCACGTCCCGAAAGTACGGAACATGACCGGCACTTAAACTACGAACGTCTCGAGGCGTACGTAATCTAAGTAAACCGAAAACCCAGAAATCCAAACCAAGAAAAGAAGTAGAGTGAAGGAAAACCAATTTAAAACAAGTAGTTTTAATAGCATAAGCCGAATTATGCGGTTTTTAAGAACATCAAAATTTACTGAAAATTTCGGCAGAGTCTCCTTTGTAAATACTGGCTCCCAAACAGGATACAACATGAATAGTATACGAAATCAATAGAAAGGCATCCCCAAGCGGGAGCTAGCTCTTCGTTAATCGACGGTCACAACCACACAAGCAATATAATATACAACGCCAACGGCGAGGATCAAAATTCAAAAGGAAACTCAAATCCACAAGAAAACCGCAGAAAAATAACGCGCGACTCTAAGGTCGAAAAAATAACATCACTGGTCTCTATCTCAAAATAAATACATGTTTGGTTGATGGAATTTACTAGATACAACGGAATAATATTATACAAGGTAATAGGATGGGTACGATACAAGAAAAATCCACCTACTGGCAAGTCACCCGAATGAAACTGAGCCCGCAAAGCCATAATGAAACCTGTACGGCAAACCTGCAAGAAGCTGGGACACAACGGGGGTGAGTTGCCAACTCGTGAATAGAAAAACATGTACGCACAGAAATCACATGTATGACGCAATCCTAGGTCATACGATCATAATATATCCTCAAAAAAAGTATATAACATGCAGCCTATAACAAGGCTAGGGTAAATATCTAACCCGAGTGTAATCTCATGTGCCCGTGTCAGTGCCTCAGGTAGCAATATATCATATGGATGATGTATGAATGCATAAAACAGAATGCATGTATTGAATAAAACTGGTTTCATAAATTAGTGAGATTTCTGTATTTTAAAAGAAATGAGGTATCATATATGAAATCAGCATAAAACAGTGCTCAGTATCGACACAAAACAAGTGTCCAAATACCTCGATATCTCTGTGTCACAATCTATGTACCTCTAGTCTCGATCTCAATATCTATGGCGCCGTCAGTCCAGACCGGCCCCTACCATCCATCTCAAGACCACGACGGTATCCTCCGGATATCCGACGCGTCGGGTAATATCACCGGTAGGTAGTGCTCCCCTGTCAGGCTCACATCGTCATCATCACGCGCTTCTTGCCCCGGGGTACCTTACCGGGTCCACCATGTACCCGAAACGGTACATCCGTCTCCTCGAATCGGGTCTCGAAATCCATCAGCAAACTCATGGTGGACGATTCATACATCATGGGAAAACCGCACTTTTTATTTTAAAAAGAGAGAAATTAGTTCATATAAGTTTTTCGCGGTTTTCCTCCAAATCCAGAAAATCTCATGGAAATCCGAATCCAAAACCTCAATAACACGTAAAATAGTGAATATATTCATGAGAATCCATGAATGCGGCATAACAATGAATAACAATATGCATGAAGTAGCAGGTAATAACTACAATGTCTAAACTAACATATAAGGCAAGTACGCTATGTCAAGCAATAATATTTTCTAAGGTGTACGTGACATGGTAATTACCGATGAAGATGTGTGTGAGTCGGCAAGTAAGTGTACGTGGTACATACGCATCATCGGTAATGGTGCTGGTGTCCTACCAATATGATATCAACAATGGAGTATGAAACATAATATAAGCATGCGATGCGAAGCGAACCACAAAAATGAGCCGGAGCTGAATACTAGACGCAACTATAACTAATCTGCATTAATCTAATATAAGTCCTACAAATGGTGCCTTTTGAAATAACACGAATCATGGGGTTTTGAAAATAGGGGCTACGGTGTTTTTATGAAAAAATAAGTCTTTTGAAATATCCGTAGGATCCCTTGGGCTGTCTTTTAAAATACCCACGATTTGTTAGTTTTTGAAATAGGTAGGAGTCTAATCTAATCTAACAACTACACTAAACTATACGGCTGAACTAACAAGCTGAACTACAGGTAAGGAAACCGCCTATCATCTGAGTCGATACATATACATACCTGTATATGTATAGTCGGTGATCCCGCCTCAATAATATCATATCCGATACCATATCTATAATCAGGCATCCCAAGTCAAGAGTGCGGATCAATCATCAATATAGCTCGTGCGTAAATCCGTCGTACGGCATCCCAATCTGGGTACGGGTCAATATCACATTCATCATACCATTCACCTGGTATCCTCTTTATCAAATATCATGATCCGGAATAATGTCCTACGTCTAGTACAATATTGATGCCATCTATGTATGCATGCGGGTGTAAGAATTACTACATCAGAAGACCCGCTAAAACATCATGTCGTATCTCAATACGAACCAAATCACATCACCGATCTCCTGGCCTCAAGCCCAATCTCATCGACTCATCTCAAATTCCAAATACCATCCTCAAATCCAGTATATGAACACATAGTCCCATACCCATGTGAACACATAAATATATATTCCCATACACGCACGTATGAAATAAGGAATGTATGCAAGTATGTATATGTGTGTATGTGTAAGTATAGTGCACCCACTACCTAAGATTTCGTAACCATGCACCAATCCAACACCAATATCCATCTAAAATCATCAATAATAAATCCTAACAACATATCATAAATTGTTGGTGTGTATACGCATCCGTATACATCACCACGGACTGCGGGGGTGCTATACGCCATCCACCCGACTTCTCCCCGTAGATATAAATCTACTCACCTGGTCCTCGCTAGCCGGTGCCGATGTCGCCACGCGCTTGCTTGTCGTCTCGAAGTCCACATGAGGGTACCTACATATCATAACGCACCATATCGCATTAAAACTAAATTCGAAATCGAAACGGCATACGAAAATCAAATCGGCACGCGTATCACGCATAGGTCCAAACCCATCGTCTATGCATGCAAGAATAGTCAAACCAACCCTCGATGTCGATGTACAAACGTCAAACCATCGAGAAAAATCCAATCACACTCATTTGCACATTCACGAACACTAATTTTAATATGAACTAGGTTAAAACTCACAAAAACCCCAATTTCACTTAAAAAGTCATTTTTCCGAAAATCTAGCAAGCACAATTCGCCGTTTTTATACAAAACATGATGTTTAAATGAATGTGGCGGCCAATATATTTATTAAATATCTTAAATAAGTCATATAAACAATTCCCGGAATTTAATCTCATTAAATTCCAAAAACCCTAATATTCTAGTTTACAAAATACCCTTTTTAACAATTTCATAGCAAAAATGCACAAACTACAATTTAGGTTGGATTTCCATGAACTAAAGTGTTAAACTATACTTAATAAAGTTAATAATATGATTAAAACCCTAACCATATTTTTAATCTCATATTTCGAATTAAATCAAAAAAACTAGTTTGCAACAAAATGCTTAATTTGGACATTTTTCAAGTAACAACTTGTAATTAACAACTAGATTAGTTTTCTACAAAACTAAATATGTTAATCCACCTCACTAAACCATACACAATCAAACACAACTCATTTCCACAACAAACCCTAACTTGAAATCTTTAATCATGCAATTAAACTCACATAACCCAAATTAACACTTAATTAACTTAGCTTTAAGAAATTAAGTAACAAACTAACCAAAAAAGTTTAGAATTATACCCAAAAACATTTGAAGATCCACAAGCATCCATGGCCCTCCAAAATGCTCTCTTTTCACAAGGATCCATGCTATACGGGCTAAGCTAAAATGGGTAGGAGTCGGATTTGGGTTTTGGGATTTTTTTGATGGATTTTGGGGCAATTTTTGATGAAGTTTTGAAGAGAAAAGAGAAGGGAAATGGGAGGGGGGGTCTGTTGCTGCAGTAGGAGAGGGGGGGTCGGCTGGAATGGGAGGGGGAGAGGAGAGAGAGGGAGGTAGAGAAAGTGGGGGGAGAAAGTCAAGGTCAAAGCAAAGTCAAAAGTCTAACTAATTTACCCATTTTCTTTTCTTTTCTTTCATTTCATTTCCTTTGAAATTCAAGTGGGGAAAAAGATGGTGGCTGCTGAATTCAGCCATGGGGAGAAGTGAATGGGGGTGTGTGGATGTGGGTACGGGTGTGGGGTGATGAAAAATGATAAATACAATACCCCAAACATCCATTTACGCTAAAAAAAGCCTTTTTCTTCAATAATTTCTAAACCGTTTTGGCAAATGATTTCGTTCCAAAAACCATATGATAAAATTTTATTTAATGTTTTATGATGCACAAAATTTGTTTCAACTCATTCCAATTTGTAATTTTCCCTAATTAAATGTATTAGTGACGGCTTAAAATAATAATAAAATAATATTTTTTTCAGAAAATTTGAAATTTCACCAGCGGCTCAATAAACACCAAATAATAGCAATTACATAGCTAGAATATGTATATTTAATTTTTATAATAAGATATTTGTATTTTGACTTTTTACAGAAAACCCCCCTATTTTACCGATTTTTTTCGAAATTTCACCGAAACGATTTTCAAAACGTTACAATCTTCCCCCCTTAAAGAAATTCGGTCCCCAAATTTAAATTCAAACTCCCCCAAATACTAAAACATCTAAGAAAATCCATCAAGGCGTCGGGGCTCCGAAAGTGTAAATACCTAAAACAAATCGTAGCGCAGCGCATGCGCTTGAAAAATGAGCATATAACTCAAATCAAAACTCCGTCAAGCATCCCGCAATCATCGGAGTCATGGAGAAGACATCAATGCTAAATCCAAATCAAAACCAATATGACATAACTCGAAACTATACATGTAAATATCGAATCTATATCTGTAAGTATCTGAAGGAAATGCATGCCAAATACATTCAGGTACTGTCCTCTGACTAGTCCTGCCCAGTACGAAGACACATAGCAATATCATAAAAACGTACTGCTCTATACGAAATCAATACCAAAATATGCACATGAATGCTACGTGCGTCTGGTGCGCACGGAAATCAAAATCCATGAATGTGCTATACATGCGCACAGAAACAACATCTAAGTGCATCGGGTGTGCACGAAACATCTGTCGTAGGCAACATGTGTGCCTGACAGCAAAATCAGGTGCGCCTGACATGCACGAAAAATTCTCAATTTAGTGCCTCTGGTGTGCACCAAAATTACCCTTCAAAACATGCGCCCAACATGCGCGAAAATCCAAATCAGGTGCATCCATCGTGCACGAAATCATGAAATCCAATATCAAGCGCCGAACGTGCGCAAAATCAATCAGGTGCACAAGGTGCACAAAACAAATATCGAGTATCACAATCGAAATCGAAGTCCAGTGCACACTGTAAGCATATAATAACTATACAGAGTGCAGGAACCAATTCGTGTGCATGCATACGCACAAAACCAACTCAACTGTTTAAAACCGTAAAATCACAAACATGTGAAACTAAAGCACGAAAACGATATCAAGTGCAACACTTGTGCAAAGATCGTAAATCCTCAATCATCAAAACCAAATCATGCGAATAATTCACCCCAAAATATCGAAATCTAGTATGGCGGAATAGTCCCGCTCAAGCACATACTCAAGAATCTCTGGCCAACTGTCGCGGTCACTAGTGGGACGTCTCGTCGATGATCATGAACTCTGGCCTGCTGGTGTGCGTAACAATGACCACTCCTGGGTCAAGGTCTTCACGGTGAATTACCAATCTCTCGGTCCATCGGCTCATCGGCCCTGTCAGGTGTGCTAACGGGGACGATTCCGTTCTGGCACTTCTCTAGTCATCTCTTGGTCAATCATCGCGACCACTCGTAAGACAGCATATTACTGGCGTCGGCCTCTGGCTTTCTGAATGTACGTGACACATCTGATCCTGGGTGCAAGTATCATTGCAGCAGTGTCCTGGAAGGAATCCTGCTCACGGTCTCTTCCATGTCTCGTCTCTGCCAACTGTCCGGAAGTCATTGTCCTTTCCTATATCTGCATCTTGCTCTGGAACGACTGCATACTCATCGCGACTCCTTCTGGAAGGTAAGTCCAAGTACCATGCCTCGGCATGCGCATCGCATCTCTGATGTCGGCGGAGTGGAACTTCATCTCATCTAGATCTGGTGCGAACCTCTTACTCCACTTTTCTCTAATGTCGTCTGCTTTGGACTCGTCTCGTCGCGGCTGCATGGACTGAGCTCCAACGACTATCCTCGTATCTGGAGTCTCCCAAGAATGCATCTCACCACCTAGCATCCGAATTAAGTCGAGCCATCCAATCGATTCGTCAAAACCTCATAATCCCCCAAGAGCTCAATATCTTGGGTACAGTTTAATAGTATCGAGTACATACCACAGCATCGGTGGTCCAGCCGTAGAAGGGCAAACCCAAGCCTCATTAATGGCGCCGTAGAACTGCCGCAAACCCAAAGGTTCAAAGGCTTTCACACGGTCATTAAGTCGAGTTAGGGTTTCATTCTTCTAGAGGGACCATAGAATTGCCTGCATGTCTTTCCGACTACTTTAAACTTGGAATAATAGGTTTCTAACATTCGATCGTCTCTGTCGACTCCCAACGTCTCCGCGTGAAGTCGTCTCTAGCTGGAATCAATCTATCTGATGACCTCGCATCGGGGTAAGCGAACGATCCACATGACCTAGTCATTCATCCTCGATGACTAGCGACCTTCTATCATCTCTTAGTACAACTTATACTGCAATAGCTCCAACATCTGGGGCGATATCTCGTCGTTCGCAGCAATAACTGACTCACTCGTCTGCATGCTGAACCGTGCCTCAATCATCAGGAGTAAGCAACACACCAACGGTCATCAAAATCTGGCTGGCCTCCATCATTGGGTCAATTCTCTAGTGTCGATCAGCACCTCCGAGTAACCTCATAAAGGCGATCCGCCAAACGCTCGTGGCGCGGAACACAGTAAAAAGACACATCTCCGCAATCGAGTGTCGCCGGAATTTCCCCTGGTCATCCCTCGTTCGTGACGAGCTCGTGCTGACCGCAACTCTAGCCGTAGCTCTCCCTGCCCGTAACCGTAGCAGCAAAACCAAACTGGTACCAATGAGGCTAGATCAGGAAGGAATATAATACTGAACAAGGAAATGTACATCCTAAGGCTTCTTAAGTGGAGTGGCGTGTCGTAAATATGCCGCGGAACATATCAACGGTACGTCACTCTACTTTAGTCACCTATTCCATCAACCAAGGGTCATCCTACGCTCCGAAGGTTAAAACCTAGCGCTCTGATACCAACTTTGTCACGTCTCGAAAGTACGGAACATGACCGGCACTAAAACTACGAACGTCTCGAGGCGTACGTAATCTAAGTAAACCGAAAACCCAGAAATCCAAACCAAGAAAAGAAGTAGAGTGAAGGAAAACCAATTTAAAACAAGTAGTTTTAATAGCATAAGCCGAATTATGCGGTTTTTAAGAACATCAAAATTTACTGAAAATTTCGGCAGAGTCTCCTTTGTAAATACTGGCTCCCAAACGGGATACAACATGAATAGTATATGAAATCAATAGAAAGGCATCCCCAAGCGGGAGCTAGCTCTTCGTCAATCGACGGTCACAACCACACAAGCAATATAATATACAACGCCAACGGCGAGGATCAAAATTCAAAAGGAAACTCAAATCCACAAGAAAACCGCAGAAAAATAACGCGCGACTCTAAGGTCGAAGGAATAACATCACTGGTCTCTATCTCAAAATAAATACATGTTTGGTTGATGGAATTTACTAGATACAACGGAATAATATTATACAAGGTAATAGGATGGGTACGATACAAGAAAAACCCACCTACTTGCAAGTCACCCGAATGAAACTGAGCCCGCAAAGCCGTAATGAAACCTGTACGGCAAACCTGCAAGAAGCTGGGGCACAACGGGGGTGAGTTGCCAACTCGTGAATAGAAAAACATCTACGCACAGAAATCGCATGTATGACGCAATCCTAGGTCATACGATCATAATATATCCTCAAAAAAAGTATATAACATGCAGCCTATAACAAGGCTAGGGTAAATATCTAACCCGAGTGTAATCTCATGTGCCCGTGTCAATGCCTCAGGTAGCAATATATCATATGGATGATTATGAATACATAAAACAGAATGCATGTACTGAATAAAAATGGTTTCATAAATCAGTGAGATTTCTGTATTTTAAAAGAAATGAGGTACCATATATGAAATCAGCATAAAACAGTACCCAGCATCGACACAAAACAAGTGTCTAAATACCTCGATATCTCCGTGTCATAATCTATGTACCTCAAGTCTCGATCTCAATATCTAGAGCGCCGTCAGTCCAGACCGGCCCCTACCATCCATCTCAAGACCACGACGGTATCCTCCGGATATCCGACGCGTCGGGTAATATTACCGGTAGGTAGTGCTCCCCTGCCAGGCTCACATCGTCATCATCACGCGCTTCTTGCCCCGGGGTACCTTACCGGGCCCACCATGTACCCGAAACGGTTCATCCGTCTCCTCGAATCGGGTCTCGAAATCCATCAGCAAACTCATGGTGGACGACTCATACATCATGGGAAAACCGCACTTTTTATTTTAAAAAGAGAGAAATCAGTTCATATAAGTTTTTTTGCGGTTTTCCTCCAAATCCAGAAAATCTCATGGAAATCCGAATCCAAAACCTCAATAACATGTAAAATAGTGAATATATGCATGAGAATCCATGAATGCGGCATAACAATGAATAACAGTATGCATGAAGTAGCAGGTAATAACTACAATGTCTAAACTAACATATAAGGCAAGTACGCTATGTCAAGCAATAATATTTTCTAAGGTGTACGTGACATGGCAATTACCGATGAAGATGTGTGTGAGCCGGCAAGTAAGTGTACGTGGTACATACGCATCATCGGTAATGGTGCTGGTGTCCTAACAATATGATATCAACAATGGAGTATGAAACATAATATAAGCATGCGATGCGAAGCGAACCACAAAAATGAGCCGGAGCTGAATACTAGACGCAACTATAACTAATCTGTATTAATCTAATATAAGTCCTACAAATGGTGCCTTTTGAAATAACACGAATCATGGGGTTTTGAAAATAGGGGCTACGGTGTTTTTATGAAAAGATAAGTCTTTTGAAATATCCGTAGGATCCCTTAGGCTGTCTTTTAAAATACCCACGATTTGTTAGTTTTTGAAATAGGTAGGAGTCTAATCTAATCTAACAACTACACTAAACTATACGGCTGAACTAACAAGCTGAACTACAGGTAAGGAAACCGCCTATCATCTGAGTCGATACATATACATACCTGTATATGTATAGTCGGTGATCCCGCCTCAATAATATCATATCCGATACCATATCTATAATCAGGCATCCCAAGTCAAGAGTGCGGATCAATCATCAATATAGCTCGTACGTAAATCCGTCGTACGGCATCCCAATCTGGATACGGGTCATATCACATTCATCATACTATTCACCTGGTATCCTCTTTATCAAATATCATGATCCGGAATAATGTCCTACGTCTAGTACAATATTGATGCCATCTATGTATGCATGCGGGTGTAAGAATTACTACATCAGAAGACCCGCTAAAACATCATGTCGTATCTCAATACGAACCAAATCACATCACCGATCTCCTGGCCTCAAGCCCAATCTCATCGACTCATCTCAAATTCTAAATACTATCCTCAAATCCAGTATATGAACACATAGTCCCATACCCATGTGAACACATAAATATATATTCCCATACACGCACATATGAAATAAGGAATGTATGCAAGTATGTATATGTGTGTATGTGTAAGTGTAGTGCACCCACTACCTAAGGTTTCGTAAGCATGCACCAATCCAACACCAATATCCATCTAAAATCATCAATAATAAATCCTAACAACATATCATAAATTGTTGGTGTGTATACGCATCCGTATACATCACCACGGACTGCGGGGGTGCTATACGCCATCCACCCGACTTCTCCCCGTAGATATAAATCTACTCACCTGGTCCTCGCTAGCCGGTGCCGATGTCGCCACGCGCTTGCTTGTTGTCTCGAAGTCCACATGGGGGTACCTACATATCATAACGCACCATATCGCATTAAAACTAAATTCGAAATCGAAACGGCATACGAAAATCAAATCGGCACGCGTATCACGCATAGGTCCAAACCCATCGCCTACGCATGCAAGAATAGTCAAACCAACCCTCGATGTCGATGTACAAACGTCAAACCACCGAGAAAAATCCAATCACACTCATTTGCACATTCACGAACACTAATTTTAATATGAACTAGGTTAAAACTCACAAAAACCCCAATTTCACTTAAAAAGTCATTTTTCCGAAAATCTAGCAAGCACAATTCTTCGTTTTTGTACAAAACATGATGTTTAAATGAATGTAGCGGCCAATATATTTATTAAATATCTTAAATAAGTCATATAAACAATTCCCGGAATTTAATCTCATTAAATTCCAAAAAACCCTAATATTCTAGTTTACAAAATACCCTTTTTAACAATTTCATAGCAAAAATGCACAAACTACAATTTAGGTTGGATTTCCATGAACTAAAGTATTAAACTACACTTAATAAAGTTAATAATATGATAAAAATCCTAACCATATTTTTAATCTCATATTTCGAATTAAATCAAAAAAACTAGTTTGCAACAAAAGGCTTAATTTGGACATTTTTCAAGTAACAACTTGTAATTAACAACTAGATTAGTTTTCTACAAAACTAAATATGTTAATCCACCTCACTAAACCATACACAATCAAACACAACTCATTTCCACAACAAACCCTAACTTGAAATCTTTAATCATGCAATTAAACTCACATAACCCAAATTAACACTTAATTAACTTAGCTTTAAGAAATTAAGTAACAAACTAACCAAAAAAGTTTAGAATTATACCCAAAAATATTTGAAGATCCACAAGCATACATGGCCCTCCAAAATGCTCTCTTTTCACAAGGATCCATGCTATACGGGCTAAGCTAAAATGGGTAGGAGTCGGATTTGGGTTTTGGGATTTTTTTGATGGATTTTGGGGCAATTTTTGATGAAGTTTTGAAGAGAAAAGAGAAGGGAAATGGGGGGGGGGCTGTTGCTGCAGTAGGAGAGGGGGGGGTCGGCTGGAATGGGAGGGGGAGAGGAGAGAGAGGGAGGTAGAGAAAGTGGGGGGAGAAAGTCAAGGTCAAAGCAAAGTCAAAAGTCTAACTAATTTACCCATTTTCTTTTCTTTTCTTTCATTTCATTTCCTTTGAAATTCAAGTGGGGAAAAAGATGGTGGCTGCTGAATTCGGCCATGGGGAGAAGTGAATGGGGGTGTGTGGGTGTGGGTACGGGTGTGGGGTGATGAAAAATGATAAATACAATACCCTAAACATCCATTTACGCTAAAAAAAAGCCTTTTTTCTTCAATAATTTCTAAACCGTTTTGGCAAATGATTTCGTTCCAAAAACCACATGATAAAATTTTATTTAATGTTTTATGATGCACAAAATTTGTTTCAACTCATTCCAATTTGTAATTTTCCCTAATTAAATGTATTAGTGACGGTTTAAAATAATAATAAAATAATATTTTTTTCAGAAAATTTGAAATTTCACCAGCGGCTCAATAAACACCAAATAATAGCAATTACATAGCTAGAATATGTATATTTAATTTTTATAATAAGATATTTGTATTTTGACTTTTTACAGAAAACCCCTTTATTTTACCGATTTTTTTCGAAATTTCACCGAAACGATTTTCAAAACGTTACACTAAGTCTGAAATAAATACAAGTCAGGTTGATGGAGTTTCTAGATACAACAATGAAAATAATATACAAGGGTGGTCACGATGCGAGTGAACCCACCTACCAAAGCAATCACCCAGAATGGAAGCAGTGTGCCAGAAAGCAGCAATTAAACATGTACGGCAAAAACCTGCAAGAACTGTGGCACAACGGGAGTGAGTTGCCAACTCATGAGTAGAAAACATCACAGAGCAGAAATCATATGTATGACTCCATCCTAGGTCAATACGATCAGTAATATACATCCTCAATATGATAAAGTCTGAAGTATGATAAGATGGCAAGGGTTAACATCTATACCAAGTGTAATACCAAGTGCTCGTGTCAGTGCCTCAGGTAGCGACATATCATAACCATGAGGCGTGATCAATGTAATCATCATGAAATCAGTGTCAACTATATCATGAAGTCTATAAGTATGTGGATATCATCCAACTATGTAATCAATGCCTGTATGCATGTGGATCTCGTCCATGTATCAACCAATGACACAAAACATCATGCACGTAAATATCATAAAGCATATGCATGAAAGTATGAGGATATAAATCAACGTGTGTCCCTCGCGACACATCAAAATCATGGAACCTGAGTGTCCAGCATCGACACTCGAAAATATCATGAAACCTGTGCCCAGCATCGGCACGTAAATCCTCATATATCGGGCTCCGTCAGTCCAGATCGGCCCACGGGCTCCGTCAGTCCAGATCGGCCCACATCATCTCTCGACTCCGGTCGGTATCCTCCGGATATCCGCCGAGTCCAAATACAATCACCGGTAGGTAGTAGTCTCTCTGCCAGGCTCACCGTCTGTATACACAGCATCCCTTTCTTGCCCCGGGGTACCATACCGGGCCCCACCATGTACCCGCACACGGCCCACGACGCTCCTCGCATGGGGTATATATATATATCAGAACCGATAAAACTCATGGTGGCTGCTGAAATATCATATCAAGAGAAACCGGGTTTTTAAAACAGTACATACTTTCTTTTGAAATACCCACGGTTCTCAAATCCAGAAATATCATGAAAACAACATATCTCAATGCGTATAATCATAAAGCATGATGTATGCGACATGTAACAGAATATAAGCATATCCGTATATCATGCAACCTGGAACAGTAATATGCACATATCGAGGGAAAACTGCTCGTATAAAATGAATCCAGTTTTAAAATATATCTTGCGGTTCCCAAATCTCCAAAATCAATCCAGAATCATCTATGTACGTGCAAATACGTATGTATGCAAGTATGTCATGCAACGAGTCATATCCTGATGTAACAATCCAACTGTGTAGTGACATGGCAATTATCGATGATGAAGTGTGTGAGCCGGCAAGCAGGTGCGCGTGGAACATACGCATCATCGATAATGGTGCCGGTGTCCTGACAGCATGGGTTTAATATAACAATAAACACATTTAAACATGCAACGCAATGCGAATAGCAAGAATATGCGGAAAATGAATAATAAACACAACAGTGAAGAATCTACATCAATATATAAATGTCATACAGTTTTGCAATTTGAAATAAGACGAATCGTGGTGTTTAGAAAAATAAGGGCTACGGTGTTTTTAAGAAAAGATACGTCTTTTGAAAATATCCGTAGAATCGCTTGGCCTGTCTTTAAAATACTCATAATTTTTTAGTTTTGAAATAAGTATGACTCGAGTCTAGTCTAACATCTATAAGTACTACAGAACTAAACGAACAGTCTAACCGAAAGGGTGAGGGAAACCACCTAAATCTGAGTCGATATACATATAAATATAATAGTCGGTGATCCCGCCTCAATAGTATCACATACGATACAATATACAATATGACATTCTCGAGTCAAGAGTGCGGATCTATCATCAATATATAGCTCGTACGTAAATCCGTCGTACAACATCCCAAATCTGGGTACGGGTCGAAATATCACATTCATCTCATTATTTATCTGGTATCCTTATCATCATATCTCATGAACTGGGGTACTGATCTAAGTCTAATACCAACTGATACTATATATATATATATATATATATATATATATATATATATGCGTGTATGAAAATACACGCTTAAAGGCCCGCTATAATCTCATGTCGTATCTCCTAATACGAATCAAAACATATCACCGATCTCGTGGCATCATACCCAATCTCATCGACTCATCTCCAAATATCATCAACTATCCTCATTATCCATGTATAGGTGTATATATATATATATATACACACCTAGTCCCATACCTATGTGTGTGTGTGTGTGTATACGTATCCCCATATACGCACAAGTAATAATCATAATGCATGCAAGGGTGTATGTGTGCGTGTGTGCAAACCTATTCTATGGTTTGCGACTAAGAAATCAATCACGACACTATCTTCCAAATTCACAACACATATGTAAATGTATAACATAACATAAGCTATACTACGAACTGCGGGGGTGCTATACGCCATCCATCCGACTTCCCCCATAGATATAATCTACTCACCTTGCTCTTCGCTTGTTGTTGTCGATGTCGCCACGCACTTGCTTGTCGTCCCGAAGTCCTCGTGGGAGTACCTACACATCATAACGTATCGTGCCGCATTAAAACCCAATTCAAAACCAAAACGACACATAAAAGCCTATAGATTAGAACCTACGGACTACGCCTTCAAAATCACCAAATAACACTCGATATAGACGTACAAACGTCAAGTGATCAAGGAAAAACACAAATACTAAAATCCAGAATCCAAAATACGAAAAATATAACCCCGAATCAAAACAGCAACTCATGAAAATAGTCCCAGATTTTACCCTAAGTGAAATTAGCCAATTTTGCATATGTGTAGGGTCTAGTTTACTGGAGATAAAGCTACAGAACAAACACGGATCCAAACACCACTGTTCTGGCCGTAATTTGCGGCCAGAAAGAATATATTTGCGGCCAGGGAAAGGGGGTTGGGTTCAGGGTTTCAATGGTAGCTTCTAGGATGCCTGCACACTCCTCTATATTTGCTAAATAATTTTCAGGTCACCCGGGTGTTAGCAGATTTCAATATACATCATAATTTCCATAAAATCTGCCGATGTTGGGGTTTCTAAATTTGGGTTTGGGGTTCTATTATCTGGTTTCAGTCCATTTTACAATCCCTACAGGGGTTTTAAGGTCACTACAACACTCAATTACACATCGCAACTAAAGAATTCCTCAAACCCTAACTATGAATTTCCAAACCTTACTAAACGACACTAAATCGGTTCTAATCAAACATGGATGTAAAAGCAATGGGAATGCTATACTAATGACGCAGAAATTACCTCATTTGCCACTCATAAATCCCCTAGGGCACCAAAATGCAAACTTTCTTGGTCCAAAGTGAAGCTTGTGAGCTTGAGCACATATTTTTGTGAAGAGAGATGAACTTTTGATGAGTTTTTGGATGTGAAAATGGGGGTGTAGTGAGGAGGGGAAAGGGGTGTGTTCATATCATAATATTGCATTATTATATTCCCCATTCTTATGCATTTTTACAAATAAACAGGTGCTTTTGACCCATGTCTGCTACATAGTTGCAGGTTGCAGATTCTCGGGACAAAAACAGTGAAAAAGATAAAAGACGATGCAAAAGTGAGACTACGACCGATAAATGGTGGAATCTTGATCGTGCCCACATCTTGAGGAACATTGAAAATCAATTAACAAATTCACAAAGAACAAAAGCAGCGCAAGGTTCAAGACTTCGTCACGAAGCAACGGTAAAAGTCCACTACAATTATTCACTGTGGAGATCTGGAAGAGAACCAAAAGACATTCAGAAGAAACAACTGTAAAAACAAGAAGTAAAAGTGCAACAGAACAAACCCAGGAAAAATCAGACAACATGTCCCCCACTTGGCCGTGGAACCGCGGCCAAACCTGGCCTATGGCCGCGGTTCCGCGGCCGTCTATTACCCGTGTCGGTGAAGAAAATTGGTGTGCTGGCGGTGCGTTGACTAGGTCTTTTTCTTAGGGGGTATTTTTGTAATAGCAGATATGAAGCGATTGTAACCTAGGGTTTCTATGAATCTATAAATAGAACCCTAAAAACCTGATTTAGGTCATGCCTCCTTTCATTAATAAAATTCAGAATTCTTTTGAAGTTTTGGAGTGCATCAATTTGTAAGTAGTTCTTTTTATTTGTCCTAGTTAATTTTATTATCTACCCTAGGTAATTTCTTATCTGCCTTAGTTAGATCTTTAATTCCTTGCCCAAGATAGATAGTTTAGATATGTTCTTCAATTCTCTAATGAGCGAGTAGTCTCCTCGTTTGTCAGGGTTAGCTTTGGGGAAGGCTTGAAAGATGAAGATCTCTCACTCCTTTCTTGCCCATCACACATAATTATTAGGACTCCATGCATACATGCACACACCGCTCCATACGGCACCCTATCTCTCGAGGTAGAGGTGATATCGTAGTATAAAGGCCCGGTTGAGCGTGTTTTCCATGGAGGTTAGGATAAGGATTAAGAAAGGAAGGACAAGAACCTAGAGGAAGAAACACCGTTTCTTCCCGATGGGACTAATCCCCTTTGTTAATAATTACCATAACTCCTAAAGAGATCTTAATTTGGGTATAGAAAGCGGTGAGGAAATCTTTGCATTTCCAAACTTAACCTAACCCTAACCCTAGCAAGATTTAGATCTAGATTAATTTAGTTTTTAGATTTAATCAATCCGACACCAATCGGAATTAACTCGTAAGAACAATTAGGAAATTCATAAAATCCCTGTGGACCGACCCATACTCACCGGCTAGCTACCAAGCGACGCCGTTCTTGATTGCGGTTATATAAAATATTCTTTGACATACAAATCAAATGGCGCCGTTGCCGGGGATGGCGTAGTATTTTCTTTTTGCAATTTCGGGTTAATATAAATTAAAAAATCATAAAAACAGAAAAAAAATTATAAAAATTTTATCATTTATTGTTTGAAGGGTATTTTTGTTTGAATTTTGCAGGGTCTACAATCGAGTTCGGATCTGAAAAAAAATATCCAGAGATCAAAACAGAAAAAGGCAGATCTGAACAGTAGAGGATTTTACCAACAGAACAACAGAAAAAAAACTCGAGAACCGAACCGTCAACACGACCGCGTTTCCGCCGCCTAAACCTACTTCCCGCCGCTCATCCGCGGTCTGCTGACGTCATCAGCAGACCAGAAAATTTTTCAGGAATCGTGCTGCCCAACCTACCGCGAAACCGCCGCGAATTGCCCCTTCCAACCGCTAAACCGTGGCGGCCTGGTGACTTCGGCAGGTGGAAAAAGCACTGTAATTTTTCTTTCTCTCTCCTCTGCAAATCCCGATATATCTTTTGTCAAATCTCCCGCAGGATTCTTTGCGCTAAAAAATCTATCCCCCTTCCAATAATTGATCTTGTGCAGGATTCTTTGCGCCGCGCTTAAAATAAAAATTTGATTGCAAGTGGTTGTTACTGTTTTGCATATTTTTAATCGGACTTTAAGGGGCTTGAGACCAATCCAGATTGAGTGGGGATTTCATCACCCTTCCCAGGACCCCAGAAATCACATAAGGCATATGCATTGACCATCATTAATTAAAAAAATACTAGACTCAGCCCTAAAGACGTCGAGCTCAATAGGACAGAGGACTAGTTGTAGGCATCGGCCGTTGATCCTAACCTAACTTTGCGGTGTCTAGGCAAGTGTGTCTAAGGCGAGTGGTTACTTAATTAGGGCCACTACTTGTAGTGGAGAGTCTCCCACTCACCTGGCACTTATCTGGCCGAAATTGGCGGTGAAGAGGCGGTTTGAGATCCTATTTCTAGCCCTTTGGAACAGTTAGGAGCTGTCTAGCTGACCTAGGTGACCCTAGATCTAGGCCTGATTGTGCATTTGTGGTTGATTGAAAGTGTGTCAAAGCCCTTTATCGAATTTTTTTTTTGCAAAAAGTTCCAAATAAAGAGAAAAAGGAATTTTTTTATAAAAACTTGCAACTTGTCGCAAAGAAGTCCATTGCACCCCACTTCTTCCCACTTCCACCCACATTCTTTTTCTTCTCCTTCTTACATCATGGGTACCCCACCTCATAAAACTCTTGCCGAACTTTGGTACCCTCAACCAAACTTTGCTTCGTACGCGAATTGTTTCGGTCGATTTACGGACGACCCCTCCATGCCCAAAATTTGTGTGAAAGATCGAATAGAAGCGTTTAGGAGAAACAGTTCGACTTTGCAATCCACTTTGTATCAACCATTTCAACCTTCACCACCTTCGTATGTTGATACCACTTTTTCGAGTCCTGTTGTAACTCCTAAACCCATGTCTATTGCTGAGCATATTGAACAATTTCGTAGCCGATCTTTCACTCCTCTCCACACATCCAGTTCTAGGGATCAACAAGTCCATTCACCTTTTTATCCAAATGTCGATCCTACTCTTGTCCAACCATCCAATTCCTACCAGTCCTACCCGACTTTCCCACCTTCCCTAGACATTGCTTCGACACAACCATTTGGGAGTTTCACGTATCCAAACAATTTTGAATCTTTTACCGAAACCCCTTCACAATCCATGTCTAGTCTGGAACAGTCGTTAGAAGCTTATATGGTAGCGACAAACCAAATGCTAAGGAATGTGGATGCGTCCATTGTCGCCCTTATGCAACCTAGTGAACCGGTGGCTAGTTTCCAACTAGCTCCAAAAATTCCAATGTATGAGGAGGCGGTTGGACAGAGTGAGAATTTGAGTGGTGAGAGTGAGTTCAATACCCTTCCAAATCAAACCTACCCATCACCAATTGAATCCCACAACTCCGGTTTTCAATCAAGTGTCCCAAATGATTCACAAGTTAAAGATAAATCGTTTAATGAGTTGTGCGACTTTGTAGTGCTTGATTTGCCAGATTGTGAAGAGTCCCTTTCGAGTGAAACCATACTTAATCCTTTTGAACTTTACACCTCCACTCTAAAGCCTAAATTAATTGATATCCATGCTTTTGATGAGGTGTCTGAAAAAATTGATTTTCACTTGATTGAGGATATTGACACCGGGAATATTTTGGATGATGAACCCGTAGATTTGATTGAAATTTTATGTCCAATTCATCATCCCGAGTCATTAAATGTTTCTCCCGAACCTCATGTGCGTCTTGATTTTGATGATAATGGCATGGATAAGCTAAATTTTGAGGAGAATTATGAGGATAGTATTGAGGAGAGTATTGAGAATGAAACATTTTTGTTTAATGTGTCGGATTTTCCAATTCATCCTCCGGAACCTTTAACTGTTATATTTCCTAAATCACCCTTTCTTTCCATCGTTCCGACCACGCAAAAGATCACACGGGAGGACTGTGAGCTTGAAATATTTCTCTTCGATCATAACGGTTTTGACGCCACTAGTGCGTTCCTCTTTGAATCTGACACAGTTCTCACTGCCGATAACGATTACGAGTGCTTCACTATTTCGGACGATATTGAAAACTCACCTCCCGAGTTTGAGTCCTTTGAATTTTCAGATGAGTTAGTTGAACCATCAAACTCGGTTACTTACAGTCATTTCGAACCATTGATGGAATCCTTCGAGTTCGAGACAGTTTACTTCGGTGAGAATAAGACCATCCTTAAATCACTCCCTTTCGTCCTTCCTATCGTGCCGACCGAGCAAGAATCCGTCGCGTTTCCATTTTCAATGGAGGGTTTACCAAGTTCGAAGTACCCATGTTTCCTTACGAATCTTGAGGGATTTGACCCCATTTCCTGACGAGTTGATAGATTAGCACAATCGTTTTTAACACATCGGTCATCACAAATTGCGCTAATTTATTCACTCAATTTACACCCTCAAGTTCGTACTACACTTCTTTCTCTTTTCCGCCATTCTTCTCCTCCACCAAGACCATATTCTACCGTTCTTCCCACACGGTCTCGTGTGTTTCTCATTTCTTTTCTCTACACCCCATTCTTTCACCAACCCTACCATTATCATGATAGAATTTTTGAATGGTTGGTGCTAACCTTTGGCCTATGTAAGGCCTTATTTAGTTTGGGGAGGACCTTGTTGTATATATGTATATATATTTTTGTTTTCCTTTTCTATTAAAAAAATTAAAGAGTAATAAATAATAAATAATAAATAAATAGGGGAGTGCCGACATTCTCAACCCTCTTGGTGTAGCATGACAGTAAGAACACTGTCAAGTTTAAGTTTGGGGGTATGCTCGGTAAGCCTTCTTCCTTCGCATTCATGTGTATATTTTTGCATTTGCATACTTATTTTAAAACCCATAAAAAATAAAAAATTTCAAAAATTATAAAAATGAAAGTATTCAATTTTGGCCATAATTGACTTAAGTTTGACAAAAAGGTTAACTAGCTAGGAACAACTAGATCTTACACTTAGGAAATTAAAAACCCTAAAAATAACCTTTCTTAAAATTTAACGGTAGAAGTATATGTCTTTGTAGTTTATTTAGAAATAGGCAAATTTCGAGTTGACTTCTTGGGCTAAGTTAAAACAAAGGAAAAGTATTGATATTTTTATTAAAATATAAGTTTGAAAAATAATTCCTAGCTTAAGTCTAAGTTCTGAAAACATATACCCTACAAATTGCACAAACACGAACCTTGAAACTTGGAATAGTAGAAGAGACCTTGAAATGCTCTTGTCTTAAGTCCTTAGTACGAAGAAAAATAAAAAAATACAAGTGTGAATAAAGAGATAAAAAAATGAACACTGGTTTTTGTAATTACTTAAGGCTGCATAAATAGAAAAAAATATTTAGCGAGAGTGCTTCATCACCTAGTGCCTTAGACCAACTGGTTTGGGAGTCACTGCTAAAACCTTAGGTGTTACAAGACTAGGAATTACGCTTTAATGTGCAAACATATTTTGTAATCGGTCGTTGGTACCTTAAGAAGTATTAACGGTCGCATGAAGAATGTGTGAGCAATTTCATCTAAAAATTCACCAATTGAAAAGTACTTTGGACGATGGACAAGAGTATAATAGCTTGATTTGAATTTCCAAGTGTAGGGGTGATATATACACACACGTAGGGGTATGTGATTGGGGTTTAGATAAGAGATAGGAATGAAGAATATGGCTTGTATCTTTAGTAGAGATGATAAAAATTCCTAAGTTGAGATAGAACCCTAGAAGGAAAACTCAAAAGATGCTAAAAGTTAAGTAAATTCACAAGAACATATATAATCTTAAGTTAAATGATAAGGAAGCGTGAAAAATACGGATGGATAATTTATGAGTCAAAGATAATAGAATTCCTTGTTGGAAAACCTAATTGGAGAATAAAAATCAATGGGCCGAATTGATAGGATTTTGTGGGTAGTATCCGCTGAAAACCCTCAGGAGACAACACTCCTCCTACTAGGGACATCTAGAGGTTTAATGGCTTGTTGCACGAGTTCAGTGCAATCGTGTTTCCCTGCGAAAGTGAGGTTAGGTTTTTGTTGAGAATAAAACTAGGTTTGCTTGAAAACGAGCAAAAGATAAGTTTGGGGGTCTTTGTTCATATCATAATATTGCATTATTATATTCCCTATTCTTATGCATTTTTACAAATAAACAGGTGCTTTTGACCCATGTCTGCTACATAGTTACAGGTTACAGATTCTCGGGACAAAAACAGTGAAAAAGATAAAAGACGATGCAAAAGTGAGACTACGACCGATAAATGGTGGAATCTTGATCGTGCCCACATCTTGAGGAACATTGAAGATCAATTAACAAATTCACAAAGAACAAAAGCAGCGCAAGGTTCAAGACTTCATCACGAAGCAACGGTAAAAGTCCACTACAATTATTCACTGTGGAGATCTGGAAGAGAATCAAAAGACATTCAGAAGAAACAACTGTAAAAACAAGAAGTAAAAGTGCAACAGAACAAACCCAGGAAAAATCAGACAACATGTCCCCCACTTGGCCGCGGAACCGCGGCCAAACCTGGCCTATAGCCGCGGTTCCGTGGCCGTCTATTACCCGTGTCGGTGAAGAAAATTGGTGCGCTGGCGGTGCGTTGACTAGGTCTTTTTCTTAGGGGGTATTTTTGTAATAGCAGATATGAAGCGATTGTAACCTAGGGTTTCTATGAATCTATAAATAGAACCCTAAAAACCTGATTTAGGTCATGCCTCCTTTCATTAATAAAATTCAGAATTCTTTTGAAGTTTTGGAGTGCATTAATTTGTAAGTAGTTCTTTTTATTTGCCCTAATTAATTTTATTATCTGCCCTAGGCAATTTCTTATCTGCCCTAATTAGATCTTTAATTTCTTGCCCTAGATAGATAGTTTAGATATGTTCTTCAATTCCCTAATGAGCGAGTAGTCTTCTCGCTTATTAGGGTTAGCTTTGGAGAAGGCTTGAGAGATGAAGATCTCTCACCCCTTTCTTACCCATCATACATAATTATTAGGACTCCATGCATACATGCACACACCGCTCCCTACGGCACCCTATCCCTCGAGGTAGCGGTAATACCGTAGTATAAAGGCCCGGTTGAGCGTGTTTTCCATGGAGGTTAGAGTAAGGATTAAGAAAGGAAGGACAAGAACCTAGAGGAAGAAACACCATTTCTTCCCGATAGGACTAATCCCCTTTGTTAATAATTACCATAACTCCTAAAGAGATCTTAATTTGGGTATAGAAAGCGGTGAGGAAATCTTTGCATTTCCAAACTTAACCTAAACCTAACCCTAGCAAGATTTAGATCTAGATTAATTTAGTTTTTAGATTTAATCAATCCGACACCAATCGGAATTAACTCGTAAGAATAATTAGGAAATTCACAAAATCCCTGTGGACCGACCTGTACTCACCGGCTAGCTACCAAGCGACGCCGTTCTTGATTGCGGTTATATAAAATATTCTTTGACATACAAATCAAGGTGCTGCCATGATGAAAGAAAAGAGAAGAGAGAATGATGAGGATGATGGTTGAATACAAATGGCTCTTGGTCAAAGAGACCCCTCACCTCACTCTCTCTCTTGCCCATCCCTCCATTGTTTAATATTTCGCTTTTTCGTTTTGTTTTTTTTTTTGTTTTGTTTTCTTCTCCTCTCTTAATAAACCTAAAACAAACATGAAGGAATAAAGAAAAGTCATGTAGGAAAATGTAACACAAGTGTAAAAATGATATGGTGCATGTTTTGCACAAAACAAGTTTAATGCGCGATTAGCGATATTTAACCGCAATTAGCATTAAAATAGTGTGTAATAAATCATAAAATTTCATAATTTGCTTAAATCCAATAAGCACTCTCATTTCAGTAATTTCTGTAATTTTCCAAATTTTCTCCAATTTATCGGTATTAATTATACTGCCTTATTAAAATATTTAATATAATATTATTTAATTATAAAAATTCCTAAAAATAATATTTTATTTTTCTGAAATGTTACATATGTAGATTTGGAGCGTTACCTTTCCATCTTCCACGCTGGGCCGTGGCAAGTCTTCGAAGAAGATGTTTCTTTTATGGTGGGGCGAATAGGAAGAAGCGAGTTTGCTTAAGGCGTTGGGCTGGGTGTTCAAGTTCCTGGGAATCTGCTCCACTTGGACCTCGTCGAAATTTTTTCGAAGCCTTTTTGCTTTGACCAGGTATTTTATCATGAGTGGTACGTCTCCTCGAAACGCCCAGTTACTTGTCCGACGACTAGTACGGAGTCGCTGGGAACTCTGATGGTCTTCAGCCTACCCGGAGGCGATTTGCAGTCCTGCCAACAAAACCTCATATTCTGCGGTGTTGTTTGACGCTCTGAACCCGAGTTTTAAAGAGTATTCCATTTCCGCTTCATCCGGGCTGCGTATGATCAGGCCAGCCCCGCTCCCCTCCTTGGTAGAAGATCCGTCCATGTAGAGCACCCAATACAGGATGGGGTCGGGCACCTCCTCGACTGAGGGACGTGGTTTAGGGCCCCGTGCTGTCGTTTCTTCTTTAGTGGGGATGGTGTATTCGACAACAAAATCCTCTAAGACCTGTGCTTTGATGACTTGTCGGAGGCGTTATTTGATATCGAATTGGGACAATTTCCACCTCCATTTCTCCAGACGACCTGACAACTCAGGGGAGGTGAGAATGAACCCTAAAGGTCACTCAGTGAGGATGAGGATTGTGTGCGCTTGGAAATAGTGTCGAAGTTTTCTTGAGGCGACGACAAGCGCCAGGACTATTTTCTCTATGGCCGGGTATCTCGTTTCCGCGTCCTTAAAAACATGGCTCACATAGTAGACCGGTCTCTGTATGCCTTTGAATTCTCTGATGAGCACCGAGCCTGCAGCTTGGTCGGAGATGGCCAGATATAGCATTAGTTCATCACCATCGACCGATCGGGTGAGCAGCGGTGGGGTCGCTAGGTGCGCCTTGAGTTGTTCGAAAGCGTTCTGGCACTCCTTAGACCATTCGAACTTAGGAATTTTCCGTAGGGCCCTGAAAAACGGGAGGCACTTCTCTCCTGATCTGGACGTAAGGAGACTCAGGGCAGCGACCCTCCCCATGAGTCGCATGATGTCGACATTGCTCTTGGGTGTTTCCATATTGAGGATGACGCTGATCTTTTCAGGGTTCGCTTCGATTCCTCGGTGAGTAACCATGAACTCGAGGAACTTCCCACTGGTGACTCCGAACGTACACTTAGCTGGATTCAGCTTCATTTTGTACTTGCGCAGGACGTCGAATGTCTCACCGAGGTCTTTAGTATGCCCAGCTGATGAGGTGGATTTTATGAGCATGTCGTCGACGTAGACTTCCATGTTTCTGCCAATCTATGGTTTGAACAGCTTGTTGACAAGCCGTTGGTACGTGGCCCCGGCGTTCTTGAGTCCGAAGGGCATTACTTTGTAGCAGTAAACCCCCCGATCAGTGGTGAAGGTGGTAAGTTCTTCGTCAGCCGAGTTCATCCAGATCTGATTGTAACCGAAGAAAGCGTCTATAAAGCTCAGTAGTTCACCCCCGGCCGAACTGTTCACTAGCTAGTCTATCCGAGGAAGTGGATAGTTGTTTTTGGGGTAAGCTTTGTTCAAGTCCGTGAAATTCACACACATACGTCATTTCCCGTTTGCCTTCTTGACCATGACCACGTTTGCCAGCCAATCCGAGTAGTCCTGGTTTCTAATGAAGTTAGCGGCGAGCAATCTATCCACCTCGTCTTCTATCGCCTTTTGTTTAACCGACGCAAAACTTCTCTTATTTTATTGGATGGGCCGGGATTTCGGGTCGACCCCGAGCTTGTGGGAGATCACATCAGGGTCAATCCCGGGAATGTCCGCTGGCGCCCAAGCGAACATGTTCGAGTTATCTCGGAGGAACCGGATCTGTCCTTCGCGGTGGTCCCCTGTCAAGAGAGAGCCGATCTTAACTGTCCGGCTGTCGACTTCCTCAACGAAGGGGACTTTCGTCAGCGCTTCCACCGGGGTATCTCGTACTTCCTTTTGGTCGTTGCGGGTATCTAAATCCCCCTGGAAGTCCTGCGTGTCTTCAAAATTGTTGTCCCGCTCTCCATCGGGGGATGTTGAGGTGATGCAAATCTTGGTGGTTTGCTGGTTCCCATAAGCCCGGCTTATCCCCCTTGATCCAAAAGGAATTTGATCGCAAGATGATAAGTCGAGATCTAAGCCCAGAAGGCGTTTAAAGTAGAGCGTCTCAGGAGAATTTTATAGGATGAAGGGACCTTAGCGACGAGGAAGTTCACCGGTATGGTTCGTGTATTGCCCACTTCCCCAATGTTGAGGAGGAGGGTGAACGATCCCTCGGATGGGATGGAATGGTCGGTGAACCCAAAGAGGACATGGGAGGTCGGCTGAAGGTGGATGGTCCTAGCCCCATACGATGGAAACAGTCGTGGAACAGGATATCCGCCGAGCTCCCTGAATCAACTAATATTCTCTGGACCTCGTAACGGTGGACTCGGGCCGTTATCACGAGAGGGTCATTGTGAGGAAGCGATATGCCATGGAGGTCTTCATCTGAAGATGATCGGTTCGTCCTTCCTGCACTTCTTATGGAGTGGATCGGTTACACCCTCGACCGGGAGGAAGCGGTAGTGCGCCTTGTTTTCCTGAGCTGGATCCGAGCCAACGACCATCATTTGCCCGTTCATTAATTCCCCGGGATTGGTTTGGTCATTTTGCTCCCGCTCCACCTGCCGTTTGTCCCGTAGGTATTGTTCATATCAGATTTTTGCATTTTTATACCGCCCATTTTTGATCACATTGCTTATAGGTAGGTACTCTTGATCCGTGTTTTGCTAGATAATTGCAGGTTACAGGTTCTCAGCGCTAAGCAGTAAAATTCATGGAAAAGTGCGACAAATTCTGGATTACTGCCAACCACAGATAAAATACGGGTCTCCGCTCTCTATTCGTATGTTGCTGCACACCGGTTTAAGGGACAAAATGGCAAATCGATGGTCATTTTCATGCACAAAGCACAATGGCAACACAAAATCCAAGATATCTACGCGGAGCTCAAGGAAATCATGGCAAAAGATCCACATCAAATCACCTTTTGATCTGCTAAAAATCTGGAAGAAATGTGAAGAGCTTCTGAGAAACCACATATACCACACTGAAGATAACATCAAAACAAGGAAACTCACCAAAACTGAGCAGCCAACTCCCCTAAATGGCCGCGGATCCGCGGCCAACATGGCGACTCGGCCGCGGATCCGCGGCCGAGTTGACTCGGCAGAGGATAATTTTCAGGGGGCAGTTTGGTAATTTCATGTGGGGCCAGAATGTTGCTCTAGGGTTTCAGTTTCCTGCCTATAAATAGCCCAGAACAATGCCAATCCAAGGATGCTTATTCTTGTGTGAAATTTTAGATAGATTTTGTAGTTCTTTTTCCTCTTTTCATCTTTCTCCATTAAAACCTTGTAGTGAGCTTTTATGAGTGAAGTGATGAATAAAAGAGTTCCTTTCTTTATCATGCTTGTCTTGTTATTTTGTTAATTATATTTGCTTGTAATTTTCATTTGCTAATCTAGTTGTTGTTATTTGTTGTTTGTTTCTTTCTTCTTCTATTTTTCTTTATCCTTAACAACAATGATGCTTAAGCTTGATCCTTGCCAAAGTGAGGTCTCAAATAGCTAGTTGTAATCTTCTAACCTCTTTCTTTCTATCTTCCTTCTTTTGTTTTATTTTCCTTTTTTGTAATGGGTGAGTAGTTTCTCACTTGTTAGGGTAGGATAAGGAAAGTTTGAGAGAAGAAAATCTCTCTCACTCTTTTCTTGCCCAACATCTTAATTCGGACTCCTGTTAATTGAACCACAATCCACTCCCTACGGCACCCTATCCTACATGATAGCGGTGATTCCTTAGCGAGACCGGTTGTGGTTGAATTAACCGGAGGTTAAGGATAAGAGCCAAGAACGGACGGATAAGGACCAAAAGGAAGAAACTAAGCGTTGGAAAGCCTAGCTTATACTCGCAAGTTCCTTCCTAGTCGTGCTAATCCCCGTTGTTGCTGATTACCGTAACACCGATATTATGAGTTGCAACGAAAAAAGTGAGCGACTCCTATCTCAAACTAACCTAATCCTAACCCTAACAAGCGCTCTTTATATACATTTTAGCACATAGTTAATCTCAAACAAATCTGGACATTTGGACTTAACTCGTTAAAGCACATAGAAAAAGATTCCCATCTCCCCGCGGACGACCCGTACTCAACCGGCTAGCTACCAAGTGAAACCGTCTTGATTGCGGTAATTAACTAAGCACGCAAAAACTCTAACAATCAAATGGCGCCGTTGCCGGGGAGACGGTAGTTTATTTCTTTGTGTAATTTCGGGTTAATTTGTGAATATAACCGGAAAAAAACAAAAAAATATATATATTGTAAAAATCATCTTATTATTTTTGATTAGTTTTTGTGCAAGTGTGCAGGGTAAAAAGAAGGTCGAGTTCAGTGCCAAAGACGTGGGAAGTTAGACCCATAACTCGCGGCTACACCGCGGGTGATCAAGACGGAACCAATGGTCTACTGTAAAATTCTGGAGCAGACCCAGTAAGCAAATCAAGATTCAGGAGCTCCAAACAAGAAGAGGACACCCAACTCAGCACTGTCCAGGAATTTGAAGGCCCAATTCCACTTTCTTGCTGCGGAACCGCGGCATAAGCACGTGTCTGGCCGCGGAACCGCGGCTGTTTGCTGACATCAGCAACCAAAATTCCCTGTGAGTCTTTCTGCCCTCTTCCCCACTCCTCTGAACTCCACTGAACTGTGTTTTCTGCAGCATTCTTTGCGCAAACCCTCTTCCCCCTTCCAATAAATTTTTTTTGTGCAGGATTCTTTGCGCCGCGCTAAAAAAATAAAAAATTGATTGAAATTGATTGTTACCGCTTTGCATATTTTAATCGGACTTTAAGGGGCTTGAAACCAATCCAGATTGGGTGGGGATTTCATCACCCTTCCCAGGACCCCAGAAATCACAAAAGGCATATGCATTGACCATTATTTAATTAAAAAATACTAGATTCAGCCCTAAGGACGTCGCGCTCAATAGGATAGAGGACTGGTTGTAGGCATCGACCGTTTATTCTATCCTGACTTTGCGGTGTCTAGGCAAGAGTGGCTAAGGCAAGTAGTTACTTAATGAGGACCACTACTTACGTAGTGGGGAGCCTCCCACTTACCTGGCACTTACCTGGCCTCAATTGGCGGAGAAGAGGCGGTTTGGGGTCCTATTTCTAGCCCTTTGGAACAGTTAGGAACTGTCTAGCTGACCTAGGTGACCCTAGATCTAGGTGTGATTGTGCATATTTTGTCTGTGATTGTTTGAAGCCGTAAGTCCGTATATATTTCTGTAAAGCTCTTTCTAAAAAGAAAAAAAAATGCAAAACAAAAACTTTTATAAAAACTTGCCCTTTGTCGCCAGAATCCCATTTTTTTCACCCACCTCCCATCGTATTTATCCATTGACGTTTTCTTACCCTCACCTTCTCCGCTTTGACTACACTAAACTCGTTTGGTGTATGTCCGGTTGGACTCGGGACACTAGCGCCCGCCTAGTCCGCATTACGTTAGTTGCTACCGACTACGCGATCGACTCAGACGTCGAAACTCCTTCCATGCCTCTTTCACCCTTACCTTTGCCGGCCAACTCCAACGTTGACCGGGATTCTGTTCACACTTCCTCACCTTCACTATCACCAACTTCTTCTTCTGCGATGTCAGGATTTAATCCTGACATCCCTTCAACTCCCCCGGGATTGATTCCACCTCCTATGGATGCGAATAACCCACAACCACTGCCTGTTGTAGCGCCACAGCGAATCGCGCTCCAGGATCGTTTCTATCCCACCCGCTTTGCACTTCCCACCTATCTTTCCCTTCCACCGGCCAATGGGGATAATTTCAAAATTAAGCCCCACTTCATTAACATGCTTCCGAAATTTCATGGGCTTGAATCTGAAGATGCCTATATCTTCATCAACAAGTTCCAGAATGTTTGTGCCATGATGAAAACGACCGAGCTGTCAGACGATGCTATACGGCTACGGGTCATTCCGTTCACTTTGTGCGATCTTGCTGAAAAGTGGCTGTATAGCACTGCTTCCC
Source organism: Agapanthus africanus (assembly GCA_030015575.1). Lineage (NCBI taxonomy): Eukaryota > Viridiplantae > Streptophyta > Magnoliopsida > Asparagales > Amaryllidaceae > Agapanthus > Agapanthus africanus. The sequence goes on from CM057343.1 coordinate 643,420,852, forward strand.
ACTCCATAACCAGTTGGGACGAGTTTGTGAAAGCGTTTCTCAAGAAATTCTATCCAAATCATAAAACCGCGAGGATCCGTAACGAAATCAACCAATTTGCCCAGCTTCCTACTGAACCTTTTTGGAAGTGCTTTGACCGGTATAAAGACCTTCTTGTTCAGTGCCCTCACCACGGTATTGAGAAATGACAACTTTGCCAAACTTTATACGAGGGCCTGAATCCAGCAACCAAGCAGTTGTTGGAAACAATTTGTCAAGGCCACTTCCTATCGAAATCTGACGAGGAAGCATGGCAATTCTTCGATGACCTTGTGGAACAAACGCTTCAATGGGAGAGCACAAGACCAAGTACTTCTTCTTCTTCCTCTACTTCTACTGGTCAGTCTAGGATAAGCATTCACCAACTGGATATCTCTATTGCAATGAAAGCCGAAATGACTGCAATAACGAGAAAACTTGAAGCGATAGAGAGCAAATTTTCATCTCCTGCTCCTGCCCCTATTCTTCCCCTTCGTACCATTTATGCTTGTTGTTCCGATCCATATCACCTAACCGAAGAGTGTCCTTACAATCCACCATCTCAAGGACAGGATCAGGTTCATGCTGCATTTCAGCAAAGACCAAGAAACGATCCATACTCTTCCACCTACAATCCCGGTTGGAGAAACCACCCCAACTTCGCCTGGAATCAGAACCAGCATCAATTCCAAGGCAACAATTTCCAAAGGCCCCCTCCGCCGCAACAACAAGCTCAACAACAAACTCAACATCAATTTCAGTAGCCCTTCCAACCCCAACCTTTTCAAAATCAGACGAACAACTTTGCACCCAACAATTCTTTTCCTCAAAACAACTTTGTTCCGTCAAACAACGATAAGGTTTCCTCGCTAGAACGAAGTCTGGAGGCATTCGTTAAACAATCGACACAATCCACCGCAAACATCCAGTCGTCTATTCAGTCTTTGGTGCAACACACTGCTGCACACGGGCAAAGCATCAAGACCATCGAAGCCCAGATTGCACAGCTGAATGCGGCGTTAAGCGAGCGAGAAAAGGGGAAGCTTCCATCTCAACTACTCCCAAATCCTGGTCACCCACATAATGTGCATGTCGCTCTTGAACAACAGAACCATAATGTGAGTGCCGTGACTACATTGAGATCTGGAAGGATGTTGCACAACAACATCGGCACAACAATTGAGGATAATGACACCCCGGCCGCTTCGTCTTCTTCTTCTCCTTCCTCATCTTCTGAGCCTATTCTTCATTCTTCAAAAGGCTCTTCTTCTTCTGCTGCTCTAAACGGACCCACTTCTCACTCCACGAAAACTCCAGCTCTGGGATCCGTTCCAACTCCACAATCTCCTCCACAAGCATTGGACTCGACCAATTTTAAAAACGTTCCATTTCTAAACCGGTTGAGGTCCAATAAACAAAATCCACAAATGGAGAAGATTCTGGAGTTGTTTAAGCAGGTTAACATTAACATACCCCTTTTAGATGCTGTCCAACAAGTCCCTTCCTACGCAAAAATCTTAAAGGACTTGTGCACGAAAAAGAGGAAATCTCAGGTACCCAAGAAAGTTTTCTTAGCTAGTGCTGTGAGTGATGCTCTTACCCAATCTTTACCTCAAAAATGGAAGGACCCTGGCTGTCCTACGATTTCTATTACCATTGGGGATAAGAACATCAACCGCGCACTTTTGGATCTTGGTGCCAGTGTTAACCTGCTTCCGTACTCAGTGTATGAGCAGCTAGGTGTAGGAGAGCTGAAACCCATACACTGTACTCTCCAAATGGCCGACCGATCGATCACCCATCCTAGGGGTGAGCTAGAGGATGTGTTAATCAAGGTCGGGGACTTCATATTCCCCGTTGACTTCATTGTTTTGGACACACAACTTGTAGCTAACCCCCGGAATTAAATTCCGGTGATACTCGGTCGCCCATTCCTTGCAACCTCAAATGCAGTGATCAATTGTCGAAATGGTTCGATGAACCTATCTTTTGGAAACATGACAATTGAACTCAACATTTTTAGGTTGGGGAATCAGCCTTCCGAACCTAATGCTCATATACTAGACGTTTGTTCAATCCAGGAGATCACCCCGGAAGAATATGAATTCGAGGAGTTTTTGTTCGATCACGACAACCTTAACGCCACTAGTGCGTTCCTCTTCGAACCTGCTGCTGTTTCTGCGCCCGACAATGACTACGAGTGTTTCACTTTCTCGAACGATCTTAGCCAGTCACCACCCGAGTTTGAATCCTTTGAATTTCCGGATGAGTTACCTGAACCATCCAACTCGGTCGCTTACACTCGTTTTGAACCTCTGCTGGAATCCTTTGAGTTCGAGACCTTTTCACCAATCTTGCCTTCAATCGTTTCACCTCCAACGCTCGAACTCAAGCCATTGCCGTCTCATCTTAAGTACGCTTACTTGGGTGAGAACGAGACCCTTCCTGTTATCATCTCGGCTTCTCTAGCTCCAGAGCAAGAGAAAGCTCTTCTTACGGTCTTGCACAGCAATAGGCAAGCCTTTGGCTGGTCAATGGCGGACATCAAGGGGATTAGTCCCCTGATCGTTGAACATCACATTCATCTGATGGATGATGCCAAACCAGCCAGGGATTCACAAAGGCGACTCAACCCAGTCATGAAGGAGGCTGTAAAAAAGGAGATCGTAAAGTGTCTGGATAGTGGTATCATTTACCCTATCTCTGATAGCCAGTGGGTTAGCCCCATTCATGTTGTCCCCAAGAAGTCGGGCATAACGGTCATAACCAATGAGGCGAACGAGTTAATCCCTACTCGCACCCAGACTGGGTGGCGAGTATGCATCGATTACAGAAAACTCAACGCCGCAACGCGGAAGGACCACTTTCCTCTATCTTTCATTGACCAGATGCTTGAACGATTGGCTGGACACGCGTACTACTGCTTTCTTGATGGCTACTCCGGCTATAATCAGATTCCCATCGTCGAAAAAGACCAGGACAAGACCACATTCACTTGTCCTTTCGACACGTTTGCATATCGTCGCATGCCCTTTGGGTTATGCAATGCGTCCGCTACCTTTCAACGGTGTATGATGGGAATCTTCTCAGACACGGTGGAAAAATTCTTGGAGATCTTTATGGATGATTTCTCCATTTTCGGCGATTCCTTTGATGAGTGTTTGCTGCAACTCGACGCTGTCCTTACCCGGTATAAGGACAAGAACCTCACTTTGAATTGGGAGAAGTGCCACTTCATGGTGCGCGAAGGTATTGTCTTAGGACATATCAACTCGCAAAATGGCATTGAGGTAGATAAAGCGAAGATTGAAGTCATTTCCAATCTCCCTCCTCCCAGATGCGTTAGAGACATCCGAGCCTTCCTTGGCCATGCCGGTTTCTATAGACGGTTCATTAAGGACTTTAGCAAGATTGCTAGGCCCTTGACTCTTTTGCTGGCCAAGGACGCGACATTCGACTTCAACTCGAGCTGTGTGACTGCGTTCGAGTCATTAAAAAGCTCACTCACTTCTGCTCCCGTTCTTTCTTCTCCTGACTGGACGCACCCATTTGAGATTATGTGCGATGCATCCGACTTTGCCATCGGTGTTGTCCTTGGACAACACATCAACAAGATGCCGCACGTAATCTATTATGCTAGCCGAACCCTGAACGACGCCTAACTGAACTATACAACAACTGAGAAGGAATTCTTGGCTGTTGTATTTGCCTTAGAAAAGTTCAGGCCTACCTCATCGGCTCTCCAATCATCGTCTACACGGACCATTCTGCTCTGCGCCATCTTTTTGCGAAGAAAGATGCAAAATCTCGGCTAATACGTTGGATCCTCTTACTTCAAGAGTTTGACCTTGTCATCAAGGACAAAAGAGGATGTGAAAACGTAGTCGCCGACTATCTCTCACGACTTCCTTCTTTGCCGTCGCTTCAAATTCCGATCAACAACGTTTTTCCGGATGAACAGCTCTTGACAGTATCTTGCGAACCCTGGTTCGCAGATATTGTGAACTATTTGGCCACAGGATTACTACCGACTGAATAGTCAAGTCAGGACAGATTTTGATTCTTATCCCAAGTAAAACACTTTTACTGGGACGAACTCTGTCTGTTCAAGTACTGTCCCGACCAGATTATTCGTCAGTGTGTCCCTGACGATGAATTCAAGAGTGTGCTGTCGTTTTGCCACGATCAAGCATGTGGCGGGCATTTTGGCCCCAGAAAGACAGCCGAAAAGAACTTGCAGTGTGGTTTCTACTGGCCACAACTCTTCAAAGACGCTCATGACTACTGCAAGACTTGCTCCCGGTGCCAACACTTGGGCCGGATATCCAGGAGAAACGAGATGCCGCTCCAACCAATCTTGGTTATGGAGATTTTCGATGTTTGGGGGATTGATTTCATGGGGCCGTTTCCCAGCTCTTTTGGGAACTTGTTCATCCTTCTCGCTGTTGATTATGTCTCTAAGTGGGTCGAGATTGTGCCCAGCCAGACCAACGACAACAAGGTTGTCGTTAGATTTCTTAAGGAAAACATTTTCTCCCGGTTTGGGCACCCCCGAGCGATCATTAGCGACAATGGAACTCATTTCTGCAATAAGAATTTCGAGGCCTTGATGCGGAAATATTCCATTAATCATAAGCTATCTACGCCCTATCACCCCCAAACCTGTGGGCAAGCCGAAGTTTCAAATCGACAAATCAAGCAGATACTGGAGAAGACGGTTTCCAAGAACCGTAAGGATTGGTCGTTAAAACTCACTGATGCCCTTTGGGCATTTCGAACTGCTTATAAGACCGATCTTGGCATGTCTCCCTATCGGCTTGTTTACGGAAAGGCTTGCCACCTTCCTGTGGAAATAGAGCATCGCGCATTTTGGGCGATAAAGGACCTGAATCTGTCTCTCGAAGATGCGGACAGCCATCGGAAGCTGCAGTTGAACGAATTGAGTGAGCTTCGGGATGAGGCTTACGAAAACGCGGTTGTCGTTAAGAACCGAAAGAAGGTGTTTCACGATAAACACCTTTTGCGCAAAACATTCGCACCTGGTCAACAGGTACTGCTTTACGACACCCGGCTACATTTTCATCCAGGTAAGCTTAGATCTCGCTGGAAAGGGCCATATTTTATGCGGAATGTATCCGCATGGCACTGTGGATTTGGAGAATCCAAAGGAAGGTTCATTTTTCAAAGTAAACGGACACAGACTAAAACCGTACCTTAGCGCCGAACCAACAGAGGAGCTCCTGGTCTTACAGGAGCCGGTTTACCCTGCATAATCTTCCTCTGCCTACCACCAAACTTCGGTTATCCAGCCAAAACAGTGGACACTGTTTCAAATAAGTTTGGGGGTATGTATATACCATTTTGTATATATATGTGGATATTCTTGTCCGGTGCATATCCATTTTTAACAATTTTCTTTTAAAAATAAAAAAAATTAAAAAAAAATGTGTATATCTAACCGACAATTTTGACCCTTCAATGTATTCTTCATGCAATGACAGTGAGGACACTGTCCAGTTTAAGTTTGGGGGTACACTCGGTATGCATTTCTAACCTTTGCATTCATATGTATATTTTGCATCTGCATACTAAAATCCATAAAATCCAGAAAAATCTGAAAATTTTCTAAAACCATAAAAACTTTTTCGTCAAGTTAGCTAGTGGGAGAACTCAGATTCAACATTTCAACGATTTTGTTTGATAAGATAAGAATAACTAAATCTTATTTTTAGATTTTGAAAACCTGAAAGATAACTCTCCTTTGAAATTAACTATAGCTGATATACGTCTTTACATCATACTACACGTGTCGTGAGTTTTGAAAATTAGATGACAAGTCTATTATGTCTGAAAACTTTTAAATAGATAAATTATTTTCTGAGGATCAAATAGGTTTGTTCTGAAATAAGTAATATCAAGAATAGTTTATGAAGTGAAGCGGATATGAAGGGATGTTATTGATGCCTTAATTGGAACTAATTCTGAAAAATAACCCATTTGGAACTTGATTGGAATGATTACACACCGAACCCACTAAACACGTCTTTTATCCAAAAAAATAAATGAACTGCCGGTTATATCTCCGTTCGCATTGAATCATTATGATTTTTACGCTAAATTGTCTTTTGTTTTTGGGCCTAGGTAACTTGAGTAATTAAGTCCGCTGGGGTGTTTCTACACCTAATGCCCTAAAACCAATTGGTTTGGGAGCATTGGCCCAAAGCTCGTTAAGAAGCCTAGAAAGTCCAGATTAAAACAAAGTCAAGCAAGTGTTCTCTCCGAGTTAAAATTCCCAACGGTTCTTTGTGTGAGAATAATCTTGACAAAAGACAGGTTTTTATAAAAAAGTATTTCTAGCGGAGATATGAAGGTTTTATTCTATGATAAAGACTATTGTACGTTCACAGAGATGTGTATGAAATGAAAATAAGAAAAAGGTGGAATGAAAAATAAGACCTAGTTTCCTGTTAAGGAAGATATAAATTCTGAAATTGAGACCTTACTGGAAAACGAAACTTGAAAAATGCTTAACTCTTTATAAAACTTATGTGATCCTTTTTAAATTTTTATCTGGGCTTTATTTTGTGACATGATGACTTTAATCGATCCTTCTAAAACTCAACGACACTATTTGCACTGCACGTAAAGACATATAAAATCTTAAGTTAAATAAGAAGCGAGGTGTGAAAAATAAAGGTTCGATAGTCTAGAATTAGGATAATAGAATTGTTATTTTTAAAAACAAAACCTTAGGGTTTGAATCATAGTTATTTCGCAAAACTAGCTTGACGGGATTTTGTAGGTAGTATCCGCTGAAAACCCTCAGGAGACAACACTCCTCCTATTAGGGACACCTAGAGGTTTAACGGCTTGTTGCACATGCTCAGTGCAATCGCGTTCCCTGCGAAAGTGAGGTTAGGAATTTTTTTGAATAAATTGGCTTTGCTCGGAACGAGCAAATGATAAGTTTAGGGGTATTTGTTCATATCAGATTTTTGCACTTTTATACCGTCCATTTTTTATTACATTGCTTATAGGTAGGTATTCTTGATCCGTATTTTGCTAGATAATTGCAGGTTACAGGTTCTCAGCGTTAAGCAGTAAAATTCATGGAAAAGCGCGACAAATTCTGGATTACTGCCAACCATAGATAAAATACGGGTCTCCGCTCTCTATTCGTATGTTGCTGCACACCGGTTTAAGGGACAAAATAGCAATCGATGGTCATTTTCATGCACAAAGCACAATGGCAATACAAAATCCAAGATATCTACGCGGAGCTCAAGGAAATCATGGCAAAAGATCCACATCAAATCACCTTTTGATCTGCTAAAAATCTGAAAGAAATGTGAAGAGCTTCTGAGAAACCACATATACCACACTGAAGATAACATCAAAACAGGGAAACTCACCAAAATTGAGCAGCCAACCCCCCTAAATGGCTGCGGATCCGCGGCCAACATGGAGACTCGGCAGAGGACAATTTTCAGGGGGCAGTTTGGTAATTTCATGTGGGGCCAGAATGTTGCCCTAGGATTTCAGTTTCCTGCCTATAAATAGCCCAGAACAATGCCAAGCCAAGGGTGCTTATTCTTGTGTGAAATTTTAGATAGATTTTGTAGTTCTTCTTCCTCTTTTCATCTTTCTCCATTAAAACCTTGTAGTGAGCTTTTATGAGTGAAGTGATGAATAAAAGAGTTCCTTTCTTTATCATGCTTGTCTTGTTATTTTGTTAATTATATTTGCTTGTAATTTTCATTTGCTAATTTAGTTGTTGTTATTTGTTGTTTGTTTGTTTCTTCTTCTATTTTTCTTTATCCTTAACAACAATAATGCTTAAGCTTGATCCTTGCCAAACTGAAGTCTCAAATAGCTAGTTGTAATTTTCTAACCTCTTTCTTTCTATCTTCCTCCTTTTGTTTTATTTTCCTTTTTTGTAATGGGTGAGTAGTTTCTCACTTGTTAGGGTAGGATAAGGAAAGTTTGAGAGAAGGAAATCTCTCTCACTCTTTTCTTGCCCAACATCTTAATTCGGATTCCCGTTAATTGAACCACAATCCGCTCCCTACGGCATCCTAACCTACATGATAGTGGTGATTCCTTAGCGAGACCGGTTGTGGTTGAATTAACCGGAGGTTAAGGCTAAGAGCCAAGAACGGCGGACAAGGACCAAAAGGAAGAAACTAAGCGTTGGAAAGCCTAGCTTATACTCGCAAGTTCCTTCCTAATCGTGCTAATCCCCATTGTTGCCGATTACCGTAATACCGATATTAAGAGTGGCAACGAAAGAAGTGAGCGACTCCTATCTCAAACTAACCTAATCCTAACCCTAACAAGCGCTCTTTATATACATTTTAGCACATAGTTAATCTCAAACAAACCTGGACATTTGGACTTAACTCGTTAAGGCACATAGAAAAAGATTCTTATCTCCCTGCGGACGACCCGTACTCAACCGGCTAGCTACCAAGCGAAACCGTCTTGATTGCGGTAATTAACTAAGCACGCAAAAACTCTAACAATCAGGTATTTCGCCAGGTGATCGGAGCGGATCAACTCCTCGATGTAGTCACGGAGTTGTTTGCAGTTCTCGGTCGGGTGACCCTGCGACCTGTGAAAGGCACAGTATGGGCCGCGTAGTCGCTTGCCCGCTCTTTGGGTAACTGGCGGTAGCTTAAAGATTCTCTCACCCTTAGCTTCCTCCAATAGCTCGATCTGTGAAATATTCAGAGGAGTGTACTCCTGGAACCTCGGGGAGTAAGGTTTCGGACGATCGACTTTCTTTTTCTCTTTCCTGTCCCTTTTCTTTCGGTCCGCTTGGTTCCCTCTGGGCAGGTTGGAGTTCACCTCTGATTCGAGTTGGATTTCACGTTCGGTCCAGTCTTTCACTTTGGCCATGGTCTTAGGTTGTGCTAATGCAAAAGAGCGAAGCCACTCTTCGTGTCTACAACCCGACATCAGCGCAATGATAACTGTTTCATCACAGTACTCGAGAACCTCCAGAAGGGCATTATAAAAGCGAGTGACATACCCCTTGAAGGATTTTTTGTCTCCGCTCTTGACAGTGAACAGTTAGTCGACCGTCCTTTTCTGTCGTCGGTTTCCAATGAAATAACCGAGGAATTGGGTAGCCAGCTCGTCGAAGGTCGACATGGAGCGCGGCGCGATCCTTCGGAACCAGTCCCGGCCAGCTCGGATTAGGGTGGTGGGAAAAGCTCGGTATCGAGCCGCGTCCGAATTATCTTGGAAGCTCATGCCCACCGTAAATGCGTCCAAGTAGTCCTTCGGGTCGTACTTCCCGTCGAAGAGGGACACTTTGGACGGCTTGTTCCTGGACGAGACAAGCTCGGCCAGTAGCTCTTCTGTAAAGGGCTTTGTGAGCGAATCCGCGGAATACCTGGCCCCTTCGCCGGACATATGGCTATCTCGTCGTATGTCTTCGATCTTTTTTCGATGGCTTCGATCCAGTGGTGGTATCCCGAGGATTTAGCACAGTCGGAGGGGTGGCTACCCCCGCTTCGGGTCTGCACGAGGGTGCAGCTTCGATTCCGCTCAATTACATTTCTTAAATCCTCGGGCGAGACCCTTCTTGAGTAGTCCTGCCGTTCGTCGTTTGCATAGCCTCGGCGAGAATGCGGGCGTTGGTCGTGCCTGGAAGCAGGTGAACTGACCGACATCTCCTCAGGGGGTGTGAGTACACAGCGGATATCGGAGCGACAGCTTAGTCTTCCCTTAGACCGGGGTGTGGAGCTGTCTGGCGCCTAGCAGGTCATATAATCATTCACCTCATGTGGGTTATAATTGCCGAAGTCGGCACGCCGGCGCTCAGTGACACTGAGATGAGCGTGAGCGAGATCGAGGGCCTGAGCGTGCCCATCCGTCCTTCTGCAGACGTCGTTATCCTGGGGACGGGGAACTGCGGACGAGCGCATCCACCATAGCTTTGAGTCTGTCGATCCAGACGGATAAGGTGCCGATGACATTAGGAGGGTGAGGAGAACCGCTTCCGCCTCTGTTATGGAGGGTGAGGAGGCTCGTATTAGGATCATCGCGGTTGTCGCTTGCCATCGGGTCGAGAGCGGAAGATCAAATTTATGGGTGGAGAGGCTTCCTGTGGTTCCCATTGACGGTGCCAACTGATGGAGGTTGTGATCTCCCTCAGATGTTGTCCTCCGTCGATCTGGTGCGAACGGTTTTATGCGGCTGAGATTTATTTTGAGGGTTAAGTGTGTGGATCTCAATGGGTTGGTATTGACGTCGAGCTATTTGCAAAGGAAGTCCCGGGATGGGTGACCATCGTAGAACCCTCCGACGATCAAGTTAGTACCGTGGAATAAGAGCAGAGTAGCAGAGTATTGGAATTAATTCGAGTTACCTGAATCGTATGAAAGAGGGGTTTATATAGTGGTCGCGTGGAGCGAGCCGGCGCGAGATTCTCGCCGTCAGTTACGCCCCCTCGTTACCCCCGCATTGATGGCGGGATCCGCTCATTAATGAAGGAACGCACCCGCATGGGACGTGGGACGTGGAACGTGGAGTGGCGGATATCTCGCTTTGGCGAGATATGCGGAGCCGTTGCGGAGGCGCCTGGGCTCCGCGTTCTCGGTTGATCGGAAAAGCCGAGGATGTAACAACCCTAAACATTCTGTAATTTTTTTTTCCAAAATACAGAAAGGGGTACTTGAGCCTGAGCACAAGTTATAAGTTTGATTTGCTTTTGAATAGCAAGGAGGAGTTTGTAGCTCATTGGTAAGACCTTGCACTGCTGAACCAAAGCACCAGAGTTCAAATCCCATCAACAACACATTTTTTTAATTAAATTCTTTTTATCTTTTAGAAGCCCAAGAGTCTACACGTGCACTACACGTAATAGGGTAAGTTACAGAATAAACAAACGTGACCATGAGGTTAGACCAAGCGTCAAGGACACGTGGCATCAAGACCCACCCCGACTCGCCCAACCCGGGCCGGCGACTCGGCTGACTCGGCCGGCGCCGCCGGGTCAACTTGGTCCGATCCCACTTTTTCTTGAACCCCTTGCACCCTTTGGCCTACCCCACTCCCCCTGCACTGTTTAAATTCTCTGCAATTAATCAGAGAATTAAAATACCCCTTTTAATCCTTTTTAATGCAAATTTAAATACAATTTTTATCACACCCTTTCACTACCCTAAACCTTAGATCTTTTCTATAAATACCACCCCTCAAATCACCCCCCTCACTCACAAATCCCTGCCCAAACTCTCAAGAAAATTTCCAAGATTTTTTGTGTGCAAGTGGAGTTAACAAAGTGCGAAGCTCCGATGAACTTCCGACGACGATCCGAGGAGATTCCGAAGATGAAAAGACGCACCGGCACCTCCTACCTCTTCCTCTTTCTCTCTTCTAGTCTAATAACCTGTAAATCCCTAATTCTTCTTCTTTTCTCTATTCTAAAAATATTCAAAACTAAAACCCGACGGAAGCGGAGTTAAACCGACTTCCGATTCAATTTCCTTAAAAAGTTCTATTTTTCTTAAACACAATAATACCAAACTATTATTTCATGACCATTAAAGATTAAAGAAGACAATAGTACAAGTTTAACATCAAAACAATAACCGTAGCAAATTTTATTCCATTTTTACATTAAAATACCCTTATGTTTCATTTCGACATGCTTGAACATTTTTAAACCGTATTATCTTAGAAAACTCACGAGGTAATGGCCTACCTCCTCATAAAACTCATATGTAACATAGCACGATAAAATTTGGGAATATAGATTTGGGAAAAATATGATTTTACACATAACTACTTCCGACTTATAAAAACATTTTTCTACAAGATGTGTATTTTAACAAATCTTTGCAAATGCGCCTCTACAACCCATTTCGGGGAATCCATTTGGGATTGTGCGGATTATCGCACATTCTCGGGCTTAGTAGAGTGAGATGCAGACCTCCGCAAGGAGCATACGATCTCGAAAGATTTTAATACATTTTCCTTTAGAAAAATGTGATTTTTATTATAAATAAAACTTATATTTTTATAAATAAATATATATGTAATTAATATCAAAATATCTATTTTTAATATTTTTAATATTTTACAATTTCCAAAATTCAACAAAAATATTTCATTTACAAGAAAAATACCATACAATTCCAGTATTACAAATAAATATAATATATTATGAAATTATGCTTTATTCACTAGAAATGTCATATTGATCAAATATACATCCATGAAAACTCCAAAGACGATAATAAAATACTTGAGATGTATTTTAAAAATTATACAAAATTATTTTATATAAACCCCCCTCAAGTTATACTGAATTACAATAAAGACCCTAGTAAACATAGCTTTAAGCGGGACCAGTTTCTTGAGTCTCAGGGAGCCGGAGATATGGGTGCTTGCCTTTTTAAGGTAGACAACTTAACAAACGGTATTATCAATACGGTAATTGTTTTTGAAAAAGACACAAATCCTGCCGTCCATATGCAGCAGTTACCGATAGCACTAAAACATAATTCAGGATTGAATTTCTTTTCAAATTGTCTGACTCGGACTGAGTCTCAATATAATCAATTTGACTTGAATATGATTCAAGTATCAAATTTCAATACAACATGGATTATGAATCCGTCTATTCAATCTAATCAATCTATATTGACTGAATCGAACCATGGATATACATCCATCTATATGATTCTCCGGTTACATCTATTTACTGATATCATGGTTCCGACAAGTCAACCATCTATACAATTTATAATACAAGACAATACAACATAATACATTTCGTACAATCAATACTATAAACACTACGGGATTATAAAGGGGTAGACTGATACGGAATATGTTAAAGGTGGCACGAGATGGTCATTTAAGACGTAATTACATCCATGTCGTTGTTCCGTGGTATTATCGACACAGCCTTGTACTACGTTCCACGGTGTAAGTTGGATTCCTCTCGTATACACTGGCATCTTACTAAGCTACAAACAACAGCGTTAACACTAAATACAATATTATAACAATATACTGTTTATTCTGTCTATTCCATTCTTATCTATTTATGGGACTTACCGAGCAATTTGTTCGCTGACGACATTCTCTTTCTTCTTCTTTGGAATGTCGTCAGCTGATTCGGACTCACTGGAAATCGAGCCCACCAGCGAGGATTTGGACCAGCTAGCTTTCGATCCAAAGTTTTAGATTCCTTGTACACATTTACATTCTATATTTTCCATTTTTGTTATGCCACTGTTTAGACATTACTTTTCATTCTATGTATTTATTTTTCAGATGTATTGTAAAAAGAATGTTAATAAATAAAGTTGCTGATTATTTACATCATGTCTCTTATGCATTTTACTTATATTGCTTAGATATGCTTAGTGTGTTTACTTCAGAGTAAATACGTAGCGGCCTCTTCGTGTCCTCTGCCCGTATATTCGGAAGCGGGGCATGACAGGTTTTGTTGGTGGCCCATGCAGGTCTGAGCTGTATGGAACCCTACCATGCAGTTCAGTTCTGTATGGACAGCCTAAGCAATATAACCAAGAACCAGCAACTGAAAACATTCTTTACAATTCATACTTTTTGAATTTTATCATTTCATATACTTTGAATCTATCCTAACCCAAATTTTCTTTCAAGGTTATGAATTCCCCAAACAACACCAGCACGAATGTCAACAACACTCCCCAACCACTACCACTCACACATGCCGTCGCTGCTCCGATCAACGAGCAGACGGTTCTACTTGAGGCAATCTGCAGCCTCCTAGAAGGACAGTAGCAGTAGACTGCTATTCTAATGAACCGTCCCGAGGCAAAAGCACCTGGGGTGAAACAATTCAGGGCCTTATACCCCAAACAGTTTGCAGGAAAAGAGAGCCCCTTAGAAGCTGAGGAATGGGCTCAAAGCATTGAAGATGACCTGGCAGCGGCACAAGTGCCAGAGATAGCTTGGGTTCGTGTTGCAAAGTTGCAGCTCATGGACAATGCATGGGTTTGGTGGAAGGCGGAAGAAAGTCATCTTGATCAACCCATCGAATGGAAGACTTTCCGTGACATGTTCGACGCAAAGTACTTCCCCGAGACTGCCAGATTCGACATGGAATAGCAGTTCATCCCTCTACAACAGGGTTTGATGTGGACCAAATCCGTGGATGAGTATGATACTGAGTTTGCCATGCTCAATCGGTAAGATATGTCATTATATTTCAATTTTCAAATATCACATACTACACAGCTAACATAAGACTGCAACAGATTCACGGCACACTTGATACCGACTGCTGAGATCAGGGCCAGAAGATTTCAGAAAGGGTTGGACCAGGAAATCCAAGCTGCATTAGCTACATGGGATTTCCCAATCCATGATTTGGCTTTAAAGGCTGCCCGACGATATGAAGCAGTGGTGAAGAGAAAGGACAGACCTCAATCTGCCGAAGTGAAACGTTCTGCCACTCAGATGGCAGGAGGAGCCTCTTCAAGGCCAACTGTTGAACCCAGGAGATCGGAAGAAATCAATAACCAGCCAAGTTCCGACTTTTGCTTCTATTGCAAGAGAGAAGGACACTTGTGGAAGGACTGCAGGCGCGTAAAAGGCCTATGCTTAGTTTGTGGCGCATCCAATCACGGAATTGGAAACTGTCCTTATAGACGCAACCCAGCTCACACACCTACTAACTACCCATAGCGGCCAGCTATCCAGGCTCCTGCACCTCTCCTTGCACTCCCTGCTCCACCACCTGCACCGCTTACTCGGCAATTCTATCAGGCTCTGAGGAACATGCCTCGAGGGCAGAGAAATATGCCCTAAGGACAGAGGAATGTGCCTCCAATTATGAGGAATGTACCATGGCGTCAGGCTTTCCTTTTAGCGGCCGAAGAAGCAGAAGCCGTAGACCAAGGTTAAACTGGTAATTTCCTCAACTCTTTTCAAATCTTTTCGCATTCTTTCATTCCTTCACACACTACCAATAGTTCTATCACCAAACTTTCCTTGAATCCGTTACACTTTCCTTTTACAAATTTCGAAGACGAAACTTTTTTAAGGATGGTAGAATGTAACAACCCTAAACTTTCTGTACAATTATTTTCAAAAATACAGAAAGGGGTACTTAAGCCTGAGCACATATTTTATGTTTGATTTGCTTTTGAATAGCGAGAAGGAGCTTGTAGCTCATTGGTAAGACCTTGCACTGCTGAACCAAAGCACCAGAGTTCAAATCCCATCAACCACACATTTTTTTAATTAAATTTTTTTAATCTTTTAGAAGCCCAAGAGTCTACACGTGCATTACACGTAATAGTGTAAGTTACAGAATAAACAAACGTGACCACAAGGCTAGACCAAACGTCAGGGACACGTGACATCAAGACGCGCCCTGAATCACCCAACTCGGGCCGGCGACTAGGCTGACTCGACCGGCGCAGCCGGGTCAACTCAGTCTGATCCCACTTTTTCTTGAACCCCTTGCACCCTTTGGCCTACCCCACTCCTCCCGCACTATTTAAATTCTCTGCAATTAATCAGAGAATTAAAATACCCCATTTTAATGCAAATTTAAATACAATTTTTATCACCCTTTCACTTCCCTAAACCCTAGATTTTTCCTATAAATACCACCCTTCAAATCAACCCCTCACTCACAAATCCCTGTCCAAACTCTCAAGAAAATTCCCAAGACTTTTTGTGTGCAAGTGGAGTTAGCAAAGGGCGAAACTCCGACGAACTTCCGACGATGATCCGAGGAGATTCCAACGACGAAATGATGCACCGACACCTCCTACCCCTTCCTCCTTCTCTCTTCTAGTCTAATAATCTGTAAGTCCCTAATTCTTCTTCTTTTCTCTATTCTAAAAATATTCAAAACTAAAATCCGACGGAAGCGGAGTTAATCCGACTTCCGATTCGGTTTTCCTTAAAAATTTCTATTTTTCTTAAACACAATAATACCAAACTATTATGTCATGACCGTTAAACATTAACGAAGACAATAGAACAAGTTTGACATCAAAATAATAACCGTAGCAAATTTTATTCCATTTTTACATTAAAATACCCTTATCTTTTATTTCGACATGCTTGAACTTTTTAAAACCGTATTATCTTAGAAAACTCACGAGGTAATGACCTATCTCCTCACAACACTCATATGTAACATAACACGATAAAATTTGGGAATATAGATATGGGAAAAATACGATTTTACACATAACTATCTCCGACTTATAAAAATCTTTTTTCTACAAGATGTGTATTTTAACAAATTTTTACAAATGCGCCTCTACAATCCATTTCGGGGAACCCGTTCGGGATGGTGCAGATTATCGCACATTCTCGGGTTTAGTAGAGTGAGATGCAGACCTCCGCAAGGAGCATACGATCTCGAAAGATTTTAATACATTTTCCTTTAGAAAAATGTGATTTCTATTATAAATAAGACTTATATTTTTATAAATAAATATATATGTAATTAATATCAAAATATCTATTTTTAATATTTATAATATTCCACAATTTTCAAAATTCAAGAAAAATATTCCATTTACAAGAAAAATATCATACAATTCCAATATTACAAATAAATACCATATATTATGAAATTAGGCTTTATTCACTAAAAATGTCATATTGATCAAATATACATCCATGAAAACTCCAAAGATGATAATAAAATACTTGAGCTGTATTTTGAAAATTATACAAAATTATTTTACATAACACCCTCCTCAAGTTATACTGAATTACAATAAGGACCCTAGTAAATATAGGTTTAAGCAGTACCGGTCTCTTCAGCCTCAGGAAGCCGGAGATATGGGTGCTTGCCGATTTAAGGTAGACAACTTAACAAACAGTGTTATCAACACGGTAACTGTATTTGAAAAAGACACAAATCCTGCCGTCCATGTGCAGCAGTTACCGACAGCACCAAAACATAATTCAGGATTCAATTTCTTTTCAATTTGTCTGACTCAGACCGAGTCTCAATATAATCAATTTAACTTGAATATGATTCAAGTATCAAACTTCAATACAATATGGATTATGAATCCGTCTATTCAATCTAATCAATCTATATTGATTGAACCGATCTATGGATATACATCTATCTACATGATTCTCCAGTTACATTCATTTACTGATATTATGGTTCCGGCGAGTCATCCATCTATACAATTTACAATACAAGACAATACAACACAATACATCCCATACAGTCAATACTATAAACACTACGGGGTTATAAAGGGGTAGACTGGTATGAAATATGTTAAAGGTGGAACGAGGTGGTCACTTAAGACGTAATTACATTCATACCGTTGTTCCGTGGTATTATCGACGGTGCCTTGTACTACGGGTTACTAAAGTTCATGGTGTAAGTTGGACTCCTCTCGTATACACTGGTATTTTCTGTACTAAGCTACAAATAACAGCGTGAACACTAAATACAACATTATAACAATATACTCTCTATTCTGTGTATTCCATTCTTGTCTGTTTACGGGACTTACCGAGCGATTTGTTTGCTGACGATACTCTCTTTCTTCTTCTTTGGAATGTCATCAGGTGATTCGGACTCACTGGAAATCGAGCCCACCAGCGAGGATTTGGACCAGCTAGCTTTCGGCCCAGAGCTTTAGATTTCTTGTACATATTTACATTCTGTATTTTTCATTTCTGTTATACCACTGTTTAGACATTGTTTTCCATTCCATGTATTTACTTTTCAGATGTATTGTAAAAAGAATGTTAATAAATTAAGTTGCTGATTATTTACATCCCGTCTTTTTTGCATTTTACTTATATTGCTTAGATACGCTTAGCGTGTTTACTTAAGAGTAAATACGTAGCGGTCTCGTCGCGTTTTCTGCTCGTATATTGGGAAGCGGGGCGTGACAGAGGAAGCTCGGTCTGTCAGATGGTTCGGAGACGTGCCGGGAGGCCGAGGAAGCTCAGACCTTGCAACAGCTTGAAGACGAGCAAGGAGGCTGTGGAAGCTTGGTTGTAGGATTGCTCGAAGGTGAGCTGATGATTTATTGCTAGTCGAATATGAAAGGTATTCCGGGGAGGTCTCCGAAAGGCCGGATGCAATCTCGGAAGCGAGGTGCCGAGGAACGTCTCCAATGCATCAGGCTCATTCCAGCTCCGTAGCCTCCGGGACATTTCATCCGTTACGGGTCGTGATCTGGAAAAATTCCCATTTGTTAGCATCATCACCCTGACTCACTTCTCTAGTAGTGACATGTCAAAGACGAAGTATGTGGATCCTTTAGCAGTGAATAAAAAATATAGATTCTATGTATCCAAGAACCCACATGATCTGAACAAGGGGACAGAGTGAGCAAATGCAAGTTGGAAAACACATGCATCTAGCAATCAAGAAGAATTGGGCCTTTTTTTTAAATCTATAAACTTGAAAAGGCGAGGATTTTACACCACTTTACCTATATAAAAAAAATATAATGATTTCGAATGTATCAACAACAACAACCCATAGTTCAAATTTTGGGACCGGCTATCTGAATCCTTCGTTTCTATTCTGTTCCATCAAGAATTGCCTTCCCGTTAAAATTATTTCATGAAGATTCCCTCCTAATTTATCCTGGTTTTGATCATGCAGTAAAAAATAAGACATTTAAGCACAAGCACCAGTTTTGTAAGCAGCAATGAGCAAGCGTCATGATCTGATTGTACTCCAATTTTGAAAACGATTGAATCATCATGATCCATGCATTGTGAAACATTTGCAAACAGTGCTAATGCACTTAAATTCATGATCCTCGTAATCGTATACCTTAGCAACTTTATTTGTTTCGTTTTTTTTATTCCAAAAATAAACGGTGCTAATGCACTTAAATTCATTAACTTCATTTCTGTCCCTTGTAACTGATTTTGCAGATTATTTAGTTATTAAGCAGATTATCAGTTGAGTAAATAGTCGTGCACGTGCACCTCACGCGCGTGACCGGAGCAGTCCCGTGACCCTACCGGTTTAAATAAGCAAGGGCGCGCAATTATGAGTGAAGGGCGAAACGAGTGACGACGTGGGCCCCGAAGTCAGTGGAGTGGGCCGAGCTGTGCGGTTACTCGCGCAGCCCAATGAGGCCTCGTGAGGGTGCTGCATTAATGAACGTGCGCCTCGCGTCGCGCCACCATCGGTGAGATTAATGGACAGCGTCCACTTCTCATGACCTCTGCATTAATGAAGGAGCGCATTGATGTTTCATGATGATTTTGATACGAAAATTGGAAGAACTTTGCATTAAAACAAATCATTGATTTGTAATCATGTGAGTGTCCGGTTCGTTTGGCTAACTGGAGTTGAATGTTGTTCCAAAATGCATGAAATTAAGAATTTATGGATAATATTTTAGCATTTGGATTCTGTAAATTTTTAAGTGTGGTGCTTGATTAAAAATCTTAATTGAAGTCAATTGCATTGCATCAACATCTGTTTGGTGAATGCGGGAAGAATCAACTAGTTGTTTCATCGATGGAAACTGGTACTAATTCGAGTAGAACACCGATTGCTGTAATGAAAGATGTTGATATGCAGCTCCGATAAATCCTCTATTGCGACGGCTGAGGATGTTGATTTGGTCTGCATCTTGAGCTCGATGGAAGTTCTGATGAGATAGATGATTTTGGATTACTCGGCCTACGCAGCTGCAG
This sequence comes from Agapanthus africanus, assembly GCA_030015575.1. Classification (NCBI taxonomy): domain Eukaryota; kingdom Viridiplantae; phylum Streptophyta; class Magnoliopsida; order Asparagales; family Amaryllidaceae; genus Agapanthus; species Agapanthus africanus. Next base: position 643,440,547 of record CM057343.1, read on the forward strand.
CAAGGACCGACTGCACAATCAGATTTGTTTACAAAGATAGCTTGAAGCCTTTTCGAGGTGTTTCTTCATGGATTCATGATGTAACGATTCTGAAATTTCTGTATAGAAATTTCTTGTTATTTTACAGAAAAAGGTATTACAGCCTGTGTAATAGTTAAAACTTATTTTTGTTAAATAAAAGTAAGAAGCAACTTGTAGTTTACTGGTAAAACCTCTGCATTATTGTGATATAGCATGTGTGTTTGATTCCCCTCAGACCCAATTATTTTTAGGATTTTTTTTAAATTTTTCGGAAGTCCAAGAGTTGCACGTGCAATACACGGAGAAACGAAAAGTTTCAGAAAAATTAAACAGGCGCAATGAACTGTACACACCCAACTTGACACGTGGCACAATTCTCGAGGCAATCCTTGAAAATCCGACCACCCGTTCCTCCCAAATGGCCGGCGCCGACGGTCGATGTAGCCCCAAATCCCTCCGTGCATTGCACACTTGACTCTTCAACTCCCTTCAACTCCCCTGCACTGTTTGATTTTCCTGCAATCAAACAGAGACCCTTCAATTCACCATTTAACACCATTTAAATTCTTTTAATTCACATTTTTAATTCCCAAACCCTAATTATTCATTATAAATACCACCCCATGGCCTAACTCTCCCCCATTCTAAAATTTCTATCAAAAATTCTCTCAAATTCTCTAAATACCAAGTGGAATTAAGCACCCAAATGGAGTAGCAAGCCAATTTCGACGATCGGAGTATCTTCGACGAAACCATGACACCCGAAGGCTTCTTCTCTCTCTTGTTAACCATCTAAACTCCTAAGTCCCTTTTCTCTCTTCTTCTTTCATCTCAAAACCATCTTCCAAAAATATATGGGAAAAGTGGAGTTAACTCCGATATGTATAGTTTTAACATTTGTACTTCCCTTTCTTAAGCAAAATAAGTTAAAATAACTTTCTCACACTACTTGTAACTTGGTTTACAATCATTTAACTTTGAGTTTAATCAAAACTTTCAAGTGAAACTATCATAAAACGAGCTTTTCATTAAAATACCATGAACTTTAATATAACTCCTTTTCAATAATTGTTAAAAAGACACATTTAGGAAAACTTCACGGGGTAACGACCTACCCCACACGCACACTATAATTTCATAGCACGGTGCTCTAAATATATAGCCAATTTAAAGAATGACTTTTACATTAAAATACCACATTTTCAAAACGGATTTTTTTAATCGGTATTTTGAAATCCTTGGCGATTACGCCTCTACAACCTTCGTTAGGGGACCCGCCATTGGATGGTGTAGATTATCGCATATCCTTAGGATAGTAGAGCGAGATGCAGAACTCTTCATGGGGTATTAGGTCTCGAAAGGAAATAAAAATACGGTCTAATAAGAAATGCGACTTTTCTAAACAATACTAATTTTTGAAAAATTATATAAAAGTTATGAATTAGTATTTTCAATAAAAATATATTATGAAACTATATTCCTTAAAATGAAATGTTAGAATTCTTAATAAAATACCACCAAAATTTCAAAAGTAGTAGTTTTCACAAAAGTACCATAAACTTTCAAAAAACTAGGTTATCACCAAAACACCACAACAATTAAAATACATGTTCATGAAAACTCTAAATATTATAAATCATTCTCGAGTTTATTTTTAAACTATATTAAAGTATTTTTCATAAAACCCTCTCGAGATATGCAAATAATATTTTAAGGACTCTAGAATTAATATAGGTTTAAGCAGTATCATTTATCTTGAGCCTCAGGGAACCGGAGAAAGTGAGTGCTTGCCGATTCAGGCTAGACAACTTAACGGAATTATCAATGGTAACTGTCTTGGAAAAATACACAAATCCCGCCGTCCATGTGCAGCAGTTGCCGATTTCTCCCGAATATAAGATTTTTAACAGTTTAAATCAATTCTTATGAAAAAGACATGAACTCGAATCTAAATATGAACTCGAATTTGAACGCAAACTCGAACTCTAACCTAACTCGAATCTAAACTCGAATATGAACTCGAATCCAAACTACTCGAACCAACTTAACTCGAACCAAGATTGCAATTGTCATGACTCGCATATTACTCGACTCGCTCGACTACATTCTACACCTTTTGCAATATATGGTTTCGATCAAGACATGTTAATCAATCAATCAAATCAATTAAGTATATTAACCGGTTAAAATATATTATACTCGGGGTGTTTGTGATAGTTTCTTGTGTTGAATCCAACGGAGCTTCAGAAGTCCTGTATTAACCCTTTTTTTTTATTTTACTCGAATATTAGTCGGGTTGACTCATCCACAGCCTAGAGCCCCGATGCTAACACATGAAATATGCCCGTGTTTTCTTGCTCCTGGGGCCCCACTCTTGAGCTCGTGAATACTTCTACGGCTGCGTTAACATTCACACTTGGAAGTTAACGTTAACATAGTGACCATATAGAGACCTATAGAATATATTTACCCATGATCACATACTCTTACTTGTCATATAAATATTCTACAATTGTCATTTTCTGTACTCTTACCTATCTTTGGGACTTACCGAGCGCTAGTTCGTTGACGGGCATTCCATCCACTTTTCTTCTCTTAGAATGTTCGTCAGATACGATCGAGACAGAGGAAGTGGAAACCACAGAGGAGGACTACAATCAGATCGCTACTCAGGGCTAGCTCCGCTTCACTTTTCTTCAGTTTATGTATGCCACTTGTTTAGGCATTTTCCTTATTGTATTTATTTTCCAGTATAAACTCATGTATTTGTAAATATTGGAAGTTGAATGTAAATGAAGATAGTTGTTGAAAATTTTTACAGTCTCCATTTATTCTTGTATTGTGTATTATTTTTTCAATATGCTTAGTATATTTATTTAGGGAATGACCTTCTCCGGATAAATATGCCATGGGCTTGCTACGTTACCGTTTCCGTCTACTGGGAAGCGGGGCGTGACAGGTTTTATTGGTGGCCCATGCAGGTCAGTTCTGCCTGAAGTCGTAAACAATATACTATAAGAATTAATGAATTCAACAAATATTTACATTCATTGCATTTCAAATTCTTGAATCTATCATAACCTATCTTTTATATCAAGGTGATGGAATCTCCGAACAATACCAGCATAAACGTCAACGGCAATACTCCATCGCCTACGCTACCACCACCACCTACCGTTGCAGCTCCTATCAATGAGCAAACGGTACTGCATGAGGCTATCAAGAGCCGATTGGAGGGTCGGAAACAACAGACTGCTATCCTTATGAACCGTCACGAGGCGGGCCTTACACCCAAAGAACTTCTCGGGTAAAGAGAGTCCGTTTGAAGCAGAAGAATGAGTTCAAGCGATCGAGGATGATTTGGCAGCAGCTCAAGTGCCAGATATAGCGTGGGTGAGAGTTGCTAAGTTGTAGCTGACTGATAACGCCAGGGTATGGTGGAAGGATAAGGAAAGCCGTCTCGCACAACCGATAGATTGGAAAACATTCTTAGACCTCTTCGACACCAAGTACTTCCTAGAGACTGCCCGTTTTGACATGGAGCAGCAATTCATCCATTTACAGCAAGGCTCGATGTGGGTCAAGTTGGTGGATGAATATGATGCTGAGTTTACCATGCTCAGCAGGTAAGATATTGTCTCCAATTCAATTTTCTGATATCACTTATTACACTGCTAACACAAGGTCGTAACAGGTTCGCTGCACACCTGATTCCAGTAAGGGTTGGATACTTATTCCCACTGCTGAGATCCGGGCACAATGATTCCAGTAAGGGTTGGATACTGAAATCCAAGCTGCACTCGCTACAGGGGATTTCCCAACCCATGAGTTTGCTTTGAAGGCTGCCCGATACTATGAGACAGTTGTGAAGAAGAAGGGCTGTTCCCGCAAAAAAAATTCTGCGCAAAAGAGCCCAATATATTAAATGGCAGTGATACATTTAAGAAAATGTGAACCGGTATTTTCCGGACTGTATTTTGACAAACTTCCGAATGTAAAACAGCTAAATTCTAATGGTATCGAAAGCTTATCTAAAAAGCCTTCGATTTGATATATTATGGGCTTCATAATTCATCCGGGATCAAAAGTTATGAGCAAATATGCTATGCACGTGTAATCTAAGAAAGAAAATGCGAACTAATATTTTCCGGACTGCATTTTGACAAACTCCCGAATGAGAAACAGGTTAATTCTGAAGATATCGAAAGTTTCTCGAAAAATCCTTCGATTTGATATATTATGGGCCTCATAATTTATCCGGAATCAAAAGTTATGAGGCATCACGTGCTCACATGTGACCGGGCATCACGTGCCCACACGTGACCATTTACAGGTAAAGCCTGTAGGCACTGAATAAAATAAATAATTGAAAATAATTAATCAGTGGGGTAACGTGCCAACACGTGATGGGCATTTAAACCCACTGAAAAGAATTAAAGGTATAATAAAACACTAAGGAAAAACCCCAATGGGGCATCACGTTCTCACACGTGACCAAGGGTCACGTGCTGACACGTGATGATTCCTTAGCTCTGTTAAAAGGCAGAATTAAATTCTGAATAAAATGTTTAATCAAAAGGGTCACGTGTCAACACGTGACAAGTTCCTAAACTCTTTAATTGATAGAATTAAATTCTATTTAATAATCAGATAAAGGGGTCACGTGCCAACACGTGATAGGCTTTGAAAGCTTTATAATTTGATAGAATTAAATTCTAATTAAGGGAAAACAAAGACCTTAACTGGGAAAGTATTTCTCTAAATCTTTCCAAACAAAAAAGGATTATGGGGAACCGTTGGATTAAAAATCTAAGAGTGATTAAAAATCACCAATTTATAGAAAGATTTTAGACAAGGAAAGATTTCCCTAAATTTCACCAGAAATAACAAACAGAATGATCTAAAGGATCATATTAGTTATGAAAACAAACAAAATCTTTCAATGAAAGATTGACAAAACAAATTGATTCTTTTCTTTCTCCTATAAATAGGAGCCAAGAAGAGAAGAGATCGACTTTTTTGGGAGATAACAACAACAGAGAGAAAAAAAGAGAGGAGAATTTAATTCTTAAAAGAGAAAAAGATCTCTTCAGAGAAAAGAAACCCTAGATGATAAAGGGGAAAGAGATCTAAGTTCCATAAAACAAAGGGAATTTAATTCTCAATTTAAGAGTTTAACTCTTTTGAAAAAGAACTTAGTTCTTCCTCTGGTTGAAAATCTGCAGAAGCAAATCTCCCCACAGGTTGAGAATTTAATTCTCATCGGATTGAGATTCTGCCATGCAGATTCTAAACTTAGAGGGAGAATTGAGTTTAAGGAATTTAATTCCCCCAAATTCATAGGAATTTAATTCCTCCAAAACAGAACTAGGGTTTAACCCTATATGAGAATTTAATTCTCCCAAATTCATAGGAATTTAATTCCTCCAAAACAGAACTAGGGTTTAACCCTACATAAGAATTTAATTCTTCCATATACATAGGAATTTAATTCCTCTAAAACAGAATTATGGTTTAACCCTACAGAGAATTTAATTCTTAAAACAAGAGACTTAAAGCTCTCCATGCACGTAAAAAACTTGATCACGTGGTAACACGTGACCCCCATTCTCAATGAGCAGAAAAGAGAGAACAAAACTAGGTCACGTGTTCCCACGTGACCCTTAAACAGACTCCCTAAAATGAGAAGAAAAAGCCCTGAGGCAATGCCTCACGTGCTCCCACGTGACTTCCAAAATAAAGAAAATAAAAGCAAAGGCAATGTTGGCTTTGGATGCTCTCACGTGTCCTCACATGACCCCTAATAAAAGCCTTAACAAATCAGTGCATGAGTGCCTATCACGTGCCAACACGTGATGGCCAGAATATCAAAAGTGTTTAACACTTATTTGAAAGACAAAGTAAAGGAGATCTGGCCCCACCTTTGGGCGCTCTCACGTGTCCCCACGTGACCCCTTCCTCTCTAGTGTTTAACACTAATTTGAGCGTTTCGTCTCCAGTGTTTAACACTGCTGTTCTCTAGTGTTTAACACTATTTTGAAGTCAATCTTAGCCAAATTGGCTAAGTTTCTAGAGGCAAAAACCTCTCCTTTAACTAAATTTCAAAATTGAGTAAAACTCAGAGCTATAATGTTTAATGCTCAGTCAAAGACAAAATGTCATCAGAGCCTTCAAACTCTTGTTTAGCATTGCTAAATAATGAGGGGCTGAATCCAGACAAATGTCTAATGGTCCAATAAAGGGCCAACACTTCAAATGTAATTGGACTTAGCCCAAGTTGGCCATAAGTCCTCAATTCAGATTTAACTGAGCCAATGTGCTCATAATCTAATTAATTGATCTTAGTTCCAAATTGGACTACAGATCCCCAATCAACTTTGGTTCAAGGGTACATCTCTTCACTCCTTTGATATTTGTCGTTGTAATCCTTCAACGTCTTCAGAGAGGTGACGGGTCCCGATAACCACACACTTCACAGACTATGACATCTCTAAATTGGACTGTGGGGTCCTTAAGCCCATGGACTATGATGTCCTTAACCTCGACCGTGATGTCTGTAAACTCACGGACTATGATGTCCTTAACCTCGACCGTGATGTTTTTAAACTAAACATTGGACTGTGGGGTCCTTAAGCCCATGGACTATGATGTCCTTAACCTTGACTTTCAGGTCTTTAAACTCACGGACTATGATGTCCTTAACCTCGACCGCGATGTCTTTAAACTAACATTGGACCACCATGTCCTTAAACTGGCAATTGACCGCAAAGTCCTTAAACTAAAACAATAGATCCCAAATGCTCTTTTGCTGGATCTAAACCATCCTGTTAAGTAGATCTTAGTCTAAAATTAGACTAACGTATCCTTAACAAATGGTTAAGTTGACCTTAGTCTAAAATTAGACTAATGTGTCCTTAACAAACTGTTAAGTTGATCTTAGTCTAAAATTAGACTAACGTATCCTTAACATACGTTTAAGTCGATCTTAGTCTCAAATGAGACTAACGTATACTTAAACCCAACCCCAAACCCAAATCTAAGAAGATACGGATTTGGACTAATCCACGCCCTACGGGCGACAACATAAATTAGTCTCCGTATACAATCCATGGGCAACCAAAAACAAAACAATCACCCACGACACGAAGTGACCATCTGGAGAAAGAGAAAGTGGTTACCGCGATGCGGTAACGTAATTAACTGCAGGGGCTTGCGCCTGCAGGGAAGAGCGTCCCCACAATCAAAAATCCCTCAACAAAGGGGAATCTGACGAAGTCTGCTATATCGGCCGCATCCGTTTAAACCTTCGATACATGGTGCCATAAATCAACTTGGCAGTTTCGGAGAGGTGGATGGATAGCACCAATTAGCATTTGCCCCCAAATTCAGGCAAGACGTTTGTCTTCCCCGTGTTTCGGCGGGGAACAGATTCTGGCACGCCCGGTGGGACCTTTTCCTCTTTCCACTCCGTACTTCGTGTGTCGTGTTCGCGAACGAATCGCGGTTTTCTATGGTTGCCTGTAGATTCGAGGTACTTAGATTTGGTGTCTTGCTCCGTGCAGAAAACAGAAGATCAATGGATTCAAACTGCACTAACTGCAACTGCAACTTTCGCTCCGTCCTGTCCGGAGGAGTGACTTACGGGCCCTAAGCGGCCTCCATCTTCGCTATGCCGATGGAACAGGTGACTCAGGCCACCACTGGATTGTTCTTCGGGACCATGATCCCGCCAACAAGCTTCAACGCTTTTGTACCATCACAAGAAGTCCGAAGAAGTCGGTCTTTGATCGGCTTACCACTTCTGCGTCCCCTCTTAACGGGTCGCCCAAACCAAGCGTCTCAGTTTTCAGTAGACTGGGCCAAATCTCCAACGGGCCCGTGAAGAAGCCCGCAATACCAGAAGGCGTTATCCCGAAGCGGATAGCTATTCGTACTCCCGAAGTCACCAAGGCGGCTTCTCTGGCTAAGGGGTCGGTCTTCACAAGACTGGCCGTTTCAGCTCCGACTCCATGTGAAGTCATTAGGGTTGTTTTCCCTGTTCGAAAGTCGGCCTTCGCAAGACTGACTACCCCCTCTCAGCGAGCATCTGTCTTTGACAGGCTGGCGCCAACAGCAAACTCTCATCAGAACAGGGGGCATGGAAAAGCTAATCTAACAGCGGAGGTGATCCCGGCTGCACGACATGCTCGACGTCGCCACTGGCACCGAGTGGGGAAAGCCGGGGGCAATTCCCCTTCCGGATTGACTCCGCCGGCTCCAATGGTGGAAGTTGATGCTGTTGTTCCAACTGGGAACAACTTTGAACTACTTAACAGGGTGCGCTGGAACTCGCCAACTGCCGTGCTGAAAAGATCTCCTCCACCTATGGAGAATGTCCCAAAGGCGAAGCCGGAGCAGCACCCTCAATGGCCGTCCTCTAAAATTTACAAGGCCTGACATCAAGTCCAAGACTCGGTAATTGATCAAGATTATCCCCGCCGACAGAGAAAGATGAAAGTGTGGAAAGAAGAAGACCACCTTGTCAAACCACAGAAGGTGACAGCTGCTTGGGTGCCCACTGCAACGGCCCCCTCAACTTCGACTGCCCACAAGAGGAGAAGGCCGGAGAAAATCCATGTGTCTGCAACAAATGTCAAGGGCACTGAGCCTAAACGCCCTAAGTATGGGGGCATGGTGGTGCATACCGTCTATATGGCATCCGGAAAAGAGGACAGCCGTATCTCCACAGGTCATCGACCGCTTACGCGATCCATGACAAAAGCCCAAGAGCAACAACAGAAGCGTCAAGAAATGCTAACAGCTATGCCGCACTTACGGGACCGAAAACAAGCCCGGAAACATCCTTGGAGCAGCGTCGTGAGCAGGAAACTGATGCTGAATTCCTTCGGAGAATGCTTGAGAAGAAGGACAAAGAGACCGCGGAACAAGCGGCCAATATAAAACAAATGGCCCTTCTGTTCCAAGATATGGTGGGCATGATGATCCAGCCGGACCCTCCAGCCGAAAATCCTCTAGCAATAATTGAAGATGATAGAAGAGAGACATCAAATCCTCTGTCGGCTCTGTCAACAGCCAAGGAGGAGACAATCTCCAAAACTGCCCTGGATGATTACATCGCTCAGCAGATACGAGTTCATCAGGCGAATGAAGCGGTTCGGCAAATTGTTAAAACGGGACGACCCTATCCGGGTTGGTACGACCAAATAAAGTACCCTCCGGGATACACGATCCCCAAATTCCACGTATACAAGGGGACGGGAAATCCGCATCAGCACGTCTCTCAATTCAGAGCTTTATGCGGCAACACTAGAGGTGACGATAAGCTACTGCTCCGCCAGTTTGTTGGCAGTTTGTCGGAGACGGCATTCGACTGGTATTCTGAACTTCCAAACGACTCCGTCAAGACTTTCGCAGAGATGGAGCTATTATTCACCCAGCGTTTCGCAAGTGCTAGTGAACGCACCCCAATAACGACATTGATCAATGCCAGGGTGAACCTAGGCGAGACATAGGTTCAATACGCGATACGGTGGCGAAATTTATGGTCGCAATGCGAACAACGCATCGAAGAAGCGCCTGCGGTAGGCATGTTCGTGGGTACTCTTGACCCTCAAGCGACCATATCCCAATTCATGATGTTCTTCAAGCCGACCACCTTCCAGACCTTGATTGACAAGCTGGCCTAAATGGACCAGATGGGCCATAGGCCTTCCTCTTCAAAGACGGAGCCTTGAAATGAAAAGGGCAAAGGGAAAGCAACCTTCGTTGCCAATACTCAACAACGGCCGAGCAACTTAAAGCCGGTTGTTCGCCAAAACAACGTGCGTCCATGCCCATCCCTCGAGGAGAGATTGGGACGTCCTTACTCGTTTCCCCAGGATAAAACGAGGAAACTGTTTGAGCTGGCAGTGCGCAGCAGACTCATCAATCTGCCGGATCGAAAAAATCCGTTGCAGCCAGGCGATGTCAACAGTCCCAATTATTGCCCTTACCACCAAGCAGTAAGCCATCCAATCGAAGATTGCTTCGTCTTCAAAAGCTGGATTAAGGACCAATACCAACAAGGCAAGTTCGCATTATCCGAAAATTGGAAGGTGAATCCACCACAACCTCACGCCCCTAAAAAGGTGGACATGCCGGGGGCATCGTGCTCATTCATAGAGAAAACCCCTTGGACCGAAATGTCCTAAAACTAACAAACGGACCGAAACGTCCTTAAACTAACGATGGACCGCAATTTCCTAAAACTTGAAATTGACCGAAACGTCTATAAACTACTACAGACCGCAGCATCCTAAGGCTGACGTGAAACAAAAAAAATGGTACGTCCATAAGCAAGATGGGCACGGATGAAAACCCGAAAGGGCTCCGTGAGTAAAAACAGCAGGACTACCGACGATGTTTGTGAAAACCCGAAAGGGCGCAGACTCGTAAAAAAAAAACGGTACGTCCACAAGCGAGATTGGCACGGATGAAAACCCGAAAGGGCTCCGTGAGTAAAAACAGCAGGGCTACCGTCGAGTTTTGTGAAAACCCGAAAGGGCGCAACCTCGTTAGAATAAAAAAAAGAAAGAGAAAAAAGAGAAGAAAACGGTATGTCCATAAGCAAAAGGGCATGGATGAAAACCCGAAAGGGCTCCGTGAGTAAAAACAGCAGGGCTACCGGCGAGCTTTGTGAAAACCCGAAAGGGCGCAATCTCGTTGAAAGACACTTGCAAGGTCCTCTCGACTTTGTAAGGAGAAACCACCTGCGTGAGATCCTTACGACTCACAAGGGAGCAACACACTTAGGAACCCTCACGATTCCTAAGAAGAAATTACACTTGCGAGATCCTCACGACTCGTAAGGAGAACCCTCTTATGAGACCCTCACGGCTCATAAGATTTGAAAGACTTAAGCTACAGGGATCTGAACCTGTTCTTAAGCCATCACAACCTCCAATGCTGCCCTACAAGTGGTTCACTATTGATCTTTGTATACAATCCACGGACACGAATAAACATTTCCCTAACAAAGTCCCGCCAGCGACTAGGGATATGCTCACACGGTGAACAAACACTTGTAGGTCTTCTCAACCTGCAAGGAGAAAACACTCTTGTAAGATCCTTACGACTTATAAGAGAACACACACTTAGGAATCCTCACGATTCCTAAGGAGAAAACTGTAGGGTTTCAGGGCACGCGCACAAGGGTCTACGAGGCATCAACCATGCCCGATTAAAAATTTAGCCGTGCCGAACAACCCGAATACGGATCTTTAAACTAGAGATTAGGCGAAAACTATCATGCTAAACACTTTAACACTAAGTGAGAGGGATTACAACCTTTGTAGATCCGGTCCTTCACTTCATAAGCTCCGTGTTGAAGTCCCTTCGCTGCGATCATCATGCTCCGGACTCTCGAGAGGCTCCACGAAGAGAAAGGTGCAATCTTGCTTCCGATCTTCGATACAAAGATGATCTACCTTGAAGTTTCATTAACACAAGCTAACACTCACTAAAATTGAGTGAACACTCTCATCTAAAGGGCAAGGGAAGATGATGATGATGAAGTAGTATTTTTGCTCTCTTTATTTATCTTTTTCTCACATTTATTCATCACTTGGAAAAATCTAGAAAGCTTTTTCATGAAGAAAGAAGAAGGAAGAAGATGAAGAATGATAATAATCTTTCTTTTGTGATGAATAGAAAGAATTAATATGATAAATAATGCAACCATGGTCAACTAACCTTTGTAGAGATTGAACTAGGGTTAATGGGTGTGGTTGGGTTAAGAAATATCATGCAAAAATATCTTTTCCAAAACAAAAAAGAAAACCTTCTAGAAACATCTAGAAATGTTAACCCTAATCAAACCCTAACCATGTTTAATCTCTACTAAACATGTTGCAATAGTAATCATATCATGTTACAATATTATATATCACATATATAATATTTATCGTAATAAAATAAAATAATACATTTAACATATATCGCATATATATCAATGTATTACCCGAGTGAGAAAAAGAATCTTTTAGTGAGCAAATATTAGTTAATGTAATTTAATATATCATATATATTATTATACATTAAATTATTGAATCAACACTTGATCCGACAATCCGGCTATATCGCATATAACCGACTAATATTTATCCGTACCGATTCATCGAATCAACACTTGATCCGATGACCCGGCTGATATCATATATCGCGAGAATAGAATACGGTATCTCATATTGCATTATCCTCGGTCCCGCACATATCACATATGTGCCCCTACTCCGTTTTGCCTGAGCCAAGAAACCTCTGTGTAGGACTCTAAAGAATCGTCAATACGCCGGCAGTAGGTGATGATCATATCAAACACCCACAAGCTGCAAGCGGTCAGCTAAACGTAACAGCTACCCAGGTATTGAGCGCTCAGAAGATCAACAAGCAAGCCTGTAATTTCTCCTGTGAATCTAAACAGTAACACTCCCATACAGTCCGGCCTCGTCGTCTGATATGTTGCATATCTCGCCTAGGGGTGGTAAACGTCAGACCCCAGTAGCTCGATAAGTCGTGTCGATATGAGGTCTATAACAGTTCAAGAAACTACTGATAACACTTACCAGTAAATCTCAACAACCCTGGCCAGGGATTTCCGGTTATAGCCAATCGAACACAGCACAACATCAACTCCCTATACCGGGAGAGACGAGTCCCCTCCTATCGCTCATTTCCTCCATGTGATTCGGGACTGTACCCAAAAACCACCTTTATGCACGCCCTCTTGGACGTGGTATGATGGAAATCAAAGCACAGTGGGAATCACATAAGACTCTATGACGATCTCGGGTCAACAGACTACTCTGTACCAGTGTCACCGGAGAACTGCCATCTGACGTGAGGTATAATACCATCTGGGAGTTCTCGGCGAGTCCGTCCAGTGTACCCAGTCTCTACTGAGCACCCGTACACCATCCTTGATGTCAAACACCGATGGATATGGGATCATCCATCGCCCATCATATGGGTCAAGATGCGTATACGCTAGTCTACTCTGGTGCATCGATGCCCTGTCTCGATACACTCTCGACTAGGAACAATTATAGGATGTACTCGTCGACTACCGTGGCCCCACTAGTATGATCTCATCATAGTCCCAGTAGTCGAGTACATATCCTAAGGGCTTTATCAACATGTAACATAGAGACAATCAGAGTACATGTTAAGATAAAGTACAACCAGATAGCATACTATCATGTCGAGCAAGAAAGTCCTCCCTATATATGTCCTAGTATCCACTACAATATACATCGTATGTACAGTAATGGCCTCTAGGGCATACATATAACTAACAAAAACGCACCTACGAGATCCTCACGACTCGTAGGGAGAAACACCTTTATGAGACCCTTACGGCTCACGAAGTCAAAAGCCTTAGTCGACGGGATCCTAACCCTGTTTGCTAAGTCACTTTTGTTTGACATCGACAGAAGCATATGATAATTCGCTCCCGGCAATATCCCAGTTGTAGCGATGCTGATGCCTAAATCGGTATCAAATTCCAAGTCCTTTCATGGCAAATGATGATTCACTCCTGGCAATATTCCAGTCGCAGCGATGCTGATGCTAAGATTGGCACCAGATTCCAAGTTCCATACTCGTGGCGAAAAGTCAACGAGCCAAAAATGCATATGAAATAGCCGAAATGATAGGGCAACTTGCAACAAAATCAGCAAGTAAAAATATATGCATACAAAATAGCCGAAATGGTTGGGCAACTCGCAATAAAAAAAAGCGAGTAAAAAGAAAAAATAGCCGAAATGATAGGGCAACTTGCAACAAAATCAGCAAGTAAAAATATATGCATACAAAATAGCCGAAATGGTTGGGCAACTCGCAATAAAAAAAAGCGAGTAAAAAGAAAAAATAGCCGAAATGATTGGGCACCGCGAAAAATAGCCAAAATGATTGGGCAATCGCAACTTTCGCGATATAAAAAGCTGAAATGATAGAGCATCGCGGAAAGAAATAAAAAAATGAAAGAATGAAACTTTTTGCCCCACAGGTGAGATCATATCGATCCCTGTATACAATCCGGGGGCACAAACAAGAAGGGAACTATATCGTCCCACCAGGCTTCGTCGAAGCGAAGCCAAATCTCGACGGTTCATAGACAACCTAGAGACAATCATGACATTCGTCACAATATTGCAGACACAATGTCAACAAATGAAGTGAAGGAAGATCCCTAGCTTCAAGGTCTCGACGTCAACATCGACAACTTAGAGATCAACACCGGCGTTCTTTCTCCCTCCAATCGGATGCAGACGCAACATCAACAAACGGACCCACGGCAAAATCCCCTAGTTCCAAATCTCGACGGTTCACAGACAGCCTAGAGACTACTCCGGAACCATGGCAAACTCCCCTAGTTCTAAATCTCGACGGTTCACAGACAGCCTAGAGATCACCAACGGCGTTTCTCCTTACTCCAGTAGGATGCAGATACGACGTCAACAAACGACCCCAGGGTCAAAACAACGGAACCATGGAAAAGTCCCCTAGTTTCAAATCTCGACGGTTCACAGACAGCCTAGAGATCACCAACGGCGTTTCTCCTCACTCCAACTAGATGCAGACGTGACGTCAACAACCGACCTTAGAGTCGCAATGAAACGGAGCCATGGCAAAGTCCCTAGTTCCAAATCTCAATGGCCACATCTACAGCCTGGAGACCAACAACGATGTGCCTCCTCATTCCAGCAGGACACATATGTTACACCATCAAACGGAGTGACGGCAAAATCCCAGCTCCACCTCAGCATTCGTCTCGTTACACCAGATGCAATGTCAACAACGGCGTTCCTTTGCAGTTCAGCAGGATGCAGACGCAGCGTCAACAAAAGACCCCATGGTTAAAACAAAGCGGAGTGACGGCAAAATCCCAGCTCCACTTCGGCATTCGTCTCGTTACAGCAGACGCAATGTCAAAAACGGTGTTCCTTCGCAGTCCAACAGGATGCAGATGCGACGTCAACAAAAGACCCCATGGTCGAAACAAAGCGGAGTGACGGCAAAATCCCAGCTTCACCTCAGCATTCGTCTCGTTACAGCAGACGCAACGCCAAAGCAAACGAAGCAAAGGCTAAATTCCTAGCTTCAGGGTCTTGACGGTAACTTATATAAAACCTGAAAGACTATTGGAGATCATCCCACACCAGCGCGGAGTGGTTATGACTCATCGGGGCTCCCCAAACTGAGCCTAACCTCAAGTAAAAAGCGGCATGGCAAAATTCCTAACGCTTGCTCTTCCGATGGTCAGACTGCCTAGGAAGATTGCTTGAAGACGTCTTGTCCAGCCCCTGAAGGGATCAGAGACATGACAGTCGCAAGGCTACTCGAACAACAAGATTGCCTATCGAGGAATACATCGGCTAACGCGACGGTACGACAGGCAAAACCCTAGTACCACAGACCCTAACGGACTTCTGTCGTAAAGAGCAGAGGTTAACTGTGACGTTACGACATTCTTGCGAGAATCTCTCGATTCATATCAACCCCAGAGAAATCAGTGTCCTTGGCAACCTCCTCGATTCAGGGAAATCAGCGTCCTTGACGAGAGCATCTCGATTCGCGTTGAACCGCAGAGAAATCAGCGTCTTTGCAGGAATACCTCGATTCGTTTCAACTCCGAGGAAATCAGTGTCCTTGGCAACCTCCTCGATTCAGGGAAATCAGCGTCCTTGACGAGAGCATCTCGATTCGCGTCGACCCGCAGAGAAATCGGTGTCTTTGTAGGAATACCTCGATTCATCTCAATTTCGAGGAAATCAGTGTCCTTGGCAACCTCCTCGACTCAGGGAAATCAGCGTCCTTGACGAGAGCATCTCGATTCGCGTCAACCCGCAGAGAAATCAGCGTCTTTGCAGGAATACCTCGATTCGTTTCAACTCCGAAGAAATCAGCGTCCTTGGCTACCTCCTCGATTCAGGGAAATCAGCGTCCTTGACGAGAGCATCTCGATTCGCGTCGACCCGCAGAGAAATCAGCGTCTTAGCAGGAATACCTCGATTCATTTCAACTCCGAGGAAATCAGTGTCCTTGGCAAAAACCTCGATTCAGGGAAATCAGCGTCCTTGACGAGAGCATCTCGATTCGCATCGACCCGCAGAGAAATCAACGTCTTTACAGGAATACCTCGATTCGTTTCAACTCTGAGGAAATCAACGTCCTTGGCAAAAACCTCGATTCTGGGAAATCAGCGTCCTTGACAAGAGCATCTCAATTCGCATCGACCTGTAGAGAAATCAGCGTCTTTGCAGGAATACCTCGATTCGTTTCAACTCCGAGGAAATCAGTGTCCTTGGCAACCTCCTCGATTCAGGGAAATCAACGTCCTTGACGAGAGCACCTCGATTCTCGTCGACCCGCAGAGAAATCAGCATCGTTGCAGGAATACCTCGATTCGTTTCAACTCCGAGGAAATCAGTGTCCTTGGCAACCTCCTCGATTCTGGGAAATCAGCGTTCTTGACGAGAGCATCTCGATTCGCGTCGACCCGCAGAGAAATCATTGTCTTTGCAGAAATACCTCAATTCGTTTCAACTCCGAGGAAATCAGCGTCCTTGGCAAAAATCTCGATTCAGGGAAATCAGCGTCCTTGACGAGAGCATCTCGATTCACATCGACCCGCAGAGAAATCAGCGTCTTTGCAGGAATATCTCGTTTCGTTTCAACTCCGAGGAAATCGGTGTCCTTGGCAAAAACCTTGATTCAGGGAAATCAGCATCCTTGACGAGAGCACCTCGATTCGCGTCGACCCGCAGAAAAATCAGTGTCTTTGCAGGAATACCTCGATTCGTTTCAACTCCAGGGAAATTAATGTCCTTGGCAAAACCTCGATTCAGGGAAATCAGCGTCCTTGGCGAGAGCATCTTGATTCGCGTCGACCCGCAAGGAAATCCGTGTCTTTGCAGGAATACCTCGATTCGTCTCAACTCCGAGGAAATCAGTGTCCTTGGCAAATACCTCGATTCAGGGAATTCAGCGTCCTTGACGAGAACATCTCGATTCGCGCCGACCCGCAGAGAAATCAGTGTCTCTGCAGGAATATACAACGTCAGCAAAGCGGAGCCGCGGCAAAGTTCCCAGTTCCATGACTCGGCGGTGCACAGACAACCCAAAGTCAACCCTTGACCTTCCTGTTGAAGCAATGCTTTGACTCGGGAGTAGGTCAACTCATCAATCACTTACGAGTCCTTTCGACTTGTAAGGAAGAAAATTCTCTTGTGAGATCCTTACGACTCTCAAGAGAAAACACACTTAGGAATCCTTACGATTCCTAAGGAGAAAATACACCTATGATATCCTCTCGACTCGTAGGGAGAAAAAATCTTTATGAGACCCTCACGGCTCATAAAATTGAAAAGTCTTAGGCGGCAGATCTGAACCTGTTTCCTAAGCCATCGTTTCTTATCTCGATTCAGGGAAATCAGCGTCCTTGGCGAGAACCTCTCGATTCGTTTCGACCCGCAATGAAATCAGTGTCTTTGCGAGGATCTCTCGATTCGTCTCAACTTGCGGGGAAATTAGTGTCCCTAAGCATAAAGAAAATTCTCTTGTGGGATCCTTACGATTCTCAAGAGAAAACGCACTCAGGAGTCCTCACGACTCCTAAGGAGAAAAGACACATACGAGATCCTCACGACTCGTAGGGAGAAAAGCCTTTATGAGACCCTCACAGCTCATAAAGTTGGAAAGTCTTAGGCAACAGATCCTAACCCTGTTTTCTAAGCCATCGCTACCTTATAAAGAGTTCAAGATGAACTGTTATTTGCCATTTATGGGCCACACTTGCCAAAACTACATGCCACTGAAATGGAGAAGTTACTCATGAAGCATATAAACTACTTCATGCCTGAGTAAGACATAAAGAAACAGAAGGAGGCGGCTCATGGAGCTGATGGTTTGGAACTATGTCCCTTAAGAGTCAAGATTTGAGTCAATGATAAATAACGACGCTTGTGTCCGCTCGTTATCTTCTCAGATCAAGATTCTGAAAATTATATACCAACCCAAAACTGGTCATATGCTATGAATTACTCTGCACTACATCACCCACGTATATACTTATGTGGGCAAAGTAGTGGGGGGCATTTGTTCCCGCAAAAAAATTTCTGAGCAAAAGAGCCCAAGATATTAAATGGCAGCGATACGTTTAAGAAAATGTGAACCAGTAATTTCCGGGCTGTATTTTGACAAACTCCCGAATGTGAAACAGCTAAATTCTGATAGTATCGAAATCGTTTCTAAAAAGCCTTCGATTTGATATATTATGGGCTTCATAGTTCATCTGGGATCAAAAGTTATGAGCAAATATGCTATGCACGTGTAATCTAAGGAAGAAAATGCGAACCAGTATTTTCCGGGCTGCATTTTGATAAACTCCCAAATTATAAACGGGTAAATTCTGATGATATCGAAAGTTTCTCGAAAAATCCTTCGATTTGATATATTATGGGCCTCATAATTCATCCGGGATCAAAAGTTATGAGGCATCACGTGCTCACACGTGACCGGGCATCACGTGCCCACACGTGACCATTTACAGGCAAAGCCTGTAGGCACTGAATAAAATAAATAATTGAAAATAATTAATCAGTGGGGTCACGTGACAACACGTGATTGGCCTTTAAACCCACTGAAAAGAATTAAAGGTATAATAAAACACTAAGGAAAAACCCCAATGGGGCATCACGTGCTCACACGTGACCAAGGGTCACGTGCTGACACGCGATGATTCCTTAGCTCTGTTAAAAGGCAGAATTAAATTCTGAATAAAATGTTTAATCAAGAGGGTCACGTGACAACACGTGACAAGTTCCTAAACTCTTTAATTGATAGAATTAAATTCTATTTAATAATCAGATAAAAGGGCCACGTGCCAACACGTGATAGCCTATGAAAGCCTTATAACTTGATAGAATTAAATTCTAATTAAGGAAAAACAAAGACCTTAACTGGGAAAGTATTTCTCTAAATCTTTCCAAAAAAAGGATTATGGGGAACCGTTGGATTAAAAATCCAAGAGTGATTAAAAATCACCAATTTATAGAAAGATTTTAGACAAGGAAAGATTTCTCTAAATTTCACCAGAAATAACAAACAGAATGATCTAAAGGATCATATTAGTTATGAAAACAAACAAAATCTTTCAATAAAATATTGACAAAACAAATTGATTCTTTTCTTTCTCCTATAAATAGAAGCCAAGAAGAGAAGAGAAGGGATCTACTTTTTTGGGAGATAACAACAACAGAGAGAAAAAAAGAGAGGAGCATTTAATTCTCAAGAGAGAAAAAAAGATCTCTTCAGAGAAAAGAAACTCTAGGTGAGAAAGGGGAAAGAGATCTAAGTTCCATAAAACAAAGGGAATTTAATTCTCAATTTAAGAGTTTAACTCTTCTGAAAAAGAACTTAGTTCTTTCTCTGGTTGAAGATCTGTAGAAGCAAATCTCCCCATAGGTTGAGAATTTAATTCTCATCGGGTTGAGATTCTGCCATGCAGATCCTAAACTTAGAGGGAGAATTAAGTTTAGGGAATTTAATTCCCCCAATTCATAGGAATTTAATTCCTCCAAAACAGAACTAGGGTTTAACCCTATATGAGAATTTAATTCTCCCAAATTCATAGGAATTTAATTCCTCCAAAACAGAACTAGAGTTTAACCCTATATAAGAATTTAATTCTCCCAAATTCATAGGAATTTAATTCCTCCAAAACAGAACTAGGATTTAACCCTACATAAGAATTTAATTATTCCATATACATAGGAATTTAATTCCTCTAAAACAGAATTAGGGTTTAACCCTACAGAGAATTTAATTCTTAAAACAAGAGACTTAAAGCTCTCCATGCACGTAAAGAACTTGATCACGTAGTAACACGTGACCCCCATTCTCAATGAGCAGAAAAGAGAGAACAAAACTAGGTCACGCGTTCCCACGTGACCCTTAAACAGACTCCCCAAAATGAGAAGAAAAAAGCCCTGAGGCAATGCCTCACGTGCTCCCACGTGACTTCCAAAATAAAGAAAATAAAAGAAAAGGCAATGTTGGCTTTGGGCGCTCTCACGTGTCCTCACGTGACCCCTAATAAAAGCCTTAACAAATCAGTGCATGAGTGCCTATCACGTGCCAACACGTGATGGCCAGAATATCAAAAGTGTTTAACACTTATTTGCAAGACAAAGTAAAGGAGATCTGGCCCCACCTTTGGGCGCTCTCACGTGTCCCCACGTGACCCCTTCCTCTCTAGTGTTTAACACTAATTTGAGCGTTTCGTCTCCAGTGTTTAACACTGCTGTCCTCTAGTGTTTAACACTATTTTAAAGTCAATCTTAGCGAAATTGGCTAAGTTTCCAGAGGCAAAAACCTCTCCTTTAACTAAATCTCAAAATTGAGTAAAACTCAGAGCTATAATGTTTAATGCTCAGTCAAAGAAAAAATGTCATCAGAGCCTTCAAACTCTTGTTTAGTATTGCTGAATAATGAGGGGCTGAACCCAGACAAATGTCTAATGGTCCAATAAAGGGCCAACACTTCAAATGTAATTGGACTTAGCCCAAGTTAGCCATAAGTCCTTAATTCAGATTTAACTGAGCCAATGTGCTCATAATCTAATTAATTGACCTTAGTTCCAAATTGGACTACAAATCCCCAATCAACTTTGGTTCAAGGGCACATCTCTTCACTCCTTTGATATTTGTCGTTGTAATCCTTCAACGTCTTCAGAGAGGTGACGGGTCCCGATAACCACACACTTCACAGACTATAACGTCTCTAAACTGGACTGTGGGGTCCTTAAACCTATGGACTATGATGTCCTTAACCTCGACCGTGATGTCTTTAAACTAACATCGGAATGTGGGGTCCTTAAACCCACGGACTATGATGTCCTTAACCTCGACCGTGATGTCTTTAAACTAATATCGGACTGTGGGGTCCTTAAACCCATAGACTATGATGTCCTTAATCTCGACCGTGATGTCTTTAAACTAACATTGGACTGTGGGGTCCTTAAACCCATGGACTATGATGTCCTTAACCTCGACCGTGATGTCTTTAAACTAACATTGGACTGTGGGGGTCCTTAAACCCATGGACTATGATGTCCTTAACCTCGACCGTGATGTCTTTAAACTAACATTGGACTGTGGGGTCCTTAAACTCATGGACTATGATGTCCTTAACCTCGACTGTGATGTCTTTAAACTAAACATTGGACTGTGGGGTCCTTAAGCCCATGGACTATGATGTCCTTAACCTTGACTGTGAGGTCTTTAAACTCACGGACTATGATGTCCTTAACCTCGACCGTGATGTCTTTAAACTAAACATTGGACTGTGGGATCCTTAAGCCCATGGACTATGATGTCCTTAACCTTGACTGTGAGGTCTTTAAACTCATGGACTATGATGTCCTTAACCTCGACCGCGATGTCTTTAAACTAACATTGGACCACCATGTCCTTAAACTGGCAATTGACCGCAAAGTCCCTAAACTAAAATAATAGAGCCCAAATGCTCTTTTGTTGGATCTAAATCATCCTGTTAAGTAGATCTTAGTCTAAAATTAGACTAACGTATCCTTAACAAATGGTTATGTTGACCTTAGTCTAAAATTAGACTAACGTGTCCTCAACAAACTGTTAAGTTGATCTTAGTCTAAAATTAGACTAACGTATCCTTAACATACGTTTAAGTCGATTTTAGTCTCAAATCAGACTAACGTATCCTTAAACCCAACCCCAAACCCAAATCTAAGAAGATACAGATTTGGACTAATCCACGCCCTACGGGCGACAACATAAATTAGTCTCCGTATACAATCCACGGGCAACCAAAAACAAAACAAACACCCACGACACGAAGTGACCATCTGGAGAAGGAGAAAGTGGTTACCGCGATGCGGTAACGTAATTAACTGTAGGGGCTTGCGCCTGCAGGGAAGAGCGTCCCCACAATCAAAAAACCCCTCAACGAGGGGGAATCTGACGAAGTCTGCTATATCGGCCGCATCCGTTTAAACTTTCGATACATGATGCCATAAATCAACTTGGCATCTTCGGAGAGGTGGACGGATAGCACCAATTAGCATCTGCCCTCAAATTCAGGCAAGACGTTTGTCTTCCCCGTGTTTCGGCGGGGAACAGATTTCCTTTGTTTTCTTCCCAGCATATTCAAATAAGTGTTAAACACTTTATCTTAACAGCTATCATGTGCGGGCACGTGATGGATACCCATGCATTGATTATTAGAGTGTTTATTAGGGGTCACGTGAGGACACGTGAGAGCGCCCAAAATCAGTACTGCCTTTGGCTTTGTCCCTTTTATTTTGAGGGTCATGTGGAAGCACGTGAGGCATTGCCTTAGGGCTTTTTTCTTCTCATTTTGGGGAGTCTGTTTAAGGGTCACGTAGGAACACGTGACCTTGTTTTGTTCTCTCTTTTCTGTTCATTGAGAATGAGGGTCACGTGTTACCACGTGATCGAGTTCTTTACGTGCATGGAGAGCTTTAAGTCTCTTGTTTTAAGAATTAAATTCTCTGTAGGGTTAAACCCTAATTTTGTTTTAGAGGAATTAAATTCCTATGTATATGGAAGAATTAAATTCTTATGTAGGGTTAAACTCTAGTTCTATTTTGGAGGAATTAAATTCCTATGAATTTGGGAGAATTAAATTTTCATATAGGGTTAAACCCTAGTTCTGTTTTGGAGGAATTAAATTCCTATGAATTTGGGAGAATTAAATTCTCATATAGGGTTAAACCCTAGTTCTGTTTTGGAGGAATTAAATTCCTATGAATTTGGGGGAATTAAATTCCCTAAACTCAATTCTCCCTCTAAGTTTAGGATCTGCATGGCAGAATCTCAACCTGATGAGAATTAAATTCTCAACCTATGGGGAGATTTGCTTCTGCAGATCTTCAACCAGAGGAAGAACTAAGTTCTTTTTCAGAAGAGAGAATTAAATTCCCTTTGTTTTATGGAACTTAGATCTCTTTCCCCTTTCTCACCTAGGGTTTCTTTTCTCTGAAGAGATCTTTTTTTTCTCTTTTGAGAATTAAATTCTCCTCTCTTTTTTTCTCCCTGTTGTTGTTATCTCCCAAAAAAGTAGATCCCTTCTCTTCTCTTCTTGGCTCCTATTTATAGGAGAAAGAAAAGAATCAATTTGTTTTGTCAATCATTCATTGAAAGATTTTGTTTGTTTTCATAACTAATATGATCCTTTAGATCATTCTGTTTGTTATTTCTGGTGAAATTTAGGGAAATCTTTCCTTATTTAAAATCTTTCTATAAATTGGTGATTTTTAATCACTCTTGGATTTTTAATCCAACGGTTCCCCATAATTCTTTTTTGTTTGGAAAGATTTAGAGAAATACTTTCCCAGTTAAGGTCTTTGTTTTCCCTTAATTAGAATTTAATTCTATCAAGTTATAAGGCTTTCATAGCCTATCACGTGTTGGCACGTGACCCCTTTATCTGATTATTAAATAGAATTTAATTCTATCAATTAAAGAGTTTAGGAACTTGTCACGTATTGGCACGTGACCCTCTTGATTAAACATTTTATTCAGAATTTAATTCTGCCTTTTAACAGAGCTAAGGAATCATCACGTGTCAGCACGTGATGCCCCATTGGGGTTTTTCCTTAGTGTTTTATTGTACCTTTAATTCTTTTCAGTGGGTTTAAAGGCCCATTACGTGTTGGCACGTGACCCCACTGATTAATTATTTTCAATTATTTATTTTATTCAGTGCCTACAGGCTTTGCCTGTAAATGGTCACGTTTAGGCACATGATGCCCGGTCACGTGTGAGCACGTGATGCCTCATAACTTTTGATCCCGGATGAATTATGAGGCCCATAATATATCAAATCGAAGGATTTTTCGAGACACTTTCGATATCATCAGAATTTACCTATTTCTCATTCGGGAGTTTGTCAAAATGCAGCCCGGAAAATACTGGTTCGCATTTTCTTCCTTAGATTACACGTGCATAGAATATTTGCTCATAACTTTTGATCCCGGATGAATTATGAAGCCCATAATATATCAAATTGAAGGCTTTTTAGAGACGCTTTCGATACCATCAAATTTAGCTGTTTTATATTTGGGAGTTTATCAAAATACAGCCCGGAAAATACTGGTTCACATTTTCTTAAACGTATCGCTGCCATTTAATATCTTGGGCTCTTTTGCGTAGAATTTTTTTTGCGGGAACAAGGGCATGCCGCAGACTGCCGGTGTGAAATGCCCTGTGCACCAGATCACCGGAGGGGCCTCTTCCAGGTCAGTTTTTAACGAACCATCGTGGAGGCCAATGGGTTCGTTCGCCAACAGCAGGCCAGACTTTTGCATCTACTGCAAAAGAACATGTCATCTTGTGAAGAACTGTTGCAGGACGAACAACTTGTTCCTGATCTGTGGGTCTTCTACTCATGCCATTGGAGCATGTCTCCAGAACCGAGGACCCAACAACCCTCCAGTTAGACCGGCAATCCAAGCTCCTCCTACCCGGTTAGCTCTACCTGCTCCAATTCCCTGCACCCAGACCGCTCAACCCCAACACCGAGTGTTTAACCAAGTACAGAGGAAAGTGCCGCGACGCCAAGCATTCACTATGTCGGTCGAAGAGGCCGTAACTACGGGTCAGATTATCACTGGTAAATCTCTTCTCTATTCTCTTTCAAGACCTTTCAATTCATAGCCATTTTATATTTGTTATACCTAAATCTATCCCACGTGACTTAGGTACAATCTTAGCAGCCTCCCTACCTGCACTCGCGCTCTTCGACACTGGGACATCATATTGCTTTATGTCGCAATGGTTTGTTCGAACTCATGCGATCCCAGTTAAACCGCTCGTATCCAGCTAGAATGTCAGTTCAGAGAACGACGTTCTAAAAGCAACTTTGGGATACGATCTGTGTCCAGTGGTCGTCTGTAGTCGAGAATTTTATGCGGACTTCAAAGTGCTGGACATACCAAATTTCGACGTAGTTTTGGGAATGGATTGGCTGGGAACTTTCTTCGCTACCATCGACTGTCGTCAAAGGAGGGTAGTGTTCAAAATACCAGATCATCTAGTGTTCTATTTCAAAAGTGGAGACCGAACCTTGGAACCTAGCGTTTACCGAGCAAAACCAAAGAAGGCAGAGATTGCAGCGTTGCAAGCAGAAGAATCGAAGCCAGAGGTAGTTCGAGAGTTCGAGGATGTATTCCCAGAAGATATATCAGGTTTGCCTCCCGATCGAGCTATTGATTTCAGCATCGATTTACAAGCCGGCGCATAACCAGTAATAAAAGCTCCGTACCGATTAAGTCCGGAGGGATTAAAGAAGATCCGCATTCAGTTGGACGAACTCCTGAAGAAAAATTGGATTCGTCCCAGTATTTCGAGCTGGGGATCTCCAGTGCTACTGGTGAAGAAGAAGGAAGGTTTCTACGGGATATGTGTGGATTATCGAGCTCTGAACGAAGTGATAATTAATAACAAGTATCTACTACCGCTCATCGATGATCTTTTCGATTAGTTAATTGGATCTTATGTCTTTTCAAAGCTAGATCTTTGTTCGGGTTACCATCAGGTGAAAGCCAAAGATTTCAACATTCCGAAGACGGCGTTTAGGACTCGTTATGGTCATTATGAATATCTCGTAATGCCATTTGGAGTGATTAATGCACTTGCCATCTTTATGAACTTGATGAACCAAGTTTTCTGAGAGTATTTATATGGGTTTGTTGTTATATTCATCGACGACATCCTGGTGTATTCAAAGAATCGGAAAGAACATGTCGAGCACTTACGGATTGTCCTGGAGACATTATGACAACATCAGCTCTACGCCAAGTACAGCAAGTATGATTTTTGGCTAGATCAAGTCGGATTTTTCTGACATATCATTTCAGGAGAAAGAATATCTGTGGATCTAGCTAAGATGTCAGCTGTCGGTAAGTGGCCTGCACCAAAGACGGTGAAAAATATAAGAAGTTTCTTTGGTTTAGCAGGATACTGCAGACGATTCATTGAAGATTCTCAAAGATCGTAGCACCCCTGACCAAAGCTCACATGTAAAGATGATTCATTCGTGTGGTCAGAAGCATGTGAAAAGGTTTTTGTAGAACTCAAGTCGAGATTGTTAGTTATATATATGCTCTAGAGGCCATTATTGTACATGATTATATATTATAGTGGATGCTTTGACATATATAGAGAGGGCTTTCTTGCTCGACATGATAGTATGCTATCCGGTTACTCTTTATCTTAACATGTACACTTGTGTTATTATACTGTCTCTCTGTTACATGTTGATAAAACCCTCAGGATGTGTACTTGACTACCAGGACTATGATGTAGATCATACTAGTGGGGCCAGGGTAGTCCACAAGTACATCCTTTAATTGTTCCTAATCGAGAGAGTATCGAGACAGGGCATCGATATTCCAAAGTAGACTAGTGTATACGTTTCTTGACCCTGTATGGGGCGATGGTTGATCCCATAGCCATTGGTGTTTGACATCAAAGATTGTGCACAGGTGCTCATTGGAGAATGTGTACACCAAACAGGACTTGCCGAGAACTCCTAGATGGTATTATACCTATCGTCAGATAGCAGTTCTCTGGTGACACTGGTATATGTTAGTTTGTAGATCCGAGATCGTCATAGAGTCTTATGTGATTCCCATTGTGCTTTGATTTCCTCCCTACCATGGCTCAAAGAAGTCGTGCAAACAGGTGGATTTTGGGTACAGTCCTGAGTCACATAGAGGCAATGAATGATAGGAGGGGTTTCGTCTCTCCCGATATTAGGAGTTGATGTTGCGCTATGCTTGATTGACTATAACAGAAAGTCCCCGGCCAGAGCTGATGAGATTTACTGGTAAGTGTTATCAGTAGTTTCTCGACCCGTTATGAGCCTCACATCGGCATGACTTATCAAGTTATTGGGGTCTGACGATTCCACCCCCAGACTCGATATGCGACGTATCAGACGAAAAGACCGGACTGTACGGTAGTGTTACTTATATGCTTTATGGGAGTTTGGATAAGCTTGCTTGTTGATCTTCTGATCGCTCAATACCTGGGTAGCCGTTTCGTCCAGCTAGTACCGCTGACGGCTTGTGGGTGACTGATGTGATCATCACCTGTTGCTGGCGTATTGACGAGTGTTTAGAGTCCCACACAGAGGTTTCCTAGCTCAAGCGAAACGAAATAGGGTACATATGTGATATTTGCGGAACTTTGATTAATACGTGTATGTGATGCCGTATTCTAATTTCGCGATATAGGTTATATGTGATATAACCATGATTATTGAATCAAGTGTTGATTCAATGATTTGTTATATGTATATTTGATATACATAAAAATGATATTAGTGGGTTATATATAATATAGCCGGATTATTAAATCAAGTGTTGATTTAATAATTTGATATATAAATATATATTAACTAATATTAGTTCACTACAGAATTTCTTCTCTTGATTTGTATGTATGATGATATATACATTTATGTGATATATGTGTGTGTGTGTGTGTATGTGTGTGTGTGTGTATTACGTATACTATTGTGTCATGTTAGATGATACATTGGACATGGGTGTATGAGATTCATGCCAAACTAAAGATAATTTGGGTGATTTAATTATTAAGGGAAAAACCAAAATTAGGTGGAAATTAGCATGGCTTAAGATACTTGTGGAAGCATGTAGAAACCTTGATTTATTCCACTAATTTTGTTTTACTCTGGATATTTATTAACCTAACCATTATCTTTAGCCATGGTTAAGTCTCTATATATATCTTTTGAGATATTTTTTCACCATGGTTGTTCACAAGTTTATCTTCTTCATCTCATTTTTGCTCTCTAGCTTTTCATGAGTTGAAAAAGAAAAAGATAAACAAAATTCTAAAGTGGGCAAACTGCCTACTTCATCAATCTATACCAAACTAACCCTTTAGTATATGTTGTTTCCTTCACTAATTCTTTAGTTAGTGAAGGGGTAGCTTGAGTTAGAGATTCCTCAAGATGGATCATTTTCGGCCTCGAAGATTCTTAAGTAAGCTTGTTTCTTTCGCCTAGTGGTGCATAAGAAGAGTTCGGGGGACCACTACATGGAGTTAACGGACTACTAGTTGGAGCTTTAGAAGTGAAGGACCGGTCTACAATGGTTGTATTTCTTGTTCACTTAGTGTAAAGTTTGTTTACTAGTTTAAAAACCCTAATTCTCTAGTTCGATTCTAGGATAACATGCAATATCACACTAGATTTTTTAAAATTGTATACTTGATACTTTTAAAAACCTAGTAGTGGTGCTAAGGCATACTTTCATGGTATCAGAGCCAAGGTAGAGCATTAGGAGTGGCCTAGACGAAGTTAAAGTGTTCGATCGACTTTTCGAAACCCTAAAATCCTAGTTTCTGGAAATTTTTCCAATAGTCGGATTTTTTAGATTAAAAATTCTCAGAAAATCAAGCAGGTTATTTGATAGAGCCCCAAGAAGTTCGACGACATGATTCCATCATATTGTCGCGGAACCGCAGCCAAACGCATGGTTTGGCTGCGGTTCTGCCGCAGTAATGAGGAATTATTGGGTCGTCTTTCTTGTGTTGCTTCATCTTGTTATTTTGCATTCTCTGGGAATTTTTAGTGAGACTCAAGTGTTGAGGTCTCTGTGATTTGTGGGTATTTGAGATATCGATCGAAATGTTTAATATCGTCTGGGTATATTTGATATGCGATACAATATTTAGAATCCACAATAATTAGTTTTGTAAAAACTAATTAGTGTTTTATAAATCTAGTAATCTAGTCTCTTTAGATAGATTGTCTCAGAGTTTTGATTCGGATCAAAACTCCGTCGCAATCTCGTATTGTACGTGGATAGTCGCCGGGTAACTGTAACACCCTAGTTCATTTATACCAGTTCTATTTTGGGTATTTCTTTATTTATGACTATTTCTTAATTTATTGTGTTTTGGGCACAAATAGTGTAATTGGTATCCGTGTTTGCATCCGACCTGACCCGCTTGCTGGAAACTCGTCTTAATTCATGTTTATGATTTATCCCGGCTAGTTATGAGGATCCGTGCACACATATATCCCGTATACCTGCATCATATATCTGACATCTGCATATTCTTTTAATAATACAAGTATAGTCAAATTATATATTTTAAATACCTAGCATAGCCCGAATCATACCCTTAACCCTGTCGTGGCATCCGTACATCGTGTTCTCGTTCCGTTCAGTGAAACGGACTCGTTTGGATCGCTACGTTCACGCTACGTGTATCTGTTCTTGGGGGTAAGCATTTTCGTTACCCGGATATCGTATTTTGGTTTTGATTGATACGTATATTATCCATACTTTTAAACCGTAATTTTAGACCCGACCCGGGTATATTTTGGAGTAAGTTTGTATTAGCCAGAAAACTCAAATTTTCTTAATATTTTATTCTAGTAGATTTAACTGTTAAATATATATATATATATATATATATATATATATATATATATAATACGTTTATAAAATTTTTCTTTAACAAAATAATATTTTAAAGATTTTTTAACAACTTACAGATCTCAACTCACTTCCTCTCTCTCTCTCTCTCTTATATCTTTACTATATAAATTTATTCTTTATAAATTTTTAATACCCACACCCATACTTAACTCCACGTTTTCTCTCTCCCCCTCAAAGTTCTTCCTTCGTTTTCCTGCCGCCTCACTTCGTGAAACCCTAACCCTAGCCCTTGCCGTGGGTCAACGTCGCCGCCTCCACCCTCGACCTCTCCTCCTCTCCTCCCTCGACCACCTCACCTCTCTCCTCTCCCCTGCAACTTTTCTTTCCCCGACGTGAACCCCTGCACCGCGACCTCCTCTCCTCCTCCCTTCACCCCGACCAGATGTAACATTTCAGAAAAATAAAATATTAATTTTTGGAATTTTTATAATTAAATAATAAAATATTGAATATTTTAATAAGACGGTATAATTAAATACCGATAAATTGAGAAAAATTTGGAAAATTATGGAAATTACTAAAAAGAGGGTACTTTATGTGATTTAAGCGAATTATGAGAGTTTATGATTTATTTGACACTATTTTAGTGCTAATCGCGATTAAAAATCGCTACTCGGGCTTTAAGCGTGTTTTGTGCAAAACATGCACCATATCATTTCACACTTGTGTTACATTTTCCTACATGGCTTTATCATCATTTTTCATTCTTTACTTTGGGTTCACTATTGAGGAGAGAAGTAAATAAAACAAAAGAAAAAAAAGGAAATTGATTAAACAATAACGTATGGGTGAGAGAGAGTGAGGTGAGGGGGGGTCAAACCTTGGTCTTGGTTTTGTTTCATTCACCATTTTCATCCCTATCCTCTCTCTCTTCAGCTCATGGCAGCACCTCTCCTCCCTCCTCTTCAAAACCCCCACTTCATCACTTAAAATCCATCAAAAGTCCATCCTCACTTCACTAAACTTGTGCACAAGCCCTCTAGCTACACATTGGACCAAGAAAGTTCGCATTTTGGTGCTGTAGGGGATTCTTGGGTCCCAAATGAGGTAATCCTTTCACAAATAGCGTAGTATTTCAAGTGCTTTAGCCTCTTTTCAAGTTTAAAATTGATTTGGCGAAGTTTGGTGAAATTTGAAGATTTCTAGAGAGGGTTGTGGGATTTTTGAGTTGTGGTTGTGTAATTGGACTTTAGTAGTGACCTTAAACTCCCCAATTGTCCAAAACCCAGACCTAACCAAACCTGAAACCCAAAAATACGGATTTACAGAACTTTGTAATGTCGGTTTGTGAACTTTGAGTGTGCAGGCAAATCTGGAATGAACTGGGATTTTTACTGGAAAAATAAACAACTCCAGAGACCTATTTGAGACCATAGGAACCTACTGTAGCAAGGCGGACCACAATGGAGTCCCCAGGGCCGGCGAGATCGAAATTCTAGGGGAGGGACTCAGCCACTTGGTGAGGGGTAGGGTCCAGGTTGCTTCAGTAGGTCACATACACCCTATATACCACCCTAGTGTTGTTTGCTCACATTGTTTTCACCCTATACAAAATCTGGGACTGAATACTTGATTTGCTGTTTGGATTCGGATATGGTTTTACGTATTTTGAATTATGGATTTTGGTGATTTGTGTTGTATTCGATCACTTGACGTTTGTACGTCTCTATCGGGTGCTATTTGGTTAAGTTGCGAGGGCAAACCATAGGTTTTGACTTATGTGAGTTCTGCGTATCGTTTTGGTTTCGATTTGGTTTTAATGCGATATGATACGTGTGACATGTAGGTACCCCCACGATGATTCGAGACGATAAAGGAGATGGTGGCGACATCGACATCGGCAAGCAAGATCAAGGTGAGTAGATTATATCTACGGGGGAAGTCGGGTGGATGGCGTATAGCACCCCCACAGTTCGATGTACAGTATGCTATATATATACTATATATATATGATTATGTGTTCATGGTTAGATTAGGTTTTTTAAAAGTGAACTAGTACAGCTTCTTAGTCGCGAACCCTAGAATATGTTTACACTCACACGCACACACATGCTTACTGTTATACTTGTGCGTATTTGGGAAGATACACACACACATACACACACACATACATAGGTATGGGACTGTGTATATATATATACTCGTATACTTACACTTGGATGATAAGGATAGTGGATGATATTTGGAGATGAGTCGATGAGATTGGGCATGATGCCATGAGATCGGTGATATGATGTGGTTCGTATTTTGAGATACGACATGAGATTTTAGCGGGCCTTTAGACGTGTGTTTTCATACACGCACATATATATATATATATAGATGGTATCAGTTTGTACTAGACTTAGATCAGTACCCCTGTTCATGAGATATGATGATAAGGATACCAGATAATTGATGAGATAAATGTGATATTTGACCCGTACCCAGATTTGGGTATGCCGTACGACGGATTTACGTACGAGCTATATATTGATGATTGATCCGCACTCTTGACTCGAGGATGTCATATTGTATACCGTATCGTATGTGATACTATTGAGGCTGGATCACCGACTATTATATTTATATATATATCGACTCAGATTTAGGTGGTTTCCATACCCTTCGATTAGCTTGTTAGTTAGATCTGTAGTTTACTTGTAGATGTTAGACTAAACCCGAGTCATATTTATTTTCAAAACTAACGAATCGTGAGTATTTTAAAGACATGCTAAGGGATTCTAAGGATATTTTCAAAAGACGCATCTTTTCTTAAAAAGACCGTAGCCCTTATTTTTCTAAAAACCCCGATTCGTCTTATTTCAAATGGCATAACTGTATGACATTTACATATTGATGTAGATTCTTCACTATTGCGTTTATTGTTCGATTTCTGCATTTCTTACTATTTGCATCGCATTGCATGTGTAAATGTGTTTATTGTTATATTAAACCCATGCTGTCAGGATACCAGCACCATTATCGATGATGCGTATGTTCCACGTACACCTGCTTGCCGGCTCACACACTTCATCATCGATAATTGCCATGTCACTAAACAGTAGAATTGTTGCATCAGGATATGACATACATAAAGTGTACACCCATACTTGCATACATACGTATTTGCACATACATAGACGATTCTGGCTTGATTTTGGAGATTTGGGGAACCGCAAGATATATTTTAAAACCGGATTCATTTAAAAAGAGCGGTTTTCCCCTCGATGTGTGCATACTACTATTTTATATTGCATGATATACGGATATACTTATATTTCTATCATATGTCGCATACATCATGCTTTATGATTTTACGCATTGAGATATGCTGTTTTCATGAGATTTCTGGATTTGAGAACCGTGGCGATTTCAAAAGAAAGTATGTACTGTTTTAAAAACCCGGTTTCTCTTGATATGATATTTCAGTGCGTCCACCATGTGTTTTCTCAGTTCTGAGAGCGACATGTGAAACCCGATTCGAGGAGGCGGATGAGGCCGATTGCGGGTACATGGTGGACCCGGTATGGTACCCCGGGACGAGAGAGAGATTTCGTGTGGATGACGATGAGCCTGCCAGAGGGACCACTACCTACCGGTGATAGTATTTGGGCTCGGCGGATATCCGGAGGATACCGACCGGAGTCGAGAGATGATATGGGCCGATCCGGACTGACGGAGCCCGATATATGAGGATTTACGTGCCGATACTGGGCATAGGTTTCATGATGTTTTCGAGTGTCGATGCTGGACACTCCGGTTCCATGATTTTGATTTGTCGCGAGGGACACACTTTGATTTACATCCTTATACTTCCATGCATATGCTTTATGATATTTACATGCATGATGTTTTGTGTCATTAGGAGACACGTGGACGAGATCCACATACATACAGACATTGATTAGATAGTTGGATGATATCCACATACTCATAGACTTCAGGATATAGTTGACACTGATTACATTGATTATACCTCATATTTATGATATGTTGCTACCTGAGGCACTGGCACGAGCACTTGGTACTACACTTATGTATAGATGTTTACCCTTACCACCTTATCATGCTTCAGACTTATTCATATTGAGGATATATATATTATTGATCGTATTGACCTAGGATTGAGTCATACATACGATTTCTGCTCCGTGATGTTTTCTATTCACGAGTTGGCAACTCACCCCCGTTGTGCCACAGTTCTTGCAGGTTTTGCCGTACAGGTTTCATTGCGGCTTTTCTGGCACACTGCTTCCTTTCTGGATGATTGCTTTGGTAGGTGGGTTCACTCGCATCGTGATCGCCATTGTACTCATTTATTTTCAGTTGTATCTAGTAAATTCCATCAACCAGACTTGTTTATTTGTTTCAGACTTAGAAAACCAGTTGTGTATTATTTCGACCTTAGAGTCTCGCGTTATAGTATTATTGTTTTCTTGATGATTTTGAGTTTCCTTTTGAGTTTTGATCCTCGCCCTTAGGCGTTGTATATTATATTGCTTGCGTGGTTATGACCGTCGATTGACGAAGAGCTAGCTCCCGCTTGGGGATGCCTTTATCATTGTGCATATATTTATTCA
Organism: Agapanthus africanus; assembly: GCA_030015575.1. Classification (NCBI taxonomy): domain Eukaryota; kingdom Viridiplantae; phylum Streptophyta; class Magnoliopsida; order Asparagales; family Amaryllidaceae; genus Agapanthus; species Agapanthus africanus. Next base: position 643,474,702 of record CM057343.1, read on the forward strand.
TGTTGTACCCCATTCGGGGCCAGTATTTACAAAGGAAACTCTGCCGAAATTTTCAGAAAAGACTTGAGGATTTTAAAAATTTCGGCTTACTTATTTAAAAACCTTGTTTTTAAAACATGTTTTCTCCACTTCTTTAAAACTAGTTTTCCTTCATTTATTATTTAAAATAGTTTTAGATTTCTGGGCTTTTGGCTTACTTGAATTAGATGAGGTCCTATAGACTTCATATGATTCAAGGGCCAGTCACGTGCTATTTTGGGTCGTGACACCAGAACCCTGCACACCAAGAACCCTAGCACCACAGCCTTTGCCCATCGCCGGAAACCCGCCGCCTGCAGGGGACCTCGTCGTCGACGACCCATCGTCGTCATCACCCCTCGCCTCTGACCCCAGAGCACCCAACCCGGAGAACCACAGCCCTTCCTTTTCTTCTTCTTCTTCTTCTTTTCTTCTCTTGCTTTCTTGGATTTGCGTTTCCGGTTGATTTCCTGAGCCATGACCGTAGACAACGATCCGGGCGACCCAGTGGACGTCTCCAGCCAGCATGGTCTTGTTCTTGCTTTGCCTGGTCCTGTTCCGTATGCGCGCGTGTGCATTGCGACATTTACCCGACGTCGAACGCAGCGTACGCATCCCGTATTGAGATCCGATCAGGCAAGTTTATCTTGCTACATTCTATGATACATATTTTGCATCCATATTAATAATAATATTACATATTGTTTAGTTATGCATCCCATGTTACCGTTTTACTGTTTTTGGATAGTCGTTTCGTATCCGTATCATTTATTACATATCTAGTCGCATGCAATTTTATCTCGCTATGGGCTATGCAACATATTTTACATCTATAGGTATAGAATTATTACATGTTTATGGCATTTCACATCCACGTTATAGTTTTACCGTTTTTCCGATATCCGTTCGTATCCATGTTATTTATTATATTGCATGCTATGTCATATTATATCATGTTACCGGTATATTAGCACCCCATGCTTGATAATGTGCATCATGCGTAGTCATGGAGTTGTAGATGTAATCCCTGATAAATATTTGTGCATCCATATTTTACTGTGCATCCGTACTTTTATCGTGCATCCGTATTTGCTACAGTTTATTTTACGGGCATCCGTTCGATACATATGTACCACCTGGCATGACCTGATATACCATTACTTGACCTGTTACTTGATCTTCTTACTAATGCCGACAATCCTGACTTGACGTCCCGATGGATGTATCCTGTTGTCTATTTCAGACAAAATCTGTACCTGCTTGATCCTGTGTTGGCATTAGCTCTAGATTTATCAATACCTGACTTGAACACATAAACTTGGGGGTAAGGGAAAATCAATGATGAAACCTGACTTGTAACTTAACAGTTCGATACTTATACTGATCAGTTTTACGGGCTAGGCCAGCCCCGGGATGCTACTGCTGACATCATTCGTCTGTACATGTTACCTGTTTACTGCCTAGCGGCACGTCCCGGGCATGCACAAGATACTATTGAGTTACATCGACGATTCATTAAATTGATTTCAAAGACTTGAGAGTAATTAACCCAGTAGCGTAGATTACTCACCGCATGCACATACACTTCACTGTTCCATATTCGAGTTACTGTTGTACACTCATTACTGTTCATACCCATGCCTGCATATCTTGTTACCTCCTGATTATATTTTATTGTTTGATATTATGATGCACCGACGTCTGGGTTTTGGATGGCCCAGATCCTTTATCTTTTTCGCTGGCCGACCAGGAGTACTTCAGTCGACAGGCCGAACAGTGAGGAGCAATTTGGTATTTAGTTTAGTTTAGTTTAGTTTTTTTTCAGCATTTTTATTTCCTGATGTGAGCCCGTATTTGGGACGTACTTTCCAGATCCTATTGCTTCCGCATATATTATTTCTTGACTCGTTTATTCTGGCATATGGACATGTATTAGATAGTTTATTTTATTTTACTGTTCTTGATATCTTATAGACAGCCGTAATGTGACTGTGGAGGGATGTTTTCTAATCACAGGTAGCGTGTTGGCTCTGTCACGTGCCGATCTTAGCGCACTCTGGGAAGCGGGGCGTGACAAGGCTTGTTTGGTATCAGAGCCATATGATTTAGGTTAATCGGGTTTGATTCTTTTGTAGTTGGGTATTGGACCCAATACATGAATTAGAAAACCCGTAATTAGGAAAATGTCTTGCCACATTGTTGTCGTGATCCTTGAATCTTATCTTTCTCTTGACCTTGTCTTGACGATATGCAAACAACTTTGCATCTCGGCTTGATATCTTTTGGTTCCCTATTGTTTCTCCGTATTTATTCCTTTGATTCCGATACTAGGATTTGGGCGACTTGAACGGAGTTATGTGATTGCATCTATGAACTGCAACATGGTTACAATGCTGTACTCTATTTAAGTAACTTGTAATCCTAGTCTTGATTCATCTCCTTGTTTTATGGTTATTATATTATCTTGCTTCTTTCGGTTTCATTGCTTACCAGTTTATGTTTTATCGCAAGTTTGAATCTTGTTTATCATGCTGATCCTCTTCGGTGTCTTGGCTTCAGGGTCATGGCGGACAGGAATTTGCGATCGTACCAGAGGCGTGTTGATGATGCCACATTGCTTGGAGTAATTCGTGGGATGCTGGAGAACCAGAAGCAGCAAACCGAGCTGAATCAGCGGCAAGCCGAAGCTTTTCAGGAAGGTTTGCGGACAGTCCAGCAGTCCATAGACACTGTTGCAGCTAAACCAGTACAGTGTGTGGGTACCGTGGCGGATTTCAGGAGACTTGGTCCGTCCACTTTCTCTGGTTTGGAGGAGCCGTTGCCAGCGGAGCAGTGGCTAGTCGATACGGAGAATCTGCTCATTGCAGCACAGATTCCGGAAGACCAGAGAGTGGATGTTATACGCATCCAATTGGTGGACTATGCCCGCGAGTGGTGGCTCATGGAAGAGACCCGTTTGCCCAAGCCGATCAGTTGGGCAACTTTCTCGCAGAGTTTCTTGGAGAAGTTCTTTCCGCAGACTGCACGGGAGGAAATGGAAGAAAGATTTATCCGTCTGAAGCTGAATGGCGGATCCGTGGATGCGCATGCGGCTGAGTGGACACGGCTCAGTCGATTCGCGGGACCTTTGGTTGCCAACGAGGCTGATAGGGTACGAAGGTTCATGCACAGTTTGGACGTGGAAATCCAGAGGCACATTATATCTCTGGGATTGACCACTTTCTCGTAAGTTCTTAAAGCAGCCAGAGAGCAGCAGAGCTTATCAATGAAGACAGGGGCACGCAGCAGCAGGCAGTTGTGGTACGGAAGCCGGCGTTTACGCTGAACCGAGCGCCTATACGCAGAGGTATTCTGGTGAACCGATGTGGCATCGTACCGATAAAGAAGTCCATCGTGCCCGAGCAGAAAGGAAGGATGTTTTGTGACTTCTGCCGTCTACCCGGACACCTGTAGAGGGAGTGTCGAAGGAGGCTTGGACTCTATTTGGTTTGTAGATCAGCGGATCATACTATCAATGCTTGTCCGTCGAAGCTTCGTTTGAAGGATGATACCCAGAAGCCACCACAGAAGCAGATTCAGGAGCAGAAGCAGATAACTTAGGGGCCTAATCAAGCTCGAGCCTATACTCTGACGGCCGAAGAGGCCAAGGCTTCAGAGGAAGTCATTTCAGGTATCTTACTTGTTCATGATTTTCCCACATTAGCATTATTCGATTCTGGTGCATCCCATTGTTTTATGTCGTCCAAGTTTATTGCTGCACATTCGATTTATTGCATGACCCTGTCTAGTTGTTGGGACATACACACTGGGAACGAGAAGATCATATCTAGTAGCGAGTGTAAGGATTGTTCTGTTGTTATTTGCGAACGTAAGTTATTCGCGGATTTCTTAGTGATCGATACTGGCAGCTATGATGTTGTCTTGGGAATGTATTTTCTTGGCACTTTCCATGCTCACATTGATTGTAGGGCAAAGAAAGTGATTTTTCAGATTTCCGGACATCCGGAGTTTGTATTTGCTAGAGGTAGCAGTTCTGTCGGGCCAGTTGAGTTTAGGGCTAGGCCGACAAACAGTGTTCTTTCATCGATGGAAGTTGCTAAGGAGGAAGCGCCAGCTGTAGTTCGAGAGTTCATGGATGTGTTCGAGGACATCTCAGTTTTACCACCAAAACGAGATGTGGAGTTTGCGATCGATCTTGTTCCTGGTGCAGCGCCAATCTCAAAGGCATACTATCCGATGGTACCAGTAGAGTTGGAAGAAGTCAAGAAGCAGGTTACCGAATTGCTAGAGAAGGGTTAGATTTGCAGTAGTAATTCATCTTGGAGAGCTTCAGTTCTTCTAGTCAAGAAGAAAGATGGCACAAGGAGGATGTGCATCGATTATCGAGAATTAAACCGGGCGACTATTAAGAACAAGTACTCGATCTCTCGCATTGGTGAATTGTTCGAGCAACTCAGTGGCGCGAGGGTATTCTCGAAGCTGGATTTGCGATCCGGATATCATCAAGTTCAAGTTAAATCAGAGGATATCTGCAAGACTGCGTTCCGAACTCGATATGGACATTACGAGTATTTAGTGATGCCATTCGGAATCACGAATCCACTCGCGATATTTATGGACTTGATGAACCAAATCTTTTCACCGTTCTTAGACCAGTTTATAGTGGTGTTCATCGATGATATTCTGGTCTACTCGAGGAGCCTAGAAAAGCATGCAGAACACTTGAGGATCACACTGCAGACATTGAGGCATGAAAGATTGTATGCAAAGATGAGCAAGTTCGAGTTTTGGCTTGAAGAAGTGAAGTTTTTGGGGCATGTCGTATCCGGAGATGGAATCGCCGTTGACCCTGAGAAGATTGCAGTAGTTCAAGATTGTCCGATTCCGAGGAATGTAGCGGAGATCAGAAGTTTTCTGGGACTTGCAGGATAGTACAGAAGATTCGTGGAGAATTTTGCTCGATTGGCTGAGCCTTTGACTAAGCTTACGCGGAAGGAAGTACCATTCGTCTGGACGGATAGTTGTACTTCAGCTTTTGAGGCGTTGAAGCAAAGGTTGATAACCGCTCCTATTTTGACCATGCTAGACGGTTCCGGAGGATTGGTTATTCACAGCGACGCATCTGGGAAAGGTTTGGGATGTGTTCTTATGCAGCATGGGAAGGTTATAGCTTACGCATTAAGACAATTGAAGACCCATGAGAAGAATTACCCAACTCGTGTTTTGGAGCTGGCAGCAGTGATTTTCGCTTTGAAGATTTGGAGACACTACTTATTGGGCGAAAGGGTTGAAGAATTCACCGATCACAAAAGCCTAAAGTATGTGTTCACGCAGAAAGAGCTTAAACAGCGTAGATGGTTGGAGCTGATGGCTGACTATGATCTTGATCTTAAGTACCATCCGGGGAAAGTTAATGTAGTGCCGGATGCGCTTAGTCGGTTGCCAGCAATTCGAATGTTGACTGCACAGAAGGAGCTTATCGAAGATTTTCGGAGATTCGAGTTGGAGATCGTGCTACTGCATTCTTCGGGACAGTTGATGCAGCTGCAAGTACAGTCGTCGTTAATCGATACTATTAAAGCAGCGCGGTCACAGGATCCAAGATTGCAGAAATTTCGAGAACAGGTTGAAGCGGGACTTCGAACGGACTTGTTGATTCATGAAGATGGTTCGTTGCGTTATGGTAGCCGTTTGTGTGTGCCGAAAGGAGACATTCGCGAAGAAGTTCTGAAGGAGGCACATAGTTCCACATATTCTGTACATTTAGGAGGTACGAAGATGTACCGTGATCTATGACAACATTTCTGGTGGGAATGCATGAAAAGGGAGATTGCCCATTTTGTAGCGAAGTGCTTGGTGTTTCAGCAAGTTAAGGCTGAACATCAAAGGGTAGCTGGTTTATTGCAACCGCTTCCGATTCCTCAATGAAAGTGGGAACATATAACCATGAATTTCGTGACAGCTTTATCGCAGAGCCCAAAGGGCAAGAATACAGTTTGGGTGATTGTTGATCGATTGACCAAGGCAGCTCATTTCATACTGTTTCAAGTTGGTCAGTCGACGAAAGTGTTAGCAGAACGGTACATGCAGGAGATTGTGAGATTGCATGGAGTACCTGTGAGCATCGTTTTCGATCGTGATACCCGATTCTTATCGCACTTCTGGAGGAGTTTACTGGAAAGTTTGGGGACACGATTGAAGTTTAGCACTGCTTATCATCCCCAGATAGATGGCCAATCAGAGAGAACGATCCAAACTCTTGAAGATATGTTGAGAGCTTGCATGTTAGACTTCAAGGGTTCGTGGGAGGATCATCTACACTTGGTGGAGTTTTCTTACAATAACAGCTTCCAGGAGACTATTCAGATGGGTCCATTCGAAGCATTGTATGGTCGCAAGTGTCGCTCACCCGTTTGTTGGGAAGATGTTAGAGAACGGAGATTGTTGGGACCGGATCTTGTCATGCAAACAGTAGAGAAGGTTAATACTATTTGAAATCACATGAAGGCAGCACAGGATCTGTTCCCTTACGGAAAATAAATAAATAATTAGAGCAACAGAGAAAGTCCCCAAGGGGAGCATCACATGCCCACACGTGATAAGCGCTTCGCTTAACAAAACTAAGCCAAAACTGAACCTCACGTGCAGACACGTGACCCCTATAAGCAAAGAATACAGGCGCCTGAATACAGCAAACAAGTGGGACAAAAAGAAACTCACGTGATAACACGTGATACCCTTGGGTCGGCTTAATTTGATGGGGTCACTTGCTACACGTGATAGACTCCTATGCCTTCTGGACTAATAAAAATAAATTCTAATTAAAAAGGATTAAAAGCCTTATTTGGAAAATAATTTCTTGGATCTTTCTAAATAAGAAAGATTACGCTCTGTAAAACAGAGCGCCGTTGGATTAAAGATCCAATGGTGATTAAAAAATTACCAATCTACAGAGAAATTCTGCGCAAGGAAATATCTTCCTAAATTTTTTAAGAACGACAAAAGAAATATCTTCTGTAAAACAGAAGTCCTTGGATTAAAAAATCCAGCGGTGAATAAAATTCACCAAGTGATCAAAAAGATCATGTTGGTTGATTAGAAAATCAATCAAAATCTTCAACAAGAGATTTGCTAAATAAATTGATTCCCTTTTTTCTCCAATAAATAAGAGCAAAGAAACAAACAAAAAGGAGGAGGAGAACCCCCCATAAAGTTCAAAAAGAAAAAGAGAAGAGCAAGTTCTGAAAAGAAGAATTTCTTCAAGGTAAATAAAACAGAGATCAAAGTATCTCATAAAAAAAAGAAGAACTTAGTTCTTTTCTAGATCATAGATTTACAAAGACAGAAGTCTTTCATAAGAGTAGAAGCGATTGGAGCATCTCATCATAAAAAAAAGGGGGAGGGAGAAGAACTTAGTTCTCTTTAGATCACAAGATCTATAAGAAAAAGACAAAGTATTTCACAAAAACAGAAGAGATCATAGCATCTCCTATTAAAATAAGAACTTAGTTCTTGGATCCACGAGACAATGTCTCTTAATTCTCCGAGGATAGAATTTATCAAGAGCGCTTTGCACTCATTGGCTAGCGCTCAGCGCCAAGCGCACCACGTGCTCCTCACGTGTGTGCTACTTCATAAGAAGCACCTTAGCGCTCCAGGTCTGGCACCCAGCGTCAAGCGCGCCACGTGCTCCTCACGTGTGCGCTATTTCACAAGAAGCGCCTTAGCGCTCCAGGTCTGGCGCTCAGCGCCAAGCGCGCCATGTGCTCCTCACGTGTGCGCTATTTCATAAGAAGCGCCTTAGCGCTCTAGGTATGGCGTTCAGCGCCTAGCGCACCACGTGCTCCTCACGTGTGCGCTGACGGAACACAAAGTGTTCTTTAAATAAAGCCCAGCACCATAATAAAGAGTGTCCAACACAGTAAAAAGACACAAGAAGAAGGGTGTCAGAACCCAAAATTAATGCTCTGTATTATTGAACAAAAGTGGTTAGGCCTAAACAAATGTTTAACACCCATGTTCAACAGCTTAATCAGAACTGAATGGGCTGAGCCCAAGTTGGCCACAAGTCCCTAGCTCAGACTAGCTGAGCCCATATGCTCACAATTGGTCTTGGTTCCAAGCCTGACTACAGATCTCCCAACCAACCTTGATTCAAGGGTACATCTCTTCATTCCTCTTATATGGTCGTTGTAATTCTTCAACGTCTTCAGAGAGGTGACGGGTCCTGACAACCAGACACATTATGGACCGCAACATCCCTAAACTAAACTTGATAGACTATGACGTTTTTATACTACGGACTATGAGGTCCTTAAACTCATGGACTATGATGTCCTTAAACTTTATGGACTATGAGGTCCTTACACTCATGGACTATGATGTCCTTAAACTTTATGGACTGTGAGGTTTTTAAACTCATAGACTATGATGTTTTTAAACTTTACAGACTATGATATCTTTAAACTCCATGGACTATGACGTCCTTAAACCCCATGGACAGCAACGTCCCTAAACTAAACCCCACAGACTCTATGGACTATGATGTCCTTAAACTCCACGGACTATGATGTCCTTAAACTTATGGACCGCAACGTCCCTAAACTAAAACGACAGAGCCCAAATGCCCTGTCATCGGATCTAAATGATTCCGAACCCCCGTTGAGTAGATCTTAGTCTAAAATTAGACTAACGTATCCTTAACAAACGTTTAAGTAGATCTTAATCTCAATAAGATTAACGATCCTTAAACCCAACCCAAACCCAAATCTAAGAAAATACGGATTTGGACTAATCCACGCCCTACCGGCGACAACATAAATTAGTTTTTGTATACAATCCACAGGCAACCAAAAAATAAAATAAACACACACGACACGAAGTGACCATCTGGAGAAGGAGAAAGTTGTTACCGCAATGCGGTAGCGTAATTAACTACAGGGCTTGCGCCTGCAGGGAAGAGTTTTCCCACAATCAAAAACCCCTCAAATGAGGGGGAATCTGACGAAGTCTGCTACAACGGCTGCATCCGTCTAAACCTCTGATACACGGTGCCATAAATCAACTTGGCATCTTCGGAGAGGTGGACGGATAAAACCAAATAGCATCTGCCCCCAAATTCAGGCGACGATCTATGCGGTCTCGTCTCCCGTATTTCGGCGGAGAAAAGATTCTTGCACGCTCGGTGTAACCTTTTCCTCTTTCCACTCCACACTTCGTGTGTCGTGTTCGAGAACGAATCGCGTTTTAGTATGGTTGCCCCGGGATTCAAGGTATTAAGATTTGGTGTCCTGTTCCGTCAAGAAGAGAAAATGGCTTCCAACTGCACCAACTGCGACAGCAAATCTCACTCCGTCCTCGCTGGAGGAGTGACCTATGGGCCCCAAGCGGCCTCCATCTACCACGGCCGCAAGCGGCCTCCATCCCAGTGGAACATATGACTCAGGCCACCACTGGACTGTTCTTTGGGACCATGATCCCACCGGCAAGCTTCAACGTCCTAATGCCGTTATAGGAAGCTCCGAAGAAGTCGGTCTTCGATCGGCTTACAACTACCACGGCCTCTCTCAACGGGTCGTCCAATTCCAAGTCTACTGCATCAGTCTTTGACAGACTGAGCCTGAGCTCCAGTAGGCCCATGAAGAAGCCTGCAATACCCGAAGGAGTTATCCTGAACCGGATAGCTATTACAGCTCCAGTAAACGAAGTCATCAGAGGGGCTTCTCCTGCTAAAGGATCGGTCTTCACATGACTGTCCGTTCTAGCTCCCGCTTCAGGCAAAGCCACCAAAGCTACTTCCCCTGCCCGAAAGTCAGTCTTCGACAGGTTGAACGTTTCTTCTCAGTGGACGTCAGTCTTCGATAGGCTGGCACCAACAGCAACCCTTCACCAGAACAGGGGGCATGATGAAGCTATCTCCGTAACCGAGCCAGTCCCATCTGCAAGACATGCTCGACTTCGCCACTGGCTCCGAATGAGAAAAGTTGGGGGCAGTTCCCCTTCTGGATTGACCCCACCAGCTCCAATGGTGGAGGTTGATGCTGCTGTTCCAACTGGGAACAGCTTTGAGCCGCTCAGGAGGGTGCAAAAGAACTCTCCAACTGTCGTGCTGAAAAGGTCTCCTCAACTGGTGGAGAACGTTATTAAGGCAAAGCTGGAACAACCCTCTTAATGGCTGTTTTCCAAAATCCACAGGATTTGGCGAAGAGTTCAAGACTCTGTAATCGATAAGGACTACTCCCGCCGACAGAAGAAGATGAAGGTTCGGCAAAAGAAGGACCACCCTATCGTACCACAGAAGGTGTCGTCTGCTTGGGTGCTTGTTGCAACGGCCCCCTCAACTTCGACCGCCCACAAAAGAAGAAGGCCGGTGAAAGTCCCCGTGTCCACGACAAAGCTCAAAGGCACTGAATCCAAACGTCCCAAGTCTAGGGGCATGGTGGTGCACACCATTTACATGGCTTTTGGAAAAGAGGATAGCCGTATCTCCACGGGCCATCGACCACTCACCCGATTAATAACAAAGGCTCAGGAGCAGCAACAGCAAAAGCAAAAGCTCTAGGAGATGCTAACGAAGATGGTCGCGCTCACTGGACGAAAAGAAAGCCCAGAGACGTCGTCAGAGCAGCGTCAGGAACAAGAAACCAATGCCGAGTTCCTCCGCAGAATCCTCGAGAAGAAAGACGAAGAGGCCGTGGAACAAGCGGCTAACATAAAACAAATGGCGCTTTTATTCCAAGATATGGTTGGAATGATGATACAATCGGATCCTCCAGCTGAAGACCCTCCGATTGTCCTTGAAGACGACAGATGGGAGACATCAAACCCTCTTCCGGCTCTATCAACAGCCAAGGAAGAGATCATCTCCAAAGACGCCCTTGACGACTATATAGCTCAACAGATACGAGCTCATCAGGCAAGCGAAGTGGCCGGTCAAATCGTCAAGACTGGACGACCCTATCCGGGTTGGTACGATCAAATAAAGTACCCGCCAGGATATACGATCCCTAAATTCCATGTGTATAAGGGGACGGGTAACCCACACCAGCACATTGCTCAGTTCAGGGCTCTGTGCGGTAATACTGGGGGTGACGACAAACTGCTGCTTCGCCAGTTTGTTGGAAGCTTATCGGAGGCAGCGTTTGAGTGGTACTCTGAGCTCCCGAATGACTCCGTTAAGACATTTACAAAAATGGAGCTACTATTTACACAAAGGTTCGCAAGCGCCAGCGAACGCACCCCAATCACGGCGTTGATCAATGCCAGGGTGAAGCCAGGTGAAACATGGGTTCAGTATGCGATACGGTGGTGGAACCTATGGTCAAAGTGCGAACAGCGCATAGAAGAGGCCCCTACAGTGGGCATGTTTGTGGGAACCCTCGATCCGCTGGCGACCATATCTCAATTCATGATGTTCTTCAAGCCGACTACCTTCCAGGCCTTGATTGACAAGCTGGCCCAAATGGACCAGATGGGTCATAGGCCTTCCTCTTCAAAGACGGAGTTTCGAAATGAAAAGGGCAAAGGGAAAGCAACCTTCGTCGCCAACGCTCAACAACAACCAAGTAGCCCGAGACCGGTTGTTCGCCAAAGCAACAAACGACGATCCCTTGATGAGAAGTTGAGACGTCCCTACTCGTTTCCCTGGGATAAAACAAGGAGATCGTTCGAACTGGCAGCGTGCAATGGGCTCATCACTCCACCTGAGCCGACATACCCACTGCAGCCGAACGACGTCAACAATCCCAATTACTGCCCCTACCACCGAATAATGGGCCACCCAATCGAAGATTGCTACATCTTCAAAAACTGGATTGAAGACCAGTACGAACAGGGCAAGTTCGCGCTGTCCGAAAAATGGAAGGTAAATCCGCCACAACAGCACACTCCTAAAAGGGTAGACACTCCGGGGGCATCATGCTCATTCATAGAGGAAGCTCCATGGGAAGTAGTTCTTTCGGCAAAAACGAAAAGAATGCTGAAGGATTTTCAAGCATGCCCCGCAATTAGGTGGAAAAGTCCGCTAGAGCCGGAGATCATTGATGGAATGCTGAAACCGCGCCCAACACCGAGAATTGATAGCAATGGGCAAAATACCCAGGTCCAGCCGTCAAAGTCTTTGAAGAAGAAGAAGAAGATCTAGAAGCCCGCGCAGCCTGATGACAAGCACACGGACCTACAACAGCATATTGACGCGGTGGAGGAATACAACCAGAAGGCGCGGACCCCAGTCACACTCCATGAGTTTCTCAACCGTATCCTTGAGAACAGAGGCAATGACAATGACGAGGGAGACGACGCGTCAGAAGAACCCGAGGATTACGTGGCAAGTTGTCACATGATCTCTCATTCGTCACTAAATGATGAAGAAGCTCACTCGACGTTAGAAGATAACATAGAGGAGCTGGGGGCAGAATCGGCACCAAAATCCTTGGAACCGTCCAATGAGCTAATTGACGTGCTGCTAAACGTAGCCCGTCAGAAGAGCAAAGTTGATCGAGAACGCAAAATGGCCATATTCGAAAAAGCCAGGCGTCGACGTCAAGCGGAAGAAGTCGCGGTGGGGATGAATCATAAAACACCCCAACCAAACCAAATCACACCCTAAATGGGTGTATCCCACTTTATCGTTATGTATCCCGTCACGTGACAAATAAACGTGCATACAGGATGAACAATGGACCGTAATGTCCTAAAACTAGCTATGGACCACTATGTCCTAAAACTAGTGATGGACCGAAACGTCTTTAAAACTACTACACATCGCAGCATCCTAGGGCTGACCACAAAAAAAAACGGTATATCCATAAGCAAGATGGGCATGGATGAAACCCGAAAGGGCTCCGTAAGTAAAAACAGCAAGGCTACCGGCGATGTTTGTGAAAACCCGAAAGGGCGCAGACTCGTAAAAAAAACGGTACGTCCACAAGCAAAATGGGCACGGATGAAAACCCGAAAGGGCTCCGTGAGTAAAAACAGCAAGGCTACCGGCGATGTTTGTGAAAACCCGAAAGGGCGCAGACTCGTAAAAAAAATGGGTACGTCCACAAGCAAAATGGGCATGGATGAAAACCCGAAAGGGCTCCGTGAGTAAAAACAGCAGGGCTACCGGCGAGTTTGTGAAAACTCGAAAGGGCGCAATCTCGTTAAAAGACACTTGCAAGGTCCTCTCGACCTTGTAAGGAGAAAACTACCTGCGTGAGATTCTTACGACTCACAAAGGAGCAACACACTTAGGGATCCCCACGATTCCTCAGGAGAAATTACACTTACGAGATCCTCACGACTCGTAAGGAGAACCCTCTTATGAGACCCTCATGGCTCATAAGATTCAAAAGCCTTAAGCTACAGGGATCTGAACCTGTTCTTAAGCCATCACCTTTCCCAGATTGCCCTATAAGCGGTTCAATACTGACCCTTGCATACAATCTACGGGCACAAATAATCATTTCCTTGCCGAGTCCCACCAACGACGAGGAATGCCCTCATTTGATGAACAAACACTTGTAGGTCCTCTCAATTTACAAGGAGAAAATTCTCTTGTGGGATCCTTACGATTCCCAAGAGAAAACACACTTAGGAGTCCTCACGACTCCTAAGGAGAAAAGACACCTGCGGGATCCTCTCGACTCGTTGGGAGAAAAGTCTTTATGAGACCCTCATAATTCATAAAGTTGAAAAGTCTTAGGCGGCAGATCGTAACCCTGTCTTCTAAGCCTTCACTGCCCTGCAAGGAGGTCAAGATGGACTATCCACGGGCCACACTCTCCCAAGTCGAATATCGACAAGGGGAAACAGCCACTTACGAGTCCTTTCGACTTGTAAGGGAGAAAATTTTCTTATGAGATACTTACGACTCTCAAGAGAAAACGCACTTAGGAGTCCTCATGACTCCTAAGAAGAAAATACACCTGCGAGATCCTCTCGACCTGTAGGGAGAAAAGTCTTTATGAGACCCTCAGGGCTCATAAAGTTGAAAAGTATTAGGCGGCAGATCCTAACCCTGTCTTCTAAGCCATCACTGCCTTGCAAGGAGGTAAAGAGGGACTATCCACGGTCCACACTCTCTAAAGTCGAATATCGACAAGGAGGGAAACAGCCACTTACAAGTCCTCTTGACTTGTAAGGAAAAAAATTCTCTTATGAGATCTTTACGACTCTCAAGAGAAAACACACTTAGGAGTCCTCACGACTCCTAAGGAGAAAATACACCTACGGGATCCTCTTGACTCGTAGGGAGAAAAGTCTTTATGAGACCCTCACGGCTCATAAAGTTGAAGAGTCTTAGGTGGCAAATCCTAACCTTGTCGTTTAAGCCATCACTGCCCTGCAAGGAGATCAAGATAAACTACATATGGGCCACATCCATCAGAGCTACATGCAAGCATGGGATAAAAAAATATATATGTCTTTTATTCATAAATTCAAAAAGATACAAGATACATCTCATAAGAGAATCAAAATGAATACAACATGTTTTTATTCATAAGTGGATAAAAAAATGATAATAAAGAAAATACAATGGAGAAAAAGTCTTTAAGCCGGCGGACAACACAATAAGCTCCTCAATTCATCGCTCTTCCGCTGGGCCTCAGCTTCAACGTTGGTTATCGCCACGAGACGGGTCTCCGCCTGAGACTGTTGAGCCTGATACTAGGCGAGCGGAATCTCAAGCTCCTTTTCAGCAACTTTGTGAGCTTCGACCATCTCGCGGGTAAAGATAACGACTTTATCAACAGCCACCACCTTCCTGATAGATTCTTGAAGCACCCGCCAAAGTTCGTACGCACGGGTGGTCTTAGCCGTGAGCTCAGCTTGAAGTTCCTCCAAAGCAATCGAAGCCAGTTCCCTCTTCGAGAATTTCCAGTTAAGACTTTTCTCACATGATTGTAAATTCGCGGCGCACCGTTCAATAAACCCCCGCAAGCTCGTCTTTGCAGCCACAACCTCAGAGGGAAGGCATGTGCACTCGAGATCATGTAAATAGACCTCCATTCGATGCCAATCCTCGATCCAAAACACGCACAAACTATTTTCTCTTTCTGGCAACAAGGAAAGTCTTCGGTAGGTACCCCATTAAGCATGCGTTCATAACTATATGCCTATGGTATCTAGAATGAGCTGATTTATGGGCAACACGATGATGATGTTTGCACCTAAAGGAAATTCTCAGGGGTCAAGTATAACGCTCATGTACTCAGGTGGGATGCACGTATGAATATATGAAGAAAAGAAAAATTTAGTAGAAAAGCATTCAACAGCCAATGATAAGAGGAATACATTGATATACTACGCTACAGGGAAAAGTTCACCAAACAAAGGATCGGTGATACAAGGGTTAACAAAACAAAATAAAAAATTCTCCAGGTCCCTCTCTGCCTTCTCCAACACGTCGAAACGACAGTTTTCGTGAGGAGTTTCTCCCCACCGATTAGCGCCATGCTCATCAGCAAAAGCGGACATGATAGCCCATCGGGCTCTTATCTGACCCAGTAGATGAATCAAGCGATCCTTCAGAGCCCGGGTAATCAAGCACGGCTCGTAGAAACACTCGATCTTGTCCTCTGCCGCATTGAAGATCGCCGGAGTCATCTCTGTCGGATGAGGAGGGATGTCGGCAAGCACGGACAAAAAGACCATCCGTAACCAAATGGAACCCATAGGAATGGGAGAGCCCCTACGAATTAGGAGTTCGTACGTCACCGCGTCACATTCAGCATCGGTAAGAAAATGATCCACTAGCCGCGCAGCAAAACGAGGAATCATCTCCTCGACAGGCACCTCCCATAGTTGTCGATGAGCGTGAGGGCGGTTGCAAGCCATAAACTTTGGACCGATTCTCAAAATAATCACCCTAAGGTCTAAATATTTTTTTCTAGAGAAGAAGGAAGGCGTGGCTTCAGGTTATAAAGGAGAGCATTCAATGCTACGCACAGAAAATGTTGTGCATGGTGGAACTATTCCCAAGGTCTGGAAAAAGGGGAGCGCGTTGGAAATGAAAAGAAATGACTCATTGAAATCAGAGCAGGGAGACGAAACGAGCCCATCAAGCAGAGCCCCGCGTGTATAACACGTGAGCACAAGCTTTGATCCTTATTGGAAGTTAAAAACGGTACCGCACATGCATAACATGTGAGCAGGCGCCAATGCAAGATTGAATTCCTCAGCAGTGCCTCACGCGCCAAACACGTGACCACCAACAACAGTATGACAAAACTTCATAAAGAACGCGTGTGAACATAAAAAAAGAAAGAAAATTTTTATCATTCATACTCCGAAGATTCATACAAAATAATAGGAAATGTTTACAATGGTAAAATATTAAATCCGGGACACGGATTAAGAAACTCGAAAGTGAGACCGTCTAAAATGGTTCTGGCCTTTCTGACCATTCTCGTATGCATCCTCTCACGATCGCAAGCGTCAGGATCCTCGCCAATATCCTCCGCCCTCTGATAAGCAACGATTATCGTCGTCTGTTGGAAAACTTGATGCAAGATATCAATGAGATTATCTCGCCGTTTCATTGAGATCAGGCCCGTCAGATACACTGAATGCACCTTATCTTCAGCATCATCCAGTACCTCAAGCGGCACAACTTCGTGAAATTAAGGAAGTGCTCCTCAAATCGCTCTCACTACAATCTTCAAAAGAGCGGAGCGACGAGGAAGTAATCGACCGTTGTGTTCATGGAAACAATTCATAATCTCAGCACTGTAGGGTGTTTTTCGTCACCCCATTGAGATGGGAATACGCGCACGCTTGTCAGGCGTACTACAAATTCCCCCTGCCTAGGGTAGGCCGGGGGTTTAATGATTGTGGGGATTCGAATCTCCGGCAGCCGCAGACTAAGCTGCCGTTAATTACCCTTCGCCTTTGGGGCGAGGGAACCTCCGATTAACGGGTTAAACTGGTCATGCGAACTCAATGTGCAGTGTACGTGTGTTCTGTTCTGAAAGGGGGGTTTTGGATATATCGGGAGCCACGCAGAGTTTTTACGGGGGTCCCGCTACCCGGATAGCGGGCTGGGGGTCAAGGGGGCTAGCAGCCCCCTTGCGGGGTTCGGGGCAGCGCCCCGGCCCGAAATTTTTTTTGAGGGGGAGAGTGTGGCGGAGTATGTGTATGTGTACATTTGTATACATATGTATATATATACATGTATATATAAATAAAGGGGAAAAGACATCCAAAGGATGCGTGGGGCAGCACCTTGGGCGCTGTGCGCTTAGGTGTTGTGCGCTCAGGCGCAAGCGCGCCACGTGTCGGCACGTGGGCGCTTTGCGCATGAGCGCTGCGCGTAGGTGCGCAAGCTCGCCACGTGTCGGCACGCGGGCGCTTTGCGCCCTTACGTAAGCGCGCAGGTGCGCAAGCGCGCGCACCACGTGTCGGCACGCGGGCGCTTTGCGCGCTTGCGTAAGCGAGCGCGCGCGCCACGTGTCGGCACGCGGGCGCTTTGCGCGCGTGCGCAAGCGCGCAGGTGCGCAAGCGCGCGCGCCACGTGTCGGCACGCGGGCGCTTTGCGCACGTGCGCAAGCGCGCAGGTGCGCGCGCGCGCGCGCCACGTGTCGGCACGCGGGCGCTTTGCGCACTTGCGCTGCGCGCTGCTGAAATAAATTTCTCAGAAGAGAAATCAGAGAGGAGTTGGACTCCTGAGTGTGTTTTTTTTTTGGGTTTAGTGAACGATGTTCTTCTTCCTCCTGTTGCTTGCTGGATCTTGAAGATCAAGAGATGTGAAATCTCAAAATCTCTTCTTTTTCAGATCTAATGATAGATCCAAGTTTCCCTTTGTGGGTTTTGTGGTGAAAAACTAATTTGTTTTGAAAAAGGAAGAGTAAAACTCTTGATTTAATTCAAGAGAAAGAAGAAGGTTTTGGAACCTTGAAGATGGAAGAAAGAGCTCAGCTCTGAGACTTTTTTTGTTTGGAGAGAGAGAAAGTTGTTGGGATATTTCATTATCTTTGCCTTTATAGGCCATACATTTTACACATAGCCCCTTGGGCTTCACAAAATGGCATTTTGCCTATCCCATGGCTCATGTGCCATTTCTTTTTGCACATAAGCCATGGGCTTTACAAAAATTTGGCTTTATGCCTATTTTCTTACATTTATCCAAAAATAAAATAAAAGAAAATGCAACAAAATTATTTATTACAAAAAATTTATCTTGGCGTGGGGGAGGCTGGCCGCTTCATGTTCGGGCTCGACCCGGGCATGGGCTCACTGGATCTGGGCTTGGGCCCACTTGGTTTGGGGTTGACTTTGATTTTGACTTGGTCAACCGGGGTGTAAATTTTTACCCCAACAAATTGCCCCCCATCAATAAATGCACACCACATATATGGGTCGTGTGCACGAAATTGATGGATCTTCTTTCACGTGGAGGCGACTTGATTTGGTTCCGGCTTTTTGGGAAGCTGGCACTGCCCTTTTTTTACGACATGGACGGTCGTTGCTTGACATGTCTCCGAGACGGAGTGTCCGTGATAGACGTTTTCCCTGGCCCGGAGTTATCTGGTTCCCGCTTTGTAGGAATCCTGCGCTGCCCTTTTTGCGACTTGGACGGTCGGTGCTCCCCTTTTAGCGACTTGGACGGTCGATACTGCCATTTTAGCGACGTGGACGGTCGGTGCTGCCCTTTTAGCGACGTGGACGGTCGGTTCTGCCCTTTTTGCGACTTGGATGGTCGGTTCTGCCCTTTTTGCGACTTGGACGGTCGGTTCTGCCCTTTTTGCGACTTGGACGGTCGGTGCTGCCCTTTTAGCGACGTGGACGGTCGATGCTGCCCTTTTAGCGACGTGGACGGTCGGTGCTGCCCTTTTAGCGACTTGAACGGTCGGTGCTGCCCTTTTAGCGACGTGGACGGTCGGTGCTGCCCTTTTAGCGACGTGGACGGTCGGTTCTTCCCTTTTAGCGACGTGGACGGTCGATGCTTGATTTGACTTGCTCTGCTTCTTGCAATGCCAGGGGTAGACTTGACTTGCTCCGCTTCTCGCGGTGTCGGAGTGGAAGTTGACTTGTTGATTTTGATTTGGGTTGACATCAGCATCGCTATACTGGAATATGGTACCAGGAGCGAATCATCATCTGTCATGGAGAGGATTTTGGGATTTTGGTTTTTGTTTGGCATCTGCATTGCTGCACTGGAATAATGCCAGGAGCAACTCATCATTTTCCCTGAGAGGATTTGGAAGAAATTGGGATTATTTTACGCCCGTGGATTGTATACGGTTTTGCAGGATGTATGATCCAGACCGTAGGGCCGGAAAAAATTTTGGGACTTTGTCGGCGTCTGCATCGCTGCACTGGAATATGGTACCAGGAGCAACTCATCATTCGCCGTTGGGGTATGGGATTTGGAATTTGGTTGGCGTCTGCATCGCTGCACTGGAATATGGTACCAGGAGCGACTCATCATTCGCCATTTGGGGATTGGGAAGCGATGGCTTAGGAGACAGGTTTAGATCCCTATCGCCTAAGGCTTTTCAATTTTATGGGCCGTGAGGGTCCCATAAAAGCATTTCCTCCCTACGAGTCGTAAGGATCCCGCAGGTGTATTTTCTCCTTAAGAGTCGTGAGGACTCCTAAGTGTGTTTTTCCTTTATGAGTCGTAAGGATCTCACAAAGGTTTGTTCTCCTCATATATCGTGAGGACACATGAGTGGGTCTTATCAATGGAGCATCATTCCCAAAGCGGAGACCGGCCGCGTAACTGGTGATTACGGTGGGGCATGGGTATGATGAGAATTATTTAAGCCCGTGGATTGTATACGATGGTCAATTTGGGGACCTACCGTAGGGCCGGAGAATTTTGAGAAATTGGATTTTGGTTGGCGTCTGCATCGCTACACTGGAATATGGTACCAGGAGCGACTCATCATTCGCCGTTTGGGGACTTGGAATTTGGATCTTGTTTGGCATCAGTATTGCTGCACTGGAATAATGCCAGGAGCAACTCATCATTTGCCTCGGGAGGACTTGGGATTTGGGTTTTTGGTCGGCATCAGCACCGCTAACACTGAAGCGAAATGCCAGGAGCGAATCGTCATTTGCCGTTGCCCGTTGGGGGATGATGGCTTAGGAGACAGGTTTGGGTCCCTATCACCTAAGGCTTTTCAATTTTATAGGCCGTGAGGGTCCCATAAAAGCATTTTCTCCCTACAAGTCGTAAGGATCCCGCAGGTGTATTTTCTCCTTAGGAATCGTGAGGATTCCTAAGCGTGTTGCTCCTTTGTGAGTCGTAAGGATCTCACGCAGGGGTTTTCTCCTCACAAGGTCGAGAGGACTTTGCGAGTGTATCTCATCTCTTTTCACGAGTTTGCGCCCTTTCGGATTTTCGCAGACTCGCCGGTAGTCCTGCTGTTTTTACTCACGGAGCCCTTTCGGGTTTTCATCCGTGCCCGTTTTGCTTGTGGACATACCTTTTTATTTTTCTTTTTATTTTCTCTTTTTCTTTCTTTCTTTTTTTTTTGTTCTCTTTTTTTTTCCGCTGGTGGGGCTTTAAAAGTAGTCTCACCAGCAGAATTTGGGAGAGATATGGGTCATTTACGCCCGTGGATTGTATACGGTTTTGCAGGATGTCTGATCCAGACCGTAGGGCTGATGTGCTCAATTTGCCTGCGACTTGGAGCATTTACGTGTAGTATTTCTTGAGATATCGGCCATTGATGGGTGGCATGGGCCTTTTTCCCTCGGCACTTATTAGTTGGTAGGATCCTCCGTCGAATACTTTCTCAATGACGTATGGTCCTTCCCAGTTTGGCTCGAATTTTCCCTTGGCATGTCGATTGGGGATGATCGGTCTTTTGAGGACCAACACCAATTCACCTTTCTTGAAAGCGCGGAGACGGGTTATCTTGTCATAGGCCCGTGACATTTAGGCTCGGTATAGCTCCAGATTTTGCTGCACCGCGAGCCTTTTTTCTTCGAGGGCATCGAGTTCTTCAAGTCGAAGGAGCACGTTTTCCTCTTCTGTCAACTCATGCTGAACGGCCATTCTTAAGCTTGGAACTTCGACTTCGAGGGGGAGGACCGCCTCCACTCCGAAGAGCAATGAGTATGGAGTGGACTGAGTTGGAGTACGGTGCGTGGTACGATATGCCCACAATGCCTCGTGAAGCTTGAGATTCCAGTCTCTCTTGTTGGCTGAAGCATTTTTCCTCAGGAGCTTGCATAGAGTCTTATTGAAGGCTTCGGCTAGCCCATTGGCTCTTGGATTATAGATGGAGGAATATCTCCAGTCTATCTTGTGCTGAGTAGCGAACCTTGAGATATTGAAGCTCTTGAAAGAAGGCCCCTTGTCAGATATGATTCTTCTTGGTGTACCGAAGCGGTATAGAATGTTATGCTGGAAGAATGTCAGAATATCTTTTGTCTTGACTTCTTTTAGCGGGACAGCTTCAGCCCATCTGGAGAAGTAGTCTGTGGCGGCCAGTATAAACCGATGGCCTTTGGATGACGGAGGATCAATTGGGCCAACAATGTCGGTGCCCCAGACTTCGAAGGGCCACGACGCCACCGTAGGATGCAATGGATTGGGATGCTTGTGAATAAAATCACCGTGAATTTGGCAGATATAACATTTCTTTGCATCTCTCCGCAGTCCCGTATCATGGTGGGCCAATAATACCCAAGCCGTTTAATTTGCAGTCGCATCCTGGGGCCAGATTGGTGAGCACCGCAAACGCCCGAGTGAACATCTTTCATGACCTTTTGGGCTTCGGCCAATGACAGACACCTTAGCCAGAGTTGGTCGTATGACCTGCGGTATAACGTGTCATTTACAAACACGTATCGGAGAGCATTTTTCTTCAGCTGAATCCTCGCAGATTTTTCTTCGGGCAGCTTGTCGTATCGGAAGTACTCTATGAATGGTTCTCTCCAATCGGGCTCGTCTTGGATGATCGAAGCTTCTTCGGCAGGACTGCTCTTCTGTTCCGCGCTTTCCTCTTCTCGTAGAGAGACTGGGGGTAGAATTTGTCGGCTCCTGACTGTGATCAGAATTTCGTCCATGTCAGGATCAGCCAGCTCCTTGGCCAAGCGAGCGAGTACATCAGCCTTTCCGTTCAACGCTCTAGGGACTCTCGTTAGTTCAATATGAGTGAACCGTTTCATGAGTTCCACCACTCGACCTCTGTACCGAGCTAACTCGGGTTTGTATATCTTATAGTCGCCGCTTACTTGGTTGACGACAAGCTGGGAGTCACCGTAGACTCGTAGCCGACGGATTTCCATTTCTACGGCGAGCTCCAAACCAGCTATCAGAGCTTCATACTCAGCTTCATTGTTTGTCCGAGGCTCGGTGAGAGCGAAAGAACACCGTAGGGTTCCCATTGATGGTGTGATGAACACCAATCCTATCCCTGCTTTTATCTCCGGGACGCTTGATTTACTGGAGGTCCTTATCGATGAAGCCCCATCGAAGTAGAGCTCCCAACATGGCTCATCTCCCTCGAGGTGCAGCACTTGTTCATCGGGTAACTCACAATTTAGTGGCGACCCTTCTGGTATAGGATGAGCAGCGAGAAAGTCTGCAAGGGCTTGCCCTTTTACTGCTTTCTGAGGAGTATAAACTATATCAAACTCAAGTAGCATGACAGCCCATCTTGCCATCCTGCCGGCTAGGCTTGCTTTGGTCATCAAGTGTTTGAGCGGGTCGACCTTGGAGATCAGCATAACCCGATGAGCCAGCAGATAGTGCCTCAGCTTCTTCACAGCAAATATCAGAGCCAGGCATTGCTTTTCGATTGGGGAATAGTTGTGTTCCGCCCCGACTAAACTTCGACTGAGGTAGTAGAGGGCATTTTCCTTTCCCTCCTCGTTATTCTGGGCGAGGAGCGCACCGAGTGACTCATCTAGCGCGGCAGTATAGAGAATCAATGGTTTATTTGGAATAGGAGCGGCCAGCACTGGAGGGTGCAACAAGTATTGTTTGATGCTTTCGAACGCTGCTTGACATTCGGCATCCCAGATAAAAGGAGCTCCTTTCTTCATGAGCTTTGAGAAGGGCCTACATCTCCCTGATAAATTTGAGATAAACCTCCGTATATAAGCAAGCTTGCCTTGAAAAGTCTTAGCTGCGTCAGACTCTTCGGAGGGGGCATCTCCATGATGGCCTTTATCTTTGATGGGTCAACTTCGATCCCTCGATGTCGGACTATGAAGCCCAGGAATTTTCCCGATGACACGCCAAAAGCGCACTTCAGAGGATTCATCTTTAGATCGTATTCCCTCAGTCTGGTGAGAACGGTCCTGAGATCTTGGATATGATCGGCCTTGGCTTTAGTCTTGACGACCAGATCATCAACATAGCATTCGACGACTTTATGGATTAGGTCATCAAAGATATTAGTCATTGCCCTTTGATATGTAGCACCTGCGTTCTTCAGTCCGAATGGCATTACCTTATAGCAATATATTCCGATCGGGGTTCGAAATGCTGTGTGCTTCTCATCCTCAGGCGACATCTTGATCTGATTATATCCAGACGAGCCATCCATAAAGGTGAACAGTTCGTAATTTGAGGTGTCATCGACCATCATTTCCATGACCGGTAGCGGGAAGTCGTCTTTAGGACATGCCTTGTTGAGGTCCCTGAAATCGACACAAACTCGGATCTGCCCATTTTTCTTCTTCACTGGGACTATGCATGCGATCCAGTCTGCATATTTCTCTTCCCTGATGAAGCCGGCATCGATGAGTTTCTTGGTTTCCTCGATGACCTTTTCTTCCAACTCCCTTCTCATTCTTCGAGGAGCTTGTTTGACTGGCTTAGCATCAGGAGATATAGCCAACTTATGTACGGCCACTTCAGGGGAAAGGCCAGGCATTTCTTTGTATGTCCACGCGAAGCAGTCGACGAACTCATGCAGCAGGGCGATTATCTGCGCTTTCATTTCCTCTGACAAGAGCGAGTTGATGTAGGTCGGCCTTGGATTATCGGGCGTTCCTAAGTCAATCTCGGTTAGCTCGTCAAAGGTTGCTTGTCCGCCATCTTCGAGCTCTTGAGGAGCTTCTTCTGGCTCGGCTATCTCGTCGTCATCATTTGATCTTTCGCTGGCCTCACCAACATGGATCATGTAGCACGCTTTGGAATCGGGTTGAATGTAGCCTATGCCCCGTCTATCTGGAATTCGTCCATCGATGAGTGCTCGGACCTGGGGCGGATGCCATAGGCCTTCGTAAAACTTTGCTTCAGACTCCGTTTGATATAACCGGCATCCGCACTTCTTAAAGTATTCCCGCATCTCGGGCGCATAGTATCTGGGATTGAGGACGGCTCTTATGCCTCTCTCATATGGAAGGCACGCAACAGACAAATCGTCCGGGTGCGCAACGGGGTTTGACCCATAAAACAGGATGCCCTTCTGTCCACTATTCCTCCCGGGAACGTAGAAAGTCTTCAGCTAGTCCACGGTGGAGACTGATAACGCATCGAGCTCTTTGTACATCTGCTCTGGTACCCTTGTCACGGCTAGGGACCCTTCTGCAACTTCGAAGGTCTCTCGTAGTTTCTCTTGTTGCATAGGGGTCCAATCTGCATCGCTGTTGCACGGCAGGTCCTCTTCCTCCGACTCTTCAGTGTCGCTGCCAAGATGAGGGCGGACTTTGCTGCTAGATGGGCCTTCTGTAACAGATTCGTCTGTATCGCTGCCGAAACGAGGACGAGTTTTACGGGAGGACGGGCTTCCAGCGTCGGACTCGTCAGTGTCGCTACCGAAATGCGGGCGCACTTGGGTGTTTTTGCTCTTGAAAGTGACAGCCGGCGCAGATTTGCTTTTGAGTCTTGGGGCCGGTCTATCCTCAGTCAGTTGTGGCTTAGCATTTTGGTGGTTCATAAAGTACCGAGAATCTTCATATCGGACTTCATGCACACCAAATGGCTGGATGTCTCCGTCAATGCGTCTTTCTTCGCCATTTTTAGTATACTTCATGCATTGATGGAGAGTTGACGGAATGATGCCGTAATCGTGGAGCCACGGCCGCCCTAAGAGAATCTTAAAAGACGTGTCGGCGTCGATCACGTATATCTTAGCTTCAGTTTGTAGATCCCCGAATTTGATTGGCAAAGCTATAGACCCCAGAACTTGCTGGCAATTTTGGTTGAAGCCTTGAATGACAATCCTTTCCCTTGACAGGTGTCGGACGTCCATTGACAAACTCTTCAGAGTTCGCAAGTTCATGATGTTCACTGAGGACCCCGGATCAATCAATATGCGATTAATTCGATCTCCGTCGCTGTACCCGGTCACGTAAAGCGGCCGATTATGCTCAGCCGTTCCCAGTAGCAAGTCTTCATCCTTAAATGTGACTGCGGCGGCATACAAAGCATGTTGGGCTTCTTTCATATTAATTTCCGCAATGTGAGCCTGGTACCGCTCGGGGTTTTGTAGAGCATGGATGAGAACATCTCTAAGCTCTTTAGATAGGACCAAGGCGTCGTAGATGCTCAGGAGAGACGGAAGCTTCCGGAGATGTGCCAAGACATTATAGTCCACCGAGGAAGGACTTATGTTTTCATCAATCGGTTCTCTGCCATCTTCTTCATTAGCGACTTGTTTTTCCTTCCCTTTTGGGGCGTTGCCCTGATTTGGCGGTAGAGCCCTGCCGCTTCTAAGCTGGATTTGATTGGCCGTTGTGGCGAGCTCCTCATCCTCTTCAGGGAAACAGAGCTCATCCTCGGAGTCACTGCTAAGATGGATGGCGTAGCAGGTCACTACTGGGATTTCTTCATTGGAGTCTTCTTCTAACTCCTCCAGAATTTCAGCCGCTTGCACAGGGAAGAACTCCTTCAATTGTACCAATGTTCTTTCCCTTTGTTCATATTCTTCGAGGGAATCGATATATTTCTGAATGGTCGATCTCCCTGCAGACTCTTTTTTGCGCCGAGCTGCACTTTTCTTCTTCTTGAGCTTCTTGGATTTTGAGCCTGATGGAGCCGCATTGGCAGCTGGACTGGTAGGCTTCTTCTGTCCTTCCCATTCCATCCTGGGCTCTTTCTGAAGCAGCTTTAGCATCTTCTTTGTCTTATTAGATATGTGCGTACTCCATGGAGACCGCGATGAGTCCATCTCATTTCTCGGGGCAGCGGGTTCGGCTATCTGCTCCCAGAAGGCTTCAACTTCTGTCTGTATAAAGTTGGTGGTTGCAACTTGGTTGTTCACCAACACGCTTTTAGACAGCTCGATCTCTCCAGCCTTGTACTACTTCTCGACCCAGTCTTTGAAGATATAGCAATCCTCGATCGCATGGCTCACTACTCGGTGGTACGGGCAATACAGAGGATTGTCGGTCATTTTTGCTTCTTGGGGTCTTTTCGACTCCGGCAATTGTAGGCCGTTGTTCAAGGCATCTTTAAATATCTTGCGAACCTTGTCCCTTCTGAAAGAGTAAACCTTGTTCTTTTTCTCCTCTAGGGTGGGCCTATCTCCTCCCAGCAATGGCTTTCGAGACCGGTTAGTTTTGGATTCGCCCGCTCTTCGCTTTTCTTCATTTTCGGACGCATTGAAGACATTGGTACTGCTGGAACTCCCACTTCTACGGTTGTCGTCCCGCTTGCTTTTCCAGGTTTTGTCTCTCTGAGAGTCCGGCGGGGACTCTTGCTTCGAGCGTTCCAGCATCTGGACTTTCTTGGTTAGCTCCTGAAATGTCTTGAGGCCCGCTGTACACAAGAATGGGACCATCCAATTACTGAGGTTCCCAATAAGAAGGCTGACGGACTGGTCCTGCTCCAGCGGCGGTTCACACTTGACCGTGAGATTACGCCATCGGGCGATAAAGTCAGTGTTGCTTTCATTCTTCCCCGGCTTGGTCCTCACAAGGTCGGCAATGGAGATTTTATCACTGACGCTCATGAATCTTTGCCGGAACAGAGACTCTATTTAGGCAAAGGTAATGATGGACCCGTCTGGTATGCTCGCGTACCAGTCGAAAGCGACACCGGTCAGGCTGTTGACAAATTGACGAAGAAGGAGCGCGTCATTGCCCCCTGTATTTCCGCACGATGCTTTGAAGTGGGCAACGTGCTGATTTGCATTCCCCGTTCCATCAAATCTTCTGAACTTAGGAATGACGTAGCCGCTTGGGAACTCGATCAGATCGTATTGCGCGGGATATGGCCGGCCACTACTGCCGATTTCTTTCTGAGCTTCAGCTTCGGCCACCAATGTTTTAACCTTGCTGGTGACCAAATCCATTATCCGATCCTGTGTTAGCGGGATAGTGCTATCAGGGGCCAAGGCGTCCCCAGAAGCGGAGTGCGGCCGGCTTTCATGCGGCTCGACCAGTCTTGGTCCTAAAGGAACAGGCATTGGCTGCCTCGGATTGTCATCACCCGGCTGATTAGTAGCGGCTTGTGCTTGATTGGGAGGTGCTCGAGCAATTTGAGCCGTAAGCTGCATCACCACGTTCGTTAAGTCGTCAATCTTCGAATAGAGCTTGGCCATCTCTTTATCTTTGCTCCTGAGCTGTTTTCGAAGCTCTTGAAGCAGCTCTTGCTCCGCAGTCCTGGGGCGGAAAGTCGGCTCTTCCTCGCTGTCCGAGCTTGACTCTGCATGGACCGAGGGGTCTTTCTGCCTATTATCCTCATCGAGAGGGTTTTCTTCATCCAGCGGGGGCGGCTGTTCTTGGGCAGCGGCAACCACATTCAGGCTAGATTGGGCCTGGGATGTGGTGGCCCCATCCTTGCTTTTGCTGCGAAGGTTGTCGCTGGGGCGCCCGCCCGCCATATAGACCGTATGGATGATATATCCGGCTGTCTTTCTGTCATTGGCGGCTGATTTCACGGCTCGTTGTCTTGACCCCCTTGCTTCGGTAGCTGGTAGTCGATTGAAGGCGGCTGGCCTAACCAGGTTCTTGAATAGTGCTGGCGCTTCTTTTCTGGATCTGCCCCGCTGCTTTCGTGCGGCACAAAGCGCCTGATAGACCCTTGAAGAGACAGTGTCATACTTTTTCTGTTGGGGCCAGGACACGTCTCTTTGTGGCACTGTTCGGACCGCTGTTTTCTTGATTCTGGCGGTCGTGGCATTTTTCTGAACCCACTTCAGAGGCTCGAAAGAATTGCTGATTCTTACGTCCGACTCAGCCGTCGTCGTCGGGCAACCCTGCAATTGGAACTTCACACGATTCCATTTGGCCGAAGCCTTGGCTCGCTTGTTGGCTCGATACCTGAGCCGCTTCTGCCTTAACTTTTCTGTTCTAAGCACCTGGCAGACTTCGGCTCTTCGGGAAGACACCGCAGACCGGGCGATGAAAGGCCTTGGAGATACGCTCGATTGTGAATTTGTTGGAGTCATCTCCTGAGCTCGTCCGCAACATTTGATGTTGCCCTTCGCACCGGAAGTCTTTCCCCCAGCTTGAGCGTCAGGGAATCGTTCAGACACCATCTTAAGTTTCGGTTGTGGTGCCTTAACAATCACAACATTCGGCCTCTTGCCCCTTGGGACTGGCTTGGCCACCCGTTCCGCCGGGATTTCCGTCAGATGAGCGCTTCCGGCAGGGTAGATGATGACGGAGCCAAACTGGCGGGGAGGTTCCTCCCACTATCGACTGAGGCTTGCGGGGAGAACCACACGAGTGTTGATCTTGACCACGTATGGAATCGGGGTCACGTTGGAAGCTGAATTCGTCTGGGGAGACATTGTCGTCGAAGGTTGATTGCTGCATGGAAAAAAAACATCATTTCAGTATAGGCAATCGATATGTGTATTGATTGAGTTCGCATGAACGTTTAACCCGAAATATGGAAGGAGAGATTGGTCCCACCGGGCGTGCCAGAATCTGTAGGGTGTTTTTCGTCACCCCATTGAGATGGGAATACGCGTACGCTTGTCAGGCGTACTATAGATTCCCCCTGCCTAGGGTAGGCCGGGGTTTAATGATTGTGGGGATCCGAATCTCCGGCAGCCGCGGACTAAGCTGCCGTTAATTACCCCTCGCCTTTGGGGCGAGGGAACCTCCGATTAACGGGTTAAACTGGTCATGCGAACTCAATGTGCAGTGTACGTGTGTTCTGTTCTGAAAGGGGGGTTTTGGATATATCGGGAGCCACGCAGAGTTTTTACGGGGGTCCCGCTACCCGGATAGCGGGCTGGGGGTCAAGGGGGCTAGCAGCCCCCTTGCGGGGTTCGGGGCAGCGCCCCGGCCCGAAATTTTTTTTGTGGGGGAGAGTGTGGCGGAGTATGTGTATGTGTACATTTGTATACATATGTATATATATACATGTATATATAAATAAAGGAGAAAAGGCATCCAAAGGATGCGTGGGGCAGCACCTTGGGCGCTGTGCGCTTAGGTGCTGTGCGCTCAGGCGCAAGCGCGCTACGTGTCGGCACGTGGGCGCTTTGCGTATGAGCGCTGCGCGTAGGTGCGCAAGCTCGCCACGTGTCGGCACGCGGGCGCTTTGCGCACTTGCGCAAGCGCGCAGGTGCGCAAGCACGCGCGCCACGTGTCGGCACGCGGGAGCTTTGCGCCCTTGCGCAAGCGCGCAGGTGCGCAAGCGCACGCGCGCCATGTGTCGGCACGCGGGCGTTTTACGCACTTGCGCTGCGCGCTGCTGAAATAAATTTCTCAGAAGAGAAATCAGAGAGGAGTTGGACTCCTGAGTGTGTGTTTTTTTTTTGGGTTTAGTGAACGATGTTCTTCTTCCTTCTGTTGCTTGCTGGATCTTGAAGATCAAGAGATGTGAAATCTCAAAATCTCTTCTTTTTCAGATCTAATGATAGATCCAAGTTTCCCTTTGTGGGTTTTGTGGTGAAAAACTAATTTGTTTTGAAAAAGGAAGAGTAAAACTCTTGATTTAATTCAAGAGAAAGAAGAAGGTTTTGGAACCTTGAAGATGGAAGAAAGAGCTCAGCTCTGAGACTTTTTTTGTTTGGAGAGAGAGAAAGTTGTTGGGATATTTCATTATCTTTGCCTTTATAGGCCATACATTTTACACATAGCCCCTTGGGCTTCACAAAATGGCATTTTGCCTATCCCATGGCTCATGTGCCATTTCTTTTTGCACATAAGCCATGGGCTTTACAAAAATTTGGCTTTATGCCCATTTTCTTACATTTATCCGAAAATAAAATAAAAGAAAATGCAACAAAATTATTTATTACAAAAATTTTATCTTGGCGTGGGGGAGGCCGGCCGCTTCATGTTCGGGCTCGACCCGGGCATGGGCCCACTGGATCTGGGCTTGGGCCCACTTGGCTTGGGGTTGACTTTGATTTTGACTTGGTCAACCGGGGTGTAAATTTTTACCCCAACAAGCACATTGGGCATTTGTAAACTCCTGGTTTTGACAACGGCCTTATGCATGAATGTACTTATAAGAAATAAATTCGCTAAGACTATACAAATGAACAGCCATAGTGTCTGAAAAAAGACAGCAGTGAAAGATTAGCAATAAAGAAGACCCTCATTAAACAAGCATTGGGATTTAAACAAATTCTTGGGAAGACAAGTCCTGTTAAGCTACCAACAAAATTCAAATCTGTACGAATAAGGGTAAAACACTATGAAAAGATTTTCAAGAACACCAGGAAATAAAATTCCCGAAGGGTCCTATTGATCTTTCAGAGCTAAGCTCTTCGCCGGAGGAATTAAATTCCTTTATGTAATGGAATTAAATTCCAAGAATCCATAAAAATACATGAGAAACAAAAATCCCATGAATCCTCAAAATCAGAGGGAAATGTTCGAGATATGGAAGTTATTGCTCAAAGATCACATCTTTGGAGGATGGGTTTCTGAGGAGAGCAAAGCTCCCATAGTGGATTTAAAATCCAGAGGCTTTCTCAAAGAAGGAAGTTTTCTGATGTACAAAGCGTTACCTGAAAAAGGGTCTCTTTTGACAGAGTTTAACTCTGGATTTACAATGGCAGAGAACTAAGCTCTGAGGAAGAGAATTAAATTCTCAAAGAAAATAAAAAAGGAAGGAGATGAAGAAACAGTGGCTGCCTAAGGAACCAAACCCTTGCATTTATAAGACATGACTAGGGCGGTTCATTTTCCCGTTCCCCTAAACAATCCAACGGCAGTAAAAGGGACAGCGTTGCACTCACGTATAAACCACGTGAGAACAACGCTGTGGGGGCATTTGTTCCCTTATGGAAAATAAATAAATAATTAGAGCAACGGAGAAAGTCCCCAAGGGGAGCATCACATGCCCACACGTGATAGCCGCTTCGCTTAACAAAACTAAGCCAAAACTGAACCTCACGTGCAGACACATGACCTCTATATGCAAAGAATACAGGCGCTTGAATACAGCAAACAAGTGGGACAAAAAGAAACTCACGTGATAACATATGACACCCTTGGGTCGGCTTAATTTGATGGGGTCACGTGCT
Organism: Agapanthus africanus; assembly: GCA_030015575.1. NCBI lineage: Eukaryota > Viridiplantae > Streptophyta > Magnoliopsida > Asparagales > Amaryllidaceae > Agapanthus > Agapanthus africanus. Next base: position 643,506,054 of record CM057343.1, read on the forward strand.
ACACGTGATAGACTCCTATGCCTTCTGGACTAATAAAAATAAATTCTAATTAAAAGGGATTAAAAGCCTTATTTGGAAAATACTTTCTTGGATCTTTCTAAATAAGAAAGATTACGCTCTGTAAAACAGAGTGCTGTCGAATTAAAGATCCAATGGTGATTAAAAAATCACCAATCTACAGAGAAATTCTGCGCAAGGAAATATCTTCCTAAATTTGTTAAGAACGACAAAAGAAATATCTTCTGTAAAACAGAAGTTCTTGGATTAAAAAATTCAGCGGTGAATAAAATTCATCAAGTGATCAAAAAGATCATGTTGGTTGATTAGAAAATCAATCAAAATCTTTAACAAGAGATTTTCTAAACAAATTGATTCCCTTCTTTCTCCTATAAATAAGAGCAAAGAAACAAACAAAAAGGAGGAGGAGAACTCCCCATAAAGTTCAAAAAGAAAAAGAGAAGAGCAAGCTCTGAAAAGAAGAATTTCTTCAAAGTAAATAAAACAGAGAGATCAAAGCATCACATAAAAAAAAGAATTTGGTTCTTTTCTAGATCATAGATCTACAAAGACAGAAGTCTTTCATAAGAGTAGAAGAGATTGGAGCATTTCATCATAAAAAGAAGTGGGAGGGAGAAGAACTTAGTTCTCTTTAGATCACAAGATCTATAAGACATAGACAAATTCTTTCACAAAAACTGAAGAGATCATAGCATCTCCTATTAAAATAAGAACTTAGTTCTTGGATCCACGAGACAAAGTCTCTTAATTCTCCGAGCACAGAATTGAACAAGAGTGCGCTACTTCATAAGAAGCGCCTTAGCGCTCCAGGTCTGGCGCCTAGCGCCAAGTGCGCCACGTGCTCCTCACGTGTGCTCTATTTCATAAGAAGCGCCTTAGCGCTCCAGGTCTGGCGCTCAGCGCCAAGCGCACTACGTTCTCCTCACGAGTGTGCTATTTCATAAGAAGCACCTTAGCGCTTCAGGTCTGGCGCTCAGCGCCAAGAGCGCCACGTGCTCCTCACGTATGCGCTATTTCATAAGAAGCGCCTTAGCGATCCAGGTCTGGCGCTCAGCGCCAAGCGCACCACGTGCTCCTCACGTGTGCGCTGAGGGAATACAAAGTGTTGTTTAAATAAAGCCCAGCGCCATAATAAAGAGTGTCCAACACTCAATAAAAAGACACAAGAAGAAGGGGTGTCAGAACCAAAAATTAATACTCTGCATTATTGAAAAAAAGAGGTTAAGCCCAAACAAATGTTTAACACCCAAACAAATGTTCAATAGTTTAATCAGAACTGAATGGGCTGAGCCCAAGTTGGCCACAAGTCCCTAGCTCAGATCAGCTGAGCCCATATGCTCACAATTGGTCTTGGTTCCAAGCCTGACTACAGATCTCCCAACCAACCTTGGTTCAAGGGTACATCTCTTCATTACTCTGATATGTGTCGTTGTAATTCTTCAACGTCTTCAGAGAGGTGACGGGTCCCGACAACTAGACACTTTATGGACCGCATCGTCCCTAAACTAAACTCTATAGACTATGACGTCTTTAAACTACGAACTATGAGGTCCTTAAACTCATGGACTATGATGTCCTTAAACTTTATGGACTGTGAGGTCTTTAAACTCATAGACTATGATGTCTTTAAACTTTACAGACTATGATGTCTTTAAACTCCATGGACTATGACGTCCTTAAACCCCATGGACCGCAACGTCCCTAAACTAAATCCCACAGACTATGGCGTCTTTAAACTCCATAGACTATGATGTCTTTAAACTCCACAGACTATGATGTCCTTAAACTTATGGACCGCAACGTCCCTAAACTAAAACGACAGAGCCCAAATACCTTGTCATCGGATCTAAATGATTCCGAACCCCCGTTGAGTAGATCTTAGTCTAAAATTAGACTAAAGTATCCTTAACAAACGTTTAAGTAGATCTTAATCTCAATAAGATTAACGATCTTTAAACCCAACCCAAACCCAAATCTAAGAAAATACGGATTTGGATTAATCCACGCCCTACGGGCGACAACATAAATTAGTCTCCGTACACAATCCACGGGCAACCAAAAAATAAAATAAACACACACGACACGAGGTGGCCATCTAGAGAAGGAGAAAGTTGTTACCGTGATGCGGTAGCGTAATTAACTGCAGGGGCTTGCGCCTGCATAAAAGAGCGTCCCCACAATCAAAACCCCCTCAAATGAGGGGGAATCTGACGAAGTCTGCTATAACGGCCGCATCCGTCTAAACCTCCAATACACGGTGCCATAAATCAACTTGGCATCTTCAGAGAGGTGGACGGATAAAACCAAATAGCATCTGCCTCCAATTTCAGGCGAGACGACCTATGCGGTCTTATCTCCCGTATTTCGACGGAGAACAGGATCGGCAGAAGAGTTGGGCAGATATATCGAGAAGATCTATAGAGTTCGCTGTTGGTGATCTTGTATTCTTGAAGATATCACCGACTAGAGGAGTGATTCGTTTTGGGAGTCGAGGCAAGCTTAGTCCTCGATTCGTATTGGAGAAGTGACTTATCGAGTGGCTTATCGATTGGCTTTACCACCATCTATGAGATAGTTGGATCCCGATATCCACTGTGAGTAAGGGTTACTCCTGAAAGAGTTTTGCACTTTACAATTAGCTGATCCAGTAGGTGTCTAAGAAAGGTGTTAACGGGGTTATTCCCCTGCGGAAACGAGGTTATTTAATTAGTTCCATACGAAAGCATGTGGAAACTCTCTCGGAGTACCAATACCTGCCTTCTGAGCGATTGGCGAACTTGTAGGGTGTAATTAATCCCGGTTAGTCTTACCATTTAGGGTTTGAAGAAAGATTTGATAAAAACAGTGAGAGCCATCCTGATTAGATAAAATAATAACCAATCTAATCTTGCAAGAGCGCACACAGTGTTTTCTTCTCTCTCTCCTGGTAGCGACTATGACACACCTTAATCAAGATAATAATATTGATATATTGACCGAACCCGCTTGTTATACCGAGCTGGGGAACGTTGGTTCCGCTCTACATTATAACTGTTATAAGCCTGAGCAGGAAATGGGGAAATACCCGGATTCCTATACGACCCGAATGAGGAATGAGCATGATGATGCATCTTCTTCGGGTGTATTCGTTACCGAGAATTGTTTCTCAGTTTGTTCTATGTCCTGGGTATTAAATACCGGATCAGGATCCCAGATTTGTAATATGTTGCCTGGGTTAAAGAAAGGTAGAGAACTGGGAATAGGTGATCATTCTCTCAGAGTAGGGAATGGTGCAATGGTTGCAGCTAAAGCAGTTGGCACATATCACCTAGTATTACCTAGTGGTAATACATTGATTCTAAACGACTGTTTTTACGTATCAGAAATGATGTGCAATATTATATTAGTATCTATATTATATAAAGATGGATATAATTTTGTATTGGAGGATAATTATGAACATTTTCCTAAATCAAGTGTTGATTGGTTTTGGTACGCTATGTAACGGTATATACGTTCTGAATCAAAATACAGTTCTTAACATACAGAACTCATATAAGAAAAAAAGTTCAGAAATGAACAAAGCCTTCTTGTGGCACTGTAGACTAGGTCATATCAATGCGACAAGACTAGCTAAGTTACACAAAGATGGATATTTGAATCCGTTCGAATTTATATCTTATGAAACATGCCAGTCATGTCTCAAAGGTAAGATGACCAAAACTCCGTTTACTGGACACGGAGAAAGAGCTACTGAACTCTTGGGACTGATACACAGTGATGTATGCGGTCCTATGTCTACACATGCCAGGAATGGTTCCTCGTACTTTATTACATTCACGGATGATCTCTAAAGGTTCGGATATATGTTCTTGTTGAAACACAAATCTGAAACTTTTGAGAAATTCGAGAAATATAAGTGCGAAGTAAAGAACCAAACGGGCAAAAGTATTAAAATCTTTCGATTTGATCGGGGAGGAGAATACTTTAGCACAGAGTTCCTGGATTATTTAAAAGAGAATGGGATTCTCTCTCAGCTTACTCCTTCATATACACCATAGGACAATGGTGTATTGGAGCGGAGAAACTGCACCCTATTAGATATGGTGCGCTCTATGATGAGTACTGCCGAGTTACCTATTTTCTTTTGGGGTTATGCGCTTGAGACAACCGCATACTTATTGAATAAAGTTCTGACAAATCAGTGCCTACCACTCCATATGAGATATGGGAAGGGAAGAGACCATGTCTTAATTTCATTAAGATGTGGGGTTGTCCGGCCTATGTTAAAAACCAAAATCCAGACAAACTTGAGGTAAGGTCTGTTCTGTGCAAGTTTGTAGGATATCCCAAGCATTCACGAGGGTATATCTTCTACCACACTGAGGAACAAAAGGTGTTTGTTTCTCGGAATGCCACTTTTTTAGAAAAGGAATTTCTTATGAAAGAAATTAGTGGTCATGAGGTAGAACTAGAAGAAGTTCTAGCTATACAAACTACATCTGATGATTTGGTAGAACCGGAGGATTCGATAGTCCCCGACGAACCTTAGCCACTCCATAGATCTAGTAGGGTTCTTCATCCACTTGAGAGATACTACGGTTTTACCATAGACGGTGGGATCAGGGATTGCATCATGGAAGATGATGACCCAACTAGTTTCGAACAGGCCGTCACAAGTGGCGACTCTGTGAAATGGCTAGATGCAATGCGATTTGAGATGGAATCTATGTACACCAACAAAGTTTGGACTTTGGAAGTTGCTCCTGATGGGGTAAAACCTATCGGGAGCAATTTGATCTTTAAGAAGAAACTAGGTGTAGATGAAAAAGTTGAGACTTTCAATGCTAGACTTGTAGCAAAAGATTTTCGTCAACGACCAGGTGTCGATTATGATGAAACCTTTTCTCCAGTGGCTATGCTTAAGTCCATCAGGATCTTACTTGCCATCGCTGCATGCCATGACTATGAAATCTGGCAGATGGATGTCAAGACCGTTTTTCTAAATGGTGATTTAGAAGAAAGCGTGTACATGACACAGCCAGAGGGCTTCGTAGACAGTGGGAGCAGTGGAAAGGTGTGCAAGCTGCTTAAATCAATCTACGGGTTAAAACAGGTATCGCGGAGTTGGAACATCTGTTTTGATGTGGCAGTCAAAAAGTTTGACTTCATCAAAAATGTAGATGAAGCTTGTATATACAAGAATGTTGTACAGAGTAAGGTTGTCTTCATTGTATTGTATGTGAATGGCATACTCTTGACAGAAAATGATGTTCCTATGCTACACTCGGTCAAGCTCTACTTGTCACAAGGGTTCTCCATGTAAGATCTAGGTGATGCCTCCTACATCCTGGGGATTAAGATTTATAGAGATAGATATAAGCGGATGTTGGGATTGTCCCAATCCAGGTACATTGACACCATACTAAAGAGGTTTAGTATGGAATATTCTAAGCGTGGTAATTTACCTACTTGCTCAGGAATCACTCTTTCCAAAAAGACGTCTCCCAAGACTGATTTGGAGAGGGCTCGCATACAAAGGATACCCTATGCTTCGGCAGCCGGATCAATCGTGTATGCGATGTTGTGTACAAGACCGGATGTAACATACTGACTAGGTGTAGTGAGTAGGTATCAATCAGATCCCGGGGAAAAGCACTGGACAGCTGTGAAGAACATTCTTAAGTACTTGAGAAGGACTAAAGAAGTGTTCTTGGTGTATGGTAACGGTGAACTCCATGTCGATTCCTTTACCGATTCGAGCTTCCAGAGTGATAAGGACGACTGTAAGTCGGTCTCAGGTTTTGTTTTTACCCTCAGTGGAGGGAAGGTATGTTGGAAGATTTCCAAGCAAGATACCGTAGCAGATTCGACGATGAAGACTGAATACATCGCTACCAACGATGTTGCCAAAGAGGCTATCTGGATGAACAAGTTCATAGATGAACTTGGTTTGTTCCTACCATTGGACATCCAATACCTGTTTATTATGATAACAATGGACCTGTGGTTTTGGACTATGAACCCCCGTCTCATCAGCGATCCAGATATATTCTTAGGCGATATCACCTAATCAGGGAGATAGTTGATCTCCGGGAGATCGAGGTCAGGAGAGTTGACACGAAGAATAACACAGCGGATCCACTCACCAAGGCCATTCCCCAGACACAATTTGAGAGACTTTTTGGGATGTTGGGTATGCGATACTACAACAACTGACCTTAGTACAAGTGGGAGATTGTTAGTTATATGTATGCCCTAGAAGCCATTATTGTACATAATTGTATATTATAATGGATGCTTGGACATATTTAGAGAGGTCTTTCTTGCTTGATATGATAGTATGCTATCCGGTTACTCTTTATCTTAACATGTACACTTGTGTTATTATACTGTCTCTCTGTTATATGTTGATAAAGCCCTTAGGATGCGTACTTGACTACCAGGACTATGATGTAGATCATACTAGTAGGGCCAGGCTAGTCCACAAGTACATCCTTTAATTGTTCCTAGTTGAGGGAGTATCGAGACAGGGAATCGATATTCTAGAGTAAACTAGTATGTACGTTTCTTAACCCTGTATGAGGCGATAGTTGATCCCACAGTGTTTGACATCAGAGATTGTGCACAGGTGCTCATTGGAGAATGGGTACACCGAACAGGACTTTCTGAGAACTCCTAGATGGTATTATACCTATCGTCAGATAGCAGTTCTCTGATGACATTAGTACATGTTAGTCTGTAGACCCGAGATCGTCATAGTGTCTTGTGTGGTTCCCATTGTGCTTTGATTTCCTCCCTACCACGGCTCAAAGGAGTCATGCAAACAGGTGGATTTTGGGTACAGTCCCGAGTCACATGGAGGCAATGAGCGATAGGAGGGGTTTCGTCTCTTCCGGTATTGGGAGTTGATGTTGCGCTATGCTCGATTGGCTATAACAGAAAGTACCTGGTCAGGGCTGATGAGATTTACTGGTAAGTGTTATCAGTAGTTTCTCGGCCCGTTATGAGCCTCACATCGGCATGACTTATCAAGTTATTGGGGTCTGACGATTCCACCCCCAGACTCGATATGCAGACGAAGAGATCGGACTATATGGTAGTGTTACTTATAGGCTTTACGGGAGTTTGGACAAGTTTGCTTGTTGATCTTCTGATCGCTCAATATCTGGGTAGCCATTTCATCCTGCTAGTAACGCTGACGGCTTTTAGGTGACTAATGTGATCATCACTTACTGCTGGCGTATTGACGAGTCTTTAGAGTCCCACACAAATATTTCTTAGCTCAAGCGAAACGAAGTAGGGCACATATGTGATATGTACGGGACCTTGATTAATACGTGTATGTGATACCGTATTCTAATCTCGCGATACAGGTTATATGTGATATAACCAGGATTATTGAATCAAGTGTTGATTCAATGATTTGTTATATGTATATTTGATATACATATAAATGATATTAGTCGGTTATATATGATATAGCCGGATTATTAAATCAAGTGTTGATTTAATAATTTGATATATATTAATATATTTGATATATAAATATATATTAACTAATATTAGCCCACTAAAGAGTTTATTCTCTTGATTTGTATATATGATGATATATACATTTATGTGATATATATATATATATATTTGTGTATATATTACATATACTATTGTGTCACGTTAGATGATACATTGGACATGGGTGTATGAGACTCACACCAAACTAAAGATAATTTGGGTGATTTAATTATTTAGGGAAAAACCAAAATTAGATGAAAATTAGCATGGCTTAAGATACATATGGAAGTATGTAGAAGTCTTGACTTATTCCACTAATTTTGTTTTACTCTAGATATTTATTAACCCAACCTTTATCTTTAGCCATGGTTAAGTCTCTACATATATCTTTTGAGATGCTTTTTCACCTTGGTTGTTCACAAGTTCATCTTCTTCATTTCAGTTTTGCTCTCTAGCTTTTCATGAGTTGAAAAAGAAAAAGAGAAACAAAATTCTAAAATGTGCAAACTTCCTACTTCATCAATTTATACCAAACTAGCCTATTAGTATAGGTTGTTTCCTTCACTAATTCCTTAGTTAGTGAAGAGGTAGCATGAGTTAGAGATTTCTCAAGGTGGATCATCTTCGGCCTCGAAGATTCTTAAGTAAGCTTATTCCTTTCGCCTAGTAGAGCCTAAGAAGAGTTCAGGGGACCACTACTTGGAGCTAAGGGACTACTACTCAGAGCTTTAGAAGTGAATGACCGGTCTACAAAGGTTGTATTCCTTGTTCACTTAGTGTAAAGCTTGTTTACTAGTTTAAAAACCCTAATTCTCTAGTTCGATTCTAGGATAGCATGCAATATCACACTAGATTTTTTAAAATTGTATACTTGATACTTCTAAAAACCTAGTAGTGGTGCTAAGGCATACTTTCAGAGATTAACCTCTGCACCTATTCTTGTAATACTGGATCAATCTGGCGGATTCGATATGCATTGTGATGCGTTCGGTAAAGGATTAGGATGTGTTCTGCACCAGCATGGAAAAGTTGTGGCTTTTGCATCAAGGCAGTTAAAAGTTCATGAACGCAACTATCCAACACATGATCTGGAACTAGCGGAAGTGGTCTTCGCACTCAAGATTTGGCGCCACTATCTTTTGGGAGAACGAGTGGATATATACACTGACCATAAAAGTCTTAAGTATGTATTTACTCAGAAGGAACTCAAAATGCGGCAGAGAAGATGGCTAGAACTCATGGCAGACATCGACATCAACCCACAGTATCATCCTGGAAAGGTGAACGTAGTTCCTGAAGCACTTAGTCGCCAGCCATTAGCAATGACCCTCACTGCTCAGTGGAGACTACAATAAGAATTGCATGGATTGGAGATTGAAATGGTTGTGCCTGGTAACGCTTCATATTTGATGAACTTATAAGTCCAGTCCACTCTTATAAATCAGATCAAGGCAGCTCAAGTAAATGATGCCAAGCTGTAAAGGATCCGAGAACAAGTAGAAAGTGGACTACAAACTGATTTTATCATCCATGAAGATAGATCCTTGTAATATGGAAGCCGTTTATGTGTGCCAATCAGACCTATTCGAGAAGAGTTGATGAAAGAAGCTCACAGCTCTCCGTATTTGGTACACCCCTGTGGTACGAAGATATACAAGGATCTACGGTAATACTACTGGTGGCATGGTGTAACGAATCTGAAATCACTGTACAAAATTTTCTTATTATTGTACAGAAAAGAGTATTACAGCTTGTGTAAGAGTTAAAAGTTATTTTTGTTAAATAAAATCGAGAAACAACTTGTAGCTCACTGGTAAAGCCTCTATACTGCTATGAAATAACCTGTGCGTTCAAATCACATCAGACCCAATATTTTTTCAGATTTTTCATTTTAATTTTTGGAAGTCTAAGAGTTGCACGTGCAATACACGGAGAAATGAAAAGTTTTAGAAAAATCAAACAGGCACAATGAGATGTACACATCCAAATACACACGGGGCACGAATCTCGAGGCAATGCCTCAAGATCCGACCACCCGTTTCAAAGTTTGGGCTGGCGCCGATGGTCGATATGAGCCCAAATGGCTCCGTGCTTTACACACACACCCCTTTGACTCCCCTTAACTCTCCTGCACTGTTTGATTTTCCTGCAATCAAACAAAGATCCTTCAATTCACCATTTAACATCTTTTTAATACTTTTTAATGCAAAGTTTTAATTCCAAAACCCTAATTCTTCACTATAAATATCACCACATGCCTTAGCTCTTCACCATTCTGAAATTCTAGCAAAAATTCTCTCAAAAACTTTCTATGTGCCAAGTGGAATTAAGCCTCTCAAGTGGAGTAGCGAGCCAAACTCAATGACCGGAGCATCTCCGACGAAACCACAACCCCCGAGAGCCTCTTCAATCTTTTCTTAACTTTCTAAAAACCGTAAGTCCCTTCATCCCTCTCTCTTTCTATCTCAAAACTTATTTTAAAAATAAACCGATAAAAGAGAAGTTATCTCCGATATAGTTTTCTTTTTAACATTTGTAAGCCATGTGATAAGCAAATAAGATCAAATTAACATGCTACACTATTCCTAACCTTATTCACATCAATTAGTTTTTAGTTGTAACAAATTTTCATATGAAACAAACATATAAGGAACTTTTTTTCATTAAAATACCATAAACTTTAGTGTACTCTCTTTTTGATATCTAGTATACCCAAACCCTAGAACCTTCATGGGTAAATAACCTACCCACACGTACACTATGGTTTCATAGCACGGTATTCTAATCATAAGGGTAATTCAAAGTAAAAGAACTTTTTCATTAAAATACCACACCGTTTCAAAACGAGTTTCTTTAAATCGGTATTTCGAAATCATCGGCAATTACGTCTCTACAACCCTCGTTAGGGGACCCGATAATGGATGGTGCAGATTATCATACATGGTTGGGATAATGGAGCGAGATGCAGAACCCCTCACGGAGTATTCGGTCTCAAAAGGAATAAAAAAAAATACGGTTTTTAAGAAACGCGACTTTTCTAATAAAAAACTAATTTTTGGAAAAAATATATAAAATTATGAAATCCATATTTTCAATAAAAACAAATTAAGAAATTATATTTTTAAAATGAAAGATTAGAATTTGTTAATAAAATACCACCAAATTTCCAAAAGAACTAGTTTTCATAAAAATACTACAAATTTTCAAAAAAGCTAGATTTTATCACCTAAACACCACGACATTTAAAATATATGTTCATGAAAAACCCTAAATGTTATAAATAACCCTCGAGGTTTATTTTCAAACTATATTAAAGTATTTTTCATAAAACCCGATCGAGATATGCAAACAATATTTTAAGGAGTTTAGATAAATATAGGTTTAAGCGGGATCAATTCTCTTGAGCCCCAGAGTGCCGGAGAAAATGAGTGCTTGCCTATTCAGGTTCGACAATTTAATAGAGTTATCAATGATAATTGTCTTGGAAAAAGACACAAATCCTACCGTTCATATGCCGCAGTTGCCGATTTCTCCCGAACATAAGATTTTAACAATTTATATGAAAAGAATTGAACTCAAATCCAAACTCAACTCTAAATTTGAACTCGAACTCGAACACAAACTCGAACTTTAACCTAACTCAAATCTAAACTCGAATATGTACTCGAATCCAATCTACTCGAACTAACTTGACTCGAATCCAGATTGCAATTGTTATGACTCGCATATTACTTGACTCACTCGAATACAATCTACACCTTTTGCAATCTAGGGTTTCAATCAAGACATGTAAATCAATCAATCAAATCAATTAAGTATATTAACCAGTTATATATATTATATACGGGATGCTTGGGATAGTTTCTTGTGTGAATCCAACGGAGTTTCAGGAGTCCCGTATTAACCTTTTTTTTATTTTACTCGAATATCAGTCGGGTTGACTCATCCACAGCATAGAGCCCTGATGCTAACACATGAAATGGGCCCGTGTTTCCTTGCTCCCGGGGCTTCACTCTTGAGCTCATGAATACTTCTACGGCTACATTGACATTCACACATGGAACACAACGTTAACATAGTGACCATCTAGAGACCTATAGTATATATTTACCCATGATCATAAACTCTTAGTCGTCATATATATATTCTTCTCTTGTTATTTTCTTTACTCTTACTTATCTTTGGGACTTACCGAGTGCTATTTCGCTGACGGGCATTCCACCCACTTTTCTTCTCTTGGAATGTTCGTCAGAACGGTCGAGATGGAGGAGGTTGAAGCCACAGCGGATGACTACAACCAGATCGCTACTCAGGGCTAGCTCAACTTCATTTTTTCTCAGTTTATGTATGCCACTTATTTACGCATTTTCCTTATTGTATTTACTTTCCAGCACAAATTCATTTACTTGTACATATTGGAAGTTGAATGTAAATAAAGATATTTGTTGAAAAATTTTACAGTCTCAATTTATTCTTGCATCGTGTATTATTGTTTCAATACGCTTAGTATATTTATTTAGGAAATGACCTTCTCTGGATTAATATACCGCGGGCTTGCTACGTCACCGTTTCCGTCTATTGGGAAGCGGGACGTGACACATGGTGTAACGACTTTGTTTCAGTGTACATAAAATTTGTTTAAAAGTTAATGTACAAATGGAGTATTTGCAATTCTGTGTATGCTATAAGTATTTAAATTGCATTTGAACAGCAAGAAATATCTTATAGTTCATTGGTAAAGCCTTGCACCGCTGTGACGTAGCCACTGTGTTCGAATCCCCCCAGCCATATATATTTTTTTGTTGATTTTCTTTTAAACTTTTAGAAGTTCAAAAGTTTACACGTGCAAACCACGTAAAATGAAAAGTCACAACAAAATCAAATATGTGCACTGAGCTATATGAGAGGACATGGACACATGGCATCAATCCCAACCCCAACCCCAACCCCAACCCATCTGATTTGGCCGGCGAGATTTTGAGAAGGGGCCAGCATCGCCGGTTTTGCCCGTAGGGAATGCTTTGAATTTTTAACCCTAGCACCCATTGGCCTACCCCACTATCCCCATGTTGTTTAATTTCTCTGCAATTATCCAGAGAGTGATAATTCCTCTCTTAAATCCTTTTTAATGCACATTTTAATTCCATTCTTCATTATCCTAAACCCTAATTCTATCCTATAAATACCCCCTACACCATAGTCATCTCCATTCTAAAAATTATCACAAAAACTCTCTAAAATTTCCAAGTTCAAAAGTTGTACAAGTGGAGTTAGCAAAGGGCGAAATTCCGGCAACGTTTCGGAAAGAATCCGGCGACGAAACGACTCCCCGATGATCCCAAAATCTCCCTCTACCTCTTCTCTCTAATTCCAATCAGTAAGTTCCCTCTTCCCTTCTCAATCTCTAGTCTAAAATTTTCACTTTTCAAAACTCGTCGGAAGCGGAGTTATTCTGACTTCCGATTCTCTTTCTTTAAAAACTCAAATTTTTCTTAAACAACAAATTATCATCTCTTCTTATATTGTTTAACAAACATAAAACAACATTCACAATAAGTTTCAATTCAAAATAATATATATTGCAACTTCTATTTCATTTTTACGGTAAAATATTATCATGTTTACATACGACATTGCTTATTCATTTTGATCATATTACGTTTAGAAAACTCACGAGGTAATGACCTACCTCATCACAACACACATTCTTGACATAACACGATGACTTTTGGAACATTAGTTTGTTGGATAAATACGAGTTTATATTTAAATACCATAAACATTCAAAAACCGTTTTCTTTAAAAGTGTATTATTTAATTCCTTGCAAATGCGCCTCTACAACCCATTTTGGAGAACCCCGATCGGGATGGTGCTGGTTATCACACATCCTCCTGCCTAGTAGAGCGATATGCAGACCTTCTCACGGAGCATCCGATCTCAATGGAATTTTTAATGCAATTTTTAAGAAAAATGAGATTTCTATTTAATAAATAAAATTTATTTTTACTATATATATATATATATATATGAATTTATATATATATATATGAATTTATATATATATATATATATATATATATATGAATATTATCAAAATACCTACTTTAAATATATTATATATATATTCCATGTTTTTCTAAATCAAAGAAATCACAAGTTTCATGAAACTACCAATACAAATCAATACAATTCCAATATTACACTAAAATACCATATACAATGAAATCTAGGTTCTATTCACTAAAAAACTTCATTTTATAAAAACTATATCTATGAAAACCCTAAAGACGATAAATAAATACTTGAGGTTTATTTTGAAAATATATAAAAACTATTTTTCATAAACCCCCCTCAAGTTATATTAATTTATAATAAGGACCCTAGTAAACATAGGTTAAAACGGGACCAGTTCTCTTGAGCCTCAGGGAGCCGGAGAATATGGGTGCTTGCCTATCTAAGGTAGACAACCTAAAAATAGTGTTATCAATACGGTAATTGTCTTGGAAAAAGACACAAATCCTACCGTCCATGTGCAGCGGTTACCGATAACATCAAAACTAATTCAGGACTTCAATTCGTTGTAAAGTGTCTGACTCAGGCAGAGTCTCAGTCTAATACGAAAACAATTTATCCTTGAATATGACTCAAGATAACTTCTATACAGCATGAATCCATTTATACCAGAATTCAATCTATATCAACATGACTCGACCGAACCGAACCATGGATATACTCTGATTACAGGACTATCCATTTATATCCATTCCGTTTACATGATATCATGGTTTCGGCAAGTCTTCCATTTATAAAACAAAACAATACAATCAATATAAAAAACATTACGGGGTTTTAAAGGGGTAGACTGGTACGGAATGTGTTAGAAGTGGCACGAGGCAATCACTTTAATACACCTAACCTGAATATCCATTGCTATTGTACCGTGGCTTAACGGTTTTTTATGCTCCGTATACCTTAGTCTCCGGAATAGTGGGACTCCTCTCGTATACACTGGTATATTCTGTACTAAGTTACAAACAACTGCGTTAACATAACAATCAGATAGTATACAGTTATATTCTTTCTGTCTATTCTAGTTCTACCTATCTTTGGGACTTACCGAGCGATTGTTCGCTGACGACATTCCTTCTCTTTTTCTTTGGAATATTGTCAGGTGGATCAGACTCTTTGGAGATTGAGCCCAGTGGTGAATACTTAGAGCAGTTCGCCATTGACCCAGAGCTCTAGATACTTGTATATATTTTTTTTCCAGTTCATGCCATTGTTTAGGCATTGCTTTCCATTTCTGTATTTACATTTTCAGTTGTACTTGTAAAGAAATGTTTAATAAATAAAAGTTGCTGTTCATTTACACTTTATGTCTTCTTGTGTATATTTACATTATATTGCTTAGATACGCTTAGCGTGTTTACTTCTGAGTAAATACATAGTGGGCCCCGTCACGTCTTCTTACCCGTACACTGGGAAGCGAGGCATGACACGTTTTGTTGGTGGCCCATGCAGGTCAGTTCTGTATGGACATGCAGGTCAATTCCGCATGAAATCCTAAGCAATATAATACAAGAATCAGCAACTAAAAACATTCTTTACATTTCATATTCCTTGAATCTTACAATTTCATATACTTTGAATCTATCCTAACCCTATTTTTTCTTTCAAGGTTATGGATTCTCCAAACAATACCAGCACAAACTTCAACAACACACCACCACCTCTACCACTTACGCCTACCGTTGCTATTCTGATCAGTGAGCAGACGATACTACTTGAGGAAATATGAAGCCTCCTGGAAGGACAGCAGCAGCAGACTGCTATCTTACTGAACCGTCCAGAAGCGGAAGCGCCCGGAGTAAAGCAATTCCGGGCATTGCACCCAAAGCAATTTTCGGGGAAAGAGAGCCTTTTAGAAGTGGAAGAATGGGCTCAAAGCATTGAGGATGATCTGACAGCAGCACAAGTGCCAGAGATTGCTTGGGTACGAGTTGCGAAGCTGCAACTCACTGACAACGCCCGAGCTTGGTGGAAGGCGGAAGAAAGCCGTCTTGACTGGCCGATCGAATGGAAAACTTTTCGCGACATGTTCGACGCGAATTACTTTCCAGAGACTGCATGATTTGACATGGAGCAGTAATTCATCCACCTACAACAGGGTTCGATGTGGACCAAATCTGTGGATGAGTATGATGCTGAGTTTACCATGTTCAGTAGATAAGATGTGTCTCAATATTCGATTTTCAAATATCACATACTACACAGCTAACGCTGGACCTTAACAGGTTTGTGGCACACTTGATACCGACTGTTGAGATCAGGTCCAGACGATTTCGGCAAGGGTTAGATTCGGAGATCCAAGCTGTCTTAGCTACAGGTGACCTTAACAGGTTCGTGAAAGCTGCCCGTCGATATGAGGTAGTAGTAAAGATGAAGGGTAAACCCCAATCTGCCGGGGAGAAGCACCCTGCCACCCAGATGGCAGGAGGAGCCTCTTCAAGGCCACCTTTTGTGTCCATGAGACCGGGAGTACCAATCAACCGGCCTACCCCAGCTTTTTGCACCTACTGCATGAGGGATGGACACCTGGAAAAAGACTGCCGGCATGCAAATCGCCTTTACTTAGTCTGCGGCTCAGCCACACATGATATTGGGTCTTGTCCTCATAAACTCAATCCAAATGTTGCATCCAGACCAGCAATTACCTATCAGTACCGACCGGCCATCCAGGCACCTGCTCCATGACTCGCTCTCCCAGCTCCACCTCCTCGTAGACCGACTGAACCTCCTCCTCGTCAGTTCCACCAAGCTTAAAGGAACTTACCTCAAGGACAACGGAACGGATAGAGGAATGCTCCTCCAGCAAGGAGGAATGTACCGAGGCGACAGGCTTTCACAATGACCGTGGAAGAAGCTGAAACCACTGGCCAAGTCATCACCAGTATCTCTTTCCTTTCAAGATTTCTTTCAGTCTTTATACATACCCATATATCTTTTTCTTATACCTAAAACCGATCACACATAACTTAGGTATGATCTTAGTAGCCTCACTTCCTGCATTAGCACTTTTCGATACTGGAGTATCTCATTGCTTTATGTCGCAACGGTTCGTCCGAACTCATGCGATTCCAGTCAAACCTCTCGTATCTTGCTGGAATGTCAGTTTAGGGAACGACGTTCTAAAGGCAATAATGGGATACGAACTGTGTCCAGTGGTCGTCTGCAGCAGAGAATTCTATGCTGACTTCAAGGTGCTGGACATACCGAATTTCGATGTCGTTTTGGGTATGGATTGGCTAGGAACATTCAATGCTACCATTGACTTCCGTCAAAGGAGGGTAGCGTTCGAGATTCTAGAGCATCCAGTCTTTTATTTCAAAAGTGGAGACCGTACCCTGGAGCCAAGTATATACAAAGCAAAACCGAAAAAGACAGTGATTGCAACACTTCAAGCGGAGGAAGGATCGAAACCAGAGGTAGTTCGAGAGTTCGATGATGTATTTCTTGAAGATATAACAGGTTTGCCTCCCGATCGAGCTCCTGAATTCAGCATTGATTTAGTACCTGGAGCACAACCGGTGATCAAAGCACCGTATTAGTTAAGCCCTGAAGGTTTGAAGGAGGTCTGTACTCAGCTGGACGAACTTCTGCAGAAAAGATGGATTCGTCCCAGCACTTCAAGTTGGGGATCTCCAGTTCTACTTGTGAAGAAGAAGGAAGGTTCATATCGAATGTGCATTGATTATCGAGCTCTGAATGAAATAACCATAAAGAACAAGTATCCACTTTCGCGCATCGACAATCTGTTCGATCGGCTAAGTGGGTCTTGTGTTTTCTCCAAGTTAGATCTTCGTTCGGGTTATTATCAGGTGAAGGTCAAAGAGTCTAATATTCCGAACACGACATTCAGAACTCGCTATGGTCATTACGAATATCTCGTGATGCCATTTGGAGTGACCAACGCACCAGCCATATTCATGAACCTAATGAATCAAGTTTTCCGAGAGTACTTAGACAGGTTTGTTGTCATCTTCATCGACGACATCCTGGTGTATTCTAAGAGTCGGAAAGAACATGCCGAACACCTACGGATTGTCCTGGAGACTTTACGACAGCATCAACTCTATGCCAAGTACAGCAAGTGCGAGTTTTGGTTAGATCAAGTCGTTTTTCTCAGACATATTGTATCAGGCGAAGGATTCTCTGTAGATCCAGCTAAAGTATCTGCAATAAGCGAATGGCCGACACCAGAGTCAGTGAAGGACATTCGAAGTTTCTTAGGTTTAGCAGGATATTACAGAAGATATATTAAAGGATTCTCAAAGATTGCAATACCCCTTACCATGCTCACACGTAAAGATGAAGAATTTGTGTGGTCAGAAGCATGCGAACGAGCTTTCCTAGAACTCAAGTCAAGATTGACATCAACACCTATCCTTTTCATACCGGACCAATCTGGAGGTTTTGTAGTGCGTTGCGATGCATCCGGTAAGGGATTAGGATGTGTTCTACATCAGCATGGTAAAGTTATAGCTTATGCATCAAGACAGCTGAAGATTCATGAGCGCAACTACCTGACGCATAATCTGGTGTTGGCAGCCGTTATCTTTGCTCTTAAGATTTGGCGCCATTATCTTCTTAGTGAACGAGTGGGCATATACACAGACCACAAGAGTCTGAAATATGTGTTTACTCAGAAAAAGTTGAATATGCGGTAGAGAAGATGGTTAGAACTTATGGTAGACTTCGATATCAATCTGCAATATCATCCAGGGAAGGTGAATGTAGTTCCTGATGCACTTAGTCGCCAACCACTATCAATGAATCTCACCGCACAGTGGAGGCTTCAACAAGATTTACATCAGATGGAGATTGAAGTTGTCATACCAGGCAACGCTTCAAGTTTGATAAACTTACAAGTTCAATCTACCATTGTCAATTAGATCAAAGCAGCTCAAGCAAGTGATGTTAAGTTGCAAAAGATCAGAGAACAAGTAGAAAGTGGACTTAGAACAGACTTCATCATACACGACGACGGGTCTTTGAGATACGGAAGCAGGTTGTGTATACCAAAAGGTTCTGTGCGGGAAGAGTTGATGAAAGAAGCTCACAGCTCTCCTTATTTAGTACACCCTGGAGGCACAAAGATGTACAAAGATCTGCGTCAAAATTACTGGTGGTATGGAATGAAGCGTGAAGTAGCCAGAAGCATTGCTAAATTCTTGGTATGTCAGCAAGTAAAGGCTGAACATCATAGGACAACTTGTTTACTTCAACCGTTACCTATCCCAGAATGGAAGTGGCAACACATCACTATGGATTTCATGACTGCACTTCGTCGCAGCATAAAGGTAACGATGCTGTATGGGTTATTATGGATCGACTCACAAAGTCGGCTCACTTCATCCCATTTCGAGTTGGCCAATCTACTAAGACACTAGCAAAGAAGTACATGGAAGTAAGTAAGACTCTAAGTAAGATTTAAATCTTCAATGTGTACTATCTCTGATACCCATGAACTCATGTAGGAGATCGTGAGATTATATGGAGTACCGTTTTGCATTGTCTTCGATCGTGACACAAGATTTCGATCGCAATTTTGGCAGAGTCTGCAAGCTAGCTTGGGAACAAATCCAGCTTACCATCCACAAACAGATGGACAGTCTGAGCGAACTATTCAGATACTTGAAGATATGCTAAGAGCGTGTATGCTAGACTTCGAAGGATCGTGGGAAGATCACCAACATCTTGTAGAGTTTTCATACAACAATAGTTACCAAGCAAGTATAGGAATGACACCCTTTTTAGCTCTTTATGGAAGGAAGTGTCGATCACCATTAAGTTGGGACTACATCAGAGATAGAGAACTCCTTGGACCTGAGATGATAGCAGCATCTGTCGATGTAATTCGCACTATCAGGGAAAGAATGCGCATAGCCCAAGACCGACAGAAGCACTTGGCTGATGCAAAACGCCACCACTTGGAGTTCCAACCGGGAGATCATGTCTTTTTGAAGATATCTCCAAACTGTGGAGTGATTCGCTTTGGAAGACGGGGTAAGCTTAGTCCGAGGTATATTGGACCGTTTGACATACTCAAATGAGTCGGAGAAGTGGCTTATCGCTTGGCACTTCCACCTTCATTGGAAGAAGTGCACAATGTATTCCACATATCTCAACTCAGAAGGTATGTGAGTGTCACGCCCTACTTCCCGGTGTACGGGCAGAGGACGCGACAAGACCGCTACGAATTTACTCTGAAGTAAATACACTAAGCGTAACTAAGCAATATAAAAGAAATGTACACAAGAGACAAATATAATGAAACAACAACTTTATTTATTAACATTCTTTTTGTACAATACATGGAAAAGTAAATACAACTGAATGAAAGTAATGCCTAAACACTGGCATAACAAAAAAAGGAAAGTACTGAAATGAAATGTGTACAATGAAGCTAGAGCTCTGGGTCGTAAGCAATCTGATCCAAGTCCTCGCTGGTAGGCTCGATCTCCTGAATGTCCAGATCACCTGACAACATTCCAAATAAGAAGGAGAAGGAATGTCATCAGCGAACAATCGCTCGGTAAGTCCCAAAGATAAGGGAGAAGTAGAATAGAGAGAAGATACCTTTTAAAGTTGTATTATATTGTTATACTGTTGTATTTAGTATTAATGTTGCTGTTATCATAAGTTCAAGGGTGAATGTCAACAAATCTCAAGAGTGTTCTCAAACCCAACAGGCTGTAATCCAGGGGTAGGGAACCACAGGCCCGAATCAAATGTTAGTAACGGGACTTCGACCGTCGTCGAAGTATTCCAAACTCAACAGGCTGTAATCCAGGAGCATGGAAACACGAGCCCTCATGATAGCTTGTTTGTGTTAGTAGACATGGATTCATGATCTAGGGGGACTCTTGAGATTCTGTTGGATTCACGAATGAACTACCCCGTGTAATTATTATATTGATAGTAATGATTGTACTGATGGTATTGAATTGTATTGTATTGTCCTGAAAATTGAATTGTATAGATGACTTGCCGAAACCATGATATCAGTAAATGAATGTAACTGGAGAATCATGTAAATGGATGTAACTGGAGAATCATGTAAATGGAAGTATATCCATGGTTCTGTTCAGTCAAGTTGTATAGATTGATAGATTGAATATATGGATTCATGGATTCATGTTGAATTGTAGTTTGGATACTTGAATCATATTCAAGTAAGATTACTTTAATGAGACTCAGTCTGAGTCAGACAATTAGAAAAGAAATTGAAGTCCTGATTGTTTTGATATTATCGGTAACTGCTGCACATGGGCGGCATGATTTATGTCTTTTTCAAAGACGATTACCGTGTTGATAACACCGTTGTTAAGTTGTCTACCTTAAATAGGCAAGCACCCACTTCTCTGGCTCTCTGAGGCTCAAAAGATTAGTCCCGCTTAAACCTATATTTACTAGGTCCTTAGGATAATTTATAGAACTTGAGGGGTTTTTATGTAAAAATACTTTGAGAAGTTTTAAAGATACACCCGAAGTATTTAATTATCGTCTTTAGAGTTGTCATAGATGTAGATTTTATATTTGTGATATTTCTAATGAAAATAACCTATTTTTCATAATACATGGTATTTAATTATAACATTGAACTTGTATGGAATTCATGGTATTTTAATGTAAAGTGATTCTTGTGTTTTTAGGAAAAAGTTGGAATATTCATATTATCACAAAATAGATATTTTAATGATACATATATACATATTTATATAAAAATAATTTTAATATATATTATATTTCTAGAAATCTCATTTTCTTAAGATAAGACCGAATGCTCCTTCCGGAGGTCTGCATCTCGCACTACTAAGCCCAGGGATATGCGATAATCCACACCATCACGGTCGGGTTCCCCAAAATGGGTTGTAGCGGCTCTTTGCAAAGATTTGTAAAATACTTAATCTTTTTAGAAAATGGTTTTATTAGTAAATGGTATTTATTTGAAAGGTTCGTTTTCCCGTATTCTAGGTTCCCGAAAGTATTGTGCTATGTTGCATATGAGTGTTGTGAGGAGGCAGTTCATTACCTCGTGATCTACCTAAAGGTATAGCAAGTTTGTGATGTTTAAATATCGAATGAAACTATATGGTATTTTAGTGAAAAAGTACGGTAAAAGTTACAAAATGAAATAGATTGTCATGAGACTTGTTCAACATGTTTATTAATATTTAATAGTCAACATGTAATGGTTTGGGTATGATTGTATTTAAGAAAACGTTGAATTTTTAGAAAGAACCGAATCGGAAATCGGTTATCTCCGATTCCGACGGGTTTTGAAATTTCGTATTTTTAGAACAAAATTAGAGAAGAGGGAGGGGAACTTACTTTCTAAAAAGAAGGAGAGGAGATAGAGGGCGAGAGAGGAATCGCCAGTGCGTCGTTTCGTCGCCGGTTGTTCCTAAGGTCGTCGTCGGAAAAATCGCCGGAGCTTCGCCCTTCGCTACTTCAAAAGTACACTAAGCTTCTAAGAATTTCTTGAGAGTTTTGATCAGAATTTTGGAGTGAGGGGTGTGTGTGTAGGGGTTGTATTTACAGGGTAAGGGTAGGGTTAGGGTAAGTTAAAGGTTTAATTGAAGAAAATGTAATAAAATGTGATAAATTGTAATAAAATGGAGTAAATAGGGGTTTTAAAGAGTTCAGGTACTGGTCTGAGGATTTAAACCATACAGGGGTGTAGGGGAGCTGAAAAGACAAAACATTGGTGTTGATGACTCGGCGGTCCGGCCGAGTCCGGCCGGCGGCGGCGGCCCGAGTCGGCCGGTCCGCCGGCCGATTCGGCCAAGTGCGGCCGAGTCAGGTGGTCGGAGTCCTCCTTGTCATTTCATTAGTCTCTTGGTACAGTTAGTTTTCCATGTGTTATGGGGTTTTTGTGAGTTATGTACGTGTAAACCCTTGGTATTCTAAAAATTCAAAATAAAACAATATTAAAAATAATGTGGGGTATGGGATTTGAACACTGGTGACTTGGTTCAGCAGTGCAAGGTCTTACCAATGAGCTATAAGCTCCTTCTTTCTATTAATTAGCAAAACAAATATTTATCTTGTGCTCAGGCAAAAATACCCCTTTCTGTAATTTTGAAAAAAATTGTACAGAAAGTTGTACAGAAAGTTTGGGGTTGTTACATTCTACCCTTCTTATAAAAATTTCATCCTCGAAATTTGTAAGAGAAAAGTGTAACAGATTCAAAGAAAGTTTGATGACCGAACTACTGATAGTGTATGAAAAATAATAAAGTGATACAAGGGTTTGAGAATATGAAAGAGACTTACCAATGTTACCTTGACCTACAGCCTCGGCTTCTACGGCTGCTAATGTGTAAGTCTGTCGCCGTGGCACGTTCCTCCAAGCTGGAGGCACATTCCTCTGTTCTCGAGGCATGTTCCTCAGTGCCTGATGGAATTGGCGATCTGGCTATGCAGGAGTTCTACGTGGAGCTGGTGCTGGGAGTGCAAGATGAGTTGCAGAAGCCTGGATAGCTGGTGTTTCCTGATTAGAAAATCAGGAATTACCTTAATGAGGTATCATGTGTTCACACGTGACCAATGGTCACGTGATGGTTAAAACTTCATCAAACAGAAGCGAAAACAAACTGCTGAAAAATAACTCAATCGAGGGTCACGTGCTCACACGTGACCAAGGGTCACATGCCAGTACGTGCCAGGCTTTGAAAGCCTTACAGCTTAAAAGAATTTAATTCTAAAAGTCAGAAAAAATACCTCAACGAGGTATCACGTGCTCACACGTGACCAATGGTCACGTGTTGACACGTGATGGTTAAAACAACAACATAAACAAGCGGCTGTTAAAGGACTCAATTGGGGGTCATGTGCTCACACGTGACCAAGGGTCACGTGTCAGATCATGACTGGCTTCGAAAGCCTTACAGTTAATAGAATTAAATTCTAAAAGCTTCTAAATCTTTCCAAATGGAAAAGGATTATGGGGACCGTTGGATTAAAGATCCAAGGGTGATTAAAAATCACAAATTTAAGGAAAAATCTTAGACAAGGAAAGATTTCCCTAAATCTCACAAGAAATAACAAACAGAATATCTTTGGATTTAAAATCCAACGGTGAATAAAATTCACTGTATAATCTAAAGGCTCACATTAATTCTGAAAAACAATCAAATCTTTCAATGAACGATTTACAAAACAAATTGATTCTTTTCCTTCTCCTATAAATAAGAACCAGAGGAGAGTTTTGAGAGAGAGAGTTTTGGAATCTTGAAATTTCAGAGAGAAAAGAGAGAAGAATTTAATTCTCTACAAAGAAAAATCCTAGGTAAGAAAAGAAAGGGGATCAAAAATAAAGAGAATTTAATTCTCAATCTAAGAGTTTAACTCTTCTACAAAAAAGAACTTAGTTCTTCTTCTGGTTGAAGATCTGCACAGAGCACATCTCCCCATAAGTTGAGAATTTAATTCTCATCGGGTCGAGATCCTGCCATGCAGATCCTAAACTTAGAGGGGGAATTGAGTTTAGAGAATTTAATTCTCCCAAACTCATAGGAATTTAATTCCTCCAAGATATGAAGTTAGGGTTTAACCCTATATGAGAATTTAATTCTCCCAAAATTACAGGAATTTAATTCCTTCAAGATGGATAGAACTAGGGTTTAACCCTAATTGAGAATTTAATTCTCTCAAAATTCACAGGAATTTAATTCCTCCTAAAATGAAATTAGGGTTTAACCTTACATAAGAATTTAATTCTTTCACAATAGGAATTTAATTCCTCCAAAGTTATAATTAGGGTTTAACCCTACGGAGAATTTAATTCTCAGAATAAAATAAAGAGACTAAAGAGATCTCTGTGCTTGAAAAGACTGAGGTCACGTGTCCCCACGTGACCCCTGAAAAGATCCCCAGAAATGAGAAGGGAAGAGCTCAGAGGCAACGCCTCACATGCTCCACGTGACCCCCGAAACACAGAAAGAAAAAGCAAAGGAAATAGATGCTTTGGGCGCTCTCACGTGCTCCCACGTGACCCCTTAGCAAGTGCTTTAATAATCAGTGTATAAATCTCCATCACGTGTCAACACGTGATGCTCAAAATAAAAATAAAAGTGTTTAACACTTAATTGCAGAACAAAGAAAAGGAATCTGGTCCCACCTTTGGGCACCCTCACATGTCCACACGTGGCTCCTTTTCTTTTAGTGTTTAACACTAATTCGAGAACTTATACCCAGTGTTTAACACTGGTGTTTTCTAATGTGTAACACTAATTTGGGGACTATATTTTCAGTATTTAACACTGTTACCTTCTAGTGTTTAACACTAACTTGAGAGCTTTAACACTGTTGCTATCTAGTGTTTAACACTAGTTTTAACTAAATTGGTTAATCTTCCAGAGGCAAAGCCTCCCATTCAAAATTGAGTAAAAATCAGAGCTCTAATGTCTACTGCTCAATCACAGATAAAAATGTTATCAGAGCCCTCAAACTTTTGTTTAGCATTGCTAAATAATGTGAGCATGAAACCAGACAAATAGACTACTGGTCTAACAAAGGGCCAATATGTCAAACATAATTGGACTTAGCCCAAATTGGCCATAAGTACTCAATCCAGACTTAACTGAGCCAATGTTCTCATAATATAATTAATTGGTCTTTGTTCCAAACTGGGCTACAGATCATTTAATCCACCTTGGTTTAAGGGTACATCTCTTCATCCCTTTGATATTTGTCGTTGTAATCCCTCAACGTCTTCAAAGAGGTGACGGGTCCCAACAACCATACATTCCACGGACTGTGGGGTCCTTAAACTCATGGACTATGATGTCTTTAATCTCGACCGCGGTGTCTTAAAACTAACAGTGGACTGTGGAGTCCTTAATTCCACGGACTATGATGTCCTTAACCTTGACCGTGATGTCTTAAAACTAATAATGGACTGTAGAGTCCTTAAATCCATGGACTATGATGTCCTTAACCTCAATCGCGATATCTTAAAACTAACATTGGAACACCAAGTCCTTAAACTGGTAATCGACCGCAATGTTATTAAACTAAACAATAGAGCCCAATTGCTCTTTTGTCGGATCTAAACGATCCCGTTAAGTTGATCTTAGTCTAAAATGAGACTAACGTATCCTTAACAAACGTTTAAGTTGATCTTAGTTTCAAATGAGACTAACGTATCTTTAAACCCAAACCCCCAAACCCAAATCTAAGAAACTACGGATTTGGACTAATCCACGCCCTACGGGCGACAACATAACTTAGTCTCCGTATACAATCCACGGGCAACCAAACACAAAACAAACACCCACAACACGAAGTGACCATCTGGAGAAGGAGAAAATTGTTACCGCGACGCGGTAGCGTAATTAACTGCAGGGGCTTGCGCCTGCAGAGAAGAGCGTCCCTACAATCAAAAACCCCTCAAACGAGGGGGAATTTGACGAAGTCTGCTACATCGGCCGCATCCGTTTAAACCTTCGATACATGGTGCTATAAATCAACTTGGCATCTTCGGAGAGGTGGACGGATAGCACCAATTAGCATCTGCCCCGAATTTCAGGCAAGACGTCTGTCTTGCGCCGTCTTTCGGAGGGGAACAGATTCTGGCACGCCTGGTGGGACCTTTTCCTCTTTCCACTCCCACTTCGTGTGTCGTGTTCGCGAACCAATCACGGTTTCCTAATGGTTGCCCTTGGGTTTTGAGGTACTAAGATTTGGCGTTTTGCTTGGTGCAGAAAGCAAAGGATCAATGGCTTTCACCTACTCAAAGTGTTCCACATGCAACTGCAACTCGCGTCTTACCTCAACTGGGGGCATAGCCTACGGGCCGCAAGCTGCTTCCATGTTCCCGATGCCCGTGGAACAGATTACTCAAGCCACCACAGGGTTGTTTTTCAGGACCATGCACCTGCCAACGAGCTTCACCGCTCCTGTGCCAACGTCGGAAGCTCCCAAGAAGTCGGTCTTTGATCGGCTTGCACCTACTGCGGCCCCTCTCAACGGGTCGTCCCACACCGGCGCCTCGGTCTTCTTCAGATTGGGCCAGAGTTCAGGTGGGTCCATGATGATGCCTGCACCTCCAGAGAAGGTTATTCCGAAGAAATTAACCAGCCCTGATCCTGAAGTCGTCAAGGCGACTTCTCCTGCCAAGGGGTCGGTCTTTACAAGACTGACCATCCCAGCTCCCGCTCCTGCTACTGAAAGGACATCAGTCTTTAACAGGCTGACACCAGCAACGGCCCGTCACCTGAACAGGGGGAAAGACAAGGCTATTCCCGTCACCGAGCCAACTCCATCGACTCGACATGCTCGACGTCGCCTCTGGCACCGGGTAAGGAAGGTCGGGGGCAACTCCCCCTCTGGGCTAACTCCACCAGCCCCGACGGCAGAAATTAATGCTGCTGTTCCAACCGGGAACAGCTTTGAGCTGCTAAATAAGGTGCGTAGGAATTCTCCTATCGCCATACTGAAAAGATCTCCTCCTCCGGTGGAGAATGTTGCGGAAACAAAGCCAGAACAGTCCCCTCAGCGGCTGTCCTCCAAGATCTACAAAGTCTGGCGGCAGGTCCGGAACTCAGTGGTTGATCAAGACTACCCTTGCCGACAGAAAAGGGCGAAGGTTGAACAAGAAGAAAGCCATCTTGCCAAGCCACTGAAAGCTATTTGGGTGCCCACCGCGACGGCCCCCTCAACTTCGACCGCTCATGAAAAGAGAAGGCCGGAGAAAATCCCCACACCTGCGACAAATGTCAAAGGCACTGAACCCAAACGCCCTAAGTCTGGGGGCATGGTGGTACATACTGTTTACATGGCATCCGGAAAGGAGGATAGCCGCGTTTCGACGGGCCACCGACCACTCACCCGATCCATCACAAGAGCTCAGGAACAGCAGCAGCAGAAGCTTCAGGAGATGCTGACTGCGATGGCCGCACTCACCGGGCCAAAAGAAAGCCCGGAGGCGTCATCGGAACAACGTCACGAACACGAGACTGATGCTGAATTCCTTCGCAGAATGCTCGAAAAGAAAGACAAGGAGGCTGTGGAACAAGCGGCCAATATAAAGCAAATGGCTTTTCTGTTCCAAGACATGGTTGGGATGATGATACAGCCGGATCATCCAGCCGAAGAGCCTCCGATTATCCTCGAAGACGACAGATGAGAAACGTCAAATCCACCCCCGGCTCTTTCAACAGCCAAGGAAGAGAAAATCTCTAAAGCTGCCCTGGATGATTATATTGTTCAGCAAATACGAGTTCACCAGGCGAACGAAGCGGTCGGCCAAGTTGTCAAAACAGGGCGACCATATCCAGGCTGGTATGATCAGATAAAGTACCCGCCAGACTACACAATCCCGAAATTCCACGTCTACAAGGGGACATTCAATACCCATCAACATGTCGCCCAATTCAGGGTTCTTTGTGGCAACACCGGCGGCGATGATAAGCTCTTGCTTCGCCAACTCGTCGGCAGCTTATTAGAGACGGCGTTTGAGTGGTACTCCGATCTTCCAAACGAATCCGTCAAAACTTTCTCAGAGATGGAGTTGCTATTCACTCAGTGATTCGCGAACGCCAGCGAACGCACCCCAATAACGGTGTTGATTAATGCAAGGGTGATGCCGGGCGAAACTTGGGTTCAATATACAATTCGATGGCGGAACCTGTGGTCAAAGTGCGAACAGCGCATCGAAGAAGCACCAGCGGTGGGCATGTTCGTGGGCACCCTAGACCCTCATGCAACTATTTCATAGTTCATGATGTTCTTCAAACCGACCATGTTCCAGGCTTTAATGGATAAGTTGGCCCAGATGGATCAAATGGGTCACAGACCGTCTCCCCCAAAGCCGGAACCTCGGAACGACAAGGGTAAAGGGAAGGTGACCTTCGTTGCGAACACCCAACAGCAGCCCAGTGCCCCAAAGCTAGCAGATCAACTGGAGGAGAGACGGCGCTATTACAATGAGAAAATGAAACGTCCTTACTCATTCCCACGGGACAAAACGAAGAGGTTGTTCGAGCTGGCAGTGCGCAACAGGCTTATCAATTTGCCAAACCCAAGGCGACCACCACAACCCAGCGAAGTGAATAATCCCAATTATTGCCCTTACCACCAAACGGTAAGCCACCTGATCGAGGATTGCTTCGTTTTTAAGGGATGGATCGAGGATCAGTACCTACAAGGCAAGTTTGCGCTGTCTGAGAAGTGGAAAGTAAACCCACCACAACCGCACACTCCGAAGAAGACGGACACACCGGAGGCAACGTGCTCTTTTGTTGAAGAAGCCCCATGGGAGGTCGTTCTTTCGGCCAAAACCAAAAGGATGCTGAATAATCTCCAGACATGCCCAGCGATCAGGTGGAAGAGCCCGCTGGAACCCCAGATCATCGAAAGAATGCTGAAGCCGCGCCCAACTCCAAAGATTGGTGGTGATAGCCAAAGTGCTCACACCCAGTCGCCAAAATCCTTGAAAAAGAAGAAGAAATCCAAGAAGCCCGTGAAGCCTGGCGACAAGCGCACAGACCTACAAAAGCAGATTGACGCCTGAAAGAGCATAACCAGAAGGCGCGGACTCCAATCACACTTCAAGAGTTCCTCAGCCACGTCCTTGAGGACGAAAATGATGGAGAAGACTCATCAGATGAATCTGAGGACTATGTAGCAAGTTGTCATGTGATCTTTCACTCATTGATAGATGATGAAGAGACTCCTTACACAGAGAAACTGGGGGCAGGTCCCGAGCCGGAATTGCTATGGCCGTCAGACGAAATGATGGAGGTATTCCTGAACGAAGCTCTTCTGAAAAGTAAAGCTGATCGGGAACGTGAGATGGCTATACTTGAAAAGGCCAAACGCCGGCGACTGGACGAAAGAGTCGAGACATTCCCCCCGAATCAGAGGACATCTATCGCAGATAAAAACAAGTTCAAGACGAGGAAAAGGTTTGCTAAAGCCATATCAATGGGAATGAAGCTACCACCCTCCGAAAGAAACACTCTCGGTGAAACAGAAACACATCCTAGTTACTGCTCATATCATCGAAAGATTTCGCACCCCACTGAAGAGTGCAATGCTTTTAAAAGATGGTGGCAGGGGTATGTTGCTCACCGGCAACATTTTAAGCGGTCGAAACGCGAAACTCGTCGGGAGCAAAGAAGTACGACCAAGGAGTATAAAAGAAATTACAGCAACTGTCACACGGTCAACGCTAGGGAGTCGCAAGTTCTCACCTTCGGGAGCGACTCTGACGAAGAAATGACTCTTGGCCCTCTCTTCAAAGAATCCACGTCGAGAAAAGAGGAAGAACCGAAGAACTGCGAGAATATTCAACCGCGCAATCGTACGCTGCCCGAAAGGAATCTCGGACCCATAAATAAAAAAGATAAGAGAAAAGAGAAGGTCTCTGAGGATATTGCCCTAGATGACCAAGTCATTAAAGAGCTGACAGCTAAGGACCCGCCCAAGAAAAGTAAGGTAGACTGCAACGTTCTGGGCACTTGAGGAAGCTACCCTCGCTGCTCAGCATTCTCGACGCCCTTTTACTATCAAAAGGAGCAAGAGATTCATTGATCAAGGCGCTACAAGAGCCAGAGCAATTCCAAGCTTTTCTCGCCGAAGAAAAGATGAAGGACGAGCTGGAAGAAGTGCACACAACCGATGTCTCCTTCGGCAACGAAGATCTCCTACTTGGGACATGTGAGCACAACCGTCCCCTTTATGTCTCAGGATACTGCCACAATATAAAGATAGGCAAAATCCTGGTCGACAATGGATCTTCCGTCAATCTCCTCAACGTGCGAGTGTTGAAGGAAATCTGCATGAGCGTTCAACACTTCGCTCGTGATAAGATCACCATCTCCGGGTTCGACTCCCAGTTATCACGGACCCTCGGGTCTGTAATACTGACGCCGCGCTTCGGGCTGCTTGTCACAGACATTAAATTTCACGTCATTGATGCTAAGACATGCTACAATGCTTTGCTTGGGAGGCCTTGGTTGCATGAGTACAACATTATTCCTTCTACACAGCACCAGTGTATGAAGTATTTTAAAGATGGCCTTGAGTACACTGTGACGGGAGAGTTGAACCCATTCTCCGTGAATGAAGTCCGTAAGTATGAAGATGCAAAATACTTCTTACCAGATTTCGAGGATACGGAAAAATGTCACCAACCGAAAAACAAAACTATCACCACTATTCCAGTTTTCGGGAGTGATACCGAGGAGGAAGAAGAGATAGTTTATTCGGGGCCGCCTCGACGCAACAACCCGGGACCGTCCGCCCCCATGTTGATCTTCGGCAGCGACTCGGAGGATGAGGTTAATGCTGTATTCTCCGCTCGACCGTCAATACAAGCTTTCGCTGGCAATAATCAGAGTCTGCAAATTATCCTGGTTCCGCGGGAGCATTACAAAGATCTCAATGCACTCAAAGCTTATAGTGTGCAAGAACTGCAGACATTCTACGTCCCTCCCAGGCAAGAAGGCGAAAAGGCAATCTTATTCTACCGCTCCGGGAAAATCAGAACGGAGAAAGAAATCTGGCACGGCGCAGATTCTACACTCGACAGGATCCAGCCCATTCGCTTGCCCAGATATTACTCGGAAGGCTTAAAAAGGCTTTTGAAACGCCAAGGGGTACCTTTCAAACAGACCATTCGACAAGCTCGGTTCTACAACAGGATTTGGGATATCCCTGTAACTCAGCGCAAGCTGCCCAACAGGAGAATGGAAACGCTCGGGCTTGGATATGTGAAATCCGGGAAATATGAACGAGTCCATGGTAGCTACGTCATATATAACTTTGATGAAGAAGAGGACGCCTTGTCAGAAAACGCTGACTCCGAACCAAAACAAGATCCTGCAATCAAAATGCCGAGCCGGTCATTTGAAGAACGAATGGACAAGCGTATCAGGGAAGCGGGTCAAAAGGCTCGAGACGACCATAATCGCGAAATGGCCATCTATGAGAAAGCCAGGACGCAACACCTTCTTCAACAGGCTGCAAAAGATGAAAATGCTCCTCCCTGTCAACCTGTTGTGCAAAAGGCCCGACGCAGAGGCAGAAACAAGTCAAAGAGCGAAAAAGGTGTTCGTCAGGAACAAAGCGGAACCAAGAAGCCACGCGATCGGGAATTGAGCAACCCGGATTCGTCCCTTATGAAGAAGATGAGTCAGGCATACTCTTTTCCTCAGAATAAAACATGAAAGATACTTGAGCTCGCCATAAAACATCAGATGATTACACTTCCGGAGTCCAAACACCCCGAGCAAGCAGGCGAAGTCTCTCGCCCGGACTATTGCTCCTATCATAGGGCAATAGGACATCCTATTGAAGACTGCTTCACCTTTAAGAACTGGGTCGAAGATCAATATCAGCTCGGCAAATTCGCTCTATCCAGCAGTTGGAGGGTAACACCGCCGCAGAAGCATGAACCCAAATCCGCGAGAGTAGACCCAGATCCACATCGGTCTTGGAAGCGAGCTCGTACTTGTCATATGATAACACTATCAAAAGGAGAGCCTGAGGGGAGGGGTGATCTCCCCTGGTGCTTCGAAAACAATGATGACGAGGTGATCTCAGAATTTCCACCGGCGCCAAAAGAGCTGGAAGATGGGAGACATACCACTGCGGATAACCTCAAGAAAATTGATTTGGGGATGGCAAGTGACCCGCGACCAACATTCATCAGTGAGTTGCTGTCTGAGGAAAGGGTAGCTACACTTAAAGACGTGCGTATGCAGCATAAGGATTGTTTCGCGTGGAACTATTCTGAAATGCCAGGATTAGATCCAGAGATTGCTGTCCACAAATTGGCAATATCCCCAGATGTCAAGCCAATCAAACAAGCACCGAGAAGAATGCGGCTCGAGCTTGAGATGAGTATCAACGCCGAGGTCAAGAAACTAATCGACTCCGACTTCATCCAAGAAGTTCAGTACCCTGATTAGATCGCCAACATCGTCCCAGTAATGAAGAAGAATGGGACAGTGCGCATATGCGTGGACTTCCGGGATCTTAATAAAGCCTGCCCGAAGGACGATTTCCTAATACCGGTCACTGAGCTGATGATAGATTACACGTCCACTCATGAAGTCTTCTCCTTCATGGACGGCTCATCTGGATATAATCAGATAAAAATGTATCCCGAAGACCAGAAGCACACCGCTTTCCGGACCCCTTTGGGTATATTCTGCTACAAGGTTATGCCCTTCGGTCTAAAGAATGCTGGTGCCACCTATCAGAGGGCCATGATGAAGATCTTCGATGATCTCATACATGAAATCGTCGAATGCTATATCGACGACATCGTAGTGAAAAGCAAATCATACGAGGAACATCTCGAGCATCTGAAGATCGTATTTCAACGCCTTCGACAATACAACTTGAAGATGAACCCTCTCAAGTGCGCATTCGGAGTTTCCTCGGGCAAATTCCTAGGATTCATCGTCCGACACCGAGGTATCGAGATAGATCCGTCAAAGATCAAGGCGATTATGGAAATGCCCCCGCCAAGAACTCTCAAGCAGCCGCGGTTTCTCCAAGGAAACCTCGCATATATCCGGCGATTTATAACCAACCTTTCAGGGAAGTGCCGTCCTTACAGTCACCTGATGAAGAAGGGAACCCCTTTCGTTTGGGATCACAAATGCTAAGGCGCACTGGACGAAATCAAGCAGTATCTGCAAAACCCGCCGGTGCTGTCCGCTCCGGTCAAGGGAAAGCCCCTTATTCTTTATACAACAGCCCTCGAAGGTTCTTTAGACGCATTATGGGCACAAAAGAACGACCAAGGGAAAGAAATAGCACTATACTACCTGAGTCGAGTTCTCCTAGGGGCAGAAAGCAATTAGTCTCCCATCAAAAAACACTGCCTGGCGTTGATCTTCGCAATAACGAAGCTCAGGCACTATGCGTTGGCGCATGAAGTCCGTCTCATATCGAAGGTGGATCCCCTCAAATACTTGATGTCAAAGGCCATATTGACAGGACGGCTCGCTAAATGGGGCTTGCTCCTGATGGAGTTCTTAATAACCTATCAGCCTCTTAAGGCAATGAAAGGCCAGGCCATCACCGACTTCCTCGCTGAGCATCCAATACCTGCTGATTCTCCTTTAAACTGCGAACTGCCAGACGAACATGCGTTCGATGTGATCGACGGTAGTGGTACCCATTGGGAACTTTATTTTGATGGAGCGTCTTCCATGAAGAAGAGCAAACAGAACACCCCTATAATCAAATCGAGGGTAGGCCTTATCTTCGTGACCCCACAAGGAGGGATAATGCGCTTCGCTTTTTCCTTAACAGAGCCGAGGACAAACAATGAAGCAGAGTATGAAGCTTTGATAGCAGGCCTCGAGATCACCATCGACATGGGAATTGAAAACCTCCTCATATACGGAGATTCCCAACTGGTCGTTAGTCAAGTAAACGGCGACTATCAAACGTGTAAACCATAGTTGGTGAAATACGGCGAGAGGGTACAGCAACTGATGACTCAAATACCTTCCTACATCTTGGAAAGCATACCGCGTGCGGAAAACAGCAAAGCGGATGCATTAGCCAAGCTTGCTAAAGAACTGGCCGACGAGAGCCTCGATGACGTGAGGATCATTGTGCAGAGCCGTCGGGTTCTTGCGCCGGCGGAAATATCTCCGGATTCGTCCGAAGAAAAAGGAGCGATTGAGCAAATGACTATGCAAATAAAAGATCCGGAAAAGGCTGAGGATTGGAGGGATGTCTTTATAGACTACTTCAAATCCCGTCGAACGCCTGAAGATGCGTCCTCAAAAGATCATCTCATGAAGCGAGACCTATCTTTCACTTTCGTCAATGATACTTTGTACAAGAGGTCATTCGATTCTTTATGGTTAAGACGCCCGGGACCTGAAGAGGCGAAGAGAGTCGCCCAAGAAACTCATGACGAACTCTGCGGTTCTCACCAAGCGGGCCCGAAGATGAAGTTGAAGATTAAACGGATGGGCTACTACTGGTCCACGATGATTCAGGACTGCCTCGAGTATGCGAAGCAATGCCACTCGTGCCAGATCCATGGGGACTTTATCCATCAGCATCCGAATCCACTGCATCCAACGATGGCTAGCTGGCCGTTCGAAATGTGGGGAACTGACATAATCGGCCCCATCGAGCCAGCATCGTCCAGAGGACATCGATTCATTTTGGCGACAACTGATTAGTTCTCCAAATGGGCAGAAGTAGTACCGCCGAGGGAGGTGAAGACGGAGAATATCCTCCATTTCTTCAAGACACACGTCATTTATCGGTTTGGCACTCCGCGACGGATTATCTCCGATAACAGACCAGCCTACAGAAGCCACAAGATCAGCCGCTTCACACAACAGCATAACATAGACTGGAGATACTCCTCAGTCTATAATCCTCGAGCTAATGGTCTGGCTGAGGCTTTTAACAAGACATTGATGAAGATTGTAAAGAAGACGGTGTCTCAAAATAAAAAGGACTGGCACGAGAGACTGCACGAAGCTCTCTGGGTGTACCGAACGACGTTCAAGACGGCCACGAACACGACGCCGTACGCGTTGGTATTCGGTACAGAAGCGGTACTCCCCCTCGAGATAGAGTTACCCTCTCTACGAGTGGCAGTTCATTACGAGCTGACAGATGAAAAGAATGCTCCCCTTCGCCTCGAGGAGCTCGATGCCCTTGATGAAACCCGGCTCCTAGCGCAACAAAATCTGGAAGCTTATAAAGCAAAGATGACGCGCTCCTACGAAAGATTGACCAGGCCAAGGATATTCCGCCAGGGCGAACTCGTCCTGGTAGTCAAAAGACCCATGATCCCCAATCGTGCTAAACGAGGGAAATTCGAGCCGAATTATGAAGGCCCGTACATTATAGACAAGGTCTACCAGGGTGGAGCCTATCTACTCATGGACATGCATGGCGAAAGGCCCTTTAGGCCAATAAATGGTCGCTTCCTGAAGAAGTACTATGCCTGACAAGTCACGGCCTAGGTCAATGATAGATGACGACGACTATGTCCGCTCGCTATCTTCCTAAGCCCAAACTCCATAAGTAGTAACCGGCTTACTTTACAGTGGACCGAAACGTCCTTAAACTAACAACGGACCGAAACGTCCTTAAACTAACAGCGGACCGAAACGTCCTTAAACTAACAACGGACCACTATGTTCTAAAACTAGCTGTTGACCGAGACGTTGATAAACTATGGTGGATTGCAGCATCCCAAAGCTGATACAAAGAATAATAAAAAAAAAAGAAAACGGTATGTCTACAAGCAAAATGGGCACGGATGAAAACCCGAAAGAGCTCCGTGAGTAAAAACAGCAGGGCTACCGGCGAGTGTTTGTGAAAACCCGAAAGGGCGCAATCTCGTTAAAAAAAAGAGAGAATAAAAAAAAGAGAAAACGGTATGTCCGTAAGCAAAATAGGCACGGATGAAAACCCGAAAGGGCTCCATGAGTAAAAACAGCAGGGCTACCGGCGAGTGTTTGTGAAAACCCGAAAGGACGCAACCTCGTTAAAAGACACTTACAGGGTCCTCTCGACTTTGTGAGGAGAAATCACCCGCGTAAGATCCTTACGACTCATAAGGGAGAGACACACTTAGGGATCCCCACGATTCCTAAGGAGAAATTACACTTGCGAGATCCTCACGACTCGTAAGGAGAACTCTCTTATGGGACCCTCACGGCTCATAAGATTTGAAAGTCTTAAGTTACAGAGACCTGAATCTGTTCTTAAGCAACCCCCACAACCTCCAATACCGCCCTACAAGCGGCTCAACACTGACCCTTGTATACAATCCACGGGCGCGAATAAACATTTCCCTAACCAAGTCCCACCCATGACTAGGGATATGTTCGCACGGTGAACAACCCTTCTGAGTCCTCTCGACTTATAAGGGGAAAACTCTCTTGTAAGATCCTTACGACTTGCGAGAAGCCATACACTTAGGAGTCCTCACGATTCCTAAGGAGAAAACACACCTACGAGATCCTCACGACTTGTAAGGAAAAATACCTTTGTGAGACCCTTACGGCTCATGAAGTCAAAAGCCTTAGTCGACAGAATCCTAACCCTGTTTACTAAGCCACCTTTGTTCGACATCGACAGAGGCCAATGATGATTCGCGCATGGCAATATCCCAGTTGTAGCGGTGCTGATGCCGAAATCGGTATCTGATTCCAAGCTTGCAGCGAAAAGCCAGCAAGCCATACATGCATACGAAATAGCCGAAATGATGGGGCAACTTGCAATAAAAAGCAGCAAGTAAAAGATGTATGCATGCAAAATAGCCGAAATGATTGGGCAACTCGCAATAAAAAGCAGCGAGTAAAAATAAAACAAATAGCCGAAATGATTGGGCACCGCGAAAAATAGCCGAAATGATTGGGCAATCGCGACCTTCGCGATATAAAAGCTGAAATAATAGAGCATCGCGGAAAGAAATAAAATGAAAGTAAAAATGAAATTTATGCCCTACATGTGATATCATATCAATCCCTATATACAATCCAGGGGCGCAAACGAAGAAGGAATCACACCTTTCCTCCCCAGGTTTCATCAGAAGAAGCCAAATCTCAATAGTTCATAGACAGCCTAGAGATCATCTCAACATTCATCTCATTACAACAGACACAACATCAGGCAAAGCGGAACAGTGGCAACTCCCAGTTCCATGGCTCGTCGGTGTACAAATGACCGAGAGTCAAATCCCAACTCCGTGAAACGCGGATATAATCAACAAAACTCCTGGTTACGTGGAATGCGGATATGTCACTTCTGACCCCGTGGAAAACGTCCAGAGCGGATCCTGGTCCTCACAGAGCACGACAGTGAACCCGTGTGAAGCATCCAGAGCGGAGCCTAGTCCTCGCCGAACACGGCAGTGAACCCGGGGAAGCATTTAGAGAAAAATTCCTGGCTACGTGGAACACGGATTATGTCACTTCTGACCCCGTGGAAAATGTCCAGAGCGGATCCTGGTCCTCGCAGAGCACGGCAGTGAACCCGTGTGAAGCATCCAGAGTGGAGCCTAGTCCTCGCTAAACACGGCAGTGAACCCGTGGGAAGCATCTAGAGCAAAATTCCTGGTTACGTAGAACGCGGATAACGTCACTTCTGACCCCGTGGAAAACGTCCAGAGTGGATCCTGGTCCTCGCAGAGCACGGCAGTGAACCCGTGTGAAGCATCCAGAGCGGAGCCTAGTCCTCGCCGAACACGGCAGTGAACCCGTGGGAAGCATCTAGAGCAAAATTCCTGGTTACGCGGAACGCGGATTATGTCACTTCTGACCCTGTGGAAAACTTCCAGAGCGGATCCTGGTCCTCACAGAGCAAGGCAGTGAACCCGTGTGAAGCATCTAGAGCGGAGCCTAGTCCTCTCCGGGCACGGCAGTGAACCCGTGTGAAGCATCCAGAGCAAAATTCCTGGCTACGTGGAACACGGATTATGTCACTTCTGACCCCGTGGAAAACGTCCACAGCGGATCCTAGTCCTCGCAGAGTGCGGCAGTGAACCCGTGTGAAGCATCCAGAGTGGAGCCTGGTCCTCGCAAAGTACGGCAGTGAACCCGTGTGAAGCATCCAGAGCAAACATCGAACTGTGAGGTCCTTAAACTCATGGACTATGATGTCCTTAACCTCGACCGTGATGTCTTAAAACTAACATCGGACTGTGGAGTCCTTAAATCCACGGACTATGATGTCCTTAACCTCGACGTGATGTCTTAAAACTAACAATCAACCGTAATGATTTTAAGCCAATTTCACCTTGGTTCAAGGGTACATCTCGTCATCCCTTTGATATTTGTCGTTGTAATTCCTCAACGTCTTCAGAGAGCTGACGGGTCCCGGCAACCACACATTTCATGGACTGTGAGGTCCTTAAACTCATGGACTATGATGTCCTTAACCTCGACCGGGATGTCTTAAAACTAACATTGGACTGTGAGGTCCTTAAACTCACGGACTATGATGTCCTTAACCTCGACCGTGATGTCTTAAGACTAACAACGGACCGTGGAGTCCTTAAACCCACGGACTATGATGTCCTTAACCTCGACCGTGATGTCTTAAAACTAACAACGGACTGTGGAGTCCTTAAATCCACGGACTATGATGTCCTTAACCTCGACCGTAATGTCTTAAAACTAACAACGGACTGTGGAGTCCTTAAATCCACGGACTATGATGTCCTTAACCTCGACTGCGATGTCTTTAAACTACGGTACCCCGAAGAACATCCAGAGCGGAGCCTGGTCCTCGCCAAACACGGCAGTGAACCCGTGGGAAGCATCCAGAGCAACCCTTAACTCCGTAAAATGCGGATAAGGACAACTTCACCCATCACTTGTGGGTCCTCACGACTCGTAAGGGAGTAAATTCTCTTGTGAGATCCTTACGACTTTCAAGAGAAGGCAGGCACTTAGGAATCCTCACGATTCTTAAGGAGAAACCACACCTACGGGATCCCCTCGACCTGGAGGGAGAAAAACTCTTTATAAGACCCTCACGGCTCATAAGGTTGAAAAGTCTTAGGAGGCAGATTCTAACCCTGAATCCTAAGCCATCGTTGTCCTGCAAAGAGATCAAGATAGACTATCCGCAAAATACATTCAATAAAAAGGGACACGCCATTGAGAAGAAAAATATGTCTTTTATTCATGAACCAAAATGGATACAAAGTACAATTTGTGAAAGAACAAAAAAATATACTCTCATTCAGGAGTATGTACAAAAAGAAAAAAAAGGGGATATACAAGTCTTCAGGCCGGCGGGTGATTTAGCAGAGTGGTTAGCTCATCCCTTTTCCATTGGGTCTCGCCTTCGTGGTTCAATATCGCCAAAAGACGGGCTTCCGCCTGAGCCTGCTGGGCCTGATACGAGGCAAGCCGGCCTTCAAGCTCTTTCTCGGTAGCCTTGTGAGCTTCAACCCTTTCGCGAGTGAACACGGCAGCTTTATCGAGGGCCACCACCTCTTTGATAGACTCTTGAAGTACTCGCCAGAGTTCATACGCTTTGTTGGCTTTGGCTGTAAGGTTGTCTTGGAGCTCGTTCAGCGCCTTAGAGGCCAGCTCCCTCTCCGAGAATTTACGGCCGAGCCTCTTCTCGCACGACACCATGTTCGCCGCGCACCGCTCTATCAAACTCCGCAAACCCGCCTTTGCAGCCACAGCCTCCGAAGAAAGGCGGGAACACTTGAGTACGTGCAAGCAAGCCTCCACCTGCCGACAGAACTCAACCCAGACTCGCACCACCGCTTCGCTATGGTAGATGGCAAGAAAAGGAAGAGAACCGTTAGCTTCAGCAGCAAATGCTTCAGCTGTGATTGCGCTGCCAATGCGAAGCTCCTCGATCAAAGATGACAGGGAGACAAGGCTTAGCTTGGCCAAACGTTCCGAGGCTCGCAAAGCATAGGGCCCGGGTGGCATATTGATGCGCGACTCCAGTGAGGTAAGAACTGGAAGGGCTGTTCAGATGGGTAAACAGTCAGTGAAACTTTTAAGCAAAGGAAAAAGTAGGACTATATTGAGACTTCACTTATCCACAGTCATGCAAGAAGGAGCTGAAGGTTCCCCTGGCCCTTCGGGGACCTCAACCTCGTCATCGGCCTCCAGAACTGTAAAGGACATCAATGTCATTTTGTGAAATAACAACAATGCTATGAAATGGTGAACAACACTAACCTTGCCCAGACGAGAGGACGATGCGTTGAGGGGATATCGCTTGTGGAGCAGCCATCTTCAACAGGCGCTGAAAGGATTGCTGGGGAGACAGATCGGCAATAGAGGCAGCCAGTCCGCGCAGTTCTGAAAAGATAAAAGATTTCAGATAACGGAAAGATCACTAGTTTAAAATGTGGAAGGTTACCTTCGACGCTCCTCCCATTCTGAGCTGGAGGGATAGCATCTTCAACGGCCTCCGCCGCGACCTCAGGCACAGTACCAAGGAAACGATCCGGTGTAACGGCCTCTGAGGAAGGAGCGGCGGCAACCATTGCGGGTTCCAACGAAGGGAGGGTAGTCTCCACTATCTCCATCCCAGCCTCCAGGTCACCCTCAGGAAGATCCGTTGGGACGGCGACCACCAAGGGTATCTCTCCCAAAGGAGCGAGTGCTTCGGGATCAAGAACCGCCATAGGAGGCTCTATCGCGAGAGGGATGGAGTCGTCAACCCCCTCCGCATCGAGCAATGTTTCATTGGGGGTGTCAACAGACTCTACCGTCAGCAATCACGTAGGAACCTTCCCCATCGCCGAAGTCTCTGCACAATTCACACAAGAATAAGAATACATATATACAAGTGCAAGCAATATGAAGTACTGCAAAGCAATATAGGAATATACCAATGCATAAAGAAGCCTTCAATATGGCTTCTTCAAGCCGATGCTCCTTCTCAAGGAGGTGTGCTCGTCAGGGTTCATGGGTGGACTCGTGGCCACCAGTCCATAAGGAAAGCGCGTCCACAGCATCCTCCGAAGCATCTTGCTTAAGGGCCCTTTCCCCCCATTCCTCCAAAAGGCCGATGAACCGCTGCCGTATCCACGAAGGATCTTCGTAGAAGATGACGGCAGGATAAGGCCTCTTCGGGATCCTTACCTTCTCAGTTTCAAGCTGCGAGCATCTTATAGCCTCAGCCAATTGTGTGGCTTCCTCGGCAGATGAACCTGAGAAAAGAAGACCATCATCCAGCGATATCATGGATATTAGTTCGTCTTGAATGACAGGTTCGGATTCTTCTAAAAGATTGAGCAGACCGGCGACTGTCTTCTTCCTCCTCTTTGGCCCAGAACTAATGCCAGAGGACGCTCGCTTCTTTTCCCGTGGAGCCTTGGCGCGACGCCGACCCACCTCACCTTCAACACCCTCGTTACCGACACCCTCGTTTGGCGGTGCTGCCAAGGATGACACTGCCATTGTCGACGCCACGGGTGGTGGTGCTGCTACCGGAGCCCGATTAGCCCGCGACCGGGTACCCAATGGCATACCAACTGTGGGGGTAAGGTCCACCTCTGATTCCCCCGGAATGAGCACAACACTGGTGTCCCTCAGGGGAAAGCGGACCAGTGCGCGCGGCCGCAGCGGAATTCCCGCGGCCTGAGCCGGAGCAGGAGCGCCATAGCCAAGAAGCAACCTCTTCTTCTCAGCAATAATTGGGTTGACCCGATGAAGATACCAGCCTGTGAAAGCCCCTACGCATCGGGGAGTATGATCTGCTTCGGGGATCATAAAGTAAGAACCAGTGTTCAACCTCACGAAGTGATGAGCGGCATCGCGAACAGCTATAGGTGAAGGGACCGACGCAACCGTAAAAGCCTCAAAGGGGACGCCCTGATCGTATCCAAGCTGCCGGGCGAAGCGATGCGGATTGTACTGCATAAACAGAGCCGTACTGTTCTGACGGAATACAAGATAGCCCGGTCTGATCGCGTATAAGTGCGTGGCCTCCCGGGGCTTCAGAGAAGGAACCTCACCTTTCGACTGGTCGTGGAGTTGTTGAATCGGGCCTGAAAGAGCAGATAGAATCCGATCAAAAAATGCCAGCCCGCCTGCACTAGCGTAAGGAGCAATCAATACGCGAATAGCCCCAAACTGAGTCGGGTCGGGAGCAGCAGCGTCCACCAGCCGCATGAGTCGCGGAAAGGTATAGGCGTCATAAAAAGCAGGTATATGATGCACAGCAAAAGCCCCCAACACGTGCATCTCAATCCAAGATGTAAAATAGTGAAGCAAGAAGTTTACTACGTCCACACCGGGAGTTGAGGTGTTAGCAGCGGTGCCCAATCCATGATAGAGATGCGCTAGCGCCGGGATGCCTATGGTCAGCCGTGTCCCCTCAGCGATACGATGAGCTGGATAGATAATCGAGACTCTCATAAAGCGGCGATGCGTAGGGATGACGAACCAGCTGAGCCAGACACTGATAAAGCCCATAAAGAATGTCACCTCGTCCATGCCGGGAGCTGCAATCGATTTGAAAGATACCGGCGACATGATAGGAATATAATACTGCGGTAAATCCGATTCCTTAGTCGGCCGCCTGTTCAAACCAAACCCAAAGGGGTCGTTAATGCTTGCAAACTTGGGAGCCGTCTTCGAC
Organism: Agapanthus africanus; assembly: GCA_030015575.1. Lineage (NCBI taxonomy): Eukaryota > Viridiplantae > Streptophyta > Magnoliopsida > Asparagales > Amaryllidaceae > Agapanthus > Agapanthus africanus. The sequence continues at coordinate 643,548,706 of CM057343.1, forward strand.
AAGACATCCTCGCGAAGGAAGCAAGCGGTGAAGCTCTTGAAAGTGACGCCCTGCTCCTCAGATTCTGTGAACAGTTTGTCGAAGATACCCAGCGCCTTGATCAAACTCGGACGCTTATGGCGGATGGCGTTCTTGGTAGACAAGCCGTCAAGCGTTGCGGGCTCAGTCTCAAAGACGTACTCGTCAGAAGGCAGCAATTCCTCGTAAAGTGTCCCTCTGATTGGCAGCCCCGAGATCTCGCGAAATTCGTCCAAAGAAATTGAAACTTCACGATCCCCCAAGAGAAAAGTGTTGGTGGGAAGATTCCACTGGTTCAGGAAGGCCTTAACCCACCAGACGTGGGGAGACTGGTAGTGGAAGAGGGATGCATATATCGCCTGATAAAGCCCAACTTTCTGCAGTCACGCGCGGTGGGCGGACAGGATGTATCGAGCCTAAAGGAGATAGCCCGTAGGGTGTCGAGGGGTAAGCCTTATCTTATAAATCTTCCCCCACGGTTGGGCCTCGCCCTGGCAGATACGACGTCCCAGAATATCTATGGCCGGTATCGGATGGTTCGGGATACCGGTCGTCGAAGGCTCGAGCCGTCCCATCGGGGTCCAATTCGGCATCTCCACAGCGAAGACAGTCCCTGGAGGATCCATCGGCAGGAACGGAAAGGTAGGCTCCGTCGGTATTTCACAAAGAAAACTCCGGCGACCCCGAATGATATGACTGTACCAGGCCCCCACAGAAGTAGATTGGTGCGATTCGGGTCGTGAGCCCTGATCATTGCCATCACCTCCTCGTCAGATGGTGATTGGGGAAAAGCGGCTTCCGAGCGGGTGAAAGGGAAATACGGAAAAGACGTCATTGCACCTGTAATAAAATAAGGGGAAACGGTTAAGGCGAAGCCAACAGTGATTATAGATATATATACAAGGGAAAAGACAGTGACAGAAGGCTTATTTTATGGGACCACTGGTTACAAAACGCATGGGTCCCACAAATCAAGATGGCGGCTGGCTAATGATGAAGCAAAGCAATTATAATGAGACAAAAGGAAGATTCTCATTAAATAAGCAGTGGATTTCAAACAGAATTCCCCTAAAAAGAAATCCATTTTGGACTCTGTGACAAATCAAACAGAATCAAGGGAATTAAATTCTCAGGAAGAGACATTGCAAACTTCTTCTTTTCGGATGTGAAAGAGACAACTCAGGGCAAGAAAACCCCAAGAAGCTCTCTGGGAAGAACTGAGTTCTTCAAATGAATTAAATTCCTTGTTAAAAAAAGGGGGGAATTAAATTCCCAGAAATATTTGTGCGATGGAATTAAATTCCATGGAAAAGACAACTGCCACCATTAGCCCCGTGAAGATCAGAAAAACCCTAAGAGATCTATGATTTGAAGATTAAATGATTCTCTGTTTTTTTTAGAGTGTTTCAAAAAGATGGGTTCTTGATTAAAGGGAAAGCCCTTGGTGTGGATTTAAAATCCAGTGAAGGTTTCTGTGAAAGTTCTTCGATCGTTCATAGATCATTACCTGAAGAGAGGGTCTTTCTTAAACAGAGTTAAACTCTGAAGATTTTGGAACAGAGAACTAAGCTCTGAGAACGAGAATTAAATTCTCAAAAGAAAGGCTTGCAAGGAAGAAGATGAAAGAGTGGAGGCGCTTCTGAAGAGACCCCTGCATTTATAGGATGTGATGGAAACGCTTCATCTTCCCGATTCCCTAGATGAATCCAACGGTCACAAAAGTGACAGCGTTGTACTCACGTGCAGACACGTGAGGGCAACGCTGTAAGGGCATTTATTTCCTGATTAAAAAATCAGGAATTGCCTCAATGAGGTATCACGTGTTCATACGTGACCAATGGTCACGCGATGACACGTGATGGTTAAAACTTTATCAAACAAAAGCGAAAATAAACAGCTGAAAAATAACTCAATTGAGGGTCACGTGCTCATACGTGACCAAGGGTCACGTGCCCACACGTGACCAAAGTTCATGTGCCAGCACGCGACAGGCTTTGAAAGCCTTACAGCTTAAAAGAATTTAATTCTAAAAGTCAGAAAAAATACCTCAACGAGGTATCACGTGCTCACACGTGACCAATGGTCACGTGTTGACACGTGATGGTTAAAACAACAACATAAACAATCGGCTGTTAAAGGACTCAATTGGGGATCACGTGCTCACACTTGACCAAGGGTCACGTGTCAGCACGTGACTGGCTTAGAAAGCCTTACAGTCAATAGAATTAAATTCTAAAAGCTTCTACATCTTTCCAAATGGAAAAGGATTATGGGGACCGTTGGATTAAAGATCTAAGGGTGATTAAAAATCACCAATTTATAGAAAAATCTTAGACAAGGAAAGATTTCCCTAAATCTCACCAGAAATAACAAACAGAATATCTTTGGATTTAAAATCCAACGGTGAATAAAATTCACTGTATAACCTAAAGGCTCACATTAATTATGAAAAACAATCAAATCTTTCAATGAAAGATTTACTAAACAAATTGATTCTTTTCCTTCTCCTATAAATAGGAACCAGAGGAGAGTTTTGAGAGAGAGAGAGTTTTGGAATCTTGAAATTTCAGAGAGAAAAGAGAGGAGAATTTAATTCTCTACAAAGAAAAACCCTAGGTAAGAAAAGAAAGGGGATCAAAACTTCAATAAAGAGAATTTAATTCTCAATCTAAGAGTTTAACTCTTCTACAAAAAAGAACTTAGTTCTTTTTCTGGTTGAAGATCTGCACAGAGCACATCTCCCCATAAGTTAAGAATTTAATTCTCATCGGGTCGAGATCCTGCCATGCAGATCCTAAACTTAGAGGGGGAATTGAGTTTAGAGAATTTAATTCTCCCAAACTTACAGGAATTTAATTCCTCCAAGATATGAAGTTAGGGTTTAACCCTATATGAGAATTTAATTCTCCCAAAGTTACAGGAATTTAATTCCTTCAAGATGGACAGAACTAGGGTTTAACCCTAATTGAGAATTTAATTCTCTCAAAATTCACAGGAATTTAATTCCTCCTAATATGAAATTAGGGTTTAACCCTACATAAGAATTTAATTCTTTCACAATAGGAATTTAATTCCTCCAAAGTTATAATTAGGGTTTAACCCTACGGAGAATTTAATTCTCAGAATAAAATAAAGAGACTAAAGAGATCTCTGTGCATGAAAAAGACTGAGGTCACGTGTCCCCACGTGACCCCTGGAAAGATCCCCAGAAATAAGAAGGGAAGAGCTCAGAGGCAACGCCTCACGTGCTCCATGTGACCCCCGAAACACAGAAAGAAAAAGCAAAGGAAATAGAAGCTTTGGGCGCTCTCACGTGCTCCTACGTGAACCCTTAGCAAGTGCTTTAATAATCAGTGTATAAATCTCCATCACGTGTTAACACGTGATGCTTAAAATAAAAATAAAAGTGTTTAACACTTAATTGCATAACAAAGAAAAGGAATCTGGTCCCACTTTTGGGCGCCCTCACATGTCCACATGTGACCCCTTTTCTTTTAGTGTTTAACACTAATTCGAGAACCTATACCCAGTGTTTAACACTGGTGTTTTCTAGTGTGTAACACTAATTTGGGGACTATATTTCCAGTGTTTAACACTGTTACCTTCTAGTGTTTAACACTAACTTGAGAGGTTTAACACTGTTGCTATCTAGTGTTTAAAACTAGTTTTAACCAATTTGGTTAATCTTCCAGAGGCAAATCCTCCCATTCAAAATTGAGTAAAAATTAGAGCTCTAATGTCTACTGCTCAATCACAGATGAAAATGTTATCAGAGCCCTCAAACTTTTGTTTAGCATTGCTAAATAATGTGAGCCTGAAACCAGACAAATAGACTACTGATCTAACAAAGGGCCAATATGTCAAACTTAATTGGACTTAGCCCAAATTGGCCATAAGTCCTCAATCCAGACTTAACTGAGCCAATGTGCTTATAATATAATTAATTGATCTTTGTTCCAAACTGGGCTACAGATCATTTAATCCACCTTGGTTCAAGGGTACATCTCTTCATCCCTTTGATATTTATCGTTGTAATCCCTCAACGTCTTCAAAGAGGTGACGGGTCCCAACAACCATACATTCCACGGACTGTGGGGTCCTTAAACTCATGGGCTATGATGTCCTTAACCTCGACCGCGATGCCTTAAAACTAACAATGGACTGTGGAGTCCTTAATTCCACGGACTATGATGTCCTTAACCTTGACCGTGATTTCTTAAAACTAATAATGGACTGTGGAGTCCTTAAATCCATGGACTATGATGTCCTTAACCTCGACCGTGATGTCTTAAAACTAACATTGGACCACCAGGTCCTTAAACTGGTAATCGACCGCAATGTTATTAAACTAAACAATATAGTCCAATTGCTCTTTTGTCGGATCTAAACGATCCCGTTAAGTTGATCTTAGTCTAAAATGAGACTAACGTATCCTTAACAAACGTTTAAGTTGATCGTAGTCTCAAATGATACTAACATATCCTTAAACCCAAACCCCCAAACCCAAATCTAAGAAAATACGGATTTGGACTAATCCACGCCCTACGGGCGACAACATAACTTAGTCTCCGTATACAATCCACAGGCAACCAAACACAAAACAAACACCCACGACATGAAGTGACCATCTGGAGAAGGAGAAAGTTGTTACCGCGACGCGGTAGCATAATTAACTGAACGGGTTTGCGCCAGCAGGGAAGAGTGTCCCCACAATCAAAAACCCCTCAAACGAGGGGGAATCTGACGAAGTCTGCTACATCAGCTGCATCCGTTTAAACCTTTGATACATGGTGCCATAAATCAACTTGGCATCTTCGGAGAGGTGGACGGATAGCACCAATTAGAATCTGCCCCGAATTTCAGGCAAGACGTCTGTCTTGCGCCGTCTTTCGGAAGGGAACAGCTGGGTTGCGTCTATAGGGACAGTTTCCAATTCTATGATCGGATGCACCACAAATTAGGCACAGGCCTTTTGCGCGCCTACAGTCCTTCCACAAGTGTCCATCCCTATGGCAGTAGTAACAAAAAGCTAGACTTGACTGGTTAATTATTTCTTTCTGTCTCTTGGGTTCAGAAAGTTGTATAAGGTAGACTCCTACTGCCATCTGGGTGGCAGGGCGTTTTATACCGGTTGCTTCTTTTTCTGATCGGTTCACTAATATAGAAGTCTGCTGCTGCAGTCCAACCAGGAGGCTTCAGATTTCCTCAAGCAGAACCGTTTGCTCGTTAGGTGGAGCAGGAACGGCAGGTGTGATTGGTAGTGGATTTGGAGTGTTGTTGAAGTTGGTGCTGGTGTTGTTTGGGGAATTCATAACCTTGAAGAAATTTTTTTGGGTTAGGACAGATTCATGTATTTGTAATGATAAGATTCAAGGAACATAAATTGTAAGGAATGTTTTAGTTGCTGGTTCTTGTGTTATATTGCTTAGGTTGTTCACACAGAACAGAACTGCATGGGCCACCAACAAAACCTGTCACGCCCCACTTCCCGGTGTACGGGCAGAGGACGCGACGAGGCCACTTCGTATTTACTCTGAAGTAAATACGCTAAGCGTAACTAAGCAATATAAAAGAAATGTACACAAGAGACAAATGTAATGAAACAATAACTTTATTTATTAACATTCTTTTTGTACAATACATGGAAAAGTAAATACAACTGAATGAAAGCAATGCCTAAACACTGGCATAACAAAAAAAGGAAAGTACTGAAATGAAATGTGTACAATGAAGCTAGAGCTATGGGTCGTAAGCAAGCTGATCCAAGTCCTCACTGGTAGGCTCGATCTCCTGAATGTCCAGATCACCTGACAACATTTCAAAGAAGAAAGAGAAGGAATGTCGTCAGCGAACAATCGCTCGGTAAGTCCCAAATATAAGGGAGAAGTAGAATAGAGAGAATATAGCTTTTAAAGTTGTATTATATTGTTATATTGTTGTATTTAGTATTAATGCTGTTGTTATCGTAAGTTCAAGGGTGAATGTCAATCAATCTCAAGAGTCTTCTCAAACCCAACTGGTTGTAATCCAAGGGTAGGGAACCACGGGCCCGAATCAAATGTTAGTAACTGGACTTCGACCGCCGTCGAAGTATTCCAAACTCAACAGGCTGTAATCCAGGAGCATGGAAACACGGGCCCTCATGATAGCTTGCTTGTGTTAGTAAATATGGATTCATGATCTAGGAGGACTCTTGAGATTCTGTTGGATTCATGAATGAACTATCCTAATACCCCGTTTAATTATTATATTGATAGTAATGATTGTACTGATGATATTGAATTGTATTGTATTGTCCTGAAAATTGAATTGTATAGATGACTTGTCGAAACCATCATATCAGTAAATGAATGTAACTGGAGAATCATGTAAATGGATGTAACTGGAGAATCATGTAAACGAAAGTATATTCATGGTTCGGTTCGGTCAAGTTGTATAGATTGATAGATTGAATATATGGATTTATGGATTCATGTTGAATTGAAGTTTGAATACTTGAATCATATTCAAGTCAGATTACTTTAATGAGACTCAGTCTGAGTCAGACAATTAGAAAAGAAATTGAAGTCCTGATTATTTTGATGTTATCGGTAACCGCTGTACATGGACGGCAGGATTTGTGTCTTTTTCAAAGACGATTACCGTGTTGATGACACCGTTGTTAAGTTGTCTACCTTAAATAGGTAATCACCCACTTCTCCGGCTCCCTGAGGCTTAAGAGATTAGTCCCGCTTAAACCTATAGTTACTAGGGTCCTTAGGGTAATTTATAGAACTTGAGGGGGTTTTATGTAAAAATACTTTGTATAGTTTTCAAGATACACCCGAAGTATTTAATTATCGTCTTTAGAGTTGTCATAGATGTAGATTTTATATTTGTGATATTTCTAGTGAAAATAACCTATTTTCCATAATACATGGTATTTAATTATAACATTGAACTTGTATGGAATTCATGGTATTTTAATGTAAAGTGATTCTTGTGTTTTTAGGAAAAGTTAGAATATTTATATTATCACAAAATAGATATTTTAATGATACATATATACATATTTATATAAAAATAATTTTAATATATATTATATTTCTAGAAATCTCATTTTCTTAAGATATTTGTATTTTAAATATTTCGAGACCGAATGCTCCTTGCGGAGGTCTGCATCTCACACTACTAAGCCCAGGGATGTGCGATAATCCGCACCAGCCCAGTCGGGTTCCCCGAAATGGGTTGTAGCGGCGCTTTGCAAAAATTTGTAAAATACTTAATCATTTTAGAAAATGGTTTTATTAGTAAATGGTATTTATTTGAAAGGTTTCGTTTTCCCGTATTCTACGTTCCCGAAAGTATTGTACTATGTTGCATATGAGTGTTGTGAGGAGGTAGGTCATTATCTCGTGATCTACTTAAAAGTATAACATGTTTGTGATGTTTAAATATCGAAATGAAACTATATGGTATTTTAGTGAAAAAGTACGGTAAAAGTTACAAAATGAAATAGATTGTCATGAGACTTGTTCAGCATATTTATTAATGTTTAATAGTCAACATGTAATAGTTTGGGTATGCTTGTATTTAAGAAAAAGGTTGAATTTTTAGAAAGAACCGAATCGGAAATCGGTTAACTCCGATTCCGTCGGGTTTTGAAATTTCGTATTTTTAGAACAAGATTAGAGAAGAGGGAGGGGAACTTACTCGCTAAAATGATGGAGAGGAGATAGAGGGTGAGAGAGGAATCACCGGTGCGTCGTTTCGTCGCCGGTTGCTCCTAGGGTCGTCGTCGGAAAAATCGCTGGAGCTTCGCCCTTCGCTACTTCAAAAGTACACTAAACTTCTAGGAATTTCTTGAGAGTTTTGATTAGAATTTTGGAGTGAGGGGGGTGTGTGTAGGGGTTGTATTTATAGGGTAAGGCTAGGGTTAGGGTAGGTGAAAGGTTTAATTGAAAAAATGTAATAAAATGTGATAAAATGTATTAAAATGGAGTAAATAGGGGTTTAAAAGAGTTCAAGTACTGGTCTGAGAATTTAAACCATACAGGGGTGCAGGGGAGCTGAAAAGACAAAACATTGGTGTTGATGACTCGGCGGTCCGGCCGATTCGGCCGAGTGCGGCCGAGTCAGGTGGTCGGAATCCTCCTTGTCGTTTCATTAGTCTCCTGGTACAGTTAGTTTTCCATGTGTAGTGGGGTTTTTGTGAGTTATGCACGTGTAAACCCTTGGTATTCTAAAAATTCAAAATAAAATAATATTAAAAATAATGTGGGGTATGGGATTTGAACGCTGGTGACTTGGTTCAGCAGTGCAAGGTCTTACCAATGAGCTACAAGCTCTTTCTTGCTATTAATTAGCAAAACAAATATTTATCTTGTGCTCAGGAAAAAATACCCCTTTCTGTAATTTTGAAAAAAATTGTACAGAAAGTTTGGGGTTATTAAAGTGAGTGACCCCAGTCATTTTCTTGATCACTCCGAGCTTACTGTACAGCCAGACTTATCCTGTGAGTAGCAATCTGTTGAAATCCTGGATAGAAAGGTGAAGTCATTTCAGAACAAGGAAGTAAATTTGGTTCGAGTGATGTGGAGAAAAGACTCACCAGGAGAATCAACATGGGAACATGAGGACGATATGCGTGCAAGATACCCCTACTTGTTTGTAAATTAGTCCTTAAAATAATTGTAAATTTCGAGGATGAAACTTTTGTAAGGAGGGTAGAATGTAACGACTCTGTTTCAGTGTACAGAAAATTTGTTTAAAAATTAATGTACAAATGGAGTATTTGCAATCCTGTGTATGCTATAAGTATTTAAATTGCTTTTGAACAGCAAGAAATATCTTATAGCTAATTGGTAAAGCCTTGCACTGCTGTGACGTAGCCCCTGTGTTCGAATCCCCCCAGCCACATATATTTTTTGTTGATTTTCGTTTAAACTTTTAGAAGCTCAAAAGTTTACACGTGCAAACCACATAAAATGAAAAGTCACAACAAAATCAAACATGTGCACTGAGGTATATGAGACAACATGGATGTTTCCTTATAAAATAAAGAGAAGAAGAGGATGAAAGAAAGAAAGGGGGAAACTCCCCACTAAACAAGTCTCACGTGTTAAACACTTGAGCGCCTATATGCAAAGCATATAGGCGCTGCAATTAATGTATATATAGGCTAAACAAAGTCTCACGTGTTAAACACGTGAGCGCCTACATGCAAAGAATATAGGCGCTGCAATTAAACTACAGATAGGCTAAACAAAGTCTCAAGTGTTAAACACATGAGCGCCTATATGCTTTGGCTAAACAAAGTCTCAAGTGTTAAACACGTGAGCGCCTATATGCAAAGCATATAGGCGCTGCACTCAAACAACAGATATGCTAAACAAAGCCTCACATGCTAAACACATGAGGACACCTGCTTACGTAGAATTAAATTCTACTTAATGAACCATTGGATCAAGGATCCAACGGTGATTAAACATAGAATTAAATTATATTGGGAAGAATATTTTCTGTTAGACAGAGAGTTAATGGATCAAAGATCCAAAATATTTTCTATATCTTTTTAAACAGAGAAAGATTATACTCTGTTAAATTAAGCACCCTTGGATTAAAAATCCAATGGTGATTAAAATATCACCGCTCGATAGAATTTGATTATATATGGGAGAATATCCCCAATCTTGTTAAAAACAAGAACAATATCTTCTGTAAAACAAAAGTCCTTGGATCAAAGATCTAATGGTGGGTAAAATTTCCCAAATCAATTCTGAAACCAAATAAATCAATGGGGATCTCTCAATGATAGATTTTTCTGAGAATCAAACAAACTTCTCTCCTCTATATAAAGAGCCAGGGACTTCAAGTCTCAAAAAAAGGAAGAAAATAGAAACAGACACACAGAGAGGGAAGACAGACGTAGAAACTTAAAGTCTCAGAAGGAAAAAAAAAGAGAGAACTTGATTCTCAGTGAAGATTTGTTTCGTTAGAACATACTAGGTAAAAAGAAGAAAAAAATACAGAGATTGTTCCATTCCTTCTTTGCCTCACTAAGGGTTTAACCTTCATGCAAGTACTTAGTTCTTCCTCTGGTTGAGATCTGCAGAAGCAGATCTCCCCACAAGTTGAGGATTTAATTTTTATTGGGGAGATTCTGTCATGAAGATTCAAAGCCTATGGGAAAGAATTGAGTCCAAAAGAATTTAATTCTTACAAAAACATATGGGAATTTAATTCCTCTGAAAACTAGGGTTTAAACCTATATAAAGAATTTGATTCTTGCACGAACAAGAAAAAAACTTGATCTCTCAGACGATGACAATAATTTGAGACCTTCTAGACCCAAAGCCTAATGACTAGAAATATCATTAATAAGAAATCAAAATCTCCAAGAACACAGAAAGACAAACTGGTGATTCGTTAGTGTTTAACACTATAACGAGACCTCACGTGTTTTCCACGTGAGTGTTCCTGATGAACAAAAGAAGAGGTTGAGACTGCCTCACGTGTTTCCCGCGCGAGTGCTTAAAAGAGGAGCAAGGAGCACTTTCTAAGGCAGTCGCGTATTTTGCACGCGACCCCAATCAAGTGCTTAGCACTTCTGTAAAAAGGAGAGGCAATAAAACTAAAGGGCAGCGCCTATATTTGGGACGCCTCACATGTTTCACACGTGAGCGCCACGAGAACCAAGTGCTTAGCACTTGTATAAAAGAAGGGGGAATAAAACCCAAAGGAAAAACCAGCGCCCACATTTGGAGTGCCTCACGTGTTCACACGTGAGCGCCTCCGGAGTTCAGCGTTTAACATTGATCCAGTGCCTCACATGGGATACACGTGAGTGCTGCATATATAAGTGCTTAGCACTGTTGGGTAACTATGGAGACTCAGACCTATCCCAAATTGGTTAAGTTTTTCCAAGGTCAAAACCTCTTCGATTTCTAATCAACCGAGCCCCCCTGTGCTCATGATTCCACAAATTGATCTTAGTCCCAAACATAACTAATGATCTTTCAACTAGTGATATACAAAATGATATTCATCCCATATCTCCTAAGATAATATTAGTCTAAAAAATGACTAATGATTCGTAGGTCCACAGCAACCCCCTCCCCTCAAATACGGAATTTGGTATAAGGGTACATCTCTCCACACCTCTGATATATATCGTTGTAATTTCTCAACGGCTTCAGAGAGGTGGCGGGTCCCGACAACCAACAACTCTTTGGTGCACTTTCAAATTGACTTGCACACCTCAGATCGGACTGCACCCCAAACTGGGTGCATCCCATATCATCGTTGTTCATCCCGTCACATAAAAAATACACGTGCGCGCAAGATGGACAATGGACCGAGACGTCCTTAAACTAAAATCTCACCTCCAAAATGGTGATTAACGGACCGTGACGTCCTTAAACTAAAACCTCACCTCCAAAATGGTGATCAATGGACCGTGACGTCCTTAAACTAAAATCTCACTTCCAAAATAGTGATCAACAGACTGAGATGTCCTCAAACTAAAACTTCGCCTCTAAAATGTCAATAACGGACCGAAATGTTCTTAAACTAAAACAACAGAGCCCAAATGCTCTTTTGTTGGATCTGAAGCAAAAAAAATGATCCTAAGACCTTGTTAAGGAGATCTTAGTCTCAAATTGGACTAACGTATCCTTAACAAAAAACTATTCAAGCTCCAAATGCTCATATATTTAAGTTGATCTTAATCTCAAACCAGATTAACGATCCTTAAATCAACCCAAGTCCAAATCTAAAATATACGGATTTGGACTAATCCGCGCCCAACGGGCGACGGCATAAATTAGTCTCCGTATACAATCCACGGGCAACCCAAACAAACAAAAACACACACGACACGAACTGAACTTCCGGAGCAGGAGAAAGTGGTTATCGCGATGCGATAATGTAATTAACTGCAGAGGTTGCGCCTGCAAGGAAGATCGTCCCTACAATCAAAAAATCCCTCGCAAATGAGGGGGAATCTGACGAAGCCCGCTACAATGGCCGCATCCATCCAAACCTCTGATACACGATGTCATAAATCAACTTGTCATCTTTAGAGAGGTGGACGGATAAATCCAAATAGTATCTGCTCCCAAATTCAGGCAGGACGATCCATCCCAGTTCGTCTCTGTTTTCGGCGGTGAACAGATTCTGGCATGCTCGGTGGGACCTTTTCCTCTTTCCACTCCACACTTCGTGTGTCGTGTTTTGCGAGCAAAAATCACGGTTTGCTATGGTTGCCCTTGGATTCGAGGTACTAAGATTTGGTGTCTTGTTCTTGTGCAGAAAGAAGAAGTGAATATCAAAAGCTTCCAGCTGCACAAACTGCAACAACAACTCCCGCTCTGCCCCAACTGGAGGAGTGACAAATAGGCCCAATGCGGCCTCCATCTTTTCAATGCCGGTGGGGCAGGTGACTCAAGCCACCACTGGATTATTCTTCGGAACCATGCTCCCGCCAGCGAGTTTCAGCGCCCCAGTGCCACCACAGGAAACTCCCAAGAAGTCAGTCTTCGATCGACTTGCAACCACCAAGGCCTCTCTCAACAGGTCGTCCAAGCCCCCCACCTCAGTCTTCAACAGGCTGAGCCGAAACTCAAGTGAGCCCGCAAAGAGGCTCGCGATACCTGAAGGGGCTATCCCGAAACGGATATTCCTCCCAAGTCCTACTGCGGGTGAAGTCATCAAAGATGCTTCCCCTACCAGAAAATCGGCCTTCGAAAGATTAGCCATTCCCTCTCAACGGACGTCAGTCTTCGACAGGCTGACACCAACAGTAGCCCCTATCAAAGCCGAGGGCATGACGGAGCCATTTCCACAACTGAGGTAGTCCCGTCTGCAAGACACGCTCGATATTACCACTGGCGCCGGATGAGAAGAGCTAGGGGCAACTCCCCCTCATGACTTACTCCACCGGCTCCAATGGTGGAAGTTGATGCTGTTGTTCCAACCGGGAATAGCTTTGAACCGCTTAAGAGGGTGCGAAAGAACTCCCCAACCGCGGTGTTGAAGAAATCTCCACTCCCTGCTGAAAACATGACGCAGGAAAAACTGGAGCAGTCCCCTCAACGGCTCTCCTCTCGAATCCACAGGGTCTGGTGGAAAGTCCAGGACTCTGTGATCAACAAAAACCACTCTCGTCAACCGGAGAAAATGAAGGTTCGACAAGAGAAAAATCATCCCTCCTCCATACAGCGAGGGACTTCTTTCACACATGCGCCTGTTACAATGGCTCCTTCAACCTCGACCTCCCACAAAAAGAGGAGGCCAAAGAAAATCTTATTGCCTGCGGCAAATTCCAAAGGCGCTGGACCTAAACGCCCTAAGTTTGGGGACATGATAGTGCACACAATTTACATGGCTTCCGGAAAAGTGGAAAGCCGCGCTTCCGTGGGTCATCGGCCGCAAACTCGGTCATTGACAAAAGCTCAAGAGTAACAACAAAAGCTCCAGAAGATGCTGACGAAATGGCAGCACTCACCGGACAGAAAGAAAGGCCGGAAGCAGCGTCTAAACAACGCTAGGAGCAGGAGACCGATATAGAATACCTGTGAAGGGTGCTTGAAAGGAAGGATAAGGAGGCTGGAACAAGCTGCTAATATAAAGTAGATGGCGCTTATGTTCCAGGACATGGTTGGAATGATGATCCAGCCAGAACCTCCAACTGAAGACCCGCCGATAATTATCGAGGATGACAGAGTGGAAACATCAAACTCTCTTCCAGCTTTATCAACGGCCAGGGAGGAAACGATCTCTAAAGATGCCCTTGATGATTATATAGCTCAACAAATTTGAGCTCAGCAAGCGAATGAAGCGGCTGGCCAAATCATCAGAACTGGGCGACCGTATCCGAGCTGGTATGACCAAATCAAATACCCGCCAGGATATACGATCCCCAAGTTCCACGTGTATAAGGGCACATGCAATCTTCATCAGCACGTCACTCAGTTCAGAGCTCTATGTGGCAATACTGGAGGCGACGACAAATTGCTGCTTCGCCAGTTAGTTGGCAGCCTGTCGGAAACAACATTCGAATGGTACTTGGAGCTCCCAAATGACTCTGTCAAAATATTCACGGAAATGGAATTGCTGTTAACACAGCGGTTTGCCAGTGTAAGCGAGCGCACTCCGATCACGGCATTAATCAACGCTAGGGTGAAGCCAGGAGAGACCTGGGTTCAATACGCAATCCAGTAGCGGAACCTATGGTCAAAATGTGAACAACGCATCGAAGAAGCTACCGCCGTGGGCATGTTCATAGGGACTCTGGATCCTCAAACGACTGTGTCCTAGTTCATGATGTTCTTTAAGACGACCACCTTCCAGGCTCTGATCGACAAGTTGGTTCAAATGGACCAGATGGGCCACGGACCTTCCTCTTAAAAAATGGACCCTCGAAATGCCGGGGGTAAAGGGAAAGCGGCCTTCGTTTCCAACACTCAACAACAACCGAGTGACCCGATACCGGTTGCTCGCTAAAACAACACGCGCCCGCGCCAATCCCTGGAAGAGAAGTTAGGACGTGCTTACTTATTTCCCTGTGATAAAATGAGGAGACTGTTCGAACTGGCAGTGCGCAACAAACTCATCACTCTGTCGGACCCAAAACGTCCACCGCAGCCCGGTGACGTCAACAATCCAAACTACTGCTCCTATCATCGAATGGTGAGCCACCCTACTGGGGATTGCTACATCTTCAAGAACTGGGACCAGTACCGTCAAGGAAAATTCGCGCTGTCAGAGAACTGGAGGGTGAACTCGCCACAGAGGCATGCTCCTAAAAAGGTGGATACGCCGGGGGCATCATATTCGTTTGTGGAAGAAGCTCCATGGGAAGTTTTCTTTTCATCTAAAACCAAAAAAATGCTGAAGGATCTTCAAGCATGTTCGGCGATCAGGTGGAAAAGCCCGCTGGAGCCCGAGATCATTGAAGGGATGCTGTTCTGCACCGAAAAATGTTGACAATAGGCAAAACCCCTAGGTCAAGCCTTTAAAGTCTTCAAAGAAAAAGAAGAAGACCAAAAAGCCCATGCAGCCTACCGAGTATGACGACAAGCGCACGGACCTGCAAAAGTACATTGACGCGTGATTGTTATAGGCTTTTGCGTATGCGAGCGTTTTAAAAGATAGATCAAAAATTAAGAATATACCGCAATCAATAACGGAGTCGCTTGGTAGCTAGCCGGGTGAGTACGGGTCGGTCCACAGGAAAAATGTGTTCTTTCTTTAAGTTCTTACAAGTTAAGTCCTATTTTTGGTAGGTTTTGATTTTTATAAAAACCAAGATTGAATTTAGTTTGAATTAAAGCCTTGTTAGGATTAGGTTTAGGTTAGTTTGGACATAAAACTCTACTCACCGCTTCCTTTGCCCTAATTAAGAATATAGGTGTTAGGGTAATAGTTAACAAAGGGGATTAGCACGACCAGGAAGAAACTTCATTTCTTCCTTTTGGTCCTTATCCGTCCTTTCTTAACTCTTAGCCCTAATCTCTATGTAAATCAACCACAACCGGTCTAACTAGGGAATCACCGCTATCTCATAAGATAGGGTGCCGTAGTGAGCGGTGTGTGTTTGATTCAAATAGAGTCCTAATTAAAATGTTATATGGGCAAGAAAGGAGTGAGAGATTTCCATCTCTCAAACCTACCCAATCCTAACCCTAACAAGTGAGGAATTACTCACTCATTAGGAAAGTTACGACGAAATTCATTTTTATAATTTTTCTTTTTAATAAACTAATTAACTTGCAGATAAATAAAAGCAGATAAAAAATTGCATAAATAAAATTTGAATGGAAAATTGCAAGATAAAAAACTTACTTTATTGACACCTCTTGACGATTACAATGAATAAAATTTAATCTAGAAATTAAAAGAGGCATGCCTAATTAGGCTTTCGAGTTTCCTATTTATAGATAGGAGAAACCCTAGGGTTTATATCTGATCCACATTTGAAATTACAAGACTACCCTAAGAAAGCCGGGCCAAAATACCGACACCCACCGACACGTGCACCGACACGTGCACAGCACGGCCGCGGATCCGCGGCAGAATGCCATGTTTGGCCGCGGTTCCGCGGCCATATGGTGAATTCTTGGACCCAGTTTTTTAGGGATGCTTCAAGTTGCCTTTTCCTTCTGTTTTCTTCACTTGGTTCCTCAGAATCTTTTCTACTTTCTTCCTGATTTCCAACAGTGCAGAATTTGTGGACTTTTACCGTTAGCTTCGTGTTGAAGTCTTGAATTTTGTGCTGCCCATGTGCTTTGTACAATTGAACTGTTTACTGATCTTCATTTGTTTCTTGAACTGTTAGGCGGCATCATATGGATTCATCTATTGTTGGTTGTAGTCTCACTTTTATAACATCTTTTCATGAATTTCACTGAATTGTTCTAAGAACCTGTAACCTATAACTATTTAGCAGACATGGATCAAAAGCACCTATTTATTTGTAATATGATTAAGAATGGGGAATATAATAATGCAAAATTCTGATATGAACAAATATCCTCAAACTTATCTTCTGCTCGTCTCGAGCAAAACTATTTTTATTCTAGAAAAATTCTAGCCTCACTTTCGCAGGAAATCGCGATTGCACTGAGCTCGTGCAACAAGCCGTTAAACCTCTAGGTGTCCCTAGTAGGAGGAGTGTTATCTCCTGAGGGTTTTCAGCGGATACTACCCACAAAATCCGATCAATTTGGCCTGTTGATTTTCATTCTTCAATTCGGTATTCTAGCAAGAAATTCTATTATCTTTAACTTAGAAATCATCAACCCATATTTTTCACACTCACTTATCATTTAACTTAAGATTGTATATGTTCTGCAAATTTATCCAGCTTTCAGCATCTCTTGAATTTTCTTTCTAAGGTTCCGTCTCAACTTAGGAATTTTTATCATCTCTACGGAAGGTATAAGCCCTATCTTTCATTCCTATCTCTCATCCAAACCCCAATCATATACCCCTACGTGTGTGTATTATCACCCTTACACTTGGAAATTCAATTCAAGCTATTATACTCTTATCCATCGTTCAAAATACTTTTAGTTGGTGAATTTTAGATGAAATTGCTCACACATCATTCATGCGACCGTTAATACTTCTTGAAGTACTAACGACCGATTACAAAATGTGTTCACGCATTTAGGCGTAATTTCTCGTCTTGTAATACCTAAGGCTTTAGCAGTGACTCCCAAACCAGTTGGTCTAAGGCACTAGGTGATAAAGCACCCTCACTATATTTTTTTTTCATTTTACGCAGCCTTAAGTAATTATAAAACCAGTGTTCATTTTTTTATATCTCTTTATTCACTCTTGTACTTTTATTTTATTTTTCTTCATACTAAGGATTTTAGATAAGAGCATTTCAAGGTATCCTCTACTATTCCAAGTTTCAAGGTGCGTGTATGTGCTAATTGTAGGGTATATATTTTCAAAATTTAGACTTAAGGTTCAGAATTATTTTTTCAGACTTACACTTCAAATAAAAATTCAATACTCTTCCCTTATTTTGACTTAGCCTAAGAACTGAACTCAAAATTTGCCTATTTCTAAGTAAACTATAAGGACATATATTTTCTACAGTTAAATTTTAAGAAAGGTTATTTTTAGGATTTTTAATTTACTAAGTTTGGGATATAGTTTTTCCTCGCTAGTTAACCGTCTTGTCAAACTTAAGTCAAATATGGCAAAAATTGAATTTTTCAATTTTTATAATTTTTAAAATTTTTCAATTTTTTATTTGATTTGATTTTTATAATTTTTTTTATTTTCATTTTTTTAATTTTTATAATTTTTTTATAAAAATGCAATGCAAAATTAAACATGCAAAGAAAGAAAAAAAATATGTACAAAAATTAAAATATGCAATGCAATGATAACTATTGACAAACCACCTCCTCTCCCAAACTTACCAAAAGCAGTGCCCTCACTGCTCATGCCCTCACCGTCCCCTTGAACGTGAACGGAAACGTTCCTCTCTCGCCGGTAGCGTAGACACGCCGTGCTCTATTTCGGTCACACGGTGATCCAAGTTGGTCACCAACCCTACCAATCTATCAATCCCCCTAGTGGCTCTTCTAAGTAGACGTGCATGTTCTGCGGGGGTAAGCTCTTCCTCGCTCGCGGTCGAGCTGGAGCTGGGTGTTCTGGCAGGTACATGCTCGGCCGGTTCAGTTCGCGACCATACATCATTCAAGCGTGTATAGGACGTGGATACACCCTCAATAAGAGGCCTAATGGGGATACCTCCATGCATGTAAAACTCAAATTCCTCCACAGGAAGGAAATAGAGACACAGTTGTGTCACTAACATAGGCCATGGGTAATTTGCAGCCCTTTTGCCAGCACCAATTGAATTAAGCAATACCGTGCACATATCATATCTGGGGTTCTTAGTCATTAAGGTGTGCACGATATGAAGAGATGGTGTTAAAAAGGTAGTATTGTGTGAATTACCAAAAATGTTATTTTGTGCCCAACGGCATACAGTCAGTACGTTTGCAAAGAGGGTTCTAGCTTGGATGCCCTTACGTGGCTCCCTCGAATAATCAGTACCCATCAAGGGTAAATAATCCTCGAATTGGAGGGGTTGGTCATGGGTAGGTAATCTAGGAATTAGGGTGACTTCATGAATGAAGTCCCTATCGATAATGATCTCCCTATCACCCCAAATAAGCCTAATATATCCGTGTTGTGAAAGGCATCCGTCTTCCATGCATTCATAAAATCGTGTGACGAGATCTGGGAGAGTGAAGGAGTTTGGATGATTAAAAAGTAAGAAATTCCACCGTCGCCTCCGGATCTCTTCACCGAAATAGCTACCGTAGATTGTGTGTGCAAAGATTTGTGAAAAGTCCCTCTCATATTGCAAAGTTGGTGCCATCACAGAGAATGAAAATTGCAGAATTTATAACTTAACAGAGAAGAGTTTAGAGATCGAACCACCTCTGAATTTTTCAGAGGGAGAAGACACCAGGGAGCGGCGGATCAGCGGCCGAATAGGGGTTCGTGCGGCGGAAGGGCGGCGTGATGGGGAGATCTCTCTGCTCTGGCTGCTGCGGCGGCTAGGGTTTTTGTAAGTCTACGGTAACGCCCCGGCCGTCTGTCCGAGGCCAAAATAGGGAAACAAAAACTTTTCTTAAAACTAGAAACCGGCGCTAACGTACACTATAAACCGGATCGAACCATTAACCTATAACTAGCAACTAGAGTAAGGGTTGGAAAGCTATACCGATCGATCCGTGTCCTTCGGTTTTTGGCCACCATCCCAAGCTCCTCGCGGCATCTCCGATCTCCGGTCTTCTCGTCGGAAGAGCACCACATCATCGAGTCTTTTTACGGGCTCCCGCTTCGTCCGAAGCAACTCGGGCACGAAGTTCGCTAGCCAACGTGTCCAAGGCGATGTAGAGAATGTGTGTGACAACTTTGTCTCTTGCATCCATTGTATGGATGGAGGTTGAAGGTGATACCATTGGTGGAAATGGTGAGCTCAAGAAGCAAGAGGAAGAAGAAGAAGAAGTGCCTTCCTTTTTCTTATGTGTTGTCTTGATAAAAATGAGAGTAAGAATCAAATAATACAAGAGCAAACTCTAGCCATATGGCTGCCCTCTCTCTCTCCTCTTATCAATTCAACACATTAAATCAATCCTAATATGACATTAGCACAAGAAAAGAGACCATGAGTCACTAAGCATGTCCATGTCACAATTAATGCACCTCATCATGAATTAAGCTCACTATTTCCTCCAAAGTAAACATTAACCCAAATGTTTACAACAATAAAAAGATACGGCAACACCTAAAATAAACTCATGACGGATCACAAGGATACCCCTTACCTGTATATACATACCTGCATCCGCATTCCGACCGAATACGAATGCGATGAGACTAAAGTAATCCAACAAATCTAATACTAGGATCTTGCTTAAACCAAAGCCTACTAGTATGATCCGTCCGATCATGATTCATGCACTACTGCACGTATATGATCGAACCCTGTCATATATCATACGGCCTCTACAACGTTTCGCCCGAAACTTGAGAAACTGTCTGTGGGGGACTCTAAAGACTCGTCAATACTTTGGCTGTGGATTTAACCACTAGCACGTCAGAGGTACTAGTCGTACGTAACGGGCTACCAGGTATTGACCGAAAGGGAGGTCGATGAGCGAACTCATCCTGACACCCTACTGAGCCTGTCAGTGACAATATCCGTACAGTCCGGTCCGTTCATCTATAAGCATCGCATGGCGGGCCTAGGGGGTTGGTAAAAGTCAGACCCCTAAAAGCGGTACAAGTCGTGTCGGAGTGTAGCCAAGAACACCCTGAGATACTGCTGGAATACCTACCAGTAAATCTCCTGCCTTGGCCAAGGACTTCGTGTAATGACTCTCCTAAACACAGCGCGATCTCACCCCTAATACCGGGAGAGACGAAACCCCTGCCGATCCGCTCACTGCCTCCATATGGCTCGGGACTGTACCCAACTAAAACCTGTTTGCACGACTCCTTTGAGCCATGGTAGGGTAGTAATCAAAGTACAGTGGGAACTCACACGAGACAAATGACGATCTCAAGTCGATGAACTAACCTGTACACATGTCACCAGGGAACTGCTATCTGACGTCAGGTATAATACCAACTAGCATGTTCCCGGCGAGTCCTGTCCGGTGTACTCATAACCCAATGAGCACCTGTATACATCTTAGGTGAACCAACTGACACCAATGGCTTGTAAGACCGGCCACCGCCCCTCGTCGGGGTCTCGACTGTATACATTAGTCTACTTCGGAGTATCGATGCCCTGTCTCGAAAACTCCTACGACTAGGGACCACTTTAAGAATGTGCTTATAGGCCCCAGCTCCCATGTATATGATCGCCATCATACTGCTGGTAGTCAAGCGAGAATCCTAAGGGCTCTATCAATGTGTAATAGCGACCTGTAAGGTCACCTAAAAGAGTACATGATGATAAAGATAAACCAGATAGCATACTATCATCTTGAGTAAGACTGTCCTACCGGCATAGGTCCTCCCTCAATCATTGCAATCATGTGCCTGTGATCCAATAATTGACTCTGAGGGCACTATATCCAACAATCTCCCACTTTCACTCAAGGCTAATTATTGCGATGTCGCATACTCACAGCCCGTGTGATATCGAACACCCAACTCCTCTACTGATCAGTCTCACAAAACCCGTTTGCGAAACTATTGCGTTCGAGGAATAGCCTCAGTGGGTGGATCTGCCCTGATGTTTCTTTCTATGTCTCTCTTAATCTCAAGTTCGCGAAGAAAGCCATCTCCCGAAATGAGCAATACCTGTCTTAGAATATGTCTGGATATCTGATGGGACCTAGTTCATAAATGAACTCCAAATCCAAACTTCTTAGACTGTATCGTCAACTGAACTTAATCAGTATCCTGCGCCACACCTCCCTCAGTATCCGCTTGGACCATCTGTCCAAAATACTGCCCCTCGTCAGAGGGAAAACAATAACTCTGACAGTCACTCTGTCATCCAGGTCACCTTGGAAGCCTGGAATGATAACCGTCTCCTAAAAGAGGCTGTTGTTATCATATCCCTAGAACATCCAGTTATGTTCTAAAACTGCTTCCGATCGTTTCTCCAGGATTGGATTAATATCAATTTTTTGCATCTCGTGCAAAAACAACATTTGGTGTGGTACTTGACATCTTATGATTGACTCAATTACCTAAGCAAGTGATCTGCCAATCATGCACATCCCTCTCCCCTTTAGTCTGTAAGACACCTTTAGAGAGGGTGACTCCATCACCTGCAGGTACACCACCATGCCAGGAGTCGTCCATTCTAAAATACCTTTAGAATGTTGTCTAAGTACCCAGATTGGGAAACCACCCAAATCTAGATCTAAAACCATAGATCTAGTAACCAGAATGTCTGATATTATATCTATATCCTATGTGGAGAAACCACTGTGTGACAACCAAAGTATAACCGATCGTTGTATAGAAATTTCACTTCCTACTCTATGTATGTCATCCAAATACCAGGACATCACACCCTACTACCTTCTTAACAGATCCATTCCCTATTTTGATGAAGTCAAACCCATGACTGTCACTTCAAAAATAGATGATCTATCTCCGCTATTACCGCTTTAGTCTATAAATAGACATAAGCCACTTATCCACTATGCTTCCGCTGCTCCCACTGACTACGAAAACCCTCTGGCAGAATAATATACACGTGCACTTCTAAAGCCAGTTCAGAACAACGCTATACTCATCCTCCTGCCGGGTCTCATAGCCTGGAATAACAGTAGTGTCAAGTTTGGGTAAACAAGAACCTCCCTGTCACCGTCTTTGAGCATACCGAAGTACCTCTCGAGTACTTGAGGTTACCCACCATATCTGTGGAGTGGCCAATGGAATGTCAAACCAGATTGAATCTTTAGGTTCTTATCAAATTATCAGTAATCGTTTGCGGTTCTGGAATCACTTCCAGTTCTACCATAGTCCTACTACTGTTTTCTGAAAAAATCCATTTTATTAAAACTGTGGCGAGTCAAGAACAATATCACTATTGATCTTCCAGATGGTAGAAAGTCAATCCTCGTCATAGCCCGGGTCAACTTATAAACAGCCATTACAGAAATGTGCCTTGAGTCATCCAGAGTCTGATTTTAAGCATAAGCCGGACAACTCCTCGTACCTTAACATCGTTAAGATATGAACTATTCTATATCCAATATAGAAACAGAGGCACTGATTTAATTGGATCCAGATTCAAATCATGCAGTTGTCTCCAGTGCATGTCAACTAAATGGAAAGAGGCCGATCAGCATTACTCAACTTAGGAATACATCCAGATATGAGTAACCTGAAAGAGAAGCAAGTTCTCTAAACCATTACTATCAACTGAATACCATACACAAGTATCTACATCTTCGATCGCCTTGAAGAATCCTGACACTTGCAATACCTGGTTCTCTACTTTATTCATATACCTATAACTTCTCAATACTTGGATCTTGTATTTCTATGAAACACATGTCTAAGAACTAGAGAAGTCATAAGTAAACAGAATATAGTACGAGTACCAACCCCTCTGTCCTAATGGACACTGGACAACATACAATACTCTGTATAAGTCCCCTGAGTCTAATAACTCATTCCCTGTATGTCGTAGGTTGAAAACTGTACTTATGGTTAAGAAGAATTACACCACTGTTTAATGCTCCTTACCTAACCATCCACTGATATAGGTAAATGTCATAGACATAATTTCAAAATGTTATATCTCACTTTATAAATATAAACGTACAGATATATCAATTTGAAATTGGTGCATAACAACGGATATTCAAAACCAAATATTTGTCGTCCGGCAAACAACCCAGGCAATTTCCTCAAATATCACCAATTATAACGAATCCCGATATAATGAGGATGGTCACCCAATTCCCAATAACTTACTTCCACTCATCATCTGTAAAACCATACGGATGTGAGAATCATGCCTGGTAAATACATACCCTGGAGCAAGGACTAATTGGGAAATCAGTTTTCTATTAACAATACATAGTGAAATTGAAACATGTAAATGTTTCGAAGGGGTATCCGGGTATTCCTAGTAATGCATCTTCCATTATCAGATTCACAATTGTAATCGTATATTTCTTTGCCATCTCTCCAAATCCCTTTATATGTCTTTAGTCGTTACCTTCTGTACACCCCCTTTAAGCCAAATGGTTTTCTTCCTTCCCTATCGTTCGGCACCAGCCTATGGTTTGGAAGAAGACTATCCAATAAGCATAATGGGTGTACTGTCCTAATCCTAGGAGCACTCGCAACCCGAGAGAAGGTAAAGATAAAAAACAACTGAATAAAACCTTATTCCTATTTCTCCTGAACCAGAATCCATCCCCGAACTGGAACAAGTTCCTTCGAGTTCGTATATAACCATACGATGGAGTATCCAAATGACTGTGAATCTTCATAGTGATACGGAGTGTCCCGGAGAAATACAAAGGTGAAGTAGGAGTGGCGATGAAATACTTAGTTTGGTCGTGAATAGCAGTCGCAATTTACTTTGCCCTCTTACTAATCCCTTTATTTGTCTTTACTTAATACCTTATGTACACCTTCGTTAGGCTAATTGGTTTTCTTCATTCCCTACCCTTCGGCACCTGCCTATGGTTTGGAAGAAGACTATCCAATTAGCGTAATAGGTGTACTACCCTAATCCTAGGAGCACTCGCAACCTGAAAGAAGGTAAAAGGAAAAGACAACTGAATAGTCCTATTCATTTTCTCCAGAACCGGAAACCATCCTTGAATAAGTTCCTTCAAGTTTGTATATAACCATACGATGGTTTTATCCAATGGAAGTGGATGTTCGTAGTAATACGGGGTGTTCTGGAGAAAAGGGTAAAAGTAGGAGTGGCAATGAGGTATGCAACTCTGACAATCCAAAAGCCAGTATTTTAAGAAGGTTCGGTTAATCTTGGTCACTGAGTCATAGTCAAGGGTCAGGTCATGGTCGCTGCCAGAGAGAGAGAGAAAAGAAACACTCAGCGTGCTTTCTAACCTAGATCAAAATGCTTATCACTTTATCTAATCAGGAAACCTCCCACTGTATCGTCAAATTCTCCTCCAAACCTGAAAGAAGAATTAGTCGGGATCACCCGAGGAGTAAACCAACTCATCAGTAGGAATCGGGATCCAACTATCATCGCATGATAACATAATGGAATCCACTCACGTTATCACACTCCAGAAGGTATGCGCATGCCTGGCAAGTTTCAGTTTCTTTAAAAACTCCCGATGTGATTTTTACCCCTAGGACCCAAGTAACCTTGACGAATAATCAACAAATCAAAAGGTCCTAGTCAAGTTCAACCCGTCATTATCTTGATTGCGTTAAACCCACCCGCATGACCCTTGACGAATAATCAACAAAGTCGTACGACCGTCCTAACCAATCCACATATCCATGTGACAGAAAAGCATTACAGAGCTACCGCACACTACGCCTCGGCAAATAGCAACGACAAACGTAGCGCGAATACTAAGCAATACTAATCTGAAATGACGGAGGGCTACGGTTAGTTTTTGGCGAAAAACCTTTAACGTAATGAACTTGATATCGTTGAAGGAACCGGATAACTTTTTATAAAATATAGTGGCAAAAACCTTTGCTAAAGAGGTCACTCCCGGTGAAGGGATCTCGGCTCTTTCCCCGTAGAATGAGGTGCAGGATATTCCAACTGAATACCACGATGCAAAGCAAAAGGCAATCGGCTATAGTGAAGTTATTACGCTGACACAAAACTTCTGTCCAAGGGGTCACTCCCGGTGAAGGGATTTCGGCCCTTACCTCATCGACTGAGGTTCTGGATATTCATACCCGAATACCACTGTGTAAAACAAAAGAGAACGCCCTTATAATAACAGCTTTTTTTGAAAATGTTCCAACAACATCAAAATAGGTTTGTTTAGCTTGCATTGATCCGAATCAATGCAGTCCCATCAATTAATCACACCACAAAAGAACGAAAATATGATGTACGTATATACCATCCGCATTTGCCACTGGGTCCCGTCATCACCCGTTAGGTTACTTAACTAACGACAGAGCGGGGACTGGACTAGCGCGGATGCAAAACATATACAACATCTACTAGTATATATATCAATATATAATAATCGCTCCAGGCTTGATAAAATGCAACATCACAGAAATATAATAAGTATCACAGAACAATACAGATAATCTGGGATCCCCGGGTTTCATAGAGCCGCTACAGAAATCCGACGTTCCCCTGGTCATGTGGATAGCCTGTGCAATGAAATCCTAGACCCCTACGGGCGCGGCAAGTTACCCGCCAAAACCTGAAGCGAGGCAGCCCCCTTCAGCAAAGTGAATGGACCACCCAGCACTTCACGAAATCCGGTAACTTGAGCACCCCTCCTTGGGTCAACCTATACCCCTATGAGTGCGGCGAATAGCTCGCCAATTCTAGAGTAAAGGCCCCTCCGTCTCAAAGCCATGAGATGCGGGTCCGTTGCCCTCTAGAACCCGGCTACCCGTGCACCCCTCCGCGGGGTAATCCTAGTACAGAAAGTGAAATATATATACAACGAGTACATCGACCTCAGTCCGGTCGTGCCCCAAAAGAATAATATACAAACAGGCAGTGACGGCAGTCCACATGTCGGACGCTCGCCCCGCAATATCAAATGTACAAATAATACCAAACTGTACTACCATTGCACCAGGCTATCCATCACGACAAATCCACAACATCACAGCACAACACAGAACATCAACGTGAATGTCACGTTCGCAAATCCGCCTAAAAGAACTATAGCAATTAGACAGGATTTACCGATCAAATGACATTCACGGTCGCAGATATAATGTAAATACTGTGAACTAACATGTTTAAATTTTCGATCGAAAAAATTTCCCGAAGTGGGCCCCAAGCACAATTCCCAGTACTCAAAATAATCTGGGCCCAAACAAAAAATACAAAAACCCCATTTCCAAGTCAGAGACCACCTGAAGAAATTTGGTGTGATGAAGTCCCATAATGGTGGCGGAACCGCGGCCAAAAGGAGGGTAAGGCCGCGGTTCCGCGGCGTTCCTGTTGGATCGTCCTACCAAATTTCTACAGTGCTCCTAAAAAACCCTACCTGATTTTCTGACATACCCAAAAAAAATTTTAGAGCACAAAAAAAATTCGACAGAAACTTGATGACTTGGAATCACAATTTCGGAATTTTCATTCGATCGAAATTCTAAACACGCTAGAGCAAGGTAGTAAAGGTTAATGGCGTGGCTCTGATACCATGTAAGTCTACGGTAGCGCCCCGGCCGTCTGTCCGAGGCCAAAATACAGAAACAAAAACTTTTCTTAAAACTAGAAACCGACGCTAACGTACACTATAAACCGGATCGAACCATTAACCTATAACTAGCAACTAGAGAAAGGGTTGGAAAGCTATACCGATCGATCCGTGTCCTTCGGTTTTTTGTCACCATCCCAAGCTCCTCGCTGCATCTCCGATCTCCGGTCTTCTCGTCGGAAAGGCACCACATCATCGAGTCTTTTTACGGGCTCCCGCTTCGTCCGAAGCAACTCGGGCACGAAGTTCGCTAGCCGATGTGTCCAGGGCGATGTAGAGAATGTGTGTGACAACTTTGTCTCTTGCATCCATTGTATGGATGGAGGTTGAAGGTGATGCCATTGGTGGAAATGGTAAGCTCAAGAAGCAAGAGGAGGAAGAAGAAGAAGTGCCTTTCTTTTTCTTATGTGTTGTCTTGATAAAAATGAAAGTAAAAATCAAATAATACAAGAGCAAACTCTAGCCATATGGCAACCCTCTCTCTCTCCTCTTATCAATTCAACACATTAAATCAATCCTAATGTGACATTAGCACAAGAAAAGAGACCATGAGTCACTAAGTATGTCTATGACACAATTAATGCACATCATCATGAATTAAGCTCACTATTTCTACCAAAGTAAACATTAACCCAAATGTTTACAACAATAAAAAGATACGGCAACACCTAAAGTAAACTCGTGACGGATCACAAGGATACCCCTCACTTGTATATACATACCTGCATCCATATTCCGACCGAATGCGAATGCGATGAGACTAAAGTAATCCAACAAATCTAATACTAGGATCTGTCTTAAACCAAAGCCCACTAGTATGATCCGTCCGATCATGATCCGTGCACTACTGCACGTATATGATCGAACCCTGCCATATATCATACGGCTTCTACAACGTTTCGCCTGAAACTTGAGAAACTGTCTGTGGGGGACTCTAAAGACTCGTCAATACTTTGGATGTGGATTTAACCACTAGCACGTCAGAGGTACTAGCCGTACGTAACGGGCTACCGGGTATTGACCAAAAGGGAGGTCGATGAGCGAACTCATCCTGACACCCTACTGAGCCTGTCAGTGACAATATCCGTACAGTCCGGTCCGTTCGTCTATAAGCATCGCATGGCGGGCCTAGGGGGGTTGGTAAAAGTCAGACCCCCAAAAGCGGTACAAGTCGTGTCGGAGTGTAGCCCAGAACACCCTGAGATACTACTGGAATACCTACCAGTAAATCTCCTGCCTTGGCCAAGGATTTCGTGTAATAGCTCTCCTAGACACAGCGCGATCTCACCCCCAATACCGGGAGAGACGAAAACCCTGCCGATCTGCTCACTGCCTCCATGTGGCTTGGGGCTGTACCCAACTAAAGCCTGTTTGCATGACTCCTTTGAGCCGTGATAGGGTAGTAATCAAAGTACAGTGGGAACTCACACGAGACAAATGACGATCTCAGGTCGATGAACTAACCTGTACACATGTCATCAGAGAACTGCTATCTGACGTCCGGTATAATACCAACTAGCATGTTCCCGGCGAGTCCTGTCCGGTGTACTCATAACCCAATGAGCACCTGTATACATCTTAGGTGAACCAACTGACACCAATGGCTTATGAGACCGGCCACCGCCCCTCATCGGGGTCTCGACTGTATACACTAGTCTACTCCGGAGTATCGATGCCCTGTCTCGAAAACTCCCACGACTAGGGACCACTTTAAGGATGTGCTTATAGACCCCAGCTCCCACGTATATGATCGCCATCATACTGCTAGTAGTCAAGCAAGAATCCTAAGGGCTCTATCAATGTGTAATAGCGACCTGTAAGGTCACCTAAAGCAGTACACGATGATAAAGATAAACCAGATAGCATACTATCATCTTGAGTAAGACTGTCCTACCGGCATAGGTCCTCCCTCAATCGTTGCAATCACGTGCCTGTGATCCAATAATTGACTCTGAGGGCACTATATCCAACAGTTTTGAGAGAGGAATTTTTAGGGTTTGATAAAAACAGAGAGGGGTCAGGTTCTATTAATAGGGAGGAATGTGTTGGTTATTTGCAAAAAACCACTCTTAAAAAGAGAAAATTATTTGTAAATAAATTTTTTTATTTATTAAAACTGGAAATTTACAAAAATACCCAATTTTTTTTTTATTATTTTCAAATTTTTTAAATTTTCTTTTGTTTTTATATAATTACAAGTAATACATACCCCCAAACTTATTTGAAACAGTGTTTTGGCTAGATAATCGAAATTTAGGGGTAGATGGAGCAAGATCAGTCAATGTAAATCGGCTCCTGCAAAAACAAGAGCTCCTCCGAAGGGTCCGCAGTGAGGAACGGTTTAAGTCTATGTCCGTTCATTTTAAATAGTGAACCGTCCTCCGGATTTTCTAAATCGACCGCACCGTGCGGATATACGGTGCATACCAAAAATGGCCCTTTCCATCGAGATTTGAGCTTACCGGGATGGAAATGTAACCGAGTGTCGTAAAGTAAAACCTGTTGACCAGGTTTGAAAGTTTTGCGCATAAGGTGTTTATCGTGGAACACCTTCGTTCGGTTTTTGACGACTACTGCGTTCTCGTAAGATTCATCCAGAAGCTCGTTCAATTCGTTCAACTGCAGCTTTCTATTGCTGCCCGCATCTCCTAAAGATAGATTCAACTCTTTAATTGCCCAAAATGCACTATGCTCAATTTCAACTGGAAAGTGGCAAGCCTTTCTATAAACAAGTCTATACGGAGACATGCCAAGATCGGTTTTATAGGCAATTCGAAATGCCCAAAGGGCATCAATAAGTTTTGACGACCAATCTTTACGATTTTTGGAAACCGTTTTCTCCAATATTTGT
The DNA here is from genome assembly GCA_030015575.1 of Agapanthus africanus. NCBI lineage: Eukaryota > Viridiplantae > Streptophyta > Magnoliopsida > Asparagales > Amaryllidaceae > Agapanthus > Agapanthus africanus. The sequence continues at coordinate 643,578,481 of CM057343.1, forward strand.
TTAATTTGCCGATTTGAAATCTCGGTTTGCCCATAAGTTTGGGGATGATAGGGCGTTGACAGCTTGTGAGTAATGGAATATTTTCGCATTAAGGACTCGAAGGTCCTATTACAAAAGTGAGATCCATTATCGCTGATAATTGCGTGGGGGTGCCCAAACCGTGAAAAAATGTTTTCTTTGAGGAATCTAACGACAACCTTGTTGTCATTAGTTCAGCTGGGCACAGCCTCGACCCGTTTAGAAACATAGTCAACAATGAGGAGAATATACTCGTTCCCAAAAGAATTGGGAAACGGTCCCATAAAATCTATCCCCTAAACATCAAAAATTTCAACAACCAATATTGGTTGGAGCGGCATTTCATTTCTCCAAGATATCCGGCCCAAGTGTTGGCACCGGGAGCATGTCTTGTAGTAATCATGCGCGTCTTTAAAAAGTTGTGGCCAGTAGAAACCACACTGCAAGATCTTTTCTGCTGTCTTTTTAGGGCCAAAATGCCCGCCACACGCTTGATCGTAGCAGAATGACAGCACGCTCTTGAATTCATTGTCGGGGACACACCGACGAATAATTTGGTCGGGACAGTATTTGAATAGATATGGTTCATCCCAGTAAAAAAATTTTACCTGGAATAGAAATCTGAGTCTGTCCTGATTCGACCATTCATTTGGTATAAGTCCGGTGGCCAAATAATTTACAATATCTGCGAACCAAGGTTCGCATGACACAGTCAAGAGCTGCTCATCTGGAAAAACGTCTTTAATAGGAATTTGAAGCGTCGACGAAGAAGGAAGGCGTGAAAGATGGTCGGCGACTACGTTTTCGCATCCTCTCTTGTCTCTGGTGACAAGGTCAAACTCTTATAGTAAGAGGATCCAACGTATCAGAATAAATTTAGCATCCTTCTTCGCGAAAAGATGGCGAAGAGCTGAGTGGTCAGTGTAAACGATGACCGGAGAGCCGATTAAATAGGGCCTGAACTTTTCTAATGCAAACACAACAATTAAGAATTCCTTCTCGGTTGTTGTGTAATTTAATTGGGCCTCGTTCAAGGTTCGGTGATTGAATGTTTTCTCGGTGTGTATGTAGAAAATGTATAGAAATCACAACCAAAGAAATTTTTGACCGCAATCAATAATGGTGTCGTATGTAGCGCGTTAGTGAGTGCGGATCGTCTAAAGGGAAAGTGAGATCCGTTCGAATTCAAATTAGATGAATTGAAAATTAAAGAAAAGAAAAGAAAAGACAATTCAATTCAAGATTTAAAAGTGAATTTCAAAAATAATTAAAATCTAGATCTAATAACAAGAAAACATTAAAATCAAGAATCAAGAATTGATGATTTCCAATCCAATAATCAAGAATCGAAGTGAGGCTCATAGGAATCGATCGAATCTATAGACGTGATGAAAATTATTGATTACGTATTCTTATCCATCGATAATTTGATACTAGATCGATAATAATCAACGAGAATTAGGGATTTCTTGCGGAAACTAGGGTTTCATCATCTATCCCTTGTCCTTTCGTTGATTTCATTCACATTCTAGCCTCTAGTAAATTCAAGAATCGATCTTGGATCCCTAATTAAGAGCGAACACAATCAAGAAAGTATCGCTCGAAACTAGGTCGTCGATTCTTCAATTTGCTAGGGTTTACAAAACTCATAGGACTTAAGAATCGTTTCAAGATTTGTAACATCATCATCCATTGATTCTCTCGACTCCTTCACGAGCGGAGTTTTACTCAAACATCATAACAAGAAACACAATCAAGATTTGAGATCTAATCATGATGCAAGAATGTAAAGAAAGCAAGATTAAGAATTTCACCCTTTATTTATCAACAATTTTGTTTCAATTCTCTCAAGATCTACAATGAGGAAAGAACTCGATCGCCGATTTGGCTTCGCTCGTCTTCGTGAGTCGCGGATCGTCTTGGATCACTTGCTCGGATGAAGATCGGCTTCGCTCCTAAAAGGTTGAAGACTTCTCGCTTGAATTGAACTCAATCATCTTGAACTTTTGGCATTTTCATTGGATTAGGGTTAGGGTTTTGAGGCACAAGTTGTGTCACTCAACTTGTGGGGAGAATTGTTGAACAACCTTTTGAAGTGAAGCCTAGGGTCCTTTTTATAGCCTTAAGAGTGGTTAGCTTCCTTTGTAAGCTTGGATTAGGTTAGCTTCCCTCGTAAGCTTGGTAGTTAGGAGGAACGTTCTAGACTTAGTTAGTTAGGGTTAGCTTCCTTCATAAGCTTGGAGGTTAGGGATTTCGACTCAAGCTCTCCAACGCGTAATTGTTCATATACTGAATAAGGAAGCAGATTAACACTGGCACCAAGATCTAAAAGTGTGTGGTTGATGTTCTTATCCCCATTAGTTATTGAAATGATAGGACAGCCAGGGTCCTTTCGTTTTTGAGGTAAAGGTTGGGTAAGAGCATCACTTACTGCACTAGCCAAGAAAACTTTCTTAGGTACCTGTAATTTCCTCTTCTTGGTGCATAAGTCCTTCAAGATTTTAGCGTAAGAAAGGACCTGTTGGATTGCATCCAAGAGAGGTATGTTAATGCTAACCTGTTTAAATAACTCCACAATCTTCTCCATTTGTGGAGTTTGTTTATTGGATCTCAACCTGTTTGGAAATGGAATATTTTGAAAATTTGTTGAGTCCAATGTTTGTGGAGTAGATTGCGGAGTTGGAACGGATCCTAGTATTGGTGTTTTCGTGGAGTGAGATGTAGGTCCGTTCGGATTAGTAGAAGAAGTAGAGCCTTGTGAAGAATAAAGAACAGGCTCTAAAGAAGATGAAGAAGATGAAGAAGAAGAAGAAGTGGCGGCCGGGTTGTCATATTAGTGCCAACGTTGTTGTGCAATACCTTTCCAGATCTCAATGTAGTCACGGTACTCACATTATGATTTCGTTGTTCATGAGCAACATGCGCATTTTGTGGGTGACCGGGATTTGGCAGTGGTTGAGATGGAAGCTTTCCCTTCTCTCACTCGCTTAAAGCAGCATTCAGTTGTGCAATTTGGGCTTCAATGGTTTTGATACTTTGCTCATGTGATGCAGTGTGTTGCACCAAAGACTGAATGGAAGACTGGATGTTGGCCGAGGATTGCGTAGATTGTTTTAAAAACGCATCCAGACTTTGTTCTAGCAAGGAAACCTTATCGTTATTTGGTTGAACAAAAATTTTTTGAGGAAAAGAGTTGTTTGGTGCAAAATTGTTCATTTGATTTTGGTAAGGTTGGGGTTGGAAAGGTTGCTGATATTGAGTTTGTTGAGGAGCTTGTTGTTGTGGAGGAGGCCTCTGAAAATTGTTATTGCTTTGGAATTGTTGTTGATTTTGATTCCAAGCAAAATTGGGGTGGTTCTTCCAACCAGGATTGTAAGTTGAAGAGTATGGATCATTTCTTTATCTTTACTGAAAGGCAGCACTGACTTGATCCTGTCCTTGAGCAGGTGGGTTGTTAGGACACTCTTCGGTCAAATGGGACGGATCCGAACAACAAGCGCATATAGTGCGAGGGGGTAAAGCAGGGACAGGAGAAGGCGAAGAGAATTTGCTCTCGATTGCTTCTAGCTTACATGTAATTGCGGCCATTTCGGCTTTCATTGCAATTGACATGTCAAGTTGATGAACACCTGCCCTAGACTGACCGGATGAAGTAGATGAAGTGGATGAAGCGGTTTGTCTAGTGCTTTCCCACTGAAGCGTTTGTTCAGCAAGATCATCGAGAAATTGCCAAGCTTTCTCGTCAGATTTGGTTAGGAAGTGACATTGACAAATGGTTTCCAGCAACTGCTTAGTTGCTGGGTTCAGTCCTTTGTATAAAGTTTGGCAAAGTTGCCATCTCTCGATACCGTGGTGAGGGCACTGAACAAGAAGGTCCTTAAATCGTTCGAAACACTTCCAAAAAGGTTCGGAAGGAAGCTGGGAAAATTGGTTAATTTCATTGCGAATTCTCGCGGTCTTATGATGTGGTTAATTTTTTTAAGAAATGCCTTAACAAACTCTTCCCAACATTTTATGGAATGCGATGATGTACTATATAGTCACTTTTTAGCTAGGTCACATAAAGTGAAGGGAATGCCATGTAGCCTTATAGTATCATCGGAAAGTTGGGTGGTCTTCATCATTGCACAAACATTCTGGAATTTATTAATGAAGATGTAGGCATCTTCGGATTCTAGCCCGTGAAATTTGGGCAACATATTGATGAAGTGGGGCTTAATTTCAAAATTATCCCCATTAGCCGGTGGAAGTGAAAGACAAGTAGGAAGTGCGGTGCGGGTTGGATAGAAATGATCTTGGAGCGCGATTCGTTGGGACGCTTCTACAGGAGGGTGTTGTGGGTTATTCGCACCTAGTTGAGGTGGAATCAGTCCCGAAGTAGGTAAGGGGTTGTTAGGATTGAATCCCGACATCTCCTTAGAAGATGATGAATTTGAAGGTGATGGTAAAGAAGTGGAGGGAATTTCGACTTCGGAGTCGAACGCGTCGTCAGTAGGGACTAACGAGACACGGACTAAACGGGCACTAGTGTCCCTAGTCCAACTGGACATACACTAAATTAGGTGTAGTGTAGTCAAACGTAGAATGTGGGGGTAAGAAAACGTCAATGGAGAAAATGTGGTGAAAGTTGGGTGCAATGGATTTCTAGCGACAAATGGTAAGTTTTTGCAAAAATTTTGTTTATGGTTTATTTTTTTTATAAAGAGTTTTGCAAAAGATTTTATACGGAACTACGACACACTTTCAAGCACTCACAATTTGAACATGCACAATCAAGCTTAGAGCTAGGGTCTCCTAAGTCAACTAGACTGCTTCTAACTGGTCCAAAGGGCAAGTTGTGAGATATCTCTCAAATCGCCTCTTCACCGCCAATTGTGGCCAGGTAAGCACAAGTAAAGAAAGGAGAGATCCGTTCACGAATCATCATGAGACGGGGCTTTTAAAATTACCTTTCCCACTTCTCTAGCCTAGGCACCATAAAGTCAGGTTTAGATAAACAACTGATTGCCCACAACCTTCCTCTGTCCTAATGAGCGCGACAGTCCTTAATTGGCTGAGTCTGGATATTTTTTTAATTAACTCGAGGGTTGATGCATATGCTTTTTGTGATTTTTGGGGTCTTAGGAAGGGTAATGAAATCCCCATCCAATCTGGATTGGTGTTATAGCCCCTTAATTTCCGTTTTAAAAATGCAAAGCATTAAACACACAAAATCTAAAACACTTGCCAAATTTTTTTTCTTTTTATTTGAAGCATAAAGAATCCTGCACAAAAATGATTTATTGGAGAGGGAGAAGAAGTTTTGCGCAAAGAACCCTGCAGGAAAATTTTTCAGAGGAGTTCAGAGGGTAGAAAAGAAAAGAAGAAATACTCACAAAAAAAATGGAATGCTGACGTCAGCAATTTGACCGCGGTTCCGCGGTCAAACACATCCTTTAGCCGCGGTTCCGCGGTGTGTTGGTTGGATCAGGCCGTCAAAATTTTTCTGTTTTCTGTTGTGGTTCTCCTCTGTCTGTTCAAATCCTCTGTTTGCTGATTTGTTCACTGGGTCTGCTCCAGATCTGAATCTGTCTGTCTTCCGTTCCTGCACAATCCGCACAAAAACCCTTCAAAAAATAACAAGATGATTTATTTATTATATTTTTGTTTTTCAGTTTTTATAAATTTTTTTCAATTTCAATTAACCCGAAATTACTAAAAGAAAATAATTACCGTTGTCCCGGGCAACGGTTCCATTTGATTGTTATAGGCTTTTGCGTATGCGAGCGTTTTAAAAGATAGATCAAAAATTAAGAATATACTGCAATCAATAACGGTGTCGCTTGGTAGCTAGCCGGGTGAGTACGGGTCGGTCCACAGGGAAAACGTGTTCTTTCTTTAAGTTCTTACGAGTTAAGTCCTATTTTTGGTAGGTTTTGATTTTTATAAAAACTAAGATTGAATTTAATTTGAATTAAAGCCTTGCTAGGGTTAGGATTATGTTAGTTTGGAAATAAAACTCTACTCACTGCTTCTTTTGCCCTAATTAAGAACATAGGTGTTAGGGTAATAGTTAACAAAGGGGATTAGCACGACTAGGAAGAAACTTCGTTTCTTCCTTTTGGTCCTTGTCCGTCCTTTCTTAACTCTTAGCCCTAACCTCTATGTAAATCAACCACAACCGGTCTAACTAGGAAATCACCTCTATCTCGTAGGATAGGGTGCCGTAGTGAGCGGTGTGTGTTTGATTCAAATAGAGTCCTAATTAAAATGTTATATGGGCAAGAAAGGAGTGAGAGATTTCCATTTCTCAAACCTACCCAATCCTAACCCTAACAAGTGAGGAATTACTCACTCATTAGGAAAGTTACAACGAAATTCATTTTTATAATTTTTCTTTTTAATAAACTAATTAACTTGCAGATAAATAAAAGCAGATAAAAAATTACAGAAATAAAATTTGAATGGAAAATTGCAAGATAAAAAACTTACTTTATTGACACCTCTTGACGATTACAATGAATAAAATTTAATCTAGAAATTAAAAGAGGCATGCCTAATTAGGCTTTTGGGTTTCATATTTATAGATAGGAGAAACCCTAGGGTTTATATCTGATCCACGTTTAAAATTACAAGACTACCCTAAGAAAGCCGGGTCAAAGCACCGACACCCACCGACACGTGCACCGACACGTGCACAGCACGGCCGCGGATCCGCGGCAGAATGCCATGTTTGGCCGCGGCTCGGCGGCCATATGATGAGTTCTTGGACCCAGTTCTTTAGGGATGCTTCAAGTTGTCTTTTCCTTCTGTTTTCTTCACTTGGTTGCTCAGAATTTTTTCTACTTTCTTCTAGATTTCCAACAGTGCAGAATTTGTGGACTTTTACCGTTAGCTTCGCGTTGAAGTCTTGAATCTTGTGCTGCCTTTGTGCTTTGTACAATCGAACTGTTTACTGATCTTCATTTGTTCCTTGAACTGTTAGGCGGCATCATATGGATTCATCTATTGTTGGTTGTAGTCTTACTTTTGTAACATCTTTTCATGAATTTCACTGAATTGTTCTAAGAACATGTAACCTGTAACTATTTAGCAGACATGGATCAAAAGCACCTATTTATTTGTAATATGATTAAGATTGGGGAATATAATAACGCAAAATTCTGATATGAACAACACGCTGGAAAAATACAACCAGAAGGTGCGGACACCAGTCACTCTCGAAGAGTTTCTCAGCCATATCCTTGAAAACGAAGATAGTGATGATGATGAGGAACATGACTCATCAGGAGGAACCCAAGGCTGTGTAGCAAGTTGCTACATGGTTTCTTATTCGTCGTCAAATTTCGAAGAAGCTCCCTCGGCGTTAGAAAACAACGCAGAGGAACTGGGGGCAGGACCGGTGCCGAAATCCCTGGAACTGTCAGAAGACCCAATTGACAGGCTGCTAAACAAAGCCTTTCAAAAGAGCAAAGCTGACCGAGAATGTGAAACGGCCATATACGAAAAGGCCAAGCGTCAGTGTCAGGATGAAGAAAACGCGGCAAGGAGGAGTCGTAAAGTACTCCAACCAGACCGACGCACGCTTGCGGCAAACAAAAGTAGGACCAAGACAGAAAAGCGGTTTACGAAAGCCCTGTCAATGGGAATGAAGCTACCACCTCTCAAGGAAAATATTCCCTGGGCCACATGCCTCAATGGAGAGGTTTCACATCCGAACTACTACCTATATCATCGGAGGGTCACCCACCCCACCGAAGAGTGCAATGCCTTTAAGAAGCGGTGGTAATGATATGTTGCCCACTGACAACACTTCAAGCAGATGAAGCGCAAATCTCATCGGCGGCAAAGAAGCACGACAGATGAGCATGAAGGAATGGCTGTCAACTGTCATATGGTTGATACCAGTTCGACAAAAGGAAAATCCCAAGTTCTTACATTCGGGAGCGATTCTGAGGAAGAAATAACCCTCGGCCCTCTCTTCAAAGAATCCACCTCCGGAAAAGAAGAAGAGGAGAAGAACTGCGAGAATATTCGGTTGTGTAACCGCACGCTGCGTGCAAAGAACCTCGGGCTTAAAAACAAAGGTTCGAGAAAAAGAGATAAGGGGAAAGAAAAAGTCCCTGAGGAAATTTTCCTCGATGATAGAGTCATCAAAGAGCTCGCAGCCAAAGACCCGCCAATGAAAAACAAGGTGGATTATAATGTCCTGGCACATCTGAGGAAGATACCCTCACAACTGAGCATACCGGATGCTCTCCTCCTGTCTAAAGAAGTAAGAGATTCTCTGATCAGGGCATTACAAGATCCCGATCAGTTTTAAGATTTCCTGGCAGAAGAAAAGATGAAGGACGAGCTAGCAGAGGTTCATATAGCTGACATTACATTCGGCGATGAAGATCTCCTCCTCGGAACGTGCGAGCACAACCGTCCTCTATATGTCACCGGGTACTGCCACGACATCAAGATAAGGAATATCCTGTTCGACAACGGGTCCTCCGTCAACCTTCTCAACATGAAGGTGCTGATGGAGATTTGCATGAACGTTCAGCACCTGGCTCGGGATAAAATTACCATCTCCGGGTTCGACTCTCAGTCATCACGGACGCTTGGATCTGTAATATTGACATTACGCTTTGGGCTTCTCGTCATTGACATCAAATTTCATGTCATCGATGCCAAAACTTGCTATAATGCTCTGCTCGGCCAGCCTTGGTTACACGAGTACAACGTCATCTCTTCTACACAACATTAGTGTATGAAGTATTTCAAAGATGGCCTCGAATACACCGTCACGGGGGTGCTAAATCCATTCTCCGTAAACGAAGTCCGAAAATATGAAGACGCAAACTACTTCCTACCAGACTTCGAAGATACAGAAAGATGTCATAAGCCAGAGGATAAACGGAAGTCCAATGTCACCATCCCGATCTTTAGGAGTGACACCAAGGAAGACGAGGAAATAGTCTACTCGGGGCAACCCCAATGCAACAGGCCTGGACCATCTACTCCTATTTTGGTCTTTGGCAGTGACTGTGAGGACGAGGTCAATGCCGTGTTCTCCACTCGCCTATCAGCGCAAACTGTTACTGGAACTGATCAGAGTTTACAAATCATCATGGTTCCGCGGCGGCATCACAGGGAACTTAATGCGCTTCTATACATACGGCGTACAAGAGCTGCGGACTTTCTACGTCCCTCACAGGCGAAGAGGTGAAAAGATGATACTCTTCTACCAATCTATGGAAACCAGGGTAGAAAAAGAAGTCTGGCATGGCACCGATTTTTTTCTTGACAGGTTTCAACCAATCTGTCTGCCCAGATATTACACAGAGAGATTGAAAAGATTATTAAGATGCCAAGGCGTACCCTTCAAACAAACCACTCGACAAGCCCAGTTCTACAATAAGATTTGGGACGTCCCCGGGACTTAGCGAAAGATGCCCAATGGGAGAATGGAGATGACTGGACTTAGATACATTCGGACAAATAAATGGGAGCGATTCCATAACTGCCGCATCATAAATGGCTTCAGTAAAGAAATGAACGTTTTTCCAAATAGTTATAACATTGAACCAAAGTGAGATCCCGTCGTACGAATGTCAAGTCCGTCGTTCGAGGAGCAGGTTGCCAAGCTAATAAGAGAAGCCAGTCAAAAGGTTCGGGATGACCACAACCGTGAAATGTCCATTTACAAAAAGGTCAGGACTCAGTGTCTCATTCAGCAGTCTGCGGAAAAGGAAAATCATGATGCCCTTCACTCTCAACCCGCTGTATGTTCTCACGACAAGGAAAAAGCCCGACACAGAGGCAAAAACATGGTAGAGAATGAGAATGACATTCGATAAACAGCGAAACGGATCCAAGAAGCCACACGATCGAGTAAAAGTCAACCGAAATCCGTCTTTTATGAAGAAGATGGGTCGGAAATACTCTTTCCCCAAGACAAGACAAGGAAAATATTCGACCTTATCATTAAGCATCAAATGATGACGCTCCTGGAGCCTCGGTACCCCAAACAGATAAATGTGGTCTATCACCCGGATTATTGCTCCTACCACCGAGCAACATGTCATCCCCTTGAAGACTGCTTCACCTTCAAAGACTGGGTCGAAGACCGGTATCAACAAGGCAGGTTCGCTCTATCCGACAGTTGGAGGGTAACCGCACCGCGAAAGCATGAGCCAAAAGCAACCTATATTGCGAGAGTAGGGCCAGATCAACATCGAACTTGGAAACGAACTCGTACGTCACTCGTGATAACATTCTCAAAAGAGGAAAACCACGAGAATATGGATGACCCCTCCAGATGCTTCGCAGATGAGGATGAGGACGAGGTGATCTCAGAATTTCCACCGGTGCCAAAAGAGCTGGAAGATAGGATACACACCTCGACGGACAATCTAAGGAAAATTGACTTGGGAATGGTAAACGATCCGAGGCCAACGTTTGTCAGTGAGCTGCTATCTAAAAAGCAGGTGACTACTTTAAAAAATGTACTCATTCAATATAAAGACTGCTTTGTATGGAAATATTCCGAGATGCCGGGACTAGATCCAGAAATAGCGGTACATAAACTGGCTATATAGCCAGACGTTAAGCCAATCAAACAGGCACCAAGAAAAATGCGGCTCGAACTCGAGATGAGTATCAATGCCAAAAACAAGAAACTAATTGACTCCGGCTTCATCCAAAAAGTTCAGTATCCGAATTAGATTGCCAACATTGTTCCAGTGATGAAGAAAAATGAAACAGTGCGCATTTGCGTGGACTTTCGAGACCTTAACAAAGCTTGTCCGAAGGATGACTTCCCAGTACCTGTTACCGAGCTGATGATCGATAACACGTCCACTCATGAGGTCTTCTCCTTCATGGATGGATCTTCAGGCTACAATCAAATAAAATTGTATCCTGAAGACCAAAAGCACACTGCTTTCCAGACTCCGCAAGGCATATTTTGCTATAAGGTGATGCCCTTCGGTTTGAAGAACGCAGGTGCTACCTACCAGAGGGCCATGACGAAGATCTTCGATGGCCTCATACATGAGATTGTCGAATGCTATATTGATGACCTTGTGGTGAAAAGAAAATCGTACGTGGAGCACTGGGAACATCTGAACATGGTGTTCCAATGTCTTTGGAAATACAATCTAAAGTTGAATCCTATGAAATGCGCGTTTGGAGTCTCCTCAAAAAAATTCCTAGGATTCATCATACGACACCGAGGTATCGAAATAGACCCATCAAAGATCAAGGTAATTATGGAAATGCCCACGCCAAGAACTCTCAAACAACTGTTGTCTCTCCAAAGAAAGCTCGCGTATATCCGGCGGTTCATACCTAACCTTTCCGGCAAATGCCGCCCCTACAGCCATCTAATGAAGAAGGGGACCCCATTCGTTTGGGACCGTAAATGCCAAAGCGCACTAGACGAAATCAAGTAATACCTGCAGAACCCGCCGGTACTGACCGCTCCGGTTAAGAGAAAGCCCCTTATCCTGTACACAACAGCCCTGGAAGGTTCTCTAGGCATGTTATGGGAACAGGAGAACGACCAGGGAAAGGAGAGAGCTCTCTATTATTTGAGTCGAGTTCTCCTGGGGGCAGAAAACAACTGCCCCCCCTCGAAAAGCACTGCTTGGCACTGATCTTCGCTATAACGAAGCTCAAACACTACGCCTTGGCACATGAGGACCATCTCATTTTACAAGGTTGATTCTCTCAAATATTTGATGTCAAGAACCATACTATCAGGAAGGCTAGCCAAATAGGCCCTCTTCTTGATGGAATTCTTGATAACGTATCGACCCTTCAAAGCAGTGAAAGTCCGGACCATCGCTGACTTTCTCGCTGAGCATCTGATACCAGCCGATTCTCTCTTAAATTGTGAATTGCCAGACGAACACGCGTTCGACACAATCGAAGGGGAGGAGGAAGGAAATAATGTCCAATGGGAACTCTACTTCGATGGAGCAACTTCTATGAAGAAGCGGAAGCATAACACTTATATAATCAAAGCCGGGATGTCCCTCATCTTCGTGACTCCGCAAGGAGGGATAATGCGTTTCGCCCTTTCCTTAACGGAACCAAGAACAAACAACGAGGCTGAATATGAAGCTTTGATAGCGGGTCTTGAGATCGCTGTCGATATGGAAATCCAAAACCTCCTCATAAATGGAGACTTCCAGCTGGTCGTTAGGCAAGTAAATGGTGACTATCAGACGTGCAAGCCAGAAATAATCAGGTATGGTGAAAAAGTGCAGCAATTGCTGACACAAATCCCCTCCTACATCCTGGAAAGCATATCGCGTGCAGAAAATAGCAAGACGGATGCATTAGCCAAGCTTGCTAAGGAACTGGCTGACGAAAACCTCGATGATATAAGGATCGTTAGGCAAAGCCGTTGGGTTTTTACGCCAGCAGAAATATCTTCGGGGGATTTAACAGAGTCGTCTGAAGGAAAGGAAGCGACTAAACAAGTAGTCCTTTAAATAAAAGATGAAGAATAGATCAAGGATTGGAAGAAAGTCTTCATAGACTACTTCAAATCCCATCGAATGCCCGAAAACGCGTCGTCAAGACATCAACTCATGAAACGGGCTCTGTTATTCGCCTTCGTCAATAAAACTCTATACAAGAGATCGCTTGACTGTCTGTGGCTAAGGTGCTTAAGGCCAGAAGAAGCAAAGAGGGTCGTCCAAGAAACTCACGATGGACTCTGCGGTTCTCATCATGCCGGGCCAAAGATAAAGCTGAAGATCAAAAAAATGGGTTACTATTGGCCCACAATGATTTAGGACTGTCTCGAATATACGAAGTAGTGTCACTCGTGCCAGATTCATGGGGACTTCATCCTGTTAGTTATATGTATGCCTTAGAGGCTATTATTGTACATATGATGTATATTATAGTGGATGCTTGGACATACATAGGAAGTACTTTCTTGCTCGACATGATAGTATGCTATCTGGTTACTCTTTATCTTAACATGTACACTGATTGTCTCTCTGTTAGATGTTGATAAAGCCCTTATGATGTTTACTTGACTACCTAGATTATGATGCGGATCATACTAGTGGTACAAAGGTAGCCCGTCAGTATATCCTTTAATGTCCCTAGTCGTGGGTGTATCGAGACGGGGCATCGATATACCAGAGTAGACTAGCGTATACCTTCTCGACCCATGTAGATGGGCGATGGATGATCCCATATCCATTGGTGTTTGACATCAGAGATAATATACGGGTGCTCAGTGGAGACTGGGTACACTGGACGGACTCGCCGAGAACTCCTAGATGGTATTATAACTCACGTCAGATGGCAGTTCTCTGGTGACACTGGTACATGTTAGTCTGTCGACCCGAGATCGTCATAGAGTCTTGTGTGATTCCCACCGTTCTTTGATTTCCACCTTACCACATTCAAGGGAACGTGCAAAATGGTGGTTTTTGGGTACAATACCGAGTCACATGGAAGCAATGAGCGATAGGAGGGGATTTCGTCTCTCCCGGTATTGGGGGTTGATGTTGCGCTGTGCTCGATTGGCCATAACAGTAAGTCCCTGACCAGGGTTGTTTCTGAGATTTACTGGTATGTGTTATCAGTAGTTTCTCGACCCGTTATGAGCCTCACATCGGCATGACTTATCGAGTTATTGGGGTCTGACGTTTACCATCCCCAGACGAGATATGTGACATATCAGACGAAGAGACCGGACTGTACGGTAGTGTTACTGATTGGATTCGCAGGAGTATGACCAGGCTTGCTTGTTGATCTTCTGATCGCTCAATACCCGGGTGGCCATTATGTTTAGCAGACCGCTTGCGGCTTGTCGGTGTTTGATATGATCATCACCTACTGCCGGCGTATTGACGACTCTTTAGAGTTCTACACATAGGTTTCCTGGTTCATGCGAAACGAAGTAGGAGCACATATGTGATATGTGCGAGACCGAGATTAATGCGCGTATGTGATACCGCATTCTATTCTCGCGATATGTGATATCGGTCGGTTATATGTGATATAGTCGGGTTATCGGATCAAGTGTTGATTCGATAGATTGTTGCATTTGATATTAGTCGGTTGTATGTGATATAGCCGGATTATTAAATCAAGTGTTGATTTAATAATTTAATGTATAATTATATATGTGATATATTAATTTACATTAACTAATATTAGCTCACTTAAACATTTCTTTTTCTCACTAATGTACACTTAGTATATATGTGATATATATTAATGTACAACTTTTGTGTCATGCTAGATGCCACATGTGATATGGGTGTATGAGACTTACACCATGCTTATAATAATGGAATGGTTTTATTTATTTAAAGTTAATCAAAATTAATGGTAATTAGTCACATGGTTGAAGCTTGTAGAAGCTTGTGGAACCTTGACCAAGTCCACTAATTTTGTTTTGGTTGTAGATATTTATTAACCCAACCATTATTGTTAACCCATGGTTTATTCTCTACATGAGTTAGTTTATGACATTAACTCACCCATGGTTGCTATTCTCACCACATGAGTTCATTCTCTCATTTTCATTCTTGATCTTCTTCTTCATTGAGAAAGCTTGCTAGCTTTTCTCAAGGTGAGAAAATATTGTGAGAAAAATAAATCTATAGTAAGCTCACTTCCCACTTCATCATCCTCTACTATATTAGCCATTTAGTTTAAGGTGTTTGCTTCACTAATCTACCATTAGTAAAGAGATACCATGAACTTGAGCCTCCTCGGCGTAGATCATCTTCGGCCTCGAAGACATTGAGCAAGGCTGTTCAATTTTTCATGTGAACACTTTCTAGAGTCTGGGAGTTCACTACTTGGAGCGAAGGGACTACTATATGGAGCTTTAGAAGTGAAGGACCGGTCCACAAAGGTTGTATTCCTCATTCACTTAGATGTAAAGTTGTTTACATTTGTGTTTTCGTATGATTCTCTAAATAAACATCCTCGAATTTGGGTTTCTTAATACGGCAAAATTTTAATTTGGCATGGACGATGCCGTCTGAAACCTCGCTGCCGTGCTAAGGAACCCAGCCGTGGTATCAGAGCCTAGCTAGAGAATTAGACAATATTTGTTAGATTACGAAACCGAAACGAATCCGAAACTTGAAACCCTTTAACCAAATTTCTGTCGAATTTTAAAAGTGTTCTAATTTTTTTTTAGATAACTGCAGAATGTTATATGAGATATAACATGAACACCGCCAAAATTTGGAGAATTTTTGCTCAAAGTGGCCGGCCACATCATGCTAAAAACCGGTGTGCTCGGGCCAACTTTGGAATTCTGGCTTCAAATTTTCATGATGTTCCAGTCTCTGGGTTTTGGTATTTCAGGTGTTGCTAGTTTTTGCTAAAATTGTATGTGATGTTAATTTTATGCATAGGCAACTTGGACTGTTTCGTATTCATAATTCTAGTTTTGTTTCGGGTATTTTAGACGGTGATAAAAGGTTTGAACAGATATCAATATCCTATTTTTTCCTTTGCTGGAAATTTTCCAAGTTTTGGATTTTTCCTTAGTTTAAAACTTTCAGAAAATCATGCAAGCGATTTTGTGGACCCTTTAGAAGAACGAAAGCCTAACTCGATTCTGTGACCGTCAGAACTACCACCAAACCTTAAGGTTTGTTGTAGTTCAGCGGTGCCACAGGTGATGCATTGGTTGACCCTTCTACGGCCGGTTCATAGGAGCTGTGACATGTTCTGGGGACTTTTTAAACTCCGCTCAAGTGTTGAGCTCTTTGGGAAATTTTGGGTGTTTGTTTATTCGATCGAAAAGTTTAACATTGTCTAGTTATCTGAGATTGTGATACAATAATTGGAATCTATTTAACTGCGTGCAAGTTTAACATTTCGGTCTCGGGTGGAATCGGGAATCTTGTTGAATTATCCGACTCCTTTTGAAAAGTGTTTTCATAGATGAGACCTAAATGTAAGATTTACATTGTTAGGCATGAAATCCAGAATATGTGATATTCTGGGTTTATGATGTCTAAGGGCAGTGACGATTCCAATTGTTGTAGTTTTTCACTTTCTTTTCTTCGACCGTAAGTGTAATATGTGGTGTATCGCCGGTTTCGTTGCTATATGTCAACGACAATTGGGATATGCATATTTACTTACGTTGATGACATGTGATGTTATGCGTTGCTGTGATATGTTATATTGGATCGTCGTGTTTTGAATAGTCGGGGTTTATTTTTATGTGAGATGAGAGTTTTTCATTTTCATTCATATAAAAGCTTGTATGTAATATTCTTTTATTGGGGCACTTCTGGGTTGAGGATGATGTCACCATTGATGTATATTATTTATTTTTCCGCATTAAGATAGACCCAAGGAGGAGAGCACGAGTAACCGGGTTCTAGGGTCCAGTGGAAGACCATCACGAGAAGTCAAGTCCGGGTCTCCTAACTTTAGAATTGGTAGAGTTGCTTGCCGCTCTTGTAGGGGTCTGGGGATGTGGGATTGGCTATGCATCGCGACCGTGGAATCCGTGTTTTTTATTGGCTTAATTAAAACACAGAATTCCTAGTATATCCAATATTTCATATATGTTCTTCTGCTGCTGATATTCTGTGATGTGATCACTTGATATTCTGAGACGAATGCTTATATTTTATATATATGATATATAACAAATATTGATGCTTTCATTTTTTCTGTGATGCTTAGGAAGTATAAATTGATGGGACTTCATTAATGAGATTAATGAAATAAAAGAAACCTAAAGATATTGTAGAAACTTGTTTTAAAAACAGGTAGCTCTAGTGTTTGCTTTGTATAGCGGTATTCCTTGTAGAATATCCAGTACCTTATTCGATAAGGAAAGAGCCGAGATCCCTTCACCAGGAGTGACCTCTTTAGCGAAACTAGCAGATGCTACAACCCACTCGGTTTGTCTTTTGATTGCTTCTATAGTTTTTGCTTTGCATAGTGGTATTTATGAAATATCCTGCACCTTATTCGATAAGGAAAGAGCCGAGATCCCTTCACCGGGAGTGACCTCTTTAGCAAAACTAGTAAAAGCCTCAAAAACACTCCTTTTAAAAAATCACTCGATTCTACAACGATATCAAGTTCATTACACAAAAGGTTTTCTTAAAAACTTGTCGTAGCCCTCCGTCATTTCAGATAAGTAATACTTAGTATTCGTGCTACGTTTGTTGACCATGTTAAGGCGTAGTGTGCGGTAGCTGATTAGTGCATATCTGCATAAGCATATGATGCGATTGGATTATGGTAGTCGTACGATTTTGCTGACCATGTTAAGGGTCATGCGGGTGAGTTTAATTCAATCAGGAAATGATGCGTTGAACTTGGCTAGCGCTTATGATTTGTTGACCATGTTAAGGTCATAAGTCGCTAGGGGCAAAATAATATCGGGAATTTCAAGTGTTGAAATTTGCAATGAGATTGCATATCTTCTATGAGATAGTTGGATTCCAATTCCCACTGCGAGTAAGAGTTACTCCTGAGAGAGTTTTACACATTACAATTAGCCGATCAAGTAGGTGTCTAGAAAGGTGTTAACGGGGTTACGCCCGTGGAAAAACAAGGTTTATTTTAATTAGGTCCGTGCGTAAGCACAGCGAACCTCCCTCAAAGTACCGACACTGGCCTGGCCGAAAGATTAGCGAACTTGTAGGGTGTAATTATTTCCGGCTAGTCTTACCCTTTAGGGTTTGAAGGAAGATTTGATAAAAACATTGGGAGCCATCATGATTAGATAAAATAATAACCAATCTAATCTTGCAAGAGCGCACGCAGAGTGTTTTCTTTTCCCTCTCTCCTGGTAGCGATCATGTCACGCCTTAATCAAGATAATAATATGGATGTATTGACCGAACCCGCTTGTTATACTGAGCTGGAGAACGTTGGTCCCGCTCCAACTTATAATTGTTATAAGACCGAGCAGGAAATAGGGGATTACCAGTATTCCCGTGCCGCCCAAACGAAGAAAGTGCATCATGATGCATCTTCTTCGGGTGTGTTCATTACCGAGAACCGTTTCTCAGTATCCTCTACGTCCTTGGTATGAGATACCGGATCAGGATCCCACATATGTAATCTGTTACATGGGCTACAGATAGGTAGAGAAATGAGAATGGGTGATAAGTTTTAAGAGTTAGAAACGGTGCCATTGTTGTAGCCAAAGCGATTGGCGGTTATGTCGCGCCCCGCTTCCCAATGTACGGGCAGAGGACGTGACGAGGCCGCTACGTATTTACTCTGAAGTAAATATGCTAAGCGTATCTAAGCAATATAAATATAAATGCATAAGAGACAAGATATAATAAAACAACAACTTTATTTATTCACATTTTTTTGTACAATGCATGGAAAAATAAATACATCTGAAAGAAGCAATGCCTAAATAGTGGCATAACAGAAAAGGAAAAGTACTGAAATAAAAGTGTACAATGTAGTTAGAGCTCTGTATCGTATACAAGCTGGTCCAAGTCCTTGCTAGTAGGCTCGATCTCTGGAAGATCCGAATCACCTGACGACATTCAAAGAAAAAGAAAGAGAATGTCGTCAGCGAACAAATTACTCGGTAAGTCCCGAGGATAAGGGAGATATAGAATAGACAGAAAGAGAAGGTAGCTTTTAAAGTTGTATTAAATGAGTATTTGGTGTTAACGCTGTTGTTTGTAGCTTGGTACAGAAAGATACTAGTGTATACGAGAGGAGTCTCTATATGATAGAGACTAGGGCAAACGGAAAGTACAAGGAACCGTTATGCCACGGTACAACAGCAACTGAATATAGGTTAGGCGTCTTAATCTTGCAGTCTCGTGCCACTTCTAATACCTTCCATACCAATCTACCCCTTAAACCCCGCGATGTTTTGTTTGTATTGCTTGTATTATATTGTCTTGTAATTTGAATTGTATAGATGAGTGACTTGCCGAAACCATGATATCAGTAAATGGATGTAACTGGAGAATCATGTAAATGGAAGTATATCCATGGTTCAGTTCAGTCAATACAGATTGAATATATTGAATATACGGATTCATGGATTCATGTTGAATTGTAGATTGTAGATTGTACTTGAATCATATTCAAGTCAGATTATTAATGAGACTCAGTCTGAGTCAGACAATTAGAAAAGAAATTGAAGTCTTGATTGTTTTGATTTATCGGTAACCGCTGCACATGGGCGGCAGGATTTATGTCATTTTCAAAGATAATTACCGTGTTGATAACACCGTTGTTAAGTCGTCTACCTTAAATAGGCAAGCACTCACTTCTCCGGCTCCCTGAGGCTCAAGAGATTGGTCCCGCTTAAACCTATATTTACTAGGGTCCTTAGGGTAATTTATAGAACTTGAGGGGGTTTTATGTAAAATTACTTTTGTATAATTTTCAAAATACACAATTATCGTCTTTAGACTTGTAATAAATGTAGATTTTATATTTTGTGATATTTCTAGTGAGAATAACCTATTTTTCATAATACATGGTATTTAATTGTAATATTAAACTTGTATGGATTTCATGGTATTTTAATGTAAAGTGATTCTTGGAATATTTTTTAAAAAATGGAATATTTATATTATCACAAAATAGATATTTTTATGATACATATATATATTTATATAAAAATAATTTTACTATATATTATATTTCTAGAAATCTTATTTTCTTAAGATTTTCGTATTTTAAATTTCTCGAGACCGTATGCTCCTTGTGGAGGTCTGCATCTCGTACAACTAAGCTTAGGAATGTGCGATAATCCTCACCATCCCAGCCGGGTTCCTCAAAATGGGTTGTAGCGGCGCTTTGCAAAGATTTGTAAAATACTTAATCTTTTTAGAAAACGGTTTTATTAGTAAATGGTATTTATTTGAAAGGTTTCGTTTTCCTGTATTCTAGATACCCGAAAGTATTGTACTATGTTGCATATGAGTGTTGTGAGGAGGTAGGTCATTACCTCGTGATCTACTTAAAGGTATATCAAGATTGTGATGGTTTAATATCGAAATGAAACTACAGGGTATTTTAGTGAAAAGTACGATAAAAGTTACAAAATGAATTAGATTATCATGAAACTTGTTCAACATGTTTATTAATGATTAATAGTCAACATGTAAGGATTTTGTGTGATTGTATTTAAGAAAATATTGAATTTTTAGAAAGAACCGAATCAGAAATCGGTTTAACTCCGATTCTGTCGGGTTTTGAAATTTCATATTTTTAGAACAAGATTAGAGAAGAGGGAGGGGGACTTACGGGTTTAGAAGTTAGGGATAAGGAAGAGGAGACGGAAGGAGGCGCCGGTGTGTCGTTTCGTCGCTGGGAACTCTTAGGGTTGTCATCGGAAAATTGCCGAAGCTTTCGCCTTTCGCTACTCCAAAAGTACAATAAGCTTCTAGGAATTTTCTTGAGAGTTTTGTTCAGAATTTTGGAGTAACGGGTTTGTGTGTAGGGGTTGTATTTATAGTGTAAGGCTAGGGTTAGGGTAGGTGAAAGGTTGAAATGAAAAAATGTGATAAAATGTATTAAAAGTGGGGTAATTGGTGTTTTAAAGTGTCTCTGTTTCTGGTCTGAAGAAATAAAGTATATAGATGTGCAGGGAATGTGAAAAGCCAACTTTTTCATGTTGGGGACTCGGCGGTCCGGCCGAGTCCGGCCAGCGGCAGCGGCCCGATTCGGCCGATCCCGGCCGAGTCGGGTGGTCGGAGGGTCCCTTGTCGGTTCAAGTAGCCTCTGGTACTGTTAGGTTTTCATGTGTAGTGGGGTTTTTGTGAGTTATGCACGTGTAAACCCTTGGTATTCTAAAAATTCAAAATAAAACAATATTAAAATAATGTGGGGTATGGGATTTGAACTCTGGTGGCTTGGTTCAGCAGTGCAAGGTTTTACCAATGAGCTACAAGCTCTTGCTTGTAATTAATTAGCAAAACAAATATTTATGGTACTCACAGAAAATGCAAATACCCCAAGTATACATTAATTTTTAAACAAATTTTTGTACACTAAAATTGGAGTTGTTACAGTCTACCCTCCTTACAAAAATTTCGTTCTCGAAATTTACAACTTTTATTTTAAGGACTAGTTTACAAAGAGGTGAGGATATCTTGCACGCATCTCATCTTCCCTTTCCCAGGTTGATTCTCCTGGAGTGTCTTTTCTCCACATCACTCGAACCAAATTGACTTTCTTGTTCCAAAGTGACTTCACTTTCCTGTCCAGGATCTCAACAGGTTGTTTCTCACAGGATAAGTCAGGTTGTATAGTGAACTCGGAATGATCAAGTACATGGCTGGGGTCACTCACATACCTTCTGAGTTGGGATATGTGGAACACATTATGCACTCCTTCCAATGAAGGTGGAAGTGCTAAGCGGTATGCCACTTCACCGACTCGTTCGAGTATGTTGAACGGTCCAATGTATCTCGGACTTCGCTTTCCCCGTATTCCAAATCAGATCACTCCGCGGTTCAGAGATATCTTTAAGAACACATGATCTCCTGGCTGGAACTCCAAGTGACGTCGCTTTGCATCAGCCCAATGTTTCTGTCGATCTTGGGCTCTGCGCATTCTTTCTCTGATAATACGAACCACATCAACAGTCGCTACTATCATCTCAGTTCTAAGAAGTTTTCTATCTCCGATGTCGTCCCAGCTTAATGGCGATCGACACTTCCTTCCATACAGTGCTGCAAAAAGTGTCATTCCTATGCTTACTTGGTAGCTATTGTTGTACGAAAACTCCACAAGATATAGATGATCTTCCCACGATCCTTTGAAGTCTAACATACATGCTCTGAGCATATCCTCCAAGATCTGAATAGTTCGCTCAGACTGACCATCTGTTTGTGGATGATAAGTCGTGCTGAAGTTCAGACTTGTTCCCAAGCTTGCTTGCAGACTCTGCCAAAATTGCGATCTAAACCTAGTGTCACGATCGGAGACAATGCAGACCGGTACTCCATGAAGTCTCACAATTTCCTGTATGAGTTCATGGGTATCAGGAATAGTAGATATTTAAAGAGTTTAAATCTTAAGTAGATTATTACCTCCATGTACTTCTTTACTAATGTCTCAGTTGATTGGCCAACTCGGAATGAGATGAAGTGAGCCGACTTTATGAGTCGATCCACAATGACCCATACTGCGTCGTTACCCTTTGTGCTGCGAGGAAGAGCAGTCATAAAATCCATCGTGATGTGTTGCCACTTCCATTCTGGGATTGGTAACGGTTGAAGTAATCCAGCTGTCCTGTGATGTTCAGCCTTTACTTGCTGACACACCAATCATTTTGCGACGCTTCTCGCTACTTCACGCTTCATTCCATGCCACCAGTAATTCTGACGTAGATCTTTATACCTCCAGGGTGTACTGAGTAGGGAGAGCTGTGAGCTTCTTTCATTAACTCTTCCCGAACAGGACCTTTTGGTACACACAATCTGCTGCCGTATCTCAAAGATCCGTCTTCATTGATGATGAAGTGTGTTTTGAGTTCATTCTCCACTTGTTCTCTGATCTTTTGCAACTTAGCATCAC
This sequence comes from Agapanthus africanus, assembly GCA_030015575.1. Classification (NCBI taxonomy): domain Eukaryota; kingdom Viridiplantae; phylum Streptophyta; class Magnoliopsida; order Asparagales; family Amaryllidaceae; genus Agapanthus; species Agapanthus africanus. The sequence goes on from CM057343.1 coordinate 643,601,008, forward strand.
TTGCTTGAGCTGCTTTGATCTGATTGACAATGGTTGATTGAACTTGTAAATTCATCAAACTTGAAGTGTTACCTGGCATGACTACTTCAATCTCCATCTGATGCATATCTTGTTGTAGCTTCCACTGAACGGTGAGATGCATTGCTAATGGTTGACGACTAAGAGCATCTGGAACCACATTCACCTTCCCTGGGTGATATTGCAGGTTGGTGTCAAAGTCTGCCATGAGTTCTAACCATCGTCTCTGCCGCATATTCAACTCTTTCTAAGTAAACACATATTTCAGGCTCTTCTGATCTGTGTATATGTTCACCCGTTCACCAAGAAGATAATGGCGCCAAATCTTGAGAGCAAAGATGACGGCTGCCAATTCCAAATCATGCGTTGGATAATTGCGCTCATGAGTCTTCAGCTGCCTTGAAGCATAAGCCACAACCTTATCGTGCTGATGTAGAATACATCCTAATCCCTTACCGGATGCATCGCAATGCACTTCGAAACCTCCAGATTGGTCCGGTATAACGAGAATAGGCGCTGATGTCAACCTTGACTTGAGTTCTATGAAAGCTTGTTCGCATGCTTCTGACCACACAAAGTCTTCATATTTACGTGTGAGCTTGGTCAGGGGTGTTGCTATCTTTGAAAAGCCTTCAATGAATCTTTGTAATATCCAACTAAACCCAAGAAACTCCAAATATCCTTCACTAACTTTGGTGTCGGCCATTCGCTTACTGCTGAAACTTTCGCTAGATCCACAGAAATTCCTTCTCCTGATACGATATGTCCAAGAAAACCAACTTGATTTAGCCAAAACTTGCATTTGTTGTACTTGGCATATAATTGATGTTGTCGTAGAGTTTCCAAGACAATTCATAGATGCTCGGCATGTTCTTTCCGACTCTTGGAATACACCAGGATATCGTCGATGAAGATGACAACGAACCTGTCTAAGTACTCCCGGAAAACTTGATCATCATGTTCATGAATATTGCTGGTGCGTTGGTCACTCCAAATGGCATCACTAGAAATTCGTAATGACCATAGCGAGTTCTGAAAGCCGTTTTATGAATATCAGCTTCGTTGACCTTCACCTGATGATAACCTGAACGAAGATCTAATTTAGAGAAAAAACAAGATCCACATAGCTGATCGATTAAATCGTCGATGCACGGGAGTGGATACTTGTTCTTTATCGTTACTTCGTTAAAGGCTCTATAATCGATGCGCGTTCTGTATGAACTTTCCTTCTTCTTCACAAGTAGTACTGGTGATCCCCAACTTGAAGTGCTGGGGCGAATCCATCCTTTCGCCAATAATTCGTCCAACTGGGTTCGTTCTTCCTTCAAACCTTCCGGACTTAAACGATAAGGTGCTTTGATCACCGGTTATGCTCCTGGTACTAAATCAATGCTGAATTCAAGAGCTCGATCGGGAGGCAAACCTGATATATCGTCAGGAAACACATCGTCGAACTCTCGAACCACTTCTGGCCTTGATTCTTCCTCCGCTTGAGTTGCTGCAATCACTGCCTTTCTTGGCTTCGCTTTGTATGTACTTGGCTCTAGTGTATGGTCTCCACTTTTGAAATAGAAAACCGGATGGTCTGGAATCTTGAATACTACCCTCCTTTGACGACAGTCGATGGTAGCATAAAAAGTTCCGAGCCAATCCATACCTAGAACCACGTCGAAATTCGGTATGTCCAACACTTTGAAGTCAGCGTAGAATTCTCTGCTGCAGACGACTACTGGACACAAGTTGTATCCCATTGTTGCCTTTAGAACGCCATTTCCTGAACTGACATTCCAGCTGGATACAAGCGGTGTGACTGGAATCGCATGAGTTTGGACGAACCATTACGACATAAAGCAGTGAGATACTCCAGTATCAAAGAGTGTTAGTGCAGGTAATGAGGCTACTAAGATTGTACCTAAGGTATGTGGGATATATTTTAGGTGTAGGTAAAGGTATGTAGATAGGTAGTAAGACTGAAAGAAAATTTGAGAAAGAAAGGTTACCAGTGATAACTTGGCCAGTGGCCTCAGCTTCTTCCATGGTCATCATGGAAGCCTGGCGCCGTGGTACATTCCTCCTGGCTTGAGGAGCATTCCTCGGGACGTTCCTTTGAGCTTGATAGAACTGACGAGGAGGAGGTGCATCTTGTGGTCCTTTAGGTGGTGGAACAGGTAGTGCAAGTCTTGGAGCAGGTGCCCGAAGAGTTGGTTGCTGCGGATAGGTGATTGCTGGCCTGGGTGCAGCAACTGGGTTTTTTCTTTGGGGACAAGACCCAATATCATGAGCAGCTGAGCTGCAGATTAAGCAAAGACAGTTGGCTCGCCGGCAGTCTTTCATCACATACTCATTTCTTTTGCAGTAGATACAAAAGGCTGGGCTAGGACTATTGTTCTGTACTCCCGGTCTCCTTGGCACAAAAGGTGACCTTGATGAGGCTCCTCCTGCCATCTGGTTGACAGGGCGCTTAAATCTAGTAGATTGAGGTCTTCCCCTCTCCTTTACTACTGGCTCATAACGGCGGGCAGCTTTCAGAGCCGAGTCATGAGTCGAAAAATCTCTTGTGGCCAGTGCAGCCTAGATTTCCGAATCCAAATCCTGTTGAAATCGACGGGCTCTGATCTCATCCGTCTGTATCAGGTGTGCCGCAAATCTGTTTAAAGTATGGTGTTAGCTGTGTAATATGTGATATATTGAAAAATCGAATTATTGAGACATATCTTACCGACTGAGCATGGTGAACTCAGCGTAATACTCATCTACCGACTCGGTCCATATCGAACCTTGTTGCAGATGTATGAACTGCTGTTCCATGTCGAACCTGGCAGTCTCAGGGAAGTACTTAGCGTCGAACATGTCGCGGAAAGTCTTCCATTCGATGGGTGGTTCAAGACGGCTTTCTTCCGCCTTCCACCAGTTCCGTGCATTTTCCGTAAGCTGTAATTTTGCAACACGAACCCAAGCTATTTCTGGCACTTGTGCCGCTGCCAGATCATCTTCTATACTCTGAGCCCATTCTTCAGCTTCCAGGGGGCTCCCCTTTCCTGAGAACTGTTTGGGATGTAAAGCTCTGAATTGCTTCACCCCAGGTGCTTCAGCCTCGGGACGGTTCAAGAGCTGCTGCTGTCCCTCTAGGAGGCTGCGGATTAGCTCAAGCAGAACCGTTTGTTCGTTGGGTGGATCAGGAACGGCAGGTGTGATTGGTAGTGGAGGTGGAGTGTTGTTGAAGTTGGTGTTGGTGTTGTTTGGGGAATCCATTACCTTGAAGAAAATTTTGGGTTAGGACAGGTTCAAAATATATGATTCAAAGAATATGAAATTGTAAGATTCAAAGAACATGAATTGTAAAGAATGTTTTAGTTGCTGGTTCTTGTGTTATATTGCTTAGGTTGTTTACGCAGAACGGAATTGTATGGCAGTGTTCCATACAACTCTGACCTGCATGGGCCACTAACAAAACCTGTTACACCCCGCTTCCCAGTGTACGGGCAGAGCACGCGACGAGGCCACTACGTATTTACTCTGAAGTAAATACGCTAAGCGTATCTAAGCAATATAAATATAAATGCACAAGAGACAAGATATAATAAAACATCAACTTTATTTATTCACATTCTTTTTGTACAATGCATGGAAAAATAAATACATCTGAAAGAAGTAATGCCTAAACAGTGGTATAACAGAAAAGGAAAAGTACTGAAATAAAAGTGTATAATGTAGCTAGAGCTCTGCATCGTATGCAAGCTGGTCCAAGTCTTCGCTAGTAGGCTCGATCTCTGGAAGATCCGAATCACCTGACGACATTCAAAGAAAAAGAAAGAGAATGTCGTCAGCGAACAAATCGCTCGGTAAGTCCCAAGGATAAGGGAGAAATAGAATAAACAGAAAGAGAATGTACCTTTTAAAGTTGTATTATATGAGTATTTGGTGTTAACGCCGTTGTTTGTAGCTTGGTACAGAAAGATACCAGTGTATAGGAGAGGAGTCTCTATATGCTAGAGACTAGGGCAAACGGAAAGTACCAGGAACCGTTATGCCACGGTACAACAGCAACTGAATATAGGTTAGGCATCTTAATCTTGCAGTCTCGTGCCACTTCTAACACCTTCCGTACCAATCTACCCCTTAAACCCCGTGATATTTTGTTTGTATTGCTTGTATTATATTGTCTTGTAATTTGAATTGTATAGATGGGTGACTTGCCGAAACCATGATATCAGTAAATGGATGTAACTGGAGAATCATGTAAATGGAAGTATATCCATGGTTCGGTTCAGTCAATACAGATTGAATATATTGAATATACGGATTCATAGATTCATGTTGAATTGTAGATTGTAGATTGTACTTGAATTATATTCAAGTCAGATTATTAATGAGACTCGGTCTGAGTCAGACAATTAGAATAGAAATTGAAGTCCTGATTGTTTTGATGCTATCGGTAACCGCTGCACATGGGCGGCAGGATTTGTGTCTTTTTCAAAGACGATTACCGTGTTGATAACACCGTTGTTAAGTCGTCTACCTTAAATAGGCAAGCACCCACTTCTCCGGCTCCCTGAGGCTCAAGAGATTGGTCCCGCTTAAATCTATATTTACTAGGGTTCTAAGGGTAATTTATACAACTTGAGGGGGTTTTATGTAAAAATACTTTTGTATAATTTTCAAAATACACCCCAAGTATTTAATTATCATCTTTAGTGTTGTAATAAATGTAGATTTTATATTTTGTGATATTTCTAGTGAGAATAACCTATTTTTCATAATACATGGTATTTAATTGTAATATTAAACTTGTATGTATTTCATGGTATTTTAATGTAAAGTGATTCTTGGAATATTTATATTATCACAAAATAGATATTTTTATGATACATATATATATTTATATAAAAATAATTTTACTATATATTATATTTCTAGAAATCTCATTTTCTTAAATTTTTCGTATTTTAAATCTCTCGAGACCGTGTGCTCCTTGCGGAGGTCTGCATCTTGCACTACTAATCCTATGGATGTGCGATAATCCTCATCATCCCGGTCGGGATCCCCAAAATGGGTTGTAGCGGCGCTTTGCAAAGATTTGTAAAACACTTAATCTTTTTAGAAAACGGTTTTATTAGTAAATGGTATTTATTTGAAAGGTTTCGTTTTCCCGTATTCTAAGTACCCGAAAGTATTGTACTATGTTGCATATGAGTATTGTGAGGAGCTAAGTCATTACCTCGTGATCTACTTAAAGGTATAGCAAGATTGTGATGGTTTAATGTCGAAATGAAACTGCAGGGTATTTTAGTGAAAAAGTACGATAAAAGTTACAAAATGAATTAGATTGTCATGAAACTTGTTCAACATATTTATTAATTATTAATAGTCAAAATATAAGGGTTTTGTATGATTGTATTGAAGAAAATGTTGGATTTTTAGAAAGAACCGAATCAGAAATCGGTTTAACTCCGATTCCGTCGGGTTTTGAAATTTCGTATTTTTAGAAAAAGATTGGAGAAGAGGGAGGGGGACTTACGGGTTTAGAAGTTAGGGATGAGGAAGAGGAGACGGGAGGAGGCGCCGGTGCGTCGTTTCGTCGCCGGAAACTCCTAGGGTTGTCATCGAAAAATTGCCGAAGCTTTCGCTCTTCGCTATCCAAAAGTACACTAAGCTTCTAGGAATTTTCTTGAGAGTTTTGTTCAGAATTTTAGAGTAAGGGGGATGTGTGTAGGGGTTGTATTTATAGGGTAAGGCTAGGGTTAGGGTAGGTGAAAGGTTGAAATGAAAAAAATGTGATAAAATATATTAAAATGTATTAAAAGTGGAGTAATTGGTGTTTTAAAGTGTCTCTGTTACTGGTCTGAAGAAATAAAGTATACAGATGTGCAGGGAATATGAAAAGCCAACTTTTTCATGTTGGGGACTCGGCGGTCCGGCCGAGTCCGGCCGACGGCGGCAGCCTGAGTCGGCCGAGTCGCCGGCCGATTCGGTCGATCCCGGCCAAGTCAGGTGGTCGGAAGGTCCCTTGTCGGTTCATGTAGCCTCTGGTACTGTTAGGTTTTCATGTGTAGTGGGGTTTTGTGAGTTTTGCACGTGTAAATCCTTGGTATTCTAAAAATTTAAAATAAAACAAAATTAAAAATAATGTGGGGTATGGGATTTGAACTCTGGTGGCTTGGTTCAGCAGTGCAAGGTATTACCATTGAGCTACAAGCTCTTTCTTGTAATTAATTAGCAAAACAAATATTTATGGTACTCACAGAAAATGCAAATACCCCAAATATACATTAATTTTTAAACAAATTTTTGTACACTAAAATTGAAGTTGTTACAAGTTATCACCCTGTATTACCAAATACATTGATTCTAAACGAATGTTATTAGATACCGAACCTGATATAAAACATTATATCAGTCTTTTTATTTAGTAAAGAAGGATATAATTTTGTATTGATGGATAATATTTTGAACATTTCCTATATCAAGAGTTGATCGGTTCAGGCACGTTATCTAAAAGCATATACGTTCTAAATTAATCTACAATTCTCAACGTATAGAACACACACAAGAGGAAGAGTTCAGAAATGAATAAATCCTTCTTGAGGCATTGTAGACTAGGTCATATCAATGCGACCCGACTAGCTAAGTTACATTAAGATGCATATTTAAATCAATTTGAATTTACATCTTATGAAACTTGCCAGTCATGTCATAAAGATAAAACGACCATAACTCCGTTTACTAGAAACAGAGAAAGAGTTAGTGAACTCTTGGGATTGATACATGATGATGTATGTAGGTCCCCTGTCTACACATGCCAGGACTGGTTCTTTGTACTTCATTACATTCACTGATGATCTCTCAAGATTCGGACATATGTTCCTATTGAAACACAAGTCTGAAGCTTTTGTGAAATTAAAAGAATATAAGTATGAAGTAGAGAACCAAAACGGGTATAAGTATTATGTCCTTTGATGTGATCAGGGAGAAGAATACTTGAGCACGGAGTTCCTGGACAATTCAAAAGGAGAATGAGATTCTCTCTCGACATTACTCCTCCGCATACACCATAACACAATGGTGTATTGGGGCAGTGCAATCACACCATATTAGATATGGTGCGCTCTATAATGAGTACTACTGAGTTGCTTATTTCCTTTTTGGGAATTACGCACTTGAAAAGTTGCATACCTATTAAATAGGGTTCCAACCAAATCAAGTGCCTACCACTCCATATGAGATATGGTATGAGAAGAGCCCATGTCTTAAGTAAGTTAAGATTTGGGGTTGTCCGGCTTATGTCTAAAAGTAAAATCCAGACAAGCTCGAGGCAATGTCAGTTCTGTGGAAGTTTGTTGGATATCCCAAGTGTTCGCAAGGGAATATCTTCTACCGCATCGAGAAAAAAAATGTGTTTTATTTCTCGGCGTGCCACCTTTTTAGAAAATGAATTTTTTATGGAAGAAATTAGTGGTCATAAAGTAGAACTGGAATAAGTTCCAGCTATACAAACTATAGCTGATGATTTGGTAGAACCGGAGGATTCAATAGCTCCCGACGAACCTCAGCCTCTCCGCCGATCTGGTAGGTTCCTCATCCGCTTGAGAGATACTTCGGTTTTCTCAATGACAGTGGGAGCGAGGATTGCATCATGAGATGATGACCCAACTAAGTTTCGAGCAGGCCATCAAGAGTGGGGACTCTGTAAGAATGGCTAGATGCTAAGCGATCTGAGATGGAATCTATATACACCAACAAAGTATGGACTTTGGTTGCTATATCTGAAGGGTTAAACCCCCATTAGGAGCAAGTATATCTTGAGAAGATTACTTGGTGCAGATGGAAAAGTTGAGACTTTCAAAGCTAGACTTGTTGTAAAAGGTTTTCTTCATCGACCATGTGTGGATTATGATGAAACCTTTTCTCCAGTGGCTATGCTTAAGTCCATCCGGAACCTACTTACCATTGCTACATACCATGACTACGATATCTGGCGGTTAGGTGTCATGACTGCTTTTCTAAATAGTGATTTAGAAGAGAGCGTCTATAAGTACATAGCCAGAGGACTTCATAGATAGTGGGAGTAGCGGAAACGTGTGCAAGTTGCTTAACGGGATAAAGCACGCATCGCGGAGTTGGAACATCTGTTTTGATGTGGTAGTCAAAGAGTTTGACTTCATCAAAATAGTAGATGAACCTTGTATATACAAAAAAAAGGTAGTAGTGAGTATGGTGGTCATCCACGTATTGTACGTAGATGACATACTCTTGATAGGGAAGGTGTTTCCTATGCTACGCTCGGTCAATCTCCTCTTATCACAAGGATTCTCCATATAGGATCAAGGTGATACATCCTAAATTCTGGGTTTTGGATCTATGAGATAGATCTAAGTGGATGTTAGGATTCTCACTAGGTGTAGTGAGATGGTTTCAATTGATCCTGGGGAGAATCACTGGATAGCTTCCAGGGTGGTAAGGTCGACTGAATGTCAGTCACATGCATTGTTTTACCCTCAGTGGAGGGACGGTATATTGGAAGAGTTCCAAGCTAGATACCGTGGAAAACTAGACGATAAAGGCTGGATACATCACTACCAAATATGCTACCAAAGAGGCAGTCTGGGTGTATATTAATTCATGAGATGAACTTCGTTTCTACCATTGTGTGACAATGGAGTTGTGGCTTGTGCCTAGGAACCCCCGTCCCATCAGTGACCCAGACATATTCTAAGGCAGTATCACCTAATCATGGAGATGGTTGATCTCCAGGGAGATCGAGGTTAGGAGAGTAGACTCAGAGGACAACACGGCGGATTCACTCACAAAGGCCTTTTCCCAAGAAAGACTTTTATGGGATGGTTGAGTATGAGATACTACAACTACTGCTGATTGTTGGGTATTCGATACTACAACATATGGCCCTAGTGCAAGTGGGAGATTGTTAGTTATATATATGCTCTAGAGGCCATTATTGTACATATGATGTATATTATAGTGGATGCTTGGACATACATAGGGAGGACTTTCTTGCTCGACATGATAGTATGCTATCTTTTTACTCTTTATCTTAACATGTACACTGATTGTCTCTCTGTTATATATTGATAAAGCCCTTAGGATGTTTACTTGACTATCTGGATTATGATGCGGATCATACTAGCGGGACAAAGGTAGTCCGTCGGTACATCCTTTAATGTCCCTAGTCGCGGGTGTATCGAGACGGGGCATCGATATACCAGAATAGACTAGCGTATACCTTCTCGACCCATGTAGATGAGCGATGGATGATCCCATATCTATTGGTGTTTGACATCAGAGATGATATACGGGTGCTCAGTAGAGACTGGGTACACTGGACGGACTCGCCGAGAACTCCTAGATGGTATTATACCTCACGTCAGATGGAAGTTCTCTGGTGACACTGGTACAGGTTAGTCTGTCGACCCGAGATCGTCATAGAGTCTTGTGTGATTCCCACTGTGCTTTGATTTCCACCTTACCACGTTCAAGAGAACGTGCAAAACGGTGGTTTTTGGGTACAATCCCGAGTCACATGGAGGCAATGAGCGATAGGTGTCGGGATCCGGTTCTTGCTCACGGAGCAAAGTGCCACACGGAACAAAATGCCATACCAAGTGTCATGTTAAGTGGGCGGGGACCACCTCTTGAATCCGTGGGGGCACCTCTTAAGTCCGTAGGACCCACTGTAGAACAATGAGGACTCTTTGAAATACATTCCGAAAGAAGGCAGATCTTTACTATAAATGAAATGATACCTGTAACAACCGAGTTCAGTTATACCAATTTTTGTTCCGTATTTATTATCTGTGATATTTTATTGATTTATCTTGTTTGGGTGCGAATGGTAGTTTACATTTGACATTGCATTCAACCCGACCCGCTTGCTTGAACCTGTTGTTTCATATTCATAAACTACCCTGGCCTGTTAATTAAACACGTGCATCTCATGTATACTGCATATTAACATTTCACCTAGAATCGCGTATTTTACATATAACATTTTAGATCAAGTAAAATAAATTAAAATTGCATTTCATAGCCTGCATGATACCCCTAACCCCGTGGTAGCATCCGCGCATCGTGATCTCGTCCCGTTCAGTGAAACGGACGTGTTTGGATGGCTACGCGCACGTACGTGTGTCCGTTCTTAGGGGTATGCATTTTTGTTAACTGAACTTTCATTTTAAAATTTGGAAGTCGCATTTATTTTTCGTATTTTAAATCTAAATTTTTGGACCCGTCCCGGGCGCATTTTGAAATATTTTGTATCCCGCCTAATTTCAAACTTATTAAATTTTTTAAATTTAATTCTAATATTTTTTCAGTTCAAAAGATTTCTAAAACCGATTTTAAATCTTTTAAAAAATTTTAAAATCAATTTCTTTTCCCACGAGCCAATGAAATCCCTTTACTGTGCTGGGCCCCACCACCGAGCTCTCTTTCTCTTCTATCTCTCTTCTATCCTCAGATAATCTAAGATTATCTCTCCTCCCCTCTCTCTTCTCTCTTCCTCTCTCCTCAGATAATCCAAGATTATCTCTCCTCCCCTCTCTCTCTCCTCTCGATCTCTCTCTTCTCTCCCTCTCTCTCTCATCTCGCGGCTCTCTCTCTCTCTCTCCTTCTCTCAGAATCTCTCTCTCTCTCCTCTCGATAATTCTTTCTCTCTCTCCCTCTCTCTATATATTTCTTCTCCCTCATTTCTTTTTCTTACGAACCCATAACCTAAACCCTAGCCGCCTCCTTCTCGTCGTCGCCCTCAGCCCGACGACGCCTCCCCGACCTCGTCTCCTCCTCACCATCATCACCTCCGTCTCCACTCTCCTTCCCCGAGCCCATGCACGCGCACCGAGCACAACCGAGAGCGTAGCCGAACACCCTGCACGCTCGCACCGCCGGAGTGGATCGCTACCGGTGACCTCGTCCTCGCATCCCCGACTCCGTGCATCCCAGTGAGCCCTGCACCCTTCCTCCTTCTTCTTTCTTTTCTTCTTCCTTTCTTTATTTTCTTTCTTCTGTTTTTTTTTCAATTGGCTGCTGTCTCTGCAGATTGTTCGCTGGAGCTCCGTCGATGCCGTCGACACACTCACGACCCTCTTCGCCGACCACAGTAAGCCTCCTCTTCTCAATCTTCTCTGTCCTCCTTCCATTCTTCTCTTTTCTTTTTCCATACATATTTTTCCATTAAATTTGTTCACTGTTGTTTTTGTTTGCCGGAATCCGGCCGTGCCGTCGATGATCCCAACGACCCAGCGAGCGTACCTAACCCGTGTGATCCCCTTGTACCTTGTTTGGATCCGTTCCGTGCATCGTGCACGCGTCGCGACTTTTCCCACTGACGTGTGACGTTCCGTATACCCGTTACTTGATCTGTCGAGGCAAGTAAAACTTGCTACATGCTACTTATATTATTTTTATACATATTTAATTGCATATTAAACCTGTAAATTAAATCTAAGGCCATTTGTTTCATTTTAACACTTCGATGTCCATTTTATCATTTTAGATTTATAACTCGAAACATACCATGTTGCATTTTGATTTATTATACACAGTACCCACATCCGTATTTAAATCACATAATAATTATTGCATAGCCTATAGTACCATTTTAATAGTTTCTACCCTATCGAACACCCGTTTGCATCTATTTAACCTATTTTATATATAATTGCATCCCTAGGCCATTTAACCCATAAGAACGATATTTTAACATTCCATATTTGTTTAAGTGTATTTTACTTAATGTTGGAACCATAACCCTAACTCTAATCGATAACCGTGCATCCATTTATTTTAATCTGTACCTATTTGCATACCACATTACAATGTTCCATTTTATTGTTTCATTAGTACCCTATACTTGTTTTGTATACTCCTGCTTATTTTTAGTTTGATTATGAGCATCCACATGACATTTTGTGCATCCCTGATATGACTTGTTACACCTACTACTTGACACGACATGGTACCGTACACTTCTTGACATGACATGATACCTATATACTACCTGACTTGACCTAATGTACCATGGCTTTACCTGTTACCTAATCTTGTTACTAATGCCAACAAACCTGACCTGTTGTCCCTACGGGCATTTCCTGTTGTCTATCCAGACAAACCTGTACCTGCCTGATCTTGTGTTGGCATTAGCTCCAGATTATTTAATACCTGACTTGAACATATATAGCTTGGGGGTATGGGGAAATCAATGATGAAACCTGACTTATAACTCGACAGTTCTATACCTTTTCTGATCAGTCTTACGGGCTAGGCCAGCCCCGGGGTGATGCTGCTGACATCACTCGTCATTACCCACCACCCTTTACTGCCTTGCGGCACGTCTCGGATTCAGCCCGAGAGTCATAGACCATGATCCCGAGCACGCACGGGATACTATTGAGTTACATCGATGATTCATCAAATTGATTTCAAATACTTGAGAGTAGTTAACACAGTAGACCAGTTTTAGATTACTCACTGCACACTACCCTTCACTGTCCTAATTTATATTGCCGTTACACCTGTTTTACCATTTATGATCATACCTGCATGTCTTGCTACCCTGTTTATATATTATTGCTTAATGTTATGACGCACTGACGTCTGGGTTTTGCATGACCCAGATTCTTTACCTGCACTACAGACCGAGCAGGAGTACTTCAGTCAGCAGGCTGAGCAGTGAGGACTTGTTAGTAGTTAGTTCTTTTATTTTCGGTATTTTCATTCCTGATGTGAGCCCGCATTATGGGACATACATTCCAGTTATTCTTGTATTGGATCTTTTGCTTCCGCATTATTTTTATTCTTGACTCGTTTTATTCTGGCTTATGGACATGTGTTAGATAGTTTATTATTATTCTTGATATCTCTACAGCCGTAATGTGACTGTGGAAGGATATTTCCTATCCACAGGTAGTATGGTTGGTTATGTCACGTGCCCATCTTAGCGTACTCTGGGAAGCGGGGTGTGACATGGTTTTTTCCCCGCTTCCCAGAGTACGCTAAGATAGGCACGTGACATAGCCAACCATGCTACCTGTGGATAGGAAATATCCTTCCACAGTCACATTACGGCTGTAGAGATATCAAGAACAGTAAAGTAAACTAATCTATCTAATACATGTCCATGAGCCAGAATAAATGAGTCGAGAAATAATATAATATGTGGAAGCAAAAGATCCAATAAATGAAACACCTGGAAAGTAAAACTGGATACCAACAGGATTCTCACCGCTCGGTCTAACAGCGGCAGTACTCCTGATCAGTCTGCAACAAAGGTAGAGGATCTGGGCCATGCAAAACCCAGACGTCAGTGCGTCATAATATCAAGCAATAAATTAAACAGGGGTAGCAAGACATGCAGGTATGTGTATGAACAGTAAAACAGGTAAAACAACAATATAAATAAGGACAGTGAAGGGTAGTGTGCAGTGAGTAATCTAAACTGGTCGACTGTGTTAACTACTCTCAAGTCTTTGAAATCAATTTGATGAATCATCGAGGTAACTCAATAGCATCCTCTGCGTGCCCGGGATCACGGTCTATGACTCTCGAGCTGAATCCTAGACGTGCCGCAAGGCAGTAAAAGGGTAGTAGGTAATGACGAGTGATATCAGCAGCATCACCCCGGGGCTGGCCTAGCCCGTAAGACTGATCAGAAAAGGTATCGAACTGTTGAGTTACAAGTCTGGTTTCATCATTGATTTCCCCATACCCCAAGTTATATATGTGTTCAAGTCAGGTATTAATAAATCTGGAGCTAATGCCAACGCAGGATCAAGCAGGTACAGGTTTGTCTGGATAGACAACAGGAAATGTCTGTAAGGACAACATGTCATGTTTGTTGGCATTAGTAACAAGATCAGGTAACAGGTAAAGCCATGGTACATCAGGTCAAGTCAGGTAATATATAGGTATCATGTCATGTTAAAAGTGCACTGTACCATGTCGTGTCAAGTAGTAGGTGTATCAAGTCATCTCAGGGGTGCACCAAATGTCACGTGGGTGCTCATAATCAAACTATAAAGTAAGCATGGGTATACAAAACAAGTGTAGGGTACTAATGGAACAATAAAATGGAACACTGTGATGTGACATGCAAATAGGTACAGATTAAAGCATAAGGATGCACAGTTATCTATTTGAGCTAGGGTTATGGTTTCAATACTAATTAAATACACTTTATCAAATATGGAATGTTAAAATCTCAGTAATATGTATTAAATGATCTAGGGATGCAATTGAATATATATATTAGGCTAGATGTACGCAAACGGTGTCCGATAGGGTATAAACTATTAAAAGGGTACTATGAGCTATGCAACCAAGCACTATGTGATATAAATATGGATGTGGGTACCACGTATTGTAAACTAAAATGCAACATGATAAGTTTCAAGTTCTAGATCTAAAATGATATAATGGAACGTCGAATTGTTAAAATGGAACATGTGGTATTATATGTAATCTACAGGTTTACTATGCAATTAAATAAGTATAAATAAATTAAATAGCATGTAGCAAGTTTTACTTGCCTCGACAAATTAAGAAACGGGTGTACGGAACGTCTCACGTCGGCGGAAAAGTCGCGACGCGAGCACGGTACACGGAACGGATCCAAACAACGCACAAGGTGATCACACGAGTCAGGTACGCTTGTTGGGTTGTAAAAATGTACTTGATACTTGTTTGTGTACCCATGCTTATTATAGTTTGATTATGAGTACCCACGTGACATGTTGTGCACCCCTGACATGACTTGATACACCTACTATTTGACACGACATGTTGCCACGAAGAACGTTGCAGAAATTAGAAGCTTTCTTGGGCTTGCCGGGTATTACAGGAGGTTCGTGGAGAACTTTGCTCGTCTGGCGGAGCCTTTGACCAAGCTTACGTGCAAGGAGGTACCATTTGTATGGACGGATATGTGTGGGTCAGCCTTTGAGGCGTTGAAGCAGAGATTGATAACTGCTCCTGTTCTGACCGTGCCAGACAGTTCCGGAGGATTGGTGATTCACAGCGACGCATCTGGGAAAAGATTGGGATGTGTTTTGATGCAGTATGGGAAGGTTATAGCGTACGCATCGAGACAGCTGAAAACCCATGAGAAGAATTACCCAACTCATGACTTGGAGCTAGCAGCTGTGATTTTAGTTTTGAAGATTTGGAGACACTACCTATTGGGCGAAAGGGTCGAGATTTTCACCGATCATAAAAGTTTGAAGTATGTGTTCACGCAGAAAGAGCTTAATATAAGGCAGCGCAGATGGATGGAGCCGATGGCTGATTACGATCTTGATCTTAAGTACCATCCGGGGAAAGTTAATGTCGTGCCGGATGCACTTAGTCGGTTACCAGCAATTCAGATGTTGACTGCACAGAAAGAACTTATTGAAGACTTTCGAAGATTCGATTTGGAGGTTGTGCTACCGCATTCTTCGGGACAGTTGATGCAGTTGCAAGTACAGTCGTCGTTGATCGAGAATATTAAAGCAGCGCAGTCGCAGGACCTTAGATTGCAAAAGTTTCGAGAACAGGTTGAAGCTGGACTTCTAACAGACTTACTGATCCATGAAGATGGTTCGTTGCGTTTTGGTAGCCGTTTGTGTGTGCCAAAGGGAGACATTCGCGAAGAGCTTATGAAGGAGGCGCACAGTTCAGCATATTCCGTACATCCAGGAGGCACGAAGATGTACCGAGATATACGACAACAATTCTGGTGGGAAGGCATGAAACAGGAGATTTCCCGTTTTGTAGCAAAGTGCTTGGTGTGTCAGCAAGTTAAGGCTGAACATCAAAAGGTTGCTGCTTTATTGCAACCACTTCCGATTCCTCAGTGGAAGTAGGAACATATAACCATGGATTTCGTGACAGCTCTACCGCGGAGTCCAAAAGGCAATAATGTAGTTTGGATGATTGTTGATCGATTGACAAAGGCAGCTCATTTCATCCCTTTCCGGGTTGGTCAATCAACAGAAACTTTGGCAGAACGGTACATGCAAGAGATTGTAAAATTGCATGGTGTACCAGTGAGCATCGTGTCCGACCGTGACACTCGTTTCTTATCACACTTTTGGAGGAGTTTACAGAAAAGTTTGGGGACTCGATTGAAGTTTAGCACCGCTTATCATCCTCAAACAGATGGCCAGTCGGAGAGAACGATCCAAACTCTTGAAGACATGTTGAGAGCTTGCATGATAGACTTCAAGGGTTCATGGGAGGATCATCTACATTTGGTGGAGTTTTCTTACAATAACAGTTTCCAGGCGACTATTCAGATGGCTCCATTCGAAGCTTTATATGGTCGCAAGTGTCGTTCTCCTGTTTGTTGGGACGATATTGGTGAACGAAGATTGTTGGGACCAAATTTGGTTGTGCAAACAGTTGAGAAGGTTAACACTATCCGGAACCATATGAAAGCAGCACATGACCGGCAGAAGAGTTGGGCAGACACATCGAGAAGACTTCTAGAGTTAGCCGTTAGTGATTTAGTATTCTTGAAGATATCACCGAGTAGAGGGGTGATCCGTTTCGGAAGTCGAGGAAAGCTTAGTCCTCGATTCGTTAGACCTTTTGAGATTTTGGAGCGTATTGGAGAAGTGGCGTATCGTTTGGCATTACCGCAATCCTTGGCGAATGTTCATGACGTGTTTCACGTATCTCAACTCCGTAAATATGTTCGAGATGAAACACACGTGCTGGATCATTCGGAGCTGACTGTCCGAGAAGATTTGACTTTTGAGGAGCAACCGATGTCGATTGTGGACCGAAGAGAAAAGGTTCTTAAGAACAAAGTTATCACTCTTGTACTTGTTTCTTGGGGTAATCGCTCATATGGAGAATCAACTTGGGAACGAGAAGATGAAATCCGGCAGAAGTTTCCACATCTATTCTTGTAGTATGATTGATTGTTTATCCTTTCTTGTTCTTGGAATTTCGAGGACGAAATTCTTTTTGTAGTTGGGTATAATGTAACAACCGAGTTCAGTTATACCAATTTTTGTTCCGTATTTATTATCTGTGATATTTTATTGATTTATCTTGTTTGGGTGCAAATGGTAGTTTACATTTGACATTGCATTCGACCGGACCCGCTTGCTTGAACCTGTTGTTTCATATTCATAAACTACCCTGGCCTGTTAATTAGATACATACATTCCAGTTATTCTTGTATTGGATCTTTTGCTTCCGCATTATTTTTATTCTTGACTCATTTTATTCTGGCTTATGGACATGCGTTAGATAGTTTATTATTATTCTTGATATCTCTACAGCCGTAATGTGACTGTGGAAGAATATTTCCTATCCACAGGTAGCATGGTTGGCTATGTCACGTGCCCATCTTAGCGTACTCTGGGAAGCGGGGCGTGACAATACCACTCTTCAATACAGAGGCGCCTTTTAAGTGAACCGGCACTACAGGAGCTTGATAACTCCGTAGTTAAGCGTGCTCGAGCCAGGAAAGTTCTGGGATGGGTGACCTCCTGGGAAGTGGCCCCTGGCCGGGTCCGGTTCGCCCCGAAAGACAAAACCGTTCGGCTTCAGCCAGAGCGGAAAATACTCTCTGTATTGGGGGTGATGCATGACAGAATGGTATCAGAGCCGGTCCCACATTAGTAGGTCTATGGTTCGAGGACGAACCATTGTTCAAAGATGAGGAGAATGTCGGGATCCGGTTCTTGCTCACGGAGCAAAGTGCCACACGGAACAAGGTGCCACGCCAAGTGTCGTATTAAGTGGGCGGGGGCCACCTCTTGAATCCGTGGGGGGCACCTCTTGAGTCCGTGGGACCCACTGTAGAACAATGGGGACTCTTCGGAATACATTCCGAAAGAGGGCAGATCTGTACTATAAATGAAATGATACCACTATTCAATACAGAGGCGCCTTTTAAGTGAACCGGCACTACAGGAGCTTGATAAATCCGTAGTTAAGCATGCTCGAGCCAGGAAAGTTCTGGGATGGGTGACCTCGTGGGAAGTGGCCCCTGGCCGGGTCCGGTTCGCCCCGAAGGACAAAACCGTGCGGCTTCGGCCAGAGCGGACAATACTCTCTGTATTAGGGGTAGGGCATGACAATAAGAGGGGATTTCATCTCTCCCGGTATTATGGGTTGATGTTGCGCTGTGCTCGATTGGCCATAACAGTAAGTCCCTGGCTAGAGCTGTTTCTGAGATTTACTGGTAAGTGTTATCAGTAGTTTCTCAACCCGTTATGAGCCTCACATCGGCATGACTTATCGAGTTATTGGGGCCTGACGTTTACCACTCCCAGACGAGATATGCGACATATCAGACAAAGAGACCGGACTGTACGGTAGTATTACTGATTGGATTCGCAGGAGTATGAGCAGGCTTGCTTGTTGATCTTCTGATCGCTCAATACCCGGGTGACCGTTACGTTTAGCAGACCGCTTGCGGCTTGTGAGTGTTTGGTATGATCATCACCTACTGTCGGCATATTGATGAGTCTTTAGAGTCCTACACACAGGTTTCCTGGTTCATGCGAAACGAAGTAGGAGCACATATGTGATACGTGCGGGACCGAGATTAATGCGCGTATGTGATACCGCATTCTATTCTCGCGATATGTGATATCGGTCGGTTATATGTGATATAGCCAGGTTATCGGATCAAGTGTTGATTCGATAGATTGTTACATTTGATATTAGTCGGTTGTATATGATATAGCCGGATTATTAAATCAAGTGTTGATTTAATAATTTAATGTATAATTATATATGTGATATATTAATTTACATTAACTAATATTAGCTCACTTAAACATTTCTTTTTCTCACTAATATACACTTAGTATATATGTGATATATATTAATGTACAACTTTTGTGTCATGCTAGATGCCACATGTGACATGAATGTATGAGACTTACACCATGCTTATAATAATGGAATGGTTTTATTTATTTAAAGTTAATCAAAATTAATGGTAATTAGTCACATGGTTGAAGCTTGTAGAAACTTGTGGAACCATTGACCAAGTCCACTAATTTTGTTTTACTTGTAGATATTTATTAACCCAACCATTATTGTTAACCCATGGTTTATTCTCTACATGAGTTAGTGTATGACACTAACTCACCCATGGTTGCTATTCTCACCACATGAGTTCATTCTCTCATCTTCATTCTTGATCTTCTTCTTCATTGAGAAAGCATGCTAGCTTTTCTCAAGGTGAGAAAATATTGTAAGAAGAATAAATCTAAAGTGAGCCACTTCCTACTTCATCATCCTCTACTATATTATCCATTTAGTTTAGGATGTTTTCTTCACTAATCTACCATTAGTGAAGAGGTAGCATGAACTTGAGTCTCCTCGACGTAGATCATCTTCGGCCTCGAAGACATTGACCAAGGCTATTCATTTCTTCATATGAACACTTTCTAGTGTCCGGGAATTCACTACTTGGAGCGAAGGGACTACTACACGGAGCTTTAGAAGTGATGGACCGGTCTACGAAGGTTGTATTCCTCATTCACTTAGATATAAAGTTGTTTACATTTGTGTTTCCGTATGATTCTTTAGTTAAACATCCTAGGATTTGGGTTCCTTAATACGGCAAAATTTTAATTTGGCATGGACGATGCCGCCTGAAATCTCCCTGCCGTGCTAGGGAACCCAGCACATCCACTAACATTCAAATCCGTTACACCCAACGATAGCTAGTTTGCCGTTCGAAATGTGGGGAACCGGCATAATTGGCCCCATTGAATCAGTGCTATCCAAAGCACACCAGTTCATACTGGCAACGATCGACTACTTGGGCGGAAGCAGTACCAATTAGGGAGGTGAAGACGGATAATATTCTCCATTTCTTCAAGGCACATGTCATCTACCGATTCGATACTCTGCGACAGATAATCTCGGATAATGGGCCAGCCTACAGGAGCCATAAAATCAGCCGCTTCGCAGAACAGCACAAAATAGACTGGAGATACTCTTCAATCTATAATCCTCGTGCCAATGGTCTTGCTGAAGCTTTAAACAAGACCTTGACCAAGATTATAAAGAAAACGGTGTCTAGAAACAAAAAGGACTGGCACGAGAGACTGCACGAAGCTCTCTGGGCGTACCGAACGACGTTCAAAACGGCTACGAATACAACACCATTCGCGTTGGTATTCGGCACCGAAGTAGTCCTTCTTTTGGAAATAGAACTCCCTTCTCTCCAAGTAACGGTTCGATACGAGCTAACAGATGACGAAAATTCCCATCTTCGGCTTGAGGAGCTCGACGCCCTCAATGAAACTCGCCTCATGGTGCAGCAAAACCTAGAAGCTTATAAGGCAAGGATGATTCGGTCATACAAAAAACTGACCAGGCCAAGAACATTCCGCCAAGGTGAACTCATGCTAGTCGTCAAAAGACCTATGATCCCTAACCGTGCAAAATAGGGGAAATTCAAGCCAAACTATGAAGGCCTGTACATCATAAACAAGGTCTACCAAGGTGGGGCCTATTTGCTCATGGATATGCATGGCGAAAGACCTTTCCGTCCAATAAACGGCCGATTCCTCAGGAAACACCACACTTGACGAGTCATGACTTAGGTCAATGATAGATGACGACGCTCATGTCCGCTCGCTATCTTCCCGAGTCAAAACTCTAAGTGGTATCCGGAAAAACTTCGTCCCAAACATGGCGAAAACGGACTGTAATGTCCTTACACTAAAGCCTCACCTAAAAAATGGTGAGAATGGACCACTACGATCTTAAACTGGCAGCGGACCGAGATGTCCTTAAACTAACAATGGACTGGAATGTTCTAAAACTAGTGCGCCGCCTCAAACATAGTGCATCGCCCCAAATATGACAATATCCACCCTTGAGATCTGTGTTACTATCAAAGCTCCAACGATGAAGACTGCAACCCAAGTCCTATTGGCAAACCGATGGGTAAAAAATTGGTATGTCCACAAGCAAAATAGGCATGGATGAAAACCCGAAAGGGCGCCGTGAGTAAAAACAGCTGGGCTATCGGCGAGCTTGTGAAAACCCGAAAGGGCACAATCTCGATTAAAAAAACGGTATGTCCACAAGAAAAATAGGCACGGATGAAAACCCGAAAGGACGCTGTGAGTAAAAACAATAGGGCTACCAGGGAGCTTGTGAAAACCCGAAAGGGCGCAATCTCGTAAAATTTTCACTTACGTGATCCTCTCGAATCGTAAGGAGAGCCCCCCTATGAGACCCTTACGGCTCATAGGATTCAAAGCCTTAGGCTACAGGGACCCGGACCTGTTCTTAAGCCATCATGTTACCCAAGTTGCCCTACAGGCGGTCTAATATTGGCCCTTATATACAATCCACGGGCACAAATAAACGATATCCCCCACCAAGTTCCACCAATGACAAGGAATGTCCTCATATAGTGAACGACACTTGTAAGTCCTCTCGACTTATAAGGAGAAAACACTCTTGTAAGATCCTTACGACTTATAAGAGAACACACATTTCGGAATTCCCACGATTCCTAAGAAGAAAATAGGCCTACGAGATCTTCACGACCCGTAAGGTGAAATAACTTTATGAGACTCTCATGGCTCATAAAGTCAAAAAGTCTTAGTCGACAGGATCCTAACCTTATGTACTAAGACACCTTTGTTCAAATCAGCACAGGCAAATGATGATTCGCTCCTGACAATATCCTAGTTGCAGCGATGCTGATGCCTAAATCGGTGTCAAACTCCAAGTCCTTTCACGGCAAATAATGATTCGCTCCTGGAAATATTCCAATCGTAGCGATGCTGATGCTAAGATTGGTATCAGATCTTAAGTTCCATACTCGCAATAAAAATCAGCGAGCAAAAAATGCATATAAAAATAGCCGAAATGATGAGGCAACTCGCAATAAAAATCAGCGAGCAAAACATATATGCATATGAAATAGCCGAAATGTTTGGGCAACTTGCAATAAAAAGCAGCGAGTAAAAATATAAAAATAGCCGAAATGATTGGGCACCGCGATAAATAGCCGAAATGATTGGGCAACCACGACTTTCGCGATATAAAAAGATGAAAGGATAGAGCATCGCGGAAATAAAAAATAAAATAAAATAAAATTTCCTCTGTCCTGCAGGTGAGTCCACATCAACCCCTGTATACAATCTATGGGCATAAACGAAAAGGGAATCATATTTTCCCACCAGGTTCCGTCAAACGGAGAGACAAGTCTCGACGGTTCACATACAACCTAGAGACGACCTCAACATTCATCTCGTTACAGCAGACGCAATGTCAACAACGACGTTCCTTCTCAGTCCAGCAGGATACAGATAAAGCGTCAACAAAAGACCCCACGGTCGAAACAAAACGGAGCCATGGCAAAATCCTAGCTCTAAGTCTCGACGGTTCACATATAATCTAGAGACAACCTCAACATTCTTCTCGTTACAGCAGATGCAATGTCAACAAAGGCTCCTAAACAGCCACATAAAAAAGGAAGCGAAGGCAAAATTCCTAGTTTCAGGGTCTTGACGGCAACTCAAATAAAACCCAAAAGATTATCGGAGATCATCCCACACCAGTGCGGAGTGGTTATGATTCATCGAGGCTTCCAAACTGAGCCTAACCTCAAATAAAAAGCGACATGGAAAAATTCCTAATGCTTGCTCTTCCGACGGTCAAACTGCCTAAGAAAATTACTTGAAGATGTCTTGCTCAGCCCCCGAAGGGATCCGAGACACGATAGTCGCGAGGTTACTCGAACAGCAGCGTAAAGTCTGTATATCGGGGAATGCATCAGCCAACGCGACGGTACCACGGACTAAAACCCTAGTACCATAAAGCTTAACGGACCTCTGTCGCAAAGAGCAGGGGTTATCTATAACATTAGGACAAGTTTGCCTATAAACCCAAGGGAGGTAACTGAATAAACTTCGAAATGAGTCTATAAACTAGAGACTCCGGAATGAGTGAATAAACTATAAATTCCGAAATGAGTCCATAAACTAGAGGCTCCAGAATGAGTGAATAAAGTACAAACTCCGAAATGAGTCCATAAACTAGAGACTCCGAAATGAGTGAATAAACTACAAACTCCGAAATGGGTACATAAACTACTTTACGCCAAGACAAGATATCGAAAGAAAGAAAAGTGCTAGTATGAAATGAAATATGTCTTTTATTCATGAGTTTAAGTGAATACAAGATACTTTTATTCAGGGATCAAAATGAATACATTTTATTCAGGGATCAAAATGAATGCAAAAAGAAAAGAATATACAGCAACAAAATTTCTAAGACGGCAGACGGTTCAATAAGCCTGCAAGTTCATCATTTTTCCGCTGGACTTCTGCTTCGAGCTCTATCAGTGCCGCAAGACGAGTCCCTGCCTGTGCCTGTTGATTCGGGTATGAAGCGAACCGACTTTCAAGCTCTTTCTCGGCGACTTTGTGGGCTTCAACCATCTCACGTGTAAAAATAACGGCTTTGCGAGAGCCACCACTTCTGTGATGGCTTCTTGAAGTACCCGCCAAATTTCATATGCACGAGTGGTCTTGACAGTGAGCTGGGCATGAAGTTCCCCTAAAATCTTTGAAGCCAACTCCTCACCGAAAACATCTGGTTGAGCTTTTTCTCTCATGACTGGAGATTAGCCGCACGTCGTTCGATCCATCCACACATGCTCGCTTTTACAGACAAGATGTCGGAGGGAAGGCGTATGCATTCAATCCCATGTAGACAGGCCTCCACTCTGCGGTAATACTCAACCCAGGTATGCACCAATGCCTCGTCATGATAAGTGGCAAGAATAGATAAGTACGTTGGCTTCAGCAGCGAATTCTTCGGCCGCGACAGAAGTACCAGCGTGAAGATCTTCGATGAGAGCCGCCAGGGAATAAACGCTCTATTTTGCTATCCTCAGAGATACGCGTCGGGCGTAAGGACCCGGTGGCATGGGGATCCGAGGCTCTAATGGGGTCAGGGCTGGCAAAGCTATGAAGATATATGTGCGGTCAGTTGTATTTCTAAATATAGAGTAAGCAAAACGAAGTCAAAAATAAAATGCCACTTACCACAGTCATGTAAGGCGGGTTTGAGAGATCCCCAAGTCCATCAAGAATCTCGACTTCATCGTCGGCTTCCAGAACCGTGGTTTAAAATGAAGGGCATACAGCATCAAGATAAAATATAAAACAAAAAGGGCAAAAGAATACCGACCTTGACCAAAAGAGAGCACTATGCATTGTGGAGGTATCGCTTATGGGGCCGCCATGTCAAGCAATCGCTGGAAGGTTTTCCTCAGGAAAAGATCCACGATAGAAGCCGCCAGCTCCTGCAATTCTGAGGGAAGGAAAAGTTCAGATAACGGAGGGGTCGTTAAACAAAATGTGTATGTATATAAGATTACCTTCAATACTTCGCCCGCCCTGAACTGGAGGGATGACAGCTTCGGCAGCCTCCTCTACACCCTTAGGTGCATCACTGAGGATATTTATGAAATCTATATCCTGCATGGCAGTCTCCAATAGAGGGACAAAAGCCGCCGCTGAAGGCCCCGAGGCAGGGATAACAGTTTCAGCAATCTCTTATACACCTTCCGGTGCGTTACAAGAGATATCCATAGGATCTATAGCCGGCAAGACCACCTCTGCTGGAGGAGTAGATGCTGAAGGGACAGAAGCCACCACCGGGAGCTCCACATCAAGGGTAGCAGCGTTAATAATCTCCTCTACACCCTCCGGTGCATTATAGGAGATATTCGTAGAATCCGCAGCCATGGCTCGATCTGGGCTCAAACACACTTCCGCTGCAAAAGTCCCTGCAATGTTTTTGCAAAGATAAGGAGACATAAAAGTAATACAAATTACTTGCCAAAAGAAAAACACGAAAAATATGCATACCAATACGCCAAGAAGCCTGAAGTATGGCTTTTTCGAGCCATTGTTCTTTTCTGATCAAATGCGCTCGCCGGGTTTCAATCGCAAGTAAATGGCTGCCTGTCTTCAGTGCAAGCTTGTCTTCAGAAACAACCGAGATGGGCTATTTGAGAGCCCGTTCTTCTTCCATTAACAGAGGACCCATAGGTACCCTACGTAATAATGGTTCAATGTCATAGAATACAACGAGGGGGGAGGCATTCTTCGGGGGACGCATGTTTTCAGTCTCATCTCGTGAACGCCTTAAAGTCTCGGCCAACTGCGCGGCCTCCTCGGAAGACGAACCAGGAAAGAGAAGACCATCGTCCGGCTCCTGCATAAATATTGGCTCGTCCTGAATAAAGGGCTCGGATTCAAGAAAAGTGTCGAGTAGGCCGGCGACCGATTTCTTTCTCCTTTTGGAGCCTGTGCTAACGCTAGCGGAGGAGCGCTTCCTCCCCTTTGGTGCTTTGGCACAGCGCTGCCTAACTTCGCTTTCAGTATCACCCTTTGGTGACACCACCGCTGGTGCTTTAATAGAAACTTTCACCTCGGCTCTAGTACGCACCGGCATACCAGCAGTGCGAGGGGCTGATTCTACTTCTGCGGCTTTAGGGATAAGCGCCGAACCGCTATCCCTCAGAGGAGGGCGAACCACCGACCACAGCCACAATGAGGCGTTGGTGACCTGAGCCGGAATGGGAGCTCTACACTCGAAAAGCACTTGTCTCTCCTCTGCAATGACGGGGCCGACCCGATGGCGATACCAACCCTTGAAGGACCCCACAGGCCTCGGAAGATAGTCGGGCTCCAGGATCATGAAGAGGGAGCCAGTGTTTAATCGCATGAAATGGTGAATGACATCACGAGTAACCTCCAGGAGAGGGCAGGCTCAACTAAAAATGCCTCAAAAGAAATGCCCTGGTTGTAGCCTAGCTGCTGGGGGAAGCGATGCGGATTATACCGCATGAAGAGAGCGGTGTCATTCTGGCGGAACACAAAATAACTCGGCCTTATTGAGTATAGGTGCATAATCTCCTTAGGGTTTAAAGCTGGAACCCCATTCTTTGAAAATCAAACAATTGCTGAATGGGCCCTGCTGGAGCAGAGAGGACTCGATCTCTAAAAACAATTCCGTCTTCATTCGAGTATAGATTGAGCAGTACGTGGAGAGCCCCTAATTGGGTCGGATCGGGAGCGGAAGCATCAACCAACCTCATGATCTGCGGGAAGGTATATGAATCATAAAAATTTGGCCGCCGGTGCACAGCGAACGCTCCTAACACGTACATCTCGATCCACGACATGAAGTAGCGCAGGGAGAAATTCACGGTATCCGCTCCCGGGCTCGAAGTATTAGCGGCAATGCCTAACCCGTGATATAAATGCGATAACCCTGCAACACCAACAGCTAATCGCGCCCCTTCAGATATGCGGTGAGCAGGGTAGAAGATGGAGGCTCTCATGAAATGTCGATGCATCGGCATGGCAAACCAGCTGAGCCAGAAACTGATAAAGCCGATAAAGAAAGTTTCTTCGTCCATGCCAGGGGCCGCGATCACATCGAAAGGTACGGCCGACAAGTTTGGAATATAAGACTGCGGTAGGTCTTCCTCTTTGGCCAGCAGTTTCTTCAACCCGAATCTAGAAGGGTCTTCAATTTTCGTGAATTTTGGAGCCTTCTTGGATAAGACATTCTCGCGGAGAAAGCAGGTAATGAAAGTGTCAAAAGTGACAACTTGCCCTTCCGATGTCACGAAAAGTTTTTCAAAGATACCCAGGGCATTGATAAGACTTGGGTGCTTATGATGAATGATGTTCTCAGTCGTCAGGCCGTCAAGCATAGCGGGCACCGTAGAAAACACGTACTCATCAGGAGGCAGTAACTCTTCGTAATGTTCTCCCCTGATCGGAAACCCTGAAATTTCACAAAACTCCTCCAGTGAGATCGAAACTTCACGATCCCCTAGCAAGAACGTGTTTGTGGGAAGATTCTATTGGTTCAAGAAAGCCTTAACCTACCAAACGTGAAGGGCATGATAATAGAATAATGACGCATACACTGCTTGGTACAACCCAACCTTCTGCAGCCATGCGCGTTGGGCGGAGAGAATGTATCGAGCCCAAGAAAGGTAGCCCACTGGATAGCGTGGGATAACGCCTACCTTATACACCCGCCCCCAGGGTCGAGCTTCGCCCTGGCATATCCGACGCCCCAAGATATTAATGGCCATCATAGGTTGATTAGGTATCCCAGTCGTCGATGGCTCAAGCCGGCCCGTGGGGGTCCAATTAACCACTTCCACCGCGTAAGCCGTGTGCGGACGCTCTATCAATGACATCAAGCGGATAGGTTTTGTTGGCACTCCATAAGTAAAGTTATGGCGGCCCCTGATGATATGACCGTACCACACCCCCCATAAAAGAAGACTCGTGTTGCCCTTGTCATGTGCCTTAATCTTCGCTATAACTTCCTCGTCCGACGGAGATTGCGGAAAAGCGACTTCTGAGCGAGTGTAAGGGAAGTCAAGAAGTGAGGCCATCGTTCCTGAAATAAGAGAGGAAAGGAAAAACCCATTTTAAAAAATATATAATAATAAAACATAATAAAATAAAATAAAAATGTGATGTTTCTTCCATGGGACCACTGGCTGCAAAACTAATGGACCCCACAAATCAATATGGCGGCTCACCAATGATGAGGCAAGATAATAATTGCGAGAATCGAAAAGGATTCTCATTAAATAGACATTGGTGTTTAAACAGCTTCTGGCATCCTTAAAGAAAAATGAATTCTGTTAAAATACCCAAAAAATTCAAATCTGTGAAAATGAGGTTAAAACCTTGAAATGAAAATATGCTCAAGAACACCAGGGAATAAATTTCCCAAAGGGCCTCTGGATCTTTCAGAGCTAAGCTCTTTAATGAGGAATCAAATTCCTTTTAAACAATGGAATTAAATTCCAGAAACCCCCATGATGGGAAATGAAAAAAAATGGATCCTCAAAGATCAGAGAGGAAACGTCCGATCTTCGAAAACATGGGGGTTTACTACACAAAAGATTATGTCGTTTTGGATCTCTAAGAGATCGGTTCCAGAAGGGAGCAAAGCTCTTGCAGTGGATTTAAAATCCAGAAAAAAAATTAGAGATAAGAGGTTTCTTGTTCCTAAGAGATAAATGTTGTTCAAGATCTTTACCCAAAAGAGTTTTTTTAACAGAGTTTAACTCTGAAATTTCCACGGGCAGAGAACTGAGCTCTGAAAGGAGAATTAAACTCTCAAGAGAAAGGCTAAAGAAGAAGACGAAGAAACAATAGCCATCTCAAGAGCCAAGCCCTCGTATTTATAAGATATGATGGGAAATGTTCATTTTCCCGTTCCCCTAGGCAATTCAACGGCTGTAAAGTAGACAGCGTTGCACTCACGTGCAAGCTACGTGAGAGCAACGCTTTGGGGTCATTTGTTTCCTTATAAAAAAAAGAGAAGAAGAAGATGAGAGAAAGAAAAGGGAAACTCCCCAATAAACAAGCCCAACGTGTTAAACACATGAGCGTCTATATGCAAAGCATATAGACGCTACAATTAAACTACAGATTGGCTAAACAAAGCCTCACGTGTTAAACACATGAGCACCTATATGCAAAGTATATAGGCGCTGCAATCAAACAACAGATAGGCTAAATAAAGCCCCACGTGTTAAACACGTGAGCGCCTATATACAAAGCATATAGGTGCTGCAATCAAACAACAGATAGGCTAAATAAAGCCTCACATGCTAAACACGTGAGGACACCTCCTTATGTAGAATTAAATTCTACTTAATGAACCGTTGGATCAAGGATCCAACGGTGATTAAACATAGAATTAAATTCTATTAGGAAGAATATTTTTTGTAAGACAGAGAGTTAATGGATCAAAAATCCAAAATATTTTCTATATCTTTCTAAACAGAGAAAGATTATACTCTGTTAAATTAAGCACCCTTGGATTAAGAATCCAATGGTGATTAAAATGTCACCCCTCGATAGAATTTGATTATATACATGGGAGAATATCCCCAATCTTGTTAAAAACAAGAACAATATCTTCTGTAAAACAGAAGTCCTTGGATTAAAGATCCAACGGTGGGTAAAATTCCCCAAATCAATTCTGAAACCAATTAAATCAATAGGGATCTCTTAATAAAAGATTTTCTGCGCATCAAACAAACTTCTCTCCACTATATAAAGAGTCAGAGACTTCAAGTCTCAGAAAAAAGAAAGAAAAGAGAGATAGACACACAGAGAGGGAAGACAGATGTAGAGACTTAAAGTCTCAGAAGGAAAAAAAGAGAGAACTTGATTCTCAGCGAAGATTTGTTTCGTGAGAACATACTAGGTAAAAAGAAGAAAAAAACACAGAGATTGTTCCATTCCGTCTTTGCCTCTCTAAGGGTTTAACCCTTTATATAAGAACTTAGTTCTTACTCTGGTTGAGATCTGCAGAAGCAGATCTCCCCACAAGTTGAGAATTTAATTCTCATTGGGGAGATTCTGTCATGAAGATTCAAAGCCTAGGGGAAAGAATTGAGTCCAAAAGAATTTAATTCTTACAAAAACATATGGGAATTTAATTCCTCTGAAAACTAGGGTTTAACCCTATATAAAGAATTTGATTCCTGCACGAACAAGAAGAAAACTCGATCCCTCAGACGATGACAATAATTTGAGACCTTCCAGACCGAAAGCCTAATGACTAGAAATGTCATTAATAAGATATCAAAATCTCTAAGAACACAGAAAGACATCATGGTGATTTGTTAGTGTTTAACTCTATAACGAGACCTCACGTGTTTTCTACGTGAGTGTTCCTAATGAACAAAAGAAGAGGTTGAAACTGCCTCACGTGTTTCCCACGCAAGTGCTTAAAAAAGGAGCAAGGAGCACTTCCTAAGGCAGTCACGTGTTTTGCACGCAGCCCCCAATCAAGTGCTTAGCACTTCTGTAAAAGGGAGAGGCAATAAAACCAAAGGGCAGCGCTTATTTTTGGGGCGCCTCACGTGTTTCACACGTTAGCGCCACGACAACCAAGTGCTTAGCACTTGTATAAAAGAAGGGGGAATAAAACCCAAAGAAAAAAAACAGCGCCCACATTTGGAGTGCCTCACGTGTTCACATGTGAGCACCTCCGGAGTTCAGAGTTTAACACTGATCTAGCGCCTCACGTGGGATACACGTGAGTGCTGCATATACCAGTGCTTAGCACTGTGGGTAACTATGGAGACTCAGACCTAGCCCAAATTGGCTAAGTTTTCCCAAGGTCAAAACCTCTTTGATTTATAATCAACCGAGCCCCCCTGTGCTCATGATTCCCCAAATTGATCTTAGTCCCAAACATGACTAATGATCTTTCAACTGGTGATATCCAAAATGATATTCATCCCATATCTCCTAAGATAATATTAGTCTAAAAAATGACTAATGATTCTTAGGTCCACAGCAGTCCCCCTTCCCTCAAATACGGGATTTGGTATAAGGTTACATCTCTCCACACCTCTGATATATGTCGTAATTTCTCAACGTCTTCATAGAGGTGGCGGGTCCTGACAACCAACAACTATTTAGTGCATTTCCAAATTGACGTGCACACCTCAGATCAGACTTAACCCCAAACTGGGTGCATCCGATATCATCATTGTTCATCCCGTCACGTAATAAATACACGTGCGTGCAAGACGGACAACGGACCGAAACGTCTTTAAACTAAAATCTCCCCTCCAAAATGGTGATCAACGGACCGAGACGTCCTTAAACTAAAACCTCACCTCCAAAATGGTGATCAACGGACCGAGACGTCCTCAAACTAAAACTTCGCCTCCAAAATGGCGATAACGGACCGAAACGTCCTTAAACTAAAACAACAGTGCCCAAATGCTCTTTTGTTGGATCTGAAGCAAAAAAAATGATCCTAAGACCTTGTTAAGGAGATCTTAGTCTCAAATTGGACTAACGTATTCTTAACAAAAAACCAATCGAGCTCCAAATGCTCATATGTTTAAGTTGATCTTAATCTCAAACCAGATTAACGATCCTTAAATCAACCCAAGCCTAAATCTAAAATATACGAATCTGGACTAATCCGCGCCCTACGGGTGACGACATAAATTAGTCTCTGTTTACAATCCACGGGCAACCCAAACAAATAAAAATACACACGACACGAAGTGAACTTCCGGAGCATGAGAAAGTGGTTATCGCGATGCGATAACGTAATTAACTGAAAGGGCTTGCGCCTGCAGGGAATAGCGTTCCCACAATCAAAAACCCTCGCAAACGAGGGGGAATCTGACGAAGTCCGTTACAACAGCCACATCTGTCCAAACCTATGATACACGATGTCATAAATCAACTTGGCATCTTTAGAGATATGGATGAGTAAATCCAAATAGCATCTGCCCCCAAATTCAGGCAGGACGATCCATCCTACTACATCTCTGTTTTCGGCGGTGAGCAATGGACACGTAGCATCAATCTCAACCCCAACCCATCGGATTTGGCTGGCGTGATTTTGAGGGGGGGCGGCATCGCCGGTTTTGCCTGTAGGGAATGCTCTGAATTTTTAACCCTAGCACCCTTGGCCTACTCCACTATCCCCATGTTGTTTAATTTCTCTGCAATTATCTAGAGAGTGATAATTCCTCTCTTAAATCCTTTTTAATGCACATTTTAATTCCATTCTTCATTACTCTAAACCATAATTCTATCCTATAAATACCCTCTACATCATAGTCATCTCCATTCTGAAAATTATCATAAAAACTCTCTAAAATTTCCAAGTTCAAAAGTTGTACAAGTGGAGTTAGCAAAGGTCAAAGTTCCGGCGACGTTTCGGGAAGAATCCGGGGACGAAAAGACTCTCCGACGATCCCAAAATCTCCCTCTACCTCTTCTCTCTAATTCCAATTAGTAAGTTCCCTCTCCCCTTCTCAATCTCTAGTCTGAAACTTCCACTTTTCAAAACTCATCGGAAGCGGAGTTATTCCGACTTCCGATTCTCTTTCTTTAAAAACTCAAATTTTTCTTAAACAACAAATTACCATATTTTATTATATTATTTAACAAACATAAAACAACATTCACAACAAGTTTCAATTCAAAATAATATGTATTGCAACTTCTATTTCATTTTTACGGTAAAATACCATCATATTTACATACGACATTGCTTATTCATTTTGATCATATTACCTTTAGAAAACCCACGAGATAATGACCTACCTCATCACAACACATATTCTTGACATAACACGATGACTTTTGGAATATTAGTTTGTGGGATAAATACGAGTTTATATTTAAATACCATAAATATTCAAAAACCGTTTTCTTTAAAAGTGTATTATTTAATTTCTTGCAAATGCGCCTCTACAATCCATTTTGGGGAACCCCGATCGGGATGGTGTGGGTTATCGCACATCCTTGGGCCCAGTAGAGCAAGATGCAGACCTTCTCATGGAGCATCCGATTTCGATGGAATTTTTAATGCAATTTTTAAGAAAAATGAGATTTCTACTTAATAAATAAAATTTATTTTTATTATATATATATGTATGTATGTATGTATGTATGAATATTATCAAAATACCTACTTTAAATATTATATATATATATATATATATTCCATATTTTTCTAAATCAAAAGAATCACAAATTTCATGAAACTACCAATACAAATCAATACAATTCCAATATTACACTAAAATACCATATACAATGAATTCTAGGTTCTATTTACTAAAAAACTTCATTTTATAAAAAACTACATCTATGAAAACCCTAAAGACGATAAATAAATACTTGAGATTTATTTTGAAAATATATCAAAACTAATTTTCATAAAACCCTCTCAAGTTATATTAATTTACAATAAGGACCTTAGTAAACATAAGTTAAAGCGGGACCGGTTCTCTTGAGTCTCAGAGAGCCGGAGAATATGAGTGCTTGCCTATTTAAGGTAGACCACCTAAAAACGGTGTTATCAATAAGGTAATTGTCTTGGAAAAAGACACAAATCCTGCCGTCCATGTGCAGCAGTTACCGATAACATCAAAACTAATTCAGGATTTCAATTCGTTGTAAAGTGTCTGACTCAAGCAGTGTCTAAGTCTAATATGAAAACAATCAATCCTTCAATATGATTCAAGATAACTTCAATACAACATGAATCCATTTATACCAGAATTCAATCTATATCAATATGAATCGACTGAACCGAACCATGGATATACTCTGATTACATGACTATCTATTTATATCCATTCCATTTACATGATATCATAGTTTCGGCAAGTCTTCCATTTATAAAACAAAACAATACAATCAATACAAAAGACATTACGGGGTTTTAAAGGGGTAGACTGGTACGGAATGTGTTAGAAGTGGCACGAGACGGTCACTTTAATACACCTAACCTGAATATCCATTGTTATTGTACCTGTTTACCACCGAACGACGCGACCGGGACGTTGGGACGTCTGGCCTGAATTTTGGGGGCAGATGCTATTTGGTTTTATCCGTCTACCTCTCCAAAAATACCAAGTTAATTTATAGCACTATGTATCGAAGTTTAAAACAGATGCGGCCGTTGTAGTAGATTTTGTCAGATTCCCCCTCGTTTGCGAGGGGTTTTTGATTGTTGGGACGCTCTTCCCTGCAGGCATAAGCTCCTGCAGTTGATTACGTTACCGCGTAGCGATAACCACTTTCTCCTTCTCCAGATG
Organism: Agapanthus africanus; assembly: GCA_030015575.1. NCBI lineage: Eukaryota > Viridiplantae > Streptophyta > Magnoliopsida > Asparagales > Amaryllidaceae > Agapanthus > Agapanthus africanus. The sequence continues at coordinate 643,634,669 of CM057343.1, forward strand.
TTCACTTCATGTCGTGTATGTTTGTTTTATTTTAGGTTGCCCGTGGATTGTATATGGAGACTAATTTGTGTTACCGCCCGCAGGGCGGGGATTAGTCCAAATCCATATTTTCTTAGATTTGTGTTTGGATTGATTTAAGGATCGTTAATCTCGTTTGAAATTAAGATCAACTTAAATGTTTGTTAAGGATACCTTAATCCGATATTGGACAAAGATCTACTTAACGGTGGTTCAGGATCACTTTTATTCCAACGAAAGAGCATTTGGGTTCTATCGTTTTAGTTTAGGGACATTACGGTCCATTGGGTTTAAGGACATCATAGTCCATGGAGTTTAGTTTAGAGACGTTGCGGTCCATTGGGCTTAAGGACATCATAGTCCATCATTAGTTTAAAGACATTGCGGTCCATTGGGTTTCCATTGGGTTTCCATTGGGTTTAAGGACATCATAGTCCATAAAGATTAGTTTAAGGACATTACGGTCCATAGTTAGTTTAGGGACATTACGGTCCATGTAGATTAGTTTAAGGACATTGCGGTCCATAGTTAGTTTAAGGACATTACGGTCCATTGAATTGTTGGTTGTCGGGACCTGCCACCTCTCTGAAAACATTGAAGAATTACGACGTCATGATCAGAGGTATGGAGAGATGTCCCCTTGAACCAATGTCAGTTGAGAGATCTGTAGTTGGTTTTAGGACTAAAATCAAATTTAGAAAAATTGTGAGCTCGTGGGCTTGGTTGATCTGGATTAGGGGCTTTTGGTCTGCTTGGACTCAGCCCACTCAATTTTTGAATAAAGTGTTAAACACTTGTTTTGGGCTCGGTCTCTTTTGTTCAACAATGCTGAGTATTGATATGGGCTTTGATGCTCACCCTTTCTTTATTTTTTTTATATTGAGTGTTAAACACTCTTTATGGCACTGGGCTCCATTTACAGAGCACTTTATGTTAAACAGCGCCCACGTGAGATGCACGTGGGGCGCTCGCCGCCAACCATTGAGTGCAAAGCACTCTTTACTTTATCAGCGCCCACGTGAGGGGCACGTGGGGTGCTTGGCGCTGGGCGCCAACCCTTGAATGCTAAGCACTCCTCATTTTATTAGCGCCCACGTGAGGGGCACGTGGAGCGCTTGGCGCTGGGCGCCAACCACTAAGTGCTAAGCACTCCTTGTTTTATTAGCGCCTACGTGAGGGGCACGTGGAGCGCTTGGCGATGGGCGCCAACCACTGAGTGCTAAGCACTCCTTATTTTAGCAGCGCCCACGTGAGTGGCACGTAGGGCGCTCGGCGTTTTTTCCCTCTTTGTGCATTTTTCTAAAGAGTTCAATTCTTTATTCTTCCCTAGATCTTCAATCCCCAAGAACAAATTCATCCCTACGTGAATTAAATTCTCATATGTGGGAGATTTGTCTCATGGATCTCAGATCCAGAGAAAAAACTATGTTCTTTTTTGAGGTTTAAACCCTTGGGTATGCAGATAAGATATTATGATCTCTATTTACCTTAAATAAAGTTCTTCTTCTTTCCTCTCCCTTCAAGCTCTTTTTGCTCGCTCTTCTTTTTGAACTTAAAGTTTATGGGGGGAGGGGGTTTCTTCTGTACAAGACTTGAAGTCTTGGAGTCTTTATATAGTGGAGGCACATTTGTTGATTCAGTTAAGGAAATCTCTTATTGAGAGATTTTTAATTGGTTTGGGGAATTTATCCACCGTTGGATCTTTGATCCAAGCGCTTCTGTTTTACAGAAGACATTTTTCTTGTTTTTAACAAGATTAGGAAAATACTTTCCCATACAGAGCTTATTCTGTATCTTGGTGATTTTTAATCACCATTGGATCTTTGATCTTCTTTCTTTCTGAGTGAAAAAGGGAAAGCCAAACCACTTGGGCACTGGGTCCAATGTGAGTACGATCACTTAGCCATGCTTCATAATTGGAAAAACGGGCGGCGCATTCGAGAGTGCTTATAATGCGAGGGCTTTTGAGTTATACCTCGTGGTGTCTCGTTGAGTTTAGTCAGTGAACGGGGCGTATCTGATCATGGTGTTGAGTTCTGAGTCAAATCCGGCGTACAACCCCTTCAACACAACATAGGTCATCGAAAGGATCTCGGACGACTCACCAAAGCACGAAAGCCAGGATCTTTCAGAAAATGGATTCCTATTTGAACTCTATGAGGTCGAATCTTCCGTTGTTCCTCAGTAGTTCAGTGGTAACGGTGCTCTGATTTATAGAGCACAATATTTCTTGTTTAGAAAGATTTGAGGAGTATTTCCTCAATCAGAATTTAATTCTGTATCTTGGTAATTTTTAATCACCATTAGATCTTTGATCCAATGGTGCTCTGATTTACAGAGCACAATCTTTCTTGTTTAGAAAGATTTGAGGAGTATTTCCTCAATCAGAATTTAATTCTGTGCTCTGATGATTTATCATCTCCGTTGGATCTTTGATCTAAGGGTGGAGAACTTTTAGTTCTGGCGTTGGCGCTCTCGTGCTTTGCACGTGAGGTGTTGCCTCGGAGTTTTTAACTCTTGGCGCTGGCGCTCTCGTGCCTTGCACGTGAGGTGTTGCCTCAGAGTTTTTAACTCTGGGCGCTGGCGCTCTCGTGCCTTGCACGTGAGGCGCTGCCTCAGTTCAAATTTTGAACAGAGCCTTGCTCTCTTATTGAGGGGGAAACAGTACCGTGGCTTAACGGTTTCTTGTGCTCCGTATATCTTAGTCTCCGAAATAGCGGGACTCCTCTCGTTTACACTGGCATATTCTGTAACAAGCTACAAACAACTGCGTTAACATAACAATCAGATAGTATACAGTTATATTCTTTCTATCTATTCTAGTTCTACATATCTTTAGGACTTACCGAGCGATTGTTCGCCGACGACATTCCTTCTCTTTTTCTTTGGAATGTTGTCAGGTGAATCGGACTCTCTAGAGGTTGAGCCCAATACTGAAAACTTAGAGCAGTTCGCCATTGACCGAGAGCACTAGATACTTGAATATATTTTCTTTTCAGTTCATGCCATTGTTTAGGCATTGCTTTCCATTTCTGCATTTACATTTTCAGTTGTACTTGTAAAGAAATGCTTAATAAATAAAAGTTGTTGTTCATTTACACTTCATTTCTTCTTGTGTGTATTTACATTATATTGCTTAGATACGCTTAGCATGTTTATTTCTGAGTAAATATGTAGCAGGCCTCGTCGCGTCTTCTTACCCGTACACTGGGAAGCGGGGCATGACAGAATGAAGCGTGAAGTGGCAAGGAGCATAGTCAAGTGTTTGGTATGTCATTAAGTGAAGGCTGAACATCACAGAACTGCTGGTCTATTTCAGCCGTTACCAATTCCAGAATGGAAATGACAGCACATCACCATGGACTTCGTGACTGCTTTCCCTCGCAGCACGAAGGGTAATGATGTGATTTGGGTTATTGTGGATCAACTGACCAAGTCGGCTCACTTTATTTCATTCAGAGTTGACCAGTCAACTGAGACGTTGGCAAGAAAGTACATGGAGGTGATTAAAAATCTAAAGTAAGATTCAAAACCTTCAAGATGTATCATACTTGATACCCATAAACTCATGCAGGAGATTGCGAGATTACATGGAGTACCTGTTTGTATCGTCTCCGATTGTGATACGAGATTCCGATCACAGCTCTGGAAGAGTCTGCAAGCTAGCTTAGGAACGAGTCTGAATTTATGCACGGCGCACCATCCACAAACAGACAGACAGTTCGAACAAACAATTCAGATACTAGAAGATATGCTGAGAGCCTGTATGTTAGACTTCGGAGGTTCGTGGGAAGATCACCTACACCTTATGGAGTTTTTATACAACAACAGCTATCATGCAAGTTTCGAAGTTACAACCGGACTCTCAAAAGGGGTATCAACGTAAGAAGGGATGAATTTTTGAAACAGTTGATACGAAGTGGATTGCGGAGTCAAATTGTTTGTCTTAAACGCGTCTATCCGATCTCTCAATGAAATTTTCGGCATGGATGGATCGTTCGAGGTTCGACCAAAGCAAGAACCGTAAGAAGAAATGTCCGGTTGTGGGTACCAAAGTTCGGCAAGTGTTTTTCGAGGTGGGGTACCCATGTTTAGAAAAGTGAAAAGGTAGGGAAGGAAGGAAGTGGTTTTTTTTTAAATGTTTGTTTTTGGAGTTTTGAAATTGTTTCTTTTTGAAAGAATACGGAACTATGGGACTATCTTTATACAAGTACAATCACAATCACAATATACACAAACACACCTAGAGCTAGGGTCTTCAAAGTCCAACTAGACCGTTCCTAGACTTCCAAGCGACAAGTTGCAAGATAACCCTCGAATCGCCTCTTCACTGCCAATTGTGGCCAGGTAAGCAAAAGTGAGGTAAGGAAGGTTCCGCTCACGAATCACCGTGAGACGGGCCTTTTAAAATTACCTCCTCACTTGTCTAGCCTAGGCACGATAAAGTCAAGTTTAAATAAACGACCGATTCCCCGCAAACTTCACTTGTCCTAAATGAGCGCGACAAGTCCTTATAGGTTTGGTCTAGATATTTTTTATTAACTCAAGTTGATGCGTATGCATTTAGTGATTTGTGGGGTCTTAGGAAGGGTGATGAATTCCCCACCCAATCTGAATTGGTGTTATAGCCTCTTAAAGTCCGTATTATTATATGCAAAGCGTATAAACAAACAAAATCTAAAACAACAAAAATTTTATTGGCAGCGGCGCAATTTGTGCAAAGAGACCTGCACAAAATACAGTTCAGTGGAGTTTTTAGAGGAGATTAGAAGAAAGAGAAGGGGTGAAAAAAATTGGGGTCAAAAACCCACAATAGGACCGCGGAACCGCCGCGAAACTCACTCTTTGACCGCGGTTCCACGGTCAAATTGTTGAGTTAGCGCTTGAAACTTTGTTCAATGCACTTCCCTTTCTCTGTACACCCTAATAAAAACCTCTGTTTATTGATTCACTTGCTGTAATTGCTCCAGATCGCCTGCACACTTGCACAAAAAATATCAAAAATAACAAAAAGATTTTTTTATTGTTATATTTATAATTATATATATATATATATATATACAAAAAAAATTAACCGGAATGATAAGAAAAGAAATACGTTACCGTATTCCCGGCAACGGCGCCATTTGATCGCACGTTTTTGGCGTGTCGGAGTTCAAAGTTCTAAAATTATAACCGCGATCAGGACGGTGTCGTTTTGCACCTAGCCGGTTGAGCATGGGTCGATCCGCTGGGAGATGGTAGTATGTCTGTTTGTATTTTAGATGAGCCAATGAAGAATGTGTATATGTTTGTTCAGTTCTATCCTAAGTGTTCGTATTTATGTTCATGTAAGCTTGTTAAGGTTAAGGTTGATTAGTAGAGTTGGGATTAGTCTTGTGCTTATCCTTTGGCATTCTTAAAACGATGTTGGGATAATCGAAAGTAGCGGGGATTAGGAGGATATAGGAATGGGATTTGCGAGTTTAAGCAAGCTTTCCAACGCTAAATCCATTCCTAGTGCCCCTTGTCCGTCCGCTAAATGCGCTTATTTTCAACCCTCGGTCAAACACCCGCAACCATGTATTCAATTAAGTCACAACTACATGTCACGTTGTAGTGCGCTTAAAAGACTTCTTGACTTAGGTCGCGGCTATATGTCACGTATAGCGCGCCTAAGTGAGGGGGTTGCGTTTGTTTGGTTGAGGTTCGTTTCAAGATATTTGGCGAAGAGAAACACAAGGGATTTTTCCGTCTCTCATACCACCTTCCTTAGCCTTAGCAAGTGTGGAAATTATTCATACATTATAAAAGAAAATAAAAACAAAACAAGAAGGAAAAGAAAATTACGGTTTTACAAATGTGCAAGCTAACTACTTGGGTCCTCACCTAAGCAAGGAACTCCGTCGAGTATCACGGCTTGAAAAATACGGATAAGAGAAGAAAAGAAAAGAGAACAAGCAAAGAAATGTCAACAACTACTTAACAACAAGAATAAAATTACACTAGAAAAAGACAATGCAAGAATTAAAAGATACAAGTTAAAAAATAACAAACTCTCGTCTTCATTTCATCATCCACTCAATACTCTCACTACATTTTAATGGAGAATACATAAAGAAGAAGAAGAAGAAGAAGAAGAAGAAGAAGAACTAAAGCTAAACTAAATACTAACAAAAAGAAGCATAAGAATAAAATCACCATGGCTTGGCACAAAACTGGGCTATTTATAGGTTGAATATTGAAACCCTAGGGCAAGATTCTGAGCCCAAATGAAATGACCAAACTACCCCAAAACCCCGAGTTGACACTGAGTCAACTCGGTCGCGGATCCGCCGCCGAGTCGCCACTTAGGCCGCGGATCCGCTGCTTTTTGGAGGAGTTAAGTTGTAGTTTTTTCTGGAGTTTCTTGTGTTGCTATGTTCAGTTGTTCTACATGTTTCAAACTGCAAATTGCTTCCACAATATCTTCAGATCTGCAACAGTCCAAAATGGCTTCAAAAACAATTATTTTAACCTCATCTCCCTAGAGCTCCGCGCACCCATTGAGTTTTTTGCTGCCCCTCTCGTGCTCCGTGCTTGTCCGAGACACGAATGACCACTGTCATTTGTCCTGTCTCTGGAACTGGTACGCGGCACTGGATGGATACGGATGACTGGAACCCGGCTTTTATCTGTTGGCAACAGATATTCTGGATTTTGGCGTAACAGTGGAGATTTTGTATCATTTGCGTTATTTTGGACTAGGAACCTGTAGCCTGTAAATATGTAGCAAACACGGAATAAAAGCACCTGCCTATAAACAAACGAGAATAAAGATGGGCGGTATTAAATGCAATATTCTGGTATGAACAGACATACTCGAACGAGTTGGAGAAGTGGCGTATCGTTTGGCACTACCCCCTCATTAAAAGGAGTGCACAATATGTTCCACATATCCCAACTACGACGATATGTGAGTGACCCCAGCAACATACTTGATCACTCAGAGCTCATTGTACAGACCAATCTGACTTGTAAGCAACAACCAGTTGAGATTCTGGAACGAAAGATGAAAACATTACGGAATAAGGATGTAAACTTGGTCCGAATGATATGGAGAAAAGATTCTCCAAGAGAATCAACTTGGGAAAGAGAAGAAGATATGCGTGCACGATACCCTTACCTCTTTGAAAATTAGTCTCTATGCAAATGTAAATTTCGAGGCTGAAATTTTTATAAGGAGGCTAGAATGTAACGACTCTGAAATTTCTGTACAGAAATTTCTTATTATTGTACAGAAAAGGGTATTACGGCCTGTGTAAAAGTTAAAAGTTATTTTTTTAAAATAAAAACAAGAAGCAACTTGTAGCTTAGTTGTAAAGCCTCTGCACTGCTGTGACATAGCCTGTGTGTTCGATTCCTATCAGACCCAATTATTTTTAGGATTTTTCTTTTTAATTTTTCGGAAGCCCAAGAGCTGCACGTGCAATATACGGAGAAATGAAAAGTTTCAGAAAAATCAAACAGGCGCAGTGAGGTGTGCACACCCAACTTGGCACGCGGCACAAATCTCGAGGCAAGTCTTGAAAATCCGACTTCCCATTCTTTCCAAATGGCCGGCGCCGACAGTCGATGTAGCCCTAAATCTCCCGTGCTTTGCACACTTAACTCTTCAACTCCTCTCAACTCGCCTGCACTGTTTGATTTTCCTGCAATCAAACAGAGACCCTTTAATTCACCATTTAACACCATTTAAATTCTTTCAATTCACATTTTTAATTCCCAAATTCTAATTCTTCACTATAAATACCACCGCATGCCCTAGCTCTCCCCCATTCTAAAATTTCTATCAAAAATTCTCTTAAACTCTTTAAGCACCAAGTGGAGTTAAGCATCCAAGTGGAGTAGCAAGACAAACTCGACGACTGGAGCATCTCCGATGAAACCACGACACCCGAAGGCTTCTTTTCTCTCTTGTTAATCATCTAAACTCGTAAGTCACTCTTCTCTCTTCTTCTTTCATCTCAAAACCATCTTCTAAAAACATATCGGAAAAGTGGAGTTAACTCCGATATGTGTATTTTTAACCTTTGTGCCCCCCTTCCTTAAGCAGAATAGGTCAAAATAACTTTCTCACACTACTTGTAACTTGGTTTACAATCATTTAACTTTGAATTTAATCAAAACTTTCATATGAAATCATCATAAAACAAACTTTTCATTAAAATACCATGAATTTTAGTATAACTCCTTTTCAATAATTGTTAAAAAGATACATTTAGGAAAACTTCACATAGTAACGACCTACCCCACACACACACTATGGTTTCATAGCGCGGTACTCTAAATATATAGCTAATTTAAATAATGACTATTACATAAAATACTACTCCTTTTCAAAACGGGTTTATTTTAATCAGTATTTTGAAATCCTTAGAAATTACATCTCTACAACCCTTGTAGGGGATCTGCTATTGGATGGTGCGGATTATCACACATTCTTGGGATAGTTGAACGAGATGCAGAACTTCTCACGGAGTATTCGGTCTCAAATGGAAATAAAAATACGGTTTTTAAGAAATGTGACTTTTTTAAACAAAATTATTTTTTGAAAAATTATATAAAAGTTATGAATCTGTATTTTCAATATAAACATATTATGAAATTATATTCTTTAAAATGAAAAGTTAGAATTCTTAATAAAATACCATCAAATTTCCAAAAGTAGTAGTTTTCACAAAAGTACCATAAACTTTCAAAAAGCTAGGTTATCACTAAAACACTACAACAATTAAAATACATGTTCATGAAAACCCTAAATATTATAAATCACCATCGAGTTTATTTTTAAACTATATTAAAGTATTTTTAATAAAACCCCATCGAGATATGCAAACAATATTTTAAGGACTCTAGAATTAATATAGGTTTGAGCAGTATCATTTCTCTTGAGCCCCAGAGAGCCGGAGAAAGTGAGTGCTTGCCTATTCAGGTTAGACAATTTAACGGAGTTATCAATGACAATTGTCTTGGAAAAAACACAAATCCCACAGTCCATATGCAGTAGTTGCTGATTTCTCCCGAACATAAGATTTTTAACGGTTTAAATCAATTCCTATGAAAAAGACATGAACTCGAATCTAAACTCGAATCTAAACTTGAACTCGAACTTGAACACAAATTCGAACTCTAACCTAACTCGAATCTATACTCGAATATGAACTCGAACCAAAATTATTCGAACCAACTTGACTCGAACCAAGATTGCAATTGTCATGACTCGCATATTACTCGACTCACTCGACTACATTCTACACCTTTTGCAATCTATGGTTTCGATCAAGGCATGTTAATCAATCAATCAAATCAATTTAGTATATTAACTAGTTATAATATATTATACTCGGGGTGTTTTTGATAGTTTCTTGTGTGAATCCAGCGGAGGTTCAGGAGTCCTGTATTAATCTTTTTTTTTATTTTACTCGAATATCAGTCGGGTTGACTCATCCACAGCCTAGAGGCCCGATGCTAACACATGAAATGTGCCCGTGTTTCCTTACTCCTGAAGCCCCACTCTTGAGCTCGTAAATACTTCTACAGCTGCGTTGACATTCACACTTGAAACTTAACGTTAACATAGTGACCATATGGAGATCTATAGAATATATTTACCCATGATCATATACTTTTACTCGTTGTTTCCCCCAATCAGAGCAAAGCTCTGTTTGAATTTCAAATTCAAAAGGTGAAGCAACGCTTCAGATTCCTTGCGCTGCGCGCAGAACGCCACGTGTCAAAAGCAGACACGCTAGCGCAAGAGGCGCTGCGCCCAAGGCAGCACACCCCAATCAGAGCAAGGCTCTGTTTTAAAATTTAAATTTTAAAAATAAAAAAAGCAACGCTTTAGATAACTTGCGCTCTGCGCTGCGCGACACGTGTCGGCGCAGTTGCGCTGCGCGACAAGTGTCAAGCGTAGGTGCGCTTGCGCCAACTGCGCCAGCACTAAAATTTAAATAATAAAGTATTTAATTAATCAGAATTAAAAATTCTAGAAAGATCTCTCCAATCTTATTAAAATAAGAAGATTGTCTTCTGTAAAACAGAGGCCTTAGGATCAAAAATCCAACGGTGGGGAAATATCCCCAGATCAATCAGAGAAAGATTTCTGTAACTAACCTAACAAACTAATTGGCCCTATATAAAGGCCCCTAGACTCCAAGTCTCAGATACAGAGAGAGAGAAAAGGGAGAACTCTAAAAAAATTAAAAAGGTAAGTGTTCCCTGATTAAAAATCAGGAAAAAGCTTCAGAAGAGGCATCACGTGCTCATACGTGACCAGTGGTCACGTGTTGGCACGTGATGGTTAAGCAGCGGCAGAGAACAGAGCGCAGAAGAAGAGAAACCCATTCCACGGGTCACGTGCTCACACGTGACCAGGGGTCACGTGCTCCCACGTAACCGGCTTTAAAAGCCTTATTCGTTAACAGAATTAAATTCTGAGGAGAGATCATTCAAGTCTTTCCAAAATGGAGAAGAATTATCTGAAACCGTTGGATTAAGAATCTGAAGGTGATTAAACATCACCAATTTATGGAAAAATCTTGGACATAGAAAGATTTCCCCTAAATCTAACCGAAATAACAAAGAGATATCTTTGGATTTAAAATCCAACGGTGAATAAAATTCACCTAATGATCTAAAGGCCCAGATCAATGATGAAAATAAATCAAATCTCTCAATAAATAAATCGAATCTTTCAATGAGAGATTTACTAAACAGATTGATTTTTTTTTCTTCTCCTATAAATAGGAGCCAAGGAAGAGAAAAGAAAAGAGAGAGAGAGAGAGAGGGATATAGAGCCTTGGAATCTTGAAAATTCAGAAGGAAGAATTTGATTCTCGGCAAAAGAAAAACCCTAGGTAAGAAAAGAGAGGCTTCAAAAGAGAATTTAATTCTCAAAAGAGTTTAACTCTTATATAAAGAAAAGAACTTAGTTCTTTCTCTGGTTGATGATCTGCAAAGTGCACATCTCCCCATGAATTGAGAATTTAATTCTCATTGGGTTGAGATCCTGCCATGCAGATCTAAGACATAGAGGAAGAATTGAGTTTTGAGAATTTAATTCTCACAGAATTACAGGAATTTAATTCCTTTGAGATAAAATTAGGGTTTAACCCCATATTATAGGAATTTAATTCCTTCAGAGTGGACAGAACTAGGGTTTAACCCTAATTGAGAAATTAATCCTCTCAAACTCACAGGAATTTAATTCCCTTAAAAAAGAAATTAGGGTTTCACCCTATGCCAGAATCTAATTTTTTACATATATGGGGAATTTAATTCCTGCAGAAAAGAAATTAGGATTTAACCCTATCTAAGAATATAATTCTTTAGAAGAAAATGGGAATTTAATTCCTCTAAAAGTTTATTGCTAGGGTTTAACCCTATGAAGAATTTAATTCTTAAGAGATAAACAGATCTTTAAATATGCAAAGAATCAGGGTCGCGTGTCCCCATGTGACCCCTGTAAAGATCTACAAGAAATGAACTTTGAGGCAACGCCTCACGTGCCCCACGTGACCCCTGTAAAAGATCCACAAGAAAGAAGCGCTGGGCGCCCTCACGTGTCATCACGTGATCCCATACGGGATGGCTGTGAGAATTAAAAATGTTAAACACTTATCTGCAGAACAAAATGAAGGGGATCTGGCCCCACTTTTTGGTGCCATCACGTGCTCCTACGTGATCTCCCCCTCTGTTAATGTTTGATACTAATCTGATAATTTTTTTTCCAGTGTTTAACACTGTTATCTGTTAGTGTTTAACACTAATTAGAGAATCATAACTTTTTAGTGTTTAACACTAATTTGATAATCACAATTTTTAGTGTTTAACACTAATTTGACAATCTTATTTCCAGTGTTCAACACTGTTGGTCCTTAGTGTTTAACACTAGCTTTAGCCCAATTGGCTAATTTTCTGGAGGCAAAGCCGCCTCTGCAATTGAATATGTCTAATGGGCCAACAGAGGGCCAATATTTCAAACATGATTGGACTTAGCCCAGGAAGGCCATAAGTCCTCAATTCAAACTTAACTGAGTCAATGGGCTCATAATATAATTAATTGGTCTTAGTTCCAAAACTGGGCTATAGATCATTTAATCCATCTTGGGTTCAAGGGTACATCTCTTCACTCCTTTGATATTTGTCGTTATAATTCATCAACGTCTTCAAAGAGGTGACGGGTCCCGACAACCATACATTTCATGGACTGTGGGGTCCTTAAACTCATGGGCTATGAGGTCCTTAACCTTGACCGTGATGTATTAAAACTAACATTGGACTGTGGGGTCCTTAAACTCATGAACTATGAGGTCCTTAACCTTGACCGTGATGTCTTAAAACTAACATTGGACTGTGGAGTCCTTAAATCCACGGACTATGATGTCCTTAACCTTGACCGTGATGTCTTAAAACTAACATTGGACTGTGGAGTCCTTAAATCCACGGACTATGATGTCCTTAACCTTGACCGGGATGTCTTTAAACTAACAATAGACCACCATGTCCTTAAACTGGTAATTGACCGCAATGTCCCTAAACTAAACAATAGAGCCCAAATGCTCTTTTGTTGGATCTAAACGATCCCGTTAAGTTGATCTTAGTCTGAAATGAGACTAACGTATCCTTAACAAACCGTTAAGTTGATCTTAGTCTAAAATTAGACTAACGTATCCTTAACAAAACGTTTAAGTTGATCTTAGTCTCAAATGAGGCTAACGTATCCTTAAACCCAAACTCCCAAACCCAAATCTAAGAAAGATACGGATTTGGACTAGTTCACGCCCTACGGGCAACAACATAACTTAGTCTCTGTATACAATCCACGGGCAACCAAACACGAAACAAACACCCACGACACGAAGTGATCATCTGGAGAAGGAGAAAGTTGTTACCGCGGTGCGGTAGCGTAATTAACTGCAGGGGCTTGCGCCTGCAGGGAAGAGCATCCCCACAATCAAAAACCCCTCAAGCAAGGGGGAATCTGACGAAGTCTGCTACATCGGACGCATCCGTTTAAACTTTCGATGCACGGTGCCATAAATTAACTTGGCACTTTCGGAGAGGTGGACGGATAGCACCAATTAGCATCTGTCCCGAATTTCAGGCAAGACGTCTGTCGCGCCGTCTTTCGGAAGGGAACAGATTCTGGAACGCCCGGTGGGACCTTTTCCTCTTTCCACTCCACACTTCGTGTGTCGTCTTCGCGAACGAATCGCGGTTTGTTAATGGTTGCTTTTGGGTTTCAATTTACTAAGATTTGGTCTTTTGCCTAGCGTAGAAATCAAGCATCAATGGCTGGCAACTGCTCAAGCTGCTCCAACTGCAAATGCAACCGACGCTCCGCCTCACCTGGAGGTGTAGCCTATGGACCGCAGGCTACTTCCCTGTTTACTATGCCCGTGGAACAAGTGACTCAAGTTACCACCGGTCTGTTCTTTAGGACCATGCTCCCGCCTGCAAGCTTCACCATTCCAGTGCCGGCACCGGAAGCGCAAAAGAAGTCGGTCTTCGATCGGCTTACTACTACCACGGCCCCTCTCAACGGGTCGTCCAATGCTAAGCCGGCAGCCTCGGTCTTTACCAGGCTGAACCTGAAATCTGTTGGGTCTTCCAAGAAGCTCATGACCCCTGACGTGGCCATCGCGAAGAAGACAGCCACCTCTGCTCCTGAAGTCGTCAAGGTGGCTTCTCCTGTTAAAGAGTCGGTCTTTTCAAGGCTGACTATTCCGGCTCCTGCTCCTGCTTGAGAGTCTGTCTTTGACAGATTGGACACCGCCACTCAAAATACATCAGTCTTCGAGAGGCTGGCACCAGCGGCGCCTCATCTGGACAAGGGGCAAGATAAAACCATCCCCGTCAACGGACCAACCCCAACAGCTCGACACGCTCAACGTCGCCACTGGCGCCGAGTAAGGAAGGCCGGAGGCAACTCCCCCTCAGGGCTAACTCCACCGGCTCCAATGGTGGAAGTTAATGCTGCTGTTCTAACTGGTAACAGCTTTGAACCGCTAAGAAGGGTACGCAAGAACTCTCCGACTGCCACGTTGAAAAGATCTCCTCTAACTGCGGAGAGTGTTACAGAAGCGAAGCCGGAGCAGCCTCCTCAACGGCTGTCCTCCAAAATTTACAAGGTCTGGCGACGGGTTCAGGACTCGGTAATCATTCAAGATCACTCTCACCGGCAAAACAAGGTGAAAGTTCAGGAAGGAAAGAACCGTCCTGTCAAATCACAAAGGACGACAACCACTTGGGTGCCTGCTGCAACGGCTCCCTCCACGTTGACTACTCAAAAGAGAGGAAGGCCAGAGAAAGTCCCCACACCTACGGCTAATGTCAAAGACAGTAAGCCTAAACGCCCTAAGTCTGGGGGCATGGTGGTGCATACCGTTTACATGGCGTCTGGGAAGGAAGACGGCCGTACATCTACAGGTCATCGACCGCTCACGTGATCGGTGACTAAAGCTCAGGAGCAACAGCAGAAGCTCTAAGAAATGATGAACGCAATGGCCGCACTCATTGGGCCAAAAGAAAGCCCCGAGGCATCCTCGGATCAACGCCAGGAGAAGGAAACTGACGCTGAATTCCTTCGTAGGATGATGGAAAAGAAGGGTAAAGAGGCTGCGGAACAAGCAGCCAATATACAACGAATGGCCCTTCTGTTTCAGGATATGGTGGGTATGATGATCCAACGAGATTCTCCTGCTGAAGATCCTCCGATCATTGTTGAGGACGATAGAGGGGAGACATCAAATCCACCTCCGGCTCTTTCAACAGCCAAGGAGGAGACAATTTCCAAAGCTGACTTGGATGAATATATAGCTCAGCAGATACGGGTTCACCAGGCGACTGAGGCAGCCGGTCAACTTGTCAGAACAGGGTGACCATATCCGAGCTGGTATGATCAGATCAAATACGCGCCGGGCTATACAATCCCAAAATTCCATGTCTACAAGGGGACAGGCAATCCCCATCAACATGTGGCCCAGTTCAGGGCACTTTGCGGCAACATTGGCAGTGATGATAAACTCTTGCTTCGCCAATTCGTCGGCAGCTTGTCAGAGACAGCGTTCGAATGGTACTCTGAACTCCCGAACAATTCCGTCAAGACGTTCGCTGAAATGGAGTTGCTATTCACTCAGCGATTCGCGAGCGCCAGCGAACGCACCCCGATAACAGCGTTGATTAATGCCAGGGTGAAACCAGGCGAGACGTGGGTCCAGTACGCTATATGCTGACGAAACTTGTGGTCGAAATGCGAACAACGCATTGAAGAAGCGCCCGCGGTGGGCATGTTCGTGGGTACCCTAGATCCTCATGCAACTATCTCACAGTTCATGATGTTCTTTAAGCCAACCACATTCCAGGCTTTGATCGACAAGCTGGCTCAGATGGACCAGATGGGTCACAGACCGTCTCCCCCGAAGCCAGAGTCCCGGAATGACAAAGGGAAAGGGAAGGCAACTTTCGTCGCGAACGCTCAACAGCAACCCAGTGCCCCAAAGCTAGCGAAACAATTGGAAGAGAGACGGCGGTATTATAATGAGAAAATGAAGCGCCCCTACTCATTCCCGCGGGATAAGACGAAGAGGCTATTCGAGCTGGCTGTGCGCAACAGGCTTATTAACTTGCCGAATCTAAGGCGACCGCCGCAACCCAACGAGATGAATAACCCCCAATTACTGCCCTTACCATCAAATGGTAAGCCATCCGATTGAGGATTGCTTCGTCTTCAAAGGATGGATTGAAGATCAGTACCTACAGAGCAAGTTTGCGCTGTCCGAAAAGTGGAAGGTGAACCCGCCACAACCGCACACTCCTAAGAAGACGGACACACCGGGGGCAACTTGCTCTTTCATTGAAGAAGCTCCATGGGAAATCGTGCTTTCAGCAAAAACCAAAAGAATGCTGAATGAGCTCCAGACATGCTCGGCGATCAGGTGGAAGAACCCGCTGGAACCCCAGATCATTGAAGGGATGCTGAAGCCGCGCCCAACTCCAAAGATCGGTGGTGATGGCCCGAGCACTCACAACCAACCGTCAAAATCTTCAAAGAAAAAGAAGAAGAAATCCAAGAAGCCCGTGAAGCCTGGAGACAAGCGCACGGACTTGCAGAAACAGATTAACGTGCTGGAGGAGTACAATCAAAAGGCGCGGACTCCCATCACACTCCAAGAGTTCCTCAACCACGTCTTTCAGGAGGAAGATAATGGAGAAAGCTTGTCGGATGAATCCGAGCGATATGTGGCGAGTTGTCATGTGATCTCCCACTCGTTTACGAACGATGAAAAAACTCCTGGCACTGAGAAACTGGGGGCACAACCTGAACCAAAACTTGTGTGGCCGACAGACGAAATGATCGACGCCTTTCTAGACGAGATGCGTTTGAAAAGTAAAGCCGATCGGGAGCGTAAGACGGCCGCATCAGAAGGAGCCAAACGCAGGCGACTAAACGAAAGAGTCGAAGCACTCCCGCCAGATCAAAAGACATCCGATGCAGATAAAAACAGATTCAAGACGAGGAAAAGGTTTGCCAAAGCCATGTCAATGGGAATGAAACTGCCACCCTCGGAAGAAAACACGCTCAATGGGGCAGAGAGGTACCCTAATTACTGCTCATATCATCGGAAGATTTCACACTCCACTGAGGAGTGCGACGCTTTTAAGATATGGTGGCAGGGATATGTTGCTCACCGGCAACATTTTAAGCGAATGAAACGCAGAACTCGTCGGGAGCAGAAAAGTACAACCAACAGGCACAAAAGAACTACCGGCAACTGTTACATGGTCAACACCGGAGGATCACAAGTTCTCACCTTTGGGAGCGACTCTGATGAGGAAATGGCTCTGGGCCCTCTCTTTAAAGAATCCGTCTTAGGGAAAGAGGAAGAGCCGGAGGCCTGCGAAAACATTCAGCTGCGCAATCGTACGCTTCCGGAAAAGAATCTCGGACCCGCAACTAGAAAAGATAAGGGAAAGGAAAAGGTCGCTGGGGATATCGCCTTAGATGACCAAGTCACGAAAGAGCTGACTGCCAAGGACCCGCCCAAGAAGAGTAAGGTGGACTACAACATCCTAGCGCACCTGAGGAAGCTACCTTCGCAGCTCAGCATTCTAGACGCCCTCTTATTATCAAAAGAGGCAAGGGATTCATTAATTAAGGCACTACAGGAGCCGGAGCAATTCCAAGCTTTCCTCGCCTAGGAAAAGATGAAGAATGAATTGGAGGAAGCGCACACGGCCGATGTCACTTTCGGTGATGAAGACCTTCTCCTTGGGACGTGCAACCACAACCGTCCCCTATATGTCTCCGGATACTGCCACGACATCAAGATAGGCAAAATCCTGGTTGATAACGGATCCTCCGTCAATCTCCTTAATGTTCGGGTGTTAAAGGAAATCTGCATGAGCGTTCAACACCTCGCTCGTGATAAGATCACCATCTCCGGGTTCGACTCCCAGTCATCACGGACCCTTAGGTCTATAATACTGACGCTGCGCTTCGGGCTGCTTGTCACAGACATTAAATTTCATGTCATTGACGCAAAGACCTGTTACAACGCTTTGCTCGGTCGTCCTTGGTTACACGAGTACAACATCATCCCTTCTACGCAACATCAGTGTATGAAGTATTTCAAGGATGGTCTCGAGTATACCGTAACAGGAGAGTTGAACCCATTCTCCGTGAATGAAGTCCGCAAGTACGAAGATGCAAAATACTTTTTTCCAGATTTCGAGGACACGAAGAGGTGTCGCAAACCGGAGAACAAAGCCGCCGCCACCATTCCTGTTTTCGGGAGTGATACCGAAGAAGAAGAGATAGTTTATGCTGGGCCGTCTCGACGCAACAACTCGGGACCGTCCGCCCCCATATTGATCTTCGGAAGCGATTCGGAAGATGTGGTTAATGCTGTGTTCTCCAGTCGGCCGCCAATACAAGAATTCCCTGGTGATGATCAGAGTTTGCAAATCACCATGATTCCGTAGGAGCACTAAAAAGATCTTGACGCACTTAAAACTTACAATGTGCAAGACCTGCAAACATTTTACGTCCCTCCCAGGCGAAAAGGTGAAAAGGCGATCCTATTCTACCGGTCCACAGAGACAAGAATGGAGAAAGAAATCTGGCATGGCGCGGATTCTACACTTGATAGGTTCTAACCCATCCGTTTGCCCAGATATTATACGAACGGACTAAAAAGGCTATTAAAGCGCCAAGGGGTACCTGGGACTTAAAACAGTCACGTGATTGAAGCGCCCTTAAAACAGACTATTCGACAAGCTCGGTTCTACAACAGGATTTGGGATGTCCCTAGGACTCAGCGCAAGTTGCCCAACGGGAGAATGGAAACGCTTGGGCTTGGATACGTGAGATCCGGGAAACAGGAACGAGTCCATAGTAGCTACGCCATATATAACTTCGATGAAGAAGAGGACGCCCTGTCAGAAAATGTCGACCCTATACCAAAACTAGATCCCGCAATCAAAGTGCCGAGTCCGTCATTTGAAGAACGAATGGACAAGCTCATCAGGAAAGCAGGTCAAAAAGCTCGGGACGACCATAACCGCGAAATGGCCATCTACGAGAAAGCCAGGACGCAACGTCTTCTTCAACAGGCTGCAAAAGACGAAAATGCTCCTCCCTGTCAACCTGTTGTGCAAAGGGCCCGACGCAGAGGCAGAAATAAGTCAAAGAGCGGAAAAAGGATTCGACAACGACAAAGCAGGACCAAAAAGTCACGTGATCAGGAATTGCGCGGTCCGGATTTGTCCCTTATGAAGAAGATGGGTCGAGCATACTCTTTCCCTCAAGACAAGACAAAGAAGATACTTGATCTCGCTATAAGACATCAAGTGCTTACGCTGCCGGAGTCTAAACACCCCGAACAAGCAGGCGAAGTCTCACACCCAAACTATTGCTCTTATCACAGGGTAATAGGACACCCTCTCGAAGATTGCTTCACCTTCAAGAATTGGGTCGAAGATCAGTATCAGCTCGGCAAGTTCGCTATATCTGACAGCTGGAGGGTAACGCCGCCACAGAAGTACGAACCCAAAGCCACGAGAGTGGAACCAGATCCACATCGGTCTTGAAAGCGAGCTCGTACTTGTCATATGATAACATTATCAAGAGGAGACCCTGAGGATATGGATGATCTTACCTGGTGCTTCGAAAACAGCAACGACGAGGTGATCTCAGAATTTCCACCAGCGCCGAAAGAGCTGGAAGATGGAATACACACCACTGCAGATAACCTCAAGAAAATTGAGTTGGGAACGGCGAACGACCCGCGACCGACATTCGTCAGCGAGCTGCTATCTGAAGAAAGGGTGGCTGCGTTAAAAGATGTGCTTATGCAGCGTAGAAATTGCTTCGCATGGAACTATTTCGAAATGCCAGGACTAGATCCAGAAATATCCGTCCATAAATTGGCGATATCCCCGGACGTCAAGCCAGTCAAACAAGCGACGAGAAGAATGCGGCTCAAGCTTGAGATGAGCATCAACGCCAAAGTCAAGAAGCTGATCGATTCTGGGTTTATCCAGAAAGTTCAGTATCCCGATTGGATCGCCAACATCGTCCCAGTGATGATGAAGAATGGGACAGTGCGCATATGCGTGGATTTCCGGGATCTCAATAAAGCTTTCCCGAAGGACGACTTCCCAGTACCAGTCACTGAGCTGATGATAGATAACACGTCCACTCACGAGGTTTTCTCCTTCATGGACGGCTCATCAGGATACAATCAGATAAAGATGCATCCCGAAGACGAGAAGCGCACCGCTTTCCAGACCCCTTTGGGTATATTCTGCTACAAGGTGATGCCCTTCGGTCTAAAAAATGCCGGTGCAACCTATCAGAGGGCCATGACGAAGATCTTCGATGACCTCATACATGAAATCGTCGAATGCTATATCGACGACCTCGTGGTGAAAAGCAAATCGTACGAGGAACATCTCGAGCATCTGAAGATCGTATTTCAACGTCTTCGGTAATACAACTTGAAGATGAACCCTCTCAAATGCGCATTCGGAGTTTCTTCAGGCAAATTCCTAGGATTCATTGTCCAGTACCGAGGTATCGAGATAGATCCGTCGAAGATCAAGGCGATCATGGAAATGCCTCCGCTAAGAACTCTCAAACAATTGCGGTCTCTTCAAGGGAAGCTCGCGTATATCCGGCGATTTATAGCCAATCTCTCTGGCAAGTGTCGTCCTTATAGTCATCTGATGAAGAAGGGAACCTCGTTCGTCTGGGATCACAAATGCCAAGGCGCGCTGGATGAGATCACGCAGTATCTACAGAACCCGCCAGTATTGGCCGCTCCGGTCAGGGGAAAACCTCTCATTCTAACCGCCCTTGAAGGTTCCTTAGGCGCATTGTGGGCATAGGAGAACGACCAAGGGAAGGAGAGAGCGCTCTACTATCTGAGTCGAGTCCTACTGGGGGCAAAAAGCAATTATTCTCCCATCGAAAAACACTGCCTGGCGTTGATCTTCGCGATAACGAAACTCAGGCACTATGCGATGGCGCATGAAGTCCGTCTCATTTCGAAGGTGGACCCTTTCAAATATTTGATGTCAAAAGCCATATTGACGGGACGACTCGCTAAATGAGCCTTGCTCTTAATGGGGTTTTCGATAACCTATCAGCCTCTTAAAGCGGTGAAAGACCAGGCCATCGCCGACTTCCTCGCTGAGCATCCGATACCGGCCGATTCTCCCTTGAATTGCGAACTTCCAAATGAACATGCGTTTGACGCGATTAACGAAAGTGGTACCCGGTGGGAACTTTACTTTGACGAAGCATCCTCCATGAAGAAGCGCAAACAGAACACCCCTGTAATCAAATCAGGGGTAGGCCTCATCTTCGTGACCCCACAAGGAGGGATAATGCGCTTCGCCTTCTCCTTGACAGAGCCGAGGACGAATAATGAGGCTGAATACGAAGCTTTGATAGCAGGCCTCGAGATCGCCATTGATTGGAAGAATTAAAAGTTAACCGCAATCAAGACGGTGTCGCTATGCAGCTAGCCGGTTGAGCACGGGTCGATCCACAGGGAGATGGTTGTATGTCCTTTCTTGTTTTAGACGAGTCAATAAAGAATTTGTGTATGAGTTGTTCGATCTAACCTATGTGTTTATTTGCAAGTATAAAGTTGTTAAGAAGAAAATACGAGATTGTAAGCTAAAGAAATCCGTACTCAAAACCTTTGAGCCGAGTCTTGACCAATTGAAACTCGAGCAATCGGCAACAACGTGGATTAGGGGATTTAAGCGCGGTATTCGTGGAATCCGGCTTATTTACCCTTGTCCTTCCGTTCTTGTCTCTTGCTTTCGCCTCTGGCCAAACCGAACGCAACCGGTCGCGGTTAGGAATCACCATTACCTTGTCAGGATAGGGTGCCTAACGGAGCGCTTGCGTATGGTTTGGGCGGAGTTCAATGGAAAATAACGGGAAAAGGAAAATAGCAAAGAAATGTTAACTTACAATATCATATGGATTCTTAACAACAACAATAATTACAGCATTCACAAAATGAACAAAAGAGAACAAAAAGAAAAGAACAAAGAAAAGAATACAAGTAATTAAGTGCATGAATATAAATTGCAAGTAATTAAAGTGCATGGAAATAAATTGCAAGTAATAAAAAGCGATAAAAAGAACACGAAACTAGGACTCAAGACAAGCATGTGATCAATAGCCAACCCTTAAACTTGCAAGCTCAATGAAGAGGTTGCAAGATCAATGGAAGGGTAGAGAACGCATGTGAAATGAAGTGCTAATTCCATGAAAGAATACGACCCTTGAGATCAATAACTAACCCTTAACCATTCAAGCTCAATAAAGAGGTTGAATGATCAAGAGAAAGCAAGAATCTCAAGGGGAAGAAGAAACACAAGAGAATGATACAAAACCCCCATCTTCATTAATCTCCCACTCAAAAAGCTCTCACTACAATTTTCATGGAAAAAGAATGAAGAAGAAGAAGAAGAAAAAGAACTAAAACTACAAAAGAAAGAGGAACAAAAGAATGACCCTTGGCTTTGGCAAGTTCTGCTGTATTTATAGGCAGGGAAATGAAACCCTAGGGGCAAATTTTGACACTATATGACGTCCCTAAAATACCCCCAAAACACGACAACCAGAGGACACTACATGGCCGCGGATCCGCGGCCAATACCCCCTATTGGCCGCGGATCCGCGGCCCTATGATGGAGTCAGGGCATCGTACTTGGTGGCTTTCCCTGGTTCTGTGTGTCCTTCAGTGTGGCATATGTGTTTTCTGAAAATACCTCCACATTTCTTCCAGAATTTCTGTTGAGGAAAGGTGGACTTTTGTGGATGCTTTTGTCATGATTGCCTCGAGCTCCGCGTAGATTTCTTGGAACTTGTTGTTGCCATTGAGCCTTGTGCATGAAGGTGACATTGATTTGACATTTTGTCTTCCTAAACTGGTATCTGGCAACATACGGATGACGAGCAGAGACCGTGTTTTCTCAGTGGTTGGCAGGAACCCGGATTTTGTCGTGTTTTCCATGAATTTCACTGTTTTAGAACCGAGAACCTGTATCCTGCAAATATGTATCAAACACGGATTAAAAGCACCTACCTATAAACAACCGAGCGTAAGAATGGGCGGTATAAAATGCAGTATTCTGTGATGAACAAATACCCCCAAACTTAACTTTTGCTCGTCCCGAGCAAAACCAATTATTCACAAAAATAAAATCCTAACCGCACTTTCGCAGGGAACGCGATTGCACTGAGCGCGTGCAACAAGCCGTTAAACCTCTAGGTGTCCCTAGTAGGAGGAGTGTTGTCTCCTGAGGGTTTTCAGCGGATACTACCCACAAAATCTGGTCAGGTTGGTTTTGTACAATAACTAAGATTCAAACCCTAAAGTTTTTGTTTTAGAAAATAACAATTCTATAATCCTAAGTCTAGACTATCGAACCTTTATTTTTCACACCTCGCTTCTTATTTAACTACAGATTTTATATGTCTTTACGTGCAGTGCAATTAGTGTCGTTAAGTTCCAGAAGGATCGATTAAAGTCATCATGTCGCACAATAAAGCCCAGATAACAATTTTAAAAGGATCACATAAGTTTTATAAAGAGTTAAGTATTTTTCAAGTTTCGTTTTCCAGTAAGGTTTCAACTTCAGAATTTCTATCTTCCATAACAGGAAACTAAGTCGTATTTTTCACTCCACCTTTTTCTTGTTTTCATTTCATACACACCTCTGTGAACGTGCAATAGTCTTTATCATAGAATAAAACCTTCATATCTCCGCTAAATTTTTTTTATAAAAGTCTGTCTTTTATCAAGATTATTCTCACACAAAGAACCGTTAGGAATTTTAACTCGGAGAGAACACTTGCTTGACTTTGTTTTAAAACTGGACTTTCTAGGCTTCTTAGCGAGCTTTGGGCCAATGCACCCAAACCAGTTGGTTTTAGGGCATTAGGTGTAGAAACACCCCAGCGGACTTAATTACTCAAGTTACCTAGGTCCAAAAACAAAAGACTGTTTGACGTGAAAATCAGATGATTTAATACGAACGGAGATATAACCAGCAGTTCAATTATTTTTTTGGATAAAAGACGTGTTTAGTGGGTTTGGTGTGTAATCATTCCAATCAAGTTTCCGATGGGTTATTTTTCAGACTTAGCTCCAATTACGGCATCAATAACATTCCTTCATATTCGCTTTACTTTATAAACTATTCTTGACATTACTTATTTCAGAACAAACCTATTTGATCCTCAGAAAATCATCTATCTGTTTAAAAGTTTAAACATGAAAGACTTGTCATCTAATTCCCAAAATTCACGACACGTGTAGTGTGATGTAAAGACGTATATCAGCTATAGTTAACTTCAAAGGAGAGTTATCTTTCAGGTTTTCAAAATCTAAACATAAGATTTAGTTATTCCTATTTTTTCAAACAAAAACCGTCGAATGTTGAATCAGAGTTCTTCCACAATCTAACTTGACAAAAAAGTTTTTATATTTTAAGAAAATTTTCAGATTTTTATGGATTTTATGAATTTAATATGCAGATGCAAAATATACATATGAATGCGAAGGAAGAAAGCTTACCGAGCACACCCCCAAACTTAAACTTGACAGTGCCCTCACTGTCAGGCTATACCAAGAGGGTTAAAATTGCCGGCGCTTCCTAGAAACAAATTATATACAAAACAAAAAGGAAAACAAAAATATATACAAAAAAGTGTCCCCCCCAAACTTAAGTAAAACAGTGTTTCCACTGTTAAGCGTTGAAATTCAGGATTTAGGGGGGAAAGAACAGTATCAAGCTATACAAGGCTTTACACAGGCCAAAAGTTAACACCAACCATTCAAAAATTTTATCGTGATAAAACAGCGGCTGGTGAAAGAAGGTGAAGAGGTAAGAAATGGAGATTACGCGAGACCGTATGCGGAGAGAAGCGGAATACGGTCTCGGTATATGAGAGGAAGAAGAATGGCGGAAGGGAAAAAGAAGTGGAATACGAACTTGAGGGTGCAACTGGAGTAAATAGATTAGCACAATTTGTGATGAGCGATGTGTAAAAAGCGATTGTGCTAATATATTTACCCGTCGAGAAATGGGGTCAAATCCCTCAAGATTCGTGAGAAACCATGGGTACGCCGAACTTGGTAAACCAGACACAGTAAATGAAAGTGAGACGGGTTCTTGCAAGGTCGGAACGATGGAAAGGATAGAGGGAAGTGGTTGAGGAAGGGTATCGGTTAAAGGTTCAGGAGGGTGTACACAGTCAGTGGAAGGAACAGGATGAATTGGAAAATCCGACTCATCAAGAAAAACTGGTTCATCCTCAAAACTATCCTCAATATTCTCCTCAAAATTTAGCACATCCATGCTCTTCTCTTCAAAGTCCAGACGCATATGGGGTTCGGGAAAAACATTTAATGACTCGGGATGATGATTTGAAGAGACAAACTCGGCCAAATCTACGGGTTCATCATCCAAAATATCCCCAGCGTCAATATCCTCAATCAAGTGAAAATCAAAATTCTCTGACACCTCATCAAAAGCATGGATATTAATCGATTCTGGTTCTAAGATATAGGTGTAAAGGTCAAAAGGATTAGGTATGGTTTCACTTGGAAGGGACCCTTCACAATTGGGCAAATCAAACACTACGAAGTCGCACAACTCATTCATCATTCTATCTTCAATTGATAAATCATGTGGGATACTCGATAGACTTTCAAAACAGGAGTTGTGGGATTCAATTTGGGACGGGTAGGTTTGATTTGGAAGGGGGTACATCTCACTCTCTCCACTCAAATTCACAGCCTGTCCTGCCGCCTCATCATACATTGAAAAAGTTGGAGCTAGTTGAAAACTAGCTACCGGGTCACTAGGTTGCATGAGGGCGGCCATGGACGCATTCAAATCCAGCATCTGTTGGCTTGACGCTACCCTAAAATCTTCCAACGACTGTTCTAGACTAGACATTGGTTGTGAAGGGGTTTCAGTAAAAGATTCAAAGTTGTTTGGATACTGAAAACTCCCAAATGGCGGTTCTGAAGTAATGTCTAGGGAAGGTGCGAAAGTAGGGTAGGATTGGTAGGAATTGAATGGCAGGACAGGAGTGGGATCAACATTGGGATAAGAAGGTGAATGGATTTGTTGGTCCCAAGAATTTGTAGTGGTGAAAGGAGTGAAAGATCGGCTACGAGATTGTTCAATACGTTCAGCAATAGACATAGGTCTCGGGGTTACAACCGGATTTTCAAAAGGGGTATCAACGCAAGAAGGTGTGAATGTTTGAAACGGTTGATACGAAGTGGATTGCGGGGTCCAGTTGTTCGTCCTAGACGCGTCTATCCGATCTTTCAAAGAAATTTTTGGCATGGATGGATCGTTCGAAGTTCGACCAAAACAAGAACCGTAGGAAGTAATGTCTGGTTGTGGGTACCAAAGTTCGGCAAGAGTTTTGCGAGGTGGAGTACCCATGATATGAAGAGAGAAAGAGAGAAAGGCAGAGAAAAGGAGGGGAAAAAGAATGTGATTTTTTTTTTAATTTTTTTTTTAAATATTAACAAAAGAATGAAGTATACACAAAAAAGAATATGGACAAAAAAAAAAACAATCACGACACAAAAATACCACACACCTAATCGTTCTAGGATTCACCTAGGTCAACTAGACCTGCTCCAGAACTTAATTGTCGAAGTAAAACCGTGTCGAGAAACAGGCTCAAGATACACTGATCACGAGGCCAGGTAAGTGCAGAGATAAGGGGAGGTTGTCCAACGCTTTCGCGAAGTTCCTTAATTAAATAACCCTTTCTCTTTTGGCGGTTGCGCCGTTAAGACTTTCCTAGACACCCCGTAAACAATATACCGTTAAGCGAGGTTCTAAACACAATTAACTTCTCCTAGTGAGCGCGAAGTCCTTAAGGCTTAAAGTCTAATTTCTTTTAAAATTTGTGCGGGTAATCGTTATGCACAAGTTCGTGATTTGTGGGCCACGGAAAAGGTGATGAAATCCTTTACCGTATCTTGTGGGGTTCGCTTGCCCTTAAGTCCGTATTAATGTATGCAATGCGCAATTTAAAAAATTCTATAAAGAATCAAACAATCGTTTTTTAGTTTAAGCGCGGCGCTGCAACAAATACGGGTTAGTCAATTTTTAGCGTTTGCTAGCGAACTTGCAAAGAATCCTGCAAAGAATAGTATATTGGATGCGTCGGATTTGAGAAGAAGGTGTTAGTAAAGTACGTACCGTTAAGTTTTGGGTTAGGAAACACCCGTTGAATCAAATCCGGTAAGCTTGAAAAGTTCGCTTGCGCGGGTCAAACTACCCGGATCTTTGGCACTGTACTTCGTAATCATCTTAACTTTGAACGTACACTTTGCTCCCCACAATCGCAGTTTGCAAATCTGCAAAAATCTGCACTCTTGCCCACAAAAATGATCAAAAATAACAAAAAGATTTTTATTTTTTTTATATATATACAAAAAGAATATTAACCCGAATAACAAGAAAGAAAATACGCTACCGTCTCCCCGGCAACGGCGCCATTTGATTGGAAGAATTAAAAGTTAACCGCAATCAAGACGGTGTCGCTATGCAGCTAGCCGGTTGAGCACGGGTCGATCCATAGGGAGATGGTTGTATGTCCTTTCTTGTTTTAGACGAGTCAATAAAGAATTTGTGTATGAGTTGTTCGATCTAACCTATGTGTTTATTTGCAAGTATAAAGTTGTTAAGAAGAAAATACGAGATTGTAAGCTAAAGAAATCCGTACTCAAAACCTTTGAGCCGAGTCTTGACCAATTGAAGCTCGAGCAATCGGCAACAACGTGGATTAGGGGATTTAAGCGCGGTATTCGTGGAATCCGGCTTATTTACCCTTGTCCTTCCGTTCTTGTCTCTTGCTTTCGCCTCCGGCCAAACCGAACGCAACCGGTCGCGGTTAGGAATCACCGTTACCTTGTCAGGGTAGGGTGCCTAACGGAGCGCTTGCGTATGGTTTGGGCGGAGTTCAATGGAAAATAACGGGAAAAGAAAAATAGCAATGAAATGTTAACTTACAATATCATATGGATTCTTAACAACAACAATAATTACAGCATTCACAAAATGAACAAAAGAGAACAAAAAGAAAAGAACAAAGAAAAGAATACAAGTAATTAAGTGCATGAATATAAATTGCAAGTAATTAAAGTGCATGGAAATAAATTGCAAGTAATAAAAAGCGATAAAAAGAACACGAAACTAGGACTCAAGACAAGCATGTGATCAATAGCCAACCCTTAAACTTGCAAGCTCAATGAAGAGGTTGCAAGATCAAGGGAAGGGTAGAGAACGCATGTGAAATGAAGTGCTAATTCCATGAAAGAATACGACCCTTGAGATCAATAACTAACCCTTAACCATTCAAGCTCAATAAAGAGGTTGAATGATCAAGAGAAAGCAAGAATCTCAAGGGGAAGAAGAAACACAAAAGAATGATACAAAACCCTCATCTTCATTAATCTCCCACTCAAAAAGCTCTCACTACAATTTTCATGGAAAAAGAATGAAGAAGAAGAAGAAAAAGAACTAAAACTACAAAAGAAAGAGGAACAAAAGAATGACCCTTGGCTTTGGAAAGTTCTGCTGTATTTATAGGCAGGGAAATGAAACCCTAGGGGCAAATTCTGACACTATATGAAGTCCCTAAAATACCCCCAAAACACGACAACCAGAGGACACTACATGGCCGCGGATCCGCGGCCAATACCCCCTATTGGCCGCGGATCCGCGGCCCTATGATGGAGTCAGGGCATTGTACTTGGTGGCTTTCCCTGGTTCTGTGTGTCCTTCAGTGTGGCATATGTGTTTTCTGAAAATACCTCCACATTTCTTCCAGAATTTCTGTTGAGGAAAGGTGGACTTTTGTGGATGCTTTTGTCATGATTGCCTCGAGCTCCGCGTAGATTTCTTGGAACTTGTTGTTGCCATTGAGCCTTGTGCATGAAGGTGACATTGATTTGACATTTTGTCTTCCTAAACTGGTATCTGGCAACATACGGATGACGAGCGGAGACCGTGTTTTCTCAGTGGTTGGCAGGAACCCGGATTTTGTCGTGTTTTCCATGAATTTCACTGTTTTAGAACCGAGAACCTGTATCCTGCAAATATGTATCAAACACGGATTAAAAGCACCTACCTATAAACAACCGAGCGTAAGAATGGGCGGTATAAAATGCAGTATTCTGTGATGAACAGCCATCGACATGGGAATTGAAAACCTCCTCATATATGGAGATTCTCAACTGGTCGTCAATCAAGTAAATGGCGACTACCAAACGTGTAAACCCGAACTGGTGAAATATGGCGAGAGAGTACAGCAATTACTGACCCAAATTCCCTCCTATACACTGGAAAGCATACCGCGTGCGGAAAATAGCAAAGCAGATGCACTAGCTAAGCTCGCTAAAGAACTGGCCGATGAGAACCTCAATGACGTAAAGATCGTGGTACAAAGCCGTCGGGTGCTTGCCCCCGCAAAAATATCTCCGGATCTGGAATCATCCGAAGAAAAGGGAGCGACTGAGCAAATGGCTATGCAAATAAATAACCGGGGAAAGGCTGAGGATTGGAGGGAAGTCTTTATAGACTACTTCAAATACCGTCGAACGCCCGAAGATGCGTCCTCAAGACATCAGCTTATGAAACGAGCTCTGTCTTTCGCCTTCGTCAATGATACTCTGTACAATAGGTCATTTGATTCTCTGTGGTTGAGATGTCTGGGACCTGAAGAGGCAAAAAGAGTCGTTCAGGAAGTTTACGACGGACTCTGCTGTTCTCACCAAGAAGGCCCAAAGATGAAGTTGAAGATTAAACGGATGGGTTACTACTGGCCCACGATGATTCAGGACTGCCTCGAATATGCGAAGCAATGCCACTCGTGCCAAATCCATGGGGACTTCATCCACCAGCATCCAAATCCACTACATCCAACGGTGGCTAGCTGGCCGTTCGAAATGTGGGGAACTGACATAGTTGGCCCCATCGAACCAGCATCGTCTAGAGGACATCGTTTCATCCTGGCGACAACTGACTACTTCTCCAAATGGGCAGAAGCAGTACCGCTGAGGGAAGTGAAGACGGAGAATATCCTCCATTTCTTCAAGACGCACGTCATTTACCGGTTTGGAACTCCGCGACGGATCATCTCCGATAACGGGCCAGCCTACAGAAGCCACAAGATTAGCCGCTTCGCACAACAACACAACATAGACTGGAGATATTGCTCAGTTTATAACCCGCGAGCTAACGGTCTAGCTGAGGCTTTCAACAAGACCTTGACGAAGATCGTAAAGAAGACGGTGTCCCGAAATAAGAAGGACTGGCAAGAGAGATTACAAGAAGCTCTCTGGGCTTATCGAACTACATTCAAGACGGCCACGAACACAACGTCGTACGCGTTGGTATTCGGTACAGAAGCGGTACTCCCCCTCGAGATAGAGCTACCTTCTCTACGAGTGGCAGACCACTACGAGCTGACGGATGAAGAAAATGCTCACCTTCGGCTTGAGGAGCTTGACGCCCTTGATGAAACCCGGCTCATAGCGCAACAAAATCCGGAGGCTTATAAAGCAAAGATGACGCGCTCATATGAAAGATTGACCAGGCCGAGGACATTCCACCAAAGCGAACTCGTGCTAGTGGTCAAAAGACCTATGATCCCCAATCGCGCCAAGCGGGGAAAATTCGAGCCGAACTATGAAGGTCCGTACATAATAGACAAGGTCTACCAGGGTGGAGCCTATCTACTCATGGATATGCACGGTGAAAGGCCTTTCAGGCCAATAAACGGTCGCTTTCTGAAGAAATACTACGCTTAATGAGCCACAACCTAGGTCAATGATAGATGACGACGATTATATCCGCTCGCTATCTTCCTAAGCTCAAACTCTATAAGCTGTAGCCGGTCTTCTCCTGAACGGACCGAAACGTCCTTAAACTAACAACGGACCGAAATGTCCTTAAACTAACAGCGGACCGAAATGTCCTTAAACTAACAATGGACCGAAACGTCTTTAAACTGGCAATGGACCACTATGTCCTAAAACTAGCTGTTGACCGAGATGTTAATAAACTACGGTGGATTGCAACATCTCAAAGCCAATACAAAAAAAATATATAAAAAAAATAATAATAATAATAAAAACAAAAACGGTATGTCCATAAGCAAAATGGGCACGGATGAAAACCCGAAAGGGCTCCGTGAGTAAAAACAGCAGGACTACCGGCGAGTGTTTGTGAAAACCCGAAAGGGCACAACCTCGTTAAAGGACACTTGCAGGGTCCTCACGACCTTATAAGGAGAAACCACCCGCGTGAGATCCTTACGACTCACAAGGGAGCAACACACTTAGGAGTCCTCACGATTTTTAAGGAGAAATTACACTTGCGAGATCCTCACGACTCGTAAGGAGAACTCTCTTATGGGACCCTCACAGCTCATAAGATTTGAAAGTCTTAAGTTACAGAAACCTGAACCTGTTCTTAAGCAACCCCCCCCCCACAACCTTCGATATTGCCCTACAAGCGACTCATACTGACCCTTGTATACAATCCATGGGCACGAATAAACATTTCCCTAACCAAGTCCCATCCGTGACTAGGGATATGTTCATATGATGAACAACCCTTGTAAATCCTCTCGACTTATAAGGAGAAAACCTTTTTGTAAGATCCTTGCGACTTACAAGAGAACATGCACTTAGGAATCCTTATGATTCCCAAGGAGAAAACACACCTACAAGATCCTCGCGACTTGTAGGGAGAAATACCTTTGTGAGACCCTTACGGCTCATGAAGTCAAAAGCCTTAGTCGACAGGACCCTTAACCCTGTTTACTAAACCACCTTTGTTCAACGTCGACAAAGGCAAATGATGATTCGCACCTGGCAACATCCCAGTTGTAGCAGTGCTGATACCGAAATCAGTGTATAAATCCAAGCTTGCAGCGAAAAGCCAGCAAGCTACACATGCATACGAAACAGCCGAAATGATGGGGTAACTTGCGACAAAATCAGCAAGTAAAAATGTATGCATGAAGAATAGCCGAAATGATTGGGCAACTCGCAATAAAAAGTGGCGAGTAAAAAATAAAATAAATAGCCGAAATGATTGGGCATCGCGAAAAATAGCCGAAATGATGGGGCAATCGCGACCTTCGCGATATAAAAGATGAAATGATAGAGCATCGCGGAAAAAGAGATAAATAAAAATTAAATTTATGCCCTACAGGTGATATTACATCAATCCCTGTATACAATCCAGCGGCGCAAATAAAGAAGGGAGCATACTCCTCCCCGCCAGGTTTCATCATAAGAGGAAGCCAGATCTCGACGGGACACAAATAACCTAAAGATCGTCTCAACATACGTCTCATTGCGGAAAATACGACCTCAAGCAAACCGGAACAGCGGCAACTCCCAATTCAATGACTCGGCGGTGTACAGATCACCGAAAGTCAAATCCCAACTCCGTGAAATGCGGATATAATCAGCAAAATTCCTGGCCACGTTAAACGCGGATAACGTCACTCTTTGACCCCGTGGAAAACGTCCAGAGGGGAGCCTAGTCCTCGCCAAACACGGCAGTGAACCCGTGTGAAGCATCTAGTGCAAAATTCCTGGGCACGTGGAACGCGGATAACGTCGCTCTTTGACCCCGTGGAAAACGTCCAGAGCGGAGCCTGGTCTTCGCCGAACACGGCAGTAAACCCGTGGGAAGCATCCAGAGCAAAATTCCTGGTCACGTAGAACGCGGATAACGTCACTCTTTGACCCTATGGAAAACATCCAGAGCGGAGCCTAGTCCTTGCCGAACACGGCAGTGAACCCGTGTGAAGCATCTAGTGCAAAATGCCTGGTCACGTGGAACGCGGATAACGTCACTCTTTGACCCCGTGGAAAATGTCCAGAGCGGAGCCTGGTCCTCGCAGAACACGGCAGTGAACCCGTGAGAAGCATCCAGAGCAAAATTCCTGGTCACATGGAACGCGGATAACGTCACTCTTTGACCCCATGAAAAACGTCCAGACCAGAGTCTGGTCCTCGCAGAACACGGCAGTGAACCCGTGGGAAGCATCCAGAGCAAAATTCCTGGTCACGTGGAACGCGGATAACGTCACTCTTTAACCCCGTGGAAAACGTCCAGAGCGGAGCCTGGTCCTCGCAGAACACGGCAGTGAACCCGTGGGAAGCATCCAGAGCAAAATTCCTGGTCACGTGGAACGCGGATAACGTCACTCTTTGACCCCGTGGAAAACGTCCAGAGCGGAGCCTAGTCCTCGCAGAATACGGCAGTGAACGCGTGGAAAGCATCCAGAGCAAAATTCCTGGTCACGTGGAACGCGGATAACGTCACTCTTTGACCCCGTGGAAAACGTCCAGAGCGGATCCTGGTCCTTGCAGAGCACGGCGGTGAACCCGTGTGAAGCATCCAGAGCGGAGTCTAGTCCTCGCCGAACACGGCAGTGAACCCGTGTAAAGCATCTAGTGCAAAATTCCTGGTCACGTGGAACGCGGATAACGTCACTCTTTGACCCCGCGGAAAACGTCCAGAGCGGAGCCTGGTCCTCGCAGAGCACGGCAGTGAACCCGTGGGAAGCATCCAGAGAAAAATTCCTGGTCACGTGGAACGCGGATAACATCACTCTTTGACCCCGTGGAAAACGTCCAGAGCGGAGCCTGGTCCTCGCAAAACACGGCAATGAACCCGTGGGAAGCATCCAGAGCAAAATTCCTGGTCACGTGGAACACGGATAACGTCACTCTTTGACCCTATGGAAAACGTCCAGAGCGGAGCCTGATCCTCGCAGAACACGGCAGTGAACCCGTGGGAAGCATCTAGAGCAAAATTCCAGGTCACGTAGAACGCGGATAACGTCACTCTTTAACCCCGTGGAAAACGTCCAGAGCGGAGCCTGGTCCTCACAGAACACGGCAGTGAACCCGTGGGAAGCATCTAGTGTAAAATTTCTGGTCACGTGGAACGCGGATAACGTCACTCTTTGACCCCGTGGAAAACGTCCAGAGCGGAGCCTGGTCCTCGCAGAGCACGGCAGTGAACTCGTGTGAAGCATCCAGAGCGGAGCCTAGTCCTTGCCGAACACAGCAGTGAACCCGTGTGAAGAATCTAGTGCAAAATTCCTGGTCACGTGGAACGCGGATAACGTCACTTTTTGACCCCGTGGAAAACGTCCAGAGCGGAGCCTAGTCCTTGCCGAAACGGCAGTGAACCCGTGTGAAGGATCTAGTGCAAAATCCCTAGTCACGTGGAATGTGGATAACGTCACTCTTTGACCCCGCGGAAAATGCCCAGAGCGGAGCCTGGTCCTCGCCAAACACGGCAGTGAACCCGTGGGAAGCATCCAGAGCAAAATTCCTGGTCACGTGGAACGCGGATAACGTCACTCTTTGACCCCGTGGAAAACGTCAAGAGCGGAGCCTAGTCCTTGCCGAACACGGCAGTGAACCCGTGTGAAGCATCTAGTGCAAAATTCCTGGTCACGTGGAACGCGGATAACGCCACTGATTGATCTCAAAAATACTTATAACCGCGATCAAGAACGGCGTTGCTTTGCAGCTAGCCGGTGAATACGGGTCGGTCCACAAGGATGTTGTGAATTTCCTAATCGCGCTAACGAGTTAATTCCGAACGGTGTGAATGGATTAATTAAATCTAAAAACTAAATTAATCTAGGGCAATTGAATTAAAGATCTAACTATCTAACTAGGGCAAGGAATTAAATTTATACTAGGACAGAGAATGAAAAATTACCTAGGGCAAGAATTGAAATTAATTACTTACTTTACAGATGGCTCTCTCCAAACATCAACACAAGACTTGTCAGATCTGAATTTCTAAAATGAAAAGAGGCATCGATGCTCTCCAAAAGAAATCTAAATTTTATTGATAAAAAGAGGCACAGGGAGGCATAGCCTTTACAATGATTTAGAGTTCCTATTTATAGAGGATAGGAAACCCTATGTTACAATTGATTCGCACGTCTACATTTACCAAAATATCCTTAGGAAGACCTACTCAAAGTAGACTCCAAGCTTTGGTAAAATTTTATGTTTCTGTCTCTTTAAAAGGAAGTATTGGGCCTTGAAATTTCCTTTGTTGGCTCTTCTGTCTTTGGGCTTCCTTATTATTTGGTTCTTTTATTAAAATAGCTTCTATGTTTCTTCCAGATCTCCAGTGAATAATTGTGATGGACTTTTAACCGTTCGCTTTGTAATCTTGGACCTTGCATTGCCTTGTACTTTGTGAATTTTATCTTTGATATAGGCTTGATCAAGAGTCTTCTGTTTGTTGGTCAAAGTCCACTTTTGCATCGTCTTTTCATCGTTTTCACTGTTTTCTGTTCAAGAACCTGTAACTTGTAATATGTAGCAGTCATGCGTCAAAAGCACCTGTTTATTTATAAAACGAATAAGGATGGGGAATATAATAATGCAATATTATGGTGTGAACAAATACCCCCAAACTTATCTTTTGCTCGTCCTCGAGCAAACTTATTTTATTCTCTACAAAAAACCTAACCGCGCTTTCGCAGGGAAACGCGATTGCACTGAGCTCGTGCAACAAGCCGTTACACCTCTAAGTGTCCCAAGTAGGAGGAGTGTTGTCTCCTGAGGGTTTTCAGCGGATACTACCCACAAAATCCTATCAATTCGGCCCATAAACTTTAATTCTCCAATTAGGTTTTCTAACAAGGAATTCTATTATCGTCGACTCGTAAACTATCCACCCATATTCTTCACACTTCCTCATCATTTAACTTAAGATTATATATGTTTTGCAGACTTACTTAGCTTTCGGCATCTTTTAAGTTTTCCTTCTAGGGTTCCATCTCCACTTAGGAATTTTTATCAACTCTACTAAAGATACAAGTTCTATTCTTCATTCCTCTCTCTTATCAAAATCCCAATCACATACCCCTACGTGTGTGTATAAATCACCCCTACACTTGGAAATTCAAATCAAGCAATCATACTCTCGTCCGTTGTCCAAAGCACTTCTTAATTGGTGAATTTTAATGAATTTTGCTTACACACCTTCATGCGACCGTTAATACTTCTTGAGGTACCAACAACCGATTACAAGACGTGTTTGCACATTAAAGCGTAATTCCTAATCTTGCAACACCCAAGGCTTTTATCAGTGACTCCCAAACCAGTTGGTCTAAGGCACTAGGTGATGAAGCACCCTCGCTAAATATTTTTCTATTTTTGCAGCCTTAAGTAATCACAAAAACCAGTGTTCATTTTTTTTCTTTTATTCACACTTGTATTTTTTTTTTAATTTTCTTCGTACTGAGGACTTTAGACAAGAGCATTTCAAGGTCTCTTCTACTATTCCAAGCTTCAAGGTGCGTGATTGTGCAATTTATAGGATATACATTTTCAGAATCTAGACTTAAGCTAGGAATTATTTTTCAAACTTATACTTTAATAAAAACATCAATACTTTTCCTTCGTTTCGACTTAGCCCAAGAAGTGAACTCAAAATTTGCCTATTTCTAAATAAACTACAAAAACATATACTTTCTACCGTTAAACTTTAAGAAAGGTTATTTTTAGGGTTTTTTAATTTACTAAGTCTAAGATCTAGTTGTTCCTAACCAGTTAACCTATTTGTCAAACTCAAGTCAAATAAAGCCAAAATGAATACAATGATTTTTATAATTTTTGAATTTTTTCAATTTTTATGGGTTTTCAAATAAGTATGCAAATGCAAAAAAAATATACATATGAATGTGAAGGAAGAAAACGTACCGAGTATACCCCCAAACTTAAACTTGACAGTGTCCTCACTGTCATGCTACACCAAGAGGGTCAAAATTGTCGGCACTCCCCTGTTTATTTATTTACAATTTTTTTTTGTTTTTATTTTTTTGAATTTTTTTTATTTAATAGAAAAGAAAACAAAAAATATATATACATATATACAATAAAGTCCTCCCCAAACTAAACAAGGCCTTACACAAGCCAAAAGTTAGCACCAACCATTCAAAGATCTTATCGTGGTAATGGTAGGGTTGGTGAAAGAATGGTGTGTAAAGGAAAGAAATGAGAAGCACACGAGACCGAATGGGAAGAAGGGTGGAATATGGTCTCGGTGGAGGAGAAGAATGGGGGAAAGGAGAAAGAAGTGGAGTACGATCTTGAGGGTGTAAATCGAGTGAATAAATTAGTGCAATTTGTGATGATCGATGTGTTAAAAGCGATTGTGCTAACCTATCAACCCGTCGAGAAATGGGGTCAAATCCCTCAAGATTCGCAAGAAAGCATGGGTACATTGAACTCGGTAGTGGAGATGAAGGCGTAACGATCTCTGGAACGGTCGGAATGATAGGAATGACGAAAGGGAGTGAATTAGGGATAGTCTCATTCTCACCGTAGTAAACTGTCTCGAACTTGAAAGATTCCATCAATGGTTCGAAACGACTGTAAGCAACCGAGTCTGATGGTTCAACTAACTCATCTGAAAATTCAAAGGACTCAAACTCGGGCGGTGAGACTTCAACATCGTCCGAAAAAGTGAAACACCCATAAGTGTCATCGGCTGTGAGAACTGTATCATATTCAAAGGGAAATTTTTCAAACTCACAGTCGTCAAGCGTGATCTTGTGCGTAGTCGGAACGATGGAAAGGATGGAGGGTGATATAACAGTTAAAGGTTTAGGAGGATGAATTGGAAAATCCGACACATCAAACAAAAATGGTTCAACCTCAATATTATCCTCAAGACTCTCCTCAATACTATCGTCATAATTCTCCTCAATATTTAACTCATCCATGCCATTATCATCAAAATCAAGACGCATATGAAATTCAGGAGAAATATTTAATGACTCGGGATGATGAATTGGACATAAAATTTCAATCAAATCGACAGGTTCATCATCCAAAATATTCCCGGCGTCTATATCCTCAATCAAGTGAAAATCAATATTTTCTGACACCTCATCAAAAGTATGGATATTTATCGATTTAGGTTCTAGAGTGGAGGTGTAAAGGTCAAAAGGGTTAAGTGTGGTTTCACTCGAAAGGGGTTCTTCACAATCTGGCAAATCAAGCACTACAAAATCACACAACTCGTTTTTATTTTCAACTGGTGAACTATTTATGGCAATCGATAGAAAATCGGAGTTGTGGCTTTCAATTGGATAAGGGTAGGTTTGATTTGGGATTGTGTAGAACTCACTCGCTCCTCTCAAATTCTCACTCTGTCCAACCGCTTCCTCATACATTGAAAAATTTGAAGCTAGCGGGAAACTAGCTACCAGTTCAGTAGGATGTATAAGGGCGGCTATGGACGCATCCACATTCCTAACCATTTTGTTTGTTGCTGAAATATACGCTTCCAACGACTGTTCCAAACTAGACATAGGTGGTGAAGGGGTTTCGGTAAAAGATTCGAAATTGTTTGGATACGTGAAACTCCCAAAAGGCTGTGTAGAAGCAATGTGTAGTGAAGATGGGAAGTTCGGGAAGGACTGGTAGGAAGTGGATGGTTGGACAGGAGTAGGGTCAACATATGGATAAAAAGGCGAATGGACTTGTTGATCCCTAGAACTAGATGAGTTGAGAGGGGTGAAAGATCGGCTATGAGATTGAGCAATATGCTCAGCAATGGACATCGGCTTAGGAGTTTCAACAGGACTCGAAAAAGTGGTGTCAAAATACGAAGGTGGTGAAGGTGGACATGGTTGACACAAGGTGGGTTGCAACGTCAAACTGTTTCTCCTAGACGCTTCTATTTGATCTTTCAAAGAAATTTTGGGCATGGAGGGATTTTCCTTAAATCGACCGAAACAATTGACGTACGAAGCAAACTTAGGTTCGGGATACCAAAGTTCGGCAAGAGATTTGTGATTTGGGGTACCCATGATAGAAGAAAGAGAAGAGAAAGAAGGTAGATGGTGCACGGATTTCTTAGCGACAAAAGTTGCAAGTCTTTTTATAAAAAGATTTTTTCCTTTTTCCTTTTTTTTTATTTGGAACTTTTTTGCAAAAATTTTCGATAAAGGGCTAAGACACACTTTCGATCAACCAAAAATGCACAATCAGGCCTAGATCTAGGGTCACCTAGGTCAGCTAGACAGCTCCTAACTGTTCCAAAGGGCTAGAAATAGGACCTCAAACCGCCTCTTCACCGCCAATTGCGGCCAGGTAAGTGCCAGGTGAGTGGGAGGCTCCCCGCTACAAGTAGCGGTCCTAATTAAGTAACCACTTGCCTTAGACATACTTGCCTAGACACCGCAAAGTCAGGTTAGGATAAACGGTCGATGCCTATAACTAGTCCTCTGTCCTATTGAGCTCGAAGTCCTTAGGGCTGAGTCTAGTATTTTTTTAATTAAGAATGGTCAATGCAAATGCCTTATGTGATTTCTGGGGTCCTGGGAAGGGTGATGAAATCCCCACCCAATCTGAATTGGTCAAAAGCCCCTTAAAATCCGATTAAAGATATGCAAAACAGTAAATCACTTGCAATCAAATCTTTTTTGTGAATTTCAAAGTTTGCAAGTTTTCTAATTAAAATTTTCCTTTTTCCGCTTGCTCTTTATTTGGAAATTTTGCTAAAAGATTTTCGATAAAAGAAATGCAAAACAAAAAATATTACTTGCAATCAATTTCTATTTTAAACGAGGCGCAAAAATCCTGCACAAGATTGTTATTTGGAAGGGGAAAGATTTTTAAGCGCAAAGAATCCTGCAGGAGATTTTTCAGAGGAGATATCAGAGATTTGCAGAAGAGGAGAGCAGAAGACTTACAGAGGTTTTTTCTTTTTTACTGAACCGCAGAGGAAATCTGGAGACTTGAAACGATCAAACGGCCGCTGATCTGCCGCCGCAACCCTCTTCCGACCGCGGATCCGCCACATGGCGATGACGTCAACACGCGGGTTTTTTTTTGTCACCAGATCGCGCGGTTGACTTGTTGACTCTGTCCTCCAAATTTCTTCTATTGTCTATTGTGATATTCCTCTGTTTGTTCGGATTTGATATTTGCTGTTTTGATCTCTGTAGATTTCCAGATCTGAATTTGTTCATAGATCCTGTAAAATTCACACAAAAATACCCTTCCCAAAAATAACAGATGATATATTTTTATATTTTTTTGATTTTTCAGATTTTTATGATTTTTTTAAATTTTGATTAACCCGAAATTGCAAAAAGGAAATAACACGCCATCCCCGGCAACGGTGCCATTTGATTGATCTCAAAAATACTTATAACCGCAATCAAGAACGGCGTCGCTTTGCAGCTAGCCGGTGAATACGGGTCGGTCCACAGGGATATTATGAATTTCCTAATCGCGCTAACGAGTTAATTCCGAACGGTGTAAATGGATTAATTAAATCTAAAAACTAAATTAATTTAGGTCAATTGAATTAAAGATCTAACTATCTAACTAGAGCAAGGAATTAAATTATACTAGGGCAGAGAATGAAAAATTACCTAGGGCAAGAATTGAAATTAATTACTTACTTTACAGATGGCTCTCTCCAAACATCAACACAAGACTTGTCAGATCTAAATTTCTGAAATGAAAAGAGGCATCGAAGCTCTCCAAAAGAAATCTAAATTTTATTGATAAAAAGAGGCACAGGGAGGCATAGCCTTTACAATGATTTAGAGTTCCTATTTATAGAGGATAGGAAACCCTAGGTTACAATTGATTCGCACGTCTACATTTACCAAAATATCCTTAGAAAGACCT
The DNA here is from genome assembly GCA_030015575.1 of Agapanthus africanus. Classification (NCBI taxonomy): domain Eukaryota; kingdom Viridiplantae; phylum Streptophyta; class Magnoliopsida; order Asparagales; family Amaryllidaceae; genus Agapanthus; species Agapanthus africanus. The sequence continues at coordinate 643,674,997 of CM057343.1, forward strand.
AGTCAAAGTAGACTCCAAGCTTTGGTAAAATTTTATGTCTCTGTCTCTTTAAAAGGAAGTATTGGGCCTTGAAATTTCCTTTGTTGGCTCTTCTGTCTTTGGGCTTCCTTATTATTTGGTTCTTTTATTAAAATAGCTTCCATGTTTCTTCCAGATCTTCAGTGAATAATTGCGGTGGACTTTTAACCGTTCGCTTTGTAATCTTGGACCTTGTATTGCCTTGTATTTTGTGAATTTTATCTTTGATGTAGGCTTCATCAAGAGTCTTCTGTTTGTTGGTCAAAGTCCACTTTTGCATCGTCTTTTCATCGTTTTCACTGTTTTCTATTCAAGAACCTGTAACCTGTAATATGTAGCAGTCATGCGTCAAAAGCACCTGTTTATTTATAAAACGAATAAGGATGGGGAATATAATAATGCAATATTATGGTGTGAACAGTCACTCTTGACCCCGTGGAAGACGTCCAGAGCGGAGCCTGGTCCTCGCCGAACACGGCAGTAAACCCGTGAGAAGCATCCAGAGCAAAATTCCTGGACATGTGGAACGCGGATAACGTCACTCTTTGACCCCATGGAAAACGTCCAGAGCGGATCCTGGTCCTCGTAGAGCACGGCAGTGAACCCGTGTGAAGCATCCAGAGCGGAGCCTAGTCCTTGCCGAACAAGGCAGTGAACCCGTGTGAAGCATCTAGTGCAAAATTCCTGGTCACGTGGAACGCGGATAACGTCACTCTTTGACCCCGTGGAAAACGTCTAGAGCGGAGCCTGGTCCTTGCCGAACAAGGCAGTGAACCCGCGAGAAGCATCCAGAGCAAAATTCCTGGTCACGTGGAACGCGGATAACGTCACTCTTTGACCCCGTGGGAAGCATCCAGAGCGGAGCCTAGTCCTTGCCGAACACGGCAGTAAACCCGTGTGAAGCATCTAGTGCAAAATTTCTGGTCATGTGGAACGCGGATAACGGCACTCTTTGACCTCGTAGAAAACGTCCAGAGCAGAGCCTAGTCCTTGCCGAACACGGCAATGAACCCGTGTGAAGCATCTAGTGCAAAATTCCTGGTCACGTGGAATGCGGATAACGACACTCTTTGACCCCGCGGAAAATGCCCAGAGCGGAGCCTGGTCCTCGCCGAACACGGCAGTGAACCTGTGTGAAGCATCCAGAGCAAACATCGGACTGTGGAGTCCTTAAAATCCACGGACTATGATGTCCTTAACCTCGACCGTAATGTCTTAAAACTAACGATCAACCACCATGATTCTAGACTGATTTTACCTTGGTTCAAGGGTACATCTCTTCACTCCTTTGATATTTAGCATTGTAATTCCTCAACGTCTTCAAAGAGGTGACGGGTCCCAGCAACCACACATTTCGTGGACTGTGGAGTCCTTAAACGCACGGACTATGATGTCCTTAACCTTGACCGGGATGTCTTAAAACTAACATTGGACTGTGGAGTCCTTAAACCCACGGACTATGATGTCCTTAACCTTGACCGTGATGTCTTAAAACTAACATTGGACTGTGGAGTCCTTAAACCCACGGACTATGAGTTCCTTAAGCTTGACCGCAATGTCTTTAAACTACGATACCCTGGAAACCATCCCAAACCAACCCCTGACCCCGTGAAATACGGATAAGGGCGACCGCACCCAGCACTTACGGGTCCTCACGACCTGTAAGGAAGAAAACTTTCTTGTGAGATCCTTACGACTCTCAAGAGAAAACCCGCTTAAGAATCCTCACGATTTGTAAGAAGAACTTACACCTACGGGATCCTCTCGACCTATGGGGATAAAAACTCTTTATGGGACCCTCACGGCTCGTAAAGCTCAAAAGTCTTAGGAGGCAGATCTTAACCCTAAATCCTAAGCCATCGCTGCCGTGCAAAGAGACCAAGATAAATTGTCCGCGGAACACATTCAATAAAAAGGAGACACACCATTGAGAAGAAAAATATGTCTTTATTCATAAACCAAAATGAATACAAAGTACAATGCATGAAAGAACGAAAAGAAAATACTCTCATTCAGGAGTATGTACAAAAGAAACGAAAAGATATAAGTTTTCAAGCCGACGGGCGATTTAGCAATTTTGCTAGCTCATCCTTCTTACGATGGGCCACGCCTTCGTGATTCAATATCGCCAGAAGACGGGCCTCTGCCTGAGCCTGTTGGGCCTGATATGAGGCAAGCCGACCTTCGAGCTCCTTCTCGGTAGCTTTGTGGGCCTTGACTCTTTCGCGAGTAAACTCGGCGGCCTTGTCAATGGCCACTACCTCCTTGATGGCCTCTTAAAGCACTCGCCAGAGTTCATACACTTTGTTGGCCTTGGCAGTAAGATTGGCTTGAAGCTCGTTCAGCGCCTTAGAAGCCGGTTCCCTCTCCGAGAACTTACGGCCGAGCCTCTTCTCGCACGACACCATGTTCGCCGCGCACCGCTCAATCAAACCTCGCAAGCCCGCTTTCGTAGCCACAGCCTCCGAGGAAAGACGGGTACACTCGAGCACTGTATAAACAAGCCTCCATTCGACGACGATACTCGATCTAGAACACGCACAAATCACCTGATATGGGAGGCAACAAGGAAAATCTCCGATGCATATCCTACCGAGCATGCATTTACAACTATATGAATATTCAAAAGGAAATGATACCCAAAGCTCTAATGTGCATGCGACATAACGATAGTGCTAGCAATTAAAGAAAATTTCCATGGAAAAATATGAAGCTCATTTACGCAAGCAAAACGCACATACGAGTACCAGACAAACATGAAAATTCAACAGAAAAGCATACAAACAGCCAATGACAAAAAGAGTACATCGATTTAAGCATACTACACTACCGGGAAAAGATCGCTAAACAAGGGATCAGTGGCACAACGGTGAACAAAACAGTATTCAAAATTTTCTAACTCCCTCGCCGCCTTCTCCAGCACATCGAAGCGACGATTTTCACGAGGAGTGGCTCCCCACTGATTGGCGCCATGTTCGTCTGCAAAAGCAGACATAATAGCCCGCCGGGCTCTTATTTGGCCCAACAGGTGAACTGAGCAATCTTTCAGAGCCTGAGTGATCAGACACGCTTCGTGAAAACACTCGAGCTTGTCTTCAGCTGCGTCAAGCATCGCCAGGGTCATCTCCGCTGGGTGAGGAGGGATGTCAGCAAGCACAGCAGCAAGAATCATCCGGAGCCAAAGGGATCCCATTGGAAGAGGGGACCCCCTACGGATCGAGAGTTCGTATGTCGCTGAATCACATTCGTCATCGGTAAGAAGGGGATCCACCAATCGCGCAGCAAAGCGAGAAATCATCTCCTCGATAGGCACTTCCCACGGCTGTCGACGAGCAAGGGGGCGGTTGCAGGCCATGGCACTCAGTTGTTTCCCCACGATAAACCACACTAAATTGAGAATGCATTTCTCTATGAAGAGAAAGAGAAGGCCGTGGCCTCAGGTTATAAAGAGGAGTATTAAATGCTGCGCACGGAGAATATTGAATGGTGGAACTATTTCTGAGGCCCAAAAAAGGGAAGGCATTGGAAATCAAAGAGATGGGACTATTTCCAAGGCTCCTTTTCTGCATCTAATGCTGTGCACAAAAAATATGGCGTGAAAAATTAAACAGCCCCATCAAGAGGGCCCCACGTGTGGAGCACGTAAGCACCACACTTGATGTGTGCTAAAAAGTGAAATAGTGCCTTACACGCTAAACACATCAGCAGCAGCAGCAGCAAAAATGACAAAATCCAAAAAAAAAAGGGGCATGCAAACACAGAAGGGCACGACAAAACTTATCACTCATACTTTAAAAGTTCATACAAAATAAAAAGAAACGATTACAACGGCAGGACCTCAGACGCGGGACATGGATTGTGAAATTCAAATGTGATTTTGTCCAAGATCTTCCAGGCATTTCGAACCATCCTAATATGTTTTCTCTCGTGATCACAAGCATCGGGATCCTCACGGATGTCCTCCACCTTCCGATAAGCAGCAAGTATGGCCGACTGCTGAAAAGCCTGGTGTAAGAGATCAATGAGGTTGTCTCGCCTTCTCTTCGAGATTAGGCTCATCAGATACACCAAATGCACTTTATCCTCGGCGGCACCCAATGCCCCGAGCGGTACGCCGGTGCAAAAGAGAGGGAGCGCCTCCCAGATCGCCAGCACGATGAGTTTCAAAAGAGAAGAGCAACGAGGGAGTAGCTGACCATTATACTCATCAAAGCGGCTCATGATCTCAGCACACTGAGCGTTGGTGAACTCCTGGTTCTGGCTGCGGCCCAGTGCATGAATGTTTCCGTAAGAAATGATTTCATCAAGATCATACAAATGGGCGTCCATAATACCTGAAATAAATATCATGAAAATTCATTACAAACTTCTTCTTCTCAGATATGAGAGAGACAACTCAGGGCAAGAAAACCCAAGAAGTCTCCTGGGAAGAACTAAGTTCTTCACAGGAATTAAATTCCTTTTTTTGAAAAAAGGGAATTAAATTCCCAGAAATTCTTTCCCCATAGCCAGAGCTTTTTATGATGGAATTAAACTCCATGGGAAAGACAAACACCGCCACCGATCCCTAAAGGTTAGAGAAACCCTAAGAGATTCTACTGTTCGAAGATTAAATGGTTTTCTATTTTTGTTGATGAACTTGAAGAAAAAATGGGTCCATGTTAAAAGGGGCGAAACCCTGGGTGTGGATTTAAAATCCAGAGAGTTTTTGAAAAATATATATAAGGGTTCCTCGATCGTTCAAAGATCATTACCTGAAGAAAAAGGAATCCTTCAACAGAGTTAAACGCTGGAAAATGTTTGAGGCAGAGAACTAAGCTCTGAAAACGAGAATTAAATTCTCAAAGGAAGAAGATGAGCAAAGTGGAGGCTCTTCTGAAAGGACATGGGCCAGCCTTCTGAAAGGACATGCTCTGAAAACGAGAGTTAAACTCTGTTAATGTTTGATACTAATCTGATAATTTTGTTGCCAGTGTTTAACACTGTTATCTGTTAGTGTTTAACACTAATTGGAGAATCATAACTTTTTAGTATTTAACACTAATTTGATAATCACAATTTTTAGTGTTTAACACTAATTTGACAATCTTATTTCCAGTGTTCAACACTGTTGGTCCTTAGTGTTTAACACTAGCTTTAGCCCAATTGGCTAATTTTCTGGAGGCAAAGCCTCCTCTGCAATTGAATATGTCTAATGGGCCAACAGAGGGCCAATATTCCAAACATGATTGGACTTAGCCCAGGAAGGCCATAAGTTCTCAATTCAAACTTAACTGAGTCAATGGGCTCATAATATAATTAATTGGTCTTAGTTCCAAAACTGGGCTATAGATCATTTAATCCATCTTGGGTTCAAGGGTACATCTCTTCACTCCTTTGATATTAGTCGTTGTAATTCCTCAACGTCTTCAAACAGGTGACGGGTCCTGACAACCATACATTTCATGGACTGTGGGGTCCTTAAACTCATGGACTATGAGGTCCTTAACCTTGACCGTGATGTCTTAAAACTAACATTGGACTGTGGGGTCCTTAAACTCATGGACTATGAGGTCCTTAACCTTGACCGTGATGTCTTAAAACTAACATTGGACTGTGCAGTCCTTAAATCCACGGACTATGATGTCCTTAACCTTGACCGTGATGTCTTAAAACTAACATTGGACTGTGGAGTCCTTAAATCCACGGACTATGATGTTCTTAACCTTGACCGGGATGTATTTAAACTAACAATGGACCACCATGTCCTTAAACTGGTAATTGACCGCAAAATCCCTAAACTAAACAATAGAGCCCAAATGCTCTTTTGTTGGATCTAAACGATCCCGTTAAGTTGATCTTAGTCTGAAATGAGACTAACATATCCTTAACAAACCGTTAAGTTGATCTTAGTCTAAAATTAAACTAACGTATTCTTAACAAAACGTTTAAGTTGATCTTAGTCTCAAATGAGGCTAACGTATCCTTAAACCCACACCCCCAAACCCAAATCTAAGAAAGATACGGATTTGGAGTAGTCCACGCCCTACGGGCGACAACATAACTTAGTCTCCGTATACAATCCACGGGCAACCAAACACGAAACAAACACCCACGACACGAAGTGATCATCTGGAGAATGAGAAAGTTGTTACCGCGGTGTGGTAGCGTAATTAACTGCAGGGGCTTGCGCCTGCAGGGAAGAGCGTCCCCACAATCAAAAACCCCTCAAACGAGGGGGAATCTGACGAAATCTGCTACATCGGACGCATCCGTTTAAACCTTCGATGCACGGTGCCATAAATCAACTTGGCATCTTCGGAGAGGTGGACAGATAGCATCAATTAGTATCTGCCCCGAATTTCAGGCAGGACGTCTGTTGCGCCGTCTTTCGGAGGGGAACAGCAAGCCTTTGAAGAAAGAAGATCATCTTCTTCAAGATAAAGAATTTGATTCTTGAAGAACAAAGATGAAACCATCTCATTAAAAAAGAAGAATTTCTTCTAAAAAGATCAAAGATCTAAGAACAAGATCAAGATCTTCAATAAAAAAAGGATCATAAAGATCTAATCACAAAAACAATAAAGAAGTAATTTACTTCACCCCTAGATCTTTTGATCTATGTAAAGGAACAGCCTTTTGATGAACCATCGGTTCTTAAATCTTGAGGTAGAACCTCTTTAGAACTAGAAAGATTCTTTTCTTTGATCTAAATTTGATCAAGATGCGCCTTTGCGCTCCTTGGATTGGCGCACTGCGCCAGAGAGCGCCACGTGTTAATCACAGAACAATCTGCGCTTTGCGCTTCTAAAAACAGCGCACTGCGCTCTTGGAATGGCGCACTGCACCAGAGTGCGCCACGTGTCGCAGCGCACTATGCTAACAGACTTGCACTCTGCGCTGCGTGACACGTGTTACCTTCGCATGCGCTAGCGCATTGCACTCTTTAATTGGCGCAAAGCGCCTGACAAGCCACGTGGCGCACTATTAGACCATTATAAATGCTATGCATTATTTAAAAGGGCAGAGCCCAAGTAAAGGCTTAACAGGCCAAATATAAATGCTATGCATTATTTAAAAGGGTAGAGCCCAAGTAAAGGTCTAACAGACCAAATATAAATGCTATGCATTTAAATACAGGGCCCAATGCTATGCATTTTAAAAGGGCAGAGCCCAAGCAAAAGCCTAATAGGCAAAACATGAATAAAATGTTGAACATTTTCAAATGGACTTAGCCCAATTCTGGCCATAAGTCCTCAATTTAAATTGAACTGAGCACAACCACTCTCCCAATCAATTTACACCCGGTTCGAGGGTACATCTCTTTACTCCTCTGACATCTGTCGTTGTAATCCTTCAACGTCGTCAGAGAGGTGACGGGTCCCGACAACCACACACTGTTACGGACTGTGGGGTCCTTAAACTCATGGACTATGACGTCCTTAACCTCGACCGTGATGTCTTAAAACTAACAACGGACTGTGGGGTCCTTAAACTCATGGACTATGATGTCCTTAACGTCGACCGTGATGTCTTAAAACTAATACCGGACTATGATATCCTTAACCTCGACCGTGATATCTTAAAACTAACAACGGACTGTGGGGGCCTTAAACTCATGGACTATGATGTCCTTAACCTCGACCGTGATGTCTTAAAACTAATACCGGACTATGATGTCCTTAACCTCGACCGTGATGTCTTAAAACTAACATCGGACTGTGAGGTCCTTAAGCTCACGGACTATGACGTCCTTAACCTCGACCGTGATGTCTTAAAACTAACACCGGACTGTGAGGTCCTTAAACTCATGGACTATGACGTCCTTAACCTTGACCGCAACGTCTCAAAATTAACATTGGACCGCAATGTCCTTAAACTACTTATCGACCGCAATGTCACTAAACTAAACAATAGAGCCCCCAATTGCTCTCTTGTCGGATCTAAACGATCCCGTTAAGTCGATCTCAGTCTAAAATTAGACTAACGTGTCCTTAACGAACGTTTAAGTTGATCTTAGCCTCAAATAAGGCTAACGTATCCTTAAACACCCCCCAAACCCAAATCTAAGAAAGATACGGATTTGTACTAATCCACGTCCTACGGGCGACGGCATAACTTAGTCTCCGTATACAATTCACGGGCAACCGAACATAAAACAAACACACACGACACAAAGTGACCACATGGAAAAGGAGAAAGTTGTTACCGCGATGCGGTAGTGTAATTAACTGCAAGGGCTTGCGCCTGCAGGTAAGAGCGTCCCCACAATCAAAAACCCCTCGAACGAGGGGGAATCTGACGAAGTCTGCTACATCGGACGCATACGTTTACACCTTCGATACACGGTGCCATAAATCAACTTGGCATCTTCGGAGAGGTGGAAGGATAGCACCTATTAGCATCTGCCCCGAATTTCAGGCGAGACGCCCGCCGCGTCTCTGCCGCGTCTTTCGGAGGGGAACAGATTCTGGCACGCCCGGTGGGACCTTTTCCTCCTTCCACTCCACACTTCATGCGTCGTATTCGAGAACGAATCGCGGTTTGTTAATGGTTGCTCTCGGGTTTCAAGTCACTAAGATTTGGTCTCTTGCTTGGCATAGAAGGCAAAAGGCAATGGCGTTCAACTGCTCGAACTGCTCCAACTGCAACTGCAACCGACGCTCCGCCTCACCTGGAGGTGTAGCCTATGGACCTCAGGCGGCATCACTGTTCATGATGTCGGCGGAACAAATCACCCAGGCTACTACTGGACTATTTTTCGGGACCATGCTCCCGCCAATGAGCTTCACGGCCCCAGTGCCCGTACCGGACAATCCTAAGAAGTCGGTCTTCGATCGACTTGCAGCTGTCGCGGCCCCTCTCAACGGGTCACCCAACACCAATGCCTCGGTCTTCTCCGGACTAGGCCAAAACTCCTGCGGGCCCACGATGAAGCTTGCGGTCCCAAAGAAAGTTATTCAAAAGAGAGTAGCCAAACCTGCTCTTGAAGTCATTAAGGCGGCTTCTTCCGCTAAGAGGTCGGTCTTCATAAGACTGACCGTCCCAACTCCTACTCCTGCTCCGGCTACTCAAAAGGCATCAGTCTTTCTAGACTGACACCGGCTACAGCCCCTCACCTGAATAGGGGGCAGGACAAGGCCGTCCCCGTCATCGAGCCAATTCCCACAATTCGACATGCTCGACGTCGCCACTGGCGCCGAGTGAGGAAGTCCGGAGATAGTTCTCCTTCTGGGTTAACTCCACCAGCCCCGACGACGGAAGTTAATGCTGCTGTTCCGATTGGGAACAGCTTTGAACTGCTAAATAAAGTGCGTAGGAATTCTCCTACTGCTGTACTGAAGAGGTCTCCCCCTCCGCTGGAAAAGGCTGTAGAAGCAAAGCCAAAACAGCCCCAATCCCCTCAACGGCTGTCTTCCAAAATTTATAAAGTCTGGCGGCAGGCCTGAGACTCGGTGATCGATCCAAATTTCTCCCGCCAGCACAAGAAGCTAAAGGTCCAACAGGAAGTCAGCCATCCTGCTAAGCCACAAAAAGCTGTTAGGGTGCCCACCTTGACGGCTCCCTCAACTTCGACTGCTCCTGAGAAAAGAAGGCCGGAGAAGATCCCTGTGTCGGTGACAAAAGCCAAAAACACTGAACCCAAACGCCCTAAGTCTGGGGGCATGGTCGTCCATACCATTTACATGGCGTCTGGGAAGGAGGATAGCCGCGCTTCAACGGGCCACTGACCACTCACCCGATCCATCACAAGAGCCCAGGAGCAGCAGCAGAAGAAGATCCAGGAGATGCTGACTGCAATGGCCGCGCTCACCGGACCAAAAGAAAGCCCAGAGGCATCATCGGAGCAGCGTCGCGAACACGAAACCGATACTGAATTCCTTCGTAGAATGCTTGAAAAGAAGGACAAGGAGGCTACAGAGCAAGCGGCCAATATAAAGCAGATGGCTCTCCTATTTCAAGACATGGTCGGGATGATGATCCAGCCAGATCCCCCAGCCGAAGATCCTTCGATTATCCTTGAAGATGACAGGGGAGAAACGTCAAATCCACCGCCGGCTCTTTCAACAGCCAAGGAGGAGACAATTTCCAAAGCTGCCCTGGATGACTATATTGCTCAATAAATACGAGTTCACCAAGCAACTGAGGCAGCCGGTCAAGTTGTCAAAACAGGGCGACCATATCCGAGCTGGTATGATCAGATCAAATACCCGCCGGGCTACATTATCCCAAAATTCCATGTCTATAAGGGGACAAGCAATCCCCATCAACATGTTGCCCAGTTCAGGGCTCTTTGTGGCAACACCGGCGGCGATGATAAGCTCCTGCTTCGCCAATTCGTCGGCAGCTTATCGGAGACGGCGTTTGAATGGTACTCCGAGCTTCCGAACGACTCCGTCAAAACTTTCGCTGAAATGGAGTTGTTGTTTACCCAGCGTTTCGCAAGCGCCAGCGAGCGTACTCCAATAACAGCTTTGATCAATGCAAGAGTAAAGCCGGGCGAAACTTGGGTTCAATATGCAATCCGATGGCGGAACTTGTGGTCAAAATGCGAACAACGCATCGAAGAAGCGCCAGCGGTGGGCATGTTCGTGGGCACCCTAGATCCTCATGCAACTATTTCACAGTTCATGATGTTCTTTAAACCAACCACGTTCTAGGCCTTGATTGAAAAATTAGCCCAAATGGACCAGATGGGCCATAGACCGTCTCCTCCAAAGCCGAACTCTCGAAATGAGAAGGGGAAAGGAAAAGCGATCGTCGTCGCCAATGCTCAACAACAGCCGAGCAACTTGAAGCCGGTTGTCCGTCAAAACAATATGCATCCACGCCTATCCCTCGAGGAGAGGCTAGGACGTCCCTACTCGTTTCCTCAAGATAAAATGAGAAGACTGTTCGAGCTGGCAGTGTGCAACAGACTCATCAATCTGCCAGATTCAAAACGTCCGTTGCAGCCAAACGACGTCAATGATCCCAATTACTGCCCCTACCATCGAGTATTGGGTCATCCGATCGAAGATTGCTACATCTTCAAAAACTGGATTGAAGACCAATACCAACAAGGCAAGTTCGCATTATCCGAAAGATGGAAGGTGAACCCGCCGCAACCTCATACCCCTAAAAAGGTGAATATGCCGGGGGCAACGTGCTCCCTTGTTAAAGAAGCCCCATGGGAGGTCGTTCTTTCAGCCAAAACCAAAAACATGCTGAATGATCTCCAAACATGCCCGGCGATCAGGTGGAAAAACCCACTGGAACCCGAGATCATCGAGGGAATGCTGAAACCGTGCCCAACTCCAAAGATTAGTGGGGATAGCCAAAGTGTTCACATCCAGCCGTCAAAATCTTCGAAAAAGAAGAAGAAATCCAAAAAGCCCGTGAAGCCTGGCGACAAGCGCACGGACCTACAGAAACAGATTGACGCGCTGGAAGAGTACAACCAGAAAGCGCGAACCCAATCACGCTCCAAGAGTTTCTCAGCCACGTCCTTGAGGATGAAGATGATGAAGAAAGCTCGTCGGATGGATCTGAGGATTACGTAGCAAGCTGCCATGTGATCTCTCATTCATCGCTAGATAATGAAGAAGCTCCTTGCACAGAGAGACTGGGGGCAGGTCCCGAATCGGAACTGCTATGGCCGTCAGATGAAATGATCGACGCCTTCCTGAATGAGATTCGTCTGGAAAGTAAAGCCAATCGGGAGCGTGAGATGGCCATATTTGAAAAAGCCGAACGTCGGCGACTAGACAAAAGAGTTGAGACACTCCCGCCGGATCAAAGTACATCCACTGCAAATAAAAGCAAGTTCAAGACGAGGAAAAGGTTTGCTAAAGCCATATCAATGGGGATGAAGCTACCACCCTCTGAAGGAAACATTGCCGGCAAAGAAGAAATGCACCCTTCCTACTGCTTATATCATCGAAAGATTTCGTACCCCACCGAAGAGTGCAAAGCTTTCAATAGATGGTGGCAGGGGTATGTTGTTCGCCGGCAACATTTAAGCGGGAGAAGCGCAAAACTCGTCGGGAGCGGAAAAGTACGACCGAGGAGCTTAAAGGAACTACCGGCGATTGTCGCATGGTTAACGCTGGGGAAGCGCAAATTCTCACATTCGGGAGCGACTCTGACGAGGAAATGGCTCTTAGCTCTCTCTTTAAAGAGTCCACCTCGGGAAAAGAGGAAGAACCGAAGGCCTGCGAAAATATCTGGCTGCGTAATCGTACGCTACCCGAAAAGAATCTCGGACCCTCAAATAAAAAAGATAAAGGAAAAGAAAAGGTCTCCGAGGATATCGCCCTGGATAACCAAGTGATGAAAGAACTGACCGCCAAGAACCCGCCAAAGAAGAGTAAGGTGGACTATAACGTTCTGGCGCACTTGAGGAAGTTACCCTCGCAGCTCAGTATTCTCGACGCCCTTCTACTATCCAAAGAAGCGAGAGATTCATTGATCAAGGCGCTACAAGAACCAGAGCAATTCCAAGCCTTCCTGGCTGAAGAAAAGATGAAGGACGAGCTGGAGGAAGTACACACAGCCGATATTACCTTCGGCGACGAAGACCTCCTCCTTGGGACGTGCGAGCACAACCGTCCCCTATATATCTCAGGATACTGCTACGATATAAAGATTGGCAAAATCCTGGTCGACAATGGGTCTTCCGTCAATCTCCTCAACGTGCGAGTGTTGAAGGAAATCTGCATGAGCGTCCTGCATCTCGCTCGTGATAAGATCACCATCTCTGGTTTTGACTCCCAGTCATCGCGGACTCTCGGGTCGGTGATATTGACACTACGATTCGGGTTACTCGTCACGGACATTAAATTCCACGTCATAGACACCAAGACATGCTATAATGCTTTGCTCGGCCGACCCTGGTTATACGAGCACAACATCATCCCTTCTACACAGCATCGGTGTATGAAATATTTTAAGGATGGTCTCGAGTATACCGTAACAGGAGAGCTGAACCCATTCTCCGTGAACGAAGTCCGCAAATATGAAGATGCAAAATACTTCTTACCGGATTTCGAGGACACAGAGAGATGTCACAAACTGGAGAACAAAGCTATCACCACCATTCCAGTCTTCGGGAGTGATACCGAGGAGGAAGAAGCGATGGTTGATTCAGGTCCACCCCAACACAACAAGCCAGGACCGTCCGCTCCCATGTTGATCTTTTAATACAAACTTTCGCTGATGAAGAGCAAAGTTTGCAAGTTGCCATGGTTCCGCCCAAACATCATAAAGAACTAGATGTGCTCGATACCTATAGTGTGGAAGAGCTGCAGACGTTCTATGTCCCTTCTAGGCGAGAAGGCGAAAAGGCGATTCCATTCTACCGCTCCGGGGAAACCAAAGTGGAGAAAGAAATCTGGCACGGTGCGGATCCTACGCTTAACAGGCTTCAGCCCATCCGTCTGCCTAGATACTATACAGAAGGCTTGAAAAGGCTATTGAAGCGCCAAGGGATACCCTTCAAACAGACTGCTCGAAAAGCTAAGTTCTATGATAGGATCTGGAATATTCCCGGAACTCAGCGCAAATTGCCCAATGGGAGAATGGAAGCAATCGGGTTTGGATACGTTCGGTCCAAGAAACGAGAGCTACTCCGCGACTGCTACGTCGTACATGACTTCAATGAAGAAGGGGATGCTCAATGGGAAGATGCTAACCCTGAGCCAGAAAAAGTCCCCGACGTAAAAATGCCCAGTCCGTCGTTCGAAGAACAAATGGACAAGCTTATAAGGGAAGCTGGTCAAAAAGTTCGAGACGACCATAACCGCGAAATGGCCATCTATGAGAAAGCCAGGACGCAACGCCTTCTCCAACAGGCCGCGAAAAATGAAAATGTCGCTCCCTGTCAACCTGTTGTAAAAAAGACCCGACGCAGAGGCAGAAACAAGTCAAAAAGCGAAAAAGGCATTCAACAACGACAAAGCGGGAACAAGAAGCCACGCAGTCGGGAATCGAGCAGTCCGGATTTGTCCCTTATGAAGAAGATGAGTCGAGCATACTCTTTTCCTCAAGACAAGACAAAGAAGATACTTGACCTAGCTATAAAACACCAAATGATTACGCTTCCGGAGTCCAAGCACCCCGAACAAGCAGGCGAAGTCTCACACCCGAACTATTGCTCTTATCACAGGGTAATAGGACACCCTCTCGAAGATTGCTTCACCTTCAAGAACTGGGTCGAAGATCAGTATCAGCTCGGCAAGTTCGCTCTATCTGACAACTGGAGGGTAACGCCGCCACAGAAGCCTGAACCCAAAGCCACGAGAGCAGAACCAGATCCACATCGGTCTTGGAAGCGGGCTCGTACTTTTCATATGATAACAATATCAAAAGAAGACCCTGAGGGTATGGATGATCTTCCCTGGTGCTTCGAAAACAGCGATGACGAGGTGATCTCAGAATTTCCACCAGCGTCGAAAGAGCTGGAAGATGGAATACACACCACTGCAGATAACCTTAAGAAAATTGAGTTGGGGACGGCGAACGACCCGCGACCGACATTCGTTAGTGAGCCGTTGTCTGAAGGAAGGGTGGCTTCATTAAAAGACGTGCTTATGCAGCATAAAGATTGCTTCATATGGAACTATTCCGAAATGCCAGGACTAGATCCAGAAATTGTTGTGCATAAATTGGCGATATCCCCGGACGTTAAGCCAATCAAACAAGTACCGAGAAGAATGCGGCTCGAGCTTGAGATGAGCATTAACGCCGAAGTCAAGAAGCTGATCGACTCTGGGTTTATCCAGGAAGTTCAGTATCCCGATTGGATCGCCAACATCGTCCCGGTGATGAAGAAAAATGGGACGGTGCGCATATGTGTAGACTTTCGGGATCTCAATAAAGCCTGCCCAAAGGACGATTTCCCAGTGCCAGTCACCGAGCTGATGATAGATAACACGTCCACTCACGAGGTTTTCTCCTTCATGGACGGCTCATTAGGATATAATCAGATAAAGATGCATCCCGAAGACCAGAAGCACACTGCTTTCCGGACCCCTTTGGGTATATTCTGCTACAAGGTGATGCCTTTCGGTTTAAAGAACGTCGGTGCCACCTATCAAAGGGCCATGACAAAGATTTTCGATGACCTTATACATGAAATCGTCGAATGCTATATCGACGACCTCGTGGTTAAGAGCAAATCATACGAGGAGCATTTAGAGCATCTGAAGACCGTATTTCGACGCCTTCGACAATACAATTTGAAGATGAACCCTCTCAAGTGCGCATTCGGAGTTTCCTCGGGAAAATTCCTAGAATTCATTGTCCGACACCGAGGTATCGAGATAGATCCGTCAAAGATCAAGGCGATCATGGAAATGCCTCCGCCAAAGACTCTTAAGCAATTGCGATCTCTCCAAGGGAAGCTCGCGTATATCCAGCGATTTATAGCCAATTTTTCAGGCAAGTGCCGTCCTTATAGTTATCTGATGAAGAAGGGAACCCCGTTCATTTGGGACCACAAATGCCAAGACGCGTTGGACGAAATCAAGCAATACCTGCAGAATCCGCCAGTGTTGACTGCTCCGGTCAAGGGAAAGCCTCTCATTCTTTATACAACTGCCCTCGAAGGTTCCTTAGGCGCATTATGGGCACAAGAGAACGACCAAGGGAAAGAAAGAGCTCTCTATTACTTAAGTCGAGTTCTCCTAGGGGCAGAAAGAAACTACTCCCCCATCGAAAAACACTGCCTGGCGTTGATCTTCGAGATAACAAAGCTCAGGCACTATGCGTTGGGGCATGAAGTTCGTCTCATTTCGAAGGTGGACCCTCTTAAATATTTAATGTCGGAGGCCATATTGACAGGGAGACTCGCTAAATGGGCCTTGCTCTTAATGGAGTTTTCGATAACCTATCAGCCTCTTAAGGCAGTGAAAGGCCGGGCCATCGCCGACTTCCTCGCTGAGCATCCGATACCGGCCGATTCCCTTCTGAATTGCGAGCTGCCAGACGAACATGCGTTTGATATGATCGACGGTAGTAATACCCGATGAGAACTCTATTTTGATGGAGCGTCTTCCATGAAGAAGCGCAAATAAAGCACCCCTATAATCAAATCGGGGGTAGGCTTCATCTTCGTAATTCCACAAGGAGGGATAATGCGCTTTGCTTTCTCCTTAACAGAGCCGAGGACGAACAATGAAGCCGAATACGAAGCTTTGATAGCAGGCTTCGAGATCGCCATCGACATGGGAATTGAAAACCTCCTCATATATGGAGATTCTCAACTGGTCGTCAGTCAAGTAAATGGCGACTACCAAACGTGCAAACCTGAACTGGTAAAGTATGGTGAGAGAGTACAGCAATTGCTGACTCAAATCCCTTCCTATATGCTGGAAAGCATACCGCGCGCGGAAAATAGCAAAGCAGATGCATTAGCTAAGCTCGCTAAAGAACTGGCCGACGAGAACCTCGATGACGTAAGAATCGTGGTACAAAGCCATCAGGTGCTTGCCCCAGCAGAAATATCTCCGGAATCATCCGAAGAAAAGAGAGCGACTGAGCGAATGGCTATGCAAATAAAAGACCAAGAAAAGGCTGAGGATTGGAGAGAAGCCTTTATAGACTACTTCAAATCCCGTCGAACACCTGAAGATGCATCCTCAAGACATCAGCTTATGAAACGAGCTCTGTCTTTCGCCTTCGTCAATGATACTCTGTACAAGAGGTCGTTTGATTCTCTATGGTTGAGATGTCTGGGACCTGAAGAGGCGAAAAGAGTCGTTCAGGAAGTTCACGACGGAATCTGCGGTTCTCACCAAGCAGGCCCGAAGATGAAGTTGAAGATTAAACAGATGGGCTACTATTGGCCCACGATGATTCAGGACTGCCTCGAATATGCGAAGCAATGCCACTCATGCCAGATTCATGGGGACTTTATCCATCAGCACCCAAATCCTCTACATCCAACAGTGGCTAGCTGGCCGTTCGAAATGTGGGGGACTGACGTAATCGGCCCCATCGAACCAGTATCGTCCAGGGGATATCGATTCATTTTGGCGACGACTGAATACTTCTCCAAATAGGCAGAAGCAGTACCACTGAGGGAAGTGAAGACGGAGAATATCCTCCATTTCTTCAAGACGCACGTCATTTATCGGTTTAGAACTCCGCGACGGATCATCTCCGATAACGGGCTAGCCTACAGAAGCCACAAGACCAGCCGCTTCGCGCAACAACACAACATAGACCGGAGATATTCGTCAGTTTATAATCCCCGAGCTAACGGTCTAGCTGAGACTTTCAACAAGACCTTGACGAAGATCGTGAAGAAGACGGTGTCCCGAAATAAGAAGGAATGGCATGAGAGACTGCAAGAAGCGCTCTGGGCGTATCGAACTACGTTCAAGACGGCCACGAACACAACGCCGTACGCGTTGGTATTCGGTACAGAAGCAGTACCCCCCCTCGAAATAGAATTACTCTCTCTACGAGTTGCAGTCCACTACGAGCTGACGGACGAAGAAAATGCTCACCTTTGGCTTGAGGAGCTTGATGCCCTTGCTGAAACCCGACTTATAGCGCAACAAAATCTGGAGGCTTATAAAGAAAAGATGACGCGCTCATATGAAAGATTGACCAGGCCGAGGACATTCCGCCAAGGCGAACTCATGCTAGTGGGCAAAAGACCTATGATCCCCAATCGCGCCAAGCGGGGAAAATTCGAGCCAAACTATGAAGGCCCGTACATCATAGACAAGGTCTACCAGGGTGGAGCCTATCTACTCATGGATATGCACGGTGAAAGACCTTTCAGGCCAATAAACGGTCGCTTCCTAAAGAAATACTACGCTTAATGAGTCACAGCCTAGGTCAACGATAGATGACGACGACTATGTCCGCTCGTTATCTTCCTAAGCCCAAACTCTATAAGTAGTAGCCGGCCTTCTTCAACAACGGACCGAAACGTCCTTAAACTAATACGGACCACTACATCCTAAAACTAGCTGTTGACCGAGATGTCGATAAACTACGGTGGATTGCAACATCCCAAAACCGATATATATAAAAAAAAGAATAAAAAAAATAAAAACGGTATGCCCATAAGCAAAAAGGGCACGGATAAAAACCCGAAAGGGCTCCGTGAGTAAAAACAGCAGGGCTACCGGCGAGTGCTTGTGAAAACCCGAAAGGGCGCGATCTCGTTATATAAAAAGAATAAAAAAAAGAGAATAAAAAAAATGGTATGTCCATAAACGAAATGGGCACGGATGAAAACCCGAAAGGGCTCCGTGAGTGAAAACCCGAAAGGGCTCCGTGAGTGGGGCTGCCGGCGAGTGTTTGTGAAAATCCGAAAGGGCGCAATCTCGTTAAAAGACACTTGCAGGGTCCCTCGACCTTGTAAGGAGAAACCACCCACGTGAGATCCTTACGACTTACAAGGGAACAATACACTTAGGGATCCTCACGGTTCCTAAGGAGAAATTACACTTGCGGGATCCTCACGACTCGTAAGGAGAACTCTCTTATGGGACCCTCACGGCTCATAAGATTTGAAAGTCTTAAGTTACAGAGACCTGAACCTGTTCTTAAGCAACCCCCACAACCTTCGATATTGCCCTACAAGTGGCTCAATACTGACCCTTGTATACAATCCACGGGCGCGAATAAACATTTCCCTAACCAAGCCCCACCCGTGACTAGGGATATGTCCATATGGTGAACAACCCTTGTAAGTCCTCTCGACTTATAAGGAGAAAACCCTTTTGTAAGATCCTTACGACTTACAGGAGAACATGAACTTATGAATCCTCATGATTCCTAAGGAGAATTCACACCTGCGAGATCCTCACGACTTGTAGGGAGAAATACCTTTGTGAGACCCTTACGGCTCATGAAGTCAAAAGCCTTAGTCGACAAGACCATAACCTTGTTTACTAAGCCACCTTTGTTCGACATCGACAGAGGCAAATGATGATTCGCTCCTGGCAATATCCCAGTCGTAGCGGTGCTGATGCCGAAATCGGTGTCTAATCCCAAACTTGCGGCAAAAAGCTAGCGAGCCACACATGCATACGAAATAACCGAAATGATGGGGCGACTTGCAACAAAATCAGCAAGTAAAAATATATGCATGCAAAATAGCCGAAATGATTGGGCAACTCGCAATAAAAAGCAGCGAGTAAAAATAAAATAAATAGACGAAATGATTGGGCACCGCGAAAAATAGCCGAAATGATTGGGCAATTGCAACTTTCACGATATAAAAGCTGAAATGATAGAGTATCGTGGGAAGAAATAAAAAAAAAACTTATGAAAGAATGAAACTTTCGCCCTACAGGTAAGATCGCATCGATCCCTGTATACAATCCAGGGGCATAAAAAAAAAGGGAGCCATACCTTCCCACCAGGCTCCATCCGAAAGAGAGCCAAGTCTCGACGGTTCACCGACAACTTAGAGACCACTTCGGCATTCGTCTCGATACAGCAAACGAGATGTCAACAACGACGTTCCTTCGCAGTCCAGCAGGATACAGATACAACGCCGACAAAAGACCTCACGGTCGAAACAAAGCAGAGTGACAGTAAAATCCTAGCTCCACCTCAGCGTTCGTCTCGTTACAGCAGACACAATGTCAACAACGGCGTTCCTTCGCAGTCCAACAGGATACGGATACAACGCCGACAAAAGACCTCACGGTCGAAACAAAGCAGAGTGACGGTAAAATCCTAGCTCCACCTCAGCGTTCGTCTCGTTACAGCAGACGCAATGTCAACAACGGCGTTCCTTCGCAGTCCAGCAGGATGCAGATACAACATCAACAACCCAAGGTTAAAACAATGGAGCCACGGCAAAGTCCCTAGTTCCAGGTCCTAACGGTTCACAGGCAACCTAGGAACCACCTCGACGTTCGTCTCGATACAGTAGACGCGATGTCATCCCAGTGTTCTTCCCCCAGCAGGATTCGGACGTGCCAAAGCAAATGAAGCAAATGCCAAATTCCTAGCTTCAGGGTCTTGACGGTAACTCATATAAAACCTGAAAGACTATCGAAGATCATCCCACATGGAGTGGTCACCTCCTCGATGTTCATCTCGATACAACAGACGAGATGTCACCCCAGCGTTCTTTCTCCAGCAGGATTCAGACACGACAATCAAACAACGGAGCCACGGCAAAATCCCAGCTCCACCGCGACATTCGTCTCGATACAGCAGACGCAATGCCAGCAAATGAAGCGAAGGCCAAATTCCTAGCTTCAGGGTCTTGACGGCAACTCATATAAAACCTGAAAGACTATCGGGGATCATCCCACACCAGTGCGGAGTGGTTATGACTCATCGAGGCTCTCCAAAATGAGCCTAATCTCGAGTAAAAAGCGGCATGGCAAAATTCCTAACGCTTGCTCTTCCGACGGTCAAACTGCCTAGGAGGATTGCTCGAAAACGTCTTGTCCAGCCCCCGAAGGGATCAGAGACACGACAGTCGCAAGGCTACTCGAACAGCAAGGTTGCCTATCGAGAAATACATCAGCCGACGCGACGGTACGATGGACAAAACCCTAGTACCACAGACCCTGACGGGCCTCTGTCGTAAAGAGCAGAGGTTAACTGTGACGTTAGGATATTCTTGCGAGAAATGCTCGATTCGTCTTGACTCGTAAGGAAAAGCCTTAGACAGCGGGGATTAAAAAACCTGTTTCCTAAGCACTGGGGTCCTACAAGTCGGTCCAAAACGGACTCTTGCATACTATTCATGGACCACACTCTCCAAAGTCGAATCTTGACAAGGAGGGAAACAACCACTTACGAGTCCTCTCGACTTGTAAGAAGGAAAATTCTCTAGTGAGATCCTTACGACTCTCAAGAGAAAACACACTTAGGAGTCCTCACGACCCCTAAGGAGAAAATACACCTATGAGATCCTCTCGACTCATAGGGAGAAAAGTCTTTATGAGACCCTCACGGCTCATAAAGTTGAAAAGCCTTAGGTAGCAGATCTGAACCTGCTTCCTAAGCCATCACTACTCCCTAAAGTATTCAAAACAGAATGTGCTATATCACCTACAGGCTATGCTTACTTAAGGAATATGCCAATAACAAAGCAGAAAATAAAAGAGAAGAAAGCATAGAGATGACACAAGACATTGCAAAAAAAAATGTGTATCTTTATTCATGAATTCAATTAAGTACAAGGCGAATCGTATAAAAGAATAAAGAATGGATACATATTATTCAAAGATTACAAGTGTATAAATGACGCAAAAGCAACTATTGGGAGGGAAGCGTCTTAAGTAGGCCAATCAATTGCTCACGCACTCCCCTCAGCCTCTCGTCATGGTCAGCTGCCGCAGCCAACTCTGCTTCAACCTGATCTCGTTGCTGCAAATAAGATGAAAGTTGATCCTCGACTGCCTGCTGAGCTGCCCCGCAATTCTGTGCATCCCGCTCGACAACGTCAAGCTGCTGCCTCAGTGTTAACCTGTCAGAGATGCATCGCATAAGGCCTTCAAAGATAACCTTCAACCGTGCAGCATTTGCATCAACCTGACCATGCAGTCGGGAAGATTTGCTCGAAGTCTCTCCGCACTCCTTACGTTTTAAACCCGCCTCTTGTTCAAGATAACGGAAGTAGGGAATGCTCTGCTCAACCTACGCAGCCCGCTGAGCGTTCATAACTAAGACCTCTGGAGCAAGACGCCCAACCTCGAGCTCATGCAGGCAGGCCTCGATCTCCCTGCAGTGATTAACCCAAGACTCGAGGACGCCTTCATTATGAAAATTTACAAGCGTCGCCAGTATCGGATTAACCTCAGCAGCGAAATCTGCGGCAGATACAGGAGCTTCTGCGTCAAGCTCCTCGACGCATCCGCTCAACATGCTCAAACTCATCGTAGGACCTTTGAGGATGGACGCCTGGAGAACGGGCCTGCCGGCATCATGATGCGGGACTCGAAAGGAACCGGAACCGAAGCGATAGCTGCAAAACGAATCACAATCAGATGACAGACCTAAAAATACAGGAGACTCATGAACAATAGAGTCTACTATACCAGCTGTAGCAGGTGGCAAAGCCGAGAGGACCGGTGGCGCAACTGATCTCTTATCTCTTCCTTCGATCTGTAGCACTGCTATTAGGGCAAGAAAGAATCAGAAATAATTCCATTATTGAAAAAAGAAAGGGCATTAATTGAAAACTATACTCACCAGCGCCACTGGAGAAAGCAAGCTCCGACAGGAAGGAGAAGTGTGGGTGCAGCACCTGGTACAGGTGATCAAAAGCACTCCTGCAAGGACGCAATAGTATAACGTCAGTACATAAATTATGCAACCTAAAGATGAAACTGATAAGTCACAAATCCATACCTTCCAGCATCTGCGACGGTACGAAGGAGGGTAGAGAGGTGGCCACCGTCGGGGCGGTAACTGACAGTGCTCTCTCGGGTAAAGTAGCATCAGCACTAGCCGCACCTGCGTTAGAAACGAGATAAACCCTGTCAAGAAGGATTGCAGAATAGAAGAAGGGCGGTAACCCAAGATTTACCTAAAAAGTCGCCGGCCAGGGCCCTAACGAGGGCGTTACTTGATGTAACGGTGGCGCCTTCCTCCTCCATTGGGACGGTCTCACCTCCCGTTGCCTCATCGCCCGACTCTACAGGAGCCGTCGTCACGCTCGCGGCGTCGGGAGACGACAAGGAACCGTAAGCAGGGAGAGCGATGATCGGAGCGTTGCCCGACTCTTGAGAAAGAGCGGCCGTCCCTTGCTCAGCGACCATAGCAGCCGTCTCACCCGCTACCACCTCGGGCTCAGCGGTCGCGGCCGTCTCGTCCACCGCTGCCATAGGTTCGTCCGTAACAGCCATCTTATCCGCTGCTGCCTCAGGCTCAGTAGTAGTAACCGTCTCACCCGCTACCGCCTTGGGCTCAGCGGTCGCAGCCGTCTCGTCCACCGCTGCCATAGGTTCGTCGGTCGCAGCCGCCCCATCCGCTGCAGCCTCAGGCTCAATAGTAACAGCCCTCTCACCTGCCACCCCCTCGGGCTCGGCATCGGAAACCTTCTCGGGCATAGCGGTTGTGACTGTCTCGTCAGCCACTAACTCGGGCCCGGCAACTACAGCTGCACCGCCTGCCGTCGCCTCGGGATCAACTGCTACCTTCTCCACCGTCCTCTCAGGCTCGACGGTCGCTGCCGCTCCTCCAGTAGGACTCGGCCCTGCAGGACAAGATGTATAAGAACCGATAGTTTTACAACTCTTACAACAAAGCCTCGAAAAGCACATTACCTGAGGTGGATTGACCGTTGGCTTCCCAAGCTGCACGCGCCGCCCGTCTATAAGCAGTAGACAAGGCAACCGAGGGCTCCTCTGAAGGAGTAGCAGCGGGAGTAATGGCGCTTGAGCCCGCTCCCATGGCCAAAGCAGCGCTACGCTCCTTCGCTGCGCGCCTCAAGCGCTTCCTCTCCTTCCGGGCCGTCACAACGGACCTTTTTGAAGCCTCCCTCAGTAAGGCGTCGTCGTCCGCGTTCAGAGTTGCCTCCAGAGCCTTCAAAGCATCCATCATCAGCTTTTTGAGTTGGATCTCTCGCGGCAGCCCCAAAAAGGCCGGGACTTCGGTAGCTGGTCCGGGGAGAATCCCCGCATCGGCTTGTGAAGTAGGTCCCGTGGTCCCTGCAATGAGACAAAGAAAAGGTTAGATTGGCCGTAAAAAGGAGAATGAAGACCCAATGAGCCGAGACGTACCAACGCCCGATAGAGCGCGTTTCCTCTCCTCCTCCTGGAAAGTTTTGAGAGAAGCAGCGATGGCTTCTTCGGTAGAAATACATGTTTAAAATGGGAAAGCGTTAGTCAAAAACAATGATAAAAGTACGATAAAATGACGAAGAATACGACTAGTGATTACCTGATTGTGCGAGTTTAGCCAACCACGCTTCGAGCCTTGCCGATCGCTCAGAAGCCGCAATAGCGGCGTCGAGGTCGGTGTCTTCTAGCGCTACGAAGAAACCCTCGTTAGTTCCATACTCACTTAGGCCTTCGGTAAGAAGGGCCTGAGGCTCTAAGCCGAGAACAGCATCAAGAGAAAGAACAGACTTCTTCTTCCTCTTCTGAGCCTGGACCCCGGTCGCACCCAAAATCAACTTGCGCTTCGTGGGCACCTTGGGACGGCGGGTCCCGATGTCCGAGCCCACGCCGGACTCCGGCGAAACCACATTCACCGTCTCCACCAGAACACGGGGCGCTGGGGGCACGTCCACGGTATCACGAGGCAATCCGCGCGGAGGGCTCAGCACGCGCGGTGGCTCAGCTCCAGCATCTCTCAGCGGAGGAACGACAGGGATCCTTGGCCTCAGGGGAGATTTGCGGTCGCTGCCAGGGGGCACACCCTTGCGGTCAACCAACAACCGCTTCTCTCCCCGGATGACGGCACCCATCGTGTGCGTGTACCAGGCCCCGTATACATTGAGGGCCCTTGGAATGCAAGCCGGCTCGCTAATGAAGAAATGGTAGCCCGTGTTTAGCCGCATGAAGTGATGTAATGCATTCCGTATCCCTTCTCCGGTGGCCGCAGGCTCTTCCAAAAACGCCTCCAGTGGGACCCCTTGGTTATAACTTAACTGCTGGGCGAAGCGATGGGGGTTGTACCTCATAAAAAGCGCCAAATCATTCTGCCTGAACACAAGGAAGCCCGGCCGGATGGAGTATAAATGTAGGATCTCCCGGGTTTTCAATATGGAGGCCCCGTCCTTAAAACCATCACGCAACGCCAACACCGCCTTGGAAGTCTCCGGGCCGATGGTCATGACCTTGTCCGTGAAAGAAATGCTCACTCCGACCATGCATGGACGAAGAAGCAACCCCCTAGCCTCCCGTGGAGACGGATTCACAATAGAGGCGCCGATCAGCCGCATAACTCTCGGGAATCTGTACTTCTCGTAAAGCGAGGGTCTTTTATGAACACCAAATACCCCGAGCACATGCATTTCCATCCATGAAGTAAAATAGTGCATCGGGAAATTGGCGGGTTGCACCCCTGGTTCATTTGCGTCCGCCGCCACGCTGAGTTCATGGTACAGGTGGGCCAACCCGGCAATTCCAATCGATAATTGTATACCAGCCACCATCCGGTGCGCTGGGTAGAAGACGGACGGCCTCATGTACCGCGGGTGCATGGGGAGTGCGAACCAGCACAGCCATAGCCCCAGAAACCCCATAAAGAAGGTCTCCTTGTCGATGCCCGGAGCGGCGATTTCCGATAAGGGGATGGCGGCAACATCGGGAAGATAAAAACCATTTTGATCGGCTTCCAGTGCTGGTCGACGATCTAAGCCCAAGCCGAAGGGGTCGTCGAGCTTGGCGAATTTTTCGCCCCGTTGTGATAAAATCTCCGGACGAAGAAAGCGGGCGATGAAGTCTGCAAAACTAACTCCCCGGCCACCCGAGTCCAAATAGAGACTTCATACATATTCAGCACCCTTACCAGGCTCAGAAACTGGTGCTGAATAGTATTCTCCGGCGTTAGGCCCATTACCAGCGGCTTGGTGGCGAAGACATATTCATCAGGAGGAAGTAGCTCTTCATAATGCTCCCCCCTCACCGGCAAACCGGAAATCTCAGCAAACTCTTCCAGGGGGATGGAGACTTCCCTGTCCGTCAAAAGAAAGGAATGGGTGGGGATGTTCCGTTGTTCTACGAATGCCTTAACCCACCACGTCGGAGGAACGGGATACTCGAACAATGAAGCGTAGACTGCGGGGTATAGGCCAATCTTCATCAAATGCGTCTTCTTCGCTGACAAGATGTATCTGGACCACTGCAAATACCCGGCCGATTGTCGAGGGGTCAATCCAATGTTGTAAGGTTGTCCCCAAGGGCGCGCTTCACCCTGGCATATGCGCCGCCCTAGAATATCCACAGCTGGCGGCGGCTGCACGGGAATGGCAGCAATCGAAGGCTGAAGAAGATCCTCCGAATTCCAATTTACGACCTCCACGGCATAGTTCACCGGGGTTGCATCTGCAAATGGGATCGATGAGATCGGCTCTGACGGCGTCGCACAAGAAAAGCTTCGGCGACCCTTGATGATTTCACTGTACCACCTACCCCACAGATGAAGGTTCTTATACTCCGGGTCGTGATCTTTAATGAGAGCGAGAACCTTCCGGTCCACCGGCGCCTCAGGGGAATCCTCCCTCTGAGCGGAAGAATGGGAATGAAAGATCAGCAGACATGGTGCCTGCAAGAAAAAGCGAAATTCAGTTATCAGCATCATAAGTTAATTTTAAAAATTCCCACTCTTGGTACTTTAAAATTTATACCACACTGCAACGCAGTGGAAAGGGGACCAAAGGGGGACCCATAAAATCCAGATGACAATGCATCAGTTAATAAGACAGCCTCATCATTGGATGGGACTGTCAATTAATGAGGAGATCCTCAAAAGAATATTCTCATTAAATGAGAAATCCTTTGAGACAAGGAGAAAATCTTCCTTTTTAAAGAAAATCTCTGTCACAGAGTGACACTTGTCAAACTCTGGTCACAAGTGAATAAAATTCCTTAAAAGAGCCTAGCTCTGTAATAATGATGGAAAAATCCATCAAAGGAAAAATTAATTTCTAAAAATTAAAATTTGGGATCTTAAAGATCCATGAACAACTCTTAAGAGTTCATCATCAGAAGATCAAAAGATCTATATTCTGTCAGTGAGCAAAGCTCTGTTCATGGGTTAAGAAACCCTGAAATAAATTCTTAAGAGCAAAGCTCTGTTTGTGAAACCCCAAAGGGGATTTCTTTAGATCAAAAGATCAATAAGAGCAAGGTTCTATTAATTAAGATTAATTTAATTTAAATTAATTTTTACCTAAAATTTTTCTAAAGTTCTAACTCTGAAAATGAGAGCAAGGCTCTGAAGTTTTTGAAAATGAGAGCAAAGCTCTGAAGAAAATAAAATTCTTGAAGATGATAATCATCTGCTGAGGACCAAGGGTCCTATTTATAGGCGCTTAAGCGCCTCTTCAACTCTTGAGTTGATCCAACGGTCTGGATCTTGCCACCGCTGCATTCATGTGTGCGCCACGTGAGCGCAACGGTGGGGGGGCATTTGTTTCTCCCAATCAAAGCAAAACTCTGTTTGAATTTTAAATTCAAAAGGTGAAGTAACGCTTCAGATCCCTTGTGCTGCGCGCAGAGCGCCATATGTCAAAAGCAGACACGCCGGCGCAAGGGGCGCTGCGCCCAAGACAGCGCATCCCAATCAGAGCAAGGCTCTGTTTTAAAATTTAAATTTTAAAAATAAAGGAAGTAACGTTTCAGATAACTTGCGCTCTGCGCTGCGCGACACGTGTCAGCGCAGGTGCGCTAGAGCGGTTGCGCTGCGCTCTGCGCTGCGCGACACGTGTCAAGCGCAGGTGCGCTTGCGCCAACTGCGCCAGCACTAAAATTTAAATAATAAAGTATTTAATTAATCAGAATTAAAAATTCTGGAAAGATCTTTCCAATTTTATTAAAATAAGAAGATTGTCTTCTGTAAAACAGAGGCCTTAGGATCAAAGATCCAACGGTGGGGAAATATCCCTAGATCAATCAGAGAAAGATCTCTGTAACTAACCTAACAAACTAATTGGCCCTATATAAAGGCCCCTAGACTCCAAGTCTCAGATACAGAGAGAGAGAAAAGGGAGAACTCTGAAAAAATTAAAAAGGCAAGCCTTTGAAGAAAGAAGATCATCTTCTTCAAGGTAAAGAATTTGATTCTTGAAGAATAGAGATGAAACCATCTCATTAAAAAAGAAGAATTTCTTCTAAAAAGATCAAAGATCTAAGAACAAGATCAAGATCTTCAATAAAAAAAATGATCATAAAGATCTGATCACAAAAACAATAAAGAAGTAATTTACTTCACCCCTAGATCTTTTGATCTATGTAAAAGCACAGCCTTTTGATGAACCATCGGTTCTTGAATATTGAGGCAGAACCTCTTTAGAACTAGAAAGATTCTTTTCTTTGATCTAAATTTGATCAAGATGCGCCTTTGCGCTCCTTGGATTGGCGCACTGCGCCAGAGAGCGCCACGTGTCAATCACAGAACAATCTGCGCTTTGCGCTTCTAAAAACAGTGCACTGCGCTCTTGGAATGGTGCACTGCACCAGAGCGCGCCACATGTCGCAGCGCACTGGCGCAGCGCACTGCGCTAACAGACTTGCGTTCTGCGCTGTGTGACACGTGTCATCTTTGCATGCGCATTGCACTCTTTAATTGGCGCAAAACGCCTGATAAGCCACGTGGCGCACTATCAGACTATTATAAATGCTATGCATTATTTAAAAGGGCAGAGCCCAAGTAAAGGCCTAACAGGCCAAATATAAATGCTATGCATTATTTAAAAGGGCAGAGCCCAAGTAAAGGTCTAACAGACCAAATATAAATGCTATGCATTTAAATACAGGGCCCAATGTTATGCATTTTAAAAGGGCAGAGCCCAAGCAAAAGCTTAATAGGCAAAACATAAATAAAATGTTGAACATTTTCAAATGGACTTAGCCCAATTCTGGCCATAAGTCTTCAATTTAAATTGAACTGAGCACAACCGCTCTCCCAATCAATTTACACCCGGTTCGAGGGTACATCTCTTTACTCCTCTGACATCCGTCGTTGTAATCTTTCAACGTCGTCAGAGAGATGACGAGTCCCGACAACCACACACTGTTACGGACTGTGGGGTCCTTAAACTCATGGACTATGACGTCCTTAACCTCGACCGTGATGTCTTAAAACTAACAACGGACTGTGGGATCCTTAAACTCATGGACTATGATATCCTTAACCTCGACCGTGATGTCTTAAAACTAATACCGGACTATGATGTCCTTAACCTTGACCGTGATGTCTTAAAACTAACAACGGACTGTGGGGTCCTTAAACTCATGGACTATGATGTCCTTAACCTCGACCGTGATGTTTTAAAACTAATACCGGACTATGATGTCCTTAACCTCGACCGTGATGTCTTAAAACTAACATCAGACTGTAGACTGTGAGGTCCTTAAGCTCACGGACTATGACGTCCTTAACCTCGACCGTGATGTATTAAAACTAACACCGGACTGTGAGGTCCTTAAACTCATGGACTATGACGTCCTTAAACTTGACCGCAACGTCTCAAAACTAACATTGGACCGCAATGTCCTTAAACTATTTATCGACCGCAACGTCACTAAACTAAACAATAGAGCCCCCAATTGCTCTCTTGTCGGATCTAAACGATCTCGTTAAGTCGATCTTAGTCTCAAATTAGACTAACGTGTCCTTAACGAACGTTTAAGTTGATCTTATCCTCAAATAAGGCTAACGTATCCTTAAACACACCCCAACCCAAATCTAAGAAAGATATGGATTTGGACTAATCCACGTCCTACGGGCGACGGCATAACTTAGTCTCCGTATACAATCCACGGGCAACCGAACACAAAACAAACACACACGACACGAAGTGACCACATGGAGAAGGAGAAAGTTGTTACCGCGATGCGGTAGCGTAATTAACTGCAGAAGCTTGCGCCTGCAGGGAAGAGCGTCCCCACAATCAAAAACCCCTCGAACGAGGGGGAATCTGACGAAGTCTGCTGCATCGGACGCATCCGTTTAAACTTTCGATACACGGTGCCATAAATTAACTTGGCATCTTCGGAGAGGTGGACGAATAGCACCTATTAGCATCTGCCCCGAATTTCAGACGAGACGCCCGCCGCGTCTCTGCCCACGTCTTTCGGAGGGGAACGCTCGTCATATAAATATTCTGCAATTGTCATTTTCTTTACTCTTACATATTTTTGGGACTTACCAAACGCTAGTTCGATGACGAGCATTCCATCCACTTTTTTCCTCTTAGAATGTTCGTCAGATACGGTCGAGATAGAGGAAGTGGAAGCCACGGAGGAGGACTATAACCAGATCGCTACTCATGGCTAACTCAGCTTCACTTTTCTTCAGTTTATGTATGCCACTTGTTTAGGTATTTTCCTTATTATATTTACTTTCCAGCATAAACTCATGTATTTGTAAATATTGGGAGTTAAATGTAAATGAAGATGTTTATTGAAAAAATTTACAGCCTCCATTTATTCTTGTATTATGTATTATTGTTTCAATACGTTTACTATATTTATTTAGATAATGACATTCTCTGGATAAATATACCGCGGGCTTGCCACGTTACCGTTTCCGTCTACTGGAAAGCGGGGCATGACATATGAACTCGCTTGTGTTCGTTTTTTTGGGGTACTTTCATGTTCCTTCCGATTCGATAAATGACTAACCAATACACAAAATGTTCTGTGTTTTTTATAACCATCTATTAATATATTGGTGACATTGGTTAACAAGATACAAGTGAGCTGAACTCACAAACGAGTATGAGACTAGGCTTGTGTCTACTTATGAGATTGGATTCATAGGAACTCAAGCTTGTATGAGCTGCACTCGTGTTAAGCTAAGTGAGCCGATTTAGACTTGAGTCAAGCAAGTTCCCCCCCATAGGAACTCAAGCTTGTATGAGCCGCACTCGTGTTAAGCTAAGTGAGCCTGCACTCGTGTTAAGCTAAGTGAGCCGATTTAGACTTGAGTCGAGCAAGTTCCCCCCATAGGAACTCAAGCTTGTATGAGCTGCACTCGTGTTAAGCTAAGTGAGCCGATTTAGACTTGAGTCGAGCAAGTTCCCCCTATAGGAACTCAAGACAAAATATAATAAATCAACGAACTTGAGCTGAGTCCTGGTTTAAGATCAGCTTGCTTCCAACACTTGCTTCAGAACAAAAAATTCCTTAAATTAAGAGGGATCACAAGATCTAAAAAAAAATTGAGACGGGCATGGACCCGGATATGACCAGCTGCCCCAAATCAGCTGGAGGATCTTCATCGAGTAGATACACAAACGTCCCTTTCCTTTTCCTATATTTCCGCTGTTTAATATTCCAACATGTCCTTTTCCTTCCTTGCCCTTTAATGATGCGTGTCAGAAAACAATTAGTTGCTCCCAAAGCAAGGTATCCATACTATTACTATATATATCAGTCAGATCATTTTGCATCCTAACCCCTGTAATTAGAAGCTCCCCTCATGTAAGAGACCTTTTTTTAATATATAATGTCAACCGGCACATGAGCCTCACTCAGACACATACCATACGCCACATCCACTCACACAACACAAATAAGCACACAACACACGCACCGAAGAGACTCAAGAGTTCGTCTCGAAAGCATTAATTTGTGATCACTTCCCCTTTCAGGGTTCACATCTCCCACTCCGTACCAATCGAGCTATTACTCTAGGTGAACGGAAGAAACTTAATTTCAGTCCCAGTGAATATCCTATAAATTTTCCATTTCTTCCAAATTTCAATTGGAATTATATATTTAGATTATTTCATTTGTTTACCATTGCTATATAGAATTAGATGCGGAAGATGCCACTGCTTAATGTTCAAGAGACCCGGACTTTCCATCTTTGATGATACAAAACATGCTTTAATATTTAAGTTACGGCATGCAGTGTCCCGTTAAATCTCTTTTATATATTGTGGATTTTATATTGCATAACTTTTCCATTATCCTAACCAGACTTAAAACAAGTTTTTTTTCCAATCAATATGATACATGCAAATGAGAAATCCCGGACCTACCAGGCTGATAGATTTTTGATTCACCATCATCCTTGTAATAGAGTGCACGTAACTTTCAACGACGCCATCCCTCTATGATGAAGTCATTGAAAATGGCATGCACCTAAGGATGAAAGTCAAGTTGGGTTTGTCCCTAACTAGACCCAGTTTTTCTGTGTTTTTTAGATATCCTATATCTGTTCGAAGCTGATCGAACATGTTGAAAATAAGAAGAAAAAAAATCGGCTTGGATATGAGTTTAGCGTTAAACTCGTCCGTCTGAACCCTAAATCCGACCTGAACCAAACCTACATTCTATATCCATCCAACTCGATATATTAAATAGAAATTTAGTTCTGAATATTATAAAATACCTGCTGCTATTTATTGCATGGATGTAGCAATTTTCCAAGTGCAGTTTATAATTTTATCATATATAATTTTACCACGTTTTCTCCCATTCCCTCGCCGACCCTCTGCAGCACCGGTACAGTTACCGGTCGTACAAAACATTTCCTGTAATGACTCCAAACTCCTTCACTACTCCACACTCCTCACTTCTTTAAAATTAAAAAACCCTCTCTCTCTCTCTCTCGATCTCTCGATCTGAAACCGACTATCTCTCTCCTCTCCATTTCTTATCGGGCCCACTCCAGATCCCTATCGGATCCCCACCATGCTCACGTGCATCGCATGCTCCAAGCAGCTCTCCGCCACCAGCGCCGCCGCGGCCGCCGACCTACCTGATCTCGACGACGATACCGCTGCCGCCCCCAACACCCGCCAAGCCCTCAAATCCCTCACCGCTCAAGTAGTACTACTCCCAGACTCAAAAACTCAAAACACATTTCAATTTCGATTCCGTTGACTGAATTAGGGTTTCTCTGCAGATCAAGGACATGGCGTTGAAGGCATCGGGAGCGTACCGCCACTGCAGCAAGCCCTGCGGCGGCGGCGGAGGAGGATCGAGCAAGCACCATCCTCCTCCTCCTCCTCCAAGGTTTGGGGATTCCGATTCGGCGATATCGGGTTCGTATCGGTTCCAGTACTCGTACAAGCGAGCGGGGGAGAGCTTGAGCTCGACGCCGAGGTTCGTGATGCGGGGGTTTTCTAGCGGCGACGGGACACCGAGTTCGGTGAGCGAGAGGATCGAGGAGGTTAGGGTTGAAGACGAAGGAGATGAGGCTAAGGAGTGGGTCGCCCAAGTGGAGCCTGGGGTTTTGATCACGTTCGTTTCGGTGGCTAATGGTGGCAACGATCTCAAACGGATCCGATTCAGGTAATTGATTTGAATTTTGTTTATTTTGTTTGATTTAGATTCGCCGATCAGTGACGAGGCCGCTGACATAAACATAAATTGATGAGAAATTTGGTAGGTTAGTAACATACATTAATTTGTTATGTGCAATGTATTTTATCTTGAAAAATTTCACAAAAGAAAAAAGCTGGTATTTATGGGTTTAAATTACACTAATATACCCGTAACTATCATGGATTTTCGCCACAATACCTTAAATTTTTTTAATTACGGTAAAATACCTTAAACCGTGCTTTTAAGAGTCCTCTGCAGCGGTTAAGGTATTTCATTCTAATAAAAGATCTATAAGATATTTTACCCGAGAACACGATGGCTGAAGGTATTTTAGTGTAGTTTTACCATTTTTACCCTTGGGTTTTAAGCTGACCGTTTTCACCGCGGTGAGAATACTTTATGATTTGGTTGCTATTGACCAATCCACGCCTTTGAATGCGCGGTCCCCACGTAAAAATTGCAGATTTGTCTATTAGTTGGGTAAAGAAAGGTAAAACTGGGATAGTTTTGGGGGGATTAGTGTAAAAGTCTGCATGTGGGGTCATTTATTGATTCGAAGCTCGAGTTTGAAGTTAATGACCGCACTGCAAGTTGGCTGTACGCACGGATCTCTACGAAATCATATGCGGTGTTTCGGAACTCGAAAGGTTCCATGTCTCTTCTTTAAGTTTACTTTTATTTGAGAAAAAGGGTGAGAGTTAAAGATGAAGGGTGAGTTTTGAGGTTTTGGTATTGATTCTATTTTGAATGTTTTTGCCGGGCTGGTTCGCTGCTTTTGGTCATGAGAATGGTGTTGGGATGTGGAGGACAGAGGCAAATTTAGAGTCGAGGACATAGGATAAGGACCCACCCGTATGAGTGCAGACAAACAATGGTCTGCTTCCTTGCACTTTTCTAATTGATTGATGAGAGGGGCCGATAGGACCACCTTGAAGATGTACTCTTAAAAGTTAAAACCAGGGATTATGATCCAAGGATGAGGCGTAACTTAAGACGTAAATTAAGTTGTGATGCCAAATTTTTGGCTAAGAAGACCATGGACGATATAAAGGCTTACCAACATTTTAAAGAAAGAGATCACATTTTCCAAAATTTACCAGACCGGGGAAAGAGCAAAAAAGTGGAGATCCTCTTTTCTTAGAGAATTACATCGTCTGCGCTGAAATGTTGCAGAATAATAACAATCTTTACCATAGCTTTACTCTTTGCTGCAAGATGTGCAACATTTATCCGCATGCAACATGTTTTTTTTTTTGGGAGAATGTAGGTGGGTTAAATTAATCTCCTCTATTTTTCCTTGAGCAATACTTTACCTACAAGGTTGAAATCCTACTAAAATATACCCAAGAGACAAAATGGTGGGCCCACAACACCTAGATGTTTGCCTCTTGGGTATATTGTGGTAGGATTTCAAGCCTGGTAGATTAAGCGTTTTTCTTTTTTCCTTCACCATCCCTTGAACATGTGATCTCTTTGTCACCATTCCGACGCTTTACCTCCCTTCCATCCTTTTGGTGTCTAACTGCATGCTACATTGTTGCAATTAAATAATATATATTCATCGCTTGAATGTTGTTTACTTCTGTTGCAAGATTGTCAAATTCAAAGCACTTGAGTGTTGGTTGAAACTGAAATGCAACATTTGTTACAAATTTGCGATGAGATTAAATTAGATGTTGATGTGGCATTCCTGATAGATGTTTTACTCCGTACAAGTATTTGTTGCAAACCAAACTGATTATCTAAAAGGCTGCTCTTTGCAGCTTCATTTCTGAAATCTGGTTAGAACGTTATTAAGCAAACATCAGAAATGTATTTTATTTATTTATTTTTGCTACATATATTACGTTTTCCCCAAAAAGTATGGAAAGTTGATTTTTATTCTTTTGCATATTTTTGCTGGGCTGGTTATTGCTTCACTTCGTTTGCCCATAGAACAGTGTTAGGATGTGGCAGAATGAGGCAAATCTAGGGTTTGGACATTGGACCCACCTATAGAGAATGGAAACAAATGATGTAGGGCTTCCTTGCACTTCTATAATTGATTGGTGAGTGGGGACTGCTGAGCTGAAGATGTACTCTTTTAAACTGGGTATGATCCAGTAATAAGTTGGGATTAAGCTGTGGGTCACTGCATGGAAATTGCCATTTCTTGGCACTTCATGTTTGATCCTATTGGCCAACAAATGTAGAGATATATTTAAAAGCTCAGATTACGCCATAAGTGCATTGTTTACGGAGCTTCCCTTCCAGTTACAAATCAACCTGTGTGATGGTATCAAAACTTAAGTGATATTATAAACTTAAAATTAAATTTAATCTGAAAATTGCTTCGTAAGTTTCCCTCAACTAAACAGGTACATAAGCACAAAAAAATAAAAATAGAAGAGCCGCTATCCTAATTTTCTGATGTAGACTATACAAGCAACCTGAACAAGTTTCATAATTTTTTAGTTTATTAAAACACGGGTACCATTTAGGGCATGTTATGTTGGGTAGAGGCACAAGGTGTTTCAGAAGCGATCCATTTAAGGGAGGTACGGAAGATATTTGAATGATCCTACACACATAGTGCTTGGTAACTTTTTTCCCTTCACTTTACTACTGCATTTTAAGCCAAAGAGGGAATCATAGTAATGTTGTTTGTGTCACTAACCAAATAGTTTGATTCTTGGCACTCCCCTTGTCCTAAGAGGTCGTAGGTTTGGATTCAGTGGAGTGGATATGAAATTATTACAATACCGGCGAGTTAAAACGTCACCCACCTTACGGCAACAGATCGAACATGTGGTTACTTTGAATGGTGAAATTTGTGTGGCTATTAAAGTCTGTACTGTGAAGAAATCCATACATCATGTTAGCAAGTGCCAGACTAATCATAGATTTTGGTAAGAGTGTTACCTACATCAACTATAGTTTTTGGACTCACAAAACTTATTTTTTCTATCCAAGTTTATCCACCTAAGCCTTCATATGTTAGGAGAAGTAATAAATAATTCTGCAGGTACCACCATATTAGTCATTAGCAACTTTTCTATGTCACTATCTTGATTATCTATTATTTGTGATGTACATTTGCCTGATTTAAAATAACTCTTTCGATGAATCTTTCTTGACCCAAAGAAATTTTGCTGGTTATTTTCGGGTGAAAGTAGTGTCACGCCCCGCTTCCCAGAGTACGCTAAGGTAGGCACGTGACATAGCCAACCATGCTACCTGTGGATATGAATTATCCTTCCACAGTCACATTACGGCTGTAGAGATATCAAGAACAATAATGAAACTATCTAGCACATGTCCATAAGCCAAAATAAAATGAGTCAAGAATAAATAATGCGGAAGCAAGAGATCCAATACATTAATAACTGAAATGTATGTCCCATAATGCGGGCTCACATCAGGAATAAAATACTGAAAAGTAAAAGAACTAACTACTAATGAGTCCTCACTGCTCAGCCTGCTGACTGAAGTATTCCTGCTCGGACTGCAGCAAAGGTATAGAATCTGGGCCATGCAAAACCCAGACGTTAGCGCGTCATAATATCATGCAATAATATATAAACATGGTAGCAAGACATGCAAGTATAATCATAAATGGTAAAGCAGGTGTCACAGCAATATAAATCAGGGCAGTGAAAGGTAGTGTACAGTGAGTAATCTAAACTGGTCTATTGGGTTAACTACTCTCAAGTCTTTAAAATCAATTTGATGAATCATCGATGTAACTCAATAGTATCCCGTGCGTGCCCGGGATCACGGTCTATGACTCTCGGGCTGAACCCGAGACGTGCCGCAAGGCAGTAAAGAATGGTAGGTAATGACGAGTGATGTCCATAGCATCACTCCGGGGCTGGCCTAGCCCGTAAGACTGATCAGAACAGGTATAGAACTGTCGAGTTACAAGTCAGGTTTCATCATTGATTTCCCCATACCCCCAGGTTATATGTATTCAAGTCAGGTATTAAATAATCTGGAGCTAATGCCAACACAGGATCAGGCAGGTACAGGTTTGTCTGGATAGACAACAGGAAACGTCCGCAAGAACAACGGGTCAGGTTTGTTGGCATTAATCACAAAATCAGGTAACAGGTGAAGCCATGGTACATCAGGTCCAGTCAAGTAATATATATAGGTGTCATGTCTAGAGTTGCACGGTACCATGTCGTGTCAAGTA
Source organism: Agapanthus africanus (assembly GCA_030015575.1). NCBI lineage: Eukaryota > Viridiplantae > Streptophyta > Magnoliopsida > Asparagales > Amaryllidaceae > Agapanthus > Agapanthus africanus. Next base: position 643,712,092 of record CM057343.1, read on the forward strand.
AAAGGCGTAACAAGTCATGTCAGGGTGCACAAGATGTCAAGTGGGTGCTCATAATCAAACTAGCATAAACATGAGTATACAAAACAAGCATGGATACTAATAGAACGATAAACTGGAACATGTAATATGCTATGCAAATAGGTACAGATTAAACTATTTAGATGAACGGTTATCGATTAGAGTTAGGGTTATGGTTCCAACATTAAATATCATACACTTAAATGAATATGGAATTGTTAAATCTCGTTATTATGGGTTAAATGATTTAGGGATGCAAATGTATCTAAACAGGTTAAAGATGCACACGGGTGTCCAATAGAGTAAAACTATAAAAGGGTACCATAGACTATGTAAATAGTTATTATGTGATTTAAAATACAGATGTGGTTACTAGGTATAGTAAACTAAAATGCAAAGGGTATGTTTCAAGTTCTGAATCTAAAAGATATAAACGGAACATCGAAAAGGAGGAAAATGGAACAGGTGGTGCTATAAGTAATCTACAGTTTTACTATGCAGTTTAATAGGTATAAAATATTATAGAAAGCATGTAGCAAGTTTTCACTTGCCTCGACGGATCGCGAAGCGGTATACAGAACGTCACGCGTCGGCAGGAAAAGTCGCGACGCGCGCACGGTGCACGGAATGAGTCTAAACAACACACGATGGGATCACACGGGTCAGGTATCCTCGTTGGGGCGTCGGGATCGTCGACGTCGCGGCCAACTTCGGCGATCTAGACAAAGGCAGTGAACACAAGAAAGCAAGGACTTAAAGAAAGAAAAGAAAAAGAAAAAGAAGACAAGAAAAGAGAATGGAGGAGGAATGAGTGTAGGATTTCTTACTGGGTTGCAGAGGGGTGTGCTAGCGGTAGCGGCGAGACCAACGGCGGTGAGGGCGCCGACGAAGGGGTTTTGAAAAGCTAGGGTTTGGTTAGGGTTTGGGCTCGGTTTGATGTTTGGTGGGGTTTTCAAGCGCAGGGTTTTGGTGCAGGAGGAAGAGCAGAGGAGATGGAGATGGCGATGGGAGATGGTCGGCGACGTGAGAAGGTGGTGGTGGTGGAAGAGGGTGCTCGGGTTTCTTGGGTGCAGTGGGTTCGTTCGAGGGAGGAAGGAGGAGAAAGAGGTGATGGAGATGAGGGTGACGAGAGGATGCAGAGGGTGTCGACGAGGGTAGAGGAGACGAGGAAATAGGGTTAGGGTTGATGGAGGCGGTGAGGGTTATGGGTTGAAGGAGGCTCGGGGTTTTAAAAACAGAAGAGGAGGGAGATGGAAAGAAGGGAGGTGACGAGAAGAGAAAGCGGTGACGCGACTCGAGAAGAGCACAGTAATCGTGAGAAGAGAGAGAGAAAGGCGCAAGAGGAGAGAGAAAGGGGGGAGAGAGAGAGAAAGGGGGGAGAGAGAGCTCGTGGGGAAGAGAGAGAAGGAGAAAGGGAAAGAGACCGAGAGGGGATTTGTGTGGGCCCAGCGTAAGAAAAAGAAAGCGTTTCATTGGTCGGGAAAGTAGGACCCAAAGGAAAACGCCGAGTGCGAAGGATTTATTAGGTTTTAAAATTTAAAGGATTTTTACACTTGGTTAAGAAAATATGGTGAACTGTTAAAGATTTCACTATACTTAGATTTACAATATATTTTGGTTGGTAAACAAAATCTTTGACTGTAGATCGTAAATATTAAACGAATATAAAGAAATTTAAAATAATTAGAATTTGGCGGGATACAAAATAATTCAGAAATGCGCCCGAGTCGGGTCCAAAATTTTGGATTTGAAATACGGAAATTATTTGTAAGTTCCAAAATTTAAAATGGAGGATTATGTAACAGAAATGCCTACCCCCAAGAACGGACGCACGTACGTGCGCATAGCCATTCAAACACGTCTGTTTCACTGAACGGGACGAGAACACGATGCAAGGACGCTACCACGGGGTTAGGGGTATCATGCAGGCCATGTCATGTATTTTTAAATTATTTTAAGTGACTTAAATTGTTATATGCAAAATATGTGATATTAGGATATTCTATAAGTATAAAACAACAAGCTCAAGCAAGCGTGTCGAATATAAGTAAACTACCATTCACAACCAAACATGGTAAATGAAATAAATACCACAAACAACACATACGGCAACAGAAATTAGTATAGTTGGACTCGGTTGTTACATTATACCCAACTACAAAAAGAATTTCGTCCTCGAAATTTCAAGAACACAAAAAGAATAAACGACCAACAAACTACAAGAAAAGATGAGGAAACTTCTGCCGGATTTCATTTTCTCGTTCCCAAGTTGACTCTCCATGTGAGCGATTACCCTAAGAAACAAGTACAAGAGGGATAACCTTGTTCTTAAGAACCTTTTCCCTTCGATCCACAATCGCAATCGGTCGCTCCTCAAAAGTCAAGTCTTCTCGTACAGTCAATTCCGAATGATCCAACACATGTGTTTCATCTCGAACATACTTACGGAGTTGAGATACGTGAAATACGTCATGAACATTCGCCAAGGATTGCGGTAACGCCAATCGATACGCTACCCCACCAACACGCTCCAAAATCTCAAAAGGTCCGACGAATCGAGGGCTGAGCTTTCCTCGACTTCCGAAACGAATCACCCCTCTAGTCGGTGATATCTTCAAGAATACCAAATCACCCACAGCGAACTCTAAAGGTCTTCTCGACGTATCTGCCCAACTCTTCTGTCGGTCTTGTGCTGCTTTTATATGATTCCGGATCGCGTTAACTTTCTCAATTGCCTGCACAACCAAATCTGGTCCCAACAATCTTCGTTCACCGACATTGTCCCAACAAACCGGTGAACGACACTTGCGACCATATAAAGTTTCGAATGGAGCCATCTGAATAGTCGCCTGGAAACTGTTGTTGTAAGAAAACTCCACTAAATATAGATGATCCTCTCATAAATTCTTGAAGTCCAACATGCAAGCTCTCAACATATCTTCAAGAGTTTGGATCGTTCTCTCCGACGGGCCATCTATTTGAGGATGATAAGCTGTGCTAAACTTCAATCGAGTACCCAAACTTTCTTGTAAGCTCCTCCAAAAGTGTGATAAGAACCGAGTGTCACGGTCGAACACGATGCTCACCGGTACTCCATGCAATCTTACAATCTCCTGCATGTACCGTTCTGCCAAAATTTCTGTCGATTGACCAACCCGAAAAGGAATGAAATGAGCTGCCTTGGTCAAACGGTCAATAATCACCCAAACTGCATTGTTGCCTTTTGGACTCCGCGGTAGAGCTGTCACGAAATCTATGGTTATATGTTCCCACTTCCACTGAGGAATCGGAAGTGGTTGCAATAAACCAGCAACCCTTTGATGTTCAGCCTTAACTTGCTGACACACCAAGCATTTTGCCACAAAGCGGGCAATCTCCCGTTTCATGCCTTCCCACCAGAAATACTGCCGTATATCTCGGTACATCTTCGTGCCTCCTAGATGTACGAAATATGCTGAACTGTGCGCCTCTTTCATAAGTTCTTCGCGAATATCTCCCTTTGGCACACACAACTGGCTACCATATCTCAACAAACCATCTTCATGGATCAATAAATCTGTTCGAAGTCCAGCTTCAACCTGTTCTCGAAACTTTTACAATCTAGGGTTCTGCGGTTGCTTTGCTTTAATATTCTCAATCAACGACGAATGTATCTGCAGCTGCATCAACTGTCTCGAAGAATGCGGTAGCACAACCTCCAAATCAAATTTTCAAAAGTCTTCAATGAGTTCCTTCTGTGCAGTCAACATCTGAATTGCTGGTAACCGACTGAGCGCATCCGGCACAACATTAACTTTCCCCGGATGGTACTTAAAATCAAGATCGTAGTCAGCCATCAGCTCCAACCATCTACGTTGCCTCATATTAAGCTCCCTCTGCGTGAACACATACTTCAAGCTTTTATGATCGGTAAAAACCTCGACCCTTTCGTCCAAAAGGTAGTATCTCCAAATCTTCAAAGCGAAGATCACAGCCGCAAGCTCCAAGTCATGAGTTGGGTAATTCTTCTCATGGGTCTTCAACTGTCTCAATGCGTACGTTATAACCTTCCCATGCTGCATCAAAACACATCCCAATCATTTCCCCGATACGTCGCTGTGAATCACCAATCCTCCGGAACGGTTTGGCACGGTCAGAATAGGAGCGGTTATCAATTTCTGCTTCAACGCCTCAAAAGCTGACGCACAATTATCCGTCCACACAAATGGTACCTCCTTGTGCGTAAGCTTGGTCAACGGCTCCGCCAGACGAGTAAAGTTCTCCACGAACCGTCTGTAATACCCGGCGAGTCCAAGCAAGCTTCTTATCTCTGCAACATTCTTTGGAATCGGCCAATCTCGAACTGCTGCAATCTTTTCGGGATCGACGGCGATTCCATCGCCAGACACGACATGCCCCAAAAACTTTACTTCTTCCAGCCAAAACTCGCACTTGCTCATCTTTGCATATAATTTTTCTTGTCTCAGCGTCTGCAGTGCGATCTTCAATTGTTCCGCGTGCTCTTCAATACTCTTCGAATAGACCAGAATATCATCAATGAACACCACTATAAACTGGTCCAAGAATGGTGAAAAGATTCGGTTCATCAAGTCCATGAATATCGCCGGTGCATTCGTTACGCCGAAGGGCATCACTAAGTACTCGTAATGTCCATACCGAGTTCGGAACGCCGTCTTACAAATATCTTCTGTTTTCACTCGGACCTGATGATATCCGGATCGTAAATCCAGCTTCGAGAATACCCTCGCGCCACTAAGCTGCTCAAATAGTTCACCAATGTGAGAGATCGGGTACTTGTTCTTAATAGTCACCCGGTTTAATTCTCGATAATCGATGCACATTCTTCTTGTGCCATCTTTCTTCTTAACTAGAAGAACTGGAGCTCCCTAAGGCGAGTTACTGCTTCGGATCCAACCCTTCTCAAGTAATTCAGTAACCTGCTTCTTAACTTCTTCCAATTTCATTGGTGCCATTGGATAATACGCTTTAGATACTGGCGCTGCACCAGGAATAAGATCAATCGCGAACTCCACGTCTCGCTTCGGCGGTAAACCTGATATGTCTTCAAACACGTCCATGAAACCTCGAACAACAGCAGACGCTTCTTCTTTATCAACTTCCAATGACGAAAGAACACTAGTTGTCGGCCTAGCCCTAAACTCGACTGGCCCGACAGAACTGCTTCCTCCAGTGAAGATAAACTCGGGATGTCCGGGAATCTGGAAAATTACTTTTTTTGCCCTACAATCAATGTGAGCATGGAAAGTGCCGAGAAAATCCATTCCCAAGACGACTTCATAGCTGCCCGTATCAATCACCAAGAAATCTGCAAAAAGTTCCCGTCCGCAAACAACAACTGCACAATCTTTACACTCTCTACTAGATATGATTTTTCCCATTCCCAGTGTGTATGTCCCAGAAACTAGACAGGGTCGTGCAGGTAATCGAGTGTGTAGCTATAAACTTGGACGACATAAAACAATGGGATGCACCAGAATCAAATAACGCTAATTCGGGAAAACCATGAACAAGTAGAAGACTTGAAACAACTTCCCCCGAAGCCTTGGCTTCCTCAGCCGTCAAGGTAAAAGCTCGAGCTTGATTTGGTCCCTGAGTCAACTGCTTCTGTCCTTGAAACGGTTTCTGCAATGGCTTCGGACCATCATCCTTCGTGCGAAGCTTCGACGGACAAGTACTGATAGTATGATCCGCCGATCCACAGACCAAACAGAGTCCATGTTTCCTTCGACATTCTCTTTGCACGTGCCCAGGTAAATGGCAGTAGTCACAGATCACGGTCCTCCTCTGATCAACGACAGCATGCTTCTTCATCGGTGTTACACCACGACGGTCCACTGAAATACCTCTGCGTCCATGAGCTCGGTTCGGTGCAAATGCCGGCTTCTTTACTGTAATGGCTGGCTGCTATGAACTCCCAGCCTTCATAGATAGGCTCTGCTGCTCTTGAGCCGCTGTAAACACTTGAGAAAAAGTGGTCAAACCCAGGGAGACAATCTGCCTCTGGATGTCCACATCCAAACTGCGCATGAACCTCCTTGCCTTTTCAGCATCGTTGGCAACCAGAGGTCCAGCGAATCTACTGAGCCGCGTCCACTCAGCTGCGTGCACATCTACAGGTGTGCCGTTCTGCTTCAAACTAACGAACTTTTCCTCCATTTCCTCCCGTGCAGTCCGCGGGAAGAACTTCTCCAAGAAACTCTTCGAAAAATCCACCCACTCGATCGGCTTGGGCAAGCGGGTCTCTTCCACAAGCCATCATTCACGGGCGTAATCCACCAACTGGATACGTACCACATCAACTCTCTTTTCTTCTGGGATCTGCACCGCAATGAGTAAATTTTCCGTGTCAACCAGCCACTGCTCCGCTGGCAACGGCTCTTCTAAGCTAGTAAAGACAGACGGACCCAGTCTCCTGAAATCCGCCACGGTACCCATACGATTCCCCGGTATGGCCACAACCTTGTTCACGGATTGCTGAACGGTCCGTAAACCTTCCTGAAAAGATTCAGCCTGCTGCTGGATCAGCTCGGTCTGTCACTTTTGATTCTCCAACATCCCACGTATCACTCCAAGCATGGCGGCTTCGTCAACACGCCTTTGGTACGTCTTCAGATTCTTGTCTGCCATGTTCCTGAAATCAAAGCACCAAAGGATTAGCATAATAACAGATTCAAAATGTAGATCAAGGCTAGAACTCCAAGTTACCTAAATAGAGTACAGCATTGTAACCATACCGGGGTATCATAACTACAATTACATAACTCCACTCAAGTCGTCTAAGTTCTAGAGATAAACAAGAAATTAGGTTTCGAGTCGATATGCAAAGGAGGTTTGCATATCGTAAAAGTATAATCAGGAGGAGGTTAACATTCAAGAACGGTAAAACGGCAAGGTGACATGACATGTTTCCTAATCACGAGTATTCTGATTCGTGTATTGGGTTCAATACCCAACTACAAAAGAATCAACCCGATTAACCTATAACCTAAGGCTCTGATACCAAAAGAACCATGTCACGCCCCGCTTCCCAGAGTACGCTAAGATAGGCACGTGACATAGCCAACCATCCTACCTGTGGATAGGAATTATCCTTCCACAGTCACATTACGGCTGTGATATCAAGAACAATAATAAAACTATCTAGCACTGTAGGGTTACTAGGCACACTAATGCGGCTCTACAAGGCATCGACCATGCCGGATTAAAATTTTTAGGTGCTTAACAACCCTAAGCAAGATCGTTAACTAGATATTAGGCGAAACATAAAGCTAGTAGATAACAATTATCTGTCACGCCCCGCTTCCCAGAGTACGCAAGATTGAGCACGTGACATAGCCAACCATGCTACCTGTGGGTAGGAAGTATCCATCCACAGTCACATTACGGCTGTAGAGATATCAAGAACAAGATAAATAAACTATCTAACACATGTCCAAATCCATAATAACCAGAGTCAATGATAAATAAGTGCGGAAGCAAATGATCCAATGCAATAATAGAAAGGTACGTCCCGTAATGCGGGATCACACCTGGAAATAAAATGCAATAAATGAACTAACCACTACAGAACTCACAAATCAGCCTGTTGGCTGAAGTACTCCTGCTCAGTCGTCGACAGTGGTAAAGAATCTGGGCCATGCAAAACCCAGACGTCAGCGCGTCATGTCAACCAACAATATAATATGAACATGGTAATAAGCAATGCAGGTATGAACATGAATAAAGCAGTACTAAGAAATAACAGTGCAGGGTAATGTGCAGTGGTAACTAAACTGTCCTATCAGGTTTCTACTCTATAGTCTTTGAAATCAATTGATGAATCGTCGATGTAACCCAATAGTATCCCGTACATACCCGGGATCACGGCCACAATATTCTCGGTCGAAACCGAGACATGCCGTTAGGCACAGAATAGGAAAGTGTACACTCGGTATTACCCTGTACATACCCGGGATCACGGCCATAATATTCTCGGTCGAAACCGAGACATGCCGTTAGGCACAGAATAGGAATGTGTACACTCGGTATTACCCCGTACATACCCGGGATCACGGCCACAATATTCTCGGTCGAAACCGAGACATGCCGTTAGGCACAGAATAGGAATGTGTACACTCGAACGGTAGTGAACTGTCGAGTTACAAGTCAGGTTCATCTTTGATTTCCCCATACCCCCAAGCTAAGTATGTCAGGTCAGGTATTCAGTAGTCAAGGACTAATGCCAACACAAAATCAGGTAAAAGTAGGTCTGTCTGGATAGACAGCAGGAATGGTCAGGTTTGTTGGCATTAGGCATGAGATCAGATAACAGGTAAAGCCATGCTACATCAGGTCAACCAGGTAATGTATAAAGGTGTCATGTCATGTCAAGAGTGTACGGTACCATGTCATGTCAAGTAGGAAGTGTAACAGGTCATGTCAGGAAGCACAAGATATCATGTGGGTGCTCACAATCAAACTAACATAAACATGTGTATAAATAAACAAGCATGAGTACCATCAGAACAATAACTGGAACATGTAATATGATATACCAATAGATATAATTTCAAGGATATGGATGCACAGTTATCGATTAGGGTTACATTTATAGTTCCAATATTAATGAGGATACAATTTATTAAACATGGAGTGTTAATATCACATTATTATGTAGTGATGTGATCTATGGATGCAATTATATGTATCTTAAATGCGATGGATGCAAACGGGTATCCGAAAAGTTATAAAACTATAAAATGGTAATGTGGGATGTACAACTAAACAATATGTGATATAATAATATTAATATGGATAGCATATTCAAAGCGATTAGTAACTATAAAAGATGTATTGATTAACCATGCACAAGAAGGTTCCGTTCAGAAATTTAGCGTCACCCTAATTTGTAAAATAGCTTAAAAATAACAAATGTTCTCCAAAAGAGACGTATCTTATACCAGAACAAAGATAATTTAATAAGGTTTTCAGTTTTATAAGTATAAGCATCTCAGGTTATCCCTACAAAAAGTTATGAATATTCAAAGTTGAAAGTTTGCTGCTGGAATTTCCCTGGACAGCAGTTTAGAGACGTGTTCATTTGCATTTTACGTTAATTAAACAATTTATTTTGCAAGTAAATATTTCATAGAGTTATAGTATTCTGAATTAGCTTCGTAACGAACTAAAGAACGTATCCTAATGATTTTTCTATGATTTATAATGAATTTTATAAGATAAGGTGTACAGTAAATTTCAGATTTGTCATATCCGATTTTTCAACGACATTTCATATGTAAACTATAAGATTTTCAAATGTATAATATTATAAAATGAAGATTATAAAAGTATATAGCATGTAGCAAGATTAACTTGCCTCGATGGGTCGCGAATCGGGAAAACGGAACGTTAACCGTCGGCGGGGAAAACTCGCGACGGCGCACGGTTCACGGAATGAACCCAAACGACGAACAAAGGAACCACACGGGTCGGGGTATCTCGCTGGAACGTCGAGAAACGTCACCGGCACGACGGAATTCCGGTAACAAAAGAACAGTTAAAAGAAATGAGAAACGAGACATGAAGCAAGAAGAGAAAAATGATAAAGAGAAGTACGAGAGAATATATAAGGGGTAGAGAGAGAGAGAAAGTGGAGAGAGAGAGAAGAAGGAGAGAGAGAAAGTGGGGACCACGGGGTTAAAGGGGAGGTTGCGATTGGCTGAGAGAATAAATTGAGAAGGATATAAAAGATTGTAAAAATATTATATGGTTAACTTAAAGATTTAAAAGATAGGTAATGAACAGTAAGATATCAGATTAGTTAGAAAAATATATGCGAAGGTTTTAATAATATTAAAAATTTGGGATTTTGGCGCCAAATGAAACATTTCCAAATTGCGCCCGGGTTGGGTCCAAAAATTCGAAATTCAAATAATAGGATTTTAAGCGGGTTCCAAATTTTAAAATGAAATGTTTTATGATTAAAAAGCATACTCTCAAAACGGACACACGTGCGTGCACGTAGCCATCCAAACTTGCCCGTTTTACTGAACGGGACGAGAACACAATGCACGGACGCTACCACGAGGCTAGGGGTGTCAAGTAAGCCAAGATGAATATTTTCAATTTTATTTTAGATGCTAAAATTTGTTATATGTAGAAATGACTTTGCCGGGTAAATTTTACAGTAAGCAACAAACAAGCAAATTAAATGAAATGAGTACCACATTATGCTCAAACAGTAACTGAAAATAGTAGCATTGGGCTCGGGTGTTACATTATACCCAACTACAAAAAGAATTTCGTCCTCGAAATTCCAAGAATACAAAGATAGATAACTACAAGAAAAGGTGAGGAAACTTCTGCCGGATTTCATCTTCTCGTTCCAAAGTGGATTCTCCATGCGATCGATTACCCCAAGAAACTAGCACAAGAGGGGTAACTTTGTTCTTAAGAACCTTTTCTCTTCGATCCTTGATTTCAACTGGTCGCTCTTCAAAAGTTAGGTCCTCCCGTACGGTCAACTCCGAATGATCCAATACGTGGGTTTCATCTCGAACATACCTCCGTAGTTGAGATACACGAACCACATCGTGCACACCTGCCAAGGACTGTGGTAACGCCAAACGGTACGCTACCTCTCCAACACGCTCCAATATCTCGAAGGGTCCAACGAATCGAGAACCAAGCTTTCCCCGACTCCCAAAGCGAATCACCCCTCTAGTCGGTGATATCTTCAAGAATACCAAAACACCCACGGTGAACTCCAGAGGTCTTCTTGACGTATCTGCCCAACTCTTCTGTCGGTCCTGTGCTGCCTTCATATGATTTCTGATAGGGTTAACCTTCTCAACTGTCTGCACAACCAAATCTGGTCCCAATAATCTTCGTTCACCGACATCGTCCCAACAAACAGGTGAACGGCATTTACGACCATACAAAGCTTCAAATGGAGCCATCTGAATAGTTGCCTGAAAACTGTTGTTGTAAGACAACTCCACCAAAAGTAGATGATCCTCCCAAGACCCCTTGAAGTCCAACCTGCATGTTCTCAACGTATCCTCAAGAGTTTGGATCGTTCTCTCCGACTGACCATCAGTTTGAGGATGATAAGCTGTGCTAAACTTCAATCGAGTCCCCAAACTTTCCTGTAAACTCCTCCAGAAGTGTGATAAGAACCGAGTGTCCCGATCGGACACGATGCTCACCGGTACTCCATGCAATCTTATGATCTCCTGCATGTACCGCTCTGCCAAAGTCTCTATTGATTGACCAACCCGAAAAGGAATAAAGTGAGCTGCCTTGGTCAACCGATCAACAATCACCCTTACTGCATTGTTGCCTTTTGGACTCCGCGGTAAAGCCGTCACGAAATCCATGGTTATATGTTCCCACTTTCACTGAGGAATCGGAAATGGTTGCAATAAACCAGCAACCATTTGGTGTTCAGCCTTGACTTGCTGACATACCAAGCACTTAGCCACGAAGCGAGCAATCTTCCGTTTCATGCCTTCCCACCAGAAATGCTGTCGAATATCTTGGTACATCTTTGTCCCTCCTGGATGTACAGAGTAAACTGAATTGTGTGCCTCCTTCATAAGCTCTTCACGCACATCCCCTTTTGGCGCACACACACACGGATTAAAATTTTTAGGTGCGTAACAACCCTAAGCAAGATCGTTAACTAGAGATTAGGCGAAACATAAAGCTAGTAGATAACAATTATCACTAAGGGAAGGGACTACAACCTTTGTAGATCCGGTCATCCACTTCCAAAGCTCCGTGACGACGTCCCTTCACTGCGATCATCTAACTCCGGACTCTCGGACGGCTCCATGAGAAATTGCAACGGGATCGCTTGAAGTCTTCGATGCCGAAAATGATCTACGTCGAGAGAATACGGACTCAAGCTTCTACCTCACTAACCATAGAATTAGTGAAGCAAACACCATAAACTAAAGTGCTAGTCTAGTAGAGGATGGTGAGATAGGAAGTGGGTACTCTTTAGATTTTGATTTCTCACTCTAAATCTTCACTTGAAATTTTCTAGCAAGCTATCTCTTTTTCTTCAAGAAGAAGAAGAAGAAAAGAAAAGAATGAAAGAATAATCTCATAGTAGAAAATCAAGTGAAGACTTATCATAATGCAATCATGGGTGAGGTTAACTCATGTAGAGAATAAACTAGGGTTTAAGTTGATGGTTAGGTTAAGGCATAAAACAAAATGGTTAAAATTTTCAAAGATGCTTAAAAGAAACTTCATGAAGCTTCAAGCAAGAAAACAAATAAAGCCACCATTTTGGTTTTTGCCAAATAAAATAAATAAATAAATAACCATTAACCTAAACTATGGTTTAAAGCATACACACCCAAGTTTGCATGTATCATCAAACATGATACAATCTTGTGCACAAAAATATATCACATATACAACTTGTGCATATTAAGTGAGAAAATCAATCTTAAGTGAACCAATACTAGTTAATGTAAAGTAATATATCAAATATATAATTATACATTAAATCATTAAATCAATACTTGATTTAACGATCCGGTCATATCGCATATAACCGACTAATATCAATGTATCGATTTATCGAATCAATCCTTGATTCGATAACTAGGTTATATCGCATACAACCAATCGATACAATCATCGCGAGAATTGAATACGGTATCACATACTTGCATCATTCTCGGTCCTGCACATATCACATATGCGCTCCTATCTCGTTTTGCCTGAGCCAGTACAACCTCTATGTAGGACTCTAAAGACTCGTCAATACGCCGGCAGTAGGTGATGATCATATCAAACACCCACAAGCCGTCAGCGGTACTAGCTGGACGTAACGGCTACCCGGGTATTGAGCGATCAGAAGATCAGCAAGCAAGCCCGCTCCAACTTCTGCAAAAAGCCTGACAGTGACAATACCGTACAGTCCGGTCTCTTCGTTTGATATATCGTATATCAGTTCTATGGGTGGTAAACGTCAGACCCCAATAACCGATAAGTCATGCCGATATGAGGCTCATAACAGGTCGAGAAACTACTGGTAACACTTACCAGTATATCTCTAAACCAGCCTTGGCCAGGGACTTCCCTGTTACGGCCAATCGAGCATAGCGCAACATCAACCCCCAATACCGGGAGAGACGAAACCCCTCCTATCGCTCATTGCCTCCATGTGACTCGGGACTGTACCCAAAAATCACCGTTTTGCACGCCCTCTTGGACGTGGTAAGGTGGAAATCAAAGCACAGTGGGAATCACACAAGACTCTATGACGATCTCGGGTCTACAGACTACCCTATACCAGTGTCACCAGAGAACTGCCATCTGACGTAAGGTATAATACCATCTGGGAGTTCTCGGTGAGTCCGTCCAGTGTCTCCACTGAGCACCCGTATATCATCTCTGATGTCAAACACCAATGGATATGGGATCATCCATCGCCCCATCTGTATGGGTCGAGAAGGTATACGCTAGTCTACTCTGGTATATCGATGCCCCGTCTCGATATACCCACGACTAGGGACCTTGAAGGATGTACTTATGGACTACCATGTCCCCACTAGTATGATCCGCATCACAGTCCAGGTAGTCAATTACACATCCTAAAGGCTTTACCAATATGTAACAGAGAGACAATCAGTATATACGTTAAGGTAAAGAGTAACCAGATAGCATACTATCATGTCGAGCAAGAAAGTCCTCCCTATATATGTCCAAGCATCCACTACAATATACAACACATGTATAGTAAGGCCTCTAGGGCATACATATAACTAACAATCTCCCACTTGCACTAGGGCCATCTGATAACAGTGGTTGTAGTATCTCATACTTAACCATCCCATAAAAGTCTCTCTCTGGGAAAAAGCCTTTGTGAGTGGATCCGCCGTGTTGTCCTCTGAGTCTACTCTTCTAACCTCGATCCCCTGGAGATCAACCATCTCCATGATCAGGTGACACTGCCTACGAATTATATCTGGATCACTGATGGGACGGGCGTTCCCAGGCATAAGCCACAACTCCATTGTCACACAATGGTAGGAACGAAGTTCATCTCATGAACTTATACAAATATCCAGACTGCCTCTTTGGTAGCATCTTTGGTAACGATGTATCTTGCCTTTAATCGTCTAGTATGTCACGGTATCTAGCTTGGAACTCTTCCAACATACCGTCCCTCCACTGAGGGTAAAGACAATGCCTGTGACTGACATTCAGTCGTCCTTATCACCCTGGAACCTTTCCAGTGATTCTCCCCAGGATCAATTGATACCATCTCACTACAACTAGTGAGAATCCTAACATCCAGTTAGACCTATCTCATAGATCCAAAACTTAGGATTTAGGAGGTATCACTTTGATCTTATATAGAGAATCCTTGTGATAGACGGAGATTGACCGAGCGTAGCATAGGAAACTCTTTCCCCATCAATAGTATGTCATCCACGTACTCTACGAGGATCACTACCATACTCCCTACTACCTTTTTGTATATACAAGGTTCATCTACCATTTTGATGAAGTCAAACTCTTTGACTACCACATCAAAACAGATGTTCCAACTCCGCGATGCCTGCTTTATCCTATAAAGCATCTTGTACACATTTCCGCTGCTTCCACTGTCTACGAAGCCCTCTGGCTGTGTACTTATATACGCTCTCTTCTAAAACATCATTTTAGAAAAGCAGTCATGACACACAACCGTCAGATATCACAGTCATGGTGTGTAGCCGTGGCAAGTAGGATCTGGATGGACTTAAGCATAGCTACTTAGAAAAGGTTTCAACATAATCCATACCTGGTCAATGATGCAAATCTTTAACAAGTCTAGCTTTGAAAGTCTCAACTTTTCTATGTACACCAAGTAATCTTCTCAAGATATACTTGCTCCTGATAGGGATTTAACCCTTCAGACAAAGCAACCAAAGTCCATACTTTGTTGGTGTATAAGGATTCCATCTCAGATCGATAAGCATCCAGCCATTCTTACAGAGTCTTACTCCTGACGGCTTGCTCGAAACTAGTTGGGTCATCATCTCATGATGCAATCCTCGCTCCCACTGTCATAGAGAAACCGAAGTATCTCTCAGGTGGGTGAGGAACCCTACCAGATCGGCGGAGAGGCTGAGGTTCGTTGGAATCTACTGAATCCTTTGATTCTACCAAATCATCTGCTGTAATTTGTATAGCTGAAACCTTTTCCAGTTCTACCTCATGACCACGAATTTCTTCTCAAGAAATTCCCTTTCACAAAGGTGGCATGTTGAGAAACAAAACATTTTTGTTTCTCGGTTTGGTAGAAGATATTCCCTTGCTAATACTTGGGATATCCAACAAACTTCCACAGATCTTACTTTGCCTCGAGCTTGTCCGGATTATGCTTTTAGACATAGGCTGGACAACCCCAAATATTAACTGACTTAAGATATGGGCTCTTCTCATTCCATATCACATGTGAAGTGGTAGGCATCAGATTTGATTTGAACCCTGTTCAATAGGTATGCAACTTCACAAGTGTATAACTCCTAAAAGGAAATAGGTGACTCAGTAGTACTCATCATAGAGCACACCATATCAGATATGGTGTTATTGCTCCGCCCCGATATACCATCGTGCTATAGTGTATACGGAGGAGTAATGCTGAGAGAGAATCTCATTCTCCTTTAGAATAGTCCAGGAATTCCGTGCTCAAGTATTCTCCTCCCCGATCGCATCAAAGGACATAATACTTATACTCGTTTTGGTTCTCTACTTCTAACCGATATTCTGTGAATATCTCAAAAGGTTCGGACTTGTGTTTCAACAGGAACATATGTCTGAATCTTGAGAGATCATCAGAGAATGTAATGAAGTACAAAGAACCGGTCTTGGCATGTGTAGACAGGGGACCTTCATACATCAACATGTATTATCCCAAAAGTTCACTAACTCTTTCTCTGTTTCCATTAAACAGAGCTATGGTCATCTTATCTCTGTGACATGACCAGCAAGTTTCACAAGATGTAAATTCAAACTAATTTAAATATGCATCTATATGTAACTTTAGCTAGTCGGGTCGCATTGATATGACCTAGTCTAAAATACCTCAAGAAGGATTCGTTCATTTCTGAACTCTTCCTCTTGTGTGTGTTCTGTATACTAAGAACCGTAGTTTGATTTAGAACGTCAATGCTTTTAGATAACGTACCTGAACCGATCAACTTTTGATATAGGAAATGTTCAAAACATTATCCAACAATACAAAATTATATCTTTTCTTTACTGATAAAGAGACTGATATGATTTTGTATATCAGGTTCGGTATCTAATAACATTTGTTCAGAATCAATGTATTCTGGTAATACAGGATGATAGTGACCAACAGACTTGGCTGCAACATTTGCACTGTTTTCTATCTCATGAAACTTATCACCCGTTCTCAGTTCTTTACCTATCTGTAGCCCATGTAACAGATTACATATGCGGGATCCTGATCCGGTATCATATACCCAGGACGTAAAGGACATTGAGAAACAGTTCTCTGTAATGAACACACCCGAAGATGATGCATTATCATGCATTTTCTTCGTTTGGGCGGCACGGGAATTCTGGTATTCCCCAATTTCCTGCTCTGTCTTATAACAGTTATAAGTTGGAGCGGGACCAACGTTCCCCAGCTCAGTATAACAAGCGGGTTCGGTCAATAATCCGTATTATTATCTTGATTAAGGCATGATATGGTCGCTACCAGGAGAGAGAGAGAAGAAAACACTCAGCGTGCGCTCTTGCAAGAATAGATTGGTTATTATTTTATCTAATCAGGATGTCTCCCACTGTTTTAATCAAATCTTCCTTCAAACCCTAAAAGGAAAGACCAGCCGGGATTAATTACACCCTACAAGTTCGTCAATCTTTCAGCCAGGCCAGTGTCGGTACTTTGAGGGAGGCCCCCCGTGCTTTCGCACGAACCTAATTAATGTAAACCTCGTTTTCCCAGAGGCGTAACCCCGTTGATACCTTTCTAGACACCTACTTGATCGGCTAATTGTAATGTGTAAAACTCTCCCAGGAGTAACTCTTACTTGCAGTGGGTATCGGGATCCAACTATCTCATAGAAGGTATGCAATCTCATTGCAAATTTCAACACTTGAAATTCCCGATAATATTTTGCCCCTAGCGTGCTATGATCTTGACGCATGCCAAACAACCCATAGTCCGCTAGTCAAGTTCAACTCGTACATTTCTTGATTGAATTAAACCCACCCTCACGACCCTTGACGCATGCTAAACAACGCCGTGCAAATACCCTAATCCAATCACATCGTATGCTAGCAGATAAGCACTAGTTAGCTACCGCACACTACGCCTTGACGCATGCCAAACTACCGCAACACGAATACTAAATAGTACTTATCTGAAATGACGGAGGGCTACGACAGGTTTTTTCTGAAAACCTATTGCGTAATGAACTTGATATCGTTGTAGAATCAAATGATTTTAAAATGGAGTGTTTTTGAGGCTTTTCTAGATTTGCTAAAGGGGTCACTCCCGGTGAAGGGATCGTCGGCCCTTACCTCGTCGAATGAGGTGCAGGATATATCATATATACCACTATGCAAAGCAAGAACTATACAAGCAATCAAAAGACAAACCGAGAGTTGTAGCATCTGCCAGTTATTACTAAAGGGGTCACTCCTAGTGAAGGGATCTCGGCCATTTCCTCATCGAATAAGGTGCAGGATGTTCTACAAGGAACACCGCGATGCAAAGCAAGAACTGTAGCTACCTGTTTTTGAAAATTCGATTCCACAACATCTTTTAGGTTTCCTTTTCTTTCATTAATCATATTAATGAAGTTCCATCATTTAAGCACCTAAACATCACAGATAAATACGACGTACACTTATGCCATCCGCATTCGTCTCGATGTCCCCTCGTGCACCGTTAGGTTAGGTAACTAACGGCAGAGCGGGGCAGGGCTAGCGCGGGTGTAAAACATAAGTAACGTCTATATAATATATCATATATACTATATATAGTATTTATCACAGAACATCAAATGATCATATCACAGATATCGCAGCAGAAGAAACATATGAAATATTGGATATACTAGGATGTCCGTGTTTTATTTTGAGCCTCTATAAAACACGGATTCCACGGTCGCGATGAATAGCCAAACCCACACCCCTAGACCCCTACGAGAGCGGCAAGCAACCCTACCAATTCTAGAGTTAGGAGACCCGGACTCGACTCCTCGAGTTGGTCTCCCACTGGACCCTAGAACCCGGTTACTTATGCTCCCCTCCTTGGGTCTATCCTAGTGCGGAAAAGTAAATAATATACAAATGGTGACATCAACCTCAACCCGGAAGTGCCCCAATAAAAGAATATTACATACAATTAATTTTACATGAATGAAAATAAAAACTCTTATCTCACATAAAACCCCGGCTATTCAAAACGCGACGATCCAATATAACATATCCAGCAACATAGAACATCATATGTCATCAACTTAAGTAAATATGCGCATCCCAATTGTCGTTGATATATAGCAACGAAACCGGCGATATCACATATTACACTTACGGTCGCAGAAAAGAAAGTGTAAAACTACAACAGTTGGAATCCGCAAACTCTTTAGACATCACATGCCTAACCAAATGAATTCCTTAGACATTGCATGCCTAACAATTATAAACCCCGCATTTTAGTCTCATTATCGAAAACTCTTTTCAATATGTAGACGGGCAATTCAACAAGATTCCCAATAATTTGATCGAATGCTCGTCGCAAACTTTAGTAGACGGCCGCACCCCCGATGCCGTCGACGAAGTGCACTAAGGCGGAACACCGCTGCCGCGAGCACCCTGACGGATGCTTTCGGCGACGGGGTTCTCCAACAGTCACTTGGCCGGGGCTATGGGGCATGGCTGTCTATTAAGTTTATCCGGCGAGTATCCGCGTACGCTACGTGATTGCGACGGACTTTTGATCACATCAAAATCCCGTGGCAACCGATCAAGTGAGACTAAAGTGCTATGTTTATAACATTCATATTAGTTATCTCATAACTACTTGTGAATTCCAAATATTGTATCACATTCCAGATAAATAGAAAATGTTAAACTTTTCGATCGAACAATCAAACACCCAAGTTTTCCCGAAACAGCTCAACACATGAAATAAGTTTAAAAACATTCACTTCATGCCACAGTACCAACGGTCCAGCCGTAGAAGGGTCAAGCCAACGCCTCACATGTGGCACACCGTACTGCCCCAAACCCTAAGGTTCAAAGGGCAGTTCAAGACGGTCACATAATCGAGTTAAGGTTTGTTGTCTTCTAGAGGGTCCATCGCGTTACTTGCACTACTTCGAATGTTCTTAAACTACGGAAAGATCCAACACTTGGAAATTTCCCGACAGGGGAAAAAGTGGGTATTAACATCCGGTCGAACTTTTCAACATTTTCTAAAATTACCCAGAAAACAATAACGAATTTAAAATTCCCGATCGAATCGACGATTACAAAATAAACCCCAGAATACTCAACACTTGAGTCAGATTAAAAATACCCAGAAAATAGTAAGCACAGAGACAAGAATTACTGTGCAAAAATCCATCCCTAATACCCTTACCTTGCCGCGGAACCGTCGCCAAAGGTGGCTTGTTGCCGCGGTTCCGCGGCCATGTTGAGGAATTGGGGGCTCGTTTTTCACCATAATTCTTATATTAGCCTGCTGAATATTTTAGGTATTTTTAATTCTGGAAAAACCCAGATTTCAAAAAATGTACAGAGAGGGATTTGAAATGTCGTATTCGGGTTCGATCGGGGTTTTAACTTCGTTAATATATCGCCTAATGCTCTAGCTAGGCTCTGATACCACTGTAGGGTTACTAGGCACACTAATGAGTCTCTACAAGGCATCGACCATGCCGGATTAAAAATTTTAGGTGCTTAACAACCCTAAGCAAGATCGTTAACTAGAAATTAGGCGAAACATAAAGCTAGTAGATAACAATTATCACTAAGGGAAGGGACTACAACCTTTGTAGATCCGGTCCTCCACTTCCAAAGCTCCGTGACGACGTCCCTTCACTGAGATCATCTAACTCTGGACTCTCGGACGGCTCCATGAGAAATTGCAACTGGATCGCTTGAAATCTTCGATACCGAAGATGATCTACGTCGAGGGAATACGGACTCAAGCTTCTACCTCACTAACCATATAATTAGTGAAGCAAACACCATAAACTAAAGTGCTAGTCTAGTAGAGGATGGTGAGATAGGAAGTGGGTACTCTTTAGATTTTGATTTCTCACTCTAAATCTTCACTTGAAATTTTCTAGCAAGCTATCTCTTTTTCTTCAAGAAGAAGAAGAAGAAGAAGAAAAGAAAAGAATGAAAGAATAATCTCATAGTAGAAAATCAAGTGAAGACTTATCATAATGCAATCATGGGTGAGGTTAACTCATGTAGAGAATAAACTAGGGTTTAGGTTGATGGTTAGGTTCAGGCATAAAACAAAATGGTTAGAATTTTCAAAGATGCTTAAAAGAAACTTCATGGAGCTTCAAGCAAGAAAACAAATAAAGCCACCATTTTGGTTTTTGCCAAATTAAATAAATAAATAAATAACCATTAACATAAACTATGGTTTAAAGCATACACACCCAAGTTTACATGTATCATCAAACATGATACAATCTTGTGCACAAAAATATATCACATATACAACTTGTGCATATCAAGTGAGAAAATCAATCTTAAGTGAACCAATATTAGTTAATGTAAAGTAATATATCAAATATATAATTATACATTAAATCATTAAATCAACACTTGATTTAAAGATCCGGTCATATCGCATATAACCGACTAATATCAATGTATCGATTTATCGAATCAATCCTTGATTCGATAACTAGGTTATATCGCATACAACCAATCGATACAATCATCGCGAGAATTGAATACGGTATCACATACTCGCATCATTCTCGGTCCCGCACATATCACATATGCGCTCCTATCTCGTTTTGCCTGAGCCAGTACAACCTCTATGTAGGACTCTAAAGACTCGTCAATACGCCGGCAGTAGGTGATGATCATATCAAACACCCACAAGCCGTCAGCGGTACTAGCTGGACGTAACGGCTACCCGGGTATTGAGCGATCAGAAGATCAGCAAGCAAGCCCGCTCCAACTCCTGCAAAAAGCCTGACAGTGACACTACCGTACAGTCCGGTCTCTTCGTCTGATATGTCGCATATCAGTTCTAGGGGTGGTAAACGTCAGACCCCAATAACCGATAAGTCATGCTGATATGAGGCTCATAACAGGTCGAGAAACTACTGGTAACACTTACCAGTATATCTCTAAACCAGCCCTGGCCAGGGACTTCCCTGTTACGGCCAATCGAGCATAGCGCAACATCAACCCCCAATACCGGGAGAGGCGAAACCCCTCCTATCGCTCATTGCCTCCATGTGACTCGGGACTGTACCCAAAAACCACCGTTTTGCACGCCCTTTTGGACGTGGTAAGGTGGAAATCAAAGCACAGTGGGAATCACACAAGACTCTATGACGATCTCGGGTCTACAGACTACCCTGTACCAGTGTCACCAGAGAACTGCCATCTGACGTAAGGTATAATACAATCTGGGAGTTCTCGGTGAGTCCGTCCAGTGTACCCAGTCTCCACTGAGCACCCGTATATCATCTCTGATGTCAAACACCAATGGATATGGGATCATCCATCGCCTATCTGTATGGGTCGAGAAGGTATACGCTAGTCTACTCTGGTATATCGATGCCCCGTCTCGATATACCCACGACTAGGGACCTTGAAGGATGTACTTATGGACTACCATGTCCCCACTAGTATGATCCGCATCACAGTCCAGGTAGTCAAGTACACATCCTAAGGGCTTTACCAACATGTAACAGAGAGACAATCAGTATACACGTTAAGGTAAAGAGTAACCAGATAGCATACTATTATGTCGAGCAAGAAAGTCCTCCCTATATATGTCCAAGCATCCACTACAATATACAACACATGTATAGTAATGGCCTCTAGGGCATACATATAACTAACAAGCACATGTCCATAAGCCAAAATAAAATGAGTCAAGAATAAATAATGCGGAAGCAAGAGATCCAATACATGAATAAATGGAATGTATGTCCCATAATGCTGGCTCACATCAGGAATAAAATACTGAAAAGTAAAAGAACTAACTACTAATGAGTCCTCACTGCTCAGCCTGCTGACTGAAGTACTCCTGCTCGGACTGCAGCAAAGGTACGGAATCTGGGCCGTGCAAAACCCAGACGTCAGCGCGTCATAACATCATGCAATAATATATAAACATGATAGCAAGACATGCAAGTATAATCATAAATGGTAAAGCAGGTGTCACAGCAATATAAATCAGGGCAGTGAAAGGTAGTGTACAGTGAGTAATCTAAACTGGTCTATTGGGTTAACTACTCTCAAGTCTTTGAAATCAATTTGATGAATCATCGATGTAACTCAATAGTATCGCGTGCGTGCCCGGAATCACGGTTTATGACTGTCGGGCTGAACCCGAGACGTGCCGCAAGGCGGTAAAGGATAGTAGGTAATGACGAGTGATGTCCATAGCATCGCTCCGGGGCTGGCCTAGCCCGTAAGACTGATCAGAATAGGTATAGAACTGTCGAGTTACAAGTCAGGTTTCATCATTGATTTCTCCATACCCCCAGGTTATATGTATTCAAGTCAGCTATTAAATAATCTGGAGCTAATGCCAACACAGGATCAGGCAGGTACAAGTTTGTCTGGATAGACAACAGGAAACGTCCGCAAGGACAACAGGTCAGGTTTGTTGGCATTAGTCACAAGATCAGGTAACAGGTGAAGCCATGGTATATCAGGTCAAGTCAAGTAATGTATATAGGTGTCATGTCATGTCCAGAGTTGCACGGTACCATGTCGTGTCAAGTAAAAGGCGTAACAAGTCATGTCAGGATGCACAAGATGTCAAGTGGGTGCTCATAATCAAACTAGCATAAACATGGGTATACAAAACAAGCATGGGTACTAATAGAACGATAAACTGGAACATGTAATATGATATGCAAATAGGTACATATTAAACTATTTAGATGAACGGTTATCGATTAGAGTTATGCTTATGGTTCCAACATTAAATATCATACACTTAAATGAATATGGAATTGTTAAATCTCGTTATTATGGGTTAAATGATCTAGGGATGCAAATGTATCTAAACTGGTTAAAGATGCACACGGGTGTCCAATAGAGTAAAACTATAAAAGGGTACCATAGACTATGTAAATAGTTATTATGTGATTTAAAATACAGATGTGGTTACTAGGTATAGTAAACTAAAATGCAACGGGTATGTTTCAAGTTCTGTATCTAAAAGATATAAACGGAACATCGAAAAGGAGGAAAATGGAACAGGTGGTGCTATAAGTAATCTACAGTTTTACTATGCAGTTTAATAGGTATAAAATATTATAGATAGCATGTAGCAAGTTTTCACTTGCCTCGACGGATCGCGAAGCAGTATACAGAACGTCACGCGTCGGCGGGAAAAGTCGCGACGCGCGCACGGTGCACGGAATGAGTCCAAACAACACACGATGGGATCACACGAGTCAGGTATCCTCGCTGGGGCGTTGGGATCGTCGACGTCGCGGCCAACTCCGGCGATCTAGACAAAGGCAGTGAACACAAGAAAGCAAGGACTTAAAGAAAGAAAAGAAAAAGAAAAAGAAGGCAAGAAAAGAGAATGGAGGAGGAATGAGTGTAGGATTTCTTACTGGGTTGCAGAGGGGTGTGCTAGCGGTGGCGGCGAGGCCAACGGTGGTGAGGGCGCCGGCGAAGGGGTTTTGAAGAGCTAGGGTTTGGTTAGGGATTGGGCTCGGTTTGATGTTTGGTGGGGTTTTCAAGTGCAGGGTTTTGGTGCAGGAGGAACAGCAGAGGAGAGGGAGGAGATGGCGATGGCGATAGGAGATGCTCGGCGACATAAGAAGGTGGTGGTGGTGGAAGAGGGTGCTCGGGTTTCTTGGGTGCAGTGGGTTCGTTCGAGGGAGGAAGGAGGAGAAAGAGGTGATGGAGATGAGGGTGACGAGAGGATGCAGAGGGTGTCGACGAGGGTAGAGGAGACGAGGAAATAGGGTTAGGGTTGATGGAGGCGGTGAGGGTTATGGGTTGAAGGAGGCTCGGGGTTTTAAAAACAGAAGAGGAGGGAGATGGAAAGAAGGGAGGTGACGAGAACAGAAAGCGGTGACGCGACTCGAGAAGAGCACGGTAATCGCGAGAAGAGAGAGAAAGGCGCGAGAGGAGAGAGAAAGGGGAGAGAGAGCTCGTGGGGAAGAGAGAGAAGGAGAAAGGGAAAGAGACAGAGGGGATTTGTGTGGGCCCAGCGCAAGAAAAAGAAAGCGTTTCATTGGTCGGGGAAGTGGGACCCAAAAGAAAACGCCGAGTGCGAAGGATTTATTAGGTTTTAAAATTTAAAGGATTTTTACACTTGGTTAAGGAAATATGGTGAACTGTTAAAGATTTCATTATACTTAGATTTACAATATATTTTGGTTGGTAAACAAAATCTTTGACTGTAGATTGTAAATATTAAACGAATATAAAGAAATTTAAAATAATGAGAATTTGGCGGGATACAAAATAATTCAGAAATGCGCCCGGGTCGGGTCCAAAATTTTGGATTTGAAATACGGAAATTATTTGTATGTTCCAAAATTTAAAATGGAGGATTATGTAACAGAAATGCCTACCCAAAAACGGACGCACGTACGTGCGCGTAGCCATCCAAACACACCCGTTTCACTGAACGGGACGAGAACACGATGCAAGGACGCTACCACGGGGTTAGGGGTATCATGCAGGCCATGTCATGTATTTTTAAATTATTTTAAGTGATTTAAATTGTTATATGCAAAATATGTGATGTTAGGATATTCTATAACTATGAAACAACAAGCTCAAGCAAGCGAGTCGAATATAAGTAAACTACCATTCACAACCAAACATGGTAAATGAAATAAATACCACAAAAAACACATACGGCAACAGAAATTGGTATAGTTGGACTCGGTTGTTACAAGTAGCAATGTAGCACATATGATTAACTTTTATCAAAACCAGTAAAAGGTTATACACCAGGTGCAGAGTAAGGTTGTTAAGCAAAATATAAGAAGTGTGATCTAGTTGTGTGGAGATATGTTTTTCTTATTTTTCGTTGCACCTAACGCTCTACTGCTTTTTAGGGTGAAAATAAAACAGCCCACGCCACTTATATATAGAAACCACCAAGCAAATTTGTGTCTGGTATTGAATATTTTTGCCTTGCCTGGAGCTGAAGTTACTGGAGATTGCTCTCACAATGAATGTGATGGAGCCTGCAAGGTTCAAC
Source organism: Agapanthus africanus (assembly GCA_030015575.1). NCBI lineage: Eukaryota > Viridiplantae > Streptophyta > Magnoliopsida > Asparagales > Amaryllidaceae > Agapanthus > Agapanthus africanus. The sequence continues at coordinate 643,737,554 of CM057343.1, forward strand.
CTACTTTTGTTCTACTGTAACCCTGTAAAACACATTGATTGTGGGACTTCCACTGGCTTTCTTGATGCCAAATACCCCTTCATTCTGGTTAGCAGGATATACTGCTAAGTTTCTTAGAAGCATAGCAGTATGAGTATTTCTACCCAGCATAGGCTTGTCTCTTGTGATCAAGACTTCATCATCAAATTAATATGTTCTTACAAAGGTCAAGTGGAGAATTTCGATAGACATCTGAAATATCATTAAGGCAGACTTTTATTCTCCTCTTCAGGAAATGTTTAAAGCTCAAACCTGTAACATTCAGTTTTTGGTTTCTGCTTTCACTAGATCTAAAAAGAGATCATTGTATCAATGAAATTGTATGTCTACTTGTAGAGAACTGGTGAAAAAACTATCTAGCAGCCCTCATAATTTGGTGATAGAGATTAGGAAGAGCACAGTGGAGTGCTAAATATTAGAAAGTATGAAATACAAACTAACTCATAATATCTGAACATATGTTCATAAATCCTGAACTCATAATATATGTGTTAAAATTAAAAGAGAGGAGAAAGAGATACTTTATTACGTGACCAAAGGTCTCTTTATATAGAGATTACAATTACTTGATGCCCAAGTATAATGGTACAGTGTACCCTAATAACGATATAGTCTAAACTATTCCAACACTCCGCTCAAGCTGGAGCATATATATCAGTGATGCATAGTTTGGAGAATAGATGAACGAATGTGGGTCTTAAAAGAGATTTCGTCAAAAGATTTGCAATCTGTGCATGAGTAGAAACATGATGGAAATTTACTTTCCTTTCAACAACTTTCTCCCGGATAAAGTGGCAATCTATTTCAATATGTTTTGTACGTTCGTGAAACACTAGATAATCTGAAATATGAATTGCAGCTTTATTGTCACAGAATAAGGATACTGGTGTTGTAGAACTAACACGAGATCTTGAAGCAATGTGTAGAGCCACGTCAATTCTGAAACGGCATAGGCCATAGTCCTATATTTAGCCTCGGCTGATGAGTGTGCAACAACATGTTGCCTCGCCAAATAACTAGGTTTGTCACGTTCCGCTTCCCAAAATACATAAAGGAACATAATAAAGCCAACCATGCTGTCAATGGTGAGGAAATATCCTTCCATAAATACATTACGGTTGTCAATCAGATATCAGGAACAGAAAATAAATATCTATCTATTTCATGTCCAAACTGCCACAATAAATAATAACGAGAAAGGTAGCGGAAGCAAATAAAGATCCAATAAAAGAAACAATATTCTAGGCTCGTTCCTTATGGGATCACAACGATAAAACTATAAATCCAGAACTAGAAAATAAATCTAAAACATCTCTAAACTAAAATAAGCGGAAAACTCTTCACTGCTCGGCAATCCTGTCAAAGTATTTCTCATCCTTCTGTGATAAGATCAAAGGACCTGGGCCATGCAAATCCCAGGTGTTAGTGCGTCATAGGTATCATTATAATAATATAATTAAAATGTGATTTAGCATATCATTTACAAAAACACGATGTCAAGTATATAAATAACAAGCAACAATAATAACATGTGATAAACGAGCAATATGCAATGGATCAATCATATCAGTATATCCTATGGGTCCATATTGCTAAGTTATTTATCCTATATGTATTTGAAACCAATTAATATACTCCTCCATATAACTCAAAAGTATATATCCCGTTACCCTCGGAACCATGGACGCAAAATATATCCCATTACCCCCGTGACCACGGATGCAAGATGTATGAATCAAGAATGATTCTGTGTCGTAAACCCTTGGAACCATGGAAACATGCAATATTCTTTTAAATTACACTTCAGTTACACTTTTGATTTTCCCATTTTCTCAGGTTTCGTTTTCAAAGTCGATTATGAATATAATATCTACCTAATGCCAATGCAGAAACAGATACATGTTATGTCTATCAAGACAACATGTCAAGTCAAGTAGTAGGCAGTATCATGAATTCATTAGCATTGAATTCATTAGCATCGGGTAATTATTACATTGCAACAATCATGACAGAGTAACTAATGAATATGCTCAAGCATAAATCAACAAGCCGGAACAGCCATCTATGGAATGTATATACCTTTCGTAACTCCTTACAACCTTGTTAAGCAACAATCTTTGCGGTCTTGGTCCTTTTGATAAGCAATCGAACTTCACAAATTAAAATATAAAAATATGCAAAAATTAAAATACTACCTAAAGAAGTAATAAACCTAGTTGCAGACCTCGCACTGGTGATTTAAGATCGAATGATATTGCAAAATTCTCTCTTAAAAAGCTTGATTATTTTTAGAAAAAGAAATAAGTATAAACTAGCAGGGAAGGCCACTAATCAAGGAATTCTGCAAGCTTATCGAATAAGAAACTTCCTCTTGACATTGAAGTTTATTTGATCTATCCCATCTAGATAAGATCTCCTTCTCTTAACTAACTCTGATTTTCCAGCGACGATAAAATTTAATAACTTAGCTATTCAACTAATCTACTCATTTGGAACAATTTTCACTTTGTAATCATTCTGTGTGCAACTAGATTTCAATGTGTACAGGAATACAATTTCAGGGGAAAATATATTAACCTTAATCCCTTAACAATCTTTCACCATACACAAAAGGATGATGCATGCTTAACTAAGCCGGTTGATAACTAAATAAAAATATCTTTATGATGCACACCATATTAAGTGTAAATGCCTGTTTTGAGTTTGACCGACTTTAAAGTTTAGCGGGCAATGTTCCAGATATGTTGAGGAAACTTGGATATTTTGCTTCTTGCTTGAAATGAATGAATCACTCGATATACCCTATTTCATAAAATATATACTTAGATTCCATCTACTTTTGGTGTAATAATATTGCAATACACAAAATTAAAGAAACTAGAAATCAAATGCCATGGTTTCTCAAAAAGAATTTTTCCCAACTTTAGAGGCAATCAAACAGTAAGACAAAACACAAAATTTGAAGCTTTATTATACCAAGTAACCCACCTTTCAAAAAGGCAAAATTTATCAAAATTATAGAGAACAATTGGACCATAGCTTACTATTCTAGGTATGATGTTACTATAATACCAATTAAAAATCATACTAATAATATTATGGCAAGATTAAATCTTTCCGTATAGCATGTAGAGCTAGTATACGATACTTGTCTTGATTTGACGATTCCGCGATCACGGAACGACAACGAAAACGCGAACGGAAACGGCGACGAGATCTCGGCTTTCGGTCTCGGTGATGACAACGACGACTGTGACCGGATCTACGGCAATGGCGGGTGCTCGGGTAGGAGTTAGGGTCGGCTGGATTTCTTGGGTTTGGAGAACGAGAGGGAGAAGAAAGGGATCGGCTTTGGGTTAAGGGTTTTGTGAGTTTTTTTATTTGGCAGAGAAAAGAGAAAAGAGATGGAGTGATTAAATAGGATTTGGGGTTTTAAAAATAGGATGGGTGCAAATCTTTGGATTTTGCATTTAGCCCCCTTCATCAAATTTTGCCTAAAAGATTTTTAAAAGATTTTACCATATCTCTGCTTATATATATCTTTTATTCTTTTAAATCAATCAAAGTTAAAATTTACCTAATCGTAATAAATAAATTATAGGACCTATGGCAATTATAATACTACATGACTTAAATAGAATAAAATAAATACCCATTAATATAATACCAAGCCTAAGTCATCATAATCCAATAACGATTTACCAATAAACCCAACAAATTATAAAACTCGTCAATAAAGTTTTATTCACGGAAGTGCCGTACAAAAAATCTAGGGTGTTACAAGGTTCCCCGCAAAGAAAACACAAAATCCACTCGTGGAGTGACGGTCATCCACAGATCCGGCAAAATCGACATCAACATAGGCTACAAGAGACAGATTAGAACATGGTTTATAGTGAAGACCTTGCATAGGTACATGCTTCAAATAGCGGAGAATACGCTCAACGATCCGAAGATGAGAAACTAAGGGCGTTTGTATAAACTGGCTCACTATGCTGACTGCAAAGGATATGTCTAGACAAGTAACCGTGAGATATATCAGTTTCCCAACTAACCGTCGATATCGACCTCGATCGAAAAGTGGCTGGTCATCGGATGAGCTAATGCTAGAGTGCTTTATTGTTCTACCCATAGGAGTATAGCAGGACGACAACCAAGAAATCCTGTTTTTTTAAGATGATCAAGAGTACTTCCGCTGTGAGAGAAATAATAATTTCTTATTTCGAGACATCTCTATACCAAGAAAATACCGCAGATGACCAATATCTTTGGTGAAAATGTGGGGCCAAATGAGTTTTGACCTTAGATATACCTTTGGAATCATCTCCAGTAATGATTATGTCATCAACATAAATAAGAAGAATGGTCATTCCTTTCCGTCTGTGTAAAAAGAGATGGATCTGCCGAGTTTCTTATGAAATTTATCTTTCTTAGGACCATACTGAATTTATCGAATCATGCCTGAAAAGATTGTTTTAGCCCATAGAAATATTTTTTAAGATGACATATAAGAGACTTCTCCTCACGCTCAAAATCAGAAGACTGCTACATATAAACCGTCCTGGAAAGATCGCCATTGAGAAAGTCATTTTTAACGTCGGGTTGATATAGAGGTCAATCGCGATTAACCGCAAGAAAGATCAAGACACGAACAATAGTGAGTTTAGCCATTGGAAAAAAGTCTCGGTATAGTCGACACCGTATTGCTGAATATAATCTTTGGCAATAAAACGGGCCTTCAAACAAGATATATTGCCATCAGGATTATTTTTTACTATAAAGATCCACCGGCAACCAACCACTTTTTTCTGTGAAGGAAAGCTGACCAAATCCCAAGTGTGAGTAGACCTTAGTATCTGCAACTCTTCCATCATAGCTCTATACCAACCTGGATAACTCATAGATTCCTGAACAGAATTAAGAAAGGAAACATCAGACAAGAAAGAGACAAACTGACATAAAACTGGAGTAAAACGAATGATATGAAATAAATGATGAAAGAGGATGAAAAGTAGTGCATGTTCGTTTATCTTTGCGAAGAGCAATTGGTAAGTCGTTGGACAAAGCATCAAAAGGAGGAAGAGGGGAAGCTCATTAGCTTCCGGCTGTATACATGGAGAAGGAGCTTCAGTGTATGCTGTTGAATCAATCACTTTCTTTTTTCGACGACTATAGACATGCGTAATCGAATGAAGAGGATGAGGAATTTCGACAGTAGTAGAGTCGGTTTGGATTGGTTGGTCATATGGAGGTATAGGAAGTGGAGGCATCGGCGTTACGTAAAGACTTTTCACTGGGGGTAAAAATGCCGATCCTCAAGAAAGATGATATCACGAGAGACTACGACAGTGGGTATAGAAAAAAGCAGGCAAACATAATATTTTTGAGTCGTAGAATAACTAACAAATATATGTATGCCAGCCTTAGGATCCAATTTATCACGAGTTAATCGGTGATTATGAACGTAGCAAACACACCCAAATATTTTAGGAGGAAAGGGAAAAAGGTCTTGGTCGGGAAATAAAATAGAGAACGGTGTTTAGTTTTAAAGAATCATGTAAGGTATGCGATTAATCAAAAAATATACAGCATGGCAAAATTTCAAAGGCGTTTTGGGACATGCATGTCAAGTATAATAGACCGAGCAACGTCAAGAAAGTGTCGGTTTTTTCTTTCAGCAATACCATTTTGTTGTGGTGTGTATGAGCAGGAAGTTTGATGAATATTCTTATGGGATTGATAAAGAGTTTGAAAAATACGACTCATGTATTCTTTTGCATTATCAGATCTTAGAATTTTAATTGACGTATTAAACTGATTAACCACTTCATTAATAAACGTTTTAAACACGTGGTATTTCAGATCGATCACGTAAAAGAAATAGCCATGTCATTCTAGAGTGATCATCAACAAAGGTGACAATATTTGCAGCCAAATATCTTAGTATGTTTGTAAGGACCCAAAATATCAGAATGGACTAATCCAAATATCGAAGAACTACGGTTATTAACCGAAACAAAAGAGAAACGGAAATATTTCCCCAAAATACATGACCCACATAAAAACTCAGATAAAGAGAAATCAGGTAATATAGTACGTTGCATAGGAAGAGGTGGATGTCCAAGACGTCGATACTAGCAAATGGTAGAAACAACAATAAATGCAGAAGATGGCACATCCAAATAGTACAGACTATTAACTTCTTTACTCCCACCAATCTTCTTTTTCGTCTGGTTGTCCTGGATCACAAAATACTTAAAAGAGAGTTTTTAAATAGTTGAAATCATTGGTAAGTCGACGATTAAATAAAAGATTTGTACGAAGAGAAGAAACAACTAGAATATTTTTAAACGGTGAGAAAAATGTCACATCAATATTGGTACAATCATGAATAGGAAGAACATCTCCATTGGCAATGGAAATGAATTTATGCGAAGTGGGAAACACAGAATTTGAAGCAGTATGAGTCATGTGATCTGAAACCCCGGAGTCAAAGACCCAAGGGTTTGACCGAGATAGTAAAGATATACCTAATGCGGTCAAGTTGGTAGTAGAGATATGAGAGAAAATACGTTGCAGGTGTTGTAAGTCTTCAAGAGAGATTTGCGGAGATGATGCTGCGGTTGGATCGCTATGGATGGAAGAGCCATACTCTGTCGGGTAGTAGGAGTCTGATCCGGACAGCCATGCGTCTCCCAGCAGAATTGATTTGTATGGTTGGTATGGGCAATGAGAGCAAGAAAAGATACCACGACTACGTCCGCGAGGATCAGTCTTGTTGTTCATCATATTGAATATCACACGTAAAGAGAGTAAGTAATAGAAGGTGCAGATATAGCATATAAAGAGCGAGAAAAAAATACTAGGTTTTTACTCAAGCTAATTCTCGATCATTATAGGTCGGAAATTTTTTTTCTGTTTTTTTACTTGAGTAGTAACACCAGCTGCAGTGGTGGCAGTGTGGAGAAGGGCTGCGGCTGCATAGGAGGGCATCGAGAGGCGCAGCGAAGGCGATGGGGTGTCGTCGATGATCGGCAAGGGCTTATAAGAGGGTGCAGCGGCAGCGGCGAATATGAGGCAGGGGCGCAACAGTAGAAGCAACAGCGGGTGAGGATTAGTCGAGGGAAGGAGGCGAGGACGAGTCGAGGAGGTGAGGGCGAGTCGAGGAGGCGAGCAGCTGCGGCGACGAGGGCTGTGAGGGCGGAGGGATCCGGATGGCGAGGATGAGGGCGGCTATGGATCTGTGAGGGCGACGAGGACGAAGGCTGCGAGGGATCCGGAGGGCTCTGGAGGCGGCTCTGGATCTGGAGGAGGGACGAGGACTCTGGATCTGGCGGACGAGGACTCTGGATCTGGAGGAGGCGATCTGGAGTCGAGGGAGGCAGGCGAGGAGGCGGCGGCGAGAGAGAGGTTAGGTTTTTTGGTAAGAGAGGATTAGGGTTAGGGTTTAGGACGCATACCATGTTAAAGTTAAAAGAGAAAAGAAAGAGATTTTATTATGTGACCAAGGGTCTCTTTATATAGAAATTATAATTACTTGATGTCCAAGTATAATGGTACAATGTATCCTAATAACAGTATAGTCTAAACTATTCCAACAATATGAACATAATATTATATCGTTGCTTGATTATCTCGAGAACATAAATGCAATTTTTGTGCCGAAAGCTACTTTGCTAGTGGCTAGTGGTTGGAAATGTGTGTTTAAGACAATATTTAGGACTATCTGCCAAGACACATTGGATTCTTACTTCGGTTTGAATTAGCGCTGTAATTTGAATGCAATAAAAAGGTGATTAAACTTTAGCGCCACCCTCATATTTAGATTATTGTAGTTTTCAGAGAAAATTCTATGAGGAATATATCAATGGTGTCGTTCTTTCTTAAATTTTAGTTTTCTTCTTTGTTCTGTTTAAGCAAAACCAATATCTGTCTTGTTCAACTCATGTACAGGGAAACAATGTTCAAATCCATATGAACTGTTAGATTCTTTAATGTGGAATTAAAATATACGTGCTGAAATTCAACATTACTACTGTTTGTCAATGGCTTTCTTATGGGTTTCAAGTATCTGAAATTTTAGATTTTGTTCTTGTTGGCACTTACCAAATCAGTAGATGTTAAGTGTTTGTAATGTGTCTGATGTTAATTGTTCAAGTTGCTTACTTGTATAATTTCAGAGTATTTGAAACTATTTATTATGAATGGTAGCACTTACACCTGATATTACAGTTGAAATTACTGAATTTTGCAATGGATTGGACCTACCCGAAAATTTTGATGAACATCATCCACAATTGAAATCCTGAAATATTCTACAGTTCACTAATATCACCAAATTTTAAATGTACACAGAAAATACAATATCTTTAGCCCCCCCCCCCCCTCTGATAATCGTCATGTTTTGGTTTAAGCAGCTTTAGAAAAACAATCTGAACCTGTTATAGCTTAACAGAAAAAATTATTGCTCATTGTTTATATATTTGTTTGATATAAATAGCCGGGAGATGTTTAACAAGTGGCAAGCCCAAAGGTGGTGGGCAGAGAACTATGACAAGGTCATGGAGCTCTACAATGTTCAAAGATTCAACCGCCAGGCTGTCCCACTCCCAACTCCTCCGAGATCTGAAGATGAGGTACCTAGTTGCGCAAAATTACAAGCTTAGGCCCTTTTTTTTGTCGGAGTAGGCTGTTTGGAGTTATTTTTTTAACTGCATTTTCGCATGTATAGATTATTAGATTATGCAATTCCAGTTTGTAAAACTTATTACTTAAATCTGAACTTTATTATGTTGTATCAAAACTTCATAAGGATTAATTTCTTTCCTTTCTTTTAGCTTAATTTAACTGAGGTTGGAGTGGATTTAGGTAACTTTGATTGCCTCCACCTTTGGAACTCTATTTGACCGGAGTTTAATAAAATCCCCTCCAATCTTGTCTGTGTAAAACTGTAAACAGAGGGAAGAATATGCATTAGGTATAGCCCTAAGGCAAACAACTCTGAGTGGAGTTATTCTTCAAGTGGAGTTAAGGGCTTGCAATTAGAGTTTGCATAACCTATACATGTCCTATAAAAGTAACTTTGGCTGTCCTAACTCCAAAAGGGGACCTGGTTGAGATGATTGAGACTCTTAACTTCAAAACCAAAATCTGACAGGGTAAGTTAAAAAGTTGGAGTTAACTTTAGATAACAAAACTCAAGTCTTCCTAACTATAAATATAAAAAAAATGGCTTTAATCTTAATCTGATGTTCTATATCTCAATCCTTTTCCGATCTCCTTGCAGAGTTCGAAGATGGAGTCAGCAGAGGATAGCCCGGCAACACCTCCATTGAGCAAAGAGCGGCCTCCCCACAACTTCCCTCGCCCTGTGTCAAGCACGGGCATGGTATACTCATCCTCTGACTCTCTAGACCGAATCAAGAACAGTCAAAATGGCCATAACGGAAGAAGATACTACGACTCAGGATGTTTGGCATCAACACCTAAGCTGTCAAGCATTAGCGGGGCGAAGACTGAGACGTCATCAGTGGATGCAGCATCGATGAGGACGAGCTCGGAAGCAGAGGACAGGTCTGGGGAGCTGTCGGTTTCTGCAGTGAGCAATGCAAGTGACCTGGAGACTGAGTGGGTGGAGCAGGATGAGCCTGGGGTTTATATTACTATACGGGCGTTGCCCGGTGGTATCAGAGAGCTCCGCCGTGTTCGCTTCAGGTATTTCGCTTGAAATCTTTATTGAACTTTAAAATTGAACCCAACTTGTAGGAGCTATTGTTCCGAAAATTGATGGATAAATTTTTCTACACTAGGACCTGTCTTTTTGAACTACTTCAAACCATGATTTTTAATTTTTTTTATTTATCAAAAAGGGGCTCGGTCATCACAAATACAAATTGACAGTGCTAGATCTGAAATTCTGTATTCCAAAGACAAAGTGTTGGTACTTTTTGTTCCGTTCTTGCCTTTATCTATGTTTTAGAAGTTAGAACACCCCCCCCCCCCTCCCCAAAAAAAAACCCCAACAACAAAAGAAAAAGAAAAAGGATATATATAAATAGAGAATAATGAAGAAAAGAGGCCCTAGGAGGATTTTTCGTTAGGTGGTGTCAAAAATCTATATCCTCCACCATTTTTTTCGACGATCGGCATTCATCATCTTCATCTTTACCATGTAAGATGTGGATAAACCAAATTTCACGTGATTCTATTACTTTTTTTACCGTTGAATTAGCAATATAAAAAGTTCTATTGTCGATAAACTGTTAATTTTTCACCCACTAAATCAACGGTGAAAAAATGATAGAACCATATGAAATTTGATGTATCCATATCTTAATGATAAAGATGAAGGTGATGGATGCCGATCGTCAAAAAAAAATCATGGAGGGTGTATTTTATCCTTTTTGACCCTAATCATATTGGAGCTGTGGTGAGAGATATTTAAGTTCAAATCCAAGGTCTTGGCCATTAAAGGGCGGTCACGTGTGCTGCATATTGGTATATAAATGTATTTCCTCAAGCCTTGTCGCAGCTTTGTAGTAGGGGCAATGGCAAAGACTTTAAATCCCCTTGTAGAAATTCTGTCATCCTCTATAATTCTAGGAGACTTGTAGGGCACAACTAGTTATTTAGGATATGATAAACCCTTGTTTTTGTCTATAGTTTTCTTTCCCCATTGTAAACTGGCTATCAATAAAAAGATTGTTGATGTGGCTAATCATAGAACTTGTTAGTTCTTTCATGGAGCCTGGCTCTATAGCCGATCCTTTTTGATAAGTGTAGGCTTAGAGGATGGCGAGGATGATAGTGTAGGTATTTTTAAAAAACTGCATTCGCGACCAGCATGCACGGAATTGTTGATGCCACAAACAAAACTAATATTCTTACTAACTACGTTTAGAGTTTGGCAGCGATAGAGTACTTTTAACTGCTTTTTAATTAATGGCTGTCTAAACTGTTTATGCATCTGAAGTTGACTGTTCCTGTTCGGGTTGATGCGCCTTAGTTTTTAGACTATCACCATCTAAGATGGTTCAATGATTCAATTAATGTATGACATTTTTTCCCTTTGCACTCAAAATTAGTTCAAGTTTGTTTTGCATTGTAATTAAATTAATCTAATCGTTGTTGCAGCCGAGAGAGGTTTGGGGAAATGCATGCTAGATTGTGGTGGGAAGAGAATCGAGCAAGGATACATGAACAATACCTATGAAAACAATGCAAGGAATCAAGGAAAGCGTTGAAGATTTTCTTCCTCGGATTGCTTCCCAAGCCGAAACTACGGCTCATCCTTAACTCTGTAGATGTGACTAACTAGGGTTCTTAATTAGCACGAGTTTCGTTGCTGGTTCCAGTCAAATTTTAGGCGATCGGTCGTTGTTAAATTAAATTTATATCTGTTATGGTTTGTTTAGGTACATGTATGAGCTTCTTGTGTTTCAAAATCCAGAGAGGGTGGTGTAGAATTGTGAAAGATGTTTATAAACGCCATCTGTTTCTTTTTGTAATTTCTTATGATTTATTTTTTTATTCAGGCTGAAATATACTTTATGTTGGAGAAGGAATTTTATCATTTTCAATAAGATAGGTTGAAGGAGAGTTCATTCATGTTATTGATATGAATTTACAGGCTAAATCATACCTAACTCATTGCTGTCAATAAGAAAAGCATGTTAAAAGAAAGTACACGTTGCTGCTTAAATGGATGCCATTTGATCTTTTTAACTGTGACAAATATTTTTCTATGCCTCGGTTTATATTTCACTTGCGATATTCATGTTTGTACATTTTTTTTGGGAGGGCGATCGAGAGGTGAATCATCCAAATTCAATAAAATTCCTCCAGATCCGTCAAAAGCTCATCAACAATCATCAACAAATCCATCAAATACATCAGAAAATCCTTCAGATTTTGTCTCATACCTGGGTTCTTGGTGATTCTTGTTTGCTGCGGTGATTATTGTTGTTGCGGCGATTCTTGTTTGCTGCGGAGGCGATTATTGAGAAGATTCTTGAGGAGAATTTTGCTGGATGTTCAGGATTTCTCCCCATTTTCTTTCTCAAATTTCTCGAAAGATGATATCGAATATTTCGAATCATCTTTCGCTGCTGTAAGAATTTCTTCACTTGCCCGTAGATAGATCTTGATTTTGATTTTCATGCTATCATGATTGTTAGTTACTCAAGCAATCGATCTTCTATTCTAGCCTCTGAAAATTCCGCTTCAATGCCTTCTGATAATGAAATGGATAAAATTGTTGAATATGAAGAGTTTGGGAAAAATATTGAAGATATTGAGAAGAGAGGGATTTCTGCTTCTTCTGATACTTTGAATCTTAAAGAATCTTTTGTTCAGTCGATTACTGGGGGAAATGGGAATACAGTCTTGCAACCCTCATTTGTTGATATTCTTTATAAACAAGCATGTTCAGAAATTTTGGCTCATTCTGATTTGACTGGATTTAAAGTGCTAAAGCCCTCTTTTGCTAAAATGCTAATGCGCAAGGACACCGCTGAGAATTTGAAAATTGCAGAGAAAGATTTGCTCATTGATGAAGATAGTTCCCCTGCAATTTATTTTTCTGAGACTGAAATGAAGAGATCATCAGAAAACTTTCAACTTGCCTTGATAGCCAAATGTGCTTATGGAAAAACCTTCATTTTTGGATATTCATACTGCTTTACAACAGAAGTTTAATTTGCAAGAGAGAATTTTAGTTACTTCTCTTGATAGAAGACATTTGTTGTTCAGGTTTACAAGGCGAGCAGATTTTCTAAAGATATGGCAATCTGAATATATCTACATAAAAGGGTTTTTGTTCAGAATTTTCAAGTGGGATCCCTTCTTTTCTTTCAATAAAGAGTCCACTAAAGTTCCTGCTTAGATTACTCTACCTGAATTGCGTCCAAATTTCTATAACTTGGATGCTATTATCAAGCCAGTTGGAAAGTTGCTTGTTGTGGATACAGATACGATCAAATTGCACATAACAGATAGAGCCAGAGTTTGTATTGAGTTTGATTTACAGGAAACCTTACCTGATAGAATTTGGGTAGGTACTTCTCCAAGCTCAAGATTTGCTCGGAATTATTACTTTGAGAAGAGATTGATTACTGCAAAGTATGTCACAAAACATGTCATTCCACTGTTTACCGCCGAAAACAGAGACGAACCGGGATAGGTCGTCTTGCCTGAATTTGGGGGCAAATGTTATTTGGATCATATCCGTCCACCTTTCAGAAGATGCCAAATTGATTTATGGCACCATATAACGGAGGTTTGGACAGATATGACCGTTGTAGTGTGAATTTATCAGATTCCCTCGCTTTGAGGGATTTTTTGATTGTGGGGATGTTCTTCCATGCAGGCGCAAACTTCTGCAGTTAATTACGTTATCGGGTTGCGATAACCACTTTCACCTGCTCCGGTAGGTTATTTCGTGTCGTATTATATTTTGTTTATTTTTTATTGCCCGTGGATTATATACGGAGACTAGTTTATATCATCGCCCGCAGGGCACGGATTAGTCCAAATCCGTATATTAGATTTGGGTTTGAACCTAAGTTGTATGTTTAATCAGTTCAAGGGATATTTTATTTTATTTATGGACCGTTGATCTGATTTTTAGATTAAGATCAACTTAAATATATGAGCATATGAGCTTAATTTATTTTAACTAAGAATACGTTAGTCTTATATGAGACTAAGATCAACTTAGAAATATGGTTAAGAATCATTAAATTTTGTTAAGATTCATCAACAGAGCATATGGGCTCGGCTGCAATGAACAATATGGATTCAAGGAAATTTCAGAGAGTTAGCCAATTTTGGGCATTTTCATCATCTCGCAATGCTAAGCACTTAATTTTTTGACTATAGATATAATATCCAAATTCTGCTCTGGCGCCCACGTGGGTATCACGTGAGACGCTCAGACTTGGACGTTGCTTTGTCAGTGCTAAACACTTAAATACTTTGAATATATAGTGCTAGGTACTTTTATACAGCGCTCATGTGGGTATCACGTGAGGCGCTCCAGCTTGACAATGTTTAAACACTCACATGGGTAGCATGAGAGGTGCCGGATTTTCACTTATGGGCGCTCATGTGTGAGGCACGTGAAGCGCTATGTTTTTATTTATGGGCGCCTCACGTGCGCCAGATCTTTAAAGATTTAGTCTTTGTTTATTTTTTTGAAAGAAGTTAAACTTCGATGAATAGTGTTATGGATATTAATGATCACCAATATCTCTATTTTTGAAGATCTAGAATCGAGTTTTTGAGAACCAAGTTCTTCTGTTCTTTTTTTATGAGAACTAAGTTTTTTGAAGGGTTGAACTCTGTTTTAGAGGAATTAAATTCCTGGAATATACATTCCATTTCTTTTCTTCATGTTTTTTCTCTCATGTATAGTTTTTTTTCCTAGATCTTGAATCTGAAGAAGAAAATCTTCCCGATGAGAATTAAATTTTCAACTTATAGGAGATTTGTCTTGCGAATCTCATCTCCAGAGAAAGAATTGCGTTCTTTATAAAGGGTTAAACCTTTGCATTTATATATATTAGGCAAAAGTAATATTTTGATTTCTGTTTTTTTTCTTTACCTAGGATTTAAAGGGAGCAAGAAGGAGGTTTTCTTTAGCAAGAGAATTAAATTCTCAGTTGTAGTTTTTTTTATCACCTTATAGGGTCTCTTCTCCTCCTCTTCCCGAGACTTGAAGTCTCGGGCCCTTTATATAGGTAAGAAAAAATTGTTGATTAGTTTGAGAAAATCTCTCTTTGAAAGATATCAATTGATTTAATTAATCTTAAAAATCATTCGGGGATTTTTTTCCACCGTTGGATTTTTGATCCGGTGACTTTTATTTATCAGAAAATATTTTCTGTTTGTTTTAGCAATATTAGGAAAATATTTTCGTAACAAACCATTTGATTTTGTCTCCTGATTTGGTTGGTGATATTATAATCATCGTTGGATAAGGGTTCTCTGTTTACAGAGAAAATATTTCTAATTTTAGAAAGATTAGGAGTAAATATTTTCCAAATAGAATTTTATTCTATCTGAAGCTAGTACTTCAATTTTATGCGCTCACGTGGGTTTAACGTGAGGGCTATCATATATAAACGATAGCAGTGTTCTCGTGTTTAACACGTAGGGCCGTTTTTCTGGCTTTTAATTGATTTGTATTCAGCGCTCACATGCTTTGCATATGAGCGCTCACGTGTTTAACACGTGAAGCTCTATATCATAGGATTTAATCCTTATTGAAGGCGGAGGTTTGCATGTGAGCGCTCACATGCTTTGCACATAGGAGGGTTTCGTTTTCCTTTTTCTCATTCTTTTTTTATAAGGAAACAAATGCCCCCCAGCGTTGCTCTCAGATGCCTTCCACGTGAGTGCAATGGTATCACCTTTATAGCCGTTAGATCACCTAGGGGAATGGGAATTTGAAGCGATCCCATCATGCCCTATAAATAGAGCTTTTGGCTCTGAAGTGACAACTGTTTCTTCGTCTGCCTCATTGAGTTTTCTTGAGAATTTAATTCTCGCTCAGTGCTTAGTTTTCTGCCTTCAAAAATTTCTTTGAACAGAGTTGACTCTGCCAGAATTTTTGGTAAGGATCATGAACATAGCTTAGCTCTTAACATTTTTTAGGCATTTTCCGGATTTTAAATCCATTAACATATTTGATAGAGCTTGGCTCTTTTTCTTGAACCAATCACTTGGAGATCTTGAAAAAAGGTTTTTTTATGAACATCATAGATCTTGATGTCCTGATCGAGGTTCAACTCGATTGACATTCTTGAGTTTATAGTTGATTTTTCTTAGGGATTTACTCTGTTGTTCATCCGGATATTTTAGGGATTTCTGGAATTTAATTCCATTGCTCAATCCACGAGTTCCTCAATATGGGCATTCCACAATTACTTTCTTGTCTACAGAGCTTAGCTCTGATTTGATGTTTTGAAGCTTCCTTCATTAGCAATTTTGGGAATTTTATTCCATTAACTTTCTCTTCCAGTTCTTGAATGTTTTCCTCTTTAGGGTTTTCGAGGTTTTAATCCTCGTCTTTGGATTTGAGAAATTTTCTAAAAAGCACCCACTTTTTGGGATATTAGGAGTTTAACTTTATCTTCTTATTTAATGAGAATCCTTTTTTATTTTTACAATGGACACATATTCCATCATTAGTGAGCCTCCAGTAACTCCATAAAATGAAATCATGTCCATTGGCTGACGCTTCTTTTGTCCCTTTTTAGGTACAATGGCTAGCCGCTTGTATGACATCGAGGAGATTATCTCCTACGAAGAGATTCACATTCAAGGTCGTCTTCAAGGCCAAGAATATACTGCCGCCCAATGCGACGATGTGATACGTTGCTTTCATGATCACAACGGTCGATTGCTCTCCCGTTGCTCTGTCCTTTTGAAGATCGTCGATGGGTCGATCTGGAAAGCTTTACCTGGGCGTCTTGAGGTTATGCCGCTCCAAGCACTCGATGATGCTGAAGACAAGGTGCATTCAGTATATTTGATGGGCCTGATCTCGAAGAAACGGAGAGATAATCTCATCACTATTTTGCACCGCATCTTCCAACAAAAAGTAATAATATCGTCGTACCAGAGGATGGAGGATATCGAAACTTGCATCTGAGAGAAGATGCATAAAAAGATGGTCGATGAAGCTGAAGGTACTTTTCTCAAACTTGCTTTTGAGTTTGAGAATCTGTATCTGGAATTTAGCGTCTTGCCACTGTAGATCCTGGATGATGTGGGTTTTTTTGTTTTTGTTAAGAGTATGTAGTTCCTTTTTTTTTTTGAAATATGACTAAAAAGCATCTTTTCCTTTTATACCTACACTTTTCTTTTCTTTTTGTGCTGAAATTAGTCTTCTTAGGTTGGAATATCCATATTACTATCGGATGATCAAGTGTCAGGTATTACCGTGGCGCTTTACTTGAGCTTAGGCTTGATTTGAAGCCTCGATAAGTCACAACCGCACCATTCTAGGGGGGATGACATCCAATGGTTTTTAGGGTTGCCATCAAGACCCGAAGTTAGGTACATGCCGTCACTTCGCTTTCACTTTGGTGTCGCATCGATTCTTCGTCGAAATAAGGTAAACATCTGTTTGACCTCTATACTGTATGTATCGCCATCGAGGCCTGGAGCTAGAAATATTCCATTGCTATGATTTTATTTGACAGTTGTGCGTGCACCCTGTTGGAATGAGGAGGAACACCGAGGTAGTCTCTAGGCTATAGATGTACTGTTAAGACTTGGCTTTTCTTTTGACAAAGTATGGTGGGAAGATATGATTTCCCTTTTTCATTTATGCCCATGGATTGTAACCGTGGACCTACTTGCAGGGCAGCATTTTTTAATTTTATTATATCTTTTTTTATTTCCGCGATACCCTATTTTTTCAGATTTTTTTATATTGCGAAAGTCGCGATCGCTTAATCATTTCGGCTATTTTATTTGTGGTGCCCAATCATTTCGGCTATATTTTTTTGTTTTTACTCGTATTTTATTGCTAGTTGCCCTATCATTTCGGCTATTTATTTATTTTGTTTTTACTCACTCATCAATTTTACCGTGAGTCGAAGACTTGGAGTCTGATGCCAGCTTTGGCATCAGTATCGCTGCAACTGGAATGTTGCCAGGAACAATTCATCATATGCCATTGCCAATTTCGGCCAAATGGTGACTTAGGTAACAGGTTTAGATCCCTGCTAGCTAAAGCTTTAATTTTGGACTTTACGAGCTGTAAGGGTCTCATAAAGGCATTTCTCCCTATGAGTCGTGAGGATCTCATAGGTGTATTTTTTTCCTTAGAAGTCGTGGAGGCTCCTAAGTGTATTTTCTTTTGCAAGTCGTAAGGATCTTACAAAAGTATTTTCTCCTTACAAGTCGTGGGGATTCACAAGTGTCATTCACCTTGTCGAGTAATATTTCTCGTTTTTGGTTGAAAATATGTCTTAACACCTCTACTAGTTTTTTATGAATATCAAATATACAATTTTAAAATTTTAGAGGGCTAAATATACTAAACACAAATCGAACTAGAGATTAGGGTTTCAAAATATAGCAAAGCAAGAAACTAAGCTAAGTGAAGAGTAGCTACAATCTTTGTACTCTAGTCCTTCACTTCAAAAGCTCCAAGTAGTAGTCCTAGAACTTTTCTTTGATTCCATTTGAAAGATGGAACGAGCTTATTCAAAATCTTCGTCGTCAAAGATGATCCACCTCGAAACCTCTCACACTCAAGCTCACACTTCACTAATCTAAGAATTAGTGAAGAGAACAACCTATACTAATTTGCTAGAGTAGTGTAGGTTGATGAAGTAGGGATTTTGCTCACTAAAAATTCTTTTCTTATTTTTCTTCTTGCATGAATAATGTAGCAAGTGAAGAAAGAAGAAGAAGAAGATGATGATGATGATGGATAAGAGAATGAACCTTGAGTATAAGAAGATAAGAATGAGAATTGTTAAACCTTTATAAATAAAACTCAGAAAGAAAGTGAGTCATGGCTTCTCAAATCTTCTCCATGCTAAAAATCCATGACTCATTTGTTCTTTTGTTTTATTCATTTAAGTAAATCATTCTCTTTTTATCTTTTCTCTAATGTGATTCTTATACATCCATATTCTATGTATCATCAACCATGATACATATTTGTTTATATCAAATATATAAAGAGAAGAAAATAATTAAAGTGAGCATTATATTAGTTTATATATATATATATATATACATATCAAATATATAAATATATATATATCAAATTATTAAATCAACACTTGATTCAATAATCCGGTTATATCATATATAACCCGGCTAATATCAAAAACACTAGATTAGAATACAGTATTATATACACGTATTCAATCAAGCTCCCGCACATATCTCTATACATGCTTTACTTCGTTTCGCTTGAACTAGAAAACCTCTATGTGGGACTCTAAACACTCACCAATACGCTAGCAGTAGGTTATGATCAGATCAAATACCCACAAGCCGTCAGCAGTACTAATTGGACGTAACGGCTATCCAGATATTGAACGAATAGAAGATCAACAAGCAAACTTATCCAAACTCCCGTAGAGCCTATAAGCAACACGAACCCTACAGCCCAGTCTCTTCGTTTGATATATCGCATATCGAGTCTGGGGGTTGGAATCGTCAGACCCCAATAACTCGATAATTCATGCCGATGTGTGGCCTATAACCAATCGAGAAATTACCGATAACACTTATCAGTAAATCTCATCAGCCCTGACCAGGGACTTGTGGTTATAACCAATCGCGCATAGCATAATATCAACTCCCAATATTGAGAGAGACGAAACCCCTCTTATCGCTCACTGCCTCCATGTTACTCGGGATTGTACCCAAAAACCATCTGTTTGCATGACTCAGTAGAGCCATGGTAAGGTGGAAATCAAAGTACAGTGGGAACCACACAAGGCGCTATGACGATCTCGGGTCTATAGACTAACCTGTACAAGTGTCACCAGAGAACTACTATCTATCGATAGGTATGGTACCATCTATGAGTTCTCGGTGAGTCATGTTCGGTGTACTCATTCTCCAATGAGCACCTGTGTACAATCTTTGATGTCAAACATTAATGGCCGTGGCATCAACCATTTCCCCATACAGGGTCAAGAAACGTACACACTAGTCTATTCTGGAATATCGATGCCCTGTCTGGATACTCTCTTGACTCAGAACTGTTAAGGATGTGATTATAGACTACTCAAGCCCCACTAGTATGATCTACATCATAGTCCTAGTAGTCAAGCCAACATCCTAAGGGATTTATCAACATGTATTAATGATATAGTAAACTAAAACAAGTGCACCTATTAAGATAAAGTGCAACCAGATAGCACACTATCATATTGAGCAAGAAATTCCTCTATATATATGTCCAAGTGTCACGCCCCGCTTCCCAGTGTACGGCGAAGTGGACGCGACAAGGTCCGCTACGTATGTACTCAGAAGTATATACGCTAAGCGTAGCTAAGCAATATAAAATAAATCACAAGAGACGAAAGATATAGAAATAACAACAACTTTTATTAATAACATTCTTTGTACAATACATGAAAGGAAAATACATCTGAAATGAAAAGCAATGCCTAAACAGTGGCATAACAGAAAATGAAAATACTGGAAAGAACAAAGTACAATATCTAAAGCTCGGGATCTTCTTGGAACTGCTCCAAATCTTCACCGGTGGGCTCGATCTTGTTGGGGTAAAAATTTACATCCCGGTTGACCAAGTCAAAATCAAAGTCAACCCCAAGCCAAGTGGGCCCAAGCCCAGATCCAGTGGGCCCATGCCCGGGTCAAGCCCGAACATGAAGCGGCCGGCCTTTCCCCATGCCAAGATAAAATTTTGTAATAAATAATTTTGTTGCATTTCTTTTATTTTATTTTATAGATAAATGTAAGAAAAATAGGCATAAAGCCAAATTTTTGTAAAGCCCATGGCTTATGTGCAAAAAGAAATGGCACATGAGCCATGGGATAGGCAAAATGCCATTTTGTGAAGCCCAATGGGCTATGTGTAAAGTGTATAGCCTATAAAGGCATGGATAATGAAAATATCTCACAACTTTTTTCCCTCTCTCAAAATTTTCTTCAGATCTGAGATCTCTTCTCCTTCTTCAAGGTTCCAAAACCTTCCTTTTCCTCTTGAATTAAACCAAGAGTTTTACTCTTCTTTTTATAAAACAAATTAGTTTTTCACCACAAAACCCATAAAGGGAACTCAGATCTTCTATTAGATCAAAAAAAAAGAAGAGATTTTTAGAAACCCCATATCTCTTGATCTTCAAGATCCAGCTAACAGAGGAGGAGGAAGAACATCGTTCACTAAACCAAAAAAAAAACACACACTCAGGAGTCCAACTCCTCTCTGATTTCTCTTCTGAGAAAATTTTTTTTAGGCTAAAAGCCTCTTTTTCTCGCCGGCGCTCAAGCGCAGAGCGCCCGCATGCCGACACGTGGCGCGCTTGCGCTCAAGCGCAAGCGCTCGAGCGCAAGTCGCCCCCGTGCCGACACGTGGCACGCTTGCGCTCCAGCGCCCAGAGCTCGAGCGCAGAGCGCCTACGTACCGACACGTGGCACTCTAACGCCTGAGCGCACAGCGCCTAAGGTGCTGTCCCCACGCATCCTTTGGATGTCTTTTCCCCCTTTTATATATATACATGTATATCTGTACATATGTATACATATTTACATACACACATAGTCCACGACACTGTCCCTGTTAGAAAAAAATTTCTAACAAGGCGCTGTCCCGCACCCCGCAAGGGGGCTGCTTGCCCCCTTGACCCCCAGCCCGCTATCCGGGTAGCGGGACCCCCGTAAAAACTCTGTGTGGCTCCCGATATATCCAAACCCCCCTCCAAAACAAAACACACGTACACTGCACATTGAGTTCGTATGACCAGTTTAACTCGTTAATCGGAGGTTCCCTCGCCCCAAAGACGGGGGGTAATTAACGGCAGCTTAGTCCGCGGCTGCCGGAGATTCGGATTCCCACAATCAATAAACCCCGGCCTACCCTAGGCAGGGGGAATCTGTAGTACGCCTGACAAGCGCGTGCGTATTCCCATCTCAATGGGGTGACGAAAAAACCCTACAGATCTCAGCTTGGTCCAACGCACCTGACGACATTCAAAGAAGAAAGGAATAGAATGTCGTCAGCGAACAGGTCGCTCGGTAAGTCCCAAAAATAAGGAGGAATTAGAAAGACAGTGTAAAAGTATTTTCTAAAGTATTATATTGTTGAATATTATGGAATATTGAGTTAACGCTGTTGTTTGTAGCTTGGTACAGAAAGATACCAGTGTATACGAGGGGGATCTCTATATGCTAGAGATCAGGGCAAAAGGGAAGTACAAGGAACCGTTATGCCACGGTACAACAGCAATAGGATTCAGGTTAGGTGTCTTAATCTGACCACCTCGTGCCACCTTTAACACCTTTCGTACCAATCTACCCCTTAAACCCCGTAGTGTTTTAACAGTATTGTAGTATTGTATTGTGTAATTTGGGTGACTAACCAAAACCATGATATCAGTAAACATGTTGTAACTGTATAATCAGGTAAATGGAATATCAGGATAATGGATGAATATCCATGGTTTGATTCAGTCAAAATGAATAGATTGTTAACTGGATTCAGGAATTCATGTATTCAAATTGTGTTGGAATAGAAGAGAATATAGATTGACTTGAATCATATTGAAGTCAAAAATAGTCAGACTCTAACCCGAGTCAGACTAAAAGAAAGGTAATTTGAAGTTCAATAATTGTAGGGGCCTTATTGTAATTTATAAAACTTGAGGGGGTTTTATGTAAAAAGTACTTTTGTATAGTTTTCAAATTACACCTCAAGTATTTATTATTCGTCTTTACAGTTATAATGAGTGTGAATTTTACTTGTGTTATTCTAGTGAATATATCCTAATAAAAGTATTAATTGTTCTATTTGAAATTCATGGTATTTTAATGTAACTTTTAATCTTGTAATTTTTTAGGAAAATGTGGAAACTTTATATTATAATAAAATAGGTGTCTAAATGATAATTAAATATATTTTAATACAAGAATAATTTTTAAATAAATATTTTATTTTCCAAAATCACATTTTTCTTAAATGCCGTATTTTAACCCTTTGAGACCGAATGCTCCTTGCGGAGGTCTGAATCTCGCACTACTAGCCCGCTGGTGCACGTTGAACCGTACTATCCCTAACGGGTTCCTAAAAAGTGGGTTGTAGCGACGCTTTGCTTAGGTTTAATAAATACCATTCATTTAGAAAAACGGTTTTATAAATATAAGGTATTTATTTGTAAAAGGGTATAACTTTCCGTATTTTATTTTCTAGGGTTTCCTAAGCCAACTAGCCTATTTCTAAGGTCTAAACGATAAGTCATTAGAAGCCTCAAATCGCCTCTTCACCGCCAATTGTGGCCAGGTAAGTACAAGTGAGGAGGGAGGAATCCGCTCACGAATCGTGAGACGGGCCTTTTAAAGTTACCCAAGCTCACTTGCCTAGCCTAAACACCACAAAGTCAGTTTAGATAAACGATCGATGTCCATGACATATCGTATTTTCATTTTATTTAAAATTTTATACAACTTAAAGCTTTCAAGAAAAGATTATAAAGAATATGGTATTTTAGTGAAAAGTCCTGTATTTTCGTATTCTATATTTTTGACATATATCAATTAGGGTTATATTTGTGTGTGTGTAGAGGTAGGTCTTTACCTCGTGACTTATTTTAAGTTTTGATGAAGTTTAGAGATTAAACATGATATGTTAAACTTGAAGGTATTAAAGCGCAAAAATACGGTATTCGAAAACGTTATCATTTCATGTGTGAAAATTCATTCAAATTGATTTCTACAAGTTTAGTGATCAAGATAAACATATTTAGGAGTGAGAGAATTGATTTAACGAAGGAAAATGAACTTCATGGTATTTTTATGAAAAGAATACGGTTTTGTAAAGAAGTTATCATTTTATGTGAGAAAGTTTGTTTAAATTGGTTTATGGGTGATTAATAGTCAACATGAATATAAGTAGGTATTATGTATTAGGTGACAAGTGGAAATTTATAGAAAAACCGAATCAGAAATCGTTTTGTTCCGATTTCCGTCGGGTTCCAAAAAGTCGTATTTTCTATTAAAGGAAAAGAGAGATAGAAGAGATGGGACTTACGGGTTTGGACAAGCTAAGGAGGCTAAGGGAGGTGTTGGTTGTCTATGCGTCGAAAACGTCGCGAAGGTTCTAGTCCGGTTGCCGGAATCCGTCGTCGGTTTCGGCAGCGCTTCGCTTCTCGCTCTTTGTACCGAGTTCTCGAGAATTTGGGAGAGTGGACTTAGAGTTGTGAGGTGATATAGTAGAGGGTAGGGGTCTTTATATAGGGCTAGGCTAGGGTTAGGGTTAGGATTAAAAATATTTTAAAAAATATAAAATTCATTAAATTTGGACTTAAAAGAGGTTTAATGGAAACTGTGTAACAGTATTGGAAAAATGGACCATGCAGGGAAATTGACCAAGTCAACACGAAACCTTTTCGTGTTGACGACTCGGCCGACCGGCGGTGCCGGCCGATTCGGCCGAGTCGCCGGCCGACTTGGCCGAGTCAGGGCCGAGTCGGGTGTTGTTGGGTAGGGTTTTGTTTGGGGGAGGTTTTGGTATACTTTATTTTTTATAACTTGCATTAATTTGTGAGTTATGGCTGTTTGACCGTTTGACTTCCCAAAAAATTTAAAACAAAATGATATAAAAATTATGTGGGGCATGGGATTCGAACTCTGGTGGCTTGGTTCAGCAGTGCAAGGTATTACCAATGAGCTACAAGCTCCTTCTTGTAATTATTGTAAGGAAATAGATACTTAAATTGTTTCCAGCAACATCAATACTCCAAGTATACATCATATTTAAAGCAAATTTTGGTATACAAAAATTGGAGTTGTTACAATCTACCCTCCTTACAAAAATTTCGTCCTCGAAATTTACAACTTTTATTTAAGGACTAGTTTAAAAAAAGGTGCGGGTATCTTGCACGCATCTCATTTTCCCTTTCCCACGTGGATTCTCCTGAAGTGTCTTTCCTCCACATTACCCGGACTAAATTAACTTCTTTTTTCCGAAGTGTCTTCACTTTCCTGTCCAGGATCTCTACAGGTTGTTGCTCACAAGACAAATCGGGCTGTATCGTGAGCTCGGAATGATCAAGTACATGGCTGGGGTCACTCACATACGTTCTGAGTTGGGATATGTGGAACACGTTATGCACTCCTTCCAATGAAGGTGGAAGCGCTAAACGATATGCCACTTCACCGACTCGTTCGAGTATATCGAACGGTCCAATGTATCTTGGACTCAACTTTCCCCGTCTTCCAAATCTGATCACCCCGCGGTTTGGAGAGATTTTCAGGAATACATGATCTCCTGGCTGGAACTCCAAGTGTCGTCTCTTCGCATCAGCCCAATGTTTCTGTCTATCTTGGGCTATGCGCATTCTTTCCCTGATAGTACGAACTACATCAACGGTTGCTACTATCATCTCTGGTCCAAGGAGTTCTCTATCTCCGATGTCGTCCCAACTTAATGGCGATCGACACTTCCTTCCATACAATGCTGCGAAAGGTGCCATTCTTATGCTTGCTTGATAGCTGTTGTTGTATGCAAACTCCACAAGATGCAGGTGATCTTCCCACGATCCTTTGAAGTCGAGCATACATGCTCTGAGCATATCCTCTAAAATCTGAATAGTTCATTCCGACTGACCATCTGTTTGTGGATGATAAGTCGTGCTGAAGTTCAGACTTGTTCCCAAGCTAGCTTGCAGACTCTGCCAAAATTGCGATCGAAACCTGGTGTCACGATCGGAGACAATGCAGACCGGTACTCCATGAAATCTCACAATTTCCTGTATGAGTTCATGGGTATTAGAGATAGTACATTATGACGAGTTTTTAAATCTAATTTAGATTATTACCTCCATGTACTTCTTCGCTAGTGTCTCAGTTGATTGGCCAACTCGAAATGGAATGAAGTGAGCCGATTTTGTGAGTCGATCCACAATGACCCAAATCGCATCGTTACCCTTTGTGCTGCGAGGAAGAGCAGTTACAAAGTCCATCGTGATGTGCTGCCACTTCCATTCTGGTATTGGTAATGGTTGAAGTAGTCCAGCTGTCCTGTGATGTTCAGCCTTTACTTGCTGACACACCAAACATTTTGCGACACTTCTGGCTACTTCACGCTTCATTCTATGCCACCAATAATTCTGACGTAGATCCTTGTACATTTTGGTACCTCCAGGATGTACTGAATAGGGAGAGCTGTGAGCTTCTTTCATTAACTCTTCCCGAACAGGACCTTTTGGTACACACAATCTGCTGCCGTATCTCAAAGATCCGTCTTCATGGATGATGAAATCTTTTCTGAGTCTATTCTCCACTTGTTCTCTGATCTTTTGCAACTTAGCATCGCTGGCTTGAGCTGCTTTGATCTGATTGACAATAGTTGATTGGACTTGTAGATTCATCAAATTTGAAATATCACCTGGCATAACTAGTTCAATCTCCATCTGATGTAGGTCTTGCTGAAGCTTCCACTGGGCGGTGAGATTCATTGCTAATGGTTGGCGACTGAGAGCATCAGGTACTACGTTCACCTTTCCTGGATGATATTGCAAATTGATGTCAAAGTCCGCCATAAGTTCTAACCATCTTCTCTGCCGCATATTCAACTCCTTCTGAGTAAACACATACTTCAGACTTTTATGATTTGTGTAGCTGTTCACTCGTTCACCAAGTAAGTAGTGGCGCCAAATTTTGAGAGCAAAAATAACGGCTGCCAACTCCAGATCATGCGTCGGATAATTGCGCTCATGAGTCTTCAGTTGTCTTGAAGCATAAGCCACAACCTTACCGTGCTGATGTAGAACACATCCTAATCCCTTTCCGGATGCATCGCAATGCACTTCGAATCCTCCAGATTGATCCGGTATGACGAGAATAGGTGCAGATGTCAGTCTTGACTTGAGTTCTACGAAAGCTTGCTCGCATGCTTCTGACCACACAAATTCTTCATCTTTTCATGTGAGCTTGATCAGGGGTGTTGCTATCTTCGAAAAGCCTTCAATGAATCTTCTGTAATATCCAGCTAAACCCAAGAAACTCCGAATATCCTTCACTGATTTTGGCGTAGACCATTCGCCGACTGCTGAAACTTTTGCTGGATCCACAGAAATTCCTTCTCCTGATACGATATGTCCAAGAAAACCAACTTGATTTAGCCAAAACTCGCACTTACTGTACTTGGCATAAAGCTGATGTTGACGAAGAATTTCCAGGACAATTCGTAGATGCTCCACATGCTCTTTCCGATTCTTAGAATATACCAGGATGTCGTCGATGAAGATGACAACGAACCTGTCTAAATACTCCCGGAAAACTTGATTCATAAGGTTCATGAAGATTGCTGGTGCATTGGTCACTCCAAATGGCATTACTAAAAATTCATAATGCCCATAGCGAGTTCTGAAAGCTGTTTTGTGAATATCAGCTTCCTTGACCTTCACTTGATGATAGCCTGAACGAAGATCTAGTTTAGAGAAGACACAAGATCCACTTAGCTGATCGAATAAATCATCGATGCGCGGGAGTGGATACTTATTCTTTATAGTAACTTCGTTCAAGGCCCTATAGTCGATGCACATTCTGTATGAACCTTCCTTCTTCTTTACCAGTAGTACAGGTGCTCCCCAACTTGAAGTACTGGGACGAATCCATCCTTTCGCCAGTAATTCGTCCAACTGTGTTCGAACTTCCTTCAATCCTTCCGGACTTAGTCTATAAGGTGCTTTGATCACTGGTTGTGCTCCTGATACTAAGTCAATACTGAATTCAAGAGCTCGATCGGGAGGAAAACCTGATATATCATCAGGGAATACATCGTCGAACTCTCGAACTACCTCCGGTCTTGATTGTTCCTCTGCCTGAGCTGCTGCAACTACTGCTTCCTTTGGCTTTGCTTTGTAGGTACTTGGCTCCAGGGTACGATCTCCACTCTTGAAATAGAAAACCGAATGATCTGGAATCTCAAATACTACCCTCCTTTGACGACAGTCGATGGTAGCATAAAAGGTTCCAAGCCAGTCCATTCCTAGAACCACATCGAAGTTTGGTATGTCCAGTACCTTGAAGTCAGCGTAAAACTCTCGACTGCAGACGACGACTGGACACATGCTGTATCCCATAGTTGCCTTTAGAACACCATTTCCGGAACTGACGTTCCAGCTGGATACAAGCGGTGAGACTGGAATCGCATGGGTTCGGACAAACCGTTGCGACATAAAGCAGTGGGATGCTCCAGTATCAAACAGTGCAAGTGCAGGTAGTGAAGCTACTAGGATTGTACCTAAGGTATATGGGATAGGTTTTAGGTATAGGAAAGGTGTGCAGGTAACCAAACTAAAAGATAAGTTTGAGAAAGAAAGTTTACCAGTAATGACTTGGCCAGTGGCCTCATCTTCTTCCACAGACATCATGAAAGCCTAGCGCTTCGGCACATTCCTCCTGGCCTGAGGAGCATTCCTCGGAACGTTCCTTTGAGCTTAATGGAACTGTCGAGGAGGTGGTGCAGCTTGTGGTCCCCTAGGTGGTGCAGGCAGTGCAAGTCTGGTAGCAGGTGCCTGAAGAGCTGGTCGCTGCTGATAGGTATTTGCTGGCCTGGGTGCAGCAACTGAGTTCTGTCTTTGGGGACAAGATCCAATATCATGAGTGGCTGAACCGCAGACTAAGCAGAGGCGGTTGGCTTGACGGCAGTCCTTCATCATATGTCCAGTTCTCTTGCAGTAAGTGCAAAAGGCTGGGCTAGGACGATGAGTTGGTACTCCGGGTCGCCTTGGCACGAAAGGTAGTCTGGACGTGGCTCCACCTGCCATCTGGTTGGCAGGGCGCTTGACTCCTGCAGACTGAGGTCTGCCCCTCTCTTTTATTACTGCCTCATAACTGCGGGCAGTTTCTAGGGTTTCCTCATGAGTCAAAAACTTTCCTGTGGCTAGAGCAGCCTTAATCTCTGTATCCAAACCTTGCTGAAAGCGACGGGCTCTGATCTCGTCCGTCGGTATCAGGTGTGCCGCGAATCTGTTTAAAGATTGTGTTAGCTGTGTAGTATATGATATCTAAAAATTGAACTATTGTGACAAATCTTACCGGCTCAACATGGTGAACTCAACGTCGTATTCATCTACCGATTTGTCCCACATTGATCCTTGCTGTAGATGAATAAACTGCTACAACATTGCAAACCTGGCAGTCATAGGGAAATATTTCGCGTCGAACTTCTCGCGAAATGTCTTCCATTCAATCGGCTGCGCTAGACGGGTTTCTTCCGCCTTCCACCAATTGCGAGCATTATCCGTGAGCTGTAGTTTCGCTACACGGACCCAAGCGTGGTCTGGCACTTGAGCTGCTGCCAGATCGTCTTCGATGCTTTGTGCCCATTCTTCCGCTTCAAGAGGGCTTCCTTTACCAGAGAACTGCTTTGGGTGCAAAGCCCTGAATTGCTTTACTCCCGGTGCATCGTTATCAGGACGGTTCAAAAGTTGTTGCTGTCCCTCGAGAAGGCTGCGGATCGCCTCGAATAGCATCGCTTGCTCAGTGGGTGGTGCAGGAACAACTGGTGTGAGAGGTAGTGCTGGAGGGGTGTTGTTGACATTAGTGCTGGTGTTGTTTGGGGAATCCATGACCTTGAAGAAAAATTTGGGTTAGGACAGATTCAAATACATGAAATGATAAGATTCAAAGAATAGAGATTTGCAAGATTCAAGGAATATGAATTGTAAAGAATGTTTTAGTTGCTGGTTCTTGTGTTATATTGCTTAGGTTGTTCATACAGACCAGAACTGCATGACAGGGATTCATACAGCTCAGACCTGCATGGGCCACCAACAAACTCTGTCACGCCCCGCTTCCCAGTGTACGGCGAAGTGGACGCGACAAGGTCCGCTACGTATGTACTCAGAAGTACATACGCTAAGCGTAGCTAAGCAATATAAAATAAATCACAAGAGACGAAAGATATAGAAATAACAGCAACTTTTATTAATAACATTCTTTGTACAATACATGAAAGGAAAATATATCTGAAATGAAAAGCAATGCCTAAACAGTGGCATAACAGAAAATGAAAATACTGGAAATAACAAAGTACAATATCTAAAGCTCGGGATCTTCTTGGAACTGCTCCAAATCTTCACCGGTTGGCTTGATCTCAGCTTGGTCCAACGCACCTGACGACATTCAAAGAAGAAAGGAATAGAATGTCGTCAGCGAACAGGTCGCTCGGTAAGTCCCAAAGATAAGGAGGAATTAGAAAGACAGTGTAAAAGTATTTTCTAAAGTATTATATTGTTGAATATTATGGAATATTGAGTTAACGCTGTTGTTTGTAGCTTGGTACAGAAAGATGCCAGTGTATACGAGGGGGATCTCTATATGCTAGAGATCAGGGCAAAAGGGAATTACAAGGAACCGTTATGCCACGGTACAACAGCAATAGGATTCAGGTTAGGTGTCTTAATCTGACCACCTCGTGCCACCTTTAACACCTTCCGTACCAATCTACCCCTTAAACCCCGTAATGTTTTAACAGTATTGTAGTATTGTATTGTGTAATTTGGGTGACTAACCAAAACCATGATATCAGTAAACATGTTGTAACTGTATAATCAGATAAATGGAATATCAGGATAATGGATGAATATCCATGGTTTGATTCAGTCAAAATGAATAGATTGTTAACTGGATTCAGGGATTCATGTATTCAAATTGTGTTGGAATAGAAGAGAATATAGATTGACTTGAATCATATTGAAGTCAAAAATAGTCAGACTCTAACCCGAGTCAGACTAAAAGAAAGGTAATTTGAATTTCAATAATTGTAGGGGCCTTATTGTACTTTATAAAACTTGAGGGGGTTTTATGTAAAAAGTACTTTTGTATAGTTTTCAAATTACACCTCAAGTATTTATTATTCGTCTTTATAGTTATAATGAGTGTGCATTTTATTTGTGTTATTCTAGTGAATATATCCTAATAAAAGTATTAATTGTTCTATTTGAAATTCATGGTATTTTAATGTAACTTTTAATCTTGTAATTTTTTAGGAAAATGTGGAAACTTTATATTATAATAAAATAGGTGTCTAAATGATAATTAAATATATTTTAATACAAGAATAATTTTTAAATAAATATTTTATTTTCCAAAATCATATTTTTCTTAAATGCCGTATTTTAACCCTTTGAGACCGAATGCTCCTTGCGGAGGTCTGAATCTCGCACTACTAGCCTGCGGGTGCACGTTGAACCGTACTATCCCAAACGGGTTCCCTAAAAGTGGGTTGTAGCGGCGCTTTTGTAATACTCAGCCCCTTTTATACCAAAATTTGTATTCTGTTACCTTAAAATTCTATTTATTCTTAATTATGAATTATTTATTTTATTTATAAATTTTATTTATTGTATTTATAAATTTATTATTGTTTTATTTTTCAAAACCCTATTTGAACCCAAACCCTAATTCTAATTACCTTTTTCCAAACCATTCCCCAGCAGCCCATCCCCTTATTAACTAAATTTTTCCTTTTAATAATCCAAGCTCGGCCCTCTATATTCTTTCCCTCAATTCTAAAAATTCCTCAGCCCAATCTCCAGTCCAACTCTCTGCAGCCCGCTTCATTTCTTTTCCCTTTATTTATTCTATTAAATTTTTTAAAACCCAATTCCTTCCTCAGCCTACTCAAATTTTTTCCTTAATAAACTCTATATTAAATACCAGCCTGGCCCGTTCCCATTTTTTCCCCTTTAATTCTTTTATTTCTCAGGCCCAGCAGCCCACACCCCCCTCTGAAAACCCGACCCGGCCTAATACCCCGTCACCTTCCTCTAACGGCTATTTTCTTCCCGCTCGCGACCCATTCCCCCGCCGCACCCCACGCCTGCACTCACGTCGCCGCTCGTCACGTGCCCCGCTCGCGAACGTTACCACGACGCGCGCCCTTCACCTCTCTTCTCTACCCACTACTCCCTCTTCCCTCTAACACATTCCCTTCCTCCTTCTCTCTCAACCCACTCCCGCAAGCCACCGCCTACATCGCCACACTTCCACCGGCGACGAAGACGACTGCCGATCCCTCTTCCTTCATCACCTCACTCTCCTCCCTCACTCACTCCTCTCTCCTAAAAAAAAACCATCGAACTCGAGCCCTACAGTCACTCCGCCACCGAGCCTCACCCACTCCGACGACCCAACAACCATCGCCTCCATCTCATCGACACCACCACCATCACCTCGTCGGCAACCAAGCCCCACCGACCGCCAGCACCACCCTCTCTCCCTCCTCTGTTCTCGACCCCTCTCATCACTCTCTCACTAATCTCTCTCTGCTCCCTCTCTTCTCTCTCCCTCTAACTCTTTCTCACTATCTCTCTCTCTGTGCTCTCTCTCTCTCTCTCTCTCTTCTTTTCTCAGTTCTCTCTCACCCTCTATCTCCCTGTGCTCTCTCTCTCTCTCTCCTTTCTCAGTTCTCTCTCACTCTCTTCCTGGTTCTCTCTCACTCTCTCACTCTGTCTCTCCCTCTCTGTCTCTGCCCTCTCTCTCTCTCACCCTCTCTCTCTGTTCTCCCTCTCTCTATGCACCTCTATCTCCTGCATATCAAGTTAAGGACAACTTAAAGCACTGAAGAGAAAAGAAAGGCACGGAGAGTAACGGGATTGATTACGATCGTCTGATTCCAAAAGCCGAACCTGTGCTGCGCCTGTGACGCGATCGTGCTTTTGATACTGCCGTGCATCGCCAAAGCGTGTCCAGGCAAGTATTTTACTTGCTTACATGCTATTTACTTAAGTTACAATCGTTAAGTACATAGATTATAAAGTTACAAGTTTAAACCAATTATGTGCCATACTTGTTCGACGCGTGTTCCCAAAGAAAACACTTTTCTAAATTGACGGAACTGGATTACTTACATTGGCCCTTGCTGTGATGAATACCTTGTGTAAGTTTCGCTGGAAAATATGACCGTTAACGACTAAAACAACTACCCCCAAGTTTAACCATAAAACCGGAATTTTCTTGTACCTGAAAACTATTAAAATCACCATAAATTATATACACATTGGAATGATGCGTTCGAGGGCTCAAATCGAAGCCAACTCTACGAACTTTAACCCTATACTAGTTTCCAGATATTCCTATACTTAAACGGTGAAGATATTTGGATCGGAGTGCGACTCTGGACTGCAGTCCAGAGCGACTCCAATTGTTGCTTGCTGTTCTGTAATGGGTACCACAAGATTTCCTTAATTCGTAGGTTGCGGAACTCTGCTGTTTAATATAGGTAAATCTGTTAGCTAGAAAACGCAAGTGGTTTCATCCTATTTCGTTATCGTTTGTTAATTAATCTGTAATTTAAAAGATGGGAACGTATAACAGTCTCAGCTGAATCAGAACTGACATATTGGTATTGAATAGTGTATAACTCCTAACGTACAGACGCGATTGAGAAACCGTCTATTGCGTTGAAAACCTTACTGAAAAATATAGAATTCATCCAACTGTAGCGTCGCTAAAATCTGATCCCAACTGGGATTAAAATGCGTTGCGAAACGGACTTCCGATTCTGAAACCGGGATTCCAGCCATGAACGCTTAAAATGAAATGGCTATAATTAATGATCCTGGAACCCGATTGGCGTGAAACTAAATTTGGTGGATAGATAACTGAACATGCTAATTATTACCTATTTATCGTTTCGCCAAACCGCACACGTTTGATTTATGATAATTTATGCAAGTGGTAGATTGTTGATTCAGGACATCCTAAACATGATTTATATACTGTTTACGCATCATATCATACATATGTCATTGTATCGATAACCCAGTGATAACGTGCATTACCCAGTGTTAGGTATTAGTGATGATTGTGGCAAGTACGTTAGTGTTCGTGTATCAGTGATTAAGTGAAAGTGATACGTACTTGTACACAATCAGTGAACCTTATTATTATATTGCATTGTCGACGTCTGTGGGACACGTGTACGGGTGACTATAAGTGGTATGAGACACTTATGGAAGCTTTTGCACGGGTGTCACAGATAAGGCACCAGACACTGCCATTTATCTTAGGTATTAGTCGGGACGTGCTTGATGGAGGTCCTGCCTCCAGTTCTCGCGCAGACTTGTCACCGACCGATTGGTATTTAGGGTTATGGTTAGCGTTTGATGTAGACCACGGGGTGTGGGGTAGTTTGAGTGTGAGTTCAACAGAATCTCGGGAGTCCCATGCCGGCTTATATATTTAGGGAGTTATATGGAGATTTACAGGGTATGTGATTATCACCGTGATATACATGTTGGGCCCGTGGTCCCTTGCCCTTGGGTTCTACCCTTGGGTGGAGGACACTCGCGAGTGGTTGACTCTCACACTTGGACTGACGATAGGTTTAGTGACCTGTACAGTGAGACTTAGAGACTGATAGGGATACTGACATTGATATACCTTACTTACTGTGTTGACATACGTGGCATATCGTTCTACTGCTTTTACTGTTCCGCTGCATTGATTACTGCACATTCATATTCATATTGTCATTGATTTACTGTTATACATATCTATTACCACTGTTAGAGTTGTCACATGATTTTATATATATTATATTGCTTTTGTGTCGCTCTGACGACCTGAGTATGCATGCTCAGTGTGAGAAGAAGATTTAGCCTGGACCAGGACTAGACGTACATCACGGACATCTTGATTAGCTATCCAGGGTTATACCTTTCGTTCCCATCAGGTCAGTTCTTTACATTGCTTGTTTCAGTTACTGCATTTCTCATTACCTGCGTGTTATTTACTGATTTCCAGTTAAGACTAGAAGCCGAAGTGTGACTACGGTAGGATATTTCCTTGACCGTAGGAGCATGGCTGGTCTTGTCTACCCCTCGTATTCCGTATTTTGGGAAGCGGGGCGTGACATGGTTTAGTTGGTATCAGAGCCAGGTTTTGCTTCGATTGGGATTGCAGTTTTCCGTATAGAGCTTGACAATCTATGACATCCCTCAGTCTAGATTGTAAACTTGATATCCTTGATCCTTATTCACATTGTGTATCCTGTTATCCATCCGTCAGGGTTTCGGGCGACTTGGCAGAGTGACGAGGTTGTAATTGTGAACTACCTCATAGTTACAATACTGTACCCGGTTTAAGTGACTTAGAGCCCTACAGTTGATTTCCAGTTGTAATGAATCTCATCACATCTGATATTCTTAAATCCTTGCCCAATCCGTATTCTATTTTGATTCTTATAGCTTGTGCTTTATATCGTCCTCAAAATTATTGTTTCAAGATCATGTCGTCCAACGACTCTTTCTATATCTCCACTCCCCAGAATCAGACCGTTGAAATCCTGAGTGTACTGCAAGATTTGAAGGAAGCTCAGGAGCGAACAAACGACTTGTTAGCTGAAGGACTGAGAAGGCAGGTGAGTCAGGCACTAGCGGGAGTCTCCAATCATAAAGGGACCCCCGTTAGACGAGGAAAAGAGAAGAAGATGAAACGCCAATTTGTTTCCCCGCGACAGAAGCAACAGAAGACCCCATGTTGTGGGTACTGTAAGAGGACAGAACATCTTCAGAGGGATTGTCGCCGTGCCCAAGGGAAATGTCTGATATGCGGGTCCAACAAACATCTCATCAACGGTTGCCTAGAAAGGAAAGAACTACAAGGAGGAGACTCGTCTACACTCCCCACTTCTGCCAAGTGAGGATTACTGCGTAGTTCGTACTTCGAGGATAAAGTGGATCCAACACAGGATCCAATTTGCGTGACGAGGATGTAGCGGTCTAGTGATCAAAGAAGAATTTTCATGTTTCTCTACTTTCACTAATAATGTTGTCATCTTCTTATAAATATTTCTTTCCGTTTGAAACCTTGTATCCGCTGGATTTTTAGTTGAATGCAATAAAACTTTGAATCGTAATATATGTATCATTCTCTTGCTTTCTCCTTATTTATAATATTCATCATCACAGCATTGTTATTCTGATATTTTTCAATTCCTGCCACCGCATATCTTTCTATACTTCGTACACTTAGATATTTTCTTGATGTATCCCACTGTCTAATCATGACTTTTTCTTTTCAGGCCATGGCCCATCCCGGAGCAGCGCCGCATCTAGATGAGGCTGCACAGTCATGCGTTTTCTTAGACCGCACGCTGATGAGTTCTGACGATGAGATCAACGGTCCCCAGGTCATTTTCGGAAACAACGATTCAGATAATGAAGGAGCAGTCGCCCCAGAGTTTAACATGATAGACGATTCCGATGAAGAGGAAGGAGACCCTGAAGAGAACCCGATAGAGGAAGACCCCGAAGAAGAACCGATAGAAGAAAATCCAGTGGAGGAAAATCCCGTGGAAGAAAATCCAGAAGAAGAGAATCACATGGAATCATACCTCGATAAAGAAGCTCCAGCCGAGGAAGAAGGACCAGAAGGACAAGACCCTGCTGTGGAAGAACTCCCATTGGCGATCCCCGCGAGGTGCTATGGAAATGGACGTCCCTACCTGAGCACGCGAGCCTACCGCAACCTGCTAAATCTCCACAACCGCGACTGACGGGAATCCTTTTTGATGTTGTTTTATCTGGCCAAGTAAATTTGTGTATAGATTAGGGCCACATTTTGTTTTGAGAATGCTTTGTTTAAAATTTTCTAGAATGGAATAAATTGTTGAGTTCGCTAATCCATCGATCTTCTTAGTTCCCTTGATGCTTGATATTTCTTCTATACAATTATTCTTCCTACTGAGATCTGTCCACCCCTACTTCTCACATTACCTTAACCCTCACTCAGATTAACCAGTACCACACCCGATCTTTTAGAGGTCCACCCTTCATCACTCGTCTGTGTCCCGTTTGAGATCCTTCTGGGAGGAGAACATTTCTTGGGAAGCTCCCAAGTTCGCTAACCATTCAAAATTCTGATTCTTATGATATACCGACCGCTGTTCTCTCCATACCTTTTTCCCTTGTAGTCCTTGCTGCTTACCCTTACCCCGATCTCTTTGACCGCTAGTCTAAAACCGCCATACTCCAACCTTTGAATGAGCCACACTTCCTTATAAGCCCTACCCTAGCTATCCCTATTTATATTGGTGTTTTCTCGGTTACCCAAACTATATTTAGGGACATTATTATTCAAAATTTAGTTTTCATTATTTTGAATTTATCAAAGAGTGCGTGTTATTGATTACTCCGCTTTATGTATTTTAAGTACACCATTATTATTATTCTCATCTTCAGTAGCGCAATCTTACACCGCGCATATTTTTGTTCCATGTTTCTTATTTTCACTATATGAGTTCCTAAGTTATTTTAAAACTATTTGATCGATATCTCGTCATAAAAGGTTTTTAATCTACCGACAAATCTTTCACTACTCTATTGTCATTACTTTATTTTTGGGTATTGTGCCTATGGTTACTATTGTCTATAGTTGCACCTTATACTTATTATTTCTGATGTGCTACTCTGAGATACTTATATGTGCATACGTTTGAGCCTTGATTTTATCGAGTACGTCTTGAATATCATTGTTCGTTATTGTTGTTATTGCTATTCTCGTCTACACATTGGTTGCCTTTGTAGTGGTTACTGTCTTATACTTATTTAAACCTATATTTTTGTATGTTATTCTTACACATATTTAAACCTTCAATTTTCTTCATCCGCCTATTTCAAGTAAGTCTTTATGTGTTAGTGTGCAATGTAATAGCTTTTGCCTATATTTGTATAACTTATAGTTTATTTAAATTTCGAGGACGAAATTTTTGTAAGGGTGGTATGATGTAATACCCAGCCTCTTTTATACCAAAATTTGTATTTTGTTATCTTAAAATTCTATTTATTCTTAATTATGAATTATTTATTTTATTTATAAATTTTATTTATTGTATTTATAAATTTATTATTGTTTTATTTTTCAAAACCCCATTTGAACCCAAACCCTAATTCTAATTACCTTTTTCCAAACCATTCCCCAGCAGCCCATCCCCTTATTAACTAAAATTTTCCTTTTAATAATCCAAGCTCGGCCCTCTATATTCTTTCCCTCAATTCTAAAAATTCCTCAGCCCAATCTCCAGTCCAACTCTCTGCAGCCCGCTTCGTTTCTTTTCCCTTTATTTATTCTATTAAATTTTTTAAAACCCAATTCCTTCCTCAGCCCACTCAAATTTTTTCCTTAATAAACTCTATATTAAATTCCAGCTTGGCCCGTTCCCATTTTTTCCCCTTTAATTCTTTTATTTCTCAGGCCCAGCAGCCCACACCCCCCTCTGATAACCCGACCCCCCCTCACCTTCCTCTAACGGCTATTTTCTTCCCGCTCGCGACCCATTCCCCCGCCGCACCCCACGCCTGCACTCACGTCGCCGCTCGTCACGCGCCCAGCTCGCGAACGTTACCACGACGCGCGTCCTTCACCTCTCTCCTCTACCCACTACTCCCTCTTCCCTCTCACACATTCCCTTCCTCCTTCTCTCTCAACCCACTCCCGCAAACCACCGCCTCCAACGCCACACTTCCACCGGCGACGAAGACGACTGTCGATCTCTCTTCCTTCATCACCTCACTCTCCTCCCTCACTCACTCCTCTCTCCCAAAAAAGAACCATCGAACTCGAGCCCTACAGTCACTCCGCCACCGAGCCTCACCCACTCCGACGACCCAACAACTATCGCCTCCATCTCATCGACACCACCACCATCACCTCGTCGGCAACTAAGCCCCACCGACCGCCAGCACCACCCTCTCTCCCTCCTCTGTTCTCGACCCCTCTCATCACTCTCTCACTAATCTCTCTCTGCTCCCTCTCTTCTCTCTCCCTCTAACTCTTTCTCACTATCTCTCTCTCTGTGCTCTCTCTCTCTCTTCTTTTCTCAGTTCTCTCTCACCCTCTATCTCCATGTGCTCTCTCTCTCTCTCCTTTCTCAGTTCTCTCTCACTCTCTACCTCTCTGTCCCTCACTCTCTTCCTGGTTCTCTCTCACTCTCTAACTCTCTCTCTCTGCCCTCTCTCTCTCTCTCTCTCACCCTCTCTCTTTGTTCTCCCTCTCTCTATGCACCTCTATCTCCTGCATATCAAGTTAAGGACAACTTAAATCACTGAAGAGAAAAGAAAGGCACGGAGAGTAACGGGATTGATTACGATCGTCTGATTCCAAAAGCCGAACCTGTGCTGCGCCTATGACGCGATCGTGCTTTTGATACTTCCGTGCATCGCCAAAGCGTGTCCAGGCAAGTATTTTACTTGCTTACATGCTATTTACTTAAGTTACAATCGTTAAGTACATAGATTATAAAGTTACAAGTTTAAACCAATTATGTGCCATACCTGTTCGACGCGTGTTCCCAAAGAAAATACTTTTCTAAATTGACGTAACTGGATTACTTACATTGGCCCTTGCTGTGATGAATACCTTGTGCAAGTTTCGCTGGAAAATATGACCGTTAACGACTAAAACAACTTCGCCCAAATTTAACCATAAAACTGGAATTTTCTTGTGCCTGAAAACTATTAAAATCACCATAAATTATATACACATTGGAATGATGCGTTCGAGGGCTCAAATCGAAACCAACTCGACGAACTTTAACCCTATACTATTTTCCAGATATTCCTATACTTAAACGGTGAAGATATTTGGATCGGAGTGCGACTCTGGACTGCAGTCCAGAGCGACTCCAATTGTTGCTTGCTGTTCTGTAATGGGTACCACAAGATTTCCTTAATTCGTAGGTTACGGAACTCCACTGTTTAATATAGGTAAATCTGTTATCTAGAAAACTCAAGTGGTTTCATCCTATTTCGTTATCGTTTGTTAATTAATCTGTAATTTAAAAGATGGGAACGTATAACAGTCTCAGCTGAATCAGAACTGACATATTGGTATTGAATAGTGTATAACTCCTAATGTACAGACGCGATTGAGAAACCGTCTGTTGCGTTGAAAACCTTACTGAAAAATATAGAATTCATCCAACTGTAGAGTCGCTAAAATCTGATCCCAACTAGGATTAAAATGCGTTGCGAAACGGACTTCCGATTCTGAAACCGGGATTCCAGCCGTGAACGCTTAAAATGAAATGGCTATAATTAATGATCCTGGAACCCGATTGGCGTGAAACTAAATTCGGTGGATAGATAACTGAACATGCTAATTATTACCTGTTTATCATTTTGCCAAACCGTATACGTTTGATTTATGATAATTTATGCAAGTGGTAGATTGTTGATTCAGGACATCCTAAACATGATTTATATACTGTTTACGCATCATATCATACATATATCATTGCATCGATAACCCAGTGATAACGTGCATTACCCAGTGTTAGGTATTAGTGATGATTGTGGCAAGTACGTTAGTGTTCGTGTATCAGTGATTAAGTGAAAGTGATACGTACTTGTACACAATCAGTGAACCTTATTATTATATTGCATTGTCGACGTCTGTGGGACACGTGTACGGGTAACTATAAGTGGTATGGGACACTTATGGAAGATTTTGCACGAGTGTCACAGATAAAGCACCAGACACTGCCATTTATCTTAGGTATTAGTCGGGACGTGCTTGATGGAGGTCCTGCCTCCAGTTCTCGCGCAGACTTGTCACCGACCGATTGGTATTTAGGGTTATGGTTAGCGTTTGATGTAGACCACGGGGTGTGGGGTAGTTTGAGTGTGAGTTCAACAGAATCTCGGGAGTCCCATGCCGGCTTATATATTTAGGGAGTTATATGAAGATTTACAGGGTATGTAATTATCACCGTGATATACATGTTGGGCCCGTGGTCCCTTGCCCTTGGGTTCTGTCTTTGGGTGGAGGACACTCGCGAGTGGTTGACTCTCACACTTGGACTGATGATAGGTTTAGTGACCTGTACAGTGAGACTTAGAGACTGATAGGGATACTGACATTGATATACCTTACTTACTGTGTTGACATACGTGGCATATCGTTCTACTGCTTTTACTGTTCCGCTGCATTGATTACTGCACATTCATATTCATGTTGTCATTGATTTACTGTTATACATATCTATTACCACTGTTAGAGTTGTCACATGATTTTATATATATTATATTGCTTTTGTGTTGCTCTGACGACCTGAGTATGCATGCTCAGTATGAGAAGAAGATTTAGCCTGGACCAGGACTAGACGTACATCACGGACATCTTGATTAGCTATCCAGGGTTATACCTTTCGTTCCCATCAGGTCAGTTCTTTACATTGCTTGTTTCAGTTACTGCATTTCTCATTACCTGCGTGTTATTTACTGATTGCCAGTTAAGACTAGAAACCGAAGTGTGACTATGGCAGGATATTTCCTTGACCGTAGGAGCATGGCTGGCCTTGTCTACCCCTCGTATTCCGTATTTTGGAAAGCGGGGCATGACAGCTTTGCTTAGGTTTAATAAATAGTATTCATTTAGAAAAACGGTTTTATAAATATAAGGTATTTATTTGTAAAAAGGTATAACTTTCCGTATTTTATTTTCTAGGGTTTCCTAAGCCAACTAGCCTATTTCTAAGGTCTAAACGATAAGTCATTAGAAGCCTCAAATTGCCTCTTCACCGCCAATTGTGGTCAGGTCAGTACAAGTGAGGAGGGAGGGATCCGCTCACGAATCGTGAGACGGGCCTTTTAAAGTTACCCAAGCTCACTTGCCTAGCCTAAACACCACAAAGTCAGTTTAGATAAACGATCGATGTCCATGACATATCGTATTTTCATTTTATTTAAAATTTTATACAACTTAAAGTTTTCAAGAAAAGATTATAAAGAATATGGTATTTTAGTGAAAAGTCCTGTATTTTCATATTCTATATTTTTGACATATATCAATTAGGGTTATATTTGTGTGTGTGTAGAGGTAGGTCGTTACCTTGTGACTTATTTTAAGTTTTGATGAAATTTAGAGGTTAAACATGATATGTTAAACTTGCAGGTATTAAAGCGCAAGAATACGGTATTCGAAAACTTTATCATTTCATGCGTGAAAATTCATTCAAATTGATTTCTACAAGTTTAGTGATCAAGATAAACATATTTAGGAGTGAGGGAATTGATTTAACGAAGGAAAATGAACTTCATGGTATTTTTATGAAAAGAATACGGTTTTGTAAAGAAGTTATCATTTCATGTGAGAAAGTTTGTTTAAATTGGTTTATGGGTGATTAATAGTCAACATGAATATAGGTAGGTATTATGTATTAGGTGACAAGTGGAAATTTATAGAAAAACCGAATCGGAAATCGTTTTGTTCCGATTTCCGTCGGGTTCCAAAAAGTCGTATTTTCTATTAAAGGAAAAGAGAGATAGAAGAGATGGGACTTACGGGTTTGGACAAGCTAAGGAGGCTAAGGGAGGTAGTGGTTGTCTATGCGTCGAAAACGTCGCGAAGGTTCTAGTTCGATTGCCGGAATCCGTCGTCGGTTTCGGCAGCGCTTCGCTTCTCGCTCTTTGTACCGAGTTTTCGAGAATTTGGGAGAGTGGACTTAGAGTTGTGAGGTGATATAGTAGAGGGTAGGGGTCTTTATATATGGCTAGGCTAGGGTTAGGGTTAGGATTAAAAATATTTAAAAAATATATAAAATTCATTAAAAATTCATTAAATTTGGACTTAAAAGAGGTTTAATGGAAATTGTGTAACAGTACTGGAAAAATGGACCATGCAGGGAAATTGACCAAGTCAACACGAAACCTTTTCGTGTTGACGACTCGGCCGACCAGCCGACCGGCTGAGTCCGGCCGGCGGCGCCGGCCGATTCGGCCGAGTCGCCGGCCGACTTGGCCGAGTCAGGGCCGAGTCGGGTGTCGTTGGGTAGGGTTTTGTCTGGGGGAGGTTTTGGTATACTTTATTTTTTATAACTTGCATTAATTTGTGAGTTATGGCTGTTTGACCGTTTGACTTCCCAAAAAATTTAAAACAAAATGATATAAAAATTATGTGGGGCATGGGATTCGAACTCTGGTGGCTTGGTTCAGCAGTGCAAAGTATTACCAATGAGCTACAAGCTCCTTCTTGTAATTATTGTAAGGAAATAGATACTTAAATTGTTTCCAGCAATATCAATACTCCAAGTTTACATCATATTTAAAGCAAATTTTGGTATACAAAAATTGGAGTTGTTACACCAAGCATCCACTATAATATACAATAATGGCCTCTAGGGTATACATATTCCTAACAATCTCTCACTTGCACTAAGGCCAGTTGTTGTACTATCGCATACCCAACATCCCAAAAAGTCTCTCGAACTGTGTCTGGGGGAGGGCCTTTATGAGTGGATCCGCCGTGTTGTCCTTTATGTCAATTCTCCCGACCTCGATACCGCGGCGATCAACTATCTTCCGGATCAGGTGATACCGTCTCAAAATATGTCTGGATCGCTGATGGGACCGGGGTTTCTTAGCTAAAGACAAAACTCTATTGTTATCACAATACAAAGGTATTAGATTAACAATGGATGGAACCGCCTCAATATTAATAATGAACTTCTTCATCTAGACAGCCTCTTTGGCAGCATCGTTAGCAGCGATATATTCAGCCTCCATCGTCGAGTCTACAACGATATCTTACTTGGAACTCTTTGTAACGACTCT
Source organism: Agapanthus africanus (assembly GCA_030015575.1). NCBI lineage: Eukaryota > Viridiplantae > Streptophyta > Magnoliopsida > Asparagales > Amaryllidaceae > Agapanthus > Agapanthus africanus. The sequence goes on from CM057343.1 coordinate 643,780,879, forward strand.
GAAATCCCTGTACAGTATCATTTGTTTAAATATATAGAAAATGGTATTTCAGCCTGTGTAAGAGTTATAAGTTATTTTTGTTCAATAAAAGCAAGAAGTAATTTGTAGCTCACTGGTAAATCCTCTATATTGCTGTGACATAACCTGTGTGTTCGAATCCCTTCAGTCCCAATTATTTTAAGATTTTTTTTAATTTTTCGGAAGCCCAAGAGTTACACGTGCAATTCACGGAGAATCGAAAGGTTTCAGAAAAATCAAACAGGCGCAATGAGGAGTAAACACAGATTTAAGCACGTGGCACGAATCTCAAGGCAATTGGTGAAGATCTGACTGCCCATTTTTCTCTTTTACCTCCTACCGGCGGTCCAGATTGCCCCGTTTGCCTCCGTGCTTTGCACACATGTCTCTTCAGCTCCCTTCTACTCCCCTGCACTGTTTGATTTCCCTGCAATTAAACATAGACTATTCAATTCATCATTTAACATCAATTTTAATTTTTTAATTCAATTTTTAATTCTCATACCCTAAATTCTTCACTATAATTACCACTCCATTCCCTAGCTCTCTTCCATTCTGAAATTTCTATCAAAATTCTCTCAAACTCTCTAAGTACTAAGTGGAGTTAAGCACCCAAGTGGAGTAGCAAGTCAAGCTCGACGACTGAAGGCTTTCCGACGAAACCACAACCCTCGAAGGCTTCCCTTCTCTCTTGTTAACAATCTAAACCAGTAAGTCCCTTCTCTCTTTATTTCTTTCATCTCAAATCGCCTTCTAAAAGCACATCAACAAAGTGGAGTTAGCTCCGATATAATTTTCTTTTTAACATTTGTAATCCACTTGATAAGCAAATTAGGTCAAACTAACATCCTGACACCACTCTTAATCTTATTTAAATCATTTAGTTTTTAATTTAATAAAATTTTCCATGTGAAATAATCATAAAATGAAGTTTTCAGAAAAATACCATGAACTTTAGTATAACAATTATTTCGATGATTATTATATATACCTTTAGGAAAATTTCACGGGATAACGACCTACCCTACACGCACACTATGGTTTCATAGCACGATGTCTATAAATATGGTTAATTCAAAGAATAAGTTTTACATTAAAATACCAATTTTTTTCAAAAAGGGTTTCTTTTAATCGATATTTTTACATTCTTGGCAATTACGCCTCTAGGGGACCTGCTAATGGATGGTGTGAATTATCGCACATCCTAGGAATAGTAGAGCGAGATGCAGAATTTCTCACGGGATATTTGGTCTCGAAAGAAAATAAAAATACGTTTTTTTTAAGAAATACGACTTTTCTAAATAAAACTAAATTTCGGAAAATTATATAAAACTATGAATCCGTATTTTCAATAAAAACAAATTATGAACCCATATTTTTAAAATGAAAGATTAGAATTTTAATAAAATACCAACAAGTTTCCAAAAGTAGTAGTTTTCCTAAAAATACCATAAACTTTAAAAGCTAGGTTTTATCACTAAAATACCACAAAATACATGTTCATGAAAACCCTAAATATTATAAATCACCCTCGAGGTTTTTTCAAACAATATTAAAGTATTTTTTGCAAAACCCCCTGGAGAAATGCATATAATATAAATACAAAGTGAACAACAATAATAAATATTTAAGAACTCTAGATTAATATAGACTTAAGATGTATCATTTCTCTTGAGCCCTAAAGAGACGGAGAAAGTGAGTGCTTGCCTATTCAGCTTAGACAACTTAACGGAGTTATCAATGGCAATTGTTTTGGAAAAAAACACAAATCCTGTCGTCCATGTGCAGCAGTTGCCGATTTCTCCCGAACATAAGATCCTTAACAGTTAACTTAATTCATATGAAAAAGACTATAACCCGAATCTAAATTTGAAACTTGAACTCGAATCTAAACTTGAACATGAACTCGAACCCAGTCTACTCGAACTAACTTGACTAGAATCAAGATTGCAATTGACATGACTCGTATTTTACTCGACTCACTCGACTTCATTCTACACCTTTTGCAATCTATGGTTTCGATTAAGACATGTTATAATCAATCAATCAATTTAATTAAGTATATTATACAGTTATAGACTATTTATACTCGGGATGCTTGAGATTGTTTTTTGTGTGAATCCAACGGAGTTTCAGGAGTCCTGTATTGACCTTTTTTTATTTTACTCGAATATCAGTCGGGTCGACTCCTCCACAGCCTAGAGCCCCGATGCTAACATATGAATTGGGCCCGTGTTTCCTTACTCCTGGGGCTCCACTCTTAACCTCGTGAATACTTCTACGGTTGCGTTGACATTCACACTTGGAACTTAACGTTAACATAGTGACCATTTAGAGACCTATAGTATATATACATACCCATGAATCATATACTTTTACTCATCATATATATTCTACATTTGTCATTTTTACTCTTGCTACATTCTCGGGAGTTACCGAGCGCTAATTCGCTGACGGGCATTCCATTTATTTTTGTTTTCTTGGAATGTTCGTCAGATATGGTCGAGACAGAGGAAGCGGAGGCCACAGATGACGACTACAACCAGACTGCTACTCAGGATTAGCTTAGCTTCATTCATTTATTTTTCTTCCAACTTATGTATGCCACATGTTTAGCATTTTCTTTTATTATATTTACTTTCCAGTTGAAACTCATATACTTGTAAATATTTGAAATTGAATGTAAATAAGATATTTGTTGAAAAGTTTTATAGCCTCCATTTATTCTTACATTGTGTATTATTGTTTCAATACACTTAATATATTTATTTAGGGAATGACCTTCTTTGAATAAATAAGCCACGGGCTTGCCATGTCACCGTTCCCGTCTACTGGGAAGCGGGACGTGACACATTTCCAACATGCCGCTCCTCTATTGAGGGTGAAGATAAAGACCGAGACAGACTTGCTGTCGTCCTTATCACTCTGGAAGCTCGAATCGGTAAAAGACTCCACTTGGAGTTCTCCGTTACCATACACCAAAAACATTTCTTTAGTCCTTCGTAAGTACTTAAGAATATTCTTCACAGCTGTTCAGTGCTTCTCCCTGGGTCTGATTGATACCTATTTACTACACTAAGTGTGTAAACTACATCTGGTCTGGTACATAATATCACGTACATGATAAACCCAACTGTAGAAGTATAGGGTATCACGTTCACGCGAGCCCTCTCCAAATTAGTCTTGGGAGATATCTCTTTGGAGAGAGTGATTCCTGAACAAGCGGATAAATTATCACGCTTAGAATCTTCCATACTAAATCTCTTTAGTATAGTGTCTATGTAACTAGATTGGGACAATCCCAATATCCTTTTAGATCTATCCCTATTGATCTTTATCCCCAGAATGTAGGAGGCATCACCCAGATTTTTCATGGAAAACTTTTGTGATAGGAAGAGTTTGACTGAGTGTAGTATAGGAACATCATTTCCTATCAAGACTATATCATCCATGTACAATAGGAGGAATACGACCTTACTCTCTACTACCTTTTTATATATACATGGTTCATCTACGTTTTTGATGAAGTTAAACTCTTTGACTGCTACATCAAAATAGATGTTCTAGCTCCGTGATACCTGTTTCAATCCGTAGATTGATTTAAGCAGCTTGCACACCTTTCTGCTGCTCCCACTGTCTACGAAACCCTTTGGCTATGTCATATACACGCTCTCTTCTAAATCACCATTTAGAAAAGCGGTCTTGACGTTCATCTGCCAGATTTTATAGTCATGGTATACAGCAATGGTAAATAGGATCCTGATGGACTTAAGCATAGCCACAGGTGAAAAAGTCTTATCATAGTCGACAGCTGGTCGTTGACGAAAATCTTTTGCTACAAATCTAGCTTTAAATGTCTCAACCTTTTCATCTACACCAATCTTCTTCTTGAACATCCATTTGCTCCCAATGGATTTTACTCCTTCAGGAGCAACCTTTAAAGTCCATACTTTGTTGGTGTACATGGATTCCATCTCAGATCGCATAGTATCCAGCCATTTCACAGAGTCCCTACTTGTGATGGCCTGCTCGAAACTAGTCGTGTCATCATCTTCCATGATACAATTCTCGCTTCTACCGTTTATGAGAAAACCGTTGTATCTCTCAGGTGGGTGAGAAACCCTACTAGATCTACGGAGTGGCTGAAGTTCTTCATGGACTATTGAATCTTCCGGTTCTACCAAATCTTCAATTGCAGTTTGTGTTTCTGGAATTTCATCCAGTTCCACTTCATAACCACTAATTTCTTTTACAAGAAATTCCTTTTCTAAAAAGATGGGGTTGATCAGTCATATTTATTTCACATTTTATGGTCATTTTTCTTATTATTATTAATTACTAAATGGTGTTATTTGTAATTCAAGACCATATGTGGATTTTTGTGAAAAAAAGATTTTGTCATATGTTTCTTAAATTATAATTAATATAATTGGGAATTAAAGATTCATATCATATTATCCATGATTTCTTAACCATTAAGTAATTTATTTGTGAATGAATTGTTGGAATATTATCTCAAATAAAATAAATGCTACTGATGATTAGATTTGAGATATTGTGCAGGTATTAAAGCAACAAATCAGTTCAAGACTATAAACATGAGTAGGAGATCTAAATCAAATCTGCCAAATTTAGAAGCAAATTGAAGATTCTCGCAACTACAAAAATAAAACAATATTTTCAGGATCTATCGTCGAAAAGATCTCCTAAAATCAAGAGAAGAAAGAGGGGAAAATTTGGAGACGTGATCTCACCAAACGACGGCGGTTCAGGGGCCATATTAAGCAATAGGCGGTGGTTCCACGGTCCAATCGTGGCCGTTTGATAAACTTTTTCATGGGCATGATCGTCTTTTCACATACGTCGAAATGACATCTAGGGTTTTAAGTTCCAGAGCATATATAAAAGACCGAGCAGCAATGAAGAAAGATCATCTAGGGTTTTAGTTTTTTTTAGTACTTTTCTTTTAGATAATTAAATTCTGTAATGCAAATTTTTATTAATAAAAGGTAGAGTAATTTTTATTTCTTGTCTTTTTACTTTTCCGCAATTTATTTCTTCGCATCTAATTTTATTAGTTAAATTGAATTGGTTTTTTTGGATTTTATCTTCTTCCTCCTTCTTTCTCATCGATTTTGAAGCGATGATGCTAACAAAAGAAACTCCTTGCTTTTTGTAAGGGATCTTAAAAGCTAGCTTTATAATATATTTCTCAACTATTTTCTCTTTTCTTTTTGATTTAAAGAGCGAATAATTTTCTCGCTTGTCAGGATTTTGAGTAGTGGGTAGTTTATTTGATGGATATTTATCTTCAATTCTCATTATTATTTTTAATTCTTTATAAACTTTAATCAAATGGAACCTTAACCCTCTTATTTGGGCACACCCTTAATTCATGAAAGTTGCGATCTCGATTTGAGTTTAGTTAAGCTTGCTTTGATTGAAGACTTTCGTGTAATAACGATCAATGGGGGGGACACAGATAAATAGAGAGAATCCCTAGTACATCTCTTAGCACCCTAATCCACATTCATCATTGTTCCTTGAGTATTAATTAATTAAGAAGATAAAAATAATATTTTTATATAAAAAACCCAATCTTTTAAACTACCCAATCCGAAGAACCCTACAAGCCCTTCTCTTATAAAGTTTTCAAAGCTCTTTAGTATAAAACGATAAAAATCCAACCTTTCTTCTATTAACTCGTCTAAAACAAGATAAATAATTTACCATCTCCCTGTGAATGATCCATACTCACTATCGGCTAGCTATTTGCGACACCGTTCATTACCCTTCCTAAGCCCCAAAAAATCACAAAACGAGCATATGCATCACCTTACATTAATAAAAAATATCTAGACTAAGTCTCTAAGGACAATCGCGCTCAATCAGGACAGAGGAGGGGTGTGGGTAATCTGTTACTTATCCGCATCTTTCTTGTAGTGTCTAAGGAAAGTGTGTCTGAGATAAGTAGTTTATTTAATTAAGCTTGCTGTTACAGTGATTCGTCTAGCGGATACCTCCCACTTACGTGGCACTTACCAGGTTGCAAAAAAGATAAGGAGGTGATAGAGGATTTATCCTACGTTTTGTCCTTTGAAAATCTAGGAGCGGTCTAGTGATTTGACCTAGGTGGCCCTAGCTCTAGGGACTGTTTGTGCATTTTGTAATTGGTTGAGTCAAGTCTTGCGTCCGTCATTCTTATTAAAGCAAAGTATTCTTAAAATTGTTCTCACCACTTTCTCACACGCTGTCACGTGCACTAAACCCGCTTAGTGCATGTTCGGTTGGACATGGGATTCTAGCTCCCATTTAGTCCGCGTTTTCACTATCGACTTCAAGGTTGATACTTCTTCACCTTCTTTTTCTCTTTCACCTACCACGTATTCCGAGATGGACGGACCTCCACCGGGTTTTAACAACACCACGATGCCATCACCTCTAAGTGCGCAAATTCAAACGCCACCACGCATCGCTCTCTAAGATCGATACTACCCCACACGCGGACCCTTTCCTACGTGTCTGTCTCTTCCACCAGCCAATAGGGATAACTTCGAAATTAAACCCCACTTCATCAACTTGTTATCTAAATTTCACGGGCTTGAATCTGAGGATGCCTACGTTTTTATAACCAAATTTCAAAACATATGTGCAATGATGAGCACCACCCAACTTTCGGGGGATGCTATGTGATTACGTATTCTTCTTTTTACTTTGTGCGATCTCGCGGAGAAGTGGCTTTATAGCACCTGATTGATCGTTAAAAAGTGTTTGTTCGTAAAGTAACCGCAATCAAGACGGTGTCGCTAGTAGCTAGCCGCGATGAGTATGGGTCGTCCGCGAGGAAACGTGAACCTTCTTCTTACTTTAGATGAGTTGATAGAAAATATGGTGATTGGTTATAGATCTATTTGAAATGGATGTAAAGTTTATAAGAAAAAGGGCTTGTAGGGTTCATAGGACTTGGTAGTAATGAATGAATAATTAAAAATGACTTCCTTTATCTTTTAATAGTTTAAAACTAGATTGATAGTGATGAATATAGATTAGGGTTTTTGGAAGAAATTAGGGTTTCCCCACTATTAACCCTTGTCCTTGCATTGATCTTTATTCATATCTAGCTCTTAGCAAAACAAGTGTTAAACAGATCTCGAATCGTGGTCGTGACTATCAATAAATTGATAGCGCGCCCAATAAGAAAATTAATATTTATTTTGCTAAAGTTTGTAAACTTTAAAATGTTTAAAAGAAATTAATTGATTTTATCATCCATTGATCTATCCTATCCTACGAACTCTAGCAAGTTAGGAATTACCCGCTCATTGTTTGAGATCTAGAAGAAAGGTTAAAGAATGAAAATATAGTTAAGATGCAGATTTTAGATACAGAAATTAAATGCAGAAAGTAAATGCGAAAAGAAATAAACTAAGATCTACCTTTATTAATCAACTATTTCATACAACTCTCCGTAGAAAGTAGATTACAAAGAACCCTAGTTTTTGCCCTCTCCCTCTCTCTCTCGTTGGAGGTATATGACTAACTGATGATCACCTAGATGCGTGGATCGCTTTGGACCTCTTGATCTCTTCGGTTTGATGATTTTTGATGTGAAGCTCTCAGTCCTATATATAGTCACAGAAACTAGAAACCCTAGATACCATCTGTGATTATATGCTAATACGATCCAATCCCAAAAATCTCTCATCCAACGGCTCTAAAGATGTCGTGGATCTGCCGCAAATGCCCTAGTTTGGTCGCCCAACCGCCGCACTCTTGGAGAATCAAGTTCTGGAATTTTTTTTGCTGTCTTTTTTTGATATTTGGAGATCCTCTAGATGTCTATATTCTGATAATGATGCTCTAAATCTCTGTCGTTGCTAGATTTCTCGATTTACTTCAATATTCTGGAAAATTTGATTCCGACATCTCGAATCTCTTGGATTCCAGTCCTGATCTAATATCTGCACAATATCTCAAGTCATGGTGTTAGTGGTATTTGGTATTTTGAGATATTATCCTAACCATTTTATATGATATTATATGTTAAGAATATTGATTAGAAATAATTGATATAAAATTCATATTTTAATTACAATATTTCATATAAATATTATATGCATGTATTTTCCCTCATTATGTTAATTATAATATAGAAACATATGATAATAAACTTTTTACATATAAACCCTCATATTTTCTATAATTACAATAAACACCTTTTAGCACTTAACAATAGTGGGGAAAATAATCATTCAAATGTGCAATATTTTAGACTAATCAAATACCCTCAAACTTAACTTTGATCGTCCCGAGCAAACTGGTTATTAAAGAGAAGAAGAACATGAAGAAAAAAAGAAAAACCCAGCACACTTTCGTAGGCAACACGATTGCACTTAGCACGTGCAACAAGCCTTTTAAACCTCTAGGTGTCCTTAGTAAGAGGAGTGTTATCTCCTGAGGGTTTTCAGCGGATTACACCCACAAAATCCCATAATAAAAGAAAAATGATGAAAGTTACATACAAAGATAAAGAATATATAAAAGAAAGAACTTGAAAGTAAGAGTTTCAAACTACACTAGCTTTTTAGTAGCCATGAGCCCTATCTTAATAGTTATAAAAAGATGTCAGAAATTACATCATCTCTCAATAAAATATCGCCTTTAGTCTTCCTCCCTACCTTTTTTCTAAACATCGATCATATACCCCTATATGTATGTAAAAGACATCCCTACACTTAGTGAATTCAATTCAAGTTATCATGCGCTTGTTCATCTTCCTTAGTACTTTTTAGTCGGTGAATGTTTTAGAGATGGAATTGCTCACACATTCTTCATTCGACCGTTAATACTTCTTGAGGTACTAACCAACCGATTACCAAATATGCTCACTCTTTTAGGTGTAATTAGCAATATTCTCGTCTTGCAACACCAAAGGTTTAGCAGTGCCTCCCAAACCAGTTGGTCTAAGGCACTAGGTGATAAAGCACTCTCGCTATATTTTTTTTATGCCGCCTTAAGTAATTACAAAACCAGTGTTCATTTTTCTTCACCATTTTTTTTGTATTTTTGTTTATATATTTATTTTCCTTCATACTAAGGCTTTTTGACAAGAGCATTTCAAGGTATCCTCTATTATCCTAAGTTTCAAGATGTGTGCAAGTGCATATAGTAGGGTATCAATGTTCAGATGTTTGGACTCAAGAATAGAGACTATTTTTCAGACTTATTTCTATCCTCAGATTAGTATTTCCTTCATCTTACTAACCCTTGGGACAACAGCTCATGACTGCCTATTACTAGCTTCGTTATAAAATATCTAATTTTCTTACTTTTGTTAAATCTCTTCCTATCTTTCATATATATTATTCACTTTTTAACTTTCATTTCCAAAATTTTTTTATATGATTAAAAAATATTTTATATATATAGTGCCTAGTGCCAAATGATATTTCAGTAAATACAAACCTCCCCCCAAATCTGTTTGCAGCAGTGTCCTCATTGATATTGTTCTTTGAGCGCTAGACCTGTAGACTTGGGAGGAGAATATTAGGGATAAAATAATAGTTAAGTGAAAAACTACCCCCAAATTTGTTCTTTGGCACGCACAGATAATCAATTATAACCTTATTTTCACCCACCTCTATTCTTAGATGAAGCACTGTTACAGAAATATGGAGGTGAGGCGGAGCAAAGTTAGTTGTGATAAAGCGGCTCCTGTAGGAACAAGAGCTCCTCTGCTGGGTCAGCGGAAACGTATGGTTTTAATCTATGCCCTTTTACTTTAAAAATAGAACCGTTTTTAACATTTTCGATATCCGCTGCTCTGTGAGGGTACACATACTGCACCATACAAGATCCTTTCCAACGAGATTTAACCTTATCCGGATGAAGGTGGAGACGAGAATCGTAAAGAAGGATTTGTTGTCCCGGTCTTCTAAGCGGTATGAAATACCCAAAGAGCATCCGTCAATTTGGTAGACCAATCTTTACGGTTCTTAGAAACCATTTTCTCCAAAATTTGTTTGATCTGTCTATTGGAGATCTCCGTTTGCCCGCTAGGTTGGGGATGATAGGGCGTAGAAAGCTTGTGGTTGATCGAATATTTCCGCATCAAACCCTCGAAAGACCGATTGCAGAAATGCGTCCCATTGTCGCTAATTATAGCGCTAGGGTGTCCAAATCGCGAAAAGATATTTTCTTTCAAGAACTTAATAACAACCTTGTTGTCATTAGTGCGACACGGTACTGCTTCCATCTATTTCGAGACATAATCAACCGCTAATAAGATGTATAAATTCCCAAAAGATTTGGGAAATGGGCCCATAAAATCAATTCCCCAAACATCAAATATCTCTACAACCAAAATAGGTTGGAGTGGCGTCTTATTTCTACATGAAATCCGACCCATGTGTTGACACCGTGAACAAGTTTTGTAATGATCATATGCATATTTGAATAAACTTAGCCAATAAAAGGCACATTGCAAAACTTTCTCCGCCGTTTTTCGTGGACCAAAGTGACCGCCACATGCCTGATCATGGCAGAAAGACAATACACTCTTGAATTCTTCATTAGGGACACATCGGCGAATGATTTGATCGGCACAATACTTAAACAAATAAGGTTCATCCCAGTAAAAGTGTTTTACTTGGGATAGAAATCGGTAATTATCTTGTTTTGACCATTCGCTGGGTAGAAGTCCCGTTGTTAAATAATTCACAATATCCACGAACCAAGGTTCGCAGGATAAGGTCAAGAGCTGTTCATCAGGAAAGGAATCGTTTATTGGCAAGGTCGACATTGGCGAAGAAGAAAGGCGTAAAAGATGGTCGGCTACTACGTTTTCACATCCACTCTTGTCTCGTATGACAAGATCAAATTCTTGTAACAACAGGATCTAACCTATTAGCCTGGCTTTATCATCCTTCTTCGATAAAAGATATCTTAGGGCGAAGTGATCGGTGTAAACTACAACTGGAGAGCCAATCAAGTAGGAACTGAATTTTTCTAATGCAAATACAAATGCCTAAAGTTCTTTCTCGGTAGTTTTATAATTCATTTGGGTATCGTTCAATGTCTTACTTGCATAGTAAATTACATGTGGAATCTTATCAATTTGCTGTCTTAAGACTGCACCAATAGCAAAATCGGATGCATTACACATAAGCTCAAACGGGTGATTCCAGTCCGGAGATGACAGAACGGGGGCTGTAGCGAGGGAGCTTTAAGTGATTCAAAAGCAACACCGCAATCCGAATCGAAGTGAAATATTGTATCCTTGGCCAAGAGAAGAGTTAAGGGTCTAGCAATTTTGCTAAAGTCCTTAATGAACTCCTATAAAATCCTGCATGACCAAGGAAGGATCGTACATCTTTGACGCATTTGGGAGGAGAAAGGTTATGGATGACATCTATTTTAGCCCTGTTTACCTCCATGCCTTTTCGTGAAATGATATGTCCAAGGACAATACCTTCTTAAATCATGAAATGACATTTTCCCCAATTTAAAGTTAAATTCTTTTCCTTACAGCGGGTAAGAACAGTGTCAAGATGACGAAGGCATTCCTTAAATGAGTCCCCTAATATGGAGAAATTATCCATAAATATCTCAGAAAATTCTCGACCATGTCCGAGAATATCCCCATCATGCACGGCTGAAATGTAGCGGGAGCATTGCATAACCCGAAGGGCATGCGTCTATAAGCAAAAGTACCGAAAGAACAAGTAAATGTTGTCTTATCTTGATCCTTTTCGGCGATGGGGATCTGTTTATAGCCAGAGTATCCATCTAAGAAATAGTAGTATTCATGTCCGACTAATCGTTCTAACATCTGGTGAATGAAAGGTAGAGGGAAGTGATCTTTCCTCGTTGCGGTATTGGGTTTTCTATAATCAATACATACCCGCCATCCAGTTTGGGTGTGTGTTTGGATCAACTCATTAGCCTCATTAGTTATGACCGTGATGCCAGACTTTTTAGGGACCACATGAATAGGACTTACCCATTGTCTATCAGATATTGGGTAAATTATGCCATTATCTAGGCATTTGACGATTTCTTTCTTTACCGTTTCCTTCATGATGGGATTCAACCGTCTTTGTGGGTCTTGGACTGGTTTGGCTTCATCCATCAAATGTATATGATGTTCAACAATCAAGGGACTAATCCTTTGATGTCTGCCATTATCCAACCAAAAGCTTGCCGATTTGATCTCAAGATCGACAAAAGAGCGCTCTCTTGCTCTAAAACTAGAGAAGCTGATATGATGACAGGCAAAGACTCGTTCTCACCTAAATATGCATATTTAAGATGGGAAGGTAGTGGCTTGAGATCTAATGTCGGCGGAGAGACGATAGAAGGTAAGATAGGGGAATTATACTTGGACTTGTTAAGAGGTTCATAGCTAGTGTAGGATATAGACTCGGAAGGCTCGACTAAATTTTGTGACAAGCCAAAGGATTCGAACTCGTGGTTGGACTTGTCAAAAGGGTCCTCACCAGTATAGTAATTTGCAGGATCAAACAATGGCGAACTAGTGTCGTCGAGATCATTAACGCAAAGTTCATCAACTTCATAGCTGTCGGAAGCTATCTCGTTGACAGAATAAATATTGATTAGACGAGCAGAAGGTTCATAGAGTTGACTTCCTAGCCTATAAATGTTAAGCTCAATTGTCGTCTTCTCGAAGGATAGTTCATGGAACCGTTACTACAATTTATTACAGCATTGGAAGTTGCTAGAAAAGGCCGACCGAGAATCACCGGGATTTGGTTCCGTAGGTTCGCCACAGGCTGTGTATCTAGTACTATAAAGTCCACAGAGAATATAAATTCCCTGACTTTGATTAACACATTCTATAACTCACCTCTAGGGTGGGTGATAGATCGATCAGCCATCTGCAGAGTGCAGTGCGCAGGTTTTAACTTTCCTATGCCTAACTGCTCATACACAGAATACGGGAGCAAGTTAACACTAGCACCTAGATCGAGTTGAGCGCAATTGATGCTTTTGCCCCCAATAGTTATAGATCTTCGTCAACTGTTGGGTAAAAGCGGTGCCCACATTACTTGTTAAGAAAATCTTTTTAGGCACTTGAGTTTTTCTCTTCTTGGTGCACAAGTCCTTAAGGATTTTCGCATAAGAAGGAACTTGCTGAATAACATCTAAGAGAAGAATATTTATGTTAACTTGCTTAAACATTTTCACAATCTTCTCCATTTGTGCATTTGGTTTGTTTGCCCTCAACCTGTTTGGAAAGGAAGCTTTATCAATAAGGGTTGAGTCCAACATTTGTAGAGAAGTTTGTGGGGATGGAATGGATCTCAAAATTGGATTTGGGATCGTTAGAGATTTATCCAAGGAAGTGGGCTGGGGGTTTGAGCCTAGTGAAGAATGGAGAATAGGCTCAGAAGGTGGTGGACTAGACGAAATAGGGTTAGAAGTAGTAGCCGGGGTTTCATCGTTATCAACTTCAACTTGTTCCCCAACTTGGTTGTGCATCACTCTTCCCGATCTCAATGTAGTTACGGCACTCACGTTATGATTTTATTGGTTAAAAATGAGGTTTGCGCTTTGTGAGTGGCCGGGATTTGGTAGAGGTTGATATGGAAGTCTCCCTTTCTCTCTCTCACTCATAGCGGCATTTAACTGTGCAAGTTGTAATTCTATCGATTTAATACTTTCACCGTGGGAAACCGTGTGTTGAACTAACGTTTGGATAGAATACGTTAAATTAGCCGTCGTTTGTGTAGATTGTTTTAATGAACGTTTCTAAGTTACGTTCGAGTGCAGAGGTTTTATCGGTACTGGCCATTGGGAAAGAATTATTATAAGGTGCAAAGTTGTTGGCCGAGTTTTGAAAAGATTGCGGTTGAAAGGGGTGCTGACTTTGTTGTGGTGGCTGCTGTTGCTGTGGGGGAGGCCTTTGATAGTTGCTTGAGAACTGATTTTGATTTTGAGTTTGGTTTCGGTTCCAAGCAAAATTAGGATGATTTCTCCATCCCTGGTTGTATGTGGAAGAATAAGGATCGTTTCTAGATCGTTGCTGAAAAGCAGCATTGGTTTGTTTTTGACCTTGAAACGGAGGATTTAAAGGACATTCTTCCGTTAAATATGATGGGTCAGAACAGCAACCACACATGGTTTTGGGGAGCATAACTTGGTTTAGGGAGGCTGACGAAAATTTGTTTTCTATAACTTCGAGTTTCTTTTGTATCGCTGCCATTTCGACTTTTACTGCGATGGAAATATCGAGCTGATGAATACTTGCCCTAGATGAAGATGAAGTTGGTCTAACGCTCTCCCACTGTTATATTTGTTCGGCGAGATCTTTCAGGAATTGCCAAACTTCGCCATCGTTTTTAGACATGAAATGACATTGACAAATGGTTTCTAGCATCTATTTTGTCGCTGGATTAATACCCTCATATATAATTCGGTAAAGTTTCCATCTATCGATTCCGTGATGAGGGCATTGGACAAGAAGATCTTTAAACTGTTCAAAGCATTTCAAAAATGGTTCGTTGGGAAGTTGGGTAAACTGGTTAATCTCACTTCGAACACGGGCGGTTTTGTGATGAGGGTAAAATTTCTTAAGGAATGCTATCATGAATTCATCCCATTTGGTGATAGAATGTGCGGCAGTGCTATAAAGCCATTTTTCTGTTAGGCCGCACAAGGTAAAAGGGAGAATACGTAATCGCATAGCATCCCGTGAAAGTTAGGTTGTGCTCATCATTGCACATATGTTTTCAAATTTGGTTATAAAAACGTATGCGTCTTCGGATTCAAGCCCGTGAAATTTGGGCAACAAGTTGATGAAGTGGGGTTTAATTTCGAAATTATCCCCATTGGCCGGTGGAAGAGAAAGACAAGTGGAAGGGGCCCGCGTATGGGATAGTATCTTTCTTGGAGAGAGATGCATGGTGGATTCTGCGCACCTACGGATGGTGGCAGGGTGGTGTCGTGAAATCCCGATGGAGATCTGTCCATTTAGGGAGATGTGGGAGGAGGGGAAATAGAAGATGAAGAAGTACCGATTTCGGAGTCGATAGCAAAGACACGGACAAGACGGGCACTAGAATCCTGTGTTCAGTCAATCATGCACTAAGCGGGTTTAGTGCACGTGGCAGTGTGTGTGAGAATGATTTTTTAAAAGGTTTGTTTTGAAAATGTGTCGGACGTGAGGCTTGACCCAACAAATTACAAAATGCACAATCAAACCTTATAGCTAGGGTCACCTAGGTCAAGTAACTAGACCGCTCCTAAACTTCTAAAGGACAAGTCGTATAATCAATCCTCTACCACCTCTTTATCGCTCTTGTGGCCAGGTAAGTGCCAGGTAAGTGTGAGGTATCCGCTATACGAATCACCGAAAATAGCGGGCCTAATTAAGTAACCACTTTTCTTAGCCACACTTTCCTAGACACCACAAGAGAAATGCGGATAAGCGATAGATTACCCACGACCCTCCTCTGTCCTAATTGAGTGCGACAGTCTTTAGAGGCTTGGTCTAGATGTTTTTTAATTAATGTAAGGTGAAAGTATACTCGTTTTGTGATTTGTGGGGTCTAGGAAGGGTGGTGAAATCCCCACCTAATCTGGATTTGGGTTATTGCCCCTTAATGTCCGATTAAGATATGCACAGACAAACCAATATCAAAACATGCAAAAAGATTTTTTTAGCGGCGCTTTTTGCAAAGAATCCTGCAGGAAAAATCAGAATATTGGATTTTAGAGGAGAGAGAAAGATATTAGGAAATTACCAGAGGATTTTGGTGCTCCAATTCCCCCACGCCGCTGCGGTTCCGCCGCCAAATCCAAGCTTTTGCCGCGGTTCCGCCGCAAGAGGGAGGGATCTTTTGCTAATTTTTTCCAGTGCCCTCCTATTATCCTCTGGGCTACGATGAAAGTATCTGAATCTTTTTTCCTTTGCTCCAGTTACTCCAGATTTCTTTGCAAAACTCGCACAATAATCGTTAAATACACAAGATGCGGTTTTGTTTATTTTATGATATGGATTTAAGAATTCAACCCGAATAGCAAGAAAAAAATTACGACCGTTTCCCCGGCAATGACGCCATTTGATTGATCGTTAAAAAGTGTTTGTTCGTAAAGTAATCGCAATCAGGACAGTGTCGCTAGTAGCTAGCCGTGATGAGTACGGCTCATCCGCAGGGAAATGTGAACCTTTTTTTTGCTTTAGACGAGTTGATAGAAGATAGGGTGATTGGTTGTAAATCTATTTGAAATGGATGTAAAGTTTATAAGAAAAAGGGCTTGTAGGGTTCATAGGACTTGGTAGTAATGGATGAATAATTAAAAATGATTTTCTTTATCTTTTAATAGCTTAAAACTAGATTGATAGTGAAGAATGTAGATTAGGGTTTTTGGAAGAAACTAGGGTTTCCCCACTATTAACCCCTGTCCTTGCATTGATCTCTATTCATGTCTATCCCCTAGCAAAACAAGTGATAAACAGATATCGAATCGTGGTCGTGACTATCAATAAATTGATAGCGCGTCCGATAAGAAGATTAACATTTATTTTGCTAAAATTTGTAAACTTTAAAATGTTTAAAAGAAGTTAAATGATTTTATTATCCATTGATCTATCCTATCCTACGAACCTTAGCAAGCTAGGAATTACCCGCTCATTGTTTGAGATCTATAAGAAAGGTTAAAGAATGAAAACATGATTAAGATGCAGAAATTAAATGCAGAAAGTAAATGCTAAAAGAAATAAACTAAGATCTACCTTTATTAATCAACTATTTCATACAACTCTCCGTAGAAAGTAGATTACAAAGAATCCTAGTTTTTGCTCTCGCTCTCTCTCTTGTTGGAGGTAGATGACTAGCTGATAATCACCTGGATGCGTAGATCGCTTTAGACCTCTTGATCTCTTCGGTTTGATGATTTTTGATGTAAAACTCTCGATCCTATATATAGTCACAGAAACTAGAAACCATAAATACTATCTGTGATTATATGTTGATACGATCCAATCCCAAAAATCTCTCATCCAAAGGCTCCAAAGATGCCGCGGATCCACCGCAAATGCCTTAGTTTGGCCGCCCAACCGCCGCACTCTTGGAGAATCAAGTTCTGGATTTTTTTTCTGTCTTGTTTTGATATTTGGATATCCTCTAGATGTCTATATTTTGATAATGATGCTTTGAGTCTCTGTCGTTGCTAGATTTCTCGATTTGCTTCAATATTCTGACAGATTTGATTCCGACATCTCGAATCTCTTGGATTTCAGTCTTGATCTAATATCTGCACAATATCTCAAGTCATGGTCTTAGTAGTTTTTGGTATTTTTGAGATATTATCCTAACCATTTTATATGACATTATATGTTAAGAATATTGATTAGAAATAATTGATATGATATGCATATTTTAATTACAATATTTCATATAAATATTATATGCATGTATTTTCCCTCATTATGTTAATTATAATGTAGAAATATATGATAAAAAACTTTTTACATATAAACCCTCACATGTTCAATAATTAAAATAAATATCTTTTAGCACTTAACAATAGTGGGGAAAATAATCATTCAAATATGCAATATTTTAGACTAATCAACACCTCCTCACATTCCATGACCAGTTGGGATGAATTTGTTAAGGTATTCCTTAAATTTTTTTATTGTAATCATAAAACTGCCCGCATTAGGAGCGAGATCAACCAGTTTGCCCAACTTCCCAACGAACCCTTTTGGAAATGCTTTGAAAGGTTCAAAGATCTCTTTTTCCATTGCCCTCATCAAGGATTCCAGAAATGGCAACTTTGCAAAAATATGTATGAGGGTGTTAATCCAGCGACAAAACAAATGCTAGAAATCATTTGTCAATATCATTTAATGTCAAAATCCGATGAGGAGGCATGGCAATTTCTTGAAGATCTCGCCGAAAAAACACTACAGTGGGAGAGCACAAGACCGACAACATCATCTTCATCTTCATCTAGGGCAGGTATCCATCAGCTCGACGCTTTATGAAATCCAAAATGGCTGCGATGCAAAAGAAACTCGAAGCGATTGAGGGAAAATTCTCTTCAGCCTCCCTAAATCAAGTTTCTTTCCACAAAACCATATGTAGTTGCTATTATGACTCATCACATTTAACTGAAGAATGTCCTTTGAATTCTCCATCTCAAGGTCAAGAACAAACTAATACTGCTTTTCAGCAACGACCTAGAAACGATCCTTATTCATCCACATATAACCCGGGATGGTGGAATCATCCTAATTTTACTTGAAACCAAAACCAAAACCAAATTCAAAACCAAAATCAAAATCAGTTCCAAAGTCAAAACAACTACTAAAGGCTTCCTCCACAGCAACAACAATCACCACAACAAATTCAGTAGCCCTTTCAAGCGCAATCATTCCAAAATCCAGCCAATAACTTTGCCCCTTATAACAATTCTTTCCAACCACAAAATAATGTTCCTCCTGCCGACACCGACAAAGTCTGTGCACTCGAGAGAAGCTTAGAAGCTTTTATTAAGCAGTTCACGCAAACGTCGGCTAGTTTAACTTCTTCTATCCAATCGTTAGTACAACACACTGCATCCCCACGGTGAAGGCATCAAATCTATCGAAGCACAAATTGCACAGTTAAACGCAGCGATGAGTGAAAGAGAAAAAGGGAAACTTTCATCTCAACCTCTACCAAATCCCGGTCACCCACAAAAGGCTAACGCTATTCTTAACCAACAAAATCATAATGTTAGTGCCGCAACTACGTTGAGATTGGGAAGAATACGGAACAACCTTGTTGGAAAACAAGTTGATGACTTTGATGACACCCCGGCTACTACTTCTACTACTTCTTCTTCTAATCAATCATCTTCTTCCAAGCCCATTCTTCGTTCTCTACTGGGCTCGAGCTCTCCGTCCACTTCCTTGAATAGATTACCCTCTCATGCTACCCCAACTCCAGTTTTGGGATCCACTTCATCTCCATAAACTTCTCTCCAAGTGTTGGACCCAACCCCTTTTAATAAAGCTCTTTTTCCAAACCGGTTGAGACCCAACAAACCAAGTCCACAGATGGAGAAGGTTGTGGAAATGTTTAAGCAAGTTAACATTAATATTTCTCTCTTAGATACTATCCAACAAGTTCCATCTTATACAAAAATTTTAAGGACTTATGCACTAAGAAAAGGAAAACTCAAGTACCTAAAAAAGTTTTCTTAGCAAGTAATGTGAGTGATTCTCTTACCCGAAATTTGCCCAAGAATCGTAAGGAGCCTGGTTGTCCTACAATTTCTATAACTATTGGGGGTAAAAACATCAATCGTGCTCTTCTCGATCTTGGTGTTAGTGTTAACTTGCTCTCTTATTCTGTTTTTGAGCAGTTAGACACAAGAGAGTTGAAACCCATACACTGTACTCTTCAAATGGCCGATCGATCTATCACCTACCCTAGGGGTGAGCTAGAGCACGTGTTGATTAGTATCGGGGAATTTATATTCCCTGTGGACTTTATAGTTTTAGATACACAGCCTGTGGCGAATACACAGAACCAAATCCCGGTGATTCTTAGTTAACCATTTCTCGCAACCTCAAATGCGGTGATCAATTGTCGTAACGGTTTTATGAACCTATCTTATTAGAAAATGACAATTGAACTTAACATTTTTAGGTTAGTAAGTCAACCCTTCGAACCTTCTGCTCATATGATAGATATATGTTCCGTCCATGAGATAGTTCCCGACAGTTGTGAATTTGAGGAGTTTTTGTTCTACGACATTGATCTTGACGCCACTAGTGCATTATTGTTTGATTTCGCCGCTTTTTACACGAATAGGGAATACGAAGAGTTCACTTTCCTTGATGATCTTGATTCATGGAACCTTCTTTCAACGAGTCACCCCCCGAGTTTTAATCCTTTATCTTTTCGGACGAATTAGTTAAGCTATTTGAGTTAGTCTCTTACGCTAGCTATGAACCTCTCATGAAGTTCGAGCATCGATTCCTTACCCTACCTTCTATCGTCTCTCTGCCGACACTTGAACTCAAGCCGCTGCCGTCTCATCTTAAATATGCATATTTAGGTGAGAATAAGTATTTGCCCGTCATCATCTCAGTTTCTCTAGCCTTAGAGCAAGAGAAAACACTTCTGTCTGTCTTGAAATCAAATCGGCAAGTTTTTGGTTGGACAATGGTAGACATCAAAGGGATTAGCCCCTTGATTGTTGAACATCATATACATATGATAGATGAGGCCAAACTAGCCATACCCACAAAGACGGTTGAATCCCACCATATAAGAGGCGGTGAAGAAGGAAATCGTCAAATGCTTAAATAGTGGTATTATTTATCCAATATCTGATAGCCAGTGGATGAGTCCTATTCACGTTGTCCCTAAAAAGTCTGGTATCACGGTCATAATTAATGAGGCAAATGAGTTGATTCCAACTCACACCGAAACCAGGTGGCGGGTATGTATTGATTATAGAAAACTCAATACCATGACGAGAAAAGATCACTATCCTCTACCCTTAATTGACCAGATGTTGGAATGCTTAGCTGGGCATGAGTTCTACTGTTTCTTGGACGGTTACTCAGGCTACAACCAGGTTCCCATCGCCAATAAGGATCAAGATAAGACAACTTTTACTTATTCTTTTGGCACTTTCGCTTATAGATGCATGCTTTTTGGGTTATGCAATACTCCTGCTACATTTTAGCAGTGTATGATGGGAATATTTTCTGACATGGTCGAGAGTTTTCTGGAGATATTCATGAAAGATTTCTCCATATTTGGGGATTCCTTCGAGAAATGCTTACGTCGTCTTGACGCTGTTCTTACCCGCTGTAAGGACAATAATCTAAATTTGAATTGGGAAAAATGTCATTTCATGATTCAAAGAGCTATTGTCTTAGGGAATATCATCTCACAAAATGGCATTGAGATTGACGAAGCTAAAATAGATGTCATTTCCAACCTTCCTCGTCCGAAATACGTCAAAGATATACGATCCTTTCTTGGCCATGCCGGTTTTTATAGACGGTTCATCAAGGAATTTGCAAGATTGCTAGACCCTTAACTCTATTCTTGGATAATGATACAATTTTTCACTTCGACTCGGATTGCTTGGCTGCTTTTGAATCGCTTAAACGTTCCCTCACTACCGCCCCCGTTCTATCATCTTCAGACTGGAATCACCTTTTTGAGCTTATGTGTGATGCATCCTTAGCTATCGGTGCAGTCTTAGAACAACACATCGATAAGATGCCGCATGTCATTTATTATGCGAGTCGGACCTTGAACGATATCCAAATGAACTATACAACAACCGAGAAGGAATTCTTGGCAGTTGTCTTTGCATTAGAAAAATTCAAGCCCTACCTAATTGGCTCACAAGTTGTAGTTTACACCGATCATTCCGCTTTAAGGCATCTTTTATCAACGAAGAATGCTAAATTCAGGCTAATACGTTGGATCCTCTTGTTGCAAGAATTCGACCTTATCATAAGAGACAAAAATGGATATGAAAACGTTGTAGCCGACCATATTCCACGACTTCCTTCTTCACCAACGTTGACTTTGCCAATAAACGACTCTTTTCCGGACGAACATCTCCTGATCTTATCTTGCGAATATTGGTTCGCCGATATCGTGAACTATTTAGCAACGGGACTTCTACCCAGTTAATGGTTAAATCAAGACAATCATAGATTTTTATCTCAGGTAAAACACTTTTACTGGGATGAACCTTATTTGTTCAAGTATTATCCTAACCAGATCATTCGTCGGTGTGTCCCTAATAATGAGTTCAGGAGTGTGTTGTCCTTCTGCCATGATCAAGCATGCGGCGGTCACTTTGGCCCAAGAAAAACCGCAGAAAAAGTTTTGCAATGCGGATTTTACTGGCTAACGTTATTCAAAGATGCACATGATTATTGCAAAACTTGTTCATGGTGTCAGCATATGGGCCGAATTTCACGGAGAAACGAGATGCCGCTCCAACCAATCTTGGTTGTTGAGATATTTGATGTGTGGGGAATTGATTTCATGGGCCCGTTTCCCAACTTTTTTGGGAACTTATACATTCTCTTAGCGGTTGATTATGTCTCTAAATGTGTTGAAGCAATACCGAGCCATACTAATGACAACAAGGTTGTCGTTAAGTTCCTTAAAGAAACTATCTTTTCTCGGTTTGGGCACCTTCGCACTATCATTAGCGATAATGGGACGCATTTATTGTTAGTTATATGTATGCCCTAGAGGCCATTACTGTACATTGGATGTATATTGTAGTGGATGCTGGGACATATATAGGAAGGACTTTCTTGCTCGACATGATAGTACGCTATCTGGTTGCACTTTATCTTAACATGTATACTTTCTGTCTCTCTGATTACATGTTGATAAAGCCCTTAGGATGTGTACTCGACTTCCAGGACTATGATGAAGATCATACTAGTGGGGCCTGGATAGTCCATGAGTACATCCTTGAAATGTTCCTAGTCGAGGGAATATCGAGACGGGGCATCGATATTCCAGAGTAGACTAGCGCATATCTTCTCGACCCATGCGATGGGCGATGGATGATCCCATATCCATTGGTGTTTGACATCGAAGATGGTATGCGGGTGCTCAGTGGAGACTGGGTACACTGAACGGACTCGCCGAGAACTCCCAGATGGTATTATACCTCACGTCAGATGGCAGTTCTCTGGTGATACTGGTACAGCTTAGTCTGTTGACCCGAGATCGTCATAGAGTCTTGTGTGTCTCCCACTATGCTTTGATTTCCACCCTACCACGGCTCTACTGAGTTGTGCAAACAGGTGGTTTTTGGGTACAGTCCCGATTCACATGGAGGCAATGAGCGATAGGAGGGGATTTGTCTCTCCCGGTATTGGGGGTTGATGTTGTGCTATGCTCGACTGGCCATAACAGGAAATCCCTGGCTAGGGTTGTTGTGATATACTGGTAAGAGTTATCAGTATTTTCACGAATGTTATGGACCTCAAGTCGGCATGACTTATCGAGCTATTGGGGTCTGACGTTTACCACCCCTAGGCAAGATATGCGACATATCAGACGAACAGACCGGACCGTACGGTAAGTGTTACTGGTTGGATTCACAGGAGTGTGAGCGGGCTTGCTCGTCGATCTTCTGATCGCTCAATACCCGGGTGGCCGTTACGTTTAGCAGACCGCTTGCGGCTTGTGGGTGTTTGATATGATCATCATCTGCTGCCGGCGTATTGACGAGTCTTTAGAGTCCTACACAGAGGTTTCCTAGCTCAAGCGAAACGAAATAGGAGCGCATATGAGATATGTGCGGGACCGAGAAAAATACGTGTATGTGATACCGTATTCTATTCTCGCGATGAATGTATCGATTGGTTATATGCGATATAACCTAGTTGTCGAATCAAGGATTGATTCGATAAGCCGATACATATGATACTAGTCGGTTATATGCGATATGACCGGATCGTTAAATCAAGTGTTGATTTAATGATTTAATGTATAATTATATATTTGATATATTACTTTGCATTAACTAGTATTGGTTCACTTTAAATGGATTTACTCACTTGTATTGCATATTGTATATGTGATATATTTTTGTGCACATCATTGTATCATGTTTGATGATACATTCTTCCTTGATTTTGTGTAAAGTATTGAACCATGGTTAGTTAGTGGTTAGGGTATCTTTTCATTTGCTTATTCATTTATCTTTTTATTTATTTCATTTAGAAAAGATAAAGAGAAAGATAAATGGTGGACTTATTTTGTTTTTAGTTGAAACTTCTTGAAACCTTGACTAAGTCCACCATTCTTGTCTTTTCTCTAACCCTAACCACTTATATAACCTTGGTTAAATCTCTACACTAAACCATGGTTGTTGACATGATAAGTATCATATTGTTTTTATTTTTAAAAAGGACTTATCATATCATCTTCTTCTTTCTTCATCTTCTTCTTCAATGAAGAAAGCTTGCTACTCCAATGGCAAGTCATGAAATCTAGTGAGAAATCCAAAACTAAAGTTTACCCACTTCCTATTTCTTCATCCTCTACCTCTTGCCAAGTAGTATAGGGTGTTTCCTTCACAAGTTTTTATGACTTGGTGAAGTTGGAGCTTGTTCTAGCGATGCCTCGACGTAGATCATCTTCGGCATCGAACCGACGATCAAGCCCGCCCATTCTTCGATGATGCCGACGCTAGAGCCCAAGACATGATTTGGACAGCGAGAGGACTTCATTGCGGAGCCGTGGAGGTGGTGGACCGGATCTACAAAGGTTGTATATCCGTTCCCTTAGTTAAAATGTTAACTAGTTTGCTTGTTTCGCCTAAATATCTAGTAAACGATCCGTAGTCGGGTTTGTAGGCACCCGTAAAATTTGATTTGTGCATGTTTGATCACTTGTGAGACTTCACTAGAGTGCCTAGGAACCCTACAGTGGTATCAGAGCCTAGCTAGAGCCTTAGGCGAAGTCCCGACGGAATCAGAAGTCCGATCGACCCAAAACCCCGACTAAGAATATGCTCTCTGTATTTTTTTTAATTTCGAGGCTTTTTCCACATTAAAAATATCCAGAAAAATGAGCAGGCTAATATAAGAATTACTGTGAATTTCGATGCAGTAATTCCATCAAAGAGCCGCGGATCCGCGGCACGAGCATGGCTAGTGCGGCTGATCCGCGGCCAGTTTGTCGTTTTGTGCATCCACTGTTACATAGTAATTGTTAGTTATCTTTGCTGGATTTTCTGGGGATTTTAATAATTTTTTCCCGAGTTGCATTTTCTGGGTTATATTGGGGACTCGGTGTATTCGATCGGACTGTCTAATTTTTTTCGGTGTGCTTTTCCGGGTATTCTTAGAATATGTTAAAAGGTTCGACCGGATATAAATACCCACTTTTTCCCCTGCCGGGAAATTTCCAATTGTTGGACTTTTCCGTAGTTTAACGACGTTCTAAGTAGTGCAAGTAACTCGATGGACCCTCTAGAAGACAACAAACCTTAACTCGATTATGTGACCGTCTTGAACTGCCCTTTGAACCTTCGGGTTTGGGGCAGTACGGCGTGCCACATGTGAGGCGTTGGCTTGACCCTTCTACGGCTGGACCGTTGGTACTGAGGCAAGAACTGAATGTTGTTAGACTTATTTCATGAGTTGAGCTGCATCGGGAAAACTTGGGTGTTCGATTGTTCGATCGAAAAGTTTAGCATTTTCTATTTATCCGGAATGTGATACAATAATTGGAATTCACAAATTGTTATGAGATAACGGAATGAATATTATAAACGTAGCAGTTTAGTCTCACTTGATTGGTTGCCACGGAGTTTTGATGTGATCAAAAGTCCGTCGCAATCACGTAGCGTACGCGGATACTCGCCGGGTAAACTTAATAGACAACCTCACTCCCTAGCCCCGACCAAGTGACTGTAGGAGAACCCCGTCGCCGAAAGCATCCGTTTGGGTGCTCGCGGTAGCGGTGTTCCGCCTTGGTGCACTTCGTCGACGGTTTCGGGGGTGCGGCCGTCTACTAAAGTTTGCGACGAGCATTCGATCAGAATGTCGGGAATCCTGTTGAATTGCCCGACTTGATATTGAAAAGTGTTTTCGATTTTGAGACTAAAATGCGGGGTTTATAATTGTTAGGCATGCGATGTCTAAGTAATTCATTTGATTAGGCATGTGATGTCTAAAGAGATTGCGGATTCCAACTGTTGTAGTTTTACACTTTCTTTTCTGTGACCGTAAGTGTAATATGTGATATCGCCGGTTTCGTTGCTATATGTCAACGACAATTGGGATGTGCATATTTACTTACGTTGATGACATGTGATGTTATGTGTTGCTGGATATGTTATATTGGATCGTCGTGTTTGAATAGCCGGGTTTTTTTTATGTGAGATGAGTGTTTTTTTCATTTTCATTCATGTAAAAACTTGTATGTAATATTCTTTTATTGGGGCACTTCCAGGTTACGGATGTTGTCAACATTTGTATATTATTTACTTTTCCGCATTAGGATAGACCCAAGGAGGGGAGCACAAGTAACCGGGTTCTGGGGTCCAGTGGGAGACCAACTCGAGGGGTCGAGTCCGGGTCTCCTAACCCTAGAATTGGTAGGGTTGCTTGCCGCTCTCGTAGGGGTCTAGGGGTGTGGGATTGGCTATTCATCACGACCGTGGAATCCGTGTTTTATACTGGCTCGTATTGAAAACACGGACGTCCTAGTATATCCAATATTTCATATGTTTCTTCTGCTGTGATTTATCTGTGATCATGTGATGTTCTGTGACAGGTATTATATATAGTATATATGATATATTATATAGACGTTGCTTATGTTTTACACCCGCGCTAGCCCTGCCTCGCTCTGACGTTAGTTACCTAACCTAACGGTGCAGACGGGACATCGAGGCGAATGCGGATGGCATAAGCGTACGTTATATTTATCTGTGATGGTTAGGTGCACTTATATGATGGGATATTCATTAATAAGATTAATGAAAGAAAATAAACCTAATTGATGTTGTGGAATCGAATTTCAAAATAAAAACAGGTAGCTACAGTTCTTGCTTTGCATCGCGGTGTTCATTATAGAACATCCTGCACCTTATTCGATGAGGAAAGGACCGAGATCCCTTCACCGGGAGTGACTCCTTTAGCAATAACTGGCAGATGCTACACACTCGGTTTTGTCTTTGATCGCTTCTATAGTTTCCGCTTTGCACAGTGATATATATGATATATCCCGCACCTCATTCGACGAGGAAAGGGCCGACGATCCCTTCACCGGGAGTGACCCCTTTAGCAAAACTAGAAAAGCCTCGAAAACACTCCTTTTTAAAA
The DNA here is from genome assembly GCA_030015575.1 of Agapanthus africanus. Classification (NCBI taxonomy): domain Eukaryota; kingdom Viridiplantae; phylum Streptophyta; class Magnoliopsida; order Asparagales; family Amaryllidaceae; genus Agapanthus; species Agapanthus africanus. The sequence continues at coordinate 643,807,754 of CM057343.1, forward strand.
CCATTTGATTCCGCAACGAGATCAAGTTCAAAGCGTTAAAGGTTTTCACAAAAACCAGCCGCAACCCTCCGTCATTTTAGGAAGTAGAGTACTTAGTATTCGTGCTGTGTTTGTTGACCATAGTCAAGGCACAGTGTACGGTAGCTAAGTGATGTCTTCCTACACCGCATATGATGCGATTAGTTAGGACAGTCGCGTGACTTTGTTGACCTTAGTTAAGGGTCATGTGGGTGGGTCTAATTAATCACGAAATGACGGGTAGAACTTGACTAGTACTTATGATTTGTTGACCATAGTTAAGGTCATAGGTGCTAGGGGTAAAAAAACCTTTATCGGTAGTTTCAAGTGTTGAAACTTGCAATGAGATTGCATACCTTCTATGTGATAGTTGGATCCCGATACCCACTGCGAGTAATTGTTACTCCTGGGAGAGTTTTGCACTTTACAATTAGCCGATCAAGTAGGTGTCTAGAAAGGTGTCAACGGGGTTACGCCTCTGGGAAAACGAGGTTTACTGTAATTAGGTCCATGCGAAAGCATGGGGAACCTCCCTCAAAGTACCGACACTGGCCTGGCTGAAAGATTGGCGAACTTGTAGAGTGTAATTAATCCCGGCTAGTCTTTCCTTTTAGGGTTTGAAGGAAGATTTGATAAAAACAGTGGGAGCCATCCTGATTAGATAAAATAAATAACCAATCTGATCTTGCAAGAGCGCACGCAGAGTGTTTTCTTCTCTCTCTCTCCTGGTAGCGACCATATCATGCCTTAATCAAGATAATAAAACGGAATATTGACCGAACCCGCTTGTTATACTGAGCTGGGGAACGTTGGTCCCGCTCCAACTTATAATTGTTATAAGACAGAGCAGGAAATTGGGGAATACCAGAATTCCTATGCCGCCCAAACGAAGAAAGTGCATATGATGTATCTCCTTCGGGTGTGTTCATTACAAAGAACTGTTTCTCAGTATCCTCTGCATCCTGGGTATATGATACCGAATCAGGATCCCAGATATGTAATCTGTTACATAGGGCTACAAAAGGGTAGAAAAACTGAGAACGGGTGATAAGTTTCATGAGACAGAAAACGGGGCAAGCGTTGCAGCCAAGTCTGTTGGTCACTGTCACCCTGTATTACGAATACATTGATTCTGAACAAATGCTATTAGATACCGAACCTGATATACAAAATCATATCAGTCTCTTTATTAGTAAAGAAAGGATATAATTTTCTATTGATGGATAATGTTTTGAACATTTCCTATATCAAAAGTTGATCGGTTCAGGTACGTTATCTAAAAGCATTGACGTTCTAAATCAAACTACAGTTCCTCGTATACAGAACACACACAAGAGGAAGAGTTCAGAAATGAACGAATCATTCTTGAGGCATTGTAGACTAGGTCACATCAATGCGACCCGACTGGCTGAAGTTACATTTTGGATGCATATTTAAATCAGTTTGAATTTACATCTTGTGAAACTTGCCAGTCATGTCACAAAGATTAGATGACCATAGCTCTGTTTATTAGAAATAAGAGAAAGAGTTAGTAAACTCTTGGGACTGATACATGATGATGTATGTAAAGTCTCCTGTCTACACATGCCAGGACTGGTTCTTCATACTTCATTATATTCTCTGATAATCTCTCAAGATTCAGTCATATGTTCCTGTTGAAACATAAGTCCGAACCATTTGAGATATTCACAGAATATAAGTTAGAATAGAGAACCAAAATACGGGTATAAGTATTATGTCCTATGATAAGATCAGGGAGGAGAATACTTGTGCATAGAATTTCTGGTCTATTCTAAAGGAGAATGAGATTTTCTCTCAGTGTTACTCCTCTGAATACACCACAGCACAACGGTGTATCAGGGCGGAGCAATTGCACAATATTAGATATGGTGTGCTCTATGATGAGTATTACTGAGTTACCTATTTCCTTTTGGGGTTATGCACTTGAGAAGCTGCATACCTATTGAATTAGGTTTGAATCAAATCAGTGCCTACCACTCCATATGAGATATGGTATGGGAAGAACCCATCTCTTAAGCGAGTTAAGATTTGGGGTTGTCCGGCCTATGTTTAAAGCAAAATCCGGACAAGATCGAGGCAGGATCAGTTCTGTAGAACTGGAACGGTTCCAGCTATACAAAACTGCAGTTGATGATTTGACAGAACCATAAGATTCTATAGTTCCCGACGAACCTCAGCCTCTCCGCCGATCTAGTAGGGTTCCTCATCCGCCTGAGAGATACCTCGGTTTCTCGATGACAGTGGGAGCAAGGATTGCATCATGAGATGATGACCCAACTAGTTTCGAGCAGGCCATCGAGAGTAGGAACTCTGTAAGAATGGCTGGATGCTTAGCGATCTGAGATGGAATCCATGTACACCAGCAAAGTATGGACTTTAACTGCTATATCTGAAGGGTTAAATCCCCATCAGGAGCAAGTAAATCTTGAGAAGATTACTTGGTGTAGATGGAAAAGTTGAGACTTTCAAAGCTAGACTTGTTAAAGTTTTTCGTCATCGACCAGGCGTGGAAAATGATGAAACCTTTTCCAGTACCTATGCTTAAGTCCATCCAGATACTACTTGCCACGGCTACATACCATGACTACGATATCTGGCGGTTGGGTGTCTTGACTGCTTTTCTAAATGATGTTTTAGAAGAATGCGTCTATAAGTACACAGCCAGAGGGCCTCGTAGACAGTGGGAGCAGCGGAAACGTGTGCAAGATGTTTTATAGGATAAAGCAGGTATCGCGGAGTTGGAACGTTTGTTTTGATGTGTTAGTCGAAGAGTTTGACATCATCAAAATGGTAGATGAACCTTGTATATACAAAAAGGTAGTAGGGAGTATGGTGGTGATCCTCGTAGAGTACGTGGATAACATACTCTTGATAAGGAAAGAGTTTCCTATGCTATGCTCGATCAATCTCCGCTTATCACAATGATTCTCCACATAGGATCAAAGTGATACCTCCTAAATCTTGGGTTTGGATCTATGAGATAGATCTAATAGGATGTTAGGATTCTCACTAGTTGTAGTGAGATGGTATCAACCGATCGTGGGAAGAATCACTGGAAGTGTTCCAGGGTGATAAAGACGACTGAATGTCAGTCACAGGCATTGTCTTTTCTCTCAGTAAAGAGACGGTATGTTGGAAGAGTTCCAAACTCGATACCGTGGCAAACTAGACGATAAAGGCTGGTAACATCGCTATTAAAGATACTACCAAAGAGGCAGTTTGGGTGTATATTGGTTCATAGGATGAACTAGGTTCCTACCATTGTGTGACAATGGAACTGTGGCTTTAGCCCTGGAACCCTGGTCCCATCAGTGACCCAGACATAATCTAAGGCAGCATCACCTGATCATGGAGATAGTTGATCTCCAGGGTGATCGAGGTTAGGAGAGTAGACTCAGAGAACAACACGGCGGATCCACTCACGAAGGCCTTTTTCCCAAAGAGAGACTTTTAAGGGATGGTTGAGTATGTGATACTGCAACCACTGCTACAGTTGGCCCTAGTGCAAGTGGGAGATTGTTAGTTATATGTATGCCCTAGAGGCCATTACTGTACATTGGATGTATATTGTAGTGGATGCTGGGACATATATAGGAAGGACTTTCTTGCTCGACATGATAGTACGCTATCTGGTTGCACTTTATCTTAATATGTATACTTTCTGTCTCTCTGATTACATGTTGATAAAGCCCTTAGGATGTGTACTCGACTTCCAGGACTATGATGAAGATCATACTAGTGGGGCCTGGATAGTCCATGAGTACATCCTTGAAATGTTCCTAGTCGAGGGAATATCGAGACGGGGCATCGATATTCCAGAGTAGACTAGCGCATATCTTCTCGACCCATGCGATGGGCGATGGATGATCCCATATCCATTGGTGTTTGACATCGAAGATGGTATGCGGATGCTCAGTGGAGACTGGGTACACTGAACGGACTCGCCGAGAACTCCCAGATGGTATTATACCTCACGTCAGATGGCAGTTCTCTGGTGACACTGGTACAGCTTAGTCTGTTGAGCCGAGATCGTCATAGAGTCTTGTGTGTCTCCCACTGTGCTTTGATTTCCATCCTACCACGGCTCTACTGAGTTGTGCAAACAGGTGGTTTTTGGGTACAGTCCCGATTCACATGGAGGCAATGAGCGATAGGAGGGGATTTGTCTCTCCCGGTATTGGGGGTTGATGTTGTGCTATGCTCGACTGGCCATAACAGGAAATCCCTGGCCAGGGTTGTTGTGATATACTGGTAAGAGTTATCAGTATTTTCACGAATGTTATGGACCTCAAGTCGGCATGACTTATCGAGCTATTGGGGTCTGACGTTTACCACCCCTAGGCGAGATATGCGACATATCAGACGAACAGACCGGACCGTACGGTAAGTGTTACTGGTTGGATTCACAGGAGTGTGAGCGGGATTGCTCGTCGATCTTTTGATCGCTCAATACCCGGGTGGCCGTTACGTTTAGCAGACCGCTTGCGGCTTGTGGGTGTTTGATATGATCATCATCTGCTGCCGGCGTATTGACGAGTCTTTAGAGTCCTACACAGAGGTTTCCTAGCTCAAGCGAAACGAAATAGGAGCGCATATGAGATATGTGCGGGACCGAGAAAAATACGTGTATGTGATACCGTATTCTATTCTCGCGATGAATGTATCGATTGGTTATATGCGATATAACCTAGTTGTCGAATCAAGGATTGATTCGATAAGCCGATACATATGATACTAGTCGGTTATATGCGATATGACCGGATCGTTAAATCAAGTGTTGATTTAATGATTTAATGTATAATTATATATTTGATATATTACTTTGCATTAACTAGTATTGGTTCACTTTAAATGGATTTACTCACTTGTATTGCACATTGTATATGTGATATATTTTTGTGCACATCATTGTATCATGTTTGATGATACATTCTTCCTTGATTTTGTGTAAAGTATTGAACCATGGTTAGTTAGTGGTTAGGGTATCTTTTCATTTGCTTATTCATTTATCTTTTTATTTATTTCATTTAGAAAAGATAAAGAGAAAGATAAATGGTGGACTTATTTTGTTTTTAGTTGAAACTTCTTGAAACCTTGACTAAGTCCACCATTCTTGTCTTTTCTCTAACCCTAACCACTTATATAACCTTGGTTAAATCTCTACACTAAACCATGGTTGTTGACATGATAAGTATCATATTGTTTTTATTTTTAAAAAGGACTTATCATATCATCTTCTTCTTTCTTCATCTTCTTCTTCAATGAAGAAAGCTTGCTACTCCAATGGCAAGTCATGAAATCTAGTGAGAAATCCAAAACTAAAGTTTACCCACTTCCTATTTCTTCATCCTCTACCTCTTGCCAAGTAGTATAGGGTGTTTCCTTCACAAGTTTTTACGACTTGGTGAAGTTGGAGCTTGTTCTAGCGATGCCTCGACGTAGATCATCTTCGGCATCGAACCGACGATCAAGCCCGCCCATTCTTCGATGATGCCGACGCTAGAGCCCAAGACATGATTTGGACAGCGAGGGGACTTCATTGCGGAGCCGTGGAGGTGGTGGACCGGATCTACAAAGGTTGTATATCCGTTCCCTTAGTTAAAATGTTAACTAGTTTGCTTGTTTCGCCTAAATATCTAGTAAACGATCCGTAGTCGGGTTTGTAGGCACCCGTAAAATTTGATTTGTGCATGTTTGATCACTTGTGAGACTTCACTAGAGTGCCTAGGAACCCTACAGTGGTATCAGAGCCTAGCTAGAGCCTTAGGCGAAGTCCCGACGGAATCAGAAGTCCGATCGACCCAAAACCCCGACTAAGAATATGCTCTCTGTATTTTTTTTAATTTCGAGGCTTTTTCCACATTAAAAATATCCAGAAAAATGAGCAGGCTAATATAAGAATTACTGTGAATTTCGATGCAGTAATTCCATCAAAGAGCCGCGGATCCGCGGCACGAGCATGGCTAGTGCGGCTGATCCGCGGCCAGTTTGTCGTTTTGTGCATCCACTGTTACACAGTAATTGTTAGTTATCTTTGCTGGATTTTCTGGGGATTTTAATAATTTTTTCCCGAGTTGCATTTTCTGGGTTATATTGGGGACTCGGTGTATTCGATCGTACTGTCTAATTTTTATCGGTGTGCTTTTCCGGGTATTCTTAGAATATGTTAAAAGGTTCGACCGGATATAAATACCCACTTTTTCCCCTGCCGGGAAATTTCCAATTGTTGGACTTTTCCGTAGTTTAACGACGTTCTAAGTAGTGCAAGTAACTCGATGGACCCTCTAGAAGACAACAAACCTTAACTCGATTATGTGACCGTCTTGAACTGCCCTTTGAACCTTCGGGTTTGGGGCAGTACGGCGTGCCACATGTGAGGCGTTGGCTTGACCCTTCTACGGCTGGACCGTTGGTACTGAGGCACGAACTGAATGTTGTTAGACTTATTTCATGTGTTGAGCTGTATCGGGAAAACTTAGGTGTTCGATTGTTCGATCGAAAAGTTTAGCATTTTCTATTTATCCAGAATATGATACAATAATTGGAATTCACAAATTGTTATGAGATAACGGAATGAATATTATAAACGTAGCAGTTTAGTCTCACTTGATTGGTTGCCACGGAGTTTTGATGTGATCAAAAGTCCGTCGCAATCACGTAGCGTACGCGGATACTCGCCGGGTAAACTTAATAGACAGCCTCACTCCCTAGCCCCGACCAAGTGACTGTAGGAGAACCCCGTCACCGAAAGCATCCGTTTGGGTGCTCGCGGTAGCGGTGTTCCGCCTTGGTGCACTTCGTCGACGGTTTCGGGAGTGCGGCCGTCTACTAAAGTTTGCGACGAGCATTCGATCAGAATGTCGGGAATCCTGTTGAATTGCCCGACTTGATATTGAAAAGTGTTTTCGATTTTGAGACTAAAATGCGGGGTTTATAATTGTTAGGCATGCGATGTCTAAGTAATTCATTTGATTAGGCATGTGATGTCTAAAGAGATTGCGGATTCCAACTGTTGTAGTTTTACACTTTCTTTTCTGTGACCGTAAGTGTAATATGTGATATCGCCGGTTTCGTTGCTATATGTCAACGACAATTGGGATGTGCATATTTACTTACGTTGATGACATGTGATGTTTTGTGTTGCTGGATATGTTATATTGGATCGTCGTGTTTGAATAGCCGGGGGGTTTTATGTGAGATGAGTGTTTTTTTCATTTTCATTCATGTAAAAACTTGTATGTAATATTCTTTTATTAGGGCACTTCAAGGTTGCGGATGTTGTCACCATTTGTATATTATTTACTTTTCCGCATTAGGATAGACCCTAGGAGGGGAGCACAAGTAACCGGGTTCTGGGGTCCAGTGGGAGACCAACTCGAGGGGTCGAGTCCGGGTCTCCTAACCCTAGAATTGGTAGGGTTGCTTGCTGCTCTCGTAGGGGTCTAGGGGTGTGGGATTGGCTATTCATCACGACCGTGGAATCCGTGTTTTATACTGGCTCGTATTGAAAACACGGACGTCCTAGTATATCCAATATTTCATATGTTTCTTCTGCTGTAATTTATCTGTGATCATGTGATGTTCTGTGACAGGTATTATATATAGTATATATGATATATTATATAGACGTTGCTTATGTTTTACACCCGCGCTAGCCCTGCCTCGCTCTGACGTTAGTTACCTAACCTAACGGTGCAGACGGGACATCGAGGCGAATGCGGATGGCATAAGCGTACGTTATATTTATCTGTGATGGTTAGGTGCACTTATATGATGGGATATTCATTAATAAGATTAATGAAAGAAAATAAACCTAATTGATGTTGTGGAATCGAATTTCAAAATAAAAACAAGTAGCTACAGTTCTTGCTTTGCATCGCGGTGTTCATTATAGAACATCCTGCACCTTATTCGATGAGGAAAGGACCGAGATCCCTTCACCGGGAGTGACTCCTTTAGCAATAACTGGCAGATGCTACACACTCGGTTTTATCTTTGATCGCTTCTATAGTTTCCGCTTTGCACAGTGATATATATGATATATCCCGCACCTCATTCGACGAGGAAGGGGCCGACGATCCCTTCACCGGGAGTGACCCCTTTAGAAAAACTAGAAAAGCCTCGAAAACACTCCTTTTTAAAACCATTTGATTCCGCAACGAGATCAAGTTCAAAGCGTTAAAGGTTTTCACAAAAACCAGCCGCAACCCTCCGTCAATTTAGGAAGTAGAGTACTTAGTATTCGTGCTGTGTTTGTTGACCATAGTCAAGGCACAGTGTACGGTAGCTAAGTGATGTCTTCCTACACCGCATATGATGCGATTAGTTAGGACAGTCGCGTGACTTTGTTGACCTTAGTTAAGGGTCATGTGGGTGGGTCTAATTAATCACGAAATGACGGGTAGAACTTGACTAGTACTTATGATTTGTTGACCATAGTTAAGGTCATAGGTGCTAGGGGTAAAAAAACCTTTATCGGGAGTTTCAAGTGTTGAAACTTGCAATGAGATTGCATACCTTCTATGTGATAGTTGGATCCCGATACCCACTGCGAGTAATTGTTACTCCTGGGAGAGTTTTGCACTTTACAATTAGCCGATCAAGTAGGTGTCTAGAAAGGTGTCAACGGGGTTACGCCTCTGGGAAAACGAGATTTACTGTAATTAGGTCCATGCGAAAGCACGGGGAACCTCCCTCAAAGTACCGACACTGGCCTGGCTGAAAGATTGGCGAACTTGTAGAGTGTAATTAATCCCGGCTAGTCTTTCCTTTTAGGGTTTGAAGAAAGATTTGATAAAAACAGTGGGAGCCATCCTGATTAGATAAAATAAATAACCAATCTGATCTTGCAAGAGCGCACGCAGAGTGTTTTCTTCTCTCTCTCTCCTAGTAGCGACCATATCACGCCTTAATCAAGATAATAAAACGGAATATTGACCGAACCCGCTTGTTATACTGAGCTGGGGAACGTTGGTCCCGCTCCAACTTATAATTGTTATAAGACAGAGCAGGAAATTGGGGAATACCAGAATTCCTATGCCGCCCAAACGAAGAAAGTGCATATGATGCATCTCCTTCTGGTGTGTTCATTACAAAGAACTGTTTCTCAGTATCCTCTGCATCCTGGGTATATGATACCGAATCAGGATCCCAGATATGTAATCTGTTACATAGGGCTACAAAAGGGTAGAAAAACTGAGAACGGGTGATAAGTTTCATGAGACAGAAAACGGGGCAAGCGTTGCAGCCAAGTCTGTTGGTCACTGTCACCCTGTATTACGAATACATTGATTCTGAACAAATGCTATTAGATACCGAACCTGATATACAAAATCATATCAGTCTCTTTATTAGTAAAGAAAGGATATAATTTTCTATTGATGGATAATGTTTTGAACATTTCCTATATCAAAAGTTGATCGGTTCAGGCACGTTATCTAAAAGCATTGACGTTCTAAATCAAACTACAGTTCCTCGTATACAGAACACACACAAGAGGAAGAGTTCAGAAATGAACGAATCATTCTTGAGGCATTGTAGACTAGGTCACATCAATGCGACCCGACGGGCTTAAGTTTTCTACCTTAAATAGGCAAGCACTTACTTTATCCTACACTCTGAGGCTCAAGAGAATTGATCCCGCTTAAACCTATATTTACTAAAGTTCTTAAATATCGTTTTATATATCTCGAGGGGTTTTTATGAAAATATATTTTAATATAGTTTAAAAGTAAATCTCGAGGGTGATTAGTATTATTTGAGGTTGTTATGAGTATGGATTTTAAGTATTTGGGGTATTTTAGTGGTAAGTACTTAGCTTGGAAAGTTCATGGTATTTTACTGTAAAACTTGCTTTTTTGGTATCTTGATGGTATTTTATTGACATTTGTTAATCTTTTCATTTTTGAGAAAACATAGGTTTATTATATTTTGAAAATATGTATTTATAATTTTTATATAATTTTAATTTTTAAAAATAATTTTATTTTATTTAGAAAATTCGTATTTCTTAAAAACCGTATTTAAATCCTTTCGAGATCGAATGCTCCGTGAGGAGGTCTGCATCTCGTTCAATTAGCCTAAGAATGTGTGATAATCCGCACCATCTATTAGCGGGTCCTCTAAAGAGGGTAGTGGATGCGTATTCACAAAGGATATGAAATATCAATTTAAAAGAAATCCGGTTTTTAAAGTTATGTGGTATTTTTTTGCAATATTATCTTTATAACAAATATCCATACAAAAGAAACATCGTGCTATGGATCCAAGTGTGCGTGTGGGGTAGGTCGTTACCCCGTGATGTTTTCCTCAAGATATTGTTTTAACAAATACTAAAAGAGGTGTTTATAAAGTTCAAGATATTTTAATGAAAAAGTGCTACTATTGTTATTTCATATGAGAATTTTGATGAAATTTGATTCTAAATATTAAGATTTAAGGTTACAAGTGATGTAGTGAAGTTGGATTGATTAAATTGTAAAGGAAAAGGGAGTTATGTGTTTTAGAAAAGAAGATGTTGGTATAGCTCCACTTTTACCGATAAAAATTTGAAAAGAAATTATAATAGAGAGGAAGGGATTTAGAAGGGACTTATGGTTTAGAGAGTTTAAAGAAGGGTTGAAGAAGAGGGGGTGAACTTCGTATCGTCGTGGGAGAGCCAGAATTGACTTTGTCTTCGCCGGAAGTTTCTTGCTCGCTAACTCCTCTTTACTCCACTTGTACTTAGGAACTTTTTTAGAGCTGAGCCAAGGTAGGGGATGGTATTTATAGTGGAGAATTAGGGTTTTGGAATTAAAATGGTGGATTAAAAAGCATTAAAATGATGTTTAATTGTGAAATGAAGGGTCTCTGTTTGATTGCAGGGAAATCAAACAGTGCAGGGGAGTTTGGGGTAGCTGAAGGGGTTTGTGTGCAAAACACGGAGCCAAAAGGGCTCATCTTAGCCGTCGGTGCCGGCCATAATGGGCATTACACCAGTCGATCTAGGGCATTGAGTCTCTTGATTCGTGCCGCGTGTATTTGTCTGTGTTTAAACTATTTTGCACATGTTTGATTTTTCTGAACTTTTCATTTCCCTGTGTATCGCACGTGCAATCTTTTGGGCTTCTAAAAAGTTAAAAGAAAAATTCAAAAAAAATAATATGTCTGATTGGATTCGAGCACACAGGCTACATCACAGCAGTGTAAAGGCTTTACTAGTGAGCTACAAGTGGCTTTTTGCTGTTATTTAACAAAATTAACTTATAACTCAAACTCAGACTTTAAAACTTATTTCTTGTATATTAACAGTAAAATTTCCGTATAAGATTTTAGAGACGTTACAGGACATTTGGCGGCGGTTCCATGGTCAAATAGTGGCTATTTGATGAACTTTTTTATGGGCATGATCGTCTTTTCACATACTTCGAAATGACATTTAGGGTTTCAAGTTTCAGAGCCTATATAAAGGACCGAGAAGTAATGAAGAAAATCAATCTAGGTTTTTCTATCTAGGGTTTTTAGTTTTTTTCGCACTTTTCTTCAATTAAATTTTGTAATGCAAATTTTTCTTAATAAAAGGTAGAATAATTTTTATTTCTTGTCTCTTTACTTTTCCGCAATTTATTTCTTCGCATCTAATTTTATTAGTTAAATTGAATTGTTTTTTTATTTTATCCCCATGGATTGGCCAGTTCCTATTTGGAAGGTTCTTCCATCCTTTTTCTCATTAATTTTGAAGCGATGATGCTAACAAAAGAAACTCCTTGCTTTTCATAAAGGATCTTAAAAGCTGCTTTAAATTTTTTTTTATTGGATATGTATTCCCTAGATGCCATCATTGTATTGGATTCTAAGGATATGTATGTACAGGACAATCTTGCTCGATATGATAGTATGCTATCTGATTTGTCTTTATCTTAACATGTGATGTATTTTAATTAGTATTTCATATCTTGTATATGTTGATAAAGCCCGTAAGACCTTTGCTTGACTACCAGTATTGTGATGGCAATTATACTTGTGGGAGCTGGGTAGTCGATAAGCACATCCTTAAAGTGTCCCTAGTCATGGGAGTATCGAGACTGGGTATCGATACTCCAGAGTAGACTAGTGTATACATATCTAGACCCTGACGAGGGGCGATGGATTGGTCCCGCAGCCATTGGTGAGATGAACTTAAGATTGTATACATGTGCTTATTGGGGGTGAGTACACTGGATGGACTCGCCGAGGACTGGCTAGATGGTATTATACCTAGCGTCAGATAGCAGTTCTCTGGTGACATGAGTGCAGACAGTCTGTCGACCTGAGATCGTCATTTGTCTCGTGTGAGTTCTCACTGTGCTTTGATTACTACCCTACCACGGCTCTAGTGAGTCGTGCAAATATGTTTTAGTTGGGTACAGTCCCGAGCCACATGGAGGCAGTGAGAGACTGTTGGGGATTCGTCTCTCCCGATATAGGGAGTCGATGTCGCGCTGTGATCGGTTGGTCAACACCATAAGTCCCTGACCAGGACGGATTGAGAATTACTGGTTGTTGGACCAGTAGATTCTCGGATGGTCTTGAGCCACACCGACACAACTTTCTGGTTATTAGAGGTCTGAAGTTTTCCACCCCTAGACCTTGCATGCGATACTCTCAGATGAACAGACCGGACTGCACAGAGATTATCACAGATAGGCTCAGTAAGGGTTCGAATGAGTTCGCTTGTGTTTCCTGATTTAAAATCAGGAAAGCTTCTGGGAAAAGCTTCAGAAGAGGGTCACGTGCTTACACGTGACTAGCGGTCACGTGTTAGCACGTGACACCTAAAAACATCATCAAGGCAAGTTCAGTTTCCTGACTACGTTGAAGAAAAGGGGGCTTCAGAAAGAGTCACGTGCTCCCACGTGACCCGGGTCACGTGGCGACACGTGACATTTAAATGCAAGAGTCAAAAGGCACACCAGTTCCCTGATCAAGTCAAGGAAAAGGCTTCAGAAGAGGTCACGTGCTTCCACGTGACCAGGGTCACGTGTTGCCACGTGACGTTCAAGACAGCAGACTCGTTCTCCAGTTGAACCAAGGAAAGAGAGAGTTCAAACAAGGGTCACGTGCTCACACGTGACCAGGGGTCACGTGGCAGCACGTGACGTTTAAGCAGCAATAAGAAGACAGAGCGCAAAAGAAAGGAAAAGGGCTCATTCCAAAGGGGGTCACGTGCCCACACGTGACCATGAGTCACGTGGTCACACGTGACCGGCTTTCAAAGCCCATTTTTGTCAAACAGAATTAAATTCTGAAGGAGAATCAAATCTTTCCAAAGGAAAGCGGCTATCTGGAAACGATCGAATTAAAGATTCAGAGGTGATGAAATATCATCTATCTATGGGAAAATCTCGGGTTTGGAAAGATTTCCCCTTTAAATCTAACCAAAATAACAAAGGAGAATCTCTGGATTTAAAATTCAATGGTGAATAAAATTCACCTAATAATCCAGAGGTCCAAAACGAATGATGGATGCAAATTAAATCTCTCATGAAGATTCGTCAAAAACTGATTGATTCGGCTGCTTCTCCTATAAATAGGAGCCAAGAGACACAGAGAAAAGGGATATACATGCGCAGAGAAGAAAAAAGAAAAAAGGAGGAGAGCTTTGATACTTTGAAAAGACTCGGATCTTCTGCCAAAAACCCTAGGTAAGAAAGGGAAGGCCTTTTGAAAGAAAGAGAATTTAATTCTCAACAGAGTTTAACTCTGATAATGTAAAAACAGAAGAACATATTTCTTCTCTCTTCGATGGAGGACCTGCAAAGTGCACATCTCCCCTTAAGGTTGAGAATTTAATTCTCAATGGGTTGAGATCCTGCCATGCAGATCCAAAACATGGAGAAGGAATACAAGCACGAGAATTTAATTCTCACAGAACTATAGGAATTTAATTCCTTTAAAATAAAAGTAGGGCTTGACCCTATATCATGGGAATTTAATTCCTTCAGAACAAAAAAGAAACAGGGTTTAACCCTAATTAAGAACCTAGTTCTGTTGAAACAGCGGGAATTTAATTCCCTTAATCATAATTTAACAGAGGATGGAAGTTTAAACTCCTTGAAAACTTTTATTAGGGTTTAACCCTATTCAGCCCTTCACGTATATGAGGAATTTAATTCCTACAGAAAATTCAGAGTTAAACTCTATTCCAGAAAACAAAGTCTTCGAAAGGAAGTAGGAATTTAATTCCTCTGAAATTTACAGTTCGAGGAATTTAATTCCTGAAAGAAGATTAACAAAGCCTCTAAACAAAATACATGGAGGCAGGGTCACGTGTCATCACGTGACCCCCCCAAGAGATCTACAGAAAGCCCCTTTGAGGCAGCACCCCACGTGACCCATGTGACCCTCGGCAGAAGCTCTAATACATAGGCATTTGAATGCCCATCACGTGATGGCACGTGATGCTCTGAAAGACACGATAATCTCAGAATAAATGAAGGGAGGGCGCTCTCACGTGCTGCCACGTGACCCCTCTTGCCTTAGTGTTTAACACTAAATTAAAACTCTCAAACCCAGTGTTAAAACACTGTTAGGCCTTAGTGTTCAACACTAAATAAAAAGCTTTATCTGCAGTGTTCAACACTGATCTGTTTTAGTGTTTAACACTAATTTGAAAAAGCCTTGTTGCTGGTGTTTAACACCAATTATCTCTTAGTGTTAAACACTAACTTGTCAACCTCATTCCCAGTGTTCAACACTGACTGCTCTATAGTGTTTAACACTATGCTTTGGCCCAATTGGCCTAAACGGATAGAGGCAAAGCCTCTCCTGATTGGACTTAGCCCAAGATGGCCATAAGTCCTCAATTGGTGATTAACTGGTCCAATGGACTCATAACATAATTAATTCGTCTTGACCCCAAATTGGGCCAAGGACTATTTAATCCACTCCGGTTCTAGGGTACATCTCGTCACTCCTTTGATACTTGGCATTGTAATCCCTCAATGTCTTCAAAGAGGTAACGGGTCCCGACGACCACACATTGATATGGACTGTGGGGTCCTTAAACTCATGTCTAATGCAAATTCCTGGTTACGTGGAACGCGGATAATGTCACTCTTTGACCCCGTGGAAAACGTCCAGAGCGGAGCCTGGTCCTCGCCAAGCACGGCAGTGAACCCGTGTGAAGCATCCAGAGCACAGCGGACTGTGGAGTCCTTAAACCCATGGACTACGACGTCCTTAACCTTGACCGAGATGTCTTAAAACTAACAATGGACTGTGGGGTCCTCAAACCCATGGACTACGACGTCCTTAACCTTGACCGAGATGTCTTAAAACTAGCAATGGACCGCAATGTCCTTAAACTACCCATGGACCGCAATGTCCTTAAACTACCCATGGACCGTAATGTCCTTAAACTAGAACAATAGAGCCCCGCATGCTCTTTTGTCGGATCTAAACGGTCCCGTTTAAGTTGATCTTAGCCTCAAAGATGGCTAACGTATTCTTAAACCTTCAAACAGAGTGGACTATAAATCCCCCCAATTAACTCTGGCTCGAGGGTACATCCCTGAACTCCTCTGACATCCGTCGTTGTAATCCTTCAACGTCGTCAGAGAGGTGACGGGTCCCGACGGCCATACATACGATGGACCACTATGTCCCTAAACTGGAATATTAGAGTCCAAACGCTCTTTTGTCGGATCTAAACGATCCCGTTAAGTTGATCTTAGTCACAAAGTTAGACTAGCGTATCCTTAACAAACGTTTGAGTTGATCTTAGCCTCAAGTATGGCTGACGTATCCTCAAACCAAACCTCCCCCCAAACCCAAATCTAAGATAATACGGATTTGGACTAGTCCACGCCCTACGGGCGACGACATAACTCAGTCTCCGTAAACAATCCACGGGCAACAAAATACAAAACAGACACCCACGACACGAAGTGACCATCTGGAGAAGGAGAAAGTTGTTACCGCAATGCGGTAGCGTAATTAACTGCAGGGGCTTGCGCCTGCAGGGAAGAGCGTCCCCACAATCAAAAACCCCTCAAACGAATGGGAATCTGACGAAGTCTGCTACATCGGACGCATCCGTCTAAACCTTCGATACGTGGTGCCATAAATCAACTTGGCATCTTCGAAGAGGTGGACGGATAGCACCAATTAGCATCTGCCCCGAATCTCAGGCAAGACGTGGTGTCGCGCCGTCTTTCGGAGGGGAACAGATTCTGGCACGCCCGGTGGGACCTTTTCCTCTTTCCACTCCACACTTCGTGTGTCGTGACTCGCGAACCAATCGCGATTCGCCAATGGTTGCCCTTGGGTTTCAAGATACTAAGAATTAGCGTCTTGCTTATTGCAGAAAGCAAAGGATCGATGGCTTCTACTTCCATGAAATTCTCCAACTGCTCAGAACGCAATTGCAACCAACGCTCTGCCTCGCCAGGAGGTATAGCTTACGGACCCCAAGCTGCTTCGCTATTCACAATGCCCGTGGAACAGGTCACTCGTGCCACCACAGGATTGTTCTTTGGGACCATGCTCCCACCGACAAACTTCACCGCTCCAGCGCTGACAACGGAAGCTCTCAAGAAGTCGGTCTTTGATCGTCTCACCCCTGCCGCGGCTCCTCTCAACGAGTCGCCCAACGTCAACGCCTCGGTCTTCTCTAGATTGGGCCAGAAATCCTTCGAACCCATCATGGGACCTACAATCTCAGAGAAGGCTGCTTCTAAGAAGGTGACTGCTCCTGTTCCCGAAATCGTCAAGGCGGCTTCTCCGGCCAAAAGGTCGGTCTTTACAAGATTGACGGCTCCCGCTCCCGCTCCTACTGCCCAAAGGACATCGGTCTTTGACAGGCTAATACCAACTGTGACCCCCCACCCAGACAGGGGGCAAGACGAAACCATTCTTACCGCTGACCCTACACCGTCCGCTCGACACGCTCGACGTCGCCATTGGCGCCGAGTAAGGAAGGCTGGGGGCAACTCCCCCTCCGGGTTGACTCCATCAGCCCCGGTGGCAGAAGTTAATGCTGCTGTTCCAACTGGGAACAGCTTTGAAATGCTAAATAAGGTGCGAAGGAATTCTCCTACGGCAGTGCTGAAGAGGTATCCTCCCTCATTAAAAGAGGTTGTCGAAATAAAACCCGAACAACCCCGATCTCCTCAACGGCTGTCTTCCAAAATCTATAAGGTTTGGCGGCAGGCACGGGACTCGATCATCGATCCAAACTTCTCCCGCCGACACAAGAAGCTGAAAATCCAACCGGAAGCTGGACACCAGGCTAAACCCCAAAAGGCTGTTGATCAACTGACTCATAAAAGGAGGAGGCCAGAGAGGACCCCACAGCATGCAGCGACGGCTAAAAGCACTGAGCCCAGACGCCCTAAGTCTGGGGGCATGGTGGTGCACACTGTTTACATGGCCTCTGGAAAAGAGGAAAGCCGCACTTCTACGGGCCACCGACCGCTAACCCGATCCGTGACGAAAGCCCAAGAACAGCAACAAAAGCTGCAAGAAATGATGAATGCTATGGCCGTGCTCACCGGGCCAAAAGAAAACCCAGAAACGTCCTCAGACGCACGCCGGGAGGAAGAAACCGATGCTGAATTCCTTCGCCGGACACTGGAGAAAAGGGACAAAGAGGCTGCTGAACAAGCGGCCAACATACAACGGATGGGCCTTCTCTTCCAAGATGTGATAGGAATGATGATCCAGCAGGACTTACCCGCCGAGGATCCCCCGATCGTTCTTGAAGACGACCGAGGAGAAACGTCAAATCCACCACCAGCCCTCTCAACGGCCAAGGAGGAGGCAATCTCTAAGGCTGACTTGGCTGACTACATAGCCCAGCAAATCCGGGTTCACCACGCGACTGAGGCAGCTGGTCAAGTCGTGAAAACGGGGCCGTATCCGAGCTGGTACGACCAAATCAAATACCCGCAAGGCTATATGATACCAAAATTCCACGTGTATAAGGGGACCGGCAATCCCCATCAACATGTCGCCCAGTTTCGGGCCCTCTGCGGTAACACCGGCGGTGATGATAAATTGTTGCTCCGCCAGTTCGTGGGCAGCTTATCAGAAACGGCGTTCGAATGGTATTCGGAACTCCCGAACGATTCTATCAAAACGTTCGCTGAAATGGAGTTGTTGTTCACTCAGCGATTTGCAAGTGCCAGCGAACGCACTCCAATAACTGCACTTATTAACGCCAGGGTAAAACCGGGCGAAACCTGGGTCCAGTACGCTATACGCTGGCGGAACTTGTGGTCGAGATGTGAGCAACGCATTGAGGAAGCACCTGCGGTGGGCATGTTCGTGGGAACTCTAGACCCTCACGCAACTATCTCCCAGTTTATGATGTTCTTTAAGCCAACCACATTCCAGGCTCTGATCGACAAGTTGGCTCAGATGGACCAGATGGGTCATAGACCACCTACACCGAAGTCGGAACCTCGGAACGACAAGGGTAAAGGGAGGGCAACCTTTGTCGCGAATGCCCAACAGCAACCTAACGCCCCGAAACCGGCAGATCAACTGGAGGAAAGGCGTCGGTATTATAATGAGAAGATGAAGCGTCCCTACTCGTTCCCACGGGACAAAACGAAACGGCTATTCGAGCTGGCAATACGCAACAGACTTATAAACCTGCCAAATCCAAGGCGACCGCCGCAACCCACCGAGGTGAATAACCCTAACTATTGCCCTTACCATCAGACGGTAGGCCATCCGATTGAAGATTGCTTCGTCTTCAAAAGATGGATTGAAGACCAGTACCTCCAGGGGAAGTTTGTACTGTCCGAAAAGTGGAAGGTGAACCCACCACAGCCGCATGCTCCGAGGAAAGCGGATACACCGGGGGCAACATGTTCTTTTATTGAAGAAGCTCCATGGGAGGTCGTGCTATCAACTAAAACCAAAAGAATACTGAGAGACCTTCATGCGTACCCTGCGATCGAATGGAAGGACCCTCTTGAACCTCAAATTATCAAAAGGATGTTGAAGCCCCGCCCAACTACGAAGACTCGCGATAATGGCCCAAATACTCACGCCCAGCCGTCAAAATCTTCGAAGAAATAGAAGAAGAAATCCAAGAAGTCCGTGAAGCCTGGAAAAGAGCACACGAACTTGCAGAAGCAAATCGACGCATTGGAAGAGTACAACCAAAAGGCGCGAACTCCTGTCACACTGCAAGAGTTCCTCAACCACATCTTTCAAGAGAAAGATGATGGAGAAAGCTCGTCGGATGAATCCGAAGGATATGTGGCGAGTTGTAATGTAATCTCCCACTCGTTTACCGATGATGGGAAAACTCCTGGCATTAGGAAACTGGAGGCAGAGCCTGTACCAGAACGCGCATGGCCAACAGATGAAATGATCGACGCTTTTCTAGACGAGATTCGTCTAAGATGTAAAGCGGACCAGGAGCGTGAGATGACCACGTCGGAAGGAGCCAAATGCGGGCAACTGAACGAAAGAGTTGAACTACCCCTGTCAGAGCATAAGGCATCCGAAGCAGACAAGAAGATATTCAAGACGAGGAAAAGGTTTTCCAAAGCCATGTCAATGGGGATGAAGCTACCGCCCTCGGAAGGAAACACACACGATGGGGTGGAGAGGCACCCTGACTATTGCGCATATCACCGGAAAGTCTCATACCCCACGGAAGAGTGCGACGCCTTTAAGATATGGTGGCAAGGATATGTCGCTCGTCGGCAACATGTTAAGCGCATGAAACGCAAAATCCGTCGGGAGCAAAGAAGTACTGTCGATGGGCACAACAGAACGACCGGCAACTGTTGCATGGTTAACGCCAGGGGGTCACAAGTTCTCACCTTTGGGAGCGACTCTGACGAAGAAATGGCTCTGGGCCCTCTCTTTAAAGAATCCGTTTTGGGGAAAGAAGAAGAATCGGAGGCCTGCGAGAACATTCAGCTGCGCAATCGCACACTCCCAGAAAAGAATCTCGGGCCCGGGAATAGAAAAGATAAGGGAAAAGAAAAGGTCACTGAAGATATCACGTTAGATGACCAAGTCACGAAAGAGCTGGCTACCAAAGACCCTCCTAGGAAGAGTAAAGTAGACTATAACATCCTCGCGCACCTAAGGAAGCTACCTTCTCAGCTTAGCATTCTCGACGCCCTCCTATTATCGAAAGAAGCGCGAGACTCACTAATTAAGGCGTTACAAGAACCCGAGCAATTCCAAGCCTTCCTCGCCACTGAAAAGATGAAGGATGAACTGGAGGAAGTGCATACGGCCGACGTCACTTTCGGTGATGAAGACCTCCTTCTCGGGACGTGCAACCACAACCGTCCCCTATATGTCTCCGGATACTGCCATGATATCAAGATAGGCAAGTTCCTGGTGGATAATGGATCCTCCGTCAATCTCCTTAATGTTCGGGTGTTGAAGGAAATCTGCATGAGCGTGCAACACCTCGCTCGTGACAAGATTACTATTTCCGGTTTCGATTCACAATCGTCATGGACTCTCGGATCTGTGATACTGACATTACGCTTTGGACTTCTCGTCACAGACATCAAATTCCATGTCATCGACGCCAAGACCTGCTACAACGCCTTGCTCGGCCGTCCTTGGCTACACGAGTACAATATCATCCCTTCCACACAACATCAGTGTATGAAGTACTTCAAGGATGGTTTCGAGTATACCGTAACAGGTGAGTTAAACCCATTTTCCGTGAACGAAGTCCGCAAATACGAAGATGCGAAATACTTTTTGCCAGATTTCGAGGATACAGAAAGGTGTCGCAATCCGGAAAACAAAACCGCCGCCACCATCCCTATTTTCGGGAGCGATACCGAAGAAGAGGAAGAGATAGTTTATGCAGGGCCATCTCAACGCAACAACCTGGGGACACCCGCCCCCGTGTTGGTCTTCGGAAGTGATTCAGAAGATGAAGTTAATGCTGTGTTCTCCAATCGGTTGTCAATACAAGCACCCCCTGGCGATGACCATAGTTTGCAAATCACCATGGTACCGCGAGAACACTAAAAGGATCTCGACGCGCTTCAGGCTCACAATGTACAGGACCTGCAAACATTTTACGTCCCTCCCAGGCGAAGGGGCGAGAAGGTGATCCTATTTTACCGATCCTCAGAGTCGAAAATAGAGAAAGAGATCTGGCATGGCGCGAATGCTACACTTGACAGGCTCCAACCCATCCGTCTGCCCAGATACTATACGGATGGATTAAAGAAGCTATTGAGGCGCCAAGGAGTATCTTTAGAACAGACCGTTCGGCAGGCGCGGTTCTACAACAAAATTTGGGATGTCCCCGGGACTCAACGCAAATTGCCCAACGGGAAGATGGAAACACTCGGGCTTGGATACGCAAGAGCCAGAAAACGGGAACGGGCTCACAGCAGCTACGCTATATATACCTTTGATGAAGAGGAGGACGCCCTGTCAGGAGATGCCAACCCTTCATTAAAACTAGACCCCGCGATTGAAGCACCGAGTCCGTCGTTTGAAGAACGAACGAACAAGCCTATCAGGAAAACGGGTCAGAGAGCTCAGGAAGACCACAACCGCGAAATGGCCATCTACAAGAAGGCCAGGACGCAACGTCTATCTCAACGTACCGCAAAAGACAAAGACGCTTATCCTTCTCAATCCGTTGTACGAAAGGCCCGACGCAGAGACGAAAATAAATCAAAAAGCGGCTCGGGTTTGTCCCTCGTGAAGAAGATGAGTCGAGCGTATTCCTTCCCCCGAGACAAGACGGAGAGATTACTCAACCTCGCTATAAAACATCAAATGATCACGCTTCCAGAGTCTAGACATCCTGAGCAAGCTAGCAAGGTCTCCCATCCGAGTTATTGCTCTTATCACCGAACCATAGGACATCCTACCAAAGACTGCTTCACCTTCAAGAACTGGGTCGAGGAACAGTACCGACGGGGTAGATTCGCTTTATCCGACGGCTGGAAGGTAACGCCGCCGCGAAAGCATGAGCCCAAGGCCGCAAGAGCAGAACCGGGTCCACCTCAGTCCACGGAGCGGGTTCGCACTTGTTATACGATTACGATATTAGGGGAAGAGCCCGAGAACGTAGATGACCTTTACCGGTGCTTTGAGAACAGCGATGATGAGGTGATCTCGGAATTTCCGCCCGCTCTAAAAGAACTGGAAGATGGTATACATACTACTGCAGATAACCTCAAGAAAATTGAGTTGGGATCGGCAGACGACCCGCGACCGACATTTGTCAGCGAGCTATTATCCGAAGAAAAGGTGGCTGCGTTAAAGAACGTGCTTCTACGGCATAAAGACTGCTTCGCGTGGAACTACTCCGAGATGCCAGGATTGGATCCGGAGATTGCTGTGCATAGATTAGCAATATCCCCAGATATCAAGCCAGTCAAGCAGGCGCCAAGGAGGATGCGACTCGAGCTTGAAATGAGCATCAACGCCGAAGTCAAGAAGTTGATCGATTCCGGGTTTATCCAAGAAGTCCAATATCCCGACTGGATTGCCAATATCGTCCCTGTAATGAAGAAGAATGGGACGGTACGCATATGCGTGGATTTCAGGGATCTCAATAAAGCCTGTCCAAAGGATGATTTCCCGGTGCCGGTAACCGAGCTAATGATAGATAACACGTCCACTCACGAGGTTTTCTCCTTTATGGACGGTTCATCAGGATACAATCAGATAAAGATGCATCCCGAAGACCAGAAGCATACCGCTTTCCGCACCCCTTTGGGTATATTTTGCTACAGGGTTATGCCCTTTGGCCTAAAGAACGCTGGCGCTACCTATCAAAGGGCCATGACAAAGATCTTCGACGATCTCATACATGACATCGTCGAGTGCTATATCGATGACCTCGTAGTAAAGAGCGTGTCGTACGAGGAGCATTTAAAGCATCTGGAGACTGTATTTCAACGCCTTCGGCAATATAATTTGAAAATGAATCCCCTCAAATGCGCGTTTGGAGTCTCCTCGGGCAAATTTCTGGGATTCATCATTCGACACCGAGGTATTGAAATAGATCCGTCAAAGATTAAAGCGATCATGGAAATGCCTCCGCCAAGAACGCTCAAACAGCTGCGGTCTCTCCAAGGGAAGCTCGCATACATCCGGCGGTTTATCGCTAATCTTTCGGGCAAATGCCGTCCTTACAGCCACCTGATGAAAAAGGGAACCCCATTCGTTTGGGATCACAAATGTCAAGGTGCACTAGACGAGATCAAGCAATACCTGCAGAGCCCTCCGGTGTTGGCCGCGCCGGTGAAGGGAAAACCTCTCATTCTTTACACGGCCGCCCTTGAAGGTTCTTTGAGCGCATTATGGGCACAAGAGAACGACCAGGGGAAAGAAAGAGCACTTTACTACTTAAGTCGAGTGCTGCTGGGGGCAGAAAGCAATTACTCTCCCATTGAAAAACATTGCTTGGCATTAATCTTCGCGATAACAAAGCTTAGACATTACGCATTAGCACATGAAGTCCGTCTTATTTCGAAGGTGGACCTTCTCAAATATTTGATGTCGAAAGCCATATTGACGGGACGACTCGCTAAGTGGGCCCTGCTCTTGATGGAGTTCTCGATAACGTATCAACCTCTCAAGGCAGTGAAAGGCCAGGCCATTGCCGACTTCCTCGCCGAGCACCCGATACCGGCCAATTCCCCTCTGAACTGTGATTTGCCGGACGAGCATGCATTTGATGCGATTAGTGACGGAAGCACCCAATGGAAACTCTATTTCGATGGAGCGTCCTCCATAAAGAAACAGAAACAAGGTATCCCAATGATCAAATCAGGGATAAGCCTCATCTTTGCAACTCCACAAGGAGGGATAATGCGCTTCGCCTTCTCCTTAACAGAGCCGAGGAAAAACAATGAAGCCGAATACGAAGCCCTGATAGCAGGCCTCGAGATCGCCATCGACATGGGAATTGAGGACCTCCTCATATACGGGGATTCTCAGCTGGTCGTCAGTCAAGTAAACGGTGACTACCAAACGTGCAAGCCGGAGTTGGTAAAGTACGGCGAAAGGGTGCAGCAACTATTGACCCAAATTCCCTCCTATACTTTGGAGAACATACCGCGCACGGAAAACAGCAAAGCAGACGCGTTGGCTAAACTTGCTAAAAGAACTGGCTGACGAGAACCTCGATGACGTCAGAATCGTGGTACAAAGCCGTCAAGTACTCGCCCCGGCAGAAATATCTCCGGAATCATGCGGAAAAAAGGGAACGACTGAGCAGATGACCCTACAAATAAAAGACCATGA
Organism: Agapanthus africanus; assembly: GCA_030015575.1. Lineage (NCBI taxonomy): Eukaryota > Viridiplantae > Streptophyta > Magnoliopsida > Asparagales > Amaryllidaceae > Agapanthus > Agapanthus africanus. The sequence continues at coordinate 643,832,024 of CM057343.1, forward strand.
GAAGGCCGAAGACTGGAGGGAAGTCTTCATAGACTACTTTAAATCCCGCCGAATGCCCGAAGAAGCGTCATCAAGACATCAGCTCATGAAACGAGCTTTATCTTTCGCTTTCGTTAACGATACCCTGTACAAGAGATCGTTTGATTCTCTATGGCTGAGATGCTTGGGACCTGACGAAGCAGAAAGAGTCATTCAGGAAGTTCATGACGGGCTTTGCGGTTCTCACCAAGCAGGCCTAAAGATGAAGCTAAAAATTAAACGGATGGGTTATTACTGGCCCACGATGATCCAGGACTGCCTCGAGTATGCAAGGCAATGCCACTCATGCCAGATCCATGGAGACTTCATCCACCAACATCCGAATCCACTGCACCCGACGCTGGCTAGTTGGCCATTCGAAATGTGGGGGACTGACATAGTCGGCCCCATTGAGCCAGCATCATCCCAGGGACACCGTTTTATTCTGGCGACAACTGATTACTTCTCCAAATGGGCAGAAGCAGTACCACTGAGGGAAGTGAAGACGGAGAATATCCTCCATTTCTTCAAGACGCACGTCATCTATCGGTTCGGAACTCCACGGCGGATTATCTCCGATAACGGGCCAGCCTACTGAAGCCATAAGATTGGCTGCTTCGCACAGCAGCACAATATAGACTGGAGATATTCTTCAGTTTACAATCCACGAGCTAACGGTCTGGCCGGGGCTTTCAATAAGACCTTGACGAAGATCATAAAAAAGACCGTCTCCAGGAATAAGAGAGACTGGCACGAAAGGCTGCAAGAAGCCCTTTGGGCTTATCGAACTACATTCAAGACGGCCACAAACACAACGCCGTACGCGTTGGTGTTTGGGACGGAAGCAGTGCTCCCCCTCGAGATAGAGTTACCCTCTCTACGAGTAGCAGTCCACCACGAGCTGACGAACAAAGAAAATGCTCACCTTCGGCTTGAGGAGCTTGATGCCCTCGATGAAACCCGGCTCATAGCGCAACAACATCTAGAAGCCTACAAAGCAAAGATGACGCGCTCGTACGAAAGATTGACCAGGCCGAGGACATTCCGCCAAGGCGAACTCGTACTAGTGGTCAAAAGACCTATGATCCCCAATCGTGCCAAGCGGGGAAAATTTGAGCCAAACTATGAAGGCCCGTACATCATAGACAAGGTCTACCAGGGTGGAGCCTACCTACTCATGGACATGCACGGTGAAAGGCCTTTCAGGCCAATAAACGGCCGCTTCTTGAAGAAATACCACGCTTAATAAGCTGCAACCTAGGTCAATGATGGATGACGACGACTATGTCCGCTCACTATCTTCCTAGGCTCAGACTTTACAAGCAGCAGCCGGCCTTCCTATAACGACGGACCGAAACGTCCTTAAACTATCGACGGACCGAAACGTCCTTAAACTAACAGCGGACCGAAACGTCCTTAAACTAACGGCGGACTGAAACGTCCTTAAACTATTGACGGACCGAAACGTCCTTAAACTAACAGCGGACCGAAACGTCCTTAAACTATCGACGGACCGAAACGTCCCTAAACTACTACCGCAACGTCCTTAGGTTGACGAGATGGATAAATAAAAAAAAAAAAAAAACAAAAAAAAAACGGTATGTCCATAAGCAAAGTGGGCACGGATGAAAACCCGAAAGGGCTCCGTGAGTAAAAACAGCAGGGCTGCCGGCAAGTGTTCGTGAAAACCCGAAAGGGCGCGACCTTGTAAAAAAAAAAAAAGAAAAGTAAAAAAAAAAGGAAAAGAAAAAAAACGGTATGTCCATAAGCAAAGTGGGCACGGATGAAAACCCGAAAAGGGCTCCGTGAGTAAAAACAGCAGGACTACCGGCGAGTGTTTGTGAAAACCCGAAAGGGCGCAACCTCGTTAAAAGACACTTGTAGGGTCCTCTTGACCTTGTAAGGAGAAACCACCTGCGTGAGATCCTTACGACTCACAAAGGAGCAACACACTTAGGGATCCTCACGATTCCTAAGGAGAAAATATACTTGCGAGATCCTTACGACTCGTAAGGAGAATTCTCTTATGGGACCCTCACGGCTCATGAGATTTGAAAGTCTTAAGTTACAGAAACCTAAACCTGTTCTTAAGCAAATCCTCCACAACCTCCGATATTGCCCTACAAGAGGCTCAATACTGACCCTTGTATACAATCCACGGGCGCGAATAAACATTTCCCCAGCAAAGTCCAACCCTTGTAGGTCCTCTCGACCCATAAGGTGAAAACCCTCTTGTAGGATCCTTACGACTTACAGAGGAACATACACTTAGGAATCCTCACGATCCCTAAGGAGAAAATACACCTGCAAGATCCTCACGACTTGTAGGGAGAAATACCTTTGTGAGACCCTTACGGCTCATGAAGTCAAAAGCCTTAGTCGACAGGACCTTAACCCTGTTTGCTAAGCCACCTTTGTTCAACATTGACAGAGGCAAATGATGATTCGCTCCTGGCAACATCCCAGTTGCAGCGATGCTGAGGCCGAAATCGGTGTCCAAAATCCGAGCTTGCGGCGAAAAAGCTAGCAAGCCACACATGCCTACGAAATAGCCGAAATGATGGGGCAACTTGCAATAAAAAGCAGCAAGTAAAAATGTATGCATGAAAAATAGCCGAAATGATGGGGCAACTCGCAATAAAAAAGCAGCGAGTAAAAATAAAACAAATAGCCGAAATGATTGGGCACCGCGAAAAATAGCCGAAATGATTGGGCAATCGCGACCTTCGCGATATAAAAAGCTGAAATGATAGAGCATCGCGGAAAGAATAAAAGAAATAATGGAAAAATGAAACCTTTTTGCCCTACAGGTGATACTACAACAATCCCTGTATACAATCCAGGGGCGCAAACAAAGAAGGGATCATACTCCTCCCCCAGGTTTCATCATAACAAGAAGCCAAATCTCGACGGTTCACAGATAGCCTAAAGATCATCCCAATACTCGTCTCGTAACAACGGGCACAACTTCAAGCTAAGCGGAACAGCGGCAACTCCCAGTTCCTTGGCTCGGTGGTATACATATCGCCAACAGTCAAACCTTCATCCCGTGAAATACGGATACAATCAGCAAAATTCCTGGTTACGTGGAACGCGGATAATGTCACTCTTTGACCCCGTGGAAAACGTCCAGAGCGGATCCTGGTCCTCGCAGAGCATGGCAGTGAACCCGTGCGAAGCATCCAGAGCGGAGCCTAGTCCTCGCCTAACGCGGCAGTGAACCCGTGTGAAGCATCTAGTGCAAAATTCCTGGTCACGTGGAACGCGGATAATGTCACTCTTTGACCCCGTGGAAAACGTCCAGAGCGGATCCTGGTCCTCGCAGAGCATGGCAGCGAACCCGTGCGAAGCATCCAGAGCGGAGCCTAGTCCTCGCCTAACGCGGCAGTGAACCCGTGTGAAGCATCTAGTGCAAAATTCCTGGTCACGTGGAACGCGGATAATGTCACTCTTTGACCCCGTGGAAAACGTCCAGAGCGGATCCTGGTCCTCGCAGAGCATGGCAGTGAACCCGTGCGAAGCATCCAGAGCGGAGCCTAGTCCTCGCCTAACGCGACAGTCAACCCGTGTGAAGCATCTAGTGAAAAATTCCTGGTTACGTGGAACTCGGATAATGTCACTCTTTGACCCCGTGGAAAACGTCCAGAGCGGATCCTGGTCCTCGCAGAGCATGGCAGTGAACCCGTGCGAAGCATCCAGAGCGGAGCCTAGTCCTCGCCTAACGCGGCAGTGAACCCGTGTGAAGCATCTAGTGCAAAATTCCTGGTCACGTGGAACGCGGATAATGTCACTCTTTGACCCCGTGGAAAACGTCCAGAGCGGATCCTGGTCCTCGCAGAGCATGGCAGCGAACCCGTGCGAAGCATCCAGAGCGGAGCCTAGTCCTCGCCTAACGCGGCAGTGAACCCGTGTGAAGCATCTAGTGCAAAATTCCTGGTTACGTGGAACGCGGATAATGTCACTCTTTGACCCCGTGGAAAACGTCCAGAGCGGATCCTGGTCCTCACAGAGCATGGCAGTGAACCCGTGCAAAGCATCCAGAGCGGAGCCTAGTCCTCGCCTAACGCGGCAGTGAACCCGTGTGAAGCATCTAGTGTAAAATTCCTGGTCACGTGGAATGCGGATAATGTCACTCTTTGACCCCGTGGAAAACGTCCAGAGCGGATCCTGGTCCTCGTAGAGCATGGCAGTGAACCCGTGCGAAGCATCCAGAGCGGAGCCTAGTCCTCGCCTAACGCGGCAGTGAACCCGTGTGAAGCATCTAGTGCAAAATTCCTGGTTACGTGGAACGCGGATAATGTCACTCTTTGACCCCGTGGAAAACGTCCAGAGCGGAGCCTGGTCCTCGCCAAACACGGCAGTGAACCCGTGTGAAGCATCCAGAGAAAATACCGGACTGTGGAGTCCTTAAAATCCACGGACTATGACGTCCTTAACCTTGACCGTGATGTTTTAAAACTAACGATCAACCACCCCGATTCCCTACAGACTTTGCCTTGGTTTAAGGGTACATCTCTTCGCTCCTTTGATGCCCGGCGTTGTAATTCCTCAACGTCTTCAAAGAGGTGACGGGTCCCTGCAACCAAACACCGGACTGTGGAGTCCCTAAATCCACGGACTATGAGGTCCTTAACCTTGACCGTGATGTCTTAAAACTAACATCGGACTGTGGAGTCCTTAAATCCACGGACTATGAGGTCCTTAACCTTGACCGTGACGTCTTTAAACTACGATACCTTGAGAAACCCCTAACTCCGTAAAACACGGACAAGGATGACCGCATCCAACACTTGCAGGCCCTCACGACCTGTAAGGAAGAAAAAACTCTCTTGCGAGATCTTTACGACTCTCAAGGGAAGACCCGCTTAAGGATCCTCACGATCTTTAAGAAGAACTTACACCTATGGGATCCTTTCGACCTGTGGGGAGAAAAACTCTTTATGGGACCCTCGTGGCTCGTAAAATGCAAAAGTCTTAGCAAGCAGATCTTAACCCGGAGCCTTAAGCCATCGCTGTCCTGCAAGGAGATCAAGATAGAATATTCGCAGAATACATTCAATGAAAAGGGGACACACCATTGAAGAGAAGAATATGTCTTCATTTATAAACCTCCCTTCGACAACAATACTCGATCTAAAGCCAGCACAAACCACCCGATACGGGAGATAACGTGGCAAGTTTCTGATCTGTATCCTATCAAGCACGCATTTGCAACTGTACGAATGTTTAAAAGGAAATGTTGCCGGAGGCACTGATGTGCATGCAACGTAACGATGGTGCTCGTAATTCAAGAAAAACAGACAGCTCATTTACGCAAGCAAGACACACGTACAATTATCTGACAAGCGTGAAAATTCAACAGAAAGCATGCAAACCACCAATGACTAAAGGAGTACATTGATTCAAACATGCTACATCAGTGGGAAAAGATTACCAAACAAGGGATCAGAAATACAAGGGTTAACAAAGCAAAACACAAAATTCTCCAACTCCCTTTCCGCCTTCTCCAGCACGTCAAAACGGCGGTTTTCGCGAGGAGTCGCTCCCCACCGGTTGGAGCCGTGCTCATCAGCGAAAGCAGACATGACGGCCCGACGAGCTCTTATCTGACTCAGTAAATGAACTGAGTGATCCTTCAGAGCTTGAGTGATTAGACAAGCTTCATGAAAGCACTCAAGCTTGTCCTCCGCCGCGTCAAGGATCGTCGAAGTCATCTCCACCGGATGAGGGGGTATATCGGCAAGCACAGACAGGAAGATCATCCGGAGCCAAATGGAGCCCATGGGAAGAGGAGAACCCCGACGGGTCAGTAGCTCGTACATCACCGTGTCACATTGAGCGTCGGTGAGAAGGGGATCCGCCAGCCGCGCAGCGAAGCGAGGAATTATCTCCTCAAAGGGCACTTCCCATGGTTGTCGACGAGCATGGGGACGATCGCAAGCCATGGAGATTGATCGAGTTCTCAAAAATGACCACCTTAAGGTATGAATGGGTTTCTCTGTGAAGAAAAGAAGTAAGGCATAAGGTTCAGGTTATAAAGGGGCGCATTTAATGCCATGCACAAAAAATGTTGTGCATGGTGGAACTATTCTCAAAGCCCGAAAAGAAGGGGAGAGCGTTGGAAATGAAATCCAATGACGCATTGGAATTAGGTTAGGGAAATGAAACGTCCCCATCAAGCAGATCCCTGCATACGCAACACGTGAGCACTAGCCTTTGATGGAAAATGAGGCGGCACTGCACAGGCACAACAGAGAACTAAGCTCTGAGAACGAGAATCAAATTCTTAAGAGAAAGGTTTGAAAAGAAGAGGATGAAAAAGTGAAGGCGCTTCTGAAAGGACACTTCATCTCCCCAGATCCCTAAAGGAATCCAACGGTCGCAAGAGGTGACAGCGTTGTACTCACGTGCTGACACGTGAGAACAACGCTGTGGGGGCATTCGTTTCCTGATTTAAAATCAGGAAAGCTTCTGGGAAAAGCTTCAGAAGAGGGTCACGTGCTTACACGTGACTAGCGGTCACGTGTTGGCACGTGACACCTAAAAACATCATCAAGGCAAGTTCAGTTTCCTGACTACGTTGAAGAAAAGGGGGCTTCAGAAAGAGTCACGTGCTCCCACGTGACCCGGGTCACGTGGCGACACGTGACATTTAAATGCAAGAGTCAAAAGGCACACCAGTTCCCTGATCAAGTCAAGGAAAAGGCTTCAGAAGAGGTCACGTGCTTCCACGTGACCAGGGTCACGTGTTGCCACGTGACGTTCAAAACAGCAGACTCGTTCTCCAGTTGAACCAAGGAAAGAGAGAGTTCAAACAAGGGTCACGTGCTCACACGTGACCAGGGGTCACGTGGCAGCACGTGACGTTTAAGCAGCAATAAGAAGACAGAGCGCAAAAGAAAGGAAAAGGGCTCATTCCAAAGGGGGTCACGTGCCCACACGTGACCATGAGTCACGTGGTCACACGTGACCGGCTTTCAAAGCCCATTTTTGTCAAACAGAATTAAATTCTGAAGGAGAATCAAATCTTTCCAAAGGAAAGCGGCTATCTGGAAACGATCGAATTAAAGATTCAGAGGTGATGAAATATCATCTATCTATGGGAAAATCTCGGGTTTGGAAAGATTTCCCCTTTAAATCTAACCAAAATAACAAAGGAGAATCTCTGGATTTAAAATCCAATGGTGAATAAAATTCACCTAATAATCCAGAGGTCCAAAACGAATGATGGATGCAAATTAAATCTCTCATGAAGATTCGTCAAAAACTGATTGATTCGGCTGCTTCTCCTATAAATAGGAGCCAAGAGACACAGAGAAAAGGGATATACATGCGCAGAGAAGAAAAAAGAAAAAAGGAGGAGAGCTTTGATACTTTGAAAAGACTCGGATCTTCTGCCAAAAACCCTAGGTAAGAAAGGGAAGGCCTTTTGAAAGAAAGAGAATTTAATTCTCAACAGAGTTTAACTCTGATAATGTAAAAACAGAAGAACATATTTCTTCTCTCTTCGATGGAGGACCTGCAAAGTGCACATCTCCCCTTAAGGTTGAGAATTTAATTCTCAATGGGTTGAGATCCTGCCATGCAGATCCAAAACATGGAGAAGGAATACAAGCACGAGAATTTAATTCTCACAGAACTATAGGAATTTAATTCCTTTAAAATAAAAGTAGGGCTTGACCCTATATCATGGGAATTTAATTCCTTCAGAACAAAAAAGAAACAGGGTTTAACCCTAATTAAGAACCTAGTTCTGTTGAAACAGCGGGAATTTAATTCCCTTAATCATAATTTAACAGAGGATGGAAGTTTAAACTCCTTGAAAACTTTTATTAGGGTTTAACCCTATTCAGCCCTTCACGTATATGAGGAATTTAATTCCTACAGAAAATTCAGAGTTAAACTCTATTCCAGAAAACAAAGTCTTCGAAAGGAAGTAGGAATTTAATTCCTCTGAAATTTACAGTTCGAGGAATTTAATTCCTGAAAGAAGATTAACAAAGCCTCTAAACAAAATACATGGAGGCAGGGTCACGTGTCATCACGTGACCCCCCCAAGAGATCTACAGAAAGCCCCTTTGAGGCAGCACCCCACGTGACCCATGTGACCCTCGGCAGAAGCTCTAATACATAGGCATTTGAATGCCCATCACGTGATGGCACGTGATGCTCTGAAAGACACGATAATCTCAGAATAAATGAAGGGAGGGCGCTCTCACGTGCTGCCACGTGACCCCTCTTGCCTTAGTGTTTAACACTAAATTAAAACTCTCAAACCCAGTGTTAAAACACTGTTAGGCCTTAGTGTTCAACACTAAATAAAAAGCTTTATCTGCAGTGTTCAACACTGATCTGTTTTAGTGTTTAACACTAATTTGAAAAAGCCTTGTTGCTGGTGTTTAACACCAATTATCTCTTAGTGTTAAACACTAACTTGTCAACCTCATTCCCAGTGTTCAACACTGACTGCTCTATAGTGTTTAACACTATGCTTTGGCCCAATTGGCCTAAACGGATAGAGGCAAAGCCTCTCCTGATTGGACTTAGCCCAAGATGGCCATAAGTCCTCAATTGGTGATTAACTGGTCCAATGGACTCATAACATAATTAATTCGTCTTGACCCCAAATTGGGCCAAGGACTATTTAATCCACTCCGGTTCTAGGGTACATCTCGTCACTCCTTTGATACTTGGCATTGTAATCCCTCAATGTCTTCAAAGAGGTAACGGGTCCCGACGACCACACATTGATATGGACTGTGGGGTCCTTAAACTCATGTCTAATGCAAATTCCTGGTTACGTGGAACGCGGATAATGTCACTCTTTGACCCCGTGGAAAACGTCCAGAGCGGAGCCTGGTCCTCGCCAAGCACGGCAGTGAACCCGTGTGAAGCATCCAGAGCACAGCGGACTGTGGAGTCCTTAAACCCATGGACTACGACGTCCTTAACCTTGACCGAGATGTCTTAAAACTAACAATGGACTGTGGGGTCCTCAAACCCATGGACTACGACGTCCTTAACCTTGACCGAGATGTCTTAAAACTAGCAATGAACCGCAATGTCCTTAAACTACCCATGGACCGCAATGTCTTTAAACTACCCATGGACCGCAATATCCTTAAACTACCCATGGACCGCAACGTCCTTAAACTACCCATGGACCGTAATGTCCTTAAACTAGAACAATAGAGCCCCGCATGCTCTTTTGTCGGATCTAAACGGTCCCGTTTAAGTTGATCTTAGCCTCAAAGATGGCTAACGTATCCTTAAACCTTCAAACAAAGTGGACTATAAATCCCCCCAATTAACTCTGGCTCGAGGGTACATCCCTGAACTCTTCTGACATCCGTCGTTGTAATCCTTCAACGTCGTCAGAGAGGTGACGGGTCCCGACGGCCATACATACGATGGACCACTATGTCCCTAAACTGGAACATTAGAGTCCAAACGCTCTTTTGTCGGATCTAAACGATCCCGTTAAGTTGATCTTAGTCACAAAGTTAGACTAGCGTATCCTTAACAAACGTTTGAGTTGATCTTAGCCTCAAGTATGGCTGACGTATCCTCAAACCAAACCTCCCCCCAAACCCAAATCTAAGATAATACGGATTTGGACTAGTCCACGCCCTACGGGCGACGACATAACTCAGTCTCCGTAAACAATCCACGGGCAACAAAATACAAAACAGACACCCACGACACGAAGTGACCATCTGGAGAAGGAGAAAGTTGTTACCGCAATGCGGTAGCGTAATTAACTGCAGGGGCTTGCGCCTGCAGGGAAGAGCGTCCCCACAATCAAAAACCCCTCAAACGAGGGGGAATCTGACGAAGTCTGCTACATCGGACGCATCCGTCTAAACCTTCGATACGTGGTGCCATAAATCAACTTGGCATCTTCGAAGAGGTGGACGGATAGCACCAATTAGCATCTGCCCCGAATCTCAGGCAAGACGCGGTGTCGCGCCGTCTTTCGGAGGGGAACAGCTTGTCGGCCTTCTTTTTGACATGTATATGGGTAGCTGTTACGTACAGCTAGTGCTGCTGACGGACTTGTGGTTAAACCCACTGCCAACGTACTTTGAGTCTTTAGAGTCCTACGCAGAGGGTTTCTCTGGTTCAGGCGAAATGATGTAGAATCCGTATAGTTTTACGGTAGGGTTCCGATCATATACATGTACTGGCTATACGGATGTTGTTTGGACGGATAATACTAGTGGGCTTTGGTTTAAGCTGGATTCTAGTATTATATTATTGGATTATTCTTATCTCATTGTATTCATATTTTTTCGGAATACGAATACGGGTATGTATATACGGTGAGGGCATTCTTGTAATTTCATAAGACATGCTTTTAGAAGGGGGCACCTCATTATTTAGATTTATCTATTTGTGGAAATAGATTAATGAGGTAGAAAATGGAGATATTTGTGGCATGGATGAAAGCATGGCTAAGTCATTTGTTTATTCGAATTTACTATTCAAGCATGGTTTCTTATTTTCTGTTGAAAATAATCCATGCTTGATTATTGTTTTGACTTAGCCATTCTCATTTGCCTCCACAACCTAGCTCATTTGCTCTTGCTCTTTCTCTCTCCATTTTTCCTCTCCTCCTTCTTCCTCAAGCCCTAACCCTCACATGTGTTATGAATCGTAGGGCTCTTGAGATAAAATACTCTAATCATCTCTTTACATCTCCTAAGTTGTCTAGATTAGCAAACTAGACATCTTAGTTACCTCACTTGAGGTTGAAGATTGAACCAAAGACTCTCGGGTGGATCGTCTTCGATAAAAGGAGGCCAATGACCGAGTTCCATTCAAGCCACCTAGGAGCCAAGAAGAGGAGAAGAAGATTCAAGCCACCAAGGAGCTAAGAAGAGGAGAAGAAGACCCGAAGGACTTGATCAAGGAGGTATAAACTCTCACCGAGTAGTTAGAACCTCTTTATAGTTAGTTTTAATTAGTTATGGTTTATGAAAGATCTTAGTTGTTTGGTCGATGTTGCCACGTTTCTCAAAAGAAAAAATCGTTTTTTGTGTATTCCATCTCCCCGTGAACCCGTGGGGTGTGCGACATCGACTTACACTAGTATCAGAGCCACTTAAACCTTAACTAGTTAGTTAGCAAGTAGTTAGAACTTCAATCATCGGAAAAATACCCGAAATCAAATTTTCAATGTCATGCTTGCTGTCGATTTTAAAAAATGCTCAAAAAATTATTTCAGCGGCCTTAAAAATACATGCAGGCTTTTATAAGTACACAGAAAAAATTCGAGCTCGTAATCTTCCAAGACCACCGCGGAACCGCGGCCAAACACACTGTTTAGCTACGGATTCGCGGCCGAGTCAAGGCCGATTCGCTCCAATTTTTCCCCGTGGGTCTTAATCTTGGAAATATGATTTCTTGCATATTTGGTTTCTATCCAGAATTGTTTTTGTACTGGTTTGTACATGGGGTAGACACGAAAAATATTTTCGATCGAAATTCTAATTTATTTGGCTAATCTGGATTTTCTGTGTTTGTATATGTGTTGCTAAACATCTGCTAATTGCTATATGTTGATTTGTGGGGGTTGCACATATCTGTATTTTGATGATGGTTTGTGTATATGGAGTATTGGATCGTCGTGAATGAATAGCCCGGGGATGTGAGAAGTGTGTTTTCTTTTCTTTCATTCATGTAAATTTGTAAATTGATGTAATATTATTTTTGCGGGGCACATCCGGGTTGAGATTGTAGCCACCGTTGTATTATTTTATTTACTTTTTTTTGCACCTAGGATAGACCCAAGATGGGGTGCACAAACTACCGGTTTCTTGAAGTGCCGAGTGGCCTACTCATTTTATTGAGGGAGGTTGATTCACTTCGGGAATTTAGGGGGTAGTTTTCCGCACCCGTAGGTGTCTAGGGTGGGATTTGGCTATTCATCATGACCGTGGAATCCGTGTTTCGTTATAGGCGAAAACGAAACACGGAAATCCTAGTATATCCAATATATTCATCTGTGATTTTATGATCTGGAATGCTTATTATTGTGTGAAACGAATAGCTATATATATTATATATACTAAATGTTGCTTATGTTTTCACCCGCGCTGGTCCATTCCTCGCTCTGCCGTTAGTTAAGTAACCTAACGGTGCATGACGGGCCCCGTGGCGAATGCGGATGGCATAAGCGTACGTTCTATTTCGTTTCTTTTTCTGCAACAATAAGGTTAATTGATGGGATCTCATTAATATTAATTAATGCAAGGAAATAAACCTAAAATCTGATGTCGTTGGAACAATTACAAAACCACTCAGTTTTCTTCAAAAAAGCATTTTTAAAGTAAAGCTTAAACCACTCCTTTTCAAATGCTGTCCAGTTCTTTCGATTATATCAAGTTCATTACGTTAATGGTTTTCGCCAAAATCAGCCGCAGCCCTCCATCATTTTAGATAGGTATCTACTAGTATTCATGCTATGTGTTTTGAATTTCACCAAGGCATAGTGTTTGGTAGCTAGTGGGTGCTTATCTGTAGTATAGATAGATGCATTAATTTAGGACAGGCGTACAGCTGTTTTGGCCTTTGTCAAGGGCTTGTATGAATAGGTCTAGATTAATTTGGATAATGACGGGTTGAACTTAACTTGCAATTTATGATGTTTAACCTTCGTCAAAGTTATAAGCGCTCCGGGAAAAAATCACATCGGGAGTTTCAAACATAAAGGAAGCTTACTAGTATTGCATACCTTCTGGAGTGTGTTGTTTTTGGTAGGCTTCCTTCAAAATCATCACACAATGATAGTTGGGACCTGATCCTACCGTGAGTATCCGCTACTCTTCGGGAGAATTTTTTACTTAACAATCAATGCTATAAACTAAGTAGGTGTCTAGAACGGTGTTAGCGGGCTATGCCTCCAGGGAAAAGAGGTTATGTAATTAAGAAACTTCACAAAAGCGTTGGAAAACCTCCCTCGAAATACCGACACTAGCCTGGCTGAAAGGTTAAGCAAGAATTGTGAAGTGCGATTAATCATGACTAATTCTTCTTTTATGGTTTGAAGAAGAATTCGAGGAAACAATGGGAGCCATCCTGTTTAGATAAATTAATAACCAATTTAAACTTGCAAGAGCATATGCTGAGTGTTTCTTTTCTTTCTCTCCTAATTGCAGCGACCATGACGGGACTTAAGCTAATACTAGATAAAAATAAACTTGCTGGGCTAAACTATAAAGGCTGGATAAGGAATGTCCATATGGCCCTTACATATGATAAGGTCGCATACGTCCTCATAGCGAAAGCTCCCCTTATTACCGGTCTAGAATCCTCGGTCATGGACATTGAGGTCCGTAAGACCTAAGATCTTGATTGCGCGAAAGCCAAGTGCCTCGTGTTGGCCTCCATGGATAATGAACATCAGAGACGGCACGAAAAGATGGACCTTGCTTCCATCTTCCTCCATACCAAAGACTTATATGGAGAGCAATCTCGTATCGCAAGATATAAGACCTCGAAGAAATTGTTTCAAGTAAGGTTGCTTTCGGATCATCTGTTAGGGATCACGCCCTAAAGATGATTTCTCTCATAAAAGAGCTCGCGGACCTTGGAACTACGTTGGAAAATGAGTTGTACATCGACTTGATTCTACAGTCCCTTCCCTCCACCTATGCCCATTTCATATTTAATTTCAATATGCAAAATATTGAAGTTTCACTTCTTGAGCTCCTCAACATGTTGAGGATGGTAGAGGGCACCTTGAAGAAAACCAAGGAAACACTCGCTCTATTTATTGGGAAATCTTCTTCTGCTAAATCCAAGGCTAAGGCCAAGGTAAAGAAGAAGAAGGCCTCCACCAAACCGAGGGGAGGTGTGTAGAAGGTGCAGGGAAGGGGAAAGGAAAAGATAGGGGGCAGTCACAAAGGAATAATGCTTCTATCGTCGGAAAATGGGACATTGGAAGAAGGATTGTCGGGCCCTAAAGGACAAGAATCAAGACACGAAGCAGGTTATGGCGTTGGCTTCAGGTGTGTTCGTGATTGAAAACTATTTCTCTCTAAACTCTACCTCTTGGGTATTGGATACCGGATCAAAATCTCACATCTGTAATTCATTGCAGGAGCTGAAAAGCCGTAGAGTTTTGAGGAAAGGTGATATTGTTGGGTTTCCTAGCACTACAGCAAGGTTTCGAAAGGCATCATCCATGCCATTTTCAAAAAATTGCCATGTTACATAACCCTAACCCTAGAATCTTAACTAGAGAATTAGACAATACATGCATGTAAACAACTTTACATCTAAGTGAACAAGAAATGCAACCTTTGTAGACCGGTCCTTCACTTCAATAGCTCCGTGCAGAAGACCCTTCACTGCAAGTAGTGGTCTCTCGGACTCTAATTGGACTCCACAAGGTGAAAGAACAAGCTTGCTTGAAGTCTTCGTGGCCGAATATGATTTACGTTGAGGAGACTCTAACTCAAGCTACCTCTTCACTAATTAGGGATTAGTGAAGCCAACACCCTAAACTAAATGGCTAGTCTGGTAGAGGATGATGAAGTAGGATTTTTGCTCACTTTAGAATTAATTTTCTCACTTATTTTCTTCACCTCTCCAAAACCTAGAGAGCTATCTCTTGATGAAGAAGAAGATGAAGAGGAAAAAAGTAGAATGAGTGAGAATAGCAACCATGGGTGAGAAAATATCTCATATAACTCTTGTAGAGACTTAACCATGGCTAATGAGAATGGTTGGGTTAATAAATATCTAATGTAAGACAAAATTAGTGGACCATGTCAATGGGTTCTACAAGCTTCCACTAAGCATCAACCATGACTAATTTCCAACCAATTTGTGATTTACTTTAAATTAATAATCCTTACATTATCATGAGCATGGTGTGAGTCTCATACACCCATGTAGCATGTATTAACAAGCATGACACAATAATATATATCACACATATATTAAGTGTACACATGTGAGAAAAAGAAATGCTTAAGTGAGCTAATATTAGTTAATGTATGTTAGTATATCAAATATACAATTATATATTAAATTATTAAATCAACACTTGATTTAATAATCCGGCTATATCACATATAACCGACTAATATCATATGTATCAACTTATCGAATCAGCACTTGATTCGATAACCCGGCTATATCACATATAACCGACCGATATCATATATCGCGAGAATAGAATACGGTATCACATACTCGTATTAATCTCAGTCCCATACATATCACATATGTGCTCCTACATCGTTTCGCCTAAGCCAAGAAACTTCTTTGTAGGATTCTAAAGACTCGTCAATACGCCAGCAATAGGTGATGATCATATCAAGCACCCACAAGCCGTCAGTAGTACTAGCTGGACGTAACGGCTACTCGAGTATTGAGCAATCAGAATATCAACAAGCAAGCCTGCTCACACTTCTGTAAAGCATGTCAGTAACACTACCGTACTGTCCGGTCTTTTTGTCTGATATGTCGCATATCTAGTCTAGGGGTGGTAAACGTCAGATCCCAGTAACCGACAAGTCGTGCCGATCTAAGGCTCATAATAGGTCGAGAAACTATTGATAACACTTACCGGTAAATCTCCGTATCAGCCCTGGCCAGAGACATCCTGTTATAGCCAGTCGAGCACAGCGCAATAACAACCCCCAATACCGGGAGAGACGAATCCCCTCCAATCGCTCATTGCCTCCATGTGACTTGGGACTGTACCCAAAAGCCACCATTTTGCACGTTCTCTTGAACGTGGTAAGGTGGAAATCAAAGCATAGTGGGAATCACACAAGAATCTATGACAATCTTGTTAGTTATATGTATGCCCTAGAGGCTATTACTGTACATGGGATGTATATTGTAGTGGATGCTTGGACATATATAGGGAGGACTTTCTTGCTCGATATGATAGTATGCTATCTGGTTGCTCTTTGTCTTAACATGTTGACTTGTATAGGTAATGTTGTCTTGCTCTCACATGTTGACAAAGCCCTTAGGCTGTGTACTTGACTACCAGGACTATGATGAAGATCATACTAGTGGGGCCAAGGGTAGTCTACAAGTACACTCTATAATTGTTCCTAGTCGAGAGAGTATCGAGACAGGGCATCGATATTCCAGAGTAGACTAGCGTATGCGCTTATCGACCCATATGATGGACAATGGATGATCCCATATCCATTGGTGTTTGACATCAGAGAAGGTATACGGGTGCTCAGTGGAGACTGGGTACAGTGAACGGACTCGCCGAGAACTCCTAGATGGTATTATACCTATCGTCGGATAGCAGTTCTCTGGTGACACTGGTACAGGTTAGTCTGTAGACCCGAGATCGTCATAGAGTCTTGTGTGATTCCTACTGTGCTTTGATTTCCACCGTACCAAGGTCAAAAGATCGTGCAAAAAGGTGGTTTTTGGGTACAGTCCCGAGTCACATGGAAGCAATGAGCGATAGGAGGGGTTTCGTCTCTCCCGGTATTGGGGGTTGATGTTGCGCTATGCTTGATTGGCCATAACTAGAAATCCCTGGCCAGGGTTGCTGAGATTTACTGGTAAGTGTTATCAGTAGTTTCTCGAACCGTTATGGACCTTGAATCGGCATGACTTATCAGGCTATTGGGTCTGACGTTATACCAACCTCAGGCTGTGATATGCGACATATCTGACGAAGAGACCGGACTGTACGGTAGTGTTACTGATTGAATTCATAGGAGTTATAGCAGGCTTGCTTGTTGATCTTCTGATTGCTCAATACCCGGATGGCCGTTACATTTAGCAGACCGCTTGCGGCTTGTGGGTGTTTGATATGATCATCACCTACTGCCGGCGTATTAACGAGTCTTTAGAGTCCTACACAGAGGTTTCCTGGTTCATACGAAACGGAGTAGGAGCACATATGAGATATGTACGGGACCGAGATTAGTGCGCGTATGTGATACCGCATTCTATTCTCATGGTAAGTAACATCAGAAGGTTATATGAGATATAGCCGGGTTATCGGATCAACTGTTGATTCGATAAGTTGTTACATTTGATATTAGTCGGTTATATGTTATATAGCCGGATTATTAAATCAAATGTTGATTTAATAATTTAATGTAGAATTATATATTTGATATATTAAATTACATTAACTAATATTAGCTCACTTAAGTATTCATTTTTCTCATTATGACACATTAATATATATGTGATATATGTTAATTGTATTGTTTTTGCACACATGAATATATGTGATATATTTTAGTGTGTCATGCTAGGTTACACATACAACATGTATGTATGAGACTCACACCATGCTAGGTTAATGTTACGGTTTTATTTATCATTAAGTAATTACAAATTAGTGGAAATGAGTCATTGCTAGAAGCTTGTAGAAGCTTGTGGATAAGCTTTGACCAAAGTCCACTTCTTTGTTTTTACTTAAGATATTTGTTGACCTAACCATTAACCATACACCATGATTAACTCTCTACATGGGTTAGTATATGTGATATACTCAGCCATAGTTGCCTTTGAAATAAAGAGAATGATTCTTTCATCACTTCATCTTCTTCTTCCTCTTAAAGCTTTCTAGCTTTTGACAAAGTGATAAAATAAAATGAGAAAATCAAATCTAAAGTGAGCAATATTCCTACTTCATCATCCTCTACTATTATACATTTAGTTTAGAGTGTTTTCTTCACTAATCTCACCATTAGTGAAGAGGTAGCATGAGCTTGAGTCTCCTCGACGTAGATCATATTCGGCTTCGAAGGCATCGAGCAAGCTTGTTCATTTCTTCATGTGATCCTTACTAGAGTTCGGATGTTCACTACTAGGCATGAAGGGACTACTACATAGAGCTTTAGAAGTGAAGGACAAGTCTACAAAGGTTGTATTCCGCATTCACTTAGATGTAAAGTTGTTTACATATTATGTTTAACCCTAAGTCTCTAGTTAAGATCTTGGTTAGGGTTTGTTTAGCACCCCAAATTTTTAATATAGCATGTTTGATACTTTCCAAAACCTTGCTAAGGTGCTAAGGTAATCCTACAGTGGTATCAGAAACAAGCTAGAGCATTAGGCGTTGTCTAGACGAAATTAGAATTCCGATCGAACACTGAAAGCCCGAAAATACCCCCCTGGAAATTTTTCCAAAAGTTGGATTTTTCCATGTTAAAAATATTCAGAAAAATATGCAGGGAATTCTATAGACACACCTGAAGAACGAAACCCTAACTCGTCTAAGTGACCACAGATTCGTGGCCAAAACATGGTTTTGGCGGTGGATCCGCGGCGCCACTTAAGAGGCTTGGGTCGGGCCCTTCAGCTGTAGGTCCGTAGGTACTGTGGTATGTCTCTGGTTAACTTTAACTGTGCTCAAGTGTTAAGCTTTCTGGGAAATTTGGGAATTCGTTGATCCGATCGAATTGTTTAAACTTTGCTTAGCTTTCTGTGATTGTGATACAATATTTGGAATTCATATTATTAGGCATGAAATCCAAAATATGTGATATTTCGATTTTATGATGTCTAAGGTGATTGTGGATTCCAATTGTTGTAGTTTGACATTTTCTTTTCTGCGACCGTAAGTGTAATATATGGTGTATCGCCGGTTTCGGTGCTATATGTCAACGACAATTGGGATACGCATATTTACTTACGTTGATGACATGTGATGTTATGTGTTGCTGTGATATATTATATTGGATCGTCGTGTTTTGAATAGCCGGGGTTTTTTTTATGTGAGATGAGATTTTTTCATTTTCATTCATCTAAAATTCAATGTATGTAATATCTTTTATTGGGGCACTTCCGGGTTGAGGATGATGTCACCATTGATGTCTATTATTTATTTTTCCGCATTAGGATAGACCCAAGGCGGGGAGCATAAGTAACCGGGTTCTGGGGTCCAGTGGGAGACCATCTCGAGGAGTCGAGACCGGGTCTCCTAACTCTAGAATTGGTAGGGTTGCTTGCCGCTCTCGTAGGGGTCTAGGAATGTGGGTTTGGCTATTCATCGCAACCATGGAATCCGTGTTTTATACTGGCTTAATTTAAAACACGGAATTCCTAGTATATCCAATATTTCATATGTGATTCTTCTGCTGCCGATGTTCTGTGATGTGATTACTTGATATGTTCTGTGACGCTATATTATATATATGAGATATAATTAATATTATTGCTTTCGTTTCTTTTGTGATGCTTGTGAAGCATAAATAATGAGACTTCATTAATGAGATTAATGAAATAAAAGAAACCTAAAGATATTGTAGAAACTTGTTTAAAAATGGTAGCTCAAGTTCTTGCTTTGCATAGCGGTATTCCTTTTAGAATATCCAGCACCTTATTCGATAAGGAAAGAGCCGAGATCCCTTCACAGGGAGTGATCTCTTTTGCGAAACTAACAGATGCTACAACCCACTCGGTTTGTCTTTTGATTTCTTCTATAGTTTTTGCTTTGCATAGTGGTATTTATGAAATATCCTACACCTTATTCGATAAGGAAAGAGCCAAGATCCCTTCACCGGGAGTGACCTCTTAAGCAAAACTAGTAAAAGCCTAAAAAACACTCCTTTTCAAAATCACTCGATTCTATGATGATATCAAGTTCATTATACAAAAGGTTTTCATAAAAACCTGTCGTAGCCCTCCGTCATTTCAGATAAGTAGTATTTAGTATTCGTGCTGCTTTTGTTGACCTCTGTCAAGGCGTAGTGTGCGGTAGCTGATTAATAGTTATCTACAAAGCATATGATGCGATTGGATTAGGATAGTCGTACGACCTTATTGACCTCTGTCAAGGGTTGTGCAGGTGGGTTTAATTCAATCATGAAATGACGGGTTGAACTTGACTAGTAGCCTATGGTTTGTTGACCTCTGTCAAGGTCATAGGACGCTTGGGGCAGAGTGTTATCGGGAATTTTAAGTGTTGAAATTTGCAATGATATTGCATACCTTCTATGAGATAGTTGGATCCCGATACCTATTGCGAGTAAGAGTTACTCCTGAGAGAGTTTTACACATGACAATTAGCCGATCAAGTAGGTGTCTAGAAAGGTGTTAACGGGGTTATGCCTATAGGAAAACGAGGTTTATTTTAATTAGGTCCGTGCGAAAGCACGGGAAACCTCCTTCAAAGTACCGACACTGGCCTGGCCGAAAGATTGGCGAACTTGTAGGGTGTAATTAATCCTAGCTAGTCTTACTTTTTTGGATTTGAAGGAAGATTTGACTAAAACAGTGGGAGCCATCCTAATTAGATAAAATAATAACCAATCTGATCTTGCAAGGACGCACGCAGAGTGTTTTCTTCTCTCTCTCTCCCAATAGCGACTATGTCACGCCTTAATCAAGATGATAATATGGATGCATTGACCGGACCTGCTTATTATACTGAGCTAGGGGACGTTAGTTCCGCTCTATCTTATAATTGTTATAAGTCCGAGCAGGAAATAGAGGAATATCCGGATTCCCATGCCACCCAATCGAAGAAAGTACATGTTGATGCATCTTCTTCGGGTGTGTTCATTACCGAGAACTGTTTCTCAGTATCCTCTTCGTCCTGGGTATGTGATACCGGATCAGGATCCTGCATATGTAATATGTTACATGGGCCACAAAAAAGTAGAGAACTGGGAAAGGGTGATATGTCTCTAAATGTTAGAGAATGGTGCAATTATTGCAGCCAAGTCAGTTGGCAGATATCACCTTATTAATACATTGATTCTGAACAAATGTTATTAGATACCGAACTTGATATACAACATTACATCAGATTCTTTATTAAGTTAAAGAAGGATATAATTCTGTATTAGAGGATAATGTTATGAACATTTCCTGAATCAAAAGTTGATTGGATCAGGCACGTTATATAATAACATATACGTTCTAAATCAAACCACAGTTCAAAGTATTTAGAATACACACAAGAGGAGTAGTTCAGAAATGAACGAATCCTTCTTGAGGCATTGTAGACTAGGTCATATCAATGCGAACCGACTAGCTAAGTTACATAAGGATGAATATGAGAATTTGTTCGAATTTTCATCTTATGCTACTTGCCAGTCTTGTCTCAAAGGTAATATGACCAATACTCGCTTTACTGGAAACAGAGAAAGAGTTACTGAACTCTTAAGACAGATGTATGATGATGTATACGGTCCTATGTCTACAAATGCCGAGGTTGGTTTTTTGTACTTCATTATATTCACTGACGATCTCTCAAGATTCGGACATGCGTTCCTGTTAAAACACGAGTCTGAAACTTTTGAGAAATTCAAGGAATATAAGCTTGAAGTTGAAGAACCAAACGGGTAGAAGTATTAAGTCCTTCGATGTGATCGAGGAGGTGAATACTTGGGCATGGAGTTCCTGGATTTTCTAAAAAGAGAATGTGATTCTCTCTCAGCTTACTCCTTCGTACACACCACAGCACGACGGTGTATCAGGGCGAAGGTATCGCACCCTATGAGATATGGTGCGCTCTATGATGAGTACTGCTGAGTTACCTGTTTTCTTTTGGGTGTTATGCACTTGAGAAGATGCATACCTATTGAATGGGGTTCCATCCAAATCATGGCCTACCACTACATATGAGATATGGAATGGGAAGAGACCATGTCATAAACAAGTTAAGATATGGGTTGTCCGTCCTATGTTGAAAAACAAAATCCGGACAAGCTCGAGGCAAGGTCAGTTCTGTATAAGTTTGTTAGGATATCCCAAATATTTGTGAAGGAATATCTTCTACCAATCTGAGGAGCAAAAGGTGTTTTGTTTCTCAGCATGCCACTTTTTGAGAAAATGTATTTCTTGTGAAGAAATTTGTGGTCATGAGGTAGAAATGGAAGGTGTTCCAGCTAGATAAACTAACAGCTGATAATTTGGTGAAACCAAAAGATTCATTAGTCTCCAACGAACCTCAGCCTCTCCGTGAATCTGGTAGGGTTCCTCATCCACTTGAGAGATACTACAGTCTTCTCGGTGACAGTGGGAGCGAGGATTGCATCATAGTTGATGATGGCCTAACTAGGTTCAGGCAGGCCATCATGAGTGGTGACTCTGTGAAATGGATGGATGCCATGCGATCAAAGATGGAATCCATGTACACCAATAAAGTATGACTTTGAATATGACACCTCAAGGGGTAAAACCCATTGGGAGCAAATTGGATCTTGAGAAGATTCTTGGTGTAAATGGAAAAGTTGAGACTTTCAAAGCTATGCTAAAGTCTATCAGGATCAATGCGTGCATCGCGGAGTTGGAACATCTGTTTTGATGTAGTAGTCAAAGAGTTTGACTTCATCAAAAACATAGATGAACCTAGTATACAAGAAGGATGTAGAGAGTGAGGTTGTCTTACATGTATTGTACGTAGATGACATACTCTTGATAGGAAATGGTTTCCTATGCTACAATCGGTCAAGCTCCTCTTATCACGAGGATTCTCTATGAAAGATCTGGATGATACCTACTACATCCTGTGGATTTTGATCTATGGTGAAAGATCTAAGTGGATGTTGGGAGTTTCCCGAATCCAGGTATATTAACACCATACTAAAGGGGTTTAGTATAGAAGATTCTAAGCGTGGTGGTTCGCCTACTACCTCAGGAATCACTCTCTCCAAAAAGATGTCTTCCGAGACTGATTTGGAGAGAGCTCGCGTGCAAGGAATACCCTATGCTTCGGCAGTAGGCTCTATCATGCAAGCGATGTTATGTACTAGACCAGATATAGATGACTCACTAGGAGCAGTGATCAGGAATCAATCGGATCTTGGGAGAATCACTGGACAGCTGTGGAGGACATTCTTCAGTACAAGAGAAGCACTAAAAGAAAGTTCTTGGTTCGAGCTTCCAGAGTGATAAGGTCGACTGAGAGTCAGTCACAGGCATTGTCTTTACCCTCAGTGGAGGGACGGTATGTTAGAAGAGTTCCAAGCTAGATACCAAGACATACTAGACGATAAAGGCTGAATACATTGCTACCAATGATGCTGCCAAAGTGGCTGTCTGGGCATTACTTGTTCATGAGATGAACAAAGTTCCTACCATTGAGCGTCCAATAACTGTTATTGTGACAACAATGGAGTTGTGGTTTTGGCCTAGGAACACCGGTCCCATCAGCGTTCCAGACATATTCTGAGGCAAGTATCACCTGATCAGGGAGATGGTTGATCTCCAAAGGATCAAGGTAAGGAGAGTAGATTTTGAGGTTAAAACGGCGGATCCACTCACCAAGGCCTGCTTCCCCAAATACTATTTGAGAGATTTTGGGATGGTTGAGTATGTGATACTATAACCACTGCTATATTGTTGGGTATTGAATACTACAACAGATGGCCTTAGTGCAAGTAGTAGATTGTTAGTTATATGTATGCCCTAAAGGCCATTACTGTACATGGGATGTAGTGGATGCTTGGCCATTATATTGTAGTGGATGCTTGGACATATATAGGGAGGACTTTCTTGCTCGATATGATAGTATGCTATCTGGTTTCTCTTTGTCTTAACATGTTGACTTGTATAGATAATGCTGTCTTTCTCTCACATGTTGACAAAGCCCTTAGGCTATGTATTTAACTACCAGGATTATGATGAAGATCATACTAGTGGGGCCATGTCACGCCCCGCTTCCCAGAGTACGCTAAGATGGGCACGTGACATAGCCAACCATGCTACCTGTGGATAGGAAAAACCCTTCCACAGTCACATTACGGCTGTAGAGATATCAAGAACAGGAAAGTAAACTAACTATCTAGTACATGTCCATAAGCCAGAGTAAAAGAGTCAAGAAATAACAATATGTGGAAGTCAAAAGATACAATAAATGAAACACCTGGAAGTGAAACTACATACCGACAGGAACTTCACCGTTCGTCTAACAGCGGCAATACTCCTGATCAGTCTGCAACAAGGTAGAAGAATCTGGGCCATGCAAAACCCAGACGTCAGCACGTCATGTCATCAAGTAATAAAATATGAACAGTGTAACAGGCAATGCGAATGTAAACATGAAATAAGCAAGGGTAACAGTAATATAAATCAGGTCAGTGCGGGGTAGTGTGCAGTAGATAAACTAAACTGTTCTATCAGGTTTTCTGTTCTAAAGTCTTTGAAATCAAATTGATGAATCATCGATGCAACTCAATAGTATCCCGTGCATATCCGGGACCACGGCCCAGATTCTCGGGCTGAAACCGAGACATACCGCTAGGCACTAAATATGAACATGTACAGATAAATGATGTCAGCAGCATCATTCCAAGGCTGGCCTAGCCTCTAAAACTGATCAGAACAAGTAGCGAACTGTTGAGTTACAAGTCGGGTTTCACCTTTGATTTCCCCATACCCCCAAGTTATATGTGTATGTCAAGTCAGGTATTCAGTAATCAAGAACTAATGCCAACACAGGATCAGGTAAGCAGGTTTGTCTGGATAGACAACAGGAACGGTCCATGAGGACTACATGTCAGGTTTGTTGGCATTAGACACAAGATCAGGTAACGGGTCAGGTCATGGTACATCAGGTCAATATAAGCAGTATACGGTACCATGTCGGGTCAATCAATATGTATGTAGCAAGTCATGTCAAGATGTAAACGATATCATGTAGGTGCTCACAATCAAACTAGCATAATCCTGGCATACAGAACAGGCATGTGTACTAATAAAATTAACAAGCTGGAATTTATAACGTGAAATGCAATCAGGTACAGGTTGAGGTATGTAGATGCACAGTTATCAGTTTGTATTTGATAGATGGTTTCAACCTTACTTTAATACAGCAGAACACATATGAATGTTACTATTTCCCCCAATCAGAGCAAAGCTCTGTTGAAATTCAAAATTCAAAATTTTGAAGCAACGCTTCAAATCCCGGACGCAACGCGCCACGTGTCTGGCGCAGACGTATCAGCGCAGCGCCCAAGGAAGCGCACCCAATCAGAGCAAAGCTCTGTTTTAAACAAAATTAAATGAAGCAACGCTTCAGTTGCGCTAGCACTGCGCTGCGCGATACGTGTCAGCGCAGCTGCGCTGTGCGCTGCGCGACACGTGTCAGCGCAGAGGCGCTAGCGCAGTTGCGCTGCGCTGTGCGCTGCGCGACACATGTCAGCGCAGAGGCGCGTCACGCGCTGGGGCATTTGCGCCAAACAGAATAAAGATTTTAAAGAAATCTTTCTGTTCTTGTTAAAACAAGAAGATCTTCTTCTGTAAAACAGAAGTCCTTGGATCAAAGATCCAACGGTGGGAAAAATTCCCCAAATCACTCAGAGAAAGATCTCTTTAACAAATTTAACTAATTTATGAGCACTATAAAAAGGACCCTAGACCTCAATTCAAAGGGATCAACATTTTTTGAAAGAAATCAAACAGAGAGAGCTCTGAAGAACTCCTCAAGAACAAAAAAGGTAAAAAGCCTTTAGGAAAAAGAGAAAATTCTCTTATGAACAGATCATTGATCCAAAAACAAGATCAATGATCTTTACCAAAAATAAAATAAAATAAAATAAAAACAGTGCTTTGCACTTCTTTTATGAACCTTTGGTTCTTGAATCTAAAAGATTCTCAAATTTAGAGTGCTTTGCACTTGCAAACTGCGCTGTTGCGCTCTTGGGAGAGCGCCACGTGTCAGCGTCTGAACCATTTGCGCTATGCGCTTTTGAAATAGAGCTTTGCTCTCTGAAATTGGCGCAACTCACCAGAGCACGCCACGTGTCAGCAGCGCAAGCGCAGCGCACTGTGCTTGCATGACACGTGTCGTCACCACAAGCGCTTGCGCTCTTTGATTGGCGCAAAGCGCCTGAAATGCAATGCATTATTTAAAAAATGGGCCAAGCTCAAGTCAAAAAGACCAAGCATGCCTAATGAAGTTGATGCTCTGCATCATTTATAAATGGGCAAAGCCCAAACAAAATAATAAAAATGCTATGCATTTTAAAAGGGGCAGAGCCCAAACAAAGTAGATGCTTTGCATCATTTATAAATGGGCAGAGCCCAAAACAAATTGATGCTCTGCATCCTTTCTGGGCAGAGCCCAAATAAAATAAAATAAAAAGAAATGCAAGCCCAAATGCAAACAAAATTTAGACATTTTTAATTGGACTTAGCCCAATTTTGGCCGTAAGTCCTTAAATTAAATTGACTGAGCACGGCTGCTCCCTAAATCAATTTACGACCGGTTCGAAGGTACATCTCCGAACTCCTCTGACACCTCTCGTTATAATCCTTCAACGACGTCAGAGAGGCGACGGGTCACGACGACCACATATGAATATGGACTGCGGGGTCCCTAAACTCGTGGACCGAGACGTCCTTAAACTAATATCGGACCGAGACGTCCTTAAACTAATATCGGACCGAGACGTCCTTAAACTAATAATCGACCCTAAATGGGAACGACGGACCGAAACGTCCCTAAACTAATGATGGACCACCACGTCGCTAAACTGGCGATGGACCGAAACATCCTTAAACTAATGATGGACCACCATGTCCTTAAACTGGCGATGGACCACCATGTCCCTAAACTGGAACACGGACCACTACGTCCCTAAACTGGAACAATAGAGCCTCCAAATGCTCTTTTGCTGGATCTAAACGGTCCCGTTTAAGTTGATCTTAGCCCCAAACACGGCTAACGTATCCTTAAACATTCAAACAGACTATAAAACTCCAAATCAACTTCGGTTCAAGGGTACATCTCCGAACTCCTCTGACACCTATCGTTGTAATCCTTCAACGACATCAGAGAGGTGACGGGTCCTGACGACCATATAATAAATGGATCACCACGTTAAGTTGATCTTAGTCTCAAACAGGACTAACGTATCCTTAACGAACGTTTAAGTTGATCTTAGCCTCAACACGGCTAACGTATCCTTAAACTAAAAACACCAAACCCAAATCTAAGTAAATACGGATTTGGACTAATCCACGTCCTACGGACGACGGCATTACTCAGTCTCCGTATACAATCCACGGGCAACCCCAAACAAAACAAACACACACGACACAAAGTGAAATTCTGGAGAAGGAGAAAGTGGCTACCGCGATGCGGTAGCGTAATTAACTGCAGGGGCTTGCGCCTGCAGGGAAGAGCGTCCCCATAATCAAAAACCCCTCTAGCGAGGGGGAATCTGACGAAGTCTGCTACATTGGCCGCATCCGTCTAAACCTCCGATACACGGTGCCATAAATCAACTTGGCATCTTCGGAGAGGTAGACGGATAAAACCATATAGCATCTGCCCCGAATCTCAGGCAAGACGTCCTCACGTCGTCTCCGCCGCCATTCGGAGGGGAACAGATTCTGGCACGCCCGGTGGGACCTTTTCCTTTTTCCACTCCACACATCGTGTGTCGTCTTCGCGAACCAATCGCGGTTTGTTAACGGTTGCCTTTGGATTTCAAGTTTACTAAGATTTGGTCTCTCGCTTGGTGCAGAAGAGGAATCAAACATCGATGGCCTCAACTTGTTCGAAGTGCTCCAACTGCAACTGCAGCTCGCGTCCGGCCTCAACTGGGGGCATAACCTATGGGTCCCAAGCGGCCTCTTTATTCACCTTACCCGTGGAGCAGATTACTCAAGCCACCACGGGGCTGTTTTTCGGAACTATGCTTCCGCCAACAAGCTGTAGCACCCTCGTGCCCATACAAGAAGCTCCTAAGAGGTCGGTCTTCGATCGACTTTCAGTTATTGCGGCCCCTCTCAATGGGTCGCCCAACACCAGTGCCTCGGTCTTCTCCAGATTGGGCCAAAACACTCGCGGACCCGCGATGAAGCTTGCAGCCCCAGAAAAGGATACTTCAAAAGGAGTAGCCAAAGCTGCTCCTGAAGTCGTCAAGACGGCTTCTCCTGCTAAGAGATCGGTTTTTACAAGATTGACCGTCCCAACTCCCACTCCTACTCTTGCTGCTCAAAAGATATCAGTCTTCGATAGGCTGACACCCGACGATGCCACTGGCGCCGGATAAGGAGGGCCGGGGGCAACTCCCCTTCTGGGATGACTCCGCCAACTCCGACGGTGGAAGTTAACGCTGCTGTTCCAACCGGGAACAGCTTTGAGCTATTGAATAGGGTACGCAGAAACTCGCCAACTGCGGTCCTTAAAAGATCTCCTCCACCGGTAGAAACCACCGTGGAAGCAAAAAAGCCGGAGCAGCCTCTTCAATCGCTGTCCTCCAGAATCTATAAGACATGGCGACGAGTTCGAGAATCTGTCATTGATCCTAACTTCTCCCGCCAACAGAAGAAGTCGAAAGGTCGGCAAGAAGAAAATCCCCCGGTCAAGCAACGAAAGGTGACAACCACTTGGGTGCCCAAAGAAACGGCCCCTTCAACTTCTATGGCCCATAAGAGAAGGAGGCCAGAGAAAGTCCCTACACCTGCAGTAAATACCAAAGGAGGTGAACCCAAACGCCCTAGGTCTGGCGGCATTGTAGTTCATACCGTCTGTATGGCGTCTGGTAAAGAGGACAGCCGCATATCAACAGGTCATAGACCGCACACGAGGTCAGTGACCAAGGCTCAGGAGCAGCAGCAGAAGCTCCAAGAGATGATGAACGCTATGGCCGCACTTACAGGGCCAAAAGAAACCCCTGAAACGTCCTCGGACGAGCATCAAGAACAAGAAACTGATGCTGAATTCCTTCGTCGCGTACTGGAGAAGAAGGATAAAGAAGCTGCGGAACAGGCATCCAACATAAAGAAAATGGCCCTCCTGTTCCAGGATATGGTGGGTATGATGATTCAACAAAATCCACCTGCTGAAGATCCCCCGATCATCCTTGAAGACGATAGGGGAGAAACGTTGAATCCTCCTCCAGCCCTGTCAACAGCCAAAGAAGAGGCAATCTCCAAAGCCGATCTGGACGAATACATAGCTCAGCAAATCCGGGTCCATCAAGCGACGGAAGCAGCGGGTCAGGTCGTAAAAACGGGGCGGCCATATCCAAGTTGGTACGACCAAATCAAGTACCCACCCGGTTACACAATTCCTAAGTTCCATGTCTACAAGGGGACTGGCAATCCCCACCAGCATGTTGCCCAATTCAGGGCACTCTGCGGCAACATCGGCGGTGACGACAAGCTGTTGCTTCGCCAGTTTGTTGGAAGTTTATCAGATACGGCGTTTGAGTGGTACTCTGAGCTCCCGAACGACTCGATCAAGACCTTCGCGGAGATGGAGCTGTTGTTTACTTAACGTTTTGCAAGCGCCAGTGAACGTACCCCGATGACGGCACTGATTAACGCCAGGGTAAAGCCAGGCGAGACATGGGTCCAATATGCTATACGGTGGCGTAATTTATGGTCAAAGTGCGAGCAGCGCATTGAAGAAGCTCCCGCGGTGGGTGTGTTTGTGGGCACCCTTGATCCGCAAGCAACCATCTCGCAATTTATGATGTTTTTCAAGCCGACTACCTTCCAGGCCTTGATTGACAAGCTAGCGCAAATGGATCAGATGGGCCATAAACCCCCTCTTCCAAAGCCGGACTCCCGAAATGACAAAGGGAAGGGAAAAGCGATCATTGTCGCTAATGCTCAACAACAACCGAGCGACTCGAAACCGGTTGTTCGTCAAAATAATACGCGTCCATACGTAGCCCTTGAGGAGAGGCTAGGACGTTCTTACTCCTTTCCCCGAGATAAGACGAGAAGGTTATTCGAGCTGGCATTGCGCAACCGACTCATAAATCTGCCGGATCCAAAACGTCCGTTGTAAACAAGTGATGTCAGCGAGCCCAACTACTGTCCTTATCATCGAGTACTGGGCCATCCGATCGAAGATTGCTACGTTTTCAAAAATTGGCTTGAAAACCAGTACCGACAAGGCAAGTTCGCATTGTCTGACAAATGGAAGGTGGATCCCCCGCAGCCTCACACATCTAAGGGGACGAATACGCTGGGGGCAACATGCTCCGTCGTTGAAGAAGCTCCTTGGAAAGTTGTATTATCAACCAAGACAAAGAGGATGCTAAACGATCTTCAGACATGCCCAGCGATCAAGTGGAAGAACCCGTTGGAGCCGCAGATCATTGAAGGGATGTTGAAAGCTCGTCCAACTCAAAAGATTGATGGAGGTGGCCCAAGCATTCATAACCAGCCGTCGAAATCTTCAAAGAAGAAGAAAAAGAAGTCAAAGAAGCCCATGAAGCCTGGCGACAAGCGTACGGACTTGCAAAAACAAATTGACGCGCTGGAGGAATACAACCAGAAGGCACGGACTCCCATTACATTCCAAGAATTCCTCAATCACGTCTTTCAAAAGGAAGATGAGGGAGAAAGTTCATCTGATGATTCTGAGGAATGCGTAGCGAGCTGTCATGTGATTTCCCACTCGTTCATAGACGATGAGGAAACTTCTTGTACTGAAAGGCTGGGGGCAGATCCCGAACCAAAAATTCTAGAGCCATCGGATGAAGTAATCGATGCATTTCTCAATGAAGTTCTCTTAAAAAGCAAAGCTGATCGGGAGCGCGAGGAGGTTATATTCGAAAGGGCCAAACGCCAGCGCCTTGACGAAAGAATTGAGATACTCCCGCTGGAGCGAAGTACATCCACTGCGGACAAAAGCAAATTCAAGATGAGGAAAAGGTTTGCTAAGGCCATATCAATGGGCATGAAGCTACCATCCTCCGAAGGAAAAATTACTGGTGAAGCGGAAATGCACCCCTCCTATTGCTTGTATCATCGGAAGATTTCGCACCCCACTGAAGAGTGCAAAGCTTTCGATAGATGGTGGCAAGGATATGTTGCTCACCGGCAGCATTTTAAGCGGGAAAAGCGCAAGACTCGCCGAGAATGGAACGATACGACCGAAGGGCTTAACAGAACCACCGGCAATTGTCGCATGGTCAACATCGGGAGATCACAAGTGCTCACATTCGGGAGCGATTCTGATGAAGAGCTGGAGCTTGGCCCCCTCTTTAAAGAATCCACTTCGGGAAAAGAAAAAGAGCCGAAGGTCTGCGAAAATATCCGGCTACGTAACCGCACGCTGCCCGAAAAGAATCTCGGACCCTCAAATAAAAAAGATAAGGGAAAAGAGAAGGTCCCTGAAGATATCGTCTTAGATGACCAAGTTGTGGAGGAGCTAAGAGCCAAGGACTCTCCGAAAAGAAATAAGGTGGATTACAACATCTTAGCGCATCTGAGAAAGCTACCCTCACAGCTCAGCATTCTTGATGCCCTTTTGCTATCAAAGGAGGCGAGAGATTCATTAATTAAGGCACTATAGGACCCAGAGCAGTTCCAGGCTTTCCTGGCCAAAGAAAAGATGAAGGATGAACTGGAAGAAGTGCATACGGCCGATGTCACTTTTGGCGATGAAGACCTTCTCCTTAGGACGTGCGAACACAATCGCCCCCTCTATGTCTCAGGATACTGCCATGATATAAAGATAGGCAAAATCCTGATCGATAACGGGTCGTCTATCAACCTACTCAATGTGTGGGTTTTAAAAGAAATTTGCATGAGCGTTCAACACCTCGCTTGAGACAAGATCACCATCTCCGGGTTTGACTCCCAATCATCAAAGACTCTTGGATCTGTGATACTGACGCTACGCTTCGGACTGCTCGTCACGGACATTAAATTCCACGTCATAGATGCCAAGACATGCTACAACGCTCTGCTCGGCCGACCATGGTTATACGAGTACAACATCATCCCTTCTACACAGCATCAGTGTATGAAATATTTTAGGGATGGTTTCGAGTATACCGTGACGGGAGAATTGAATCTGTTTTCCGTGAACGAAGTTCGCTAATATGAAGATGCCAAATACTTCTTGCCGGATTTTGAAGACACAGAAAGGTGTCGCAAGCCGGAGAATAAAACTAACGCTACCATCCCTGTCTTCGGCAGTGATACCGAGGAGGAAGAGGAGATAGTTTATTCGGGTCCTCCCCAATACACCAAGCTGGGACCATCCGCTCCTGTGTTGATTTTTGGTAGTGATTCGGAGGATTAGGTCCATGCTGTATTCTATGCTCGACCTTCAATACGGGCTTCCGCTGACGGAGAGCAAAGTCTACAAGTCGCTATGGTACCGCTTAAACACCATAAAGAACTGGATGCACTCGATATTTACGATGTAGAAGAGCTGCAAATATTCTATATCCCTCCCAGGCGAGAAGGCGAGAAGGCAATTCTATTCTACCGCTCTGAAGAAAACAAAGCGGAGAAAGAAATCTGGCACGGGGCAGATCCTACGCCGGACAGACTTCAACCCATCCGTCTACCCAGATATTATACAGAAGGTTTGAAGAAGCTGTTGAAGCGCCAAGGGATACCCTTCAAACAGACCGTTAGAAAGGCCAAATTCTATGACAGGGTCTGGAACGTTCCTGGGACTCAACGCAAACTGCCTAATGGGATGGAAACGATCGGGCTTGGATACATTCGCCCCAAGAAATGAGAACTACTCCGCGACTGTTACGTCGTGCACGACTTCAATGAAGAAGCAGATGCGCAACGGGAGGACACTAATCCTGAACCGGTAAAAGTTCCTGATGCAAAAGTGCCCGGTCCGTCGTTTGAAGAACAAATGGACAGGCTTATAAGGGAAGCTGGTCAAAAGGTCCGAGATGATCACAATCGCGAAATGGCCATCTACGAAAGAGCCAGAACGCAACGCCTCCTTCAACAGGCCGTCAAAAATGAAAGTGTCACTCCGTGTCAACCTGTTATGAAGAAGGCTCGACGCAGAACCAGAAACAAGTCGAAAGGCCAAAAAGGCGCTCAACAGCAACAAAGCGGGGCTAAGAAGCCACGCGAGCGGGAGTCGAGCGTTATTGATCTATCCCTCATGAAGAAAATGAGTCGAGCGTACTCATTTCCTCAGGACAAGACGAAGAAGATACTTGAGCTTGCTCTAAAACATCAGATACTTACACTGCCGGAGTCCAAGCACCCCGAACAAGCAGGCGAAGCCTCTGACCCAAATTATTGCTCTTACCATCGAGTAATAGGGCATCCTCTCGAAGACTGCTTCACCTTCAAGAATTGGATCGAAGATCAGTATCAGTTTGGCAAGTTCGCTCTGTCTGACAACTGGAGGGTAGCGCCGCCACAGAAGCATGAACCCAAAGCCGCAAGAACAGAACCAACTCCACATTGGGATTGGAAGTGGATTCGCACTTGTCGCATGATAACAATAGTAAAAGAAGAGCCTGAGAACATGGACGGCCTTCCCTGGTGCTTCGAAAACAGCAACGATAGGGTGATCTCAGAATTTCCGCCAGCTCCGAAAGAAATGGAAGATGGAATACATACTACCGCGGATAACCTCAAGAAAATCGAGTTGGGGATGCTAAACGACCCGTGACCGACATTTGTCAGCGAGCTGTTATCCGAAGAAAAGGTGGCTGCGTTAAAAGACGTCCTTGTACAGCATAAAGATTGCTTCGCATGGAACTATTCCGAAATGCCGGGACTAGATCCAGAAGTTGCTGTGCACAAATTGGCGATATCCCCAGATGTCAAGCCGGTCAAACAGGCGCCAAGAAGAATGCGGCTCGAGCTTGAGATGAGCATCAACGCCGAGGTCAAGAAGCTAATTGACTCTGGCTTTATCCAGGAAGTTCAATACCCTGAATGGATCGCCAACATCGTCCCGGTGATGAAGAAAAATGGGACGGTGCGCATATGCGTGAACTTTCGGGATCTCAACAAAGCCTTCCCGAAGGATGATTTCCCGGTGCCAGTCACCGAATTGATGATAGACAATACGTCCACTCATGAGGTTTTCTCCTTCATGGACGGCTCATCAGGGTATAATCAGATAAAGATGCATCCTGAAGACCAGAAGCATACCGCTTTCTGGACCCCTTTGGGAATATTCTATTATAAAGTGATGCCCTTCGGGTTAAAGAACGCCAGTGCCACTTACCAAAGGGCCATGACGAAGATCTTCGATGACCTTATACATGAAATCGTCGAATGCTATATCGACGACCTCATGGTTAAGAGCAAATCATACGAGGAACATCTCGAGCATCTAAAGACTGTATTTCAACGCCTTCGACAATACAACTTGAAGATAAACCCTCTCAAGTGTGCATTCGGAGTTTCCTCAGGCAAATTCCTGGGATTCATCGTCCGACACCGGGGTATCGAAATAGATCCGTCCAAGATCAAAGCGATCATGGAAATGCCTCCGCCAAAGACTCTCAAACAGTTGCGGTCTCTCCAAGGAAAGCTCGCATATATTCGGCGATTTATAGCCAACCTCTCTGGCAAGTGCCGCCCTTACAGTCACCTGATGAAGAAGGGAACTCTATTCGTCTGGGATCAAAAATGCCAGGGTGCGCTGGACGAAATTAAACAGTACATGCAGAACCCTCCAGTGTTGGCTGCTCCGGTTAAGGGAAAACCTCTCATTCTTTATACAACCGCCCTCGAAGGTTCCTTAGGCACATTATGGGCACAAGAGAATGACCAAGGAAAAGAAAGAGCTCTCTATTACTTGAGTCGAGTTCTTCTGGGGGCAGAAAGCAACTACTCTCCCATTGAAAACACTGCCTGGCGTTGATCTTCGTGATAACAAAGCTCAGGCACTATGCATTGGCGCATGAGGTCCGTCTCATTTCGAAGGTCGACCCTCTTAAATATTTGATGTCGAAGGCTATATTGACAGGTCGACTCGCTAAATGGGCTCTGCTCTTGATAGAGTTCTCGATAACGTATCAACCCCTCAAGGCAGTCAAAGGCCAGGCTATCGCCGACTTCCTTGCTGAGCATCTGATACCTGCTGATTCTCCTTTAAATTGCGATCTTCCAGACGAACATGCGTTTGACGCTATCGATGGGAACGACACCCGATGGGAGCTTTATTTTGACGGAGCATCTTCCATGAAAAAGCGCAAACAAAGTACCCCTATAATCAAATCGGGAGTAGGCCTCATCTTCGTAACTCCACAAGGGGGGATTTTGCGCTTCGCCTTCTCCTTAACAGAGCCGAGGACGAATAATGAAGCCGAATACGAAGCTTTGATAGCAGGCCTCGAGATCGCTATCGACATGGGAATTGAAGACCTCCTTATATATGGAGACTCCCAGCTGGTCATCAGTCAAGTAAATGGTGACTACCAAACGTGCAAACCAGAGTTGGTGAAGTACGGCGAAAAGGTGCAGCAACTGTTGACCCAAATCCCTTCCTACACTTTGGGAAACATACCGCGCGCAGAAAACAGTAAAGCGGACGCATTAGCCAAGCTCGCTAAAGAACTGGCTGATGAGAACCTTGATGACATAAGAATCGTGGTACAAAGCCGTCGAGTGCTTGCCCTGGCGGAAATATCTCCGGAATCATCCGAAGAAAAGAGAGCGACTGAGCAAATGGCTCTGCAAATAAAAGACCGGGAAAAGGCTGAGGATTGGAGGGAAGTCTTCATAGACTACTTTAAGTCCCACCGAATGCCTGAAGAAGCGTCCACAAGACATCAACTCATAAAACGAGCTCTGTCTTTCGCCTTCGTCAATGATATTCTATACAAGAGGTCATTTGATTCCCTGTGGTTGAGATGTCTGGGGCCTGACGAAGCGAAAAGAGTCGTCTAGGAAGTTCATGACGGAATCTGCGGTTCTCATCAAGCAGGCCCAAAGATGAAGTTGAAGATCAAACGGATGGGCTACTACTGGCCCACGATGATTCAACACTGCCTTGAGTATGCGAAGCAGTGCCACTCATGTCAAATTCATGGGGATTTCATCCATCAACATCCAAATCCACTACACCCGACAGTGGCTAGCTGGCCGCTCGAAATGTGGGGAACTGACATAGTCGGCCCCATCGAACCAGCATCGTCCAAGGGACATCGTTTCATCCTGGCGACGACTGACTACTTCTCCAAATAGGCAAAAGCAGTGCCATTGAGAGAAGTGAAGACAGAGAATATCCTCCATTTCTTCAAGACGCACGTCATATATCGGTTTGGAACTCCGCGACGGATCATCTCCGATAACGGACCAGCTTACAGGAGCCACAAGATCAGTCGCTTCGCGCAACAACATAATATATACTAGAGGTATTCTTCGGTTTATAATCCGCGAGCTAATGGTTTAGCTGAAGCCTTCAACAAGACCCTGACGAAAATCATGAAAAAGACGGTGTCCCGAAATAAGAGAGACTGGCACGAGAGACTGCAAGAGGCTCTTTGGGCGTATCGAACTACGTTCAAGACGGCCACGAACACAACGCCGTACGCGTTGATATTTGGTACCGAAGTAGTACTCCCCCTCGAGATAGAGTTACCCTCTCTGCGAGTGGCAGTCCACTACGAGCTGACGGACGAAGAAAACGCTCACCTTCGGCTTGAGGAGCTTGATGCTCTTGAAGAAACACGGCTCATAGCGCAACAAAATCTGAAAGCTTACAAAGCGAAGATGACGCGCTCATATGAAAGATTGACCCGACCAAGGACGTTCCGCCAAGGCGAACTTGTGCTAGTGGTCAAAAGGCCTATGATCCCTAATCGCGCCAAGCGGGGAAAATTCGAGCCAAACTATCAAGGCCCGTTCATCATAGATAAGGTCTACCAGGGTAGGGCCTATCTACTCATAGATATGCACGGTGAAAGGCCTTTCAGGCCAATAAACGGTCGCTTCCTAAAAAGATACTATGCTTAATGAGTCACTGCCTAGGTCAAAGATAGACGACGACGACTATGTCCGCTCGCTATCTTCCTAAGTTCAAGCTTCATAAGCAGTAGCCTGCCTTCTCAATGATGGACCGAAACGTCCTTAAACTACTACCGCAGCATCCTTAGGCTGACGAGATAAATAAAATAATAAAAAAAATATAATAAAAAAAAACGGTATGTCCATAAGCAAAAAAGGCACGGATGAAAACCCGAAAGGGTTCCGTGAGTAAAAACAGCAGGGCTACAGGCGAGTGTTCGTGAAAACCCGGAAGGGCGCGACCTCGTAAAAAAAAAGAAGAAGAAGAAAATAAAAAAAAAACGGTATGTCCGTGAGCAAAATAGGCACGGATGAAAACCCGAAAGGGCTCCGTGAGTAAAATCAGCAGGGCTACCGGCGAGTGTTTGTGAAAACCCAAAAGGGCGCAACCTCGTTAAAAGACACTTATAGGGTCCTCTCGACATTGTAAGGAGAAACCACCCGTGTGAGATCCTTACGACTCACAAGGGAGCAACACACTTAGGGATCCCCATGATTCCTAAGGAGAAAATACACTTGCGAGATCCTCACGACTCGTAAGGAGAACTCTCTTATGGGACCCTCACGGCCCATAAGATTTGAAAGTCTTAAGTTACAGAGACGTAAACCTGTGCTTAAGCAACTCCCACAACTCCCGATATTGCCCTACAAGTGGCTCAATACTGACCCTTGTATACAATCCACGGGCGCGAATAAATATTTCCCTAATCAAGTCCCATCCGAGACTGGAGATATGTTCGCATGACGAACAACCCTTATAAGTCCTCTCGACTTACAAGAAGAAAATCCTCCTGTAGGATCCTTACGACTTACAGAGGAACAAACACTTAGGAATCCTCACGATTCCTAAGGAGAAAATACACCTACAAGATCCTCACGACTTGTAGGGAGAAATATCTTTGTGAGACCCTTATGGCTCATGAAGTCAAAAGCCTTAGTCGACAGGACCTTAACCCTGTTCGTTAAGCCTCCCTTGTTCGGCATCGACAGAGGCAGATGATGATTCACTCCTGACAATATCCCAGTTGTAGCGGTGCTGATGCCAAGATCGGCGTCTAATTTCAGGTTTACGGCGAAAAGCCAGTAGGCCGCACATGCATATAAAATAGTTGAAATGAAGGGGCAACTTGCAATAAAAAGCAGCAAGTGAAAATGTATGCATGAAAAATAACCGAAATGATTGGGCAACTCGCAATAAAATGCAGCGAGTAAAAATAAAAAATAGCCGAAATGATTGGGCAACTCGCAATAAAAAGCAGCGAGTAAAAATAAAATAAACAGCCGAAATGATTGGGCACCGCGAAAAATAGCCGAAATGATTGGGCAATCGCGACCTTCGCGATATAAAAGCTGAAATGATAGAGCATCGCGGAAATGAAACAAAAAAAAAAGAAATGATAAAACTTTTGCCCTACAGTTAAGATCGAATCGATCCCTGTATACAATCCAAGGGCGCAAATGAAGAGGGAACCATACTTTCCCAACAGGATCCGCCAGAAAAGGAGGTCAAATCTCGACGATTCATCCCAACTCCGAAGAAACCAATGTCTTCGGCAAATACCTCAACTCACGGATACAAACACTCCTTGACGAGAGCCTCCTGATTCGCGTCGACTCGCAGAGCAACCAGTGCCTCCGTGGGAAATTCTCGACTCGTTTCAAACCCCAAGGAGACAAATAATCCTTGGCGCTAGGGAAACAAATAATCCCTAGCAAACACCTCAACTCACGGATACAAACATTCCTTGACGAGAGCCTCCTGATTCGCGTTGACTCGCAGAGCAACCAGTGCCTCCGTGGGAAATTCTCGACTCGTTTCAAACCCCAAGGAAACAAATAATCCTTGGCGCTAGGGAAACAAATAATCCCTAGCAAACACCTCAACTCACGGATACAAACACTCCTTGACGAGAGCCTCCTGATTCGCGTCGACTCGCAGAGCAACCAGTGCCTCCGTGGGAAATTCTCGACTCATTTCAAACCCCAAGGAAACAAATAATCCTTGGCGCTAGGGAAACAAATAATCCCTAGCAAACACCTCAACTCACGGATACAAACACTCCTCGACGAGAGCCTCCTGATTCGCGTCGACTCGCAGAGCAACCAGTGCCTCCATGGGAAATTCTAGACTCGTTTCAAACCCTAAGGAAACAAATAATCCTTGGCGCTAGGGAAACAAATAATCCCTAGCAAACACCTCAACTCACGGATACAAACACTCCTTGACGAGAGCCTCCTGATTCGCGTCGACTCGCAGAGCAACCAGTGCCTCCGTGGGAAATTCTCGACTCATTTCAAACCCCAAGGAAACAAATAATCCTTGGCGCTAGGGAAACAAATAATCCCTAGCAAACGCTTCAACTCACGAATACAAACACTCCTTGACGAGAGCCTCCTGATTCGCGTCGACTCGCAGAGCAACCAGTGCCTCCGTGGGAAATTCTCGACTCGTTTCAAACCCCAAGGAAACAAATAATCCTTGGCGCTAGGGAAACAAATAATCCCTAGCAAACACCTCAACTCATGGATACAAACACTCCTTGACGAGAGCCTCCTGATTCGCGTCGACTCGCAGAGCAACCAGTGCCTCCGTGGGAAATTCTCGACTCGTTTCAAACCCTAAGGAAACAAATAATCCTTGGTGCTAGGGAAACAAATAATCCCTAGCAATCACCTCAACTCACGGATACAAACACTCCTTGACGAGAGCCTCCTGGTTCGTGTCGGCTCGCAGAGAAACCAGCGTCTCCGCGGGAAAACTCCCGACTCATCTCAACTTGCAAGATGAAGCCTCAGGCAGCAGGGATTAAAAAACTTGCTTTCTGAACAATGGGACCCTGCAAGTCGATTTAAAACTGTCTCTTGCATACTATTCACGGGTCTCACTCTCCAAAGTCGAGTTTCAACAAGGAGGGAAACAACCGCTTACGGGTCCCCTCGACTCGTAAGAGGGAAAAATTCTCGTATAGGATCCTTACGACTTATAAGAGAAAATCACACTTAGGAATCCTCACGATTCCTAAGGAGAAAAACCCACCTACGAGATCCCCTCAATCCGTAGGGAGAAAAATCTCTATGAGACCCTCACGGCTAATAGAGTTGAAAAGTCTTAGGCAGTAGATCTGAACCTGCGGCCTAAGCCATCGCTATTTCTTGAGGTAGTCAGGATACTCGCTCTAATCATCTGTCAACCATGTTTACTAAGGTGGCATGCTAATAATAAAAGAAAGAAAAAGCAAAGAAATAGCACAAGACATTATAAAAAAAATATGTGTATCTTTTATTCATAAACTTGATTGAGTACAGGATACATTGTGCTAAAGAATAAAATATATATATATATATATACATTTTTTATTTACAAGTACAAACAATACAAAGAGGGATAACTACTGAGGAGGAAGTGTCTTTAACAAATCTGCAAGCCGCTCTCGCACTTCCTTCAGCGCCTCCTCCTGAGTGGCTGCCGCGGCCACCTCCGCTTCCACCTGGGCTCGCTGCTGCAAGAAGGAAGAAAGTTGCTCCTCCTCCGCCTTCTGGGCTGCTTCCTGGCTGGGTGCATCTCGCTCGACAACGTCAAGATGTTGCCTCAATGATAACCCTTTGGAAAGACATTGCAGAAGGCCCTCAAAGACAACCTTCAGCCGTGCAGCATTGGCCTCCACCCGAGCATGCAGTTGGGCAGACTTGCTCGAAGTCTCACCGCGCTCCTTACGCCTTGAAAGGACTTCTTGTTCGAGATGGCGGAAATAAGAAGCGCTCTGCTCAATCCACGCTGCTCTTTGATTGCTGGCGGCCAAGGTCTCGGGAGCGGGACGCAGCGACTCCAACTGATGCAGGCGGGCCTTGATCTCCCTGCAATGGTTAACCCAAGATGCAATGATACCCTCGGCATGAAAGTTCACGAGTATCACCAGCATCGGGTTAACCGTCATAGCGAAATCTGCGGCAGATGTAGGAGTTTCAACGTCGAGTTCCTCGACGTAGTCACTCAACATGCGCTGACTATTCGCGGCGCCTTTCGAAAACGGACGTCTCAGATAAGGACCCGCCGGCATTATAATGCGAGGCTCGAAGGGCGCCGAGACCGGAACGACTGCTGAAAAGAAACAGGATGTGATCAGATAACAGTACAGAAAAGGGGGGGAGTTATCAATGTGATATTCGCCATACCAGATGAGGCAGGTGGCAAGGCCGGAAGGACCGGTGGCGCAGCCGATCTTTTATCCCCTCCTTCAATCTGTAGCACTGCAATCGAGATGAGGAAAAAAAGGTTTTAGAAGTAATTCCATCAATCAAAAAGGAGGATATCAATGGAAATCATACTCACCAACGCTACCAGAGGAAGAAGCGAGTTCGGATAGGAAGGAGAAGTGTGGGAGCAACATCTGATAAAGATGGTCAAAAAGCACTCCTGAAAAACATAACAGTATGACTTTAGTACACAAATTATACGTCTGAAAAGTGAGATTAATAAGTTGCGAACCCATACCTTCCAACATCTTAGATGGTATGAGAGAGGGTTGAGAGGTGACCACCGCCAAGGCAGTCGTTGAAGGCGCTCCCTCAAGCAGTGGGGCAGCGGCGCTGGCTGCACCCGCGTTACAAGAAAGGTGAACTTGTCAGAAAAGATTGTAAAGTAAAGAAAAACAGCAACTTGGGGTTTACCTGAGGAGCTCCCGGCTGAAACGGAGGCGACTGCCTCCTCTGTCGACATGAGGCCACCGCCCTTGGCCTCATCACCCGATTCGATGGGGACCGTCGTCGTGCTCGCGTGGCCAGGAGATGGCAGAAGATCGTAGGCGGGGAGGGCAATGATTGGAGCATTGCCAGATTCTTGGGAGAGAGCGGCTGACTCCTCCCCAAGAGTCGTACTCATCTCACCTGCCACTCCTTCGGGCTCGACAATCTCCATCGGCTCATCTGCCGTCACCACAAGGTCGCCGGCCTCAAGCGCCTCGTCCGCCACTACCCTGGGCTCAGTTAAAATGATCATTTCATCTGCCACCACTTCAGGTTCGGCATCAATGACCTTCTCGGCTGCAGGCCCCTCAACCTCCACATCAGGCTCCAAAGCCTCAGCGATGTTGCCCACCGTCGGCTTGGGTTCGGCAGGTGCCGCCTCCTCTGCTTCCTTAGGTTCAATGGTCTCCGCCTCCCCCTCGGTTGGCCTTGGCCCTGCAGGGTGGAACATATAAGAACCGACAGTTTTGTAAGTCTTATAACAAGATTCTGAAAGAAGTATTACCTGAGGTAGACTTGTCATTGGCCTCTCGATTGGCGCGGATCGCCTCTCTATGAGCTGTAGACAGGGCGACCGGGGCCTCTTCGGATGGAGTATCAGCACGAGGGGCGGTGCTGGGTCCCGCTCCCATAGCCAAGGCAGCCCTGCACGCCTTCGCCTCATGCCTCAGCCGCTTCCTTTCCTCCCGGGCTGTCGCGATGGACCTCTGTGACGCTTCCTTCATTAAGGCGTCGTCGTTATCGTTCAGAGACGCCTCCAGAGCCTTTAAGGCATCTCTCATTGGCTCTTCAAGACAGACTTCCCGCGGTAACCCTGAGGAAGCAGAAACATTAGCAGCTGTTAGGACATCCGCGTCGCTTGGCGGGAACGGCATTGAGGTCCCTGCGATAAAAAGGGAGAGGTTAGACCGACCATAACACAAAGAAAATGAAAACGTGATGAATTGAAACTTACTAAGTCCTAGAGACGCTCTAAGGCGTTCTTCCTCTTGGAAAGTCTTGAGGGAAGCAGCAATGGCTTCTTCAGTGGTGATGCCTGTTGGGAGAAAAGAAGGGAAAATATTAGTCAAAAGCAATAATAAAGATATGGTGCAATAGAAAATACGACTAGTGTTTACCTGATTCCGCAAGCTTAGCCAGCCATGCGTTACGCCTCGTCAATCGCTCTGAAGCTACGATGGCAGCCGCCAGATCAGTGTCATCCGGTGGCATGACTAATCCCTCATTGGTCCCATTCTCACTCAGGCCCTCACTGTAGGGAGCATGGGGTTCCTGACCGAACACGATGTCTGCGGCAAAGAGCGACTTCTTTTTCTTCTGCCCGCCAACCCTAAGTGCACGCGGGATCGATTTACGTTTAGCGGCCACCTTGGGACGGCGGGTCCCGATGTCCGCACCCACGCCAGACTCCGGCGAGGATACAACCACTGTCTCCACTGGAGCACAGGGCGCTGGAGGTGCATCTGTGATATCAGGGAGCGGCAATCCACGTGGAGGACTTTGCGCACGCGGTGGCCCAGTTCTAACCTCTTTTAGAGGAGCAACTACTGGAGTCCTAGGAACCAAAGGAGCATTACGGTCGGTACCTGGAGGCACACTCTTACGATCGACCAGCAATCGCCTTTCCTCCTTTATAACTGCTCCTGTTGCATGATTGTACCAGTCTTTGTACACATTGAGGAGTCGCGAAGCGCAAGCCGACGCACTGATAAAAAAATGAGAGCCTGTATTCAGGCGCATGAAATGATACAGCGCGTTCTCCATCCCTTCTTCAGTGGCAGCGGGTTCCAGCAAGAAGGCTTCCAAGGGGACCCCTTGATCGTAGCCCAGTTGTTGGGCAAAACGATGCGGGTTGTACCTCATAAAAATTGCCACACCATTCTGCCTAAAAACTAGGAAGCCCGGTCTAATGGAATATAAGTGAAGGGTCTCCCGGGCCGTCAAAACTGAGGCTCCATCCTTAAAGACATCTTGTAATGGCCGCATCGCAGTGGTAGACGCCTTTCCAATGGTCAATACCTTATCGACAAAGGACATCCCGGCTCCAACGGTATGAGGGCGAAGGAGTAAACCCCTGGCGTTCCGCGGTGATGGGGTTACAATTGATGCGCCGATCAGCTGTATAATGCGAGGAAAACCGCACTTGTCAAAGAACGAGAGCCTTTTATGCATGCCGAAGACACCCGCCGTGTGTAGCTCGAGCCACGATGCAAAGTAGTGCATCGGGAAGACCACGTGCAGTACCCCGGGCTCATTAGCATCCGCTGCTCGACCGAGGCCATGATATAAGTGCGCCAAGCCGGCGATCCCCACAGCTACCTTTACCCCGATGGCCATTCGGTAGGCTGGGTAAAAGACAGAGGGCCGCATATGATGAGAGTGCATTGGGATCGCCAACCAACTCAGCCACAATCCGAGAAATCCTAAGAAAAAGGCCTCCTCGTCCATCCCGGTGGCCGCAATTTCTGCAAAAGATATAGTCGGGAAGTCCGGAAGGAAAAAACCCTTTTGGTCTGTCTCCTTCGTCGGCAGGTTATCCAAACCTAGACCGAAAGGGTCATCCAGGGTAGCAAACTTGGCAGCTTCTGATGAGAGGACGCTTGGGCGAAGGAAACGAGCGATGAAATCCTCAAAATTAACTCCTCGACTCCCATGTTCGATAAAAAGAGACTCGTAGATGTTCAACACCTTGATCAGGCTTGGGAATTGGTGTTGAACTGCGTTTTCCGGCGTGATCC
Organism: Agapanthus africanus; assembly: GCA_030015575.1. NCBI lineage: Eukaryota > Viridiplantae > Streptophyta > Magnoliopsida > Asparagales > Amaryllidaceae > Agapanthus > Agapanthus africanus. The sequence goes on from CM057343.1 coordinate 643,876,192, forward strand.
CCCTTACCACCGGCTTAGCACCGAAGACGTACTCATCTGTCGGGAGAAGCTCTTCATAGTGTTCCCCCATGACTGGTAGGCCGGATACCTTCGTGAACTCCTCCAAAGAGATGGACACTTCCCGATCCATGGCAAGGAAAGTGTGGGTAGGAATATTCCACTGCTCCAGGAAAGCCTTGAACCACCAGGTGGGGAGCGTGGGATACTGGAAGAGAGAGACGTAGACCACGGTGTACAGTCCTAATCTTATCAACTGCGACTTCTTCATCGACAGGATGTACCGGGCCCACGGCAGATAGTCGATCGGGTGGCGGGGAATCAGACCAAGGTTATATGATTGCCCCCAGGGTCGCGCTTCACCTTGACAGATACGGCGTCCTAGGATATCCAAAACCATGGGACGCTGAACCGGAATCGCATCTATGGCGGGATATAGAAAGCCCTTCGATGTCCAATCCACCATCTCTACGGCATACTGCATCGAGGGTGGGGTAGCATAGTGAATCGCCGTGATGGGCTCGGACGGCACTGCGCATGTAAAGCTCCGTCGACCCATGATGATCTGATTATACCACGACCCCCAGAGGTGGAGACTCTTATACTCCGGGTCGTGGTCTTTGATCATGGCCAGGACCTCACGGTCCAAGGGCGCTTCAGGAAACCCTTCCTCCGAGCGTACGAACGGGAATGAGGTGTCGAAAGACATGATCGCTGCAAAAGAACAAAATAGCCGTCAGTGCTACAATCCCAACGCTTGGCGTTTTAAAAAAAATCTTCAATTAAATGAATTTAAAAATTAATTAGATTAAAATTAATCACACTGCAGTGCAGTGGGTAGGGGACCAAATGGGGACCCACAAAATCTGGATGAAAATGCCTCTTTTAATAAGACAGCCTCATCATTGGATGAGCCTGTCAGTTAGAGAAAAGATCCCCAAGAGAATATTATCATCAGTAGAAAATCCCTAGGGACAAGGAGAAAATCTCCTCTCTCAGAGCAAAGCTCTGTCATAGAGTGACACTTGTAAAACTTTGGTCTCAGGGAAATAAGATTCCTTAAAAGAGCCTAGCTCTGTGGTGATGATGAGAAAATTTATTTAAAACTCCTAAAGAAATTAAAACATTCTGAAGACCCTTAGAAGTTCTTCACTTTTTCAAAAAGATCTATTTTTGGATCCATGAGCAAAGCTCTGCTCATGGGTCAAAACCCATGAACAAGATCTCTCCAGATCTATGGATTCATGAGAGCAAAACTCTGTTGGTGAAACCCCAATGGGGATCCCTTTAGATCAAAAGATCTGTAAGAGCAAAGCTCTTTGGTTAAGGTTAATTTAAGTTAGTTTGATTTAAATTAATTTTACCTAAAGTTTCTAACTTTGGAAATGAGCAAAGCTCTGAAATTCTCAAGCAAGAGCAAAACACTGGTAATTAAAATCTTGAAGATGGTGAAGATTTTTCTAAGGGCCAAGAGTCCTATTTATAAGGCGCTTGCGCCCTTTCAGCTCACCTCTTGATCCAACGATCAGGAGTTTGCCACCGCTGCACTCACGTGCGCGCCACGTGAGCGCAACGATGGGGGGGCATTTGTTTCCCCCAATCAGAGCAAAGCTCTGTTGAAATTCAAAATTCAAAATTTTGAAGCAACGCTTCAAATCCCGGGCGCAACGCGCCACGTGTCTGGCGCAGACGCATCAGCGCAGCGCCCAAGGAAGCGCACCCAATCAGAGCAAAGCTCTGTTTTAAACAAAATTAAATGAAGCAACGCTTCAGTTGCGCTAGCACTGCGCTGCGCGACACGTGTCAGCGCAGTTGCGCTGCGCTATGCGCGCTAGCGCAGTTGCGCTCCTCTGTGCGCTGCATGACACGTGTCATGCGCTGGGGCATTTGCGCCAAACAGAATAAAGATTTTAAAGAAATCTTTCTGTTCTTATTAAAACAAGAAGATCTTCTTCTGTAAAACAGAAGCCCTTGGATCAAAAATCCAACGGTGGGAAAAATTCCCCAAATCACTCAGAGAAAGATCTCTTTAACAAATTTAACTAATTTATGAGCACTATAAAAAGGACCCTAGACCTCAATTCAAAGGGATCAACATTTTTTGAGAGAAATCAAACAGAGAGAGCTCTGAAGAACTCCTCAAGAACAAAAAAGGTAAAAAACCTTTAGAAAAAAGAGAAAATTCTCTTATGAACAGATCATTGATCTAAAAACAAGATCAATGATCTTTAACAAAAAAAATAAAATAAAATAAAAACAGTGCTTTGCACTTCTTTTATGAACCTTTGGTTCTTGAATCTAAAAGATTCTCAAATTTAGAGTGCTTTGCACTTGCAAACTGCGCTGTTGCGCTCTTGGGAGAGTGCCACGTGTCAGCGTCTGAACCATTTGCGCTATGCGCTTTTGAAATAGAGCTTTGCTCTCTGAAATTGGCGCAACTCACCAGAGCATGCCACGTGTCAGCAGCGCAAGCGCAGCGCACCGCGCTTGCATGACACGTGTCGTCACTACAAGCGCTTGCGCTCTTTGATTAGCGCAAAGCGCCTGAAATGCAATGCATTATTTAAAAAATGGGCCAAGCCCAAGTCAAAAAGACCAAGCAGGCCTAATGAAGCTGATGCTCTGCATCATTTATAAATGGGCAGAGCCCAAACAAAATAATAAAAATGCTATGCATTTTAAAAGGGGCAGAGCCCAAACAAAGTAGATGCTTTGCATCATTTATAAATGGGCAGAGCCCAAAACAAATTGATGCTCTGCATCCTTTCTGGGCAGAGCCTAAATAAAATAAAATAAAATAAATGCAAGCCCAAATGCAAACAAAATGTGGACATTTTTAATTGGACTTAGCCCAATTTTGGCCCTAAGTCCTTAAATTAAATTGACTGAGCACGGCTGCTCCCTAAATCAATTTACGACCGGTTCGAGGGTACATCTCCGAACTCCTCTGACACCTCTCGTTGTAATCCTTCAACGACGTCAGAGAGGCGACGGGTCCCGACGACCACATATGAATATGGACTGCGGGGTCCCTAAACTCGTGGACCGAGACGTCCTTAAACTAATATCGGACCGAGACGTCCTTAAACTAATAATCGTCCCTAAATGGGAACGACGGACCGAAACGTCTCTAAACTGATGATGGACCACCATGTCCCTAAACTGGCGATGGACCGAAACGTTCTTAAACTAATGATGGACCACCACGTCCTTAAACTGGCGATGGACCACCACGTCCCTAAACTGGAACACGGACCACTACGTCCCTAAACTGGAACAATAGAGCCTCCAAATGCTCTTTTTCCGGATCTAAACGGTCCCATTTAAGTTGATCTTAGCCCTAAACACGGCTAACGTATCCTTAAACAATCAAACAGACTATAAAACTCCAAATCAACTTCGGTTCAAGGGTAAATCTCCGAACTCCTCTAACACCTATCGTTGTAATCCTTCAACGACGTCAGAGAGGTGACGGGTCCTGACGGTCATATAATAAATGGATCACCACGTTAAGTTGATCTTAGTCTCAAACAGGACTAACGTATCCTTAACGAACGTTTAAGTTGATCTTAGCCTCAACACGGCTAACGTATCCTTAAACTAAAAACACCAAACCCAAATCTAAGTAAATACGGATTTGGACTAATCCACGTCCTACGGGCGACGGCATTACTCAGTCTCCGTATACAATCCACGGGCAACCCCAAACAAAACAAACACACACGACACAAAGTGAAATTCTGGAGAAGGAGAAAGTGGCTACCGCGATGCGGTAGCGTAATTAACTGCAGGGGCTTGCGCCTGCAGGGAAGAGCGTCCCCACAATCAAAAACCCTTCTAGCGAGGGGGAATCTGACGAAGTCTGCTACATCGGCCGCATCCGTCTAAACCTCCGATACACGGTGCCATAAATCAACTTGGCATCTTCGGAGAGGTAGACGGATAAAACCATATAGCATCTGCCCCGAATCTCAAGCAAGACGTCCTCACGTCGTCTCCGCCGCCATTCGGAGGGGAACAGTTACAATCATGTTAATACGTATTAAATACTCTAGAGATGCAATGATATATAAAATACGTTCAATTAATGCCACTGGGTATTCGGGGTGGAAGCTATTTAAAGGTGCTAGGAGTTATGCAGTTAATTAGTAAGTAAATTAAACACGGATGTGGGTATACAATATGGTGCTCTAACATGCAACGAATTATGATTTAAGATCTGAGTCTACCATGATATATTTTGACATCAAAATGCAATAACGAAGATTAACAGCCTTAGATTCCATTTACAATCTTAAACATGAAATAAATAAATATATATATATATATATATATGTTATAGTAGCATGTAGCAAGATTAACTTGCCTCGGGGATCCCCAGGACGGAAAGCGTACAGCACGTCGGACGTCGGTAAAAGTCGTTATGCACGCTCACGTGTACGAAACAGGACCAGGCAATGTAAGAGAGTGATCATGCTGGTTAGGGATGTTCACAGGGTTACTCGGATTGTCGGCACGGCTCCGGCGAGCACCGGAAAATCCAAGATCAAGAAATATAAACAGAAAAGAAAAGAAGAAGAGGAGGAGAAAGACGAGAAGGCTGAGGGTTTGAAGGGTGTGATTGCTCTGGAGTTAGAGACAGTCAGAGACGAGGCAGGGGGAAGACAGCAATGAGTTTTCCGGCAAGGTTTTGTGGCAAGGGAAGCTGTGGGTTTCTGGGTTGAAGGGAAAAGGAGAGAAGAGAGCAGATGGTTGTGTTGATGGTGGTGATGAGGGCAGTGAAACGAGGGTGTTAGCGTGGGTAATGGAGCGATGGTGAGGGGCCGCCGGCGAGGGTCGCGGATGTGCAGGCGTGCGGGTGATGGGTTGCAGTGTTGATTGGGGACGGCTCTCGTGCGGGAAAAGTTTATAGAGAGGGGAGAGGCGAGGATGAAGATGAGGATAACGGCGACAGCGAGGGGTCGCCGGCGACGACGATGCTGCAACCGCATTAGGTTGCAGTGGGTTCGGGTTTGGGCGCAGGGAAGGTGCACGGAGATGGTGATGTGGAGGAGGTGGTTGAGGCGACGCGGTTGAGAGGTCAAGGAGAAGAAGGGATCGAGGGATCGACGATGGAGGCGAAAGCGCAGGCTAGATTTAGGTTTCGCGTCGAGGACGAGAAGGGAAGAAGGAGGGAGGTTACCATATGGGAGAGGGGGTGAGCGGATCCCTGATGAACAGGGATCGCGAGAGGAGTGAAAAACGCGAGAGGAGAGAGAGTCTTGGCGCGACGCGAGGGGGAGAGAGAGAGAGAGAAAGAAAAAGAGAAGAGAGAGAAAGAGAGGCGTGGGCCAGGGTTCTAGGGAAAAGGGTGAGAGATCTCGGTGAGGGGGAAAGAGAAAAGAAAGGAAAGGATAGAGAGGAAGAGAGAGACGGTGGGGCCCAGGCGTAAGTGATGGATTGTGATTGGCTCGCGGGGAGTAAGTGGTTAGGAAAAGAAAATCTAAAAGATTTTAATATTTTAATAAATCTTTTGCTAACAGCAGAATATTTTAGATCTGGGGAAAAATTCTTAAGTAAATTCAAATTTAAATAAAATTTGGCGGGATACAAAATATTTCCGAATTATACCCGGGTCGGGTCCAAGGATTTGGATTTGACAAAAGAAAAATATTAGCAAGTTCCAACAATTAAAATGAAGTACTTTGTAACAGAAAAGCATCCCCCCAAGAACGGACGCACGTACGTGCGCGTAGCCGTCCAAACACGTCCGTTTCACTGAACGGGAGGAGAACACGATGCAAGGACGCTACCACAGGGTTAGGGCATCAAGCAGGCCATGAAATACTATTTTAAATGATTTTACGTGATTTAAATTGTTATATGCAACAGATGCGATATAAGATAAAATACCAGTATAAGCTAATTTATGAGATACACTAGCCCATGCAACCAGCCAAGGTAAACCATAAATGAGAGTCACGCAGGTTCAGTTAGGCGGGTCGGGTCGAATGCAAGGTAATATGTAGAAATACCATTCACACCCAAACACGCCAAATCAAGAAAGACCACGGATGAATAAATGCGGAACTGGAATTGGTATAAGTGAACTCGAGTGTTACATTATACCCAACTATAAAAGAATTTCGTCCTCGAAATTCCAAGAACAAGAAAGGATAAACACTTAAGGATCTACAAGGATAGATGTGGAAACTTCTGCCGGATTTCATCTTCTCGTTCCCAAGTTGGTTCTCCATGCAAGCGATTACCCCAAGAAACAAGTACAAGAGGGATAACTTTGTTCATAAGAATCTTTTCTCTTCGATTCACAATTTATATCGGTCGCTCCTCAAAGGTTAAATCTTCTCGTACAATCTGCTCCGAAAGATCCAATACATGTGTTTCATCTCGAGCATACCCACTGGGTTGAGATACAAGAAACACGTCACGAACATTCTCCAATGATTGCGGTAACACCAAAAGATAAACCACTCTTCCAATCATGCTCCAAAATCTCGAAAGGTCCAACAAATCGAGGACTAAACTTTCCTCGACTTCCGAAACGAATCACTCCTCTAATCGGTGATATCTTCAAGAATACCAAATCCCCAACGGCGAACTCTAGAAGTCTTCTCGATGTATCTGCCCAACTCTTTTGTCGGTCGTGTACTGCTTTAAAATGATTCCAAATAGTATTAACCGCCTCAACTGTCTGCCCAACCAAATCTGGTCCCAACAATCTTTGTTCATCGACATCGTTCCAACAGACAGGTGAATGACACTTGAGACCATATAAAGCCTCGAATGGAGCCATCTGAATAGTCGCCTGAAGACTGTCATTGTAAGAAAACTCCACTAAGTGTAGATTATCCTCCCATCAACCATTGAAGTCTAACATGCAAGCTCTCAACATGTCCTCAAGAGTTTGGATCATTCTCTCCGACTGGCCATCTGTTTGAGGATGGTAAGTTGTGCTAAATTTCAATCAAGTCCCCAAACTTTCCTGTAAGCTCCTCCGAAATGTGGTAAGAAACGGGTGTCACGTTCGGACACGATGCTCACCGGCACTCCATGCAATCTTACAATCTCCTGTATGTACCGTTCTACCAAGCTTCTGTTGATTGACCAACTCGAAATGGTATGAAATGAGCTGCCTTGGTCAATCGATCAACAATCACCCAAACTGCATTGTTGCCTTTTGGACTCCGCGGTAGAGCTGTCACGAAATCCATGGTTATGTGTTCCCACTTCCACTGATCGGAAGTGGTTGCAATAAACCAGCAACCCTTTGATGTTCAGCCTTATCTTGCTAACACACCAAGCTCTTTACCACAAAGCGAGCAATCTCCCGTTTCATGCCTTCCCACCAGAAATGCTGTTGTATATCTCGATACATCTTCGTGCCTCCTGGATGTACGGAACATGCGGAATTGTGCGCCTCCTTCATAATTTCTTCGCGAATATCTCCTTTTGGCACACACAAATGGCTACCATATCGCAACAAACCATCTTCATGAATTAACAAGTCCGTTCGAAGTCCAGCTTCAACCTGTTCTCGAAACCTTTGCAATCTTGGGTTTTTGACTACGCTGCTTTAATACTCTCGATCCTTGACGACTGTACCTGTAGCTGCATCAACTGTCCCATAGAATGCGGTAGCACAACCTCCAAATCAAATCTTCGAAAGTCTTCAACGAGTTCCTTCTGCGTAATCAACATCTGAATTGCCGGTATCCGACTGAGTATCCGGTACAACGCTAACCTTCCCGGATGGTACTTAAGATCGAAGTCGTAGTCATCCGTCGGCTTCAACCATCTTCGCTGTCTCACAACTAGCTCCTTCTGAGAGAACACGTCCTATAGGCTTTATGATTAGTGAATAATCCGACCCTTTCGTCCAAAGTAGTGTCTCTAAATCTTCAAAGCGAGAATCACAGCTGCTAGCTCCAAATCAGGAGTTGGGTAATTCGTCTCATGGGTCATCAACTGTCTCGATGCGTAGGTTATAACCTTCCCATGCTTCATTAAAACACATCCCAATCCTTTTCCAGATGCGTCGCTGTGAATCGCCAATCCTCCGGAACTGTCTGGTATGGTCAAAATAAGAGCGGTTATCAATCTCTGCTTCAACGTCCCAAAAGCTGACGCACACTTATTTGTCCACACAAATGGTACCTCCTTGCACGTAAGCTTGGTCAAGGCTCAGCCAAGCGAGAAAAATTCTCCACGATCCTTCTATAATACCTGGCAAGTCCAAGGAACTTCTTATCTCCGCAACATTCCTCGGAATCGTCCATTCTCGAACTGCAGTGATCTTTCAGGATCAACGGCGATTCCATCTTCAGCTACGATATGTTCCAAAACTTTACTTCTTCAAGCCAAAACTTGCACTCGCTCATCCTTGCATATAATCTTTCTTGCCTCCAAGTCTGCAGTACGATCTTCAAGTATTCTGCATACTCTTCAATGCTCCTCGAGTAGACCAGAATATCTTCCATGACCATTATTAAAACTGGTCCAAGAATGGTGAAAAGATTCCGTTCATCAAGTCCATAAATATTGCCGGTGTATTCGTTACTCCGAAGGGCACCACTAATACGCGTAATGTCCATACTGAGTTCGGAACGCAGTCTTGCAAATATCTTCTGACTTAACTCGGACCTGATGATATCGAACCGCAAACCCAGCTTCGAGAATACCCTCGCGCCACTAAGCTACTCAAACACTTCGCCAATACGAGGGATCGGGTACTAGTTCATAATAATCACTCGGTTTAATTCTCGATAATCAATGCATGCCTTCCCTGTGTCATCTTTCTTCTTTACTAGAAGAACTGGAGCTTCCCTAGTTAAGTTGTTGCGGCAAAACCAACCCTTCTCAACTAATTCAGCAATCTACTTCCTGACTTCTTCCAACTCCACTGGTGCCATCGGGTAATATGCCCTTTGAGATTGGCGCTACACCAGGAACAAGTTCAAGTGCGAACTCCACGTCTCGCCTCGGCGGTAAACCTGATATGTCTTCACACTTCCATGAAACTCTCAGATATAGCCGGCACTTCTTCCTTATCCACTTCCATTGACGAAAGAACCTTGTTTGTCGGCCTAGCCCTAACTCGACTGGCCCGACAGAACTGCTTCCTCCAGCAAAACAACTTCCGAATGTCCGGGAATCTGGAGAATCACCTTCCCTTCCTTACAATCAATATGAGCATGAAAAGTGCCGCGAAATCCCATTCCCAAGACAACAACAAACAAGGAAATGAACCAGGATTGAATAATCCCAACGCGAGGAAAAACAAGAACGAGTAAGATACCAAGATGACTTCATCCGAAGTCAAGATACTGAAGAGGGTTAACCACGGTAAACATGATTCAAACTGGCGATGAACAATAACTGGTAAGCAATTAAACCGAGAGAAGCAAGGTACTATAACGATCATGGAATACGGAAGTGAATCAAGACCAGGACTCCAAGTTACTTAAATAGAGTACCGCATTGTAACCATGCTGCAGTTCATGGGCACAATTACATAACTCCACCCAAGTCGCCCAAATCCTAGTATTAGAATCAAGAAACAGGAAGAAACAATAGAGAACCAAAAAGATTTTAGGTCGAAATGCAAAGTGGTTTGCATATCGCTCAAACAAAGGATCAAGAGAAGGATATGATTCAACAATCACGATAATCAAGGTGGCAGGACATGTTCCTAATCACGAGTATTCTGATTCGTGTATTGGGTCCAATACCCAACTACAAAAGAATCAACCCGATTAACCTATATCCTATGTCTCTGATACCAAAAGAACCATGTCACGCCCCGCTTCCCAGAGTACGCTAAGATGGGCACGTGACATAGCCAACCATGCTACCTGTGGATAGGAAAAATCCTTCCACAGTCACATTACGGCTGTAGAGATATCAAGAACAGGAAAGTAAACTAACTATCTAGTACATATCCATAAGCCAGAGTAAAAGAGTCAAGAAATAACAATATGCGGAAGCCAAAAGATACAATAAATGAAACACCTGGAAGTGAAACTACATACCGACAAGAACTTCACCGCTTGTCTAACAGCGGCAATACTCCTGATCAGTCTACAACAAGGTAGAAGAATCTGGGCCATGCAAAACCCAGACGTCAGCGCGTCATGTCATCAAGTAATAAAATATGAACAGTGTAACAGGCAATGCGAATGTAAACATGAAATAAGCAAGGGTAACAGTAATATAAATCAGGGCAGTGCGGGGTAGTGTGCAGTAGATAAACTAAACTGTTCTATCAGGTTTTCTGTTCTAAAGTCTTTGAAATCAAATTGATGAATCATCGATGTAACTCAATAGTATCCCGTGCATACCCGGGACCACGGCCCAGATTCTCGGGCTGAAACCGAGACATGCCGCTAGGCACTAAACAGGAACATGTACAGATGAATGATGTCAGCAGCATCATTCCAAGGCTGGCCTAGCCTCTAAAACTGATCAGAACAAGTAGCGAACTGTTGAGTTACAAGTCAGGTTTCACCTTTGATTTCCCCATACCCCCAAGTTATATGTGTATGTCAAGTCAGGTATTCAGTAATCAAGAACTAATGCCAACACAGGATCAGGTAAGCTGGTTTGTCTGGATAGACAACAGGAATGGTCCATGAGGACTACATGTCAGGTTTGTTGGCATTAGACACAAGATCAGGTAACGGGCCAAGTCATGGTACATCAGATCAAGTTAAGCAGTATACGGTACCATGTCGGGTCAATTAATATGTATGTAGCAAGTCATGTCAAGATGTAAACGATATCATGTGGGTGCTCACAATCAAACTAGCATAATCCTGGCATACAGAACAGGCATGTGTACTAATAGAATTAACAAGCTGGAATTTATAACGTGAAATGCAATCAGGTACAGCTTGAGGTATGTAGATGCACAGTTATCAGTTTGTATTTGATAGATGGTTTCAACCTTACTTGAATACAGCAGAACACATATGAATGTTACAATCATGTTAATACGTACTAAATACTCTAGAGATGCAATGATATATAAAATACGTTCAATTAATGCCACTGGGTATTCGGGGTGGAAGCTATTTAAAGGTGCTAGGAGTTATGCAGTTAATTAGTAAGCAAATTAAACACGGATGTGGGTATACAATATGGTGCTCTAACATGCAACGAATTATGATTTAAGATCTGAGTCTACCATGATATATTTTGACATCAAAATGCAATAACGAAGATTAACAGCCTTAGATTCCATTTACAATCTTAAACATGAAATAAATATATATATAGATGTTATAGTAGCATGTAGCAAGATTAACTTGCCTCGGGGATCCCCAGGACGGAAAGCGTACATCACGTCGGACGTCGGTAAAAGTCGTTATGCACGCTCGCCTGTACGAAACAGGACCAGGCAATGTAAGAGAGTGACCATGCTGGTTAGGGATGTTCACAGGGTTGCTCGGATTGTCGGCAGCGGCACGGTTCCGGTGAGTACCGGAAAATCCAAGATCAAGAAATATAAACAGAAAAGAAAAGAAGAAGAAGAGGAGGAAGACGAGAAGGCTGAGGGTTTGAAGGGTGTGATTGCTCTGGAGTTAGAGACAGTCAGAGACGAGGCAGGGGGAAGACAGCAATGAGTTTTCCGGCAAGGTTTTGTGGCAAGGGAAGCTGTGGGTTTCTGGGTTGAAGGGAAAAGGAGAGAAGAGAGCAGATGGTGGTGTTGATGGTGGTGATGAGGGAGGTGAAACGAGGGTGTTAGCGTGGGTAATGGAGCGACGGTGAGGGGCCGCCGGCGAGGGTCGCGGATGTGCAGGCGTGCGGGTGATGGGTTGCAGTGTTGATTGGGGACGGCTCTCGTGCGGGAAAAGTTTGCAGAGAGGGGAGAGGCGAGGATGAAGATGAGGATAACGGCGACAGCGAGTGGTCGCCGGTGACGACGATGCTGCAGCCGCATTGGGTTGCAGTGGGTTCGGGTTTGGGCGCAGGGAAGGTGCGCGGAGATGGTGATGTGGAGGAGGTGGTTGAGGCGACGCGGTTGAGAGGTCAAGGTGAAGAAGGGATCGAGGGATCGACGATGGAGGCGAAGGCGCAGGCTAGGTTTAGGTTTCGCGTCGAGGACGAGAAGGGAGGAAGGAGGGAGGTTACCATATGGGAGAGGGGGTGAGCGGATCCCTGATGAACATGGATCGCGAGAGGAGAGAGAGTCTTGGCGCGACGCGAGGGAGAGGGAGAGAGAGAGAGAGAAAGAAAAAGAAAAGCGAGAGAAAGAAAGGCGTGGGCCAGGGTTCTAAGGAAAAGGGTGAGAGATCTCGGTGAGGGGGAAAGAGAAAAGAAAGGAAAAGATAGAGAGGAAGAGAGAGACGGTGGGGCCCAGGCGTAAGTGATGGATTGTGATTGGCTCGCGGGGAGTAAGTGGTTAGGAAAAGAAAATTTAAAAGATTTTAATATTTTAATAAATCTTTTGCTAACAGCAGAATATTTTAGATCTGGGGAAAAATTCTTAAGGAAATTCAAATTTAAATAAAATTTGGCGGGATACAAAATATTTCCGAATTGTACCCGGGTCGGGTCTAAGGATTTGGATTTGACAAAAGAAAAATATTAGCAAGTTCCAACAATTAAAATGAAGTACTTTGTAACAGAAAAGCATACCCCCAAGAACGGACGCACGTACGTGCGCGTAGCCGTCCAAACACGTCCGTTTCGCTGAACGGGACGAGAACACGATGCAAAGACGCTAGCATAGGGTTAGGGCATCAAGCAGGCCATGAAATACTATTTTAAATGATTTTACGTGATTTAAATTGTTATATGCAACAGATGCGATATAAGATAAAATGCCAGTATAAGCTAATTTATAAGATACACTAGTCCATGCAACCAGCCAAGGTAAACCATAAATGAGAGTCACGTAGGTTCAGTTAGGCGGGTCGGGTCGAATGCAAGGTAATATGTAGAAATACCATTCGAACCCAAACACGCCAAATCAAGAAAGACCACGGATGAATAAATACGGAACTGGAATTGGTATAAGTGAACTCGGGTGTTACAGGCCAAGGGTGGTCTATAAGTACACCCTATAATTGTTCCTAGTCGAGGGAGTATCAAGACAGGGCATCGAAATTCCAGAGTAGACTAGCGTATGCGCTTATCGACCCATATGATGGGGGATGGATGATCCTACATCCATTGGTGTTTGACATCAGAGAAGGTGTATGGGTGATCAGTGGAGACTGGATACACTGAACGGACTTGCCGAGAACTCTTAAATGGTATTATACCTATCGTCGTATGGCAGTTCTCTGGTGACACTGGTACATGTTAGTCTGTAGACCCGAGATCGTCATAGAGTCTTGTGTGATTCCCACTGTGCTTTGATTTCCACCATACCACGGTCAAGAGATCGTGTAAAAAGATGGTTTTTGGGTACTGTCTCGAGTCACATGGAGGCAATGAGCGATAGGAGGGGTTTCGTCTCTCCCGGTATTGCGAGTTGATGTTGCGCTATGCTCGATTGTCCATAACAGGAAATCCCTGGCCAGGGTTGCCGAGATTTACTGGTAAGTGTTATCAGTAGTTTCTCGAACCGTTATAGACCTTTCATCGGCATGACTTATCAGGCTATTGGGGTCTGACGTTATACTAACCCCAGGATGTGATATGCGACATATTCGACGAAGAGACCGGACTGTACGGTAGTGTTACTGATTGGATTCGCAGGAGTTATAGCAGGCTTGCTTGTTGATCTTCTGATCGCTCAATACCCGGGTGGCTGTTACATTTAGCAGACCGCTTGCGGCTTGTGGATGTTTGATATGATCATCACCCACTGCCGGCGTATTGACGAGTCTTTAGAGTCCTACACAGAGGTTTCCTGGTTCATGCGAAACGGAGTAGGAGCACATATGAGATATGTGCGGGACCGAGATTAGTCCGCGTATGTGATACCGCATTCTATTCTCACGGTAAGTAACATCAGAAGGTTATATGAGATATATCCGGGTTATCGGATCAACTGTTGATTCGATAAGTTGTTACATTTGATATTAGTTGGTTATATGTTATATAGCCAGATTATTAAATCAAATGTCGATTTAATAATTTAATGTAGAATTATATATTTGATATATTAAATTACATTAACTAATATTAGCTCACTTAAGTATTCATTTTTCTCATTATGATACATTAATATATATGTGATATATGTTAATTGTATTGTTTTTACACACATGAATATATGTGATATATTTTAGTGTGTCATGCTAGGTTACACATGCAACATGTATGTATGAGACTCACACCATACTAGGTTAATGTTATGGTTTTATTTATCATTAAGTAATTACAAATTAGTGGAAATGAGTCATTGCTAGAAGCTTGTAGAAGCTTGTGGATAAGCTTTGACCAAAGTCCACTTCTTTGTTTTTACTTAAGATATTGTTGACCTAACCATTAACCATACACCATGGTTAACTCTCTACATGGGTTAGTATATGTGATATACTCACCAATGGTTGCATTTGAAACAAAGAGAATGATTCTTTCATCACTTCATCACTTCATCTTCTTCTTCCTCTTGAAGCTTTCTAGTTTTTGAAAAAGTGATGAAATAAAATGAGAAAATCAAATCTAAAGTGAGCAATATTCCTACTTCATCATCCTCTATAGAAGTGGTCAACGGGGTCGGGTGAGCTAGCAAAAGCAGGTCAGTTTAGCTAGTTGTTTTAGCCATTTAGTTTAGGGTGTTTGCTTCACTAATCTCACCATTAGTGAAGAGGTAGCATGAGCATGAGTCTCCTCGATATAGATCATCTTCGGCTTCGAAGGTATCGAGCAAGCTTGTTCATTTCTTCATGTGATCCTTACTAGAGTTCGGATGTTCACTACTAGGCGCGAAGGGACTACTACACGGAGCTTTAGAAGTGAAGGACAGGTCTACAAAGGTTGTATTCCACATTCACTTAGATGTAAAATTGTTTACATATTATGTTTAACCCTAAGTCTCTAGTTAAGATCTTGGTTAGGGTTTGTTTAGCACCCCAAATTTTTAATATAACATGTTTGATGCTTGCCAAAACCTTGCTAAGGTGCTAAGCTAATCCTACAGATCTCGGGTCTACAGACTAACCTGTACCAGTGTCACCAGAGAACTGCTATCTGACACTAGGTATAATACCATCTAGGAGTTCTCGGCGAGTCCGTTCAGTGTACGCAGTCTCCACTGAGCACCCGTATACCATCTTTGATGTCAAACACCAATGGATGTGGAATCATCCATCGCCCATCATATGGGTCAAGAAGTGTATATGCTAGTCTACTCTGGAATATCGATACCCTGTCTCGATACACCCTCGACTAGGAACAATTAAAGGATGTACTTGCGGACTACCCTGGCCCCACTAGTATGATCTCCATCATAGTCCTGGTAGTTAAGTACACATCCTAAGGGCTTTATCAACATGTAAGAGCAAGACAGTATCACAATACAAGTCTACATGTTAAGACAAAGAGCAACCAGATAGCATACTATCACGTCGAGCAAAAAAGTCCTCTCTATATATGTCCAAGTATCTACTATAATATACATTATATGTCCAATAATGGCCTCTAGGGCATACATATAACAAACAATCTCCCACTTGCACTAAGGCCAGTTGTTGTAGTATCCCATACCCAACATCCTGAAGAGTCTCTCATATTGTATCTGGGGTATGGCCTTCGTGAGTGGATCCGCCATGTTATTCTTCGTGTTAACTCTCCTGACCTCGATCTCCCGGCGATCAACTATCTCCCGGATCAGGTGATACCGCCTCAGAATATGCCTGGATCACTGATGGGACATGGGTTTCTTGGCCAAAGCCACTGCTCCATTGTTATCATAATACAAAGGTATTGGATGCTTGATGGACGGAACCACACCAAGTTCGGTTATGAACTTCTTCATCCAGATAGCCTCTTTGGCAGCATTGTTGGCAGCGATGTATTCAGCCTCCATCGTCGAGTCTGCCACAGTTTCTTGCTTGGAACTCTTCAAACAAACCACCCCTCCATTAAGGGTAAAGACAAATCCCGAGACCGACTTAGAGTCGTCCTTATCACTCTGGAAGCTCGAATCGGTAAAGGAATCCACATGGAGTTCACCGTTACCATATACCAAGAACATCTCTTTAGTCCTTCTTAAGTACTTAAGAATGTTCTTCACAGCTATCCAGTGATTCTCTCCAAGATCTGCTTGATACCTACTCACTACACTTAGTGAGTATGCTATATCGGGTCTGGTACATAACATCGCGTACATGATAGAGCCTACTGCCGAAGCATAGGGTATCCCTTGCATGGAGCTCTCTCCAAATCAGTTTTGGGAGACATCTTTTTGGAGAGAGTGGGTCCTGAGATCGTGGGTAAATTCCCACGCTTGGAATCTTCCATACTAAACCTCTTTAGTATGGTGTCAATGTACCTAGATTGGGACAATCCCAGTATCCGTTTAGATCTATATTTATAGATCTTAATCCCCAAGATGTAAGAGCCATCACCTAAATCTTTCATTGAGAATCTTTATGATAAGAAGAGTTTGACCGAGTGCAGCATAGGAACATCATTTCCTATCAAGAGTATGTCATCCACGTACAATACGAGGAAGACAACCTTACTCTCTGCCACCTTCTTGTATATACAAGGTTCATCTACGTTATTAATGAAGTCAAACTCTTTGACTACTACATCAAAATAAATGTTCCAACTCCGCGATACCTGCTTCAATCCGTAGATTGATTTAAGTAGCTTGCACACCTTTCCGCTGCTCCCACTATCAACGAATCCCTCTGGCTGAGTCATGTATACGCTCTCTTCTAAATCACCGTTTAGAAAGGCGGTCTTAACATCCATTTACCAATTTCGTAGTCATGGTATGCAGCGATTGTTGGCTATAGTGCCCTCAAGTCAATTATTGGATCACATGCACATGGTTGCAATGATTGAGGGAGGACCTATATCGGTAGAACAATCTTACTCGAGATGATAGTATGCTATCTGGTTTGTCTTTATCATCGTGTACATACTTCAGGTGACTTTATAGATCACTATTACATGTTGATAGAGCCATAGAATTCTTGCTTGACTACCAGCAGTATGATGGCGATCATATACGTGAGAGTTGGGTAGTCTATAAGCACATCCTTAAAAGGTCCCTAGTCGTGGGAGTTTCGAGATGGGCATCGATACTCCAGAGTAGACTAGTGTATATGGATCGAGACCCCGACGAGGGGCGGTGGCCAGTCTCACAAGCCATTGGTGTCAGTTGGTTCACCTAAGATGTATACAGGTGCTCATTGGGTTATGAGTACACCGGACGGACTCGCCGGAAATATGCTACTTGGTATTATACCTATTGTCAGATAGCAATTCCCTGGTGACATATGTACAGGTTAGTTTATCGACCTAAGATCGTCATATGTCTCGTGTGAGTTCCACTGTGCTTTGATTACTACCCTACCATGGCTCAAAGGAGTCGTGCAAATAGGTTTTGCTTGGGTACAGTCCCGAGCCACATGGAGGCAGTGAGCGGATCTTCAGGGGATTCGTCTCTCCCAGTATTGGGGGTTGATGTCGCGGAGTGTGATTGGTAGAAATTTTATGTGTTCAAGTTTAGTTAATTACCGCAATCAAGATGGTTTCGCTTGTAGCTAGCCGGTTGAGTACGGGTCGTCCGCAGGGAGATGGGAATCTTTTTCTATGTGCTTTAACGAGTTAAGTCCAAATGTCCAGATTTGCTTGTGATTAACTATGTGCTAAAATGATATGTAAAGAGAGCTTGTTAAGGTTAGGATTAGGTTAGTTTGAGTTAGGAGTCGCTCACTTCTTTCGTTGCCACTCTTAATATCGGTGTTACGGTAATCGGCAACAACGGGGATTAGCATGACTAGGAAGGAACTTGAGAGTATAAACTAGGCTTTCCAACGCATAAGTTCTTCCTTTTGGTGTTTGTTCGTCCGTTCTTGGCTCTTATCCTTAACCTCCGGTTAATTTAACCACAACCGGTCTCACTACGGAATCACCGCTATCATGTAGGATAGGGTGCCGTAGGGAGCGGATTGTGGTTCAATTAACGGGAGTCCGATTTAAGATGTTGGGCAAGGAAAGAGTGAGAGCGGTTTCCTTCTCTCAAACTTCCCTTATCCTACCCTAACAAGTATGAAAACTACTCACCCATTATAAGGAAAAGAAAAGAAAACAAAGGAGGAAGATAGAAAGAAAGAGATTAGAAGATTACAACTAGTTGTTCCCCTCCGAAAGACGGCGCACAAGACTGCGGTGTCTTGGCACTGAGATTCGGGGCAGATGCTAATTGGTGCTATCCGTTCACCTCTCCGAAGATGCCAAGTTGATTTATGGCACCATGTATCGAAGGTTTAAACGGATGCGTCCGATGTAGCAGACTTCGTCAGATTCCCCCTCGCTTGAGGGGTTTTTTGATTGTGGGGACGCTCTTCCCTGCAGGCGTAAGCCCCTGCAGTTAATTACGCTACCGCATTGCGGTAACAACTTTCTCCTTCTCCAGCTGGTCACTTCGTGTCGTGGGTGTTTGTTTTGTGTTTTGTAGCCCGTGGATTGTTTACGGAGACTGAGTTATGTCGTCGCCCGTAGGGCGTGGACTAGTCCAAATCCGTATTATCTTAGATTTGGGTTTGGGGGTTTGGTTTGAGGATACGTCAGCCATACTTGAGGCTAAGATCAACTCAAACATTTGTTAAGGATACGTTAGTCTAACTTTGTGACTAAGATCAACTTAACGGGATCGCTTGGATCCGATAAAGGAGTGTTTGGACTCCATTGTTCCAGTTTAGGGACCTAGAGGTCCAACGTATGTATGGCCGTCAGGACCCGTCACCTCTCTGACGACGTTGAAGAATTACAACGACGGATGTCAGAGGAGTTCAGAGATGTACCCTTGAGCCAGAGTTAATTGGGGGGATTTATAGTCCACTCTGTTTGAAGGCTTAAGGATACGTTAGCCATCTTTGAGGCTAAGATCAACTCAAACGGGACCGTTTAGATCCGACAAAAGAGCATGCGGGGCTCTATTGTTCTAGTTTAAGGACATTGCGGTCCATGGGTAGTTTAAGGACATTGCGGTCCACTGTTAGTTTTAAGACATCTCGGTCAAGGTTAAGGACGTCGTAGTCCATGGGTTTAAGGACCTCACAGTCCGTTGTTAGTTTTAAGACATCTCGGTCAAGGTTAAGGACGTCGTAGTCCATGGGTTTAAGGACCCCACAGTCCATTATGTGCTCTGGATGCTTCACACGGGTTCGCTGCCGTGCTCTGCGAGGACCAGGCTCCGCTCTGGACGTTTCCCACGGGGTCAAAGAGTGACATTATCCGCGTTCCACGTAACCAGGAATTTTGCATTAAACACGGGTTTAAGGACCCCGCAGTCCGTATCAATGTGTGGTCGTCGGGACCCGTCACCTCTTTGAAGACATTGAGGGATTACAATGCCAAGTATCAAAGGAGTGAAGAGATGTACCCTAGAACCGGAGTGGATTAAATAGTCCTTGGCCCAATTTGGGATCAAGACGAATTAATTATGTTATGAGTCCATTGGCCCAGTTAATCACAAATTGAGGACTTATGGCCATCTTGGGCTAAGTCCAATCAGGAGAGGCTTTGCCTCCATCCATTTAGTCAATTGGGCCAAAGCCTAGTGTTAAACACTACAGAGCAATCAGTGTTGAACGCTGGGAATGAGGTTGACAAGTTAGTACTTAACACTAAGAGATAATTGGTGTTAAACACCAGCAACAAGGCTTTTCAAATTAGTGTTAAACACTAAAACAGATCAGTGTTGAACACTGCAGATAAAGCTTTTTAATTAGTGTTGAACACTAAGGCCCAACAGTGTTTTAACACTGGGTTCGAGAGTTTTAATTTAGTGTTAAACACTAAGGCAAGAGGGGTCACGTGGCAGCACGTGAGAGCGCCCTCCCTTCATTTATTCTGCTGAGATTATCGCGTCTTTCAGAGCATCACGTGCCATCACGTGATGGGCATTCAAATGCCTATGTATTAGAGCTTCTGCCAAGGGTCACGTGGATCACGTGGGGTGCTGCCTCAAAGGGACTTTCTGTAGATCTCTTGGGGGGTCACGTGATGACACGTGACCCTGCCTCTATGTATTTTGTTTAGAGGCTTTGTTAATCTTTTTTCAGGAATTAAATTCCTCGAGCTGTAAATTTCAGAGGAATTAAATTCCTACTTCCTTTTGAAGGTTTATATTCTGAATAGAGTTGAACTCTAAATCTTCCGTAGGAATTAAATTCCCCGTATATGTGAAGAACTGAATAGGGTTAAACCCTAATAAAAGCTTTTAAGGAATTGAATTCCCATTCCCTGTTAAATGATGATTAAGGGAATTAAATTCCCGTTGTTTCGACAGAACTAAGTTCTTAATTAGGGTTAAACCCTGTTTCTTTTGTTCTGAAGGAATTAAATTCCCATGATACAGGGGCAAGCCCTAATTTTATTTTAAAGGAATTAAATTCCTATAGTTCTGTGAGAATTAAATTCTCGTGCTTGCATTCCTTCTCTATGTTTTGGATCTGCATGGCAGGATCTCAACCCATTGAGAATTAAATTCTCAACCTTAAGGGGAGATGTGCACTTTGCAGATCCTCTATCAAAGAGAGAAGAAATATGTTCTTCTGTTTTTACATTATCAGAGTTAAACTCTGTTGAGAATTAAATTCTCTTTTTCTTTCAAGGAGCTTTTCCCTTTCTTACCTAGGGTTTTTGCAGAAGATCCAAGTTTCTCCAAGTATCGAAGCTCTCTTCTTTTTCTTTTTCTCTCCCTGTCTCTGTATATATATATCTCTCCTTTTTTGTATCTCTTGGCTCCTATTTATAGGAGAAGCAGCCGAGTCAATTAGTTTTTGACGAATCTTCGTGAAAGATTTGATTTGCATCCATCATTCATTTTGGACTTTTAGATTGTTGGGTGAATTTTATTCACCATTGGATTTCAAATCCAGGGGTTTTTCCTTTGTTGTTTCGGTTAGATTTAAAGGGGAAATCTTTCCAAACCCGAGATTTTCCCATAGATAGATGATATTTCATCACCTTTGAATCTTTAATTCGTCGTTTCCAGATAGCCGCTTTCCTTTGGAAAGATTTGATTCTCCTTCAGAATTTAATTCTGTTTGACAAAATGGGCTTTGAAAGCCGGTCACGTGTGACCACGTGACTCATGGTCACGTGTGGGCACGTGACCCCCTTTGGAATGAGCCTTTTGCTTTCTTTTGCGCTCCGTCTTCTTATTGCTGCTTAAACGTCACGTGCTGCCACGTGACCCCTGGTCACGTGTGAGCACGTGACCCTTGTTTGAACTCTCTCTTTCCTTGGTTCAACTGGAGAACGAGTCTGCTGTCTTGAACGTCACGTGGCAACACGTGACCCTGGTCACGTGGGAGCACGTGACCTCTTCTGAACCCTTTTCCTTGACTTGATCAGGGAACCGGTTTGCCTTTTGACGCTTGCATTTAAATGTCATGTGTCGCCACGTGACCCGGGTCACGTGGGAGCACGTGACTCTTTCTGAAGCCCCCTTTCCTTCAACGTAGTCAGGAAACTGAACTTGCCTTGACGATGTTTTTAGGTGTCACGTGCCAACACGTGACCGCTAGTCACGTGTAAGCACGTGACCCTCTTCTGAAGCTTTTCCCAGAAGCTTTCCTGATTTTAAATCAGGAAACAAATGCCCCCACAGCGTTGTTCTCACGTGTCTGCACGTGAGTGCAACGCTGTCACCTCTTGTGACCGTTGGATTCCTCTAGGGATCTGGGGAGACGAAACGTTTTCATTGTCTTCTATAAATACCTCTGTCTCTTCATAGGAGCCTTCACTTTGTTCATCTTCTTCTTCTGAGAACTTCTTCTTTGAGAATTTAATTCTCGCTTTCAGAGCTTAGTTCTCTGTCTTGAAACAATCTTCAGAGTTTAACTCTGTTCGAAAGGAATCCTTTTTCCTCAGGTAATGTTCTTGGACAACGATGGACCTTCACATTTCTCTGGATTTTAAATCCAAAACAAGGGTTCTTTACCCTTTTCTCTTCATATTTTTCCATAAGAACATGAAACTGCTTAATCTTCAAACTGTAGATCTTTTAGGGTTTAGATGATCCTTGGGGAGATGATGATGGCGTCTCAACTCCATGGAATTTAATTCCATCAAAAACATGTTTCTGGGAATTTAATTCCCTTTTCTCAATAAGGAATTTAATTCCAACGAAGAACTCGATTTCTTCACACAGAGGCTTCCTGGGGTCTCTTGGCCCGAGGTTGTTCTTCTGCAATTAATGCGATGGGGGTTTTGTAATGAATCTCACGACCTTTATTTCAGATATCATGGATGCCCATCTGTATGATCTTGACGATATCATTTCCTATGGGAATATTCGTGTACTGGGCCGCAGTCAGAATCAGGAGTTCACCGATGCTCAATGTGCCGAGATTATGAGCCGCTTTGATGAGTACAACCATCGGCTACTCCCCCGTCGCTCTTCTCTTCTGAGGCTGATCGTGCTGGCAATCAGGGAGGCTCTCCCTCTATTTTGTGCTGGTGTGCCGCTTGGGGCATTGGACGCCGCCGAGGATAAAGTACACTCGGTGTATCTGATGCACTTGATCTCAAAGAGAAGGCGGGATAATCTCATTGATCTCCAGTATCAGATGTTCCAGCAGTCGGCCATACTTACCGCCTATCGGAGGGTAGAGGACATTCATGAGGACCCCGATGCTTGTGATCGCGAGAGGAAGCATACTCGGGAGGTTCGACATGCTTGGAAGATTTTGAATAAAGTTAATTTTGAGTTTCTCAACCCATGTCCCGCATCTGAAGTTTTACCATTGTAAATGTGTCCTCTATATTTGTATGAACCTCTTGTAGTATGAGTGACAAGTTCTATTATGTCTTTGTATGTCTGCATGCTTTTCTCTAGGATTTTATCATTTTGCTATTGTTGTTGTTGGTGCTTTCAATATGCAGGGTGCTACTCCATTTTTTTTTGGTGTACATCAGGTTTAGGCCTCACGTAGTCTGCACGTGGGGTCCCTTGATGTGGCTGTTCACAAAATCTTCCCATGCCCTATTTTCAGTGCACAATATTAGACGCAGAAGAAAGGGCCTTGGAAATAGTCCCATCTCCTTGATTTTCGATGCCTTTCCTTTTTTGGGTCTTGGAAATAGCTTCACCATGCAAGATTTTCCGCGCACAGCACTTAATGCATTTCCTTATATATGAGGCTATAGCTTCCCTTTTCCTCTCACAAAGAGATTTATATTATTATTATTTTTTTTATCTTGGAGTAACTTGTCTTGAGAAACAAACGAGCGCCATGGCCTGCAATCGCCCTCATGCTCGTCGACAGCCATGGGAAGTTCCTATTGAGGAAATGGTCTCCCGCTTTGCTGCTCGGTTGGTGGATCCCCTCCTTACCGACAACGAATGCGACTCAGCCATGCATGAACTCTCGATCCGTAGGGGGTCCCCCCTCCCGATGGGTTCTCTCTGGCTCCGGATGATTCTCAAGGCCGTGCTTGCCGACATCCCTCCTCATCCGGCGGAGATGACCCTGGCGATGCTCGACGCGGCAGAAGAAAAGCTCGAGGGTTTTCATGAAGCGTGCCTGATTACTCAGGCTTTGAAGGATTGCTCAATTTATCTGCTGAGCCAGATCAAGGCCCGGCGAGCTATTATGTCTGCTTTCACGGACGAACACGGCGCCAATCGGTGGGGAGCGACTCCTCGTGAGAACCGTCGCTTTGACGTGCTGGAGAAAGCAGAGAGAGAGATGGAGAATTTTGTCCTCTGTTTCATTAACCCTTGTGCCGTTGATCCCATGTTTGGTGACCTTTTCCATTAGCGTAGAACATTTTTTTTTTAAATTAGTCCCTCCTTTTTTACGCTTTATGCCGAGATTCCATGTAGGCTTGGTGCTAGTATGTATGTTTCCGCTTGCATAAATAAACTTTGTATTCTTCTCATGAGAACTTTCTTTAATTGCATATGCCACCATCACTTTCCTGCGCATCAGACCTTTCTTGTTGCCTTTCACATCAGGCGATGTGAGCGCGTTTTAGATCGACTATTCCCGTCGACTGGAAGCCCATTCATATGGTCTTGTCAATGTCTTGTTTCCAAGGCTGTGGTTACGAAAGCGAGCTTACGTGGCCTGATAGAGCGATATGTAGCGAACATAAGGTTGTGGCTCTCGATAAGGCTGCCACGTTCACTCGTGAGAGGGTCGAGGCTCATAAGGCCATTGAGAAAGAGCTTGAAGCCCGGCTTGCTTCATATCAGTCCCAACAAGCTCAGGCGGAGGCTCGTCGTTTGGAGATCTTGCGTCATGAAGCCGTGGTCCAACAAAAGTAGGATGAGCTGACCAAGCTGCTGAATCGCCCGCCGGCTTGAAACATTTGTATCTTTTCCTTCCTTCTTGCACATACTCATGGATGAGAGTATTTTCTTTTTGTTTCTTTCATGAATTGTACTTTGTACCCATTTTGGTTTATGAATAAAAGATACGTTTTTTTTTAACGATGTGTCTCCTTTTCATTGAATGTATTCTGTGGATATTCTATCTCGATCTCCTTGCAGGACAGTGATGGCTTAGGGTTCAGGGTTAAGGTCTGCTTCCTAAGACTTTTGCATTTTACGAGCCACGAGGGTTTCATAAAGAGTTTTTCTCCCTACAGGTCGAGAGGATCCCATAGGTGTGAGTTCTTCTTAGAGATCGTGAGGATCCTTAAGCGGGTTTTCCCTTGAGAGTCGTAAGGATCTCACAAGAGAGTTTTTCTTCCTTACAGGTCGTGAGGACGTGTAAGTGTTGGATGCGGTCACCCTTGTCCGTGTTTTACGGAGTCAGGGGTTTCTCCAGGTATCGTAGTTTAAAGACATCACGGTCAAGGTTAAGGACCTCATAGTCCGTGGATTTAGGGACTCCACAGTCCGCTGTTAGTTTTAAGACATCACGGTCAAGGTTAAGGACCTCATAGTCCATGGATTTAGGGACTCCACAGTCCGGTGTTTGGTTGCAGGGACCCGTCACCTCTTTGAAGACGTTGAGGAATTACAATGCCTGGCATCAAAGGAGTGAAGAGATGTACCCTTAGACCAAGGCAGAATCCGTAGGGAATCGGGGTGGTTGATCGTTAGTTTTAAGACATCACGGTCGAGGTTAAGGACGTCATAGTCCGTGGATTTTAAGGACTCCACAGTCCGGTATTTGCTCTGGATGCTTCACACGGGTTCACTGCCGTGCTTGGCGAGGACCAGGCTCCGCTCTGGACGTTTTTCACGGGGTCAAAGAGTGACATTATCCGCGTTCCACGTAACCAGGAATTTTGCACTAGATGCTTCACACGGGTTCACTGCCGTGCTCGGCGAGGACTAGGCTCCGCTCTGGACTTTTTTCACGGGGTCAAAGAGTGACATTATCCGCGTTCCACGTGACCAGGAATTTTGCACTAGATGCTTCACACGGGTTCACTGCCGCGTTAGGCGAGGACTAGGCTCCGCTCTGGATGCTTTGCACGGGTTCACTGCCATGCTCTGCGAGGACCAGGATCCGCTCTGGACGTTTTCCACGAGGTCAAAGAGTGACATTATCCGCGTTCCACGTAACCAGGAATTTTGCACTAGATGCTTCACACGGGTTCACTGCCGCGTTAGGCGAGGACTAGGCTCCGCTCTGGATGCTTCGCATGGGTTCACTGCCATGCTCTGCGAGGACCAGGATCCGCTCTGGACGTTTTCCACGGGGTCAAAGAGTGACATTATCCGCGTTCCACGTGACCAGGAATTTTGCACTAGATGCTTCACACGGGTTCACTGCCGCGTTAGGCGAGGACTAGGCTCCGCTCTGGATGCTTCGCACGGGTTCACTGCCATGCTCTGCGAGGACCAGGATCCGCTCTGGACGTTTTCCACGGGGTCAAAGAGTGACATTATCCGCGTTCCACGTAACCAGGAATTTTGCACTAGATGCTTCACACGGGTTCACTGCCGCGTTAGGCGAGGACTAGGCTCCGCTCTGGATGCTTCGCATGGGTTCACTGCCATGCTCTGTGAGGACCAGGATCCGCTCTGGACGTTTTCCATGGGGTCAAAGAGTGACATTATCCGCGTTCCACGTGACCAGGAATTTTGCACTAGATGCTTCACACGGGTTCACTGCCGCGTTAAGCGAGGACTAGGCTCCGCTCTGGATGCTTCGCACGGGTTCACTGCCATGCTCTGCGAGGAACAGGATCCGCTCTGGACGTTTTCCACGGGGTCAAAGAGTGACATTATCCGCGTTCCACGTGACCAGGAATTTTGCACTAGATGCTTCACACGGGTTCACTGCCGCGTTAGGCGAGGACTAGGCTCCGCTCTGGATTCTTCGCACGGGTTCACTGCCATGCTCTGCGAGGACCAGGATCCGCTCTGGACGTTTTCCACGGGGTCAAAGAGTGACATTATCCGTGTTCTACGTGACCAGGAATTTTGCACTAGATGCTTCACACGGGTTCACTGCCGCGTTAGGCGAGGACTAGGCTCCGCTCTGGATGCTTCGCACGGGTTCACTGCCATGCTCTGCAAGGACCAGGATCCGCTCTGGACGTTTTCCACGGGGTCAAAGAGTGACATTATCCGCGTTCCACGTGACCGGGAATTTTGCTGAATATATCCGCATTTCACGGGGTGAAGGTTTGACTGTCGGCGATATGTATACCACCGAGCCATGGAACTGGGAGTTGCCGCTGTTCCGCTTAGCTTGAAGTTGTGTCCGTTGTTACGAGACGAGTGTTGGGATGATCACTAGGTTATTTGTGGCCCGTCGAGATTCGGCTCCTTCTTCTAATGAAACCTGGGGAGGAGGAGTGCGACTCCTTCTTTGTTTGCGCCCCTGGATTGTATACAGGGATTGATGTAGCATCACCTGTAGGGCAAAAAGTTTCATTCTTTCATCATTTTTTTTTATTCTTTCCGCGATGCCCTATCATTTCAGCTTTTTATATCGCGAAAATCGCGATTGCCCAATCATTTCGGCTATTTTTCGCGGTGCCCAATCATTTCGGCTATTTATTTTATTTTTACTCGCTGCTTTTTATTGCGAGTTGCCCAATCATTTCGGCTATTTTTCATGCATACATTTTTTTTACTTGCTGATTTTTATTGCAAGTTGCCCCATCATTTCGGCTATTTCGTATGCACGTATGGCTCGCTGTTTTTTTTATCGCGAGTGTGGAACTTGGAATCTGGTGCCAATCTCAGCATCAGCATCGCTACAACTGGAATATTGCCAGGAGCGAATCATCATCTGCCATGAAAGGACTTAGAATTTGATACCGATTTAGGCATCAGCATCGCTACAACTGGGATATTGCCAGGAGCGAATCATCATTTGCCTCTGTCGATGTCGAACAAAGGTGGCTTAGCGAACAGGGTTAGGGTCCCGTCGACTAAGGCTTTTGACTTTGTGAGCCGTAAGGGTCTCACAAAGGTATTTCTCCCTACAAGTCGTGAGGATCTCGTAGGTGTGTTTTCTCCTTAGAAATCGTGAGGATTCCTAAGTGTATGTTCCCCTGTAAGTCGTAAGGATCTTACAAAAGGGTTTTCTCCTTATAAGTCGAGAGGACTTACAAGTGTTGTTTGCTGTACAAGCATATCCCTAGTCACGGATGGGTCTTTGTTAGGGAAATATTTATTCGCGCCCATGGATTGTATACAAGGGTCATTATGAGCCGCTTGTAGGGCCAAAAGGTTGTGGGGGTTGCTTAAGAACAGGTTCAGGTCTCTGTAACTTAAGACTTTCAAATCTTATGAGCCGTGAGGGTCCCATAAGAGAGTTCTCCTTACGAGTCTTGAGGATCTCGCAAGTGTAATTTCTCCTTAGGAATCGTGAGGATCCCTAAGTGTATTGCTCCCTTGTGAGTCGTAAGGATCTCACGCGGGTGGTTTCTCCTTACAAGGTCGAGAGGACCCTGTAAGTGTCTTTTAACGAGGTTGCGCCCTTTCAGGTTTTCACAAACACTCGCCGGTAGCCCTGCTGTTTTTACTCACGGAGCCCTTTCGGGTTTTCATCCGTGCCCACTTTGCTTATGGACATACCATTTTTTTTTATTCTTTTTCACTTTTTTTCTTCTTTTTTATTTTATTTTATTTTAATTTTTTTTTCTCCTCTTTTTTTATCTCGTCAGCCTAAAGATGCTGCGGTAGTAGTTTTAGGGACGTTTCGGTCCGTTGTTAGTTTAAGGACGTTTCGGTCCGTTGATAGTTTAAGGACGTTTCGATCCGTCGTTAGTTTAAGGACGTTTCGGTCCGTCGTTAGTTTAAGGACGTTTCGGTCCGTCGCTATGGGAAGGCCGGCTGCTGCTTGTAAAGTCTGAGCCTAGGAAGATAGCGAGCGGACATAGTCGTCGTCATCTATCATTGACCCAGGCTGTGGCTTATCAAGCGTAGTATTTCTTTAAGAAGCGGCCGTTTATTGGCCTGAAAGGCTTTCACCGTGCATGTCCATGAGTAGGTAGGCTCCACCCTGGTAGACCTTGTCTATGACGTACAGGCCTTCGTAGTTTGGCTCAAATTTTCCTCGCTTGGCACGATTGGGGATCATAGGCCTTTTGACCACTAGTACAAGTTCGCCTTGGCGGAATGTCCTCGGCCTGGTCAATCTTTCGTATGAGCGCGTCATCTTTGCTTTGTAAGCCTCTAGATGTTGTTGCGCTATGAGCCGGGTTTCGTCGAGGGCATCAAGCTCCTCAAGCCGAAAGTGAGCATTTTCTTCGTTCGTCAGCTCGTGGTGGACTGCTACTCGTAGAGAGGGTAACTCTATCTCGAGGGGGAGCACTGCCTCCGTCCCAAATACCAACGCGTACGGCGTTGTGTTCGTGGCCGTCTTGAATGTAGTTCGATAAGCCCAAAGGGCTTCTTGCAGCCTTTCGTGCCAGTCTCTCTTATTCCTGGAAACGGTCTTTTTTATGATCTTCGTCAAGGTCTTATTGAAGGCCTCGGCCAGACCGTTAGCTCGTGGATTGTAAACCGAAGAATATCTCCAGTCTATATTGTGCTACTGTGCGAAGCGGCTAATCTTATGGCTTCGGTAGGCCGGCCCGTTATCGGAGATAATCCGCCGTGGAGTTCCGAACCGATAGATGACGTGCGTCTTGAAGAAATGGAGGATATTCTCCGTCTTCACTTCCCTCAATGGTACTGCTTCTGCCCATTTGGAGAAGTAATCAGTTGTCACCAGAATAAAACGGTGTCCCCGGGATGATGCTGGCTCAATAGGGCCGACTATGTCAGTCCCCCACATTTCGAATGGCCAACTAGCCAGCGTCGGGTGCAGTGGGTTCGGATGTTGGTGGATGAAGTCTCCATGAATCTGGCATGAGTGGCATTGCTTCGCATACTCGAGGCAGTCCTGGATCATCGTGGGCCAGTAGTAACTCATCCGTTTAATTTTTAACTTCATCTTTGGGCCTGCTTGGTGAGAACCGCAAAGTCCATCATGAACTTCCTGAATGACTCTTTCTGCTTCGTCAGGTCCTAAGCATCTCAGCCATAGAGAATCAAACGATCTCTTGTATAGAATATCGTTGACAAAAGCGAAAGATAAAGCTCGTTTCATGAGCTGATGTCTTGAGGACGCTTCTTCGGGCATTCGGTGGGACTTAAAGTAGTCTATGAAGACTTCCCTCCAGTCTTCGGCCTTCTCATGGTCTTTTATTTGTAGGGTCGTCTGTTCAGTCGTTCCCTTTTCTTCGCATGATTCCGGAGATATTTCTGCTGGGGCGAGCACTCGACGGCTTTGTACCACGATTCTGACGTCATCGAGGTTCTCGTCAGCCAGTTCTTTAGCAAGTTTAGCCAACGCGTCTGCTTTGCTGTTTTCCGCGCGCGGTATGTTCTCCAAAGTATAGGAGGGAATTTGTGTTAATAGTTGTTGCACCCTTTTGCCGTACTTCACCAACTCCGGCTTGCACGTTTGGTAGTCACCATTTACTTGACTAACGACCGGCTGAGAATCCCCGTATATGAGGAGGTCTTCAATTCCCATGTCGATGGCGATCTCGAGGCCTGCTATCAGAGCTTCGTATTCGGCTTCATTGTTTGTCCTCGGTTCTGTTAAGGAGAAGGCGAAGCGCATTATCCCTCCTTGTGGAGTTGCAAAGATGAGGCCTATCCCTGATTTGATCATTGGGACACCTTGTTTCTGTTTCTTTATGGAGGATGCTCCATCGAAATAGAGTTCCCATCGGGCGCTTCCGCCGCTAATCGCATCAAATGCATGCTCGTCCGGCAAATCACAGTTCAGAGGAGAATCGGCCGGTATCGGGTGCTCGGCGAGGAAGTCGGCAATGGCCTGGCCTTTCACTGCCTTGAGAGGTTGATATGTTATCGAGAACTCCATCAAGAGCAGGGCCCACTTAGCAAGTCGTCCCGTCAATATGGCTTTCGACATCAGATATTTGAGAGGGTCCACCTTCGAAATAAGACGGACTTCATGTGCTAATGCGTAATGTCTAAGCTTTGTTATTGCGAAGACCAACGCCAGACAGTGCTTTTCAATGGGGGAATAGTTGCTTTCTGCCCCCAGCAGCACTCGACTTAAGTAGTAAAGTGCTCTTTCTTTCCCCTGATCGTTCTCTTGTGCCCATAGTGCGCCCAAGGAACCTTCGAGGGCGGTCGTATAAAGAATGAGGGGTTTTCCCTTGACCGGCGCGGCCAACACCGGAGGGTTCTGTAGGTACTGCTTGATCTCATCTAGTGCACCTTGGCATTTGTGATCCCAAACGAATGGAGTTCCCTTCTTCATCAGGTGGCTGTAAGGACGGCATTTGCCTAAAAGATTGGCGATAAACCGCCGGATGTATGCGAGCTTCCCTTGGAGAGACCGCAACTGTTTGAGGGTTCTCGGCGGAGGCATTTCCATGATCGCCTTAATCTTTGACGGATCTATTTCAATACCTCGGTGTCGAACGATGAATCCCAGAAATTTGCCCGAGGAGACTCCAAACGTGCATTTGAGGGGATTCATTTTCAAATTATATTGCCGAAGGCGTCGAAATACAGTCTCCAGATGCTTTAAATGATCTTCGTATGACATGCTCTTTACTACGAGGTCGTCGATATAGCACTCGACGACGTCGTGTATGAGGTCATCAAAGATCTTTGTCATGGCCCTTTGATAGGTAGCGCCAGCGTTCTTAAGACCAAAGGGCATAACCCTGTAGCAAAATATACCCAAAGGGGTCCGGAAAGCGGTGTGCTTCTGGTCTTCGGGATGCATTTTTATCTGATTGTATCCTGACGAACCATCCATAAAGGAGAAAACCTCGTGAGTGGACGTGTTATCTATCATTAGCTCGGTTACCGGCACCGGGAAATCGTCCTTTGGACAGGCTTTATTGAGATCCCTGAAATCCACGCATATGCGTACCGTCCCATTCTTCTTCATTACCGGGACGATATTGGCGATCCAGTCGGGGTATTGGACTTCTTGGATAAATCCAGAATCGATCAACTTCTTGACTTCGGCGTTGATGCTCATTTCAAGCTCGAGTCGCATCCTCCTTGGCGCCTGCTTGACTGGCTTGATATCTGGGGATATTGCTAATCTATGCACGGCAATCTCCGGATCCAATCCTGGTATCTCGGAGTAGTTCCACGCGAAGCAGTCTTTATGCCGTAGAAGCACGTTCTTTAACGCCACCACCCTCTCTTCGGATAACAGCTCGCTGACAAATGTCGGTCGCGGGTCGTCTGCCGATCCCAACTCAATCTTCTTGAGGTTATCTGCAGTAGTATGTATACCATCTTCCAGTTCTTTCGGAGCGGGCGGAAATTCCGAGATCACCTCATCATCGCTGTTCTCAAAGCACCGGTAAAGGTCATCTACGTTCTCGGGCTCTTCTCCTAATATCGTAATCGTATAACAAGTGCGAACCCGCTCCCTGGACTGAAGTGGACCCGGTTTTGCTCTTGCGGCCTTGGGCTCATGCTTTTGCGGTGGCGTCACATTCCAGCCGTCGGATAAAGCGAATCTGCCCCGTCGGTACTGGTCCTCGACCCAGTTCTTGAAGGTGAAGCAGTCTTCGGTAGGATGTCCTATGGCTCGGTGATAAGAGCAATAACTCGGATGAGAAGCCTTGCTAGCTTGCTCAGGATGTCTAGACTCTGGAAGCATGATCATTTGATGTTTTATGGCGAGGTTAAGTAACCTCCCCGTTTTGTCTCGGGGGAAGGAGTACGCTCGACTCATCTTCTTCATGAGGGACAAACCCGAGCCGCTTCTTGATTTATTTCTGTCTCTGCGTCGGGCCTTTCGTACAACGGATTGACGAGGATAAGCGTCTTTGTCTTTTGCAGCACGTTGAGATAGACGTTGCGTCCTGGCCTTCTCGTAGATGGCCATTTCGCGGTTGTGGTCTTCCCGAGCTTCCTGACCCATTTTCCTGATAGGCTTGCCCACTCGCTCTTCAAACGATGGACTCGGCGCTTTAATTGCGGGGTCTAGTTTTGATGGGTGGTTGGCATCTCCTGACAGGGCGTCCTCCTCTTCATCAAAGGTATATATAGCATAGCTATTGTGAGCCCGTTCCCGTTTTCCGGCTCTTGCGTATCCAAGCCCGAGTGTTTCCATCTTCCCGTTGGGCAATTTGCGTTGAGTCCCGGGGACATCCCAAATCCTGTTGTAGAACAGCGCCTGCCGAACGGTCTGTTCTAAGGGTACTCCTTGGCGCTTCAATAGCTTCTTTAATCCATGTGTATAGTATCTGGGCAGACGGATGGGTTGGAGCCTGTCAAGTGTAGCATCCGCGCCATGCCAGATCTCTTTCTCTATTTTCGACTCTGAGGATCGGTAGAATAGGATCACCTTCTCACCCCTTCGCCTGGGAGGGACGTAGAATGTTTGCAGGTCCTGCACATTGTGAGCCTGAAGCGTGTCGAGATCCTTGTAGTGTTCTCGCGGTACCATGGTGATTTGCAAACTATGGTCATCGCCAGGGGGTGCTTGTATTGACAGCCGATTGGAGAACACAGCATTAACTTCATCTTCTGAATCACTTCCGAAGACCAACACGGGGGCGGGCGTCCCCAGGTTGTTGCATTGAGATGGCCCTGCATAAACTATCTCTTCCTCTTCTTCGGTGTCGCTTCCGAAAACGGGGATGGTGGCGGCGGCTTTGTTCTCCGGATTGCGACACCTTTCTGTATCCTCGAAATCTGGCAAAAAGTACTTCACATCTTCGTATTTGCGGACTTCGTTCACGGAAAATGGGTTTAACTCACCTGTTACGGTATACTCGAAACCATCCTTAAAGTACTTCATACACTGATGTTGTGTAGAAGGGATGATATTGTACTCGTGTAGCCCAGGACGGCCGAGTAAGGCGTTGTAGCAGGTCTTGGCGTCAATGACATGGAATTTGATGTCTGTGATAAGAAGTCCAAAGCGTAATGTTAATATCACAGATCCGAGAGTCCGTGACGATTGTGAATCGAAACCGGAGATAGTGATTTTGTCACGAGCGAGGTGTTGCACGCTCATGCAGATTTCCTTCAACACCCGAACATTAAGGAGGTTGACGGAGGATCCATTATCCACCAGGATCTTGCCTATCTTGATATCATGGCAGTATCCGGAGACATATAGGGGACGGTTATGGTCGCATGTCCCGAGAAGGAGGTCTTCATCACCGAAAGTGATGTCGGCTGTATGCACTTCCTCCAGTTCATCCTTCATCTTTTCAGTGGCGAGGAAGGCTTGGAATTGCTCAGGTTCTTGTAACGCCTTAATCAGTGAGTCTCGCGTTT
This sequence comes from Agapanthus africanus, assembly GCA_030015575.1. NCBI lineage: Eukaryota > Viridiplantae > Streptophyta > Magnoliopsida > Asparagales > Amaryllidaceae > Agapanthus > Agapanthus africanus. The sequence goes on from CM057343.1 coordinate 643,910,036, forward strand.
CTTTTGATAATAGGAGGGCATCGAGAATGCTAAGCTGAGAAGGTAGCTTCCTTAGGTGCGCGAGGATGTTATAGTCCACTTTACTCTTTTTAGGAGGGTCTTTGGCAGCCAGCTCTCTCATGACTTGGTCATCTAAAGTGATATCTTCAGCGACCTTTTCTTTTCCCTTATCCTTTCTATTCCCGGGCCCGAGATTCTTCTCTGGGAGTGTGCGATTGCGCAGCTGAATGTTCTCGCAGGCCTCCGATTCCTCCTCTTTCCCCAAAACGGATTCTTTAAAGAGAGGGCCCAAAGCCATTTCTTCATCAGAGTCGCTCCCAAAGGTGAGAACTTGTGACCCCCTAGCGTTAACCATGTAACAGTTGCCAGTCGTTCTGTTGTGCCCATCGACAGTACTTCTTCGCTCCCGACGGATCTTGCGTTTCATGCGCTTAACATGTTGCCGACGAGCGACATATCCTTGCCACCATATCTTAAAGGCGTCGCACTCCTCCGTGGGGTGTGAGATTTTCCGGTGATATGCGCAATAATCAGGGTGCCTCTCCACCCCATCGTGTGTGTTTCCTTCCGAGGGCGGTAGCTTCATCCCCAGTGACATGGCTTTGGCAAACCTTTTTCTCGTCTTGAATATCTTCCTGTTTACTTCGGATGCCTTTCGCTCTGGTAGTTCAACTCTTTCGTTCAGCTGCCCGCATTTGGCTCCTTCAGATGTGGCCATTTCACGCTCCTGGTCCGCTTTACATTTTAGACGAATCTCGTCTAGAAAAGCGTCGATCATTTCATCTGTTGGCCATGCACGCTCTGGTACAGGCTCTGTCTCCAGCTTTTCAATGCCAGGAGTTTTCCCATCATCGGTAAACGAGTGGGAGATTACGTTACAACTCGTCACATATCCTTCGGATTCATCCGACGAGCTCTCTCCATCATCTTCCTCTTGAAAGATGTGGTTGAGGAACTCTTGGAGTGTGAAAGGAGTTCGCGCCTTCTGATTGTATTCTTCCAACGCGTCGATTTGCTTCTGCAAGTTCGTGTGTTCGTTTTCAAGCTTCACGGGCCTCTTGGATTTCTTCTTCTTTTTCCTCAAAGATTTTGACGGTTGGGCGTGAGTATTTGGGCCCTTATCGCGAATCTCCGTAATTGGGCGGGGCTTCAACATTCCTTTGATAATTTGAGGTTCAAGAGGGTCCTTCCATTCGATCGCAGGGCACGCATGAAGGTCTCTCAGCTTTCTTTTGGTTTTAGTTGATAGCACGACCTCCCATGGAGCTTCTTCAATAAAAGAACATGTTGCCCCCGGTGTATCCGCTTTCCTGGGAGCATGTGGCTGTGGTGGGTTCACCTTCCACTTTTCGGACAGTACAAACTTCCCCTGGAGGTACTGGTCTTCAATCCATCCTTTGAAGACGAAGCAATCTTCGATCGGATGGCCTACCGTTTGATGGTAAGGGCAATAGTTAGGGTTATTCACTTCGGTGGGTTGCGGCGGTCGCCTTGGATGTGGCAGGTTTATAAGTCTGTTGCGTATTGCCAGCTCGAATAGCCGTTTCGTCTTGTCCCGTGGGAACGAGTAGGGACGCTTCATCTTCTCATTATAATACCGACGCCTTTCCTCGAGTTGATCTGCCGGTTTCGGGGCGTTAGGTTGCTGCTGGGCATTCGCAACAAAGGTTGCCCTCCCTTTACCCTTGTCATTCCGAGGTTCCGACTTCGGGGGAGGCGGTCTATGACCCATCTGGTCCATCTGAGCCAACTTGTCGATTAAAGCCTGGAATATGGTTGGCTTAAAGAACATCATAAACTGGGAGATAGTTGCGTGAGGGTCTAGAGTTTCCACGAACATGCCCACCGCAGGTGCTTCCTCAATGCGTTGCTCACATCTCGACCACAAGTTTCGCCAGCGTATAGCGTACTGGACCCAGGCTTCGCCCGGTTTTACCCTGGCGTTAATCAGTGCAGTTATTGGAGTGCGTTCGCTGGCACTTGCGAATCGCTGAGTGAACAACAGCTCCATTTCAGCGAACGTTTTGATAGAATCGTTCGGGAGTTCCGAATACCATTCGAACGCAGTTTCTGATAAGCTGCCCACGAACTGGCAGAGCAACAGTTTATCATCACCGCCGGTGTTACCGCAGAGGGCCCGGAACTGGGCGACATGCTGATGGGGATTGCCGGTCCCCTTATACACGTGGAATTTTGGTATCGTATAGCCTTGCGGGTATTTGATTTGGTCGTACCAGCTCGGATACGGCCGCCCCGTTTTCACGACTTGATCAGCTGCCTCAGTCGCGTGATGAACCCGGATTTGCTGGGCTATGTAGTCAGCCAAGTCAGCCTTAGAGATTGCCTCCTCCTTGGCCGTTGAGAGGGCTGGTGGTGGATTTGACGTTTCTCCTCGGTCGTCTTCAAGAACGATTGGGGGATCCTCGACGGGTAAGTCCTGCTGGATCATCATTCCTATCATATCTTGGAAGAGAAGGCCCATCCGTTGTATGTTGGCCGCTTGTTCAGCAGCCTCTTTGACCCTTTTCTCCAGTGTCCGGCGAAGGAATTCAGCATCGGTTTCTTCCTCCCGGCGTGCGTCTGAGGACGTTTCTGGGTTTTCTTTTGGCCCGGTGAGCGCGGCCATAGCATTCATCATTTCTTAAAGCTTTTGTTGCTGCTCTTGAGCCTTCGTCACAGATCGGGTTAGCGGTCGGTGGCCCGTAGAAGTGCGGCTTTCCTCTTTTCCAGAGGCCATGTAAACAGTGTGCACCACCATGCCCCCAGACTTAGGGCGTCTGGGCTCAGTGCTTTTAGCCGTCGTTGCATGCTGTGGGGTTTTCTCTGGCCTCCTCCTTTTATGAGCCATGGAGGTTGAGGGGGCCGTTGAGGTGGGCGTCCAGACAGCCTTTTGGGGTTTAGCCTGGTGACCAGCTTCCGGTTGGATTTTCAGCTTCTTGTGTTGGCGGGAGAAGTTTGGATCGATGATCGAGTCCCGTGCCTGCCGCCAAACCTTATAGATTTTGGAAGACAGCCGTTGAGGAGATCGGGGTTGTTCGGGTTTTATTTCGACAACCTTTTTTAATGAGGGAGGAGACCTCTTCAGCACTGCCGTAGGAGAATTCCTTCGCACCTTATTTAGCATTTCAAAGATGTTCCCAGTTGGAACAGCAGCATTAACCTCTGCCACCGGGGCCGATGGAGTCAACCCGGAGGGGGAGTTGCCCCCAGCCTTCCTTACTCGACGCCAATGGCGACGTCGAGCGTGTCGAGCGGACGGTGTAGGGTCAGCGGTAAGAATGGTTTCGTCTTGCCCCCTGTCTGGGTGGGGGGTCGCAGTTGGTATTAGCCTGTCAAAGACCGACGTCCTTTGGGCAGCAGGAGCGGGAGCGGGAGCCGTCAATCTTGTAAAGACCGACCTTTTGGCCGGAGAAGCCGCCTTGACGATTTCGGGAGCAGGAGCAGCCACTTTCTTAGAAGCAGCCTTCTCTGAGATTGTAGGCCCCATGATGGGTTTGCAGGATTTCTGGCCCAATCTAGAGAAGACCGAGGCGTTGACGTTGGGCGACTCGTTGAGAGGAGCCGCGACAGGGGTAAGACGATCAAAGACCGACTTCTTAAGAGCTTCCGTTGTCAGTACTGGCGCGGTGAAGTTTGTCGACGGGAGCATGGTCCCAAAGAACAATCCTGTGGTGGCGCGAGTGACCTGTTCCACGGGCATTGTGAATAGCGAAGCAGCTTGGGGTCCGTAGGCTATACCTCCTGGCGAGGCAGAGCGTTGGTTGCAATTGCAGTCTGAGCAGTTGGAGAATTTCATGGAAGTAGAAGCCATCGATCCTTTGCTTTCTGCAATAAGCAAGACACCAATTCTTAGTATCTTGAAACCCAAGGGCAACCATTGGCGAACCGCGATTGGTTCGCGAGTCACGACACACGAAGTGTGGAGTGGAAAGAGGAAAAGGTCCCACCGGGCGTGCCAGAATCTGTTCCCTTCCGAAAGACGGCGCACAAGACTGCGGTGTCTTGGCACTGAGATTCGGGGCAGATGCTAATTGGTGCTATCCGTTCACCTCTCCGAAGATGCCAAGTTGATTTATGGCACCATGTATCGAAGGTTTAAACGGATGCGTCCGATGTAGCAGACTTCGTCAGATTCCCCCTCGCTTGAGGGGTTTTGTGATTGTGGGGACGCTCTTCCCTGCAGGCGCAAGCCCCTGCAGTTAATTACGCTACCGCATTGCGGTAACAACTTTCTCCTTCTCCAGCTGGTCACTTCGTGTCGTGGGTGTTTGTTTTGTGTTTTGTTGCCCGTGGATTGTTTACGGAGACTGAGTTATGTCGTCGCCCGTAGGGCGTGGACTAGTCCAAATCCGTATTATCTTAGATTTGGGTTTGGGGGTTTGGTTTGAGGATACGTCAGCCATACTTGAGGCTAAGATCAACTCAAATGTTTGTTAAGGATACATTAGTCTAACTTTGTGACTAAGATCAACTTAACGGGATCGCTTGGATCCGATAAAGGAGTGTTTGGACTCCATTGTTCCAGTTTAGGGACCTAGAGGTCCAACGTATGTATGGCCGTCAGGACCCGTCACCTCTCTGACGACGTTGAAGAATTACAACAACGGATGTCAGAGGAGTTCAGAGATGTACCCTTGAGCCAGAGTTAATTGGGGGGATTTATAGTCCACTCTGTTTGAAGGCTTAAGGATACGTTAGCCATCTTTGAGGCTAAGATCAACTTAAACGGGACCGTTTAGATCCGACAAAAGAGCATGCGGGGCTCTATTGTTCTAGTTTAAGGACATTGCGGTCCACTGTTAGTTTTAATACATCTCGGTCAAGGTTAAGGACGTCGTAGTCCATGGGTTTAAGGACCCCACAGTCCGTTGTTAGTTTTAAGACATCTCGGTCAAGGTTAAGGACGTCGTAGTCCATGGGTTTAAGGACCCCACAGTCCATTATGTGCTCTGGATGCTTCACACGGGTTCGCTGCCGTGCTCTGCGAGGACCAGGCTCCGCTCTGGACGTTTCCCACGGGGACAAAGAGTGACATTATCCGCGTTCCACGTAACCAGGAATTTTGCATTAAACACGGGTTTAAGGACCCCGCAGTCCGTATCAATGTGTGGTCGTCGGGACCCGTCACCTCTTTGAAGACATTGAGGGATTACAATGCCAAGTATCAAAGGAGTGAAGAGATGTACCCTAGAACCGGAGTGGATTAAATAGTCCTTGGCCCAATTTGGGATCAAGACGAATTAATTATGTTATGAGTCCATTGGCCCAGTTAATCACAAATTGAGGACTTATGGCCATCTTGGGCTAAGTCCAATCAGGAGAGGCTTTGCCTCCATCCATTTAGTCAATTGGGCCAAAGCCTAGTGTTAAACACTACAGAGCAATCAGTGTTGAACGCTGGGAATGAGGTTGACAAGTTAGTGTTTAACACTAAGAGATAATTGGTGTTAAACACCAGCAACAAGGCTTTTCAAATTAGTGTTAAACACTAAAACAGATCAGTGTTGAACACTGCAGATAAAGCTTTTTAATTAGTGTTGAACACTAAGGCCCAACAGTATTTTAACACTGGGTTCGAGAGTTTTAATTTAGTGTTAAACACTAAGGCAAGAGGGGTCACGTGGCAGCACGTGAGAGCGCCCTCCCTTCATTTATTCTGCTGAGATTATCACGTCTTTCAGAGCATCACGTGCCATCACGTGATGGGCATTCAAATGCCTATGTATTAGAGCTTCTGCCAAGGGTCACGTGGATCACGTGGGGTGCTGCCTCAAAGGGACTTTCTGTAGATCTCTTGGGGGGTCACGTGATGACACGTGACCCTGCCTCTATGTATTTTGTTTAGAGGCTTTGTTAATCTTTTTTCAGGAATTAAATTCCTCGAGCTGTAAATTTCAGAGGAATTAAATTCCTACTTCCTTTTGAAGGTTTATATTCTGAATAGAGTTGAACTCTAAATCTTCCGTAGGAATTAAATTCCTCGTATATGTGAAGAACTGAATAGGGTTAAACCCTAATAAAAGCTTTTAAGGAATTGAATTCCCATTCCCTGTTAAATGATGATTAAGGGAATTAAATTCCCGTTGTTTCGACAGAACTAAGTTCTTAATTAGGGTTAAACCCTGTTTCTTTTGTTCTGAAGGAATTAAATTCCCATGATACAGAGGCAAGCCCTAATTTTATTTTAAAGGAATTAAATTCCTATAGTTCTGTGAGAATTAAATTCTCGTGCTTGCATTCCTTCTCTATGTTTTGGATCTGCATGGCAGGATCTCAACCCATTGAGAATTAAATTCTCAACCTTAAGGGGAGATGTGCACTTTGCAGATCCTCTATCAAAGAGAGAAGAAATATGTTCTTCTGTTTTTACATTATCAGAGTTAAACTCTGTTGAGAATTAAATTCTCTTTTTCTTTCAAGGAGCTTTTCCCTTTCTTACCTAGGGTTTTTGCAGAAGATCCAAGTTTCTCCAAGTATCGAAGCTCTCTTCTTTTTCTTTTTCTCTCCCTGTCTCTGTATATATATATCTCTCCTTTTTTGTATCTCTTGGCTCCTATTTATAGGAGAAGCAGCCGAGTCAATTAGTTTTTGACGAATCTTCGTGAAAGATTTGATTTGCATCCATCATTCATTTTGGACCTTTAGATTGTTGGGTGAATTTTATTCACCATTGGATTTCAAATCCAGGGGTTTTTCCTTTGTTGTTTCGGTTAGATTTAAAGGGGAAATCTTTCCAAACCCGAGATTTTCCCATAGATAGATGATATTTCATCACCTCTGAATCTTTAATTCGATCGTTTCCAGATAGCCACTTTCCTTTGGAAAGATTTGATTCTCCTTCAGAATTTAATTCTGTTTGACAAAATGGGCTTTGAAAGCCGGTCACGTGTGACCACGTGACTCATGGTCACGTGTGGGCACGTGACCCCCTTTGGAATGAGCCTTTTGCTTTCTTTTGCGCTCCGTCTTCTTATTGCTGCTTAAACGTCACGTGCTGCCACGTGACCCCTGGTCACGTGTGAGCACGTGACCCTTATTTGAACTCTCTCTTTCCTTGGTTCAACTGGAGAACGAGTCTGCTGTCTTGAACGTCACGTGGCAACACGTGACCCTGGTCACGTGGGAGCACGTGACCTCTTCTGAACCCTTTTCCTTGACTTGATCAGGGAACCGGTTTGCCTTTTGACGCTTGCATTTAAATGTCACGTGTCGCCACGTGACCCGGGTCACGTGGGAGCACGTGACTAATTCTGAAGCCCCCTTTCCTTCAACGTAGTCAAGAAACTGAACTTGCCTTGACGATGTTTTTAGGTGTCACGTGCCAACACGTGACCGCTAGTCACGTGTAAGCACGTGACCCTCTTCTGAAGCTTTTCCCAGAAACTTTCCTGATTTTAAATCAGGAAACACTAGCTATTTGCGACCTCACCTTGGCAAGGATCAAGCGTAAGCATCATGGTTGTGTAAGGATAAAGAAAAAGAGAACAAGAAAGAAACAAATAGCAAATAACAACACTAGATTAGCAAAGGAAAATTACAAGCAATTTATAATTAATAACATAACAAGAACAAGACAAGCATGATAATAAAAAAAAACTCCATTATTCATTCTTCACTCACAAAAGCTCACTACAAGTTTTTAATGGAGAAGAGATGAGAGGAGGAAGAAGAACAACACAAGTATTCTAAAATCTAAATACAAGAATAAGCACCCCTTGGCTTTGGCAAGTTCTGGACTATTTATAGGCAGGGAACTGGAAACCTAGGGCAACCATCTGCCTCCACAGAGAATGACCTAAATACCCCTGAAAAATAGTCAACTGAGGAGGCCGTACGGCCGCGGTTCCGCGGCCTAAGCATGATTATGCCGCGGAACCGCGGCGCTTTGGAGGAGTTAGCTCCTCGGATTTTGTGGGGTCCCCATGTATGATGTTGTCTGCTGTTTGGTATATGTTTTTTCTTAGAAACTCTTCACAATTTTTCCAGAATTCCAGCAGACCAAAAGATGATTTGATGTGGATCTTTTTGTCATGATTTTCTCGAGCTCCGCGTAGATATGTTGGATCTTGTGTTGCTATTGAGCTTTGTGCATGAAAATGACATTGATTTGCCATTTTGTCTCTTAAACTGGTGCGCGGCAACATACGGATAGAGAGCGGAGACCCGTGTTTTATCTGTGGTTGGCAGTAATCCGGATTTTTGTCGTGCTTTTCCATGAATTTCATTGTTTAAAGTTGAGAACCTGTATCCTGCAGTTAACTAGCAAACACGGCTCAAGAGTACCTACCGATAAGCAATGTGATAAAAATTGGGCGGTATAAAAATGCAAAAATCTAATATGAACAAATACCCCCAAACTTATCATTTGCTCGTCCTGAGCAAAGCCAATTTATTCACAAAAAATTTCTAACCTCACTTTCGCAGGGAACGCAATTGCACTGAGCATGTGCAACAAGCCGTTAAACCTCTAGGTGTCCCTAGTAGGAGGAGTGTTGTCTCCTGAGGGTTTTCAGCGGATACTACCCACAAAATCCGGTCAAGCTAGTTTTGCAAAATAACTATGATTCAAACCCTGAAGTTTTGTTTCAGAAAATAACAATTCTATTATCCTAAGTCTAGACTATCGAACCTTTATTTTTCACACCTCGCTTCTTATTTAACTTAAGATTTTATATGTCTTTACGTGCAGTGTAAATAGTGTCGTTAAGTTCCAGAAGGATCGATTAAAGTCATCATGTCACACAATAAAGCCCAGATAAAAATTTTAAAAGGATCACATAAGTTTTATAAAGAGTTAAGAATTTTTCAAGTTTCGTTTTCCAGTAAAGTTTCAACTTCAGAATTTCTATCTTCCCTAACAGGAAACTAGGTCTTATTTTTCACTCCATCTTTTTCTTGTTTTCATTTCATACACACCTCTGTGAACGTGCAATAGTCTTTATCACAGAATAAAACCTTCATATCTCCGCTAGAAATATTTTTTATAAAAACCTGTCTTTTGTCAAGATTATTCTCACACAAAGAACCGTTAGGAATTTTAACTCGGAGAGAACACTTGCTTGAGTTTGTTTTAATCTGGACTTTCTAGGCTTCTTAACGAGCTTTGGGCCAATGCACCCAAACCAGTTGGCTTTAGGATATTAGGTGTAGAGACACCCCAGCGGACTTAATTACTTAAGTTACCTAGGCCCAAAAACAAAAGACAATTTAGCGTGAAAATCATGATGATTCAATACGAACGGAGATATAACCGGTAGTTCAATTTTTTTTGGATACAAAACGTGTTTAGTGGGTTCGGTGTGTAATCATTCCAATCAAGTTCCAGATGGGTTATTTTTCAGACTTAGTTCCAATTAAGGCATCAATAACATTCCTTCATATTTGCTTCACTTCATAAACTATTCTTGATATTACTTATTTCAGAACAAACCTATTTGATCCTCAGAAAATCATTTATCCATTTAAAAGTTTTTAGACATAAAAGACTTGTCATCTAATTTCCAAAACTCACGACACGTGTAGTGTGATGTAAAGACGTATATCAGCTATAGTTAACTTCAAAGGAGAGTTATCTTTCAGGTTTTCAAAATCTAAAATTACGATTTAGTTAATCTTATCTTATCAGACAAAATCGTCGAAATGTTGAATCAGAGTTCTCCCACTAGCTAACTTGACAGACAAGTTTTTATATTTTTAGAAAATTTTCTGATTTTTATGGATTTTATGGATTTTAATATGCAGATGCAAAATATACATATGAATGCGAAGGTTAGAAATGCGTACCGAGCGTACCCCCAAACTTAAACTGGACAGTGTCCTCACTGTCGTTGCATGAAGAGATCATTGAAGGGTCAAAATTGTCGGTTAGATATACACAATTTTTTTGTTTTTTTTGTTTTTAAAGAAAAGAAAAACAGCAAAAATGGAAAAGAATATCCACAAATATATACAAAATGGTATATACATACCCCCAAACTTATTTGGAACAGTGTCCACTGTTCTTGGCTGGATAACCGAAGTTTGGTGGTAGGCAGAGGAAGATTATGCAGGGTAAACCGGCTCCTGTAAGACCAGGAGCTCCTCTATTGGTTCGACGCTAAGGTACGGTTTAAGTCGGTGTCCATTTACTTTGAAAAATGAACCGTCCTTTGGATTCTCCAAATCCACAGCGCCATGCGGATACACATTCCGCATAAAATACGGCCCTTTCCAGCGAGATCTGAGCTTTCCTGGATGGAAGTATAGTCGGGTGTCGTAAAGCAGTACCTGTTGACCAGGTACGAATGTCTTGCGCAAAAGGTGTTTATCGTGAAACACCTTCGTTCGGTTTTTAACGACAACCGCGTTATCGTAAGCCTCATCCCTAAGCTCGCTCAATTCGTTCAACTGCAGCTTCCGATGGCTGCCCGCATCTTCGAGAGACAGATTCAGTTCTTTTATCGCCCAAAATGCGCGATGCTCTATTTCGACAGGGAGGTGGCAAGCCTTTCCGTACACAAGCCGATAGGAAGACATGCCAAGATCGATCTTATAAGCGGTTCGAAATGCCCAAAGGGCATCAGTGAGTTTCAGCGACCAATCCTTACGGTTCTTGGAAACCGTCTTCACCAGTATCTGCTTGATTTGCCGATTTGAAACTTCGGCCTGCCCACAGGTTTGGGGATGGTAGTGCATAGATAGCTTATGATTAATGGAATATTTCCGCATCAAGGCTTCGAAAGTCTTATTGTAGAAATGAGTTCCATTGTCGCTAATGATCGCTCAGGGGTGCCCAAAACGGGAGAAAATGTTTTCTTTAAGAAACCTAACGACAACCTTGTTGTCGTTAGTCCGGCTGGGCACAACCTCGACCCACTTAGAGACGTAATCAACAGCGAGAAGGATGTACAAGTTCCCAAAAGAGCTGGGAAACGGCCCCATGAAATCTATCCCCCAAACGTTGAAAATCTCCACAACCAAGATTGGTTGGAGCGGCATCTCGTTCCTCCGGGATATCCGGCCCAAGTGTTGGCACCGGGAGCAAGTCTTGCAATAGTCATGAGCGTCTTTGAAGAGTTGTGGCCAGTAGAAACCACATTGCAAGATCTTCTCAGCTGTCTTTCTGGGGCCAAAATGCCCGCCACATGCTTGATCGTGGCAAAATGACAGCACACTCTTGAATTTATCGTCAGGGACACACCGACGAATAATCTGGTCGGGACAGTACTTGAACAGATAGGGTTCGTCCCAGTAAAAGTGTTTTACTTGGGATAAGAATCGAAATCTGTCCTGACTTGACCATTCAGTCGGTAGTAACCCTGTGGCCAAATAGTTCACAATATCTGCGAACCAGGATTCGCAAGATACTGTCAAGAGCTGTTCATCCGGGAAAACATCGTTGATCGGAATGTGAAGCGACGGCGAAGAAGGAAGTCGTGAGAGATGGTCGGGGACTACGTTTTCACATCCTCTTTTGTCCTTAATGACAAGGTCAAACTCTTGAAGCAAGAGGATCCAACGTATCAGCCGAGATTTTGCATCTTTCTTCACAAAAAGATGGCGCAGAGCAGAATGGTCTGTGTAGACAATGACTGCAGAGCCGATGAGGTAGGGCCTGAACTTTTCTAAAGAAAATACAACAGCCAAGAATTCCTTCACAGTTGTTGTATAATTAAGTTGGGCGTCGTTCAGGATTCAGCTAGCATAATAGATCACGTGCGGCATCTTGTCGATGTGTTGTCCAAGGACAGCACCAACGGCAAAGTCGGATGCATCGCACATAATCTCAAATGGGTGCGTCCAGTCAGGAGAAGAAAGAATGGGAGCAGAAGTGATTGAGCTTTTTAATGACTCGAACGCAGTCACACAGCTCGAGTTGAAGTCGAATGGCGTGTCCTTGGCCAGCAAAAGAGTCAAGGGCCTAGCAATCTTGCTAAAGTCCTTGATGAACAGTCTATAGAAACCGGCATGGCCAAGGAAGGCTCGGATGTCTCGGACGCATCTGGGAGGAGGGAGATTGGAAATGACCTCAATCTTCCCTTTGTCAACCTCTATGCCATTTTGCGAAATGATATGTCCTAAGACAATACCTTCAAGCACCATGAAGTGGCACTTTTCCCAATTCAAAGTGAGGTTCTTATCCTTACATCAGGTAAGGACAGCGTCGAGATGCAGCAAACACTCGTTGAAGGAATCACCGAAGATGGAGAAATCGTCCATGAAGATCTCCGGGAATTTCTCTACCATGTCTGAGAAGATTCCCATCATACACCGCTGGAAGGTAGCGGGCGCATTGCATAACCCAAAAGGCATGCGACGATATGCAAACGTACCGAAAGGACAAGTGAATGTGGTCTTGTCCTGGTCTTTTTCGGCAATGGGAATTTGATTATAGCCGGAGTAGCCATCAAGAAAGCAGTAGTACTCGTGTCCGGCCAATCGTTCAAGCATTTAGTCAATGAAAGGTAGCGGAAAGTGGTCCTTCCGCGTTGCGGCGTTGAGTTTTCTGTAATCGATGCATACTCGCCACCCAGTTTGGATGCGAGTAGGGATTAACTCGTTCGCCTCATTAGTGATGACCATTATGCCTGATTTCTTGGGGACAACATGAATGGGGCTAACCCACTGGCTATCAGAGATAGGGTAAATGATACCACTATCCAGACATTTTACGATCTCATTCTTTACAGCCTCCTTCATGACTGGGTTGAGACGTCTTTGTGGATCCCTGGCTGGTTTGGCATCATCCATCAGATGAATGTGATGTTCAACGATCAGGGGACTAATCCCCTTGATGTCCGCCATGGACCAGCCAAAAGCTTGCCTATTGCTGTGCAAGACCGCAAGAAGGGCTTTCTCTTGCTCTGGAGCTAGAGAAGCCGAGATGATAACCGGGAGGGTCTCGTTCTCACCCAAGTAAGCGTACTTAAGGTGAGACGGCAAAGGCTTGAGTTCGAGCGTTGGAGGTGAAACGATTGAAGACAAGATTGGTGAAAAGGTCTCGAACTCAAAGGATTCTAGCAAAGGTTCAAAACGAGTGTAAGCGACCGAGTTGGATGGTTCAGGTAACTCATCCGGAAATTCGAAGGATTCAAACTCGGGTGGTGAGTGGCTAAGATCATATGAGAAAGTGAAGCACTCGTAGTCATTGTCGGGCGCAGAAACAGCAGCAGGTTCGAAGAGGAACGCACTAGTGGCGTTAAGGTTATCGTGATCGAACAAAAACTCCTCGAATTCACACTCTTCTGGGGTGATCTCCTGGATCGAGAAAACGTCTAGTATATGAGCATTAGGTTCGGAGGGCTGATTCCCCAACCTAAAAATGTTGAGTTCAATTGTCATGTTTCCAAAAGATAGGTTCATCGAACCATTGCGACAATTGATCACAGCATTTGAGGTTGCAAGGAATGGGCGACCGAGTATCACCGGAATTTGATTCCGGGGGTTAGCTACAGGCTGTGTGTCTAATACAATGAAGTCAACGGGGAATATAAAGTCCCCAACCTTGATTAACACATCCTCTAGCTCACCCCTAGGATGGGTGATCGATCGGTCGGCCATTTGGAGAGTACAGTGTGTGGGTTTCAGCTCTCCTACACCTAGTTGCTCATATACTGAGTACGGAAGCAGGTTAACACTAGCACCAAGATCTAATAGTGCGCGGTTGATGTTCTTATCCCCAATGGTAATAGAAATCGTAGGACAGCCAGGGTCCTTCCGTTTTTGAGGTGAAGATTGGGTAAGAGCATCACTCACAGCATTAGCCAAGAAAACTTTCTTGGGTACCTGAGACTTCCTCTTTTTCGTGCACAAGTCCTTTAAGATTTTCGCGTAAGACGGGACTTGTTGGACAGCATCTAAAAGGGGAATGTGTATGTTAACCTGCTTAAATAACTCCAGAATCTTCTCCATTTATGGATTTTGTTTATTGGACCTCAACCGGTTTGGAAATGGAGCGTTTTTAAAATTAGTTGAGTCCACTGCTTGTGGAGGAGATTGTGGAGCTGGAACTATCCCAGAACTGGTGTTTTCGTGGAGTGAGAAGTGGGTCCGTTCAGAGCAGAAGAAGAAGTAGGAGAGCCTTTTGAAGAATGAAGAATAGGCTCAGAAGATGAGGAAGGAGAAGAAGAAGAAGAATAAGAAACGGCCGGGGTGTCATCGTCGATCCGTGTGCCAATGTTGTTGTGCAGCATCCTTCCCGATCTCAATGTAGTCACGGCACTCACATTATGGTTCTGTTGTTCAAGAGCAACATGTACATTATGTGGGTGACCGGGATTTGGGAGTGGTTAAGATGGAAGCTTCCCCTTCTCTCGCTCGCTTAAGGCCGCATTCAGTTGTGCTATCTGGGCTTCGATGGTCTTGATGCTTTGCCCGTGTGTAGCAGTGTGTTGCACCAATGACTGAATGGAAGACTGGATGTTTGCGGTGGATTGTGTCGATTGTTTAACGAATGCCTCCAGACTTCGTTCTAGCGAGGAAACCTTATCGTTGTTTGACGGAACAAAGTTGTTTTGCGGAAAAGAATTGTTGGGTGCAAAGTTGTTCGTCTGATTTTGAAAAGGTTGGGGTTGGAAGGGCTGCTGAAATTGATGTTGAGTTTGTTGTTGAGCTTGTTGTTGCGGCGGAGGGGGCCTTTGGAAATCGTTGCCTTGGAATTGATGCTGGTTCTGATTCCAGGCGAAGTTGGGGTGGTTCCTCCAACCGGGATTGTAGGTGGAAGAGTATGGATCATTTCTTGGTCTTTACTAAAATGCAGCATTAACCTGATCCTGTCCTTGAGATGGTGGATTGTAAGGACACTCTTCGGTTAAGTGAGAAGGATCGGAACAACAAGCACAAATGGTACGAAGGGGAAGAATAGGGGCAGGAGCAGGAGATGAAAATTTGCTCTCTATCGCTTCAAGTTTTCTCGTTATTGCAGCCATTTCAGCTTTCATCGCAATAGAGACATCGAGTTGGTGAATTCCTACCCTAGATTGACCGGTAGAAGTGGAGGTAGAAGAAGAAGAAGTCAGTCTGGTGCTCTCCCATTGTAGCGTTTGTTCCGCAAGGTCGTCGAAGAATTGCCGCGCTTCCTCGTCAGATTTCGATAGGAAGTGGCCCTGACAAATGGTTTCCAACAACTGCTTGGTTGCTGGGTTCAGGCCCTCGTATAAAGTTTGGCAAAGTTGCCATTTCTCGATACCATGGTGAGGGCACTGAACAAGAAGGTCTTTATACCGGTCAAAGCACTTCCAGAAGGGTTCGGCAGGAAGCTGGGAGAATTGGTTGATTTCGTTACGGATCCTCGCGGTTTTATGATTCGGATAAAATTTCTTGAGAAACGCTTTCACAAACTTGTCCCAACTGGTTATGGAGTGGGAAGCGGTGCTATACAGCCATTTTTCAGCAAGATCGCACAAAGTGAACGGAATGACCCGTAGCCGTATAGCATCGTCCGACAGCTGGGTGGTTTTCATCATGGCACAAACGTTTTGAAATTTGTTGATGAAGATATAGGCATCTTCAGATTCAAGCCCATGAAATTTCGGAAGCATGTTAATGAAGTGGGGCTTAATTTCAAAATTATCCCCATTGGCCGGTGGAAGGGAAAGACAGGTGGGAAGTGCAGAACGGGTGGGAGAGAAACGATCCTGGAGCGCGATTCGCTGCGGCGCTACAACAGGCGGTGGTGGTGGGTTATTCGCATCCATAGGTGGCGGAATCAATCCCGGGGGAGTCAAAGGGATGTTTGGATTAAATCCTGAAATCGCGAAAGAAGAGGTTGGTGAAGGTGAAGATGAGGATGTATGAACAGAATTCCGGTCAACGTCGGAGTTGGCCGGTAAAGGTAAGGGTGAAAGAGGCGTGGACGGAGTTTCGACGTCTGAGTCGATCGCGTAGTCGGTAGCGACTAACGTAACACGGACTAGGCGGGCGCTAGTGTCCCGAGTCCAAGCGGACATACACTAAACGAGTTTAGTATAGTCAAAGCGGAGAAGGTGAGGGTAAGAAAACGTCAATGGAGAAATACGATGGGTGGTGGGTGAAAAATGGGATTTTTGTGACAAAGGGCAAGTTTTTATAAAAGTTTTTGATTTTTTCCTTTTTTTTATAGAAAGAGCTTTACAGAAATATGTGCGGACTTACGTCTTCAAGCAATCACAAACAAAATATGCACAATCACACCTAGATTTAGGGTCATCTAGGTCAGCTAGACAGCTCCTAACTGTTCCAAAGGGCTAAAAATAGGACCTCAAACCGCCTCTTCTCCGCCAATTGCGGCCAGGTAAGTGCCAGGTAAGTGGGAGGATCCCCACTACGTAAGTAGTGGTCCTAATTAAGTAACCACTTGCCTTGGACACACTTGCCTAGACACCGCAAAGTCAGGATAGGATAAACGACCGATGCCTGTAACTAGTCCTCTGTCCTATTGAGCGCGAAGTCCTTAGGGCTGAGTCTAATATTTTTTAATTAACAATGGTCAATGCATATGCTTTTTGTGATTTCTGGGGTCCTGGGAAGGGTGATGAAATCCCCACCCAATCCGGATTGGTTTCAAGCCCCTTAAAGTCCGTATTAATAAATGCAAAGCAGTAACAAATCAACTGCAATCAATTTTTATTTTTTAGCGCGGCGCAAAGAATCCTGCACAAAAACAATTTATTGGAAGGGGGAAGAGAATTTGCGCAAAGAATGCTGCAGAAAATACAGTTCAGTGGAGTTCAGAGGAGTGGGGAGGAGATAAGAGACACTTACAGGGAATTTGGCACCCTGAGGGCACCAAACGGCCGCGGTTCCGCGGCCTAAGCTTGCTTATGCCGCGGTTCCACGGCAAGATGGGTGAGTTGGGCCTTCAATTTTTTTACAGGTGTTGGTCTGGGAGTCCTCTGCTTGTCTGGATTTCCTGAATCTTGATTTGCTTACTGTATCTGCTCCAGAATTTTACAGTAGACCGTTGGCTCTTGTCTTGATCCGTCGCGGTGTAGCCGCGAGATATGGGTCTAACTTTCCATGTCTTTGGCACTGAACTCGAACTTCGTATTATCCTGCACAGTTGCACAAAAACTAATCAAAAATAACAAGATGATTTTTTTTACAATGTATTTTTTTTTGTTTTTTTTCGGTTCGCTTTATATTCACAAATTAACCCGAAATTACACAAAGAAATAAACTACCGTCTCCCCGGCAATGGCGACATTTGATTGGTAGAAATTTTGCGTGTTCAAGTTTAGTTAATTACCGCAATCAAGACGGTTTCGCTTGTAGCTAGCCGGTTGAGTACGGGTCGTCGCAGGGAAATGGGAATCTTTTTCTATGTGCTTTAACGAGTTAAGTCTAAATGTCCAGATTTGCTTGTGATTAACTATGTGCTAAAATGATATGTAAAGAAAGCTTGTTAGGGTTAGGATTAGGTTAGTTTGAGTTAGGAGTCGCTCACTTCTTTCGTTGCCACTCTTAATATCGGTGTTACGGTAATCGGCAACAACGGGGATTAGCACGACTAGGAAGGAACTTGTGAGTATAAGCTAGGCTTTCCAACGCATAAGTTCTTCTTTTTGGTGCTTGTCCGTCCGTTCTTGGCTCTTATCCTTAATCTCCGGTTAATTTAACCACAACCGGTCTCACTACGGAATCACCGCTATCATGTAGGATAGGGTGCCGTAGGGAGCGGATTTTGGTTCAATTAACGGGAGTCCGATTTAAGATGTTGGGCAAGAAAAGAGTGAGAGAGATTTCCTTCTCTCAAACTTCCCTTATCCTACCCTAAAAAGTATGAAAACTACTCACCCATTATAAGGAAAAGAAAATAAAACAAAGGAGGAAGATAGAAAGAAAGAGGTTAGAAGATTACAACTAGCTATTTGCGACCTCACCTTGGCAAGGATCAAGCGTAAGCATCATGGTTGTGTAAGGATAAAGAAAAAGAGAACAAAGAAACAAATAGCAAATAACAACAACTAGATTAGCAAAGGAAAATTACAAGCAATTTATAATTAATAACATAACAAGAACAAGACAAGCATGATAATAAAAAAAACTCCTTTATTCATTCTTCACTCACAAAAGCTCACTACAAGTTTTTAATGGAGAAGAGATGAGAGGAGGAAGAAGAACAACACAAGTATTCTAAAATCTAAATACAAGAATAAGCACCCCTTGGCTTTGGCAAGTTCTGGACTATTTATAGGCAGGGAACTGGAAACCTAGGGCAACCATCTGCCTCCACAGAGAATGACCTAAATACCCCTGAAAAATAGTCAACTGAGGAGGCCGTACGGCCGCGGTTCCGCGGCCTAAGCATGCTTATGCCGCGGAACCGCGGCGCTTTGGAGGAGTTAGCTCCTCGGATTTTGTGGGGTCCCCATGTATGATGTCTGCTGTTTGGTATATGTTTTTTCTCAGAAACTCTTCACAATTTTTCCAGAATTCCAGCAGACCAAAAGGTGATTTGATGTGGATCTTTTTGTCATGATTTTCTCGAGCTCCGCGTAGATATGTTGGATCTTATGTTGCCATTGAGCTTTGTGCATGAAAATGACATTGATTTGCCATTTTGTTTCTTAAACTGGTACGCGGCAACATACGGATAGAGAGCGGAGACCCGTATTTTATCTGTGGTTGGCAGTAATCCGGATTTTTGTCGTGCTTTTCCATGAATTTCATTGTTTAGAGCTGAGAACCTGTATCCTGCAGTTAACTAGCAAACACGGCTCAAGAGTACCTACCGATAAGCAATGTGATAAAAATTGGGCGGTATAAAAATGCAAAAATCTGATATGAACAGAGTGCACGGGTGGCCATCACCAGAAATCCTTGGCCTGGGTAGACGAGAATTACCGATTTAGGATCGGTTGTTTCTCAGTTGGTGATATGCTTCATACCGACACTAAATGTCAAGTTATTAGGGGTCTGACTTTATCCACCCCCCTAAGCTCGACATGCGATACTCATAGACGAACGGACCGAACTGTACGGATATTGTCACTGTCAGGCTCAGTAGGGTTTCAGGATGAGTTTGCTCTTTGGCCTCCCTTTTGCTCAATACCTGGGCAGCCGTTACGTATAGCTAGTGCCACTGACGTGCTTGTGGTTAAACCCACTATCAGCGTATTGACGAGTCTTTAGAGTCCCACACAGAGGGTTTCCCTGGTTCGGGCGAAACGTTGTAGAGGCCGTATGGTTTTATGGCAGGGTTCGATCATATACGTGCACTTATGCACGGATCATGATCGGATGGATTATACTAGTGGGTTTTGGTTTAAGACGGATCCTAGCGTTATATTGTTGGATTACTTTCGTTTCGTTGTATTCGTATTCAGTCGGAATATGGATGCAGGTATGTATATACGGATGAGGGGTATTCTTGTAATTCGTTATGAGTTTACTTTAGGATTGCCATTTCTTTTTCATGTATTAAACATTTAGGGTTTTATAAATTTTTAATATTGTTGAGGTGTAAAGTGTGAGTGCGAGTCTTGGCTTGTGGCATTGATTGTCGCATGAGCCATGCTTGATATTTTATTGGTTTGATTGTGAGATATTTGTGTGGCAAAAGGCAGATATTTTTTTGGTGTGGGATTTTTTCCTTGGTTACTACACACAAATACCCACAATTTCAACTAAAGAAAAGGGCAGAACCTATTCTTCACTTGCTTTTTTCTTTAAGCCAAAACTTGAGCTCACACTCTTCACCACTTGGCTTCTTCTTCACCTCCACCCATTCCATCTCATGTGTTGAGAATCATTGGATGTTTTGAGACAAAGTATTAACACACTCTTTCTACTTCACCTTGGGTATCTAGGCTAGCAAACTGGATGCTCGAGTTGCTTCGGTTTTGAAGCGGGAGCCCGTATTACTATTCCTCGACGTGGATCGTCTTCGACGAGGGAGACCGGAGTGCGAAATTGATCGAGGAAGACGCGACGAGCTTGGGACAGAGGTTGAAGGCCGAAGGACACAGATCGATCGGTATAACCTCTCCAAACTCTTTTTACAGTTAACTAGTATAGGGTTAATGGTTCGATCCGGGAATCGAGTTCCGTTAGCGCCGAGTTTTAAAAGTTTTTGTTCCGCATTTGGCCACAGTATGATGGTCGGGGCGCTGGCGTAACCTAACATGGTATCAGAGCTTTAACCGCATACTAGTTGGTTTAGACAATGTTAAAGTATCGAAACCGAAATAACCCCAAATCAATACCCTGCACATTCCAGTTTCTGTTGAATTTTATATGGTCTTTAAAAATATTTTAGCAACTACAGAAGACTACTATGATGACCACTAGACTACACCCCAAATACGAGCCACTTCCACCCTATTCAAACCGGCCACATGTGCATAATTTCCGAGCTGGCCGGCCTTGAACATGAGTTTGGGTTTCGTATTTTGGGTGTATGGTAGTCTCTGGAATATTGATTTATTGGTGTTGCTAGTTTAGCCCAGTTTGGATATAGTATTATCTAGTTGTTTTAGGGCTATTCAGGGTTATTTCGAAGTCGATATTTCTAACATTGTTTAAAGTTTACAGTACATGCATTACTATCTGCGACCGTGAATGTCATTAGAGCGGTACAACTTGTCTAATTGCTATAGTTCTTTTAGACGGGTTTGCGAACGTGACATTCACGTTGATGTTCTGTGTTGTGCTGTGTATGTTGCGGATTTGTCGTGGTGGATAGCTTGGGTGCAATGATAGTACAGTTTAGTTTTATTTGTACATTTGATATCGCAGGACGAGCGTCCGACATGTGGACTACCATCACTGCCTGTTTGTATATTATTTGTTTAGGGCACGACCGGGTTGAGGTCGATGTCACCATTGTACATATTTTCTTTTCTGTACTAGGATTACCCCGCGATGGAGTGCACGGATAACCGGGTTCTGGAGGGCAACGGGTCTGCATCTCATGGCGTTGAGAAGGAGTGGGCCTCACTCTAGAATTTGTGGGCTATTCACCGCACTTGTATGGGTACAGGTTGACCCAAGGAGGGGTGCCCAAGTTACCGGATTCCGTGAAGTGCTGGGTGGACCATTCACTTTGATGAAGGGGGCTGCCTCACTTCTGGTTTTGGCGGGTAACTTGCTGCACTCGTAGGGGTCTAGGTTTTCATTGCACAGGCTATCCATACGACCAGGAGAACGTCGGGTTTCACTTGCGGCTCAAAGGAAACCCGGGGCTCCCAGATTATCTGTATTGTTCTGTGATACTTATTGCTTATTTGTGATGTTGCATTTATCACGCCTTGAGCGATTATTATATATTATTATATATATACTAGTAGATATTGTATATGTTTTACACCCGCGCTAGTCCAGTCCCCGCTCTGTCGTTAGTTAAGTAACCTAACGGGTGATGACGGGACCCAGTGGCGAATGCGGATGGCATATACGTACATCATATTTTCGTTCTTTTGTGGTGTGATTAATTGATGGGACTGCGTTGATTCAGATCAATGTAAGGAAAACAGACCTATTCGATGTTGTTGGAACAATTTTCAAAAGTTGTTATTACAAGGGAGTTTTCTTTTGTTTTGCACAGCGGTATTTGGTTATGAATATCCAGCACCTCATTCGACGAGGCAAGAACCGAGATCCCCTCACCGGGAGTGACCTCTTGGGAAGAAGTTTGCATCTGGGTAATAACTTTACTATAGTCGATTACTTTTTGCTTTGCATCGTGGTATTCAGTGGGAATACCCTGCACCTCATTCCACGAGGAAAGAGCCGAGATCCCTTCACCGGGAGTGACCTCTTTAGCAAAGGTTTTTGCCACTATATATTTATAAAAAGCTATCCGGTTCCTTCAACGATATCAAGTTCATTACGTTAAAGGTTTTTCGCCAAAAACTATTCGTAGCCCTTCGTCATTTCAGACGGGTAGCACTTAGTATTCATGCTATGTTTGTTAGCCTTCATCACGGCATAGTGTATGATAGCTATTTGTTACTTTTCTGTTGCATAGATAGATGCGTTGGTTTGGGACAGTCATACTACTATTTTGGCCTTCGTCAAGGGTATGTACGGATGGGTTCAAATTAACCTGGACAATGACGGGTAGAACTTGACATGTGACTTATGATATGTTGGCCTTCGTCAAGGTCATAAGAGCATGGGGTAGAAATCACATCTGGAGTTTCAAACAAACAGGAAACTTGCCAGGCATGCGTATACCTTCTGGAGTGTGATAACTTGAGTGGATTCCATCAGGTTATCATGCGATGATAGTTGGATCCCGATTACCACTGATGAGTTGGTTTACTACTCGGGTTATTTTAGATGATCCCGACTAATTCTTCTTTTAGGTTTGGAGGAGAATTTGAGCATACAGTGGGAGACATCTTGATTAGATAAAGTGATTGACCATTCTGATCTAGGTTAGAGTGCACGCTGAGTGTTTCTTTTCTCTCTCTTTGGCAGCAACCATGACCCGACCTTAGACTATAACTCGGTAACCAAATTAACCGAACCTTCTTAAAACACATTGACTTTTGGATTGTCCGAGTTGCATACTTTATTGCCACTCCTACTTTTACCCTTTGATTTTTCTCCGGAACATTCCGTATCACTACGAAGATCCACATTTATTGGATATGACCATCGTATAGTTACATACGAACTCGAAGAAACTTGTTTCAGATTTGAGGATGGTTTCCAGTTCTGGAGAAAATGAATATGACTATTCCGTTGTCTTTTCCTTTTACCTTCTCTCAAGTTGTGAGAGCTCCTAAGATTAGGAGAGGGTACACCTATTGCGCTTATTAGATGGTCTTCTTTCAAACCATAGGCAGGTGCCGAAAGGTGGGGAAGGAAGAAAACCAATTAGCCTAAGTGTGGTGTACAGAAAGTAATAAGTAAAGACAAATAAAGGGATTAGAAAGAGAGCAAAGTAAATTGCGACTACTATTATTCACGACCAAACCGCGTATATCATCGCCACTCCTACTTCACCTTTGCATTTCTCCAGAACACCCCGTATCACTACGAAGATCCACATTTATTGGATAATCCATCGTATAGTTATATACGAACTCGAAGGAACTTGTTCCAGTTCGAGGATGGATTCTGGTTCAGGAGAAATAGAATAAGGTTTATTCAGTTGTCTTTTATCTTTACCTTCTCTCAGGCTGTGAGTGCTCCTAGGATTAGGAGAGTACACCTATTACGCTTATTGTATAGTCTTCTTCCAAACCATAGGCCGGTGTCAAACGGTAGGGAAGGAAGAAAACCATTTAGCCTAAGTGTGGTGTCCAGAAGGTAATGAGTAAAGACAAATAAAGGGATTTAGAAAGATGGCAAAGGAGATATACGGTTACAGTCATGAATCTGGATAATGGAAGAGGCATTACTAGGAATACCCGGCTACCCCTTCGAAACATTTTCATGTTTCAGTTTCACTATGTGTTATTAATTGAAAACTGATTTCCAATTAGATCCTTACTCCAAGGTATGTATTTACCAGGTTTGATTCTCACATCTGTATGGTTTTACAGATGATGAGTGGGAGTAAGTTATTGGGAATTAGGTGATTATATCCTCATTATATCGGAATTCGTTGTAATTGGTGATATTTGAGGAAATCCACTGGGTTTTGCCTGATGACAGATATTTGGTTTTGAATATCTGTTGTTACGCACCAATTTCAAACTGACATATCTATATGTTTATTTTATAAAGTGAGATATAACTTTTTGAAATTATGTCCATGACATTTACCTATATCAGTTGATGATTGGGTAAGGAGCATTAAATAGCAGTATAATTCTTCTTAACCATAATACAGTTTTCAACCTACGACGCACAGGGTTTGAGTTATTCAACTCAGGGGACTTATACAAAGTATTGTATGTTGTCCAGTGTCCATTAGGACAGAGGGGTTGGTCCTCGTACTATATTCTGTTTACTTATGACTTCTCCAGTTTTAGACAAGTATTTCGTAGAAATGCAAGGTCCAAGTTTTGAGAAGTTATTGGTACAAGAATAAAGTAGAGAACCGTGTGCTGCAAGTATCAGGATTCTTCAGGGTGATTGAAAATGTAGATACTTGTGTATGGTATTCAGTTGATAGTAATGGTTTTGAGAACTTGCTTCTCTTTCAGGTTACTCATATCTGGATGCACTCCTAAGTTGAGTAATGCTGATCGGCCTCTCTCCATTTAGTTGACATGCACTAGAGACAGCTGCATGATTTGAATCTGGTTCCAATTAAATCAGTGCCTTTGTTTCTATATTTTATATAGAATGGTTCATATCTTAACGATGTTAAGGTATATGGAGTTGTCTGGCTTATGCTTAAAACCAGACTCTGGATAACTCAAGGCACGTTTCTGTAATGGCAGTTTGTGGGTTATCCCGGGCTAACTTTCTACTATCTGGAAGATCAATAGTGATATTGTTCTTGATTCGTCACAATTTTAGTAAAATAGATTTTTTCAGAAAACAGTAGTGGGAGTATGGTAGAACTGGAAGTGATTCCAAAACCATAAACGATTACTTAAAATTTAATAGAACCTAAAGATTCAATCAGGCTTGACATTTCATTAGCCACTCCGCAGATATGGTGGGTAACCTCAGCCGCCCGAGAGGTACTTCGGTATCCTCAAAGGCGGTGACAGGGAGGTTCTTGTTTACCCAAACTTGCCATTACTGCTGTTCTAGACTATGAGACCCGGTAAGAGGATGAGTATAGCGTCGTTCTAAACTAGTTTTAGAAGCGCACGTGTATATGACTCTGCCAGAGGGTTGTTGTAGTCTGTGGGAGCAGCGGAAGCATAGTGGACAAGTAGCTTATGTCTATTTATAGACTAAAGCAAATATAGCGGAGATAGATCATCTATTTTGATGTGACAGTCATAGATTTTGACTTCATCAGAATAGGAGATGGATATGTTAAGACGGTAGTAGGGTGATATGTCCTGGTATTTGGATGACATAGACTTTGTAGGAAGTGAAATTCCTACACTACGATCGGTTATACTGTGGTTGTCACACGGTGGTTTCTCCACATAAGATATGGATATTATATCAGGTATTCTGGTTACTAGATCTATGGTTTTAGATCTAGATTTGGGTAGTTTCTCAATCTGGGTATTTAGACAGTATTCTAAAGGTATTTTAGAATGGACGGCTCCTGGCATGGTGGTGTACCTGCTGGTGATGGAGTCACCCTCTCTGAAGGTATCTTACAGACTAAAGGGGAGAGGGATGTGCATGATTGGCATATCACCTGCTTAGGCAATTGAGTCAATCATGAGATGTCAAGTACCACACCAGATGTTGTTTTTGCACTAGCTGCAATAAGTTTATATATTAATCCAATTCTGGAGAAACGTTCGAAAGCAGTTTATGAACATAAGTAAATGTTCTAGGGATATGGTAATGACAGCCTCCTTCGGGAGACGGTTATCATTCCAGGCTTCCAAGGTGACCTGGATGACAGAGTGACTGTCAGAGTTATAGTTTTTCCCTCTTAACGAGGGGCAGTTGTTTGGACAAGTGTTCTAAGCGGAGACTGAGGGAGGCATGGCGCAGGATACTGATTAAATTCAGTTGACGATACAGTTTAAGAAGCTTACTGGATTTGGAGTTCATTTGTGAACTAGGTACCATCAGATATCCAGGCATATTCTAAGACAGGTATTGCTCATTTCGGAAGATGGCTTTCTCCGCGAACTTGAGATAAAAAGAGACATAGAAAAAAAAAATTGGAGCGGATCCACTCACTGAGGCTATTTCTCGAACACAATAGTTTTACAAACGGGCTTTGTGAAACTGATTAGTAGAGAAATTGGGTGTTCGGTATCACACGTGCTGTGAGTATGCGACGCCGCAATAATTATCCTTAAGTGCAAGTGCAAGATTGTTGGCTATAGTGCCCTCAAGTCAATTTTCGGATCGAGGCACGTGATTGCAATGATTGAGGGAGGATCTATACCGGTAGAGCAGTCATACTCGAGATGATAGTATGCTATCTGGTTTGTCTTTATCATTGTGTACATCCTTCAGGTGACATTACAGATCACTATTACACGTTGATAGAGACTATAGGATTCTTGCTTGACTACCAGCAGTATGATGGCGATCATATACGTGAGAGTTCGGTAGTCTATAAGCACATCCTTAAAAGGTCCCTAGTCGTGGGAGTTTCGAGATGGGCATCGATACTCCAGAGTAGACTAGTGTATACGGATCAAGACCCTGACGAAAGATGGTGGCTGGTCTCACAAGCCATTAGTATTAGTTGGTTCACCTAAGATGTATACATATGCTCATTGGGTTATGAGTACACCGGACGAACTCGCCGGGAACATGCTAGATGGTATTATACCTATTGTCGGATAGCAGTTCCCTGGTGACATGTGTACAGGTTAGTCTATCGACCTGAGATCGTCATATGTCTCGTGTGAGTTCCCACTGTGCTTTGATTACTACCCTACCACGGCTCAAAGGAGTCGTGCAAACAGGTTTTGGTTGGGTACAGTCCTGAGCTACATAGAGGCAGTGAGCAGATCGTCTGGGGATTCGTCTCTCCCGGTATTGGGGGTTGATGTCGCGGAGTGCACGGGTGGCCATCACCAGAAATCCTCGGCCGGGGTAGACGAGAATTACCGATCTAGGATCGGTAGTTTCTCAATTGGTGATATGCTTCATACCGACACTAAATGTCAAGTTATTAGGGGTCTGACTTTATCCACCCCCTTAGGCTTGACATACGATACTCATAGACGAATGGACTGGACTGTATGGATATTGTCACTGTCAGGCTCAGTAGGGTTTCAGGATGAGTTTGCTCGTCGGCCTCCCTTTTGCTCAATATCTGGGCAGCCGTTACGTACAGCTAGTGCCACTAACGTGCTTGTGGTTAAACCCACTGCCAGCGTATTGACGAGTCTTTAGAGTCCCACACAGAGAGTTTCCCTGGTTCGGGCGAAACGTTGTAGAGACCGTATGGTTTTATGGCAGGGTTCGATCATATACGTGCACTTGTGCATGGATCATGATCGGACGGATAACACTAATAGGCTTTGGTTTAAGCCGGATCGTAGTGTTGTATTATTGGATTACTTTTGTCTCGTTGTATTCGTATTCAGTCAGAATACGGATGCAGGTATGTATATACGGATGAGGGGTATTCTTGTAATTCGTTACGAGTTTACTTTAGGGTTGTCATTTCTTTTCCATGTATTAAACATTTAGGGTTTTATAAATGTTTAATATTGTTGAGGTGTAAAGTGTGAGTGCAAGTCTTGGCTTGTGGCATTGATTGTGGCATGGACCATGCTTGATATTTTATTGGTTTGATTGTGAGATATTTGTGTGACAAAAGGCAGATATTTTTTTGGTGTGGGATTTTTTTCCTTGGTTGCTACACACAAATACCTCATAATTTCAACTAAAGAAAAGAGCAGAACCTATTCTTCACTTGCTTTTTTCTTTAAGCCAAAACTTGAGATCACACTCTTCACCACTTGGCTTCTTCTTCACCTCCACCCATTCCATCTCATGTGTTGAGAATCATTGGATGTTTTGAGACAAAGTATTCACACACTCTTTACTTCACCTTGGGTATCTAGGCTAGCAAACCGGATGCCCGAGTTGCTTCGGTTTTGAAGCGAGAGCCCGTATTACTAATCCTCGATGTGGATCGTCTTCGACGAGGGAGACCAGAGAGCGAACTTGATCGAGGAAGCTGCGACGAGCTTGGGGCAGAGGTTGAAGACCGAAGGACACGGATCGATCGGTATAACCTCTCCAAACTCCTTTTACAATTAACTAGCATAGAGTTAATGGTTCGATCCGGGAATCGGATTCCATTAGCGCCGGGTTTTAAAAGTTTTTGTTCCGCGTTTGGCCATGGTATGATGGCCGGGACGCTGGCGTAACCTAAAAGCGATGGAAAGTAGGATCCGGATGGACTTCAGTATAGCCTCTGGAGAAAAGTTTTCATCATAATCCACACCTGGTCGTTAACAAAAACCTTTTGCAACAAGTCTAGTTTTGAAAGTCTCAACTTTTCCATCTACACCAAGTTTCTTCTTAAAAATCCATTTGCTCCCAATGGGTTTAACCCATTCGGGAGCAACTTCCAAAGTCTATACTTTGTTGGTGTACATAGATTCCATCTCAGATCGCATTGCATCGAGCTATTTCACAGAGTCCCCACTCGTGATGGCCTGCTCGAAGCTAGTTGGGTCATCATTTTCCATGATGCAATCCTCGCTCCCTCCATCAATGAGAAAACCGTAGTATCTCTCAGGTGGATGAGGAACCCTACCAGATTAGCGGAGAGGCTGAGGTTCGTTGGGAACTATCAAATCCTCTGGTTCTATCAAATCTTTTGTCGTAGTTTGTATAGCTGGAACTTCTTCCAGTTCTACCTCCTTGCCACTAATTTCTTTTTCAAGAAATTCCTTTTTTAGAAAGGTGGCATGTCAAGAAACAAACACTTTTTGTTCCTCGGTGTGGTAGAAGATATACCCTCGCGAATGTTTGGGATATCCAACAAACTTACACAGAAAAGACCTTGCCTCGAGCTTGTCCGGATTTTGTGTTTTCACATATGCCGGACAACCCCATATCTTAACATAATTAAGATATGGTCTCTTTCCTTTCCATATCTCATATGGAGTGGTGGGCACAGATTTGGTGGGAACCATATTCGATAGGTCTGCAGCGTCTCCAATGCACATCCTCAAAAGGAAATAGGCAATTCAGCAGTACTCATCATAGAGCGCACCATATCCAATAGGGTGCGATTCCTCTGCTCCGATACACTGTTGTGCTATGGTGTATACGGAAGAGTAAGCTGGGAGAGAATCCTATTCTCTTTTAGACAGTCACTGAATTCTGTGCTCAAGTATTCTCCTCTCCGATCAGATCGTAGGATTTTAATACTTTTATCCATATGGTTCTCGATTTCATGCTTATATTCTTTGAATTTCTCAAAAGCTTCAGACTTGTGTTTCAATAGGAACACATGTCCGTATCTTAAGAGATCGTCAGTGAATGTAATGAAGTACGAGGAACCATTCCTAACATGTGTAAACATGGGAACACATACATCACTATATATCAGTCCCAAGAGTTCCGTAACTCTTTCTCCGTGTCCAGTAAACGGAGTTTTGGTCATCTTTCCTTTGAGACATGACTGGCAAGTTTCATAAGATGATAATTCGAATGGATTCAAATATCCATCCTTATGTAACTTAGCTAGTCGGGTCGCATTGATATGACCTAGTCTACAATGCCACAAGAAGGATTCGTTCATTTCTGAACTCTTCCTCTTGTGTGTGTTTTGTACGTTAAGAACTGTGGTTTGATTTAGAACGTATATGCCATTATTTAACGAGCCCGATCCAATCAACTTTTGATTCAGAAAAATGTTCATAACATTATCATGTACTACAAAATTATATCCTTCTTTACTTAATAAAGAAACTGATATAAGATTGCATATCAGGTTCGGTATGTAATAGCATTCGTTCAGAATCAATGTATTACCATTTGGTAATACAAGGTGATATTCGCCAACTGCTTTGGCTGCAACATTTGCACCATTCCCCACTCTTACAGAATGATCACCCATTCCCAGTTCTCTACCTTTCCTTAGCCTATGAACATATTACATATGTGGGATCCCAATCCGGTATCTAATACCCAGGACGTAGAGTATACTGAGAAACAATTCTCGATAACTAACACACCCGGAGAAGATGCATAAACATACTTATTCTTCGTTTGGGTGGCGTGAGAATCCGGATATTCCCTTATTTGCTGCTCGGACTTATAACAATTATAAGTGGGAGCGGAACCAACGTTCCCCATCTCAGTATAACAAGCGGGTTCAGTTAATATATCCATACTATTATCTTGATTAAGGCCTGGCATGACCGCTACCTGGAGAGAGAGAGAGAAGAAAACACTTAGCGTTTGCTCTTGCAAGATTAAATTGGTTATTATCCTATCTAATCAAGATGGCTCCCACTGTTTTTATCAAATTTTCCTTCAAACCCTAAAAGGTAAGACTAGCCGGGATTAATTACACCTTACTAGTTCGCCAATCTTTCAGTCAGACCAGTGTCGGTACTTTGAGGGAGGTTCCCCGTGCTTTCGCACGGACCTTAATTAAAATAAACCTCGTTTTCCCAGGGGCGTAACCCCGTTAATACCTTTCTAGACACCTACTTGATTGGCTAATTATGATGTGTAAAACTCTCCCAGGAGTAACTCTTACTCGCAGTGGGTATTGAGATCCAACTATCTCATAGAAGGTATGCAATCTCATTGCAAATTTCAACACTTGAAATTCCCAATAATATTTTGCCCCTAGCGTCCTATGACCTTGACGCAGGCCAACAAACCATAGTCCGCTAGTCAAGTTCAACCCATACATTTCCTGATTGAATTAAACCCACCCGCACGACCCTTGACGTAGGCCAACAAAGTCGCACGACTACCCTAATCCAATCTCATCTTATGTTACAGATAAGCACTAGTTAGCTACTGCACACCACGCCTTGATGCAGGCCAACAAACGTAGCACGAATACTAAGTAGTACTTATCTGAAATGACGGAGGGCTACGACAGGTTTAGAAAAACCTTTTGCATAATGAACTTGATATCGTTGTAGAATCTAGTGATTTTGAAAAGGTATGTTTTTAAGGCTTTTGCTAGTTTTGCTAAAGAGGTCACTCCCGGTGAAGGGATCTCGGCTCTTTCCTCATCGAATGAGGTGCTGGGTATTCACGAATACCACTATGCAAAGCAAGAACTAGAGAAGCAATCAAAAGACAAAACTGAGTGGGTTGTAGCATCTGCTAGTTTCTCTAAAGAGGTCACTCCCGGTGAAGGGATCTCGGCTCTTTCCTCATCGAATGTGGTGCTGTATGTTCTACAAGGAATACCGCTATGCAAAGCAAAAACTAGAGCTACCCTTTTTGAAAATTTGATTCCACAATATATTTTTAGGTTTCTTTCTTTTTCATTAATCTTATTAATGAACTCCCATCAATTATGCTTCCTAAGCATCACAGAAGAAACGAAAATATAACGTACGCTTATACCATCCGCATTCACCACAGTGTCTCGTTATGCACCGTTAGGTTACTTAACTAACAACATAGCGGGGCGGGGCTAGCGTGGGTGCAAAACATAAACAACATTTATTATATATCATATATATAATAATAAAGCATTCGTCTCAAGCATATAAAGTGATCACATCAC
This sequence comes from Agapanthus africanus, assembly GCA_030015575.1. NCBI lineage: Eukaryota > Viridiplantae > Streptophyta > Magnoliopsida > Asparagales > Amaryllidaceae > Agapanthus > Agapanthus africanus. The sequence goes on from CM057343.1 coordinate 643,941,222, forward strand.
AGAATATCAGCAACAGAAGTCTACATATGAAATATTGGATATACTAGGATGTCCATATTTTATATCAAGCCAGTGAAAAACACGGATTCCACGGTCGCAATGAATAGCCAAACCCACATCCCTAGACCCCTACGAGAGAGTCAAGCAACCCTATCAATTCAAAAGTCAGGAGACCCGGTCTCGACTCCTCGAGATGGTCTCCCACTGGACTCTAGAACCCGGTTACTTGTGCTCCCCGCCTTGGGTCTATCCTAATGCGGAAAAGTAAATAATATACAACAAGGGTGACATCATCATCAACCCGGAAGTGCCCCAATAAAAGAATATTACATACAAGTTTTTACATGAATGAAAATGAAAAACTCTCATCTTACGCAAAAAAAAACCCGGCTATTCAAAACACGACGATCTAATATAACATATCCCAGCAACACATAACATCACATGTCATCAACATAAGTAAGTATGCATATCCCAATTGTCGTTGACATATAGTAACAAAACCGGCAATACACCACATATTACACTTACGGTCGCAGAAAAGAAAATGTCAAACTACAATATTTGGAATCGACACAGCCTTTAGATATCATAAACCCGGAATATCACATATTTCAAATTTCATGCCTAAGATTGTAAATATTACATTTGGGTCCCACTCATGAAAACACTTTTTCAAAAGAAATCGGGTAATTCAACAAGCTTCCCGATTCCCACCGAGACCGAAATGTTAAATTTACAATCAACTAATCAATTTTCATGAAACTAATCAGTGTAGATTCCATATATTGTATCACATTCCATAGATAGCTAGGCGATATTAAACATTCCGATCGAATCAAAAAATACCCAAAATTTCCCAAAGAGTTTAACACTTGAGCACAGTTTAAAAATACTCAGTACATGCCACAGCACCTATGAACCAACCGTAGAAGGGCCAACCCTTGCCTCACCTATGACGCCGTGGAACTACCGCAAAGCTTAGGGTTTGACGGCGGTTCCGACGGTCATAGAATCGAGTTAGGGTTTCATTCTTCTAGAGGGTCCATAGAATCACTTGCATGATTTTTTGAATGTTTTTTAACTTGGAAAAATCCAACTTTTGGAAAATTTCCAGCGAGGGTGAAAATTGGGTATTTGATATTCGTTCGAACTTTTTAACGCCGTCTAAAATACCCGAAACGATGTTAGAATTACGACTACGAAACACTCCGAATTTCCTTTACAGAAAAATAACATCACATGCAATTTCAGTAAAAACAAGCAACACCTGAAACAGTAAAACCTAGAGACTGGAACACCACAAAAATTGAAGCCTGGATCCTTCTAAAAAACCGATAGAGCCGGTTTTTCTATGCATGTGGCTGTCCAAAATCAGACGTGGAGGGCTCAAGTTTCTGTGGTGTTCATGTTACATCTCATGCAACATTCTGCAGCTACTTAAAAAAAATTTTGAAGACTTTTTAAAATTCGATAGAAACTAGATTTTTAGTTTCGATGTTTCGGAGTTGTTTCGGTTTCGTAATTCAACAAATATCGTCTAATTCTCTAGCCTGGCTCTGATACCACTGTTGGGTTACCTAGCACGACAGTAAGGTTTCGGGAGGCATCATCCATACCGTTTTCAAAAAATTGCCATGCTACATAACCCTAACCCTAGAATCTTAACTAGAGAATTAGGCAATACATGCATGTGAACAACTTTACATCTATGTGAACAAGGAATACAACCTTTGTAGACCGGTACTTCACTTCAATAGCTCCGTGCAGAAGTCCCTTCGCTGCAAGTAGTGGTCTCCCGGACTCTAGTTGGACTCCACAAGGTGAAAGGAACAAGATTGCTTGAAGTCTTCGAGACCGAAGATGATCTATGTTGAGGAGACTCTAACTCAATCTACCTCTTCACTAATTAGGGATTAGTGAAGCTAACACCCTAAACTAAATGGCTAGTCTATTAGAGAATGATGAAGTAGGATTTTTGCTCACTTTAGAATTAGTTTTCTCACTTATTTTCTTCACCTCTCCAAAACCTAGAGAGCTCTCTCTTGATGAAGAAGAAGATGAAGATGAAAAAATAGAATGAGTGAGAATAGTAACCATGGGTGAGAAAATATCTCATATGACTCTTGTAGAAACTTAACCATGGCTAATGACAGTGGTTGGGTTAATAAATATCTAATATAAGATAAAATTAGTGGACCAAGTCAATGGGTTCTACAAGCTTCCACTAAGCATCAACCATGACTAATTTCCAACCAATTTGTGATTTACTTTAAATAAATAAACTGTAATGCCCAGCCCCTTTTATACCTATAATCGGTATTTTGTTATTCCTAAATTGTATTTATTTTTATTTATAATTTTAATTCTTCTAAACTCCCATTTTCCTTTTATCAATAAAACCCAAAACCGGATATAACCAATTCCCTCATTTTAATCCCAAACCCATTTCTTTCTCAAACAAATTCCTTAGGCCCGGCCCTCATTTCTTTTTCTACCATTTTCTTCATTCCCTAGCTCTCAGCCCAATCCTTCTCTATTTTGTTAGATTAATTAATTAAACTCCCTTGGCCCACAGCTTAAGCCCACTGCCCGAGCCCACCTCCTCAATTTCTTCTATTAAAGGAAATTCTTTCATTGGCCCGGCCCGCTCCCTTTCTCCCCAATTAATTCCTTTATTTTCCTTCTTGGCCCAGCCCAAACTCCCCTACCCTAACCGCGCCGCTTCACAACCCGACCCGCCTTCTACTGTATATCTCCCCAACGGCTACCTCCTCCCTTCCCGCTCGCGACCCTTTTCCTTCGCCGCAGCCCACACCGCCTCCTCCGCCCGCGCTCGTGTCGGCCACGTTCGAGCGCCGTTACATCCACTCGTGCACCCCTCGTCTCCCCTAACTCCCTCGAACTCACCATCGCTCTCCCTCGTCTTCTTCCTCCTTTCTCTCGCCCTCAGTCCCGGGAATCCATCGACTCGCCGACCACCATCGCCGCCCCAAGCTTCTCTCGCGCTCCACTTCACCACTGACCACCAACTCCCTCTTCTCCCAACACCGCGACCTCCATCACCCCACCACAGAACCCCGACCCCTGCACCTATCTCATCGCCACAGAATCCACCTCGCCGCACCCATCACCTCGCCTACACCAGCCGACCTCCCCTCACCATTGTTTCAACCACCGTCAGCTCTCCTCCACTCTCGTCACTCGTCTCCCTCCTCTCCTCTCTCTCGCTCGTGCTACAGACCCCACAACCGCCGGCTCTCCTCCACCCCCGTGAGCGACCACCATCGCTCTCGTCGACCGCAGCTCATCATCATCGTCGTCATCGTCGTCGCCGCCTTCTCTTTCCCTCTCTCTCTTGTCTCTCTGTCTCTCCCCCTCTCTCTAACTCCCTCTGTGTTTTCTCTCTCTCAATCCCTCTATCTCTCTCTCACTCTGTTTCTCTTTCTCTCACCCTCTGTTTCTTCTCTTTCTCTCTCTCACCCTCTCTCTCTCTCAGTCTTCTCTCTCTCTCACGCATCTCTCTCTCTGCCTACACATACTCTCTCTCTGCATACACACACTTCCTCTCTCCCTCTGCAATCTCTCTCCGTCGGCCTCGACAGCATCAGCGATCCCCAGCCCCAACACCATCTGAACTCGCAACAATCCCTCCTCAGACTCGAGCCAAACCCAAGCTTTGACGAGACTCGTCGCACGTTTGCCACTCCGTGCCGAGACGTGTCACTACTGCCTTAGCTGCCGCGCCATCAGTCCACCGCCTCCAGGCAAGTATTTTACTTGCTTACATGCTATTTACCTAAGTTACGATCCTTAATTACACATATCATAAAGTTGCAATTTAGATCAATTATGTGCCGTAACTGTTCGATGCGTGTTCTCATAGGAAATTATCATTTAACTTGACGGAACTAAATATTATTGCTTGGCCCGTATGGCTGTGGACCTAATGTGTGATTTTCGTTGGATAATTTGATCGTTAATGACCAAAACGACTACCCCCAAGTTTAATCGTAAAAACTGTACTTTTATTGTACCTGAAAACCGTTAAATTCACCATAAATTATATACACACTAGAATGGTGCGTTCGAGGGCTCAAATCGAAGCCGCCTCGACGAAATTTAACCCTATACTGGTTTCTTGGTATTCCTGTACTTAAATTGTGATGATTTTTGGATCGGAGTGCGACTCTGGACTGCAGTCCAGAGCGACTCCAGTTGTTGCTTGCTGTTCCGTAATGGATACCTCAAGATTTCCTTAACTCGTAGATTGCAGAACTCCAAAGATTATTATAGGTAAATCTGTTAGCTAGATAAAACAATTAGTTTCATTCTGTTTCGTTACCGTTTGATATTTAATCTGTAATTTAATAGATCGGGACGCATAACAGTCCCAGCCGAATCAGAACTGACATATTGGTATTGAATAGTGTATATCTCCTGACGTACAGACGCGATCGAAGATCCGTCTATTGCGTTGAAAACCTTAATGAAAACCCTAGATTTCATCCAACTGCAGTATCACTAAAATATTATCCCAACTGGGATCAAAATGCGTTGCGAAACGGACTTCTGATTCTGAAACCAGATTTCCAGCCGCGAGCGCTTAAAATGAAATGGTTATAATTAATGATTCTGGAACCCGATTGGCTTGAAATCAAATTTGATGGATGGACAACTGAACATACTAATTACTACCTGTTCATCATTTCGCTAAATTATATACGTACGTTTCATGATAAATCGTGGAAGTGATAGAATATTGTTTTTATGACATCTTAATCGTGCTTCATATACTGTTTACGTATCATATCATACTCATATCATTACAGTGATAACCTAGTGATATCGTGCATTTACCCAGTGTTAGATTTTAGTGATGATTGTGGCAAGTACGTCAGTTTTCATGTATCCGTGAATAAGTGAAAGTGATACGTACTTGTGCACAATCAGTGACCCTATTGTTCTTTTGCATTGTCGACGTCTGTGAGATGCGTGTACGTGTGACTATAAGTGGTATGGGACACTTATGGAAGCGCTTGCACGGGTGTCACAGATAAGGCATCCGACACTGCCATTTATCTTAGGTATTAGTCGGGACTTGCTTGATGGAGGTCCTGCCTCCAATTCTCGCGCAGACTTGTCACGGATCGATTAGTATTTAGGGTTATGGTTAGCGTTTGATGTAGACCACGGGGTGTGGGGTAGTTTAAGTGTGAGTTCAACAGAATCTCGGGAGTCCCATGCCGGCTTATATATTTAGGGAGATATATGGAGATTTACAGGGTATGTGATATACACCGTGATATACATGTTACATGTTGGGCCCGTGGTCCCTTGCCCTTGGGTTCTACCCTTGGGTGGAGGACACTCGCGAGTGGTTGATTCTCACACTTGGACTGACGATAGGCTTAGTGACCTGTACAGTGAGACTTAGAGACTGATAGGGATACTGGCATTTATATACCTTATATACTGTGTTGACATACGTGACATATCGTTCTACTGCTTTAATGCTCCGCTGCATTGATTACTGCACATTCATATTCATGCTGTCATTGATTTACTGTTTCACATATCTATTACCACTGTTAGAATTGTCACATGATTTTATATATATATTATATTGCTATTGTGTCGCTCTGACGACCTGAGTATGCATGCTCAGTGTGAGGAGAAGATTTAGCCTGGACCAGAACTAGACGTGCATCACAGACTTCTTGACTTGCCATTCCGAGTTACATTCGTTTGTTCCACTTCAGGTCAGTCTTTACATTGTTTCTTTCAGTTGCTGCTTTTCTCATTACCTGCGCATCATTTACTGTTTACCATGAAAAACTAGAAACCGAAGTGTGACTACGTCAGGACAGTTCCTTGACTGTAGGAGCATGGCTGACCTTGTCTACCCCTCGTATTCCGTATTTTGGGAAGCGGGGCGTGACATGGTTTAGTTGGCATCAGAGCCCAGGTTTTGCATCGATTGGGATTGCAGTTTTCCGTGTGTAGTTTGGCAATCTAAGACATCCCTCGGTCTAGATTGTAAACTTGTCATTCTTGATCCATATTCACACCATGTGTTCAGCTATCCATCCGCTATGGTTTCGGGTGACTTGACAAGGTTACGTGGTTGCAATTGCACTACCGTACTCTATTCAAGTGACTTAAAGTCATACAGTTGATTCCCTACTTGTAATAAATTCAGCACCTTTGATACTTTTGAATCTTTGTCCTATCCATATTATATTTTGATTCGTATATCTTGTGACTTATATTATCCTCAAAATCATTGTTTCAGGATCATGTCTTTCAACGACTCTTCCTCTATCTCCACTCCCTAGAATCAGACTGTTGAGATCTTTAGTGTACTGCAAGGTTTAAAGGAAGCCCAAGAGCGAACAAACGACTTGTTGGCTGAAGGACTGAGAAGACAGGTGAATCAGGCACCAGCGGGAGTCTCAAATCATAAAGGGATCCCCGTTAGACGAGGAAAAGAGAGGAAGATGAAGCGCCAATTTGTTTCTCCGCAGCAGAAGCAGCAGAAGATCCCATGTTATGGGTACTGTAGGAGGCCAGGACATCTTCAGAGGGATTGTCGCCGCGCCCAAGGGAAATGTCTGATTTGTGGATCCAGCGAACATCTCATGAACGGTTGCCCAGATAGGAAAGAACTACAAGGAGGAAACTCGTCCGCACTCTCCACTCCTGCCAAGTGAGGATTATCGCGTAGTTTGAACTTCGACGATAAGGCGGACCTAACGCAAGATTCAACTCACGCGACGAGAATGCAACGTTATAGTAGTCGAAGAAGGATTTTTCATGTTATCTACTTTTAGTAATAATGTTGTCATCTTTTTATGAATATTTCTTTCCATTTGAAATCTTGTATCCGCTGAACTTTTGATTGAATGCAATAAAAATTTGAATCGTAATATATGAGTCATTCTCTTGCTTTCTCTTTATCTAATTCTATTCATTATCACAGTATTTTAATCCTGATCTTTCAGTTCATGCAACCGCATATTTTCCTATACTTCGTACCCTGAGCCATTTCCTTGATGTATCCCATTGCCTAATCATAACTCTTTATTTTCAGGCCATGGCCCACCCCGGAGCAGCGCCGCATTTAGACGAGGATGCAAAGTCATGCGTTTCCTTAGACCGCACGCTGATGAGTTCTGACGATGAGATCAACGGTCCCCAACTCAATTTCGGAAACCACGATCCAGGGGGCGAAGGAGCAGCCGCCCCAGAGTTTGACATGATAGCCGATTCTAGCGAAGAAGAAGGAGATCCCGAAGAGAACCCTATAGAGGAAGATCCCGATGAGGACCCGATAGAAGAAAATCCAGTTGAGGAAAATCCCGTGGAAGAAAACCCAGAAGGAGAGGATCACATGGGATCGGACCTCGATGAAGAAGCTCTATCCGAGGAAGAAGGACCCGATGGACAGGAGCCTGCTGTGGAAGAACTCCCAATGGCGGCCCCCGTGAGGCGATATGGAAATGGACGCCCCTACCTGAATGCGCGAGCCTACCGCAACCTACTGAATCTCCACAACCGCGACTGACGGAATTTCTTTTGATGTTGTCTTTCTGGCCAAATAAACTGTGTATAGTTTAGGGCCACTTTTCGCCTTTGGGAATGGCTTGTTTCAAGTTTTCTTAGATGAAATAAATCTTCTGAATTCGTAAACCTTTTGATTATTGGTTCGCTTGATACCTGTTTATTGCCCATATCCATTTATTTTTCTGCCGAGATTCCTAACTGTCCACCCCTACTCATTGTATAGTTTTCATCCTCGATTCGACTAGAATGTACTGCACCCTGATCCTTGGAATAAGCCACCATTCATCCTTCGTCTGTACCCTGTTTGAGATCCTTCTGGGAGGAGGACCTTTCTTATGAATTACCGAGTTCGTTAACTTTTCAAATTCTGGATTCATAGAATGTACCGACCGTTATCCTACCCAAACTTCTTCCCTTGTAGTCATTTGTGGTTCGCCTTTACATCCTGTGCTGACCCGATCCCAATCTCCTTGATCTTCAACCTAAAACCGCCACATTCCGACCTTTGAGTGAATCACACTTCCTTGAAACCCTTACCCTATCTAGCCTACATTTTGTGTTCTTCCTATTACCCTAACTATATAAAGGGACAGTGTTATTCAAAAATTTAGTTTCAGTATCTTGGTGTGTGTTGTTGATTACTCCGTTTTATGTATTTTAAGTACACTATTATTATTCCCATTTTCAGTAGCGCCACCTTATACCGCGCATATTTTGTTCCATGTTTCTTATTTTCACGATACGAGTATTATAAGTTATTTTAAAAATATTTGATTGATACATCGTCCTAAAATATTTTTACCTACCGACGAATCTTTCACTACCTTATTGTCGCTACTTTACTTCGAGTATTGTGCCCACGTTTGCTATTATAAATGATTGTGCCTTACACTTATTTTTCCCGCCGTATTACTTTCGTTATACTTATACGTGTACATATTGGAGTTTCGATTTTATCGAGTACGCCTCGAATAATATTGTTCGTATTGTTGTTATTTATATTTCCGTATATATGTGGCTACCCTTATAGTTGTTCCTATTTTATACCTATTTAAATCTATATTTTTGTATGTTATTCTTACGTATTTTATATCTTCGAATTTCTTCGTCCACACATTTCTAGTAAATCCTTATGTGTTAATTGGCAAAATAATAGCTTTCGCCTATAGTTGTATTACTTATCGTTTATTTTAAATTTCGAGGACGAAATTTTTGTAAGGGTGGTATGATGTAATGCCCAGCCCCTTTTATACCTATAATCGGTATTTTGTTATTCCTAAATTGTATTTATTTTTATTTATAATTTTAATTCTTCTAAACTCCCATTTTCCTTTTATCAATAAAACCCAAAACCGGATATAACCAATTCCCTCATTTTAATCCCAAACCCATTTCTTTCTCAAACAAATTCCTTAGGCCCGGCCCTCATTTCTTTTTCTACCATTTTCTTCATTCCCTAGCTCTCAGCCCAATCCTTCTCTATTTTGTTAGATTAATTAATTAAACTCCCTTGGCCCACAGCTTAAGCCCACTGCCCGAGCCCACCTCCTCAATTTCTTCTATTAAAGGAAATTCTTTCATTGGCCCGGCCCGCTCCCTTTCTCCCCAATTAATTCCTTTATTTTCCTTCTTGGCCCAGCCCAAACTCCCCTACCCTAACCGCGCCGCTTCACAACCCGACCCGCCTTCTACCGTATATCTCCCCAACGGCTACCTCCTCCCTTCCCGCTCGCGACCCTTTTCCTTCGCCGCAGCCCACGCCGCCTCCTTCGCCCGCGCTCGTGTCGGCCACGTTCGAGCGCCGTTACATCCACTCGTGCACCCCTCGTCTCCCCTAACTCCCTCGAACTCACCATCGCTCTCCCTCGTCTTCTTCCTCCTTTCTCTCGCCCTCAGTCCCGGGAATCCATCGACTCGCCGACCACCATCGCCGCCCCAAGCTTCTCTCGCGCTCCACTTCACCACTGACCACCAACTCCCTCTTCTCCCAACACCGCGACCTCCATCACCCCACCACAGAACCCCGACCCCTGCACCTATCTCATCGCCACAGAATCCACCTCGCCGCACCCATCACCTCGCCTACACCAGCCGACCTCCCCTCACCATTGTTTCAACCACCGTCAGCTCTCCTCCACTCTCGTCACTCGTCTCCCTCCTCTCCTCTCTCTCGCTCGTGCTACAGACCCCACAACCGCCGGCTCTCCTCCACCCCCGTGAGCGACCACCATCGCTCTCGTCGACCGCAGCTCATCATCATCGTCGTCATCGTCGTCGCCGCCTTCTCTTTCCCTCTCTCTCTTGTCTCTCTGTCTCTCCCCCTCTCTCTAACTCCCTCTGTGTTTTCTCTCTCTCAATCCCTCTATCTCTCTCTCACTCTGTTTCTCTTTCTCTCACCCTCTGTTTCTTCTCTTTCTCTCTCTCACCCTCTCTCTCTCTCAGTCTTCTCTCTCTCTCACGCATCTCTCTCTCTGCCTACACATACTCTCTCTCTGCATACACACACTTCCTCTCTCCCTCTGCAATCTCTCTCCGTCGGCCTCGACAGCATCAGCGATCCCCAGCCCCAACACCATCTGAACTCGCAACAATCCCTCCTCAGACTCGAGCCAAACCCAAGCTTTGACGAGACTCGTCGCACGTTTGCCACTCCGTGCCGAGACGTGTCACTACTGCCTTAGCTGCCGCGCCATCAGTCCACCGCCTCCAGGCAAGTATTTTACTTGCTTACATGCTATTTACCTAAGTTACGATCCTTAATTACACATATCATAAAGTTGCAATTTAGATCAATTATGTGCCGTAACTGTTCGATGCGTGTTCTCATAGGAAATTATCATTTAAATTGACGGAACTAAATATTATTGCTTGGCCCGTATGGCTGTGGACCTAATGTGTGATTTTCGTTGGATAATTTGATCGTTAATGACCAAAACGACTACCCCCAAGTTTAATCGTAAAAACTGTACTTTTATTGTACCTGAAAACCGTTAAATTCACCATAAATTATATACACACTAGAATGGTGTGTTCGAGGGCTCAAATCGAAGCCGCCTCGACGAACTTTAACCCTATGCTGGTTTCTTGGTATTCCTGTACTTAAATTGTGATGATTTTTGGATCGGAGTGCGACTCTGGACTGCAGTCCAGAGCGACTCCAGTTGTTGCTTGCTGTTCCGTAATGGATACCACAAGATTTCCTTAACTCGTAGATTGCGGAACTCTGAAGCTTATTATAGTTAAATCTGTTATCTAGACAAAACAATTAGTTTCATTCTGTTTCGTTACCGTTTGATATTTAATCTGTAATTTAATAGATCGGGACGCATAACAGTCCCAGCCGAATCAGAACTGACATATTGGTATTGAATAGTGTATATCTCCTGACGTACAGACGCGATCGAAGATCCGTCTATTGTGTTGAAAACCTTACTGAAAACCCTAGATTTCATCCAACTGTAGCGTCGCTAAAATATGATCCCAACTGGGATCAAAATGCGTTGCCAAATGGATTTCTGATTCTGAAACCGGATTTCCAGCCGCGAGCGCTTAAAATGAAATGGTTATAATTAATGATTCTGGAACCCGATTGGCTTGAAATCAAATTTGATGGATGGACAACTGAACATACTAATTACTACCTGTTCATCATTTCGCTAAATTATATACGTACGTTTCATGATAAATCGTGTAAGTGGTAGAATACTGTTTTTATGACACCTTAATCGTGCTTCATATACTGTTTACGTATCATATCATACCCATATCATTACAGTGATAACCTAGTGATATCGTGCATTTACCCAGTGTTAGATTTTAGTGATGATTGTGGCAAGTACGTCAGTGTTCGTGTATCCGTGAATAAGTGAAAGTGATACGTACTTGTGCACAATCAGTGACCCTATTGTTCTTTTGCATTGTCGACGTCTGTGGGATGCGTGTACGTGTGACTATAAGTGGTATGGGACACTTATGGAAGCGCTTGCACGGGTGTCACAGATAAGGCATCCGACACTGCCATTTATCTTAAGTATTAGTCGGGACGTGCTTGATGGAGGTCCTGCCTCCAATTCTCGCGCAGACTTGTCACGGATCGATTAGTATTTAGGGTTATGGTTAGCGTTTGATGTAGACCACGGGGTGTGGGGTAGTTTAAGTGTGAGTTCAACAGAATCTCGGGAGTCCCATGCCGGCTTATATATTTAGGGAGATATATGGAGATTTACAGGTATGTGATATACACCGTGATATACATGTTACATGTTGGGCCCGTGGTCCCTTGCCCTTGGGTTCTACCCTTGGGTGGAGGACACTCGCGAGTGGTTGATTCTCACACTTGGACTGACGATAGGCTTAGTGACCTGTACAGTGAGACTTAGAGACTGATAGGGATACTGGCATTTATATACCTTATATACTGTGTTGACATACGTGACATATCGTTCTACTGCTTTAATGCTCCGCTGCATTGATTACTGCACATTCATATTCATGCTGTCATTGATTTACTGTTTCACATATCTATTACCACTGTTAGAATTGTCACATGATTTTATATATATATTATATTGCTATTGTGTCGCTCTGACGACCTGAGTATGCATGCTCAGTGTGAGGAGAAGATTTAGTCTGAACCAGAATTAGACGTGCATCACAGACTTCTTGACTTGCCATTCCGAGTTACATTCGTTTGTTCCACTTCAGGTCAGTCTTTACATTGTTTCTTTCAGTTGCTGCTTTTCTCATTACCTGCGCATCATTTACTGTTTACCATGAAAAACTAGAAGCCGAAGTATGACTACGTCAGGACAGTTCCTTGACTGTAGGAGCATGGCTGGCCTTGTCTACCCCTCGTATTCCGTATTTTGGAAAGCAGGGCGTGACATAAACCCTACATTATCATGAGCATGGTATGAGTATCATACACCCATGTAGCATGTATTAACAAGCATGACACAATAATATATATCACATATATATTAAATATACACATGTGAGAAAAAGAAATGTTTAAGTGAGCTAATATTAGTTAATGTATGTCAGTATATCAAATATACAATTATGCATTAAATTATTAAATCAACACTTGATTTAATAATCCGGCTATATCTCATATAACCGACTAATATCATATGCATCAACTTATTGAATCAACACTTGATTCGATAATCCGGCTATATCACATATAACCGACCGATATCATATATCGCAAGAATAGAATACGGTATCATATACTCGTATTAATCTCGGTCCCGCACTGTAAGTCTATGTTACCCATCCCGGTACTTTCGGGGAGGCGGAATAGGTAAAAATCGAATTTTTCTCACAAGGAAACATAGACTAAACATGAAGGATATTTGCTAAACAAAAACTAACAAACTAACTTAGATTTTTAACTACTAGGTTAGATGATTATACCTTGGCCTTGAACTCCTTCTCTTCTTGTGTTGCTTCCTCTTCTTGTGAGCTCCTTGGAGTGGTGTAGATGGCTTCTCCTCACCGTCTTCTCTTTGCCAAAGAAAGATCTATCCGAAGGCCTCTACCTTGAGCTCCTACCTCAACAATGAAGTAACTAGAGTGCTTGGCTTGCTAGACTAAGAACCCTAGAGTGAGTAGAGAGGTGTTTTGGTGGTTTGATCTCACAAAGCTCTTGATTTTCAACTCATGAAACAAGAGAGCCTTGAGAGAGGAAGATGAGAGAGCATGCAAGAGAGAGAATGTGTCATGATAAAATGAGGAGATAGCTCTCATATGAACAAAAAGAATAATGATAATTTTAATTAGGATAAATTGTCATGGTTGATTTTGATTTGACCATTATCATGTCACAATTAATGCTAAGCATGCTCAAAAAAATATCTAAGTCAACATTGGTCAACTTAGTCAAATGGTCAAACCAATTAACCATGATACAGTTATCTCTAATTAAAACTCATTAATCAATTTCCTTCATCACATTATGGTTTTAATCAAGTCAATGGTCAAAAACCTAATGAGATTTCTCTGCCTCTGTCAACTGTGTATACACACCCGCATCCGTATTCCGAAGAACACGAATACAATGAGACCGAACCAACCCAAAACCAAATACTAGGATCTGGCTTAAACCAAAGCCCACTAGTATCAACTGCCCGAACACCGAACAGGCACAAGTACGCATATGTGAACGAACCCTGTCGTAAAACCATACGACCTCTATCTCGTTTCACCCAAAAGTGAACAACCCTCTATGTGGGACTCTAAAGACTCGACACTACGCTGGCAGTGGGTTTAACCACAGGCTCCAAGCGGTACTAGCTGTATGTAACGGTCCCCAGGTAGATGCCGATAAGAAGACCGATGAGGTGAACCCATCCGAACTCCTACTGAGTCTGAAAGTGACAATCTCCGTACAGTCCGGTCTGTTCGTCTAAGAGTATCGCATGTCGGGCCTAGGGAGAGGTAAACGTCAGACCCCTAATAGCGGTACAAGTCGTGTCGGAGTGTAGCCCAGAACACCTTGAGAAACTACTGGAAACACTACCGGTAAATCTCACTTGCCCTGGCCAGGGACTTTGTGTAATGGCTCTCCTAGACACAGCGCGATATCAACCCCCAATACCGGGAGAGACGAATCCTGTCTAACCGTCACTGCCTCCAAGTTCTTCGGGACTGCACCCAACTACTACCTATTTGCACGACTCAATAGAGCCGTGGTAGGGTAGCAATCAAAGAACGGTGGGAACACACTTGAGGCGAAGTAGCAGTGTCAAGTCAACGGACTAAGCTGTACTCATGTCACATGGGAACTGCTACCTGACGATAGGTATAATACCAACCAACAGTTCCCGATGAGTCCTGTCCAGTATACTCGTAACCTAACGAGCACCTGCATACTATCTCCAGTACGACGTACTGATGGCTGTGAGACAGACCATCTCCTCTGCTGGGATGAGAAGCGTATGCACTAGTCTACTCTGAAGTATCGATGCCCTGTCTCAATAATCCTACGATTAGGGACCTGTATAAGGATGTGCTTATAGACTACCCAGCCCCCACTAATGTGATCGCCATCACAACGCCGGTAGTCAAGCAAAGATCCTAAGGGCTCATCAATATGTATTAGCGATATGTTAAAAGAAACATATACACATATTAAGATAGATACAAACCAAGTAGCATACTACAATATCGAGAAAGACTATCGTCAATCCATGTATATATCCCAAGCTTCCAAAATGTAATATACATACAATAATGGCCTCTACGGCATACATATCCAACAATCTCGGACTTGCACTAAAGGAAAGTAATTGGTGTACCGCATACCCAACGCATGCACTAAGGCCAGCTGTTGGCGTACCGCATACCTATTAGCTCAAAAAGTCGCTCGAACTGTGTTTGAGGGAGGGTCTTTGTGAATGGATCCGCCGTGTTGTCTTTAGTGTCCACTCTCCGTACCTCGATCTCCTGGCGATCAACGATCTCCCTGATCAGGTGATACCGCCTTAAGATGTGTCTGGATTTCTGATGGAACCGTGGTTCCTTCGCTAAAGCTATAGCCCCATTTTTATCGCAATACAAAGGTATTAGGTCAACAATAGACAAAACCACCTGAAGTTCACTAATGAACTTCTTCATCCAGATCGCCTCTTTTGCGGCATCGCTTGCAGCAATGTATTCAGCCTCCATCATCGAGTCTGCGACGGTATCCTGTTTGGAACTGCTCCAACACACCGCCCCTCCGTTGAGGGTAAACACAAAACCCGTGACAGACTTGCTGTCATCCTTATCACTCTAGAAGCTTGAATCGGTAAAGGACTCGACCTTGAGGTCTCCATTACCGTAAACCAGGAACATCTCCTTAGTTCTTCTCAGGTACTTGAGAATGTTCTTCACTGCTGTCTAGTAGTTCTCACCTGGGTCTGACTGATACCAGCTTACCACGCTTAGCGCGTAAGCTACATCTGGTCTTGTACATAGCATCACATACATTATAGATCCTACCGCCGAAGCGTAGGGTATAGTGTTCATGCGAACCCTCTCCTCGTCAGTCTTGGGAGACATCTTCTTGGAGAAGGGATTCCGTGCAATGCGGGTATATTACCGCGCTTGGAATCTTCCATACTAAATCTCTTTAGTACAGTCTCTATGTACCTGGACTGCGAAAATCCCAGTAATCTATTGGATCTATTTCTGTAGATCTTGATCCCCAGAATGCACGAGGCATCACCCAGGTCTTTCATGGAGAACCTTTGTGACAAGAATAGCTTGACCGATTGTAGCATAGGAATGTCATTTCCTATCAAAAGAATGTCGTCCACGTACAAGATTAGGAATACGACAGTTTGTCCTACAATCTTCTTATAAATACAAGGCTCATCTTCGTTTTTGATGAAGTCAAATTCTTTGATTGCTTCATCAAAACAGATATTCCAGCTCCGCGATGCCTGCTTTAATCCATAAATGGATTTAAGCAACCTGCACACCTTCCCGCTGCTCCCACTGTCTACAAAACCTTCTGGCTGATCCATATAAACGCACTCTTCCAAACTGCCATTTAGAAAAGCTGTTTTTATGTCCATATGCCAAATCTCATAGTCATGGAAGGCAGCAATGGCAAGTAGGATCCGAATGGATTTGAGCATAGCCACTGGAGAAAAAGTTTCGTCATAGTCCACACCAGGTCGTTGACGAAAACCTTTTGCAACGAATCTAGCCTTATAGGTTTCCACTTGCCCATCTACACCAAGTTTCCTTTTGTAGATCCATTTGCATCCAACGGGTTTTACCCCTGGTGGAGCAATATCTAAGGTCCATACTTTATTGGTGTACATGGACTCCATTTCGGATCGCATAGCATCCAGCCACTTATCAGAGTCCCTACTGATAATGGCCTGCCTGAAACTGGTAGGGTCATATTCTTCCAAGATGCAATCCTTTCGATCCCCGTCTAAGAGAAAACCGTAATATCTCTCAGGCGGATGAGAAATCCTACCAGATCTGCGGAGTGGCTGAGGTTCGTCTGGGACTATTGAATTTTCTGGTTTTACTAAATCCTTAGTTTGAGTTTGTGGATCTGATATTTCATCCAGTTCTACCGTGCTCCCACTTATTTCTTTTGTAAGAAATTGCCACTCTAAAAAGGTGGCGCGACGAGCAACGAACACAGTCTGTTTCTCAATGTGGTAGAACAGATATCCCAGAGAATTTCTAGGATATCCCACAAACTTGCACAAAACTGATCGTGTCTTAAGCCTGTCCGGATTTTGTACCTTTACATAGGCCGGACAACCCCATATCTTAATACGTTCAAGATATGTTCTTTTACCACTCCATATTTCATATGGAGTCTTAGGCACAGATTTAGACGGAACCTGATTCAGCAAGTATGCTGCTGTTTCTAGCGCAAGTCCCCATAATGAAAGAGGTAACTCGGTATTACTCATCATGGAGCGAACCATGTCCAATAGGGTACGGTTCCTCCGCTCCGATATGCCGTTGTGCTGTGGTGTGTACGGAGGAGTAAGCTGAGAGGGAATTCCATTCTCTTTTAAGTAATCTAGGAATTCCGTGCTTAAGTTCTCCCCTCCTCTATCAGACCGGAGGATCTTGATTCTTTTTCCAGTCTGGTTCTCTACTTCGTTTCTGAATTCTTTGAATTTCTCAAAAGTTTCAGATTTGTGTTTCATGAGATACACATATCCGAACCTAGAGAGATCGTCAGTGAATGTGATGAAGTACGAGAACCCTCCCCTTGCATGTATAGATATTGGACCACACACATCACTGTGTATGAGTCCCAAGTGCTCTGCTGCCCTTTCTCCATGTCCGGTGAACGGAGATTTAGTCATCTTTCCTTTGAGACAATACTGACAAGTTTCATAAGATAAAAATTCGAACGTATTCAAGAGTCCATCTTTATGCAACTTACTTAGTCTTTTCTCTCCGATATGACCAAGTCTACAATGCCACAAGTAGGATTCATTCGTATCTAAACACTTCCTCTTGCGTGTGTTTTGTATATTGAGAACTGTATTTTGATTTAAAACATAGATACCATTACACAGTGTACCTTCTGCAACCAGTACCTTATCAAGGTAAATGTTCATGATATTTCTATCAAGAACAAAGTTATATCCATCTTTATCAAGTAAAGAAACTGATATGATGTTGCAAACCATGGAAGGTACATAGTAGCAATTATTCAAAATCATAGTATTGCCATTTGGTAACACTAGGTGATATTCACCGACGGCTGCAGCATTAACTTGTGCTCCGTTCCCTACCCTGAGGGACATATCACCAGGTGCAACTTTCCTACTTTTTCTCAGTCCCTGCAATAAATTACAGATATGAGATCCTGATCCGGTATCTAGTACCCAGGAGGTAGGACTGACCGAAAAGCAGTTCTCAATTACAAGAACACCTGAAATAGATGCAATAGTATACTTCTTCTTCAACTGGGTCTCCTTGGAATCCATACAATCCTCTTTCCCTTGCTCACACTTATGACTGTTGTCGTATGTTAGAGCCAAACCAACGTTCCCCAGCCCTGAATAAGAATTCGGATCGGTCAAGCGATACACTTTATTATCTTGATTAGGGCGTGAAATGGTTGCTACCTGGAGAGAGAGGAAAGAAATACTCAGCGTGCGCTCTTGCAAGATTATATTGGTTATTAATTTATCTAACCAGGATGGCTCCCACTGTATCCTCAAATTCTTCTTCAAACCCTAAAAGAAGAACTAGTCAGGATTTAATCACACGTCATAATACTTGCTTAACCTTTCAGTCAGGCTAGTATTGGTACTTCGAGGGAGGTTTTCCAATACTTTCACGAAATTCCTTAATTATATAACCTCTTTTCCCTGGAGGCGTAGCCCCGCTAACACCGTTCTAGACACCTACTTGGTTTATAGCATTGATTGTTAAGTGAAATAATCTCCCAAGAGTAATCCAACTCATCAGTGGGATCGGGATCCAACTATCATTGTGTAATGACCTAGATGGAATCCACTCTAGTCACTACACTCCAGAAGGTATGCTAAATCTGCAAGTTTCCTGTATGTTTGAAACTCCCGATGTGGTTTTTGCCCCTAACGGTTTATGGCCTTGACAATGCCAACATATCATAAACCGCTAGTCAAGTTCGGCCCGTCATTATCTTGATTAACTTAGACCCACCCTCATATCCCTTGACAATGCCAATATAGCTATGCGACTGTCCTAAATAATCTGAAAATAAAGCTGCAAAAAAGCAATATTCAGCTACCAATCACTACGCCTTAACAATGCCAAAATACGTAGCTCGAATACTAAGTAGTACTTGTAAGAAATGACGGAGGGCTACGGCTGGGTTTTTGGCGAAAAACTCGTTAACGTAATGAACTTGATATCGTTGAAGGAACCTGATTGCCTTTTAAAATATATAGTGGCGAAAATTTTTGCTAAAGAGGTCATTCCCTGTGAAGGGATCTCGGCTCTTTCCTCGTCGAATGAGGTGCAGGATATTCCAAACTGAATACCACGATGCAAAACAAAAAATAATCGACTATAGTGAAGTTATTTCGTTGACGCAAAGTTTTACTCAAGGGGTCACTCCCGATGAAGGGATCTCGGCCCTTACCTCATCGAATGAGGTGCTGGATATTCATAACCGAATACCACTGTGCAAAGCAAAAAGAACGTCTGTAATGTCAGTTTTTAAAACTTGGTTCCAACAACATCCTTTAGGTTTATTTTCTTGCATTAATCAAAATTAATACTTTCCCATCAATTAATCCTACCATTGCAGAAACCAACGAAAATATAACGTACGCTTATGCCATCCGCATTCGCCACGAGGCCCCGTCATCACCCGTTAGGTTACTTAACTAACGACAGAGCGGGGGCTGGACTAGTGCGGATGCAAAACATAAGCAACATCTACTAGATATCATATATAGATATATACATTCGTTAGACGCAATGATAGTCATTCCAGATCACAGATGAACACATTGGATATGCTAGGAATCCGCGTTTCGCTCAAGCCTGCAACGAAAGACGGATTACACGGTCGTGATGAATAGCCAAAACCCTACCCAAGACCCATACGGGTGCGGCAAACTACACGCCAAATACCCGAAGTGGAGCAGCCTCCCTCAACAAAGTGAGTAGTCCACTCGGCACTTCAAAGTATCCGGTAGTCTGTGCACCCTACCTTGGGTTTATCGTAGGAGCAGAAAACAGTAAAAGAAATAATATACAAAGGAGGCTACATCCTCAACCCGGATGTGCGACCCAAAAATAATATTACATCAATTTACAATTTATATCAAATGAAAGATAAATAAACACTCATCTCACATCCCCGGCTATTCATCCACGACAATCCAACAAGTTCCTAAACACAATCCAATATCACAGATCACAGATATGTACAACCCCCACTAATCGACATATAGCGATTAGTAGACGTTCAGTACATATATCACATTACAGATATAATCCAATTAGCTAAAATTTATAGAATTTCGATCAATATTCAAATTTGAAACTACCCCAAATACAACACTGTACTCAAAAGAATCTGGGCAGAAACAAAGTATCTCAAAAATCACAAAACATCAAGCTGGACAATCTGCAGGAAAAACGAGTTGACTCCGAGTCGACTCGGCCGCGGATCCGCTGCGAAACGCATGGTTTCGTCGTGCTTCCGCGGCAGTCTGACCGAGTCACGAGCTCGTTTTTCTTGGGTGTCCCTAAAAAAGCCTGCACGTATTTTTCAGGTCTCTGAAAATATTTTTAGACCTGTTTTAAAATCGACAGAAAACACAAGTTTTTGATGGTTTCTTACGATTTTTCCGGAATCGAAGTTCTAAAGACTTTGCTAACATGTTAGTTGTTGTTTAGCTAGGCTCTGATACCACTGTAAGTGTATGTTACCCACCCTGATACTTTCGGAGAGGCGGAATAAGTAAAAATCGAATTTTTCTCACATGGAAACATAGACTACCCATGAAAGATCTTTGCTAAACAAAAACTAACAAACTAACTTAGAGTTTTAACTACTAGGTTAGATGATTATACCTTGGTCTTGAACTCCTTCTCTTCTTGTGTTGCTTCCTCTTCTTGTGAGCTCCTTGGAGTGGTGTAGATGGCTCCTCCTCACCGTCTTCTCTTTGCCAAAGAAAGATCCACCCGAAGGCCTCTACCTTGAGCTCCTACCTCAACAATGAAGTAACTAGAGTGCTTGGCTTGCTAGACTAAGAACCCTAGAGTGAGTAGAGAGATGTTTTGGTAGTTTGATCTCACAAAACTCTTGATTTTCAACTCATGAAATAAGAGAGTCTTGAGAGAGGAAGAGGAGAGAGCTTGCAAGAGAGAGAATGTGTCATGATAAAATGAGGAGATAGCTCTCATATGAACAAAAAGAATAATGATAATTTTAATTAGGATAAATTGTCATGGTTGATGTTGATTTGACCATTATCATGTCACAATTAATGCTAAGCATGCCCACAAAAATATCTAAGTCAACTTAGTCAAATGGTCAAACCAATTAACCATGATACATTTATCTCTAATTAAATGTAAACCTCCAAATTACAAAACCAAAGCTGTACCATATGAAGAAATATCTACAACTACTTTGCTTGTCTGGAAAGTTGTTGACAAAGCAAAAAAAGGAAAACTGAAAAGTAGAGATGAAGATCATGGTAAACAATCAGAAATGCAAGATTTAGTTGGAAACAGAAACTCAGAAACCATCATAGCTACTAGAGACATTATAATTCGTCAAGTAATGAATGATAGTTTGAAAAGTAATATTAAAGTTGCTGGTAGTAAATCAGTTGAGCTTAATTTGATTGATTGCAAAATTTCAGAAAAATACATGGTCAATGATATAATCATTAGAGAACATCATGGAGAAAAATCAGATGTGCAAGATTTTATTGGAAATAAAAGCTCAGAAATCCTCATAGCTACTGAAGAACCTACAGTTGGTTCAGAAATGAATAATAGTATAAATAGTGTAGATGTGGTTACCGGTAATAAATCGGTTGAGTATAATTTTGTTGATGGCAGAAGCTAAGAAAACATCATAGCCACTGTTAAAGATAAAGAGAGGTTCAGGTTTAAAGGAATGTGTTCCTGAATCAGATGTACTCACATTTTCTATGCAGTGCAGAGAAAATTGTAATGATCAACATTTGGTAATTTCTAAATCTTGTGAAAATTTGACTGGTAGTCATGTTATTAGTGATTTGCTTCAGGCAAGAGAATTGGAAATTTCAACACAATATCCTTATTTCACATTTGAACATATGTTGTCAGAGAAGGAACAATTCCTGAAAGATGGCAGAGAGATAATTCATCAGACAGAGTTATTTTTGCAGAATAATAGTTTACAAAATGTAAAAGATGTTTTAAAGCCTTCTAAAGCAAAAAAGAATAATACTTCATTTCCTAAAAAAGAAGGTTTTAGGGACTTTAGAGCCCCTTGTTAATTGATGAATCTCTGTTTTTGGAATCTAAAAGGAATTGCAAATTCTCAAACTCAACAAAGAATCACCATGATAAAAAGGGATACAAATTCTCAGATTTTCTTTATTATGGAGACAATGGTGGATTTCCCTAGAGCAAAATATATAGCAGCTACTACCGCTTATGGGCAAGTTTGGAATAATATTTCTAATAGAATCTGGATTTTTGCTGAAGATATGATCAAGGCTGCTGTTATTTCTTCTTCAGAACAAAGTCTTTCAATTAAAGTTAATACTAATGGGTCATCTATCATTACTGCTGTTTATGGTAAGAACAATTATATTGAAAGAAGAGAACTATGGGAGGAACTTATTGCTTTTAGTCATGGAGTTGTTTCTTGGATTGTTGGTGATGACTTTAATTCTATTGCATCTATTACAGAAAAGAAAGGAAGGGGAAAGCCTCACTTGCAAAGTTTAGATGAATTCAATGATATGATAAATTCTTGTGGCTTGATTGACTGTGGATATACTGGCACACCTTATACTTATCATAATACTCAAGATGGCTACAGAAGAGTATGGACCAGAATTGATAGATGCCTCCTAAAACAAACCGGGATTGCTAAATTTTCAGGTGGTCAAGTAAAGCATTTATCTAGAGGATGCTCTGATCATATCCCACTTTCATACTTTTGCCCAGATTTTAATACTTTTCCAAAGCCTTTCAAATTTCAGAGCATGTGGGTGCTACATGAAAGTTTTCTTAGTGTTGTGGAAAAATATTGGGAAAAAGATTTAACATCTTCCATGGATCTTATTCATAAATTTGCTTTTAAACTGAAAAGGCTTAAGCAAAATCTAAAAGATTGGAATAAGAGCATTTTTGGTAATCTGCAGAGTAATATACAGAATGCTGAAAAGATTGTTGCTAAAAGACAGAAGCAGTTTGATGAAAATCAGTCAGATGAAAATTATTCAGAGCTGCGGACAGCGAAAATAAATTTTGAAAACATATTGCATTAGGAGGAGATTTTCTAGAAACAGACTAGAGTAAAGTGGCTAAAAGATAGTGATAGCAACACAAAATATTTTCATGCATGCATGAATACCAAAAATAGCAACAATAAAATTACCATATTGCAAGATCAGAATGATTATTGGGTAGAAGATCAGGAAAGCCTTATTGCTTTAGTAGTCAAACCCTTTCAGAATGCGTTTTCTACTCAGAATAGTTTCTCTGTTGCAGGAAATGTTAGTATGATCCCATAACTGATTACTGATGAAGATAACAGAAATCTTATCTCAGCTCCTGACTTACATGAAATTAAATCTGTTGTTAATGAAATGGATCATGATAGTGCTCTAGGTCCTGATGGCTATAATGGGAAATTCTATAATATTGCATGTAGTATTATACATAAGGATATTCAGGAGGCTGTGGTCTTCTTCTTCAAGAATGGCTATATTCCCAAATCTGTTAATTCTACAATTATCTGCCTAATACTCGAAAAACAAAACTGCATCAAAATCACTGATTACAGACCAATTAGCCTCTGCAATTTTATATATATAATTTTTACTAAAATTCTCTCCAACAGGCTTGCAGGTATATTACCAAGGATTATTTCTAAGGAACATGAAGCTTTTGTTAAATACAGAGACATTATTAAAAATATCTAGAAGTCACTCAGGACTTAAGCAAAAAATCAAAGGGACACAATATCACTTTTAAGCTGAATATGGAGAAAGCATTTGACAGGATGGAATTGTCCTTTATTTTTCTCATAATGAAAAGTTTTGTTTTTTCCGAGAATTTTATCAGGTTTATCATAACATGTTTGAATACTCGACACTTTTCTATCAATATGAATGGGCAGCTGGGAGGTTTTTTTAAGGGTCCAGAGGAATTAGACAAGGAGATCTTTTATCCCTTGCTCTTTTTATTATGGCATCTGAATATCTAAGAAGATATTTAACAGATTTAATTACAAGAAACAAGATTATTCCATGCAAGAATAAAGCTGCTAATGCTTGCATCTCTCACCTGCTATATGCTGATGATACTTTGATTTTTACAAATGGTAGCAAAAGCAGTTTGAAGAATCCGTTTGCATTATTCCTGTATGAATATGAGAAAAATTTCGGGCAAAAGATAAATAAGCAAAAGAGTGTTTTTATGTTAGCAAAAGCAGTTTGAAGAATCCGTTTGCATTCCTATATGAATATGAGAAAAATTCCGGGCAAAAGATAAATAAGCAAAAGAGTGTTTTTATGTTAGCAACGACTGTCCTGCTGTTGCTTGTATGAATATTCAGAAGCTAATTGGATCGCGCCAAAATGTTACCTTCCGTTGATCTGCTGATGGATGGCTGAGATTGGATCTGAAGGCTGTCCCTCCTGAAGCGTGTGGATCTCAATGGGTTTGAGGTTGTGGTTGCCGAGCAACCTGCAAGGAAGTCCCGGGATGGTTGTACCACCGAGGACCCTCTGACGGCCAAGTTAGACTAGAGATCCGAGCAGAGTAACGGCTTAGTGGAGTAAAAATGGCTTACTTGAACCGTCTGAAGAAGGGGTTTATATAGCGGTGGCAGCAGGCAAGGCAGGCGCGAAAATCACGCCGGCCGTTACGCTCCCAACGTCACGCCCGGGTAATGAGGGGGACCTCCCATTAATGGCGAGACAGGCTCATTAATGGGGATCGTGGTGGCGTGGAACGTGGGATGTGGCCGGCGGAGATCTCGTGCATGGCGAGATTCGCGGGATGGCGGTTACGCCTGCAAACGGTGCTGTTGGTCGGTCGATGAGACCGAGAAAGATGACCTCGGCGGGAGAGCCGAGGTATCTTTGTTCTGCGGTAGCTCAGAGACGATCTGTGAGGCCGAGGAGGCCAGTTGTGCAAGGGGCTCGAAGGCGAGCCAGCGTTAGCTCAGTAGGACGAGCGTATGTGTGGTCTGGTCGGCCACTGTAGGTCCTTTCTTGTATGCTCTGGGACACGTCATCTGCCACGTGTCCTGATCTGGGAGATCACCGATATCAAGCATCATCATTAGCCCCCCACTCTCGTCCCGACCAGCTGACGGGTCGGGTCGAGAGTGGTTTGCCGGATCACCCGAGGTGAGCTCCTTTCCGAAGATATCGTCAGGCGTGTCTCTGGGCAATTGGTTGTCTTTTCTGGATGAGGCCAGCAAATCGGGGAGAGATCCTTCGCATTTAAGAGAGTGCGCCGGATCGTGTGCACTTTTGCTGAAGCGACAGACCACGTTTCGGATGCCGGTTGGCTGATGTAACGTGCTGCAGGCTTCTGGCGTTCGATGGGACGCTGCCAATGCGCTTGCGACAGGTGGGGAGATCGTGGCCGTCGAGTGCACTGAATCGTTTTGGCGGGAGTAGACCGTCGCCACTGGATGAGGACGCCGGTAGCATAAATAGGGAGGAGCCCTGATTTAGGATCTCTCTCTTCATATTTTTCTCATTCTGAGTTTTATTTGCTCGGCGCTCTCCTTTTAGGTCGGATCTTGCGTTTTCTCTTCTCGAGGACTTCTTCTCATCAGCTTAAATGTCTTGTTTCGATGAGTCTGTAGATGTCGTAGGGGTAGATTCTAGGGATTCTTCCCCTGGGTTGGAGCCTCTCCGGAAAGTTGGGGTCAGATCCTCTTCCCGGAGGCGCGCGTCTGGGAAGGTTCCCGGAGCAGTAGCGGCGGACGCTCCTGGTGCGTCGTCCTCAGTGAGATATAAGGACGAGCTTATCACCGCTCGGGCTCGTTTTCATATTCCTTTTGGCTACACGCTATGATTGGACGAAGAGCGAGAAAGGGCAGATCAGGTGAGGGGTAGAGAGATCGTCTTGTACCTGGAAGCCTTTTAGACCGGAATGCGCATGCCTTTCTCTCCCGCGGTTGTAGCTGCGCTAAATTACTTTGGGCTAGCGCCGGGCCAGCTAGTGCCGAACTCCTGGAGGATTCTCCTTGGGTTTCTGGTCCGGCTAAAACTGCAGATGATCCCTTTTAGTCTGTCCATCCTTACCTCCTCTCTTGTTTACAAAAGTCACATCGGAACTCGCGCGGGCGACCCGAGGTGGGTTTACCTCTCCTTTAGGAAGCAACGGGAGAGTGTAGCCGGGTCAGGAGTTATCGTCTTGCCTTCTTCCATCCACGATTGGAAGAAGAAGTTTTTCTTCGTCGGGCCGCCATAGGGTGAGGACTGGCCCTTACCTACCCAATGGTCTAGGGATAGGTGCTGGCAGGGAAATCCGTCCAATGACCCCGACGCGGCGAGAGTGGCGGTGTGGTAGCCTATTTCTCGGGCTGATGTGCTGCTTTCTGAGCGGGCCTTCAGTTGGCCCGGGCTCAGCCCCCCCAGTTCGTCAGTAAGTTAGGAGCTTGTATTTGTTTTTACTTTGTTTGTGTCGCTGATTCATTCTATCTTGTCTTATGCAGAAACCATGGACGCGGGCCTCCTCCGAGCAGCCATGCGCAAGCCGAAGAAGGGGTCGAAGGCTGGAGGGGCCAGCTCTTCTCATCAGACGTCAGTCCCAGCTCCCCCAGCGGCCGTCCCGCCCCAGCGCTCGAGTGCGGATTGCGCCCCGGAGCCCGGCCAGGCGCCAAGCAGAAAAAAGGCCCGGGAAAAGGACACCCAGGCTTCGGAGGTAGAGACATGCTTTCCGCCGTCGTCTCTCAAGAGGTTCCCCCGAATAGTTCCGTGGACCCCGGCCTCTCCGATCTTGGTGGATGAGGGGGAGCTCCGCTTTGAGGTGCCCTCGGGGCTCTCCGTCGCTGACAGCTTGCTGCACGAGATGGAGAGGTCGACGGGAGGCCGGGTCCCTGGGGGACGCTGAAGGCGCAAATGGCGTCCATCGCCCAAGAGGTCGTGCAGGTGAGTGTTCGTACATCATCTCATCATTTGCGAGATTAGGTGCCCCTTTTTCTTTCTGACCCCCCTTCGATTTCTTCAGGTCCTCCAACACGTCGCTATCGTCGCTCGGATGGAGGAGAAGGAGATAGCCCCGGTGATGCAAGCCGCGAGCGAGCTCTCCTCGCTGGGGGAGAGCTCGAAGTGGGAGCTGGAGGCGGTGATAGCGAGGGTCGTTGCCCTTGAGGGCGAGGTGGCTGCCGGGAGGCAGGAGGCGGCGGCCGCGAGGCGGGAGGCGGCGACAGCGAAGCAGGAGGCGGCGGCCGCGAAGCAGGAGGTAGCGGCCTCGAAGAAAGAGGTGGCCAGGTTCCGTGAGGCCATCCAGGCCGCCGAGGCCAAGCTTCATGACATCAAGGTGCTCGTCGGTACCATGAAGAATTCAGTGAGCACCCTCCGAAAGGAGTTAGGGGCTGCGGTAGAGGCGGCGAAGCGAGCCGACCTCAGGGCGGCGGATACGGTGGAGAACTTCCAGAGGTCGGAGCAGTTCTGCACCGTCCTAGCCTCGGCCACCACCCTCATATGGCACGAGGCTCTCGACGCCGTTAAGTCCCGGGTGCCGGAGTTCGCTGATGAAGAGCTCCGGGCAGAATATCCCCCCGAGGATGACGAGCAAGGGATGCCCCCGAGAGCACTGCCGGGGAAGGGACTCTCGGCGAGGGCGACGCCGAGGCTCCTGTGACAGACGCATCCCCAGTCGCGGTAGTCATCGAGCTCATCGGTATCGCGCCCGGCCCTGAGGCCTGAGGCCCCTCGTCTTCTCTTTGTCTTTTCTTTTGTTGCCTCGCTGTTTTGTAGGCCTCCGGGCATTTTGTAAGGCTGGGGAGCCCATAATACCCTTGTAAAAGTTTTGACTTTTTGAATAAAGATTTTTGTTTTTGCAGTAGTGTTTGTACTTGTATTTCCTTTTGTTGGTAGATACTTGTATTTGCACAGACTTCCTTCATGTTGTGTCAGTTCTTCGTCTAGCGATTACGCGTCGAATTGAATCTGATCATTTGCTTTGTGTGCGAAGAGCGGCAGGAAGACGGTATCTCCATGGCCCCGAAGTCGAGGTAGAGATCGCTCAGACGTTGATAGACTGGATGCCTCTTGTTAAGTTCATATTTCTTAGGTGTTGGAGGGGCCGTAATTGGCCAACTAAGGATGGTGCCGAGCAGGGTAGCTGCTCGGTGCCTCTTAGCGAGAGCTTTGATCCTTAGTTGTTGGAGGGGCTGTAATTGGCCAACTAAGGATGGTGCCGAGCAGGGTAGCTTCTCGGTGCCTCTTGCCGAGGGCTTGATCCTTAGTTTTTGGAGAGACTGTAATTGGCCAACTAAGGATGATGCCGAGCAGGGTAGCTGCTTGGTGCCTCTTGGCGAGGGCTTTGATCCCTGGTTCGTCGAGGTAGGGAGCTACCAGCCAGGGATAACAGAGCAAGGCGGGCTCGGTTGCCTCTTGCGAGGGTTTTGATCCTTAATTGTTGGAGGGGCCGTAATTGGCCAACTAAGGATGGTGCCGAGCAGGGTAGCTGCTCGGTGCCTCTTGGCGAGGGATTTGATCCCTAGTTTGTTGGGATAGGGAGCTACCAGCCAGGGATAACCGAGCAAGAGCGGGCCCGGTTGCCTCTTGCGAGGGCTTTGATCCTTAAGGACGGGCCGGGCAGGGTTGCTGTCTGGTGCCTCTTGGCGAGGGCTTTGATCCCTGGTTTGGTAGGGAGCTACCAGCCAGGGATAACCGAACAAGGGCGGGTCCGGTTTCCTCTGTGAGGACTTTGATCCCTGGTTTGTTGGGGTAGGGAGCTACCAGCCAGGGATAACCGAACAAGGGCAAGTTCGGTTGCCTCTTGCGAGGGCTTTCCATCCTTAGCGTGGGAGGGGCCATACGTGGCCTACTAAGGATGGCCAAGCAGGGTTGCTGTTCTGTGCCTCTTGGCGAAGGCTTTTGGTCTTTAAGAATGGCCGAATAGGGTTGTTGCCCGGTGCCTCTTGACGAAGGCTTTGATCCCTGGCGTTGTGTGGTAGGGGAGCTACCAGCCAGGGATAGCTGAGCAGGGTAGCCGCTCGGCTGCCTCTATGCGAGAGCTTTGATCCCTGGCGTTGCGAGGTAGGGAAGCTACCGGCCAGGAATAATCGAGCAGGGTAGCCGCTCGGCTGCCTCTTGGTGAGGGCTTTGATCCCTGGCGTTGTAGGGTAGCGAGGCTACCGGCCAGGGATAGCCGAGCGGGGAAGCCGCTCGGCTGCCTCTGTGCGAGGGCTTAGGTCTTTGGCGTTGCGAGGTAGGGAAGCTACCGGCCAGGAATAGCTGAGCAGGGAAGCCGCTCGGCTGCCTCTATGTGAGGGCTTAGGTCCCTGGCGTTGCAAGGTAGGGAAGCTACCGGCCAAGAATAGCCGAGCAGGGTAGCCGCTCGGCTGCCTCTTGGTGAGGGCTTTGATCCCTGGCGTTGTGGGATAGGGAGGCTACCGGCCAGGGATAGCCGAGCGAGGAAGCCGCTCGGATGCCTCTATGCGAGGGCTTAGATCCCGGTGTTGCGAGGTAGGGAAGCTACCGGCCAGGAATAGCTGAGCAGGGTAGCCGCTCGGCTGCCTCTTGGTGAGGGCTTTGATCCCTGGCGTTGTGAGGTAGGAAGGCTACCGGTCAGGGATAGCCGAGCGGGGAAGCCGCTCGGCTGCCTCTATACGAGGGCTTAGATCCCTGGCGTTGTGAGGTAGGGAAGCTACCGGCCAGGAATAGCCAAGCAGGGTAGCCGCTCGGCTGCCTCTTAGTGAAGGCTTTGATCCCTGGCGTTGTGGGGTAGGGAGGCTACCAGCCAGGGATAGCTGAGTGGGGAAGCCGCTCGGATACCTCTATGAGAGGGCTTAGATCCCTGGCGTTGCGAGGTAGGAAGCTATCGACCACGGATGGCCGAGCAGGGTAGCTGCTCGGCTGCCTCTTGGTGAGGGCTTTGACTTTGATAGCCAGTCGGCGCACCGGGAAGAGGTACGGTCCCTGGCAACACGTGTCGTGATTGTGTGGGGAACGCGAAGCGACGGAGTGTCGTTTCGGTTTCGCATTGACCGGTGCAACTTCTGCCGCGTGGCGACACTGTCGCGGGTGAAACGGGTGATCGTTGAACTCCGGGGGGCATTTGGGGGCTATAAAACTGAGGGGCCGATGAGGGCGTTGATGGCATTCGGAGGAGGAGGTTCGTCCGCGCCTCCGTTGAGAGGGAGGCGGTGAATGGTGCTTGGATCGTCGTGATGATCGCTTGCCATTGGATTGAGATCGGAAAGTGAACTTTTGTTTTTGTGGAATCAAGGATTTTCCACAGAAGGCGCCAGCTGACACGACCTGGATCATGCCAAGATGTTACCTTTGGTTGGTCTGCTGATGGCGGCGATGGGTGGCTGAGATTGGATCTGGAGGCTGTCGCTCCTGAAGCGTATAGATCTCAATGGGTTTGAGATTGTGGTTGTCGAGCTACCTGCAAGGAAGTCCCGGGGTGGTTGTACCATCGAGGACCCTCCGACAGTCAAGTTAGACTGGAGATCCGAGCAGAGTAACGGCTTAGTGGAGTAAAAATGGCTTACTTGAACCGTCTGAAGAAGGGGTTTATATAGCGGTGGCAGCAGGCGAGGCAGGCGCGAGAATCACGCCGGCCATTACGTTCCCGACGTCACGCCCCTGTAATGAGCGGGAATTCTCATTAATGGCGAGACAGACTCGTTAATGAGGGGTCGTGGTGGCGTGGAACGTGGGATGTGGCCGGCGGAGATCTCGCGCATGGCGAGATTCGCGGGATGGCGGTTACGCCTGCAAGCGGTGCTGTTGGTCGGTCGATGAGACCGAGGAAGATGACCTCGACGGGAGAGCTCGTGGAGGAGCGGGAGAGCCGGGGTATCTTGGTTCTGCAGTAGCTTGAAGACGAGCTGTGAGGCCGAGGAGGCCAGTTGTGCAGGGGGCTCGGAGGCGAGCCAGTTGTGCAGGAGGCTCGGTAGGACGAGCGTAGGTGTGGTCTGGTCGGCCACTGTAGGTCCTTTCTTGCATGCTTGGGACACGTCATCTGCTACGTGTCCTGATCTGGGAGATCACCGATATCGAGCATCATCAAAGGCACATGGCCTTTTATATATTTGGGAGCTCCTATATTTCATGAAAGAGTGAAGGTATGTTATTTTGAGCCTTTAGTAGAGAAGATTAAGAGCAAACTACAAGGGTGGCAAAATAAACTTCTCTCAAATGTTGGAAGACATACTCTTATAAATCATGTTCTAATGTCTATGTTTGTTCATTTGTTAGCTTCTTGCAATAATCCTAATACTGTACTGAACAGAATTTCTTCTCTTTTTGCTAAATTCTTTTGGAATGATGGAGAGACAACTAAGCATCATCATTGGATATATTGGGAAAATTTTTGTAAGCCATATGAAGAGGGTGGAATTGGTATTAGACTTCTACATGAAGTTGCTAAAGCTTATAATATGAAGAAAGCATGGAAATATATAAAAGGGGACAGTTTATGGTCTAAATACATGAATTCTAAGTATTCCAGAAAATCAGAACATTATATCAATTCTTCTGCATCAGCTAGCTGGAGGAAAATATATTCTCATATTCCTGTTGTCAATACTATGTCAAAATGGATTATTGGACAAGGGAAAATTGATTTCTGTTCAAAGGCATAGCATGAAGATTATATTTTACAAGAGAAAGCTACTAAGCCCACTTCTCCTATTATTATAAATAATATCCTTTCGGGAAAAGAATGGAACATTTCTGTTATAAAAGATTTCTTACCTGAAGATATTATTTCTGGTATCAAGAGTAAGAATTACTGTATCAGCAGCTCCCCAGATATAAAGATATGGAAACTCACAAATACTGGAGACTTTACTCTGCAGTCTACATGGAATTAGATCATCTTCCGGCGACGACTCGGGACAAATCTGGCAACACCGTGACTCTACGAAGCTCTTAAACTCTTCCTCTACCTCTCCTCTCTCATCTAATCCTATATGTCCCCTCTCCTCTTCCCTCTTATTGACTTAAAAAGTTCTCTTTTCAAAACTCATTGGAAGCGGAGTTATTTCGACTTCCGATTCTAATTTTGTTAAAAACATAACTTTTCTTAATAACCAAACATCCATATTGTTACATCTTGTTTAGTAATCTTAAAACAAATATTTAGAATAAGTTTCAATTCAAAATACAATGTTATACAACTTTTATTTCAATTCTACGGTTAAATACCATAAAGTTTACTTTCGGCATCATTCCATCATATTTGCTCTTATTACCTTTAGAAAACTCACGAGGTAATGACTTATTTCATCACAACACTCATCATGACATAGCACGATGGCTTTTAGAACAATATTTTGTAGGATAAATTATCAAGCCCTGCTTCCCGGTGTACGGGGAGGGGACGCGGCTGGTCCGCTACGTATTTACTCCGAAATAAACACGTTAAGCGTATCTAAGCAATATAAAGTAAATGTACACAAGAAAAATAACAATAGATGTAATTGAACAGCAACTTTTATTTATTCACAACTCTTTACAAGTACAACTGGAAATGTAAATACATGAATATAAAGTAATGCCTAAACAATGGCATGAACTGAAATGAAAAGTATGTACAAGTATCTAAAGCTCTGGGTCAAAGGCTAACTGCTCCAAGTCTTCAGTACTGTGCTCGATCTCCAGTGAGTCCGATCCACCTGACAACATTTCAAAGAAAGAAGAAAAGGAATGTCATCGGCGAAAAATCGCTCGGTAAGTCCCAAAGATGAGTAGAGATAGAATGACAAAAAGAGAATATAACTGGTAATGTTTGATTATAATGTTAACACAGTGTCTGTAGCTTGGTACAGAATATGCCAGTGTATACGAGAGAAGTCCCATTATCCGGAGACTAAGGTATACGGAGCATAAGGAACCGTTCAGCCACGGTACAACGGCAATGGATATTCAGTTTATGTGTATTATGGTTACAGTCCTGTACCACTTCTAACACATTCCGTACCAATCTATCCCTTTAAAACTCCGTAATGTCTTTTGTATTGATTGTATTGTTTTGTTATATAGATGGATAACTTGCCGAAACCATGATATCTAAGTAAGTATATGGAAGTAAGTCTGAATCTAAGTAAGATTTAACTCTTCATAGTGTACTATTTTTGATACCCATGCACTCATGCAGGAGATCATGAGATTACATGGAGTACCGGTTTGCATTGCCTCCGATCGTGACACCAGATTCCGATCATAATTTTGGCAGAGTCTGTAAGCTAACTTGGGAATGAGTCTGAACTTTAGCACAGCTTACCATCCACAAATAGATGGACAGTCTGAGCGAACGATTCAGATCCTTGAAGATATGCTAAGAGCTTGTATGCTAGATTTCGGAGGATCGTGGGAAGATCACCTACATCTTGTGGAGTTTTTATACAACAACAGCTATCAAGCGAGTATTGGAATGACACCCTTTGCAGCGCTCTATGGAAGGAAGTGTCGTTCACTATTAAGTTAGGACAACATCGGAGATAGGGAACTCCTTGGACCTGAGATGATAGTAGTAACTGTAGATGTAGTTCGCACTATCAGAGAACGAATTCGCATAGCCCAAGATCGACAGAAACACTGGGCAGATGCAAAGCGCCGACACTTGGAGTTCCAACCGGGCGATCATGTCTTTCTAAAGATCTCTCCAACCCGTGGAGTGATTCGTTTTGGAGAGAGGGGTAAGCTAAGTCCGAGGTATATTGGACCGTTCGACATACTCAAACGAGTCGGAGAAGTGGCATATCGCTTGGCGCTTCCACCCTCATTGAAAGGAGTGCACAACGTGTTCCACATATCCCAGCTCCGAAGATATGTGAGCGACCCCAGCCACATCCTTGATCATTCCGAACTCACTATACAGACGGATTTATCTTGTGAGAAACAACCGGTTGAGATCCTGGACAGAAAGGTGAAATCACTTCGGAATAGGGAAGTAAACTTGGTTCGAGTGATGTGGAGAAAAGATTCAGCAGGAGAATCAACATGGGAAAGAGAAGAAGACATGCGTGCAAGATACCCTTACTTGTTTGTAAATTAGTCCTTAAATAATTGTAAATTTCGAGGATGAAATTTTGTAAGGAGTGTAGAATGTAACGACTTTGTTTTTAATGTACAGAAATTTGTTTAATGTTAAAGTACTAAATGGAGTATTTGCAACCCTGAGAATAATATAAGTATTTAATTTGTTTAAGAACAGCAAGAAACAACTTGTAGCTCATTGGTAAAGCCTTGCACTCCTGTGACATAGCCTCTGTGTTCGAATCCCCCCAGCCACATATTATTTTTAATGATTTTTCTTTTAAAATTTTTTGAAGCCCAAAAGTTTACACGTGCAATACACGTAAAAATGAAAAATCACTAAAAACAAACATGTGGAAAATGTTGTATGTACTGAGTAGGACACGTGGCAAGAATCCAGACCCCAACCCCACCAAATCGACTGGCGAAGGAGCCTTTTGGGCCGGCGCCGCCGGGCCCCCGTGGGAAATGCTCCCAATTTTTTTCCCCAACGCCCCTTGGCCTCCCCCCACAACTCCTCTGCTGTTTGATTTCTCTGTAAATTTACAGAGAGATTAAATTCACCTCTTTAATCCATTTTAATGCATTTTTAATTTCCTAAACCCTAATTCTATCCTATAAATACCACCCCACATCTTAGCTCTCTCTATTCTGAAATCTATCACCAAAACTCTTAAATTTTTCCAAGTCAATTTAGTTGTACAAGTGGAGTTAGCCCAAGGTCATCTTTCGGCGACGACTCGAGACAAATCCGGCGACACCGCGACTCCATGAAGCTCTCAAACTCTTCCTCTACCTCCCATCTCTCATCTAATCCTGTAAGTCCCCTCTCCTTTTCCCTCTTATTGACTTCAAAAGTTCTTTTCTCAAAACTCATCGGAAGCGGAGTTATTCCGACTTCCGATTCTAATTTTATTAAAAGCATAACTTTTCTTAATAACCAAACATCCATATTGTTACATTTTATTTAGTAATCTTAAAACAAACATTTAGAATAAGTTTTAATTCAAAATACAATATTATACAACTTTTATTTCAATTTTACGGTTAAATACCACAAAGTTTACTTACGGCATCATTTCATCATATTTGCTCATATTACCTTTAGAAAACTCACGAGGTAATGACCTACCTCATCACAACACTTATCATGACATAGCATGATGGCTTTTGGAACAATATTTTGTGGGATAAATATAATTTTACAATAAAATACCTTAAACTAATAAAACCGTATTCTTTAAGATTGTTTTAATTAAATTCCTTTCAATTAAGCCTCTACAACCCATTTTGGGAAACCCGATTTGGATGGTGCGGGTTATCGCACGTCCTCGGAATAAGTAGAGCGAGATGCAGACCTCCTCACAGAGCATCCGATCTCGATGGAATTTTTAGTATAATTTTTAAGAAAAACGTGAATTTCTATTTAATAAATAAAATTTATTTTTAATAATTATATATATATAATATTATCAAACTATCTATTTAAAATATATAATAAATTCCATGTTTTCTAAATAAAATAAAAGAATCACAAGTTTCAAGAAAATACCCTTATCAATCCATACAATTCCAATTTACACAAAAATACCATATATTATTAAAGCTAGGTATTTTATTCACTAAAATACCTCACTTTTAAAATCTACATCCATGAAAACCCTAAATATAATAAATAAATGCATGAGGTTTATTTTTAAAGTTTATCAAAAATATTTTTCATAAAACCCTCTCAAGTTTATTAATTTACAATAAAGATCCTAGTAAATATAGGTTTAAGCGGGACCAATTCTCTAGAGTCTCAGGGAGCCGGAGAAAGTGGGTGCTTACCTATTTAAGGTAGGAAACTAAACCAGGGTTGTCAATACGGTAATTGACTTGGAAAAAGTCACAAATTCTGCCGTCCATGTGCAGCAGTTACCGATAACTCCAAAACCTAATTCAGGAATCAAATTCTGTTAGGTGTTTGACTCAGACAGAGTCTCGGTCTAATACAACTCCAATCTACATACAATTCAAATATAACTCCAATACATCATGAATCCATATATACCGGAACTTGAACATGAATACCAGAATACTATCAAATATCAACATGATTCGACTGGACCAAACCATGGATATATATCGACTTTATTACATGACTATCCGTTTATATCCGATCTGTTTACATGAGCAACTGATATCATGGTTTCGGCAAGTCTTATACAATAAATCCTTACAAACAATACAATATTCATTTACGGGTTTTTTTTAAAGGGGTAGACTGGTACGGAATGTATTAAAAGTAGCACGATGATGGTCACTATAATACACATAACCTGAACATCCGTTGCCGTTGTCCCGTGGGTTTTGACGGGGTCTTGTACTCCTTATACCTTAGTCCACGGAGCAAGTTGGACTCCTCTCGTATATACTGGTATATTCTATACCAAACTACAACCAACTACGTTAACATAACTGTAACAACCCTAAACTTCTGTACAAATTTTTTTTGTAAAGTACAGAGAGGAATACCTTAGCATGAGCACAAATTATAAATTTAAATTGCTTTTGAACAGCAAGAAAACACTTGTAGCTCATTGGTAAACCCTTGCACTGCTGTGACATAGCCTCTGTGTTCGAATCCCCTCAGCCACATAATATTTTTGCTGATTTTTCTTTTAAACTTTTTGGAAGCCCAAAAATTTACACGTGCAAAACACGTAAAAATGAAAAGTCTCAGAAATCAAACATGTGTACTGAGATATATGAAATGATACCAACACGTGGTATCAATCCCATACCCCGACCCTACCATTGGACCGGCGAGATCGGGCTTGGGGCCGGCGCCGCCGGTCCCCCTTTAGCAAATGCTCCAAAAATTTTTCCCTAGCACCCTTTGGCCTCCCTCACTACTCCTATTCTGTTTGATTTTTCTGCACATTAACAGAGAGTATTAATTCACCTCTTTAATTCAAGTTTTAATACATTTTTAATTCTCTATTCATACCCTAAACCCTAATTCTATCCTATAAATACCACACTACATTTTAGCCCTCTCTATTCTGAAATCTAATATCAAAACTCTCAAAATTTCTAAGTCCAAAAGTTGTACAAGTGGAGTTAGCCAAGGTCAAAGTTCCGGCGACATTTCGGGACAAATCCGGCGGCGATGCCTACAAAACTTTTCTCCATCTCTTCTCTCTCAAATCAATCAGTAAGTCCCCTCTCCCCTCCTACGTTTCTAATCTAAAACACTGTCTTCTCAAAACTCATCGGAAGCGGAGTTATTC
Organism: Agapanthus africanus; assembly: GCA_030015575.1. Taxonomy (NCBI): domain Eukaryota; kingdom Viridiplantae; phylum Streptophyta; class Magnoliopsida; order Asparagales; family Amaryllidaceae; genus Agapanthus; species Agapanthus africanus. The sequence continues at coordinate 643,978,462 of CM057343.1, forward strand.
CAACTTCCGATTCTCATTTCTTTAAAAACTCAACTTTTCTTAAATAAAAAATTAACCATCTCTTCTTATATTGTTTACCAAACATAAAAAAAACTTTTACAATAAGTTTCAATTCAAAATAATATGCATTGCAACTTTTATTTCATTTTTACGGTAAAATACCATCAAGTTTACATACGACATTACTTTATCGTTTTGTTCATATTACCTTTAGAAACCTCACGAGGTAAAGACCTACCTCATCACAACACTCATCTTGACATAGCACGATAGCTTTTGTAATAATTTTTTTGGGAAAAAATACAATATTTTACATTAAAATACCTTAAACTATCAAAAACTGTATTCTTTAGATTGTTTTAATCAAATTCCATACGATTAAGTCCTTACAACCCATTTTGGGGAATCCGATTTGGTTGGTGCGGGTTATCGCACATCCATCGAACTAGTAGGGCGAGATGCAGACCTCCTCACGGAGCATACGATCTCGATGGAATTTTATTACAATTTTTAAGAAAACGTGATTTCTATTAATAAAGAAATTATATTTTTAATAAATATATATATATATATATTATCAAAATATCTATTTTAAAAATATAATATATTCCATGTTTTCTAAATCAAAAGAAAAGAATCACAAAATTTCATGAAAATACCATCAAGAATCAATACAAGTCAAATTACATGAAAATACCATGTACTATTCAAATTAGCTTTATATCCAATAACCTATCTCATCACTCATAAAAATTATATCTATGAAAATCCTAAAGGCGATGATTAAATACTTGAGGTGTATTTTGAAAATATATCAAAACTATTTTTCATAAAACCCCCTCAAGTTATATTAAATTACAATAAGGACCCTAGTAAATATAGATTGAAGCGGGACCGGTTCTCTTGAGCCTCAGGGAACCGGAGAATTTGGGTGCTTGCTTATTTAAGGTAGACAAACAAAAAACGGTGTTATCAACACGGTAATTGTCTTGGAAAAAGACACAAATCTTGCCATCCATGTGCAGCAGTTACCAATAACATCAAAACTAATTCAGGACTTCAATTCTGTTTAAAAAGTCTGACTCAATCTGAGTCCCAGTCTAATCTGAAAATAATCCGAATGCAATCTTTACTTGAATACAATTCAAATATAACTGCAATACAATATGAATCCATTTATACCAGATACAATCAATATCAACATGACTCGAGCGAACCGAACTATGGATATACATTGTTACATGACTAGCCGTCTATATCCTTTCCGTTTACATGAACTACTGATATCATGGTTTCGGCAAGTCTTACATCTATAATTTACTTCAATACAATCAATACAAAAGACATTACGGGGTTTTAAAGGGGTAGACTGGCATGGAATGTGTTAAAAGTGGCACGAGATAGTCATTAAAAGACGTACTATACATCCATTGCCGTTGTTCCGTGGTTTTATCGACGGAGCTTTGTACTACGGGTTACCATAGTCCACGGTGTAAGTTGGACTCCTCTCGTATACACTGGTATATTCTGTACCAAATTACAAACAACTGCGTTAGCATAACAATAAAACATTATACCAGTTATACATTGTACCAGTTATAACTGCAATACAATATGCATCCATTTATACCAGATACAATCAATGTCAACATGACTCGAGCGAACCGAACCATGGATATACATTGTTACATGACTAGCCGTCTATATCCTTTCCGTTTACATGAACTACTGATATCATGGTTTCGGCAAGTCTTGCATCTATAATTTACTTCAATACAATCAATACAAAAGACATTACGGGGTTTTAAAGGGGTAGACTGGCACGGAATGTGTTAAAAGTGGCACGAGATGGTCATTAAAAGACGTAACTATACATCCATTGCCATTGTTCCGTAGTTTTATCGACGGAGCTTTGTACTACGGGTTACCATAGTCCACGGTGTAAGTTGGACTCCTCTCGTATACACTGGCATATTCTGTACCAAGTTACAAACAACTGCGTTAGCATAACAATAAAACATTATACCGGTTACATCCTCTTATCTGTCTATTCTATTTCTATCTCTCTTTGGGACTTACCGAGCGATTGTTCGCTGACAACATTCCTATTTCTCTTCTTTCTTTGTAATGTTGTCAGGAGGACCCGACTCTGAGGAGTTCGAAACCATCCAGGAGCAATTGGAGTAGACCACTGAGCAGCACGACTGTCACGACCCACCCCCAAACACAGATGGTATTGTCCGCTCTGGCCGAAGCCGCACTGTTTTGTCCCTTTGAATGAACCCGGGGCTACTTCCCAGTAGGTTACCCATCCCAGAATTTCTCTGGCTCAAGCACGCTTAACTACGGAGTTTTTCAAACTCCAGAGTTCCGATTCATCGAAAAGGCGTCTCTGTGTTATAAGAGTGGTATCATTCCATTTATAGTTCAGATCATGCCCTCTTTCGGAATGGAATTCGATACTCCCCATTGTTCTGGTGGGTCCCCGTGTGCATCCGTATCGGTTACATCCCCACCTCGATACCGGATAACATCTCACTTCTCACGGGGTAGGTGGTATTCAGCCCCAACTCCACCTGGGGTATTACATCCCCCCCACTTAGAACAATGGTTCGTCCTCGAACCACAGACCTACTTTTGAGGGACCAGCTCTGATACCATATTTTGTCACGACCCGAAATTTGGCACGTGACGGCCCTTAAACCACGTAACGTCTACAGGCGTAACACAATTCAAGTAAACCGAAAACCCAGCAATCTAAACCATCAAAAATAGTAAGTGATAAGAACATTGTTTAAAGCTTTTGGAAATCTCAAGTAAAAATTCTTTAAAGTCCGAATTTACTTTCTTAAAAAATTTAGGCAGCACCTCATTTGTAAAAACTAGCCCCGAAAACGGGTACAACATAGAATAAATAAAGTATCCCCAAACGGAAGCAAATCCACGCCCAAAGGCGGAAACAAACACCACAATAGATATACGACGCCGTAGCGAAGAAAATGGACGATATAAAGTGACAACAGCATAAAAGACATCCAAAGTCACAAAATAATATACAATATCGTCCTCACAACTCGTCTCTAAGTCAATACATGAAGTAGTAGATGGAGAGTACTACATACAACGAATATACAAATGAGCATCATCGGATAACCGCAAAACCCACCTATAGCAAAACTGCACACAGCCAGCCGTATCGGTATCTGCTGCAAAAGATGATACGATAAGCAAAATCCTTGCCGCTACCACTCTGAGGGACACCTGCAAAATACTGTGGCACAACGGGGGGTGAGTTGACAACTCGTGAATAGTAAATAATATATGCAGGTAATCGCGGGTATGCACGTACTGCGATAATCTATCGCATGCAAGCTGATAGCAATATGGCAATATGTATATGCAACAGTCATGAAAAGTACTCTATCAGGTACTACTAAACTATGAAGCAATGCATATCAATAAATGCTGAGTATGGGATAAAACATATCATCAACACGGAATCCTCATCGTGGAGAAACCAGTGTCCATCAATGACACTCCAAATCCCAATACCAAAGGCACCGCATCCTCAGATCGGCCCTCATATCCTGTAAGTCCTATGGAACCTGAGTGTCCAACATCGACACCCGAAAACATCATGAAAACATATGGCTGTATATATGTGTGTGTGTGTGTGTCCCTCAACGACACATAAAAAACATGGAACCTGAGTGCCCAACATCGACACTCGAAACATCATGAAAACTAGTGTCCAGCATCGACACGTAAATACTCATCTGTTAGGCGCCGTCACCACGACTGGCCCTAATGTCATGTCCGTACATGACTCCGGTCGGTATCCCCATGATAACCGCCGAATCCAAATACTGTCACCGGTAAGGTAGTACTCCCCTGCCTCGGACTCATCGCCATCATCTGCGATCTTCTTGCCCCGGAGTACCTTCGGGCCCCACCATGTACCCGCACATGGCCTCGTCCACTCCTCGCATGGGGTATCTAACACAAGTCTCAGAACCGAGAAATCTCATAGTGGATGATTACCCGATTCGGCATATAGTCTGATTCTTAAGGACATCATCTTAAAACCCTAACGCCCCGAGACTTGAGAAAACATATCAAGAGAAACCGGGTTTTTCAAACAATGCATAATTTCATGAACTACCACGGTCCTCAAATCCAGAAAATATCAAGTAATGAATAAGAATACTTGTATAGATCATTATGATGATATATATTATATATATGTATATATATAACAGCGTCCCATACCACTGATATATATATATATATATATACATATATAACAGCGTCCCATACCACTGATATATATCCTCAGGAGTAAAGCATCCAGAAAACATCATATGAAATCCATATCTCAATGCGTAAATCCATGAATATAATATATGCAACATAAAACAGTAATATGCATATAAAGGAAAAACCGCTATTTAAATGCAACAAGTTATTAAATATATCATGCGGTTCCTAATTTCTCCAAAATCCAACGCCATGTAGCTATAGCAAGGTATATATGTGTACATGTAAGTATGTATGCAAGATGTACATGTAGCTATATCTCATATGTGTATATACCTGTCAATAATGATAGAATACCCTATAGGTATATGTGTAAGCATGTAGGTATATGTGTATGCTATCTTTCTTATACACAATGGAAATAAGGATCAAATCTCAATGTCCCTAACCAATACAATATCACGTATGTATAGGTGTCAGCTATATCTCATATGCACAATGGAAATAAGGATCATGTCTCAATGTCCCTAACCAATACAATATCACGTATGTATAGGTGTTGTGCGTGTCATGACAATTACTGACGGTGTGGGTGTAGCATGCAATTTGTGCTCGTGCAACATGAACCGTCAATAATAGTGTTATGTCTCATTAATACTATGTCCATATGCAATAGACAAATGAGGTATGCAACAATGGTACCCATGCACAATCAATGTTCATATACTTGTAGCTAATAATCATGTCATTTAATCTAGCCCAGACGCATAAAGCCATGCGGTCGATTCCCCTGTAAATGTTAAATCTACTCACCGATGACCTCGAGCTAAGTAAATCCGACCACCTGCTTCCCTTTCTTCGCAGCGTCCGAAGTCCCTGCTCGCGATCCTAAAATTTCACAAACACAACACATAAGACTAAATATCCTGCGCCGACACAAATACAACAAAACGCAAGGATAACGTCTACAAGATATACACACTGTGCACCTAGTGTACAAAACGCGCACGATATCGGCACATCCCTAGCTAGGATGACACGACCACCAAGCCTAGATCCCGATCGTACCGATCGCGCATTCACAACACAATATATATCGTGGAATCTAATATATATAACATCGCAACGTCATTAGAAACCTACGCCTAATTTTTACCAAAAATCTAATAAGCACTTTTAATCATTTTAGCTCAAACCTAGAAGTTTAAACAATTCTAGCGATCACAATCATCACATAATAGCTTAACTAAGTCACCCAAATCTTTACTACAATTTTAATCTCACCCATAAAAGATTTAGTAAAAGTTTAGTTTGCACTTAGGCTTAATTAGACAATTAGGAGAAATAACAAATAGCATTCTCACAATTAGGTTAAGTTTTCCAAGTCTAAACAACTCACTTAACCATTACAGTAATCAAACCCTAACTTGATCTTCAAAAACCTTTTCTTGAAATTCTAAACATGCTAATTAAAGCCTTATTTAACCATCTATTAACTAGATTAATGTATTAAAACAACAACTAAGCTTAGGGTAAGGATTTTATAGCTCAAAACTTGATTCACAAACTTGCAAAAGATTTCCAAGATAGCCTCCAAAATGCTAACTTTCATGAAGATCCATGCAAGATTAGGCTAAAGAATAATGGGTATGGATTTGTATTTGAGTTTGTGGGATTATTTTATGATTTTTGATGATTTATTTGAGTTTGAAAAAGTGAAAATGGGTGAGAAATGAAATGGGGCAGCCAAGGCGGGGCGGTCGGCCAACCTTGAAGAAATGAGAAGGTTTTGGAAGTGTGTGGAAAAATCTAAGGTTAAAACACATTAAATCTCACTTACTTTATGCCACCTATTAATCTTTTACTTAATAACTTCATTAACCTTCAAAATATCTAGATATTTTTCAAGATATTTTCAAAGAAGTCAAAATTACTTAATCTTGTGATTAAGTTAGTATGGATTCACATTAGTATAATTAACCCAATCAAAATTGTCATTACCATTAATTAAATGCATAATTAAAAGCTTATAATAATATTTTAATTAAGAAAAAAATATTAAAGTGAACTAAAATTTTCAAGTAACAACTAAAAACCGCAAACTAGCAATTTTCTAGTTAAACTAGGTGCAGTTAAGTCAAAACTAAAAAATGATCACTTCTTGGTTTTTACGAAAAACACAGCTTATTTTACCTATTAACGGAAAATTTGTCTAAACGATTTCTAAAACGTTACAACAACCACTAGGCTTCACTTGTACTCACTTTTCTTTCAGCTCATGCCATTGTTTAGGCATTGCTTTCCATTCTTGTATTTACATTTTCAGTTGTATTGTAAAGAAATGTTTAATAAATAAAAGTTGCTATTCATTTACATCTGTTGTCTTTCTTATGTACATTATATTGCTTATTTACGTTTAGCATGTTTACTTCTGAGTAAATACGTCGCGTGACCCGCCACGTCCCCTTGTCTATACACCGGGAAGCGGGGCGTGACAGATAACAAACAGACATATACCAGTTATATTCTCTTATCTGTCTATTCTATTTCTTTGGGACTTACCGAGCAATTGTTCGCTGACGACATTCCTTTTCTATTCTTTCTTTGGAATGTTGTCAGGAGGACCCGATTCTCTGGAGATCGGGTCCAGCCAGGAAGACTTAGAGCAGTTTATTGAGGACCCCGAGCTCTAGTCACTTGTATATACTTTACTTTCAGTTCATGCCATTTTTTAGGCATTGCTTTCCACATTGTACTAACTTTTCAGTTCTATTGTAAAGAATGTTTAATAAATAAAAAGTTGATGTCCATTTACAACCCATGTCTTTTTTGTGTACATTTATATTATATTGCTTATTTATACTTAACGTGTTTACTTCTGAGTAAATACGCCGCATGTCTCGTCGCGTCTCCTTATCCGTACACCGGGAAACGGGACGTGACAGGTTTTGTTGGCGGCCCATGCAGGTCAGTTCTGCATAGAAACCTAAGCAATATATCACAAGAATCAGCAACTAAAACATTCTTTACATTTACTATTCTTTGAATCTATCCTAACCCTATTTTTTCTTTCAAGGTTATGGATTGCCCAAACAATACGAGCACGAACGCCAATGGCAACACCACACCACCTCCTCTACCACTTACATCTACCATAGCAGCTCCTATCAACGAGCAGATGGTATTGCTTGAGGCAATTAAGAGCTTTTTGGAAGGACAGCAGCAGCAGACTGCTATTTTATTGCATCGCCCAGAATCTGAGACACCTGGAGTGAAGCAATTCCGGGCACTACATCCGAAGCAATTCTCTTGGAAAGAGAGTCCCTTGGAAGCTGAAGAATGGGCTCAGTCGATCAAAGATGATCTGGCAGCAGCATAAGTGCCAGACATTGCTTGGGTAAGGGTTGTGAAGCTGCAACTTACCGATAACGCCCGAGTATGGTGGAAGGCGGAAGAAAGCCGTCTTGCCCAGCCGATCGAATGGAGGATTTTTCGTGAGATGTTCAACGCAAAATATATACCTGAGACTGCCCAATTCGACATGGAGTAGCAATTCATCCACTTGCAACAAGGTTCGATGTGGACCAAATCTGTGGATGAGTATGACGCTGAATTCACTATGTTGAGCAGGTAAGAAATGTCTCAAATATTCGAATTTCTATTATCACATACTACACAGCTAACACAAGACCCTAACAGGTTCGTGGCACATCTCATACCAACTGCTGAGACCAGGGCCAGACGATTTCAGCAAGGGTTGGATCAGGAGATCCAAGCTGCTTTAGCTACAGGGGATTTCCCAACCCATGACCTAGCTTTGAAGGATGCCCGAAGATATGAGGCAGAGGTGAAGAAGAAGAAGGGCAGATCTCAATTTGCCGGGATGAAGCGCCCTGCTACTCAGATAGCAGGAGAAGCCTCTTCTAGGCCACCGTTTGTACCCAGGAGATCGAGAGTACCATTCAACCGGCCCAGTCCAGATTTCTGCTTTTATTGCAAAAGGAATGGACACCTAGCGAAGGATTGTAGGAGTGCTAATCGTCTCTGCTTAGTCTGTGGCTCATCCACACATGATATTAGGTCTTGTCCTCACAGACTCAATCAGAATACTACACCCAGACTAGCAATCACCTATCCACAGCGACCAGCTATCCAGGCACCTGCTCCTCGTCTTGCTCTTCCAGCTCCACCTCCTCATGGGCCTATTGCACCTCCTCCTCGTCAGTTCCATCAAGCACAAAGGAACCTACCTCAAGGACAGAGGAACGAACAGAGGAATTCTCCTCCAGCAAGGAAGAATGTACCAAGACGACGGGCTTTCACAATAACTGTGAAAGAAGCTGAAGCCACTGGCCAAGTCATCACTGGTAACTCCTTTCTTTCAATCTTTATACATATCAAAATATCTTTTCCTATACCTAAACATATTCCACACAACTTAGGTACAATCTTAGTAGCCTCACTACCTGCACTAGCACTCTTCGATACTGAAGCATCTTATTGCTTTATGTCGCAACGGTTCATCCGAACTCATGCGATTCCAGTTAAACCGCTCGTACCCAGCTGGAATGTTAGTTCAGGGAACGGCGTTCTAAACGGAATAATGGGATACGACATGTGTCCAGTGGTCGTCCGCAGCAAAGAATTTTATGCTGACTTCAAGGTGCTACCGAACTTCGATGTAGTTTTGGGTATGGATTGGTTAGGAACTTTCTATGCTACCATCGACTGTTGTCAAAGGAGGGTAGTGTTCGAGATTCCAGACCATCTGGTCTTTTATTTAAAAAGTGGAGACCGTACCCTGGAGCCTAGCACATACAAAGCTAAACCAAGGAAGACAGTGATTGCAACAACACAAGCTGAAGAATCGAAACCAGAGATAGTTTGAGAGTTCAAAGATGTATTTCCTGAAGATATATCAGATTTGCCTCCCGATCAAGCTCTTGAATTCAGTATTGACTTAGTACCCGGTGATCAAAGCACCATATCATGTAAGTCCAGAAGGTTTGAAGGAGATCCGTACTCAGCTGGACGAACTTCTGCAGAAAAGATGGATTCGTCCCAGTACTTCAAGTTGTGGATCTCCAGTTTTGCTTGTGAAGAAGAATGAAGGTTCATACAGATTATGCATTGATTATAGAGATTTGAACGAAGTCACAATAAAGAACAAGTGTCCACTACCGCGCATCGACGATCTGTTCGATTAGCTAAGTGGGTCTTGCGTTTTCTCAAAATTAGATCTTAGTTCGGGTTATCATCAGGTGAAGGTCAAAGAGTCTGATATTCCGAAGACGGCATTCAGGACTCGCTATGGTCATTATGAGTTTCTCGTGATGCCATTTGGAGTGACCAATGCACCAGCCATATTCATGAACCTGATGAATCAATTTTTCCAAGAGTACATAGACAAGTTCGTTGTCATATTCATCGACGACATCCTGGTATATTCGAAGAATCGAAAAGAGCACGCTGAACATTTAAGGATTGTCCTGGAGACTTTGCGACATCATCAACTCTATGCCAAGTACAGCAAGTGCGAGTTTTGGCTAGAACAAGTCATATTTCTCGGACATATAGTTTCAAGCGAAGGAATCTCTGTGGATCCAGCTAAAGTATCAGCAGTAAGCGAATGGCCGACACCAAAGACAGTGAAAGACATTCGAAGTTTCTTGGGATTAGCAGGATACTATCGAAGATTTATTGAAGGCTTTTCGAAGATTGCAACATCCCTGACCAAGCTCACATGTAAAGATGAAGAATTCGTGTGATCAGAAGCATGCGAACAAGATTTCGTAGAATTCAAGTCAAGATTGACATCAGCACCTATTCTCGTCATACCAGACCAATCTGGAGGTTTCCTAGTGCATTGTAATGCATCCGGTAAGGTATTAGGATGTGTTTTACATCAGCACGGTAAAGTTGTTGTTTATGCATCAAGACAGTTGAAGATTCATGAGTGCAATTATCCAACGCATGACTTAGAGTTGGCAGCTGTTATATTTGCACTGAAGATTTAGCGTCATTATCTTCTTAGAGAACGGGTAGATATATACACAGACTACAAAAGTCTGAAGTATGTGTTTACTCAGAAAGAACTGAATATGCGGTAGAGAAAATGGTTAGAACTTATGGCGGACTTTGACATCAACCTACAATATCATCTAGGGAAGGTGAATGTAGTTCCTAATACACTTAGTCGCTAACCACTATCAATGAATTTCACCGCACAGTGGAAGCTTCAGCAAGATTTGCACAAGATGGAGATTGAAGTGGTTGTACCAGGTAATACTTCAAAGTTGACGAACTTACAAGTTCAGTCTACTATTGTCAATCAGATTAAAGCAGCTCAAGCAAGTGATGCCAAGTTGCAAAAGATCATAGACCAAATAGAAAGTGGACTTAGAACAGACTATCATCCACGAAGATAGATCTTTGAGATACAGAAGCAGATTGTGTATACCACAAGGTTCTGTTCGGGAAAAGTTGATGAAAGAAGCTCACAGCTCTCCATACTCAGTACACCCTGGTGGTACAAAGATGTACAAAGATCTACGTCAACATTACTGGTGGCATGGAATGAAGCGTGAAGTGGCCAGAAGCATAGCCAAATGCTTGGTGTGTCAGTAAGTAAAAGCAGAACATCACAGGACTGCTGGTCCATTTCAACCATTACCTATCCCAGAATTGAAGTGGCGCCATATTACCATAGATTTCATGACTGCTCTTCCTCGCAGCACGAAAGGTAATGATGCAGTATGGGTTATTGTGGATCGACTCACAAAGTCGGCTCACTTCATCCCATTTCGAGTTGACCAATCTACTGAGACACTAGCAAAGAAGTATATAGAAGTAAGTCCGAATCTAAGTAAGATTTAACTCTTTATAGTGTACTATTTCTGATACCCATGAACTCATGCAGGAGATCATGAGATTACATGGAGTACCGGTTTGCATTGTCTCCGATCGTGACACCAGATTCCGATCGCGATTTTGGCAGAGTCTGCAAGCTAACTTGGGAACGAGTCTGAACTTTAGCACAGCTTACCATCCACAAACAGATGGACAGTCTGAGCGAACGATTCAAATCCTTGAAGATATGATAAGAGCTTGTATGCTAGATTTTGGAGGATCGTGGGAAGATCATCTACATCTTGTGGAGTTTTCATACAACAACAGCTACCAAGCGAGTATTGGAATGGCACTCTTTGCAGCTCTCTATGGAAGGAGGTGTCGTTCACCATTAAGTTAGGACGACATTGGAGATAGGGAACTCCTTGGACCTGAGATGATAGTGGCGAATGTAGATGTAGTTCGCACTATCAGAGAACGAATGTGCATGGCCCAAGACCAACAAAAACACTGGGCAGATGCAAAACACGACACTTGGAGTTCCAACTGGACGATCATGTCTTTCTAAAGATCTCTCCAAACCGTGGAGTGATTTGTTTTGGAAAGAGGGGTAAGCTAAGTCCGAGGTACATTGGACCGTTCAACATACTCGAACGGGTCGGAGAAGTGGCATATCGCTTGGCACTTCCACCCTCATTGAAAGGAGTGCACAACGGGTTCCACAGATCCTAGCTCCGAAGATATGTGAGTGACCCCAGCCACATCCTTGATCATTCCGAGCTCACTATACAGATGGATTTATCTTGTGAGCAACAGCCCATTGAGATCCTGGACAGAAAGGTGAAATCACTTCGGAACAGGGAAGTCAACTTGGTTCGGGTGATGTGGAGAAAAGATTCAGCAGGAGAATCAACATGGGAAAGAGAAGACGATATGCGTGCAAGATACCCTTACTTGTTTATAAATTACTCCTTAAATAATTGTAAATTTCGAGGATGAAATTTTGTAAGGAGGGTAGAATGTAACGACTCTGTTTTTAATGTAAAGAAATTTATTTAATGTTAAAGTACTAAATTCTACCCTCCTTACAAAAAATTTCGTACTCGAAATTTACAATCATTTTAAGGACTAGTTTACAAACAAATGATAGTATCTTGCATGCATGTCGTCCTCACGCTCCCATGTTGATTCTCCTGATGAATCTTTTCTCCACATCACTCAAACTAAGTTGATTTCCTTGTTCCGAAGTGACTTCACCTTTCTATCCAGAATTTCAACAGGTTGTTGCTTGCAGGATAAATCTGGTTGTATAGTGAGCTCGGAGTGATCAAGAATATAGCTGGGGTCATTCACATACCTTCTGAGTTGGGATATGTGGAACACATTGTGTACTCCTTCCAATGAAGGTGGAAGTGCCAAGCGATAAACCACCTCTCCGACCCGTTCGAGTATGTCGAATGGTCTAATATACCTCGGACTGAGCTTACCCATCTTCCAAAACGAATCACTCCACGGTTCGGAGATATCTTCATAAATACATGTTCTCCTAGTTGGAACTCCAAGTGACGGCGCTTTGCATCAGCCCAGTGCTTCTGTCGATCTTGGACTATGCGCATTCTTTCCCTGATAGTACGAACCACATCGACTGTTGCTACTATCATCTCAGGTCCAAGGAGTTCTCTATCTCCGATGTCGCCCCAACTTAATAGTGATCGACACTTCCTTCCATATAAAGATGCAAATAGTGACATTCCTATACTTACTTGGTAGCTGTTGTTGTATGAAAACTCCACAAGATGTAGGTGGTCTTCTCACGATCCTCCGAAGTCTAGCATACACGCTCTTAGCATATCTTCTGAGATCTGAATCGTTTGCTCAGACTGGCCATCTGATTGTGGATGATAAGCTGTGCTGAAATTCAGACTTGTTCCTAAACTAGCTTGCAGACTTTGCCAAAATTGCGATCGGAATCTGGTGTCAGGATCGGAGACAATGCAAATCGGTACTCCATGTAATCTCACGATTTCCTGCATGAGTTCATGGGTATCAGAGATAGTACACATTGAAGAGTTTAAATCTTACTTAGATTCTTACCTCCATATACTTCTTTACCAGTGTCTCAATAGATTGGCCAACTTGAAATGGGATGAAGTGAGCCAACTTGGTGAGTCAATTCACAATAACCCATACCGCATCGTTACCTTTCGTGCTGCGAGGAAGTGCTGTCACGAAATCCATTATGATGTGTTGCCACTTTCATTCTGGGATAGGTAACGGTTGAAGTAAACCAGCAGTCCTATGATGTTCAGCTTTTATTTGCTGACACACCAAGCATTTAGCAACGCTTCTGGCTACTTCACGCTTTATTCCATGCCACCAGTAATTTTGATGCAGATCTTTGTACATCTTTGTGCCTCTATGGTGTACTGAATAAGGAGAACTGTGAGCTTCTTTCATCAACTCTTCTCGCACAGAACCTTTTGGTACACACAATCTACTGTCGTATCTTAAAGATCTGTCTTCATGGATGATGAAGTCTGCTCGAATTCCATTTTCTACTTGTTCTCTGATCTTTTGCAACTTGGCATCACTTGCTTGAGCTGCTTTGATATGATTGACAATGGTAGATTGAACTTGTAAGTTCATCAAACTTGAAGTGTTACCTGGCATGACTACTTCAATCTCCATTCGATGCAAGTTTTGTTGAAGCTTCCACTGTGTGATGAGATTCAATGCTAATGGTTGACGACTAAATACATCAGGTACTACATTCACCTTCCGTGGATGATATTGTAGGTTAATGTTGAAATCTGCCATAAGTTCTAACCATCTTCTCTGCCGCATATTCAACTCTTTCTGAGTAAACACATATTTCAGACTCTTGTGATCTGTGTATATGTCCACTCGTTCACCAAGAAGATAATGGCGCCAAATCTTAAGAGTAAAGATAACGGCTGCCAACTCCAAATCATGCGTTGGATAATTGCGCTCATGAATCTTCAGTTGTCTTGAAGTATAAGCTACAAATTTACCATGCTGATGTAGAACACATCCTAATCTCTTACCGGATATATCGCAATGCACTTCAAAACCTCCAGATTGGCCCGGTATGACGAGAATAGGTGTTGATGTCAATCTTGACTTGAGTTCTACGAAAACTTGTTCGCATGCTTCTGACCATACGAATTCTTCATCTTTTCGTGTGAGCTTGGTCAGGGGTGTTACAATTTTCGAAAATCCTTCAATGAACCTTCTGTAATATCCTACTAAACCCAAGAAACTTCGAATGTCCTTCACTGACTTTGGTGTCGGCCATTCGGTTACTGTTGATACTTTAGCTGAATCTACAGAGATTCCATCGCCTGATACAATATGTCCAAGAAAACCGACTTGATCTAGCCAAAACTCGCACTTGCTGTACTTGGCATATAGTTGATGCTGTCTTATAGTCTCCAGGACAATTCGTAGGTGCTCGGCATGTTCTTTCCGACTCGTAGAATACACCAGGATGTTGTCGATGAAGATGACAACAAACTTGTCTAGGTACTCTCAGAAAACTTGATTCATTAGGTTCAAGAATATAGATGGTGCGTTGGTCACTCCAAATGGCATCACAAGAAATTCGTAATGTCCATAGCGAGTTCTGAATGCCGTTTTATGGATATCAGATTCTTTGACCTTCACCTGATGATAACCTGAACGAAGATCTAACTTGGAGAAAACACAAGATCCACTTAGCTGATCGAACAGATCATTGATGCGCAGGAGTGGATGCTTGTTCTTCATAGTTACATTGTTCAGAGCTCTATAATCAATGCACATTCGATATGAACCTTCCTTCTTCTTCACAAGTAGAACTAGAGATCCCCAACTTGAAGTGTTGGGACGAATCTATCCTTTCGTCAATAATTCGTCCAACTGAGTATGGACTTCCTTCAAACCTTTAGGGCTTAACCGATACGGTGCTTTAATCACCGGTTGCGCTCCAGGTACTAAATCAATACTGAATTCAAGAGCTCGATCGGGAGGCAAACCTGATATGTCTTTAGGAAATACATCGTCGAACTCTCGAACTATCTCTGGTTTCAATCCTTCCTCTGCTTGAAGTGCTGCAATCACTGCCTTCTTCGGTTTTGCCTTGTATGTGCTTGGTTCCAGGGTACGGTCTCCACTTTTGAAATAAAACACCGGATGGTCTGGAATCTCGAACACTACCCTACTTTGACGACAGTTAATGGTAGCATAGAAAGTTCCTAGCCAATCCATATCCAAAAAGACATCGAAATTCGGTATGTCCAGCACATTGAAGTCAGCATAGAATTCTCTGCTGCAGACGACCATGTTCGCCGCCGAATACAGAGACGGAACCGCATAGGTTCGTCTTGCCTGAATTTGGGGGCAGATACTATTTGGTTTTATTCGTCCACCTCTCCGAAGATACCAAGTTGATTTATGGCACCGTGTATCGGAGGTTTAGACGGATGCGGCCATTGTAGCAGACTTCGTCAGATTCCCCCTCATTTGAGGGGTTTTTGATTGTGGGGACGCTCTTCCCTGCAAGCGCAAGCCCCTATAGTTAATTACGCTACCGCATCGCGGTAATAACTTTCTCCTTCTTCAGATGGTCACTTCGTGTCGTGTGTGTTTATTTATTTTTGGTTGCCCGTGGATTGTATACGGAGACTAATTTGTGTTGTCGCCCGTAGGGCATGGATTAGTCCAAATCCGTATTTTCTTAGATTTTGGTTTGGGTTGGGTTTAAGGATCATTAATCTCATTGAGATTAAGATCAACTTAAACATTTGTTAAGGATACGTTAGTCTAATTTTAGACTAAGATCTACTCAACGGGGGTTCGAAATCATTTAGATCCGATGACAGGGCATTTGAGCTCTATCGTTTTAGTTTAGGGACGTTGCGGTCCATAAGTTTAAGGACAGCATAGTCCATGGAGTTTAAGGACATCATAGTCCATGGAGTTTAAATACGTCATAGTGTGTGGGATTTAGTTTAGGGACATTGCGGTTCATAAGTTTAAGGACATCATAATCCATAGAGTTTAGTTTAGGGACGTTGCGGTCCATAAGGTGTCTGGTTGTCGGGACCCACCACCTCTCTGAAAACGTTGAAGAATTACAACGACATATATCAAAGATGTAAAGAGATGTACCCTTGAACCTATCACGCCCCGCTTCCCAAAATACGGAATACGAGGGGTAGACGAGGCCAGCCATGCTCCTACGGTCAAGGAAAAGTCCCGCCGTAGTCACACTTCGGCTTCTAGCTTTTCATGGTAAGCAGTAAATGATGCGCAGGTAATGGGAAAATGCAGTAACTGAAAGGAACAATGTAAAGACTGATCTGGAGTGGAACCAATGAATATAACTCGGGAAAGCAAGTCAGGAAGTCTGTGATGCACGTCTAGTTCTGGTCCAGGCTAAATCTTCTCCTCACACTGAGCATGCATACTCAGGTCGTCAGAGCGACACAATAGCAATATAATGTATATAATCAAGTAACAGTTCTAACAGTGGTGAAGGATATGAATAACAGTAAATCAATAACAACATGAATATAAATGAGCAGAGATAAATGCAGCGGAGCAGTAAAGCAGTATAACGATATGTCATGTATATCAACACAGTATATAAGGAATGTAAACGACAGTAACCCTATCAGTCTCTGAGTCTCACTGCACAGGTCAATAAGCCTATCGTCAGTCCAAGTGTGAGAGTCAACCACTCGCGAGTGTCCTCCACCCAAGGGTAGGACCCAAGGGCAAGGGACCACGGGCCCAACATGTAACGAATGTATCACGGTGTCTATAGCACATACCCTGTAAATCTCCATATAACTCCCTAAATATATAAGCCGGCATGGGACTCCCGAGATTCTGTTGAATTCATACTTGAACTACCCCACACCCCGTGGTCTACATCAAACGCTAACCACAACCCTAAATACTAATCGATCCGTGACAAGTCTGCGCGAGAACTGGAGGCTGGACCTCCATCAAGCACGTCCCGACTAATACCTAAGATAAATGGCAGTGTCGGATGCCTTATCTGTGACATCCGTGCAAGCGCTCCCATAAGTGTCCCATACCACCTATAGTCACACGTACACACATCCCACAGACGTCGACAATGCAATAGAATAAAAGGGACTCTGATTGTGCACAAGTACGTATCACTTTCACTTGATCACAAATGCACGAACACTGACGTACTTGCCACAATCATCACTAAAATCTAACACTGGGTAAATACACGATGTCACTAGGTTATCACTACAATGATATGGGTATGATGTGATGCATGAACAGTATAAGAAGCACAATTAAGGTGTCATAAAAACAACAGTCTATCACTTGCACGTTTTACCATGAAACATATGTATATAATTTAGCGAAATGATAAAAAGGTAGTAATCAATATGTTCAGTTATCTATCCATCTAATTTGGTTTCGAGCCAATCGGCTTTCAGGATCAAAAGTTATAACCATTTCATTTTAAGCGCTCGCGGCTGGAAATCCAATTTCAGAATCAGGAATCCATTTCGCAATGCATTTTAACCCCACTTGGGATCATAATTTAGCAACGCTACAGTTGGATGAATTCTAGGGTTTTCAGTAAAGTTTTCAACGCCACAAACGGATC
This sequence comes from Agapanthus africanus, assembly GCA_030015575.1. Taxonomy (NCBI): domain Eukaryota; kingdom Viridiplantae; phylum Streptophyta; class Magnoliopsida; order Asparagales; family Amaryllidaceae; genus Agapanthus; species Agapanthus africanus. The sequence continues at coordinate 643,996,226 of CM057343.1, forward strand.
TTCAATCGCGTCTGTATGTTAGGAGTTATAATCTGTTTAATATCAACATGTCAATTCTGAATCTGCTGGGACTGTTATGTGTCCCGATCTATTAAATTACAGATTAAATATCAAACGGTAACGAAACAGAACGAAACCAAATGCGTTGTCTAGCTAACAGAGTTATCTACAATAAGCAGTGGAGTTCCGCAACCTACAAGTTAAGGAAATCCTATGGTATCCAGTATGGAACAGCCCGCAAAGACTGGAGTCACTCTGGACTGCAGTCCAGAGTCGCACTCCGATCCGAATATCATCACAGTTTAAATACAGAAATGTCTGGAAACTAATATAGGATTAAAGTTCGTCGAGTTAGCTTCGATTTGAGCCCTCGAACGCACCATTATAATATGTGTATGATTTATGATGAATTTAACGGTTTTCAGGTACGCAAGAATTTCAGCTTTACGGTTAAACTTGGGGGTAGTCATTTTAACTGTTAACAGTCGTATTTTCTAATGAAATTTGCACACGTTAATCATCTCTACAAGGGCCAATATAATATGTCCAGTTCCGTCAGATACGATAATGATTTTCTATGGGAACAAGCATCGAACAGTTTTGTGACAATATATAACATCAATCAAACATGGAATATATCTACGATTCTGATTTGTAATATATACGGAATAGCATGAAAGCAAGTAAGAACTTGCCTGAGAACGTCCTGGGGCACACGGCAGCGACACGACACACGTGCGGCACGGCAGTGACACGTGCGCGAGCGTTAACGTCAGGATTTGGCCTCGGCTTGAACTGGTTGGCACGGGATAGGTTTGAGCTGGAGGGGTTGTTGCGATTTCCCGCGGTGTCGGGCTAGGGGTTGCTGATGTGGTCGAGGCCGAGGTCGAGGGATTTGCAGGGGAGAGAGAGTGACTGCAACGAGAGAAAATAGTTTAGAGAGAGAGAGAGAGAGGGTGAGTGCTGAATGAGAGGGAGAGAAGGCAGAGAGCAGAATGAGAGAGAGAGTAAGAGAATGCAGAGAAAGAGTTAAGAGAGAGGGGGACAGAGTGAGAAATTGAGAGGGAGAGAGAGTGAGCTTAGAAAGAGAGAGGGAGATAGAGAAACGAGAGAGAAAGTGCTGAGAGAGTGAGAGAGAGGGTGAGATACAGGGGGTCTGCGAGAGGGAGGGAGTGCAAGGGGCTCGGGTTGGAGTGAGGGTAATGATGCTAGTGACGAGGAGGGTGCAGGGGCGTCGACGTTGTGGTTGGGAGCTCGCCGGCGTCGAGGGTACAGGTGGTGGCCGAGGTGGTTGTGCAGGGAGGTCGGCGTGGGTCGAGAGGGCTCGGTGGTGGAGTGTAGGGGCGATGCTGAAGGAGAGAAGAGATCGAGGGAGGATGAATGAGGGTGGTCGGAGACGAGAGTGATAGTCGACGGTGAAGGGAGGAGGTCGGTGATGGGTGTAGCGAGAAGAGGAGGAAATGAGAACGGGGAGCGAGCGAGCGAGGAAGAGAGGGTAGAGGGTTGAGGAGAGAGGGTCGTGGGGGGAAAAACGCGCGCGTCGTGGGGTAACGGCAGCGTGAGCGAGGGCGGAGGCGGAGGCGCGAGAAGCGCGCACGCGAGCGGAAAGAGCCGTTGCGAGATTTGAAGGAGAAGGATGAATAGGAGTTGGGTCGGGGGTGAAGCGGGTGAGTTGAGGCGGGCTTGGGCAGGGTGTGGGCCAGAAAGAAAATAAAAATAGAAGAATTGTGTGGAGGAGGAAGAGAGGGCCGGGCCGAGGCACTGGGCTGAAAATTTTTTATAAAGAATAAAGAAAATGGGGCTGGGCCGAGCCGGGGCTGAGAATTGGAGGGGGAAAATATTTAAAACAAAATTGTGTGGGCTGAGTGGGGAATGGGCCGGAGTAATAAGAAGGAAAAATTGGCTTGGGCTGAAATTTAATTTACTAAATTCTTTTAATGGTTTTCCAGTGGGCTTAGGAATGGGCTGGTACTAGAAATAAAGAAAAATGGTTTAAATATATTTTGTGGGCTCGGGCTTAGTTCTTTATAACTCTAGGTAAGAAAATGGGTAGTGGCTGAGGGGAAAAATAGGTTAGAAATAGGATGTGGGTTTAAAGAGAAGGGTTTTAATAATTAAATAATTTCCAAATAAAGCACATAAAATTGTAAATGGAATAAATGGAATTCTGAAGTAATAAAATACGGACTTCGGTATAAAAGGGACCGGGTGTTACATCATACCACCCTTATAAAAATTTCGTTCTCGAAATTTAAATAAACTATAAGTTATAGAAACATAAACGAAAGCTATTATAATTGCAACTAACAAATAGGAATTTACTAGGAATCCGGGGACGAAGGAACTTGAAGGTATAAACATGTAAGAACAGCATATAGAAGATAAGTCTAAAATAGACATAAGATAGGAATAACTATAAGAGTAATCTACAAGTACACGAGAATATGGATAACGGTGGTGAATAAAATAATTAAGGCGTATTCGATAAAAACGAAACCCAAACAGGTGTACATACAAGTATATTAAAGGTAACACGACAGAAAAATAAATATAAGGTACAATCATTTATAATAGTAACCCTAGGCACAAAACTCGAAAATAAGATAGCAAGAATAAAGTAGTGGAAATCTAGTTGGTAGGTTAAAACATTTTAGGGTAATGCATCGGTCAAATAGTTTCAAAATAGCTTAGAACTCATACAGTGAAAATATGAAACATGGAATAAAATATACGCAGTTCAGGGTTGCGCTACTAAAAAGAATAATAATAATGCACTTAAAAAATACGTAAAACGGGGTAATCAATAACACGTACTTTTGACAAATGCAAAATACCATAACTACATTTTAAAATAATAGTGCCCCTAAATATAGTCGGGGTAATACGGAAAAGCATAAGTGTGTCTAAGTTTAGGTAGGGTAGAGATTACAATGGGATGTGGCTGATACAAAAGGTCGAAGGATGACGGCTTTAGGCTGAAGATCAAGGAAATTGGGATCGGGTCAACACAAAAGTAGAGGTGAGCCACAAAGGGCTACAAGGAAGCAGTATGGGGAGGATAACTTTCGGTACATCGTATGAATCAGGAATTTGAAAAGCTAATGAACTCGATAATTCGTAAGGAAGGTCCTGCTCCCAGAAGGATCTCAAACAGGGTACAGACAAAGTATGAACGGTGGCTCATTCCAAGGATCGGAGTGTGGCACTTTCAAATCGAAACAAGAGTGAAAACTACACAATGAGTAGGGGTGGACAGTCAGGGAACTCGGCAGAAAATAAATGGGTAAGGGCAATAAACAAGTACCAATCGAACCAATAATCAAAAAGTTTATGAATTCAGAAGATTTATTCCATTCAAGAAAATTTGAAACAAGACATTCCCAAAGACGAAAAGTGGCCCTAAACTATACACATTTTATTTGGCCAGAAAGACAACATCAAAGAAATTCCATCAGTCGCGGTTGTGGAGATTCAGCAGGTTGAGGTAGGCCCGCGCGCTCAGGTAGGGCCGTCCATTTCCATAGCGTCTCGCAGGTATCGCTAAAGGAAGTTCTTCCATGGCAGGGTCTTGATCTTCTGGTCCTTCATCCTCGGGTAGAACTTCTTCGTCGAGGTCCGATCCCATGTGATTTTCTTCTTCTGGGTTTTCTTCCGCTGGATTTTCTCCTATCGGTTCTTCCTCGAGGTCTTCCTCTACCGGGTCTTCCTCTATAGGGTTCTCTTTAGGATCTCCTTCTTCTTCGTCAGAATCAGCTATCATGTCAAACTCTGGGGCGTCCGCTTCTTCGTCCTCTGAATCATTGTTTTCGAAGTTGACCTGGGGACCGTTGATCTCATCGTCGGAATCCATCAGTGTGCGGTCTAAGGAAACGCATGACTGTATATCCTCATCTAGGTGCGGCGCTGCTCCAGGGTGGGCCATGTCTGAAAGAAAAGAGTCATGATTAAACAATGGAATACATCAAGGAAAGCTCAGGGTACGGAACATAGGAAACTATGCGGTTGCAGGAACTGAAAGATCAAAATGAAATGCTGTGATAATGAATAGAATTTGACATAGAGAAAGCATGAGAATGATACATATATATTATGATTCAAATTTTATTTCATCCAACTAAAAGTTCGACGGATACAAAGATTCAAACGGAAGGAAACATTCATAAAACGACAATATTATTACTGAAAGTAGATAACATGAAAAATCATTCTTCGACTACTATAACATTGCATTCTCGTCGCGTGAGTTGAACCCTGCGTTTGATCCGCCTTGTCGTCGAAGTCCGAACTACGCGGCAATTCTCACTCGGCAGAAGTGGGGAGTGTGGACAAGTTTCTCCCTTGCAGTTCTTTCCTTTCTGGGCAACCGTTGATGATGTGTTCGCTGGATCCACAAATTAGACATTTTCCTTGGGCGCGGCGACAATCCCTCTGAAGATGTCCTGGCTTCTTACAGTATCCACAGCAAAGATTCTTCTGATGCTTCTGTTGACGCTTCATCTTCTTCTCCTTCCTTCGTCCAATAGGGATCCCTTTATGATGGGAGACTCCCGCTGGTGCTTGATTCACCTGTCTTCTCAATCCTTCAGCTAATAAGTCGTTTGTCCGTTCCTGGGCTTTCCTTAAACCTTGCAGTACACTCAGGATCTCAACAGTCTGATTCTGGGGAGCGGATAAAGACGAAGAGTCGTTGGAAGACATGATCCTGAAACAACAATTTCGAGAATGATATGAGTCACACGCTAAATGAATCAAAATATGATATGGATAGAACAAGGATTCAAGAATATCAGAGATGATGGATATCATTACAAGTGGAGAATCAACTGTATCACTTTAAGTCACTTGATTAGAGTACGGTAGTGCAATGGCAACCACGTATCCTCGTCAAGTCACCCGAAACCATAGCGAATGGATAGCTGAACACACTACGTGAATATGAATCAAGAAAGACAAGTTTACAACCTAGACCAAGGAGTGTCTTAGATTGCCAAACTATACACGGAAACTGCAATCCCAAACGATGCAAAACCTGGGCTCTGATACCAACTAAACCATGTCACGCCCCGCTTCCCAAAATACGGAATACGAGGGGTAGACGAGGCCAGCCATGCTCCTACGGTCAAGGAAAAGTCCCGCCGTAGTCACACTTCGGCTTCTAGCTTTTCATGGTAAGCAGTAAATGATGCGCAGGTAATGGGAAAATGCAGTAACTGAAAGGAACAATGTAAAGACTGACCTGGAGTGGAACCAATGAATATAACTCGGGAAAGCAAGTCAGGAAGTCTGTGATGCACGTCTAGTTCTGGTCCAGGCTAAATCTTCTCCTCACACTGAGCATGCATACTCAGGTCGTCAGAGCGACACAATAGCAATATAATGTATATAATCAAGTAACAGTTCTAACAGTGGTGAATGATATGAATAACAGTAAATCAATAACAACATGAATATAAATGAGCAGAGATAAATGCAGCGGAGCAGTAAAGCAGTATAACGATATGTCATGTATATCAACACAGTATATAAGGAATGTAAACGACAGTAACCCTATCAGTCTCTAAGTCTCACTGCACAGGTCAATAAGCCTATCGTCAGTCCAAGTGTGAGAGTCAACCACTCGCGAGTGTCCTCCACCCAAGGGTAGAACCCAAGGGCAAGGGACCACGGGCCCAACATGTAACGAATGTATCACGGTGTCTATAGCACATACCCTGTAAATCTCCATATAACTCCCTAAATATATAAGCCGGCATGGGACTCCCGAGATTCTGTTGAATTCACACTTGAACTACCCCACACCCCGTGGTCTACATCAAACGCTAACCACAACCCTAAATACTAATCGATCCGTGACAAGTCTGCGCGAGAACTGGAGGCTGGACCTCCATCAAGCACGTCCCGACTAATACCTAAGATAAATGGCAGTGTCGGATGCCTTATCTGTGACATCCGTGCAAGCGCTCCCATAAGTGTCCCATACCACCTATAGTCACACGTACACACATCCCACAGACGTCGACAATGCAATAGAATAAAAGGGACTCTGATTGTGCACAAGTACGTATCACTTTCACTTGATCACGAATGCACGAACACTGACGTACTTGCCACAATCATCACTAAAATCTAACACTGGGTAAATACACGATGTCACTAGGTTATCACTACAATGATATGGGTATGATGTGATGCATGAACAGTATAAGAAGCACAATTAAGGTGTCATAAAAACAACAGTCTATCACTTGCACGTTTTACCATGAAACATATGTATATAATTTAGCGAAATGATAAAAAGGTAGTAATCAATATGTTCAGTTATCTATCCATCTAATTTGGTTTCGAGCCAATCGGCTTTCAGGATCAAAAGTTATAACCATTTCATTTTAAGCGCTCGCGGCTGGAAATCCAATTTCAGAATCAGGAATCCATTTCGCAACGCATTTTAACCCCACTTGGGATCATAATTTAGCAACGCTACAGTTGGATGAATTCTAGGGTTTTCAGTAAAGTTTTCAACGCCACAAACGGATCTTCAATCGCGTCTGTATGTTAGGAGTTATAATCTGTTTAATATCAACATGTCAATTCTGAATCTGCTGGGACTGTTATGTGTCCCGATCTATTAAATTACAGATTAAATATCAAACGGTAACGAAACAGAACGAAACCAAATGCGTTGTCTAGCTAACAGAGTTATCTACAATAAGCAGTGGAGTTCCGCAACCTACAAGTTAAGGAAATCCTATGGTATCCAGTATGGAACAGCCCGCAAAGACTGGAGTCACTCTGGACTGCAGTCCAGAGTCGCACTCCGATCCGAATATCATCACATTTAAATACAGAAATGTCTGGAAACTAATATAGGATTAAAGTTCGTCGAGTTATCTTCGATTTGAGCCCTCGAACGCACCATTATAATATGTGTATGATTTATGATGAATTTAACGGTTTTCAGGTACGCAAGAATTTCAGCTTTACGGTTAAACTTGGGGGTAGTCATTTTAACTGTTAACAGTCGTATTTTCTAATGAAATTTGCACACGTTAATCATCTCTACAAGGGCCAATATAATATGTCCAGTTCCGTCAGATACGATAATGATTTTCTATGGGAACAAGCATCGAACAGTTTTGTGACAATATATAACATCAATCAAACATGGAATATATCTACGATTCTGATTTGTAATATATACGGAATAGCATGAAAGCAAGTAAGAACTTGCCTGAGAACGTCCTGGGGCACACGGCAGCGACACGACACACGTGCGGCACGGCAGTGACACGTGCGCGAGCGTTAACGTCAGGATTTGGCCTCGGCTTGAACTGGTTGGCACGGGATAGGTTTGAGCTGGAGGGGTTGTTGCGATTTCCCGCGGTGTCGGGCTAGGGGTTGCTGATGTGGTCGAGGCCGAGGTCGAGGGATTTGCAGGGGGGAGAGAGTGACTGCAATGAGAGAAAATAGTTTAGAGAGAGAGAGAGAGAGGGTGAGTGCTGAATGAGAGGGAGAGAGGGCAGAGAGCAGAATGAGAGAGAGAGTAAGAGAATGCAGAGAAAGAGTTAAGAGAGAGGGGGACAGAGTGAGAAATTGAGAGGGAGAGAGAGTGAGCTTAGAAAGAGAGAGGGAGATAGAGAAACGAGAGAGAAAGTGCTGAGAGAGTGAGAGAGAGGGTGAGATACAGGGGGTCTGCGAGAGGGAGGGAGTGCAAGGGGCTCGGGTTGGAGTGAGGGTAATGATGCTAGTGACGAGGAGGGTGCAGGGGCGTCGACGTTGTGGTTGGGAGCTCGTCGGCGTCGAGGGTACAGGTGGTGGCCGAGGTGGTTGTGCAGGGAGGTCGGCGTGGGTCGAGAGGGCTCGGTGGTGGAGTGTAGGGGCGATGCTGAAGGAGAGAAGAGATCGAGGGAGGATGAATGAGGGTGGTCGGAGACGAGAGTGATAGTCGACGGTGAAGGGAGGAGGTCGGTGATGGGTGTAGCGAGAAGAGGAGGAAATGAGAACGGGGAGCGAGCGAGCGAGGAAGAGAGGGTAGAGGGTTGAGGAGAGAGGGTCGTGGGGGGAAAAACGCGCGCGTCGTGGGGTAACGGCAGCGTGAGCGAGGGCGGAGGCGGAGGCGCGAGAAGCGCGCATGCGAGCGGAAAGAGCCGTTGCGAGATTTGAAGGAGAAGGATGAATAGGAGTTGGGTCGGGGGTGAAGCGGGTGAGTTGAGGCGGGCTTGGGCTGGGTGTGGGCCAGAAAGAAAATAAAAATAGAAGAATTGTGTGGAGGAGGAAGAGAGGGCCGGGCCGAGGCACTGGGCTGAAATTTTTTTATAAAGAATAAAGAAAATGGGGCTGGGCCGAGCCGGGGCTGAGAATTGGAGGGGGAAAATATTTAAAACAAAATTGTGTGGGCTGAGTGGGGAATGGGCCGGAGTAATAAGAAGGAAAAATTGGCTTGGGCTGAAATTTAATTTACTAAATTCTTTTAATGGTTTTCCAGTGGGCTTAGGAATGGGCTGGTACTAGAAATAAAGAAAAATGGTTTAAATATATTTTGTGGGCTCGGGCTTAGTTCTTTATAACTCTAGGTAAGAAAATGGGTAGTGGCTGAGGGGAAAAATAGGTTAGAAATAGGATGTGGGTTTAAAGAGAAGGGTTTTAATAATTAAATAATTTCCAAATAAAGCACATAAAATTGTAAATGGAATAAATGGAATTCTGAAGTAATAAAATACGGACTTCGGTATAAAAGGGACCGGGTGTTACAGAACCAATGGTGGTTGGGGGATCTATAGTCAGGTTTGGAACTAAGACCAATTAAAAATATTGGAAGCCATGGGCTCAGTTAATCTGAATTGGGGGATTTATGGCCTACTTGGGCTCAGCCCATTCAGTTAAAGTGTTTGAACACTTATTTGGACTCAGTCCATTCATTTTTTTATCAAAATGTTAATATTTGTTTGGGCTCAGGCCCTTTTTGTTCAATAATGCAGAGCATTAATTTTAGGTTTTGACACCCTTTTTCTTTTGTCTTTTTATTGAGTGTTGGACACTCTTTATTATGGCGCTGGGTCCTGTGTGATGAGTATAGAACACTCTATGTCAAGAAGCGCCCACGTGAGGAGCACGTGACACGCTTGGCGATGAGCGCCAGATAATGAGCGCAGAGCGCTCTTATCAAATAGCGCTTGGAGCGCTGGGCGCTGAGCGCCAGACTCGGAGCGCTGGAGCGCTGAAGCATTTCTTTTGAAGTAGCGCTCACGTGAGGCGCACGTAGAGCACTTGGCGCTGAGCGCCAGGCTTGGAGCGCTGGAGCGCTTCTTTTTAAAATTGGAGCGCTAAGGCTCTTCTTTAACAGATCTGATTAGTTCTGAGTTCTGTGCTCCGAGAATTAAATTCTCTGTTTATAAGAGACTTTGTCTCATAGGTCTAAGAACTGTGTTCTTCCCTTTTTGATGAGATGCTCTGATCTCCTCATTTCTATGAAAGACTTTATCTTGTAGATCTGTGATCTAGAAAGAGAACTAAGTTCTCATGATGTGAGAGTTAAAACTCTCAAATATCAAGGAGATGTTATGATCTCTCTTCTTCTTCTTTTTTGTTTACCTTGAAGAAATTTTCTTCTTCTGAGAGCTTGCTCTTCTCTTTTTTCTTTTCTGAGAACTTTAAACTTATGGGGGGTTCCTCTCTCCACGACTTGAAGTCTTGGGTCCTTTATATAGGGGATGCTGATTTGTTGAATCAATTAAGGAAATCTTTCATCTGATTGATTTGGGGATGTTTCCCACCGTTGGATCTTTGATCCAAGAGCTTCTGTTTTACAGAAGGCAATTTTCTTGTTTTTTAACAAGATTGGGAAAATATTTTCCCATACAGAACTTATTCTGTATCTTGGTGATTTTTAATCACCATTGGATCTTTGATCCAACGGTGCTCTAATTTTCAGAGGAAAATATTTCCTGTTTGGAAAGATTTGAGGAGTATTTCCTCAACGGAACTTTCTTTCTGGTAATTTGATGATTTTTAATCATCTTTGCTGGATCTTTGATCCAAGGGTGGGGAACATTTAGTTCCAACGCTAGCGCTCTCGTGCCTTGCACGTGAGCGCTGCTTCAGAGTCTTTGACTCTTAGCGCTGGCGCACTTGGCACGAGCGCTCTCGTGCTTTGCACGTGAGCGCTGCCTCAGAGTCTTTGACTCGTAGCGCCGGGGCACTTGGCGCTAGCGCTCTCGTGCTTTGCACGTGAGCGCTGCCTTAGAGTCTTTGACTCTTAGCGCTGGCATTCTTGGCGCTAGTGCTCACGTACTTTGCACGTGAGCGCTACCTCAGAGTCATTAACTCTTAGCGCTGGCGCTCCTGGCGAGAGCTCTTTTATGAAGCGCTGCTTCATTTAAAATTTCAAAATTTGAACAAAGCTCTGCTCTGATTGGGGGAAACAAATGCCCCTCACCGTTGCGCTCACGTGGTTTACACGTGAGTGCAGCGGTGGCAGCCTCTCCACCATTAGATTGTCTTGGAAGTTGGATCGACTTCCAGCGTCTATAAATAGGGTCTTTGGCCCCTTTGAGATGACCCCTGTTCAACTTCTTGTTTTCTTTTTCTTGAGAATTTAATTCTCTTTCAAAGCCAAGCTCTCTGCCTCAGAAAACTCCTTTAGAGTTAAGGCTCTGTCAAATTTTTTGGTAAGATTGAACCCATTAACAGAGGTTTTCTTTACTTAGATCACGGATCTTAAAGATTTTTAGGGTTTCTCAACCCGTTAATTAAAAACCAGAGCTTTGCTCTTTCTAGATCATGGATCAGAAAAAGAAATCCTTTTTAAGGTTCCTTTAACCCATTAACGAAGAACTCTTAGAGTTCGTTTTACAGATCTTTAAAGATCCTGAAGTTTTTAATTTCTGTAAAAAGCTTTGCTTTTAGGGTTTTTGATGGATTGTTCCATCTTCTTTGTAGAGCATGGCTCTTTAGAATTTTTGGGGGAATTTTTATTCCCTCATAATTAGAGTTGACAAATGTCACTATAATCTGGAGAGCATTTCTCTCGAGGAGTCTCTCATTAAATGAGAATCCTTTTAGGATTCCCTCCTTAATTGCACAAATTTGAATTTGTTGGGTGTCTTAATTAGCACTTGTTTTCTTCATGTGGATATCAAAAGTTGTTAAATCCCCGTGTCTGTTTCAATAAGCATTTTCTTGATTAGTCCGTCTACTAAACTCTCACTGATTTTCATTTTCAGGCGCTATGGTCGCTCATCTGTGTCTTAACGAAATCATTTCTTATGAGGACATTCGCGCACAAGGTCGTTGTCAAAACCAGGAGTTTACAAACGCCTAATGCGCTGAAATTATGAATCATTTCAATGCACACAATGGTCGACTACTTCTCCGCCGCTCCGCTCTCTTGAAAATTATAGTGAGAGCAATTTAGGGAGCACTTCCTGGATTTTATGAAGCCATGGCGCTTAATGCACTGGATGACACTGAAGATAAGGTGCACTCAGTGAATCTAACGGGCCTGATCTCGAAGAAGCGGCGAGATAATCTCATTGATATATTGTATCAAACTTTCCAACAGACGATGATAATCGCTGCTTATCAGAGGGTGGAGGATATCAGCGAAGATCCTGACGCTTGTGATCGTGAGAGGATGCACACAAGAATAGTCAGAAATGCCAGAAACACTTTAGATGGCCGCACTTTTGAATTTCTTAATCCGTGTCCCGGATTCAATGTTTTGCCATTGTAAACATTTTAATGATGCTTTTGTTTACTATTTTCATCAATGTAAGAACTTTCTGAGGTATGAATAACAAATTTTTCCTTTCCATGCATTTATTTTATTCTTTTCGCACATACATGAGTGGGTACGCGTTGGACGCTCAATTGGATATAAATCAAATGTTCTCCTTATTGCCTTACATAATATGTGATTGACGTCCGTGGGTTATGCCTTTTTGTTTTGACTTGGCGCAAAGCAGTTTATGTACTCTTGAGCTACACCTCAATTTCGACGGCATGTAATTTTGGCAAGTGTGGCTTGTAGATAATAGATCGATGTCCATCTTGAACTCTTTGTAGGGTAGCGATGACTTAGAAAACAGGTTCGGGTGTGCTCCCTAAGACTTTCGAATTTTATGAGCCGTGAGGATCTCATAAAGACTTTTTCTCCCTACGAGTCGTGAGGATCTCGTAGGTGTATTTTCTCCTTAGGAATCGTGAGGAATCCTAAGTACGTTTTCTCTTAAGAGTCGTAAGGATCTCACAAGAGAATTTTCTTCCTTACAAGTCGAGAGAACTCGTAAGTGGTTGATGACTTGACTTGTTCCCGAATCAAAGCGTTGCTTCGACGGGGAGGTCGAGGGTTGACTTTCGTCGTTTTCGACGGTGTCATGGATCGACTTTCGCCGGTTTCTATGGTATCGGGGTTGACTTTCGTCGTTTTCCACGGTGTCGGGGTCGACTTTCGCCGTTTTCTACGGTGTCATGGTTGACTTTCGCCGTTTTCTACGGTGTCGGGATCAACTTTCGCCATTTTCTACGGTGTCGAGGTTGACTTTCGCCGTTTTCTACGGTGTCGGGATCGACTTTCTCCATTTTCTACGGTGTCGGGATCGACTTTCGCCGTTTTCTATGGTGTCAGGGCCTACTTTCGCCATTTTCTACGGTGTCATGGTCGACTTTCGCCGTTTTCTACGGTGTCAGGGTTGTTTCGCCGTTTTTTACGGTGTCGGGATCGACTTTCGCCGTTTTCTACGGTGTCGGGGTTGACTTTCGCCGTTTTCTACGGTGTCGGGATCGACTTTCGTTGTTTTCTACGGTATCAAGGTTGACTTTCACCGTTTTTTACGGTGTCGGGATCGACTTTCGCCATTTTCTACAGTGTCAGGGTTGAATTTCGGTTGTCTGTGAACCGCAAAGTCTCGGAACTGGGGACTTTGCAGTGGCTCCAATTGGTAGTGCTGCGTCCGTATCTTGCTAGAATGAGGAGGAACGCCGTTGTGGGTCTCCAGGCTGTAGATGTGGCCGTCGAGATTTGGAACTAGGGACTTTGCCATGGCTCCGCTTTGTTGCGACTCTGAGGTCGGTTGTTGACGTCACGTCGTTGTCGATCTTTAGGCTGTAGATATTTCTATCGAGATCTGACTCTCCCTTTGATAGAGTTGTCGGGACATATGGTTCCCTTTTCGTTTATGCTCATGGATTGTATACAGGGGTCAGTATGGACTTACCTGCAAGGCAAAAGTTTCATTTTATATGTATTTTTTGTTTTCTTTCCGCGATGCTCCATCATTTCAGCTTTTTGTATCACGAAAGTCGCGATTGCCCAATCATTTCGGCTATTTTTCGCGATGCCCAATCATTTCGACTGTTTTTTTTCTTTTTTACTCGCTGTTTTTTATTGCGAGTTGCCCAATCATTTCGGCTATTTTTGTATGCATATATTTTACTCGCTGATTTTTATTGCGAGTTGCCCAAACATTTCGGCTATTTCATATGCATTTTTTTTGGAACTCAAGGTCTAATACCAATCTTGCATCAGTATCGCTACGACTGGAATGTTGCCAGGAGCGAATCATCATTTACCATGAAAGGACTTGGAATTTGATACCGATTTAGGCATCAGCATCGCTACAACTGGGATATTGCCAGGAGCGAATCATCATTTGCCTTTGTCGGTTCGAACAAAGGTGGCTTAGCAAACAGGGTTAAGATCCTGTCGACTAAGGCTTTTGACTTCATGAGCCTTAAGGGTCTCATAAAGGTGTTTCTTCCTAGGAGTCGTGAGGATCTCGTAGGTGTGTTTTTCCTTAAGAATCATAAGGATTCTTAAGTGTATATTCTCTTGTAAGTCGTAAGGATCTTGCAAGAGTATTTTCTCCTTGTATATCGAGAGGACCTACAAGTGTTTGTTCATCAAACGAGGGAATTCCTCATCGTCAGTGGAACTCGGCAAGGAAATGATTGTTTCCCCCAATCAGAGCAAAGCTCTGTTTGAAATTTGAATTTCAAAAAATTGAAGCAACGCTTCAGATCCAGCGCCAGGTGCGCTGTGCCCTAGGAAGTGCACCATGTGTGCGCTAGCGCTAGGCGCGCTGCGTGCCACGTGTCAAACACGGATGCGCTAGCGCCAGGTGTGCTGCGCCCTAGGCAGTGCACCATGTGTGCGCTAGCGCTAGGTGCGCTGCGCGCCACATGTCAAACATGGGTGCGCTAGCGTAGGGCGCGCTGCGCTTTGAGCAGCGCACCACGTGTCAAACACGGGTGCGCTAGCGCAAGGTGCGCTGCGCTCTGAGCAGCGCACCACGTGCAAAGCACGGGTGCGCCAGCGCTGGAATTATAAAATTCCCCACCGTTAGATCAAAAGATCTAATAATAATGATAAATCATTAATTAATCAGAATTAAAATTCTGTTATGGAAAGATTTTCCAATCTTATTAAAAACAAGAAGATTGCCTTCTGTAAAACAGAAGCCCTAGGATCAAAGATCCAACGGTGGGAAATATCCCCAAATCAATCAGAGAAAGATCTCTTTAACTGATTTAACAAATCAACTTGCCCTATATAAAGGCCCCAAGACTTTAAGTCTGAGATAGAGAAACCCCCTCACAAAATTTGAAAAATTCAAAGAAAGAGAGCAAGCTCTTGAAAGAAAATTATTTCTTCAAGGTAAAGATCATGAACGATGAACACAGAGATGAAATCATCTCATAAAAAGAAAAAATTATCTTCTTAAAAGATCACAGATCTACAAAGACCAAAATCTTTCATAAAAAAGATCAAAAAGATCTCATCACATAAAAAAAGAAGAACATATTCTTCACACAGATCATTGATCTATAAAGGCAAAGCCCTTTCAAAAATAAGAACTGTTGTTCTTAAATCTTGAGACAAAGTCTCTTCTAAAAAGGAACATAAATTTGTTCCCAGATGATAAAATTGATCAAATGCGCTTTACGCTATTGAACTGCGCCTTGCGCTCTTGAACGGCGCTTCTACGCTCTCTGGACCGGCGCTCAGCGCCAAAATGCACCACGTGTCAACCCGTATGCAACTTACGCTTTGCGCTTCTGAAATAGCGCACTGCGCTCATGAGCTGGCGCTCAGCACCAAGCGCACCATGTGTCACTCACGTGTGCACCACTAAATTGAAAGCGCAATGCGCTCATAAATTAGCGCTTAGCCCTCATAAACTGGCGCAATGCGCCCATCATCTGGCGCTTAGCGCCAAGCGCAACACGTGTCCTTCTCGTGTGCGCTGCTTGGCAGAAGCGCACTGCGCTCTTTAACTGGCGCAAAGCGCCTGGTGCGCCACGTGTTGCATTGACAGAACATAAATTGTTCTGATGAATGCTTTGCATTCAACAAGAAAAAAAAAGTGTCAAGATCTAATGCTCAGTATTATTAAAAGGGCCAAGCCCAAATAAAGGCTCAATAGCCAGAATAAAAAAAATGTAAAACATTTATTGGACTTAGCCCAACATTGGCCATAAGTCCTCAACTTATATTTAATTGAGCACATCTGCTCATGAATATTTCAACAGATCTTAGTCCCAAATTGGACTACAGATCTTTCAACCAACTTACACCGGTTCGACGGTACATCTCTTTACTCCTCTGATATCTGTCGTTGTAATCCTTCAACGTCTTCAGAGAGGTGACCGGCCCGACAACCACACATTTCACGGACTGTGGGGTCCTTAATCTCATGGACTACGATGTCCTTAAACTTTATAGACTATGACGTCTTTAAACTACGGACTGTGGGGTCCTTAAACTCATGGACTACGATGTCCTTAACCTTGGACTGTGGGGTCCCTTTAAACCCACGGACTATGATGTCCTTAACCTTGACTGTGATGTCTTTAAACTCACGGACTATGATGTCCTTAACCTTGGACCACCATGTCCTTAAACCGGTAATCGACCGCAATGTCCTTAAACTAAACAATAGAGCCCAATTGCTCTCTGGTTGGATCTAAACGATCCCGTTAAGTTGATCTTGGTCTAAAATTAGACTAACGTATCCTTAACATAAGTTTAAGTTTATCTTAGTCTTAAATGAGGCTAACGTATCCTTAAACCCAACCCCCAAATCCAAATCTAAGAAGATACTGATTTGGACTAATCCACGCGCTACGGACGACAACATAAATTAGTCTCCATATACAATCCACGGACAACAAAAAACAAAACAAACACCCACGACACGAAGTGACCATCTGGAGAAGAAGAAAATTGTTACCGCGATGAGGTGGCGTAATTAACCGCAGGGGATTGCGCCTGCAGGGAAGAGCGTCCCCACAATCAAAAACCCCTCAAATAAGGGGGAATCTGACAAAGTCTGCTACATCGGCTGTATCCGTTTAAACCTTCGATACACGGTGCCATAAATCAACTTGGCATCTTCGGAAAGGTGGACAGATAGCACCAATTAGCATCTGCCCTCGAATTTCAGGCCTGACGTCCCAATGTCCCAGTCGCGTCTTTCAGCGGGGAACAATGATTATTTATGCCCGTGGATTGTTTACAAGGGTCAGTATTGAACCACTTGTAGGGCAATCTTAGAAAGGTGATGACTTAAGAACAGGTTCAGATCCCTGTAGCTTAAGGCTTTTGATACTTATGAGCCGTGAGGGTCTCATAAGAGGGTTCTCCTTACGAGTCGTGAGGATCTTGTAAGTGTAATTTCTCCTTAGGAATCGTGGGGATCCCTAAGTGTGTCGCCCCTTTGTGAGTCGTAAGGATCTCACACAGGTGTTTTTTCCTTACAAGGTCGAGAGGACCTTGCAAGTGTCTTTTAACGAGATTGCGCCCTTCGGGTGTTCACAAACTCGCCGGTAGCTCTGTTGTTTTTACTCACGGAGCCCTTTCGGGTTTTCATCCGTGTCCATTTTGCTTGTGGACGTACCTTTTTTTTACGAGTCTGCGCCCTTTCGGGTTTTCACAAACATCGCCGGTAGCCTTGTTGTTTTTACTCACGGAGCCCTTTCGGGTTTTCATCTGTGCCCATTTTGCTTGTGGACGTACCATTTTTTTTACACTACGTCAACCTGGGGATGCCGGGGGTTTGCAGTAGTTTACGGACATTTCGGTCAGGCGTAGTATTTTTTCAAGAACCGACCATTTATTGGCCTGAAAGGTCTTTCGCCATGCATATTCATGAGCAAGTAAGCTCCACCTAGGTAGACCTTGTCTATGATGTACGGGCCTTCATAGTTCGGCTCTAACTTCACCCGTTTGGCACGATTGGGAATCATAGGTCTATTGACCACTAGCACGAGTTCACCTTGGCGTAATGTTCTTGGCTTAGTCAATCTCTCGTATGAGTGCGTCATCTTCGCTTTGTAGGCCTACAAGTTTTGCTGCGCCATGAGCCGAGTTTCATCGAGGGCGTCGAGCTCCTCGAGCCGAAGATGAGCATTCTCTTCGTCTATTAGCTCGTAATGAACTGCCACTCATAGAGAGGGTAATTCTATCTCCAAGGGAAGTACTGCTGTAACAACCGAGTTCAGTTATACCAATTTCTGTTTCAGTATTCATTTATATGTGGTATTCTATTGATTTATCATGTTTGGATGCGAATGGTAATTTACATTTTACATTGCATTCGACCCGACCGGCTTGCTTGAACTGGTTGATTCATATTTATAGACTACCCTAGCTTGTTGCATAGACATGTGCATCTAGTATAAACTGCATATTGGAATTTCATTTAGCATTGCATATTTTACATATAACATTTTAGATCACGTAAAATAAATTAAAATTGCATTTCCTAGCCTGCGTGATACCCCTAACCCCGTGGTAGCGTCCGCGCATCGTGTTCTCGTCCCGTTCAGTGAAACAGACGTGTTTGGATAGCTACGCGCACGTACGTGCGTCCGTTCTTGGGGGTATGCATTTTAGTTACCTAATCATTCATTTTAAAATTTGGAAGTTGCATATAATTTTCGTATTTCAAATCTAAATTTTTAGACCCGACCCGGGCGCATTTTGGAATAATTCTGAATCTCGCAAAAATTCATTTATTTAAAATTTTATTTTAGTTCGAATATTTTTCTACTGCTTCAGAAGGTTTTCTCAAAACGACTAAAATTTTTTAAAATTTTTTAAAAATCTTTTCTTTAACAAACCCCTCAGCTCTCTCTTTTCCCTCTGGCCCCATCACCGAACCAATCACAACTCTCTCCCTCTCTCTATCCGACCCCACCTGCCCTCTCTCTCCCTTTCTTTTTCTTTCTCTATTTTTCCTCTGGGCCCCACTCAAAATCTCTCTCTTTCTCTTTCCTCTTCTCTTTCTCTCTCCCCCTTACGGCTCTCTCTCTCTTTCTCCTTTCTCTCTCCTCTCGCGCGCTCTCTCTCTCCTCTCGCGAATACTGTTCGCTTCTCGAGTCGGGTCACCGCTCCCCGCTACCGTCACCTCCTTCCTTCTTTTCTCCCTCTTCATCTTTAAAACCCCCGAGCCCACGAGAAATCCATCAACTCCGCCGCCTCCTCAAACCCTAACCCTAACTCCCTTACCCTCGACCTCGCTCCTCAACCTCGTCACCATCTTCTTCTCCTCCTCCCCGTCTTCTTCTTTTTCTTCTTCTTCTTCACCCTTTCCCGAGCCCCTGCACACACCAAGAACCAAGCACCTTATCCCATCGCCGCCGACCACCCTTGCCGTCGTCATCTCTCCTTTCTCTCCTCTCTCTCCTCTGTTCTCCTCCCCTTCACAAGACCCCTGCACACACCCGAGCCGCACCAACCCCAGCAAACGCAAACCCTAACCGAAACCCTAACGCCAAACTCTTGCTTCGCCGGAGCTCCGTCGACCTTGTCGACACCCTCACAACTCCTCTGTCCCCTGAAATCCCAGAGCACCTATCCACAGTAAGATCTCTTCCATTCTTCTATTTTCTTCCCTCCATGCATTATTTCTTTAACATGTTCAGTGTTTTTCTTGCTTGCCGGAATCCGGTCGTGCCGTCGACAATCCCGACGACCCAGCGAGCGTACCTGACCCGTGTGATTCCCTTGTACGTTGTTTGGATCTGTTCCGTGCATCGTGCGCGCGTCACGACTTTTTCCGCCGACGTGTGACGTTCCGTATACCCGTTTCTTGATCTGTCGAGGCAAGTAAAACTTGCTACATGCTATTCATATTATTTTATACTTATTTAATTACATGTTAAACCTGTAGATTTAATCTAATGTCACATGTTCCATTTTAACATTCGATATTCCATTATATCATTTTAGATCTAGAGCTTGAAACATATCATGTTGCATTTTAGTTTACAATACGTGGTACACACGTCCATATTTAAATCACATAACAATTATTTGCACAACCCATAGTACCCTTTAATAGTTTATACTCTATTGGACACTCGTTTGCATACATCAAGCCTAATATATATTCAATTGCATCCCTAGATCATTTAATACATATTAATGTGATTTTAACATTACATATTCGATAAACTGTATTTAATTAATGTTGGAACTATCCCCTTAACCCAAATCGATAACTGTGCATCCATATGCTTTAATCTGTACTCATTTGCATATAGCATCACAATGTTCCATTTTTATTATTCCATTAGTACCCAAACTTGTTTTGTATACCCATGCTTATTTTTAGTTTGATTATGAGCACCCACGTGACATGTTGTGCACCCCTGATATGACATAATACACCTACTACTTGACACGACGTGATACCATGCACTTCTTGACATGACATGATACATATATATTACCTGACTTGACTTGAGGTACCATGGCTTTCTCTGTTACCTGATCTTGTTACTAATGCCAACAAACCTGACATGTTGTCCCTACGGACATTTCCTGTTGTCTATCCAGACAAACCTTTACCTGCTGATCCTGTGTTGGCATTAGCTCCAGATTTATCAATACTTGACTTGAATACATAACTTGGGGGTATGGGGAAATCAATGATGAAACCTGACTTGTAACTCGACAGTTCGATACCTTTACTGATCAGTTTTAGAGGCTAGGCCAGCCTTGGGATGATGCTGTTGACATCATTCATCGTTACCCCTTTTCCTTTTAGTGCCTAGCGGCATGTCTCGGCTTCAGCCCGA
This sequence comes from Agapanthus africanus, assembly GCA_030015575.1. Taxonomy (NCBI): domain Eukaryota; kingdom Viridiplantae; phylum Streptophyta; class Magnoliopsida; order Asparagales; family Amaryllidaceae; genus Agapanthus; species Agapanthus africanus. The sequence goes on from CM057343.1 coordinate 644,016,305, forward strand.
GAATCTTCACCGTGATCCCGGGCACGCACGGGATACTATTGAGTTACATCGATGATTCATCAAATTGATTTTAAAGACTTGAGAGTAGATGACCTAGTAGACTAGTTTAGATTACTCACTGCACACTACCCTTCACTGTCCTTATTTATATTGTTGTTTTACCTGTTTTACCGTTCATGATCATACCTGCATGTCTTGCTACCCCTGTTTATATTATTGCTTGATGTTATGACGCACTGACGTCTGGGTTTTGCATGGCCCAGATTCTTTACTTTCGCTACAGGCCGAGCAGGAGTATTTCAGTCAGCAGGCTGAGCAGTGAGGACTCGTTAGTAGTTAGTTCATTTTATTTTCGGTATTTTCATTCCTGATGTGAGCCCGCATTATGGGACGTACATTCCAGTTTATTCTTGTATTGGATCTTTTGCTTCCACATTATTTTATTCTTGACTCGTTTTATTCTGGCTTATGGACATGTATTAGATAGTTTATTATTGTTCTTGATATCTCTACAGCCGTAATGTGACTGTGGAAGGATATTTCCTATCCACAGGTAGCATGGTTGGCTATGTCACGTGCCTATCTTAGCGTACTCTAGGAAGCGGGGCATGACATGGTTTCTTTGGTATCAGAGCCATAGGATCTAGGTTAATCGGGTTTGATTCTTTTGTAGTTGGGTATTGGACCCAATACACAAATCAGAATACTCGTGATTAGGAAACATGTCCTGCCAACTTACCGTCTTACCATTTTTGAATCTTAACTTCCTCCTAATTATACTTTTACGATATGCAAACCTCCTTTGCATATCGACTCGAAACCTGGTTTCCTTTTATTATCTCTAGAACTTAGGCGACTTGGGTGGAGTTATGTAATTGTAGCTGTGATGCCGCGGCATGGTTACAATGCGGTACTCTATTTAAGTAACTTGGAGTTCTAGCGTTGATTCATATCCTTAATCTATATGTTGAATCTGTTATCATACTAATCCTCTTTGGTGTCTTGGTTGCAGTATCATGGAAGCCAGGAATCTACAATCGTACCAGAGGTGTATGGATGACGCCACTTTGCTTGGAGTAATTCGTGACTTACTTGAGGACCACAAGCAGCAGACCGAGCTGAAGCCGGCGTTTGAACCAAACCAAACGCCCGTACGTAGAAGTATTCCGGTGAACCGATGCGGCGTAGCACCAATGAAGAAGACAATCATTGCTGATCGAAGAAGGAGCGTGATTTGTGACTTTTGCCATTTACCTGGGCACATGCAAAGGGAAAGTCGAAGGAGGTAGGGACTCTGTTTGGTTTGTGGATCGGCGGATCATACTATCAGCACTTGTCCGTCGAAGCTTCGCACGAAGGATGATGTTCAAAAGCCACCGCAGAAACCATTTCAGGGACAGAAGCAGCTGACTCAGGGACCCAATCAAGCTCGAGCATTTACCCTGACGGCTGAGGAAGCTAAGGCTTCAGGAGAAGTTGTTTCAGGTATTCTACTTGTTTATGGTTTTCCCGCATTAGCGTTATTCGATTCTGGTGCATCCCATTGTTTTATGTCGTCCAAGTTTATTGCTACACACTCGATTACTTGCACGACCCTATCTAGTTGCTGGGACATACACACTGGAAATGGGAAGATCATATCTAGTAGAGAATGTAAGGATTGTGCAGTTGTTGTTTGCGGACGGGAGCTGTTTGCAGATTTCTTGGTGATTGATACAGGCAGCTATGAAGTCGTCTTGGGAATGGATTTTCTCGGCACTTTCCACGCTCACATCGATTGTAGGGCAAAGAAAGTAATTTTCCAGATTCCCGGACATCCAGAGTTTATCTTCACTGGAAGAAGCAGTTCTGTCGGGCCAGACGAGTTTAGGGCTAGGCCGACAGCTAATGTTCTTTCATCGATGGAAGTTGGTAGAGATGAAGCGCCAGCTGTTGTTCGAGATTTCATGGACGTGTTCGAAGACATATCAGGTTTACCGCCGAAGCAAGACGTGGAGTTCGCGATTGACCTTATTCCTGGTGCAGCGCCAGTCTCTAAAGCGTACTATCCAATGGCACCAGTGGAGTTGGAAGAAGTTAAGAAACAGGTTACTGAATTACTTGAGAAGGTTCGGATTCGAAGCAGTAACTCTCCTTGGGGAGCTCCAGTTCTTCTAGTTAAGAAGAAAGATGGCACAAGGAGGATGTGCATCGATTATCGAGAATTAAACCGGGTGACTATTAAGAACAAGTACCTGATTCCTCGCCTTGGAGAATTATTTGAGCAGCTTAGTGGCGCGAGAGTATTCTCGAAACTGGATTTGCGATCCGGATATCATCAGGTCCGAGTTAAAACAGAAGATATTTGCAAGACGGCGTTCCGAACTCGGTATGGACATTACGAGTATTTAGTGATGCCCTTCGGAGTAACGAATGCACCGGCAATATTCATGGACTTGATGAACCGAATTTTTTCACCATTCTTGGACCAGTTTATTGTAGTGTTCATTGATGATATTCTGGTCTACTCGAAGGGTATGGAGGAGCCTGCTGAGCATTTGAAGATCGCATTGCAGAAATTGAGGCAAGAAAAATTGTATGCAAAGATGACCAAGTGCGAGTTTTGGCTGGAAGAAGTGAAGTTTTTGGGGCATGTCGTGTCCGGAGATGGAATCGCCGTTGATCCCGAAAAGATTGCAGCAGTTCGAGATTGGCCGATTCTGAAGAACGTTGCAGAAATCAGAAGCTTTCTTGGACTTGCCGGGTATTACAGAAGGTTTGTGGAGAACTTTGCTCGTCTGGCGGAGCCTTTGACCAAGCTTACACGCAAAGAAGTTCCATTTGTGTGGACGGATAAGTGTGCGTCAGCTTTTGAGGCGTTGAAGCAGAGGTTGATAACCGCTTCTTTTCTGACCGTGCCAGACAGTTCCGGAGGATTGGTGATTCACAGCGACGCATCTGGGAAAGGATTGGGATGTGTTTTGATGCAGCACGGAAAGGTTACAGCTTACGCATTGAGACAGTTGAAGACCCATGAGAAGAATTACCCAACTCATGACTTAGAGCTAGCGACTGTAATTTTCGCTTTGTTACCCAACTCATGACTTGGAGCTAGCGGCTGTAATTTTCGCTTTGAAGATTTGGAGACACTACTTATTGGGTGAAAGGGTCGAGGTTTTCACCGATCATTAAAGCTTGAAGTATGTGTTCACGCAGAAGGAGCTTAATATAAGGCAGCGTAGATGGTTGGAGCTGATGGCTGACTACAATCTTGACCTTAAGTACCATCCGGGGAAAGTTAATGTTGTGCTGGATGCGCTTAGTCGGTTACCAGCAATTCAGATGTTGACTGCGCGGAAGGAACTTATTGAAGACTTTCGAAGATTCGATTTGGAGGTTGTGCTACCGCATTCTTCGGGATAGTTGATGCAGCTGTAGGGTGTTTTTCGTCACCCCATTGAGATGGGAATACGCGCACGCTTGTCAGGAGTACTACAGATTCCCCCTGCCTAGGGTAGGCCAGGGTTTAATGATTGTGGGGATCCGAATCTCCAGCTTCATCCAAGAAGTTCAATACCCTGACTGGATCGCCAACATCGTCCCAGTGATGAAGAAAAATGGGACGGTGCGTATCTGCGTGGACTTTCGGGACCTCAATAAAGCATGTCCGAAGGATGACTTTCCCGTACCGGTTACCGAGCTGATGATAGACAACACGTCCACTCATGAAGTCTTCTTCTTCATGGACGGCTCATCAGGATACAATCAAATAAAGATGCATCATGAAGACCAGAAACATACCGCTTTCCGGACTCCCCTGGGAATATTCTGCTACAAAGTGATGCCTTTCGGCTTGAAGAATACCGGCGCTACCTATCAGAGGGCCATGACAAAGATTTTCGATGACCTCATATATGAAATCGTCGAATGCTATATCGATGACCTCGTGGTGAAAAGTAAGTCGTATGAGGAGCATTGGGAGCATCTGAAGATCGTATTTCAGCGCCTTCGGAAATACAACCTGAAGATGAACCCTCTGAAATGCGCGTTCGGAGTTTCCTCAGGCAAGTTCCTAGGATTCATCGTACGACACCGGGGCATCGAGATAGACCCGTCGAAGATCAAGGCGATCATGGAAATGCTTCCGCTAAGAACTCTCAAGCAACTGCGGTCTCTCTAAGGAAAGCTCGCATATATCCGACGATTCATAGCCAACCCCTCCGGCAAATGCCGCCTCTACAGTCATCTAATGAAGAAGGGGACCCCTTTTGTCTGGGATCATAAATGCCAGAGCGCACTAAACGAAATCAAGCAATACCTGCATAATCCTCCGGTGCTGACCGCTCCAGTCAAGAGAAAACCTCCTATCCTGTATACCACCGCCCTTGAAAGTTCCTTAGGCGCACTATGGGCACAGGAAAATGACCAAGGGAAAGAGAGAGCCCTCTACTATTTGAGTCGAGTTCTCCTGGGGGCAGAAAATAACTACTCTCCCATCGAAAAACACTGCCTGGCACTAATCTTCGTGATAACGATGCTTCGGCACTATGCATTGGTGCATGAGGTCCACCTCATATCAAAAGTGGACCCTCTCAAATATTTGATGTCAAGAGCCATATTAACCGGACGACTCGCTAAATGGGCCCTCCTCTTGATGGAGTTTTTGATAGTCTATCGACCTCTCAAGGCGGTGAAAGGCCAGGCCATCGCCGACTTCCTCGCTGAGCATCCGATAGCTGCCGAATCACCCCTAAATTGCGAATTGCCAGACGAGCACGCGTTTGACACGATTGACAGGGAGATAGGAGGGAGTGATACCCGATGGGAACTTTATTTTGATGGGGCATCTTCTATGAAGAAGCGAAAGCATAGCTCCCCTATAATCAAATCTAGGGTAGGCCTTATCTTCGTGACTCCACAAGGAGGGATAATGCGCTTTGCCTTTTCTTTAGCAGAGCCGAGGACAATTAATGAAGCCGAATATGAAGCTTTGATAGCAGGTCTTGAGATCGCTGTCGACATGGGAATAGAAAACGTCCTCATATACGGAGACTCCCAGCTGGTCGTTAGTCAAGTAAATGACGACTATCAAACGTGCAAGCCCGAGTTGGTAAAGTACGGTGAGAGAGTACAACAATTGCTGACTCAAATTCCTTCCTACATTCTGGAAAGTATACCATGTATGGAAAATAGCAAAGCGGATGCGTTAGCCAAACTCGCTAAAGAACTGGCTGACGAAAACCTTGATGACACGAGGATCGTTGTACAAAGCCGTCGGGTTCTTGCACCGGCAGAAATATCTCCAGAGTCGTTTAAAGAAAAGGAAGCAACTGAGCAAACAACCCTACAAATAGAGAACCAGGAAAAGGCCAAAGATTGGAGAGAAGTCTTTATAGACTACTTCAAATCCCGTCAAACACCTGAAGATGCGTCCTCAAGACATCGGCTCATGAAACGAGCTCTGTCTTTTGCCTTCGTCAATGATACTCTGTATAAGAGATCGTTCAACTCCCTGTGGCTAAGATGCCTGGGACCGGAAGAAGCAAGGAGAGTCGTCCAAGAAACTTATGATGGACTCTGCGGTTCTCATCAAATCGGGCCAATGATGAAACTGAAGATCAAAAGGATGGGCTACTATTGGCCCACGATGATCCAGGACTGCCTCGAATATGCAAAGCAGTACCACTCGTGCCAAATTCATGGGGACTTCATCTACCATCATCCAAACCCGCTACACCCAACGGTGGCTAGCTGGCCGTTCGAAATGTGGGGAACCGACGTAATTGGGCCCATCGAACCAGCGTCATCCAGAGGACATCGGTTCATATTGGCAACAACCGATTACTTCTTTAAGTGGGCAGAAGCAGTGCCGCTAAAAGAAGTTAAGACGAAGAACATCCTCCATTTCGTCAAGACACGCGTCATCTATCGGTTCGGCACTCCGCGACGGATTATCTCCGATAACGAGCCGGCCTACAGAAGTCACAAAATCAGCCGCTTCGCACAACAACATAATATAGACTGGAGATACTCGTCGGTCCATAATCCCCGAGCTAACGGTCTAGCTGAGGCTTTCAACAAAACCTTGACGAAGATCATAAAGAAGACGGTGTCCAAAAATAAGAAAGACTGGCATGAGAGACTGCATGAAGCTCTCTGGGCTTATCGGACCACGTTCAAAACGGCCATAAATACAACGCCGTATGCATTGGTATTCGGCGCTGAACCGGTTGTCACGCCCCGCTTCCCAGTGTACGCTAAGATAGGCACGTGACATAGCCAACCATGCTACCTGTGGATAGGAAATATCCTTCCACAGTCACATTACGGCTGTAGAGATATCAAGAACAATAATAAACTATCTAATACATGTCCATAAGCCAGAATAAAACGAGTCAAGAATAAAATAATGCGGAAGCAAAAGATCCAATACAAGAATAAACTGGAATGTACGTCCCATAATGCGGGCTCACATCAGGAATGAAAATACCGAAAATAAAATGAACTAACTACTAACAAGTTCTCATTGCTCAGCCTGCTGACTGAAATACTCCTGCTCGGCTTGTAGCGAAGGTAAAGAATCTGGGCCATGCAAAACCCAGACGTCAGTGCGTCATAACATCAAGCAATAATATAAAAAGGGGTAGCAAGACATGCAGGTATGATCATGAACGGTAAAACAGGTAAAACAACAATATAAATAAGGACAGTGAAGGGTAGTGTGCAGTGAGTAATCTAAACTAGTCTACTGGGTCATCTACTCTCAAGTCTTTAAAATTAATTTTATGAATCATCGATGTAACTCAATAGTATCCCGTGTGTGCCCGGGATCACGGTGAAGATTCTCGGGCTGAAGCCGAGACATGCCGCTAGGCACTAAAAGGAAAAGGGGTAACGATGAATGATGTCAACAGTATCATCCCAAGGCTGGCCTAGCCTCTAAAACTGATCAGTAAAGGTATCGAACTGTCGAGTTACAAGTCAGGTTTCATCATTGATTTCCCCATACCCCCAAGTTATGTATTCAAGTCAAGTATTGATAAATGTGGAGCTAATGCCAACACAGGATCAGCAGGTAAATGTTTGTCTGGATAGACAACAGGAAATATCCATAGGGACAACATGTCAGGTTTGTTGGCATTAGTAACAAGATCAGGTAACAGAGAAAGCCATGGTACCTCAAATCAAGTCAGGTAATATATATGTATCATGTCATGTCAAGAAGTGCATGGTATCACGCCGTGTCAAGTAGTATGTGTATTATGTCATGTCAGCGGTGCACAACATGTCACGTGGGTGCTCATAATCAAACTAAAAATAAACATGGGTATACAAAATAAGTATGGGTACTAATGGAACAATAAAAATGGAACATTGTGATGGTATATGCAAATGAGTACAGATTAAAGCATATGGATGCACAGTTATCGATTTGGGTTAAGGGGATAGTTCCAACATTAATTAAATACAGTTTATCGAATATGGAATGTTAAAATCACATTAATATGTATTAAATGATCTAGGGATGCAATTGAATATATATTAGGCTAGATGTATGCAAACGAGTGTCCAATAGAGTATAAACTATTAAAGAGTACTATGTGCTGTGCAAATAATTGTTATGTGATTTAAATATGGACGTGGGTACCACGTATTGTAAACTAAAATACAACATGATATGTTTCAAGTTCTAGATCTAAAATGATATAATGGAACATCGAATGTTAAAATGGAACATGTGACATTAGATTAAATCTACAGGTTTAACATGTAATTAAATAAGTATAAAATAATATGAATAGCATGTAGCAAGTTTTACTTGCCTCGACAGATCAAGAAACGGGTATACAGAATGTCACACGTCGGCGGAAAAAGTCGCGACGCCCGCACGATGCACGGAACGGATCCAAACAACGTACAAGGGAATCACACGGGTCAGGTACGCTCGCTGGGTCATCGGGATCGTCGACGGCACGACCGAATTCCGGCAAGCAAGAAAAATAGTGAACATGTTAAAGAAATAATGCATGGAGGGAAGAAAAGAGAAGAATGGAAGAGATCTTACTGTGGATAGGTGCTCTGGGATTCCAGGGGACAGAGGAGTTGTGAGGGTGTCGACAAGGTCGACGGAGCTTCGGCGAAGCAAGAGTTTGGCGTTAGGGTTTCGGTTAGGGTTTGCGTTTGTTGGGGTCTCGGAGTAGTTCCATGCGAAGCAGTCTTTATACTGCATGAGCACGTCTTTTAGCGTAGCTATCTGTTCTTCGGACAGCAGCTCACTGACGAACGTAGGCCTCGGGTCGTTTGCCGTCCCCAAGTCGATTTTCCTTAGGTTGTCCGCAGTAGTATATATTCCATCTTCCAGCTCTTTTGGCGCCGGTGGAAGTTCTGAGATCAACTCATCTTCATCCTCATTTTCGAAGCACCAGGAGTGGTCATCCATATCCTCGCGTACTCCTTCTTCTGATAGCGTTATTGTGTGGCAGGTGCGAGATCGTTTCCATGACCGATATTGATCTGGTTTTACCTTCGCCATATAAGTTGCCTTTGGCATATGATTTTGCGGTGGGGATACCCTCTAACTGTTGGATAGAGCGAATCTGCCGAGCTGATATTGGTCTTCAACCCAGTTTTTGAAAGTGAAGCAGTTTTCAAGAGGATGACCCATTGCTCGGTGATAGGAACAATAATCCGGCTGACAGACCTCGTTTGCTTGTTCGGGGTGCTTGGACTCCGGGAGGGTAATCATCTGATGTTTCACGACGAGGTCGAATATCTTCCTTGTCTTGTCTTTAGGGAAGGAATATTCCCGATCCATCTTCTTCATCAGCGATGGATTCCTGCCAGCCTTTTCTCGATCGTGAGGCTTCTTGGACCCGTTTCGCCGTGGTCAAACGTTTTCTCCGTTCTTTAACTTGTTTTTGCGTTCGCGTCGGGCCTTTTTCTTTCCTTGGGAATGCATGGTGAGCTGACGGTGAAGGGCATCGTCATCCCGCGTAGCCTGCTAGAGGAGGCGCTGCGTTCTGGCTTTCTCATAGATGGTCATTTCGCGGCTGTGATCATTCTGAACCTTTTGACTCGCTTCCCGTTCTAGCTTGTCCATATATTCTTCAAACAATGGATTTGACATATTTATAGCAGGTCCTCATTCTGGTTCATCGTCGGCGTCTTTTAAAAAAGCATCTCCTTCTTCATCGAAGTCATGTATAACGTAGCAGTCATGGAATCACTCCCGTTTCTTGGATTGCACATATCCGAGCCCGATCGTTTCCATTTTCCCGTTGGGCAATTTTCGCTGAGTTCCGAGGATGTTCCAGATCCTGTTGTAGAACTGAGCTTGTCGAGAAGTCTGTTTGAAGGGTACGCCTTGGCGCCTCAACAGCCTTTTTAATCCTTCTGTGTAGTATCTGGGCAGACGGATGGACTAGAGCCTGTCAAGTGCCAAATTGGCACCATACCAGATTTCTTTCTCTACTTTGGTTTCCGCGGACCGATAAAAGAGGATCACCTTTTCATCTTTTCGCTTGGGAGGGACGTAGAACGTCTGCAGCTCTTGCACGCTATATGCCTCAAGCGCGTCGAGCTCTTTGTAATGCTTTTGCGGAATCATGGTGATTTGAAAACTCTGATCATCTCCAACGAAGGCCTGTGCTGATGGACGGACCGAGAATACTGCGTTGATCTCGTCTTCAGAGTCACTGCCAAAGATCAGAATAGGGATAGACGGTCTCGGTTTGTTATATTGGGGTGGTCCTAAATAGACTATCTCTTCCTCCTCCTCGGTATCGCTCCCAAAGACCGGAATAGTGGTGATAGCTTTCTGCTTATTCTCCGGATTATGGTATCTTTCCGTGTCTTCAAAGTCTGGTAAGAAATACTTTGCATCTTCGTACTTTCGGACTTCATTCACGGAAAATGGGTTCAGCTCTCCTTTCACGGTATACTCGAGACCATCTTTGAAGTACTTCATACACTGATGTTGTGTAGAAGGGATGATGTTGTACTCGTGTAACCAAGGCCTGCCGAGCAAAGCGTTTTAGCAGGTCTTGGCGTCAATGACATGAAATTTGATGTCAGTGACGAGCAGCCCAAAACGTAGCGTCAGTATCACAGACCCGAGCGTCCATGATGACTGGGAGTCGAACCCCAAGATAGTGATTTTATCCCGAGCGAGGTGCTGGACGCTCATGCAGATTTCTTTTAGCACCCTCACATTTAGGAGATTGACAGAGGACCCGTTGTCAACTAGGATCTTCCCTATCTTGATGTCATGGCAGTATCCGGTGACATACAAGGGACGGTTGTTCTCGCATGTTTCAAGGAGGAGATCTTCATCCCCGAAAGTGACGTCAGCCGTATGAACTTCTTCGAGTTCGTCCTTCATCTTTTCTTCGGCGAGGAAAGCTTGAAACTGTTCGGGCTCTTGTAGTGCCCTGATCAGGGAATCTCGCGCCTCTTTAGACAATAGAAGGGCATCCAAGATGCTCAACTGTGAGGGTATCTTTCTCAAGTGTGCTAGGACGTTGTAATCCATTTTGCTTTTCTTGGGCGGGTCCTTAGCCGCCAGCTCTTCGACGACTCGATCATCGAGGGAGATACCCTCAGGGACTTTTTCTTTCCCCTTATCTTTTTTGTTTGATCCCTTATTTATGGGTCTGAGATTCTTTTCGGGTAACATGCGATTACGCAGCTGAATGTTTTCGCAAGTCTTTATCCCTTTTTTTCGGAGATAGATTCTTTGAAGAGAGGGCCGAGGCTATTTCTTCATCAGAATCGCTCCCGAAGGTGAGAACTTGCAATCCCCCGGAACCAACCATGTAACAGTTGCCGACAGTTCTTTTGCGCTCACCTGTCGTACTTCTCTGCTCTCGATGAGTTTTGCGCTTCATCCGCTTGAAATGTTGTCGATGAGCAACGTATCCCTGCCACCAATTTTTAAAGGCCATGCATTTCTCGGTAGGGTGTGTGATCCTCCGATGGTATAAGCAGCAATTTGGATGTGTATCTAGTTCGTCGGGGAACGTATTTTCTGAAGTGTCTTCTTTGAAGGGTGGCAACTTCATTCCCATCGACAGGGCATTAGCGAACTGCTTCCTTGTCTTAAACCTGCTTTTGCTAGCGGCAGAAGTGCTTCTATCCGGTTGGGGTACTCTATGGCTTCTTAATACCAGAGCTTCTTCAACGCGACGTCGACGCTTGGCCCTTTCATATATGACCGTTTCACGCTCTCGGTCAGATTTTCTTTTCTGAAGAGCTTCGCTCAGCAGTCTGTCAATCAATTCATCCGATGTCTCCACGGATTTTGATTCCGGTTCTGGATCTGCCCCCAGTTTCTCTGCATCAGGAGCTTCTTTGCCATTTATTGATGAGTAAGAGATCATGTGGCAGTTTGCCACATAATCCTCGGGCTCTTCTGAAGAATTGTCTCCTTCATCGGCGTTATCGTCTTCATTCTCAAGAACATGCTTAAAGAATTCATCCAATGTGATTGGAGTCCATGCATTCTGGTTATATTCTTCCAGTGCATCGATGTATTTCTGCAGACTTGTACGGCTGTCTTCGGGTTGGACGGGCTTCTTGACCTTCTTCTTTTTCTTTAAAGACTTTGGAGGCTTGGCCTGAATGTTTTGTCCACCTTCACCAACTTTCAGCGTTGGGCGCGGCTTCAACATCCCCTCAATAACCTCGGGCTCCAACAGGCTCTTCCACCTAATCGCCGGACATGCTTGGAGATCTTTCAGCATTCTTTTAGTTTTTGTTGAAAGAACAACTTCCCATGGAGCTTCCTCCTACAAATGAGCATGATGCCCCCGGCGTGTCCATCTTTTTCGGAGCGTGTGGTTGTGGCGGGTTTACCCTCCAGTTTTCAGACAACGCGAATTTGCCTTGCTGGTACTGGTCCTCAATCCAGTTTTTGAAGACAAAGCAATCTTCGATTGGATGACCCACTATTCGATGGTAGGGGCAATAGTTGGGACTGTTTACATCACCGGGCTGCAGTGGGTGTTTCGGATCCGGTAGGATGATGAGCCTGTTGCGCACCGCCAACTCGAACAGTCTTCTCGTTTTATCCCGAGAAAACGAATAAGGGTATTTTAGCCTCTCGTTGAAGAGTCGATGTCTATCACTTTGGCGATCAGCTGGTTTTGGACCACTGGGCTATTGTTGAGCATTGGCGACGAAGGTCGCTTTCCCTTTCCCCTTTTCATTTTGAGGCTCCATTTTTGAAGAATACGGTCTATGACCCATCTGATCCATTTGGGCCAGCTTGTCAATCAAGGCCTGGAAGGTAGTCGGCTTGAAAAATATCATGAACTGGGATATGGTCGCCTGCGGATCAAGGGTACCTACAAACATGCCTACTGCAGGAGCTTCTTCAATGCGTTATTCGCATTTCAACCATAGGTTCCACTACCGTATCACATACTGGACCCATGTTTCTCCTGGCTTCACTCTGGCATTGATCAACGTCGTGATTGGGGTGCGTTCGCTAGCGCTTGCGAAACGCTGGGTGAATAACAGCTCCATCTCCGTGAATGTTCTGACGGAGTCGTTGGGAAGCTCTGAATACCATTCGAACGCTGTCTCCGCCAAGCTGCCGACGAATTGGCGAAATAGCAATTTGTCATCACCTCCGGTATTGTCGCATAGAGCCCTGAACTGGGCGACATGCTGATGAGGATTGTCGGTCCTCTTATATATGTAAAATTTGGGGATCGTGTATCCTGGCGGGTACTTTATTTGATCGTACCAACCTGGATAGTGTCGTCCAGTTCTGACGACTTGGCCGGTTGTTTCATTTACCTGATGAGCTCGTATCTGTTGAACTATATAGTCGTCAAGGGCGGCTTTGGAGATGGTCTCCTCTTTAGCTGCTGACAAAGCCGGAAGAGTGTTTGATGTCTCCCCTCTATTGTCTTCAAGGATAATCGGAGGGTCTTCAGCTGGAAGATCCGGCTGTATCATCATCCCGACCATATCTTGAAACAGAAGCGTCATTTGCTTTATGTTAGCCACTTGTTCCGCGGCCTCTTTGTCTTTCTTCTCGAGGATTCTGCGGAGGAACTCGGCATCAGTTTCTTGTTTCTGACGCTGCTCCGACGACGTCTCCGGGCTTTCTTTTCATCCAGTGAGCGCGGCCATCTTCGTTAGCAACTCCTGGAGCTTTTATTGCTGCTGCTCCTGAGCCTTTGTTATTGATCGGGTGAGTGGTCGATGGCCCGTAGAGATACGGCTATTCTCCTTTCCGGAAGCCATGTAAATGGTGTGCACCACCATTCCCCCAGACTTGGGGTCTCTTTATCGCCAAGGGCCGCCTATGGCTCTCTTTGCTTTGCCAAAAAGCACTCTGTTAGATCGATAGATCGAATTCATTCAACAAAGTGGGTTGGATTCAGTGCCTTTGAGCTTTGTCGTGGACATGGGGACTTTCTCCGGCCTTCTTCTTTTGTGGGCGGTCGAAGTTGAGGGGGCCGTTGCAGCGGGCACCCAAGTAGATGACACCTTCTGTGGTACGACAGGGTGGTCCTTCTCTTGCCGAACCATCATTTTCTTTGGTTGGCGGGAGTAGTCTTGGTTAATCACAGAGTTTTGGACCCTTCGCCAGACCCTGTGAATTTTGGAGGACAGCCGCTGAGGGGGCTGCTCTAGTTTTGCCTTTGTAGCGTTCTCCACAGGTGGAGGAGATCTTTTCAACACAGCAGTTGGGGGGTTTTTGCGCACCCTCCTAAGTGGTTCAAAGTTGTTCCCAGTTGGAATAGCAGTATCGATTTCCACCATTGGAGCTGGTGGAGTCAGTCCAAAAGGGGAACTGCCCCTAGCTTTCCTCACTCGGCACCAGTGGTGACGTCGAGCGGCCGAGACCACTTCTGCTGTTGGGGTAGCTGCATCGTGCCTCATGCTTTGATGAGAAACTGTTGTTGGTGTCAGCCTATCAAAGACTGACGTCCGTTCAAAGGGGATGGCCAACCTGTCGAAGGCAGACTTTCGAACAGGGGTAGCAGCCTTGGTGATTTCGCCTAAAGTGGGAGTTGGAACGGCCAATCTTATGAAAACCGACCCCTTAGTAGGAGAAGTCTCTCTGATGACTTCATTTACCGGAGCAGGGATGGCTATCCGCTTCGGGATAACTCCTTCAGGTATTGTAGGCTTTTTCACGGGCCCACTTGAGCTTTGGCCCAGTCTGTTAAAGACTGAGGCATTGGATTTGGGCAACCCGTTGAGAGCGGCCGCGGTAGTTATAAGCCGATCAAAGTCTGACTTCTTTAGAGCTTCTTGCGACAGCAGTGGGGCGTTGAAGCTCATTGGTCGGAGCATGGTCCCAAAAAACAGCCCAGTAGTGGCTTGCGTCACCTGTTCCACTAGCATCATAAAAAGGGAGGCCGTTTGAGGCCCATAGGTTACTCCTCCAGCAAGGACGGAGTGGGAATTGTTGTTGCAATTGGTGCAGTTGGAAGCCATCGATGTCATCTTTTCTTCTGCACGAAGCAAGGCACCAAATCTTAGTACCTCGAATCTAGGGATAACCATATTAAACCGCGAACACGACACACGAAGTGTGGAGTGGAAAGAGGAAAAGGTCCCACCGGGCATGCCAGAATCTGTTCGCCGCCGAATACAGAGACAGAACAGCATAGGTTCGTCTTGCCTAAATTTGGGGGCAGATGTTATTTGGTTTTATCCGTCCACCTCTCCGAAGATGCCAAGTTGATTTATGGCACCGTGTATCGGAGGTTTAGACGGATGCGGCCGTTGTAGCAGACTTTGTCAGATACCCTCCCCCCCAATTTGAGTGGTTTTTGATTGTGGGGACGCTCTTCCCTGCAGGCGCAAGCCCCTACAGTTAATTACGCTACCGCATCGCGGTAAAAACTTTCTCCTTCTTCAGATGGTCACTTCGTGTCCAGTGTGTTTATTTTATTTTTGGTTGCCCGTGGATTGTATATGGAGACTAATTTGTGTTGTCACCCGTAGGGCGTGGATTAGTCTAAATCCGTATTTTCTTAGATTTGGGTTTGGGTTGAGTTTAAGGATTATTAATCTCATTGAGATTAAAATCAACTTAATCGTTTGTTCAGGATACGTTAGTCTAATTTTAGACTAATATCTACTCAACAGGGGTTCGAAATCATTTAGATCCGATGACAGGGCATTTGAGCTCTATCGTTTTAGTTTAGGGACGTTGCGGTCCATAAGTTTAAGAACATCATAGTCCATGGAGTTTAAGGACATCATAGTCCATGGAGTTTAAATACGTCATAGTCTGTGGGATTTAGTTTAGGGACGTTGCGGTCCATAAGTTTAAGAACATCATAGTCCATAGAGTTTAGTTTAGGGACATTGCGGTCCATAAGGTGTCTGGTTGTCGGGACCCGCCACCTCTCTGAAGACGTTGAAGAATTACAACAACACATATCAGAAGTGTAAAGAGATGTACCCTTGAACCAATATTGGTTGGGAGATCTATAGTCAGGTTTGTGACTAAGACCAGTTAAAAATATTGGGAGCACATGGGCTCAGTTAATCTGAATTGGGGAATTTATCGCCTACTTGGGCTCAGCCCATTCAGTTAAAGTGTTTGAACACTTATTTGGACTCAGTCCATTCATTTTTGATCAAAATGTTAACATTTGTTTGGGCTCAGGTCCTTTTTGTTCAATAATGCAGAGCATTAATTTTGGGTTCTGACACCCCTTCTTCTTTTGTCTTTTTATTGAATGTTGGACACTCTTTATTATGGCGCTGGGTTCTGTGTGATGAGTGTAGAACACTCTATGTTAAGAAGCGCCTACGTGAGGAGCACGTGGCGCGCTTGGCGCTGAGCGCCAGATAATGAGCACAGAGCGCTCTTATCAAATAGCGCTTGGAGCGCTGGGTGCTAAGCGCCAGACTCGGAGCGCTGGAGCGCTGAAGCGCTTCTTTTGAAATAGCGCTCACGTGAGGCGCACGTGGAGCGCTTGACGCTGAGCGCCAGGCTTGAAGCGCTGGAGCGCTTCTTTTTAAAATTGGAGCGCTAAGGCTCTTCTTTAACAGATCTGATTAGTTCTGAGTTCTGTGCTCCGAGAATTAAATTCTCTGTTTATAAGAGACTTTGTCTCATGGGTCTAAGAACAATGTTCTTCTTTTTTTGATGAGATGCTATGATCTCCTCGTTTCTGTGAAAGATTTTGTCTTGTAGATCTGTGATCTAGAAAGAGAACTAAGTTCTCATGATGTGAGAGTTAAAACTCTTAAATATCAAGGAGATGTTATGGTCTCTCTTCTTCTTCTTTTTTTGTTTACCTTGAAGAAATTTTCTTCTTCTGAGAGCTTGCTCTTCTCTTTTTTCTTTTCTGAAAACTTGAAACTTATGAGGGGTTTCTCTCTCCGCGACTTGAAGTCTTGGGTTCTTTATATAGGGGAGGCTGATTTGTTGAATTAGTTAAGAAAATCTTTCCTCTGATTGATTTGGGGATGTTTCCCACTGTTGGATCTTTGATCTAAGGGCTTCTGTTTTACAGAAGGCAATCTTCTTGTTTTTTAACAAGATTGAGAAAATATTTTCCCATACAGAACTTATTCTGTGTCTTGGTGAATTTTAATCACCATTGGATCTTTGATCCAACGGTGCTCTGATTTTCAGAGGACAATCTTTCCTGTTTGGAAAAATTTGAGGAGTATTTCCTCAACTGAACTTTCTTTCTGGTAATTTGATGATTTTTAATCATCTTTGCTGGATCTTTGATCCAAGAGTGAGGAACATTTAGTTCCAACGCTAGTGCTCTCGTGCCTTGCACGTGAGCGCTGCTTCAGAGTCTTTGACTCTTAGCGCTGGCGCTCTCGTGTTTTGTACATGAGCGCTGCCTCAGAGTCTTTGACTCTTAGCGCCGGCGCACTTGGTGCTAGCGCTCTCATGCTTTGCACGTAAGCGCTGCCTCAGAGTCTTTGACTCTTAGCGCTGGCATTCTTGGCGCTAGCGCTCTCGTGCTTTGCATGTGAGCGTTGCCTCAGAGTCTTTGAGTCTTAGCGCTGGCGCTCCTGGCGCGAGTGCTGCTTCATTTCAAATTTCAAAATTTGAACAGAGCTTTACTCCGATTGGGGGAAACAGACCACTGGACACAGGTCATATCTCATTATTGCCTTTAGAACGTCGTTCCCTGAACTAACATTCTAGCTGGATATGAGGGGTTTGACTGGAATCGCATGAGTTCGGACGAACCGTTGCGACATAAAGCAATGAGATGCTCCAGTATTGAAGAGTGCTTGTGCAGGAAGTGGGGCTACTAAGATTGTACTTAAGTTATGTGGGATAAGTTTTAGGTATAAGGAAAATATATGGGTATGTATATAGACTGAAAGAAAGTTTAAAAGGGAAATGTTACCAGTAATGACTTGGCTGGTGGCTTCAGCTTCTTCCACGGTCATTGTGAAAACCTGTCGCCTCGGTACATTCTTTCTTGCTGGAGGAGCATTCCTCTGTCCGTTCCTTGTTCCTTAAGGTACGTTCCGTTGAGCTTAATGGAACTGACGAGGAGGAGGTGCAGTCAGTCCACGGGGAGGTGAAGCAGGGAGAGCGAGTCGTGGAGCAGGTGCCTGGATGGCTGGGCGCTGCTGATAAGTAATTGCTGGTCTGGGTGTAGCATTTAGGTTATGTCTACGAGGGCAAGACCCAATGTCATGAGTAGCTAAGCCGCAGACTAAGCAAAGGCAATTTGCACGCCGGCAGTCCTTTGCCAGGTGTCCATCTCTCCGGCAGTAAGTACAAAAGGCTGGGTTGGGCCGGTTGTTCGGTACTCCCGGTCTCCTGGGCACAAATATTGGCCTTGAAGAGGCTCTTCCTGCCATCTGAGTGGCAGGGCGCTTCATCCCGGCAGAGTGGGTCTGCCCTTCATCTTTACCACTGCCTCATATCGGCGGGCAGCTTTTAGGGCCAGCTCGTGGGTTGGGAAATCCCCTATAGCTAAGGCAGCTTGGATTTCCGGATCTAACCCTTGCTGAAATCTTCTGGATCTGATCTCAGCAGTTGGTATTAAACATGCCGCGAACCTGTTATGGTCTTGTGTTAGCTGTGTAGTATGTGATATTTGAAAATCGAATATTGAGACATATCTTACCTACTGAGCATGGTAAACTCAGCATCATACTCATCCACAGACTTGGTCCATATAGAACCCTGTTGTAAGTGGATGAACTGCTGCTCCATGTCAAATCGGGAAGTCTCTGGGAAGTATTTCGCGTCGAACATGTCGCGAAAATTCCTCCATTCGATAAGTTGGTCCAGACGGCTTTCTTCCGCCTTCCACCAAACTCTGGCATTGTCAGTGAGTTGCAGCTTTGCAATTCGAACCCAAGCGATCTCTGGCACTTGTGCCGCTGCCAGGTCATCCTCAATACTTTGAGCCCATTCCTCAGCTTCTAGAGGGCTCTCTTTTCCCGAAAATTGTTTTGGGTGCAATGCCTAGAATTGCTTCACTCCGGGCGCTTCCGTTTCTGGACGGTTCATTAGAATAGCAGTCTGCTGCTGCTGTCCTTCCAGGAGGCTTCGGATTGCCTCACGCGGTACCGTCTGCTCATTGATCAGAGCAGCAACGGTAGGTGTAAGCGGTAGAAGTGGTGGAGTGTTGTTGAAGTTGGTGCTGGTGTTGTTTGGAGAATCCATAATCTTGAAAGAAAAAATAGGGTTAGGATAGATTCAAAGTATATGAAATTGTAAAATTCAAAGAATATGAAATGTAAAGAATGTTTTTAGTTGCCGATTCTTGTGTTATATTGCTTAGGACTTCATGCAGAATTGACCTGCATATCCATGCAGAACGGACCTGCATGGGCCGCCAACAAAACCTGTCACACCCCGCTTCCTGGTGTTAGGGGAGGGGACGCGGCTGGTCCGCTACGTATTTACTCCGAAGTAAACGCACTAAACGTATCTAAGCAATATAAAGTAAATGTACACAAGAAAAATGACAATAGATGTAATTGAACAGCAACTTTTATTTATTCACAATTCTTTAAAAGTACAACTGGAAATGTAAATACATGAATATAAAGCAATACCTAAACAATGGCATGAACTGAAATGAAAAGTATGTACAAGTATCTAAAGCTCTAGGTCAAGGCTAACTCTCCAAGTCTTCAGTACTGGGCTCGATCTCTAGTGAGTCCGATCCACCTGACAACATTCCAAAAAAAGAAGAAAAGAAATGTCGTCAACGAACAATCGCTCGGTAAGTCCCAAAGATGAGTAGAGATAGAATAGACAGAAAGAGAATATAACTGGTAATGTTTGATTATAATGTTAACGCGGTGTTTGTAGCTTGGTACAGAATATGCCAGTGTATACGAGAGGAGTCCCACTATCCGGAGACTAAGGTATACGGAACACAAGGAACCGTTTAACCACGGTACAACGGCAATGGATATTCAGGTTAGGTGTATAATGGTTACAGTCTCGTGCCACTTCTAACACATTCCGTACCAATCTACCTTTTTAAAACCCCGTAATGTCTTTTGTATTGATTGTATTGTTTTGTTATATAGATGGATGACTTTCCGAAACCATGATATCATGTAAACGGAATGGATATAAATGGATAGTCATGTAAACGGAGTATATCTATGGTTCAGTTCGGTCAATATAGATTGATACGGATTGAATAGACGAATTCATGTTGAATTGTAGTTTATACTTGAATTATATTCAAGTCGGATTGATTAGATTGAGACTCAGTCTGAGTCAGACACTTTGGAAAGAATTGGAGTCCTGAATTAGTTTTGATATTATCGGTAACTGCTGCACATAGACGGTGAGATTTGTGTCTTTTTCTAAGACAATTACCATGTTGATAATACCGTTGTTAGATTGCCTACTTTAGATAGTCAAACACCCACTTTCTCCGGCTCCCCGAGGCTCAAGAGAACTGGTCCCGCTTAAACCTATATTTACTAGGCTCCTTATTGTAATTTAGTATAACTTGAGGGGGTTTTATGTAAAAATAGTTTTTATATATTTTCAAAATACACCTGAAGTATTTAATTATCGTCTTTAGGGTTTTCATAGATGTATATTTTATAAAAGTGAAATTTCTGGTGAGTAGATCCTAGTTTTCATTGTATGTGGTATTTTATTGAAATACTGGAATTGTATTGTATTGAAATTGCACTTTCATGTAATTGTGATTCCTTTGATTTAGAAAACATGGAATATTTGTATAATATATTTAGAATAGATCTTTTGATAATATATATATATATATATAATAAAAATAAATTTTATTTATTTTATAGAAATCTCATTTTCTTAAAAATAGCATTAAAAATTCTATTGAGATCGAATGCTCCTTGTGGAGATCTGCATCTCGCTCTACTAGGCCTGAGAATATGCGATAACCCACACCATCCCGATCGGAATTCTCCAAAATGGGTTATAGAGGCGTATTTGCAAGGAATTAGTTAACACTCTTTTTAAAGAAAACGGTTTTGTAAGTTTAAGGTATTTACTCGTAAAAGCGTATTTTCCCATAATCTAGAATTTCAAAGTTCATCGTATTATGTCCAATATGTGTGTTGTGATGAGGTAGGTACTTACCTCGTGAGTTTTCTAAAGGTAATACAAGTATATTTGTTGAATTATGTCGAAATGTAAAGTATATGGTATTTTACCGTATAAATGCGATAAAAATTGCAGAAAACATTCTTTTGAGATGAAACTTGTTCTAATATGTTTATTTATGTTTGTTAAACCTTATGAAAGAATATGGTATTTTGTTGTTAAAGAAAAATGGAATTTTTAAAGAAAAACGAATCGGAAGTCGGATTAACTCCGCTTCCGACGAGTTTTGAAAAATGAAAGTTTTAGAATAGTAGAAGAGGAGGGGAGATGGGACTTACTGGATATTAAGATAGAGGGGAAAGGGAGAAAGTTTAGGAAAGCGTCGGGGCATTATTTCTTCGCCGGAATGTTCTTAGAACGTCGTCGGAACTTCGCCTCTTGCTAACTCCACTTGCACAACTTGGGACTTGGAAATTTTATAGAGTTTTGGCAGGGAATTTCTGAGTGAGGAGGTGTAAAATTGAGTGTGGTATTTATAGGGAAAATTAGGGTTTTGAGGGCTAAGGAATGCATTAAAATTGGATTTAAGGGTGATTTAATATTCTCTGGATGAATGCAGAGTAAACAAATAATATGGGGTTAGTGAGGTAGGCGAAGAGGTGCTATGGTGAAAAAATGGGTACCATCCCCTACGGACGGCCCGGCGGTGCCGGTCTAGGAGCAAAAGTCACCGGTCAATTTCCGACGGTGGAGGGTGAGATTTGTGCTACGTATCCCTGTCGTCTCATATACCCCAGTGTGCGTGTTTGTTTATTCTGTAACTCTTCATTTTACGTGTAGTGCACGTGTAAACCCTTGGGCTTCTAAAAGATTAAAAGAAAAATTAATAAAAAGATAATATGGCTGGAGGGATTTGATCACAGGAGCTACGTCGCAGTAGTGCAAGGCTTTACCAATGAGCTACAAGTGCTTTCTTGCTGTTCAAAAGCAAATCAAATACTTATAGTGTACACAGGATTGCAAATACTCCATTTATACATTAACTTTTAAATAATTTTCTGTACATTGAAATTGGAGTTGTTACAACATCCACTAACATGGTATCGGAACCTCTCTTAAACCTTAAATAGCTTGTAGCGATGTTAAAAATCCGCCGTTTTTGTCACGCAAAAACTGTCGATAAAAACAGTTTCCAAAATTGTAGTTTTGAGTTGTTTGCACACCCCGCGGGCTCACGGTTTGAACCGAGAAACTGCGGGGTAGAGCGTGCACACCCCGGGGACACCCCGGAGGGGACCAGAGGCCGGACCCACATCCCAATACCACCACAAAGTGGCCTTGGGGGGTGGCCCGAGAGCACCCCAACTGGGTGCTCTCGGGTCTGCCTTCCCATAGGGGCCACCTCGAGGTGGCCCCCAGGGGTGGGTACCCCTCCCGAAGCCTCCTATTCGATAGTTAATTTTAGGTCTTCTCATCGGGCGGGTTTCGAGTTTGTTTTGACTCCCGGATTGGCTTAAAACGATCGGTTTTGGAAATTTAGCTCACTGGATTTTTTTAAGTGTTGGAAAATTGGTTTAGTTTGCTAATTGCGTGTGGAATTCTAATGTCGCGGTTACTTTACAAGCTTTGTGATGTGTATGTGTGTCTAGAAACGTCGACTAATTGCTATACGTCGATTAGTCGGGGTTGCACACATCTGTAATGATATCATGTGATGGTATGTGTATATGAATATGTTGGATCGTCGTGGATGAATAGCCGGGGGATGTGAGAAGAGCGTTTTTTTCTTTTCTTTCATTCATGTAATTTGTAAAAAGCGATGTAATATTATTTTGCGGGGCATATCCGGGTTAAGGTTGTAGCCATCGTTGTATAATTTCTTTTTACTGTTTTTGCTCCTAGGATAAACCTAAGGTGGGGTGCACAAACTACCGGGTTCTTTGAAATGCCGAGTGGCCTACTCACTTTGTTGAGAGAGGTTGCTTCACTTTGGAAATTTGGCGGGTAGTTTGCCGCACCTGTAGGAGTCTAGGATGGGGTTTGGCTATTCATCACGACCGTGGAACCCGTCTTTTATTAAGGGCTTAAATAAAATACGGAATTCCTAGTATATCCAATATATTCATCTGTGATCTGGAATGTTTATAAATGCGTCCGACGAATGGCTATTTATATATGAGATATATAATAAACATTGATTATGTTTTGCACCCGCGCTAGTCCAACCCCCGCTCTGTCGTTAGTTAAGTAACCTAACGGTGCATGACGGGGCCCCGTGGCGAATGCGGATGGCATAAGCGTACGTTCTATTTTCATTTCTTTTCTGTGATGTTTAGGAAACGTAAATGATGGGACAACATTAATGCGATTAATATTAAGAAAAAGAAACCTAAAGATATTGCAGAATCAAACTTTTTAAAATGGGTAACTCTAGTTTTTGCTTTGCATAGTGGTATTCCTTGATGAATATCCAGCACCTCATTCGATAAGGAAAGGGCCGAGATCCCTTCACCGGGAGTGACCCCTTTAGCGAAACTAGCAAATGTTACAAAGCACTCGATTGTTTTTATAGTTGATCTAACTTTTGCTTTGCATCGTGGTATTCATGAATATCCAGCACCTCATTCAATGAGGAAAGAGCCGAGATCCCTTCACCGGGAGTGACCTCTTTAGCAAAATTAGAAAGATACTACAAAACCATTCGACCTTTAAAACTAGAGCTTAAACCACACCTTTCACTAGATTCTACAACGATACCAAGTTCAAAACGTTAAAGGTTTTCATCAAAACCATCCGTTGCCCTCCGCCATTTTAGGAAGCAGAGTACTTAGTATTCGTACTACGTTTGTTGACTATAGTTAAGACGTGGTGTACGGTAGCTAAGTGATGTCTAGCTACAAAGCATATGATGCGATCGATTAGGACATTCGCATGACCTTGTTGACCATAGTTAAGGGTTATGCGGGTGGGTCTAAATCAATCACGAAATGGCGGGTAGAACATGACTAGTGCTTATAATTTGTTGACCATAGTTAAGATCATAAGACACTAGGGGTAAAAATCATATCAGGAATTTCAAGAGTTGAAATTTGCAATGAGATTGCATACTTTCTATTTGATAGTTGGATCCCGATCCCACTGTGAGTAAAAGTTACTCCCGTGAGAGTCTTGCACTTTACGATTAGCTAATCCAGTAGGTGTTTAGAAAGGTGTCAACGAGGTTATGCCTCTAGAAAAACGACGTTTATTTTAATTAGGTCCGTGCAAAAGCACGGGGAACCTCCCTCGGAGTACCGACACTGGCCTGGCCGACCGGTTAGCGAACTTGTAGATTGCAATTAATCCTGGCTAATTTTCTTTTTAAGGTTTGAAGGAAAATTTGATAAAAGCAATGGGAGACATCGATTAGATAAGATTAATAACCAATCTAATTATTCAAGAGCAATCGCTGAGTGTCTTCTTTTTTCTCTCCTAATGGCAGATACCTATGACGGGACTTAAGCTTTTATTAGACAAGAATAAACTCACGGGACCGAATTACAAAGATTGGCTGAGAAACGTAAATATTGCCCTGGCCTATGATAAGGTCGGATATGTCCTAACTATTCCAGCCCCTCCTAGCCCAGGCCCTGGTTCTTCAGTTGCGGATAAAGAAATCCGCAAGACATGGGATATAGACTGTGCATCAGCCAAAAGCCTCGCGCTTGCTTCTATGAACAATGAACATCAGAAGCAGCATGAGAAGATGGATGTACAATCCATCTTTCTCCATACAAAGGAGTTGTATGGAGAGCAATCTCGCACTCTCCGATACGAGGCATCTCGAAAGTTGTTTCAGATGCAGATGGCTGCTAGCACGTCTGTAGGTGACCGTGTATTGAACATGATTGGACTTATCGAAGAACTAAAGGACCTGGGTTGGACCATAGAGAATGAACAGTATGTTGATATTGTTCTACAGTCGCTCCCCCTCGCCTTTGCTCGGTTCATTGTAAACTTCAACAAGCACAACATGGAGAAGTCACTTCCTAGACTCCTCAATATGTTGAGGAGTATAGAGAGCACGCTAAAGGTAGCGAAAACTCCCGCTCTAATTGTTGGGCCATCTTCCTCTTCCATCTCGAAAGCTAAGGCCAAGGGAAAGAAGAAGAAGAATCCCATCAAGCCGAGAGGAGGAGTGAAAAAGGCACCGGGGAAGGACAAAATAGAGGCTGTTGCGTCAGGAAGAGGGGAATGCTTCCACTTCTACAAGACTGGGCACTGGAAGAGAAACTGCGTTGGATACCTTGTCGGCCTCAAGAAGAAGAAGTATGGTGATGCTTCCACTTCAAGTGTGTTTGTAACAGAAAACTGTTTTTCAATTAACTCCGCTTCCTGGGTATTAGATACCGGGTCAGGATCTCACATATGCAATTATGTGCAGGGGCTGAGAAATAGCAGGTTTTTGAAGAAAAGTGATCACACTCTCCGAGTTGGGAATGGTTCCTCTGTACATTCTGTAGCAGTGGGAGAGTATCACCTTGGTTTGCCGTCGGGTTGTATATTGGTTTTGAACCCATGTTATTTTGTACCTTCGATATTATGTAATATTATATCAATATCGTTGTTGGACAATGAAGGATATAATTTTGTATTACAATCTAATGTTATGAACATTCACCTTAATCAAGAGTTGATTGGGTCTGGTACATTAAATAACGGATATACGTCCTAAATCAACATAAAGTTTTCAATCTACAACACACAAACAAAAGAAAGATGACATAAATGAAGCTTTCATTTGATATTGTAGACTTGGTCATATTAATGAAACAAGACTAACCAAGCTACATAAAGATGGATATTTAAATCCGTTTGAATATAAATCTTATGCGACTTGCCAGTCTTTTATCAAAGCTAAAATGACCAAAACTCCGTTTACTAGACACGAAGAGAGAGCTACTGAACTCTTAGGCCTCATACATAGTGATGCATGTGGACCAATGTCTACACATGCGAGAGGTCGTTTTTCATACTTCATAACTTTTATGATGATTTCTCGAGATTCGAAAACGTGTTCTTGTTGAAACATAAGTCTGAAGCCTTCAAAAAGTTCAAGGAGTATAATTCTGAAGTAGAAAAACAAAAAGGCTTGAGTATCAAGAAACTTCGATCGGATCGAGAAGGTGGGTATCTAAGCTCAGAGTTTCTAGATTTCTAAAAGAGAATGGGATTCTCTCTCAGCTCACTCCTCCGTACACACCACAGCACAACGGTGTGTCGGAACGGAGGAATCGTACCATATTAGATATGGTACGATCAATGATGAGTGATGCTGAGTTACCACTTTCATTATGGGGGCACGCATTGGAGACTGCGATATATCTATTGAATAGGGTTCCGACAAAAACTGTGTCCACCACTCCATATGAGATATGGTATGGGAAAAGACCATCTCTTAAATGAGTTAGGATATGGGGTTGTCCAGCTTATGTGAAAAAGCAGAATCCGAACAAACTCGAGACACGATCGGTTTTGTGCAGATTTGTGGGATATCCAAAACATTCGTATGGATATATTTTCTACCACAAGGAGGAACAAAGGGTGTTTGTTTCTCAGTATGCCACATTTTTAGAAAATGAGTTTTTTCTTACAAATGACACTATTGGCAATGCAGTAGAACTGGAAGAAATTCCAGAACTACAAACAAATACCGATGATTTGGTTGAACCTGAGGTTTCAATAGAACCTGACGAGCCTCAGCCACTCTGTAGATCTAGTAGGACTTCTCGCCCACCTGATAGATACTACAGTTTTCTAATTGATGGTGATAGAGAAGATTGCATCATGGATGATGATGATCCTACTAGTTTTCAGCAAACTATCACGAGTGGTGACTCACTAAAGTGACTGGATGTCATAAGATCCGAAATGGAATCCATGCACACCAACAAAGTATGGACTTTGGAGGTTGCACCTTCTGGAGTAAAACTCATAGGGTGCAAATGGATCTTTAAGAGAAAGATCGGTGTGGATGGTCAGGTGGAGATTGTTCCCCTCCGAATGACAGCGCGGAGACGTGGTGAACGTCTCGCCTGAGATTCGGGGCAGATGCTATTTGGTTTTATCCGTCCACCTCTCCGAAGATGCCAAGTTGATTTATGGCACCGTGTATCGGAGGTTTAGACGGATGCGGTCGATATAGCAGACTTCGTCAGATTCCTCCTCGCTTGAGTGGTTTTTGATTGTGGGGACGCTCTTCCCTGCAGGCGCAAGCCCCTACAGTTAATTACGCTACCGCACCGCGGTAGCAACTTTCTCCTTCTCCAGAATTTCACTTCGTATCATGGGTGTTTGTTTTGTTTGTGGTTGCCCGTGGATCGTATACGGAGACTAAGTTATGCCGTCGCCCGTAGGACGTGGATTAGTCCAAATCCATATTTACTTAGATTTGGGTTTGGTGTTTTCGTTTAAGGATACGTTAGCCCTGTTTAAGGCTAAGATCAACTTAAACTTTTGTTAAGGATACGTTAGCCTAATCTCCAGACTAAGATCAACTTAACGAGATCGTTTGGATCCGACAAGAGAGCAATTGGCTCTATTGTTTAGTTTAATGACGTTGCGGTCGATTTCCAGTTCAGGGACATGGTGGTCCATCATTCCCATTTGGGGACGAGCATTAGTTTAAGGACATTTCGGTCCAACATTCCCATTTCGAGACGAATATTAGTTTAAAGACGTTTCGGTCCACGAGTTTAAGGACCCCACAATCTGTATCGATGTGTGGTTATCGGGACCCGTCACCTCTCTGACGTCGTTGAAGGATTACAACGATAGGTGTCAGAGGAGTTCAGAGATGTACCCTTGAACCGGATGTAAATTGATTTAAGAGAGCAGTCTTGCTCAGTCAATTTAATTTGAGAACTTATGGCCATGATTGGGCTAAGTCCAGTTGAAGATGTTCAATGTTTTTATCTTTGGCCTGTTAGGCCTGTGCTAGGGCTTTGTCCCTGTTTAATAATACACTGCATTTCATTCTGGCCTGCTAGGCCTTTTTGATTTGGGCTCTGTCCCTTTATAAATGATGCAGAGCATCTGTTTGGGCTCTGTCCTTTTTAAAATAATGTATTGCATTTTATTATGCATGTTAGGCCTTTTTTAATTGGGCTTGGCCCTTCTGTAAATAATGCAGCGCATTAATTGTCTGACATTGGTTTGTCAGGCACTTTGCGCCAATTACTGAGCGCAAGCGCATATGGAGGTGACACGTGTCACGCTCTGGTGAGTGCAAGCGCAACAGCGCAATGCGCTGCACCAGTGCGCTACTGACACGTGGCGCGCTCTGGTGAGTTGCGTCAACTTTAAAGAGCAATACTCTATCTTAATAGCGCGTAGCGCAAGTGGTTCTGGAGCTGACACGTGGCGCTTTCTGGTGGCTTGCGCCAACCCAGGAGCGCAACAGTGCAGTTTTTGCAAGTGCAAAGTGTAACAACCCCAAAATTTTTATACATTTGTTTTATCTCTCTTCAATAATATACCGTATTTATTTGTACTTGGTATTTTCCTTTTTCTATTAAATTTATTATTATTTTATTTCTCAATCTATTATGTATTTTTTTCTAGGTACAATTTCTTTTTCTTATATTTAAGTTTTTAACTTCTCATTCTTATTTTTTCTTTCATAAATATTTAACCCAAATCCATTATTCTTATTCTCTACAGCCCATCTAAAAAGCCCATTTTCTTTTTAAGCAATATCATATATTTAATTCTAATTAAATATGTGCATGAACAACCTTATAGCTCATTGGATAAGTCCTTGCATTGTTATTCCATAAGTCACATGTTCAAATCTTCATTCTTGCAATTATTTTTATCAATTTTTTTATTCTTCTCATAACCTACAAATGAGACCTTTCATTTCCAAAATGAATGGTGACCTTTCATTTCTCTTTTAATTCTTATGTTAAATGCATATATTATTATACATAATTCACCATTACACCATCTTAATTGTCATCCTCCATCTTTTCCTTCCTCATATTTTTCTATCTCTCATTTCTTCCTCTTCACCTAGAGTCCAAGAAGAAGAACATGAAGAAGTATTCAAGAAGGTCTCGCTACTAACGCGAGGCTATCGGCGGATAGACAAGCCCGGTGACAATACCGGCTTGTGCTTGTAAGTCCCTTCTCTCTCCTTTCCCCTCACCTCTATTTTTTCCTCTTGTCATGCATCGTGAACCCCCTATTCTTTTCATATCATAATCCATAAGAGAAGACACACATAAACATATACATATACATATACATAAGTTTAGATATATATGATTCTATATGGTTTAATAATATCTTATTATCTCTCGTTCAAATTAAAGTATTTTTAATTCTTTCATCATGATTATGAATGTTTATTACAAGTTGTGAGAACATAGATTTCAATCCATAATATATCTACGATATCTCATGGAATCGGTTTGGTTATTAAAAGAAAGGATAAAGCTTGCATAAAAATACTAGTTAATCTTTTTGCCGATTTTAGTATACACATCAATACCTTTAGGTTTAAAATAATTTTTAGAAATTAATTTTTACTTCTGAAAATTTCATGGAATTTACATATGATAGATTATATTATTTTATACATGCTGTAAAAATTTTAGATCGATCCGCATAACGGTTTGTGAATTACATCGTATTTATTCACTGATCGTAAAACAGAAAACTGCAGCTATCGGTCAATTTCTAGGACACATAACTTGGTATACCGGTATCCAAATTGAGCAAACTCATGTGTTTTTGATATCTACATCGAATGAACTAGATTTTATTAGTTTTATATTTTTACTGAAAACCGACGTAAAATATAGAAAACTGTGTTACAATATTAAGTGACGGATCTGGACAGAATCTGTTCCGATTCGCACACTGTTTTTAAATTGGACATAACTCGAACACCCGATGTCCGTTTGTGACAAAATTTAGATGTGTAAATGCACCATTGATAGAACTATAATTTTCTGTATATTATATTACTTAGGAATGCATGAAACAACCTGATATAGGCTTTGCAATAGAATATATAGTTGCTGTCCAGAAATCTGAATTTCTGTTTTAAATGCTGATATTAAAATGATCATAACTAGAGCTTCATAAATCCAAATCATGTGAATCTTGGTGTTTTAGATAAGTACTTCAAAATACCTACAATTTTCTAATAATTTTCGTAACCTGAAACCTGATACAAATTAACTCAAACTGCGTTTTAAAAATATGTGACGGTGCCGAATAGATTCTGATCTGTTTTGCGCGACGATACGAAAACATATATATCTCTCAAACCGGTAGTCATATTTAGGTAAAACTGGAACTCACGCATGCAAAACATTTAGAGCCATATTTCTGTTTATATTTCGCATTCGTTCAACTTGATTAATTAGTCGTACATAATATTTCTTTACAGCATTGTTTATGGTAGTTACTCGAATAATATACTTGACTCATTTCATGTTATTCGAACATGTATACATATTTAGCTTGATCATTAAATTGTTGTATGTACATAAAGACGATAATTAAATACTTAAGTTGTATTTTGAAAAATATACAATAGTATTTTTACAATAAACCCCCTCAAGTTTTAGAAATTACAATAAGACCCCTAACAATTATTGAACTTCAACTCACCTTCTTTTAGTCTGACTCGGGTTAGAGTCTGACTATTTCTGACTTGAATATAATTCAAGTCAACCTATATTCAATCATATTCCAATACAAATTTGAATACAAGAATCCCTGAATCCAGTTAACAATATATTCATTTTGACTGAATCAAACCATGGATATTCATCCATTATCCTGATATTCCATTTTCCTGATTATACAGTTACAACATGTTTACTGATATCATGGTTTTGGTCAGTCATCCAGTTTACATATTCCAATACTACAACACTGTTAAAACACTACGGGGTTTAAAGGGATAGATTGGTACGGAAGGTGTTAAAGGTGGCACGAGGTGGTCAGATTAAGACACCTAACATGAATACTGTTGCTGTTGTACCGTGGCATAACGGTTCCTTGTACTCTCCATTTGCCCTGATCTCTAGCATATAGAGATCCCCCTCGTATACACTGGCATCCTTCTGTACCAAGCTACAAACAACAGCGTTAAACAATATTCAACAACATAATACTAAGGCCCTTAACAATTATTGAACTTCAACTCACTTTCTTTTAGTCTGACTCGGGTTAGAGTCTGACTATTTCTGACTTGAAAATGATTCAAGTCAATCTATATTCTTTATATTTCAACTCAAGATGAATACATGAATTCCAGAATCCAGTTAACAATCTACTTGACTGAACCGAACCATGGATATTCCTTTTACATGTTTCCCAGTATTCCATTTACATGACTCTACGGTTATAACCGTTTCCTGATATCATGGTTTCGGTCAGTCAGTTAATCAATCTTACAATCAATACAATTTTACAAGATAACAATACAAACAAGACATCGCGGGGTTTAAGGGGTAGATTGGTACGGAAGGTGTTAAAGGTGGCACGAGGTGGTCAGATTAAGACACCTAACATGAATACTGTTGCTGTTGTACCGTGGCATAACGGTTCCTTGTACTCTCCATTTGCCCTGATCTCTAGCATATAGAGATCCCCCTCGTATACACTGGCATTCTTCTGTACCAAGCTACAAACAACTGCGTTAAACAATATTCCATAATATTCTACAACATAATACTCTAGAAAATACTGTTACTCTGCCATTCTCACTCCACTTTTCTTTGGGACTTACCGAGCGACCTGTTCGCTGACGACATTCTATTTCTTTCTTCTTTGAATGTCGTCAGGTGCGTTGGACCAAGTTGAGACCGAGCCAACAACTGAAGATTTGGAGCAGTTCCAAGAAGATCCAGAGCTCTAGACTTTGTACTTGTTCTTTCCAGTATTTCCTTTTATTATTATGCCACTGTTTAGGCATTGCTTTCTTTTTTTTCATTCCAGTTGTATTTTCATTTCATGCATTGTACAAAGAATGATATTAATAAAAGTTGCGGTTATTTCAATATCATTTGTCTCTTGTGATTATTTTATATTGCTTAATTACGCTTAGCGTATGTACTTTTGAGTACATACGTAGCGGGCCTCGTCACGTCCACTTCGCCGTACACTGGGAAGCGGGGCGTGACAGGTTTTGTTGGTGGCCCATGCAGGTCCCTCAATAGTAGGTTTGTGGTTCGAGGACGAACCATTGTTCTTAGATGGGGGGAATGTAATACCCCAGAGCAGTGCGGTCTTAAGACATCATGGTGATCTGCTCTGTCCACACTCAGTGCGGTCTGTTGCGGACATCTTGGTGATCTGAGTGAGGGAGCCATTTCAGAACAATGGGATCGGGTCCTTAAAGCACATTCCGAAAGAGGACCGAACTGCATTATAAATATAATGATACCACCCTCAATTACAGAGGCGTCTTTTAAGTGAACCGGAACTACAGGAGCTTGAAAACTCCGTAGTTAAGCGTGCTCGGGCCAGGGAAGTCTTGGGATGGGTGACCTCCTGGGAAGTGGCCCCTGGTCGGGTCCGGTTCGCTCTAAAGGGAAAAACCGTGCGGTTTCGGCCAAAGCGGACAATACCATCTGTACTGGGGCGTGGGGCGTTACACAAAGCACTGTTTCAATAACTTGAGAATCTTTAAGATTCCAGAACCAATGGTTCATAAAAAAAGTGCAAGGCACTGTTATTATTTATTTTTTATTGAAAATCATTGATCTTGTTCTTAGATCAATGATCTATTCAGAAGAAGTTCTTCTCTTCTTTTTTTTTTATAAAGGTTTTTACCTTCTTTCTTTTCTTGAGTTCTTCTCACAATTCTTCAGAGTTCTCTCTGTTTTGTTGTTTTTGAAGTTCTTGATGTTCTTCTCCTCTTTCTTTGAATTGGGGTTTAGGGGCCTTTATATAGTGCCCATTAATTTGTTAAATTTGTTAAAGAGATCATTCTCTGAGTGATTTGGGGAATTTTCCCCACAGTTGGATCTTTGATCCAAGGGCTTCTGTTTTAAGAAGACAATCTTCTTGTTTTAATAAGAACAGAAAGATCTTAC
Organism: Agapanthus africanus; assembly: GCA_030015575.1. Lineage (NCBI taxonomy): Eukaryota > Viridiplantae > Streptophyta > Magnoliopsida > Asparagales > Amaryllidaceae > Agapanthus > Agapanthus africanus. The sequence goes on from CM057343.1 coordinate 644,048,906, forward strand.
TAGAATTTTAATTTTGTTTGGCGCAGATACACCAGCGCTTGACACGTGTCGCACAGTGCAGAGCGCAGCGCAACTGCGCTACCACGTGGCGCGCAGCGCACAGCGCAGCACAACTGCGCTAGCGCAACTGCGCTGCCACGTGTCGCGCAGCGCAGTGCTTGCGCAACTGAAGTGTTGCTTCCTTTAATTTTGTTTTAAATAGAGCCTTACTCTGATTGGACGCTGCGCTGACGTATCAGCTTTTGACACGTGGCGCGTTGCGCGCAAGACAAGGGATTTGAAGCGTTGCTTCAATTTTTGAATTTTGAAATTCAAACAGAGCTTTGCTCTGATTGGGGGAAACAAATGCCCCCCCACCGTTGCGCTCACATGGCGCACACGTGAGTGCAGCGGTGGCAAGATCTTGGCCGTTGGATCAACGGGTGAGTTGAAGGGGCGCAGGCGCCTATAAATAGGACCCTTGGTCCTTAGTAAATGTTTTACCACTTTCAAGAATCTTGATTTTCAGAGCCTTGCTCTTGCTTAAGAATTTTAGAGCCTTGCTCTCGTTTCTTCCCAAGAACTTCAGAGTTCAAAATTTTGAATCATCTTAGGTAAAATTTAAATTAAATTAAATTAAACTTAATTAACAGAGCCTTACTCTCATAGATCTTTGATCTAAAGAAAACCCCTTTGGGGTTTCGCCAACAGAGCCTTCCTCTCAAGAATCCATAGATCTACAGAGATCTTGTTTTATGGATTTTAACCCATGAAGAGAGCTTTGCTCATGGATCAAATGAAGAACTTTTTATAAGTTTTCATGGATTTTTTTAAGACCCCAAATTTTTAATCTTTAGAAGTTAAAATTTTCTTTTGATGGATTTTTCCATCATTATTACAGAGCTAGGCTCTTTTTAGGAAATTTTATTCCCTTAAAACCTGAGTTTGATAAATGTCACTCTGTGACAGAGCTTTGCTCTGAAAGAGGAGATTTTCCCCTTGTCTCTAGGGATTTCCCATTAATGAGAATATTCTCTTGGGGATCACTTCATTAATTGACAGTCTCATCCAATGATGGGGCTGTCTTATTAAATGATGCACTGTCATCCAGATTTTGTGGGTCCCCATTTGATCCCCTACCCACTGCATTGCAGTGTGGTGTAAATTTTTAAAATGCCAAGCGTTGGAATTACAACACTGACGGCTAATTTTTGTCCCTCCACAGGAAACATGCCTGCTGACCTATCATTCCCGTTTGTTCGCTCGGAGGGAGGATTTCCCCAGGCACCAGTGGACCGAGAGGTGCTCACTCTCATCAAGGATCAAGACCCCAAGCACAAGAACCTTCACCTATGGGGTAGGTGGTATAACGATATCATCCAGGGTCGCCGAAGCTTCGGTTTCGCTACGCCGTCCGAGCCCATATTTTCGATTCCCTATGCGGATGAACTCCCGGTGAAGTATGCCGTGGAGGTCAAAAATTGGAATTCGGATGACCTTCTCCAGCCTGCAATTGGGGCTATTCCCGTGCAGCCGCCGCCGGTAATAGACATTTTGGGGAGGCGAATCTGTCAGGGTGAAGCACGCCTTTGGGGACAGGCCTATAACATTGGATTGATCCCGCGACCGCCAGCCGGATATTTGCAGTGGGCCCGGTACATCTTATCAGCGAAGAGGACTCATCTGATGAAGATTGGTTTGTATTCAGCCATCTACGTCTCGCTCTTTGAGTATCCTTCTCCTCCAACGTGGTGGGTTAAGGCTTTTATTGAACAGTGGAATATCCCCACCCACACTTTCCTGACGACGGACAGGGAAGTTTCTATCTTCTTGGAGGAGTTTGCTGAAATCTCGGGTCTGCCGATGAGGAGGGAGCATTATGAGGAGCTGCTTCCTCCTGACGAATACGTCTTTGCCACCAAGCCGTTGGTGTTTGATCTGACGCCGGAGAACGCTATTCAACACCAGTTTCCGGGCTTGGTGAAGGTGTTGGAGATCTATGAAGGGCTCTATCTGGAATCGGGCACCTGAGGAGTCAGTTTCGCAGATTTTATCGCCCGCTTCATTCGACCGGAGTTCCTATCGGAGCGGAGCGAGAAGTTCGCCCAGCTTGATGACCCTTTTGGCTTCGGCTTGGACCGCTGACCCACATCGGAGGATGATCACAAGGACTTTTATCTCCCCGGCGCCGCCGTCATGCCCTTGTCAGAAATCGCCGTCCCGCGCATGGATAAGGAGACCTTTTTTGTAGGGTTCCTGGGATTGTGGTTGTGCAGCTTTGCGCTCCCTATGCATCCACGCCACATGCAGCCATCTGTTTTCTACCCAGCGAATCGGATGGTGGCTGGTCTGCAGTTGACAGTAGGAATCGCCGGGCTGGCTCATCTTTATAATGGACTTAGCGTAGCGGCGAACGCTAATGAGCCTGGGGTGCAGCCTGCTAACTTCCCGATGCACTACTTCACCTCTTGGATGGAAATGCATGTGCATGGGGTGTTCGGTGCCCATAAGATCCCTCCGCTTTTTGAGAAGTGCAGACTCCCAAGAGTCATGCGGTTGGTCGGCGCTTCGATCGTGGTTGCACCCCCACGGGAGGCTAGGGGGCTGCTCCTTCGTCCGCACCTAGTCGGAGTGAAGGTTTCTTTTTTGGATAAAGTCATAACCATAGGCTCAGAGACCACCAAGTCGGTAGTGCCGCTGCGCGATGATTTAAGGACGGGGCCTCCATATTGAAAGCTCGGGAGATCCTCCACCTCTACTCTATTCGGCCGGGCTACCTGGTGTTTAGGCAGAATGAGACGGCACTCTTCATGAGGTATAACCCTCACCGGTTCGCTCATCAATCGAGCTATCACCAGGGGATCCCGATGGAAGCTTTCTTGGAAAAGCCCGTGGCCAGCGAGAGGGGATAAGGAATGCAATGCACCATTTCATGCGGCTTAACACGGGTTCCTATTTCTTCATCAGCGAGCCGAGCTGCGTCCCCAAGGTGCTCAACGCGTACGTGGCTTGGTACGCGCATGCAATGGGTCCAGTTATCCTTATGGAGAAGCGCATACTGGTTGACCGTAAGGGTGTGCCTCCCGGCGGCGATCGCAAGGCTCCCTTGAAGCCAAGGACCCCGGTCATTCCTCCGCTGAAAGATGCCGGAACCGTGCCACCGCGCGTGTTGAGCCCTCCGCATGGACTGCCGCTCTGTGGTACTGCGGATGCACCACCAGCGCCCCCTGCTCCAGTGGAGACGGTAGATGTGGTTTCGCCGGAGTCCGGTGTGGGCACGAATATCGGGACCTACCGCCCTAAGGTGCCTGCAAAACGCAAGTCGATCTCGGGTGCACCCAGGGCTGGTGGGCAGAAGAGGAAGAAGAAGTCGCTCCTCTCTCTCGACGCGATCCTCATTTTAGAGCCTCAGACCCCTCTTACCGAAGGTATAAGCGAGTATGGCAGCAATAAAGGCTTCTCGGTAGACCCCGCAGACACTGACCTGGCGGCTGCCATTGCGGCTTCTGCGCGATCAGCGAGGCTCGCAGCGTGGTTGGATAAACTCGCTCAAGCAGGTAATCATTAGCTGTACTCTTCGGCATTTTATAGCATTTTTATTATTATCTTCGACTAATGTTTTCCCCCTTTTTTAACAGGTGTCACTACCGAAGAAGCCGTCGTTGCCTCTTTAAAAACCTTCTAGGAGGAGGAAGAGAAGCGTGCTTTAATGGGCATCAGTACGTCTCGCCTTATTAAGGTTTTTATCCTCTTTTCTGATGGTCAACCTAACCTTCTTCCTTTGCTTCTTTGCAGGGGCTGTGCCAGCTGATGCAGGGACTCTCCCCAGGCCCGCTACTGAAGTCCCAGTCTCCTCGGGCTGCCGCGAGAGCCTCAACTCGACAAGTCGACGAGGGATGCCTTGAAGGATTTGGAGGCATCCCTATTCACAGACGAGGACGTCTCAATGAAGGAGGCTTTGAAGAGGTCTGTCTCAACGGCTCAGGAGGAGAGAAAGCGGCTAAGGCGCGAGGCGAAGGCACGCAGGGCTGCTTTGGCCGTGGGAGCTGGCCCAAGTACCGTCCCTCGTGCTGATACCTCTCAGAAGAGCCCCCGGTCGCCTTGTCCACAGCTCGCAGACAGGTGGCACGTGCAGCTCGTGGGGCTAATGATAAGTCCACTTCAGGTAATGTATCTTTCAAGATTTGTTTGTAAGAATTGTAAACTTATCGGTTCTTATATGTCTTGTCCTGCAAGGCCAAGTCCAACCGAAGGGGAGGTGGAAGCCGTCGAACCTCAGGGGACAGAGGAAGAGGCGTCGGATGAACCCGAGCCGATGGTGGGCAACGTCACTGGGGTCGCTGAAACTGAGCTGGGAGCTGAGGGAGATGCACCAGAGATGGTCGTCGATGCCGAGCCTGAGGTGGCGGAAAATGAGACGATCGCTATAACTGAGCCTGGGGCAGCGACGGGCGGAGCGTCTGAGACTGGTGACCCCATGGTAATGGCGGACGAGACAATGGCAACCACCGAGCCTGAAGAAGTAGCGGGTGATATTGGCGTGACTCCCAGAGACGAGCTAGCCGCTCTTTCTCAAGAGTCTGGCAATGCTCCAATCATTGCTCTCCCCGTCTGCGGTCCTCCGCCGTCTCCTGGTCGTGCGAGCACGACGACAGCCCCTGTCGAGTCCGGTGATGAGGCCACGGGAGGTGGACTCGTATCAATGGAGGAGGGAGACGCCTCCGTTTCAGCTGGCGGCTCATCAGGTAAATTTCGAGTTACTGTCCCTTTTTATATCTTGCAATCCTTTCTGACAAGTTTATTCTTGTTTTTAACGCAGGTGCGGCCAGTGCCGATGCTCCATTGCTCGAGGGAGCACCGTCAACTACTGCCTTGGCGGTGGTCACCTCTCAGCCTTCCCTTGTACCATCGCAGATGTTGGAAGGTATGGATTTGCAACCCATTAGTTTTATCTTTCAAGCGCATAATTTATGTACTAATGTCGTACTATTGCGTCTTTTCAGGAGTGCTTTTTGATCATCTCTATCAGGTGTTGTACCCGCACTTCTCCTTCCCATCTAAACTCGCTTCTTCCTCCTGTGGCGCTGGTGAGTATAATTTCCAATTGATGTCTTTCTTTTTTCAGTAATGGAATCATTTCTGACTTTCACCCGTCCTGATTGCAGTGCTACAAATCGAAGGAGGGGATGAAAGATCGGTCGTGCCACCGGCCCTCCCGGCCTTGCCGCCTGCTGCAGATGGTATAGTAAACTATCCCATCGATGACTTTTTCGCATTTCTTGAACCGTCATCTAATCGTATTTTGTTTCTTCAGCTGTCGTTCCGATCCTGGCGCCCTTTGAGTCTCGCGTTATAATGCCGGCAAGCCCCTTCCTGAGACGTCCATCTTCAAAGAGTGCCGTAATGAGTTTGGGCATGCTGAGCGGATATGTCGAAGAGCTTGACGCAGATGCTCCCCCATCTGCTGAGGATTTCGCTGCGGAGGTTAACCCGATGTTGGCGGCGCTTGTGACTTTTCATGATGGAGGCGTCGTCGAGCTTTGGGTCAATCACTGCAGGGAAATCGAGGTCCACTTGCATCAGTTGGAGTTTATGCGCCCTGCTCCTGAGACCTTAGCCGCAAGCAATCAAAGAGCAGCGTGGATCGAGCAAAGCGCTTCCCACTTCCGTCACCTGGTACAAGAAGCGGCTTTAAGGCTGAGGGAATGCCAAGAGACCTCGAACGAGACGGCTCGTCTGCGCACTGAGCTTGAGGCGAACGCTGCCCAGGTGAAGGCTATCTTCGAGGGCCTTCTGGAGCGCATCTTTAATGGACTAAACTTGAAGTGGAAGCTTGATGCCACCGAGCGTGACGCCCAAGGCCGTGAAGCAGCTCAGCAGGCCGCCGGGGAGCAGCTTGCATCCTTCTTGCAGCAGCGGGCTCAAGTGGAGGCGGACCTGGCAGTAATGGCCAATCAGGAAAAGGCATGGAAGGAAGTGCGCGAACAACTGATAGGGCTATTTAAGACGCTTCCTTCCCAGTAGCTGCCCTTGTATCAATATAATTGTAAAAAAATTTCTTTTTCGAATAAGATGTATCCATTCTTTATTATTTTGTACGATTCACCTTGTACTTGATTGAATTAATAAAGATACACTTTTTTTTGCAATGTCCTGTACTATTTCTTTGCTTTCTCCCTTCTTTTATTATCAGCATGCTATCTTGATAAACATGGTTGATGGATAATAGAGTAAGCATCTTGGTTTCTTTAAGGGATAGCGATGGCTTAGGCTGCAGGTTCAGATCTGCTGCCTAAGACTTTTCAACTCTATGAGCCGTGAGGGTCTCATAGAGACTTTTCTCCCTACGGATCGAGAGGATCTCGTAGGTGGATTTTCTCCTTAGGAATCGTGAGGATTCCTAAGTGCGTTTTCTCTTATAAGTCGTAAGGATCTTATAAGAGAATTTTCCCTCTTACGAGTCGAGAGGACTTGTAAGCGGTTGTTTCCCTCCTTGTCGAGATTCGACTTTGGAGAGTGAGACCCGTGGATAGTATGCAAGAGACCGTTTTGGGCCGACTTGCAGGGTCCCAGTGCTTAGGAAGCAAGTTTTTTAATCCACGCCGCCTAAGGTTTTGTCTTACGAGTCGAGCCGCATCGAGAAGTTCTCGCAAAGACATCAATTTCTTCACAAGTCAAGACGAATCGAGTATTTCTCGCAAGAATATCCTAACGTCACAGTTAACCTCTGCTCTTTACGACAGAATTCCGTTAGGGTCTGTGGTACTTAGGGTTTTGGCCGTCATACCGTCAAATCAGCTTATATATTCCTCGATAGGCAAGCGTGCTGTTCGAGTAGCCCTACGACTGCCGTGTCTCTGATCCCTTCGGGGGCTGGACAAGACGTCTTCAAGCAATCCTCCTTGGCAGTTTGACCGTCGGAAGAGCAAGTGTTAGGAATTTTGCCATGCCGCTTTTTACTTGAGGTTAGGCTCATTTTGGAGAGCCCCGATGAGTCATAACCACTCCGCGCTGGTGTGGGATGATCTCCGATAGTCTTTCAGGTTTTATGTGAGTTGCCGTCAAGACCCTGAAGCTAGGAATTTGGCCTTTGCTTCGTTTGCTGGCATCGCATCTGCTGTATCGAGACGAATGTCGCGGTTGTCTCTAGGTTGCTGGTGAACCGTCGAGGTTTGGAACTAGGGATTTTGCCGTGGCTCCGTTAGTTTGATTGTCGCGTCTGAACCCTGCTGGAGGAAGAACGCTGGGATGACATCTCGTCTGTTGTATCGAGACGAACGTCGAGGTTGTCTCTAGGTTGCTGGTAAACCGTCGAGGTTTAGAACTAGGGATTTTGCCGTGGCTCCGTTTGTTTGATTGTCGCGTCTGAACCCTGCTGGAGGAAGAACTCTGGGGTGACGTCTCGTCTGCTGTATCGAGACGAACGTCGCGGTTGTCTCTAAGTTGCTAGTGAACCGTCGAGGTTTGGAACTAGGGATTTTGCCGTGGCTTCGTTTGTTTGATTGTCGCGTCTGATCCCTGCTGGAGGAAGAATGCTGGGGTGACATCTCGTCTGCTGTATCGAGACGAATGCCGAGGTGGAGCTAGGATTTTGTCATGGCTCCGTTTTGTTTCGACCGCGAGGTCTTTTGTTGGCGTTGTATCTGCATCTGGTTGGAGTGAGAAGAAATGCTGTTAGCGACCTCTAAGTTGTCGATATCGACGTCGAGACCCTGAAGCTAGGGATCTTCTTTTGCTCCGTTTGTCGACATCGTGTCTGCAATATTGCGACAAATGTCGAGGTTGTCTCTAGGTTGTCTATGAACCGTCGAGATTTGGCTTCGCTTTCTGGTGGAACCTGTTGGGAAGGTATGGTTCCCTCTTTGTTTGTGCCCCTGAATTGTATACAGGGATTGATGTGATCTCACCTGTAGGGCAAAAAGTTTCATTCTTTCACCATTTTTTTATTCTTTCCGCGATGTTCTATCATTTCAGCTTTTTATATCGCGAAGGTCGCGATTGCCCAATCATTTCGGCTATTTTTCGCGGTGCCCAATCATTTCGGCTATTTATTTTATTTTTACTCGCTGCTTTTTATTGCGAGTTGCCCAATCATTTCGGCTGCTTTGTATACATACATTTTTACTTGCTGCTTTTTATTGCAAGTTGCCCCATCATTTCGGCTATTTCGTATGCATGTATGACTCGCTGATTTTCTTTTATCGCGAGTGTGGAATTTGGAATCTGACGCCAATCTCAGCATCAGCATCGCTACAACTGGAATATTGCTAGGAGCGAATCATCATTCGCCATGAAAGGACTCGGACTTTGATACTGGTTTAGGCATCAGTATCGCTACAACTGGGATATGGCCAAGAGCAAATCATCATTTGCCTTTGTCGATGTCGAACAAAGGTGGCTTAGCGAACAGGGTTAAGATCCTGTCGACTAAGTCTTTTGACTTCATAAGCCGTAAGGGTCTCATAAAGGTATTTCTCCCTACAAGTCTTGAGGATCTCGTAGGTGTGTTTTCTCCTTAGGAACCTTGAGGATTCCTAAGTGTATGTTCCCCTGTAAGTCGTAAGGATCTTACAAAAGGGTTTTCTCCTTATAAGTCGAGATGACTTATAAGGGTTGTTCATCATATGGACATATCCCTAGTCACGGGTGGGACTTGGTTAGGGAAATATTTATTCGCGCCCGTGGATAGTATACAAGGGTCAGTGTTGAGCCACTTGTAGGGCAATATCGAAGGTTGTGGGGGTTGCTTAAGCACGGGTTTAGGTCTCTGTAACTTAAGACTTTCAAATCTTATGAGCCGTGAGGGTCCCATAAGAGAGTTCTCCTTACGAGTCGTGAGGATCTCGCAAGTGTATTTTCTCCTTAGGAATCGTGAGGATCCCTAAGTGTGTTGCTCCCTTGTGAGTCGTAAGGATCTCACGCGGGTGATTTCTCCTTACAAGGTCGAGAGGACCCTGTAAGTGTCCTTTAACGAGGTTGCGCCCTTTCGAGTTTTCACAAACACCCGCCGGTAGTCCTGCTGTTTTTACTCACGGAGCCCTTTCGGGTTTTCATCCGTGCCCATTTTGCTTATGGACATACCATTTTTTTTATACTCTTTTTTTTTATTCTTTTTTTTTATGAGGTCGTGCCATTTCGGGTTCTCACGAACACTCGCCGGTAGCCCTGCTGTTACTCACGGAGCCCTTTCGGGTTTTCATCCGTGCCCATTTTGCTTATGGGCATACCGTTCTTTTTATTTTTTTCTATTTTTATTTTTATTATTTTTTTTTATCTCGTCAGCCTGAGGGTGCTGCAGTAGTAGTTTAAAGACGTTTCGGTCGTCAGCTAGTTTTAGGACGTAGCGGTCCGTCGTTAGTTTAAGCACGTTTCGGTCCGTCATTAGTTTAAGGACGTTTCGGTCCGTCGTCGCCGTATTTGAGGCGAATCTCTAGTTTACTGACTTTTCGGTCTATAGGGCTTTCCCTATGAATGAGCATGATGCCCTCGGCGTATCCGTCTTTCTCGGAGCATGTGGTTGTGGCGGGCTCACCTTCCAGTTTTCGAAGATGACGAACTTGCCCTGTTAGTATTGGTCTTCAATCCAGTTTTTGAAGATGTAGCAATCCTCGATCAGGTAACTTACCGTTTGGTGGTAAGGGCAATAATTGAGATCGTTAACATCGCCTGGCCGCAAAGGACGTTTTGGACTCGGCAGATTGATGAGTCTGTTGCGCACTGCCAGCTCGAACAGTCTCCTTGTTTTATCTTGAGGAAACGAGTAAGGACGTTTCAAATTTTCATGGAGGGATTGCCGCTTGTTGTTTCGGCAAACAACCGGTCTAGGGCCACTCGATTGCTGTTGCGTGTTGGCTACGAGGGCTGTTTTTTTCTTCCCTTTATCCTTTCTGCTCGATTCTTTGTTTGCAGGGCCGAGATTTTTTCCGAGTAGCGTGCGATTGCACGGCTGAACGTTCTCGCAACTCTTCAATTCTTTCATTTTTGAAATGGATTCCTTGAGGAGAGGGTTGAGGGCAGCTTCTTCGTCAGAGTCGCTTCCAAAGGTGGTAATTTGCGATCCCTTGGAGTCGGCTATGTGACAGTCGGCGGCGGCTCTTTTGCGCTCATCTATCGCATTTTTCTGATGTCTACGAGCTTCACGCTTTGTCCTGCTGAAGTGTTGCTTTTGAACGACATACCCTTACCACCAACACTTAAAGGAGTCGCAGTCTTCGGTAGGATGTATGATCTTATGATGATATAGGCAATAGTTAGGATGTATCTCTACTCCGTCGAGAGTGTTTCCTTCAGAGGGTGGTAGCTTCATTCCCATTGATATGGCTTTAGCAAACCTTTTCCTCGTCTTGAATTTGTTTTTATCGGCAGTGGATGTCTTTTGATTTGATGGGAGTGCCTCAACTCTTTCGTCTAGTCGGCGGTGTTTGGCTCCTTCCAGTATGGCCATCTCACGCTCTTGATTGGCTTTAATTTTCAGAAGAATCTCATTCAGGAAGGCATCGATCATCTCGTCTGACGGCCGCAGAATTTCTGATTCAGGGTCCGCCCTCGGTTTCTCGGCGCAAGGAGCCTCTTTATCATCCGCCAATGAGTGAGAGATCACATGACAAGTCGCTACGTAGTCTTCGGATTCGTATGATGAGTCTTCTCTATCGTTTTCGTCCTCAACAAAAGAACAAGCTGCCCCCGGCGTGTCCGTCTTCTTTGAAGTGTGCGGCTGTGGTGGGTTTACTTTCCACTTTTCAGACAGCGTGAACTTGCCTTGTAGGTACTGATTCTCGATCCATCCCTTAAAGACGAAACAATCCTCGATCGGGTGACTTACCGTTTGGTGGTAAGGGCAATAATTGGGATTATTGAGATCGCCTGGCTGCAACAGACGTTTTGGACTCGGAAGATTGATGAGTCTGTTGCGCACTGCCAGCTCAAACAGTCTTCTTGTCTTATTCTGAGAAAACGAGTAAGGACGTCCTAGTCTTTCCTCGAGGGATAGGCGTGGACGCACGTCATTTTGGCGAACGACCGGCTTTGAGTTGCTCGGCTGCTGTTGAGCATTGGCGACGACGATCACTTTCCCTTTTCCTTTCTCATTTCGAGAGTCTGGTTTTGGAGGAGACGGTCCATGGCCCATCTGGTCCATTTGGGCTAATTTGTCGATCAAGGCCTGGAAGGTGGTCGGCCTGAAGAACATCATGAATTGCGAGATGGTCGCTTACGGATCAAGAGTGCTCACGAACATGCCTACCGCAGGTGCCTCTTCTATGCGTTGTTCGCATTTCGACCATAGGTTCCGCCATCGTGTTGCGTATGGGACCCACATTTCGCCTGGCCTTATCCTGGCATTTATCAGTGCTGTTATTGGGGTGCGTTCACTAGCACTCGCGAATCTTTGTGTAAACAGTAGCTCCATCTCCGCAAATGTTTTGACAGAGTCATTAGGTAGCTCCGAATACCATTCAAAGGCTGTTTCTGTTAAGCTGCCGACGAATTGGCGAAGCAACAATTTGTCCTCGCCTCCAGTATTGCCGCATAAGGCCCTGAATTGAGCGACATGCTGATGTGGATTCCCTGTCCCCTTTGTACACATGGAATTTAGGGATCGTATATCCCGGCGGGTAACTGATTTGGTCATACCAGCTTGGATAGGGTCGTCCAGTCTTGACAACTTGGCCAGCCACTTCATTCGCCTGATGAACTCGTATCTGCTGAGCAATATAATCACCCAGGGCGGCCTTGGAGATAGTTTCCTCTTTGGCCGTTGAAAGGGCCGGAGGAGGATCAGATTTTTCCCTTCATCGTTTCCGACAATGACTGAAGGGTATTCAGCTGGAGGGTCCGGCTATAACATCATCCCTACCATGTCTTGGAAGAGGAGTGCCATTTGTTTTATATTAGCCGCTTGTTCTGCGGCTTCTTTGTCCTTCTTTTCGAGAACTCTACGTAAGAAGTCAGCATCGGTTTCTTGTTCTTGACGCTGCTCTGATGATACTTCCGAACTTTCTTTTGGTTCGGTAAGTGCAGCCATCGCAGTCATCATTTCCTGAAGCTTCTATTGCTGCTCCTAGGCTTTTGTCACGGATCGGGTGAGTGGTCGGTGACCCGTCGAAGCGCGTCTTTCCTCCTTTCCGAAGCCATATAAACAGTGTGCACCACCATACCCCCAGACTTGGGGCGTTTGTGTTCAGCGCTTTTACGGTTCGCCATGTTCACAGGGGCTTTTTGCGGCCTCCTTTTTTGAGTGATTGGAGTTGAAGGGGCCGTTGTAGTGGGCACCCAAGTAGCTGTTGCTTTTTATGGCTTGACAGAGTAATCCTTCTCCTGCCGCACCTTCATCTTTTTCTGTCGGCGGAGATAGTTTTCATCAATCACCGACTCTTGGACCTGTCGCCAGACTTTGTAAATTTTAGAGGACAACCGTTGAGGGGGCTGCTCTAGCTTCTTCTCTGGAGTATTCTCCACAGGTGAAGGAGTTCGTTTCAACATCACAGTAGGAGAGTTTCTACGCACCGTGTTCAGTAATTCAAAGCTGTTCCCGGTTGGAACAGCAGCATCGATCCCCACCGTTGGAGCTGGTGGAGTTATCCCAGAGGGGGAGTTGCCCCCGGCCTTCCTTACTCGGCACCAGTGGCGACGTCGAGCATGTCGAGCTGTTGGGACTGGCTCGGGGATAGGGATAATTTCGTTTTGCCCCCTGTCCGGATGAAGCGCCGCTGGTGCCAGCCTCCTAAAGACTGACGTTGTCTTTTGAGTAGCGATGTTCAATCTGTCAAAGACAGACCCTCGAGTAGGAGCAGGAACCGGAATAATCAGCCTTGAAAAGACCGACTCTTTAACAGGAGAAGCCGCCTTAACGACTTCAGGAGCAGAGGGGGCTGTCTTCCTCAGGATGGCTATTTCAAGATTCATGGGCTTCTTGACGAGCCCATCAGAGTTCTGGTTCAGCCTGACAAAGACAGAGGCCGCCGGCTTGATATTGGATGACTCGTTTAAAGGGGCCGTTGTAGCAGTAAGCCGATCGAAGACCGACTTCTTGTGCGCTTCTGGTGTGGGCACTGGAAGGGTGAAGCTTGCAGGCGGGAGCATGGTCCCGAAAAACAGACCGATGGTGACCTGGGTCACCTGTTCCACCGGCATGGCAAGGACGGAGGCCGCTTGAGGCCCATAGGCTATGCCTCCAGGTGAGGCGGAGCGTCGGTTGCATTGGCACTTTGAGCAGCTCGGGCAGTTGGAGGCCATTGATGCTTGATTTCTGCGCCAGGCAAAAGACCAAATCTTAGTAATTTGAAATCCAAAGACAACCATTAACAAACCGCGACTCATTCGCAAAGACGACACACGAAGTGTGGAGAAAAAAGAGGAAAAGGTCCCACCGGGCGTGCCAGAATCTGTTCCCCTCCGAATGACGGCGCGGAGACGCGGTGAACGTCTCGCCTGAGATTCGGGGCAGATGCTATTTGGTTTTATCCGTCCACCTCTCCGAAGATGCCAAGTCGATTTATGGCACCGTGTATCGGAGGTTTAGACGGATGCGGCCGATGTAGCAGACTTCGTCAGATTCCCCCTCGCTTGAGGGGTTTTTTATTGTGGGGACGCTCTTCCCTGCAGGCGCAAGCCCCTGCAGTTAATTACGCTACCGCACCGCGGTAGCAACTTTCTCCTTCTCCAGAATTTCACTTCGTATCGTGGGTGTTTGTTTTGTTTGTGGTTGCCCGTGGATCGTATACGGAGACTAAGTTATGCCGTCGCCCGTAGGACGTGGATTAGTCCAAATCCGTATTTACTTAGATTTGGGTTTGGGGTTTTCGTTTAAGGATACGTTAGCCCTGTTTAAGGCTAAGATCAACTTAAACTTTTGTTAAGGATACGTTAGCCTAATATCCAGACTAAGATCAACTTAACGGGATCGTTTGGATCCGACAAGAGAGCAATTGGCTCTATTGTTTAGTTTAATGACGTTGCGGTCGATTTCCAGTTCAGGGACGTGGTGGTCCATCATTCCCATTTGGGGACGAGCATTAGTTTAAGGACATTTCGGTCCAACATTCCCATTTCGGGACGAATATTAGTTTAAAGACGTTTCGGTCCACGAGTTTAAGGACCCCGCAGTCCGTATCGATGTGTGGTTGTCGGGACCCGTCACCTCTCTGACGTCGTTGAAGGATTACAACGATAGGTGTCAGAGGAGTTCAAAGATGTACCCTTGAACCGGATGTAAATTGATTTAAGAGAGCGGTCTTGCTCAGTCAATTTAATTTGAGGACTTACGGCCATGATTGAGCTAAGTCCAGTTGAAGATATTCAATGTTTTTATCTTTGGCCTGTTAGGCCTGTGCTAGGGCTTTGTCCCTGTTTAATAATGCACTGCATTTCATTCTGGCCTGCTAGGCCTTTTTGATTTGGGCTCTGTCCCTTTATAAATGATGCAGAGCATCTGTTTGGGCTCTGTCCTTTTTAAAATAATGTATTGCATTTTATTAGGCCTGTTAGGCCTTTTTTAATTGGGCTTGGCCCTTCTGTAAATAATGCAGCGCATTAATTGTCTGACATTGGCTTGTCAGGCACTTTGCGCCAATTATTGAGCGCAAGCGCATGTGGAGGTGACACGTGTCACGCTCTGGTGAGCGCAAGCGCTACAGCGCAATGCGATGCGCCAGTGCGCTGCGCTGTTGCGCTACTGACACGTGGCGCGCTCTGGTGAGTTGCGCCAACTTTAAAGAGCAATGCTCTATCTTAAAAGCACGCAGCGCAAGTGATTCTGGAGCTGACACGTGGCGCTTTCTGGTGGTTTGCGCCAACCCAGGAGCGCAACAGTGCAGATTTTGCAAGTGCAAGGCACTGTTTCAATAACTTGAGAATCTTTAAGATTCCAAAACCAATGGTTCATAAAAAAAGTGCAAGGCACTTTTATTATTTATTTTTTATTGAAGATCACTGATCTTGTTCTTAGATCAATGATCTATTCAGAAAAAGTTCTTCTCTTTTTTTTTATAAAGGTTTTTACCTTCTTTCTTTTATTGAGTTCTTCTCACAATTCTTCAGAGTTCTCTCTGTTTTGTTGTTTTTGAAGTTCTTGATATTCTTCTCCTCTTTCTTTGAATTGGGGTCTAGGGGCCTTTATATAGTGCCCATTAATTTGTTAAATTTTTTAAAGAGATCATTCTCTGAGTGATTTGGGGAATTTTCCCCACCGTTGGATCTTTGATCCAAGGGCTTCTGTTTTACAGAAGACAATATTCTTGTTTTAACAAGAACAGAAAGATCTTACTGGAATTTTAATTTTGTTTGGCGCAGATGCACCAGCACTTGACACGTGTCGCACAGCGCAGAGCGCAGCGCGCTGTGCTGCCACGTGGCGCGCAGCGCAGAGCGCAGCGCAACTACGCTAGCGCAACTGCGCTGCCACGTGGCGGGCAGCGCAACTGTGCTGCCACATGGCGCGCAGCGCTGTGCTTGCGCAACTGAAGCGTTGCTTCCTTTAATTTTGTTTTAAATAGAGCCTTGCTCTGATTGGGCGCGCTGCCTTGGGCGCTGCGCTAACGTATCAGCTTTTGACACGTGGCGCGTTGCGCGCAGCGCAAGGGATTTGAAGCATTGCTTCAATTTTTGAATTTTGAAATTCAAACAGAGCTTTGCTCTGATTGGGGGAAACAGAGACCTATAAAGCTAGGCTCATAGCAAAAGGATTTCGTCAAAGACCAGGCTTGGATTATGATGAAACCTTTTCACCAGTCGTGATGTTCAAATCCATTCGGATCCTACTTGCTATAGCTGCTCACTGTGACTATGAGATTTGGCAGATGGATGTTAAAATGGCATTTCTAAATGGTGATTTAGAAGAATGCGTTTTTATGGATCAGCCAGAAGGCTTCATTGATAGTGGGAGCAGTGGAAAAGCATGCAGCTTGCTTAAATCCATCTATGGATTAAAGCAAGTATCACGGAATTGGAACATCTGCTTTGATGATACAATCAAAGAGTTTGGTTTTATCAAAAATGTAGATGAACTATGTATTTATAAAAGGATTGTAGAGAGTACTGTTACATTCCTCCTATTGTGCGTGGACAGCATTCTCTTGATAGGAAATGATATTCCTATGCTACAATCGGTCAAACTATTCTTATCGCAGAGGTTCTCCATGAAAGACCTGGACGATGCCTCGTATATTCTGGGAATTAAGATCTATAGAGATAGATCTAAGAAATTATTGGGATTGTCCCAATCGAGATACATAGACACCATACTAAAGAGATTTAGTATGGAAGATTCCAAGCGGGGTATTTACCCGCTTGTTACGGGATCACCCTCTCCAAAGAGATGTCTCCAAAGACTGATGAGGAGAGGGCTCGTATGAGCATTATACCCTACGCTTCGGCGGTAGGATCTATAATGCATGCGATGTTGTGTACTCGCCCAGATGTAGCTTATGCACTGAGTGCAGTAAGCAGGTATCAATCCAATCCAGTGGAGAAACACTGGACTGCTGTGAAGAACATTCTGAAGACTTGCGAAGGACTAAAGAAATGTTCTTGGTGTATGGTAACGGAGATCTCCAAATGGAGGGCTTTACCGACTCCAGCTTCCAGAGCGATAAGGATGATAGTGAGTCCATCTCAAGGTTTATATTTACCCTAAATGGAGGGGCAGTATGTTGGAAGAGTTCCAAACAAGGTACCGTCACTGACTCCACAATGGAAGCTGAGTATATTGCTGCTAATGATGCCGCAAAAGAGACAGTCTAGATGAGGAAGTTCATTTCTGAACTTCAGGTGGCTCCATCCATTGCTAATCCAATACCTCTGTATTGCGATAACAATGGAGCCATGTCTTTGGCAAAGGAACCGCGGTCACATCAGAAATCCAAACATATCTTAAGGCGGTATCACCTCATCAGGGAGATAGTGGATCGCCAGGACATCGAGATACGGAGAGTAGGCACGAAAGACAACACGGCAGATCCATTCACCAAGGCCATCCCTTAAGTCCAGTTTGAGAAACTGTTCGAGATGTTGGGCATGCGGTACGCCGGCAACTGGTTCTAGTGTAGACAGTGGGTACTTATTGCACCAACTACAGGCCTTAGTGCAAGTGGGAGATTTTTAGATATGTATGCCCTAGAGGCCTGTATTGTATAGGATGCAAGGCTTGTATATGTACAGAAACAATATTTGTTCGAAATGATAGTATGCTATCTTGTTTATCTTCATCTTAACGTGTGATGTGTTGTATTTCATATCTTTATATACATGTTGATGAAGCCCTTAGGATTATACTTGACTGCCAGGATTATAATATAAATCATACTAGTGGGGCCTGGGAAGTCTATAAGCGTATCCTTTAATAGTTCATAGTCGATGGTATATCGAGACAGGGCATCGATATTACCAGAGTAGACTAGTGTGTACGTTTCTTGACCCTGGGGGCGATGGTTGATCCCATAACCATTGGTGTTTGACATCAAAGATTGTACACAGGTGCTCATTGGAGAATGGGTACACCGAACTGGACTCGCCGAGAACTCCTAGATGGTATATATACCTATTGTCAGATAGCAGTTCTTTGGTGACACTTGTACAGGTTAGTCTGTAGACCCGAGATCGTCATAGCGTCTTGTGTGATTCCCACTGTACTTTAATTTTCTCCCTACCACGACTCTACTGAGTCGTGCAAACAGGTGGATTTTGGGTACAGTCCTGAATCACATAGAGGCAGTGAGCGATAGGAGGGGTTTCATCTCTCCCGGTATAGGGAGTTGATGTCGCGCTATGCTTGATCAGCCATAACAGCAAATCCCTAGCCAGGGTTGTCGAGATGTACTGATAAGAGTTATCAGTAGTTTCTCGAACCGTTATGGGCCATAAATCAGCATGACTTATAAAGTTTCTGGGGTCTGACATTTACCACCCCTAGACTTCATATACGACGTATCAGACGAAGAGACCAGACTGTAAGTGTTGCTTACAGGCTCGTTAGGGTTGGGATGAGTTCGCTCGTCGGCCACCTTTTCATCACGTACCTGGGTAGCCGTTACGCACAGCTAATGCCGCTGATGTGCTTGTGGTTAAACCCACTGCCAGCGTACTGTTGGGTCTTTAGAGTCCCACACAGAGGGTTCTCTGGTTCAGGCAAAAGATGTAGAGGCCGTAAGTTGTTACGGCAGGGTTTCGATCATGTTCGTGTAATGGTTACAGGAATAATAATCGGAAGGATAATACTGGTAGGTTTTGGTTTAAGCCGGATACCGGTATTATATTATTGGATTATTTGTATTCGTATTTTTCGGAATTCAGATACCGGTATACGGTATACGGTGAGGGGTATCTTATAATTGTACAAGAATACCTTCTAGAAAGAGACACCTCATAATGGTTTTCATTTTGTGAAAATGGAAATTATGAGGTGGAATTTGGAGAAAATCAAAGCATGAATGAAGGAATGGCTTATATCATTTTTTATTCATTTGGGATTACTATTGAAGTATGGTGCATTATTTTTGAGAAAAATATTGCATGCTTCAATTATTTTCATTGAGCCATATCATTTTTCTATGCTTGATTTTATTCATTGATCACTCTCATATTCTCTCTTCTCATTATCTTCTTCTTCCTCCTCCAAGTTTTACCCTTCACATGAGTTGTGAATCAAAAACTTAGGGATCACTTTAATCCTCTACTTAATCTCTACACCATCTAAGTAATCATTTCTAGCACACTTGATTTCTAAGTTAACTCTTGAGAAGAGTTTGAACCCTGTTCGATAGCTCTCGGGTGGATCATCTACAACTTAGAGGTGACCGGAGACCGAGTTCCTTTCAAGCATCCAAAAAGCCTAGGAGTTGCATCCAAAAGAAGACCCGAAGGACCGATTTATTAGGTATAATCCTTTCATAGTAGTTAAGAACTCTAGATAGGGTTTGCTAGTTAGGGTTTAAGCACAAAATCTAAGTTTTATGTGGGTGTTGCATGCAATATCCACTAACAATAGTGTACACAGGATTGCAAATACTCCATTTGTACATTAATTTTTAAATAATTTTTTATACATGAAATTGGAGTTGTTACATAAATATAATTTTACAATAAAATACCTTAAACTAATAAAACCGTATTCTTTTAAATTGTTTTAATTAAATTCCTAGCAATTAAGCCTCTACAACCCATTTTGAGGAACCCGATTTGGATGGTGCGGGTTATCGCACATCCTCAGAACTAGTAGAGCGAGATGCAGACCTCCTCATGGAGCATCCGATCTCGATGGAATTTTTAGTACAATTTTTAAGAAAAACATGAATTTCTATTTAATAAATAAAATTTATTTTTAATAATTATATATATAATATTATCAAACTATCTATTTAAAATATATAATAAATTCCATATTTTCTAAATAAAAGAAAAGAATCACAAGTTTCAAGAAAACACCCTTATCAATCCAAATTCTAATTTACACAAAAATGCCATATATTATTAAAGCTAGGTATTTTATTCACTAGAATACCTCACTTTTAAAATCTGCATCCATAAAAACCCTAAATACGATAAATAAATGCTTGAGATTTATTTTGAAAGTTTATCAAAACTATTTTTCATAAAACTCTTTCAAGTTTATTAATTTACAATAAGGACCCTAGTAAATATAGGTTTAAGCGGGACCAATTCTCTTGAGGCTCAGGGAGCCGGAAAAAGTGGGTGCTTGCCTATTTAAGCTAGGAAACTAAATCGGGGTTATCAATACGGTAATTAGCTTGGAAAAAGCCACAAATCTTGCTGTCCATGTGCAGCAGTTACCGATAACTCCAAAACCTAATTCTGGAATCAAATTCTGTTAAGTGTCTGACTTAGACAGAGTCTCAGTCTAATACAACTCCAATCTACATATAATTCAAATATAACTCCAATACATCATGAATCCATATATACAGGAACTTGAACATGAATACCATAATACTATCAAATATCAATATGACTCGACTGGACCGAACCATGGATATATATCAACTTGATTACATGACTATCCTTGTCATGCCCCGCTTCCCAGTATACTGGCAGAGGACGCGACGAGGCCGCTACGTATTTACTCTGAAGTAAATACTCTAAGCGTATCTAAGCAATATAAAAGAAATGCACATAAGAGACAAATGTAAAGAACATCAATTTTATTTATTAACATTCTTTTGTACAATGCATGGAAAAGTAAATACATCTGAATAAAAGCAATGCCTAAGAGTGGCATAACAGAAATGGAAAGTACTAAAATGAAATAGGTGCAAGTGGATACAGCTCAGGGTTTTCGATGTACTGCTCAAGGGCCTGCTCCGAATGCTCCTGAATGGTCTCGTGCTCTAGTGCTTCCGATCCACCTGACAACATTCCAAGAAGAAAGAGAAAGAATGTCGTCAGCGAACAATCGCTCGGTAAGTCTCAAAGATAAGGGAGAAGTAGAATAGGCAGAGAGGGAGAGAGTATAGCTTTGCAAGGTGTGTTATTTTGTTATATTGTTGTATTTAGTGTTAATGATGTTGTTAACGTAAGTTCAAGGTGAATGTCAACCAATCTCAAGAGTATTCTCAAACCCAACAGGCTGTAATTCAGGGGTAAGGAACCATGGGCCCGAATCAAATGTTAGTAACGGGACTTCGACCGTCGTCGAAGTATTCCAAACTCAACTGGCTGTAATCCAGGAGTATGGAAATACGGGCCCTCATGATACCTTGCTTGTGTTAGTATTCATGGATTCATGATCTAGGGGGACTCTTGAGATTCTGTTGGATTCACGAATGAACTACCCCAATACCCCGTGTATTTATTGGATTGATAGTAATGATTGTATTGATGGTATTGTATTGTATTGTATTGTCTTGAAAATTGAATTGTATAGACGACTTTCCGAAACCATAATATCAGTAAATGGGTGTAACTGGAGAATCATGGATGTAGCTGGAGAATCATGTAAATGGAAGTATATCCATGGTTCAGTTCGGTCAATATAGATTGAATAGATTGAATAGTTTGAATATATGGACTCATGGATTCATGTTGAATTGTAGTATTGTAGATTGTACTTGAATCATATTTATTCATAATGAGACTCAATCTGAGTCAGAACAATTAGAAAGAGAAATTGAAGTCCTGAATTAGGTTTTGATATTATCGGTAACCGCTGCACATGGGCAGCAGGATTTGTGTCTTTTTCAAAGACGATTACCGTGTTGATAACACCGTTATTAAGTTGTCTACCTTAAATAGGCAAGCATCCACTTCTCCGACTCCCTGAAACTCAAGAGATTGGTCCCGCTTAAACCTATATTTACCAGGATCCTTAGGCTAATTTATAGAACTTGAGAGGGGTTTATGTAAAAATAATTTTTGTATACTTTTCAAAATACACCCCAAATATTTAATTATCATATTTAGAGTTTTCGTAGTTGTAGATTTTATCATTGTGACATTTCTAGTGAATAAACTTATTTTTCATAATACATGGTATTTAATTGTAAAGTGTTGGTCTTGTATGGAATTTCATGGTATTTTCATGTAAAGTGGTTCTTTTGATTTAGAAAAGTTGGAATACTTATATCAAAAATAGGTATTTTGATAATATATATATATATATATATATATATATTTATAAAAATAATTTTTAATTTATTATTTTCTAGAAATCTCATTTTCTTAAGATATTTGTATTTTAAATCTCTCGAGACCGAATACTCCTTGCGGAGGTCTGAATCTCGCACTACTAAGCCCGAGAATGTGCGATAATCCACACCATCCCGAACGGATTCCCCAAAATGGGTTGTAGCGGCGCTTTGCAAAGATTTGTGTAAAATACGTAATCTTGTAGAAAATGGTTTTAATAGTAAATGGTATTTATATATAAAGTTTCGTTTTCCCGTATTCTATGTTCCTGAAAGGTATTGTGCTATGTTGCATATGAGTGTTGTGAGGAGGTAGGTCATTACCTCGTGATCTAATTAAAGGTATAGCAAGATTAATAATGTTTTAAGGCAGAAAGTAAACTACATTGTATTTTATTGAAAAAGAGCGGTAAAAATTACAAAATGAAATATTTTGCTATGGAACTTGTTAAACATGTTTTGTTAATGATTAATAGTCAAGATGTAAGAGTTTAATATGGTTGTGTTAAGAAAAAAATGAACATTATAAGAAAACCGAATCGAAAGTCGGATTTAACTCCGCTCCCATCGGGTTTTATTAAAAAAAGTTTTAAGACTAGAGAATAGAAGAGGGAGGTGGGACTTACCGGCTTATAATCAAAAGAAGAGGTAGAAAAGGAAGTAGGATTCGCCGGTGCGTCGTTTCGTCGCCAGAAGCTCCTAGGGTTGTCGTCGGAAGTTCGCCGGAGTTTCGCCCTTCGCTAACTCCACTTGTACACAAAAGTTTTAGGGATTTTCTTGAGAGTTTTGGAAAGAAATTTGGAGTGAGGAGGGTGTGTTTAGGGTTGATATTTATAGGGAAAGATTAGGGTTAGGGTAGGTGAAAGGTTGTATAAAAACTGTATTAAAATTGTATTAAAAAATAGGTTAATGGGGAGTATTTAATGTCTCTGTTACTGTTCAGAGAAATTAAAGTATATAGGGGTTATTAGAATACAAAAAGGCAGAACTTTTATGTTGACAACTCAGCGATCCGCCCGATTCCGACCGACGGCGGCGGGCCGAGTCGGCCCGGGGCTCGCCGCCACGTGTCCCTCGTCGCTTGGTGTAGCCCCTGGGATAGTTTGTTTTACATGTGTAATGGGGTTTTACGAGTTATGCACGTATAGGCTCTTGGGCTTCTAAAAATTTAAAAAGAAATCAATATTAAAAATAATGTGGGTGATGGGATTTGAACTCTGGTGCTTTGGTTCAGCAGTACAAGGCCTTACCAATGAGCTACAAGCTCCTTCTTGCTATTAAAAAGCAAAAGAAACTTATAACTTTTGCTCAGGCAAAAATACCCCTTTCTGTATTTTGAAAAAAATTTGTACAGAAAATTTAGAGTTATTACATTCTACCCTCCTTATAAAAATTTCGTTCTCGAAATTTGTAAAAGGAAAGTGTAACAGATTCAAGGAAAGTTTGGTTACTGAAGTACTGATAGTGTATGAAAAATAACAAAGTGATACCAGGGTTTGAAAAGGTTGAAGAGAATTAGCAGCGCTACCCTGACCAACCGTCTCAGCTTCTACGGCCGCCAAAGTGTAAGCCTGGTGTCTCGGCACATTTCTTCGTGCATGCTGGTACATCGCTGGTTGTCGAGGTAAATATGGTTCACATGGAGGTGGAGTAGAAAGAGTTAACCGAGTAGGTGGAGCTTGGATAACTAGTCTAGCTGCGGAATTAGGATTAGTTTTGTGTGGACAAGTTCCTATGGTATGTGAGGATGATCCACATATCAGGAAAAGACCGTTTGCTCGTCAGCAATCTTCCATCAGATGTCCAGCTCTCTTGCAATAGGTACAAAAGGCTGGGATAGGCCTTTTGATTGGAACTCCCGGTCTTCTTGGTACAAATGGTGGTCCTGATGTGGCTCCTCCTGCCATCTGGTTGGCAGGGCGCTTCACTCCGGCAGGTTGAGGTTTTCCCTTCTTCTTCACCACCGCCCCATATCTTCGAGCAGCTTTCAAAGCCATATCATAGGTTGGGAAATCCCCTGTAGCTAAAGCAGTTTGGATTTCCTGGTCCAACCCTTGCTGAAACCTTCTAGCTCTGATCTCAGAAGTCGGTATGAGATGGGCCGCAAACCTGTTACGGTCTTGTGTTAACTGTGTAGTATGTAATATAAAGTCGAACATTAAGACATATCTTACCTGCTGAGCATGGTAAACTCGGCGTCATATTCATCTACTGAACTAGTCCACATTGAACCTTGTTGCAGATGGATGAATTGATGTCCCATATCAAAGCGAGCAGTCTCAGGAAAATACTTTACGTCGAACATGTCTCGAAAGGTCTTCCATTCGATAGGTTGGTCAAGACGGCTTTCTTCCGCCTTCCACCAAACCCGTGCATTGTCCGTGAGCTGCAGTTTTGCAACTCGGACCCAAGCTATCTCTGGCACTTGTGCTGCTGCCAGATCATCTTCGATGCTCTGAGCTCATTCCTCAGCTTCCAGCGGGCTCTCTTTTCCTGAGAATTGTTTGGGGTGCAAAGCCCTGAATTGCTTCACCCCAGGTGCTTCTGCTTCTGGACGGTTCATTAAAAGAGCAATCTGCTGCTGCTGTCCTTCCAGGAGGCTGCGGATTGCCTCAAGCAGAACCGTCTGCTCATTGATCGGAGCAGGGACGGCAGGTGTAATTTGTAGTGGTGGTAGAGTGTTGTTGAAGTTGGTACTGGTGTTGTTTGGGGAATCCATAAGCTTGAAAGAAAAATTTAGGTTATGACAGATTCAAAGTATATGGTGTTGGATATAGTGCCCTCAGAG
The DNA here is from genome assembly GCA_030015575.1 of Agapanthus africanus. NCBI lineage: Eukaryota > Viridiplantae > Streptophyta > Magnoliopsida > Asparagales > Amaryllidaceae > Agapanthus > Agapanthus africanus. Next base: position 644,073,305 of record CM057343.1, read on the forward strand.
TCAATTATTGGATCGCAGGTACGTGATTGCAATGATTGCGGAGGACCTATACCGGTAGGACAGTCTTACTCGAGATGATAGTATGCTATCTGGTTTGCCTTTATCAGTCGTGTACCGGTCCAGGTGACTGATCACTGTTACACTTTGATAGAGCCCTTAGGATCTTGCTTTACTACCAACAGTATGATGGCGATCATATACGTGAGAGTTGGGTGGTTTATATGCATATCCTTAATTGTGGTCCCTAGTCGTGGGAGTTTCGAGACAGTGCATCGATACTCCGGAGTAGACTAGTGTATACAGTCGAGACCCCGACAAGGGACGGTGGCCTGTCTCACAAGCCACTGGTGTCAGTTAGATCACCTAAGATGTATACAGGTGCTCATTGGGTTATGAGTACACCGGACAGGACTCGCCGGGAACCTGCTAGTTGGTATTATACATATCGTCAGATAGTAGTTCCCTGGTGACATGTGTACAGGTTAGTTCATCGACCTGAGGTCGTCATTTGTCTCGTGTGAGTTCCCACTATGCTTTGATTTCTACCCTACCACGGCTCAGAGTCATACAAACAGGTAGTTTTTGGGTACAGTCCCGAGCCATATGGAGGCACGTGAGCGGATCGGCAGGGGATTCGTCTCTCCCGGTATTGGGGGTGAGATCGTGCTGTGTCTAGGAGAGCCATTACAAAAAGCCCACGGCCGTGGCAGGAGATTTACTGGTAGGTACTCCAGTAGTATCTCAGGGTGTTTTTGGGCTACACTCCGACACGACTTATACTGCTATTGGGGGTCTGACGTTACTAGCCCCCTAGGCAGATATGCGATACTCATAGGCGAACGGACCGGACTGTATATACATTGTCACTGTTAGGCTCAGTAGGGTTTCCGGATGAGTTCGCTCATCGGCCTCCCTTGAGGTCAGTCCATGGGCAGCCGTTACGCATAGCTAGTGTCGCTGACGGCTTATGGTTAAACCCACTGCCAGGGTACTGACGAGTCATTAGAGTCCCCCACAGACAGTTTCCCAAGTTCGGGCGAAACGTTGTAGAGGCCGTATGGTTTTATGGCAGGGTTCGGAAAATGCACGTGCGTTTACGCACGTGTCATATTTCGGACAGATGATACTGGTCGGCTTTGGTTTAAGCCGGATCCGAGTATTATATTCAGTAGATATGATATCTTTGTCTCAGTTGCATTTGTATTCGGTCGTAATACAAATGCGGGTATATTTATACAGTTACGGGGTTATCCTGAAATTTGTTTCAGGATCGCTTTTGGAAGTTGCCAGTTTCCAGTTTTCTATCAGCCGTCTTTTAACATTCGGTTAAAGACGGATTTATCTTTTCTTTGGATAAGTGTGGATGCTTCTAGAAGGTTCTAGAAGAGGTGATTAGGCTTGTGACTCATTTGTTCATTAATGGTGCTTTAATGGTGCATTTATTGTGTTCATAATTTGTGTTCACACTAGATATTTCTCTTATTGTCACCTCCCCCTCTCCTACACTCACCCCCCCACTCTTATAAGTGTGGCCGGCCCGCTCCTCTCTCTCACACTTGATTAATTCATTTAGTTAAAAGATTATGATAGTTTTGGGGTGTATGGAAATTTCATAGCTTCTTTCATTCCATCACCCGATTCGAGTGGCAACTTCATTAACCGATCGTCCACGGCTTTGGACGAAGTGAGACAAAGTATTCTACTCATTCTCTACATCATTCTTGGTCGTCTCTTTTAGCAAACTTGACGACCGAGTTGCCTCGAGTCAGAGGCGGGAACCCGTTTAAAGAATCGTTGACGTGGTGCCACCTGGACGAGCAGATCGGAGATCGACGAGATCGGAGCAGCCGCAACGGAGCGTGGGATGATGGTTAAAGAACGAAGGACTCGGATCGTTCGGTATAACCTTTCTACCCTCTTTACAGTTTGTTAGTTTAGCAATAATGGAAGATCCGGGTTATAGTATACGATAGCGCCAGTTAAAAAGTTTTGTTCCGTATTTGGCGTCTGTTAGACGGCCGGGGTGCTACCGTAGACTTACAGTGGTATCATAGCCTCACCATTATGCTTTACTAACTTGTGCTAACGCGTTTAAAATATCGATCGGACCGAATATCAAAAACTGCAATATTTCCATTCACAGTTTCTGTCGATTTTAAATCAAGTCCAAAAATTATTTTACATGTCACAAAACTCTGTGCAAGGTTTTCTAAGAACCTATGGTTTGACCGCGCATCCGCGGCCATTCTGTGAGATCGTGGCTCCAAATTTGCACAGTGGCTTCTTGACTGGAAATTGGGGTTTTTGGTATATACCTTTTGGGCCCAGATTTTGTTACTATACAGCAGATGTTCGTGGGGCCCACTTCGTGATATTTAGTCGATCGAAATTTAAACATGTTAGTTTACAGTACTTACATTATATCTCCGACCGGGAATGTCATTTGATCGGTAAACCGCGTCTGATTGCTATAGTTCTTTTAGACGGGTTTGCGAACGTGACATTCGCGTTGATGTTCTGTGTTGTGCTGTGATGTTGCGGATTTGTCGTGGTGGATAGCAGTGTGCAATGATAGTGCAGTTTGGATTTATTTGTACATTTGATATTGCGGGGCGAGCGTCCAACATGTGGACTGCCGTCACTGCCTGTTGTATAATATTCTTTTGGAGCACGACCGGGTCGAGGTCGATGTACCTGTTGTACTATTATTTATTTCTGTACTAGGTTTACCCCACGACGGAGTGCACGGATAGCCGGGTTCTGGAGGGCAACGGGTCCGCATCTCATGGCTTTGAGAGGCAGAAGGGCCTCACTCTAGAATTGGCAAACTATTCGCCGCACTTGTAGGGGGTACAGGTTGACCCAAGGAGGGGTGCTCAATTTACCGGATTCCGTGAAGTGCCGGGTGTTTCATTCACTATGCTGTGGGGACTGCCTTGCTTCAGGTTTTGGCGGGTAACTTGCCGCACCCGTAGGGGTCTAGGTTTCATTGCACAGGCTATCCACATGACCAGGGGAACGTCGGGTTTCAGCAGCGGCTCTGTGAAACCCGGGGATCCCAGATTATCTGTATTGTTCTGTGATGCTTATTACTTTTCTGTAATGTTGCATATTATCACGCCTGGAGCGATTATTGTATATTGGTATATATACTATTAGATGTTGTATATGTTTTGCACCCGTGCTAGTCCAGTCCTCGCTCTGTCGTTAGTTAAGTAACCTAACGGATGATGACGGGACCCAGTGACGAATGCGGATGGCATATACGTACATTTTATTTTCGTTCTTTTCTGGTGTGATTGTTGATGGGACTGCGTTGATTCTGATCAATGCAAAGGAAAACAAACCTATTTGGAGTTGTTGGAACAATTTTAAAAAGTGTTATTACAAAGACGTTTCCTTTTGTTTTGCATAACGGTATTCGGTGTGAATATCCTGCACCTCATTCGACGAGGCAAGGGTCGATATCCCTTCACCGGGAATGACCCCTTGGGCAGAAGTTTGCGTCAGGGTAATAACTTTACTATAGTCGATTACAAGTTGTTTTGCATCGCGGTATTCAGTAGAATATCCTGCACCTCATTCCACGAGGAAAGAGCCGAGATCCCTTTACCGGGAGTGACCTCTTTAGCAAAAGGTTTTCGCCACTATATTTTTATAAAAAGCTATTAGGTTCCTTCAACGATATCAAGTTCACTACGTTAAAGGTTTTTCGCCAAAAACCAGCCGTAACCCTCCGTCATTTCTTTTGGGTATTCAGTAGTATTCAAGCTATGTATTTTGACCAACGCCAAGGCATAGTGTTTGGTAGCTGCTGGGTATTCATTTGTTGCATAGATAGATGGGTTGGTTTAGGACAGTCGTTCTGCCATTTTGGCCAACGTCAAGGGCATGTGCGGGTGGGTTCAAATTGACAAGATAGTGACGGGTAGAACTTGGCATATGACTTATGACATTTTGACCAACGCCAAGGTCATAAGAGCATGGGGCAAAAATCATATCGGGAGTTTCTAAAGAAACTGAAACTTGCCAAGTATGCGCATACCTTCTGGAGTGTGAGTAACGTGAGTGGATTCCGTCACGTTATCATGCGATGAGAGTTGGATCCCGATTCCCACTGATGAGTTAGTTTACTTTTCGGGTGATCCCGATTGATTCTTCTTTTAGGTTTGGAGGAGAATTTGACAGAACAGTGGGAGGTTTCCGGATTAGATAAAGTGATAACCATTCTGATCTAGGTTAGAGTGCACGCAGAGTGTTTCTTTTCTCTCTCTCTTTGGCAGCGACCTTTGACCGACCCTAGACTATGACTCAGTGACCAAGTTGACCGAACCTTCTTAAAATACTGGCTTTTGGATTGTCTAAGTTTGCATAAGTCATTGCCACTCCTTCTTTTACCCTTTGCATTTCTCAGAACACCCCGTATTACTACGGACATCCACTTCCATTGGATAGATCCATCATATGGTTATATACGAACTCGAAGGGATTTCTTCGAGGATGGATCAAGGTTCAGGAGAAATAGAATTGGTTTATTCAGTTGTCTTTTATTATCACCTTCTCTCAGGTTGCGAGGGCTCCTTGGTTTAGGAGGGTACACCTATTACGCTTATTGGATAGTCTTATTCCAAACCATAGGCTGGTGCCGAAAGGTAGGGAATGAAGAAAACCAATTAGCCTAAGTAGGGTGTACAGAAGGTAATATGTAAAGACAAAATAAAGGGATTAGAAAAAGAGCAAAGTAAATTGCGACTGCTATCATTCACGACCAAACCGCGTACTTCATCGCCACTCCTATTTCACCTTTAATAGAATAAGGTATTATTCAGTTGTCTTTTATCATCATCTTCTCTCAAGTTGCGAGTACTCCTTGGTATAGGAGGGTACACCTATTATGCTTACTGGATAGTCTTCTTCCAAACCATAGGCTGGTGCCGAACGGTAGGGAAGGAAGAAAACCATTTAGCCTAACGAAGGTGTACAGAAGGTAACGACTAAAGACAAATAAAGGGATTTGGAGAGAAGGCAAAGAAATATACGGTTATAGTCATGAATTGGATTATGGAAGAGGCATTACTAGGAATACCAGGATACCCCTACGAAACATTTTCATGTTTCAGTGCATTGTTAAAGGAAAACTGTTTTCCCGATTAGATACTTACTCCAAGGGTATGTATTTACCAGGTTTCATTCTCATATCTGTATGGTTTTACAGATGATGAGTGGGAGCAAGTTATTGGGAATTAGGTAATTATCCTCATTATATCGGAATTCGTTGTAATTGGTGATATTTGAGGAAATCGCCAGGGTACAGTTTTCAACCTACGACGCACAGATTTTGAGTTGTTTAACTCAGCGGACTTATACAGAGTATTGTATGTTGTCCAGTGTCCATCAGGACAAAGGGGTAGGTCCTCATACTATGTTCTGTTTACTTATGACTTCTCTAGTTTTTAGACAAGTGTTTCGTAGAAATACAAGGTCTAAGTTTTGAGAAGTTGTGGGTATAAGAATAAAGTAGAGAACCAGATGTCACAAGTATCGGGATTCTTCAAAGAGATCGAAGATGTAGATTCTTGTGATTGGTATTCAGATGATAGTAATAGTTTTGAGAAACTTGTTTCTCTTTCAGGTTACTCATAATTGGATGGATTCCTAGGTTGAGTAATGCTGATTAGCCTCTTTCCATTAAGTTGATATGCACTGGAGACAGCCGCATGATTGAATATGGTTCCAATTAAATAAGTACCAAAGTTTCTATATTGGATATAGAATGGTTCATATCTTAAATGATGTTAAGGTACGGGGAGTTGTCCAGCTTATGCTTAAAACCAGACACTGGATAACTCATGGCACGTTTCTGTAATGGCAGTTTATGGGTTGACCCTGGCTATGACGAGGGTTGATTTTCTACCATCTGGAAGATCAATAGTGATATTGTTCTTGACTCGCCACAGTTTTAGTAAAATGGATTTTTTCAGAAAACAGTAGTGGGAGTATGGTAGAACTGGAAGTGATTCCAGAACCGCAAACGATTACGGAAAATTTAATAGGACCTATATATTCAATCAGGTTTGACATTCCAATAGCCACTCCGCAGATATGGTGGGTAACCTCAGACACCCGAGAGGTACTTCGGTAGCCTCAAGGACGGTGACAGGGAGGTTCTTGCTTACCCAGACTTGACACTACTGTTGTTCCAGACTATGAGACCAGGCAGGAGGATAAGTATAGCGTCGTTCTAAACTAGCTTTAGAAGTGCACGCGTATATTATTCTGCCAGAGGGTTGTCGTAGTCAGTGGGAGCATCGGAAGCATAGTGGGCAAGTAGCTTATGTCTATTTATAGACTACAGCAGTTATAGCGGAGATAGATCATCTAATTTTGATGTGACAGTCATGGGTTTGACTTCATCAGAATAGGGGATGGATCTGTTAAGAAGGTAGTAGGGTGTGATGTCATGGTATCTGGATGACATACACAGAGTAGGAAGTAAAATTCCTATACTACGATCGGTTGTACTGTGGTCGTCACACAGTTGTTTCTCCAGACAGGATATGGATATAATATCTGATATTCTGGTTTCTGGATTTATGGTTTTAGATCTAGATTTGGGTAGTTTCCCAATGTGGGTACTTTGACAGTATTCTGATAGTTTTTTGGAATAGATGACTCCTGGCATGGTGGTGTACCTGCAGGTGATGGAGTCACCCTCTCTAAAGGTGTCGTATAGACTAAAAGGGAGAGGGTTGTGTAACGCCCCACGCCCCAGTACAGATGGTATTGTCCGCTTTGGCCGAAACCGCACGGTTTTTCCCTTTAGAGCGAACCGGACCCGACCAGGGGCCACTTCCCAGGAGGTCACCCATCCCAAGACTTCCCTGGCCCGAGCACGCTTAACTACGGAGTTCTCAAGCTCCTATAGTCCCGGTTCACTTAAAAGGCGCCTCTGTAATTGAGGGTGGTATTATTATATTTATAATGCAGTTCGGTCCTCTTTCGGAATGTGCTTTAAGGACCCGATCCCATTGTTCTGAAATGGCTCCCTCACTCAGATCACCAAGATGTCCGCAACAGACCGCACTGAGTGTGGACAGAGCAGATCACCATGATGTCTTAAGACCGCACTGCTCTGGGGTATTACATTCCCCCCATCTAAGAACAATGGTTCGTCCTCGAACCACAAACCTACTATTGAGGGACCTGCATGGGCCACCATAAATGTAACGCCCCACGCCCCAGTACAGATGGTATTGTCCGCTTTGGCCGAAACCGCACGGTTTTTCCCTTTAGAGCGAACCGGACCCGACCAGGGGCCACTTCCCAGGAGGTCACCCATCCCAAGACTTCCCTGGCCCGAGCACGCTTAACTACGGAGTTCTCAAGCTCCTATAGTCCCGGTTCACTTAAAAGGCGCCTCTGTAATTGAGGGTGGTATTATTATATTTATAATGCAGTTCGGTCCTCTTTCGGAATGTGCTTTAAGGACCCGATCCCATTGTTCTGAAATGGCTCCCTCACTCAGATCACCAAGATGTCCGCAACAGACCGCACTGAGTGTGGACAGAGCAGATCACCATGATGTCTTAAGACCGCACTGCTCTGGGGTATTACAGGTTGTGCATGATTGGCAGATCACTTGCTTAGGTAATTGAGTCAATCATGAGATGTCAAGTACCACACCAAATGTTGTTTTTGCACTAGATGCAATAAGTTTGTATTAATCCTATCCTGGAGAAACATAAGGAAGCAGTTTTAGAACATAAGTGCATGTTCTACGGATTTGATGACGGCAGCTTCCTTCGGGAGACGGTTATCATTCCAGACTTCAAAGGTGACATGGTTGACAGAGTGATTGTCAGAGTTATAGTTTTTCCTCTGATGAGGGACAGTATTATGGACAGGTGGTCCAAGAGGATACTGTGGGTGGCATGGTGCCGGATACTAATTAGGTTCAGTGATCGATACAGTCTAAGAATTTTGGATTTGGAGTTCATTTATGAACTAGATCCCATCAGATATTCAGACATATTCTAAGACAGGTATTACTCAATTCGGGAGATGGCTTTCTCCACGAACTTGAGATTTAGAGAGATATAGAAAGAAACTTCTGGGCGGATCCACTCACTGAGGCTATTTCTCGAGCACAATAGTTTTACAAACGAGCTTTGTGAAACTGATTAGTAGAGGAGTTGGATGTTCGGTTTCACACGGGCTGTGAGTAGTCGACATCGCAATAATTAGCCTTAAGTGCAAGTGGGAGATTATTGGATATAGTGCCCTCAGAGTCAATTATTGAATCGCAGGTATGTGATTGCAATGATTGCGGAGGACCTATACCGGTAAGACAGTCTTACTCGAGATGATAGTATGCTATCTGGTTTGCCTTTATCAGTCGTGTACCGGTCCAGGTGACTGATCACTGTTACACTTTGATAGAGCCCTTAGGATCTTGCTTTACTACCAACAATATGATGGCGATCATATACGTGAGAGTTGGGTGGTTTATATGCATATCCTTAATTGTGGTCCCTAGTCGTGGGAGTTTCGAGACAGGGCATCGATACTCCGGAGTAGACTTGTGTATACAGTCGAGACCCCGACGAGGGGCGGTGGCCAGTCTCACAAGCCACTGGTGTCAGTTAGATCACCTAAGATGTATATAGGTGCTCATTGGGTTATGAGTACACCGGACAGGACTCGCCGGGAACCTGCTAGTTGGTATTATACATATCGTCAGATAGCAGTTCCCTGGTGACATGTGTACAGGTTAGTTCATCGACCTGAGGTCGTCATTTGTCTCGTGTGAGTTCCCACTGTGCTTTGATTTCTACCCTACCACGGCTCAAAGGAGTCGTGCAAACAGGTAGTTTTTGGGTACAGTCCCGAGCCACATGGAGGCACGTGAGCGGATCGGCAGGGGATTCGTCTCTCCCGGTATTTGGAGTGAGATCGTGCTGTGTCTAGGAGAGCCATTACACAAAGCCCACGGCCGTGGCAGGAGATTTACTGGTAGGTACTCCGGTAGTATCTCAGGGTGTTTTTGGGCTACACTCCGACACGACTTATACTGCTATTGGGGGTCTGACGTTACTAGCCCCCTAGGCAGATATGCGATACTCATAGGCGAACGGACCGGACTGTATATACATTGTCACTGTTAGGCTCAGTAGGGTTTCCGGATGAGTTCGCTCATCGGCCTCCCTTGAGGTCAGTCCATGGGCAGCCGTTACGCATAGCTAGTGCCGCTGACGGCTTGTGGTTAAATCCACTGCCAGGGTACTGACGAGTCATTAGAGTCCCCCACAGACAGTTTCCCAAGTTCGGGCGAAACGTTGTAGAGGACGTATGGTTTTATGGCAGGGTTCGGAAAATGCACGTGCGTTTACGCACGTGCCATATTTCGGGCAGATGATACTGGTCGGCTTTGGTTTAAGCCGGATCCGAGTATTATATTGAGTAGATATGATATCTTTGTCTCAGTTGCATTTGTATTCGGTCGTAATACAAATGCGGGTATATTTATACAGTTACGGGGTTGTCCTGAAATTTGTTTCAGGATCGCTTTTAGAAGTTGCCAGTTTCCAGTTTTCTATCAGCCGTCTTTTAACATTCGGTTAAAGACGGATTTATCTTTTCTTTGGATAAGTGTGGATACTTCTAGAAGGTTCTAGAAGAGATGATTAGGCTTGTGACTCATTTGTTCATTAATGGTGCTTTAATGGTGCATTTATTGTGTTCATACTTTATGTTCACACTAGATATTTCTCTTATTGTCACCTCCCCCTCTCCTACACTCACCCCCCCACTCTTATAAGTGTGGCCGGCCTGCTCCTCTCTCTCACACTTGATTAATTCATTTGGTTAAAAGATTATGATAGTTTTGGGGTGTATGGAAATTTCATAGTTTCTTTCATTCCATCACCCGATTCGAGTGGCAACTTCATTAACCGATCGTCCACGGTTTTAGACGAAGCGAAACAAAGTATTCTACTCATTCTCTACATCATTCTTGGTCGTCTCTTTTAGCAAACTTGACGACCGAGTTCCCTCGAGTCAGAGGCGGGAGCCCGTTTAAAGAATCGTTGACGTGGTGCCACCTGGACGAGCAGATCGGAGATCGACGAGATCGGAGCAGCCGCAACGGAGCGTGGGATGATGGTTAAAGAACGAAGGACTCGGATCGTTCGGTATAACCTTTCTACCCTCTTTACAGTTTGTTAGTTTAGCAATAATGGAAGATCCGGGTTATAGTATACGATAGCGCTAGTTAAAAAGTTTTGTTCCGCATTTGGCGTCTGTTAGACGGTCGGGGCGCTACCGTAGACTTACAGATGGAATGATAAGATTCAAGGATCATGAATTATAAAGAATATTTTAGTTGCTGGTTCTTGTGTTATATTGCTTAGGTTGTTCACGCAAAACAGAACTGCTTGGTAGGGTTTCATACAACTCTGACCTGCATGGGCCGCCAACAAAATCTGTCACGCCCCGGTTCCCAGTGTACGGGCAGAGCACGCGACGATGCCGCTACGTATTTACTCTGAAGTAAATACGCTAAGCGTATCTAAGCAATATAAAAGAAATGTACACAAGAGACAAATGTAAAGAACATCAACTTTATTTATTAACATTCTTTTGTACAATGCATGGAAAAGTAAATACATCTGAATGAAAGCAATGCCTGACAGTGGCATAACAGAAATGGAAAGTACTGAAATGAAATAAGTGCAAGTGGCTACAGCTCGGGGTCTTCGATGTACTGCTCAAGGTCCTGCTCCAAGTGATCCTGAATGGTCTCGTGCTCTAATGCTTCCGATCCACCTGACAATATTCCAAGAAGAAAGAGAAGGAATGTCGTCAGCGAACAATCGCTCGATAAGTCCCAAAGATAAGGGAGAAGTAGAATAGGCAGAGAGGGAGAGAGTATAGCTTTTCAAGATGTGTTATTTTGTTATATTGTTGTATTTAGTGTTAATGATGTTGTTAACGTAAGTTCAAGTGTGAATGTCAACCAATCTCAAGAGTGTTCTCGAACCCATCAGGCTGTAATCCAGAGGTAAAGAACTATGGGCCCGAATCAAATGTTAGTAACGGGACTTCGACCGTCGTCGAAGTATTCCAAACTCAACAGACTGTAATCCAGGAGCATGGAAACACGGGCCCTCATGATATCTTGCTTGTGTTAGTAGACATGGATTCATGATCTAGGGGGACTCTTGAGATTCTGTTGGATTCACGAATGAACTACCCCAATACCCCGTGTATTTATTGGATTGATAGTAATGATTGTACTGATGATATTGTATTGTATTGTATTGTCTTGAAAATTGAATTGTATAGATGACTTGCCGAAACTATGATATCAGTAAATGGGTGTAACTGGAGAATCATGGATGTAGCCGGAGAATCATGCAAATGGAAGTATATCCAAAGTTCGGTTCGGTCAATATAAATTGAATAGATTGAATAGTTTGAATATATGGATTCGTGGATTCATGTTGAATTGTAGTATTGTAGATTGTACTTGAATCATATTCAAGTCAGATTATTCATAATGAGACTCAGTCTGAGTCAGAACAATTAGAAAGAGAAATTGAAGTCCTGAATTAGATTTTGATGTTATCAGTAATCGCTGCACATGGGCGGCAGGATTTGTGTCTTTTTCAAAGACGATTACCGTGTTGATAACACCGTTGTTAAGTTGTCTACCTTAAATAGGCAAGCACTCACTTCTCCGGCTCCCTGAGGCTCAAGAGATTGGTCCCGCTTAAACCTATATTTACTAGGGTCCTTAGGCTAATTTATAGAACTTGAGGGGGGTTTATGTAAAAATATTTTTTTTATAATTTTCAAAATACACCCCAAGTATTTAATTATCGTTTTTAAAGTTTTCATAGTTGTAGATTTTATCATTATGACATTTCTAGTGAATAAACATATTTTTCATAATACATGATATTTAATTGTAAAGTGTTGGTCTTGTATGGAATTTCATGGTATTTTCATATAAAGTGATTTTTTTGATTTAGAAAAGTTGGAATACTTATATTATATCAAAAATAGGTATTTTGATAATACATATATATATATATATATATATAATTTTTAATGTATTTCTAAAGATATTTGTATTTTAAATCTCTCGAGACCGAATATTCCTTGCGGAGGTCTAAATCTCGCACTACTAAGCCCGAGAATGTGCGATAATTCGCACCATCCCGAACGGATTCCCCAAAATGGGTTGTAGCGGCGCTTTGCAAAGATTTATGTAAAATACATAATCTTGTAGAAAACGGTTTTAATAGTAAATGGTATTTATATATAAAGTTTCGTTTTCCCGTATTCTATGTTCCCTAAAGGTATTGTGCTATGTTGCATATGAGTGTTGTAAGGAGGTAGCTCATTACCTCGTGATCTAATTAAAGGTATAGTAAAATTAATGATGTTTTAAGGTAGAAAGTAAACTACATGGTATTTTATTGAAAAAAGCGGTAAAAATTACAAAATGAAATATTTTGCTATGGAACTTGTTCATCATGTTTTGTTAATAATTAATAATCAAGATGTAAGAGTTTAATATGGTTGTGTTAAAGAAAAATTGAATTTTATAAGAAAACCGAATCGGAAGTCGGATTTAACTCCGCTTACGTCGGGTTTTATTAAAAGAAGTTTTAAGACTAGAGAATAGAAGAGGGAGGTGGGACTTACTGGCTTAAAATCAAGAGAATAGGTAGAGGAGGAAGTAGGATTCGCCGGTGCGTCGTTTCATCGCCGGAAGCTCCTAGGATCGTCGTCGGAAGTTCGCCGGAGTTTCGCCCCTCGCTAATTCCACTTGTACACAAAAGTTCTAGGGATTTTCTTGAGAGTTTTGGACAGAAATTTGGAGTGAGGAGGGTGTGTATAGGGTTGATATTTATAGGGAAAGATTAGGGTTAGGGTAGGTGAAAGGTTGTATGAAAATTGCATTAAAAAATAGGTTAATGGGGGTATTTAATGTCTCTGTTACTGTTCAGAGAAATTAAAGTATATAGGGGTTGTTAGAATACAAAAAGGCAGAACTTTTATGTTGACAACTCAGCGATCCGCCCGATTCCGACCGCCGACGGCGGGCCGAGTCGGCCGAGTCGGGCTGGGGCTCACCGCCACGTGTCCCTCGTCGCTTGGTGTAGCCTCTGGGATAGTTTGTTTTACATGTGTTGTGGGGTTTTTACGAGTTATGCACGTGTAGACTCTTGGACTTCTAAAAATTTAAAAAGAAATCAATATTAAAAATAATGTGGGGGGTGGGATTCGAGCTCTGGTGCTTTGGTTCAGCAGTACAAGGTCTTACCAATGAGCTACAAGCTCCTTCTTGCTATTAAAAAGCAAAACAAACTTATAACTTTTGCTCAGGTAAAAATACCCCTTTCTGTATTTTGATAAAAATTTGTACAAAAAGTTGTACAGAAAGTTTAGGCTTGTTATAATCCGTTTATATCCGATCCGTTTACACGAACAACCGATATCATGGTTTCGGCAAGTCTTATACAACAAATCCTTACAAACAATACAAATTTCATTTACGGGTTTTTTTTAAAGGGGTAGACTGGTACGGAATGTGTTAAAAGTGGCACGATAATGGTCACTATAATACACCTAACCTGAACATCCGTTGCCGTTGTCCCATGGGTTTTGACGGGACCTTGTACTCCTTATATCTTAGTCCACGGAGTAAGTTGGACTCCTCTCGTATATACTGGCATATTCTGTACCAAGTTACAAACAACTACGTTAACATAACAAACAGACATAAACCAGTTATATTCTTTTATCTGTCTATTCTATTTCTGTGAGACTTACCGAGCGATTGTTCGCTGACGACATTCCTTTTCTATTCTTTCTTTGGAATGTTGTCCGGAGGACCCGACTCTCTGGAGATCGAGCCCAGTCAAGAAGACTTGGAGCAGTTTATTGAGGACTCCGAGCTTTAGTCACTTGTATATATTTTACTTTCAGTTCATGACATTGTTTAGGCATTGCTTTTCACACTGTACTTACTTTTCAGTTGTATTGTAAAGAATGTTTAATAAATAAAAAGTTGTTGTTCATTTAAATCTCATGTCTTTCTTGTGTACATTTATATTATATTGCTTATTTACGCTTAACGTGTTTATTTCTGAGTAAATACGCCGCGTACCTCGTCACGTCTTCTTATCCGTACATCCAGAAGTGACAATATATGGAACGTAAGATGCAAATATAAGTTTGATGATGAGATTATATCTCATATAGCTGTTTGACACAAAGTCATTAGTGACATTAAGAATATGATACTAGCATATAATATAAACATAAAAGCAAATCTTTGTCCTCTTATTCTACATCAGTTGGGGTTTTCAGTGGAAAATTCTTAGAAAAGCTTTATTATTACCTCTTGGAGAGGCCAGACATAAATAAATTTAAGCTGAATGCAGATGGGGTTAGAAATTTACAGATCAATATGACTTCAAGTGGTGTTGTTCTTAGAAATGAGAAAGGTGAAATTATTTTTGCCTCTGAATTCTTTTATGGTTCAGGGGGAATTCTAGAAGCTGAATGCAATTCTATTCTAAATGTCATGATTCAGTGTAAGTTTAAGGGGATAAAAGGAGTCGAAATTGAGTCAAATTCCAAAATATACATTGATTATATTACTGGACGGAGTAAGCCAAAGTGCTCTTTATTCTATACAGTTCAAGCTATTAAAGATATTGGCTCGTTCGTTGAAGCAACATTCAAGCATACTTATAGAGAGAATAATACCATTGCAAAAAATTTAGCTGCTCAGGCACAAATTGAAAAAGCAAGTAGCAGCTACACAGGTTATATTATTCCAGCAGACATTAAAAGGCTAAATCTATTCGATTTTTCTTACCTTCCCAGATTTCGACTGAAGAGAAATGTCAAAGACTCAATTTTTAACTGAAAAACTTCCTTTATATTACTTTGATCAAGGACTTTCAAAGAAAATCTTTGATTTTGGAGTTAAAGTCGCCTCTTTTGAAGAATTTTATAGAAATAAGGGTTTCACATATAAAAAATGTTGTACATCTACAAAGATGCTACAAGGAAAAAGCTTCAAAGCTTCGAAAAAGGGATTTTTGCGCTTACCAAAAACTTACCAGTGTAGATCGCAAAAGGAGTATCAAGGAAATCATGAAGAAAATTTATATTTGAAAAGGTTAAAAGAGAAGAACTTGGATCTCCAAGTGGAGAGCCCAAATATGAAGTTTTTTAGTCCTAAAATGAAAATGTAAGCTTAAAAGATGAGATTTTTATTCACTGAGAGCTTAATAAGAAGCGATTCTTACTCGCTAACGGCTTATCTTGAAGATTCTCACAGAAGACTAAACAGATCTTGCAATTTTGTTTTGAGAACAATGATATTTTTGCTTTAGAGCAGCAAAAGTTTCGAGAGAGAGGAGAAGGAGAAGAATGAAAGATATTTTGGAAACGGCAAGGGATGAAACCTTAACTTTGTATATGTAGTCGCTTGAAAGGCTTTTGTAATGGGCTAGTCCTCATTTTGGATGCCTTTCACCTCTCATATTTGATTCCTTGATTCATGTATTGGTAGTGCAATCTGTTTTACATGATGCTTTTTGTCTTTCATGTTTTTCTCATCCTCATCGTCCTTGGACATATTACATAAAATACCAGTTCCAGCTACTTAAACACCGATGAACTTCAAAAAAATATAGCTACTTCTCTTATCTTGACCAAATTTTGAAAGATTTTCTTATCTTCTTTTTACCATAGCTGATGAAGAATTTTTCCCACAGCTGATGAAGAATTTTTCCCACATTTTATTAAAATAATTCAATGAAACAAGTACAAGCTAAAAAGGCCCACAACAAATGCCATGGGAAACAATAACAGAATTACAAATATATAGTGTCCCATGATAATGCCAACATATGTTCCAATCCTCTCCAAAAGCGATAAGCAGTCATAAAGGTGTTTGTACTCCTTGTCATGTCTTTTTCGCCTTCCGATGTTTTCATTCTTCCGAGGAATTGATGTCAAGGTTTGACTTCGCCACAAGCCCCTCGTGTCCAAACCTTCCAACAATGACAATTTTCTTGCTATAACTCATGTAAAGCTACATAACAATTTAATCAGGCATTCTCCAAATTGAATCGAATTCAATGTTCTTGGTTGGGTATCCATTTTGTTTAATCGAATATCACGTTCTCGGTCGGTCATACTCTTCACCAAATATGATGTTTTTTATTAGAAATTCTATGGCCGACACTTCTTAAAAATATCTTTTAATAGTGCGTGCAAAAAAACTAGAAAGTAAAAGTTGTTATGTGATCATGTGAGCACTTGTAACATCCAAAAATGGTTTAGATGCACATCCAAAAAAGGGGAGGGATAGTTCTAACTTACTAACTTTGAAAAATAGCAAGTTTAGATTTCCGGACCAAAAAAAGTTGTAAAAAACTTCCCGAATCTAAAAATTCTTGTGTTTTAGTTTCTATAGTACATTTATTATTGTTTTATACCAATGCTGCCCTTTTAGATAAACCGCTACATTTACTTTTTAAAGTTCTCTAACTATCTTTCAAAGTGCTATATTTATGTTATAAAGCATCATATTTGTGTTAAAATACTACATTTAACATGAAAATCACTACATTTAACTTTTAAAATACTATAGTTATCTTTCAAAGTACTACATTTATATCATAAAGTACCACATTTGTGTTAAAATACTGCATTTGACATGAAATTGTTATATTTTTTAGTAAAATGTTAAAATACTGCATTTGACATGAAACTGTTATATTTTTTAGTAAAATTATTATATCTATTACATTTGACATATTTCAAGACACATGCAGCACTTTAAAAGGTAAATATAACAGTTTACCTGAAAATTCAGCATTGTTATAAAAAACAGTAAATATAATATAGGGATCTAAACTTATTGCTTTTTGGATCAGGAAGCTAAAGCTATTGCTTTTCAAAACTAAGGAGCCATTTTTCCAATTAAAAAAAGGGTCTGTATGGTCGAGGGATGGTTAGAAGGCATTTTCGTTTCCTCGACCGTTCCGTTGCAGAAGGGCATTTTCGTCAAATGCTTTCACCAAACAAAGTCTCCTCAACGTCAGTTGTTAAATTTCCTCGCTCATCTCAAAACCCTAGCTTTTTCCCCAGAACCTCTCTTTCTCTCTCCTCTCCTCCTTCTACCCCTTTGATGCCCCCTCTCTCTCCTCACCTCCTTAGGGTTAGGGTTTCGTTCTCCTCCACCGCTCTCTCCTCGAACCCTCGCTCATACGATCTCCCCAGCGATGGTCTCGGGGTCGCGAACCGACGGCGCGAATCAGGTGACTTCGTTTAGGGTTCGAAAGATCATTCAATCGATTAAAGAGATCGTTGGGAACCATTCAGACGCTGATATTTATGCTGTGCTCAAAGAATCCAACATGGATCCTAACGAGACGGCCCAGAAATTGCTCAATCAGGGTTAGATTCTAGCTCTTGATTCTTCTTTTAGGATTTGGTTCTGTTCGATTAGTCTCCTGTTTGCGATTTTTATTTGAATTGGTTATTTTGTTGATGCTGTTTATGATTTTGAGAGAGTTTGGCTCTATTTGAGCTGTTAGTTGTCGAATTTGTGTGCTGATGGTATTGCATTGCTGTTATTGGTTATTAGGTTGAACCGGATGATGTGATGAGCTAATGTGACCTTAAATTTCAGATTTTTTTGTGTGAATGCCTGATATTGCATTTTCTATTCTTTGTTTGATTTTGGGATTATGTTCATGGGGTTCATGTTTTGATCGAATTTTATGGTAAAACCTACTTATCCTCTGTCGTCTCTCAAAACCTGCGACTCTCCCTATCCCCCTCGAAAATCGCAGCTTCCTCCCTCCCTTTCATCTCTTTTTATCTCTAAAATTGCAGCCCCTGTCACGCCCCGCTTCCCAAAATACGGAATACGGAAGGCGATGAAGGCTAGCCGTGCTATCTACGGTAAGGAAAGATCCTTCCATAGTCACATAAGGCTGTCTAGATTAACTTGTCAAAAATAAAATCCAATACCGAAAGGAATAATTCTGATAATCATGCTGCATCGAAACCATAAAGAATACTAGAAAATGGGTCCACTAGATAATTGATGCAAATAAAGATATGATACAATAGATTCGAAATAAAACAAGATCCAAAAGAGATACATAAGTCCTAATGTTCCACAAAGGCGCACATACTAAATACTAACAGAAAGGAAATAAACCTATAGGTTACTGATCTTCGGTAATGTCCTGGTAGCCGCTGCGATCCTGCTCATCCAGAAAATCTGTCTCTAAACCTGAGATAGATAATCTCAAGGATGTCAAAACATCCCAGCAAGTACTCAACGTATAAAGTGTATGTGTGGTATGATAACATGAATATATGAAAATAGTGAAGCCCGGTGCGCAAGAAAAACATGTATATAAATAATTAGATGCATTAACACTATGAAACATGTATTTAAGGGGTCAGGTCATAACCTAACTGGTCACTAAAAGGTAAACTATCCTATCGTAAGCTCGAGTGTGTGCGTCAACTTCTGTAGGAGTATTCCTAACCCAAGAGTGGTGCCCCAGGGGCTAGGAAACACGGCCCAACTGTGGAATGAACAAGAGACCGCTATAGCCCGGTACGAGCTGTAAACATGAGACCGATATAGCCCGGTACGAGCTGTAAACATGAGACCGATATAGCCCGGTACGAGCTGCCGGCATGGGACTCCTGAGATCCTGTTGTATAACGCACACTCAAACTACTCAATACCCGCGTATTTATAGCTACTATGGTAATGACCAGATCACTAATTATGAATGCTGAAAAGACTGGAATTGTGGTATGATAACTGTATAGAATGAAACTGGTAAATAGTAGTGTGTCATGGCATGTAGTTCATGCATCCAAATTAGAGAACTCGTTTTAATATGAGTAGTCTGGAACAATGAGTAATTATGGCATGTCAAGTACAATAGTTATAAAATGATAGTGTCCATAAACAAGAATAGCATGTTAAGGTTTCTCAAGCATGCCGACAATGATAGTCTCAAGTAAAATGTTAAATATAGATGATAGGATATGATAAGGTCAAAAATGTAAACAAGACTCAACATAAATATGCAAGTATCTGTGTTTAATATCCGGATTTATTTATTGAAAAGAATAATAAACTGAAATATGGTTTTAAAGGGTTAATATAGTTAAATAGAAATTACAAATTACAGATGTATAAAGCGGATAGTGGTAATAGTATAATTACGAGAAAATAATAAGTAAGATAAAATAAATGACAGATTGACTAGTCATCATGTAAGTGCTAATAATAAGTTTTATAATCATGTGATAATAGAAAATATTAATACAAATTATAGTATCAAAATAATTTATATGAGTAGGACACATAGAGTGCAGCAATATTATAAGGAGTGATAGTGTATAAAGTTTAATTTATATATATAAAATATTAAGCCCGAAGCGTTTATTGATTAACAGTAATAATGGTATATTTTTATGTTTTAAATTAGGATATAAGTGTTGACATTTTGCATGCTAGTGTATATCAATATTGTTGCAACAGAAATATATAATTACTTATAAAGCTTTTTATATATTAAATCACATTTATATGTTAAAAGTTATTTTATTACGCTTGCACTTTTACAGTTGTTCACTTGATGAAAGGATTAGTAGCTATTCTAGATCTTGGGGTTTTCATCATATGTACAAGTATTATAAGATATATTAATAAAGAGGCAGAATATTACAATTTTATTTAAATATTGTAAGTTAATAATTTATTTAGAGAATTGCTGATGTTGCATTGACTAAACAAAAATAAAAGAGTAAGAGTACTTACCTCGGAGACAGATAAACACGACGACATGAAGAACAACTCCAAGGTTTGATTGCTCGGCTAATTTTGAAGAAGAAAATATTGTGATGGGAAAAAGAGAAGGTTGATTTATATGAGAAGGGAAGAGATGATAATAATTAAATTGTTATTTATAGGGAAGAGAGATGTTAAAGATTGGAGAGATTGTTATAATTGGAAAGAGAAATATTCTGATGAGATGAGATGAGATTTGGATTTGATTTTATAAAAGAGAGATATGATGGGTTGTTATATACTTCTATAAGATATTAGAAAAGTTATATACATACATATTAATTTGTATATAGTTAGAATACTAGAAAGGTATATGTATATATACATATTAGTATATAGTGAAAATATATATAGATATGTATATGGTTATGGGTTAATGAAAATAAATACAATTAGTTATATATATAGGATTTTATGATATCAAACAACTAAAATATATTTTCGGTTAAACTATCATAACAAAATATCTTTAATTATATATATGTATGTATGTATATAGCTTTGTAGAAAAATAATTAAAGAGAGTAGATTTGAGAAAGAGAATCTGCTGAGAGAGATTAGATTAGATTGGAGAGAGTGATTTTGTTAGGGAATATATATAGAAAGAGAGCGGGGGTTTGGTGAAATATAATTAGTGATATAGAAAAATATATGTAGATAGAATAGAATATGGGGAGAAAGAAATCTGTTGGAAAAAATATTTGTTTTGAGAGAGAATAGTATTTGTTTAAAAAAAATAAAGTTATCAGGTGAGACATATATGGTGATTGGAGAGAGAAAATTGAGTTAGTTTAGGAAAAATATTTATATGGTTAAAAGATTTAACAGGGGCTCTCATGACTTTTCAAAATTAAATATTTTAACCAAATAAATATCATAAGACAAAATATCTTATAAATAGAATTTAAAAAGGGGTAAAATCTTATTTATATGTATTATTTAAAAAAATACCAAATAAAATATCTTTCGTTTAAGCTATGATACTAAAATATAAATATGGTTATAAAATAGTGTTAGACAAATAAATATTTAAATACTAATAATATGCATATTTAACAAACTTGAAAAAGCATAATTATATATATATATCTTGATTAAAAGTATTAAACTCAAAGTTATAATAATAAAAATAAAACAAAACCCAATATATCCAAAAGAAAAAGAAACGTATGATCGAATTAGGATGTTATACCCCCTCTCTAATAACATGTAAATGGTTAGAAACAATGAATTTTATTTTTTTCGCATATGATCCATAAATTTCTAACAACAAAAAAGCTAAGGAGATTATTGCTAAATTCCAATAGATTGTATAATGGGAATTTCTGTAAAAGAGCAAATATCCCAAACATAAGACTACAGAATTGGGAAAAGCATTAGCTTTGGTCACATCCATTAAACCTTAGGATGTGGGGAGGAGAGTAGACAAAGGCAGGAAGACTCCAAACCCTAGTATTTAGGAAAGAGACCCATGTTGAAGGAGAGATGAGTTTCAACAACTGAGTGAGGATTTGCAAGTGAGAAAGAAATGAGAGCAATGACGAACCACGAGTAGAGAGACGTTTTAAGAAGAAGAGGAAGAGGAAGAAGAGGAAAAAAGAAATGAGTGGTTGAGGGAGAGAAGGCCACGTTCAAGATACTTGGGTTTTAATGTGTTAATTTGGGTGAATAGAGAGTGACTAGGGAATGAATTTGGATTAAGGATAATCCCCCAACGTCCTTTATATAGAATTGGTTATTTACACATACATCCCCTTCTAATTATATGTAACAAAACATGCTTAGAATAATCAGGAATTCACATTCCAACACTTCTTCTCAAGTCGGAGTATACATATCATACATGTCTAGCTTGTTACAAATGAAATTCACTCGAGTCTTTTCCAAAGGTTTAGTAAAAAGATCTGCCAACTGATTCATAGATTTTGCATAATATGTATCAATAGTTCCATCTTCAACTTTCTTTCGAACGAGTGGGTAGTATAAATATGCTTCGTCCTTGCGACATCAGAGTTTTGGTGCGGTGGAAGGGACAAATCACACCTTGCATGGTATTTTTTGAGGAGAAAATTTTAACCTGATTCATGCATGTTCCTTTTAGCTTAAAGTCTTCAACAAAGCTTCATAGTTAGATAATCATGATGGCTTATAAGGTTATCTCTTAAGGTAAATATTCGAAGTCCATATGTAGAAGGGATAATGAAAGGTTTTGGCTTGTCTTATCATAAATCGCTTTATAATTTGCGGTTTGCGCTTTCGAACGATCATTCCTGATCGAGGAATGTAATCATTCTGGATCATTGGATCAGGAAAATCACTGTTTTGATGTAATTAATCAAACTTAAGTTAAATGGGCATAAACTCGAATTTGTGTCTAATTATACTAAAAAAATATAATTCCTTTCTAAGTACTTATATAGATAGCAAAAGAAATTAAACTTTGTGTATTATACTCAAATGTATACACAAACATGTAGAAATGATCCTAAAACACTCCACATTCCATAACTATATTTTCCGTTCTGGGTAAGTGTATCATAGAAGACTACCCTTATCGCACCATGTTCTATCATAAAGCGGTGTTCAATCATCAAGCGGCATTCCATATACCAAAACATTTCGCATTCTGGGTAACAAGTTTCGGTTTATGTATCATTTTCACAGTTATTTAATGTTTTTACAATGTACGATGTCAATCATGCCTTAATTTCACTTAGTTTCTGGTTTTCCGACAGTTGACTTACAATTCCAGGTTTATTATATGTTTTATTGGTTCTTCTAATGCTAATTAATATTTACTTTATATTAGCCACATTACTCATGAGCTAACTTATCCAATGTTAACAAATCACATATAATATGTTTTGTTGAAATATAATATTTGTAATATGACCAATGAGCATTAGCTCAGTTGGTATGGGCACTCCCCCTCTTGGGGAGAGTGCGGGGTTCGAACCCCGGAACCTAGGGGGAGTGGCCACAAATTAATGCTTTCGGGGTATAAATCGTGGGTCCCTGAGTGCGTGTGTTGTGTGCTTGTGTGGTGTGTGTTGTGTGTTTAGGTTAAGGCTTACGAGCCAGTGCCAAATTTTTTTTTTGTAATATGGCTATAGTTTTCCTTGGGATGGAGTTTCCCCATCACTACCCATTCTGTCATGGAACTCTGGAGCTATGTACCTTCCATGTGCATTCAAGATTTTTGTTAATGCGTATAAATTTCTACTTAAAGTTTGGTTATTAAGATATATGTTCTTTAGGCCACTCTTTTACGCCACTCTTTTACGCGTCACAAAATATTTAACGAACGAAAGTGCTGAAGTGGCGGTAGTCCTGTTTTCTTCGTTCAGTATTTTTCAATAGTAATAATTCTGTGCATATGTTCTGTCTTGGAAGATGCCTTAAGTAAATTTCCTTAATTTTTTTGCATTTTGGATTATCTTATATCGACCATTTGCTGCAATGCCGTCTTCTAATAAAAAAATCTCTTTTCTTTTTACAGATCCATTCCATGAGGTTAAAAGAAAAAGAGACAAGAAGAAAGAGGTACATTCCAATAGCATTCTTCGACGCAACCCTATCATTTTAGTTTGTTCTCAATATTACACCACTGTGGTATAACATCTCTCTCAAATGAGAGGCCGCCGGTTCGATTCCCAAATGAGGATCAACTCCCAAAAAAAAAAAAGAAAAAGAAAAAAACTTAAGTTGATGGTTTGGAGAAAGCTTTGATTCTGAGTAAATATTTGACTCTTACAGACATGCATTATGACCTCAGCTTACAGGATACAGGGATTTCTCTGATACTAGGAGAAGCCAAGGGCACAATGTGCAACCAGTAAAATCAGCGACACCATGGGATAGAAATGGACGCAGAGGAGCTTATATTCGAAATTCAGTGTCTGGTAATGAAATTTCTGTCAATTAGATTTACTGAGTTATAAAGTGTGTTGACTTGTCTTATTTTGTTATTTAAAGTTGACTATGCTAGTGGAGTTATTAGAGCTTGATGATGTCAGGGTTACTTAGTTTAATACAATGTTCATAATGCTGGTCCCAATAAGGCCTGATCTTGTATATTATTTAGCTTTGTGAATAAGCATGAAAACTATCATTATGGAGGTAAACTTTTTATTTGTTTTGTTATTGCTTTGACACGTGTACCAGATAATTTGGTCTCGATATTGAGTTCAGGATTTTAGTTGAAAGGAACATTTACACGTAATGGAAGATTCCTGGGAATTCCCACGTTCGGGGAATGTGATGCCCATGCATTTAATTCAAAGGAATTTTGCATTAACGTGCTTGGTATATTTTAATCATTCCCGGTAATATATTTATGTGCAACGGCGGCGGCGGTCGTCGACAACGAGTGACCAGCGGCGGAGGGCGGCAACAGCCGGTGGCAGGTCAATGGCTGCCACCGGTGGGTTGGGGGGTTTGCAGCAATGGCGGCATCTGTCGGTGACAATGACTAGTGATGGCAGCGGATGGGCAGACGGCGACGGTTGGGCACATCTTGTGTTAGGTGGGAATATTTCGTGGTGATCTAGAACAGACACATTTTTCGTGAAAATACGATTCCCACGATTTGAGGTAATGTCAGGGGGAATTCTAGATTCTCGGGATATTATTTGCGTTAAAACAAGCATGGGTATTTATCATGGGAATCTAGGATTCCCCAGTAGATTACCACGTACCAAGCGCCCCCTAAATGTAAATCATACATGCTTGTTCTATGCAAAATCTTGTGGTTCCCCCCTTTATTATTTGAATATTTGTCTGCTTAGCATTCTCTTGTAAGCTTGCTTTGTAAGTTCTTTGCTGAAGCATTTATGATTTTCATGTCCTTGGTAGATATTTCTGTTGTGTGCACACCATAATTACTCCTTCCGTCCCTTTTTACTTGACGTTTTAGAGAAATGCACACCGTTTAAGGATGGCATTATCACTTTCTTAATATCAGCAATTAATCTATTGCCATATCACCACTAAAAAACATACCATTTCTGCCTTCAACGATTTACTATATCAGCAATTAATCTATTGCCACATCACCACTAAAAATTAATTTTCTAGGCTATTTTTGGTACTGATATCATTTATTGATATCTTTATCATTAATGATTTCCTCGTTATTCCAAAACGTCAAGTAAAGTGGGACACTTTTTTCTCTCCCAAACGTCAAGTAGAAAGGGGCGGAGGGAGTATATAGTTTCATCTTTCAGTGTGACATTGTTTGGAACATTTTTTATCCAGGTCGTTTTTTGGCTTATATCATGCCTTACATGTAAATCAATTGCCTATCAGATCTTGTTCTCCTCCTCCTTACTCTTCAAAATTCATAGTTAAAGAGAATATTGGAGGGGTGCTCCTTGGTTTCATGAGGTTAGAATATATATGTGGTATTTTTCCGTATTCACACAGGTCGATTAGGATTTATGGTGTCTTGTCCCTCTCCTGTTGGTAGTTGCCTTCTTTATATGTAGTTTGGCTCCGTAGTAAACCTCATTTTGATGGCTCATGGCAGGGGCGATGATTTAGATTTAGATTTGTATCACTGTGTCAGTCGATTAAAGCTATAAATTAAGTTAATTGACTAATTTGTTGTTGATTATATAGTTATTAAAACACACCAAAAGTCGCAGAGACTTTTATGCCAACATATAATTAGTATTTCACAATCAGACGTTTTAGTGATGACAACGTGATTTATTTTTAACTTTGTATCTTTCACAAGTTTAGGTTCTAGACTCAATGTCTGTAACATAGGGAATTGTTATTATCTATTTTAGGTTAAAATATGTAGTTTGTCCATCTTAATTGCTTATTTCATGACATGAGATGAAGCTTCTTTCCATTGAAATTTGAAACCGCAAAAGTTTGCCTTTTTACCTTCTTTGTTATTCTCATATTTATGTGAGTTTTGTGATGGTCTGAGCCCATTACACTGCAAGTAAGTTCACATTAAGCCACCAGTAAATTGGAGCTGGACAATATGTAAGCATGAAACTAAAATGTGAAAGCAATTCTGATTTAATATAGCTGTAGGCTGTAAAAGTACTGGTTGTAGGATCAGCTGCCTTTTAGGCAAGAAATTGCAAGGGACAGGCCTCCCAGAGACATTCGAAAGTTTGCCTGTGCATATTAGAGCAGCGAATGTAAGAAGGAAAATGGTAAGCAATGTAATGGATCTCTCTCTCTCTCTCTCTCGCTCTCTCTCTCCACCCTATTTCAGCTCCCTCATACTTCTAGGTTACAAATGTTGTTTAGAATATTACATGAGATGAAGCTTCTTCCCAAAACTGAAAGATATGAGAACTGCATACGTGTCTTCTTTATAGGTTAGCAAGTTTGTCTGTGCATATTAGAGAAACGACTGTGACAAGGAAAATGGCAAGGATTGCTCCCCCCAACCCAAAAATAAATAAATTAATTAATTTTCACCTCCCACTTACTTCTAGGTTACAAATGTAGTCTATACCATGAGATGAAGCTTCTTTCCAAAACTGAAAATATGAGGACTGCAAAAGTGTGCCCTTTATACGCACACAGTGTTCTAAATGTTGGCCGACATAGCCAAAATGTCGACGACATGTCGGTTTTGGAAAGAAAATAACACTGATATACATAATTATTTCAGTTACCGGTATTTTGTAAATGTCGGCCGACATTTCGTGATGTCGGCATTTTACCCGACATTTACCGATATGTGGGAATTTATTTTTTTATGTAATTTTCTTTCAGGTTTTGGGCGTTGGGCTTTGTACATTGCAAAAATATAAGTAATTAATCCGGTATATTGCAAAAATAAAAAACAAAAGATATCGTCATTGCGTACGACCATTCACTTAATAGGCGACCGCTCTACCACTGAGCTATTGAGGAAGACATCAATTTAATAAAACTAAAAATTTGAATAAGTTAATTTTTTAAAAAAATATATAAGTTATATAATGACGTTTACATTACAAAAAAGTAGAGCCCGCTAGTTAATAATACCATCCGGCATTTCACAATATTCGCTATCCGACGTCAAAATCTTCAGGCCGACACGACACCGACATCTGAAATTTAGAACATTGTGTGTATGAGGAAGGCTAATTTACACGCATGGCATAACCGGCTTAGTTATGCCCTGTGAAGAATTACATCATTTGCCCACCAAGTATGTATAAAGAAGGGGTACTTTTTATCATTTTCAAGAAGAGAGAAAATAGAAAATCTTGTAAAGATCCTATAAGATATTCCCTCTCCTTGTAATAATCAATTCCCTATTTAATTATAAATATTCTCTACATTCCCTCCTTGTAAATTACAAAAATTAGCCTTCCTTTATGCATGCATGAGAAACAAATAAAGTAATTCTCCATAAGGATCTAAGTTGGTTATGCACTGGGAGTAAATTAGCCTATATATATAAAAGAAATAATGGAGGAAAAGTGTCATATGAGGGAATTCTCTTATGGCGTTGAATAAGTACACCCTCCATCATTTTTCATGACGATCGGCACTCATCATCTTCATCCTTGTCATCTAAGATGTGGATTCACCAAATTTCATGTGATTCTATAATCTTTTCACCGTTGATTCAGTGGGAGGAAAATTAACGGTTTACCGACAATAGAACTTTTTATATTGCTAATTCAACGGTGAAAAGTGGTAGAATCATATGAAAATTGGTGTATCCACATCGTGGATGATGAAGATGATGATGATGGATGCCGATCGTTGAATAAAATGTTGGAAGGTATATTTTTTCGCCGCCACCTAACGAAAAATCCTCTTAGGGCCTCTTTTCTTCATTACTCTCTCTCTCTCTCTCTCTCTCTCTATATATATATATATATATATATATATATATATATATATATATTCTTTTTCGTTCTCTCATGTATTCATCTTACTCTTGGTGAGTTTTGCAATGGTCTGAGCCCCACAACAATTATTAAGTTTAATTGAAGGCACTAGTAAATTGGATCAGGGTAATGTAAGAATAAGACTGAAATGTAAATGCAATGTTTGCTTTAATATAATCGTGCAAAAGGAGTACTGGCTGGAGGGCAGCATACCAGCAACCAGTTAGGTAAGCAATTTGCCAGGGGCATGTGGTCATGGGTGTTCAAGAGGTCAGATAGTTTGCCTGATAGTGTAGGGTGAAATTGAGCTTATAAGAGCAGAAATTGTAACAAGGGAAGAGTTAAGCAATGAATTGAAGTACCCCTCTCGGCTCATCCTTCACCCTCCTCGATCATCCTCTACTTCATTTTCATAAAGATGGATATGATTCTCTATTAGAAAGCTTTATGCTTTGTTAATGCAGGCGGTTTAATCATCCCATGTAAGATACCTTTTGTATTTCTTTAGTTATGCGGAACTTGAATTCTCAAGTTTCATGCGGAACATTTTGTATGTCTGTTGTTCAGATATAGGCAGAAAATGTACTTTTCTTTGTTGGTATAATCTTATGGAAGATTTTGGTATGATGCAGGACTTGGTTGAGAAACTAGTAGGCAATGTAAGAATAAAAACAAAATGTAAAAGAATGCCTGTTTCAATAACCGTAGGCTGCAAAGTGGTGCTGGCTGTAGGGAAGAGCATCTTAACAGCCTTTTAGGTAAGAAACATCAAAAGAACATGTGCCTAAGAGTTTTGAGTTCGTCTAATAGAGTGGAGGGAGAAATTGAGCTTATAAGAGCAGCAAATGCATCAATGCTACTTCACTCTATCCTTTTCATGAATATTGTTATCACTGTTGTTATATGGGCCCATGGATGCTAGAAAATTTAATGATTTGTGAATGGATGCGGTTTAATCATCTTATGAAAGACATTGTTAATTGTTTGTTTTGGAGAATTGTTTGTATTGTTTTTGTGTTTTGGAGTTAGATTATTTTTTGAGCACTCAAGTTACATGGAGAATTTTGTATACCAGACATGCATTCATTGCCAGATTCTGTAGTTTTGTGATGGTTATATATTGTGGTAAATGTTGGTTTGATGATGCAGGAATTAGTCGAGAATTCCGAGTTGTGAGAGACAACAGAGGGAAGCAAAATGCCAATACAGATGTTAAGCCAGAATCAGTTCAGCACATAGATTATGGCAAGGAACAAGTTAGCACTAATCTTCCAGAGAAAAGGTATTTTCGTTTTTTCTTAGCGCATATACAAGTCAATAGATATACCTTGGATACACCTTGCATTCTACCATCACCTTGAAGTAGTGCATGCTTTTCACATTTTCTTGCTGCATTTTTGCTGATAACTTGACATCTCTACACGATTGATGCCTGCATAAAAAATGCTATTCCATATGAACCCAATATTTAATATTTATCTCTAATGCTGATATCTGCTATCCAGCATGTGCTAAATTACTTAGACAAGTTGTCACAAAAGACGATTTGAACGCAAGTATTGGCTCATATCTTTGATATGTTGTTCGCTATTAGATATTAAAATATTATCATTTGATAAACCCTTCTCATCATTATGCGCAAGCGATTCCCCTCTTATGTTACAAGGTGTTTAGATTATTAATTTAAATAATATCAGCTTACACGGAAGAGCTCTTTTTGATATCTGGTTAAGTGACTTGTTGTCTCCACAGGTTCGGCACACATCTTTAGTTTCTCTTAGAGGGTATGGTTCTTATATACACTTTTTATTTTTCAAAATCCGATCTGGTTTCGACATGTTCGATTCGCTTCCTGATGGCCACCTGTCATTGCCCGACATGTGTTGGACATGGGAATAGTACTCACTTTAACTTGTCTAGACTTTCCTGAAAATAGAAGTAATATTGCATATGCTCAAATCAATTCAATCCAAACATTCCCCCGGCTGCTATACCCTAACCCTAAAGAGTATTTATATGGTAATATTTCCTACCAAGATAACTAAGAACTCAAGTAGGCTTCACATAATTGGAAAAAGAAAAGATTTGGCTGCGAGGCCACTGCCAAACAGTTATGGAAGTGAGACTCCACATTGATGGGCTACTCAGCAGCAAACATAATAACATCCTCTGCTACTGGCTTAACAAATTGGCCTCAACTCCCTGTTCTTCTTTCTTTGAACATTCTCCATGGAATTTAGCACCTTGTGTCTGCAGGTTAACCGTAAATGATTGTCAAATGCAAAACAAACCCTCGTTCCTCTGTTTGGACGACCCTGTACCTTCTGTCATGAACTTGTGCAGTAACATCTGGATGCAGCCTAGCGGTTCTTTATCTGCTGTCCATCTGGCTGTTTCCTTGGATTTGGACCTCTTATTGGGCTCTGCTGGTCTATAGTGTTTCTCCATGTGAGCCTTTGCTTGTACTCTGGGGCCTCGCAGGTCTAAGTCTTTATTGAATCTATCCTACACCACTTATTCCAAATACAAGCCTCTGATCGATTTTATCTTAAGTTGAATCATTCGTAATTAGCAAGTGAATCAAAAGATAGCTCATTTAGCATAGAAAAATAGTCCACTTAGAAAGCATATATTTACTTCCAAAGTGATTGATGAATTTAGAAATGCTGTTGAGATTTCGATGCTTCAAGGACTAGGAGACCTTCTCTGGTGTGAACTTTTAAATAACTTATAGCATCCATGTGCAGTATTGCTGAGAGGCCTAGAAGGCTATGCATGATCTTTCTTGGCTACAAGCCCACACAACTAGCATTGTTGCCTCGTAGCTGGTTGCTCATTTGGGGAAATGAAGGTCAAATATAAGATCTCAGTTTGTCTGAAAGAAACGGCTCTTTGATATTCCTCTTGACATTTATGTTCTCACCATGTTTTTATTTTTTTTGGTTCTCATCCCATCCTGGACGATGTTAGCTGCAATTATACCTTAGTATGCATGATATTCCTGTGCACTTCTATATACATTAAGTTGTGTGTGTGTGTGTGTGTGTGTGTGTTAGTTATTTACTCTTGGCTCTTTCTCTGCATAGAATATCATAATCTATCATTGTCCCCCCCCCATCCCTCCCTCCTTTTCTTTTAGACTTATCCTTTTTTAGGAGAGTTTTGAGGATCCCAACTGGTAGTGGTAGTCAAGGATTTTGGTAAGCCTCTGATTCACCCATACTCC
Source organism: Agapanthus africanus (assembly GCA_030015575.1). Lineage (NCBI taxonomy): Eukaryota > Viridiplantae > Streptophyta > Magnoliopsida > Asparagales > Amaryllidaceae > Agapanthus > Agapanthus africanus. The sequence continues at coordinate 644,104,311 of CM057343.1, forward strand.
ATAGTTTCCGACTAAGACATTGGCAGTGTCCAAGAGAAGGTTGAGGTCAAGTTGACAACTGCATGTAGAACTTCTGGATTCTTTCATCAATAGTTATGATGATGATGATGATGATTTTATTCACTGTTGTTGAACCGCCATTGGTCTTTTGGTCAAACTCTTGCAGCTTGAGGTTAATGTTTCCAGATCCTACAGTTTGCAAAGGTTTAAACTAGATTAGTATCTAACCTTTTTTCCTTTTTCTTTTTTAAACTCTGTAGTATCTTCTTTAAGTGGTAATGTAAGATCAGAGTTGTTGTAATCACCTATAGCATTATTGTTTGAAGACGGTTCTGTGGTTGCAATTTTTTTTCGCTGTAACCAAGAGGGATTGTATAATAGTTTTGTCTGAAAGAAGTATATTGTTCAGAGTGTGGACATTTAATCTTACTCTTCTAGACTACGGCCAAGTCATGGTGCCAAATTTTCATTCTTTTGGTGCTCCAATATTGTTCACTAGTTTACCATTAAAGATTTCTTACACTTTGTTCTTTTAATACAAATTTACACATAAGCCTACTAGCTGGTTCTTTGTATTGTTGTATATCTACATCTTGATGTCTGCCATAGGTTGCTGCTGCTAACATGGTCCACTAGCTAGATTTATTTTCTAGTGTTTATTTTTTCACAGCAGTTAAATTCTTTATTCCTATAGCATTTCTACATATCATACTTTGAATAGAATTATCTCCCTGTGTATTTGCTGAACTATGTTGTATGGCTGTAGCACGACTGGAACTCTTGATCAAAATAACTCAGCCTTCAACAGTTCAGAGGGTTCCATACCATCACAATCTGTAAACACGCCAAGTGAATCCGTTCCTGATGGCCCTGGTCATAAGAAAGATGCGGGCAAGTCTGGCACTCTTGGATCATCACTGCTTGAAAAGGTTCCATCAACGGCCAGAGCCACAAACTCACAGGGACATAGAGAGGCTAAGGATAATTCTAGATCACATTCTACTTCAGCATCTACCAACTCTGTTATTGGTGTGTACTCATCGTCTTCAGACCCAGTCCATGTTCCATCTCCTGTTTCCAGATCAGCTGGACCTGTTGGGGCCATTCGGCGTGAAGTTGGAGTAGTTGGTGTTCGGAAACAAACTTCGAATCATCCTGCTTCAGATTTATCTAGTTCGAATAGTTCTCCAGTTCCTTTATTGGGAAAGGATGTTTCCTCGTCATCAGAGTCATTCAGACAATCTGTTGTGACATCTAAAAACAATCAGCTTAATGAACCAGCTGCCTCAGAACCTACAGTGCCTTCTGGTAGATCATTTTCCGGCAGCCAACATAATAGCAAAATACACCAGCAACCCATTGGTCATCAGAAAGGTATCATTTTCATTGTTTACTAGTATACATGTTTCTGACCTGTTTTCGAAAATAAAGATGTATACTCTCTTGTGCGATACTATATTTATACAGTGCATATATGATGGTTTTTGTTATAGAAGATAGAATTTTGCTAGATTTCTTCCAATTCGGTTATATGTAGTAAGTTTACATTGTCATGCATTAATTGCTTAACTTGGAACAATTTAGTTGTAGATTCTGGTCTAATTTTTCATGCAGTTTCATTCATGTTACACAAATATCTGATGGACCTAAACCTAGTTATATGGACTATCAAACTCGAGCAATTTTCTTGCTTTTTTAATCCTTTTGTCAAATTGTATGCTAGTAAGAGATGTTTAGCATTCGAGTGATCGTTATTCACTTTACATGTCATTTAACAGTTTAAGCAAAATTCTAGGGAAAAGTTATATTCTCTTAAATAATTTAGCATCAATATTTTCGAAATAAAAAATATATCTCATATAGATATGCTTGCTTTTTGCCCATAAGTGTACCATTCATTTAATTGTATACTGCAAAATCTAAATATGTGGTTATGCAGTAATTCAGTCCACCATGAAGTGGAAGCCGAAATCAAGCCAGAAGCCTGCAAATGTTGGCTGCAGTACGAGCGCAACAGATTCAACTCCTACCTTACCTCGTGCTGATAAACCTACTAACTCAAACCTGGTGGAAGTAACTAACTTCTCAGAGAAGCTTTTACAAGTTAATATCTTGGAAGAGCGTCAAATAATTATACCGCAGCACCTTCGAGTGCCAGAGTCTGAGCGTTCACAGTTGACATTTGGCAGTTTTGGAGCTGGTTTTGACTCTGCAAATATTTCATCTATTTCTCAGGCATTTGAAAGTGCGGAACAGTCCTGTGATGGGCCTTCTGTTAGGTAGTTTCCTTAATTCCTTACTATTTGTTTTTTACGCATGAAGAACACATATTAGAATATTGCATGTAATATTTAAATTAAGTGGTAGGTGATCCACAATGCTTGCATTTTGCACCTCTATTGAAGACGCATCCAAAGGGCTTTGAGATGTCTTGATGTGCATTACATTGCCATATAAATTCAAGATCATTCATCTTGTGCCCACTTGATGCATAAGTTTGAATATCCAATACTCTTAAATCTCTAAATTTAGCCGTTTATGCTGATATGCTGATTAGTGTTTCTTTAGTGGCATGTTATACCAATCGATCATTCTTAAATGCAGCATTTAGTGGCATGTTATACCAATCGATCATTCTTAAATGCAGCGTTTATTTTTTTGTCCCCAATAAATCTCTTTCTATATGACTCCCAAGTTATATTTTAATATTTTGTGAGCTTGTCCTGTAGACATTATCATCAACTATTTAAAGTTAATCCTTATGTTAGAATTTTCTGTATACTGTTGTATACTTGTATATGGAGCAACTAATCTTACGGTGGTGGCAACTTCCTTTCTCTGTTTAGTGTGGGATTAGCAGGTAATATCTGCTATATGCTAACCCTCATCGTGGTTTTCGGCAGTGTCTCGGCATCTGTTCCAGTGGAATCCGGTGGTGATGTCTCTGCTGGTGACCAGGGAGATCCAAGTGAGAGCCAAACATCAACTCGGTCGGATTCTCCTCCATCAGCTGCCGAGTCTGAGCAGGCACCACCTGGGAACAGCAAGTCTTTGAATCATCAAAATATTGAGAATTATGCAGATATTGGATTGGTCCAAAGCCAAAGCCCTCAGTATTCTTCATCAATTACACATCACCTACAAACTCCTGTCAACCTTCCCGGTTTCTCGGTCAGTTCAACCTTTTATAAGTAGGAAAACCAAAAATCCTAAAGCTTTTAAAATTTTTTGAGTTAATTGTTGCACTAGAGGTTACAATCTTATTTGAACAAATGAACATCTCTTCCCCCCCCCCCCCTCCCCCTTCCTAAACAGTCATATTGCTCCCAAACAAGCTATGATGTGCCATTTCTGCGAACAGTCATGGAAGATAATTCTCGTGGCCAAAGTTTTGCTTCAGCTTCTGAGGTGCTTCTCCTTGTTTGCAACATTTCTAATATGAGTATTGGTTGCTTCATTCACTCTTTTAAGAAAACATATTTTTTAATATAAATCCACTGGTACAATCTGATGTATTTGACTATTGTCAGCTTGACCTTAGAAGTTATGTAGTCCTCATTTTGCACCAAAGCTTTGCATGTTTCCACGATCTGCATAGCATGCTGTTCTACATGTAATACCATAATGATCTTTATTACAGAAATGTAGGTATAACATGCTGGTACTAGGGACCAAGTAAAAAAATATGTTACCGTAGTGAGTTGAAGTTACACTCAACCTTCCTGAGGTTAGCAAACAAGGCCATGTTATACCGCTAGCAGCTATAGTTTGACTAAAACCTGCATTCATGATCTTCCTCTCTGCATTAGTCAAATCAGTGTTACGGTTTTCTAATTTAACTATGCTAAATTCACAAAAATACGACGGCATTTATCAGTGCTCGGATGAATACCCTGACTTCATAAATGGCAAACAAATACCATGGATTTTGTGTATTAACAAATAAATAGCACAAACCATCAGCAATTTTCAATTTAATCCCATTCACAGCTAACAATTTAGCAATTTACCGAGTCCAAGGTAATTGCTAATAAAATACTGACGTCTAATGGTATTTTAGTGAAATATAGCCTTTCAACTATTTCCTCGAGTATACAGAATCCTTCCCTTTTCTTATTACATCCTGCTGTTGTATTGTCAGATTCATAAATCTACTAAAATTCCCACAATAAATCTATTCTGTTTGGTTTTACACAGATTACAATTCCTTCAATTTCTGTCATAAATAACTCTTGATTTTGTTGCAGGCTATAAGCTCGCATGCAACAAGCAGTAATCCCCCATCCAATGTCACCTTGGTGCAACAGCAACAGCAACCTGTACCTAACATGTACCCCCAAGTTCACTTCTCACACTTCCCTAACTTTATGCCTTATCGCCATATATTTTCCCCGGTCTATGTTCCACCAATGGCCATGCCAAACTATTCTAATAACCCGGTTTATCCGCATCCCTCGAATGGAAGCAGCTACGTTCTGATGCCTGGAGGAAGTTCACATGTAACAACTGCCAATGGCATGAAGTATGCAGCAGCAGCCTCACAGTATAAACCAGTCCCGGCAGGGAGTCCTGCTGCTTATGGAAACTACAGCAATCCGATTGGATTCACCATTAGTCCACCTGGCACTGGAAGCGTCGTAGGTGCAACTGGCCTTGAGGATAGTAGGATTAAATACAAAGGAAACAATCTCTATGCACCAAATCCTCAGGTACTGTTCTTGGTTCCTCCGTTTACGTTCTTGTGGAGGTTGCTCCTAGGTGGTGGTTCTTTTTATATATCTTTTCTATGCTAGTGGGCCCCAGCACCATTTCAGAAGAAATAATCGATTTCAGTATTTATTGACCACATGCCCTTTAATTTGTCAAAGCAGCACCTTCTTTATAAGGGCAAATCAGGAAGAAATATAATATATTGGTTTTTATTTTTCATGTAGCACCCCCAACTATAATATAGGGCAAGTCAGGAAGAAATATAATATAGTGATTTTAGTTCGAGATGAGGATATCAAGAAAAGGTGGAGATAGCCTACCCCATATGCATGGGATAAAGGTTCAGTTGTTGTTTGTACCCCCAACATTATACTATTGTATAGAAAGATCATTCTCTGGCGTTTAAAGAATTCTACTAGTTCTTGGCAAAAAAAAACCACCTTAGGTTCTGTTCACTAAAAATTCTTTGAAGCTACTCGGGCCCTTGCTTAAGGATATGCAACTTTCTTCTGATTTGGGGTAACAAGGATGTTGAAGGTCGTATGTGGGAAAACAAGGGTAATGAGCTGAACCATTTCTTCCCAGCAGATACGACAATACATATCTGATAGACATGCCCATTAGAACTTGGGACACTTGTATAGTGCTGAACATCATTAAGCAGTTTGAAACTTAGAATCTTTAGATGCAGCAGGGGCAGAGCTGTAAATTATGTGAAACAGCTCTGCTTATGAGCGATCAGGTTTAATATGATACCAATGTATGCTTGATATGTATATGAATTGTGAAACCACACTGATAGGGCCGACAAAACTGGTTAAGGTTTTAAGCAGAGATTAGGTATCTTCTGCTGGGTTAGATTTGTTCATGTGTACTGTACCCCTGAATTTGATTTGAGTGGTGATCTTGACCATTGAACTATATGCTCTTAGGTTTACTTCATGTTGTTGGGTGTGCGGTGCATTACTGCGATTGGATGGCGAGGGTGTAGAGGTAATTAGATTTAAGAGAAGTCCTCCTCCATGAGGAGGAAAAGCTAAGCAATAAGAAATATTAGGGAAGAGAATTTTCTGAGTTTGTCAATCCTTCCATTTAAGGAAGTTATATGACATGGTATATATTTTTGAGAACTGATAGACATCTTGCCGGGATTAGAGATGGCCCGCGAAAGATCAGAGCAGGTTGTTTCTTCAAGCTTACCAACCTTTTATTTCCTTGGAGATTTATAGCTTTTTGTCAGGTAGTCCTTATCAAGGTTCGAGAACTCAGCCGAAACCTCTTTCGGCCGTTTCGGATCGGTATCGAAGGAGACTGGTATGAAACAACCCATAAATCCTAGTGTCGGCTGATACCATCACATAACCATCATTCCAAGGCAAAAACTTAAGAAATATTGAAATGAAACTTCGATTTATCCAAAAAAAATTGAAACTTACTGCGAAACTTACCTTAAATGAAGGATCATGTCGTGGTGGTGAAGAGGAAAGGCGATCTATGAAAATGAGCAATTTTGACCTTGGAGGAGCATCTCGAGCAAATCCAGAGCAAAATTGGGGAGTTGCGTCGGCTTAGGCGATTAGGAGTTGGGGTTTGAGGTTGTTGGGCTTTTCTTTTGCATGGGTTAGCAGTTGGGCCTTTGGGCTAACATAATATTAGATTGCATATTAATTGTTTATGGTTGTGTAATTATAGCTTGTTGGATAATTATAACTTGTTGCATAATTATATATATTATGTCTAATATATATATATATATATATATATATATATATATGCAATGTTCTAAATTTCGGATGTCAGTGTCGTGTCGGCCCGAAGATTTTAATGTCGGATATCATGAATTGCCGGGTGTTCTTATCAAATATCGGGTTCTACATTTCTGTAATATAAATGTCATTTATGCAACTTATTTTTTTGAAAAAATATGAACTTATACAAAATTTTAGTTTTATTAAATTTATATCTTTCTCAATAGCTCAGTGGTAGCGGTCGCCAATTAATTACTTAATGTATAAAACCCAAAGCCTAAAACCCGAAAGAAAATTATCTAAAACAAATTTCTACATGTATCGGAAAATGTTGGGTAAAACGGTGATATCATGAAATGTCGGCCGATATTTACCAAATATCGGTAACCGAAATAATTCTGCTAATTTGTGTCGTTTTCTTCCAAAAACCGACATGTCGCCGACATTTCGGCCATATCGGCCAACATTTAGAACACCGAATATATGTAGATGTATACTTATACCGATACCGAAATCAAAAACGAAACTAGCGGAACTACCTGATACCCACTGAAACTTGTCAATATTGAAAGGATCGAAACCGAGTTCTCGAACCTTGGTCCTTGTCGTGTCGAGTCTTTATTTCGTCATTATATACATCAACTAGCTAGGCCCCCATGCAATGCGAAAGTTTATTATATAATTTGTAGGTTGTAATATCTCATATTTATGATCTTCATATGTAAAATATATGAATAATTGGCTTGCAATTACTTCTGAATTTCTTTAGCCTTTAAATATTTTTCTTGTTATATGGCATATGAAAATCGAGAAATTTTATGCATGCTATGACGAAATTTTAAAAACTCAAGATTTCTGTTCTCTTTTCAATATTTTGCTTGCTATCTAAAAATGTCCCGAATCGATTAAAAATGGCGTATAAACATTATGGAGGGGCGGATCTTCTTTCGTTTCTCGATTTTGCATGGATCGTTAAGCACTTGAGCTGATTATGGGATTGAACATAGCTTGAAAATTCCTTTTGGATGGTGATGTTTCTTAAAATTTTGAGCTTGGACTCGATTTTTGGTACTCTCAAGTGAATATTCATGGAAAGGGATGTCGGTTCATCATTATGTTGAGTGGAGATCGAGTTACCTACTTGAAGAGACATGACAATCATGAATTTTTCAAAAATAAAATATTTTTTGTTTTCTTCGGTTTTCAATATTTTCTACAATAACACACGAAAATCGTAAAATTTTTAGAAGTCTCAATTTTTTGTTTTCTTCGTTTTTTCAATATTAAATATGTAGCACACGGAAATGATAAGATTTTCAAAAATCTATTTTTTTTCATTTTTCTATTGTTTTTATTATTATTTTGTATGCTCACATGACAATCGCGAAATTTACAAAAATCCCAAAATTAATTGTTTTCCTTAAATTTAAAATATTTTGCACACCACCACACGAAAATTACGTAATTTTTAAAAATGTCAAATTTTTCTATTTTCTTTTGATTTTTAATATTTTGCTCACATCATACGAAAATTGTGATTTTTTTTTAAATTTCATAACTTTTCAGTTTTCTTTTATTTTTCAATATTTTGTATAGCACACAAATATCTCGAAATTTTCAAAAATCTCAAAAAATTTCCTACTCCTTAGCATTTCAATATTTTGTTTGTTATAGCGTACGGAAATCGCAATATCTTCAAAAATCTGAAATTTTGCAATATTACGAAAATCACGATATCTTCAAAAAGAGAAAAGTTCGGCATTTCTATATTTTGTTTGTTATAGCATACGAAAATCGCGATATCTTCAAATATCCGAATTTTTTTTAAAATGTCAAACTTTTCAATGTTCTTTGGATTTGTAATATTACGAAATTTTGAAATTTTCAAAATTTTCATAACTTTTCAGTTTTCTTACACGAATATCTTGAAATTTTAAAAAAATTCAAAATTTTCCTTGCTCTTTGGCATTTCAATGTTTTGTTTGTAGCATACGAAAATCACGATCTTCAAAATATCCGAAAATTTTCAATATTAAGTATGTAGCACACAAAAGTTATTAGATTTTAAAAAATCTAAATATTTTCCAGTTTTCTACTTTTTTTTGTTATTTTGTATGCTATGGCACATGATAATCGCGAAATTTACAAAAATCTCAAATTAGTTTTCTTCAAATTTATAATATTTTGCACACCACCACATGAAAATTACGTTACTTAAAAATATGTCATACTTTTCTATTTTCGTAGGATTTTTAATATTTTGCTTTCTATATACGCAAATTGTGTAATTTTCTAACTTCTCGGTTTTCTTTGATTTTTGAATATTTTGCATCCTGAAATTTTCAGGAATCTTAAAAAATTTCATGCTCTTCGGCATTTCATTATTTTGTTTGTTATAGCATACAAAAATCGTGATATCTCCAAAATATGAAATTTTTACGTTTCTTTCAAATTTTCAATATTTTGTATGCACACACGAAAATGACAATTTTTTTTAAATTCAATTTTTTTTTCCTTTTTCGTTAAAACTTTAATGTTTTGCCACATGAAAATCACGAAATTTTTAAAAATCTTAATAATTTTACTTGCTACACAAAGATCATGAACTTTTTTAAAATATCATTTTTTTCGTTTTCTTCTGTTTTTTAATATTTTGTTTCTTGTAACACCAAAATCGCTAAATTTTAAAAATCTCAAATTTCTTTTGTTTTCTTCGGATTTATAATTTTTGTATGCCAGCATGAAATTATGAAATTTCAAAAATCATAGAAATTTTCGTTTTCTTTTCCTATATTTTACCTGCTCATACTTTTGAAAAATTCTGTGGCATCAAGGAAACAAGAGGCTGAGTGAAGTAAAAGAAGAAAATGTTGCCGATTGGCGATTGCTATTAAGAACCTAATAGAAGAAAAAAATCAGGTTCGAATAATTTTGAATCCCTGGCAAAAGACGAAAAATCACTTGGTTATAAAAAATTCTAATTTTTTTCCTTCAAATTTTCAATATTTTGCACGCTGTTTTTACAAAAATCACGAAATTTTCAAAAATCTCAATTTTCTGTATTCATTTGTTTTTTAATATTTTGTTTGTTATAGTATTATAACCAGAAAATCTTCAAAAAACTTAAGAATTTTCCTGTTTTCTTCGGTTTTTCGATATTCTTTTGCTAAAAATCATGAAATTTTCGAGCCTGAAATTTTTCTGTGTACTTCCGTTTTTCAATATTTTACATCCGTTTTTCAATATCTTACATGTTATAGCATTAGAAAATCACAAAATTTTCTGTTTATTTTTTAATTATTTTGCTGAGCGCACACAAAAATCGCGAAAGCTTCTATGGTCTCAAAATTTTAAAATTTTAGTTTCTGAAAAATTAAGGGGGTGGGATTAAATTTGTTTCCACATATGTCCAAGGCAAATGAGGAAATATTACATATAGATAGCAAGGTACAATTGTAATTTCTGGGAACTTCAGGGGCTGAGTCAAATTTATAGCTACATATGTCCAATTTAGATGGGGGAATATTCCAAGGAATATTCTCATATAGCTTTCTTATATATAGTATAGATAGATAGATAGATAGATTGGGGTTTGATCTGACACTGAAAAGAATATTTGATTAGTTTTAGGCTTCAATAAGAACAGCTTTACCCTATGTCAGGTCTCAGCCGGGGCACCCCCTTTGCAGCACTATTATGACTAATTGCAAATTGAAACATGAAATTTGACGAGTTATATTCCATACGATATTTGTTCCTTTGTCTGTAGACTGATCTTTTACCCTTGGTCACGTTTCTATCTTAAAGATGCCTTGAGTTTGCAGGAATTTGTTTGGTGCCGCCCTTGGTTTTATTTGCAGAATGCACCAGTCGATAAGCCCAGTCATTTTTCTCCTTTGAGACTTGGTTCCCTAATCTTTTAGGAGATTTCATAGCATGCCATGTGATTATTAGGATTAGACAGGACCCAAGGTTAAAAATTGTTCATTGAACATTCTCAAATCTTTCATGAAGCATACTTCATAGTAGACACCATCTTCATTGGAGAAGTCTCAAGATTTATACGATAAAGTAGTTTCTTTAGGCCACACCCTAATCTAAATTTGTCTTTTGCTACTTATATCACAGGGTGAGACATCCGATATCTGGACTCAGGCTCAAACACCCCGAGAGCTATCGGCCCTTCAAACACCTCCCTACTACAACCTACCAGGACAGCCACCACATGCTGCTGCTGCCCCCTTCGTCCCCGCAGCACATGCTCCATTCAATGCAGCAGCAGCTCAGTCATCGCACTTGCAGTACCCAGGCCTCTACCACCCTCACCCTCAAGCATCACCAGCCTCCATGGCGAGTCCTCACCACTTGGTGCACCAGTCTGGCCTCGGAGTCGCAGCAGCTGCACCTGGGCAGCAGGTTGGTGCATATCAGCAGCAGCAGCCTCAGCTTGGCCATATTAATTGGCCTGCAAGATTTTAGATGGAGTGGAAATGATGTAGCAATTCTCGTTGTAGCGGCTTTATATGTGTAGTTAGATGATGTTCTGTTATGTGTTACAGACAAGATGAATATTTTCCTAAGTTAATGGAAGTTAATGGTTTCCATTTAAGATTGTTTTATTGCAGATTTTCCTAAGTTAATGGAAGTTAATGGTTTCCATTTAAGATTGTTTTATTGCAGATGCATGGTGGTTTCACTTTTGCTTTTGTAGCTGGCACGCATTGGGTTCAGCAATGGAACTGAGTTGGTGCATTATACTCGACCAAAAACATAGTTTTGTAATTATTCAATTGGACGCTAGGAGTAGGAGACCATCTGGGTATGTACCAAGGTCATGTCAAGTCATGATAGTACGGGCTGTCTGGGATTTATCTGCAGAAATTGGATTATCTTGGAAGGGATGCGATGCCGAATGCCTTCACATGTCAACCTGACCTGCCGAATGACTTCACATGTCAAACTGCACGTGTCCAGCTGACCTTAAAAAGTTATAACAGGACATCCTTTTACTGTTTATTTTACCAAATTAGCAGTATTGAAGACATTGGCTATATGGTTCCAGTATTCTTCAACATGGGAGTACAAATCCTTCATTCCTAAACCTAGTAAGAGATTTCTCTAAGTCGATTTTCGCACACAACAATAGATAAATTGAAAAATGGGTGTGCACGCACACGGAGAGAGAGAGCGCACTGCATACGTGACCAAGTGTGCATTAGAACCGTGAGAGAAAGCCGTGAATTAGAAATGCGAGAAATATATTAACAAATTTAAGGCAGAAAACAACATAGCAGTGGAAATATTCCTGACTTGATGGCAAACTAAGTTACCAAGCAGCATATTTCGGCTTATTAAGCAGCACATGCCACAATTCTACACGATGCATCATCTACTTGAATAAGAACACTGTATAGCAGGGCTTGTACAGGTACAAATGCCTTCATGATCAAATTACGCACAGTTATGTTTCTCACACAAGTCTAAAGTCACACTGGCCATTTCGTCACCAGCATTTAAGGTTCGAGGTGGAAGCTTCTTACATTTTTCTTTCTCAAGTCTCAACAACAAATGCCTTGCTTCATTAGCATCGAAATAAACAACAATATATTCAACATACTGCTTTAAATAAACTAATGAAATCTAGCAAATATTGGCATACAAATGACCCCCAATGGTAAAATAACATAAACAAGCACCTCTGCATACATATAACACCAGCAAACTGCTCTACAGGTATGTGAGACAATTAGCAATATATTTCATGACAAGAGACAGTAATTGAGGAGGGTTCCAAACAAATATCCAAGTCGATACAGCTTTACCGACAAACTACCAAAGATGATGACCAACAGTCTGAAATTTTCTCTGACATCTGTTTATGTATAGGTAGCAAATATCAAAATTACAAATTAGTTTGAAAATGAAATGCACAACAAGACTACATATAATAGCATCTATATGATGAGAATAACATTAACTTTTTTTTAACTCTTACAAATGGGTAGAAAGAGCAGGGTTACTGCATTGCCTAACAAAACAATGCAGACAATCAGAACAAAAAGAGGAGCAGAAACAAACTCTTCCACCGGTCGGTTACAATGTATATAGGTGCCGATAGTTTCTCTATTGACGATACCAGTTGTATCTGCACATGAAAATGTAAGGAGAGTCAAATCAATCAGGAGACTTGTATGGAAAATACCACATGCTTAATTTGCAAGAGAGTCAAATCAATCAGGAGACTTGTATGGAAAATACCACATGCTTAATTTGCAAGCAGTTCAACCAAATTAAGTCTAAAGACTCTAAACGCATTATAATAAGGGATCATGTTCGGAAATTTGAAACTGTGATTCGTTCAGAAGATTTTCATAGGAACACTTTTTTCAGAAGGGTAAATTACGCATAGCACGTCTGTATCACAACAGGATCTGGAAGATATACTCTCTAAAGAACAATGTTCACCAATGAACACTTGTAAGGGTGATGGAACGTTTCCATTTTGAAGGAGTAATGTGGTCTGCATGTAGAGCTGGCACATATCAGACTTGGGCCAACCTCATAAGACTTATGTCCAAATCTATATCTTTTCATGACTCCGGTCCGGCTCAATTAAGAACCGTTCAATGAGTTTTAGGTCTGGGTTCTATCCAAATTCCCCCCCCCCCCCTTTTAAATACAAATATTTTCCTTGCAGAGAAGTATTCAATAAGTTCTAGGCCTGGGTTCTATCCATTTTTTCTTCTTTAAATACAAATATTTTCCTTGCTAGAAGCAATATACTATACATATTAGGTTCATAAAAACACGGAAAACAGTTTCATTATCATCTTCTTATAGAAACAGTGGTCATTAAACTCCCATCCACGACTTGGAATAATAACAATCTTTGAATTATAAAGACAGAAAAGAATTGCATTCATTACTTCCTTACATATTTATACTAGACGGTAAGCAAGTGCCTCAAAAAATATTTCAAATTAGGAAAGTTGAAAATAATGGTTATAGAGCATGATACAGTTGAATCATCTGAATCGTAATTTATCGTAGTGTGTGTTGAGGGGTGGGGGTAAATTAAGTTAATTTGACATGTTTAGAATACACAATGAATGTTAGGATGTGTCAAACTAAATATCCAACTCTTAACACACACACACAATGTATGGATATGTAAATATCTCTGTGTGTGTGTGTGTGTGTGGTATAATGTAGGAAAGATGACAAAGGAGGGAATTTCCTCCTATGGCGTCGAAAAAATACACCCTCCACGATTTTTTTCGACGATTGACACCCCTCATCTAAGATGTGAATACATCAAATTTCATGTGATTCTACCATTTTTCACCGTTGATTTAGCGGGTGCAAAATTAACAGTTTACCGACAATAGAACTTTTTACATTGTTAATTCAACGGTGAAAAAGTGGTAGAATCGTATGAAATTTGATGTATTCACATCTAAGATGAAGATGGTGGGTGCCGATCGTCGAAAAAAATCTCCTCTGGCCTTTCCTCTATTATTCTCATATATATATATATATGTGTGTGTGTGTGTGAGAATAATCGAGGACAGAGACCCTAGGAGGCTTTTATTGTTAGGCAGCGGCCAAAAGTACACCCTCCACCATTTTATTCGACGATCGGCACCGTCCATCTTGATTTTCATCGTTTAATATATCGACACCAAATTTCATGCGATTCTAACACTTTTTCACCGTTGATTTAGTGAGTGTAAAATTAAAGGTTTACCGACAATAGAACTTTTTACATTGCTAAATCAACGGTGAAAAGTGGTTAGAATCGCATGAAATTTGGTGTATTGACAAATTAGACAATGAAGATCAAGATGGACGGTGCCGATCGTCGAATAAAATGGTGGAGGGTGTACCTTTTGCCGCCCCCTAACGAAAAACCAGTTAAGGCATCTTTCCTCTATTATTATCTATATATGTGTGTGTGAGTGTGAGAATAAATGAGGAAATACGTCATAGGAGGAGATTTCCTCATATGGCGTCAATAAAACTCGATCATCCAACATTTTATTCGACGATCGGCACCTATCATCATCGTCTAAGATGCGGATACACCATATTTCATGTGATTCTACCACTTTTTCACTGTTGGATTAGCAATGTAAAAAATTCTTTTGTTGCTAAAACGTTAATTTTGCATCCACTAAATAAATGGTGAAAAATTGGTAGAATCATATGAAATTTGGTGTATCAGCATCTTATACGAAGATGATGGGTGTCGATCGTTAGAGAAAACGGAGGGTGTATTTTTTCCCTCCTATGGCCTCTCTCATATATATGTATGTATACATACTGTAACACTCTAGTTCATTTATACCATATTCTATTTGAGTATTTCTAATCTTGTGGCTATTTCTTGATTATTACTTGTTTTCGGTGCGGATAGTGTTTTGGTATCTGCGTTTAGTATATGATCCGACCCACATGCTTGAAACCCATCTTGATTCTTGATTACGACATATCCTTGCTAGTACTGAGAATCCGTGCACATATGTTCTGTATACATGTATCTTATATCCGGTATTGTATATATTTTCAAATACTACAGATTATAGTCAAATAATATATTTCAAATACCGAACATGGTCTGCATCATACCCCATACCCTATGGTTGCATCCGTATATCGTGTTCACTTCCTGTTTGTTGTAACAGACTCGTTTGGATCGCTACGTGCATTTACGTGTATCCGTTCTTGGGGGTATGCATTTTCTTTAACCGGACATCGCATTATGGTTTTGGTTGATATGTATATTATCCGTATTTTCAAACTAGATTTTTAGACAGGACCCGGGTATTTTTCGGAGTATTTTTGATATTGGCTATAAACCCTAGATTATATATTATATCTTAAATATATAAACAGTTAATACCAATATATATATATAATATACTTTTAACTATATTTATATTTTTATAATCCTAACTAAACAAATCCTCACTCTGTTTCTCACTGTCTCTTCACGCTGTCTCTCTCTCCTCTCTATATAAATCATATATTTTTTATATTAAAATTACCTAATTTTTAAACCCATAGCTCCTCTCTCTTTTCCCGAGCTCCTCATCACCCCCGACATCCAACCACCGCAACTCGATGAGACCCCTACACACCTCGCCGCCGGTCACCTCACCACCCCGACCTCATCTTCACCCTCTCTACTCCATCTTCCTCTCCCCTCTCTCCAACCCCGACACAACCCATCACCTGAGAACCCTAACCCCTACAGCCCGACCTCGACCCGACCTCCATCGCCGGGACCTTCACCTCGTCGTCACCCCTCGCCTCCTCTGTCCCGGGACTCCAAAGCCAAACACTACAAACCCCAGACCTCTTATTCTTCTTCTTCTCTTTTCTTTTCTTGATTCTTGTTTTCCGGCCATCGCCGGAGTCGCACACGTCGCCGACGATCCGGGCGACCCAGTCGTCGTCCTCATCCAGCGTGGTCATGTCCTTGAGTGGCCTGATTCAGTTCTGTACGCACGTGGTTCGCATCGCGACGTTTACCCGACGTCGAACGTGACGTACGCACCCCGTCGTGAGATCCTATCAGGCAAGTTTATCTTGCTACATGCTATGCTACTATATTTATATCCATATGAATAAAAATATTACATGTATTTTAATTGTGCATCCCATGTTATAATTTTACCGATATTTGATACTCGTACGTATCCGTACTGACAATTGCATATCTAATTACATGCCGGAACACCCTGATATCATTTCACTATTATATTATCATGACATGTTATCTAGATTGCATCATAAATAGTCATGGACGTATAACAGGTTATTACAGATACACATACGCATCCTGACATCAGCACTATTTACCGTAATCCCGATATCGTTTACAGTTTTACATTTGGTGTCCATTTGATACATACACACCACATGACATACCCTGATACACTACTTGACTTCATACTTTGATCTTGTTACTAATGCCGACAATACTGACTTGTTGTCCTGACGGACGTAACCTGTTATCTACATGGATAAAACATGTACCTGCTTGATCCTGTGTTGGCATTAGTTCCATATTATCTATATCTAAGTTGAACACATAATCTTGGGGGTAAGGGGAAATCAATAATGAAATCTGACTTGTAACTCGACAGTTCGATACTCATACTGATCAGTCTTTACGGGCTAGGCCACCCTCGGGATGCTGCTGCTGACATCATTCGTCTGTACATGTTACCTGTTTACTGTCAACGGCACGTCTCGGATTCAGCCCGAGAGTCTTGACCGTGGTCCCGGACACGCACGGAATGCTATTGAGTTATATCAACGATTCCATTAAATTGATTTCAAAAACTTTAAAATAGATAACCCGGTAGCACAGTTTAGATTACCTATCGCACTTCACATACATACGCAGCTCACTGTTATATTCATGTTGTTGATTTATATCCATGCATGTATATCTGGTTACATCCTGATTATTACTATTGTTTGATATTATGACGCACTGACGTCTGGGTTTTGCATAACCCAGTTTCTCTATCTCTATCGCAGGCTGAACAGGAGTATTTCAGCCGACAAACCGAGCAGTGAGAATTGTGTTTAGTTTAGTTAATTTTCCGCAGTCTTTATTTCTTGATGTGAGCCCATATCGGGACGTATTTCTAGGTGTTATTTATTGGATTTATCGTTTCCGCTTATATATTTTCTTGACCCTTTTATCTTGGCAAATGGACATATATTAGATAGATTTTATTTTTTATTGTTTTTGATATCCTATAGACAGCAATAATGTAACTGTGGAGAGATGTTTTCTAACCACAGGTAGCATGGTTGGCTCTGTCACGTGCCGTAGTTAGCGCACTCTGGGAAGCGGGACGTGACATACGTACATAGGAGTGCTCTATAGCAAACCAGATTCTTTTTAAAACGAGAACTCTCGATCCACGACATATCTGAACGATCTGATCCGTTCAAATTGATCATCCTACCCTCAAAATTCTGATGCGTTGGTTAGAGGTTTTTAAATCCTTTGATTTTTCATACATATATTTAAGGATAGGGTGATCAACTTGAACGGATCGTTCCAATATATAGTGGATCGTGAGTTCCCGCTTTTAAAAAACGTGAACCGGTTTGCAATAGACCACTACCCTATATATATAATGGAGGAACACGGCCATATGAAGGAATTTCCTCCTATGGCGTCATAAAAATCAATCATCCAACTTTTTATTCGACGATCGACATCTATCATCTAAGATGTGGAGACACCAAATTTCATGTGATTCTGCCACCTTTTCACCGTTGAATCAGCAAATACAAAGAGTTCTATTGTCGGTAAACCGTTAATTTTTCACCCACTAAATCAACGGTGAAAAAGTTGTAGAATCATATGAAATTTGGTGTATCCACATCTTATAGATGATTTAGATGAAGATGACGGTGTTGATTGTCGGAATGGTGGAGGGTGTATTTATTCGATGCCACAGAAGGAAATTCTCTCCTATGGCCTTTCCTATATTATTCTCTATATATATTTGCTTCACAAAATATTCACGCAATACACATATACGAGTACTACCTACAATACGCTATATGGTAAATAAAATTATCGAGTGCATGAATACAAAAAAAATTGAAGGATCATAGACGAAACCAGAACATATTGTTAAGCCCGGTGGTTTGGAGCAAGCATGTTAGGCTGGATGTGTCTTTCTATTTCTACCTATGCAATTACTAATTTACCATTAGGACTCCGCGTACAACTACAAGCACTCCAATCAATTTAGTAGAGGAACATGCTATTTTTTACATCCATTAGTTTGTAAGGGCTCAATGCTGACTTTGATGGGGGAACTAGAGAGAGAATATGCTGCTTTTATTAAGCGCCGAACCAATAGTCAAATTGATCGTGTCATGGGCAACGTTCATCAATGATGGTTCATACATGTCCATTATATTTGATTCCTTCAACCTTCTTAATACGAAAAAGATTGAGAGCGGCACCCACCATATCGATTATGAAAACATAAGCATTGAAGCTGTTGATCTATGTAGATTCAAAATATACGTACAGATTCACAATTTTTCAAAAACCTAGGATACATGACATGTTTTTATATCAATTTTTAATTAAATAAATATGGATATGTATCAAGATATATATATATATATAAATATAATAATATAAATAAATAATGACATTATGTTAGATATTCAATACACTTTCAACTTTTGCGAGCCTTAATTTCGACAGAAATAGGAGAGTAGATTTGAGAGGTGGGTGAGACATTTACAAATCCGAGAAATCCGAAAGAATCCAAGAGTTTCAGACTCCGACACGTGATCGGAAACGATTCGTGGGGCATTTACAAGTTTCTGTGCCTCATAGATGTTGATGCCCTATATTCCTTGTTCGGGTATTGGAGATCCAAATCAACTCATTTTCATTCTGCTTTTATGCCTTTGTGTTTAACCCAAATGTACGGATAATTTTTTTCTTTTTTTTTCCTTTTGGGTTGGGGGAGGGGTTGAGGTTACATTCATAAAAATATATCAATGATATGTATATCTTGTTGCCTTTCGATCAATACACAATTGAGGAGGCTGATAACGAACGTTAATAAATGCATTCTTTTATTATTTACAATTTTGAAAAAAAAGATGTCTTTTATGAGCTCTTTAATCGTTATGAGATTGTTTAATGATCAGAATAACTGAGATAATTATGTGAACGTATCACATATGATTCTCATAAGACCTACAATTACTATTTACCAATTCCTACAATTTCACAACTTTTTGCAAAAAATGGTATGCATTGAATTAAATTTTGATGCAACTTTCATTTTATTCTTCTTTTTTTTGGGAAATTCCATCAATTTTTTCCTTAGAAAGAAACACGAGTGCTTTCCTATAGACATGTAGTAAAACTATAGGCAACAATTCAAGACATGGATATTTATAGAGTTCATGTCCCACCTTGCCTCCGCCTAAGTTAAGGATACACATGAATGGATGGTACGGCTTGTTATATTAAAAATTTTAGATGAGATCTTGATTAACAATCGTATATGTAAACTTTTAAATTGCTATAATTTCCATCACATGTAGTTTGCTAACAACAACCTGATTATACTAATCACCATGACAAAAGATATTAGCCATGTTAAATGTCATTGCACTGGACGTAATGAATTCTTTAGTGTCCTACACTAACTGATGTAGCATTGAGAATTACAAGTACGGTCGGAAAATGCATACTAGTGGAGGGCAAACGATTATGTCATGCCAGCTGGATTTTTATTTCCAAACCTACGAGAGAGATCGAATGCATTTCTTCTTGCTAATATGTATCACAAACACTAAACTGTCTCCATTCCTGGTGTCAAATTAATTACCTAGCAGCTACATAACGAAGTTGGAAGCAAAGATAATTAAGCAGTTATCTACGCGATTCTCTGACACATTATTAAACATACTTCCTAATAAATTGAGAAAATATGGGCTAGTCGGAACTCTGCCTTCAGCATAATGCTTCTACTCATTTCCTTCGCCGCACTGCAATATTATTTTCTCATACAAACACTAAAATTTAGATCTTGAATAGAGTGCTCACTTGTGATGAGAGGTCACATGTAACAGGTAAGAAAGTTCATAGATGGAAGTAGTCAGCTTTAGTCATTTCACAGAGATATAAAATGAGAGCAATTATGATGCATCTAATTTGTAAGACTAAGACCAAAAATATTATTTTCTTTGTCGGATAATATGGGAATATATAAATAATTATTGAGCCATTTCAGCTTATTTTTGTTCCTTGGGGATGAATGTTTTTTTTCCTACAGCAAATTACATCATCTTGCATATACATCAACTTTACTGGGGTCTAGGAGATTTGAAGGAGGATCATTAAAGTTCTCTTCCTTACTTGAGCTTAAACTGCATTACCAAATTGGGAAGGTATACGTTCTCTCCATAATTATCTTGGTCAGAAATTTGGACCAACTCATCCAGGATAAATGTTATGCTGACAGCAGATCGTAAAATTCCAATTTTGATGCTCTACACCAAACTCTCTAATAGAGTCGACATAGAATTATGCTCTATTACAAACTAAATTTTGATGGGAGAAGGCAAAACTGATGGCGGTTGATTTCCAGACTCAAATATAGACAATCAACAGGGATCATCAAGCTATAAAAAGTTTCACTATATGTAGGATAAACAGAAGAAAGGCGCATGAATGTTTTACACTATCTTATTTGCCAATATGCTTAGACTGCAAAAATTACAAGGGTTTGAGGCATTTCATTAACTACTGTACTGGTACAAGTTAGAAAATACATTAGTTATACTGGGAAATTTTTATATAAACCAAGGTTAAAATGCCACCATATAATTTATTGTTACAAGATAGCACGCGCGCGCACACACACACAGCAATTTCATGGTTAAGCAGTTATAGGAAACCACTACAAAATTGGGTCATCGTGCTAGGGAAAAAGGTGAATCACTCGCAAAACATAATGTCAGTAATCTTTAAACAACAAGAACTAAACTACGTGCGCTTAAATAAAATTTCTCACCTATACAAGTCAACCTGAAGTCTCATCTAGCCATAGCTGAAATTTAGCCATCAACCTTCAAGTCCTTCCACTCAAGCACTAAAACAAGTCAAATCAACTGACTGGTGGTTCTTGAAAGGTCTGAAGCGGTAAATCTGATGTCAAAAGAGTCCCACGAAAGCCTTCTTCCACTTGTTGAGGTTCTATCTTCTGTCCTGTAAGTTCATCTGTAAACACCAGTTACATAAAGTAGATTACTCACACATTCCCATCCTCACTTCCTAACAGAAAAATTGTACTAAGACGCATTTTTTCCTATTACCAACTATATCACGATTCTCATGGATCTCAGAATCTTTGACCCAAAGAACATCCCCTGGAAATATATTTTTGTCTGCAAGAGTAGCAGAATCTCCTTCAATCTCTTCAGAGCCTCTGTGAAGTTTCTGATTCTCCTTCACTACCTGTCACAAAATTTAGATGCAAATTAAGAAAGAGATTACAATAATATGAAACTAAAATCCAAAAAGCTGGGGGCCAATTTGGATACCTATAATTGGAAATTCAAGATTTTCATTATCCATATTAACGGGAAAGACATGTGTTTGGCTTGTTGTGTTTCAGTGTTCGTAATGTCGATTACACTTGTGAGTTGTAATTGCAATTCAAGTTATGGAAATTAAACCACTGCAGCATTTTCATCTGACAGAATTTTTTCAGAAACAAACTTTCTGTACAACATCTGAATTTAAGCAGCAGATCTCTGACCAGTGTCTCACTGATTCAAAGATCTATGTTTAAATCAATGAATTTCTAAAACTTGAAGTGCAGATTAACAAGAAAATGACTAAGTCCAGGCTAAAAAAGCATCGCAAAGAGGAAGGAAAGAGGAAAACAAATTGTCTTTCTTTGATATTTGTCAAGCTGATAAAAAAATGTAGAGTAGATAAAATCTTTACCTTTTTCATTATCAAGAGATTGTTTAAATATAATGTGAATTATTAAAGTAGAGTAGAGTTTAAAGTTAGAGAAGAGTTGGAGTAATGGTATTTTACACGTGGGCTTTTAATGATAAATGGGTTCCAACAATAAGACTCGAGCCTTGTTGAGATGTGACCCATTTATATTTTATACCCATGTGTTTCTTTTATTGTTTCCAATGTGAGACTATTTTAAAGTCACATCATTTGGTTTTTACTTTCAACATGAATGATAAGTCGAATCATTTCATTGCACCTGGTGCATTAGTTTTGTACAATGAGAACAGGTTGATACCATATATTAAAAGGTATAGACGATAGTTAAACTGAATAAAGGGGAAGAAGAACATTTTTAGATAAAGTTTTGAATTGGTATCATGCATTTACAAAGTAAGAAACACTTAAAAAGGATGCAAGTTCCCGTAAGACCTCAGCCTCATAACTGATAGTAGTATTTTTCTCAAAACCTTAACCTCTTAACATGACAGACACGGTCTGTGCAGTGGAAGAAGGCAAGATACCTATGCTTGGATATGTTGCTTTGTTTCTTCCATGCAAGCACTAGCACAGAAGAAAAGGCACTGATTGTAAGACGGAAGCTACAACCACAACTGCTTAGTGTGCCAGGTAAAATAACAAATTACCAAAAGCTTATGGTTTCCCTCAACTCACAATCTCTTTAACATTAAGAACATTGTTGGTACTGTATAGAAACAGGCAAGATACATACGTCACGCATCATTGAAAGCACACAAGTTTAAAACACTACTGTAAAAGAGAAATTGCAGCAAACATCAATTAGAGCATTTTGCATGATCAGTGATTACAAAATTAGACTATTATTTTTTTTAACTTCAACTGACAAGAATGGAGTGAAAATATTATGGAAAATATTAAAAAAGAATTATGTAGATGCAAAGAGAGTTGAGGATTGAATAATACTAATAAAACTTGTATTAGAAGAAGTAAATAATATCACTAGTGCTTATGCACCATATAAAGAATTTCCCCACAACATTACAAGAAAATTCTGGAACAAATGGATGAATTAGTTCAAGGTATTTCAAAAGGAGAAAAGATTTTATAGAAGCTCATATTAGCCATATTAGTAAAAATTCTAGTGGATATGAAGCACCATATATAGAATTTCCCCACAACATTACAAGAAAATTCTGGAACAAATGGATGAATTAGTTCAAGGTATTTCAAAAGGAGACATATTAGCCATATTAGTAAAGATTCTAGTGGATATGGTGCATGGAGGCTATGGTTATAGAATAAAAATGATATATGAGATGATTTTGGACTTTGCAGAGCCGTGTGTTCTTATGATATAAAATATGTGTTTTTTAGACACAGAAAAAGAGATGAGAAGTTGGTTTACAACTGGGTTAAACAATAGATGGATTGATTGTTTTCCCTTTAAAGTGAGATTAACCACACAAAGAGAGTTAATATGTAAACATAACAGAGTCATACCTGGAGAGGTTTAAGTACACAACACAAATTGATAAAATTAGGCATTTGCAATAAGAAGAAAGACAAGAGAGAAGAAAGGTGATCGAAAAATAGATGATGAAACTTAAACAATGAGACCTTAATGCTTTTAAGCATAAAATGCTAAAAGAAGACAGTTGAAATATATGGGAGGAAACCAACAATTTGTGGGCTGTTATATCCGGTTGCATCAACGAAGTAGCTGAAGATATACTTACAGAAATAAGTGTAATGGATTGCAAACTAAAAAAAGACTTGGTGGTGGAATTAAATGGTTCAAACTTATAGAAAAGATCACATCTTATGACGATTTGTAAAAGCGCAAGAAGGATGCATATTTTGATACATAAGTAGCAAAGCATGAAGCTAAAATAGCAAGCAGCGAAGCTAAATTAAAATAGCAAAGTATGAAAATTCACATAAGAACCTAGAAACAGAGAGGAGGGATATATATATATATATATATGCAAACTTGCTAAGGCGATAGTAAGAAAGAGTAGAGATTAAATTAGATTAAATGCATAAACAACAAAGATCAAGAGTGCTAGTTAAAGACAACCAGTGTTTTTGCGCGTGCAATGCACATGCAGATGAAAACAACGAATGAAGGATTCAAGAGAAAATGTTGGAAAAATCACATCCAAAGAAACTATATGTTCGGATGACAGGGATGTTGAAGGCAACGGTGATGATAAGTGATATGATTGACATTGTGATGATGGAGCTTAGATTTTGTTTGCATCAAAATAAAATTATCCAGAAACATTTTAGAATAATATACAAAATATATCAAAAAGGATCTATAACATATAATTTTCAAGTATGTTAAAAAATTTGTAAATTCATTTTAAGAAGTTTAATTTCAATATCTAGAGTGTGATGTATATTCAACATTTATGTCAGAGCATTTGTAGTAATATTCATATATGTGATTCTGTTTTCTATGTGGGCTTATGTGTAAAATAAATCTTGATTTTACTGGAGGTAAGAAGTTCGAAGGACATTGGGATCTATGGTGGGTCCTATCCTTTTCTATGTAGCCTTCAAGTTTCAACCCAGAAACACATTCCCTTGTAAGTTTATAAAGAGGCTATATTTAAATTAGAAGGGTTTCGGGGTCATTTAAATAATTTTCCCATTTTATAACCCATTAGCTGAAACCACGACCAAAATCTGAAACGGTTATAATAGTAGAAATATAATTTTATAAAAATGGACGAATTTCATTCATAAATTCTTTACAAAAACAAAGGGTTGTGCACCGGGGAAGGTTGGACCCCGCCTGCATTTTGTGGGGAGGGGGGGGATCCTAGACAAAACCTACACGCTTTTAAATTGGGCAGCTTTTGAATAAAAGCGGGTTCTTAAAAAAATAGGCACGCCCTAACACGAACCCACCTGATATCCACACGCAATCTGAACCAACCCGAACTTGCATGTAATTATGTGGTTGTACTATTTAATAGTTGTTTATGAAACTTAAATGCTAATTACATCTTGCTCTTTTTGTAAATTTAAAATTCTAAGGTGGAGTGATTGATATAAAAGTTGTAATTACAACTTGGTTTTGCATTATTCAAGTCTAAACCTGTATGATTTATCTACTTTTTAAAAGTTATTACTTAGATTTTTTTTCATATATATTGATTGCCATGTTCTATATGTAAAGCCCGGTATTAACCCAAACCCACATCAACCCACCACCAACCGCCTATACCTGTTGGGTGTTGGTGCTGTTTTAAGAACATGTTTCATCAGGCGGGTATGAAGGTTAAGAACCCAACCCGCCTAGTGGGTTCAGGTGCATTAATGGTAAACCCGGCCCAACCCGACCTGTGAACAAGCCTACAAAACATCATACTGGAGAACCTAAGGTAATTTTGAGCAATTCAATTCCTGGTGCAGACAGTGTATTGTCAAAAGATTAGACTAAGTTTAGAAAAGATTGCTTTAAGAAAACCCAAAAAAGGGATAGCTCTCAATCCCAATGATATTGTGGGTCATAAGAAATATTCAAGCTTAGTGTGGTCAACTAAGTTATTCTGCAAAATTATAAATACTAATAAAATACCTTATGAATGAGGGTCAAGTGTCTTGTAGTCGAAATGTAGAATAAATAAATGTAAAATATTGCAGAAAATGTCATTAAATTACACTTAGGGTAATACAATTAAACTTTAGAAGAGTAGCTGAACAAGGATAAAGCAAATAAACATCATTGTTCAATAACAATTTAGTTTTTTTTCCTTCTAGAAAACAGATAATATGGAATGCAACTGCAACAAAACAATGAGAAGGAAAGAACCTAAATGTGAATTGATAGGTATGCAATACCTGCAAGACCGTAACTATTTTTTTTGTTGCTTTAGTCTAGCTCATTTATTCATCATAATGGTAAGATAGAAAAGGTTGTGGTTCATAAGATTAAAGCGGAATTGTCAAAGTGGAGAACTGCTTCTAAAGTATTATGCTCTGATAGAATAGTTACAAAACTGAAAAGAAAATTTATAGGATGACCGAAGACCATCATTAAGTTATGTATCAA
This sequence comes from Agapanthus africanus, assembly GCA_030015575.1. Lineage (NCBI taxonomy): Eukaryota > Viridiplantae > Streptophyta > Magnoliopsida > Asparagales > Amaryllidaceae > Agapanthus > Agapanthus africanus. The sequence continues at coordinate 644,130,358 of CM057343.1, forward strand.
AATGTTCCGCAATCAAAAAAACTATGTTAAAATAACTATGTTCCAATAATTTGAATGTTAAGATGGATGAGTGAAAAAACCATAAGAGATAGAAAAAGGAATAAGTGCATTTGTAAGAAGTTACAGGTAGCCCTATAGAGGAAAAAATTATTCATATGGTTTCACATGTTCGAGGGAGACAACAAATGTGCCAGTTGGTAAAAAAAATTGATGCTAATTGAGCAACTATGGTAAGGAAGGCCTAAACAAAAATAGATAGGGTAGTTAAATAGGATTTGTTAGTTTCCAAAATCAAGAAGATGACTAATGAGGGGAAGAACAGGATTCGTGTAGCCGACCTACGAAATTTGGCTAAGTAAATTTTAGAGGAAAAGAAAAACATTCATGACAAGTGTGATCTTTTATTCCAAAAGTCTATCTATAGACTGGGTGATCCTGTCTAATTGACTCCAATCGGCTGTCATAAGATAATGAAGCAAAATTGTAGTGCAAGGTAGACCGCATAACACAAAGGATAATTTAAGTTTCCAATGAAAAAGGAATAACTATATCAAGTTAAATAGCATCAATAGAAAAATATTACTAAATGAAAACACATACTCCAAAAGCTTCCCATATCATCATCTTCAACTGGTAGATAGATGTGGATCCCGATATTTTTAAGGTGACTGAGTTTCCAAATGAAGTTTTCCTGGAACGCTTTGATGTGCGGCGATCTGGCTCTGGAACCATTCCAGAAGCTTTTGTGAGTGACCGTGGTGCCTCCTTTCCATGCACAAGATATACATGGATATTCTCATTGTCATAATTGAGTTTCTTCATCAGCTCACAGCTATCTCTTTCTCCAATACAGTCCTCGCATACCTAGTAACGCAGTAACATTAACTTGGTCAATTCACAATAGAACATCAAAAGCACATCGGAAAAAATGGGCCTTTTACCAACATTACCCATTTCTGCAGCAAAAACCTTTTGATGTTGCTACAGAAAATGATTCAACCTTCCTAACATACATAAGATGTACATCAAGGAACAATAAGCACAATAACTATCATCAGGCATGCAAATTGCAGGGATGAATATAACTAACATGTTGGGCCAGCTATTCCCATGTCTCGGAGCTTTTGAGGTATAAAGCTCACGAAGATGGCTGTATTGCTCAAATTTTTCCCACCTCTGCACTTGAACATCTTATTATTTTCTATGCTTCATTAAAAATGCATAGAGTTTAACTTTGAACTTTGGTGCCTTACAGTGTTAAGAAGAGACTGAAAAGACCAAAATACCCTTGTCATCTTTTCTCTAAACTCCTCCTAACCCATTACTCATCTAACGACTAGCATTAATGTGGTTGTTTTTGAAGGCCGTCACCATGCTGAGAGCATGTGGTTTCTCATGTCAAAGTACATGCTTTATTAAAGGGATATAAAAAGGTAAGAGCTTGAAGTCAGCAACAAATGTGTCTAAAGGGATTAGGTATTAAACAGGGGGCAACAATGCACATTCAATTTGAATGTAAAATAAAAAAAAACAAGTTCAATTTTCATACATAATCAAACCCTTAATATTCTAACATGAAATTAAATCTCACGTACATAGGAACAAGGATGAAATTTTCAAGAACCCATCTAAAAATTAAAAAAAAACCATCTTTTTATACTCAACATGGAACAAAATGGAAGTAGCTGTCGCACATGAGGAAGAGGGCAGGTTTAATTTGCAATTAAAGGATCATCAAAGAATGACGATGGATGGATTTATAGGGAACAAATCTTAAAGGATATAAATAACTGGGTTAGGGTCTGTAGAGAATGAATATGTAAGAGATGGTAGATCTGACTTTCTTTTCTCTATGAGGGGTAAAACTGTCAGTTAAGCACATGCTACTCACATGGACATGGGTATATTCCTGGGAATATTCTGTAGTCGTGGAATTTTAACACTGCCAAAATATCGATAAGATTTTATAATGCAGAGGTAAGTAAAACTTGATGGATTTTAGAAATATAGCCAAAGATATATTATGTCAAATAAAGGTTGTTAAATCCCATTGCAGCGTGAAATTCGTAAATAGGTATTCGATTTATGAATATTTTCCCCATTAAGGATTACCTCTCTTTCACTATGGGAAATCAAAGGAAATATCCTACAACTTTAAGGAATGTATACATAGGCTCCCTTTTTTTGTGGGTTAGGGGAAGGGTGGGCGGGGGGATAAATAACAGATTATGTTGTTCCTTGCAGATATGAAATTAGCTCAGGTAACGGGACATAGTTTTCTACTCAAGACATATATTTGGTTCTCTCTATCAAATAAAACATGGTTAAAGGTATGGTAGGATTACCTCTGGACAAGTTCGAACGAATGGCCTTCTATCCTCCAGTTCATCGTTTGCCTCTTCATTGGAATGATTCAAGTCTTCAACTAAAATTTGCATTTCACAGGATCCATTAACTTTACTTGTAGAATTGCTACTAAAAGAAATTTCAGCATGTATTCCTTTATCTTCTACAACATTCCATTCTTCACAAAAAAGCTTCCAGTCGCTTTCAGAAATAAGAGTTAGGCCTTCTGTCTGCAATATACATAAAAAAGGATATAAACACCTAATCAGGAAAAACAAAGAAGTGTACATAAGGAAACTTTTTATGACAGAGCGCGCGAGAGAGAGAGAGAGAGAGAGAGAGAGAGAGATGTCAATTTACTAATATACTACAGGGAATTTTTGACTTTTATTTATTTTGCTTGATAAAGGACTTGGAAATTGAACCTGGGGATTTTAAGGCCTCATAACCCACCCCTTTACAGCAAACTAGACTTTAGCAGCATAAGAAATGGTTTATCATCCCAAATGGAGATAGAGAAACATGCACAAGGTGAATGCAGATTGATACATATTTCTAGTAGCAATGGGTCTAACTGGTTTAGTGCGAGTCTGATTCAACACACTGTTATAAGTTGTGCTTTACGCAGTGCCCACCCGCATGTGTTATGCACCATCTTGATGCATAAGATTGAGCCACATGGCCCATTATGTGGGCGAAATCTCCATTTTCGAACCTAAAAAGGCCTATGGCCATTGTTTTATGCAATTGTGGTTGAAATGTTCTGTATCGGTCAGCTAACTGCTAGACTTAACAAATTAAATTTTTAACCAATTAAATTTAAATGAAACCTCATTTCTTCTAGTTCTCTTCTCTTTCTTTTCATTATCTTCTTCTGAGTTTTACTTCTTTTCCCAAAGAAAGTATGTTTTTTCAATGCATCTCATTTTCTATTTGTTAAAAACTATAAAACATAACTTCTACAACAGTTTTTTCTTCATTTCTTACCAACTCTTTAATTTATTCCTTTACTTTCTTTCTTCCTCTATTTTTTGGCTTTGAAAGGCCATACCGAATATGCAGGCACATATGCAATATATGCGGTATACACCGCTCAACCTCATGATGGCGCATACCACATTCCATAACCTTAATTAACATATTGATCACATACAAAATGGTTTGGGAACTCTTACCTACATATGGTGGTCTATATATAGGTCATGAGTCCGGCCATGTTAATTGTTAGGATATTGATCTCATAGTTTTTCCAATGTGAGACTATTTTAGTCTCACATATCAACACTTACCCTCACGTGCAACCATCACTTTTTTTGATCATTTAAAGTTGAGAGGGGTGATTATGTATTTTATTTTATATGAGTATACACGGGTTTTTGATATAAGTGGGTTCCAACAATAAGACTTAAGCCTTGTTGAGGTTTGGCACATTTTATATCTTATACCCATGAACCTCTCATAGTTTTTCCAATATGGGACTATTTTAGTCTCCTACATCTCAACATTAATAAATGTGGCTTGATCCTTACTAGGGGTTTATTTTAAAAACAAACATAAGCAGGAAGCCACCAGATTTGAGATTTTGATCTTTCATAGAATCTAACATCAATATGATGATGCCCTAGACAGAATAGCCACTGATCCTGTTGTTTGAAATACAATAGGAAAAATATCATCATAATCAAGTACCTAGGTCAATAGCATCTAGCCTAGAGCAGCACCCGACCCACTTAATAAAGATGGTACAAGGACTGATGTGATTATGACTCCAACCTGATAGTGTCCTTCCTGAACCCATTTAACTTTTATTTTTTGGGTTAGCCAAAGTTTTCCACCCTTAACTAGCTATAAGAAACTATTATCTTGATCCTTGCACTAGATTACTTTGATTATCGTTTCTGTTAAAGTTTAACGTTTATTTAAAATTGAGAGAGTGATGGGCTTTTTATAGGTACACATGGGCTTTTGATATAAGTGGATTTCAACAATAAGACTCAAGCCTTTGTTGTTTCCAATGTGGGATTATCTTTAAAGTCCCATTATTTGGTTTTTACATTCAACGGTTTCATTTCATCCTTTATACTTTAATACCTAAAATACACTATGCTTTCTCCTTGTACCCTTCTTAACAACGGCGGTTCACTTTAAAATATGAGAATATAATTTTGCGATAATGATCAAGCTTATGTGCAATTATAATATATTTCTTGCCACTAGACCAAGCATCATGACGGGCAAGACTCATGTCTTTAATTTCTTACCGGTTTCTTTTAGCCAAGCTTCTCACATCAGCATGAGGATGGACAATGCACAAAAAAACCTGGCTAACGATATGCAACAACAGCAAAAAATATCAATACAGCTTTTGATGATCCCTAGACATAATAAAGGAACAACCTCACAGTTCGTTTGTCTCCTTCATGATTTTCCATAACATACCGATTTTTCACATTTTTCTACCTTACCCAAAATTTTATGAGAAACTTGGTGCCAACGAAGTAGAAACATTACTCGAGTATATTCAATTTCTCTCTTAAGTAAATCTCAATGTGGGACACTTACAAGTTTAGTACAGATATCAGAAAGGTTGTTTTGTGCAGTATATCTCAAGGCAGAGCACTCACATAACAATGGTTTTAACACTTGATAATAAGAAATCGACAGTTTTTTGTGTGTATAACCTATGCTTTAGTGTTTGCATATCAAGCAAGAGATATTCAAACCACTGCTAAGTTTGTTCAGCTGTACAAGTAAATCTTGCATGAAGAATTTGATAAAAAAAATGTTTCCTGCAATTTTTTTCTTATATCAGCAGCAAAACTGTTCTATGTTTATCCTTTATCCTATAGACACTTCACCCTAACATTTCATTATTTCAATATGTGTCCATAGGCTACACAAATGAAGTTATGGTAGGGATTTGGGAGGTATGTATATTCCAGTTTCCCGAGTGGCTTCTTTTTACCTGGAGACAACTTATTTCCAAATTTTACATTTTATCAAGGAACCATTCTTAATTCATCAACATGCATTTTATTAGAAATTGTATTAGACAAATGTTGCATATACCTACAAGGTACAAACATAGATTATCCATATCCCCATCCCTTAATTTCTATTAATTTGTGGGCTCCAAGACCGGTATCTTTCTTGTTAAATGTCACTTATTTCTATATCTTTCAAACCAAAATACCAATTATCATACTAGTTTTCTGCACGTGCAATGCAGGTGAAAGAAAACCAATATTTTTTATACAATATTTTTTTGTTCATGCATGAGGGAGAAGGTGTGGGAATAGGATAGTTGAAATTAAAAGAGCCAATGTAAGATACTAACTAAGAAGAAGGATGATGTTAATAGCTTTGAAAAGTGTGTGTGTGTGTGTGTGTGTGTGTGAGAGAGAGAGAGAGAGAGAGAGAGAGATTTATAATTTGAAAATTGAGGAGATGGATAGCTTGATGTTAGAAAATTCATTTGGGAATTTTTCTCATTTATTATATCCGCTTTTTTCTTTTAAAAAAAGGCCATTAATAGACAACATGAGCTACACCCTTGGGGTTTACATTTTAAGAGTAGAGATTAATATGGTTCTAACAAAAATTATTAATAATTAATTAAGCGCACAGGTTTATGACACTTCTCCAAACACCATTAAGCTTTAGTTTTTATAACTTACAATTAGTTAACCAAATTCTAATCACTGCATCTAATAGATAGGTCCAAAGGTATCTTTTGATTCCTGACCTGGTGCTACATGATATATTAACTCTTTACATCTTCCAGAACTGGTCCAAGATGACATGCAAAAGATGTGTGGTATATTATAAAAAATGACCTTCAAAAGGGATGCACAGATTGTGAGATTGTGCACCTGGCATCAACAAAGTATAAGAAAGCATAAATAATATTCCACCCTAGAAAACAGTTCTAGAATAAGCACTGAAAGGGGACATGACCGCTTTTTCTTCCTTATTATGTGGTTAGGTTGGTATAATATATTAAAGTGATTTGATAAACTAATCATAACTATACTATAACAAATAAAGGTACGCAGCTTATGAACATTTAATGTACTTACATAAGAAGTTTTCTGGGTAATGATGCCACGCTTGCAAACTAGCTCAAGAGGCCTTTCTAGCAATCGTGAGTGCTGTCATACAAATAAAATAACTAGATATAAGAGGTTCAAAAGTAAAATAGACCAAAAAATGGGGATAATAATGAACATTGATTTTTTATGTATGCATTAAACCACCATGGAAATTAGATTAACTAGCAAAATATAAACACAAGTTAGGCAAGCATGCACTTCTTGCTTTGATTGAAATAAAGAAAAGAGGCTAAACAGTGCATTATTGAAAGATACTCTGTGAGTTACACCAAATTATACAGCAATAAATAATATTTTTATAATAGGTCATCAGTAATTTAAGTACTGCCAAGGAAGTTTTATTAAAGCATACTACAAAATTTATTCCAACATTAGGCAACTGTAATGTGAAGGGTTGCAAAGTCTGTTACCTAAATAATGTCAGTGCTACTAAACAAGTCTTTTCAGTAGCATACTAAATGTTTATTTTAATATTTGGTAATTTTTTCAATGTGAAGGGTAACCAATCCAAAAAATCGAAAGATATAAAGTAACGATAAATAGCAAAGATGAAGACATGACACATTAAGATTGTTATCGGCTCCATTTCAAAATGCAACAAGATTGAAAGCAAGGATAAATAGCAAAGATGAAGAGTCAACCGACAAGTAACTGTTGTTAGTAGTTCCATTTCAAATAGCAACAAGATATACCCTTGTTGGAATAGTTTAGAATATATTGTTATTAGGATACATCGTACCATGATACTTGGGCATCAAGTAATTGTAATCCATATATAAAGAGACCATTGGTCATATAATAAAGTATCTCTTTCTCCTCTCTTTTACCTTTTAACCTGGTATTAGAGCAACTCTCCTAAACCCTAACCGTAAAAAATATTTAAAAACAAAAAAAAACGACCCTCGCCTCGCCCACATCACAGCCCTCCTCGCAGCCCTCGCCCTTGCCTCCTCCCATCCTCGCACCCTCATCCTCTCCATATGCCACCCTTGTCCTTCCCATGATCAGGAATTGGCTTAGGTAAACCCTAGTATGTTTCTCTCGCTCTTTATGTGCTAGATCTGCACTTTCTATTACTTGTTCTCTTTACGTGCGACGTTCAATATGACGGACAACAAAATTGATCCTCCTACTTTCGATTACAAAACGGATCTGTCTATCTTGACTCACTCTGGCTCTAACAATTTTTTGGAATGGGCGCACACCTTTGAACGAGCCCTCAAAACCAGGGGCCTTCATCACCATCTCTTTCAGAAAACTCCACCAACTTTCGATGTGCAGTATTCATCTTGGTCTCAAAATGACAACAAAGTCTGCATTTAGCTTACAAACTCTATGGAGCTCAGCTGTTATCGGGCTATTATGTATCTTCCTACCGCAAAGAAGATATGGTTCCATCTCAAATCTCTTTACTCGTTGGAGGATAGCCTTCAATGGCTCTATGATATTTTCAATGAACTCACTAGCTGTTCCAGATGAGGGTTTATATGCCTTTGGAGTCCGGTTCCGGGAGTTTCTAAAAGAATGGAACATATATCAACCCATCTCCTCTGGTACAACCGTTACCAAGAGTCAGCGTGAGCCTCTTATTGGGACTCAGCCTCACTTGGATGGAATTCGCTCCCTTCTCCTCTTTAAGGACGATACGCCTATTCTTAATAGTATTCTCGCTGCTACTTATCGTGTCCTTCCACTTGGCGTTTTTACCGTGGAGGCTCCATCTTCTGCCCTTGTAGCTTAGGCCATGACCAAGGTTTCCCTCTGGTCATGACCATACTCCTATTGGTACTCGGGGTCGTGGGGGACGAGGTCGCGGATGTGGTTTCCTTTCTTGCTCTCATTGCGGCGCACCAATCATACAGATCAATTCTGCTGGGAGAAACATAGTTATCCAGATCAGACTCTTACTGACCGATAGAGTACAGCTCCTCCATCCACAATGACCTAACCGACAGCATCATCATTCTCACAGATCTCTCCTGAAGACTTACAACACCTGCAACATATTTTCCCTCATATCTCTATTTCCAACTTAACCATATCAGGCATATCTCTACTATCTCAGCCAAACTCTTGGGTTCTTGATTCCGGGGCTTCAGACCACATGACTCATACTACTTCTAACTCTGTGTATTTCACTTCGCATAAATTCATTTCCATTGACAATGGGGATGTCATTACTGTTTATGATTGTACCAATATTGATGTGAAATCTTTCTTACCGCTAAAAATATTCTAGTTGTTTCTTCATTTCTGTAACATCTTGAAATTCGTTAGGGTTAATTTCGTGTTATTTAGCGATAATGCGTGTTTTTCATAAAACCTCGTTAATAACTATTCTCCACATAAACTGGATTAAATCTAATTTTATATGTGATGATATGTAATTATATATATAATTGTGTTTTATTAATTATTATTTAATTTAGTATTCACTTAATTATCAAATTTTCTTAACTATATTTTCCCAAGCAAGTTTTAGTTAGCATGCTCAATCCAACATTTACCCTAAGTTAAAATCATTCCATACCTTTCATTTTGTCCTTATGGTTCTCTTTTCTTTTTTAAAAATCAAAACTTTTGAGATAATAAGAAAAAGAAAAGAAAAGGGAAGCATGGGGGTATTAAATGAGGCATGGGCTTTGACTTTCACACACTCTCTCTCTCCCTCTCATTCCTGCAGCAGCCAGCAGCCATCCCCTTTCTTCTTCTTCTTCTTCTTCTTCTTTCATCCAAGCTCAATCCCCATCCAAAATCCATCTTTTCTTCACCAAACCTCATGCTAATCACCCCAAAACACTTCCTTGTTGGTTCTTAAGCCAAGATCAACGAGTTTAAACCCTCCTAGGATCAACTTGAGGTATATAGCTCACCCTAATTACCTTTTTGCTAAACTTGTAGTTTATTTAGCTTAAAGTAGTGTTTAGTGAGTTTTAGTGATAATTTTTGTAGTTTAAGTGGAGATTAAGTTAAGTTAGGGTTTTTATGGTTTGATTAACTTAATTAAGTGTTGTTAGTGTCGCTTAATCCAAGTCTTTTCACCTGGTTACACAAAAATACCCTAATGTCGCTCAATAGTGTTTTTAAACGTTTTTGAATCAAGCTTTAGGATACGGGATATCTGCTATATCTGTGATTATTTTCTGGGTTAGCAAACATATACAGAATGTTATACTGTGTGACTAAAGTGTTGTGTTGGGATACGGACCCGTTTCACCATGCCAGATCTGGCGAGACCCCCTGTTCTCCGAGCTCGCCGGCCCCCTGTTGAGTTGGGTGTTGCTTCTTTGCAGAGAGGTCTGTGTGAATTTTATGGTATTTGGCATTGTTTGTTTTCTTAGTTTTTGCTCTAGGCAAAATCTGGAACCAATTACCTATTGTTTAGTCTAGTGGGACTTACGCGATACGTACGCTCCGAGTCTGGGTTTTGTGGTTGCTGTATACGACAACCAATCGGGGTAGTTACTGGGTTCAGCACACACGTTTTGGCGTTCGAGTGCACAAGCGTTTAGCTTGCGACGCTAGTTTCTCGTTTGGTCTTGATATCGCGTTTTTGCAGGATTTTAGCCTTATGTGTGAGCTTTGTGTAAATTCTAGGATCGTAGGCAGGGACTTCGGACGCCGCGAAGAAGAGGAAGCAGGTGGTCAAGTATATTTAGCTCGAGATTGCCGGTGAGTAGATTTAACATCTATGGGAAATTGCTCGTATGGCATTATGCGTCAGGGCTTGATATACTAATGTAGCCGCATGTTTATATCTATGTAGATTGATTGTGCATAAGCATGGTACATACCATTAGATTGTTGTGCCTTGACTGAGTATCTACTGGACACTGCACTATTACTGACGGCCCATGTTGCACGAGCACTAATTTGCATGTTACACCCACACCGTCGGTAATTGCCATGACACGCCTATACACATATACAGTATTTCATCGCTATTTTCATTGACACATGAATTATGACTCATACTTGCGTACATACTGTACACTCATACTTACGTACATACATATTGTACACTCATACTTGCGTACATACATACTGTATACTCATACTTGAGTACATACATTGTGTACATCCATACCTGCATACATACATAGATGACGCTGGCTTTGATTTTGAGGATTGGGGACCGCATGATATATTTTAAAAAAATGGATTCATTTAAAAGAGCGGTTTCCCTTTTTTGCTCATAGTACGATTTTATGTTGCATACATCATATTGCATGGATTTACGCATTGAGATATGGATTTCATGTGATTTCTGGATTTGAGAACCGTGATGTTATTTCAAGAAAGTATGCAGTCTTAAAAACCCGGTTTCTCTTGATATGATATTTCAGTGCGTCCACCATGCGTTTTCTCGGATCTGAGACGTGTGCTAAAAACCCGATTCGAGGAGTTGGATAATCCGTTTGCGAGTTCATGGTGGACCCGGTATGGTACCCCGGAGCAAGAACGGATTGTTGTGCAGTAGACGATAAGCCTGACAAAGGGACTACTACTTACCGGTGATTGGTTGGACCCGACGGTTATCTGGAGGATACCGACCGGAGTCGAGAAATGGATAGAGGCCGACCCGTAGTGCCAGAGCCCGAGGGTCGATTCCGCAGACGGAGCCCGTAGGCCGATACGAACTGACGGAGCCCGATATATGTGGACTTATGTGTCGATACTGGACATGAGTATTTCATGGTATTTTCGAGTGCCGATGTTGGGCACTCAGGTTCCATGAGATCTACAGGATATGATGGCCGATTTGAATGAAAGCGCCTGAGTTATTGAGATTTTGGGGTGTATTTGATGGATACCGGGTTTTTCCACGATGATGATTCGTGTTGATGATATGTTTTCCCATGCTCAGCACTCATTTATATGCATTGCATCATGTATTTTAGTACCTGATAGAGTACCTCGCATGATTATTGCATACCCAGATTACCACATTGATGTTATCAGATTGCACATGTTTGAGTATCGCAGTACGTGTGTAACACCCGAGTTCATTTATACCAATTCCAGTTTCCGTATTTACCTATCCATGGTCTTTTCTTGATTTAGCGTGTTTGGGTGCGAATGATATTTTACATATTACTTTGCAGTCGACCCGACCCGCTTGCTTGAACCTGTTTGATTCTTATTTATAGATTACCCTGGCTTGTTGCATTGACTCGTGCATCTAGTATAAACTGCATATTGGCATTTCATCTGGCATCGCATATTTTATCATATAACTTTAAGTCACAGAAAATATTTTAAAATTGCATTTCATAGCCTGCTTGATACCCCAAATCCTGTGGTAGCGTCCGTGCATCTTGTTCTCGTTCCGTTCGGTGAAACGGACGTGTTTGGATGGCTACACGCACGTACGTGCATCCGTTCTTGGGGGTATGTATTTTCCTTGACTGAGCATTCATTTTGAAATTTGGAAGTCGCATATATTTTTTATATTTTTAATCTGAATTTTTAGACCCGACCCAGGCTCGTTTTGGAGTAAATTTGTATTTGCCAAAATCTCAAAACGTACTAATATTATATTAATATATTCTAAACTATAATTATTTTTTTTACTATCTTATATTATTCGTATATTAGTCAGAATCCAATTTCCACTTTCCAAACAGTTCACAAATCTTTTGAAGCAAATATATCTCTCATTAATTTCATTTTTGTATTCTATTTCATGCACACGTGAACCCTCTCTCTCCCTCTCTCTCTTTATTCTCCTTCTCTAAGCCTTCACCTGCCTCACGCAACCCTAGCCCATCGCCTGCCTCCATCCTCGCCGTCGCCCAAGCCTCCGACGACGCCCTCGTCCATCTCTTCACCTTTCCTTATCACCTCGTCCCCAGCGACCCAACTCCGAACGAACCCACAACCTTCAAACCCACGCTCGTCTCCGCCCTTCCCTCCGCGCAACGCCGTCGCCGCCTCCATCCTCGTTGTCGCCGACTTCCCTCGACCACCTCACCTCCTTCCGCTTCTTCCTCCACTCTTCTCTCTTTCCTTCTCCTCCTCTACAAAAAAAAAACCCTCGACCCCGACACCTAGAAACTGCCCTGCAACCTCCGCCTCGCCCACGTCGCCATTGCCGGCACCATCACCGCCGACCAGTCTCGTCGACGTTCCCGTATCACCTCCTCCTCTCCTTTCCCGCATGTGCCACCTTGCTAACCCCGCTGCAGCCTAACCCAGAAACCCTACACCAAACCCACGATCCATCACCTGCACTTCCTACCTCGTCTGAGATCTCGACGACCGTACCCCGTCGTCGTCGTCGTCATGTTCCCTGCCTCGCCTCACCTCCCTTCTAAACCCTGAACACCAAACCCTAGTTCCCTCTTCTTCTTCTTCTTCTTCTTTTCTCTTTCTTTCTCGTTCTTGATCTTTTTCCGGTGATCGCCGGAAACCCGTTGCCGACGTCACCCCATCACCACGACCTCCTCTGACCCAGAGAACCACACCCTAGAGACCACCTTCTCATTATTCTTCTCCTTTCCTCTTCTTCCTTCTATTCTTCTTTCTCGAATTTTATCTCTTTTCTGTAAAATCTTTAAGCCTCTGTTGATCGCCGGAGCTGTGACGACTCGACGATTCCGACGACCCGGCGAGCGTACCTGACCCGTGTGATCACATTGTGCGTGGTTTGGATCCGTTCCGTGTAACGTGCGCGCATCGCGACGTTTTCCGCCGACGTGAGACGTTCCGTATTCCCGTTCTTGATCCGTCCAGGCAAGTGAAACTTGCTACGTACTATTCATACTGTTCATATATTTAATCTATCTATTTTCCTATTAAATCTACAGATAAAATCTAAAGTCTTGAATTCCAAGTTAACAGCACAATGTTCCGTTTACATATTCCAGATCTAAAACTTGAAACCTAATTGTTACATCTAGTTGACTATACCTAGTAATCACATTTATATGTTAGATCACATAATTCCAATTGTTTGCATAGCCATAATACCTTTTGTAGTTTATACCTTGTCGGACAACTGATTGCATACATTTAGCCTTAATCATATTCAATTACATCTCTAGATTGTTTTAATACATATTAATATGATTTTATCATCCACATTTGTTATACTGCATTCCTGAAATGTTAAAACTATTCCTAAAACCTAAACTGATAACCATGCATCCAAGTAGTTTAATTCGTACCTATTTACATATCATATTACATGTGCAGTTTCTTGTTCTGATAATAACCATGCTTGTTTATTTGCAACCATGATTTTGCTAGTGATTATGAGCACCCACATGACTTGCTACACATTATTTGACCCGACAAGGTACCGTACACTCTTGACATGACATGACACCTAAATACACTACTTGACTTGACCTGATGTACCATGGCTTTACCCGTTACCTGATCTTATGTCTAATGCCAACAAACATAACCTGTAGTCCTTACGGACCGTTTCTGTTGTCTATCCAGACAAACCTGTACTTGCCTGATTTTGTGTTGGCATTAGCTCCAGATTACTTGAATACCTGACTTGACACATATAACTTGGGGGTATGGGGAAATCAATGATGAAATACTGACTTGTAACTCGACAGTTGCTTGCTTATACTGATCAGTTTTAGAGGCTAGGCCCGCCTCGGGACGATGTTGCTGACATCGTTCGTCTTTACCCTTTTCCTTTTAGTGCTTAGCGGCACGTCTCGGTTTCAGCCCGAGAGTCTTAGACCGTGATCCCGGGCACGCACGGGATACTATCCACCCTTTAGTGCTTAGCGGCACGTCTCGGTTCAGCCCGAGAGTCTTAGACCGTGGTCCCGGGCATGCACGGGATACTATTGAGTTACATCGATGATTCATCAAATTGATTTCAAAGACTTGAGAGTAGATAACTAACAGACCAGTTAGTTTACTCACTGCACACTACTTTCCACTGTCCTGATTTATATTGCTGTACATCTGCTTTACCATTTGTTATTATATTTGCATGTCTTGCTACCCTGTTTACATATTATTGCTTGATGTTATGACGCGCTGACGTCTGGGTTTTGCATGGCCCAGATTCTTCTACCTTGTTGCAGACTGAGCAGGAGTATTGCCGATGTTAGACTGAGCGGTGAAGTTCCTGTCGGTATGTAGTCTTACTTTCCAGGTTTCTTTATTGTATCTTTGCTTCCGCATATCATTATTTCTTGACTCATCCATTCTGGCTCATAGACATGTACTAGATAGTTTAGTTTACTTTCCTGTTCTTGATATCTCTACAGCCGTAATGTAACTGTGGAGGGATTTTTCTTATCCACAGGTAGCATGGTTGGCTATTTCACGTGCCCATTTTAGCGTACTCTGGGAAGTGGGGCGTGACAACGTGCATACCTGCGATTACCTATATATGTTATTTACTATTCACGAGTTGGTAACTCACACCCGTTGTGCCACAGTGTTTTGCAAATTGACCCTCAGAGTAGTTGCGGCAGGACTACATCATTGTATCTTTTTGCTACGGATATCGCTACAGTTGGCGTGTGAGTCGTTTGGCTTATAGGTGGATTTTGCGGTTATCCGTTTACATTTCATTGTACACCTTATTGTATCTAGTACTCTCCATCTACCATTTGTGTATTGACTTAGAGACCAATTGTGAGGACGATGTTGTATATTATTTTGTGACTCTGGATGTCGAGCTCGTGTGAGCCGACTTTATTTATGCAATTTTATCTTGTATGCTATTTTTCATTTATATTGTTTATTTCTTCGCTACGGCGTCGTATATTACTCTTGTAGTGGTTGTTTCCGCCGTTGGGCGTGATTGCTCCCGTTTGGGGATGCTTTATTTATATCATATATTGTTTTACCTATATCTTATGCTGTACCCGTTTCGGGGCTAGTTTTTACAAAGGAGGTGTTGCCGAAATTTTTAAGAAAATAATTTAAACTTTAAAGATTTTTACTTGGAATTTCTAAATGCTTTTAACGAATGTTTTCATCAATTACTAATTTTTATGGTTTAGATTTCTGGGTTTTCGGTTTACTTAAATTGCGTTACGCCTGTAGACGTTACGTGGTTTAAGTGCTGGTCACGTGCCGAATTCTGGGACGTGGCAATTTCATACAAATCTTTTATCTGCTCGTCGCCTTACCAATGATTTCATCTGTTTAATAACTTTCTTTTCTAATTACTTTGTGATCCTGGACAACCCGACGAAGGAGCAGATAAAGAAGTTAATGGCATGTACTACTTGGATGTGCCACCTTCCGTGTCTGCTGTTATTTCTACCATTTGCTGGTATCGACATCTTAGACATCCACCTCTTTCTACACTACGTACCATGTTACCTGATTTCTTTTTATCTGAATTTTCATGCAAGTCATGTATTTTGAGAAAACATTTTCATTCCTCTTTTACTTCCGTTAATAAACGTAGTTCTTCGATATTTGAGTTAGTTCATTCTGACATTTAGGATCCTTACAAGCATACTGGTATATTTGGCTACAAATATTTTATCGCTTTTATTGATGATCACTCTAGAATGGTATGGTTTTTTCTTTTACGTGATCAATCTGAATTACCATGTATTTAAAACATTTATTAATAAAGTGGTTAATCAGTTTAATACGTCTATTAAAACTCTAAGAACTGATAATGCAAAAGAATACATGAGTAGTATTTTCTAAACTCTTTACCAATCCCGTAAGATTATTCATCAAATTTCCTGCTCATACACACCACAACAAAATGGCATTACTGAAAGAAAAAACCGCCACTTGCTTGACGTTGCTCGTTCTATTATGCTTAACATGCATGTCTCAAAACGCGTTTGGAATTTTGCCTTATTGCATGTTATTTGATTAATCGCATGCTTTCCACGATTCTTCAAAACCAAACATCATTCTCTATTTTATTTCCTGACCAAGACCCTTTTCGCCTTCCTCCTAATGTATTTGAGTGTGTTTGCTACGTTCATAATCACCGATTAACTCGCGATAAATTGGATCCTAGAGCCGTCAAACATATATTTGTTGGTTATTCTAGTACTCAAAAAGGTTATGATCGCATGCTTCCTTATAAATTCACTGTTGTAGTCTCTCTTGATGTCACCTTTCTTAAGGATCGGCCTTTTTACCCCCAGCAGAAAGTCCTCCCGTCCCACCGCCGCCACTTTCTATACCTTCATATGACCAACTAATTCAAATCGAATCTACTACTGTCGAAGTTCCTCATCCTCGTCCTCCGGTTACTCGTGTCTATAGTTGTCGATCGAGAGCAGTGATAGATTTAACAGCAGATACTGAAGCTCCTCCTCCATGTATACAGCCGGAAGCTGATGAGCCTTCACCTCTCTTTCTGATGGTTTGTCCAACAACCTATCGATTGCTTTTCGCAAAGGTAAACGAACATGCACTACTTTTCATCCTCTTGCTTCATTTATTTCATATCGTCTTACTCCAGCTCTATGTCAGTTTGTCTCTTTCTTGTCTGTTGTTTCCCTTCCTAACTCTATTCAGGAAGCTGAGTCATTCAGGTTGGTATAGGGTTATGATGGAAGTGTTGCAGACACTGAGGTCTAATCACACTTGGGATCTGGTCAGCCCCCTTCAAAAAAAAATGATCAGTCGCCGGTGGGGTCTTTGCTATCAAAAATAATCCTGATAGCAGTATATCTCGATTGAAAGCCCGTTTTGTTGCCAAAGGTTATGCTCGGCAATACGGCGTCGATTATGTTGAGACCTTTTCTCCAGTGGCCAAACTCACTACTGTTCGTGCCTTGATCTCTCTTGCGGTTACCCGCGATTGGCATCTACATCAGCTAGACGTCAAGAATGTCGTTCTCAATGGCGATATTTCCGAGACGATTTATATGCAGTAGCCTCCTGGTTTTGAGCATGATGGGAGTCTCTTGCGTGTCATCTTAAAAAATATATTTATGGGCTTAAATAATCTCCTTGGATATGGGTCGATAAATTCAGCATGATCCTAAAAAAGATAAATTTCACAAGAAACTTGGCAGATCTCTCTTTTTTATATATAGACGGAAAGAAGGAATGGTTATTCTCCTTATTTATGTTGATGACATAATCATCACCGGAGATGATTCAGAGGGGTATATCTAAGGTCAAAACTCATTTGGCCTCACATTTTCACACCAAATATCTTGGTTCTCTACGGTACTTTCTTGGTATAGAGCTATCTCGAAATAAGAGATCATTATTTCTCTCACAGCGGAAGTATACTCTCGATCTTCTTAAAGAAATAGAATTTCTTGGCTGTTGCCCTGCTGATACTCCCATGGATACAACAGTAAAGCTCTCTCGCATTAGCTCACCTGATGACCATCCACTTTCCGATCCAGATCGGTATCGACGGTTAGTTGGGAAGCAGATTTATCTCACAGTTATTTGCCCAGACATATCCTTTGCAGTCAGCACAGTGGGCTAGTTTATGCAGGCGCCCTTAGTTTCTCATTTTCGGGTGTTGAGCGTGTTTTTCGCTATTTGAAGCGTGCGCCTAGACAAGGTCTTCTCTATAAACCCTGTTCTAATCTTTTATAGCCTATGCTGATGTCGATTTTGCCGGATCTATGAATGACCGTCGCTCCACGAGTGGATATTGTGTTTTCTTTGCGGGGAACCTAGTTACTTGGCGCAGCAAGAAGCAACATGTTATACGCTCATCAGTCGAGGCTTAATATAGGGCTATGGCCCATGCTGTCTCAGAATTGACGTGGCTCTCCACATTGCTTCAAGATCTCGGTGTTAGTTCTACAACACCAGCATTCTTGTTCTGTGACAATAAGCCTACAATGCATATTTAAGAGAATCCAGTGTTTCACGAACGCACAAAACACATTGAAGTGGATTGCCACTTTATTCAGGAGAAAATCGTTGAAAAGCAAATCAATCTCTATCACATTTCTACCCATGCACAAATTCCATATATTTTGACGAAACCTCTTCCAAGACCCGCATTCGTTCGTCTATTGTCCAAGCTATGCATCGCTGATATCTATGCTCCAGCTTAGGGGGAGTGTTGGAATAGTTTAGAATATAGTGTTATTAGGGTACACCTTACCATGATGCTTTGGCATCAAGTAATTGTAATCCCTATATAAAGAGACTATTGGTCACATAATAAAGTATCTCTTTCTCCTCTTTTACCTTTTAACAACCCTAAATGGTAAGACTGCACAATCACACATTACTCGTTAAAAAGTCAACTAGTTATCATATCTGGTTAAAAGGGAAAATGATGAAACATTTCCCGCATATACCCTAAAGAAAAGATTTGGAATAAGTTGTGCTTTATTTAAAGAATTTGAATAGCTCACCTTCTCACATATGACTGAATTGATAATCACTTGCAAGTTTTCAGGTTCCACCGAAGAGGATTTACTTTTTCCAGTCGTGGTAACAAAAGCTCTCCATGTTGCTAGCCATGTTGAAGGGACTAAAAAGTACTTGCAACCAGAATAAAGTGCAATACCCTTCCCAGCGATTAGCTTTTCATGATTCTGTCGTTGTTTAAGCTTGGTGGCTCTGCAGCATTAAGAGGTACGTCAGCTGATCATGAAACCAACTTCAAAAAAAAAAGTTAATGGGTAAATTGCATTTGTGTGGTGTGTTCCATTTCTTGCATCACCTGAGGTTGTCTTCCAAGCATGCGACTTTGGTCAGTTCCATAGTGCAGGTTTCACAAGGTCTAGAATCAGACGGGAAGGCTAACACCAAATCACCTGGTTTCACTTTGCTTGCATTTTCAAAGAAAAATAGCCAAAGATTCTCAGGAACTGACACACGTTTAGCCCCAGCAGCTTGCTCAGGAAGGAGGTCTCCATGGGAACATCTAAGAGAAGCCGTAGGTCCGGCATCACCATCACAAGGATTGTCAACATTTTTTCTACGCAGCCATTGTACCATCCTACAACAGAAGCACAAAACTTGGGTACGAGAAAAATATATAAAACATTTACGGAACTTCAGAGCTCGAGCAATCTGAAAACAGTCATTACTCTTTATTCATACCATATTCAAAAGGGGGAGTCAGATGTATTATCCATTTGGACAGACCCTTTTGATGAAACCTAGCAGAAATATTTAATATTATGCCATAGAATTTTTGGCAATCAAAGCAGAAAGCGTAATATAATGCCAGTAGGAGCAAATATAGCTTTCTTTATGTTAAGTGAGGTAAGATAGTATTAAGTGACAGGGGTATCATTGTAAATCTCAGTTAATGCTTAATTATATGCACTACCAGAGGAGAGGAGAACTCCAATTTCCCCATAGCCTTCCCTTTTCTGCAATTTTCTTTCAAACTCTATATTCCCTTGTGTACTCATTGTATCATAGCATATAAGATATTTGCCACCCTAACCCTAATTCATCTCCACCACGATCACCGTTCCATCATCAGCATGCCATGATACCAGACCTATCATTACCTCCAGTTTTTTGCTTTTCCCTTTTTTTAGGGAAAAAGTTACATTCAAAACCAAACCGACAGTGGGATCCCAGAGAACTTCCCCTGACCTAGCAACTGCAAATAATCAGTCGTCTGCCTAAGAATTGAAGGAGTTTGTAGCATGCACATACAAACCATAAAAAGAGATAACATTATGGTGAAAGAAGAAGAAGAGAGCAAGATTCGGAGAATCATACCATGCCTTGGACACCAAATAAGAAGTACCATCTGTGCAGTTTCCAGCAATGGCTGCTTCTGCCAGATGCCTTAAGGAAGCTCTTTGGTCTCGATAATCATCTGAACATACTGCTCTGCTGGCTGCATCCTTGAGACAGTCAATGCAGTAATCATCGCTGGTCAAGGCCGGACCCCCACCATGCTAAAGTAATTTGTGTACAAAATCAATACATGAGGAGACATGAGTAATAGGCAAGTTCATGTTACCAATTTGAAAGAAAAGATATCTTGAAAAGTAACTGATCAAGCTTTAGGAAAAGAGAATAATTGTTTGAGGCGAAAAAACGAATGCCATCTATAAGAAGATTATAATATCCTGTAGCTAAGGCACAAGACATGGAAAACAGTTTATTATACAGAAAAATAAACCTTCCGAAGCAAATGAGAATGAGTAATTAGAAGCAGCTATAGAATTTTTGGAGGATTCTTGTTTAATAACACACTATTCTATTCATACACTATGCTCTATCAAAATATTAAAATAAACATATAAATAAAATCAGCAAAATAAGCAGAAAATCTTTCTTGTTTTCTTCTAAGATAGTATGCATAAACTGCATTTATAAGATTCCATCTTTGGTGGTTTGGTTTTTGACGATACTAACATAAGTTTAGCAAGACAATTATCTTTACGGATTACAGTTCCATGAGCACCACATATTATTCATTTTATTCTAAATAAATTAGCTACGCATGTGGAACCCTTACCCCCACCCCTGAAAAAGAAATGAAAAGCAAAAGAAAAGAAGGATCGATTATTTATTGTTTGTGTGGGTGTGAAAAGTTTGGAAGTGTTTGGAAGATATGATCTAGTGTGGTTAAATAAGTTTTTTCTTCCTTTTTTCTACTAAAAATCAAGGAGAAAAGGTCTCCCCTCACTCCATTAGAAAGAAAGTTAACAAAAGAGTATAGTTAACTATGATGTTTAATAAAATTATAGATTTAAGGAAATGCACAATGACTGGAAGATAAGAGCCTTGATATATATCTACAGGAATAAATGAGATAGACAAAATTCAACAATCTACCATGGAGTTAAGCTTATATCAATAGAATGAACTAATGGAAAAGGGTGATTAAACATAGATTAAAAAACAGTCATATTTGAAAATAAAAAAATGGTTTCATTCCAGAATGGTTGGCCAAGAAAATTGGTATTTTACAAAGACAATTGATAAATAGCAAAGGAGAGATCTACATATGGCTTTCATTGATATAGAAAAGAGATATTATGGTGGAAAACAAAATGTCACATAAGTATTAATGTGATTAGAGATATGCCGATATGTATAGTTGTGTAATGTTAGAGTGAAAGAGATCGAAGGAATGACTATCATTTATTATCACAATAGGCTGACACCAAAGGTCGATTCTTATCTATTTTTGTTTGTTTTGGATAAATAACTTACTAGACATAATCAAGATGATGTTTCAGGGTGTATGTTGTTTGTCAATCAATGATATTGTTTGAGGATGAATATAAAGAAGGGATGATTTTAAACGTACAAATATGGAGAGATGCTTTAGAATCTAAAGGATTTAGAATTAGCCAAACAAATGCAAAGAATGTAGCTTCAGCTAATCAGAATGAAAGAAAAGGATTTATGTATATGGCCCTGAAAGTTTGGGATAAAGGCTTTTGTTATTTTTGTGTGGGTGAGGGAGGGAGGAGGGATGTTTGCAGGAGTGTGATAGAAATTACTAGAATATTGATAAATTGTTAAAAATTGGCGAATAGAAGTGAAACAGGGGAGTTACAATATGCTTGAAATAAAATATTATCATGTTGGAGATATGTAAATATCCTGTAAAACAATATAAAAAAAAACTACAGGAGGCCAGAGGTGTGTGAAAGAGAACAGAAAAAAAACGAGAAAAATATTATCAATGATAGAATTCAAAGTTAAAAAGAAAAGATCGCGCATCAATAATTATTAAAGTATTATATTGTCTTGATATACATTGTTATCCCACAACCTAAAAGCTTGCGCTTTTGGGTTGAATGGGTTCTTAACATGGTATCAAAGCACACTAGGTTCAAGAGGTCTTGAGTTCAAGCCTCGTAATTCTCAATTTAAATTATATTTATTTACTTTCATTTATCCGCCTATACTAGCGAGAATTTCCGCTAGAGGCCTTTCTTTCCACGTGGCCTGAAATTCAAAGGCCCACATGAGGGGAGTATTGAAGTATTATATTGTCTTGATATACATTGTTATCCCACAACCTAAAAGCTTAAGCTTTTGGGTTGAATGGTTCTTGACAATAATCGGTTTCCATTTAAACTAAAACAATAAAGCAATGGCTTTAATTGGAGATAAACATACTTTTGAAACTAACTTGTGCCAGGCAGTATTAGACAACCGCTTCATGGAAGTAACCTTTGAAAACGGGACTTTTCCATGTGAGCACTGAATTGGCATGTTATCAATATAGCTGCAAGAAACAACTGATATTAATTTTTAAAAAGTTTCCTACTGACATAAATTAATAAGAGAATATGTTAAATGCGTAAAACGTTAAATGAAAAATATGCGTAAAATGTGAAGCACGGGTAATCTATATTCATATTACATATGGTAAACTATTTCTACGCTTGTATGTACTTCCACCCAAAGATCCTTAGCAATACACAATAAGGAGAGTGTTCTCTCTAAATCTTTCTATTTTAATTCCTTTTGTGCAATCACAGCGAAAGATCTAAAGTTCTCTTACGTCTCTCACATCAACTTCCACTGCAAATCCTACCTTAGTTCACTACAGTCTCTCCTGCCCTAGTCTTCTCTTTTCATGCCATTGCAGCTCCACTACTTTGTTGTTTATAGTAATTAACATTGCCATTATATAATTGTATTAGGAAAACCTAAAACAAAATTATAGCTGCCCCCAAGAATCTTTTCTTCTTTTAGCTTCCGCAGTACAAAAACATAAAACTTATTTAACTATCTCAATGTCTTCTTAATCTGGTCTACTTAAAACTACTTCAAACTCAATTCCAATGACACCACTGAAGCTCCTGGCATACCAACTATTAGGCTTGGGCTACACAAATGAAGGCACTTCTCAATGTGCTGGATTTTATTAAGCATATTTTTAGAATTCTATGAATCCATAGTCTACTAACTCCTCTACCATGGGCTGCTCCACTGCAACATCCGTAGTGTTTCAGAAGTTGATGTATGCTTGTGTTAAAGTAACTCTTAGCTAGTCAACTGAGAGTTTCCAAAAGATAGCTCGTCTTTCTAGTGCAAAGGCAATCTGGGATTACCTCAAGAGCACACATAAGAAATCTAGTATGGACACACCAATGACTTCCTAAGGATCTTTCTCTGACTTACCAAAAGGACTGCGGCATAATTGACTTCTAGCTTCACTTCGAAGGACTGGCGACAACTAGAATTCATGACTGGGTTTTGTATAGGAACAAACAATGCACTCACGAAAATAATTACTCGACGCTTTATCATTATCAGTTTCTGATGAATCTTGAAGCATAATTCTCCATCATGCACAATCAACCTCACTCCTATAGTCAAGTTGACCCTCTTAAACAGGCAGATGCCGCTGTTATACTTGAGAATACATGCCTAAAGACCATATATGTTTACCAGAAAATAATTAAGTACCCTTGCAGATTCATGCATGTCATATTACAAATGTTTGAGCCTCTCCTATATGTATTTCTTAATTATGGGCATAACCAAATACAGAAGTGCACAAAAGTCATTTACTACCGACAGAAAGAATAAAGTATGTTGCTTACGAAGGAGTTATGCTATCTGCCCACTGGCGAAGCCAATCCGTGGAAATCCAAAAGTAAGATACTTCAAGAGAGTTAACTGGAGCTTCAGAGAGAACTGATCTCGCTTCTTGTCGACGATCATTTATATAAGATACCTGTTCATCCTTTCTTTGTTGGTATTGTTCACAAGCTTGGTCATATGAAGCATTCAATTCTTGTATCTCCTTTTTGAGATGAAACGGAAGAGAGCTGTTATTTACATCGACTTCCACATCAGTTACTTTACTTGCTGTATTGGGTCTGCCAGCGTCCTTGAATTCTACACAGGTATACATCAACATATAGGCATCAGAAGAAGAAAATACCTCCCCCTGATCAGATGTATTGTTAAGTAAAGTAGGTGGCTTGCTAGTGTTAACATGGTTTCCATTTTCAACAGGTTTAACTTTCTCAAAACTACCCAACTTAGCCATTTTCTCAGCTTTTGCAGTGGAAGCTTCTCCATAGGGGTGAGAGCCCAATTTGGAGACATGTTCATCATCAAATTCCCACCACTGCTCGGTATGCTCATCCTTAATATGAGCCACATAGTGTCCGCTATTAACTGCTGAACCCCTGTGAATCAGTATGGCTGACAATTCATACATTAACCCAGATTCAGAAGGGGAACACAGCCGCTTTCCCATATTTAGCCGTCTAGGAAAACGAAACGCAGAAGTTATCTTCTTCTTTGTTGTCGTCTGCGAAATTCAAACATATTACAAAGATATGCTAAAAATCACAAATGAGAAGTCATTAGCTATGTAGGAATTGACAAGCACACGAATCCTTGAAATGAACCAGATATACCTTTGGAAGGAAGACATAACGCTTAAGCTGGAAGTTGAGAACAGAGGGTAGCGATCGTAATTTAATACTGCGTGTAGCATCAACTCGTTTACCACATGCTTCACAGTAATATTGATTTTCTCCGTCCAATTTTTCCACGCTCAGATAGTCATCCAAACTTTCATCCAGATCATTCAAACCTTTGATGTTTAATTCAAGCTCATAAAAGTCCTCCATCTTTGAAGACGCATCAGAATCCCTTCCACACACTGAGCACCTTCAAACTATACACTGTCAGGCTATGATTCATTGATATCCAAAATATAGCAAGCGATGCGAAAATGTCCATGAGAATGAAGTTCAGAGAAGATAAGTGCTAAAGATTCAATGCACCTATACAACTGACACTAATTTGTAACATGTATTTGTAGAAGTCACAAAAATAAAGTGAAAAACGCAGTACCCTGATGAGGTGACTAAAGAAAGAACAAACGTCAATCTCCTCAAAAACAATTGTGCAAGGTCAAGAGAACAATTAAAGGAGAACACATCTACACATGCCTTCATGGGTCCAGGAGAAACTTCTGAACATGATTGAAAAAAACAGCATATAATGAAAATTTGTTGATATATCATGTCTCTAGGTTCTGTTCCGAATAAAGTGCAAGCACATGCATACTCATCTTGTTATTTGTTTGAAGCAAACATAGTTGGGAGAATGCAAAATGCTTGCTTCTACCAAGGTAATGTCCTGATTTAAGAAATCCTCTTGTAATATAAAAAAGGATGAGAAGAAAATTTTTAGCAAGGCATGTTACACACTTCATGGTTTTACTTTAACAATTCAAGGATACAAGAAACTGCTTGAGTTTTTGCATCCCACTACTAGCATCAGAAAATTGGATCAACTTATAATCATTACACTTGGGTTAGAAAAAATGTTTAGCCCAAGAAACAGTTGAAGACTTTTAACCCAAAATGATGCATCTAAAAATAATTAAATATAATCAATCCTAAACTTAATGCATAGCAGAGACCCAAAAGGGAGATACTTTTGATAGTTTTGCAATTTGTGATAGTATATGTCACGCCCCACTTCCCAAAATACGTAAATACGGAACGCAACAAATCCAACCATGCTAGCTATGGTGAGGAAATATCCTTCCATAGTCACATTACGGCTGTCAAACTGAAATCAAGAACAGAAAAACATCTATCTACCACATGTCCAAGCTACCACAATAAATAATAACAAAAGATAGCGAAAACAAGTAAAGATCCAACACAGAAATAACATCCTAGCCTTGTCTCTTATCGGATCACAACGACAAAACCATAACTAGAAAATAAATCTAAAGTATCACTAAACTAAATCAGCGGAAAGCTCTTCATTGCTCGACTTTCCTGTAAAAGTATTCTTGATCTTCCTGCGATAAGGTTAAAGGAACCAGGCCATGCAAAACCCAGACGTCGGTGCGTCATAAATATCATAATGATAATAATAAACTGAACAGTGTGGTATATAGGATGCCACATGCAAGAGTGAGTCATCATGAGTATAAACAAACACAATCATAGGTAATATAACAATCAAGCTATGGGTAGTCAAGCATGTCATGTGTATCCTAAGGTCTGTGTTTCTAAGTTAACTATCATACAGGTATTTGAAACCAATTAATGCACTCCATGTAACTCAAAATTATATATCCAATTACCCCGAGACCACGGAGTCAAGGTAAATCTCGTTACCCCCGAGACCACGGATGCAAGATGTATGAATCAAGAATGATTCTGTTCTGCTGACCCCGATACCATGGAAACATGTAATATCCTTTTAAATTACACTTCAGTTACACTTTTGATTTTCCCATTTCCCCAAATTCCGTTTTCCAAATAATATAATATCTACCTAATGCCAACACAGAAGCATGCATGTACAGATTATGTCTACCTAGACAACAGATCACGTCCATCAGGACAAGTCAGGATTATTGGCATCGGTAAGTATTTCAGATAACAGGTGTTAACTTGATAACAAAATATTAATAGTCTTGCAGGTTACGAGCATATCAGGGATAGTGTATTAAGTTAGATAAAGTGTTTATTTGTAATAACATTGTGCAAACAGGTCGTGATGAAATACGGCCGTAACCGTTATCTAGGTGCGATAAATGATGTAACGAAAAATAGCCATAATAATTCCTACACTTCGATTTATCGATTGACCAAACTAGAATAGTTTGTTATAATCACTAGTTATAGATATAATTTGCATAACCATTATAAACTGCAATTATAAAACTTGTTATTGTAAATTAACGATATACGGATTATATATATAAACGGTATAATAATAATAAATAATATTACGACAATATATATAAATAGATATAATTTTACGTAGTCTATAGCATGCAGCAAGTTGTAAACTTGTCTCGGTCACGACGAATGCCAGTACGAACACGAACAAAGCATGATCAAGACTTGATCTCGTCAAACGAACACGTGAACGGAACAACGGAAAACCCGAAGCACTCCAATCTTACTCTCTGTTGGAAGTCAACGACAATAGCTACCGATCGTCTCTGTCGACGGTGAGAACTGAGATGAGGCGACGTCGACTAGTGCTAATTGACGGCGACAAAGCAACCGGTGAAGTCTCTGTGAGATGAAGCCGCGGGTTTGGCGTTGTCAACCAGCTGCGGCGTGGTCTCAAGGATGAGGGAGTCGGTAACGGCGGTGGGGGAGCATACTCTATTGTTTGGATCGATTGACGGTAGCGAGGGGATCCCGACGAGGATGCTGGTGATGAGGATGGGTTCTTGGTGTTGAGATGAGGATGAGGTCGGCAGTTCTTGTTGCAGATGTGAGGAAGATGATGAAGGTGATGATGGCCGAAGTTGGGTTCTGCGATGATAACAACGATGATGTGTTCGAGGTTGGGTTCTCGGCGAGGTGAAGCGGTGGTGTTGATGATATGGGTGCGGTGATGGAGGTATATGATAATGGCGAAGGAAGTTGATGGCGATGAAGGTGCTCGGGAGAGGGAGTCGACGAAGATGACGATGATGGGGGCTTTGGGTGTTGGTTGATAGAGATGGTTCGGTGGAGGAAGAAGACGGTCGGAGGTGGAGATGGCGACGAGGTTAGGGTGATGATCGAGGTGATGGATGCCGATGGTGAGTCAGGGGCATGGGTGTCAACTACGAGAAGAAGAGAGAAAGAGAGACGCGGGGGAGAGAGTTTTGTGAAGCAGAGAGAGATAATATATATATATATATATATATATATATATATATATATTATTTTATATGGTATATGTATATATTATATATCTAGTTTTGTATATAACTAATAACTAATAATATTATAAAATATATTACAAATCTCCGATCCGTCTCTACTAAATCTCAAAAAATATATGCAGATATTATCTACACATACGTAGCCTACTTAAACCATAAATATAATGGTTAGAAAAAATATATATTCTAATCTAACATATCACACACACTATCTTAGAATGTTTAGGATTTAGATGTAATGGATAAACGTCAATAAAATAACATGAGATGTTTAAATAAGATAAAACACACTGACAATTAATATATAAAAATATCCACAACGTATGGCTACGAGAAGAAATATATATATTGTATATCTAGTATTTGAGATTCATATAGATATATTCTATAGATAAATACCAATAAAAATATACTCTATCACTCATAACGGATTTCGCGCAAGCGGGTCGAGTCCGATACACACATACTATCCAAACACCAATCACAACCCAAACAATAATAATTAAAAGAAATTCAAAATACCACTTAAAATCGTTAAATAATGTACGATCGTGCTAGGGTGTTACAGTATATGGAGATGACAAAGAACCACAGATGTTGATGCTTTATAAAAAATATCCAGAAAATACAAGGGAAAGCTATAAAGGGTTTGTTATAGGCACCGCCAATAAGTAGCTTCTAGGTAAATAATGTTCATACTTCACATGAATACTGAAACCTTATATAAGTAAAACAGTTACAGTAAAGCTATATATAATTTTGGCTTAACAGCCAGCTAGCAACTTCTTAAGCAAAACTACTCTCACCTTCAAAGTTTTGATATTAACAAATTGGCAAGTTAGCATTGTTTCTTTCATTCAAGAGTAAAATTCTATCTGCATAATTGAATCATGTGTATATATTGTAGGGGAAAATAAAGGACTCCTAAATATCTTGATAAAGTAGTGGTTCAATATTATTCTAAACAGTTGATAGCTTCAATAAAATGAAAAATACAGCTAAAAATGAATAGAGAGAAGAACAAGAAAAAAGTTCCACGGAAGTTGAGAAACATTCAGGACGATGATCCAATCCAATCAGTTTATGCAGAAGTAACAAATAAAAAGAGTTACACTAGGATCCATTATATAGGATTTGGAAACAAATCCTAACAAGTTAATAGCCTTTAGAATTGCTTTGGGAATTGTGCAATCAATTATGTCGAAAAACTCTAATTTATTGTAATCATAATATTATTGTTTGCACAAATCTTAAAGCAAACTAAATAGCTATAAACAGGATAGGATTTGTTTCCGAATCCTGTGACTGGATCCTAGTCTAACTCCAAATAAAAATATTAAACTATAAAGAAACAAAGGAGGAGGTATGAAGCATCTGATTGCTCAAGGGTCCTGAGCGTCTATCATAATGAAAAAAAGAAGAAGAGATAACTCAAAGAAACTTCTCCAGGGGGTAACTAGATGACAAACAACTTCACTAGCAAAAGCATTAATCTAGTTTCTTACCGGGTCACATGTGATACACTTCCACGAAATAAATCTTGTACAACAGTTTTAGCATTGGAAATCTTCGAATGACTTAAAGAGCGTTCCAGTAAAGAAAGAAATAAGGTAAGGAATTCATGGCTATCTTGCTGAACTCCATTGTCCAGCTCCAACGTCTTAATAAATGGGGCAGAGTCAATGAATGCCATTTTGCTTGAATGTAATTGCGCGAAGAGGCGTGCAAGTTGATCCAACACTGGGTGCAGCTTCAAAAGATCAGGTTCAACAGAGAAAATGCCAGCCCTAAATGGTGAGTTCATATAGAGGCATTGAAGAATGCTATTGGCATAGCAGGTGGCACCAAGATTTGTTAACCCAGCAGGCGTATCTGTGGAAGAGCGAAGATCCTTGAAAGGATTTGGTCCAAGAGTCTGAATAATATCTGTCATCTTCTGCCATAGGCCAACCTTCCTAGTTCCATTAGGTGGTGGAATGAACCCACAAAAACAATTAGGGGAGTCCTTTGAATTTACTCGACAGCCCTGACAAATCGGCTTCCGGACCAAGTATAGCTGGTGAACATCCGATTGAGAAATCTCACCAGTTAAATGGATCTTCCTGCCAAAAACAAAACAAAACATGGTAGCTTAAGCAGTGGAAAGGTATAAAGATGAAGAAAACATCAACCTGCAAAGAATATGTTACATACCTAAGGATTTCAATATAAGAATCATCACCATCTTCAGACCTTTGTCTTTTGTTTTTATTCCGAGTATTAGGTCTACTCATTGTTTCCACTGTGAGTATTTAGTTCTCAATCATATACTTCAGGTTATCACCTTGGAACATCATGGGCCACAATTCTCGCTTGTTTAATCTGATAAGCCAGTAAAATAGATAAATATTAGACAAACTAAGCGAAAAAACTTCTTGACACTAAATGACCAAGATCGATTCATGTGATACTACGAGTTATTTAATATAGCAACTTCTAGCAACCAGAACTTTGCCAAATTCAAAACAAAAATGAAAGTAAGAAAGAAGACTAAAACTAGACCCTGGCATCATTATGTGTGGAACACAAAAGAAAGGAAACGAAGGATGACCTACACTACATCCTGACATTGGTATGCACAAACACGTAGTGGGTCTCGGTGGAAGAATGCACATTTCAGTTCTTTTAGTTGACCAATTTTCAGCAAGAATTGGAAAGGAGAGAGGAAAAGAAGAAGCATGTAAACTTATTTAGGGGGAACGAAAGGCAACCAATTATAAAATTAAAAATTAAAAATTAATATTTGCAGTCATTAAGGGGGGGAAGAAAGGCAACCATTTATGAAATTAAAAATTAATATATGTACTTCCGCTCAACATTTGATAAACAATTTTCATATTTTTACAACCCAATATAAATTTTTAAGTGCCTGACTTTTTTAGAATCGCAAGATTTTATTTAAAACGGATACTTTAGAATATTGCTTAGATAAAGATCAAACTTTAAAATAGTCCCGGCTCGTTGTCCAACATTATTCTGCATGTGACATTTTGTAAACAAGTGAGCAAAACAACTTTTGCATACAGCTTGATTACATTAGATACCATATATATCTCACCTTACCTTAAAAATGTTGAAACTCGCAATATTTCATTTTAAAATATTGCTCAAGGAAACTGATCAGCCAATGATTGAGAATAGACTTTCAAATATTTCATTATTGACAATTGCAATATTTCATTTTGAAATAATTCTCAAGGAAATTGCTCAGACCAATGATTAAGAAGGCTTCCGAATAGTCCTGCCTCGTTCTTTTATTCTGCATCAGATACTAGTAAATAAGTAATCATATAGAAACTGCATAACATTGGGATAAAGCTTTGGTTATTGCTTCTGAAGACATCTATTTAACTAGAGGTAGAGGTCGGAAGATTATCCAATTGACATTAGCTATTATAAACGATTGCCTAATATTAACATACATGGCAATTTAAGTCAGAAAAGGAGCTAAATTAGCCTAGGGATGATGTTTGAAGATAAAAGAGTGAGGCTGGGACCCCAGAGCGTGTTGGTCAGTTGGGTTTTAGGAAAATGATTTGAAAAGAAGTAATTTCCCAAATAAAATAAATTCTAGGAAAAGGGTTTCAAATTCGCCCCCGACAACCAAAAACATGATTGCAAATGGAATGTGGCTATAGCAATGAAGAGGGGTTAAGCTCCATCTGTCCTCCATTCCGCGAGAAAAGCATCCTCACCTAGGGCTAACCTCGTACCAGGATCAGGGGCACATCTACCCAACCACCTGGGAGAGGACAATCGAAAACAGGACAGAGATTCTTTATCTTGGAAAAGATTATTCAATTTACAGCCAAAACCCAAAAGTTTCATACTTTGAATGTTTGAGAGAGAAGATTTGGAAGGAAGAGAAGGATAGAAGAGACGCAAAAAAAGGGTCAAAAAAAAACTGTTGTCAAGGTGACTGTATCGCATGAGGCAAGAAGCGTCTAAAAAGACAACCATCTGAACGAAGTGAGACAACAAATATTTCAAAAAGAATCTAAACATTCGTATAGGATGTAAAATTAACAGCAATATTTTGTAATGACTCTTATTAATATTGTTTCGATACTTTATCTTCTTTTCAATTCTATCATTTCCCAAAATAAGCACCAATACTAGTATAGGTGACCACAATAAGGTAGGCAAAAAGATGGGTAATAAGGAAAAAAGGGGGTGATTTTACCCGTCAGAAGAGTATAAGAGAAGGGCAGCTTTGGGAAACCTCGTTGGCGCAGCTCTGGGTCGCTACCATGTGGAGGGGAGGCCTGTGAGAAGAGAACAGGGAGATGAGAGAAGAGTGCAGTGAGAGAGAGATCTGATATAAAAAAAGTGGGTGCAAAATAAAACCTAATAATTTTTTTGGGGGTGCAGAACAAAATTTAGTTTTGTTCTCAATCTATTTACTTTTTTCTATACTCCAGTGTAAGCCTAAATTAGAGCAAAAGGAGGAGCATATAACAGAAGCTTTTTATTTTTACAAAAGGAACACAGTGCATGCCTCAGCATCTCAACTGAGTGTCCCTGGCAAACAAGGCGCTCGCCTCATCAAAGGGCACCGACTTGCACAACCCACAAGAGCCAACTATTATAATCTTGAGCACACAAGACCGATCCAATGGGAGGCCAACAGGGACCATGCCCCCCGACTCCCACCCTAAAAAAACATGTTTGTGTGTGCATACTACTATAGAGGAATTCCAAATAATTACAAAACTAAACTGCTTACCATACTCAATGAGCCAACCATACATGTCATAGACTCATGCATGGTTAAATAGGCTTTCTTACAACAGATAGTTGAATAGACTTCCCAGGAAAATAATAGAACGTCATCTTTTCTCTATCTACAATTTTGGTTCTTTCAAAATATAATAGAATCATAGAAGATATGATAGAAGATAGAGGAGTCTATTGCTAAATTTAAATAGCTAGAAGGATCCCAAAAGTTTGATATGTTTGAACCATCATGTATGCAATATTTTGATATGAATTTGTTATTTCAGAAATGAACATTTACAATAGCCTAGCATTTATTAAGAGATTTTTACTATATTAATTTCAATTAGTCAATAAATTGGGTACGTTTGAAGTACTCTAAACAAAAAATACGTTAATTTAATATTCAAATTTGTAAGGTACAGAAAAATAGCTTCTTTAAAGTTAAATTTGCATCTTAGATCATTTGCCCTATTGTAAAAATAGAAGGAAGATAACTACTGCAATATGGCCTCAAAGAAATGGTAGCACATTTAGTATTTTCCATTAGAAGAGTATTTTGTTGATTAAAGACGCATTAATGTAATTGCACCTCCACCTCCACCTCCTCCATCCCTGCCTGAGAGCCCAAGTCGCCGTTTATTAAGAGATTTTTACTATACTAATTCCAATTAGTCAATAAATTGGGTACGTTTGAAGTACTCTAAACAAAAATACGTTTATTTAATATTCAAACTTGTAAGGTACAGAAAAATAACTTCTTTAAAGTTAAATTTGAATCTTAAATCATATGCTCTATTTTAAAAATAAAATGGACATACATATTGTGTTATGGTCTCATGGAAATGGTATGTGTGTTTAGTATTTACCATTAGAAGAGTATAATATTGAATTTAGACACGTTAATGTAATTGCACCCCCTCCCTCCGTCCCTGCCTAGGCGCCCATTAGAAGAGTATAATATTGAATTTAGACACGTTAAGTAATTGCACCCCGTCCCTCCATCCCTGCCTAGGCGCCCAAGTCACCGTTTAATCATTTGCTATCAGTTAGGAGTAGTTTTAGCGACACCATTTCTTTTAACCCGCATATGTGGCGCCATCTACTTGTGCAACTATTATTCTCGTGGAGTTTTTACAACATAAGAATTATGACAAGTTGCAAGTTCAAAGTAAGGTTTAAAATATTGATATGGGAACTAGTAATGAACGGTCGCTTTTATGATTAGAATCAGCAGTCTAGGCCAAATCAACCGTCTCGGATCAAAATATCGAATTTCATATCGTTTACGAATTTTAAAGAATTAGGATAATTTTTAATTAAATGATTAAAGTTAATTATAAACAATCTGACAAATTTATTAGTTATTAATGATGTCTAAAGTCATATTAATGATGTCAAACTAACCATGACCACCAAATAACCTATAATAAACCAGTCAACCATTAACCCATTTAAAACACACTAACCTTAAATAAACTTAACATTAAAACCACTCTAACCAAATAGTAAACCCGATATTACTCGGTATCAGTCTCGGAGCTTGGACAATCATTTTGGGACTGGAATTGGGCCAATCAACCATTAATGAAACCATCATTCCATTTAAAACATACTAATCATTAATAAACTTAATACTAAAACGATAAAACCCCTTTAATCAAATGGCAACCTCAATATCACTTGATATAGGTCTCAGAACTCAGACACTCGTTTTTGCGATTGAAACCGACCATTTCGGATTGGGATCGCCCAAGCTTTCAAACCATGGGTTAAAGCATGCAAACAGCGCAAGAGAAAAGGAGGCCAGCGTTGTTAGATAAAAGATGGGTCCCACTTAGGATCAACCTTTTTAACCCAAAAGAGTCACACGGTTATTGCCAAAATTTAGCCATGGTTCTATGGTCTTCCCCTTCTCTTTCCCAACTCCCCAAGACAAAATTGAACATGTTTCACCATCAATTTTTCTTAAATTTGGCATGCCAACTAGTCTCAGCCCTATTGGTTCTCCATTGACATGTCACCTATCTTCAATTTGGTGAAACTGGATTCCTACATCTCCTCTTATTCCATAGAGTTCAACTTAACTAAGCAGCCAAATTTCCCACACCAAAATTACATTGTATAATGCCTGATTCTTTGTTTTCCTCCCTGCATCATACATCATAGTCGAAACACACAAACAACAATGAAGTGAAATTTTCATTATTAAAAAAAGGCAATGAAGTCAAAAAATTTACAGTTTCAATAATGAGAGCTGCAAAAAACACAAAATCAGCTCCTTAATCGGTAGGATACCCACAATAAAGTATCACCTAATTCAATGTCGAGTAAAACAACGAGACAAAAACACAGCATTTCTACTTCCATTCTAGAATCATCACATGTAAATAAACCACCAAAATTAACCTAAAATTAGGAGCTAAACATTACATTAAACAGAAAGGAACGATCCTTTACAGAACAAAAAAAACCCTAACTTCCCACATTCGCAATAGAAATTCGATCTAACTAAATTAAATAATCCAAGAGTCCTACAATAAACAAGAATCACATGAAAGCGCCAAAATATTCGAAGAACTAGGGGATCGAAGCCTAATCCCTAAGAGATCAAGAACAGAATCTTCAAAGATCAAAAGGATAATTTAAATACGATTCTTGAAATTTCGAGAGGAGAGAGGAAACCTGGGCGAGTTTCGAAGGAGCCTTTCTGACAAAAAATAAAGATGAGAAAGAGAGAACGAGCTGAAAAGAAACGAGAGAGAGAGAGAGAGAGGGTGAGAGAGAGATCGGGGTAAAATGTACGCACCCCTCGGTTGCATCACTGGAATTCCCAAATTACCCTTTCGTGGGGCCAGAAAGCGCCCAACTCATGTGTGGTCCCCATCCCTCTTGTGACACGTGTTTAGTGATGATGTAGGATGTACGCTCGGTAACTTTAACGAATCAAAGAGCAGGAGCCAAGAGTGGGGCCCGCGCCTAATTGGACACGTGCGGATTTTTCGTTGGTGTATTGCGGTGAGATTTGTTTTGTATAGTGTACCTTATCACTCTTCATTTTTCGTTCGGGATAGAGAAGGAATTGAGATATTTTCAAAGAATGACAAGTTTGCCCTGCCCGGTTAACATTTGTGGATCCATTGTTTTGACAGTGGAATTTGAAAAAAAAAATTAATGGGATTTTTCATATCTTACACTAGACTTTGATATTGCAATATTTTGTTCCCAAAATTCTAGTATTTTCGTGTTTTCACACCAAAAATTTGTATTTCCAAATCCATCCCCCAAAACCTTCGTGGTCTTCAGAAATTTATCCCGTCTTTATAGAATGGAGAGTATTTCTGTCATAATCAACCGACTCAGGTATAAGAATGTCAATTTGGATCTTCGGTAACTGATGAGGCTCATGAACGGAAACACCCTAGATTGCGACACGTGGGAGATGGCGTATCATCGGCGCATGCCCTCTAGCCCCCTGGAGGCTATGGCGGGGAATCGGTGTGACCATTACGAGTCTTCCTCGGAACCACGTGACGAGGTGGTACCCGACCTTTCGGGAGAGCCTCCCCGGAGTACCCACCATATGCGCTCAGGCAGCCGAGGCTCCTCGGCCTCCTCGCTCGACTCCGAGCAGATACAAAGGTGAGCATCCTCGGCTTCCTCGCTCGACTCCGAACTACCCACCGAGCTGAGATTCCTCGGCCTCCATATCCAACCAGGAGCACGGAGCCCAAGCGCCTCCGTAGCGGCTCCGCGTATCTCGTCAGAATGAGATTTCCGCCACTCCACGTTCCGCATCCCATGCCAGCACGTTTCTCCGTTAACGAGCGTATCTCGCTATTAATGGGTGTATCCCGCCATCAACGCGAACATGCCGTAAAGGCGTAAAGGACAGCGAGAATCTCGTGCCGGATCGCCCCCACGTGACCGCTATATAAACCCCCTCTTCCAGACGATTCAGGTAAGCAAAAATCAACTCCAATACGCCGCTACCCTGCCTTTACTTGATCGTCGGAGGGTTCTATGGTGGTCACCCATCTCGGGACTTCCCTTGCAGGTAGCTCGGCGTCAACACCAACCCGTTGAGATCCACATGTCCAATTTTCACCCTTAGTCTCAACAGTTCAGGAACGCTTGCAGCAAAATCAACGGAGGACAACATCTGAGAGAGATTCCAACCTCCATCAGTTGGTACCGTCTGTGGGAACTCGAAAGACTCTACCAGCACAAAAAGTTGATCTTCCGCCTTCGATTCAATGGTAAGCGATAATCGCGGCGACCACGACGATCCCAGTATGAGCCCCCCCCCATAACAGAGGCGGGAGCGGTCCTACCTCCTCCTAATGTCATCAACGCCTTATCGGCTAGGATCGACAGGCTCACGGCGATGGTGGACGCTCTCGCCCGCGTTCAAGCGGCCGGCCACGCCTACCAAACTACAGTTCACCTTCCCCAGGATGGGGACGGGAACACGCACCCAGGTCCTCGACCTCAATAGCGCTCACCCCGATGTTAACGAGCGTCGGCGCGTCGATTCCGGCAATTACAGCCTACATACGGAGAATGATTCAATGACCCGATGGGCACTGGACAGTTCAACGCCCCGATCTCAGGGGAGACCAAGCCGTCGTGCTTCCACCCGCCGCGTGCTCTCACCCCCTGAGGAGGTGTCGGTCAGTTCGCCTGCTTCCAGGCACAACCGACGCCCCCAATCACGTCGAGGCCGCACAAACGGCGAACGTCGGAACTATTCAAGAAGGGCATCGCCCGAGAATTTAAGAAATGTGAGCAAAACCGAAGCCGCACCATCGCGCAGGCACGGAGCGGGGACAGCCGGCGCTCCGACTATGTAGAATCCTCGGGGTACTACCAACGGATCGAAGCCCTCGAAAAGAAGATTGAGGACATACGACAGGACGACCACACGGCCGGCGAAGGGGCGAAGTACTCCGCTGATTCACTCGTAAGACGTTTACTGAACAATTCCTCACCGAACATGTCTCGTCCAGGAACAAACCGCCCAAAGTGCCTATTTCCGATGAAAAGTCCGACCCGAAGGACCACTTGGACGCGTTCATGGCCGCCTTGAGCTTCCAAGACAACTCAGATGTGGCTCAATGCAAGACCTTCCCCACCATCCTTATCCGAGCTGGTCGGGATTGGTTCCGAGGGCTTGTGTCGCGCTCCATCTTGACTTTTGACGAGTTGGCTACCCAATTTCTTGGTCATCTTGTCGGTAACCGACAACAGAAAAAGACGGTCGGCTACCTGTTCACCATCAAGAGTGGAGACAAGGAATCCTTCAAGGGGTTTGTCACCCGCTTCTACAATGCCCTCCTGGAAGTTCCCGAACACTGGGATGAAACAATTATCGCCGCGCTGAGGTCAGGTCTTAGGCACAAAAGGTGGCTCCGCTCTTTTGCATTGGCGCAACAAAGACCATGGCCGAAGTGAATGTATGGACCGAGTAAGAAATCCAACTCGAGTCTGAGGTGAACTCCAACCTGCCCAGAGGTTACCAAACAGACCGGAAAAGACAGGACAGGGAAGAGAGAAAGAAAGTCGATCGTCCGAAACCTTACTTCCTAAGGTTCCAGGAGTACACTTCTCTGAACATTTCACAGAGCTGTTAGAAGAGGCTAAAGCCGAAAGGTTCTTTAAGATCCCCCTGGCTACCCAGAGGACGGGCAAGCGACTTCGCGGCCCGTATTGCGTCTATCACAGGTCGCGGGGTCACCCAACCAAGAGCTGTAAGCAACTCCGTGACTACATCGAGAAATTGATCCGCTATGGCCACCTGGCGAAATACCTACAAGACAAGTGACAAACGGAGTGGGAGCAAAAAGACCAAACCCCACCCGAGGAGTTAACGATCAGGCAAATCATGGTCACTTTGACAAATCCAACTCTGGAAAGTGGGGGGAACCACCGTCTCCTACCGGTTGGGGATATAAGTGATCCACCCCACAAGAAATGCAGGAAGGATGACCCGATCATCTTCACCGACGAAGACCTTCACGGCATATCACTTCCTCATAATGACCCTCTTATGATAACGGCCCGAGTTCACCGCTACGAGGTTCGGAGAATATTGGTCGATTTAGGAAGCTCGGCGGATATCCTATTCTACGACTGTTTCCAGCGTATGGGATTAGGTCCATCCGACCTTCAGCCGACCTCCCACGTTCTCTCCGGGTTCACCAACCATTCCATCCTGACCGAGAAATCAGTCACTCTCCTCCTCAACATTGGGAAAGCGGGCAAGACACGAACCTTACCGGTGAACTTTCTCGTTGCTAAGGTCCCGTCATCCTACAATATTCTCCTGGGATGCCCTACCTTGAACACCCTCCGTGTTCAGATCTTAACTTACCACCTTGCGCTCAAATTCCTTTTAGATGATGGGAAAATAAGCTGGGCCTATGGGGACCAAAAAACTGCCGGGATCTGCCTCATCTCAACATCCCCTACCAAAGAGCCAGGCGATGATTTTGAAGACACGCATGATCCTCAGGGGTCTTTAGATACGCGCGACGACCGAAAGGAAATCCGAGGCGCCCCAGTAGAGGAATTAACAGAAGTTCCCCTCGTAGAGGGAGTCGACGGCAGGGTTGTACAGATTGGCTCGCTCTTAACAGAAGCCGCTCGTGAAGACCTGGTCCGATTCCTCCGGAATAACTCGGACGTATTCTCTTAGACACCTGCGGACATGCCCGGGATCGCCCCCGAAGTGATCTCCCATAAGCTCTGAGTCGACCTAAATGCCAAGCCAATCCGGCAAAAGAAAAGAAGTTTCGCACCGATAAAACAAAAGGCGATAGAAGAGGAATTGGACCGGCTGCTCACAGCCGGCTTCATCAGGAACCTGGACAACTTGGATTAGCTGGCAAACGTGGTCATGGTCAAGAAGACGAACGAGAAGTGGCGCATGTGTGTCGACTTCACTGATCTGAACAAAGCTTGCCCCAAAGACAGCTTCCCACTCCCTCGGATAGATCAGCTAGTAGACAGCTCGGCAGGCCATGAATTAC
This sequence comes from Agapanthus africanus, assembly GCA_030015575.1. Classification (NCBI taxonomy): domain Eukaryota; kingdom Viridiplantae; phylum Streptophyta; class Magnoliopsida; order Asparagales; family Amaryllidaceae; genus Agapanthus; species Agapanthus africanus. The sequence continues at coordinate 644,170,149 of CM057343.1, forward strand.
TGAGCTTCATGGACTCTTTCTCCGGTTATAATCAGATCCGGACGAACTCGACCGACGAAGAGCTTACCGCCTTCACCACTGATCGGGGAGTCTACTGCTACAAAGTGATGCCCTTCGGACTCAAAAACGCCGGGGCTACGTATCAGCGGCTAGTTAACAAGCTGTTCAAACTGCAGATTGGGAGAAACATGGAAGTCTACGTCGACGACATGCTCGTAAAATCCACCTTGTCAGCCGGGCACACTAAGGACCTCGGCGAGACATTCGACATCCTGCGTAAGTATAAGATGAAGCTGAATCCAGCTAAATGCGCGTTCGGAGTCACCAATGGGAAGTTCCTCGAGTTCATGGTTACCCACCGAGGAATCGAAGCGAACCCAGAAAAAATCAGCGCCATCCTCAACATGATAACGCCCAAGAGCAATGTTGATATCATGCGGCTCACGAGGAGGGTGGCTGCACTGAGTCGCTTTATGTCCAGATCCGGAGAGAAGTGTCTCCCTTTCTTTAGGGCCCTAAGGAAAATTCCTAAGTAAAAATGGTCTGAGGAGCACCAGAACGCTTTCGAACAACTCAAGGCGCACTTAGCGACTCCACCGCTTCTCACCCGACCGGTCGGGAGCGACGAGCTATTACTATATTTAGCTGTCTCTGACCAAGCCGCGGGCTCAGTGCTCGTCAGGGAATTCAAAGGGACGCATAAGCCGATCTACTACGTGAGCCATGTTTTCAAAGACGCGGAAACCAGATACCCGGCTATAGAAAAAATGGTCCTGCCACTCGTCGTCGCTTCCATAAAATTACGACACTATTTCCAGGCACATACGATCCTCGTCCTCACCGAAAGACCTCTAAGAAATATCCTCGCCTCCCCCGAATCGTCGGACCGTCTAGAGAAATGGAGATGGAAAATGCCCCAATTCAACATCAAGTACCGACCCAGAAGGGCCATCAAAGCCAAGGCCCTAGCCGACTTCATGGTCGAGTGCACCATTCCTACGAGGGAAGGGACGACTGCCCAAAGCCCCAACTCACGGCCCTCAGTCGAGGAAGTATCCGGCCCAATCCCGGACTGGGTGCTCTATGTAGACGGATCCTCCACAGAAGAAGGAAGTGGGGTAAGCCTAATCATCCGAAGCCCGAACGACGTGGAAATGGAGTATTCCCTAAAGTTCGGTTTTAAGGCATCAAACAACGCCGCGGAATACGAGGCCTTATTGGCAGGACTACAAATCGCCTCCGGAGTGAGACTGAAGATCATCCGAATACGCAACGACTCCGCACTAGTCGTCGGCCAGGTAACCGGTCGTTTCAAAGCTCGGAAACCACTCATGATAAAATACCCGATGGGGGTAAAAAGGCTTCGAAAAAACTTCGACGAAGTCCAAGTGGAGCAAATTCCTAGAAATTTGAATGCCGAGGCTGATGCACTGAGCAAACTCGCATCCTCCTATTCAGCCAATCACAAGATAAACATCCTCTTTGAAGTTCTACCTCGGCCTAGTATCGAAGACGGGGAAGCAACACTCCAAATCTACATGACTCAAGAAGACGCCCCGGATTGGAGAACGCCCATTGTAGAATACCTAAAAGAAGGGATTCTTCCAGAGAACCGAGCCGAGGCTCGTCGGCTTCGGGCCAAAGCTCTCCATTTCATATGGAGCAAAGAGAATGTCACGCCCCGGTTCCCAGAGTACGCTAGATTGGGCACGTGACATAGCCAACCATGCTACCTGTGGGTAGGAAGTATCCATCCACAGTCACATTACGGCTGTAGAGATATCAAGAACAAGATAAAACTATCTAAAAACATGTCCATAATCCAGAATAACAGGAGTCAATAATAAATAAATGCGGAAGCAAATGATCCAATACAAATAACTGAAAAGTATGTCCCATAATGCGGGCTCACATCAGGAAATAAATGCAGGAAATAAAACTAACTATACTGAACTCACAGCTCAGCCTGCTGGCTGAAGTACTCTTGCTCGAACTGCAAACGGCGGTACGGAATCTGGGCCATGCAAAACCCAGACGTCAGCGCGTCATGTCATCAGGTAATATAATATGAACAGTGTAGCAGGCAATGTAATAAATAGACATGAATAAAATAGGGTAACAATAGTATCAATCAGAGCAGTGCAGGGTAGTGTGCAGTGGGTAACTAAACCGTTCTATCAGGTTGTCTATTCTAAAGTCTTTGAAATCAATTGATGAATCGTCGATGTAACTCAATAGTATCCCGTGCATGCCCGGGACCACGGTCAAGATCCTCGGGGCTGAATCCGAGACGTGCCGCTAGGCAGTAACAGGTAGCAGGATGGGCGAGTGATGTCAGCATCATCACTCCGGGGCTGGCCTAGCCCGTAAGACTGATCAGAACAGGTATCGAACTGTTGAGTTACAAGTCGGTTTCACCTTTGATTTCCCCATACCCCCAAGTTATGTATGTCGAGTCAGGTATTCAGTAATCAAGAACTAATGCCAACACATGATCAGGTAAAAGCAGGTTTGTCTGGATAGACAATAGGAACGGTCCATGAGGACTACATGTCAGGTTTGTTGGCATTAGACACAAGATCAGGTAACGGGTCGAGTCATGGTACATCAGGTCAAGTCGACAGTATATGGTACCATGTCAGGTATATTAATATATACATGTGTAGCAATGTCAGGTCAAGATGTAAACAATAACGTGGGTGTGCTCACAATCAGATATATAATCAAACATGGGTATTAACAATATGAGATAAGCAATGAATTACGTAATAAGCGGATTCATTCAAATTGCAAGAGTGCAGTAAAACGATATAGCCGTTTAGTCATGTTAACAGGTTTAAGAACCCTTAGCGGGGCAATAATTTATGTAACGGTTCAATACAGTTATTTCAGGTTAAAAATGCATACGGGTGTCCGAATGTAACAGAACTACAGGGATAAATGCCACAAGCTACGTTAACATTTGGAATGTGGTTAAACAGGTAAATATGGTTATTAGGTTCAATTTGCAACTGTAGGTTCCATGTTTAACAGTAAAATGATATAATGCAATATTGTAACCGAAATGAGAAATGATCGTACCAAGTTAAATTTACAGGTTTAGGGTGTCATATTATATCTGTAAATATTGTATAGCATGTAGCAAGGGGTACTTGCCTCAGAACAATGATCGACATGCAAGCGGCCTGGTGCGGTTTGGACACGATCTGGTGGTGATACCAGGGGCTAATACAACGTGTACTGATCTAAACAATCCGAACTTGCTCCTGCTAAAGGGAGCTTGCCCTTCAGTTGTCTCCTCCTCCTTCTTCACCTTTTTCTCCACTGAATCCAATCAATATCCTTGGCTTCCTCCTTATTTGAACTTCTCTCCACAAGCTGCTTTTATTCCATCCTCAAATCCTCCATTAAAACCCTTGCTTGCACAGCTATGAATGTCCTGAAATCATATCCACTTCCTGGTTGCAAGACCTCTGGAGCCATCCAGCAAGGTGTGCCTACAAAAGTGTTTCTTGAACGCTGCCTATCACCCTTGTCAAACATACAAGCTGAAACACCAAAGTCACCAAGCTTCAGCAATTCAGAGCCATCAAGTAGGATATTCCCAGCCTTGACATCACGGTGAATATGTCCATGTCTGTGAAGGTACTCCAAAGCCTTGAGGGTTTCTTTAAGAATAGAACCAAAAACAGACTCCTCAAACCCATCTGGATATGCTATCTTCATTAGGTGCAAACATGAACCCTCTGTCATGAATGGCATAACCACCCACAGGGAATGTTCAACAACAAATGAGCAATACACACTTATCACATTTGGGTGGTCTATCAAACTCATAGTCTGGGCTTCCCTTCGTATGTCATCGAGATTGTTGCTCACAAGGCCAAGAAGGGAGCAAACTGATAATAGGCAAACAAGGTCTTCGATCTATATGTTCCAAGTATGTGCCCAAACTCTGAATCAAGAGATTCCTTTCTTCGTTTCACATACTCTGAAGATGGCCTCTCACCATGTGCACTACTATATCCAGTGGAAAATCGTTTCTGAAAGGATGTTATAAATCATTCTTGGTCACCAAAAGTAATCATTATCTTCATTGCAGATTTGCAATGGAGTGATGGAAAGAGAAGGAAAGGGGAAAGCGCCTAAACAACGGTTCATTAATTCGTCTCGTTCCTTCGATTTAGACGGCGATCCGCCGCCTCATCCTTACCCATGATCCGCCGCCATCGCCAAAATATTGAGAGGCTAGGGTTCAAAGCGAGCGATTGAAGAGCCTGAGCAACGCATTCGACATGAGATGATCTTTCTTCTTCTGCACGATTCGATCTCATCACCTGTCGAGCATCGATCAAAAGAAATTGAGAGGGAGAAAGAGAGAGATTCGTTTCTTGGCGGAGCGCAGAGAGAGGGGAAAAGAGAAAGAGCTAGAGAGAGATCGAGAGCCAGGAGAGAGAGAGATAGAGAGAGTCTGTTAAAAAAATTTAGATTTAAAATATTAGAACTATATTTACAGAGAGAGAGAGAGAGAATTGGCCGCTGATAGTTTTAGTTAAGAAAATATTTATTTAGTTAAAGGAAATTTTAAATGAAATAAGGAATATAATATTATAATATTAGTCCGTTTTGAGATTTTGGCAAATACAAATTTACTCCAAAACACGTCCAGGTCGGGTCTAAAAATTTAGTTTTAAAATATTAAAAATATATGCGACTTCCGAATTTCAAAACGAGTGTTCAGGTAATGAAAAAGCATACCCCCAAGAACGGATGCACGTACGTGCGCGTAGCCATCCAAACACGTCCGTTTTACTGAACAGGACGGGAACAAGATGCGCGGATGCTACCACGGGGTTAGGGGTATCAAACAGGCCATGTTATGCAATTTTAAATTATTTTCTGTGATCTAAAATGTTATATGATTAAAGATGCAATACTAGATAAAATACCCGTATATACTAATCATGAGATGCACGTGCCCATGCAACAAGTCATGGTAATTTATAAATAAGAATCAAATAGGTTCAAGCAAGCGGGTCGGGTCGAATGCATTGTAAAATTTAAAATATCATTCGCACCCATAATACGTCAAAGCAAGAGTATCACGAATAAAGAATTACAAGAACTGGAATTGATATAAATGAACTCGGGTGTTACATTATACCCAACTACAAAAAAATTTCGTCCTCGAAATTCCAAGAACAAGAAAGGATAAACAATCAAGAGACTGCAAGAATAGATAGGGAAACTTCTGTCGGACTTCGTCTTCTCGTTCCCAAGTTGACTCTCCATGCGAGCGATTTCTCCAGGAAACAAGTACAAAAGGGATAACTTTGTTCTTAAGAACCTTTTCTCTTCGATTCACAATCGACATCGGTCGCTCCTCAAAAGTCAAATCTTCACGGACAGTCAGCTCCGAATGATCCAGCATGTATGTTTCGTCTTGAACATACTTACGGAGTTGAGATACATGAAAGACGTTATGAACATTCGCCAAGGATTGTGGTAACGCCAATTTATACGCCACTTCTCCAACACGCTCCAAAATCTCGAAATGCCCAACGAGTCGAGGACTAAGCTTTCCTTGAATTCCGAAATGAATCACCCCTCTAGTCGGTGATATCTTCAAGAATACCAAATCACCCACGGCGAATTCTAGAGGTCTTCTCGATGTGTCTGCCCAACTCTTTTGTCGTTCTTGTGCTGCTTTCATATGATTCCGGATAGTATTAACCTTCTCCACTGTCCGCACGACCAATTCCGGTCCCAACAATCTTCGTTCTCCAATATCGTCCCAACAAACAGGTGAACGACACTTGCGACCATATAAAGCTTCGAATGGAGCCATCCTGTAAATCCCCGTTTCCATTCTAATAAAAGTTTCCTATTCTCTGATTTCCAGTAGTTTCCTTTCTTTTCCTTCATATTCTGAATTGGTTGTTTAAGCCCAATATTTATATTTTTCCAAATCCTAAAAGTTAAAACCCAAGATTTAAAACTAAAGCAAATAAAACCAATTTAATTTAACCCAAATTTTCTTTTAACCAATAAATTCCCCCAAACCTTTTATCAAAATCCCTCAGCCCACACATTATTTTCTATAAATCCCTTATAAATCCCCGGCCCGTCCCCTTTGAATTCCCTCAGCCCATCAAATTATTTTGGGAATTTAATTAAAACCCCGGCCCGGTTCATCCTCAGCCCACAAGATTTAAAATAAAGGAATTCTTTTAAAAACCCAGCCCGGCCCACTCCCTCCAGCCCGCCTCCTCGTACCCGACCCGACCCGCTATGCCACTGTTCATCTCCTCCTTTAAATCCCCAACGGTAATGTGCACTGTTCACGCGCGCGATCCCATATATCTCCGCCGCGTTTCACGCCCACGCCCACGCCTCCGTTGACGCGCCGTTACGCCCACGATTTCAACCTCGTTCCCTTCCTCAACCCCTCGTCTCCAACTCACTCCTCATCTCTCTCTACATTCACCGAGCCCCCCCCCCCAAACTCGAGTAACCACTACACCTCTTAACTCCCCTCGACTCCGACGACCACCCCTCGGCAACCCTCGATCACTCCTCCACCAACCTTCTCCCTCCACGACTTCACCCTTCATCAACCCGAGCCCCAGCCAAATATTCCCTGCACACCCAAACCCAATTTGCACCCAACCACGGCCACCCCTGGCACTCAACGCCGACGAGCCCCTCTGACCTGAACCACCCCGCGATCCTCTACATCCTCAGCACCATCCTCACCACTCCAAACCCGACCCCACTGCTCCCCCTCTCTTTCCAAAACCCAATTTGCAAACATTTTTCCCTCACTGTGAATTGCACTGCGGCCCATCGCCGGAGCGACGCCGTCGACCGTCGGCAACCCCAACACTTCTCAGGCGAACCACAGAGAACCCCCTAAGCTTCCAGCGCGCACAGGACGACTCCGGTAAACTCCGACGTCAAACCCGTGTCTCGAGCCAAGCTCGCGCGAACTTGTTCCGCGGCGTACAACGCGCGTTCGCGACATCGTTGCTGCCGTGCGACCCCGAGGCGTTTTCTAGGCAAGTATTTACTTGCTTCATGCTAATTTAGTTGTGTTACAAACCTAAATCACCTAGTTATTAAATTTACGATTACCGATATATATAATGACCTAAGTGTTCGATACTAGATCCCAATGGAAATAATTGTTCAATTTGACGGAAATCGATACTTTCTGTTGGCACTTATAATGATGAATATCGTGTGTGAATCCCGCTGGAAAATACGATTGTTAGTGACAAAAATTGATACCCCCAAATATGCCGTTAAAACTAGAATTTTCTCGTACCTCAAAACGAATAAAATCACCATAAATTATACTCAAACTGGAATGCTGCGTTCGAGGGCTTAAATCGAAGCCGACTCGACGAACTTTAACCCTATGTAGAATTTCAATGATTTCTGTTCTGAAACCGTGATGATATTTGGATCGGAATGCGACCCTGGACTGCAGTCCAGAGCGTTTCTGATTATTATGTTCTGTCCCAAGACCTGTGTCACTGTGTTTCCTGAAGTAGTATGTTACGGAACTTTACCGCAGATTAAAGATAATTCTGTTGGCTAAACAAAACAAGTGGTTCCACTCCGATTCGTCGCCTTTTGCTATTTTAAACTGTATTTAAAAGGACAGAACGTATAACTGTCCAGAACAGATTCTGAAATGACACCCTGAGGTTAAACTGTGTATAACTTTCAACGTACAGATGCGATTGAGGATCCGTCTGTTGCGTTGAATACTTTATCGAAAACCCTAAATTTCATTTAACTGTGACATCGCTAAATTCTGAGCCCAACTGGGTGCAATTCGTGTCGCGAAACGGACGTTCAGTTCTGAAACTGAATTTCCAGCCGCGAGCACTTAAAATGAAACAGCTATATCTTGAAAACCGGAATCCCGATTGAACTGAAACAAATTTTGATGAATTGCTGACTAAGTGTTCTATTTATCCTACTTGTATCATTTTGCTGAATTCTTAATATATTAATTTATGCAATTTATTTTAGTCAAAGACATGCATGTTGGTTCATAACATACATAGTTTATTGGTAGCATTCATTACATATATCATACCCGTGTCATATACTCAGTGTTAGTGCGTGTGGACATTGCATTATCGTGCGTGATAGATGTTGGTTTAGGAGTGACGAGTACACCAATGGAAAGTGAATATTCGTGACAGTGATTGATACAGTGAACAGTGATAAAACAGTGCCATTGGCATACTTGTACACGACTAAATCAAGATCATAAATAGTGTAAACCTGGGGAAAAAGGGGAAATCAAAGTGGAAAGAGTATCGTATTTAGCGGGACCGTGTTTAGAGGATGATCATTCGAACCGTGATACTGATACGTGTAGGGTAGGATCTAGCGATCCGGCTGACAGGGTCATGTCCCGGGCATGTGGGCCGTGGTCTTGAGTATGTACGAGACTCCTGTTAAACATGATCCTCCTTCCACTATGTGATTTCAAACATGACCTAGAGACCGATAGGGACACATAACATATTCTGCATCATATAGTGATATAGTGATTACTTGTATTGTTCCTACACCAGTATTACCTCATTTACCTGTTTCATCTTATTATAATAATATTGTTATTGTGTCGCTCTGACGACCTGAGTATGCATGCTCAGATTCCGCGGGAGGTCCAGCACAGGAGACGGATCTACCATTCGAGTTCACAGAGATATAGTCTGGTGTACTCCTTATCTTTACTGCTTTCCTTAGAGTGATCGTGAGATTGAACTTGGATAGTAATTGTTCTTATTATCTGTAATTGGTGAACAATGAAATTTTAATGTAATAAATTAGTGATGTAATTCCTTTAATACTGTGCTTTATTTACTGATTACCATGTAGTGCTAGAAGCCGAAGTGTGACTACGGCGGGATGATTCCTCGACCGTAGGAGCACGGCTGGCCTAGTCATCCCTCGTTTTCCGTATTTTGGGAAGCGGGGCGTGACATGGTTTAGTTGGTATCAGAGCCTGTGTTTAGTATCAAGGAATAACATTAACTATACTGTATTACGTTATTCTTGTTTCACTACTCTTGATTTTCATCCTTGAATCTGATCCTATCTTTTTGAATCTTCCAGTGATATGACGTCCCCGAACGACCCCTCCTCGGACTCCAGCTCTCAGGACCGCACGGAAAGAATACTTAGTGCACTGACCACTCTCGCGGAAGCTCAGGAGAGAAAGACAGATTTACTCACTGAGGGACTCAGGGCGATTACCGCCGCAGGAGGACCCTCCGCACTTATTACCGCCCCCGAGGACGCTGCTCCACCAGCTTATCAGGCTAGGGCTGGTACCGTATCAGACTTCCGACGGTTACACCCAGCTGCATTCACAGGGCTAGCTGAACCCCTTGAGGCGGAACAATGGCTGGTGAACATGGAAAATTTATTGACAGCCGCCAGGGTTCCAGAGGAAGACAGAGTGGACGTGATAAAGATTCAATTAGAAGACGAAGCCCGTACATGGTGGTCGGTGGAAGAAAGCAGACTCGATGAGCCGATTGAATGGAGCAAGTTTAAGGAGTGCTTCCTAGACCATTATTTTCCTCCCACAGCCAAGGCAGAAATGGAGGAAAAGTTTATTCTTTTAAAGCAGAATGGACGTCCAGTAGACGTATATGCGGCAGAGTTCAATCGTCTGAGCCGCTTTGCTCCATACATGGTCAAATCAGAGGCCACCAGGGCCAGACGCTTTCTTCAGGGGTTAGATTTCGAGTTGCAGCAGTTGATTGCATCGTTGGATTTACAGACTTTCGCATAGGAACTCAACGCGGCGAGAGTTCAGGAGCAATTGATTAACAAGTTCAGAAGACCCCCAGTCGTTCCAGTACGTACCCACACGCCTTCTCGAGGAGCCATACCGGTTCACAGAGCAGGAAAGACACAAATGAAGCGCCCGTTCGTACCACAGCATCGCCCCCAGAGACATGGCGTAACTTGCGGCTATTGCGGTAGAGGAGGACATACCCAGAAGGACTGTCGCCGTGCCAAGGGACAGTGCCTAATTTGCGGTTCCAGTCAGCACAGGATTAACAGTTGCCCTGAGCGAGCAGAAAAACAGGGAGGTTCTGGACCGCCACAGCAGAGGCCACAGGAGCAGAAGCAACCATTTACAAGTCGCGGTCAGGGACGGGCTTTCACCTTGACCGCCGAGCAGGCAGAAGCGTCAGGAGATGTGGTTACAGGTACTCTACTCGTACATTCCTTGCCAGCTAGAGTACTATTTGATTCGGGAGCATCGCATTGTTTCTTGTCTGAGCACTTCACTAATACACACTCAATACCACATGAACCACTAACCAAGGGATGGGAAATTCATACGGGTAATGGCATTATTATATCTAGTCGAGAATGTAGATTATGCCCAGTTGTAGTGTGTGGCAGGGAATTCTATGCGAATTTTCTTTTGATCGGGACAGGCAGTTACGACGCAATTCTCGGGATGGATTGGATGAGCACTTTCCATGCAGTTATCGACTGTCGGGCAAGGAAAGTGATCTTCCGCATCCCTAATCACCCGGAGTTTATTTTCGAGGGCGGAAGTGAATCTTTGGAGCCAGCTAAGTACAGAGCAAAGCCCAAGGAGTTGACAGCTATGGAGATTGATAAGAGCCCAGCCCCAGAAATTGTTCGGGACTTTCTAGACGTATTTCCCGAAGATCTACCAGGTCTACCACCTCCTCGAATTTTGGAGTTCTCAATCGATTTGATTCCAGGTACAGCCCCAGTATTCAGAGCCCCATACAGGATGGCACCAGTTGAGTTGGCGGAATTGAAGAACCAGGTTGAAGAATTATTGGAGAAGGGATTTATTCGGCCAAGCGCTTCACCGTGGGGTGCACCAGTCCTGTTAGTAAAGAAGAAGGATGGATCGCTGCGAATGTGTATAGATTATCGAGAGCTGAACAAGGTCACAGTAAAGAACAAGTACCCAATACCGCGCATTGACGACCTATTCGATCAGCTAAGTGGAGCCAAGGTATTCTCGAAGTTGGACCTCCGTTCTGGATATCATCAAATCAGAGTAGCAGCCGAGGATGTATGCAAGACGGCTTTCAGGACCCGATACGGACATTACGAGTTCCTTGTGATGCCGTTCGGTGTTACCAATGCCCCAGCAATATTCATGGACCTGATGAACAGAGTGTTCGCAAAGTACTTGGACACGTTTGTCGTTGTGTTTATCGATGACATACTCGTCTACTCGAAGACCCGGCAAGAGCACGCTGAACATTTGCGTACGGTACTACAAATTCTTCGGGAAGAGAAGCTATATGCGAAGCTGAGCAAGTGTGAATTCTGGCTCGACAAGGTGCAGTTTTTGGGACATATAGTTTCGGGCGAAGGCATCTCGGTGGACCCGGCGAAGATAGAATCTGTCAGAGATTAGCCAACGCCGATGTCAGTAGCAGAGATCAGGAGTTTTCTGGGATTGGCAGGTTACTATCGGAGATTCGTCCAAGATTTCTCAAGAATCACGGAACCATTGACGAGGCTGACACGGAAGGACGTGCCGTTTACATGGACAGAGGAGTGCACTCAGGCATTCGACACACTAAAGCAGAAGTTAACCACGGCGCCTATTCTCACAGTACCAAATGATTCCGGTGGTTTAGTGATACACAGTGATGCCTCAGGGAAGGGTTTAGGTTGTGTCCTAATGCAGCACGGCCGAGTGGTTGCTTACGCCTCTCGACAACTGAGAAACCACGAGAAGAACTACCCTACGCACGACTTGGAGTTAGCTACGGTAGTTTTTGCATTGAAGATTTGGAGGCACTATCTTTTGGGTGAGAAAGTGGAGGTATACACAGATCATAAGAGTTTGAAATATGTATTCACTCAGAAGGAACTGAACATGAGGCAGCGCCAATGGCTGGAGCTGATGGCAGATTATGACTTGGACCTTCAGTATCACCCGGGGAAGGTCAATGTTGTACCAGATGCGCTTAGTCGCAAGCCAGCGGTTATGATGTTGACCGATCAGAGAAGCATTATTGAGGACTTTCAGAGGCTCGAACTTGAAGTCGTTACGCCGAACACACTCAGTCAACTTTGGCAGCTACAGGCCCTGGTGGATCGCATCAAGATTGCACAAGCGGATGATCCCCGATTGCAAAAGTTCAGAGAGCAAGTGGAAGCTGGACTGAGAACGGATTTGACTATACATGAAGATGGCTCTCTGAGATTCGGTAGCAGACTCTGCGTACCTAAAGGAGATGTTCGAGAAGAAGTTTTAGCTGAAGCACACGGTTCAGCTTATTCTGTGCATCCAGGAGGTACAAAAATGTATCAGGACCTAAAGCAGCACTTTTGGTGGAACGGAATGAAGCGGGAAATTGCGAGGTTCATATCCAGGTGCTTGGTATGTCAGCAGTTGAAGGCGGAACATCAGAGGACAGCAGGATTGTTACAACCTTTGCCGATACCTGAATGGAAGTGGGAGCACATTACTATGGATTTTGTGACGGCCTTACCACGGAGCCCTAGAGGCAATAACGTTATTTGGGTTATCGTCGATCGCCTCACAAAAGCTGCACACTTCCTACCTTTCCGAGTGGGACAATCGACAGACTCATTGGCAGAAAGATATATGCAGGAGATTGTGCGACTTCACGGTGTTCCAGTCAGCATTGTGTCAGACCGGGACACGAGATTCTTGTCGCATTTTTGGAAGAGTCTACAGGAGAGTTTGGGAACCCGCCTTAAATTCACACAGCTTATCACCCACAGACGGATGGACAATCCGAGCGTACGATTCAGACGCTCGAGGATATGTTGAGAGCCTGTATGTTGGACTTTCAGGGTTCCTGGGAGGACCATCTGCATCTAGTCGAGTTCTCTTATAACAATAGTTATCAGGCTAGTATTCAGATGGCGCCTTTTGAAGCGCTATACGGGCGGAAGTGTCGATCCCCAGTATGTTGGGATGATGTGGGAGAACGAAGATTACTGGGCCCCGAACTCATTGTTCAGACAGTTGACAAGGTCCAAATGATCAGGCAGCGTATTAAGACGGCTCAGGATCGACAAAAGAGTTGGGCAGATACCAGCAGAAGGGCACTTGAGTTTGAAGTCGGAGATCATGTGTTCTTGAAGATTTCCCCTGCTCGTGGAGTTATCAGGTTCGGAAGTCGGGGAAAGCTTAGTCCCCGTTTTATCGGACCTTTTGAGGTGCTAGAGCGAGTAGGAGAGGTGGCCTATCGACTTGCCTTGCCTCCATCGCTAGCTGGTGTGCACAATACCTTCCACGTGTCACAGCTGCGGCGTTATGTTCGGGATGAGAGCTATGTCCAGGACCATTCAGAGCTAGTTTTGGGTACCGATTTGTCGTACGAGGAGCAGCCTACTACCATCCTCGACCGCAGAGAGAAAGTGATGAAGAATAAGGTTATTCCGTTAGTCCGAGTGTCTTGGGGCAGTCGTTCCCCAGGAGAATCCACCTGGGAGCGGGAGGAAGATATCCGTGATCGTTATCCACATCTCTTTGCTTAGTACATTGTTTCTTTGTATCTTTGTCAAATTTCGAGGACGAAATTTTCTTAAGGGGGGTATGATGTAAATCCCCGTTTCCATTCTAATAAAAGTTTCCTATTCTCTGATTTCCAGTGGTTTCCTTTCTTTTCCTTCATATTCTGAATTGGTTGTTTAAGCCCAATATTTATATTTTTCCAAATCCTAAAAGTTAAAACCCAAGATTTAAAACTAAAGCAAATAAAACCAATTTAATTTAACCCAAATTTTCTTTTAACCAATAAATTCCCCCAAACCCTTTATCAAAATCCCTCAGCCCACACATTATTTTCTATAAATCCCTTATAAATCCCCGGCGCGTCCCCTTTGAATTCCCTCAGCCCATCAAATTATTTTGGGAATTTAATTAAAACCCCGGCCCGGTTCATCCTCAGCCCACAAGATTTAAAATAAAGGAATTCTTTTAAAAACCAAGCCCGGCCCACTCCCTCCAGCCCGCCTCCTCGTACCCGACCCGACCCGCTACGCCACTGTTCATCTCCTCCTTTAAATCCCCAACGGTAATGTGCACTGTTCACAGCGCGCGATCCCATATCTCCGCCGTGTTTCACGCCCACGCCCACGCCTCCGTTGACGCGCCGTTACGCCCACGATTTCAACCTCGTTCCCTTCCTCAACCCCTCGTCTCCAACTCACTCCTCATCTCTCTCTACATTCACCGAGCCCCCCCAAACTCGAGTAACCACTACACCTCTTAACTCCCCTCGACTCCGACGACCACCCCTCGGCAACCCTCGATCACTCCTCCACCAACCTTCTCCCTCCACGACTTCACCCTTCATCAACCCGAGCCCCAGCCAAATATTCCCTGCACACCCAAACCCAATTTGCACCCAACCACGGCCACCCCTGGCACTCAACGCCGGCGAGCCCCTCTGACCTGAACCACCCCGCGATCCTCTACATCCTCAGCACCATCCTCACCACTCCAAACCCGACCCCACTGCTCCCCCTCTCTTTCCAAAACCCAATTTGCAAACATTTTTCCCTCACTGTGAATTGCACTGCGGCCCATCGCCGGAGCGACGCCGTCGACCGTCGGCAACCCCAACACTTCTCAGGCGAACCACAGAGAACCCCCTAAGCTTCCAGCGCGCACAGGACGACTCCGGTAAACTCCGACGTCAAACCCGTGTCTCGAGCCAAGCTCGCGCGAACTTGTTCCGCGGCGTACAACGCGCGTTCGCGACATCGTTGCTGCCGTGCGACCCCGAGGCGTTTTCCAGGCAAGTATTTACTTGCTTCATGCTAATTTAGTTGTGTTACAAACCTAAATCACCTAGTTATTAAATTTACGATTACCGATATATATAATGACCTAAGTGTTCGATACTAGATCCCAATGGAAATAATTGTTCAATTTGACGGAAACCGATACTTTCTGTTGGCACTTATAATGATGAATATCGTGTGTGAATCCCGCTGGAAAATACGATTGTTAGTGACAAAAATTGATACCCCCAAATATGCCGTTAAAACTAGAATTTTCTCGTACCTCAAAACGAATAAAATCACCATAAATTATACTCAAACTGGAATGCTGCGTTCGAGGGCTTAAATCGAAGCCGACTCGACGAACTTTAACCCTATGTAGAATTTCAATGATTTCTGTTCTGAAACCGTGATGATATTTGGATCGGAATGCGACCCTGGACTGCAGTCCAGAGCGTTTCTGATTATTATGTTCTGTCCCAAGACCTGTGTCACTGTGTTTCCTGAAGTAGTATGTTACGGAACTTTACCGCAGATTAAAGATAATTCTGTTGGCTAAACAAAACAAGTGGTTCCACTCCGATTCGTCGCCTTTTGCTATTTTAAACTGTATTTAAAAGGGCAGAACGTATAACTGTCCAGAACAGATTCTGAAATGACACCCTGAGGTTAAACTGTGTATAACTTTCAACGTACAGATGCGATTGAGGATCCGTCTGTTGCGTTGAATACTTTATCGAAAACCCTAAATTTCATTTAACTGTGACATCGCTAAATTCTGAGCCCAACTGGGTGCAATTCGTGTCGCGAAACGGACGTTCAGTTCTGAAACTGAATTTCCAGCCGCGAGCACTTAAAATGAAACAGCTATATCTTGAAAACCGGAATCCCGATTGAACTGAAACAAATTTTGATGAATTGCTGACTAAGTGTTCTATTTATCCTACTTGTATCATTTTGCTGAATTCTTAATATATTAATTTATGCAATTTATTTTAGTCAAAGGCATGCATGTTGGTTCATAACATACATAGTTTATTGGTAGCATTCATTACATATATCATACCCGTGTCATATACTCAGTGTTAGTGCGTGTGGACATTGCATTATCGTGCGTGATAGATGTTGGTTTAGGAGTGACGAGTACACCAATGGAAAGTGAATATTCGTGACAGTGATTGATACAGTGAACAGTGATAAAACCGTGCCATTGGCATACTTGTACACGACTAAATCAAGATCATAAATAGTGTAAACCTGGGGAAAAAGGGGAAATCAAAGTGGAAAGAGTATCGTATTTAGCGGGACCGTGTTTAGAGGATGATCATTCGAACCGTGATACTGATACGTGTAGGGTAGGATCTAGCGATCCGGCTGACAGGGTCATGTCCCGGGCATGTGGGCCGTGGTCTTGAGTATGTACGAGACTCCTGTTAAACATGATCCTCCTTCCACTATGTGATTTCAAACATGACCTAGAGACCGATAGGGACACATAACATATTCTGCATCATATAGTGATATAGTGATTACTTGTATTGTTCCTACACCAGTATTACCTCATTTACCTGTTTCATCTTATTATAATAATATTGTTATTGTGTCGCTCTGACGACCTGAGTATGCATGCTCAGATTCCGCGGGAGGTCCAGCACAGGAGACGGATCTACCATTCGAGTTCACAGAGATATAGTCTGGTGTACTCCTTATCTTTACTGCTTTCCTTAGAGTGATCGTGAGATTGAACTTGGTTAGTAATTGTTCTTATTATCTGTAATTGGTGAACAATGAAATTTTAATGTAATAAATTAGTGATGTGATTCTTTTAATACTGTGCTTTATTTACTGATTACCATGTAGTGCTAGAAGCCGAAGTGTGACTACGGCGGGATGATTCCTCGACCGTAGGAGCATGGCTGGCCTAGTCATCCCTCGTTTTCCGTATTTTGGGAAGCGGGGCGTGACACATCCGAATAGTCGCCCGGAAACTGTTGTCGTACGAAACTCCATCAAGTATAGATGATCCTCCCATGAACTCTTGAAGTCTAACATGCAAGCTCCCAACATGCCTTCAAGAGTTGGGATAGTTTCTCCGACTGGCCAACTGTTTGAGGATGATAAGCTGTGCTAAACTTCAATTGAGTCCCCAAACTTTCCTGTAAGCTCTTCCAGAAGTGCGATAAGAAACGAGTGCCACGGTCGGACACAATGCTCACTGGTACTCCATGCAATCTTACAATCTCTTGTATGTACCGTTCTGCCAAAGTTTCTGTTGATTGACCACCTCGAAAAGGAATTAAATGAGCTGCCTTGGTCAATTGATCAACAATCACCCAAACTGCATTGTTGCCTTTTGGACTCCGCGGTAGAGCCGTCACTAAATCCATGGTTATATGTTCCCACTTCCACTGAGGAATCGGAAGTGGTTGCAATAAACCAGCAACCCTTTGATGTTCAGCCTTGACTTGCTGACACACCAAGCATTTTGCTACAAAGCGAGCAATCTCCCGTTTCATGCCCCCCCACCAGAATTGCTGTCGTAAATTTCGGTACATCTTGGTGCCTCCTGGATGTACGGAATGTGCTGAACTGTGTGCCTCCTTCATATGCTCTTCGCGAATATCTCCCTTTGGCCCACACAATCGGCTACCATATCTCAACGAACCATCTTCATGGATCAGTAAGTCTGTTTGAAGTCTAGCTTCAACCTGTTCTTGAAACTTTTGCAGTCTAGGATCCTGCGATTGTGCTGCTTTAATTTTCTCAATCAAAGATGACTGCACTTGCAGCTGCATCAACTGTCCCGTAGAACGCGGTAGCACAACCTCCAAGTCAAATCTTCGAAAATCTGCAACGATCTCGTTCTGCATAGTTAACACCTGAATTGCTGGTAACCGACTAAGCGCATCCGGCACAACATTCACCTTCCCCGGATGGTACTTAAGATCAAGATCGTAGTCAGCCATCAGCTCCAACCATCTACGCTGCCTCATGTTAAGCTCCTTCTGTGTGAACACATACTTCAAGCTCTTATGATCTGTAAAAACTTCGACTCTTTCGCCCAAAAGATAGTGTCTCCAAATCTTCAAAGCGAAAATCACAGCCGCAAGCTCCAAGTCATGAGTTGGATAATCCTTCTCATGGGTCTTCAGTTGCCTCGATGCGTACGCTACAACCTTCCCATGTTGCATCAAAACACATCCCAATCCTTTCCCAGACGCGTCGCTGTAAATCACCAATCCTCCGGAATTGTCTGGCACGGTCAGAATAGGGGCGGTTATCAACTTCTGCTTCAACGTCTCAAAAGCTAACGCACACCTATCCGTCCATACAAAAGGTACCTCCTTGCGCGTAAGCTTGGTCAACGGCTCTGCCAGACGAGCAAAGTTCTCCACAAATCTCCTGTAGTATCCGGCTAATCCAAGGAAACTTCTTATCTCAGCAACATTCTTTGGAATCGGTCAATCTCGAACTGCTGCAATCTTTTCTGGATCGACGGCAATTCCATCGCCAGACACAACATGCCCCAAAAACTTCACTTCCTCCAGCCAAAACTCGCACTTACTCATGTTCGCATACAATTTCTCCTGTCTCAACGTCTGCAGTGCGATCTTTAAATGCTCAGCATGCTCCTCAAAACTCCTCGAGTAAACCAGAATATCGTCAATGAAGACCACGATAAACTGTTAGTGTATATGCCCTAGAGGCCATTACTGTATCATACTAGTTTGTATATTACTTGATGGAAGCTTGGGATATTCACAGTTGTATATACAATCTTGCTCGAAATGGTAGTATGCTACTTGGTTTGTCTCTGCTTTAATATGTGCATGTGTTTCTTTTAGCATATTGCTGATATACATATTAGTAGAGCCCTTAGGATCTTTGCTTGATTACCAGCGTTGTGATGGCGCTCACACTCATGGGAGCTGGGTGATCTTTAAGCACATTCTTATACAGGTCCTTAGTCGTTGGACTTTCGAGACAGGGCATCGATACTCCGGAGTAGACTAGCGTATGCGCTTCTCATCCCAGCGTGGGAGACGGTCTGTCCTACAGCCGTCAGTACGTCGTACTTGAGATAGTATGCGGGTGCTCGTTAGGTTACGAGTACACTGGACAGGACTCGTCGGGAACTGTTGGTTGGTATTATACCTATCGTCAGTTATCAGTTCTCAGGTGACATGAGTACAGCTTAGTCCGCTGACTTGACACTGTCACTTCGCCTCGAGTGTGTTCCCACTGCACTTTGATTGCTACCCTACCACGGCTCAAAGGAGTCGTGCAAACAGGTAGTTTTTGGGTGCAGTCCCGAAGCACTTGGAGGCAGTGACGGTTAGACATGATTCGTCTCTCCCGGTATTGGGGGTTGACATCGCGTTTTGTGCAGGAGAGCCATTACATGAGTAGTCCCTGGCCAGGGCAAGCGAGATATACTGGTAGGTTTCCAGTGTTATCTCAGGGTGTTCTGGGCTACACTCCGACACGACTTGTACCGCTATTAGGGGACTGACGTTCACCGCCCCCTAGGCCCGCCATGCGATGTATCAGACGAACAGACCGGACTGTACGGAGATTGTCACATACAGGCTCAGTAGGAGTTCGGATGGGGTTCACCTCGTCAGTCTTCTTATCGACATCTACCTGGGGACCGTTACGTACAGCTAGTGCCGCTTGCGGTCTGTGGTTAAACCCACTGCCAGCGTAGTGTCGAGTCTTTAGAGTCCCATACAGAGAGCTATTCGCCTTTAGGCAAAATGAGTAGAGGTCGCATGGTTTTGCGACAGGGTTCGTTCACATTCGCGCACTTGTGCACGTTTGCTGTCCGGACAGTTTATACTAGCGGGCTTTGGTTTAAGCCGGATCCTAGTATATGATTTGGGATTGGTTTTTCTCATTGTATTCGTGTTTCTCGGATCACGAATGCGGGTGCGTATGCACAGTTGCTTGAGATTGAGGGAGAGGACCTTGATTAGGGTTAATGGCTATTGTCATTTTATTAACCCTAATGCTTATGTGTGTGTTATAGTTAATTGATAATTAGTTTGATAATTGTGCATGGTTATGGTTGCTGACCATTTGACCTCCTTGACTTGTTGACCTTGGTTGACACTTTGACCATCATCATTTCTTTTGGAAGATACTTTTTGATCCTTGCAAATTGAAATGATAATGATCATGTCATGATTAACCATGACAATTATCTAGCTAATTATTTAATTAAAATAATATACACATATTAGTGAGAATGGTTCATATTATTCTCATTCCATCATATCTTTTCTCTCTCTTGTTCTTCCTCTCCCTCAAGCTCTCTCCCTCTCATGTGTTGAGAAACACTTGAGCTTGAGAAAAACCTTCTCTTGATCATCTTTACTCTCATTTAGGGTTCAAGGACTAGCACTTCTTGCACCCTAGTTACTTCTAGCTTGGAGTTGAAGCCAAAGGTTGAGGCTTTCGGGTGGATCTTTCTTTGACGGGAGAAGACGACAAAGGTGACCTTGTTCCACCACTCCAAGGAGCAAGGAGAGAAGGACTCAAAGCCCAAGGTATAACCTTTCTAGCACTTAGCTAGTTTCTAGTTAGCTTTAGCTTGTTTTTGTTTAGCAAAGATCCTTCATAGTCTAGTCCATGTTGCCTAAGCTCATAAAAATCCGATTTTTATTCCGTTTTCCGCCTCCCCGCAAGCACCGGGATGGGCAACGTGGACTTACAGTGGTATCAGAGCCTAACTAAACATAAACTAGCTAGGCAGTGAAGTGTGTCGAAGTTCGAAACGGAAAAATCGAAAAACCAAAATATCAAAACCCTAGTTTTCTGTTAAAATTTTTTCTGGTCAAAACAAAATTTGTTTTACTCCAAAAATCGTCTCAGGGTTTTTTAAAGATAGCCACCAAAAACGATCAAGTGAATCGACCAACGTGCCGCGGTTTCGCGGCTGTCTTGGCTCTTCACTTGGTCGAGTTTGGTGCAGTGTATCTCTGGCTTGGTTTTAGGTTTTTTAAGATGGTTTATATGTGCCCAGATTTTCCAGAATAGAAATTTGTTTTTGGGGGCCTATAAATCCGTATTTTTTCCGAACTTCAATACACTTTGACTAAAAGGTTATATCTGTGATGTTTACATGTATTGAACGTCGGCTAATCGCTATATGTCGATTAGTCGGGGTTATACATATCTGTGATCTGTGATTGATGATGGTATGTGTATATGAATGGGTTGGATTGTCGCGGATGAATAGCCGGGGTGGATGTGAGATGAGTGTTGCTTTTTCTTTCATTCATTGTAATATGTAAATTGATGTAATATTATTATTTGTTTGGCCGCACAACCGGGTCGGGGTTGTAGCCGTCATTGTATAATTCTTTTTTACTGTTTTTGCTCCTAGGATAGACCCATGGAGGGGGTGCACAAACTACCGGGTATCTTGAAGTGCCGAGTGGCCTACTCACGGTGGTGAGGGAGGTTGCTTCGCTTCGGGTACTTGGCGGGTAGTTTGCCGCACCCGTAGGGGTCTTGGGTGGGGTATTGGCTATTCACAGCGACCGTGTAATCCGCTTTTCGTTGCAGGCTCGAACGGATTGCGGGTTCCTAGTATATCCAATGTATTCATCTGTGATCTGTAATGTCTATCATTGCTATATATTTATATATGATAACTATTTAGGCGTTGCTTATGTTTTACAGCCGCGCTAGCCCAGCCCCTGCTCTGTCGTTAGTTAAGTAACCTAACGGGTGATGAAGGGGCCCCGTGGCGAATGCGAATGGCATAAGCGTACGTCATATTTTGGTTGTTTTCTGCAATGGTAGGATTAAATGATGGGACGCATTAAAAGAACTAATGCAAGAAAATAAACCAAGTAAAAGTCGATTGGAACACTTTGAAAACCACTCGGTTCTTTTCAAAACTAAACTTTTAAACGCGGGGCTTGAACCACTCCTTTTAAAAGCTATCTCGTTCCATCGATTAGATCAAGTTCACTACGTTCACGGTTTCGCCAAAACCATTCGTAGCCCTCCGTCATTCCACATGAATGGTCAAAAAGTATTCAAGCTATGTATTTTGGCCAAAGTCAAGGCATAGTGATTGGTAGCTATTGGGTATTCATGTGCAGCATAGATAGATGCGTTGGTTTGGGACAGTCGTGCTGCCATTTTGGCCAAAGTCAAGGGTAGGTACGGGTGGGTCCAAATTAACCAGGAGAATGACGGGTAGAACTTGACATGTGACTTATGATATTTTGGCCAAAGTCAAGGTCATAAGAGCATGGGGCAAAAATCCACATCGGGAGTTTCATAAATACTGAAACTTGCTAGCGTTGCATACCATTTGGAGTGTGATGATTCTGGTAGGATTCCTTCGGTTTTATCACGCGATGATATTTGGATCCCGATCCTACTGTGAGTATATGCTACTCCTCGAGAAAACTCTCACTTAACGATCAATGCTATAAACTTAGTAGGTGTCTAGAAAGGTGTTAGCGGGGCTACGCCCACAGGGAAAAGAGGTTACTTAATTAAGGAACTTCGCGAAAGCGTTGGAAAACCTCCCTCGAAGTACCGACACTGGCCTGGCTGAACGGTTAAGCAAGTATTGTACGGTGAGATTGATCCTGACTAATCCTTTCTTTACGGTTTGAGAAGGGATTCGAGAGACAGTGGGAGCCATCCAGTTTAGACAAATTAAAAACCACTCTAAACTTGCAAGAGCATCATGCTAAAGTGTTTCTTTTCTCTCTCCTAATTGCAGCTACCATTCAACATGACCGGACTTAAGTTATTACTAGATAAAAACATATTGACAGGGCCAAACTACAAAGATTGTCTCAGGAATGTCAAGATGGCAATCACTTATGACAAGTTGGGGTATGTCCTTACCACCAAAGCTCCCCCTGTCCCAGGTCCCAAAACCAGTGTCGTAGATAGGGAAATCTACAAGACCTGGGAAATAGATTGCGCGAAGGCCAGATGCCTCGTACTTGCCTCGATGGACAACGAACATCAGATGAGGCACGAGAATATGGACCTAGAGTCCATATTTCTTCATACAAAAGAACTGTATGGAGAGCAGTCTCGTATTGCAAGATACGAAGTGTCGAAGAAGTTGTTTTCGGCAAGGTTGGCCGTCGGATCATCGGTAGCGGAACACGTGCTTAAGATGATTGGCTACATTGAGGAGCTCGCGGACCTTGGGACCACGTTGGAGAATGAACTCTATACTGATTTGATTCTCCAGTCCCTTCCTTCCACTTACGCCCAGTTTATTCTTAACTTCAACATGCAAGGAAAGGAGGTTGAACTTTCCGAGCTTCTGAACATGTTGAGGAGTGCTGAGGGCACCCTACAGAAGGGTAGGGAGACATCCACTTTGTTTGTAGGAGGATCTTCCTCTTCTAGGTCCAGGGCGAAAGCCAAGGGCAAGAAGAAGAAAGCCCCCGCCAAACCAAGAGGCGGTGTCGGTAAAGTGGATACGAAGGGAAAAGGTAAAGCAACAAAGATAGCGGGAAAGCTGGTGGGGAAGGAAGAATGCTTCTATTGTCACAAAAGTGGTCACTGGAAACATGATTGCAAGGCTTGGAAAGCCAGAACACAGGATTTGAAGCGAGTTGCAGCTTCAGCTTCAGGTGTGTATGTTATTGAAAACTGTCTATCAATAAACTCTACATCCTGGGTATTGGATACCGGATCAGGATCTCATATCTGTAATTCTTTGCAGGCGTTGAGAAAGCGTAGAGTTTTGAAGGCAGGTGACATGACCCTCAGAGTTGCAAACGGTGCTAGCATGGATGCTGAGGCCGTGGGGGACTATCACCTGGGATTGTTGGATGGACACTTTTTGGTTTTGCGTAGTTGTTATTATGTACCAAATGCAACCTGTAATATCATTTCTGTATCTTTATTATCTAAAGAAGGTTATGGATTTGCATTTGTAAGTAATGTAGTGAACATTCACCTTAATCAAGTTTTGATTGGGTCAGGTACATTGAACAACGGTATATACGTGTTAAACCAACCACAGATTTTCAATGTCCAGAATACACACAAAAGAAAGTCTCCAGAAATCAATAAAACTTTCTTATGGCATTATAGACTGGGTCACATCAATGAGAGAAGGTTGACTAAGTTACATACAGAAGGATATTTGGATCCGTTCGAAAATCAATCGTATGCAACTTGTCAATCCTGTCTCAAAGGAAAGATGACAAAAACTCCGTTCATTGGACACGGAGTAAGAGCGAGCGAGCCCTTGGGACTCGTACACAGCGACGTGTGCGGTCCAATGTCTACACATGCACGAAGCGGTTATTCTTACTTCATTACTTTTACGGATGACTTTTCAAGGTACGGTTATGTCTTCTTAATGAAACATAAATCCGAGGCTTTTGAAAAATTCCAGGAATATAAGAATGAAGTAGAAAAACAAACAGGCAAAAGTATCAAGGCACTGAGATCTGATCGAGGTGGTGAATACTTGAGTGCCGAGTTCCTGGGTTACTTAAAAGAGAATGGAATTCTCTCTCAGCTTACTCTTCCATACACTCCGCAACATAACGGTGTATCGGAGAGACGGAACCGAACCCTATTGGATATGGTACGGTCCATGATGAGTAATACTGAGTTGCCGCGATCGTTTTGGGGATATGCGCTAGAATCAGCTGCATACCTTTTGAACCGAATTCCAACTAAGACTGTGCCTACTACACCATATCAGATGTGGTGTGGGAAGAGACCCTATCTTAATCACATTAAGACATGGTGATGTCCAGCTTTTGTAAAAAAGCAGCATGCGGACAAGCTCGAGGCACGCTCAGTACAGTGCAAGTTTGTGGGATATCCAAAGAGCTCCAAGGGATATTACTTCTATTGCGAAGAGGAACAAAAAGTCCTTGTTTCTCGCCATGCCCACTTTCTAGAACACCAGTTCATAGAAAAAGAATTAAGTGGGAGCGCAATAGAACTGGAAGAAATTCCAGAACCATGAGCTATTACTGAAAGCTTGGTTGAACCAGAGGGTTCGAAAGATCAGGACATTCCCACGCCACTCCGCAGGAGTAGTAGGCAGTCTCATCCGCCCGAGAGATACTACGGTTTTCTCATTGACGGGGATAGAGAGGATTGCATCATAGACTTTGATGAGCCTACTAGCTTCCAGCAAGCCATTCAGAGCGTCGACTCGGTAAAATGGCTGGATGCAATGCGGACCGAAATGGAGTCCATGTACACCAACAAAGTATGGACGTTGGACATTGCTCCAGATGGGGTAAAACCCGTAGGATGCAAGTGGATCTTCAAAAGGAAGATTGGTGTAGATGGACAGGTTGAGACCTATAAAGCTAGACTGGTAGCAAAGGGTTTTCGTCAGCGACCTGGTTTGGACTATGACGAAACCTTTTCTCCAGTAGCTATGCTGAAATCCATTCGGATCCTTCTTGCCATTGCTTCCTTCCACGACTATGAGATTTGGCAGATGGACGTAAAGACAGCTTTTCTAAATGGACATTTAGAGGAGTGTGTCTATATGGATCAGCCAGAGGGTTTCATTCAGAGTGGGAGCAGCGGAAAGGTGTGCAAGTTGCTTAAGTCCATTTATGGACTAAAGCAGGCATCGCGGAGTTGGAACATCTGTTTTGATGAGACGGTCAAGGAATTTGGCTTTATCAAAAATCCAGATGAACCATGCATCTATTGTAGATTTATAGCGAGAACTGTGGTATTCCTCGTTTTATACGTGGATGACATTCTCTTAATAGGAAATGGCATTCCTATGCTATAATCTGTCAAGGGGTTCTTGTCACACAGGTTCTCCATGAAAGACCTGGGTGATGCCTCATACATTCTGGGTATCCGGATCTACCGTGACAGATCCAAGAGGATATTAGGACTTTCGCAGTCCAGGTACATCGACACCATACTGAAGAGATTCAGTATGGAAGATTCCAAGCGCGGTAATCTACCGGCTTGTCACGGGATCACTCTCTCTAAAGAGATGTCTCCCAAGACTGATTTGGAGAGGGATCGCATGTCTATCATACCCTACGCTTCTGCGGTAGGCTCTATAATGTATGCGATGTTGTGTACCAGACCGGATGTGGCTTATGCACTGAGTGTGGTAAGCAGGTATCAGTCAAACCCTGGGGAGAAACATTGGATAGCAGTGAAGAACATTCTCAAGTACCTGAGATGGACTAAGGAGATGTTCTTGGTGTATGGCGGAAAAGACCTGCAGATTGAGGCCTTTGCTGACTCCAGCTTCCAGAGTGACAAGGATGATTCCAAGTCCATGTCGGGTTTTGTCTTTACCCTCAATGGAGGGGCGGTGTGTTGGAAGAGCTCCAAACAGGAAACCGTTGCTGACTCGACTATGGAAGCGGAATACATCGCTGCATCTGATGCCGCAAAAGAAGCTGTCTGGATAAGGAAGTTCTTGAGAGAACTTCAGGTGGTTCCGTCCATTGTTGACCCAATACCTCTGTATTGCGACAACAACGGGGCTATAGCTTTAGCGAAGGAACCCAGGTCCCATCAGAAATCCAGACACATCTTAAGGCGGTATCACCTGATCAGGGAGATCGTAGATCGCCAGGAGATCGAGGTCCGGAGAGTTGCATCAGAGGATAACACTGCAGATCCATTCACCAAGGCCTTGCCCCAAACTCAGTTCGAGCGGCTGATCGAGATGATAGGTCTTCGATACGCCAGTACATGGCCTTAGTGAAAGTGGGAGATTGTTAGTGTATATGCCCTAGAGGCCATTACTGTATCATACTAGTTTGTATATTACTTGATGGAAGCTTGGGATATTCACAGTTGTATATACAATCTTGCTCGAAATGGTAGTATGCTACTTGGTTTGTCTCTGCTTTAATATGTGCATGTGTTTCTTTTAGCATATTGCTGATATACATATTAGTAGAACCCTTAGGATCTTTGCTTGATTACCAGCGTTGTGATGGCGCTTACACTCGTGGGAGCTGGGTGATCTTTAAGCACATCCTTATACAGGTCCCTAGTCGTTGGACTATCGAGACAGGGCATCGATACTCCGGAGTAAACTAGCGTATGCGCTTCTCATCCCAGCGTGGGAGACGGTCTGTCCCACAGCCGTCAGTACGTCGTACTTGAGATAGTATGCGGGTGCTCGTTAGGTTACGAGTACACTGGACAGGACTCGTCGGGAACTGTTGGTTGGTATTATACCTATCGTCAGTTATCAGTTCCCAGGTGACATGAGTACAGCTTAGTCCGCTGACTTGACACTGTCACTTCGCCTCGAGTGTGTTCCCACTGCACTTTGATTGCTACCCTACCACGGCTCAAAGGAGTCATGCAAACAGGTAGTTTTTGGGTGCAGTCCCGAAGCACTTGGAGGCAGTGACGGTTAGACAGGATTCGTCTCTCCCGGTATTGGGGGTTGACATCGCGCTGTGTGCAGGAGAGCCATTACACGAGTAGTCCCTGACCAGGGCAAGCGAGATATACTGGTAGGTTTCCAGTGTTATCTCAGGGTGTTCTGGGCTACACTCCGACACAACTAGTGCCGCTATTAGGGGACTGACGTTCACCGCCCCCTAGGCCCGCCATGCGATGTATCAGACGAACAGACCGGACTGTACGGAGATTGTCACATACAGGCTCAGTAGGACTTCGGATGGGGTTCACCTCGTCAGTCTTCTTATCGACATCTACCTGGGGACCGTTACGTACAGCTAGTGCCGCTTGCGGTCTGTGGTTAAACCCACTGCCAGCGTAGTGTCGAGTCTTTAGAGTCCCACACAGAGAGCTATTCGCCTTTAGACAAAATGAGTAGAGGTCGCATGGTTTTGCGACAGGGTTCGTTCACATTCGCGCACTTGTGCACGTTTGCTGTCCGGACAGTTTATACTAGCGGGCTTTGGTTTAAGCCGGATCCTAGTATATGATTTGGGATTGGTTTTTCTCATTGTATTCGTGTTCCTCGGATCACGAATGCGGGTGCGTATGCACAGTTGCTTGAGATTGAGGGAGAGGACCTTGATTAGGGTTAATGGCTATTGTCATTTTATTAACCCTAATGCTTATGTGTGTGTTATAGTTAATTGATAATTAGTTTGATAATTGTGCATGGTTATGGTTGCTGACCATTTGACCTCCTTGACTTGTTGACCTAGGTTGACACTTTGACCATCATCATTTCTTTTGGAAGATGCTTTTTGATCCTTGCAAATTGAAATGATAATGGTCATGTCATGATTAACCATGACAATTATCTAGCTAATTATTTAATTAAAATAATATACACATATTAGTGAGAATGGTTCATATTATTCTCATTCCATCATATCTTTTCTCTCTCTTGTTCTTCCTCGGACCTGATGATATCCGGATCGCAAATCCAGCTTCGCGAATATCCTCGCGCCACTAAGCTGCTCAAAAAGTTCTCCAATGCGAGGGATCGGGTACTTATTCTTAATAGTCACCCGATTTAATTCTCGATAGTCGATGCACATTCTTCTTGTGCCATCCTTCTTCTTTACTAGAAGAACTGGAGCTCCCCAAGGCGAGTTACTGCTTCGAATCCAACCCTTCTCAAGCAATTCAGCAACCTGTTTCTTAACTTCTTCCAACTCTACTGATGCCATTGGATAATACGCTTTAGATACTGGCGCTGCACCAGGAATAAGATCAATTGCGAACTCCACATCTCGCTTCGGCGGTAAACCCGATATATCTTCAAATACGTCCATAAAATCGCGAACAACCGTCGGCTCTTCACTACTATCAACTTCCATTGATGTAAGGATATTGTTTTTCAGCCTAGTCCTAAATTCGACTGGCCCGACAGAACTGCTTCCTTACCGCAACTGCTGTTTGCATCGTTGGCAACTAAAGGTCCAGCGAATCTACTGAGTCTCGTCCATTCTACTGCATGCACATCTACGGGTGCTCCATTCTGCTTTAGCCCAATAACTTTTCCTCCATTTCCTCCCGTGCAGTCCGCGGGAAGAACTTCTCCGGGAAACTCTTAGAAAAAAATCCGCCCACTTGATCGGCTTGGGCAAGCGGGTCTCCTCCACAAGCCACCATTCTCGGGCGTAGTCCACTAACTGAATGCGTACCACATCACTCTTTTGTCATCTGGAACCTGTGTCGCAATCAACAAATTCTCCGTATCAACTAGCCACTGCTCGGCTGGCAACGGCTCCTCCAAACCAGTAAATGTAGACAGATCCAAACGCCTGAAGTCTGCCACGGTCCCTACTCGGTCAACTGGTTTAGCTCCAACGTTGTTTACAGACTGCTGAACGATCTGCAAACCTTCCTGAAATGAGTCTGCTTGCAGCTGGATCAGCTCGGTCTGTCTCTTTTGATTCTCCAGCATTCCTCTTATCACTCCAAGCATGGCGGCTTCGTCCACACGCCTCTGGTACGTCTTGAAATTCTTACCTGCCATAATCCTGAACTCAAAACACCCAACATTAGCATGATGATAGATTCTGCATATAGATCAAGGCTAGAACTCCAAGATACTTAAATAGAGTACCGCATTGTAACTATGCCGCGGTATCATAGCCACAATTACTTAACTCCACCTAAGTCGCCTAAGTCCTAGAGATAACAAGAAATCAGGTTTTTTTAGTCGATATGCAAAGGAAGTTTGCATCTCGTAAAAGATATAATCAGGAAAAATGTGATTCAAGAATGGTAAACGGTAAGGTGGCAGGACATGTTTCCTAAACACGGGTATACTGATTCGTGTATTGGGTACAATACCCAACTACAAAAGAATCAACCCAACTAACCTATGGGCTTTGATACCAAAAGAACCATGTCACGCCCCGCTTCCCAGAGTACGCTAGATTGGGCACGTGACATAGCCAACCATGCTACCTGTGGGTAGGAAGTATCCATCCACAGTCACATTACGGCTGTAGAGATATTAAGAACAAGATAAAACTATCTAAAAACATGTCCATAATCCAGAATAACAGGAGTCAATAATAAATAAATGCGGAAGCAAATGATCCAATACAAATAACTGAAAAGTATGTCCCATAATGCGGGCTCACATCAGGAAATAAATGCAGGAAATAAAACTAACTATACAGAACTCACAGCTAGCCTGCTGGCTGAAGTACTCCTGCTCGGACTGCAAACGGCGGTACGGAATCTGGGCCATGCAAAACCCAGACGTCAGCGCGTCATGTCATCAGGTAATATAATATGAACAGTGTAGCAGGCAATGTAATAAATAAACATGAATAAAACAGGGTAACAATAGTATCAATCAGAGCAGTGCAGGGTAGTGTGCAGTGGGTAACTAAACCGTTCTATCAGGTTGTCTATTCTAAAGTCTTTGATGAATCGTCGATGTAACTCAATAGTATCCCGTGCATGCCCGGGACCACGGTCAAGATCTCGGGGCTGAATCCGAGACGTGCCGCTAGGCAGTAACAGGTAGCAGGATGGGCGAGTGATGTCAGCATCATCACTCCGGGGCTGGCCTAGCCCGTAAGACTGATCAGAACAGGTATCGAACTGTTGAGTTACAAGTCGGTTTCACCTTTGATTTCCCCATACCCCCAAGTTATGTATGTCGAGTCAGGTATTCAGTAATCAAGAACTAATGCCAACACAGGATCAGGTAAAAGCAGGTTTGTCTGGATAGACAACAGGAACGGTCCATGAGGACTACATGTCAGGTTTGTTGGCATTAGACACAAGATCAGGTAACGGGTCGAGTCATGGTACATCAGGTCAAGTCGACAGTATATGGTACCATGTCAGGTATATCAATATATACATGTGTAGCAATGTCAGGTCAAGATGTAAACAATAACGTGGGTGTGCTCACAATCAGATATATAATCAAACATGGGTATTAACAATATGAGATAAGCAGTGAATTACGTAATAAGCGGATTCATTCAAATTGCAAGAGTGCAGTAAAACGATATAGCCGTTTAGTCATGTTAACAGGTTTAAGAACCCTTAGCGGGGCAATAATTTATGTAACGGTTCAATACAGTTATTTCAGGTTAAAAATGCATACGGGTGTCCGAATGTAACAGAACTACAGGGATAAATGCCACAAGCTACGTTAACATTTGGAATGTGGTTAAACAGGTAAATATGGTTATTAGGTTCAATTTGCAACTGTAGGTTCCATGTTTAACAGTAAAATGATATAATGCAATATTGTAACCGAAATGAGAAATGATCGTACCAAGTTAAATTTACAGGTTTAGGGTGTCATATTATATCTGTAAATATTGTATAGCATGTAGCAAGGGGTACTTGCCTCAGAACAATGATCGACATGCAAGCGGCCTGGTACGGTTTGGACACGATCTGGTGGTGATACCAGGGGCTAATACAACGTGTACTGATCTAAACAATCCGAACTTGCTCCTGCTAAAGGGAGCTTGCCCTTCAGTTGTCTCCTCCTCCTTCTTCACCTTTTTCTCCACTGAATCCAATCAATATCCTTGGCTTCCTCCTTATTTGAACTTCTCTCCACAAGCTGCTTTTATTCCATCCTCAAATCCTCCATTAAAACCCTTGCTTGCACAGCTATGAATGTCC
The DNA here is from genome assembly GCA_030015575.1 of Agapanthus africanus. NCBI lineage: Eukaryota > Viridiplantae > Streptophyta > Magnoliopsida > Asparagales > Amaryllidaceae > Agapanthus > Agapanthus africanus. The sequence continues at coordinate 644,201,523 of CM057343.1, forward strand.
TGAAATCATATCCACTTCCTGGTTGCAAGACCTCTGGAGCCATCCAGCAAGGTGTGCCTACAAAAGCATTTCTTGAACGCTGCCTATCACCCTTGTCAAACATACAAGCTGAAACACCAAAGTCACCAAGCTTCACCAATTCAGAGCCATCAAGTAGGATATTCCCAGCCTTGACATCACGGTGAATATGTCCATGTCTGTGAAGGTACTCCAAAGCCTTGAGGGTTTCTTTAAGAATAGAACCAAAAACAGACTCCTCAAACCCATCTGGATATGCTATCTTCATTAGGTGCAAACATGAACCCTCTGTCATGAATGGCATAACCACCCACAGGGAATGTTCAACAACAAATGAGCAATACACACTTATCACATTTGGGTGGTCTATCAAACTCATAGTCTGGGCTTCCCTTCGTATGTCATCGAGATTGCTGCTCACAAGGCCAAGAAGGGAGCAAACTGATAATAGGCAAACAAGGTCTTCGATCTATATGTTCCAAGTATGTGCCCAAACTCTGAATCAAGAGATTCCTTTCTTCGTTTCACATACTCTGAAGATGGCCTCTCACCATGTGCACTACTATATCCAGTGGAAAATCGTTTCTGAAAGGATGTTATAAATCATTCTTGGTCACCAAAAGTAATCATTATCTTCATTGCAGATTTGCAATGGAGTGATGGAAAGAGAAGGAAAGGGGAAAACGCCTAAACAACGGTTCATTAATTCGTCTCGTTCCTTCGATTTAGACGGCGATCCGCCGCCTCATCCTTACCCATGATCCGCCGCCATCGCCAAAATATTGAGAGGCTAGGGTTCGAAGCGAGCGATTGAAGAGCCTGAGCAACGCATTCGACATGAGATGATCTTTCTTCTTCTGCACGATTCGATCTCATCACCTGTCGAGCATCGATCAAAAGAAATTGAGAGGGAGAAAGAGAGAGATTCGTTTCTTGGCGGAGCGCAGAGAGAGGGGAAGAGAGAAAGAGCTAGAGAGAGATCGAGAGCCAGGAGAGAGAGAGATAGAGAGAGTCTGTTAAAAAAATTTAGATTTAAAATATTAGAACTATATTTACAGAGAGAGAGAGACAGAGAGAATTGGCCGCTGATAGTTTTAGTTAAGAAAATATTTATTTAGTTAAAGGAAATTTTAAATGAAATAAGGAATATAATATTATAATATTAGTCCGTTTTGAGATTTTGGCAAATACAAATTTACTCCAAAACACGTCCAGGTCGGGTCTAAAAATTTAGTTTTAAAATATTAAAAATATATGCGACTTCCGAATTTCAAAACGAGTGTTCAGGTAATGAAAAAGCATACCCCCAAGAACGGATGCACGTACGTGCGCGTAGCCATCCAAACACGTCCGTTTTACTGAACAGGACGGGAACAAGATGCGCGGATGCTACCACGGGGTTAGGGGTATCAAACAGGCCATGTTATGCAATTTTAAATTATTTTCTATGATCTAAAATGTTATATGATTAAAGATGCAATACTAGATAAAATACCCGTATATACTAATCATGAGATGCACGTGCCCATGCAACAAGTCATGGTAATTTATAAATAAGAATCAAATAGGTTCAAGCAAGCGGGTCGGGTCGAATGCATTGTAAAATTTAAAATATCATTCGCACCCATAATACGTCAAAGCAAGAGTATCATGAATAAAGAATTACAAGAACTGGAATTGATATAAATGAACTCGGGTGTTACATTATACCCAACTACAAAAAAATTTCGTCCTCGAAATTCCAAGAACAAGAAAGGATAAACAATCAAGAGACTGCAAGAATAGATAGGGAAACTTCTGTCGGTCTTCGTCTTCTCGTTCCCAAGTTGACTTTCCATACGAGCGATTTCTCCAGGAAACAAGTACAAAAGGGATAACTTTGTTCTTAAGAACCTTTTCTCTTCGATTCACAATCGACATCGGTCGCTCCTCAAAAGTCAAATCTTCACGGACAGTCAGCTCCGAATGATCCAGCATGTGTGTTTCGTCTTGAACATACTTACGGAGTTGAGATACATGAAAGACGTTATGAACATTCGCCAAGGATTGTGGTAACGCCAATTTATACGCCACTTCTCCAACACGCTCCAAAATCTCGAAAGGCCCAACGAGTCGAGGACTAAGCTTTCCTCGAATTCCGAAATGAATCACCCCTCTAGTCGGTGATATCTTCAAGAATACCAAATCACCCACGGCGAATTCTAGAGGTCTTCTCGATGTGTCTGCCCAATTCTTTTGTCGTTCTTGTGCTGCTTTCATATGATTCCGGATAGTATTAACCTTCTCCACTGTCCGCACGACCAATTCCGGTCCCAACAATCTTCGTTCTCCAATATCGTCCCAACAAACAGATGAACGACACTTGCGACCATATAAAGCTTCGAATGGAGCCATCCGAATAGTCGCCTGGAAACTGTTGTCGTACGAAACTCCATCAAGTATAGATGATCCTCCCATGAACTCTTGAAGTCTAACATGCAAGCTCCCAACATGCCTTCAAGAGTTGGGATAGTTTCTCCGACTGGCCAACTGTTTGAGGATGATAAGCTGTGCTAAACTTCAATTGAGTCCCCAAACTTTCCTGTAAGCTCTTCCAGAAGTGCGATAAGAAACGAGTGCCACGGTCGGACACAATGCTCACTGGTACTCCATGCAATCTTACAATCTCTTGTATGTACCGTTCTGCCAAAGTTTCTGTTGATTGACCAACTCGAAAAGGAATTAAATGAGCTGCCTTGGTCAATTGATCAACAATCACCCAAACTGCATTGTTGCCTTTTGGACTCCGCGGTAGAGCCGTCACTAAATCCATGGTTATATGTTCCCACTTCCACTGAGGAATCGGAAGTGGTTGCAATAAACCAGCAACCCTTTGATGTTCAGCCTTGACTTGCTGACACACCAAGCATTTTGCTACAAAGCGAGCAATCTCCCGTTTCATGCCCCCCCACCAGAATTGCTGTCGTAAATTTCGGTGCATCTTGGTGCCTCCTGGATGTACGGAATGTGCTGAACTGTGTGCTTCCTTCATATGCTCTTCGCGAATATCTCCCTTTGGCCCACACAATCGGCTACCATATCTCAACGAACCATCTTCATGGATCAGTAAGTCTGTTCGAAGTCTAGCTTCAACCTGTTCTTGAAACTTTTGCAGTCTAGGATCCTGCGATTGTGCTGCTTTAATTTTCTCAATCAAAGACGACTGCACTTGCAGCTGCATCAACTGTCCCGTAGAACGCGGTAGCACAACCTCCAAGTCAAATCTTCGAAAATCTGCAACGATCTCGTTCTGCATAGTTAACACCTGAATTGCTGGTAACCGACTAAGCGCATCCGGCACAACATTCACCTTTCCCGGATGGTACTTAAGATCAAGATCGTAGTCAGCCATCAGCTCCAACCATCTACGCTGCCTCATGTTAAGCTCCTTCTGTGTGAACACATACTTCAAGCTCTTATGATCTGTAAAAACTTCGACTCTTTAGCCCAAAAGATAGTGTCTCCAAATCTTCAAAGCGAAAACACAGCCGCAAGCTCCAAGTCATGAGTTGGATAATCCTTCTCATGGGTCTTCAGTTGCCTCGATGCGTACGCTACAACCTTCCCATGTTGCATCAAAACACATCCCAATCCTTTCCCAGATGCGTCGCTGTGAATCACCAATCCTCCGGAATTGTCTGGCACGGTCAGAATAGGGGCGGTTATCAACTTCTGCTTCAACGTCTCAAAAGCTAACGCGCACCTATCCGTCCATACAAACGGTACTTCCTTGCGCGTAAGCTTGGTCAACGGCTCTGCCAGACGAGCAAAGTTCTCCACAAATCTCCTGTAGTATCCGGCTAATCCAAGGAAACTTCTTATCTCAGCAACATTCTTTGGAATCGGTCAATCTCGAACTGCTGCAATCTTTTCTGGATCGACGGCAATTCCATCGCCAGACACAACATGCCCCAAAAACTTCACTTCCTCCAGTCAAAACTCGCACTTACTCATGTTCGCATACAATTTCTCCTGTCTCAACGTCTGCAGTGCGATCTTTAAATGCTCAGCATGCTCCTCAAAACTCCTCGAGTAAACCAGAATATCGTCAATGAAGACCACGATAAACTGGTCCAAGAACGGTGAAAAGATTCGGTTCATCAAGTCCATGAATACTGCCGGCGCATTCGTTACTCCGAAGGGCATCACTAAGTACTCGTAATGTCCGTACCGAGTTCGAAACGCCGTCTTGCAAATATCTTCTGTTTTCACTCGGACCTGATGATATCCGGATCGCAAATCCAGCTTCGCGAATACCCTCGCGCCACTAAGCTGCTCAAAAAGTTCTCCAATGCGAGGGATCGGGTACTTATTCTTAATAGTCACCCGATTTAATTCTCGATAGTCGATGCACATTCTTCTTGTGCCATCCTTCTTCTTTACTAGAAGAACTGGAGCTCCCCAAGGCGAGTTACTGCTTCGAATCCAACCCTTCTCAAGCAATTCAGCAACCTGTTTCTTAACTTCTTCCAACTCCACTGGTGCCATTGGATAATACGCTTTAGATACTGGCGCTGCACCAGGAATAAGATCAATTGCGAACTCCACATCTCGCTTCGGCGGTAAACCCGATATATCTTCAAATACGTCCATAAAATCGCGAACAACCGCCGGCTCTTCACCACTATCAACTTCCATTGATGTAAGGATATTGTTTGTCAGCCTAGCCCTAAATTCGACTGGCCCGACAGAACTGCTTCCTTACCGCAACTGCTGTTTGCATCGTTGGCAGCTAAAGGTCCAGCGAATCTACTGAGTCTCGTCCATTCTACTGCATGCACATCTACGGGTGCTCCATTCTGCTTTAGCCCAATAACTTTTCCTCCATTTCCGCCCGTGCAGTCCGCGGGAAGAACTTCTCCGGGAAACTCTTAGAAAAAAATTCGCCCACTTGATCGGCTTGGGCAAGCGGGTCTCCTCCACAAGCCACCATTCTCGGGCGTAGTCCACTAACTGAATGCGTACCACATCACTCTTTTGTCATCTGGAACCTGTGCCGCAATCAACAAATTCTCCGTGTCAACTAGCCACTGCTCGGCTGTCAACGGCTCCTCCAAACCAGTAAATGTAGACGGACCCAAACGCCTGAAGTCTGCCACGGTCCCTACCCGGTCAACTGGTTTAGCTCCAACGTTGTTTACAGACTGCTGAACGATCTGCAAACCTTCCTGAAATGAGTCTGCTTGCAGCTGGATCAGCTCGGTCCGTCTCTTTTGATTCTCCAGCATTCCTCTTATCACTCCAAGCATGGCGGCTTCGTCCACACGCCTCTGGTACGTCTTGAAATTCTTACCTGCCATAATCCTGAACTCAAAACACCCAACATTAGCATGATGATAGATTCTGAATATAGATCAAGGCTAGAACTCCAAGATACTTAAATAGAGTACCGCATTGTAATCATGCCGCGGTATCATAGCCACAATTACTTAACTCCACCTAAGTCGCCTAAGTCCTAGAGATAACAAGAAATCAGGTTTTTCGAGTCGATATGCAAAGGAAGTTTGCATCTCGTAAAAGATATAATCAGGAAGAATGTGATTCAAGAATGGTAAACGGTAAGGTGGCAGGACATGTTTCCTAAACACGGGTATTCTGATTCGTGTATTGGGTACAATACCCAACTACAAAAGAATCAACCCAACTAACCTATGGGCTCTGATACCAAAAGAACCATGTCACGCCCCGCTTCCCAGAGTATGCTAGATTGGGCACGTGACATAACCAACCATGCTACCTGTGGGTAGGAAGTATCCATCCACAGTCACATTACGGCTGTAGAGATATCAAGAACAAGATAAAACTATCTAAAAACATGTCCATAATCCAGAATAACAGGAGTCAACAATAAATAAATGCGGAAGCAAATGATCCAATACAAATAACTGAAAAGTATGTCCCATAATGCGGGCTCACATCAGGAAATAAATGCAGGAAATAAAACTAACTATACCGAACTCACAGCTCAGCCTGCTGGCTGAAGTACTCCTGCTCGGACTGCAAACGGCGGTACGGAATCTGGGCCATGCAAAACCCAGACGTCAGCGCGTCATGTCATCAGGTAATATAACATGAACAGTGTAGCAGGCAATGTAATAAATAGACATGAATAAAACAGGGTAACAATAGTATCAATCAGAGCAGTGCAGGGTAGTGTGCAGTGGGTAACTAAACCGTTCTATCAGGTTGTCTATTCTAAAGTCTTTGATGAATCGTCGATGTAACTCAATAGTATCCCGTGCATGCCCGGGACCACGGTCAAGATCTCGGGGCTGAATCCGAGACGTGCCGCTAGGCAGTAACAGGTAGCAGGATGGGCGAGTGATGTCAGCATCATCACTCCGGGGCTGGCCTAACCCGTAAGACTGATCAGAACAGGTATCGAACTGTTGAGTTACAAGTCGGTTTCACCTTTGATTTCCCCATACCCCCAAGTTATGTATGTCGAGTCAGGTATTCAGTAATCAAGAACTAATGCCAACACAGGATCAGGTAAAAGCAGGTTTGTCTGGATAGACAACAGGAACGGTCCATGAGGACTACATGTCAGGTTTGTTGGCATTAGACACAAGATCAGGTAACGGGTCGAGTCATGGTACATCAGGTCAAGCCGACAGTATATGGTACCATGTCAGGTATATCAATATATACATGTGTAGCAATGTCAGGTCAAGATGTAAACAATAACGTGGGTGTGCTCACAATCAGATATATAATCAAACATGGGTATTAACAATATGAGATAAGCAATGAATTACGTAATAAGCGGATTCATTCAAATTGCAAGAGTGCAGTAAAACGATATAGCCGTTTAGTCATGTTAACAGGTTTAAGAACCCTTAGCGGGGCAATAATTTATGTAACGGTTCAATACAGTTATTTCCGGTTAAAAATGCATACGGGTGTCCGAATGTAACAGAACTACAGGGATAAATGCCACAAGCTACGTTAACATTTGGAATGTGGTTAAACAGGTAAATATGGTTATTAGGTTCAATTTGCAACTGTAGGTTCCATGTTTAACAGTAAAATGATATAATGCAATATTGTAACCGAAATGAGAAATGATCGTACCAAGTTAAATTTACAGGTTTAGGGTGTCATATTATATCTGTAAATATTGTATAGCATGTAGCAAGGGGTACTTGCCTCAGAACAATGATCGACATGCAAGCGGCCTGGTACGGTTTGGACACGATCTGGTGGTGATACCAGGGGCTAATACAACGTGTACTGATCTAAACAATCCGAACTTGCTCCTGCTAAAGGGAGCTTGCCCTTCAGTTGTCTCCTCCTCCTTCTTCACCTTTTCTCCACTGAATCCAATCAATATCCTTGGCTTCCTCCTTATTTGAACTTCTCTCCACAAGCTGCTTTTATTCCATCCTCAAATCCTCCATTAAAACCCTTGCTTGCACAGCTATGAATGTCCTGAAATCATATCCACTTCCTGGTTGCAAGACCTCTGGAGCCATCCAGCAAGGTGTGCCTACAAAAGCATTTCTTGAACGCTGCCTATCACCCTTGTCAAACATACAAGCTGAAACACCAAAGTCACCAAGCTTCACCAATTCAGAGCCATCAAGTAGGATATTCCCAGCCTTGACATCACGGTGAATATGTCCATGTCTGTGAAGGTACTCCAAAGCCTTGAGGGTTTCTTTAAGAATAGAACCAAAAACAGACTCCTCAAACCCATCTGGATATGCTATCTTCATTAGGTGCAAACATGAACCCTCTGTCATGAATGGCATAACCACCCACAGGGAATGTTCAACAACAAATGAGCAATACACACTTATCACATTTGGGTGGTCTATCAAACTCATAGTCTGGGCTTCCCTTCGTATGTCATCGAGATTGCTGCTCACAAGGCCAAGAAGGGAGCAAACTGATAATAGGCAAACAAGGTCTTCGATCTATATGTTCCAAGTATGTGCCCAAACTCTGAATCAAGAGATTCCTTTCTTCGTTTCACATACTCTGAAGATGGCCTCTCACCATGTGCACTACTATATCCAGTGGAAAATCGTTTCTGAAAGGATGTTATAAATCATTCTTGGTCACCAAAAGTAATCATTATCTTCATTGCAGATTTGCAATGGAGTGATGGAAAGAGAAGGAAAGGGGAAAACGCCTAAACAACGGTTCATTAATTCGTCTCGTTCCTTCGATTTAGACGGCGATCCGCCGCCTCATCCTTACCCATGATCCGCCGCCATCGCCAAAATATTGAGAGGCTAGGGTTCGAAGCGAGCGATTGAAGAGCCTGAGCAACGCATTCGACATGAGATGATCTTTCTTCTTCTGCACGATTCGATCTCATCACCTGTCGAGCATCGATCAAAAGAAATTGAGAGGGAGAAAGAGAGAGATTCGTTTCTTGGCGGAGCGCAGAGAGAGGGGAAGAGAGAAAGAGCTAGAGAGAGATCGAGAGCCAGGAGAGAGAGAGATAGAGAGAGTCTGTTAAAAAAATTTAGATTTAAAATATTAGAACTATATTTACAGAGAGAGAGAGACAGAGAGAATTGGCCGCTGATAGTTTTAGTTAAGAAAATATTTATTTAGTTAAAGGAAATTTTAAATGAAATAAGGAATATAATATTATAATATTAGTCCGTTTTGAGATTTTGGCAAATACAAATTTACTCCAAAACACGTCCAGGTCGGGTCTAAAAATTTAGTTTTAAAATATTAAAAATATATGCGACTTCCGAATTTCAAAACGAGTGTTCAGGTAATGAAAAAGCATACCCCCAAGAACGGATGCACGTACGTGCGCGTAGCCATCCAAACACGTCCGTTTTACTGAACAGGACGGGAACAAGATGCGCGGATGCTACCACGGGGTTAGGGGTATCAAACAGGCCATGTTATGCAATTTTAAATTATTTTCTATGATCTAAAATGTTATATGATTAAAGATGCAATACTAGATAAAATACCCGTATATACTAATCATGAGATGCACGTGCCCATGCAACAAGTCATGGTAATTTATAAATAAGAATCAAATAGGTTCAAGCAAGCGGGTCGGGTCGAATGCATTGTAAAATTTAAAATATCATTCGCACCCATAATACGTCAAAGCAAGAGTATCACGAATAAAGAATTACAAGAACTGGAATTGATATAAATGAACTCGGGTGTTACATTATACCCAACTACAAAAAAATTTCGTCCTCGAAATTCCAAGAACAAGAAAGGATAAACAATCAAGAGACTGCAAGAATAGATAGGGAAACTTCTGTCGGTCTTCGTCTTCTCGTTCCCAAGTTGACTTTCCATGCGAGCGATTTCTCCAGGAAACAAGTACAAAAGGGATAACTTTGTTCTTAAGAACCTTTTCTCTTCGATTCACAATCGACATCGGTCGCTCCTCAAAAGTCAAATCTTCACGGACAGTCAGCTCCGAATGATCCAGCATGTGTGTTTCGTCTTGAACATACTTACGGAGTTGAGATACATGAAAGACGTTATGAACATTCGCCAAGGATTGTGGTAACGCCAATTTATACGCCACTTCTCCAACACGCTCCAAAATCTCGAAAGGCCCAACGAGTCGAGGACTAAGCTTTCCTCGAATTCCGAAATGAATCACCCCTCTAGTCGGTGATATCTTCAAGAATACCAAATCACCCACGGCGAATTCTAGAGGTCTTCTCGATGTGTCTGCCCAATTCTTTTGTCGTTCTTGTGCTGCTTTCATATGATTCCGGATAGTATTAACCTTCTCCACTGTCCGCACGACCAATTCCGGTCCCAACAATCTTCGTTCTCCAATATCGTCCCAACAAACAGATGAACGACACTTGCGACCATATAAAGCTTCGAATGGAGCCATCCGAATAGTCGCCTGGAAACTGTTGTCGTACGAAACTCCATCAAGTATAGATGATCCTCCCATGAACTCTTGAAGTCTAACATGCAAGCTCCCAACATGCCTTCAAGAGTTGGGATAGTTTCTCCGACTGGCCAACTGTTTGAGGATGATAAGCTGTGCTAAACTTCAATTGAGTCCCCAAACTTTCCTGTAAGCTCTTCCAGAAGTGCGATAAGAAACGAGTGCCACGGTCGGACACAATGCTCACTGGTACTCCATGCAATCTTACAATCTCTTGTATGTACCGTTCTGCCAAAGTTTCTGTTGATTGACCAACTCGAAAAGGAATTAAATGAGCTGCCTTGGTCAATTGATCAACAATCACCCAAACTGCATTGTTGCCTTTTGGACTCCGCGGTAGAGCCGTCACTAAATCCATGGTTATATGTTCCCACTTCCACTGAGGAATCGGAAGTGGTTGCAATAAACCAGCAACCCTTTGATGTTCAGCCTTGACTTGCTGACACACCAAGCATTTTGCTACAAAGCGAGCAATCTCCCGTTTCATGCCCCCCACCAGAATTGCTGTCGTAAATTTCGGTGCATCTTGGTGCCTCCTGGATGTACGGAATGTGCTGAACTGTGTGCTTCCTTCATATGCTCTTCGCGAATATCTCCCTTTGGCCCACACAATCGGCTACCATATCTCAACGAACCATCTTCATGGATCAGTAAGTCTGTTCGAAGTCTAGCTTCAACCTGTTCTTGAAACTTTTGCAGTCTAGGATCCTGCGATTGTGCTGCTTTAATTTTCTCAATCAAAGACGACTGCACTTGCAGCTGCATCAACTGTCCCGTAGAACGCGGTAGCACAACCTCCAAGTCAAATCTTCGAAAATCTGTAACGATCTCGTTCTGCATAGTTAACACCTGAATTGCTGGTAACCGACTAAGCGCATCCGGCACAACATTCACCTTTCCCGGATGGTACTTAAGATCAAGATCGTAGTCAGCCATCAGCTCCAACCATCTACGCTGCCTCATGTTAAGCTCCTTCTGTGTGAACACATACTTCAAGCTCTTATGATCTGTAAAAACTTCGACTCTTTAGCCCAAAAGATAGTGTCTCCAAATCTTCAAAGCGAAAATCACAGCCGCAAGCTCCAAGTCATGAGTTGGATAATCCTTCTCATGGGTCTTCAGTTGCCTCGATGCGTACGCTACAACCTTCCCATGTTGCATCAAAACACATCCCAATCCTTTCCCAGATGCGTCGCTGTGAATCACCAATCCTCCGGAATTGTCTGGCACGGTCAGAATAGGGGCGGTTATCAACTTCTGCTTCAACGTCTCAAAAGCTAACGCGCACCTATCCGTCCATACAAACGGTACTTCCTTGCGCGTAAGCTTGGTCAACGGCTCTGCCAGACGAGCAAAGTTCTCCACAAATCTCCTGTAGTATCCGGCTAATCCAAGGAAACTTCTTATCTCAGCAACATTCTTTGGAATCGGTCAATCTCGAACTGCTGCAATCTTTTCTGGATCGACGGCAATTCCATCGCCAGACACAACATGCCCCAAAAACTTCACTTCCTCCAGTCAAAACTCGCACTTACTCATGTTCGCATACAATTTCTCCTGTCTCAACGTCTGCAGTGCGATCTTTAAATGCTCAGCATGCTCCTCAAAACTCCTCGAGTAAACCAGAATATCGTCAATGAAGACCACGATAAACTGGTCCAAGAACGGTGAAAAGATTCGGTTCATCAAGTCCATGAATACTGCCGGCGCATTCGTTACTCCGAAGGGCATCACTAAGTACTCGTAATGTCCGTACCGAGTTCGAAACGCCGTCTTGCAAATATCTTCTGTTTTCACTCGGACCTGATGATATCCGGATCGCAAATCCAGCTTCGCGAATACCCTCGCGCCACTAAGCTGCTCAAAAAGTTCTCCAATGCGAGGGATCGGGTACTTATTCTTAATAGTCACCCGATTTAATTCTCGATAGTCGATGCACATTCTTCTTGTGCCATCCTTCTTCTTTACTAGAAGAACTGGAGCTCCCCAAGGCGAGTTACTGCTTCGAATCCAACCCTTCTCAAGCAATTCAGCAACCTGTTTCTTAACTTCTTCCAACTCCACAGGTGCCATTGGATAATACGCTTTAGATACTGGCGCTGCACCAGGAATAAGATCAATTGCGAACTCCACATCTCGCTTCGGCGGTAAACCCGATATATCTTCAAATACGTCCATAAAATCGCGAACAACCGCCGGCTCTTCACCACTATCAACTTCCATTGATGTAAGGATATTGTTTGTCAGCCTAGCCCTAAATTCGACTGGCCCGACAGAACTGCTTCCTTACCGCAACTGCTGTTTGCATCGTTGGCAGCTAAAGGTCCAGCGAATCTACTGAGTCTCGTCCATTCTACTGCATGCACATCTACGGGTGCTCCATTCTGCTTTAGCCCAATAACTTTTCCTCCATTTCCGCCCGTGCAGTCCGCGGGAAGAACTTCTCCGGGAAACTCTTAGAAAAAAATTCGCCCACTTGATCGGCTTGGGCAAGCGGGTCTCCTCCACAAGCCACCATTCTCGGGCGTAGTCCACTAACTGAATGCGTACCACATCACTCTTTTGTCATCTGGAACCTGTGCCGCAATTAACAAATTCTCCGGGTCAACTAGCCACTGCTCGGCTGTCAACGGCTCCTCCAAACCAGTAAATGTAGACGGACCCAAACGCCTGAAGTCTGCCACGGTCCCTACCCGGTCAACTGGTTTAGCTCCAACGTTGTTTACAGACTGCTGAACGATCTGCAAACCTTCCTGAAATGAGTCTGCTTGCAGCTGGATCAGCTCGGTCCGTCTCTTTTGATTCTCCAGCATTCCTCTTATCACTCCAAGCATGGCGGCTTCGTCCACACGCCTCTGGTACGTCTTGAAATTCTTACCTGCCATAATCCTGAACTCAAAACACCCAACATTAGCATGATGATAGATTCTGAATATAGATCAAGGCTAGAACTCCAAGATACTTAAATAGAGTACCGCATTGTAATCATGCCGCGGTATCATAGCCACAATTACTTAACTCCACCTAAGTCGCCTAAGTCCTAGAGATAACAAGAAATCAGGTTTTTCGAGTCGATATGCAAAGGAAGTTTGCATCTCGTAAAAGATATAATCAGGAAGAATGTGATTCAAGAATGGTAAACGGTAAGGTGGCAGGACATGTTTCCTAAACACGGGTATTCTGATTCGTGTATTGGGTACAATACCCAACTACAAAAGAATCAACCCAACTAACCTATGGGCTCTGATACCAAAAGAACCATGTCACGCCCCGCTTCCCAGAGTATGCTAGATTGGGCACGTGACATAACCAACCATGCTACCTGTGGGTAGGAAGTATCCATCCACAGTCACATTACGGCTGTAGAGATATCAAGAACAAGATAAAACTATCTAAAAACATGTCCATAATCCAGAATAACAGGAGTCAACAATAAATAAATGCGGAAGCAAATGATCCAATACAAATAACTGAAAAGTATGTCCCATAATGCGGGCTCACATCAGGAAATAAATGCAGGAAATAAAACTAACTATACCGAACTCACAGCTCAGCCTGCTGGCTGAAGTACTCCTGCTCGGACTGCAAACGGCGGTACGGAATCTGGGCCATGCAAAACCCAGACGTCAGCGCGTCATGTCATCAGGTAATATAACATGAACAGTGTAGCAGGCAATGTAATAAATAGACATGAATAAAACAGGGTAACAATAGTATCAATCAGAGCAGTGCAGGGTAGTGTGCAGTGGGTAACTAAACCGTTCTATCAGGTTGTCTATTCTAAAGTCTTTGATGAATCGTCGATGTAACTCAATAGTATCCCGTGCATGCCCGGGACCACGGTCAAGATCTTGGGGCTGAATCCGAGACGTGCCGCTAGGCAGTAACAGGTAGCAGGATGGGCGAGTGATGTCAGCATCATCACTCCGGGGCTGGCCTAACCCGTAAGACTGATCAGAACAGGTATCGAACTGTTGAGTTACAAGTCGGTTTCACCTTTGATTTCCCCATACCCCCAAGTTATGTATGTCGAGTCAGGTATTCAGTAATCAAGAACTAATGCCAACACAGGATCAGGTAAAAGCAGGTTTGTCTGGATAGACAACAGGAACGGTCCATGAGGACTACATGTCAGGTTTGTTGGCATTAGACACAAGATCAGGTAACGGGTCGAGTCATGGTACATCAGGTCAAGCCGACAGTATATGGTACCATGTCAGGTATATCAATATATACATGTGTAGCAATGTCAGGTCAAGATGTAAACAATAACGTGGGTGTGCTCACAATCAGATATATAATCAAACATGGGTATTAACAATATGAGATAAGCAATGAATTACGTAATAAGCGGATTCATTCAAATTGCAAGAGTGCAGTAAAACGATATAGCCGTTTAGTCATGTTAACAGGTTTAAGAACCCTTAGCGGGGCAATAATTTATGTAACGGTTCAATACAGTTATTTCCGGTTAAAAATGCATACGGGTGTCCGAATGTAACAGAACTACAGGGATAAATGCCACAAGCTACGTTAACATTTGGAATGTGGTTAAACAGGTAAATATGGTTATTAGGTTCAATTTACAACTGTAGGTTCCATGTTTAACAGTAAAATGATATAATGCAATATTGTAACCGAAATGAGAAATGATCGTACCAAGTTAAATTTACAGGTTTAGGGTGTCATATTATATCTGTAAATATTGTATAGCATGTAGCAAGGGGTACTTGCCTCAGAACAATGATCGACATGCAAGCGGCCTGGTGCGGTTTGGACACGATCTGGTGGTGATACCAGGGGCTAATACAACGTGTACTGATCTAAACAATCCGAACTTGCTCCTGCTAAAGGGAGCTTGCCCTTCAGTTGTCTCCTCCTCCTTCTTCACCTTTTTCTCCACTGAATCCAATCAATATCCTTGGCTTCCTCCTTATTTGAACTTCTCTCCACAAGCTGCTTTTATTCCATCCTCAAATCCTCCATTAAAACCCTTGCTTGCACAGCTATGAATGTCCTGAAATCATATCCACTTCCTGGTTGCAAGACCTCTGGAGCCATCCAGCAAGGTGTGCCTACAAAAGTGTTTCTTGAACGCTGCCTATCACCCTTGTCAAACATACAAGCTGAAACACCAAAGTCACCAAGCTTCAGCAATTCAGAGCCATCAAGTAGGATATTCCCAGCCTTGACATCACGGTGAATATGTCCATGTCTGTGAAGGTACTCCAAAGCCTTGAGGGTTTCTTTAAGAATAGAACCAAAAACAGACTCCTCAAACCCATCTGGATATGCTATCTTCATTAGGTGCAAACATGAACCCTCTGTCATGAATGGCATAACCACCCACAGGGAATGTTCAACAACAAATGAGCAATACACACTTATCACATTTGGGTGGTCTATCAAACTCATAGTCTGGGCTTCCCTTCGTATGTCATCGAGCTTGCTGTTCACAAGGCCAAGAAGGGAGCAAACTGATAATAGGCAAACAAGGTCTTCGATCTATATGTTCCAAGTATGTGCCCAAACTCTGAATCAAGAGATTCCTTTCTTCGTTTCACATACTCTGAAGATGGCCTCTCACCATGTGCACTACTATATCCAGTGGAAAATCGTTTCTGAAAGGATGTTATAAATCATTCTTGGTCACCAAAAGTAATCATTATCTTCATTGCAGATTTGCAATGGAGTGATGGAAAGAGAAGGAAAGGGGAAAACGCCTAAACAACGGTTCATTAATTCGTCTCGTTCCTTCGATTTAGACGGCGATCCGCCGCCTCATCCTTACCCATGATCCGCCGCCATCGCCAAAATATTGAGAGGCTAGGGTTCGAAGCGAGCGATTGAAGAGCCTGAGCAACGCATTCGACATGAGATGATCTTTCTTCTTCTGCACGATTCGATCTCATCACCTGTCGAGCATCGATCAAAAGAAATTGAGAGGGAGAAAGAGAGAGATTCGTTTCTTGGCGGAGCGCAGAGAGAGGGGAAGAGAGAAAGAGCTAGAGAGAGATCGAGAGCCAGGAGAGAGAGAGATAGAGAGAGTCTGTTAAAAAAATTTAGATTTAAAATATTAGAACTATATTTACAGAGAGAGAGAGACAGAGAGAATTGGCCGCTGATAGTTTTAGTTAAGAAAATATTTATTTAGTTAAAGGAAATTTTAAATGAAATAAGGAATATAATATTATAATATTATTCCGTTTTGAGATTTTGGCAAATACAAATTTACTCCAAAACACGTCCAGGTCGGGTCTAAAAATTTAGTTTTAAAATATTAAAAATATATGCGACTTCCGAATTTCAAAACGAGTGTTCAGGTAATGAAAAAGCATACCCCCAAGAACGGATGCACGTACGTGCGCGTAGCCATCCAAACACGTCCGTTTTACTGAACAGGACGGGAACAAGATGCGCGGATGCTACCACGGGGTTAGGGGTATCAAACAGGCCATGTTATGCAATTTTAAATTATTTTCTGTGATCTAAAATGTTATATGATTAAAGATGCAATACTAGATAAAATACCCGTATATACTAATCATGAGATGTACGTGCCCATGCAACAAGTCATGGTAATTTATAAATAAGAATCAAATAGGTTCAAGCAAGCGGGTCGGGTCGAATGCATTGTAAAATTTAAAATATCATTCGCACCCATAATACGTCAAAGCAAGAGTATCACGAATAAAGAATTACAAGAACTGGAATTGATATAAATGAACTCGGGTGTTACAGAGAACCTATAAAAAAAGTCGTACACTCAACCTCTGCTCCAGTGTGTCGATCCCCACAAAGCAGATTACGTCCTACGGGAGATACACGAAGAGGTCGGAGGGGTGCATCAAGGGGCCCATAGCCTGGTCTAAAAGACGCTTTTCCAGGGGTACTATTGGCCGGGATTATATCAAGATACCGAGAAACTGGTTAGAAGATGCAAAAGCTGCCAACTCTTCGGCGGCATTTCTCGCCTTCCAGCCACCGAACTAATGCCACTAAGTTCCCCATGGCCATTTTCATAATGGGGGATGGATATGGTAGGTCAGCTCCCTACCAACACGGGTGGACACAGGTACATTCTTGTTGCAATAGACTACTTCACAAAGTGGATCGAGACCGTGCCCATCAGGAAGCCAGACGCCCCCTCTATGATAAAGTTTCTGCAGAACAATATAATCTCTTGGTTTGGAATCCTGAGGTGCATCATCACCGACCATGTGACTGTCGCGTCCCGCTTTCCAGTGTACGGAAACGGTGACGTGGCGGGCCGTAACGTATTTACTAAGAAATAAATACGTCAAGCGTAATTAAGAAATATATATATATATATAATGCACAAGAATGACAAGTGATATAAAATAATAAACAATGACTTTTATTTACATTCACTTTACATATAACTGTTTGAAAATGAAAAGATATAATGATATAAACAATGCCTAAACAGCGGCATACAAGCTGAAAGTAAATACAAGGAGAGCTAGAAGTCTGGCTGGGCAGTGAGCTGGTCCAAGTCCTCCTGGTTAGGCTCGATCTCCTGAGAGTCCGGTCCTCCTGACGAACATTCCAAAGAAAGAAAAGACAGGAATGTCGTCAGCGAACTAGCGCTCGGTAAGTCCCAAAAGAAGAAATGGAACGGAACAAGTAATGTTAAATGAAACTGTAAATTTGTACATGTATATGATTGTTATTCTCACGTAGTTGTTTGTAGCTTGGTACAGAAGGTATTTGTGTATACGAGAGGAGTCCATCTTACTCTGTAGACTATGGTAACATGTAGTACAAGGCCCTGTCAAAACCCACGGGATAACGGCATAAAAGTTCATGTAGGTGTCTTTTAAGTGACCATCTCGTGCCACGCTATACGTTCCGTACCAATCTACCCCGTTATCCCCACGTAATGTATTGTATACAAGTTGTTCAAATAGTTAGGTTCAGGATGTAATCATGTATTCAAATAGTCATGTCAAGTTATAACCATGGTTCGGTCAAGTCAAGTCTAGTATATAGGTTTGGTATTGATGTTTGAATTCAGGTATTCAGGTTCATGTTCAAGTATTCATGTTAGACTTTGGATTCATATTTGAATTGGACTCTGATTTGAGTTTTGATTCAGATTTGAGTTAGACTCAGACTGAGTCAGACACTTATAATGTAGGGTTAGCTTAGCACCTTAGCAAGGTTTTGGCAAGTATCAATCATGCTGCTTTAAAAATTTGGGGTGCTAAACAAACCGTAACCAAGGTCTTAACTAGAGAATTAAGGTAAAACAAGATATGTAAACTCTTTACATCTAAGTGAACAAAGAATACAACCTTTGTAGACCGGTCATTCACTTCAATAGCTCAGTGTAGTAGTCCTTTCGCTGCGATCACGAACTTCCGGACTCTAGAGAGGCTCCCATGAAGAAACGAACAAGTTTTCTTCGAAGTCTTCGAAGCCGAAAATGATCTACGTCGAGGAGACACTAGCTCATGCTATCTCTTCACTAATTGTGTAGATTAGTGAAGCAAACACCCTAAACTAAATGGCTAATAGTAGAGGATGATGAAGTAGGAATTTTGCTCACTTTAGTATTTAATTTCTTATTATATTTCTTCTTGATCTCAAAGTCAAGAGAGCAAAAATGAGATGAGGAAGAAGAAGAAGAAGGAAATATCTCAAGTGATGAAAATATCTCTCATAGTTCAAATGCAACCCTTGGGTGAGTATATCATCCATACACTAACCCATGTAGAGAATTAACCATGGTAAGGGTTAATGGTTAGGTCACAAAATATTTTAAGTAGAAACAAAAGAGTGGACTAAGTCAAAGCTTATCTACAAGCTTCTAGCTTTGATTAAATCCACTAATTTGTAATTATTTAATGATAAATGAAACCCTAACATAAACCCTAGCATGGTATGAGTCTCATACATACATGTTGCATGTGTAACCTAGCATGTCACAATATTATATATCACATATATAATATTCATGTAACAAAAGAAAACAATACAATAAACATATATCACATATATGTTAAATGCATCATAAGTGAGAATAATAAATATTTAAGTGAGCATAAAATATATATATATATATATATATTATATTATATTATTTCATCGAATTAACACTTGATCCGATAACCCGGCTATATCACATATAACCGGTCGATATCACATATCGCGAGAATAGAATACGGTATCACGTACTGGTATTAATCTCGGTCCCGCACATATTACATATGTGCTCCTACTCCGTTTCGCATGAACCAGGAAACCTCTGTGTAGGACTCTAAAGACCCGTCAATACGCCGGCAGTAGGTGATGATCATATCAAACACCCACAAGCCGCAAGCGGTCTGCTAAACATAACGGCCACCCGGGTATTGAGCGATCAGAACATCAACAAGCAAGCATGCTCATTCTCCTGTGAATCCAATCAATAACACTACCGTACAGTCCGGTCTCTTCGTCTGATATGTCGCATATCTAGTCTAGGGGTGGTAAACGTCAGACCCCAGTAACCGATAAGTCGTGCCGATGTGAGGTCCATAACGTTTCGAGAAACAATTGATAACACTTACCAGTAAATCTCAGCAACCCTGACCAGGGATTTCCTGTTATGGCCAATCGAGCACAGCGCAACATCAACCCCCAATACCGGGAAAGACGAACCTCTCCTATCGCTCATTGCCTCCATGTGATTCGGGACTGTACCCAAAAGCCACCGTTTTGCACGATCTCTTGACCGTGGTATGGTGGAAATCAAAGCACAGTGGGAATCACACAAGACTCTATGACGATCTCGGGTCTACAGACTAAGCTGTACCAGTGTCACCAGAGAACTGCTATCCGACGATAGGTATAATACCATCTAGGAGTTCTCGGCGAGTCTGTCCAGTGTACCCAGTCTCCACTGAGCACCCGTATACCTTCTCTGATGTCAAACACCAATGGATATTGGATCATCTATTGCCCATCATATAGGTCAAAAAACGCATACACTAGTCTATTCTGGAGTACCAATGCTCTGCCTCGATACTCCCACGACTAGGAACATTTGAAGGATGTACTTATCGAATACCCTGTCCCCACTAGTATGATCTGCATCATAATAATCCTAATAGTCAAGTAATCATCCTAAGGGCTTTATCAACATGTGATCACAAAACAGTATTTGTTAACATGTTAAAATAAAGTGCAACCAGATAGCATACTATCATGTCGAGCAAGAAAGTCCTCCCTATATATATGTCCAAGCATCCACTACAGTATACATCGCATATACAGTAATGGCCTTTAGGGCATACATATAACTAACATGTAACTGATTTAGATCCTGAATTAGGTTCGGGAGTCATCGGTAACCGCTGCACATAAATGGCAGGATTTGTGTTTTTTTCCAAGATAATTACCATTGATAACTTCGTTAAGTTTTTTACCTTAAATAGGTAAGCACTCACTTTCTCCGGCTCTCTGGGCTCAAGATAATTGATCCCGCTTAAACCTATATTTACTAAAGTCCTTAAATATTGTTTTATATAACTCAAGGGGGTTTTATGAAAAATATTGTTAATAAAATTTCAAAATAAAGCTCGAGCATTTATTTATATTATTTAGGGTTTTCCTGGATATGAATTTTAAAGACTTGAGGTATTTCAGTGATAATTGTTTAGCTTGGAAAATTCATGGTATTTTATTGTAAAACTTGTCTTTTGTTGGTATCTTGATGGTATTTTAGTGAAACTTGTAATTCTTTCATTTTAAAAAATGTAAGTTTATTATATTTTGAAAATATATGGATTTTGTAATTTATATAATTATAAAAAAATTAATTTTTATTTAATTAGAAAAATTCGTTCTTCTTTAAAACCGTATTAAAAACCTTTCGAAACCGAATGCTCCGTGAGGAGGTCTACATATCGCTCTACTAGCCCAAAGATGTGAGATAATCTGCACCATCTAATAACGGGTCCCCTAAAGAGGGTTGTAGAGGCATAATCGCAAAGGAATTTAAAATACAATTAAAAAAAATTCCGGTTTTTATAGTAAGTGGTATTTTCTTGTAATAATGTCTTCGCAACGAAAAATACATTTAAAGAGTATCGTGCTATGAAACCAAATGTGTATGTGAGAGGTAGGTCGTTACCGCGTGAAGTTTTCCTCAAGGTATGTCTATAACAAAAACTAAAAGAAGTGATATTTAAAGTCCATGGTATTTAAAAGAAAAGGTGTTACTATTGTTATTTTACAGGAGAATTTCGATGAAATTTTGATTCTAAATATTAGGATTTAAGGTTACAAGTATTGTATAAAAATTTGTTTGACCAAAAGATAATAGGAATTGGAGTTATAAGAGTTGGAAAATGTGATATCGGTATTAACTCCACTTACCGATATACGTTTTGAAATGGAATTTTAAAGAA
Organism: Agapanthus africanus; assembly: GCA_030015575.1. Lineage (NCBI taxonomy): Eukaryota > Viridiplantae > Streptophyta > Magnoliopsida > Asparagales > Amaryllidaceae > Agapanthus > Agapanthus africanus. The sequence continues at coordinate 644,222,901 of CM057343.1, forward strand.
TAAGAAGAGAGATTGATAGGGACTTGCTACTTAGTTAGGTTAAGAAAAGGTATAAGAAGAGAGGGTTGTCGTCGCGGGAGCGCCGAAATAGTTTCGATTCTTCGCCGGAAATTGATCGCTTGCTAACTCCTCTTTACTCCACTTGTACTTAGAGAATTTTTAAGAGTTTTAGCTAGAAATTTCAGAATGATGCTAATCCAAAGTGTGGGGTGGTATTTATAGTGTAGGATTAGGATTTTGGAATTAAAAATGTGAATTAAAATGCATTAAAAAGATAATAAATGGTGAAACGAAGGGTCTATGTTTGATTGCAGGGAAATCAAACAGTGCAGGGGAGTTAGGGGCAGGGGAAGAGTCAAGTATGCAAAGCCCGGGCCTCATTGGCGATGGTTGGACCGTCGGTGCCGGCCTATACCCCTTTTCCATCGGCCGATCTAGAGCTTCGTGCCTCTGGATTTGTGCCACGTGTACAACTCAGTGTTTAAACCCTTTTGCACATGTTTAATTTTTCTGACTTTTTATTTTTATGTGTATTGCACGTGTAAACTTTTGGGATTCCAAAAGGTTAAAAAAGAAAAATCAGAAAAAAATAATGTGTTTGAGAGGGATTGAACACAGGGACTACGTCACAGCAGTGCAAAGGCTTTACCAGTGAGCTACAAGTTGCTTCTTTTTGTTATTTAACAAAATTTACTTTTAACTCAAACTCAGGCTGTATAACTCATTTCTGTACATTAAACTGGAAAATTCCATACAGTAAATTCAGAATCGTTACAAAGACCAACTTCAAAAATGACAAAGTCAAGGAGTTTTGCAGCAACTACCATATATTGATGAAGTTCGCCATGGTAGCACACCCCCAATGCAACGGGCAAGCCGAATTAGCAAACCGAAGCCTCATTCGCGAACTCTGGGATCACCTGGAGGGGACACAAAGCGGCTGGGTCGAGGAATTACCTCATGTGCTCTAGGAACTACGGACATCAAGGAAAACGCCGACGAGAGAAACCCCGTTCAGTCTCTGCTACGGTACCGAAGCAATGGTCTCTGCTGAAATTAGATTGCCCAGTTATAGGGTCGAACACTTTGACGATGAAGGTAACACCTTAGCACTCCGAAGCAACTTGGACATCTTGTTAGAAAAATGAGATCGAGCACAAATCAGAGCAGCCGCCTATCAGCAGCAAACCGCACGCTACTACAATGCCCAAGTTAAACATCGGACTTTCAAGACGGGAGATCTGATCTTACAAAGAAACGAGTTCGTAGACAAAGGGAGACTACATAAGTTCTCCCCGAATTGGGATGGACCATTTCTCGTAACGGAAGCGTTGCCCGATGGAGCATACCGCCCACAAGACTCGGGGGGGCATAATTTTCCTCGGCCATATAATGCCGAAAAGCTTAAGTTGTATAAATAAACATGTACCCTCTTTTAAATAATGTAATTCCTTCCAGCATTGACTAAGTTTTCCAAATTAAGTCCTCTCACAGAAGAGACTTCTGCACCACCCTGGGGCTCCAGCCCTTTGTTACTTTCCTCAGTCCCGAGACTCCAGGGTAAAAAAAAAGAGGGGTACGGAAAGGAGGAAAGAGACAATACACCATCACCAAAGACAAATTTATTTATTCGGAGGTATTATGGGCTCCCCAGCCTTACAAACTTTTACAGCAGAGGAGGGCAAGGATTAAGAAAATATTGTCGGTGATACTCAGAAGAAAGCTCCTCCAGCCGAGCCCAAGCAGCCTCCACCCGCTCCCTCTGATGGTACCCGTGGACCCAGAAGCTACGGACTAGCCGGGGACCCCATCCGCTGAGCAAGATGCAACGACCAACCTTTGCTGGAAACTCTCAAGAAGAAGGTCCACCGAGCATTCCCGCCTGCTCTTCGAGATCAGACCAAGTTCGTGGACCGTATACATTTTATCAAACGCCTCATCCATCAACTGCGGAAATAGGGTGTTGTACAGACCCAGGGAAGTCCTCCATATTGCGTAAATTAACACTTGAAGGAGAGGAGATCGCCGGGGAAGTAAGCGCCCACAATGGCCCTCCAAGCGGCCTATCACCGCCTTGTACGTCTCTTCGGAACGATCGAGATTATAAAAATACACATCATCCCGAGAAACGATCACTCTGATGGTATATACACGGCCGGTCATCTTCGAGAAACACAAGGCTAAGAAAAAAACTGATATGAGAATTCGAAGGCGAGACCATAACTTCGATATTTATAGCCTCAACAAATATCTTCCAACGGCCGAGGTCTACTCGCGCAACAAGGCAAATTACGGAATATCGCACTTTCCCGATATGGTACTGCCATATGTCGTCCGTGACGGTCACCATTTCCACCTATATAGGTCACGAAAGGTTGAATGACATCCCAAAGAAAAACTATCGAATTCAGAAAGCCCTCGAAAAAAGGCAGCCGAGTAGCTTCCTGCTCAGCTCATCCACCGAGGGCAGCTTCCTGCCTAGTTAATCCGCGGATCCAAAGCCCTCGACAAGAGCCAACCGAGTAGCTTCCTGCTCGGTTCATCCGCTGAGGGCAGTTTCCTGCCCAGTCAATCTGCGGATCCAAAGCCCTCGACAAGAGGCAGCCGAGTAGCTTCTTGCTCGGCTCATCCGGCAGCCGAGTAGCTTCCTGCTCGGCTCATCCGCTGAGGGCAGCTTCTTGCCCAGTCAATCTGCGGATCCAAAGCCCTCGATAAGAAGCAGCCGAGTAGCTTCCTGCTCGGCCCATCCGCTGAGAGTAGCTTCCTCCCCAGTCAATCCGCGGACCCAAAGCCCTCGACAAGAGGCGGCCGAGTAGCTTCCTGCTCGGCTCATCCGCTGAAGGCAGCTTCCTGCCTAGTCAATCCGCGGATCCAAAGACCTCGTTAAGAGGTGGCCGTGTAGTTTCCTGTTCATCCCAATCAAAACCTAAATACAGGGGACACCGGTCTGCCTACCGTTGGCTATCGCTCGATTCAGACTCGATGCATGATCGCCGCCTCAACTCCGGGGAAAGGAAGGGCACCGGTCTGCCTACCCTTGGCTATCGCTCGATTCAAACTCGATGCACGATCGCCGCCTCGACTCCAGGGAAAGGAAGGGCACCGGTCTTCCTACCCTTGGCTATCGCTCGATTCAGACTCTATGCACGATCGCCACCTCGACTCTGGGGAAAGGAAGGGCACCGATCTGCCTACCGTTGGCTCTCGCTCGATTCATACTCGATGCACGATCGTCGTCTTGACTCCAGAAAAAGGATGGACACCGGTCTGCCTATGCTTGGCTTGGCTCTCACGTCTTGCTCGCTCAACGCTTGCGAAAATAGAAGCACTCTTAAAGCGAGCTAAAAACACTTGCGAGGAAGAAAGGCTTGTGGGAGAAAAAGGCTTCAGAGCAAAAAACACTTGCAAGATAAAACACTTGCGAGGTAAAAAGGCTTGCGGGAGAAAAAGCGACTCAAAGGCAAAAACACTTACGAGCTAAAATTACTTTATTCACGTTCAAAATTATGTACAAGGTATTTTGGGCTCCCCAGCCTTACAAAAATGCCCGGAGGTATACAAAATTGATAACAAAAAAGAAAAAAAAAGAGATAACTCAGGTCGCCTGCTCGGCCGGTCCTTCCCTGGCTCGGTGCCTCCATCGGGGGCCACAATGGAGACCTCCGGCTCGGCGTCCATGACCACCGCCACCTGCTCTCCAGCCGGTTCAGCACCTTTACCCTGTGATGCTATCTCGGCTAGAGGATACCGGGCGCGAAGCTCCCGATCATCGAACCAGGGCACGGCCATCTTAACTGCGTCGAGGGCATTGTGCCACCCAACGGCCGCGGAATCGGCGAGGTCAAGGTAGAACTAATCGGAGGTCTTATACTCCTCCACGGCCCTTTCCGCTCTCCCCTTTGTGAGCTTCGCCGCCTCGCAAGCTGCCCGGGCATCCCGCTTGAACGAGCCCCTCTGCCTTTTCATGGTATCGTAGAGCCCATTAACCTCCCCCACCTGGGCCTGGATAGCCCGGTTGGATTTGTCAGTGTTATATGCCTTTGAGGCCATTATTGTATTATACTGGTTTGTATATTATATATTGGAAGCTTGGGATATACACAGATATAGTAACAGTCTTGCTCGAAATGGTAGTATGCTACCTGGTTTGTTTCTACCTCAATATGTGCATGTGTTTCTTTTAGCATATCGCTTATACATATTGGTAGAGCCCTTAGGATCTTTGCTTGATTACCAGCGTTGTGATGGCAGTCACACTTGTGATAGCTGGGTAGTCTATAAGCACATCTTATACAGGTCCCTAATCGTAGGATTATCGAGACGGGGCATCGATACTCCAGAGTAGACTAGTATATACGCTTCTCATCCTAGCAAGAGAGATGGTCTATCCCACCGCCATTAGTACGGCGTACTGGAGATAGTATGCAGGTGCTCATTGGGTAATGGGTACACTGGACAGGACTCGTAGGGAACTGATGGTGGGTATTATACCTATCGTCGGGTGACAGTTTCTAGGTGACATGAGTACAGCTTAGTCCGTCGATTTGACACTGCTCCTTCGCCTCGAGTGTGTCCCATTGTTCTTTGATTACTACCCTACCACGGCTCAAAGCAGTCGTGTAAATAGGTAGTAGTTGGGTGCAGTCCCGAAGCACTTGGAGGCAGTGGCGGTTAGATAGGATTCGTCTCTCCCAGTATTGGGGGTTGATATCGTGCTGTGTTTGGAAAGCCATTATACAAAATCCTTGGCCAAGGAAAGTGAGATTTACTAGTAGGTACTCCAGTAGTTTCTCAGGGTATTTTGGGCTACACTCCGGCATGACTTATTGCGCTGTTAGGGGTCTGACGTTTACCGCCCCCTAGGCCCGATATGCAATACTCTTAGACGAACCGACCGGACTATATGGAGATTGTCACAGATAGGCTCAGTAGGAGTTCGGATGAGTTTGCTCATCGGCCTTCTTATCGACAGATATCTGGGTAGCCGTTACGTGCAGTTAGTGTTGGGTTATGCAAGCGCTCCGGCCATCAATCCATGACCAAATGCGGAACAAAAATTTATAAAACTTGGCGCTACCACAACCAATTACCCGGATCTACCCATAAGCCTTAGATAACAAAACATGCAAAGGAGTTAGAATGGTTATACCGAATAGATCCGTGTCCTTCGGTCTTCAACCATCATCTCAAGCTCCTAGGGGCTTCCTTGATCAAGCTTGATCTCCGGTCTCCCTCCATTGAAGATGATCCATCGAGAGTCTATGCAACGAGCTCCAACCTCATATCCGAGGCAACTAGGGCACTTAGATCGCTACTCTATATACCGTAGATGAAGTAGAGAGTGATGAAGGATTAATCTATCTCAAGATACCCAAGGATTCTCAACTCATGAGAGGGTTTAGGTGGAGCTAAAGGAAGAAGAAAATGCCATGAGAATGAGGTGTTGAGAGCAACTCAAGAAAAAGAAAAAGAAATGAATAATGGCTTGTGTTTTTGTTTGTTGTGAGTGTTATAAGAAATAATGGAGTCATCACATAAATCTCCATGTCTCCAAAATATCTTAGTCAACAAAAAATATCTCAAGTCAACATAATCTCACAACAAACAAAAATCCTAAGTATGCTAGAATAGTAACCATAGGTCACTAATTAGCCATGCCACAAAAATGCAATAAACACCTCATCCTACACCTCAATAAACTTTTAATCCGAAAAGGTCTAAACTATGATGAGGTGTAATCTTCTAAAAGTAATCTTGTAATAAATGACAAGAATACCCCTCAACCATATATATATACCCGCATCCGTATTCTGAAGAATATGAATACAATGAGACGAAAATAATCCAACAATATAATATTAGGATCCGGCTTAAACCAAAGCCCACTAGTATTATCCGTCCGAACATCATCCGTGCACAAGTACACGTATGTGATCGAACCCTGCCATAAAATCATACGGCCTCTACATCGTTTCGCCCGAAGCAGGGAAACCCTCTGTGTAGGACTCTAAAGACTCGTCAATACGCTGGCAGTGGGTTTAACCACAAGCACGTCAGCGACATTAGCTGTACGTAACGGCTACCCAGGTATTGAGCGAAAGGGAGGCCAACGAGCAAACTCATCTTGAAACCCCTACTGAGCCTGACAGTGACAATATCCGTACAGTCCGGTCCGTTCATCTATGAGTATCGCATATCGAGTCTAGGGGTGGATAAAGTCAGACCCCTAATAACGCGACATTTAGTGTCGGTATGAAGCCCATCACCACCTGAGAAACTACCGATCCTAGATTAGTAATTCTCGACTACCTTGGCCAAGGATTTCTGGTGATGGCCACCCGTGCACAACCGCGACATCAACCCCCAATACTGGGAGAGACGAATCCCCCGACGATCCGCTCACTGCCTCCATATGGCTCGGGACTATACCCAACTAAAACATGTTTGCACGACTCCTTTGAGCCGTGGTAGGGTAGTAATCAAAGCACAGTGGGAACTCACACGAGACAAATGATGATCTCAGGTCGATAGACTAACCTGTACATATGTCACCAGGGAACTGCTATATGACAATAGGTATAATACCAACTAGCATGTTCCCGGTGAGTCCGTCTGGTGTACTTATAACCCAATGAGCACCTGTATACATCTTAGGTGAACAAACTGACACCAATGGCTTGTGAGATCGGCCACCGCCCCTCGTCGGGGTCTCGATCAGTATACACTAGTCTACTCTGGAGTATGGATGCTCAGTCTCGAAACTCCCTCGACTAGGGACATTTAAGGATGTGCTTATAGACCACCCAGCTCCCACGTATATGATCGTCATCATACCGCTGGTAGTCAAGCAAGAATCCAATGGGCTCTATCAAAATGTAATAGTGATCTGTAATGCCACCTAATATTGTACATGATGATAAAGACAAACCAAACAGCATACTATCATCTTGAGTAAGACTGTTCTACCGGTATAGATCCTCTTTCAATCATCATAATCATATGCTTGCGGCTATGATAATTGCCTTGAGGACACTATAGCCAACAATCTCCTACTTGCACTTAAGGCTAATTATTGAGCCTGTGTGATACTGAACACCCAACTCCTCTATTAATCAGTTTCACAAAGCTCGTCTGTGAAACTATTGCGTTCGAGAAATAGCCTCAGTGAGTGGATCCGCTCCAGTGTTTCTTTCTGTATCTCTCTATATCTCAACTTCACGGAGAAAGCTATCTCCCGAAATGAGCAATACCTGTCTTAGAATATGTCTGGATATCTGATGGGACCCAGTTCACAAATGAAATCCAAATCCAGCAAACTTCTTAGATTGTATTGTCCACTGAATTTAATCAGTATCCTGCACCATGTCTTCCTCGGTATACTCTTGGACCACCTGTCCAAACTACTGCCCCTCAAAAGAGGGAAAACAAAAACTCTGACAGTCGCTCTGTCATCGAGGTCACCTTGGAAGCCTGGAATGGTTACCATCTCCCGAAAGAGGCTGCTGTTACCATATCCCATGAACATCTACTTATGTTCATAAACTTCTTCCCAACGTTTCTCCAGAATTGGATTAATATAAACTTATTGCAGCTAGTGCAAAAACAGCATCTGGTGTGGTACTTGACATTACATGATTGACTCAATTGCCTAAGCAAGTGATATGCCAATCATGCAAATCCCTCTCCCCTTTAGTCTGTAAGACACCTTTAGAGAGGGTGACTCCATCACCTGTAGGTACACCACCATGCCAGGAGTCAGCCATTCTAAAACACCTTTAGAAAAATATCAAAGTACCCAGATTGGGACACTTCCCATATCTAGATCTAAAACCATAGATCCATGTAGGGTGTTTTTCGTCACCCCATTGAGATGGGAATACGCGCGCGCTTGTCAGGCGTACTACAGATTTCCCCTGCCTAGGGTAGGCCGGGGTTTATTGATTGTGGGGACCCGAATCTCTGGCAGCTGCGGACTAAGCTGCCGTTAATTACCCCTCGCCTTTGGAGCGAGGGAACCTCCGATTGACGGGTTAAACTGGTCATGCGAACTCAATGTGCAGTGTACGTGTGTGTTGTTTTGGAGGGAGGTTTGGATATATCGGGAGCCACGCAGAGTTTTTACGGGGGTCCCGCTACCCGGATAGCGGGCTGGGGGTCAAGAGGGCCAGCAGCCCCCTTGCGGGGTGCGGGGCAGGGCCCCGGCCCAAAATTTTTCCGAGGGGGACAGTGTTGTGGAGTTTGTGTGTATCTGTACATATATATACATGTATACATATATATAAAAAGGGGAAAAAGCGCCCAAAGGACGTGTGGGGTCAGCGCCTTGAGCGTTGTGCGCTTAGGTGCTGTGCGCTTAGGCACAAGCGTGCCACGTGTCGGCACGTGGGTGCTTTGCGCTTGAGCGCAAGCGCGCCACGTGGCCGCACGTAGGCGCTTTGCGCATGAGCGCGAGCGCGCCGCGTGTCGGCACGTGGGCGCTTTGCGTCTGAGCGCGGGACGCTGGAGCGCAAGTGTGCCATGTGGGCGCTTTGCGCCTGAGCGCAGGGCGCTTGAGCGCAAACGCGCCATGTGTTGGCACGTGGGTGCTTTGCGCTTGAGCGCTTGGGCGCCGGCGAGAAAAAGAGGCTTTTAGCCCCAGACATTCTCGAAAGAGAAATCAGAGTGGAGTTAAACTCCTAAGATGTTTTGGAGTTGATGAAAGGGGTTCTTCTTCTTTCTCCTCTGGTTGCTGGATCTTGAAGATCAAGAGATATGAGATTTTAAAAATCTCTTCTTTTTGAGATATAATGGAAGATCTGAGTTCCCCTTTATGGGTTTTGTGGTGAAAAACTATTTAGCTTTATAAAATGAAGAGTAAAACTCTTGGTTTAATTCAAAAGAAAGAAGCAGGTTTTGGATCCTTGAAGAAGGAGAAAAGATCTTAGATCTAAATTTTTTTGGAGAGAGAAAAAAAGTTGTGAGATATTTTCATTATCCTTGCCTTTATAGGCTATAAACTTTACACATAGCCCCTTGGGCTTCACAAAATAGCATTTTGCCTATCACATGGCTCATATGCCATTTCTTTTTGCACATAAGCCATGGGCTTTACAAAAATTTGGCTTTATGCCTATTTTTCTTATATTTATCCATAAAATAAAATAAAAGAAATACAAAAAAATTATTTATTACAAAATTTTTATCTTGGCTTGGGGAGAGGCCGCCCGCTTCATGTTCGGGCTCGACCCGGGCATGGGCCCACTGGATCTGGGTTTGGGCCCACTTGGCTTGGGGTTGACTTTGATTTTGACTTAGTCAACCGGGGTGTAAATTTTTATCCCAACAAATTGCCCCCCATCAATAAATACACACCACATATGTGGGTCGTGTGCATGAAATTGATGGATCTTCTTTTACTTGGAGGCGACCTGATTTGGTTCCCGCTTTTTGGGAAGCTGGCACTGCCCTTTTTACGACATGGACGGTCGTTGCTTAACATGTCTCTGAGATGGGGTGTCCGTGATAGACGTTTCCCTGGCCCGGAGTGATCTGGCTCCCGCTTTGTAGGAATCCTGCGCTGCCTTTTTTATGACATGGACGGTCAATGCTGCCCTTTTTGCGACTTGGACGGTCGATGCTGCCCTTTTAGCGACTTGGACGGTCGATGTTGCCCTTTTTGCGACTTGGACGGTCGGTGCTGCCATTTTAGCGACGTGGACGGTCGATTCTGCCCTTTTTGCAACTTGGACGGTCGATGCTGCCCTTTTTGCGACTTGTCGGTGCTGCCATTTTAGCGACGTGGACGATCGGTGCTGCCATTTTAGCGACGTGGACGGTTGATGCTGCCATTTTAGCGACGTGGACGGTCGGTGCTGCCATTTTAGCGACGTGGACGGTCGGTGCTGCCATTTTTGCGACTTGGACGGTCGGTGCTGCCCTTTTTGCGTCTTGGACGGTCGTTGCTGCCCTTTTAGAGACGTGGACGGTCGGTGCTGCCATTTGAGCGACGTAGACGGTCGATGCTGCCATTTTTGCGACTTGGACGGTCGGTTCTGCCCTTTTTGCGACTTGGACGGTCGTTGCTGCCCTTTTAGCAACGTGGACGGTCGGTGCTGCCATTTTAGCGACGTGGACGGTCGATGCTGCCCTTTTTGCGACTTGGACGGTCGGTTCTGCCCTTTTTTCGACTTGGACGGTCGTTGCTGCCCTTTTAGCGACGTGGACGGTCGGTGCTGCCCTTTTACGACGTGGACGGTCGGTGCTGCCATTTTAGCGACGCGGACGGTCGGTGCTGCCATTTTAGCGACGTGGACGGTCGGTGCTGCCATTTTAGCGACGTGCCGGATTTGACTTGCCCCGCTTCTTACGGCGTCAGGGATGAAGTTGACTTGTTTCTGAGGTGGAATTTGATTCTGCTAGGGAGGTCATTGGTTGTTTTGCTGAATTGATGTGATTTGGGTTGACATCAGCATCGCTACGCTGGAATATGGTACCAGGAGCGAATCATCATTTGTCAGGATTTAGGGATTTTGGTTTTGGTTTGGTATCAGCATCGCTGCACTGGAATATGGTACCAGGAGCGAATCATCATCTGCCATGAGGAGATTTTCCTTGTTCCCAGTTTAACGACTTAGGGCTCATCTGTTCCCAGTTTAACGACTTAGGGGTCATCTGTTTCTAGTTTAAAGACTTAAGGGTCTATTGGATTGGAGTTTGGGATTTTGGGGTTAGGGTAGGCATCAGCGTTGCTAACACTGAAGCACACGTGCCAGGAACAATTTATCATTTGCCTATTCCTGTTGGGGGAGCGATGGCTTAGGAGACAGGTTTAGGTCCCTATCACCTAAGGCTTTCCAATTTTATGGGCCGTGAGGGTCCCATAAAAGCATTTTCTCCCTACGAGTCGTAAGTATCCCGCATGTGTATTTTCTCCTTAGGAGTTGTGAGGACTCCTAAGTGTGTTTTTCCTTTATGAGTCGTAAGGATCCCACAAAGGTTTGTTCTCCTCATGTATCGTGAGGACACATGAGTGGGTCTTCTCGATGGAGCATAATTCCAAAGGCGGAGACCAGCCGCGTAACTGGTGATTGTGGTGGGCATGGGTATGACGAGAATTATTTAAGCCAGTGGATTGTATACGGCAGTCAATTTGGGGACTGGCCGTAGGGCCGGAGAATTTTGAGAAATTGGATTTTGGTTGGTGTCTGCATCGCTACACTGGAATATGGTACCAGGAGCGACTCATCATTCGCCGTTTGGGGACTTGGAATTTGGATCTTGTTTGGCATCAGCATTGCTGCACTGGAATAATGCCAGGAGCAACTCATCATTTGCCTTGGGAGGACTTGGGATTTGGGTTTTTGGTCGGCATCAGCACCGCTAACACTGAAGCGAAATGCCAGGAGCGACTCATCATTTGCCGTTGCCAGTTGGGGAACGATGGCTTAGGAGACAGGTTTGGGTCCCTATCACCTAAGCCTTTTCAATTTTATGAGCCGTGAGGGTCTCATAAAAGCATTTTCTCCCTACGAGTCAAGAGGATCTCACAGGTGTATGTTCTCCTTAGGAATCGTGAGGATTCCTAAGCGTGTTGCTCCTTTGTGAGTCGTAAGGATCTCACGAAGGGGTTTTCTCCTCACAAGGTCGAGAGGACTTTGCGAATGTATTCATCTCTTTTCACGAGTTTGCGCCCTTTCGGGTTTTCACAAACTTGCCGGTAGTCCTGCTGTTTTTACTCACGGAGCCCTTTCGGGTTTTCATCCGTGCCCGTTTTGCTTGTGGACATACCTTTTTTTTTCTTTTTTTTCTTTTTTTTTGTCGCTGGTGGGACTTTAAAAGTAGTCTCACCGGCAGGATTTGGGAGAGATAGGGGTCATTTATGCCTGTGGATTGTATACGGTTTTGCGGGATGTATGATCCAGACCGTAGGGCTGATATGCTCAGTTCGCCTGCGACTTGGAGCATTCACGTGTAGTATTTCTTGAGATATCGGCCATTGATGGGTGGCATGGGCCTTTCTCCCTCGGCACTTATTAGTTGGTAGGATCCTCCGTCGAACACTTTCTCGATGACGTATGGTCCTTCCCAGTTTGGCTCGAATTTTCCCTTGGCATGTTGATTGGGGATGATCGGTCTTTTGAGGACCAATACCAATTCACCTTTCTTGAAAGCGTGGAGCGGGTTATCTTGTCATAGGCCCGTGACATTTGGGCTCGGTATAGCTCCAGATTTTGCTGCACCGCGAGCCTCTTTTCTTCGAGGGCATCGAGCTCTTCAAGTCGAAGGAGCACGTTTTCCTCCTTCGTCAACTCGTGCTGAATGGCCATTCTTAAGCTTGGAACTTCGACTTCGAGGGGGAGAACCGCCTCCACTCCGAAGAGCAATGAGTATGGAGTGGATTGAGTTGGAGTACGGTGCGTGGTACGATATGCCCACAACGCCTCGTGAAGTTTGAGATTTTAGTCTCTCTTGTTGGCTGAAGCATTTTTCCTCAGGAGCTTGCATAGAGTCTTATTGAAGGCTTCGGCTAGCCCATTGGCTCTTGGATTATAGATGGAGGAATATCTCCAGTCTATCTTGTACTGAGTAGCGAACCTTGAGACATTGAAGCTCTTAGAAGAAGACCCGTTGTCAGAAATGATTCTTCTTGGTGTACCGAAGCGGTATAGAATATTATGCTGGAAGAATGTCAGAATATCTTTTGTCTTGACTTCGTTTAGCGGGACAGCCTCAGCCCATCTGGAGAAGTAGTCTGTTACGGCCAGCATGAACCGGTGGCCTTTGGATGACGGAGGATCAATTGGGCCAACAATGTCGGTGTCCCAGACTTCGAAGGGCTACGACGCCACCGTAGGATGCAATGGGTTGGGATGCTTGTGAATGAAATCACCATGGATTTGGCAGATCTGACATTTCTTTGCATGCTCTCCGCAATCCCGTATCATGGTGGGCCAGTAATACCCAAGCCGTTTGATTTGAAGTCGCATCTTGGGGCCAGATTGGTGAGTACCGCAAACGCCCGAGTGAACATCTTTCATGACCTTTTGGGCTTCGGCCAATGACAGACACCTAAGCCAGAGTTGGTCATATGACCTGCGGTATAACGTGTCATTTACAAACACGTATCGGAGAGCTCTTTTCTTCAGCTGAATCCTCGCAGATTTTTCTTCGGGCAGCTTGTCGTATCGGAGGTACTCTATGAAGGGTTCTCTCCAATCGGGCTCGTCTTGGATGACCGAAGCTTCTTCGGCAGGGCTGCTCTTCTGTTTCACGCTTTCCTATTCTCGTAGAAAGACTGGGGGTAGAATTTGTCGGCTCCTGATTGTGATCAGAATTTCGTCCATGTCAGGATCAGCCAGCTCCTTGGCTAAGCGAGCGAGTACGTCAGCCTTTCCATTCAATGCTCTAGGGACTCTCATTAGTTCAATGTGAGTGAACCGTTTCATGAGTTCCACCACTCGGTCTCTGTACCGAGCTAACTCGGGTTTGTATATCTTATCGTCGCCGCTTACTTGGTTGACGACAAGCTGAGAGTCACCGTAAACCCGTAGCCGAAAGATTTCCATTTCTATGGCGAGTTCCAAACCAGCTATCAAGGCTTCATACTCAGCTTCGTTGTTCGTTCGAGGCTCGGTGAGAGCGAAAGAACGCTGTAGGGTTCCCATTGATGGTGTGATGAACACCAATCCTATCCCTGCTTTTATCTCCGGGACGCTTGATTTACTGGAAGTCCTTATTGATGAGGCTCCATCGAAGTAGAGCTCCCAACATGGCTCATCTTCCTCGAGGTGCAGCACCTGTTCGTCGGGTAACTCACAATTTAGCGGCGACCCATCTGGTATGGGATGAGCAGCGAGAAAGTCTGCAAGAGCTTGCCCTTTTACTGCTTTCTGAAGAGTATAAACTATGTCAAACTCAAGTAGTATAACAGCCCATCTTGCCATTCTGCCGGCTAGGCTTGCTCTGGTCATCAAGTGTTTAGCGGGTCGACCTTGGAGATCAGCATAACCTGACGAGCGAGCAGATAGTGCCTCAGCTTCTTCACAGCAAATATCAGAGCCAGGCATTGCTTTTCGATTGGGGAATAGTTGTGTTCCGCCCCGACTAGAGTTCGACTGAGTTAGTAGATGGCATTTTCTTTTCCCTCCTCGTTATTCTGGGCAAGGAGCGCACCGAGTGACTCATCTAGCGCGGCAGTGTAGAGAATCAGCGGTTTATTTAGAATGGGGGCGGCCAGCACTGGAGGGTGCAACAAGTATTGTTTGATGCTTTCGAACGCTGCTTGACATTCGACATCCCAGATAAAAGGAGCTCCTTTCTTCATGAGCTTTGAGAAGGGCCTACACCTTCCCGATAAATTTGAGATAAACCTCCGTATATAAGCAAGCTTGCCTTGAAAAGATCTTAGCTGCGTCTGACTCTTCGGAGGGGGCATCTCCATGATGGCCTTTATCTTTGATGGGTCAACTTCGATCCCTCGATGCCGGACTATAAAACCCAGGAATTTTCCCGATAACACGCCAAAAGCGCATTTCAGAGGATTCATCTTAAGATCGTATTCCCTCAGTCTGGTGAGAACGGTCCTAAGATCTTGGATATGATCGGCCTTGGTCTTAGTCTTGACGACCAGATCATCAACATAACATTCGACGACTTTATGAATTAGGTCATCGAAGATATTGGTCATTGCCCTTTGATATGTAGCACCTGCGTTCTTCAGTCCGAACGGCATTACCTTGTAGCAATATATTTCGATCGGGGTTCGGAATGCTGTGTGCTTCTCATCTTCAGGCGACATTTTGATCTGATTATACCCAGACGAGCCATCCATAAAGGTGAACAGTTCATAATTTGTGGTGTCATCGACCATCATTTCCATGACCGGTAGCGGAAAGTCGTCTTTAGGACATGCCTTGTTGAGGTCCCTGAAATCGACACAAACTCGGATCTGCCCATTTTTCTTCTTCACTGGGACTATGCATGCGATCCAGTCCGCATATTTCTCTTCCCTGATGAAGCCGGCATCTATGAGCTTCTTGGTTTCCTCGATGACCTTTTCTTCTAGTTCCCTTCTCATTCGTCGAGGAGCTTGTTTGACTGGCTTAGCATCAGGAGATATAGCCAGTTTATGCACGGCCACTTCAGGGGAAAGGCCAGGCATTTCTTTGTATGTCCATGCGAAGCAGTCGACGAACTCATGCAGCAGGGCAATTATCTGCTCTTTCATTTCCTCCGACAAGAGTGAGCTGATGTAGGTCGGCCTTGGATCATTAGGCGTTCCTAAGTCAATCTCGGTTAGCTCGTCAAAGGTTGCTTGTCCGCCATCTTCGAGCTCTTGAGGAGCTTCTTCGGGCTCGGTTAGCTCATCTTCATTATTTGACTCTTCGCTGGCTTCCCCAATATGGGTCATGTAGCATGCCTTAGAATCAGGCTGGATGAAACCTATGCCCCGCCTATCTGGAATTCATCCATCGATAAGTGCTCGGATCTGAGGTGGATGCCATAGCCCTCCATAAAACTTTGCTTCGGACTCCGTTTGATATAACCGGCATCCGCACTTTTTGAAGTATTCTCGCATCTCGGGCGCCTAGTATCTGGGATTGAGGACGGCTCTTATGCCTCTCTCATATGGAAGGCATGCGACAGACAAATCATCCAGGTGCACAACGGGGTTTGACCCATAAAACAGGATGCCTTTCTGCCCACTTTTCCTTCCGGGGACGTAGAAAGTTTTCAGCTGGTCCACGGTGGAGACTGACAATGCATCGAGCTCTTTGCACATCTGCTCCGGTACCCTTGTGGCGGCTAGGGACCCGTCTGCAGTTTCAAAGGTCTCTCGTAGTTTTGCTTGTTGCATGGGGGTCCAATCTGCACAGCTGTTGCACGGCAGGTCCTCTTCTTCTGACTCTTCAGTGTCACTGCCAAGATGAGGGCGGACTTTGCTGCTAGATGGACCTTCAGCATCAGATTCGTCCGTATCGCTACCGAAACGAGGGCGAGTTTTACGGAAAGACGGACTTCCAGCGTCGGACTCATCAGTGTCGCTACCGAAATGCGGGCGCACTTGGGCATTTTTGCTTTTGAAAGTGACAGCCGGCTCAGATTTGCCTTTGAGTCTTGGGGCCGCTCTATCCTCAGTCAGTTGTGGCTTAGCATTTTGGTGGTTCATAAAGTACTGAGAATCTTCATATCGGACTTCATGCACACCTAACGGCTGGATGTCTCCGTCAATGCGTCTTTCTTCGCCATTTTTAGTATACTTCATGCATTGATGGAGAGTTGACGGGACGATGCCGTAATCGAGGAGCCACGGCCGTCCCAAGAGAATCTTATAAGACGTGTCGGCGTCGATCACGTATATCTTAGCTTCAGTTTGCAGATCCCCAAATTTGATTGGCAGAGCTATGGACCCTAGAACTTGCTGGCAATTTTGGTTGAAGCCTTGAATGACAATCCTTTCCCTTGACAGGTGTCGGACGTCCATTGATAAACTCTTCAGTGTTCGCAAGTTCATGATGTTCACTGAGGACCCTGGATCAATCAATATGCGATTGATTCGATCTCCGTCGCTGTACCCGGTCACATAAAGCGGCCGATTATGCTCAGCTGTTCCCAGTAGCAAGTCTTTATCCTTAAATATGACTGCAGCGGCTTGCAAAGTGTACAGAGGTTCTTTCATATTAATTTCCGCAAAGCGAGCCTGATACCGCTCAGGGTTTTGCAGAGCATGAATGAGAACATCTCTAAGCTCTTGAGATAGAACTAAGGCATCGTAAATACTAAGGAGAGACGGAAGCTTTCAGAGGTGAGCCAAGACATTATAGTCTACTAGGGAAGGACTCGAATCTTCATGAGCAAGTTCTCTGCCATCTTCTTCATTAGCGACTTGTTTTTCCTTCCCTCTTGGGGTGTTGCCTTGATTTGGCGGTAGAGCCCTGCCGCTTCTGAGCTGGATTTGATTGGCCTTTGTGGCGAGCTCCTCGTCCTCTTCGGGAAAACAGAGCTTCTCCTCAGAGTCGCTGCCAAGATGGATGGCGTAGCAAGTTACTACTGGGATCTCTTCATTGGGGTCTTCTTCTAACTCCTCCAGAATTTCAGCCGCTTGTACAGGGAATAACTCCTTCAATTGAATCAGAGTTCTTTCTTTCTGTTCATATTCTTCGAGAGAATCGATATATTTTTGAATGGTCAATCTCCCTACAAATTCCTTTTCGCGCCGAGCTGCTCTTTTCTTCTTCTTGAGCATTTTGGATTTTGAGCCTGATGGAGCCGCATTGGCAGCTGGACTGGTAGGCTTCTTCTGCCCTTCCCATTCCGTCCTGGGCTCTTTCCGAAGTAGCTTATCATCTTCTTCATCTTATTAGATATGTGCGTACTCCATGGAGGCCGCGATGAGTCAGTTTCATTTGTCAGGGCAGCGGGTTCAGCTGTCTGCTCCCAGAAAGCTTCAACTTCTGTCTGTATAAAGTTGGCGGTTGCAAGTTGATTGTTCACCAACACGCTTTTGGACAGCTCGATCTCTCCAGCCTTGTACTGCTTCTCGACCCAGTCTTTGAAGATATAGCAATCCTCGATTGCATGGCTCACTACTCGGTGGTACGGGCAATACAGAGGATTGTCGGTCATTTTTGCTTCTTGGGGTCTTTTCGACTCTGGAAATTGTAGACCGTTGTTCAAGGCATCTTTAAATATCTTGCGGACCTTGTCCCTTCTGAAAGAGTAAAACTTGTTCTTCTTCTCCTCAAGGGAAGGCCCATCTCCTCCCAGCAATGGCTTTCGAGACCGATTGGTTTTGGATTCGTCCGCCCTTCGCTTTTCTTCATTGTCGGACTCATTGAAGACATTGGTACTGCTGGAACTCCCGCTTCTACGGCTGTCGTCCCGCTTGCTTTTCCAAGTTTTGTCTCTCTGAGAGTCCGGCGGGGACTCTTGCTTCGAGCGTTCCAGCATTTGGACTTTCTTGGTTAGCTCCTGAAATGTCTTGAGGCCCACTGTATACATGAATGGGACCATCCAATTGCTGAGGTTCCCAATGAGAAGGCTGACAGACTGGTCCTGCTCCAGCGGTGGTTCGCACTTGACTGTGAGATTACGCCATTGGGCGATAAAGTCGGTGTTGCTTTCATTCTTCCCCGGCTTGGTCCTCACAAGGTCGGCAATAGAAATTTTATCACTGACACTCATGAACCTTTGCCGAAACAGAGACTCCATTTGGGCAAAGGTAATGACGGACCCGTCTGGTATACTCGCGTACCAGTCAAAGGCGACACCGGTCAGGCTGTTGACAAACTGATGAAGAAGGAGCGCGTCATTACCCCCTGTATTTCCGCATGATGCTTTGAAGTGGGCGACGTGCTGATTTGCATTCCCCGTTCAGTCAAATCTTCCGAACTTAGGAATGACGTAGCCGCTCGGAAACTCGATCAGATCATACTGTGCGGGATATGGCCGCCCACTACTGCCAATTTCTTTCTAGGCTTCAGCTCCGGCCACCAATGTTTTAACTTTGCAGGTGACCAAATCCATTATCCGATCTTGTGTTAGCGGGATAGTGCTATCTGGGGCCAAGGCGTCCCCAGAAGCGGAATGTGGCCGGCTTTCGTGCGGTTCGACCAGTCTTGGACCCAAAGGAACAGGCATTGGCTGCTTCGGATTGTCATCACCCGGCTGATGAGTAGAGACTTGTGCTTGATTGGGAGGCGCTCGAGCAATTTGAGCCGTAAGCTGCATCACAACGTTTATTAGGTCGTCAATTTTCGAATAGAGCTTGCCCATCTCTTTATCCTTACTCCTGAGTTGTTTTCGAAGCTCTTGAAGCAGCTCTTGCTCCGCGGTCCTGGAGCGGAAAGTCGGCTCTTCCTCGCTGTCCGAGCTTGACTCTGCATGGACCGAGAGGTCTTTCTGCTTATCTTCCTCCTCGAGAGGGTTTTCATCATCCGGCGGGGGCGGCTGTTCTTGGGAAGCGGCAACCACATTCAAGCCAGATTGGACTTGGGATGTGGTGGCCCCATCCTTGCTTTTGCTGCGAATGTTGTCGTGGGGCGCCCGCCCGCCATATAGACCGTATGGATAATATATCCAGCCCTCTTTTTATTGTCGGCAGTTGATTTCACAGATCGCTGTCTTGACCCCCCTGTTTCAGTAGCAGGCAGTCGATTGAAGGCAGATGGCCTGGCCGGATTCTTGAATGGTGCTGGCGCTTCTTTTCTAGATTTGCCCCACTACTTTCGTGCGGCACAGAACTCCTGATAGACTCTTGAAGAGACAGTGTCATACTTTTTCTGTTGGGGCCGGGACACGTCTCTTTGTAGCATTGTTCGGACCGCTGTCTTCTTGATTCTGGCGGTCATGGCATTTTTCTGAACCCACTTCAGAGGCTCGAAGGAATTGCTGATTCTTACGTCCAACTCAGCCGTCATCGCGGGGCGACCCTGCATTTGGAACTTCACAAGATTCCATTTGGCCGAAGCCCTGGCCCTCTTATTGGCTCGATACCTGAGCCGCTTCTGCCTTAACTTTTCTGTTTTAAGCACTTGGCAGACTTTGGCTCTTCGGGAAGACGCCGTAGACCGGGTAATGGAGGATTTTGGAGATACGCTCGATTGTGCATTTGCTGGAGCCATCGCCTGAGCGCGTCTGCAACATTTGATGTCGCCCTTTGTACCGGAAGTCTTGCCCCCAGTTGGAGCGCCAGAGAGTCGTTCAGACATCGTCTTAAGTTTCGGTTGTGGTGCCTTAGCGATCACAACGTTCGGCCTCTTTCCCCTTGAGACTGGCTTGGCCACCTGTTTTTCCAGGATTTCTGCCAGATGAGCGCTTCCGGCAGGGTAGATGATGACGGAGCCAAACTGGCGGGGCAGTTTCTCCCACTGTCGACTGAGGCTTGCGGGGAGAACCACACGAGCATTGACCTTGACCACGTACGGGATCGGGGTCGCGTTGGAAGCGGAATTCATCTTGGGAGACATTGTCGTTGAAAGTTGATTGCTGCACGGAAAAAAAACATCATTTCAGTATAGGCAATCGATATGTATATTGATTGAGTTCCCATGAACGTTTAACCCGAAATATGGGAGGAGAGAAAGGTCCCACCGGGCGTGCCAGAATCTGTAGGGTGTTTTTCGTCACCCCATTGAGATGGGAATACACGCGCGCTTGTCAGGCGTACTACAGATTCCCCCTGCCTAGGGTAGGCCGGGGTTTATTGATTGTGGGGACCCGAATCTCTGGCAGCCGCGGACTAAGCTGCCGTTAATTACCCCTCGCCTTTGGAGCGAGGGAACCTCCGATTGACGGGTTAAACTGGTCATGCGAACTCAATGTGCAGTGTACGTGTGTGTTGTTTTGGAGGGGGGTTTGAATATATTGGGAGCCACGCAGAGTTTTTACGGGGGTCCCGCTACCCGGATAGCGGGCTGGGGGTCAAGGGGGCTAGCAGCCCCTTTGCGGGATGCGAGGCAGCGTCCCGGCCCAAATTTTTTTTGAGAGGGACAGTGTTGTGGAGTGTGTGTATCTGTACATATATATACATGTATACATATATATAAAAAGGGGAAAAAGCCCCTAAAGGACGCGTGGGGTCAGCGCCTTGAGCGCTGTGCGCTTAGGTGTTGTGTGCTTAGGCGCAAGCGCGCCACGTGTCGGCAAGTGGGCGCTTTGCGCTTGAGCGCTGGGCGCTTGAGTGCGAGCGCGCCACGTGTCGGCATGTGGACGCTTTACGCCTGAGCGCGGGGCGCTTGAGCGCGCCATGTGTCGGCACGTGGGCGCTTTGCGCCTGAGCGCGCCACGTGTCGGCACGTGGGCGCTTTGCGCCTGAGCACCGGGCGCTTGAGCGCGAGCGCGCCACGTGTCGGCAAGTGGGCGCTTGGCACCTGAGCGCCGGGCGCTTGAGCGCTTGGGCGCCGGCGAGAAAAACAGGTTTTTATCTCCAGAAATTCTCGAAAGAGAAATCAGAGTGGAGTTAAACTCCTAAGATGTTTTGGGGTTGATGAAAGGGGTTCTTCTTCTTTCTTCTCTGGTTGCTGGATCTTGAAGATCAAGAGATATGAGATTTTAAAAATCTCTTCTTTTTGAGATCTAATAGAAGATTTGAGTTCCCCTTTATGGGTTTTGTGGTGAAAAACTATTTAGTTTTATAAAATGAAGAGTAAAACTCTTGATTTAATTCAAAAGAAAGAAGAAGGTTTTGGAACCTTGAAGAAGGAGAAAAGATCTCAGATCTAAATTTTTTTGGAGAGAGAAAAAAAAGTTGTGAGATATTTTCATTATCCTTATCTTTATAGGCTATACACTTTACACATAGCCCCTTGGGCTTCACAAAATGGCATTTTGCGTATCCCATGGCTCATGTGCCATTTCTTTTTGCACATAAGCCACGGGCTTTACAAAAATTTGGCTTTATGCCTATTTTTCTTACATTTATCCATAAAATAAAATAAAATAAATACAAAAAAATTATTTATTACAAATTTTTTTATCTTGGCTTGGGGGGAGGCCGGCCGCTTCATGTTCGGGTTCGACTCGGGCATGGGCCCACTGGATCTGGGCTTGGGCCCACTTGGCTTGGGGTTGACTTTGATTTTGACTTGGTCAACCGGGGTGTAAATTTTTACCCCAACAATCCAGTAACCAGAAACCCTAATATTATATCCGTATCCTATGTAGAGAAACTACTTCATGACAACCACAGTATAACCGATCGTAGTATAGGAATTTCACTTGCTATAAAGTGCATGTCATCCAAATACCAGGACATCACACCCTACTATCTTCTTAACAGATCCATCTCCTATTCTGAAGAAGTCAAAACCTATGACTGTCACATCAGAAGATGATTTATCTCCTCTATACCTGCTTTAGTCTATATATGGACACAAGCTACTTGTCCACTATGCTTCCGCTGGTCCCACTGACTATAACAACCCTCTGCCAAAGTCATATATACGTGCACTTCTAAATCTAGTTTAGAACGACGATATACTCATCCACCTGCCGGGTCTTATAGTCTAGAACAACAGTAATGGCAAGTCTGGGTAAACAAGAACCTCCTTGTCACCGTTTCTGAGAAGACCAAAGTACCTCTCGGGTGCCTGAGGTTGTCCACCATATCTGCGGAGTGGCTAATAGAATGTCAAACCCAATTGAATCTTTAGGTTCTATTAAATTTTTCAGTAATCGTTTGTGGTTCTGGAATCACTTCCAATTCTACATACTCTCACTACTGTTTTCTGAAAAAGTCCTTTTTACTAAAACTGTGGCGAGTCAAGAATAATATCACTATTGATCTTCCAGATGGTAGAAAATTACCCCTCGTCATAGCCCAGGATAACCCACAAACTGCCATTACTGAAACGTGCCTTGAGTATGTCCAGAGTCTGGTTTTAAGCATAAGCCAAACAACTCCATATACCTTAACATCGTTAAGATATGAACCATTCTATATACAATATAGAAACAGAGGCACTAATTTAATTGGAACCAGATTCAAATCATGCAGCTGTCTTTTATGCATGTCAACTAAATGGAGAGAGGCCGATCAGTATTACTCAACTAGGAGTGCATCCAGATATGAGTAACCTGAAAGAGAAGCAAGTTCTCAAAACCATTACTATCAACTGAATACCAAACACAAGTATCTATATCTTCGATTACCTTGAAGAATCCCGATATTTGCAACACATGGTTCTCTACTTTATTTTTGTACCTATAACTTCTCAAAACTTGGACCTTGTATTTCTACGAAATACTTGTCTAAAAACTAAAGAAGTCATAAGCAAACAGAATATAGTACGAGTACCAACCCCTTTGTCCTAATAGACACTGGACAATATACAATACTTTGTATAAGTCCCCTGAGTTCAATAACTCAAACCCTGTGCGTCGTAGGTTGAAAATTGTACTATGGTTAAGAAGAATTATATCGTTGTTGAATACTCCTTACCTAACCATCAACTGATATAGGTAAATGTCATAGACATAATTTCAAAAAGTTATATCTCACTTTATAAAATAAACGTACAAATATACTTGTTCCCCTCCGAAAGACGTGGCAAGACAGACGTCTTGCCTGAAATTCGGGATAGATGCTAATTGGTGCTATCCGTCCACCTCTCCGAAGATGCCAAGTTGATTTATGGCACCATATATCGAAGGTTTAAACGGATGCGGCCGATGTAGCAGACTTCGTCAGATTCCCCCTCGTTTGAGGGGTTTTTGATTGTGGGGACGCTCTTCCCTGCAGGCGCAAGCCCCTGCAGTTAATTACGCTACCGCATCGCGGTAACAACTTTCTCCTTCTCCAGATGGTCACTTCGTGCCGTGGGTGTTTGTTTTGTTTGTGGTTGCCCGTGGATTGTATACGGAGACTAATTTATGTTGTCGCCCGTAGGACGTGGATTAGTCCAAATCCGTATTTTTTTAGATTTGGGTTTGGGGTTGGGTTTAAGGATACGTTAGTCTTATTTGAGACTAAGATCAACTTAAACGTTTGTTAAGGATACGTTAGTCTAATTTGAGACTAAGATCGAATTAACGGGATCGTTTAGATCCAACAAGAGGGCATTTGGGGCTCTATTGTTTAATTTAGAGATATTGCGGTCGATCTCCAGTTTAGGGACATGGTGGTCCGTGGAATGTATGTCTGTCGGGACCCGTCATCTCTCCGAAGACGTTGAAGGATTACAACGACAAATATCAGAGGAGTTCAGAGATGTACCCTCGAACCAGGTGTAAATTGATTGGGAGAGCGGTTGTGCTCCGTTCAATTTAAATTGAGGACTTATGACCAGAATTGGGCTAAGTCCAGTTGAAGATGTTCAACATTTTATTTATATTTGGCCTGTTAGACCTTTACTTGGGCTCTGCCCTTTTAAACAATGCATAGCATTGGGCTTTTTAATTAAATGCAAAGCATTTAAATTTGGCCTGTTAGGCCTTTACTTGGGCTCTGCCCTTTTAAATAATGCACTGCATTTTAGTGATCTGACAGTGTGCCACGTGGCTTGTCAGGCGCTTTGCGCCAATTAAAGAGCGCAAGGCGCTAGCGCACGTGGAGGTGACACGTGTCGCGCTCTGCTGAGCGCAAGTCTGTTAGCGCAGTGCGCTGCGCTATTGCGCTGCTGACACATGGCGCGCTTTGGTGCAGTGCGCCAATCCAAGAGCGCAGCGCTCTGTTTTAGAAGCGCAAAGCGCAGATTGTTCTGTGGTTGACACGTGGCGCGCTCTGGCGCAGTGCGCCAATCCAATAAGCGCAAAGGCGCATTTCAAAAGTGCAAGGCACTGTCCAATAGCGCAGAGCGCATCTTGATCAAATTAAGATCAAAGAACAAATTGTTTGTTCTCTGAAAGAGGTTTTACCTCAAGATTCAAGAACCAATGGTTCTGTTCTCATCAAAAGGCTGTGCCTTTATATAGATCAAAAGATCTAGGGATGAAGTAAGTTACTTCTTTAATCTTTTATGATTGGATCCTTTTTTATCTTTTTCTTTTTTTTATATTGAAGATCTTGATCTTGTTCTTAGATCTTTGATCTTTTTAGAAGAAATTCTTCTTTTTGTGAGGTGTTTTCATCTCTGTTCTTCAAAAATTAAATTCTTTACCTTGAAGAAGATGATCTTCTTTCTTCAAAGGCTTGCCTTTCAAATTTTTCAGAGAGTTCTCTCTTTTCTGTATGTATGTATATCTGTGTATGCGAGACTTGGAGTCTAGGGGCCTTTATATAGGGCCAATTGGTTTGTTAGGTTAGTAACAGAGATTTTTCTCTGATTGATTTGGGGATGTTTCCCCGCCGTTGGATCTTTGATCCTAAGGCCTCTGTTTTACAGAAGACAATCTTCTTATTTTAATAAGATTGGCAAGATCTTTCTAGAATTTTAATTCTGATTAATTAAATAATTTATTATTTAAATTTTAGTGCTGGCGCAGTTGGCGCTAGCGCACCTGCGCTTGACACGTGTCGCACAGCGCAGCTTGACAAGTTATCTGAAGCGTTGCTTCCTTTATTTAAAATTTGAATTTTTAAAACAGAGCCTTGCTCTGATTGGGGGTGCGCTGCCTTAGGCGCAGCGCTCCTTGCGCCGGCGTGTCTGCTTTTGACACGTGGCGCTCTGCGCGCAGCGCAAGAGATTTGAAGTGCTGCTTCACCTTTTGAATTTTGAAATTCAAACAGAGCTTTGCTCTGATTGGGGAAACAAATGCCCCCCACCGTTGCGCTCACGTGGCGCACACGTGAGTGCAGCGGTGGCAACATCCAGACCGTTGGATCAACTCAGGAGTTGAAGAGGCACTTTAGCGCCTATAAATAGGACCCTTGGTCCTCCTCAGATGATTATCATCTTCCCAAGATTTTTATTTTCAGAGCCTTGCTCTCGTTTTCAAAAACTTCAAAGTTAGAACTCTAAAAACTTTTAGGTAAAAATTTAAACTTAATTAAATCAACTTTAATTAATAGAGCCTTGCTCTTATAGATCTTTTGATCTAAAGAAATCCCCTTTGAGGTTTTATAAATAGAGCTTTGCTCTCAAGAATTTGTTTTAGGGTTTCTTAACCCATGAACAGAGCTTTGCTCATTGACAGAACAAAAATCTTTTGATCTTCTGATGATGAACTCTTAAGAGTTTTTCATGGATTTTTAAGATCCCAGAACTTTGATTTTTTAGGAATTAATTTTTTTCTTTGATGGATTTTTCCATCATTATTACAGAGCTAGGCTCTTTTAGGAATCTTATTCCCTTGTGACCAGAGGTTGACAAGTGTCACTCTGTGACAGAGCTTTGCTCTGAAAAGGGAGATTTTCTCCTTGTCTCATGGGATTTCTCATCTAATGAGAATATTCTTTGAGATTTCCTCATTAATTGACAGTCTCATCCAATGATGAGGCTGTCTTATTAACTGATGCATTGTCATCTGGATTTTGTGGGTCCCCCTTTGGTCCCCTCTCCACTGCATTGCAGTGTGGTATAAATTTTAAAGTACCAAGCGTTGGAATTTTTAAAATTAAATTAAGATACTGATGATTGAATTTCGCTTTTTCTTACAGGCAACATGTCTGCTGATCTTTCGTTCCCATTTTTCCGCTCAGAGGGAGGATTCCCTGAGACGCCGGTGGACCGGGAGGTTCTTACTCTTATTAAGGATTACGACCGTGAGTATAAGAACCTTCATCTGTGGGGTAGGTGGTACAGCGAGATTATCAAGGGTCGCCGAAACTTCTCTTGCGCGACGCCGTCAGAGCCGATCTCATCGATCCCATATGCAGATGCACCCCCGGTGAACTATGCCGTTGAGGTCGTAAATTGGAATTCGGAGGATCTTCTTCAGCCTTCGATTGCTGCCATCCCCGTGCAGCCGCCGGCAGCCGTGGATATTCTGGGGCGGCGCATATGCCCGGGTGAGTCGCGCCCTTGGGGACAACCTTATAACATTGGATTGACCCCTCGACAATCGGCCGGGTATTTGCAGTGGGCCAGATACATCTTGTCAGCGAAGAAGGCGCATTTGATGAAGATTGGTCTGTACCCCGCAGTCTACGCCTCATCGTTCGAGTACCCCGTTCCTCCGATGTGGTGGGTTAAGGCATTCGTGGAACAATGGAACATCCCCACCCATACCTTTCTTCTGACGGACTGGGAAGTCTCCATCCCCCTGGAAGAATTTGCTGAGATTTCCGGTTTTCCGGTAAGGGGGGAGCATTATGAAGAGCTACCTCCTCCTGATGAATATGTCTTCGGCACCAAGCCGCTGGTAATAGGCTTGACGCTGGAGAATGCTATTCAGCACCAGTTTCCGAGCCTGGTAAGGGTGCTGAATATGTATGAAAGTCTCTATTTGGAATCGGGTGGCCGGGGAGTTAGTTTTGCAGACTTCATCGCCCGCTTTCTTCGTCCGGAGATTTTATCACAACGGGGCGAGAAATTCGCCAAGCTCGACGACCCCTTCGGCTTTGGCTTAGATCGTCGACCAGTACTGGAGGACGACCAAAAGGGTTTGTACCTTCCCGATGATGCAGTCATGCCCTTATCGGAAATCGCCGCCCCAGGCATCGACGAAGAGACCTTCTTTCTCGGGTTTCTGGGGTTATGGCTGTGCTGGTTCACGCTCCCCATGCACCCGCGCTACATGAGGCCGTCCATTTTCTACCCAGCGCATCGGATGGTGGCTGGTATACAGTTGTCGATTGGAATAGCCGGGTTGGCCCACCTGTACCATAGACTTAGCGTGGCGGCAGACGCAAATGAACCGGGGGTGCAACCCGCCAATCTCCCGATGCACTATTTTATTTCATGGATGGAAATGCATGTGCTCGGGGTTTTTGGTATTCACAAGAGGCCCTCGTTCTACGAGAAGTGCAGACTCCCGAGAGTCATGTGGTTAATTGGCGCTTCTATTGTGAATCCGCCTCCACGGGAGGCTAGGGGGTTGCTTCTTCGTCTGCACACGGTCGGAGCGGGCATCTCTTTCATGGACAAGGTCATGACCATCTGCCCGGAGACTTCTAAGGCGGTGTTGGCGTTGCGTGATAGCTTCAAGGACGGGGCCTCCGTATTGAAAGCCCGGGAGATTCTTCACTTATACTCCATCCGGCCGGGCTTCCTGGTGTTCAGGTAGAATGACTTGGTGTAACAACCGAGCCCAATCCTACAAATTTCAGTTACCGTATTTGTGGTGTGTGGTATTTATTTCTTTGATCATGCTTTGACAGTTACTAGTTATAGTTTACCCCGACATTACATATGTTTGCATATAACAATTTAACTCATTTAAAATAATTTAAAATATACTTGTCTTGGCCTGCTCGATACCCTAAACCCTGTGGTAGCGTCCTTGCATCGTGTTCTCGTCCCGTTCAGTGAAACGGATGTGTTTGGACGTCTACGCGCACGTACGTGCGTCCGTTCTTGGGGGTATGCTTTTTCATTACTATATCCTTCATTTTAATTTTTGGAACCTGCCATTATTTTTCATATTTCAAATTCAAATTTTTGAACTCGTCCCGGGCGCAATTCTGAAATATTTTGTAGCCCGCCAAATTTGGTTATTCTAATATTTTATTAAATATTTCAGCTACAAAATATTTTTAGTTGGTTTAGAAATCTTTCACCAGAATAATCTTTCTAAAATTTTATACCTAAACAAACCTTAACTTTCCCCAGCCAATCAAAATGTTCCTTCTTGCTCTCCTCTCTTCCTTCCAGCGTTCTCGAGGACCCACTGCACCGGACGAGGCCGTTTGCTGCAACCTCCTGCAAGCTGAACTTCGCCGGTGACTCGTCGTCGTCACCCTCGTCACCTCCTCGCATCCCTCTCCACGTCCCGGCCCTACAAACCACCACCACCACCCTCTGCCGAACCCCCACGACCACAGCTGCACCCCTACAACCCACTGCCCTTCGCCGGAAAGTCACCACGCCGGCAACCTTCGTCGTCGTCGTCCTGTGTCGACTCCCCTGATAACCCAGAACACCCTACCACGGTACAATCTTCTTCTTCTTCTCTTTTTCCACTTTCCCTGTGAAATCTTTTCTTAACTATTCACTGTTTTCTCGACGGCCGGAATCCGACCGTGCCGGCGACAATCCCCGACGTTCCAGCCTGGACCCCTGACCCGTGTGACTCTACTGTTCGTCGTTTGGGTTCATTTCATGTACCGTGCGCGCGTCGCGACTTTTCCCGCCGACGTGAGACGTTCCGTTTGCCGTATCGCGTTCCGTCGAGGCAAGTAAAACTTGCTACATGCTAATTAATATATTACATATACATTGATGGCACTCTAAATCCGTAATTTAACTTTAGTACCATGATTTTCTTTTGTTCGTGTTCGATGGTACGATATATCATTTTAGTTTCCAGAATTGAAACCTACCGTTCGCATTTACTTCATTAAAATCAAATAACCACAATCATATGTTTTAAACCACATTTTAACTATTGACATAGCCCATGGCATTTGTTTCTATCGTTTTACTCCATCGGACACTCGTGTGTATTTAAACCGGTTTTAGCTGTGATTTCATCCATTGAACCTATTTATAGATCATTGCATCCCTGGAATTTCTTAATAATTGTTAACATGATTTCACGGCCATAATTGTCATACTGTATTCGTATAATGTGGAAACCATCTCTAAAACACAAACTGATAACTGTACAGCTAATTAATTAAATCTGCTTTATTGCTTAACTTATCGCTTAGATTGTGTTGTTGATAACCATGCTTGATTATTTATAACCATGATTATGCTAGCTGTTTATGAGTACCCACATGTTATCTTTTACACCCTGGCCTAACTTGCTACACACATATTGTCACGCCCCGCTTCACAAAGTACGCTAAAGTGGGCACGTGACATAGCCAACCAAGCTACCTGTGAATAGGAAAAATCCTTCAACAGTCACATTACGGTTGAGGAGATATCAAGAACAGGAAAGTAAACTAACTACCTAGTACATGTCCATAAGCCAGAGTAAAAGAGTCAAGAGATAACAATATGCGGAAGCCAAAAGATACAATAAATGAAACACCTGGAGTGAAACTACGTACCGACAGGAACCTCACCGATCGTCTAACAGCGGCAAAACTCCTAATCAGTCTGCAGCAAGGTAGAAGAATCTGGGCCATGCAAAACCCAGACGTCAGTGCGTCAAGTCATCAAATAATAACATAATAAACAGGCAATGCGAGTATAAACATGAGTAAAGCAAGGGTAACAATAATATGAATCAGAGCAGTGCAGGGTAATGTGCAGTGGGCAAACTAAACTGTTCTATCAGGTTTTCTGTTCTAAAGTCTTTGAAACCAAATTGATGAATCGTCGATGTAACTCAATAGTATCCCGTACATACCCGGGACCACGGCCACAATATTCTCGGCTGCAGCCGAGACATGCCGCTAGGCACAAAACATGAATGTGTACACTCGATAGTATCCCGTACATACCCGGGACAATGGCCACAATATTCTCGGCCGAAACCGAGACATGCCGCTAGGCACAAAACAAGAATGTGTACACCCAGAACAGGTAGTGAACTGTCGAGTTACAAGTCAGGTTTCACCTTTGATTTCCCCATACCCCCAAGTTATATATGTAGGTCAAGTCAGGTATTCCGAAATCAAGAAACTAATGCCAAAATAGGATCAGGTAAACAAGTTTGTCTGGATAGACAACAGGAACGGTCCATGAGGACTACACGTCAGGTTTGTTGGCATTAGACACAGGATCAGGTAACGGGTCAGGTCATGGTACATCAGGTCAAGTCAAGCAGTGTACGGTACCATATCGGGTCAATCAATATGCAGGTAGCAAGACAGGTCAAGAACAAGCGATATCATAGGTGTACTCACAATCAGTTATATAATCAAGCATGGGTATCAACAACATGATATAAGCAATGAAGTAAGCAATAGGCCGATTTACACAATTTGCAGTACAGTTATCAGTTGTGTCACAGATATGATTTCAACATTATAAGAATGCAGTAAGACAATTTATAGCCATTTAATCGTGTTAACAAGTTTAAGACTTCATGGATGCAATGATATATATATTTCTATAAGTTCCAAGTTTGAAAGATAAAATGTTATATAACAATATTGACATAAAATGGGAAATTATAATACTAAAGTTAAATAGCAGGTTTAGGGTGTCATTAATGAATATGTAAATATTGTATAGCATGTAGCAAGGGGTACTTGCCTCGACGGGCCGCGAATCGGGAAAACGGAACGTTAATCGTCGGCGGGGAAAACTCGCGACGGGCGCACGGTTCACGGAATGAACCCAAACGACGAACGGTGAAGCCACACGGGTCAGGGTACCACGCTGGAACGTCGGGACGCGTCGCCGGCACGGTCAGATTCCGGCGAACTACAGATAACAGCATTCAAGAATGGAGAAAATGAGGAATGAAGAAGGAGGAAGAAGAATGAGAAGAAAGAAGAAGAAGAAGGCTTACCGTGCTAGGGCTCTGCGTTTGCAGAGGGGGTGGTGATGTCGACGGCAAGGAATCGGAGCTCCGGCGAATAGGTTTGTTTGAAGGAGTTTGGGGTCGGCTCGGGTAGGAAGTGTTGGTGTCGAGATCTGCAGTGGTGTCGGGGAAGAAGCAGGAGAGGGATGAGAGGATGACATCGACGAGGTGGTGGGTGATCGGCGGTGAGGGTGTAGGTTGAGGTCGAGGTCAATGGGTTGTCGAGGGTGGTAGGGATCTCGTCGAGGAAAGAAGTAGAGGGAGAGGAGGTGGTTATGAGAGCGATGAGACGGGGGTGAGGTCGGGTGGTGGCGACAGCGAGTCGCCGGTGATGATGGTTCTTGGGTTGCTCGGGGTTGCAGGTGGCCGCAGTGATGTGTAGGGTGCACGGGAACGTGGGGAAAGGAGGAAGGAGGTGGGTATGGCTGCGACGAGGGCGAGGAGGCCGGTGATGGTGGTGTTGGTGTTGGGGCTGTGGCGGCGAGGGAGACGGCGGCGGTAGGATTACGTGGGGTTGGGTTTCTGCGTTCTAAAAAAAACAAAGGGAGGAAGGAGATGGGAATAAGTATATATATAGAAGAGAGAGAGAGATGAGAGAGAGACGGGGGAGAGAGGAGAGAGAGAGAGAGAGAGATAGAGAAATACGGAAGAGAGAGAAAGAGAGAGACGGGGGCCCACGGGGTTAAAGAGCCGGTGATTGGTTGGGGAGAGATAAGAGGTTAGGAAATTTTTATTTAAAGATTTATAAGATTATAAGTGAACAGTAAAATATATGGTTAAATTTAGAAACATACGAATTTTAAATATATTAAAATTTTAGGGTTTTGGCGCAAAGTAAAACATTTCCAAATCGCGCCCGGGTCGGGTCCAAAAATTTGAAATTGAAATAATAAAATTTTAAGCGGGATCCAAAAGTGAAAAAGAAGTGTTTTATGATCAAAAAGCATACCCCCAAAACGGACACACGTACGTGCACGTAGCCGTCCAAACTCGCCCGTTTCACTGAACGGGACGAGAACACGATGCACGGATGCTACAACAGGGTTAGGGGTATCAAGTAGGCCAAGATGGATATTTTTAATTTTATTTTAGATGTCATAAATTGTTATATGCAGAAATGAATTTGCCGGGTAAAATTTACAGTAAATAACAATCAAGCACGATAAGTGAAATGAGTACCACACTACGCTCAAACAGTAACTGAAATTAGTAGCACTGGGCTCCGGTGTTACATTATACCCAACTACAAAAAGAATTTCGTCCTCGAAATTCCAAGAACACAAAGATAGAAAACTACAAGAAAAGGTGAGGAAACTTCTGCCGGATTTCATCTTCTCGTTCCCAAGCGGACTTTCCATGCGAGCGATTACCCCAAGAAACAAGCACAAGAGGGATCACCTTGTTATTAAGAACCTTTTCCCTTCGATCCACAATTTCAATCGGCCGCTCCGCAAAAGTCAAGTCTTCTCGTACTGTTAGCTCCGAATGATCCGATATGTGCGTATCATCTCGAACATACCTACGGAGTTGAGATACGTGAAACACATCGTGCACATTCGCCACGGGTTGCAGTAACGCCAAACAATACGCTATCTCACCAACGCTCCAAGATCTCAAAGGGTCCAACGAATCGAGGACTAAGCTTTCCTCGACTTCCAAAACGAATCACCCCTCTAGTCGGTGATATCTTCAAGAACACCAAATCACCCACGGCGAACTCTAGAGGTCTTTTGACGTGTCTGCCCAACTCTTCTGTCGATCTTGTGTTGCCTTCATAAGACTTCTGATAGTGTTAACCTTCCCAACTGTCTGCACAACCAAATCTGGTCTTAAAAATCTTCGTTCACCGACATCGTCCCAACAAACAGGTGAACGGCATTTACGACCATACAAAGCTTCAAATGGAGCCATCTGGATAGTTGCTTGAAAACTGTTGTTTGTAAGAAAAACTCCACCAAAAGTAGATGATCCTCCCAAGAACCCTTGAAGTCCAACATGCATGCTCTCAACATATCCTCAAGAGTTTGGATTGTTCTCTCTGACTGACCATCAGTTTGAGGATGATAAGCTGTGCTAAACTTCAATCGAGTCCCCAAACTTTCCTGTAAACTCCGCCAAAAGTGTGATAGGAACCGAGTGTCCCGATCGGACACGATGCTCACCGGTACTCCATGCAATCTTACAATCTCCTGCATGTACCGCTCCGCCAAAGTCTCTGTTGATTGAACAACCCGGAAAGGAATAAAGTGAGCTGCCTTGGTCAATCGATCCACAATCACCCATACTGCATTGTTGCCTTTTGGACTCCGCGGTAAGGCCGTCACGAAATCCATGGTTATATATTCCCACTTCCACTGAGGAATCAGAAGTGGTTGCAATAAACCAGCAACCCTTTGATGTTCAGCCTTAACTTGCTGACACACCAAGCACTTTGCCACAAAGCGAGCAATCTCCCGTTTCATGCCTTCCCACCAGAAATGCTTGTCGAAAAATCTCTGTACATCTTTGTGCCTCCTGGATGTACAGAATAAGCTGAATTGTGTGCCTCCATCATAAGCTCTTCACGAATATCTCCCTTTGGCACACACAAACGGGTACCATACCTCAACGAACCATCTTCGGGGATCAATAAGTCTGTTCGTAATCCGGCTTCAACCTGTCCTCGACACTTTTGCAGTCTAGGGTCCTGCGATTGTGCTGCTTTAATAATCTCGATCAACGATGACTGTACTTGCAGCTGCATCAACTGTCCCGTAGAATGCGGTAGCACAACCTCCAAGTCAAATCTTCGAAAATCCGCAACGATCTCCTACTGCGTAGTTATCACCTGAATTGCTGGTAACCGACCAAGCGCATCCGGTACGACATTACCCTCCCCCGGATGGTACTTAAGATCAAGATCGCAGTCAGCCATCAGCTCCAACCATCTACGCTGCCTCATATTAAGCTCCTTCTGTGTGAACACATACTTCAAGCTCTTACAATCAGTAAAAACTTCGACCCTTTCGCCCAAAAGGTAGTGTCTCCAAATCTTCAAAGCGAAAATCACAGCCGCAAGTTCCAAGTCATGAGTTGGGTAATTCTTCTCATGGGTCTTCAACTGTCTCGATGCGTACGCTACAACCTTCCCATGCTGCATCAAAACACATCCCAATCTTTTCCCAGATGCGTCGCTGTGAATCACCAATCCTCCGGAATTGTCTGGCACGGTCAGAATAGGGGCGGTTATCAACTTCTGCTTCAACGTCTCAAAAGCTAACGCACATTTGTCCGTCCATACAAAAGGCACCTCCTTGCGCGTAAGCTTGGTTAACGGCTCCGCCAGATGAGCAAAGTTCTCCACAAATCTCCTGTAATATCCGACGAGTCCAAGAAAACTTCTCATCTCCGCAACATTCTTTGGAATCGGCCAGTCTCGAACCGCTGCAATCCTTTCTGGATCGACGGCAATTCCATCGCCAGACACAACATGCCCCAAAAACTTTACTTCTTCCAGCCAAAACTCGCACTTACTCATCTTCGCAAATAACTTCTCTTGTCTCAATGTCGGCAGTGCGATCTTCAAATGCTCAGCATGCTCTTCA
Organism: Agapanthus africanus; assembly: GCA_030015575.1. NCBI lineage: Eukaryota > Viridiplantae > Streptophyta > Magnoliopsida > Asparagales > Amaryllidaceae > Agapanthus > Agapanthus africanus. Next base: position 644,257,424 of record CM057343.1, read on the forward strand.
AAACTCTTCGAGTAAACAAGGATATCGTCAATAAAAACCACGATAAACTGATCCAAGAACGGTGAAAAGATTCGGTTCATCAAGTCCATGAATACTGCCGGCGCACTCGTTACTCCGAAGGGCATCACTAAGTACTCGTAATGTCCATACCGAGTTCGGAACGCCGTCTTGCAAATATCTTCTATTTTAACTCGGACCTGATGATATCCGGATCGCAAATCCAGCTTCGAGAATGCCCTCGCGCCACTAAGCTGCTCGAAAAGTTCGCCAATGCGAGGGATCGGGTACCTGTTCTTGATAGTCACCCGGTTTAATTCTCGATAGTCGATGCACATTCTTCTTGTGCCATCCTTCTTCTTTACTAGAAGAACTGGAGCTCCCCAAGGCGAGTTACTGCTTCGAATCCAACCCTTTTCAAGCAATTCGGCAACCTGTTTCTTGATTTCTTCCAACTCTACTGGTGCCATTGGATAATACGCTTTGGATACTGGCGCTGCACCAGGAATAAGATCAATTGCGAACTCTACGTCTCGCTTCGGCGGTAAACCCGATATATCTTCAAATACGTCCATAAAATCACGAACAACAGCCGGCTCTTCACTGTTATCAGCTTCCATTGCTGCAAGAGTATTGTTTGTCGGCCTAGCCCTAAACTCGACTGGCCCGACAGAATTGCTTCCTTACCGCAACTGCTGTCTGCTGCAAACTCCCTTCCATCCCAGATAAACTCTGCTGCTCTCGGCTGCCGCAAGTACTTGTGAGAAAGTGGTCAAACCCAGGGAGACAATCTGCCTCTGGATGTCCCCGTCTAAGCTGCGTATGAACCTTCGTGCCCTGTCTGCATCGTTGGCAGCTAAAGGTCCAGCGAATCTGCTGAGTCTTGTCCATTCTGCTGCATGCACATCTACGGGTGCTCCATTCTGCATTAGCCCGATGAATTTCTTTTCCCTTTCCTCCCGTGCAGTCCGCGGGAAGAACTTCTCCAGGAAACTCTTTGAAAAAATCCGCCCACTTGATCGGCTTGGGCAAACGGTTCTCTTCCACAAGCCACCATTCTCGGGCGTAATCCACTAACTGAATGCGTACCACATCAACTCTTTTCTCATCTGGAATCTGTGCTGCAACAAGCAAATTCTCCGTGTCAACTAGCCACTGCTCTGCTGGCAACGGCTCCTCCAAACCAATAAATGTAGACGGACCCAAATGTCTGAAATCTGCTACTGTCCCTACTCGGTCAACTGGCTTAGCTCCAACATTATTCACAGACTGCTGAACGATCTGCAAACCTTCCTGAATGATTCCGCTTGCTGCTGGATCAGTTCGGTCCATTTTCTTTGATTCTCCAGCATTCCCCTGGTTACTCCAAGCATGGCGGTTTCGTCCACACGCCTCTGGTACGTCTTCAAATTCTTACCGGCCATAACAAAACACCCAACATTTGCATGATGATAGATTCGAAATATAGATCAAGGCTAGAACTCCAAGATACTTAAATAGAGTGGCGCATTGTAACTATGCCGCGGTATCATAGCCACAATTACATAACTCCATCCAAGTCGCCTAAGTCCTAGAGATAACAAGGAATCAGGTTTCGAGTCGATATGCAAAGGAAGTTTGCACATCGTAAAAGATATAATCAGGAAGAATGTGATTCAAGAATGGTAAAATGGCAAGGTGGCAGGACATGTTTCCTAAACACGGGTATTCTGATTCGTGTATTGGGTACAATACCCAACTACAAAAGAATCAACCCGACTATCCTAGGGCTCTGATACCAAAAGAACCATGTCACGCCCCGCTTCCCAAAGTACGCTAAAGTGGGCACGTGACATAGCCAACCATGCTTCCTGTGGATAGGAAAAATCCTTCCACAGTCACATTATCAGTTGTGTCACAGATATCAGTTGTGTCAGTTGTGTCACAGATATGATTTCAACATTATAAGAATGCAGTAAGACAATTTATAGTCATTTAATCGTGTTAACAAGTTTAAGACTTCATGGATGCAATGATATATATATTTCTATAAGTTCCAAGTTTGAAAGATAAAATGTTATATAACAATATTGACATAAAATGGGAAATTATAATACTAAAGTTAAATAGCAGGTTTAGGGTGTCATTAATGAATATGTAAATATTGTATAGCACGTAGCAAGGGGTACTTGCCTCGACAGGCCGCGAATCGGGAAAACGGAACGTTAACCGTCGGCGGGGAAAACTCGCGACGGGCGCACGGTTCACGGAATGAACCCAAACGACGAACGGTGAAGCCACATGGGTCGGGGTACCACGCTGGAACGTCGGGACGCGTCGCCGGCACGGTCGGATTCCGGCGAACTACAGATAACAGCATTCAAAAATGGAGAAAATGAGGAATGAAGAAGGAGGAAGAAGAATGAGAAGAAAGAAGAAGAAGAAGGCTTACCGTGCTAGGGCTCTGCGTTTGCAGAGGGGGAGATGATGTCGACGGCAAGGAATCGGAGCTCCGGCGAATAGGTTTGTTTGAAGGAGTTTGGGGTCGGCTTGGGTAGGAAGTGTTGGTGTCGAGATCTGCAGTGGTGTCGGGGAAGAAGCAGGAGAGGGATGAGAGGATGAAATCGACGAGGTAAGGTCGACGAGGTGGTGGGTGATCGGCGGTGAGGGTGTAGGTTGAGGTCGAGGTCGATGGGTTGTCGAGGGTGGCAGTGATCTCGTCGGGGAAAGAAGTAGAGGGAGAGGAGGTGGTTATGAGATCGATGAGACGAGGGTGAGGTCGGGTGGCGGCGACGGCGAGTCGCCGGTGATGATGGTTCTTGGGTTGCTCGGGGTTGCAGGTGGCCGCGGTGATATATAGGGTGCACGGGAACGTGGGGAAAGGAGGAAGGAGGTGGGTGTGGCTGCGACGGGGGCGAGGAGGCGAGGAGGCCGGTGATGGTGGTGTTGGCGTTGGGGCTGCGGCGGCGAGGGAGACGGCGGCGGTAGGGTTACGTGGGGTTGGGTTTCTGCGTTCTAAAAAAAAACAAAGGGAGGAAGGAGATGGGAATAAGTATATATATAGAAGAGAGAGAGAGAGATGAGAGAGAGACGGGGGAGAGAGAAGAGAGAGAGAGAGAGAGATAGAGAAATACGGAAGAGAGAGAAAGAGAGAGATGGGGGCCCACGGGGTTAAAGAGCCGGTGATTGGTTGGGGAGAGATAAGAGGTTAGGAAATTTTTATTTAAAGATTTATAAGATTATAAGTGAACAGTAAAATATATGGTTAAATTTAGAAACATACGAATTTTAAATATATTAAAATTTTGGGGTTTTGGCGCAAAGTAAAACATTTCCAAATCGCGCCCGGGTCGGGTCCAAAAATTTGAAATTGAAATAATAGAATTTTAAGCGGGATCCAAAAGTGAAAAAGAAGTGTTTTATGATCAAAAAGCATACCTCCAAAACGGACACACGTACGTGCACGTAGCCGTCCAAACTCGCCCGTTTTACTGAACGGGACGAGAACACGATGCACGGACGCTACAACAGGGTTAGGGGTATCAAGTAGGCCAAGATGGATATTTTTAATTTTATTTTAGATGCCATAAATTGTTATATGCAGCAATGAATTTGCCGGGTAAAATTTACAGTAAATAACAATCAAGCATGATAAGTGAAATGAGTACCACACTACGCTCAAACAGTAACTGAAATTAGTAGCACTGGGCTCGGGTGTTACACATATTGATTGACCCGACATGGTACCGTACACTACTTGACCTGACCTGATATACCATGACTTGACCCGTTACCTGATCTTGTGTCTAATGCCAACAAACCTGACATGTAGTCCTCACGGACCGTCCCTGTTGTCTATCCAGGCAAACATGCTCTTACCTGATCATGTGTTGGCATTAGTTCTTGATTACTGAATACCTGACTTGACATACATAACTTGGGGGTATGGGGAAATCAATGATGGAATACTGATTTGTAACTCGACAGTTGCTTGCTTTTACTGATCAGTTTTAGAGGCTAGGCCCGCCTCGTGACGATGCTGCTGACATCGTTGGTCTGTACTCCTTTCCTGTTAGTGCCTAGCGGCACGTCTCGGTTTCAGCCCGAGAGTTTGTAGACCGTGGTCCCGGGCATGCACGGGATACTATTGAGTTACATCGATGATTCATCAAATTGATTTCAAAAACTTTAGAGTAGAAAACCCACTAGAACAGTTTAGTTTACTCACTGTACACTGCCCTTCACTGCCCTGATTTATAGCACTGTTACACCTGCTTTTCATTCATGTTTATATTTGCATTGCCTGTTACCCTGTTTATATTGCATCACTTGATGACATGACGCGCTGACGTCTCGGTTTTGCATAGCCCAGATTCCGTACCTTTGCTGCAGTCCGAGCAGGAGTACTTCAGCCAGCAGGCTGAGCAGTGAAGTTTCAGTAATAGTTAGTTTTTTTATTTTCTGCATTTTATTCCTGATGTGAGCCCGCATTATGGGACATACATTCCAGTTATTTTGTATTGGATCTTTTGCTTCCACACTTTTATTATTATTGACTCATGTTATCTTGGCTTATAGACATGTATTAGATAGCTATATTTTGTTCTTGATATCTCTACAGCCGTAATGTGACTGTGGATGGATACTTCCTACCCACAGGTAGCATGGTTGGCTATGTCACGTGCCCAATTTTAGCGTACTCTGGGAAGCGGGGCATGACTTGGTTCTTTTGGTATCAGAGCCATAGGTTAGTCGGGTTGGTTCTTTTGTAGTTGGGTATTGTACCCAATACATGAATCTGAATACCCGTGTTTAGGAAACATATCCTGCCACCTTGCCATTTTACCATTCTTGAATCAAGTTCGTCATGATTATATCTTTTACGTTGTGCAAACTTCCTTTGCATATCGACTCGAAAACCTGATTCCTTGTTATCTCTAGGACTTAGGCGACTTGGGTGGAGTTATGTAATTGTAGCTATGATACCGCGGCATAGTTACAATGCGGTACTCTATTTAAGTAACTTAGAGTTCTAGCCTTGATCTATATTGTAAATCTGTTATCATGCTAATCTTGGGTGTTTTGATTTCAGGAGTATGGCAGGCAAGAATCTGAAGACGTACCAAAGGAGTGTTGACGAAGCCGCCATGCTTGGAGTGATACGGGGAATGCTGGAGAATCAAAAGAGACAAACCGAGCTGATCCAGCAGCAAGCTGAATCGTTTCAGGAAGGATTGCAGACCGTTCAGCAGTCTGTGAACAATGTTGGAGCTAAGCCAGTTGATCGTATGGGGACCGTAGCAGATTTCAGGCGTTTGGGTCCGTCCGTCTTTACCGGTTTGGAGGAGCCGTTGCCAGCGGAGCAGTGGCTAGTTGACACGGAGAACTTGCTTATTGCGGCGCAGATCCCAGAAGATAAAAGGGTGGATGTGGTGCGCATTCAGTTAGTGGACTATGCCCGTGAATGGTGGCTTGTGGAGGAGACCCGCTTGCCTAAGTCGATCAAGTGGGCAGATTTTTCGAAGAGTTTTCTGGAGAAGTTCTTCCCGCGGACTGCACGGGAGGAAATGGAAGAGAAGTTCATCGGTCTGAAGCAGAATGGAGCACCCGTAGATGTGCATGCAGCAGAATGGACGCGGCTCAGTAGATTCGCTGGACCTTTAGTTGCCAACGATGCAGACAGGGCAAGGAGGTTCATGCGCATCTTGGATGTGGACATCCAGAGGCAGATTGTCTCCCTGGGCTTGACCACTTTCTCACAGGTTCTTACAGCAGCCCGAGAACAGCAGAGCCTATCGGGGAAGACTGGGGGTTCACAGCAGACAACAGTTGCGGTAAGGAAGCCGGCATTTGTACCAAACCGGGCTCATGGACGCAGAGGTATTCCAGTGGACCGTCGTGGTCTAACACCGATGAAGAAGCCTGCTGTCGTTGATCAGAGGAAGCGCGTGGTTTGTAGCTATTGCTACTTACCCGGACATTTGCAAAAGGAGTGTTGCAGGATGCAGGGACTTTGTCTGGTTTGTGGATCGGGGATCATACTGTTAGTTCTTGTCCGTCGAAGTTATGCACAAGGGATGATATTCCGAAGCCTCCGCAGAAACCATTTCAGGGACAGAAGCAGCTGACTCAAGGACCTAATCAGGCTCGAGCTTTTACCTTGATGGCTGAGGAAGCTAAGGCTTCAGGGGAAGTTGTTTCAGGTATTCTACTCGTTCATGGTTTTCCCGCATTAGCATTATTCGATTCTGGTGCATCCCATTGTTTTATGTCGTCCAAATTTATAGCTACACACTCGATTACCTGCACGACCCTGTCTAGTTTCTAGGACATACACACTGGGAATGGGAAAATCATATCTAGTAGAGAGTGTAAAGATTGTACAGTTGTTGTTTGCGGACGGGAGCTTTTTGCAGATTTCTTGGTGATTGATACGAGCAGCTACGATGTCGTCTTGGGAATGGATTTTCTTAGCACTTTCCACGCTCACATTGATTGTAGGGTAAAGAAAGTAATTTTCCAGATTCCCGGACATCCCGAGTTTACCTTCACTGGAGGAAGCAGTTCTGTCGGGCCAGTCGAGTTTAGGGCTAGGCCGACAACTAATATTCTTGCATCAATGGAGGTTGATGAGAGTGAAGAGCCAGCTGTTGTTCGCGATTTTATGGACGTGTTTGAAGATATATCGGGATTACCGCCGAAGCGGGACGTGGAGTTCGCAATTGATCTTATTCCTGGTGCAGCGCCAGTATCTAAAACGTATTATCCAATGGCACCAATGGAGTTGGAAGAAGTCAAGAAACAGGTTGCTGAATTGCTTAAGAAGGGTTGGATTCGAAGCAGTAACTCGCCTTGTGGAGCTCCAGTTCTTCTAGTCAATAAGAAGGATGGCACAAGAAGGATGTGCATCGACTATCGAGAATTGAACCGGGTGACTATTAAGAACAAGTACTCGATCCCTCGCATTGGCGAACTTTTTGAGCAGCTTAGTGGTGCGGGGGTATTCTCGAAGCTGGATTTGCGATTCGGATATCATCAGGTCCGAGTGAAAGCAGAAAATATTTGCAAGACGGCATTCCGAACTCGGTATGGACATTACGAGTACTTAGTGATGCCCTTCGGAGTTACGAATGCACCGGCGATATTCATGGACTTGATGAACCGAATCTTTTCACCATTCTTGGACCAGTTTATTGTGGTGTTCATTGACGATATTCTGGTTTATTCAAAGAGTTCTGAAGAGCATGTAGAATATTTGAAGATCGCACTGCAGACGTTGAGACATGAGAAGTTATATGCGAAGATGAGCAAGTGCGAGTTTTGGCTCGAAGAAGTAAAGTTTTTGGGGCATGTTGTGTCTGGCGATGGAATCGCCGTCGATCCAGAAAAGATTGCAGCAGTTCGAGATTGGCCGATTCCAAAGAATGTTGCGGAGATAAGAAGTTTTCTTGGACTCGCCGGGTATTACAGAAGATTTATGGAGAACTTTGCTCGTCTGGCGGAGCCGTTGACCAAGCTTACACGCAAGGAGGTACCTTTTGTATGGACGGATAGTTGTGCGTCGGCTTTTGAGACGTTGAAGCAGAGATTGATAACCGCTCCTATTCTGACCGTGCCAGACAGTTTCGGAGGATTGGTGATTCACAACGACGCATCTGGAAAAGGATTGGGATGTGTTTTGATACAGCATGGGAAGGTTGTAGCGTACGCATCAAGACAGTTGAAGACCCATGAAAAGAATTACCCAACTCACGACTTGGAGCTTGCGGCTGTGATTTTCGCTTTGAAAATTTGGAGACAACCTTTTGGGCGAAAGGGTCGAAGTTTTCACGGATCATAAGAGTTTGAAGTATGTGTTCACGCAGAAGGAGCTTAATATGAGGCAGCGTAAATGGTTAGAACTGATGGCTGATTACGATCTTGATCTTAAGTACCATCCGGGAAAGGTTAATGTCGTACCGGATGCGCTCAGTCGGTTACCAGCAATTCAGATGTTGACTACGCAGAAGGAACTCATTGAGGAATTTCGAAGATTTGATTTGGAGGTTGTGCTACCGCATTCTTCGGGACAGTTGATGCAGCTGCAAGTACATTCATCGTTGATCGAGAATATTAAGGCAGCGCAACCCTAGATTGCGAAAGTTTCGAGAACAGGTTGAAGCCGGACTACGAACAGATTTATTAATCCACGAAGATGGTTCGTTGAGGTATGGTAGCCGTTTGTGTGTGCCTAAGGGAGATATTCGCAAAGAGCTTATGAAGGAGGCACACAGTTCAGCTTGTTCCGTACATCCAGGAGGCACGAAGATGTACAGAGACTTACGACAGCATTTCTGGTGGGAAGGCATGAAACGGGAGATCGCTCGCTTTGTGGCAAAGTGCTTGGTGTGTCAGCAAGTTAAGGCTGAACATAAAGGGTTGCTGGTTTATTGCAACCACTTCCGATTCCTTAGTGGAAGTGGGAACATATAACCATGGATTTCGTGAGGGCCTTACCGCGGAGTCCAAAAGGCAACAATGCAGTATGGGTGATTGTGGATCGATTGACCAAGGCAGCTCACTTTATTCCTTTCCGGGTTGGTCAATCAACAGAGACTTTGGCGGAGCGGTACATGCAGGAGATTGTAAGATTGCATGGAGTACCGGTGAGCATCGTGTCCGATCGGGACACTCGGTTCCTATCACACTTTTGGCGGAGTTTACAGGAAAGTTTGGGGACTCGATTGAAGTTTAGCACAGCTTATCATCCTCAAACTGATAGAACAATCCAAACTCTTGAGGATATGTTGAGAGCATGCATGTTGGACTTCAAGGGTTCTTGGGAGGATCATCTACTTTTGGTGGAGTTTTTCTTACAAACAACAGTTTTTAGGCAACTATCCAGATGGCTCCATTTGAAGCTTTGTATGGTCGTAAATGCCGTTCACCTGTTTGTTGGGACGATGTCGGTGAACGAAGATTTTTAAGACCAGATTTGGTTGTGCAGACAGTTGGGAAGGTTAACACTATCAGAAGTCTTATGAAGGCAACACAAGATCGACAGAAGAGTTGGGCAGACACGTCAAAAGACCTCTAGAGTTCGCCGTGGGTGATTTGGTGTTCTTGAAGATATCACCGACCAGAGGGGTGATTCGTTTTGGAAGTCGAGGAAAGCTCAGTCCTCGATTCGTTGGATCCTTTGAGATCTTGGAGCTTGTTGGTGAGGTAGCGTATCGTTTGGCGTTACCGCAGTCCTTGGCGAATGTGCACGATTTGTTTCACATATCTCAACTTCGTAAGTATGTTCGGGATGAAACGCATGTATTGGATCATTCGGAGCTGACGATACGAGAAGACTTGACTTTTGAGGAGCGACCGGTTGAAATTGTGGATCGAAGGGAAAAGATTCTTAAGAATAAGGTTATCCCTCTTGTACTTGTTTCTTAGGGTAATCGCTCGCATGGAGAGTCCACTTGGGAACGAGAAGATGAAATCCGGCAGAAGTTTCCTCATCTTTTCTTGTAGTTTGATTTTCGCCTATCCTTTGTATTCTTGGAATTTTGAGGACGAAATTCTTTTTGTAGTTGGGTATAATGTAACAACCGAGCCCAATCCTACAAATTTCAGTTACCGTATTTGTGGTGTGTGGTATTTATTTCTTTGATCATGCTTTGACAGTTACTAGTTATAGTTTATCCCGACATTACATATGTTTGCATATAACAATTTAACTCATTTAAAATAATTTAAAATATACTTGTCTTGGCCTGCTCGATACCCTTAACCCTGTGGTAGCGTCCTTGCATCGTGTTCTCGTCCCGTTCAGTGAAACAGATGTGTTTGGACGTCTACGCGCATGTACGTTCGTCCGTTCTTGGGGGTATGCTTTTTCATTACTAAATCCTTCATTTTAATTTTTGGAACCTGCCATTATTTTTCATATTTCAAATTCAAATTTTTGAACTCGTCCCGGGCGCAATTCTGAAATATTTTGTAGCCCGCCAAATTTGGTTATTCTAATATTTTATTAAATATTTCAGCTGCAAAATATTTTTAGTTGGTTTAGAAATCTTTCACCAGAATAATCTTTCTAAAATTTTATACTTAAACAAAACTTAACTTTCCCCAGCCAATCAAAACGTTCCTTTAAACCCCGAGCCCCACCGTCTCGCTCTCCCTCTCTTCCTGTCTCCTCGCATCACGACAACTTTCTTTCTCCTCTCGATTTCTCTCTCCTCTCGATCTCTCTCTTCCTCTCTATCTCTCTCCTTCTCTCTCTCTTCTCGAATCCCTCTCTCTCTCCTCCCTGCGTATCTCTCTCTCTCTCCCTCTCTCTCCCCCTCCTTATATTTTCTTCGTCGCCGTTTCTTCTAAAAAAACCCATACTCAAACCTTAATCCAACCTTCGCCGCCCGTCTCCACTGACCCTACCTCGTCGTCGCCACCTCCGTCTCACCCTCGCGACAGCCCTCTCCACCTCCTTGCTCTCCTCTCTTCCTTCCAGCGTTCCCGAGGACCCACTGCATCCGACGAGGCCGTTTGCTGCAACCTCCCGCAAGCCCAACTTCGTCGGTGACTTGTCGTCGTCACCCTCGTCACCTCCTCGCATCCCTCTACATGTCCCGGCCCTACAAACCACCACCACCACCCTCTGCCGAACCCCCATGACCACAGCTGCACCCCTACAACCCACTGCCCTTCGCCGGAAAGTCACCACGCCGGCAACCTTCGTCGTCGTCGCCCTGTGTCGACTCCCCTGATAACCCAGAACACCCTACCACGGTACAATCTTCTTCTTCTTCTCTTTTCCACTTTCCCTGTGAAATCTTTTCTTAACTATTCACTGTTTTCTCGACGGACAGAATCCGACCGTGCCGGCGACAATCCCCGACGTTTCAGCCTGGACCCCTGACCCGTGTGACTCCACTGTTCGTCATTTGGGTTCATTTCGTGTACCGTGCGCGCGTCGTGACTTTTCCCGCCGATGCGAGACGTTCCGTTTGCCGTATCGCGTTCCGTCGAGGCAAGTAAAACTTGCTACATGCTAATTATATATTACATATACATTGATGGCACTCTAAATCCGTAATTTAACTTTAGTACCATGATTTTCTTTTGTTCGTGTTCGATGGTATGATATATCATTTTAGTTTCCAGAATTGAAACCTACCGTTCGTATTTACTTCATTAAAACCAAATAACCACAATCATATGTTTTAAACCACATTTTAACTATTGACATAGCCCATGGCATTTGTTTCTATCGTTTTACTCCATCGGACACTCGTGTGTATTTAAACCGGTTTTAGCTGTGATTTCATCCATTGAACCTATTTATAGATCATTGCATCCCTGGAATTTCTTAATAATTGTTAACATGATTTAACGGCCATAATTGTCATACTGTATTCGTATAATGTGGAAACCATCTCTGAAACACAAACTGATAACTGTACAGCTAATTAATTAATCTGCTTTATTGCTTAACTTATTGCTTAGATTGTGTTGTTGATAACCATGCTTGATTATTTATAACCATGATTATGCTAGCTGTTTATGAGTACCCATATGTTATCTTTTACACCCTGGCCTGACTTGCTACACACATATTGATTGACCCGATATGGTACCGTACACTACTTGACTTGACCTGATGTACCATGACTTGACCCGTTACCTGATCTTGTGTCTAATGCCAACAAACCTGACATGTAGTCCTCACGGACCGTCCCTGTTGTCTATCCAGACAAACCTGCTCTTACCTGATCTTGTGTTGGCATTAGTTCTTGATTACTGAATACCTGACTTGACATACATAACTTGGGGGTATGGGGAAATCAATGATGAAATACTGACTTGTAACTCGACAGTTGCTTGCTTTTACTGATCGGTTTTAGAGGCTAGGCCCGCCTCGTGACGATGCTGCTGACATCGTTGGTCTGTACTCCTTTCCTGTTAGTGCCTAGCGGCACGTCTCGGTTTCAGCCCGAGAGTCTGTAGACCGTGGTCTCGGGCATGCACGGGATACTATTGAGTTACATCGATGATTCATCAAATTGATTTCAAAAACTTTAGAGTAGAAAACCCACTAGAACAGTTTAGTTTACTCACTGTACACTACCCTTCACTGCCCTGATTTATAGCACTGTTACACCTGCTTTTCATTCATGTTTATATTTGCATTGCCTGTTACCCTGTTTATATTGTATCACTTGATGACATGACGCGTTGACGTCTGGGTTTTGCATGGCCCAGATTCCGTACCTTTGCTGAAATCCGAGCAGGAGTACTTCAGCCAGCAGGCTAAGCAGTGAGGTTTCAGTAATAGTTAGTTCTTTTATTTTCTGCATTTTATTCCTGATGTTAGCCCGCATTATAGGACATACATTCCAGTTATTTTGTATTGGATCTTTTGCTTTCGCACTTTTATTATTATTGACTCATGTTATCTTGGCTTATGGACATGTATTAGATAGCTATATTTTGTTCTTGATATCTCTACAGCCGTAATGTGACTGTGGATGGATACTTCCTACCCACAGGTAGCATGGTTGGCTATGTCACGTGCCCAATTTTAGCGTACTCTGGGAAGCGGGGCGTGACACTTGGCGCTCTTTATGAGGTACAACCCCCATCGGTTCACCCAACAGCTAAGTTATAACCAGGGGGTCCCACTGGAGGCGTTTTTGGAAGAGCCTGCGGCCACCATGGAGGGAATACGGAGCGCACTTCATCACTTTATGCGGTTAAACACGGGCTCCCACTTCTTTATTAGCGAGCCGACTTGCATTCCAAAGGCCTCAACGTGTGCAGGGCTTGGTATCAGCACGCGATGGGTGATGTTATCCGGGAAGAGAAACGGCTGCTGCTTGATCGCAAGGGTGCGCCTCCGGCCAGCGATCGCAACGTTCCCCTAAGGCAAAGGACCCCTATCCCTCCTCCACTAAGAGGAGATGCTGGAGATGAGCCTCCACGTGTGCTAAGCCCCACGCGTGGATTGCCCTGTGATCCTGTAGATGTGCCCTCAATGCCCCGTGCTCCTGTGGAGACGGTGAATGTGGTTTCACCCGAATCCAGCGTGGGCTCGGATATCGGGACCCGCCGTCCTAAGGTGCCCACGAAGCGTAAGCTGATTTTGGGTGCGGCTGGAGTTCGCGCACAGAAGAGGAAGAAGAAGTCGATCCTCTCTGCTGACGTTGCATTTGGTCAGAAACCTCATGCTCCTTATAGCGAAGGCTTGGGTGAGTACGGGACCAACGAGGGCTTATTTATGCCGCCAGACAACATTGATATGGCGGCCGCCATCGCAGATTCTGAGCGATTGGCAAGGCGCGATGCGTGGTTGGCTAAACTTGCGCAATCGGGTAATCACTAGTTGTATTTTTCGTCATTGCATTATACCTCTATCATTGTTTTTTGACTAACGATTTTCCTTCTTTTAACAGGCATTTCTACCGAAGAAGCTATCGCCGCTTCCCTCAAAACTTTCCAGGAGGAGGAACGACTCAGAGCATCCTTAGGCCTTGGTACATTTCGGTTTACTATGTCTCTCATTCCATTTTTTTTATGAGTAATCTGACCCTCTTTTTGTCTTATCACAGGGACCACAAGACCTATCCCACAAGCTGACGTGGAGATTCTCCCCGAACCAGCTACCGAAGTCCTGGCCTCTTTGGGATTGCCGCAAGAGTCTCAACTTAAAAAACCGATGATGGAAGCCCTGACGGTTCTGGAGGCAACCCTGAATGCGAAGGACGACGCCTTGCTGAAGGAGGCTTCCAAGAGGTTTGTCGTGACGGCCCGGGAGGAAAGGAAACGCCTAAGGCGCGTAGCAAGGGAGCGTAGCGCTGCTTTGGCCGTGGGAGCGGGCTCAAGCACCGTTACTCCCGCTGCTACTCCTTCAGAGGAGCTCCCGGTCGCCTTGTCTACTGCTCATAGACGGGCGGCACGTGCAGTTCGGGAAGTCAACAGTAAATTCGTCTCAGGTAATGTGCTTTCGAGGCTTTGTTATCAAAGTTTTAAAACCGTCGGTTCTTATATATTTTGTCCTGCAGGGCCGAGTCTCACTGAAGGGGTGGTGGCAACCATCGAGCCTGAGGGGACGGTGGAGAAGGTAGCAGCTGATCCCGAGGTGACGGTAAGCGGTGCAGCCGTAGTTGCCAGGCCCGAGCTAGTGGCTGATGAGACAGTCACGACTACTATGCCCGAGACGGCTGCCGATGCCGAGTGCGAGGTGGCGGCAGATGAGACGGCTGCTATGGCCGGGCCTGAGGCAGCAGTGGATGAAACGGCTGCTGCGGGCGAGCCTACGGCAGTGGTGGACGAGACGGCTGCGACTGCTGAGCCCGAAGTGGTAGCGGGTGAGACGGCTGCTATGGTTGCTGAGCAAGAGATGGCCGCTCTTTCTCAAGAGTCGGGCGCCGCTCCGATCATCGCCCTCCCTGCTTACGGTTCCTTGTTGTCTCCCGGCGCCGCGAGTGTGACGACGGCTCATGTGGAGTCGGGCGATGAGGCAACGGGAGGTGAGACCGTCCCAATGGAGGAGGAAGACGCCACCGTTGCATCAAGTAACGCCATCGTTAGGGCTCTGGCCGGCGACTCATCAGGTAAATTTTGGGTTACCATCTTTCTTTCTTTTTATTCTGCAATCTTTCCTAATAAAGTTTATCTTGCTTCTAATACAGGTGCGGCTGGTACTGAAATCAAGCTACTCGAGACAGCGCCGTCAGCTACCGTTCTGACGGTGGCCACCTCTCTACCCTCTTTCGTACCATCACAGATGCTGGAAAGTATAGATTTGCGACCCATCAGTCTTATCTTGGCTGCATAATTTATGTACTAATGTTGTACTATTGCGTCTTTGCAGGAGTGCTTTTTGATCACCTGTACTAGGTGCTGCACCCACACTTCTCCTTCCCATCGGAGCTTGCTTCCTCCAGTGGCGCTGGTGAGTATAGTTTTCAATTAATGCTCTTTCTTTTTTCAATAATGGAATTATTTCTGATTCTTCCTTGCCCTGATTGCAGTGCTACAGATCGAAGGAGGAGATGAGAGATCAGTTGCGCCACCGGTCCTCCCGGCTTTGCCACCTGCTGCAGCTGGTATAGTAAATTCCATTGTTCATGAACTTCCTATATTTCTTGAACCGCCATTTGATTGTGATTTGTTTTGCAGCTGTCGTTCCGATTCCGGCACCTTTCAAGTCTCGCATCATGATGCCGGCAGGCCCTTTTTCCAGACGTCCATCCTCAAAGGGTGCTGCGATGAGTCTGAGCATGCTGAGAGGATGCGTCGAGGAGCTTGACGCAGAAGCTCCCACCTCTGCCGCAGATTTCGCAGCCAAGGTTAATCCGATACTGGCGACGCTTGTAAATTTCCATAATGAAGGCGTCGTCGAGTCTTGGGTTAATCACTGCAGGGAGATCGAGGCCTGCCTGCATCAGCTGGAACTTATGCGTCCTACCCTCGAGATTTTGGCCACGAGCACTCAACGGGCGGCGTGGATCGAGCAGAGCGCTTCTTACTTCCGCCATCTTGAACAAGAAGCGGCTCTAAAGCGGAGGGAATGCAAAGAAACCTCAAGCGAGTCTGCTCGACTGCGTGCTGAGGTTGACGCGAACGCTGCCCGGGTGAAAGCTATCTTCGAGGGCCTCCTGCAAAGTATCTCCGACGGGTTAACATTGAAGCGGAAGCTCGATATCGTTGAGCGTGATGCCCAAGGTCGTGAAGTAGCTCAGCGAGCCGTCGAAGAACAACTTTCATTCTACTTGCATCAGCGGGCCCAGGTGGAAGCAGAGTTGGCCGCAGTAGCCGATCAGGAGAAGGCGCTGAAGGAAGTGCGAGAGCAACTTGCGGATTTGTTAAAAACGCTTCCTTCTCCATGAATCATTTTGTATCATTTGTAAATTTTTGAATAAAATGTATTCATTCTTTCATTCTTTCATATGATGTATTTTGTATCCAACTGCATACATGAATAAAAGATACATTTCTTTCGCAATGTCTTGTGTCGTCTTTCTGCTTTCTTCTCTCTCTTTTTTTTTGCTGTGCTGCTTGCCATGCGATTTTAGCAAGTGTGGTATGTGAATAGCGTATAGCTGTCAGTCTTAGGCTTTTTGTGGAGTGGCGATGGTTTAGAAAACAGGGTTAGGATCTGTCACCTAAGACTTTTCAACTTTATGAGCCGTTAGGGTCTCATAAAGAATTTTCTCCCTACGGGTCGAGAGGATCCCGTAGGTGTATTTTCTCCCTAGGAATCGAGAGGATTCCTAAGTGCGTTTTCCCTTATAAGTCGTAAGAATCTTATAAGAGAATTTTCCCTCTTACGGGTCGAGAGGACCCGTAAGCGGTTGCTTCCCTCCTTTTCGAGATTCGATTTTGGAGAGTGTGACCAGTGAATAATATGCAAGAGTCCATTTCGGACCAACTTGCAGGGCTCCAGTGCTTAGGAAATAGATTTTTTAATCCCCGCTGCCTAAGGCTTTACCTCACGAGTCGAGACGAATCGAGCATTTCTCGCAAGAATATCCTAACGTCACAGTTAACCTCTGCTCTTTACGACAGAGGTCCGTTAGGGTCTGTGGTACTAGGGTTTTGTTCATCGTACCGTCGCGTCGGCTGATGTATTCCTCGACAGGCAACCTTGCTGTTCGAGTAGCCTTGCGATTGTCATGTCTCTGATCCCTTCGGGGGCTGGACAAGACGTTTTCAAGCAATCTTCTTAGGCAGTTTGACCGTCAGAAGAGCAAGCGTTAAGAATTTTGCCATGCTGCTTTTTACTTGAGGTTAGGCTCATTTTGGATAGCCCCGATGAGTCATAACCACTCCGCGCTGGTGTGACATGATCTCCGATGGTCTTTCAGGTTTTATATGAGTTACCGTCAAGACCCTGAAGCTAGGAATTTGGCCTTCGCTTCGTTTGATGGCATCGCGTCTGCTGTATCGAGACGAATGTCGCGGTTGTCTCTAGGTTGCTGGTGAACCGTCGAGGTTTGGAACTAGGGATTTTGCCGTGGCTCCGTTGTTTGATTGTCGTGTCTGAATCCTGCTGGAAGAAGAACGCTGGGGTGACATCTCGTCTGCTGTATCGAGATGAGCGTCGATGTGGTGACCACTCCGCGCTGGTGTGGGATGATCTCCGATTGTCTTTCAGGTTTTATATGAGTTGCCGTCAAGACCCTGAAGCTAGGAATTTGGCCTTCGCTTCGTTTTGTTTTGATCATAAGGTCTTTTGTTGATGTTGCGTCTGCATCCTGCTGGACTGCGAAGGAACTCTGTTGTTGACATTGCGTCTGCTGTAACGAGACGAATGCTGAGGTGGAGCCGGGATTTTTGCCGTCACTCCGCTTTGCTGACATCCATGGGGTCTTTCGTTGACGTTGCATTTGCATCCTGCTGGACTGCGAAGGAACGCCGTTGTTGACATTGCATCTGGTGTAGCGAGACGAATGCTGAGGTGGAGCTGGGATTTTGCCGTTACTCCGCTTTGATTCGACCGTGAGGTCTTTTGTTGACGTTGCATCTGCATCCTGCTGGACTGCGAAGGAACGCCGTTGTTGACATTGTATCTGGTGTAGCGAGACTAATGCTGAGATGGAGCTGGGATTTTGCCGTCACTCCGCTTTGATTCAACCATGAGGTCTTTTGTTGACGTTGCATCTGCATCCTGCTGGACTGCGAAGGAACGCCGTTGTTGACATTGCATCTGGTGTAGCGAGACGAATGCTGAGGTGGAGCTGGGATTTTGCCGTCACTACGCTTTGTTTCGACCGTGAGGTCTTTTGGTGACGTTGCATCTACATCCTGCTAGACTGCGAAGGAACACCGTTGTTGACATCTCGTCTGCTGTATCGAGTTGAATGCTGAGATGGAACTGGGATTTTGCCATCGCTCCGCTTTGTTTTGACCGTGAGGTCTTTCGTTGACGTTGCATCTGCATCCTGTTGGACTGCGAAGGAACGCCGTTGTGGGTCTTTAGGCTGTAGATGTGGCCGTCGAGACTTGGCTCTTCTTCTGATGGAGCCTGGTGGGAAGGTGTGGTTCCCTTTTTGTTTGTGCCCCTGGATCGTATACAGGGATTGACGTGATCTCACCTGTAGGGCAAAAAAATTTCATTCTTTCATCATTTTTTTTATTCTTTCCGTGATGCTCTATCATTTCAGCTTTTTATATCGCGAAAATCGTGATCGCCCAATCATTTCGGCTATTTTTCGCGGTGCCCAATCATTTCGGCTATTTATTTCATTTTTACTCGCTGCTTTTTATTGTGAGTTGCCCAATCATTTCGGCTATTTCGCATGCATACATTTTTACTTGCTGATTTTGTTTGCAAGTTGCCCCATCATTTCGGCTATTTCGTATGCATGTACGGCTTGCTGGCCTTCTGCCGCAAGCTTGGAATTAGACACCGATTTCGGCATCAGCATTGCTACAACTGGGATATGGCCAGGAGCGAATCATCATTTGCCTCTGTCGATGTCGAACAAAGGTGGCTTAGTAAACAGGGTTAGGATTCCGTCAACTAAGGCTTTTGACTTCATGAGCCGTAAGGGTCTCACAAAGGTATTTCACCCTACAAGTCGTGAGGATCTCGTAGGTGTGTTTTCTCTTTAGGAATCGTGAGGATTCCTAAGTGCATGGCTTCTTGTAAGTCGTAAGGATCTTACAAGAGAGTTTTCTCCTTATAAGTCGAGAAGACTTACAAGGGTTGTTCACCATATGGACATATCCCTAGTCACGGATGGGATTGGGTTAGGGAAATGTTTATTCGCGCCCGTGGATTGTATACAAGAGTCAGTATTGAGCCGCTTGTAGGGCAATATCAGAGGTTGTGGGGGTTACTTAAGAACAGATTCAGGTCTCTGTAACTTAAGACTTTCAAATCTTATGAGCCGTGAGGGTCCCATAAGAGAATTCTCCTTACGAGTCGTGAGGATCTCGCAAGTGTAATTTCTCCTTAGGAATCGTGGGGATCCCTAAGTGTGTTTCTCCCTTGTGAGTCGTAAGGATCTCACGCGGGTGGTTTCTCCTCACAAGGTCGAGAGGACCCTGCAAGCGTCTTTTAACGAGGCCGTGCCCTTTCGGGTTTTCACAAACACTCGCCGGTAGCCCTGCTGTTTTTACTCACGGAGCCCTTTCGGGTTTTCATCCGTGCCCATTTTGCTTATGGACATACCGTTTTGTTTTTTTATTCTTTTCTTTTTTCTCTTTTTTTATATATATAATGAGGTTGCGCCCTTTCGGGTTTTCATCCGTGCCCATTTTACTTATGGACATACCGGTTTTTTTAATTTATTTTTTAATCAGCTTCGGGATGCTGCGATCTGCCGTAGCTTCTTGACATCTCGGTCAACAGCTAGTTTTAGGAAATAATGGTCCGTCATTAGTTTAAGGACGTTTCGGTCCGCTGTTAGTTTAAGGACGTTTCGGTCCGCCGTCGCCGTATTTGAGGCGAATCTCTAGTTTACTGACTTCTCTGTCTATGGGGCTTTCTCTATGAATGAGCATGATGCCCCCGGCATATCCATCTTTCTCGGAGCATGTGGTTGTGGCGGGCCCACTTTACAGTTTTCGGACAGTGCGAACTTGCCCTGTTGGTATTAGTCTTCAACCCAGTTTTTGAAGACGTAGCAGTTTTCGATCGGATGACCCAATACTTGGTGGTAAGGGCAGTAGTTAGGATTGTTGACCTTATTCAGTTGTAGCTGGTGTTTCAGCTCCGGTAGAGTGATAAGCCTGTTGCGCACCACTAGTTCGAACAGCGTCCTTGTTTCATCTCGGGGAAATGAGTAAGGACGTTTCAACTTTTCATAGATGGGTTGCCGCTTGTTGTTTTGGCGACCAACCGGTCTAGGGCCACTAGACAGTTGTTGAGCGTTGGCGATGAAGGCCATTTTTT
This sequence comes from Agapanthus africanus, assembly GCA_030015575.1. Classification (NCBI taxonomy): domain Eukaryota; kingdom Viridiplantae; phylum Streptophyta; class Magnoliopsida; order Asparagales; family Amaryllidaceae; genus Agapanthus; species Agapanthus africanus. The sequence continues at coordinate 644,277,276 of CM057343.1, forward strand.
CCTTCCCTTTATCCTTTTCGTTCGATCCCTTGTTTGCGGGTTCAGGATTCTTTCTGGGTAGCAGGCGATTGCACAGCTGAATGTTCTCGCAACTTCTCAATTCTTTCGTTTTAGAGATGAATTCCTTGAAGAGAGGGCCGAGGGCTACTTTTTCGTCGGAGTCGCTCCCGAATGTGAGAACTCGCGGTCTCTCGAGATCAATTCTATGACAATTGCCGGCAATTCTTATATGCTCATCTGTCGCATTTTTCCGCCGTCTACGAGCTTCACGCTTTATCCTGTTGAAGTGTTGCCTGTGAGCGACATATTCTTGCCACCAACACTTAAAGGAGTTGCAGTCTTCAGTAGGATGTGCAATCTTCTGATGATATAAGCAGAAGTTAGGATGTACGTCCGCTTCATCAAGATGTATCCCACCAGGAGATTTTTCTCTGAAAGAGGGCAACCTCATCCCCATCGATATGGCTTTGGAAAATCGTTTCCTTGTCTTGATCCTGCTCTCATTTGCGGCGGATGTACTTTGATCTGGTGGGAGTGTTTCGACCCTTTGGTCCAGTCGTCGGCGTTTGGCCTTTTCAAATATGGCCATCTCAGGCTCCCGATCAGCTTTACTTCTCAGGAGAGCTTCGTTTAGGAATGCGTCGATCATTTCATCTGACGACCTCAGAAGTTCCGATCCAGGTTCTGCCCCCGTCTCTCGGTGCAAGGAGTTTCTTTATCGTCGACGAGTGAGAGATCACATGGAAGCTTGCCATATAATCCTCAGGTTCATCCGACGAGTCTTTGTCATCATCTCCGTCTTCAAGTACGTGGCCGAGGAATTCTTGGAGCGTGATTGGAGTCTGCGCCTTCTGGTTATACTCTTCCAGCGCGTCGATTTGTTTCTGCAGGTCCATGCGCTTATTGCCTGGCTTCACGGGTTTCTTGGATTTCTTCTTCTTTTTTGAAGATTTCGACGGCTGGGTGTGAATGCTTTGGCTATCACCACCAGTATTTGGAGTTGGGCGCGACTTCAGCATCCCCTTGATGATCTTAGGTTCCAACGGGTTCTTCCATCTGATCGCCGGGCATGTCTGAAGATCATTCAGCATCCTTTTGGTCTTGGCCGAAAGAGCCACCTCCCATGGAGCTTCCTCAACAAAAGAGCACGTTGCCCCCAGCATGTCCACCTTTTTAGAGGCATGAGGTTGCGGCGGTTTCACCTTCCAGTTTTTCGATAATGTGAACTTGGCTTGTTGGTATTGGTCTTCAATCCAGTTTTTGAAGACGAAGCAATTTTCGATTGGATGGCTTACTGCTTGGTGGTAAGGGCAGTAATTAGGATTGTTGACATCACCTGGATGCAACGGACGTTTTGGATCCGGCAAATTTATGAGCCTGTTGCGCACTGCCAGCTCGAACAGTCTCCTCGTTTTATCCTGGGGAAACGAATAAGGACGTCCTAGTCTCTCCTCGAGGGATGGGCGTGGACGCATATTGTTTTGGCGAACAACCGGCTTTAAGTTGTTCGGCTGTTGTTGAGTATTGGCGACGAATGTTCTTTTCCTTTCCTTTTTTCATTTTGAGAGTCCGGCTTTGGAGGAGACGGTCTATGACCCATCTGTTCCATTTGGGCTAACTTGTCAATCAAGGCCTGGAACGTGGTCGGCTTGAAGAACATCATGAATTGGGAGATGGTCGCCTACGGATCAAGAGTGCCCACGAACATGCCCACCACCGGCGCTTCTTCGATGCGCTGTTCGCATTTCGACCATAGATTCCGCCATTGTATTGCGTATTGAACCCATGTCTCGCCCGGCTCTACCCTGGCGTTAATTAGTGCGGTTATTGGGGTGCGCTCGTTAACGCTCGGGAAACGCTGGGTGAATAGTAGCTCCATCTCTGCAGATATTTTGACAGAGTCGTTAGGCAGCTCAGAATACCACTCGAATGCCGTCTCCGACAAGCTGCCGACGAATTGGCGAAGTAGCAATTTATCATCGCCCCCGGTGTTGCCGCAAAGAGCCCTGTACTGAGCGACATATTGATGGGGATTACCCATCCCTTTATATACATGGAATTTAGGGATCGTATATCCCGGCAGGTACCTTATTTGGTCGTACCAGCCCGGGGATGGTCGCCCAGTTTTAACGACTTGGCCGGCTGCTTCATTCGTCTGGTGAGCTCGTATTTGCTGAGCAATGTAGTCGTCTAGAGCGGCCTTGGAAATGGTTTCCTCTTTGGCTGCTGAAAGAGCCGGAGGAGGGTTCGATGTCTCCCCTCTGTCGTCTTCAATGATAATAGGGGGGTCTTCAGCCAGAGGTTATGGCTGTAACATCATCCCAGCCATGTCTTGGAACAGAAGCGCCATTCGTTTTATATTAGCCGCTTGTTCTGCCGCTTCTCTGTCCTTCTTTTTGAGGACCCTGCGGAGGAAGTCAGCATCCGTTTCTTGTTCGTGACGCTGCTCTGATGACGCCTCCGGACTTTCTTTTGGCCCGGTGAGTGCGGCCATTTGCGTTAGCATTTCCTGAAACTTCTGTTGCTACTCCTGGGCTTTTGTCATAGATCGGGTGAGCGGTCGGTGACTCGTAGAAATGCGGCTTTCCTCTTTCCGGAATCCATATAAATGGTATGCACCATTATGCCCCCAGACTTGGGGCGTTTGGGCTCAGCGTCTTTGTGGTTTGCCGTAGTCACAGGGGCTTTCTCTGGCCTCCTTCTCTTTTGAGCGGCTGGCGTTGAGGGAGCCGTTGCAATGGGCACCCAGACGGATGACATTTTCTGCGGTACCTCAAGATGGCTCTTTTCTTGCTGAGCTTTGAGCTTTTTGGGTCGGCGAGAGTAATCTTAATCAATTACTGAGTCTTGAACCTGTCGCCAGAACTTGTAAATTTTGGAGGATAGCCGCTGAGGGGACCACTCCGGCTTCGTTTCTATAACATTCTCCATGGATGGAGGAGATCTTTTCAGTACGGCGGTAGGAGAGTTCCTGCGCACCTTGTTCAGCAATTCAAAACTGTTCCCGGTTGGAACAGCAGTATTGACTTCCACCGTTGGGGCTGGTGGAGTTAGTCCAGATGGGAAGCTGCCCCCAGCCTTCCACACTCGGCGCTAGTGATGACGGCGAGCATGTCGTGCAGATGGTGTTGGTTCGGCTATGGGGGTGGCTTTGTCATGCCCCTTGTTTTGAGGAGAGGTTGTTATTGGCGCTAGCCGGTCGAAGACTGACGTCCGTTGAGAGGGGATAGTCAGTCTTGCGAAGGTCGACTTTCAAACATGGGAAACAACCTTCATGACTTTAGGAGCAGGAATGGCTATCCGCTTCGGGATGGCCGCTTCAGGTATCGCGGGCTTCTTCATGGGCCCACTTGAGCTTTGGCCCAGTTTTCTGAAAACTGAGGCATTGGACTTGGGCGACCCATTGAGAGGGGCCGCGGTAGTTGTAAGCCGATCAAAGACCGACTTCTTTGGAGCTTCTTGCGACGACATTGGGGCATTGAAGCTCATCGGTGAGAGCATAGTCCCGAAGAATAGCCCGGTGGTGGCATGAGTCACCTGTTCCACTGGCATAGCGAAGATGGAAGCCGCTTGGGGCCCGTAAGTCACTCCTTCGGATGGGACAGAGTGAGAATTGCAGTTGCAGTTAGTGCAGTTTGAAACCATTGATCTTCTGTTTTCTGCACGGAGCAAGACACCAAATCTAAGTACCTCGAACCCAAGGGCGACCATTAACAAACCGCGATTCGTTCGCGAACGCGACACACGAAGTGTGGAGTGGAAAGAGGAAAAGGTCCTACCGGGCGTGCCAGAATCTGTTCCCCTCCGAAAGACGCGGCAAGACAGACGTCTTGCCTGAAATACGGGGCAGATGCTAATTGGTGCTATCCGTCCACCTCTCCGAAGATGCCAAGTTGATTTATGGCACCATGTATTGAAGGTTTAAATGGATGCGGCCGATATAGCAGACTTCGTCAGATTCCCCCTCGTTTGAGGGGTTTTTGATTGTGGGGACGCTCTTCCCTGCAGGCGCAAGCCCCTACAGTTAATTACGCTACCGCATCGCGGTAACAACTTTCTCCTTCTCCAGATGGTCACTTCGTGCCGTGGGTGTTTGTTTTGTTTGTGGTTGCCCATGGATTGTATACGGAGGCTAATTTATGTTGTCGCCCATAGGACGTGGATTAGTCTAAATTCGTATTTTTTTAGATTTGGGTTTGGGGTTGGGTTTAAGGATACGTTAGTCTCATTTGAGACTAAGATCAACTTAAACGTTTGTTAAGGATACGTTGGTCTAATTTGAGACTAAGATCGACTTAACGGGGTCGTTTAGATCCAACAAGAGAGCATTTGGGGCTCTATTGTTTAGTTTAGAGACATTGCGGTCGATCTCCAGTTTAGGGACATGGTGGTCCGTGGAATGTATGGCTGTCGGGACCCGTCACCTCTCCGAAGACGTTGAAGGATTACAACGACAAATATCAGAGGAGTTCAGAGATATACCCTCAAACCAGGTGTACATTGATTGGGAGAGCGGTTGTGCTCCGTTCAATTTAAATTGAGGACTTATGGCCAGAATTGGGCTAAGTCCAGTTGAGGATGTTCAACATTTTATTTATATTTGGCCTGTTAGGCCTTTACTTGGGCTCTGCCCTTTTAAACAATGCATAGCATTGGGCTTTTTAATTAAATGCATAGCATTTAAATTTGGCCTGTTAGGCCTTTACTTGGGCTTTGCCCTTTTAAATAATGCACTGCATTTTAGTGATCTGACAGTGCGCCACGTGGCTTGTCAGGCACTTTGCGCCAATTAAAGAGCGCAAGGTGCTAGCGCACGTGGAGGTGACACGTGTCGCGCTTTGCTGAGCGCAAGTCTGTTAGCGCAGTGCGCTGCGCCAGTGCGCTGCGCTATTGCGCTGCTGACACGTGGCGCGCTCTGGTGCAGTGCGCCAATCCAAGAGCGCGGCACTCGTTTTTAGAAGTGCAAAGCGCAGATTGTTCTGTGGTTGACACGTGGCGCGCTCTGGCGCAGTGCGCCAATCCAATAAGCGCAAAGGCGCATTTCAAAAGTGCAAGGCACTGTCCAATAGCGCAGAGCGCATCTTGATCAAATTAAGATCAAAGAACAAATTGTTTGTTCTCTGAAAGAGGTTTTACCTCAACATTCAAGAACCAATGGTTCTGTTCTCATCAAAAGGTTGTGCCTTTATATAGATCAAAAGATCTAGGGATGAAGTAAGTTACTTCTTTAATATTTTATGATTGGATCCTTTTTGATCTTTTTCTTTTTTTTTATATTGAAGATCTTGATCTTGTTCTTAGATCTTTGATCTTTTTAGAAGAAATTCTTCTTTTTGTGAGGTGTTTTCATCTCTGTTCTTCAAGAATCAATTTCTTTACTTTGAAGAAGATGATCTTCTTTCTTCAAAGGCTTGCCTTTCAAATTTTTCAGAGAGTTCTCTCTTTTCTGTATGTATGTATATCTGTGTATGCGAGACTTGGAGTCTAGGGACCTTTATATAGGGCCAATTGGTTTGTTAGGTTAGTTACAGAGATCTTTCTCTGATTGATTTAGGGATGTTTCCCTATCGTTGGATCTTTGATCCTAAGGTCTCTGTTTTACAGAAGACAATCTTCTTATTTTAATAAAATTGGAAAGATCTTTCTAGAATTTTAATTCTGATTAATTAAATAATTTATTATTTAAATTTTAGTGCTGGCGCAGTTGGCGCTAGCGCACCTGCGCTTGACACGTGTCGCGCAGCGTAACTGCGCTAGCGCACCACTGTTTGACACGTGGCGCGCAGCGCAACTGCGCTAGCGCACCACTGTTTGACACGTGGTGCGCAGCGCAGAGCGCAAGTTATCTAAAGCGTTGCTTCCTTTATTTAAATTTTGAATTTTTAAAACAGAGCCTTGCTCTGATTGGGGGTGCGCTGCCTTGGGCGCAGCGCTCCTTACGCTGGCGTGTCTGCTTTTGACACGTGGCGCTCTGCACGCAGCGCAAAAAATCTGAAGCGTTGCTTCACCTTTTGAATTTTGAAATTCAAACAGAGCTTTGCACTGATTAGGGAAACAATACCGGTTTGAAACTGGTGCATAACTACGGATATTCAAAACCAAATATTTGTCGTCCGGCAAAAACCCAGGTGATTTCCTCAAATATCACCAATTATAACGAATTCCGATATAATGAGCATATAATCACCTAATTCCTAATATTTTACTCCCACTCATCATCTGTAATACCATACAGATATGAAAATCAAAGCTGGTAAATACATACCCTAGAGTCAGAATCTAATTGGGAAATCGGTTTCAATTAACACTGCGCAGGGAAACTGAAACATGAAAATGTTTCGAAGGGGTATTCGGGTATTCCTAGTAATGCCTCTTCCACCATCTTGATTCATGACTGTAACCGTATATTTCTTTGCCATCTCTCCAATCTCTTTATTTTTGTAACACCCGAGCCCAATAATACTATTTCTGTTACTAGTTGAGTGTTAGACATTGCTCATTTCAATTATCTTGCTTGTTTGGTTCTTGTTGCAAAATTTTAACCGGCTAAGTCATTTTGCCTATAAAAAATTTTAACACCTAAAATGAAATTAAAAATATCCATATTGGCCTACTCGTCGCCACTAGTCGCGTGGTAGCGTCCGCGCGTCAAGATTTCATCCCGTTCGGTGAAACGGGCGAGTTTGGACGGCTACGCGCGCGTGCAAGTGTCCGACTTGGGGGCACGTATTTTAATCATAAAACATCTCATTTTAAAATTTGGAACTCGTTTAAAATCCTATTATTTGAAATTCAAACATTTGGGTGCAACCCGGGCGCGATTTGGAAATGTTTCATTTAGCGCCAAAATACCCATTTAATTAATTATACTAAAGCCTTAATAAATATAATCTAAAACTGATATTAGATATTCTGTTACTAAAGTAACAGTTTAAATCTTTTAAAATTTTATTTTAAATTTCCCTTTACACCTCCCAGCAAATCACGAGAGATATAATCTCTCGTGGGCCCCACCTCATTCTCTCTCTCTCTCTCTCTCCCATCCTCTAACCTCTCTCTCTCTAACTGTCTCTCTCTCTCTCCTATATTTTTATACATCATTTCTCGCCTCGTCCTCATCTTCGCAGAGAAACCTACGGGAAACCCCACGTCGCCTTGCCCTAGCTGCCGCCGCCTCGCCGCCGACCTCCCCGCGACCTCGCCCCATCACCTCCATCGTGACCTCCTCCACCTCCTTGTCCTCCTTCCCGTTCCTCCTCTCTCTCCCCCTCACTTTTTCCTCTGCTGTCTTCGCCTCCAAGAACCCAAGAACCCACTTCTCGTCACCGGCGACCGCCTCGTCGGCCTTACCTCGCCTTCGTCACCATCTCTTTTCCCCTCTCTCGACCACCTCACCTCTCACCTGCAACTCTTCTTTCCCCCGATCCAACCCTGCACACCCATGTAACCACTTCGGCCACCCCTCTGTCGCCGTCGTCTCTCATCGCCGACCACTTGTCGACCTCCCTCGCCTCCTTGCTAACCTCTGACACTACAACCACCATTGCTTCACCCTGCACCCATTGCACCCGAGCCTAACCCAAGCCCAAACCCTAACCGAAACCCTAGCACCAAACCCTAGTTCGCCGGAGCTCGTTCACGGTCGTCGACCCCCATGACTCCTCTCTGCAAACCCAGTGAGCAATCCCTCTTCTTCTCATTCTTCTTCTTCCTCTTTCTTTCTTCTCTTTCTTCTTTCTTTCTTTTCTTTTCTTTTCTTTAATTCTTGATTTCTGTAGTTCGCCGGAGCCGTGACGACGCCGACGATCCCAACGCCCCAGCGAATGTGCCTGACCAGTGTGATCACTTTGTGCGTTGTTTGGATCCGTTCCGTGTACCGTGCAACCGTCGCGTGTTTTCTGCCGACGCTACGTTCGTTTTTCCGGTTTGCGAAACCGTCGAGGCAAGTATTACTTGCTACATGCTATGTTATCCTAATTAAGTGTGCTTGACTCATAAAACTTGCATTGTTAACTAAATATAGTTACCCTTCTCATTTGGATGGAATATGATATATATCATGATACTGCAACCTAAACCGTATTTTGCCACTGTAACCCTAATAACGAAACTACCAATTAATCATTTTTCTATTTAAAGGACGATAATTGTACACATATAGCTTCATTACTTTCTGTTATTGATAGTGCACTACCTTATGATTATTGCACCCCAAGGGTGCTCGAACCTGTTAATATAATACAACTGCACCAGATTAATGCACCATTGTGATTAAATGAACTATTATTGCTGTTTACTTTATTTCCTGCTGCTGTTCCTTATTCGATTGTATACCTGTTGTGAGCACACCTTCGATTGCGTCACATATTGACCCGACCTTGATACACATGACATATATACATACTGATGCACCGGACATGGTACCCTTTACTACCGACTCAACCTGTTGTACCATGACCTGACTTGTCACCTGATCTCATGCCTAATGCCAACAAACCTGACTTGGGGTCCTCATGGACCATTCCTGTTGTCTACCCAGACAAACCTGCTTTTACCTGATCCTGTGTTGGCATTAGTTCTTGATTACTGAATACCTGACCTGACATACATAACTTGGGGGTATGGGGAAATCAAAGGTGAAACCGACTTGTAACTCAACAGTTCTATACCTGTTTCTGATCAGTCTTACGGGCTCGGCCAGCCCCGGAGTGATGATGCTGACATCACTCGCCCATCCTGCTACTTGTTACTGCCTAGCGGCACGTCTCGGATTCAGCCCCGAGGGTCTTGACCGTGGTCCCGGGCATGCACGGGATACTATTGAGTTACATCGACGAGTCATCAATTGATTTCAAAGACTTTAGAATAGAAACCTGATAGGACAGTTTAGTTACCCACTGCACATTACCCTGCACTGTTATTTCATAGTACTGCTTTATTCATGTTCATCCCTGCATTGCTTATTACCATGTTTATATTATATTATTGGTTGACATGACGCGCTGACGTCTGGGTTTTGCATGGCCCAGATTCTTTACCACTGTCGACGACCGAGCAGGAGTACTTCAGCCAGCGGGCTGATTTGTGAGTTCTGTAGTGGTTAGTTCATTTATTGCATTTTATTTCCAGGTGCGATCCCGCATTATGGGACGTACCTTTCTATTATTGTATTGGATCATTTGCTTCCGCACTTAGTTATTTTGACTCTTGTTATTCTGGATTTGGACATGTGTTAGATAGTTTATTTATCTTGTTCTTGATATCTCTACAGCCGTAATGTGACTGTGGATGGATACTTCCTACCCACAGGTAGCATGGTTGGCTATGTCACGTGCCCAATCTGGTGTACTCTGGGAAGCGGGGCGTGACATGGTTCTTTTTGGTATCAGAGCCATAGGTTAGTTGGGTTGATTCTTTGTAGTTGGGTATTGTACCCAATACACGAATCAGAATACCCGTGTTTAGGAAACATGTCCTGCCACCTTGACCGTTTTACCATTCTTGAATCACATTCTTCCGGATTATATCTTTTACGACGTGCAAACTTACTTTGCATGTCGACTCGGAAACCTGATTTCTTGTTATCCCTAGGACTTGGGCGACTTGGGTGGAGTTAAGTAATTGCGGCTATGATACCGCGGCATAGCTACAATGCGGTACTCTATTTAAGTATCTTGGAGTTCTAGCCTTGATCCACATTCAGAACCTATCATCATGCTAATGTTGGGTGTTTTGAGTTCAGGATTATGACAGGTAAGAAGTTGAAGACGTATCAAAGGCGTGTGAACGAAGCCGCCATGCTTGGAGTGATAAGAGGAATGCTGGAAATCAAAGAAACAGACCGAGCTGATCCAGCAGCAAGCGGACTTGTTTCAGGAAGGTTTGCAGATCGTTCAGCAGTCTGTGAACGATGTTGGAACTAGACCAGTTGACCGAGTAGGGACCGTAGCAGATTTCAGACTTTTGGGTCCGTCTACATTTACTGGTTTAAAGGAGCTGTTACCAGCCGAGCAGTGGCTAGTGACACGGAGAATTTGCTGATTGCGGCGCAGATCCCAGAGGATAAGAGAGTTATTGTAGTGCGTTTTCAGCTAGTTGATTTCGCCCGAGAGTGGTGGCTTGTGGAGGAGACCCGCTTGCCCAAGCCAACCAGTTGGGCGGATTTCTCTAAGAGTTTCCTGGAGAAGTTCTTCCCGCGGACTGCACGGGAGGAAATGGAAGAGAAGTTCATCGGACTAAGGCAGAATGGAGCAACCGTGGACGTGCATGCAGCAGAATGGACGAGACTCAGTAGTCTCACTGGACCTTTCGCGGCCAACTATGCAGACAGCAGTTGCGGTAAGGAAGCAGTTCTGTCGGGCCAGTCGAGTTTAGGGCTAGACCGACAAACAGTGTTCTTGCAGCTATGGAAGTTGATGGTTGTGAAGAACCGGTGGTAGTTCGCGATTTCATGGACAGAGCAAAGATATTGAGTCTACCACCGAGGAGAGACGTGGAGTTCGCGATTGACCTTATTCCTGGTGCAGTGCCAGTGTCAAAATCCTATTATCCTATGGCACCAGTGGAATTGGAAGAAGTTAAGAAACAAGTTGGTGAATTACTTGAGAAGGGTTGGATTCGAAGCAGCAACTCGCCTTGGGGAGCTCCAGTTCTTCTAGTAAAGAAGAAGGATGGCACGAGAAGGATGTGCATCAATTATCGAGAATTAAACCAGGTGACTAGTAAGGACAAGTACCCGATCTCTTGCATTGGAGAACTTTTGAGCAGCTTAGTGGCGCGAGAGTATTCTCGAAACTGGAATTGCGATCCGGATATCATCAGGTCTGAGTGAAAGCAGAATATATTTGCAAGACGGCGTTTCGAACTCGGTATGGACATTACAAGTATCTAGTGATGCCCTTCGGAGTAACGAATGCGCCGGCAATATTCATGGACTTGATGAACCGAATCTTTTCACCGTTCTTGGACCAGTTTATTGTGGTATTCATGGACGACATTCTGGTCTACTCAAGGAGTTTTGAGGAGCTTGCTGAGCATTTGAAGATCGCACTGCAGACGTTGAGACAGGAGAAATTGTATGCGAAGATGAGTAAGTGCGAATGCTGGCTGGAAGAAGTGAAGTTTCTGGGGCATGTTGTGTCGGGCGATGGAATCGCCGTCGATCCCGAGAAGATTACAGCAGTTCGAGATTGGCCTATTCCACGAAGTGTGGCTGAGATAAGAAGTTTCCTTGGTTTGGCCGGATACTACAGGAGATTTGTGGAGAACTTCGCTCGTTTGGCAGAGCCGTTAACCAAGCTTACGCGCAAGGTGGTACCTTTTGTTTGGACGGATGGATGTGCATTGGCCTTCGAGATGTTGAAGCAGAAGTTGATAACCGCCCCTATCCTGACCGTACCAGACAATTCCGGAGGACTGGTGTTTCACAGCGACGCATCTGTAAAAGGATTGGGATGTGTTTTGATGCAGAATGGGAAGGTCATAGCTTACGCATCAAGACAATTGAAGACTCATGAGAAGAATTATCCGACTCATGACTTGGAGCTTGCGGCCGTGATCTTTGCCTTGAAGATTTGGAGACACTACCTTTTGGGCGAGAGAGTCGAAGTCTTTACAGATCACAAGAGTTTGAAGTATGTGTTCACTCAGAAGGAGTTGAACATGAGGCAACGCAGATGGTTGGAGCTGATGGCCGACTACGACCTTGATCTTAAGTACCATCCGGGAAAAGTTAACGTCGTGCCGGATGCGCTTAGTCGGTTACCAGCGATTCAGGTATTGACCGCACGGAGGGAGATCATTGCGGATTTTTCGAAGATTTGACTTGGAGGTTGTGCTACCACCTTCTACGGGACAGTGGATGCAGTTGCAAGTACAGTCGTCCTTAGTGAGAAGATTAAAGCGGCACAATCGCAGGATCCTAGACTGCAAAAGTTTCGAGAGCAGGTTGAGGCCGGACTACGAACAGATTTACTGATCCATGGAGATGGTTCGTTTAGGTATGGTAGCCGTATGTGTGTGCCAAAGGGAGATGTGCGTGAAGAGCTTATGAGGGAGGCACACAGTTCAGCTTACTCTGTACATCCTGGAGGGACAAAGATGTACCGAGATATTCGACAGCACTTCTGGTGGGAAGGTATGAAACGGGAGATTGCTCGCTTCGTGGCTAAGTGCTTGGTGTGTCAGCAAGTCAAGACTGAACACCAAAGGGTTGCTGGTTTGTTGCAACCACTTCCGATTCCTCAGTGGAAGTGGGAACATATAACCATGGATTTCGTGATGGCTTTACCGCGGAGTCCAAAGGGCAACAATGCAGTATGGATGATTGTCGATCGGCTGACCAAGGCAGCTCACTTTATTCCTTTTCGGGTTGGTCAATCGACGGAGACTTTGGCAGAGCGGTACATGCAGGAGATGGTAAGATTGCAAGGAGTACCGGTGAGCATCGTGTCCGATCGGGACACTCGGTTCTTGTCACACTTCTGGAGGAGTTTACAAGAAAGTTTGGGGACTCGATTGAAGTTTAGCACAGCTTATCATCCTCAAACTGATGGACAATCGGAGAGAACGATCCAGACTCTTGAAGATTTGTTGAGAGCATGCATGTTGGACTTCAAAGGTTCTTGGGAGGATCCCCTACACCTGGTGGAGTTTTCGTACAACAATAGCTTCCAAGCAACTATTCAGATGGCTCCGTTTGAAGCGTTGTATGGTCGTAAGTGCCGTTCACCTGTTTGTTGGGATGATGTTGGTGAACGAAAGTTACTGGGACCAGATTTGGTAGTACAGACAGTCGAGAAGGTGAATACAATCAGGAAGCATATGAAGGCAGCTCAAGACAGACAGAAAAGTTGGGCTGACATGTCAAGAAGACCTCTAGAGTTCGCTGTGGGTGATTTGGTATTCTTGAAGATATCACCGACTAGAGGGGTGATTCGCTTTGGGAGTCGGGGAAAGCTTAGTCCTCGATTCGTGGGACCCTTCGAGATACTGGAGCGTGTTGGAGAGGTAGCGTACCGTTTGGCGTTACCACAGTCATTGGCAGGAGTGCACGATATGTTTCATGTATCTCAACTACGGAGGTATGTTCGAGATGAAACCCACGTCTTGGATCATTCGGAGTTGACTGTACGAGAGGACCTAACTTTTGAGGAGCGATCAGTTGAAATCAAGGATCGAAGAGAAAAGGTTCTTAAGAACAAGGTTATCCCCCTTGTGCTAGTTTCTTGGGGTAATCGATCGCATGGAGAATCCACTTGGGAGCGAGAAGACGAGAACCGGCAGAAGTTTCCTCACCTTTTCCTGTAGTTAGCTATCTTGTATTCTTGGAATTTCGAGGACGTAATTCTTTTTGTAGTTGGGTATGATGTAACACCCGAGCCCAATAATACTATTTCTGTTACTAGTTGAGTGTTAGACATTGCTCATTTCAATTATCTTGCTTGTTTGGTTCTTGTTGCAAAATTTTAACCGGCTAAGTCATTTTGCCTATAACAAATTTTAACACCTAAAATAAAATTAAAAATATCCATATTGGCCTACTCGTCGCTACTAGTCGCGTGGTAGCGTCCGCGCGTCGAGATTTCATCCCGTTCGGTGAAACGGGCGAGTTTGGACGGCTACGCGCGCGTGCAAGTGTCCGACTTGGGGGCACGCATTTTAATCATAAAACATCTCATTTTAAAATTTGGAACTCGCTTAAAATCCTATTATTTGAAATTCAAACATTTGGGCGCAACCCGGACGCGATTTGGAAATGTTTCATTTAGCGCCAAAATACCCATTTAATTAATTATACTAAAGCCTTAATAAATATAATCTAAAACTGATATTAGATATTCTGTTACTAAAGTAACAGTTTAAATCTTTTAAAATTTTATTTTAAATTTCCCTTTACACCTCCCAGCCAATCACGAGAGATATAATCTCTCGTGGGCCCCACCTCATTCTCTCTCTGTCTCTCTCTCTCTCCCATCCTCTAACCTCTCTCTCTAACTGTCTCTCTCTCTCTCCTATATTTTTATACATCCTTTCTCGCTTCGTCCTCATCTTCGCAGAGAAACCCACGGGAAACCCCACGTCGCCTTGCCCTAGCTGCCGCCGCCTCGCCGCCGACCTCCCCGCGACCTCGCCCCATCACCTCCATCGTGACCTCCTCCACCTCCTTGTCCTCCTTCCCGTTCCTCCTCTCTCTCCCCCTCACTTTTTCCTCTGCTGTCTTCGCCTCCAAGAACCCAAGAACCCACTTCTCGTCGCCGGCGACCGCCTCGTCGGCCTTACCTCGCCTTCGTCACCATCTCTTTTCCCCTCTCTCGACCACCTCACCTCTCACCTGCAACTCTTCTTTCCCCCGATCCAACCCTGCACACCTATGTAACCACTTCGGCCACCCCTCTGTCGCCGTCGTCTCTCATCGCCGACCACTTGTCGACCTCCCTCGCCTCCTTGCTAACCTCCGACACTACAACCACCATTGCTTCACCCTGCACCCATTGCACCCGAGCCTAACCCAAGCCCAAACCATAACCGAAACCCTAGCACCAAACCCTAGTTCGCCGGAGCTCGTTCACGGCCGTCGACCCCCACGACTCCTCTCTGCAAACCCAGTGAGCAATCCCTCTTCTTCTCATTCTTCTTCTTCCTCTTTCTTTCTTCTCTTTCTTCTTTCTTTCTTTTCTTTTCTTTTCTTTAATTCTTGATTTCTGTAGTTCGCCGGAGCCGTGACGACGCCGACGATCCCAACGCCCCAGCGAGTGTGCCTGACCAGTGTGATCACTTTGTGCGTTGTTTGGATCCGTTCCGTGTACCGTGCAACCGTCGCGTGTTTTCTGCCGACGCTACGTTCGTTTTTCCGGTTTGCGAAACCGTCGAGGCAAGTATTACTTGCTACATGCTATGTTATCCTAATTAAGTGTGCTTGACTCATAAAACTTGCATTGTTAACTAAATATAGTTACCCTTCTCATTTGGACGGAATATGATATATATCATGATACTGCAACCTAAACCGTATTTTGCCACTGTAACCCTAATAACGAAACTACCAATTAATCATTTTGCTATTTAAAGGACGATAATTGTACACATATAGCTTCATTACTTTCTGTTATTGATAGTGCACTACCTTGTGATTATTGCACCCCAAGGGTGCTCGAACCTGTTAATATAATACAATTGCACCAGATTAATGCACCATTGTGATTAAATGAACTATTATTGCTGTTTACTTTATTTCCTGCTGCTGTTCCTTATTCGATTGTATACCTGTTGTGAGCACACCTTCGATTGCGTCACATATTGACCCGACCTTGATACACATGGCATATATACATGCTGATCCACCGGACATGGTACCCTTTACTACCGACTCAACCTGTTGTACCATGACCTGACTTGTCACCTGATCTCATGCCTAATGCCAACAAACCTGACTTGGGGTCCTCATGGACCATTCCTGTTGTCTACCCAGACAAACCTGCTTTTACCTGATCCTGTGTTGGCATTAGTTCTTGATTACTGAATACCTGACCTGACATACATAACTTGGGGGTATGGGGAAATCAAAGGTGAAACCGACTTGTAACTCAACAGTTCTATACCTGTTTCTGATCAGTCTTATGGGCTCGGGCAGCCCCGGAGTGATGATGCTGACATCACTCGCCCATCCTGCTACTTGTTACTGCCTAGCGGCACGTCTCGGATTCAGCCCCGAGGGTCTTGACCGTGGTCCCGGGCATGCACGGGATACTATTGAGTTACATCGACGAGTCATCAATTGATTTCAAAGACTTTAGAATAGAAACCTGATAGGACAGTTTAGTTACCCACTGCACATTACCCTGCACTGTTATTTCATAGTACTGCTTTATTCATGTTCATCCCTGCATTGCTTATTACCATGTTTATATTATATTATTGGTTGACATGACGCGCTGACGTCTGGGTTTTGCATGGCCCAGATTCTTTACCACTGTCGACGACCGAGCAGGAGTACTTCAGCCAGCGGGCTGATTTGTGAGTTCTGTAGTGGTTAGTTCATTTATTGCATTTTATTTCCAGGTGTGATCCCGCATTATGGGACGTACCTTTCTATTATTGTATTGGATCATTTGCTTCCGCACTTAGTTATTTTGACTCTTGTTATTCTGGATTTGGACATGTGTTAGATAGTTTATTTATCTTGTTCTTGATATCTCTACAGCCGTAATGTGACTGTGGATGGATACTTCCTACCCACATGTAGCATGGTTGGCTATGTCACGTGCCCAATCTGGTGTACTCTAGGAAGCGGGGCGTGACAATTTTTCTTTACTTATTACCTTCTGTACACCGCATTTAGGCTAAATGGTTTTCTTCCTTCCCTACCTTTTGGCACCGGCCTAAGGTTTGGAAAAAGACCATCCAATAAGCATAATAGGTGTACCCTCCTAATCTTAGGAGCCCTCGCAACTTGAGAGAAGGTAAAGGGAAAATACAACTGAATAATTCTTATTCTATTTCTCCTGAACCAGAATCCATTCTCGAACTGGAACAAGTTCCTTCGAGTTCGTATGTAACTATACGATGGATTATCCAATAAATGTGGATCTTCGTAATGATACAAGGTGTTCTGGAGAAATGCAAAGGTGAAGTAGGAGTGGCGATGATATACACGGTTTGGTCGTGAATGATAGCAGTCGCAATTTACTTTGCCTTCTTTCTAATCCTTTTATTTGTCTTTACTTATTACCTTCTGTACACCTCACTTAGAATAATTGGTTTTCTTCCTTCCCCACTTTTCGGCACATGCCTATGGTTGGGAAGAAGACTATCCAATAAGTACAATAGGTGTACCCTTTCCTAATTCTAAGAGCCCTCACAATCTGAGAGAAGGTAAAAGGAAAAGACAACTGAATAGTTCTATTCAATTTCTTCAGAACCGAAAACCATTCTCGAATCTGAAATAAGTTTCTTCGAGTTCGCATGTAACTATACGATGGTCATATCCAATAAATGTGGATTTTCGTAGTGATACTGAATGTTCCGGAAAAAAGCAAAGGGTAAAAGTAGGAGTGGCAATGAAGTATGCAACTTTGAAAATCCAAAAGTCAGTGTGTTTTAAGAAGGTTCGGTTAACTTGGTTTATGAGTTCTAGTCTAGGGTCGGGCCATGGTCGCTGCCAGAGAGAGAGAGAAAAGAAACACTCAGCGTGCGTTCTAACCTAAATCAGAATGGTTAATCACTTTATCTAATCCGGATGGATCCCGCTGTTTCCTCAAATCCTCCCCCAAACCCAAAGGAGAATTAGTCAGGATCATCTAAAATCACCCGAGGAGTAAACCAACTCATCAGTAGGAATCAGGATCCAACTATCATCGCATGATAACTTGATAAAATCTACTCAAGTTATCACACTCCAGAAGGTATGCGTATGCCTGGCAAGTTTCAGTTTTTTTAGAAACTTCCGATGTGATTTTTACCCCATGCTCTTATGACCTTGACTAAGGCCAACAAATCATAAGTCGCATATCAAGTTCTAGCCGTCATTGTCCAGGTTAATTTGAACCCACCCGTGCTCGCCCTTGACTAAGGACAACAAGGCTGTACGACTGTCCCAAACCAACGCATCTATCTATTCAACAGAAAAGTAACAAATATCTACCATACACTATGCCTTGACTAAGGCCAACAAATATAGCATGAATACTAAGTGCTACCCGTCTGAAATGATGGAGGGTTACGAATGGTTTTTGGCGAAAAAACTTTAACGTAATGAATTTGATATCATTGAAGGAACCGGATAGCTTTACAAATATATAGTGACGAAAAATTTTGCTAAAGAGGTCACTCTCGGTGAAAGGATCTCGGCTCTTTCCTCGTGGAGTGAGGTGGAGGATATTCCCAACTGAATTTCTCGATGCAAAGAAAAAAGTAATCGACTATAGTGAAGTTATTACCCTGACGCAAACTTCTGCCCAAGAGGTCACTCCCGATGAAGGGATCTCGGCTCTTGCCTCGTCGAATGAGGTGCTGGATATTCATAACCAAATACCGCTGTGCAAAACAAAAGAAAACGTCCTTGTAATAACAGCTTTTGAAAATTATTCCAACAACATCGAAAAGGTTTGTTTTCCTTGCATTGATCAGAATCAATGAAGTCCCATCAATTAATCACACCAGAAAAGAACGAAAATATAATGTAAGTATATGCCATCCGCATTCGCCACTCGGCCCAGTCATTACCCGTTAGGTTACTTAACTAACGACGGAGCGGGGCCTGGACTAGCGCGAGTGTAAAACATATACAACATCTACCAGTATATATATAACAATATATAATAATCCTTCCACGCATGATATATGCAACATCACAGATAAGCGATATGCATCACAGAACAAACGGATAATCTGGGAGCCCCGGGTTTCCTTTGAGCCGCAAGTGAAACCCGACGTTCTTCTGGTCGTGTGGATAGCCCGTGCAATGAAAATCTAGACCCCTACGAGCACGGCAAGTTACCCGCCAATCCCAGAAGTGAGGCAACCCCAATCAACACTGTGAATAGGCCACCCGGCACTTCACGGAATCCGGTAACTTGAGCATCCCTCCTTGGGTCAACCTGTACCCCCTACGAGTGCGGCGAATAGCCCGTCAATTCTAGAGTGAGACCCCCTCCGTCTCACTGCTATGAGATGCGGGCCCATTGCCCTCTAGAACCCGGCTAACCGTGCACTCCACCGCGGGATAATCCTAGTACAGAAAAGAAAAGAATATGTACAACGGTGACATCGACCTCAACCCGGTCGTGCCCCAAAAAAATAATATACAAACTGGCAGTGACAGCAGTCCACATGTCGAAATCTCGCCCTGCAATATCAAATGTACAAATAAACCCAAACTGTACTACCATTTCACCCAAGATATCCACACGACGATCCCGCCACAACCACAGCACAACACAGAATATCAACGTGAATGTCACGTTCGCAAACCCATCTAAAAGTCATATAGCAATTAGACGAGTTGTACCGCTCTAATGACATTCACAGTCGCAGATAGTAATGTATGAACTGAAAACTATGACATTAAAATTCCGCACGCAATTAGCAAACTAAACTAATTTCCAAAACCATGAAAAAAAACAGTGAGGTAAAGTTCCAAAAACCGATCGTTTAAAGCCAATTCGGAAGTCCGAATCAAAACGAAACGCACCCGAACCTTCGCGGGGAGTTAGAGCGCGAAATTAACTTCGAGTCGGGGGTCCTATATGGGTACCCCACCCCCAAGGCCACCACGAGGTGGCCAAGGGGTGAGGCAGACCCGAAATTGCCCAAGGTGGGGCAGTTTCGGGTCCCCACTGCCAAGACCACCTTGTGGTGGTCTTGGGCAGTGGGCCCAGCCGTTCGGTCCCCCCTCAGGATTCCCCGGGATGCCCATGCACCACCCCGCGGCTTCTCAGTTCAAACCGTGAGCCCGCGGGGTGTGCAAACATCTCAAACTTTCAGTTTTCGGAACCGTTTTTGTCAGTAGTTTTCGCACGACAAAAACGGCGCATTTTGTAACAACCCTAACTTTCTGTACAATTTTTTTTCAAAATACAGAAAGGAACACCTAAGCCTGAGCACGAGTTATAAGTTTGTTTTGCTTTAGAACATCAAGAAATAACTTGCAGCTCATTGGTAAGACCTTACACTGCTGAACCAAAGTACCAGAGTTCAAATCCCATCGGCCACATTATCATTTTGTTTTAATTTCTTTTAATCTTTTAGAAACCCAGGAGTCTACACGTGCACTACACATAAACTGAAGAGACACAGCCTAATCAAACATGTGCACGAGAGTAGACCAAACGACAAGGACACGTGGCCAAAGAACCAATCCCACCCGTTGGAATTTGGCCGGCGAAACCCATGGAAAAATCAGCGCCATCGGGTAGAATCGTCCCAAATGCTCCCAAACTTTGGCCCCTGCACCTTTTCAGCTACCCAACTAACCCCACATTACTTGTTTACTCTGATTATTTCCAGAAAGCAATAAAATGCCCAATTAATCCAATTTTAATGCATATTTCAATGCATTCTTTAAACACCCTAAACCCTAATTTTTCCCTATAAATACCACCCTCATTTCACCCCCCCTCACTTACAATTCCCTGTCAAATCTCTCAAGAAATTTCCAAGTTCCTATAGTGTGCAAGTGGAGTTAACAAAGGGCGAAACCCCGACGAAGTTCCGGCAACGATACGAGGAGTTTCCGGCAATGAAACGAAGCACCGCCAAATCCTAGACCTCCTCTTGCCTCCCCCTCTCATCAAAACTAGTAAGTCCCCCTTCTCTCTCTTGTTTGCTATTCTCAAACTTCTCATTCTCAAAACATGTCGGAAGCGAAGTTATCCGGTTTCCGATTCTCCTTTCTTTTAAAAATACAATTTTTTTTCTTTATAACAAACCTACAAATTTTGATATCTTGTTTAGTAATTATTAACAAAGACAATTGAACAAGTTTGACAATAAAATAATAACCATAGCAAGTTTTATTCCACTTTTATATTAAAATATCTTTATATTTCATTTCGACATTATAACCTTATTTCCTTGCTATACCTTTAGATAGTCCACGAGATAATGACCTACTTTCTCACAACACATATATCTATCATAGCACGATGAATCTTGGGACAATAGAATTCGGGAAATACGACTTTACAAATAAATCCTTTTAACTTATAAAACCGTTTTCTTTAAAAAGTGTATTTAACTTTCTATACAATTGAGCCTCTACAACCTATTTTGGGGACCCTGTTTGGGATGGTGCAGATTATCGCACATTCTCGGGCTTAGTAGAGCGAGATGCAGACCTCCGCAAGGAGCATTCGATCTCGAAGGAATTTTTATACATTTTTCTTTAGAAAATGAGAATTTTATAAGAAAACAAATAAATTTATTTTCGTTAAATATGTATATATAAATATTACCAAAATACTTATTTTAAATATATATATTATTCCATGTTTCCAAAACTCAAGAAAAGAATTCAAATATTACATGAAACTACCATGAAAATTCAAAACAATATTCATATTACAAATAAATACCATATATTATGAAATTAGGTTTTATTCACTAGATTGTCACATTTATAAAATATACATCAATGAAAACCCTAAAGACGATAATTAAATACTTGAGGTGTATTTTGAAATTATACCAAAATTATTTTTACATAAAACCTCCTCAAGTTATCCTAAGTTACAATAAGGACCCTAGTAAACATAGGTTTAAGCGGGACCAGTCTCTTGAGCCTCAGGGAGCCGGAGATATGGGTGCTTGCCTATTTAAGGTAGACAACTTAATAAACGGTGTTATCAACACGGTAATTATCTTGGAAAAAGACACAAATCCTGCCGTCCATGTGCAGCAGTTACCGATAACATCAAAACCTAATTCAGGACTTCAATTTCTTTTCTAATTGTCTGACTCAGACCGAGTCTCAATATAATCAATCTAACTTGAATAAGATTCAAGTATAAAACTACAATTCAACATGAATCCCTGAATCTATATATTCAAGCTATATCAATCTATACCACTTGACTGAATCGAACCATGGATATACTCCATCTACATGTTCATCCATTATATCTGTTCCATTTACTGATATGATGATTTCGGCAAGTCATCCATCTATACAATTTATAATACAAGACAATACAATCCATACAATCAATACATAAACACTACAGGGTTATAAAGTGGTAGACTGATACGGAACATGTTAAAGGCGGCACGAGGTGGTCACTTAAGACGTAATTACATCCATGCCGTTGTTCCGTGGTATTATCGATGGAGCCTTATACTACGGGTTACTAAAATCCATGGTGTAAGTTAGACTCCTTTTGTATATACCGGTATCTTCTGTACCAAGCTACAAACAACTGTGCTAACATTATAATAAAACATTATAAAACTATACTCTCCCTCTGTCTATTCTACTTCTCCTTCATCTTTGGGACTTACCGAGCGATTGTTCGCTGACGACATTCCTATTTCTCTTCTTCTTTGGAATGTTGTCAGGAGGACCCGACGCTGAGGAGTACGAGACCAGTCAGGAGCATTTGGAGCAGGCCCCTGAGCAGTACACCGAAGATCCAGAGCTGTAGCCACTTGTACTTATTCCATTTTCATTTTTGTTATGTCACTTTTTAGGCATTGCTTTCATTCCATGTATTTACTTTTCATTGTATTGTAAAAAGAATATTAATAAATAAAGTTATTGTTCAATTACATATTGTCTCTTGTGTTTTTTACTTTATATTGCTCAGATATGCTTAGCGTGTTTACTTCTGAGTAAATACGTAGCGGCCTCGTCGCATGCTCGTCGCGTCCTCTGCCCGTACACTGGGAAGCGGGGCGTGACAGATTTCTAATGTCGCTAAGAGTTAACTAAGGCTTATGGAGTGACTTTGATATCATGTTAGGTTATGCAAGCGCCCCGCCATCAATCCGTGACCAAATGCAGAACAAAAATTTATAAAACTTGGCGCTACCACAACCAATTACCCGGATCCACCCGTAAGCCCTAGATAACAGTACATGCAAAGGAGTTAGAATGGTTATACCGAATAGATCCGTGTCCTTCGGTCTTCAACCATCATCCCAAACTCCCAGGGGCTTCCTTGATCAAGCTTGATCTCCAGTCTCCCTCCATCAAAGATGATCCGCCCGAGAGTCTATGCAACGAGCTCCAACCTCATATCCGAGGCAACTAGGGCACCTAGATCGCTATTCTAGATACCGTAAATGAAGTAAAGAGTGATGAAGGATTAATTTGTCTCAAGACACCCAAGGATTCTCAACTCATGAGAGGGTTTGGGTGGAGCTAGAGGAAGAAGAAGATGCCATGAGAATGAGGTGTTGAGAGCAACTCAAGAAAAAGAAAAAGAAATGAATAATGGCTTATATTTTTGTTTGTTGTGAGTGTTATACGAAATAATGGAGCTATCACATAAATGTCCATGTCTCCAAAATATCTTAGTCAACAAAAAATACCTCAAGTCAACATAATCTCATAACAAACAAAAATCCTAAGCATGCTAGAATAGTAACCATGGGTCACTAATTAGCCATACCACAAAAATGCAATAAACACCTCATCCTACACCTCAATAAACTTTTAATCCAAAAAGGTTTAAACCATGATGAGGTGTAATCTTCTAAAAATAATCTTGTAATAAATTATAAGAATACTCCTCAACCGTATATACATACCCGTATCCGTATTTCGAAGAATACGAATACAATGAGACGAAAATAATCCAACAATATAATACTAGGATCCGGTTTAAACCAAACCCCACTAGTTTTATCCGTCCGAATATCATCCTTGCACAAGTACACGTATGTGATCGAACCCTGCCATAAAACCATATGGCCCCTGCATCGTTTCGCCCGAAGCAGGGAAACCCTCTGTGTAGGACTCTAAAGACTCGTCAATACGCTGGCAGTGGGTTTAACCACAAGCACGTCAGCGGCACTAGCTCTACATAACGGCTACCCAGGTATTGAGCAAAAGGAGGCCGACGAGCAAACTCATCCTGAAACCCCTACTGAGCCTGACAGTGACAATATCCGTACAGTCCGGTCCGTTCGTCTATGAGTATCGCATATTGAGTTTAGGGAGTGGATAAAGTTAGACCCCTAATAACGCGACATTTAGTGTCGGTATGAAGCCCATCACCACCTGAGAAACTACCGATCCTAGATCAGTAATTCTCGACTACCTTGGCCAAAGATTTCTGGTGATGGCCACCCGTGCACAACCGCGATATCAACCCCCAATATCGGGAGAGACGGATCCTCCGACGATCCGCTCACTGCCTCCATGTGGCTCGGGATTATACCCAACTAAAACTTTTTTGCACGACTCCTTTGAGCCGTGGTAGGGTAGTAATCAAAGCACAGTGGGAACTCATATGAGACAAATGATGATCTCAGGTCGATAGACTAACCTGTACACATGTCACCAGGAAACTGCTATCCGACAATAGGTATAATACCAACTAGCATGTTCCCGGCGAGTCCGTCCGGTGTACTCATAACCCAATGAGCACCTGTATGCATCTTAGGTGAACAAACTGACACCAATGACTTGTGAGATCGGCCACCGCCCCTCGTCGGCGTTTCGATCAGTATACACTAGTCTACTCTGAAGTATGAATGCTCAGTCTCGAAACTCCCTCGACTAGGGAAATTTAAGGATGTGCTTATAGACCGCCCAGCTCCCACGTATATGATCACCATCATACTGCTGGTAGTCAAGCAAGAATCCTATGGGCTCTATCAAAATGTAATAGTGATCTGTAATGCCACCTAATGTTGTACATGATGATAAAGACAAACCAGATAGCATACCATCATCTCGAGTAAGACTGTTCTACCGGTATAGGTCCTCCCTCAATCATCATAATCACCTGCCTACGACTATGATAATTGTCTTAAGAGCACTATAGCCAACAGTTAGTACTGCAGACGTGCTTGTGGTTAAACCCACTGCCAGCGTAGTGTCGAGTCTTTAGATTCTCACACAGAGGGTTTCTCTATATCGGGAAAAAGATATAGATGCCGTATGGTTTTACGGCAGGGCTTCGATCACATATATGTACTTGTGCACGTATGAGGTTCGGGTGGATAATACTAGTGGGTTTTGGTTTAAATCGGATCCTAGTATTATATTGATGGATTATTTTCGTCTCATTGTATTCGTATTCTTCGGAATGCATGTTTCCCCCAATAAAAGTGAAAAGCTCTGTTCAAAACACAAGAGGCAGTGCCTCACATGCATTCCATGAGGGCGCCAGCGTCAGCGTTAAAAACTCTTATATGAGCGGCACCTGTGTGCAAAGCACACAAAAATCTTAAGCAGCGCCTCACGTGCCTTCCATGAGGGCGCCAGCGCCAGAGTTAAAAACTCTTATTGGCGCCGCATGTGCTCCTCACGTGGGCGCCAATGTGCAAAGCACATGAAAGAATTAAAACCTTAATAAGCGCCCACGTGCATAGCACGTGAGCACCGGTGCCTGGTAGAATTAAATTCTACTCTCTGTTAAATATAGCCGTTGGATCAAAGATCCAACAGAGACGATAAATCATCAGGATGCAGAATTAAATTCTGTTTAGAGGAAATATTTCTCAAATCTTTCTAAATAAGTAGGATTGCCCTCTGTAAAACAGAGTACTGTTGGATTAAAAATCCAATGGTGATTAAAGAATCACCGATCTGCAGAATAAATTCTGTATGGTTAAATATTTCCCTCATCTTGTTAAAAACAAGAAGAATAATTTCTGTAAAACAGAAATCCTTGGATCAAAGATCCAACGGTGGGTAAATCTCCAAAATCAATTAGGATCTCTTAATGAGAGATTTCTTCAACTAATTAACAAATTACCTCTACTTTATAAAGAACCCAAGATTTCAAGTATAAAGAGGAGGAAAACCCCCCATAAGCTTCAGAAAGAACAGAGAATTAAGTTCTCGAGGAAGAAGAACCCTCTTCTTGGAAAATTAGGTAAATAGAACTCAGTGAGCGGCGCCTAGCACCCAGCGCCTCACGTGTCCCTCACGTGGGCGCTATAGAATAAAAAGTGACTGGCACTTACTAGGCAGCGCCTAGCGCCTCACGTGCTTCACACGTGAGCGCCATAAAGAGTGCTCAGCACTTTATAAAGAGACAAAAAGGGTAAAGTGTTTAACACTTATTGGACAAATCCCCATGACTGAAAATCCCACATGGCTAGGTATGAGCGTCAAAACTTACATAAGTGCTCAGCACTTTTTGCTAAAAAAGGGTGACTGGGCCCAAACAAGTGCTTAGCACTCTTTTTTAAATAAAAAGAAAATTGAGTGGACCAAGCCCAAGTTGGCTATCTCCCTAATTCAGATCAACCGAACCCATAGGTTTATTACTTCCCAAACTGATCTTAGTCCCAAATACGACTCTCGATCTTCCAACTGATGATATCCCTAAACGATATTCGTCCCACATTCCCATGAGGATGTCTTAGTCTCAAAATACGATTAATGATTTCTGGGTTTACCACCGATTCCTTTTTCCCTCAAATACGGGAATTGGTTCAAGGGTATATCTCTCCACACCTCTGATCTACGTCGTTTTAATTTCTCGACGTCTTCAAAGAGGTGGCAGGTCCCGACAACCAAGTGCTTTTTGATGCACTTCCCGAACTGACGTGCACATCCCAAATCAAATCGCATCCCAGACTGGATGCATCCCCTATCATCGTTGCTCATCCAGTCACATAACAAGTACATCTGCACGCAAGATGGACAATGGACCGAGATGTCCTTAAACTAACATTCGCCTAAAAAATGGCGACAATGGAGCGAAACGTCCTTAAACTATAACGGACCGAAACGTCCTTAAACTATAACGGACCGAAATGTCCTTAAACTAAACATTGCCTCCAAAATGGTGACAACGGATCGTAACATCCTTAAACTAAAATCTCACCTCAAAATAGTGATCAACAGACCGAAATGTTCTCAAACTACAACTTCGCCTTCAAAATGGCGATAAGGGACCGAAACTTCCTTAAACTAAAACAACAGAGCCCAAATGCTCTCTTGTTGGATCTGAAACAAAAATGATCCTAACACCCTGTTAAGTAGATTTTAGTCTCAAATTGGACTAATTTATCCTTAACAAAAAACCAAACGAGCCCCAATCGCTCGTATAAATTTAAGTCGATCTTGATCTCAAAACAGATCAACGATCCTTAAATCAACCCAAACCCAAATCTAAGATATACGGATTTGAACTAATCCACGCCCTATGGGCGACGACATAAATTAGTCTCCGTATACAATCCACCAGCAACCAAAAATAAAACAAACACACACGATACAAGGTGAACTTCTGGAGCAGGAGAAAGTGGTTGTCGCGATGCGGTAACGTAACTAACTGTAGGGGCTTGCGCCTGCAGGGAAGAGTGTCCTCACAATCAAAATCCCTTCACAAACGAGGGGGAATCTGATGAAATCTGCTACAACGACCGCATTCGTCCAAACCTCCGATATATGGCGCCATAAATCAACTTAGCATTTTCGGAGAGGTGGACGGATCAATCCAAATAGCATCTACCCCCAAATTCAGGCAAGACGATCCATCCTGGTTCGTCTCTGTTTTCGGCGGAGAACAGATTCTGGCACGCCCGGTAGTACCTTTTCCTCTTTCCACTCCACACTTCGTGTGTCGTGTTCGTGAGTAAAATCACGGTTTGCTATGGTTGCCTTTGGATTCGAGGTACTAAGATTTGGTGTCTTGTTCCCGTGCAAAAAGCAGAAGAAAAATCGATGGCTTCCAGCTGCACAAACTGCAACAGCAACTCCCGCTCCGCCCCAACTGGAGGAGTGACATACGGGCACAATGCGGCCTTCATCTTTTCAATGCCGGTGGGGCAGGTGACTCAAGCCACCACTGGATTGTTCTTCGGGATCATGCTCCCACCAGCAAGCTTCAGTGCCCCAGTGACACCACAGAAAGCTCCCAAGAAGTTGGTCTTCGATCGACTTGCAACCATCATGACCCCTCTCTACGGGTCATCCAACTCTGCCAACTCAGTCTCAAGTGGGCCCGCAAAGAGGCTTGCGATACCCGAAGGGCCTATCCCAAAACGGATAGTCCTCCCAACTACTCCGGCAAGTGAAGTCATCAAACGTGTTTCCCCTACCAGAAAGTCGGCCTTCGAAAGATTGGTCATTCTCTCTCAAAGGACGTCAGTCTTCGACAGGCTGGCACCAGCAGCAGCCCCTCACCAAAGCAGGGGGCATGACGGAACCGCTTCCACAACTGAGGTGGTCCTATCCGCAAGGCACGCTCGACGTCGCCACTGGCGCCGAGTGAGAAGAGCTGGGGGTAACTCCCCCTCTGGACTCTCCCCACCAGCTCCAATGGTGGAAGTTGACGCTGTTGTTCTAACCGGGAACAGCTTTGAACCTCTTAGGAGGGTAAGAAAGAACTCCCCAACCGCAGTGTTGAAGAAATCTCCACTTCCTATTGAAAACATGACGCAGGCAAAACCGGAGCAATCCCCTCAACGGCTCTCCTCCCAAATCCACAGGGTCTGGCGGAAAGTCCAGAACTCTGTGATCAACAAAGGCCACTCTCGTCAACTGGAGAAAATGAAGGTTCGACAAGAGAAAAATCATCCCTCCACCATGCAGCCAGAGACTTCTTTCACGCAGTTGCCTGTTACAATGGCTCCTTCGACTTCGACTTCGACTTCTCACAAAAAGAGAAGGCCGGAGAATCTCCCACCGCCGGTGGCAAATCTCAAGAGTGATGGATCCAAACGCCCTAAGTCTGGGGTCATGATCGTGCACACGGTTTACATGGATTCCGAAAAAGAGGAGAGCCGCGCTTCCGTGAGTCATCGGCCGCAAACTCGGTCGTTAATGAAAGCTCAAGAGCAGCAGCAAAAGCTCCAGGAGATGCTGACGAAAATGGCAGCACTCACCGGGCAGAAAGAAAGCCCGGAAGCGGTGTCTGAACAGTGCCAGGAGCAGGAGACCGATACAGAGTTCCTGCGAAGGGTGCTGGAAATAAACGATAAGGAGGCCACGGAACAGGCTGCTGATATAAAACAGATGGCGCTCCTGTTCCAAGACATGGTTGGAATGATGATCTAGCCAGAACCTCCAGCTGAAGACCCGCCGATAATTATCGAGGACGACAGAGGGGAAACATCAAACCCTCTTCCAGCTTTATCGATAGCCAGGGAGGAAACGATCTCCAAAGCTACCCTTGATGATTACATAGCTCAGCAAATACGAGCTCATCAGGCAAGTGAAGCGGCTGGCCAAGTCGTCAGAACTGGGCGACCGTATCCGGGCTGGTGTGATCAAATCAAGTACCCGCTGGGATATACGATCCCCAAATTCCATGTGTACCACATTAGCACATCTTTCAGTTCAGAGCTTTGTGTGGCAATACTGGAGGCGACGACAAATTGCTTCTTTGCCAGTTTATTGGCAGCTTGTCAGAGACGGCATTAGAATGGTACTCGGAGCTCCCAAATGACTCCGTCAAAACATTCACGGAAATGGAACTGCTATTCACGCAGCGGTTTGCCAGCACAAGCGAGCGCACACCGATCACGTCATTAATCAATGCCAGGGTAAAGCCAGGAGAGACCTGGATTCAATATACAATCCGATGGCGGAACCTCTGGTCAAAATATGAAAACGCATCGAAGAAGCTCCTGCCGTGGGGATGTTCATAGGGACTCTCGATCCTCAGGCGACTGTGTCCCAGTTCATTACATTATTTAAGCCGACCACCTTCCAGGCTTTGATCGACAAGCTGGCCCAAATGGATTTGATGGGCCATGGGCCTTCCTCTTCAAAAATAGACCCTCGGAATGCAAAGGGTAAAGGGACATCGGCCTTCGTTGCCAATACTCAACAACAACCGAGTGATCCGAAATCGGTTGCTCGCCAAAACAATGCGCGCCCGCGCTAATCCCTGGAAGAGAAGCTAGGACGTGCTTACTCGTTTCCCCGTGATAAAACGAGGAGATTATTCGAACTGGCAGTGCGCAACAAACTCATCATATTGTTGGATCCGAGACGTCCATTGCAGCCCAGTGACGTCAACAATCCCAACTACTGCTCCTATCACAGAATAGTGAGCCACCCAATTGAGGATTGCTACGTCTTCAAAAACTGGGTCGAGGACCAGTACCAAAAAGGGAAATTTGCGCTTTCTGAGAACTGGAGGGTGAACCCACAGAGGCACGCTCCTAAAAAGGTGGATACACCGGGGGCATCATGTTCGTTTGTGGAAGAATCTCCGTAGGAAGTTATCCTTTCAGTTAAAACCAAAAGAATGCTGAAGGATTTTCAAGCATGTCCGGCGATCAGGTGGAAAAGCCCGGTGGAGCCCAAGATCATTGAGAGAATGCTGAAACCGCGTCCAACACCGAAAACAGCTAACGATGGGCAAACACCCAGGTCAAGCCTTCAAAGTCTTCGAAGGGAACGAAGAAGACCAAGAAGCCCGTGCAGCCTGACGACAAGCATACGAACCTGCAAAAATATATCGACGCGCTGGAGAAATACAACCAGGAAGCGCGAACCCCGGTCACCCTCGAAGAGTTTTTCAACCATATCCTTGAGAACGGAGATAGTAACGATGATAAGGGAAATGACTCGTCAGAAGAACTCGAGAATTATGTAGCAAGTTGCCACATGGTTTCTCATTCGTCGTTAAATGACGAAAAAAACCCTCAGCGTCGGAAAGAAACGCAGAGGAATTGGGGGCAGGACCGGCGCCAAAATCCCTGGAACTGTCAGGAGACCCAATTGACAGGCTGCTAAACGAAGCCCTTCAAAAGAGCAAAGCTGACCGAGAACGTAAAATGGCCATATACAAAAAGGCCAAGCATCGGCGTCAGGGTGAAGAAGCCGCGGTAAGGATGAGTCGAAAAGTACTCCACCCAAGCCAAAGCATACCTGCTACAAACAAGAGTAGGATCAAAGCGGAGAAGCGGTTCTCCAAAGCCTTGTTAATGGGAATGAAGCTGCCCCCTCTCATAGAAAACACTCCCGGGAGTACGTGTCTCGACAAAGCGGATGTACATCTGAACTACTGCTTATACAATCGGAGGGTCACACACACCACCGAAGAGTGCAATGCCTTCAAGAAGTGGTGGCAAGGATATGTTGCTCACCGGCAACACTTCAAGCGGATGAAGTGCAAAACCCATCGACAACAAAGAAGCACGACAGATGAGCATGAAGGGACAGCTGGCAACTGTCATATGGTTGACACCGGTTCGACAAAAGGAAAATCTCAAGTTCTTACATTCGGGAGCGATTCTGAGGAAGAAATAACCCTTGTTTATTTGTTCAAAGAATCCACCTCTGGAAAAGAAGAAGAAGAGAAGAACTGTGAGAACATTCAGCTGCATAGCCGCATGCTGCCTGAAAAGAACCTCGGACCTACAAACAAAGGTTCGAGCAAAAAAGACAAGGGGAAGGAAAAAGTCCCTGAGGAAATTGCCCTAGACGAAACCTGCCTTATAACACAGCAAAATCTGGAGGCTTATAAGATAAGGATGACACGGTTATACGTAAGACTGGCTAGGCTGAGAACATTCTGCTAAGACGAACTCATGCTAGTCTTCAAAAGACCTATGATCCCCAACCGTGCAAAACGGGGGAAATTCAAGCCAACCTATGAGGGCTCGTATATCATAGACAAAATCTACCAAGGTGGGACTTACTTGCTTATGAATATGCATGGCGAGAGACCCTTCCGGCCAATAAACGGCCGATTCCTTAAGAAATACTACGCTTGACAAGTCATGACTCAGGTTAATGATAGATGACGACGCTCGTGTCCGCTCGTTATCTTCCCGAGTCAAAACTCTAAATGTAGTATCCAACAGAATTTCCGCCCTAAACATGGCGACAACGGATCAAAATGTCCTTGTTTCCTCCCAATAATAGAAGAGCAAGGCTCTGTTCAAAATTTGAAAAGAGGCAGCACCTCACGTGCCTTGCACGAGGGCGCCAGCGCCGAGGGTTAAAAAACTCTGAGGCAGCGCCTTACGTACCTTGCACGAGGGCGCCAGCGCCGAGGGTTAAAAAACTCCGAGGCAGCGCCTCACGTGTCCCGCACGAGAGCGCCGGCGTCAGAACTAAAAGTTCTCTTAGATCAAAGATCCAACGGAGATGATAAATCATCAAAATACAGAATTAAATTCTGTTGAGGAAATATTCCTCAAATCTTTCTGAACGAGAAAGATTACTCTCTGTAAAACAAAAAACCATTGGATTAAAAATCCAAGGGTGATTAAAAATCATCAAGCTACAGAATAAGCTCTGTATGGGAAAATATTTCCCCAATCTTTCTAAACAAGAAAGATTACGCTCTGTAAAACAGAGCACCATTGGATTAAAGATCCAATGGTGATTAAAAATCACGAAGCTACAGAATAAGCTCTGTATGGAAAATATTTTTCCAATCTTGTTAAAAACAAGAAAAATATCTTCTGTAAAACAGAAGTCCTTAGATCAAAAATCCATCGGTGGATAAAATCCCCAAATCAATTAAGAATCTCTCAATGAGAGATTTCTTTAACTAAATCAACAAAGCTGCTTCCACTATATAAAGGCCCCAGGACCTCAAGTCTTGTACAGAAGAACCCTCCCATAAACTTCAAATTCAAAAAAAAAGAGCAAGTTAAAAAAAATCTTTAAGAGAGAAGAAGGAAGAAGAACTTTCTTCAAGATAAATAAAGATAATAGAGATCATAGTATCTCATCTGCATATCCGAGGGTTTAACCATCATAAAGAACATAGTTCTTTCCCCTGGATCCGAGATCCATGAGACAAGTCTCCAATAAATGAGAATTTAATTCTCGTGGGGACGAATTTGTTCTTGGGAATCGAAGATCCAGGGGAGAACAGAGAATTGAACATCTTCAGAAAAATGCACAAAGAAAGAAACAGCGCCAAGCGTCTTACGTGCCCCTCACGTGGGCGTTGGTCAAATAAAGAATGCTTAGCACTCAATAGTTGGCGCTCAGCGCCAAACGCCTCACGTGCCCCTTACGTGGGCGCTGCTCAAATAAAGAGTGCTTAGCACTCAATAATTGGCGCTCAACGCCAGGCGCCTCAAATGCCCATCACATGGGCGCTGCCCAAATAAAGAGTGCTCAGCGCTTCACGTGCCTATCACGTGGGCGCTGCCCAAATAAAGAGTGCTCAGCACTCAATGCTTGGCGCCCAGCGCTAAGCGCCTCACGTGCCCATCACGTGGACGTTGTTTAACATGAAGTGCTCTGCTCTCATCAAGCAGTGCCTAGCGCTTAGCGCCAAGCGCCTCACGTGTTCCGTACGTGGGCGCCATAAAGAGTGTTTAACACTCCATAAAAAACAAAAAAAGAGAGAGGCTAAAGTAAAGGGTGAGCGTCAGAGCCCATATCAATGCTCAGTATTGTTTGCACAGAGAAGGGACTGAGTCCAAACAAGTGTTTAACATTTTATTCAAAGACTAAGTAGGCTAAGTCCAAGTTGACCAAAATTCCCTAATTCGGATCAACCGAGCCCATGTGCTCACCATTTTCCAAATTGGTCTCAGTCCCAAACACGACTATTGATCTTCCAACGGACATTGGTTCAAGGGTACATTTCCTCACATCTCTGATAAATGTCATTGTAATTCTTCAGCGTCTTCAGAGAGGTGGTGGGTCCCGATAACCAACAACTCTTTAGTGTACTCCCAAATTGACGGGCACATCCCAATATGGACTGCAATGTCCTTAAACTAGCTATAGACCGTAATGTCCTTAAACTAGCTATGGACCGCAACGTCCCTAAACTAAACCCTCATACCAAAAATGGCGATCTATGGACCGTAACGTCCTTAAACTAAAACAATAGAGCCCAAATGCTCTTTTGTTGGGTCTGAATGATCCAAAACCCTTGCTGAATAGATCTTAGTCTAAAATTAGACTAACGTATGCTCAAAAAATATTTAAGTTCATCTTAATCTTAAACGAGATTAACGATCCTTAAATCAAACCAAACCCAAATCTATGAAAATACGGGTTTGGACTAATCCACGCCCTACGGGAGACAACACAAATTAATCTCCGTATACAATCCACGGGCAACCAAAAATAAAACAAACACACACGACACGAAGTGAACATCTGGAGCAGGAGAAAGTGGTTATCGTGATGCGGTAACGTAATTAACTGCAGGGGCTTGCGCCTGCAGGGAAGAGCGTCCCATAATCAAAAACCCCTCACAACGAGGGGGAATCTGACAAAGTCTGCTACAACGGCCGCATCCGTCTACCTTCGACACACGGTGCCATAAATCAACTTGGCATCTTTGGAGAGGTGGATGGATAAATCTAAATAGTATCTGCCCCCAAATTCAGGCAAGACAACCTATGCGGTTCCGTCTCCCATTTTCGCCGGTAAACAGCCCTTAAACTAACCGTTGCCTCCAAAATGGCGACAACAGATCGTAATGTTCTTAAACTAAAACGTCACCTCAAACACGGCGACAATGGACCGAGATGTCCCTAAACTAACAACGGACCGTAATGTCCTTAAACTAAAACCTCACCTCAAAAATGGTGATAGTGGACCACTACGTCCTTAAACTGATAATGGACCACTACGTCCTTAAACTAGCAATGACCGAAATGGCTCTAAACTAGTACTCCGCCTCAAACATGTCGCATCGCCCTAAATACGGCGATATCTTCTCTTGGGATCTATGTTGAAATCAAAGCTCCAACGGCAAAGACCGCAACCCAAGCCAAAAATAATAATAATAATAAAAACGATACGTCCACAAGCAAAATGGGCACGGATGAAAACCCGAAAGGGCACTGTAAGTAAAAACAGCAGGGCTACCAGCGAGCTTATGAAAACCTGAAAGGGCGCAATCTCATTGTTAAAAAAAGGTACGTCCACAAGCAAAATGGGCACGGATGAAAACCCGAAAGGACGCCGTGAGTAAAAATAGCAGTGTTACCGGCGAGCTTGTGAAAACCTCAAAAGGCGCAATCTCGTAAAATTTTCACTTACGAGATCCTCTCGACTCGTAAGGAGAACCCCCCTATGAAACCCTCACGGCTCATAGGATTCAAAGTTTTAAGTTATAGGGATCCAAACCCGTCCTTAAGCTGTCGTATTCCCTAAGTTGCCCTACAGGTGGTCCGATATTGGTCCTTGTATACAATTCACGGGCACAAATAAACGATTCTCCCACCAAGTTCCACCAATCACGAGGAATGTCCTCATATGGTGAACGACACTTGTAAGTCCTCTTGACTTATAAGGAGAAAATACTCCTCCTATAAGATCTTTACGACTTATAAGAGAAAACACCACTCAGAATCCTCACGACTTCTGAGGAGAACATACACCTACAAGATCCTCACGACTCGTAGGGAGAAATACCTTTATGAGACCCTTACAGCTCGTAAAGTAGAAAGGCCTTAGTCGACAGGATTTAACCATGTTTGCTAAGCCACCTTTGTTCAAATCAGCAAAGGAAAATGACGATTCGCTCATAGTAATATCCCAGTTGTAGCGATGCTGATGCCTAAATCGGTATCAAAATCCAAGTCCCTTCACGGCAAATGATGATTCGCTCCTGGCAATATTCCAGTCGCAGCGATGCTGATGCCAAGATTGGTTTCAGATCTTAAGCTCCATACTCGTAATAAAAATCAACGAGAAAAAAATACATATAAAAATAGCCGAAATGATGGGGCAACTCGCAATAAAAATCAGCGAGCAAAAATTATGTGCATATATATAGCCGAAATGATTGGGCAGTGAGTAAAAAGAAAAGAATAGTCGAAATGATTGGGCAATCGCGACTTTCGCGATATAAAAAGCTGAAATGATAGAGCATCGCGGAAACAAATAACAAAATGATGAAACTTTTGCTCTGCAGGTGAGTCTACACCGACCCCCTGTATACAATCCATGGGCACAAACAAAAAGATAACCATATTTTCCCACCAGGCTCCGTCAAAGGGAGAACCAAGTCTTGACGGTTCACAAAACAACATAAAGACTATCTCGACATTCGTCTCGTTACAACAGACGCAATGTCAACAACGACGTTCTTTCTCGCTCCAGCAGGATGCAAACGCGACGTCAACAAATGACCCTAGGGTCGAAACAAAGTGGAGCCATGGCAAAGTCCCTAGTTCCAAGTCTCGACGGTTCACAAACAACCTAGAGACCATCCCGACATTCGTCTCGTTGCAGTAGACACAATGTCAACAACGGAATTCCTTCTCGCTCCAGCAGGATGCGGACGCGACGTTGACAAACGACCCTACGGTCGAAACAAACCGGAGCCATGGAAAAATCCCTAGTTCCAAGTCTCGGCGGTTCACAAACAACCTAGAGACCATCCCGACATTCGTCTCGTTGCAGCATACATAATGTCAACAACGGCGTTCCTTCTCACTCCAATAGGATGCAGACGTGACGTCAAAAAATGACCCTAGGGTCAAAACAAAGCAGAGCCATGGAAAAGTCCCTAGTTCCAAGTCTTGACGGTTCACAAATAACCTAGAGATCACCTCAACACTCGTCTCGGTACAGCAGACGCAGTGTTAACAACGGCGTTTCTTCTCACTCCAGCAGGATGCAGACGCGACGTCAACAAACAACCCCAGGGTCTAAACAAAATGGAACCATGACAAAGTCCCTAGTTCCAAGTCTCGACGATTCACAAACAACCTAGAGACCACCTCAACATTCATCTCGTTACAGCAGACGAAGTGTCAACAACGGTGGTCCTTCTCGCTCCAGCAGGATGCAGACGCGACGTCAACAAATGACCCTAGGGTCAAAACAAAACGGAGCCATGGCAAAGTCCCTAGTTCCAAGTCTTGGCGGTTTACAAACAACCTAGAGACCATCTCGACATTCATCTCGTTGCAGCAGACGCAATGTCAACAACGCGTTCCTTCTCGCTCCAACAGGATGCAGACGCGACGTCAACAAACGACCCTAGGGTCGAAACAAAGCGGAGCCATGGCAAAGTCCCTAATTCCAAGTCTCGGCGGTTCACAAATAACCTAGAGACCATCCAGACATTCGTCTCGTTGCAGTAGACGTAATGTCAACAACGACGTTCCTTCTCGCTCCAGCAGGATGCAGACGCGACGTCGACAAGCGACCTCAGGGTCAAAACAAAACGGAGCCATAGCAAATTCCCTTGTTCCAAGCCTCGACGGTTCACAAACAACCTAGAGACTATCTATACATTCATCTCGTTGCAGCAGACGCAATGTCAACAACGACGTTTCTTCTCATTCCAGTAAGATGCAGACGCAACGTTAACAAAGACCCCAG
The DNA here is from genome assembly GCA_030015575.1 of Agapanthus africanus. Lineage (NCBI taxonomy): Eukaryota > Viridiplantae > Streptophyta > Magnoliopsida > Asparagales > Amaryllidaceae > Agapanthus > Agapanthus africanus. The sequence goes on from CM057343.1 coordinate 644,314,174, forward strand.
GGTCAAAACAAAATGAAGCCATGGCAAAGTCCCTAGTTCAAAGTCTCGACGGTTCACAAACAACCTAGAGATCACATCGACACCCGTCTCTGTACAACAGACGCAATGTCAACAGCGGCGTTTCTTCTCACTCCAGCAGGATGGAGACGCAACGTCAACAAATGACCCCAGGGTCAAAAAAAACGGAGCCATCCAAAAATCCCAAGTTTTAAGTCTCGACGGTTCGCAAAACAACTTAGAGATCATCTCGACATTCATCTCATTACGGCAGACGCGTTGTCGACAAAGGAAGCGAAGGCCAAATTCCTAGTTTCAGGGTCTTGACGGCAACTCAAATAAAATCCGAAAGACTATCGGAGATCATCCCACACCAGTGCGGAATTGTTATGACTCATCGGGACTCCCAAACTGTGCCTAACCTTAAGTAAAAAGCGGCATGGAAAAATTCCTAACGCTTGCTCTTCCGACGGTCAAATTGCCTAGGAAGATTACTTGAAGACAATTTGTCCACCCCCCAAAGGGATCAGAGACACGACAGTCACGAGGCTACTCGAACAGCAGCGTAAAGACTGCATATCGGGAAATGCATCAGCCAACGCGACGGTACGACGGACAAAAACCCTAGTACCACAAAACCTAACAGACCTCTGTCGTAAAGAGCGGGGGTTATTGTTCATATCAGAATATTGCTTTTACTACCGCCCATTCTTACGCTCGTTTGTTTATAGGTAGGTGCTTTTAATCCGTGTTTGGTATATATTTACAGGCTACAGGTTCCTAGTCCAAAATAACGCAAATCATACAAAATATCCACTGTTACGCTAAAATCCAGAACATCTGTTGACAACAGATAAAAGCCGGGTTCCGGTCATCCGTATCCGTCCAGTGCCGCGTACCAGTTCCTGAGACAAGACATATGACAGTGGTCATTCGTGTCTCGGACAAGCACAGAACACGAGGGGGCAGCACAAGAATCAATGGGTGCGCGGAGCTCGAGGGAGAAAAGATCAAAAGTATTATTTTTGATGCCATTTTGGACCGCTGCTGGAAACTGAAGAAATCATGGAAGAATCTTGACATTTTGGACCTGTTAAACAGAAGACAAAAGCGGCACCAGAAAACCACAGAGAAACGACACCATAACTCCCCCACATGGCCGCGGATCCGCGGCCAATAGGGTGACTCGGCCGCGGATCCGCGGCCGAGTTGACTCGGCACCGTATGGGATTTTGGGGGTAGTTGGCACATGATATTTGGGAATAAAATATTGCCCTAGGGTTTCAGAAATAAGCCTATAAATACCCCAGTTTGAACCAGAGCAAGAAGGGGGGAGAAAATCAATTCTTATGCCCACTTTTTGTTAGGATTTAGTTTAGCTTCTTCTTCTTCTTCATTCTTTCCTCCATGAAAATTGTAGTGAGAGCTTTTTGAGTGGATGATGAAAAGAAGATGAGGGTTATTTTGTATCATTCTTTTGCTTAGCTTCTCCTTTAGATCCTTGCTTTCTCTTGATCTTTCAACCTCTTCATTGAGCTTGAAGGTTTAAGGGTTGGTATTTGATCTCAAGGGTTGTATCATTTTGGAAAGAATAAAGTCTCTTTTGTGTTTCATTTTGCTTTGGGTTTTTAGCTCTCTCTTGATCTTGCAACCTCTTAATTGAGCTTGCAAGTTTAAGTTTGGGTTATTAAACCCATGGTGTGTTACTTGTTCCATGGTTCCTAGATCTCTTTCTTAGTATTTTCTTTCTTGCACTTTTCTTTCTTGCTCTTTTACATTCATGCAATTTATTTCCTTGCTTTACTTTCTTGCACTTTAAATTCCATGCACTTACTTACCTGTAATCCTTTCTTTTCTTTGTTCTTTTGTTCTCTCTTTTTGGTTTGTTTTGTGAATGGTTGTTAATATGGTGTTGTAAAGAATAAATACGATATTGTAAGTTAATGTTTCTTTGCCCATTTCCTTTTCCCGTTATTTTCCTTTGAACTCCGCCCAAACATTACGCAAGCGCTCCGTTAGGCACCCAACCCTACCAAGGTAACGGTGATTCCTAACCACGACCGGTTGCGTTCGGTTTGGCCGGAGGCGAAAGCAAGAGACAAGAACGGAAGGACAAGGGTCAATAAGCCGGATTCCACGAATACCATGCTTAAATCCCCTAATCCACGTTGTTGCCGATTGCTCTTGCTTCAATTGGTCAAGACTAGGCTCAAAGGTTTTGAGTGCGGATTTCCTTAGCTTACACTTTCGTATCTTTTTCTTAACAACTTTATACCTGCATATAAAACGCATAGGTTAGATTTGAACAAACATATACAAATTCTTTATTGACTCGTCTAAAACTCGAACGGACATACAATCATCTCCCTGTGGATCGACCCGTGTTCAACCGGCTAGCTGCAAAACGACACCGTCCTGATCGCGGTTATAACTTTAGAACTTCGAACATCCGACACGCCAAAAGCGTGCGATCAAATGGCGCCGTTGCCGGGGAGACGTTAGCGTATTTTCTTTCTTGTTACTCGGGTTAATATTCTTTTTGTATATATTTATAAATAAAAAAATAAAATCTTTTTGTTATTTTTGATAATTTTTGTGAGCAAGTGTGCAGGCTAATCTGGAGCAAGTACAGTAATCCAAAAAGGAAACAGAGGTTTTTATTTTGGAGAAGAGAAGAAGTGGAGTTCGTTGACCAAAGACAAATCCCCAAGTCAATATTTTGACCGCGGAACCGCGGTCAAAAGGTGCCTTGAGCGGCGGTTCCGCGGTCCCATTGAGGCCTCTGTGCCCAATTTTTTCTCCACCCCTTTTTCTTTTCTTTTATCTTCTCTGTGAATTCCACCATACTGTATTTTTTGCAGATTTTTACGGATTTGCGAACTGGGATTGTGGGGAGCAAAGTGTACGTTCAAGGCTAAGGTGATTGCAAAGTACAGTGCCAAAGATCCGGGTAGTTTGACCCGCGCAAGCGAACTTTTCAAGCTTACCGGATTTGATTCAACGGGGGTTTTCTAAATCCGAAAACTTAACGGTACGTACTTTACTAACACCTTCTTCTCAAATCCGACGCATCCACTATAATATCTTTGCAGGATTCTTTGCAAGTCGCTACCAAACGCAAAAAAAATAAATTGACTCACCCGTATTTGTTGCAGTGCCCTGCTTAATATAAAAAACGATTGTTTGATTCTTTATAGAATTTTTATTAAATTGCGCATTGCATACATTAATACGGACTTAAGGGCAAGCGAACCCCACAATATACGGTAAAGGATTTCATCACCTTTTCCGTGGCCCACAAATCACGAACTTGAGCATAACGTTTACCCGCACAAATTTTAAAAGAAATTAGACTTTAAGCCTTAAGGACTCCGCGCTCACTAGGAGAAGTTAACTGTGTTTAGAATACCGCTTAACGGTATATTGTTTACGGGGTGTTTAGGAAAGTGTTCACGGCGAAACCGCCAAAAGAGAAAGGGTTATTTAATTAAGGACCTTCGCGAAAGTGTCGGAAAACCTCCCCTTATCTCTGCACTTACCTGGCCTCGTGATCAGTATATCTTGAGCTCGTTTCTTGACACAGTTTTACTTCGACAATTAAGTTCTTGAGCAGGTCTAATTGACCTAGGTGAACCCTAGACCGATTAGGTGTGTGGTATTTTTGTGTCGTGATTATTTTTTTTGGTCCAGATTCTTTTTGTGTGTATATTTCATTCTTTTGTTAATAACTAACTAAAAAATTAAAAAAAATCACATTCTTTTTCCCTTCCTTTTCTCTGCCTTTCTTTCTTTCTCTCTTCATATCATGGGTACCCCACCTCGCAAAACTCTTGCCGAACTATGGTACCCACAACCAGAAATTACTTCTTACGGTTCTTGCTTTGGCCGAACGTCGAACGATCCCTCCATGCCCAAAATCTCTTTGAAAGATCGGATAGACGCGTCTAGGACGAACAACTGGAGCCCACAATCCACTTCGTATCAACCATTTCAAACATTCACCCCTTCTTGCGTTGATACCCCTTTTGAAAGTTCAGTTGTAACCACAAGACCTATGTCTCTTGCTGAACATATTGAACAATCACGTAGCCGATCTTTCACTCCTTTCACCACTTCCAATTCTTTGGATCAACAATTCCATTCACCTTCTTATCCAAATGTTGATCCTGCTCCTGTCCAGCCATTCAATTCCTACCAGTCCTACCCGACTTTTGCACCTTCCCTAGACATTGCTTCTGAACCGCCATTTGGGAATTTTCAGTATCCAAACAACTTTGAATCTTTTACTGAAACCTCTTCACAACCCATGTCTAGTCTGGAACAGTCGTTGGAAGACTTTAGGGTAGCGTCGTACCAACAGATGATGGATTTGAATGCGTCCATGGCCGCCCTCATACAACCTAGTGACCCGGTAGCTAGTTTTCAACTAGCTCCAAATTTTCCAATGTATGAAGAGGCGGTAGGAGAGGTTGAGAATTTGAGCGGAGAGAGTGAGCTGTACACCCTTCCTAATCAGACCTACCCATTTCAATTTGAATCTTACAACTCCAGTTTTGAATGTCTATCTAGTGTTCCCAACGATTCACCGATTGAAGATAGAATGATTAATGAGTTGTGCGACTTTGTAGTGTTTGATTTACCTGATTGTGAAGGGTCCTTTTCGAGTGAAACCACACCCAATCCTGTTGACCTCTACACCTCCACTTTAGAACCTGAATTGATTGATATCCATGCTTTTGTTGAGGTGTCTGAGAATATAGATTTTCACTTGATTGAGGATATTGACGCTGGGAATATTTTGGATGATGAACCCGTATATTTGGCTGAGTTTTTCTCTCCAATTCATCATCCCGAGTCATTAAATGTTTTTCCCGAACCCCATATGCGTCTGGATTTTGAAGATAAATGCATGGATGTGCTGAATTTTGAGGAAAATTTTGACGATAGTTTTGAGGATGAACCAGTTTTGCTTGATGAGTCGGATTTCCCAATTCATCCTGTCCCTGTCATTGACTGTGTACACCCTCCTGAACCCTTAATCGATACCCTTCTTCAATCACTTCCCCCTATCCTTTCCATCGTTCCGACATTGCAAGAAACCGTATCATTTTCACTTCCTGTGTCTGGTTTACCGAGTTCGGCTTACCCATGGTTTCTCACGAATCTTGAGAGATTTGACCCAATTTCTCGCCATATTGATAGATTAGTACAATCCATCTTGTCACATCGATCATTACAGATTGTACTAGTTTATTCAATCCATTTCCACCCTCAAGTTCGAATTCCACTTCTTTCTCCCTTCCGCCATTCTTCTTCTTATATACCAAGACCGTATACCACTTCTATCTCCATACGGTCTCGCGTATTCTCCATCTCTTTCCTCTACGCCTTCTTTCACCAACCAGCACACTATCGCGATAGAATCTTTGAATGGTTGGTGTTAACTTTTGGCTTGTGTAAGGCCTTGTATAGCTTGATACTGTTCTTCCCCCCCGATCCTGAACTTCAATGCTTAACAGTGGAAACACTGTTTTACTTAAGTTTGGGGGGAACCTTTTTGTATATATTTTTTGTTTTCCTTTTTTGTTTTGTATATAATGTTTTTAGGGAGCGCCGACAATTTTGACCCTCTTGGTGTAGCCTGACAGTGAGGGCACTGTCAAGTTTAAGTTTGGGGTGTGCTCGGTAAGCTTTTTTCCTTCGCATTCATTTGTATATTTTGCATTTGCATACCTTATTAAAAACCCATAAAAATCGAAAATTTTTCCAAAAAATATAAAAACTTTGTCGTCAAGTTAGCTAATAAGGTAACTTAGATTTTTATTCTGAAAGTTTAGTTGATATGTTAGAAATAACTAAATTCTAGGCTTAGGAATTGAAAATCCTAAAAATAACCCTCATTCTGTTAAAACTTGGTGATTATACGTCCTTACAGTTTTTTTTAGAAGTAGGTAATCTTGAATTCAGTTCTTGAGTTAAGTTAAGATGAAGGGAAAGTATTGAAGCTTTACTAAAGGATAAGTCTGAAAAATAGTTTCTTTTCTTGAGTTCAAATTTAGAAAGTATACACCCTACAAACTGCACTTACACGCACCTTGAAACTTGGGATAGTAGAGGATACCTAGAAATACTCTTGCCTGAAAACCTAGTATGAAAGAAAAAACGGTATTTAAAGCTAAACACCAAAAGAGCATTATTGAAAAATATATTCGGTCTTGAAAAAGAAAAAGAAAAAAAGAAAAAAAATAAATAAAGTCAAGACCTGGAAACTGCTATTTACGCTTTAAGCTCACATATTCAGTAATCGGCCGTTAGTGCCTCAAGAAGCATTAATAGTCGCATGAAAGGTGTGTGAGCAAATCCGTCCATCCTTAATGAAAAGAAGTAGTATTAGGTATTAGGGCAAGAGTATTATAGCTTGAATTGAATTCTTGAGTGTAGGGGTGCAAATATACACACACGTAGGGGTATACAATCGATGTTTGGATAAAAGATAGAAATAAAAGATAAGACTTATGTTTTCTATAAAGTTGATAAAAATCCCTGATTTAAGACCGCACTCTAGAAGGAAAACTCAGGAGATACCAACATCTTTCTAAGCTTTTTTGGAACGTATAGGATCTAAGGTTAAATAGATAGGAGGTGTGAAACATAAGGGTTGAATATTTCTAGTTTAGGATAATAGAATTTTTAACGTAAATACTAAGCTGTAGGAGTAGAATCAACGTTAACTTATGACACTAGCTTGACGGGATTTTGTGGGTGTAATCCGCTGAAAACCCTCAGGAGACAACACTCCTCCTACTAGGGACACCTAGAGATTTAACGGCTTGTTGCACGAGCTCAGTGCAATCGCGTTCCCTGCGAAAGTGAGGTTAGGAATTTTTGTGAATAATTGGTTTTGCCCGGGGTGAGCAAAAGGTAAGTTTGGGGGTATTTGTTCATACCAGAATATTGCTTTTACTACCGCCCATTCTTACGCTCGTTTGTTTATAGGTAGGTGCTTTTAATCCGTGTTTGCTATATATTTATAGGCTACAGGTTCCTAGTCCAAAATAACGCAAATCATACAAAATCTCCACTGTTACGCCAAAATCCACAACATCTGTTGACAACAGATAAAAGCCGGGTTCCGGTCATCCGTATCCGTCCAGTGCCGCGTACCAGTTCCTGAGACAAAACATATGACAGTGGTCATTCGTGTCTCGGACAAGCACAGAGTACGAGGGGGGCAGCACAAGAATCAATGGGTGCGCGGAGCTCGAGAGAGAAAAGGTCAAAAGTATTATTTTTGATGCCATTTTGGACCGCTGCTGGAAACTGAAGAAATCATGGAAGAATCTTGACATTTTGGACCTGTTAAACAGAAGACAAAAGCAGCACCAGAAAACCACAGAGAAACGACACCATAACTCCCCCACATGGCCGCGGATCCGCGGCCAATAGAGTGACTCGGCCGCGGATCCGCGGCCGAGTTGACTCGGCGCCGTATGGGATTTTGGGGGTAGTTGGCACATGGTATTTGGGCATAAAATATTGCCCTAGGGTTTCAGAAATAAGCCTATAAATACCCCAGTTTGAACCAGAGCAAGAAGGGGGGAGAAAATCAATTCTTATGCCCACTTTTTGTTAGGATTTAGTTTAGCTTCTTCTTCTTCTTCATTCTTTCCTCTATGAAAATTGTAGTGAGAGCTTTTTGAGTGGATGATGAAATGAAAATGAGGGTTATTTTGTATTCTTTTGCTTAGCTTCCCCTTTAGATCTTTGCTTTCTCTTGATCTTTCAACCTCTTCATTGAGCTTGAAGGTTTAAGGGTTGGTATTTGATCTCAAGGGCTGTATCATTTTGGAAAGAATAAAGTCTCTTTTGTGCTTCATTTTGCCTTGGGTTTTTAGCTCTCTCTTGATCTTGCAACCTCTTAATTGAGCTTGCAAGTTTAAGTTTGGCTTATTAAACCCATGGTGTGTAACTTGTTCCAAGGTTCCTAGATCTCTTTCTTAGTATTTTTTTTCTTGCACTTTTCTTTCTTGCTCTTTTACATTCATGCAATTTATTTCCTTGCTTTACTTTCTTGCACTTTAAATTCCATGCACTTACTTACCTGTAATCCTTTCTTTTCTTTGTTCTTTTGTTCTCTCTTTTTGGTTTGTTTTGTGAATGGTTGTTAATATGGTGTTGTTAAGAATAAATACGATATTGTAAGTTAATGTTTCTTTGCCCATTTCCTTTTCCCGTTATTTTCCTTTGAACTCCGCCCAAACATTACACAAGCGCTCCGTTAGGCACCCTACCCTACCAAGGTAACGGTGATTCCTAACCGCGTCCGGTTGCGTTCGGTTTGGCCGGAGGCGAAAGCAAGAGACAAGAACGGAAGGACAAGGGTCAATAAGCCGGATTCCACGAATACCGTGCTTAAATCCGCTAATTCACGTTGTTGCCGATTACTCTAGCTTCAATTGGTCAAGACTCGGCTCAAAGGTTTTGAGTGCGGATTTCCTTAGCTTACACTTTCGTATCTTTTTCTTAACAACTTTATACTTGCATATAAAACACATAGGTTAGATTTGAACAAACATATACAAATTCTTTATTGACTCGTCTAAAACTCGAACGGACATACAACCATCTCACTGTGGATCGACCCGTGCTCAACCGGCTAGCTGCAAAGCGACACCGTCCTGATCGCGGTTATAACTTTAGAACTTTGAACATCCGACACGCCAAAAGCGTGCGATCAGTTATCCATGCATTAGGGCAAGTTTGCCTATAAGCCTAAGGAAGGTAAACTAAACAAACTCCGAAATGAGCCCATAAACTAAAGACTCCGGAATGAGTGAATAAACTACAAGCTCCGAGATGAGTCCATAAACTAGAGACTCCGAGATGAGTGAATAAACTACAAACTCCGAAATGAGTCCATAAACTAGAGACTCCGGGATGAGTGAATAAACTACAAACTCTGAAATGAGTATATAAACTACTTCACACCATATCAAGACATCGAAGAAAAAAGAAATGCCAGTATGAAATAAAATATGTCTTTTATTCATGAATTTAAGTGAATACAAGATACATTTCATTCAGGAATCAAAATGAATACATGTTATCAATCTTTGCTTCAACGACTCAAAAGCTGACGCACATCTATCCGTCCACACTAAAGGTACCTCCTTGCGTGTAAGCTTGGTCAACGGCTCCGCCAGACGAGCAAAGTTCTCCACAAATCTTCTGTAATACCCGGCGAGTCCAAGAAAACTTCTTATCTCCACAACATTCTTCGGAATCGGCCAATCTCGAACTGCTGCAATCTTTTCTGGATCGACGGCGATTCCATCGCCAGACACAACATGCCCCAAAAACTTTACTTCTTTCAGCCAAAACTCGCACTTGCTCATCTTCGCATATAATTTCTCTTGTCTCAACGTCTGCAGTGCGATCTTCAAATGTTCAGCATGCTCTCCAGAACTCTTCGAGTAAACCAGAATATCGTCAATGAACACCACAATAACCTGGTCCAAGAATGGTGAAAAGATTCGGTTCATCAAGTCCATGAATATAGTTGGTGCATTCGTAACTCCGAAGGGCATCACTAAGTACTCGTAATGTCCATACCGAGTTCGGAACGCCGTCTTGCAAATATCCTCTGCTTTCACTCGGACCTGATGATATCCGGATCGCAAATCCAGCTTCGAGAATACCCTCGCGCCACTAAGCTGCTCAAATAATTCGCCAATGCGAGGAATCGGGTACTTGTTCTTAATAGTCACCCGGTTTAATTCTTGATAGTCGATGCACATTCTTCTTATGCCATCCTTCTTCTTAACTAGAAGAACTGGAGCTCCCCAAGGCGAGTTACTGCTTCGAATCCAACCCTTCTCGAGTAACTCAGTAACCTGCTTCTTAACTTCTTCCAATTCCACTGGTGCCATTGGATAATACGCTTTAGATACTGGCGCTGTACCAGGAATAAGATCAATCGCGAACTCCACGTCTCGCTTTGGCGGTAATCCTGATATATCTTCAAACACGTCCATAAAATCTCGAACAACAGCTGGCGCTTCACTTTCATCAACCTCCATTGCCGCAAGAATATTAGTCGTCGGCCTAGCCCTAAACTCGACTGGCCCGACAGAACTGCTTCCTCCAGTGAAGATAAACTCGGGATGTCCGGGAATCTGGAAAATTACTTTCTTTGCCCTACAATCAATGTGAGCATGGAAAGTGCCGAGAAAATCCATTCCCAAGACGACTTTGTAGCTGCCTGTATCAATCACCAAGAAATCTGCAAAGAGCTCCCGTCCGCAAACAACAACTGCACAATCTTTACATTCTCTACTAGATATGATTTTCCCATTCCCAGTGTGTATGTCCCAGAAACTAGACAGGGTCGTACAGGTAATCGAGTGTGTAGCTATAAACTTGGACAACATAAAACAATGGGATGCACCGGAATCAAATAACGCTAATGCGGGAAAACCATGAACGAGTAGAATACCTGAAACAACTTCTCCTAAAGCCTTAGCTTCCTCAGTCGTCAAGGTAAAAGCTCGAGCCTGATTAGGTCCTTGAGTCAGCTGCTTCTGTCCCTGAAATGGTTTCTGCGGAGGCTTCTGAATATCATCCCTTGTGCGAAGCTTCGACGGACAAGAATTAACAGTATGATCCGCCGATCCACAAACCAGACAAAGTCCCCGCATCCTGCGACATTCCCTTTGCAAATGTCCGGGTAGGTGGCAATAGCTACAAATCACGTGCTTCCTCTGATCAACGACAGCAGGCTTCTTCATCGGTGTTACACCACGACGGTCCACTGGAATACCTCTACGTTCATGAGCTCGGTTTGGTACAAATGCCGGCTTCCTTACTGTAACTGCTATCTGCCGTGAACTCCCAGTCTTCCCAGATAAGCTCTGCTGTTCTCGGGCTGCCGTAAGTAGCTGTGAGAAAGTGGTCAAACCCAGGGAGACAATCTGCTTCTGGATGTCCACATTCAAGCTGCGCATGAACCTCCTTGCCCTGTCTGCATCGTTGGCAACTAAAGGTCCAGCGAATCTACCGAGCCGTGTCCACTCGGCTGCATGTACATCTACGGGTGCACCATTCTGCTTTAGACTGATGAACTTCTCTTCCATTTCCTTCTGTGCAGTCCGCGGGAAGAACTTCTTCAGGAAACTCTTCGAAAAATCAGCCCACTTGATCAGCTTGGTCAAGCGGGACTCCTGCACAAGCCACCATTCACGGGCGTAGTCCACTAACTGAATGCGCACCACATCCACCCTTTTATCATCTGGGATCTGTGCCGCAATAAGTAAGTTCTCCGTGTCAACTAGCCACTGCTCCGCTGGCAACGGCTCCTCCAAACCAGTAAAGACAGACGAACCCAAATGCCTGAAATCTGCTACGGTCCCCACACGATCTACTGGCTTAGCCCCAACATTGTTCATGGACTGCTGAACGGTCCGCAAACTTTCCTGAAACGATTCAGCTTGCTGCTGGATCAACTCGGTCTGTCTCTTTTGAATCTCTAACATCCCACGTATTACTCCAAGTATAGCGGCTTCGTCAACACGCCTTTGGTACGTCTTCAGATTCTTGTCTGCCATATTCCTGAAATCAAAACACCCAAGAATTAGTATGATAACAGATTCAAAATATAGATCAAGGCTAGAACTCCGAGTTACTTAAATAGAGTATCGCATTGTAACCATGCCGCGGTATCATAGCTACAATTACATAACTCCACCCAAGTCGCCTAAGTTCTAGAGATAATAAGGAATCAGGTTTCGAGTCGATATGCAAAGGAAGTTTGCACACCGTAAAGATATAATCAGGAAGAAGTTAGATTCAAGAACGGTAAAACGGCAAGATGGCAGGACATGTTTCCTAAACATGAGTATTCTGATTCGTGTATTGGGTACAATACCCAACTACAAAAGAATCAAACCCGATTATCCTATGGCTCTGATACCAAAAGAACCATGTCACGCCCCGCTTCCCAGAGTACGCTAAGATGGGCACGTGATATAACCAACCATGCTACCTGTGGGTAGGAAGTATCCATCCACAGTCACATTACGGCTGTAGAGATATCAAGAATCAAAATATAACTATTTAATACATGTCCATAAGCCAAGATAACATGAGTCAAGAATAATAAAAGTGCGGAAGCAAAAGATCCAATACAAAATAACTGGAATGTATGTCCCATAATGCGGGCTCACATCAGGAATAAAATTCAGAAAATAAAAGAACTAACTACTACTGAAACCTCACTGCTCAGCCTGCTGGATGAAGTACTCCTGCTCGGACTGCAGCAAAGGTACGGAATCTGGGCCATGCAAAACCCAGACGTCAGCGCGTCATGTCATCAAGTAATAAAATATAAACAGGGTAACAGGCAATGCAAATATAATCATGAATGGTAAAACAGGTGTAACAACAATATAAATCAGGGCAGTGAAGGGTAGTGTGCAGAGAGTAAACTAAACTGGTCTAATGGGTTATCTACTCTCAAGTCTCTGAAATCAATTTGATGAATCGTCGATGTAACTCAATAGTATCCCGTGCATGCCCGGGACCACGGTCTAAGACTCTCGGGCTGAAACCGAGACGTGCCGCTAGGCACTAAATGGAAAAGGGTACAGACCAACGATGTCAGCAGCATCGTCACGATGCGGGCCTACCCTCAAAAACTGATCAGTAAAAGCAAGCAACTGTCGAGTTACAAGTCAGGATTTCATCATTGATTTCCCCATACCCCCAAGTTATGTATGTCAAGTCAGGTATTCAGTAATCAAGAACTAATGCCAACACATGATCAGGTAGGAGCAGGTTTGTCTGGATAGACAATAGGAACGGTCCGTGAGGACTACATGTCAGGTTTGTTGGCATTAGACACAAGATTAGGTAACAGGTCAAGCCATGGTACATCAGGTCAGGTCAAGTAGTGTACGGTACCATGTCGGGTCAAGTAATATGTGTGTAGCAAGTCATGTCCGGGTGTAAAAGATATTATGTGAGTGCTCATAATCAACTAGCATAATCATGGTTATAGATAAACAAGCATGGGTATCAACAACACAATAAATTGGCACATGTAATAGGTTAAGCAATAAAGCAGATTAAACTAGTTAGCTGTACAGTTATCAGCTTGTGTTTAAGAGATGGTATCAGCATTATATGAATACAGTATGACATATGTGAATGCTAAAAACCAGGTTAATAAGTATTGAGTAATCTAGGGATGCGACGACATGTATAATCTGTTCAATGGATGCACTTGTAATTAAACCGGTTTAAGATGCACACGGATGTCCGATAGGTTAATACTAGAGAAAAAGGGTATCACGTCTATAAAATATTTGTGATCATGTGGTCTAACATTTACAGGTGATTACTAGGTATAAACAACTAGATGCAACAATTAAGTTTCAAGTTCGAGATCAGAAAATATGTAAACGGAACGTTATACAGTTAACTTGAAATCCAAAACTTTCGATTCTATTTAGAGATTTAATAGGAAAATAAATAAATTAGTATAAGAATAGTTTGAATAGCATGTAGCAAGTTTCACTTGCCTCGACGGATCATGATATGGGAAACGGAACATCTCGCGTCGGCGGGAAAAGTCGCGACGCGCGCACGGTGCACGGAATGAGTCCAAACGACGAACAGTGGAATCACACGGGTCAGGGGTCCTCGCTGGGTCGTCGAGATCGTCGACGGTGCGACCGGATTCCGGCTATCTAAAAGAACAGCGAACAAGAGTTCAAGAAAGACAAAGAAAGAGAAGAGAAGAGAAGAGGAAAGAAGAAGAAGAAGAAGAAGAGATTGCTTACTGGGTGGTGCGCAGGGTCAGGGAGACGAGGTGGTGGTGTCGAGATCACCGGCGGTGAGGTGTCGGCGAGGGTGTAGGGTTCAGGTTGGGGTTCGGTTGATTGTGGGGTTCAAGGGAAAGAAGAAAGGAAAGAAGGAGGAAAAGAGGTTGAAGAGGAGAAGATGGTGGTGACGGTGATGATGTGCTGAGGATCATCGGCGGTCGAGGTCGGCGAAGAGAGGAGTTATGGTTGTTAGGGTTTTCTCGGGTGAGTGTGCAGGGAACGAGGCTCGGGAGATGGAAAAGAAGAAGAAGAAGAAGAAGAAGAAGAGAAGATGGAGACGAGGGTGACGGGGATGTAGAGGGTGACGACGAGGTAAGGTCGGTGGAGGTGGAGCGGCGAAGGCGAGGCTGGGTTTTTGAGTATGGGTTCGCGACGAGGGAGAAGAAAATAGAGGGAGGTGAGGATAGTATGGGGAAGGTGACGGGATTCTCGCGAGAGGAGAGAGAATCTCGCGAGAAGAGAGAGATAGAGAAAAAAGAGAGGAGAGAGAAAGCAGAGGAGAAATAAAGTTAGCGTTTTGTGGAGGTGAGAGAAAGGAGAAAGAGAGAGAAAGAGAAGGAGAAAGGGGAAGGAAAATCCGTGGGGCCCAAAGGAGAACCGTGGGTTGCGATTGGTTGGATAAAATATGAAAGGATTTTTAAAAATATTTTTAATGAAGGAATCATTCAGTAAGCAGGGAAAAAGAGAATAGGTTGGGAAAAGATTTTTGGAGTTAAAATAGTATCGTTGGCTAACAATAAAATTGGCTGAAGAAAATATTTGGCCGATTAAAGATTTAGAAAAAAAGGATTTGGCGGAAATACAAAATATTTCAGAATTGCGCCCGAGTCGGGTCCAAAAATTTGAATTTGAAATATGAAAATTATTGGCAAGCTCCAAAAATTAAAATGAAGGATTTTGTAATGAAAAAGTATACCCCCAAGAACGGACGCACGTACGTGCGCGTAGTCGTCCAAACGCGTCCGTTTCACTGAACGGGACGAGAACACGATGCAAGGACGCTACCACAGGGTTAGGGGTATCAAGCAGGCCATGATAAGTATTTTTAAACTATTTTATGTAACTTAATTGTAATATGCAAACATATGTAATGTCGGGGTAAATTATAACTAGTAACAGTCGAAGCATGATCAATGAAATAAATACCACACACCACACATATGGTAACAGAAATTTGTAGAACTGGACTCGATTGTTACAAGCAGTCTGGACAGTCACAGATTCCTGAGAAACAGTGGCCACTTCGGGCTCTGTAATCATCGGCGTTTCACCTGCCATGCCATCGTCAGGACTCGGCCCTGCTTCTTGAAGTAGCTTTTTAGTTTCCTCCCGAGCTGCACGCGCAAGCTGTCTATAGGCGGTAGACAGAGCGGAAGGAGCGTCCACCAGGGGGATGTTAGAAGATGGGGCATTGCTCGAACCTGCACCCGTAGCTAAGACAGCTTCGCGTTCCCTCGCGGCGCGCTTTCTATGCTTCCTATCGACCTGGACCATTTGAACCGACCTCCTTAACAGTTCCAACAGGGGGACGTCGTCATCCAAGTCGAGTTCAGACTCCGGATCCGCTATGGTATCCAACATCGGCTGCTTCAGCAACGCCTCCTGTGGTGGCCTTGGGAGGGCCGCTGCCGTGATCAGTGGTTCTGGAAGCTTTGCTGCATCACCGCTTGGGATTGGCACTATACTTGAAACAACTTTGGTTGTGGTAATTTCTGCAATAAGGTGAAGAAAAGGGTCAGATCATGAATAAAAAGAGTAAAGGTGTAATGAAACGAATTATACCAAGGCCCAAAAAAGCGCGGGGCCTCTCTTCCTCCTCGAACGTCCTGGGGGAAGCCACGAGAGCCTCTTCGGCAGAAATACCTGTTGAAGAAGAGAGCATTAATAAAAGAATAATAATAGGAGAAGGGATAGGTGCATAAGAATGTAGATGAAGTATACTTGACTTCGCAATAGATATCAACGCCGCTTCCTCGTGAGCCAGTCGCTCGGAAGCTGCAAGAGCAGACTGTAGATCAGTATCGGTTGCAGGCATGTCAAACAAACCCCCATTGGTGACATATTCGCACAAGCCCTCACAGTAGGGAGCATGGGGCTCCTGGCCGAATACGACATTAGCAGAGAATAGAGATTTCTTTTTCTTTTGCGAACTGACACCGACGGCCGACGATAAGAGCTTTCGCTTGACAGACCTCTTCGGATGGCGGGTTCTGATCTCTGAACCGATGCCTAAGTCTGGAGACGCCATGGCTACTGCAGTTGCGGGAACATCTGGTTGAAGCTTCTCAGGGAAAGCTCGTAGGACCACAGCCGTAGTGATTTCTCTTAAAAAAGGACGAATGGTGGTCCGTCGCTTCAAAAGGACCACTGGATTACCGGCTGGGATGGCATCCTTACGATCGAATAACAGTCGTCTTTCCTCCCTGATAACAGCACTCGTCGCATGCTGGTACCACGCCACGTAAGCGTTCGAAGCTTTTGGCACATAGCTCGGCTCGCTGACGAGAAAACGGGACCCTGTATTTAATCGCATAAAATGGTGCAGCGCGCTGCGAAAACCCTCCTCCGTAGCAGTCGACTCGACTAAGAATGCCTCAAGAGGAACATCTTGATTATAACCCAGCTGTTGAGTGAAGCGGTGCGGGTTGTACCTCATGAACAACACCGAGGTATTTTGTCTAAACACTAGGAAGTCCGGCCTGATAGAGTACATGTGCATAACCTCCCGGGCCCTCAATGCAGAAGCCCCATCCTTAAAAGTATCGTGCAACGGTTGGACCACTTCGGTAGATACTTTGTCGATAGTCAAGACTTTATCGACAAAGGTCATACTGTCCCCAACCATGCGTGGCCGAAGGAGCAATCTCCGAGCCGCTCGCTGTGACGGGTCTAGAGCAAAAGCGTCAACTAGGTACATGACCCGAGGGAAGTTATAGATTTCATAGAACTGGGGTCGTTTGTGAACGCCAAAGGCACCCAGCATATGCATCTCAATCCATGATATGAAGTAATGTAATGAAAGATACACGGGCTTTACCCCCAGCTGAGTAGTGTCAGCTGCTAAACTCAGGTCGTGGTATAGATGAGCTAACCCCGCGATCCCAACGGCCACGCCCATCCCCACGACAATGCGATGGGCCGGATAAAAGACAGACGGCCTCATATAGCGGGGGTGCGTGGAAAGCGCGAACCAACTCAGCCACAGGCCAATGAAACCCAAAAAGAACGACTCTTCTTCAACACCCGGGGCAGCGATCTCCGCAAAGGGGACAGCTGGAGTGTCCAGAATAAACAAATTCTTTAGATCCGCTTCCGCCGTCGGCAGATTATCTAAACCAAACCCGAACGGGTCGTAAAGTTTAGCGAATTTCGCGGCTTGCTTAGACAGAACTTCCGGACGAAGAAAGCGGGCGATAAAATCTCCGAAGCTAACCCCATGCCCGCCAGACTCCAGGAATAAATTCTCGTACATATTCAACACCTTGATCAAACCGGGGAACTGATGTTGAACAGCGTTCTCTAGGGTAAGACCTGTTACCACTGACTTAGTGGCAAAGATTTAATCATCGAGGGGAAATATCCCCTCATAGTGCTCCCCTCTGACGGGTAAGCCAGAGATCTCTGCGGACTCTTCCAATGAAATCGAAACTTCCCGATCTGATAAGAGAAAAGTGTAGGTCGGCATGTTCCATTATTCCAAAAAAGACTTGATCCACCATACATGCGGTGCGTGGTAATAAAAGAGAGACGCGTAGATTGCGGGGTACAACCCGGTCTTCAACGGCAGCGACTTCTTGGCTGATAGGATATACCGGGCCCACTGTAAGTAGCCGGCCGAATGACGGGGCGTCAATCCTATCATATAAACTTGCCCTCAAGGGCGCGACTCTCCTTGGCATATGCATTGCCCCAAAATGTCCAAGACCATCGGTGGCTGTACGGGTATCGACGCCATGGAAGGTTGAAGACGACCTTCTGAGGGCCAGTTAACCTCTTCTACGGCGTAAGTCACTTGAGGCGGATCAGCATAATGAATAGCTGGGATCAGCTCCGAAGGCGCTGCACAAGAAAAACTGCGCCGACCTCGGATAATCTGACTATACCATGACCCCCACAGGTGAAGAGACTTTTGCTCTGGGTCATGATCTTTAATAAGCGCAAAGACTTCCCGATCCACGGGCGCGTCGGCAAAAGCGCTCTCTGAACGTAAGAAAGGAAAGGAGGAATCGAAAGCCATAGTACCTGCACAAAAAGAGAAGGGCTAGCTATCGACACTATATTCAGGACTCTAAAACTCTTTGGTACTTAAAAATTGTACTGCACCGCAGTTTAAAAGAAAGGGACAAGGGAGGGCCTACAAAATTAAGGTAACGCCTAATCAATGATGGGGCAGTCACTCATAGAATCCAAAAGGATTCTCATTTAATGAGAAAACATCATTGGACCGAGGAGTTAAACTCCCTCAAGAGCTGTGCTCTGCAAACATATTTCACATATGTCAAGAAAATTAATAAAGGAATAAAATTCCCCAAAGATTTTCAGAGCCAAGCTCTGTAGAATAATGGGATAATATCCCAGAACCTTCAAAAACAAAGCTAAATCCTAAGATCTTTAAGATTTGCAAGAAAAATCTTAGAACTCTAAGAGATCTTTATGAAAGAAGAGCAAAACTCTGATTAACGGGTTAAGAAACCCTAAAACATTTTTTAAAGATTTACGATCTAATCACTACAAAAGAAGGGCAAATCTCTGTTAATGAGTTAAAACCTTAGAACATGAGGAAATTCCTTCAAGAGTTTGGTCATAATCCTTACCAACTTTTTTGACAGAGTTCTGACTCTAAAAGAGTTTCCTTGGACAGAGATCTAAGCTTTGAAAAGAAAATTAAATTCTCAGAGAAAGAAGAAGATTGGAAAAGATGAACAACAGTCATCTCAAGGGCCAAAATCCCTACTTATAGGCACATGAAGACGGATCAACTTCCAAGAAGATCCAAAGGTGGAAAAGGTGCCACCGCTGCACTCACGTGTGAGCCACGTGAGCGCAACTGTGGGGGGGCATTTATTTCTCCCAATAAAATAGCAAAGATCTGTTCAAAACTTAAGAGGTAGCGCCTGACGTGCCTTCCACGAGGGCGCCGGCACCAGAGTTAAAAACTGTTATATGAGCAGCGCCCGTGTGCAAAGCACACAAAAATCTTAAGCAGCGCCTCACGTGCCTTCCACGAGGGCGCCAGCGCCAGAGTTAAAAACTCTTATTGGCGCTGCACGTGCTCCTCACGTGGGAGCCAATGTGCAAAGCACATGAAAAAATTAAAACCTTAATAAGTGCCCATGTACACAGCACGTGAGCGCTGTCACGCCCCGCTTCCCGGTATATTGGCAGAGGGTGCGACGAGGCCACTACGCATTTACTCATAAGTAAACACGCTAAGCGTATCTAAGCAATATAAAATAAAATATATACAAGAGACAAGATTTAAATGAACAAAAACTTTATTTATTAACATTCTTTTTACAATACAACTGAAATGAAAATACATGTACTGAAAGCAATACCTAAACAATGGCATAACAGAAACGAAAATGAAATGTACAAGTAAGCTAGAGCTCCGGATCAAAGGCTAGCTGATCCAAATCCTCGCTGGTGGGCTCTGTCTCCAGAAGATCCGATCCACCCGACAACATTCTAAAGAAAGAAGAAAAGGAATGTCGTCAACGAACAATCGCTCGGTAAGTCCCAAAAGTAAGAAGAGACGGAATAGACAGAAGGAGAATGTAACTTTTAAAGTTGTATTATATTGTTAACGCTGTTGTTTGTAGCTTGGTACAGAAAGTGCCAGTGTATACGAGATGAGTCTCACTATCCCGGAGACTAAGGTATACGGAGTACAAGGAACCGTTCAGCCACGGTACAACGGCAATGGAGATTCAGGTTAGGTATCTTATGGTTACAGTCTCGTGCCACTTTTAACATCTTCCGCACCAATCTACGCCTTATAAACCTCACGATCTCTTGATCGTATTGTTTGTATTGTAATTGTCTTGTATTATAATTGTATAGATGGATGACTTACCGAAACCATGATATCAGCAATGAAACGGATATAATGGATGAACATGTAAATAGAGTATATCCATGATTCGGTTCAGTCAAGTTGTATAGATTGAATATATGGATTCATATTGAATTGTGGTTTTATACTTGAATCATATTCAAGTCAGATTGATAATTCTAAGAAGAACTTGAAATACTGATTGTTTTGATGTTATCGGTAACTGCTGCACATGGACGGCAGGATTTGTGTCTTTTTCCAAGACAATTACCGCATTGATAACACCGTTTGTTAGGTTGTCTACCTTAAATAGGCAAGCACCCATAGCTCCGGCTCCCTGAGACTCAAGAGACTGGTCCCGCTTAAACCTATATTTATTAGGATCCTTATTGTAATTTAATATAACTTGAGGAGGTTTTATGTAAAAATAGTTTTGGCATAATTTAAAAATACTCCTCAAGTATTTAATTATTGTCTTTAGGGTTTTTATAGATGTATATTTTATAAATGTGAAATTTCTAGTGAATAGAACCTAGTTTGATAGTATATGGTATTTGCTTGAAATATTGTACTTGTGTTGTATTTGGATGGTATTTTCATATAATAGTGATATTTTTGATTTAGAAAACTTGGAATATTTATATAATTAAAATAGGTATTTTGATAATATATATATATATATATATATATATATTTAATGAAAATAATTATTTATTTTCTTGTAGATTTCTCATTTTTCTAAAGAAAAATGTATAAAAATTCCATCGAGATCGAATGCTCCTTGCGGAGGTCTGCATCTCGCTCCACTAAGCCCGAGGATGTGCGATAATCTGCACCATCCCGAACGGGGTCCCCAAAATGGGTTGTAGAGGCGCAATTGCATGGAAATTGTTAATACATCTTTTTATAGAAAACGGTTTTGTAAGTTTAGGGTATTTATTTGTAAAGTCGTATTTCCCGTATTCTATTGTCCCAAAATCAATCGTGCTATAATAGAGATGTGTGTTGTGATAAGGTTGGTCATTACCCCATGAACTATCTAAAGATATAGTAAGGAATAAAGGTTATAATGTCGAAATGAATAGTTTGTGGTATTTTTATGTAAAAATGTGATAAATGTCACAAAGATGACTGTTTTGATGTGAAATTTGTTTTATTGAGTTTGTTAATGTTTATTAATCAACATATGAGAATATGATTTTATCTTATTAAAGAAAAGTGTAGTTTTAAAAAGAAAACCGAATCGGAAGTCGGACTAACTCCGCTTCCATCGGGTTTTAGAAATGGAACTTTTTAAAGATGAGGGTGAGAGAGGAGATGGGATTTACTGACTTTGATGAGAGGGGGGAGGTAGAAAAAGATCTAGGATTCGTTGGTGCTTCGTTTCGTTGCCGGAAACTCCTCGTATCGTCGCAGGAACTTCGTCGGAGGTTCGCCCTTTGCTAACTTCACTTGTACAATATGAAGACTTGGGAATTCTTGAGAGTTTTGGCAGGGATTTGTGAGTAGGGAAGTGTGGAATGAGGGGTGGTATTTATAGGAAAAGTTAGGGTTTATGATAGTGAATGAGTGCATTAAAATTTGTAATAAAATTAGGGTAAGTGGGCGATTTAATGTTCTCTGTATGAATGCAGAGAAAACAAGCAGTGTGAAAGGAGTGGGGTAGCTGAAGGGTTGCAGGGGTTTAAATGGGAGCAATAGGGACGGGGGAGACCGGCGGCGCCGGGCTTTTTGCCTATGTCGCCGGTTTTGTACCGACGGGTGGGGGTGAGTTTGGTGCCACATGTCGGGGTCGATTGATATTCCACAGTGCACATGTTTAAATTATCTGTGACTCTTGGTTTTACGTGTTGTGCACGTGTAGACTCTTGGGCTTCTAAAACGTTTAAAAGAAAATAAAACAAAAAGATGATGTGGCTGATGGGATTTGAACTCGGGTGTTTTGTAACAGCAATGTAAGGCTTTACCAGTAAGCTACAAGTGTTTTCTTGCTGTTCAAAAGCAAAACAAATTCTTATAGTGTTCACAGGATTGCAAATACCCCAATTGTACATTAACTTTAAATGAATTTTCTGTACATTGAAATTGGAGTTGTTACAAGCGCCGGCGCCTGATAGAATTAAATTCCACTCTCTGTTAAACAGAACCGTTGGATCAAAAATCCAATAGAGACGATAAATCATCAGGATGAAGAATTAAATTCTGTTTGGAGAAAATATTCCTCAAATCTTTCTAAATAAGAAGGACTGCCCTCTGTAAAACAGAGTACCGTTGGATTAAAAATCCAATGGTGATTAAAGAATCGCCGATCTACAGAATAAATTCTGTATGGGTAAATATTTCCCTAATCTTGTTAAAAACAAGAAGAATACTTTCTGTAAAACAGAAGTTCTTGGATCAAAAATCCAACGGTGGGTAAATCCCCAAAATCAATTAGGAACTCTTAATAAGAGATTTCTTCAACTAATTAACAAACTACCTTTACTATATAAAGGACCCAAGACTTCAAGTCTAAAGAGGAGGAAAACCTCCCATAAGCTTCAGAAAGAACAGAGAATTAAGTTCTCGAGGAAGAAGAACTCTCTTCCTGTAAAATTAGGTAAATAAAAATAAAGGAGTGCTTAGCACTCAGTGACTGGCGCTTAGCACCCAGCGCCTTATGTGCTTCTCACGTGGGCGCTACAAAATAAAAGAGTGCTTAGCACTCAGTGACTGGCGCTGAGCTCCCAGCGCCCCACGTGCCTCTCATGTGGGCGCTACAAAATAAAGGAGTGCTTAGTACTCAGTGACTGGCGCTCAGCGCCCCACGTTCCTCTCACGTGGGCGCTGCAAAATAAAGGAGTGCTTAACACTCAGTGAGCGGTGCCTAGCGTCCAGCGTCCAGCGCCTCACGTGTCCCTCACGTGGGTGCCACAGAATAAAAAGTGCTTGACACTCACTAGGCAGCGCCTAGCGCCTCACGTGCTTCGCACGTGGGCGCCATAAAGAGTGCTCGACACTTTATAAAGAGACAAAAAGGGTAAAGTGTTTAACACTTATTGGATAAATCCCCATGACTGAAAACCCCACATGGTTAGGTGTGAGCGTCAGAACTTACATAAGTGCTCAGCACTTTTTGAACAAAAAAGAGGACTGAGCCCAAATAAGTGCTTGACACTCTTTTTCAAATAAAAAGAAAACTGAGTGGACCAAGCCCAAGTTGGCTAGCTCCCTAATTCAGATCAACCGAACCCATGGGTTCACTACTTCCCAAACCGATCTTAGTCCCAAATACGACTATCGATCTTCCAACTGATGATATCCCAAAACGATATTCATCCCACATTCCCCTGAGGAAGTCTTAGTCTCAAAATACGACAAATGATTTCTGGGTTTACCACCGATTCCTTTTTCCCTCAAATACGGGAATTGGTTGAAGGGTACATCTCTCCACACCTCCGATCTACGTCGTTGTAATTTCTCAACGTATTCAGAGAGGTGGCAGGTCCTGACAACCAACTGCTTTTTGATGCACTTTCCAAACTGACGTGCACATCATAAATCAAATCACATCCCAGACTGGATGCATCCCCTATGTAACAACCCTAAACTTTCTGTACGAATTTTTTCAAAAATACAGAAGGAGTACCTAAGTCTGAGCATAAGTTATAAATTTGTTTTGCTTTTGAACAGCAAGAAAGCACTTGTAGCTCATTGGTAAGACCTTGCACTGCTGAGACATAGCACCTGAGTTCAAATCCCATCAGCCACATATTATTTTTATTGTATTTTCTTTTAATCTTTTAGAAGCCCAAGGGTTTGCACGTGCACTACACGTAAAAATGAAAGGTCACAAATAAAACAAACATATGCATTGGGGTATATGAGGAGATAGGGATGCGTGGCAACAAACCCAAACCCATCCGTCGGTAAAGGACCAGCGAAACTCCCATTTTGACCGGTACCGCCAGTCGGGCTTGTGGGTAATGCCCCCATTTCTTTGCCCGAGCACCTCTTCGCCTACCCCACTAACCCCACATTGTTTATTTTCTCTGCATTTATCCAAACAACAATAAAACACCATTTAATCCAACTTTTAATGCAAATTTCAATGCAATCTTTAACCCTCTAAACCTTAATTTTCCCTATAAATACCACACTCTATTTCACTCATCCTCACTCAGAATTTCATTATAAAAACTCTAAAAAATTCCCAAGTCCTAATAGTGTGCAAGTGGAGTTAGCGAAGGGCGAAGTTCCAAGGAGTTTTCGGCGACGAAACGACGCCCCGAAGTCTTCCTTAGTTTCCTCTCTCCCTTCTCTTATTCAATAGCCAGTAAGTCCCCTCTCCCCCTCTCTTCTCCTATTATAAAAACATTCACTTCTAAAACCCGACGGAAGCGGAGTTAATCCGACTTCCGATTCGGGTTTTCTTTAAAACTCTAATTTTTCTTAATCGACAAAATACCATACTCTCACATAATGTTTAACAAACATTAACAAACACTTTAAAACAAGTTTCATCTCAAAATATTCTTCTATGCAATTTTTATTGTATTTTTATGGTAAAATACCACATACTTCATTTCCGACATAAAACAACATAAAACTTGTATTACCTTTAGATAAATCATGAGCTAACGAGCAACCTCATGACAACACACATTTTTGACATAGCACGATGAAATTTTAGGAATATATTCAGGGGATAATACGACATTACAAATAAATACCATTTACTTGCAAAACCATTTCTTTAAAAAGTGTATTAAACAATTCCTTGCAATTGCGCCTCTACAACCCGCTTTTGGGGACCCCGTTCGGGATAGTGTGGATTATCGCACATTCTCGAGCCTAATAGAGCGAGATGCACACCTCCGAAAGGAGCATTCGATCTCGATGGAACTTTAATGCATTTTTCTTTAGAAAATAAGATTTCTACAAGAAAATAAATAAAATTTATTTTTAAATATATATATATATATTATCAAAATATCTATTTTAATTATATTATATAAATATTCCAAGTTTTATAAAGGAATCACCATTACATTAAAATACCATCCAAATACAAAACAATTCCAATATTTCAAGAAAATACTATATATTATGAAAATTAGGTTCTACTCATTAGAAATTTCACTTTTATAAAATATACATCTATGAAATCTTAAAGACGATAATTAAATGCTTGAGGTGTATTTTGAAAATTATATCAAACTATTTTTACATAAAACCCCTCAAGTTATACTAAATTAAAATAATGACCATAGTAAACATAGGTTTAAGCGGGACCGGTCTCTTGAGCCTCAGGGAGTCGGAGAATGTGGGTGCTTTTCTATCTAAGGTAGACAATCTAACAAACGGTGTTATCAACACGGCAATTGTCTTGAAAAAAGACACAAATCCTGCCGTCCATGTGCAGCGGTTACCGATAACATCAAAACTAATTCAGGATTTCAATTTCTTTTCAAAGTATCTGACTCAGACTGAGTCTCAATCTAATCAGTCTGACTTGAATATGATTCAAGTATAAACTACAAAACAACATGAATTCATGAATCCGTCTATATCAATCTATATTGACCGAACCGAACCATGGATATACTCCGTCGACATGACTCTCCATTTATATCCATTCTATTTACTGATATCATGGTTTCGGCAAGTCATCCATCTATATAATAAAACAGTATAATCAATACAAAAGACATCGCGGGGTTTATAAGCGGTAGATTGGTACGGAAGGTGTTAGAAGTGGCATGAGACTGTAACCATAATACACCTAACCTGAATATCCATTGTCGTTGTACCGTGGCTGCACGGTTCCTTATGCTCCGTATACCTTAGTCTCCGGAATAGTGGGACTCCTCTCGTATACACTGGCATTTTCTGTGCCAAGCTACAAACAACCGCGTTAACATTATAATCAAACATTACAAGTTATACTCTCTTTCTGTCTATTCTATCTCTACCCATCTTTGGGACTTACCGAGCGATTGTTCGCTGACGACATTTCTTTTCTTCTTTCTTTGGAATGTTGTTAGGAGGACCCGACTCTGAGGAGCTCGAGACCAGCCAGGAGCACTTGGAGTAGTTCACAAAAGATCCTGAGCATTGACTTTACCTGTACATATTTTCATTTCAGTTATGCTATTGTTTAGGCATTGCATTTCAGATTTGTATTTACATTTCCAGTTGCACCTGTAAAAGAATGTTTAATAAATAAAGTTGTTGTTCATTACATTCCTGTCTCTTATGTACTTTATTTTATATTGCTTAGATACGCTTAGCGTGTTTACTTCTGAGTAAATACGTCGCGTGGCCTCGCCGCGTCCCCTTTCCGTACACTGGGAAGCGGGGCGTGACACTCTATCATCGTTGCTCATCCCGTCACATAACAAGTACACGTGCACGAAAGATGGACAACGGACCGAGATGTCCTTAAACTAACCTTCGCCTCAAAAATGGCGACAAAGGACTGAAACGTCCTTAAACTACAACGGACCGAAACGTCCTTAAACTACAACGGACCGAAATGTTCTTAAACTAAATGTTGCCTCCAAAATGGCGACAACGGACCGTAACGTCCTTAAACTAAAACCTCACCTCAAAAATGGTGATCAACAGACCAAAATGTTCTCAAACTACAACTTCGCCTTCAAAATGGCGATAAGGGATCGAAACGTCCTTAAACTAAAACAACAGAGCCCAAATGTTCTCTTGTTGGATCTGAAACAAAAATAATCCTAACACCCTGTTAAGTAGATGTTAGTCTCAAATTGGACTAACGTATCCTTAACAAAAATCCAATCGAGCCCCCAATCGCTCGTATATATTTAAGTCGATCTTGATCTCAAAACAGATCAACGATCCTTAAATCAACCCAAACCCAAATCTAAGATATACGGATTTGGACTAATTCACGCTTTACGGGCGACAGCATAAATTAGTCTTCGTATACAATCCACATGCAACCAAAAATAAAACAAACACACACGATACGAGGTGGATTTCTGGAGCAGGAGAAAGTGGTTATCGCGATGCGGTAACGTAATTAATTGCAGGGGCTTGCGCCTGCAGGGAAGAGCGTCCCCATAATCAAAAACCCCTCACAAACGAGGGGGAATCTGACGAAATCTGCTACAACGGCCGCATTCGTCCAAACCTCCGATATATGGCGCCATAAATCAACTTGGTATCTTCGGAGAGGTGGACGGATCAGTCCAAATAGTATCTGCCCCCAAATTCAGGCAAGACGATCCATCCCGGTTCGTCTCTTTTTTCGGCGGAGAATGATGTGGATACAGATATGTATATACGGATGAGGGGCATTCTCGTAATTTACTTGAGATTGCTTCTAGAAAAAGACACCTCATTAGGGTTTTTAATCTTTTGATTAAAAGATTAATGAGGTGGAGGAAATGAGGTGGAAGTTTACATTGAATGAGGCATGGCTACTTGGTGACTCATGTGGTGACTCATGGCATGACTCACTACACGACTCACTCTTTAGATATTTGTGAAGTATGCTAGATATTTGGTGAGATATTTATCTCATCAATTATTATATGCTTCATCTATTCATCACAAATGAGCCATCTCATTCTAATGTTTATTCTTCACTCTTTTTTCCTCAAGCTCCCCTTCTTCCTCTAACCCTAATATCTCATGTGTTGAGAAACCTAGGATATTTAGAGACATACTGATCCATCTACACTCTCTACATCATCTAGGACATCTAGTTTAGCGAACTAGATGCCGTAGTTATCTCGGATTTGAAGTTGGAGCTCAGACTATAGACTCTCGGGTGGATCGTCTTTGACTCGAGGAGGCCGACGAGATTTCTCGATTCGTTACGATCCTTGGAGCCTATGACGAGGAGGAGGACATCGACAAGAAGACCCGAAGGACATGAATCTGTGAGGTATAAACTTCTTTCCAAGTAATTAAATCTCTTAGTAGTTTGGTTAGCTAGGGTTTAGCATGATCCTGGAGTTCAAGTCGGTGTTGCGACGCCCGTAAAATCGTTTTTTAAGCTTTCCGCCTCCCCGCGAACTTGCGAGGTGCGCGACATCGACTTACAGGATTCGGTCAGGAGCCAATGAGACTCCTTCAACTTGGCGACCGTCAGACCCTTCGCGACTAATCTAGAGTCGAGGAGGGCCACCTTCTCTTCAGCCTGTTGCAGCCGGCCAAGGAGCTCCTCCTCTTGCGAGGAAGATTCGCCCGCCTTCTTCATCGCCGGGGCCACCTCCTCGGTTTCTATGGCAGCGAGGAGGGCGCAGTGCTGGAGGACCTGAGGAAAACACGAACCATGTTAAAAAGCTGAAAACCGAGTAAAAAACACTTGAGAAATTCTATAAAAAAAGGTTACCGACCTGAACAGCCTCTTAAGCTATCGCGGCCACCCGGGCCTTCATCGTGCCTCGGGGAATCTTGGCCCCCGCCGCCCTCTCCATGTCCGCCAGCAGACTGTCGGCCACGGAGAGCCCCGAGGGCACCTCAATGCAGAACTCACCCTCTTGCACCCGAATCCCGGTCGAGGGCGGCCGAGAAACCACCCTCTTCTGTCTCCTGAGGGGGGATTCGGGTGCAGGCGGTGCTTCCGTCCTAGCTCGGGGAGCCGCATCCCGCGCATGCTTGTGACCTCCCCCACGGCGCTCCTCCTTAACTGGGGGCGCTGCAGGAGCCTTAGTAGGAGGAGCTTGCCGAGGAACCGTACTTGGAGATAGCCGGACCGAGCCGTAGCCACCGCTCTTCCTCCCCTGGGCCTTGGCGACCATGGCAGCCATAATCTTCTGACGATGAAAAAGACCAGCAACGAAATTTTAGCAAGCAAAGCCTAAATAGATCGACGAAGGCCTTGACTTACCTACAAAGCACACGGAACTGAGCCCAGCCCAGCTCAGAGCCTACTCGGAAAGCAGGATATCAGCCCGCTGGATCGGTTCCCACTACGACACCACCCTTTCCTCAGGGGTGTTCGAATGCCTAACTCTAGGACAATCGGCCTTATGCCACTGGATGGGTACCGGCCAATCCTCACCTTCCGGTGGCCCGACAAAGACGAATTTTTTCTTTCATTCGTGGATGGAGGAAGGGACAACCACTACTCCAATCCGGCCGTCCTACCCTTATATTTTTTAAACGAAAGATACATCCAGCTCAGTTCTTCCTCACCGGTGCTAGGATGGTTTTTATAACAAAAAAAGGAAAGAAGGATGCTCAAATCAAAGGGGATTCGATCAATTTTCAGCCGGACCATAAATCCGAGAAGGATTCTCTACGAATTCGGCGTTAGCTGGCCTGGGGCAAGGTGGAAACAATGAAGCATGACGCAAATTTCAGGCGGGAAGGGTAGACACGTCCCTGCCCGGAATGCTTCCAGGTACAGGGCAATCTCTTTACCCTGTACCTGGTCTGCCTGTTCACCCTTTCTGGCCAAACGAAGTGAATAATCGGAGAGGATATGAAATCAAACCCGGATGTCAGAAAGCTCATCCAGATGGTTCAAGATCAAGGGCGCATCACGGATGTTCCCGAAGCACGCCTTTGGGGCCCTTGTCGTCCCTCGACGATGTGAGACAAGGTCGACACCCCCCTCAGAAGATGAAGAAGAAGAAGAGGAACTCTCTCGGCTATCGGAAGCCGAGGAGGAAGAAGACCCACTGGACTCGGCTTCAGAAACTGAAAGCTCATCGCCCGACTCGATCACTACTACGTCAACAGATACTTCGGAAGAAGACATTTAACCTGATTCAAGAAAAAACTCACCGAGGAAAATTTTTGGTTGATGTTCCAACCTAAGCAGAGGGACACCGAGCAATCTTCAGGCAATATGAGTCAACTAGGGCAAAGTGTCGACCATAAGAGAGCCCCTCCTATTTATACATTCCACGAGGAGGTATCCAACGGTCCAAAT
Source organism: Agapanthus africanus (assembly GCA_030015575.1). Classification (NCBI taxonomy): domain Eukaryota; kingdom Viridiplantae; phylum Streptophyta; class Magnoliopsida; order Asparagales; family Amaryllidaceae; genus Agapanthus; species Agapanthus africanus. The sequence continues at coordinate 644,344,010 of CM057343.1, forward strand.
CGGTTCCCGCTAAAACGAAGCGTCGCACCTAGCAGATGTCAGAGCTCCATGTGGCGACCGTCCATTAGACACGTCTCCTCACTGCAGGATTCGGTGACGATTCCTCACATCCCACTACCCAGCGGCGGACACGTGGCATGCAATCCAACCGGCGGGCGAACGAAACGACATCCCCTCTTTAAATGCACAATCATTTCGCTGATCCGCTGACCTCACCAAAGATACGCGCGGGAACTGAGGCGTTTCGTAAGCCGCCATGTGGATCCAGTGATCCAAGAGGAGCCGCCGCCAAATGTCCCACCGTCGTTGGGTAGCCCCTCGCAGGGAAATCTTCGGCCGGGTTACGAAAAGCCGGGCTTACCACTCTCGACCCTGACCCATAAATAGACTAGGGCGAAAGTGGGGGGCTGATGATGAGGCTCATGAACGGGAACACCCCAGATTGCGACACGTGGATGATGACGTGTCGTCAACGTATACCCTCTGGACCCCTAAAGGCTACGACGGGGAATCAGTGCGACACATTACGGGTTTTCTTCGGAACCATGTGACGAGGTGGTACCCGACCTTTCGGGAGAGCTTTCCCGGAGTACCAACCATATGCGCTCAGGCAGCCGAGACTCTTCGGCCTCCTCGCTCGACTCCGAGCAGATACAAAGCTGAGCATCCTCGGCTTCCTCACTCGACTCCGAGCTGAGATTCCTCGGCCTCCCTGTCCAACCAGGAGCACGAAGCCCAAGCGCCACCGTAACGGCTCCGCGTACCTCGTCGGAACGAGATTTCTGCCGCTCAACGTTCCGCATCCCACGCTGGCATGTTTCTCCGTTAACTAGCGTATCTCGCGATTAATGGGCATGTCCCGCCATCAACGCGAACGTGTCGTAAGCGCGTAACGAACGGCGGGAATCTCACGCCGGATCGCCCTCACGCGACCGCTATATAAACCCCCTTTTCCAGACGATTCAGGTAAGCGAAAATCAACTCCAATACACCGCTATCCTGCCATTATACCTCGGTACTTACTTGATCGTCGGAGGGTCCTACGGTGGTCACCCACCCCGGGACTTCCCTTGCAGGTAGCTCGTCATCAACACCAATCCATTAAGATTCACACGTCCAATTTTCACTCTCAATCTCAACCGTTCAGAAACATTTGCTGCAAGATCGACGGAGGACAACATCTGAGAGAGATTCCGACCTCCATCAGTAACTATCATCAATAGCGTAGAATTCATCGAAGCAGACACAACATCAGTATGAGGAATATATTTAACTGTAACACTGGAAACATAACCAAATATAGACAGTTTGACCAATGAGTATTAGCTCAATTAGTATGGACACTTCCCCTTTTGGGGAGAGTGCGGGGTTCGAATCCCAGAAACCCCAAAAAGAAAAGTGGTCATAAATTAACAATTTTGGGACAAATTCATAGGACCTTTGGATGTGTGTTGTGTGCTTTCGTATGGTGTGCATGGATGTGTTGTATGCTTAGGTTTAGGCCTAACGAGATAGTGCCAAGAAATTTATAGACAGTCTGCAAAGAAGGATGAAATGAAGTCAAAACTAAGATAGATCCATGGCATCAGAGAGAATGCCAATTATTATTTTAAAAAAGGTAGAAGAGACTAAATTTAGAAGTGGCCAGGTTAGCCACCATTAAAAGGGAATTAAAGAGGACATATAACATAAGAAAGAAGCGTTACACGCCCCCAAATAAACCAAGGAGAGCTGGAAAATTTGTGCCCTAACTAGAAGAGGAAGATAAGACTAATAAAATTGGGCAGCTATTAATAACAAGATATTAGAAAGTACCAAAGTAATCATACAAATCAAATGTTTCAAGCACCAAGTCGGAATGAATCATCAAAAATATGGAATATGTCGAGCCTGCCATCAAGATATGCCGACTGCAGAAATGATGAATCTTACCAAGAAATCATTTCAAAATACGCAACAAAGCATCACAATATATATGAAATAGATACAGGCCATCATACAGATAACAATGAGAATCAATTACAAAAATAAGTTGATGAATTTTTACAAAACAGAAGTGTGAAACTAATCAAATTTCCAATTGCTTTCTTTGAGCACATAAATCATTAAGTGAAGCTCTCACTCCATTCTTTTAAGCATCTGCTTATCCCACAGTTAGTACTTGTTCGTGACTTCTGAAGTTTCCATACTAGTTTGATGGCTGACTCACAAAAAAATACGGCAAAATTGTCCAGAGGACTCCATCAGAATCGTTGAAATTACGAAGCAGAAATTGCCATAGGTTGTTATCAATGTCGGCAGTTCATTGTGCCATGTCATCCGAAAAAAGAAACACGAAAAAAGAAAAAGAAAGAAGATTACTTCTTTTGTGTTTGTTACCCTCAAGCGAGTGAGGATTCTTTCTCTGGAGAATTTTGTAACATCAGAGGGAATTTTCTTTTTCTTTCCTCTTTTCTATTTGATGAGTAGCTTGTGTCAATCTGCAAAAATATCATTGATGCAGATACTGCTTTCGCTTAATACAGAAAATGAATGTTAAGCAACCTAAACTTGATTGGATATATTGGTCATTCCTCTTAAGATTCTCAATGATGTCTTGAGTGATGCAGATTGGCTTGACATTAACGGTGTCTTGAGCGATGAAAATCTGATCTACTTGTCGTTGATTCATCATTTCTCATGCATAAAGTTTCATGCAACAAATTGCTTCATGTAATTATATGACCTCATGAAATTACTTTCAGTATAAAGGCCTAATCGAGATGCAATTTTTTGCTAATCCACTAGGACTGGATAAACTCACCCATGTAAAGGTAAACGGGGGAAAATGCCTAAATTGCAATGCCATCGTTGCTGCCTCAGATGTGCGTGAGGGACCTCTACCAAGTTCAAAGGTTCGATGGCGTTGTTATTGACAATTGATTGCATGTTAAACTGCGCAGTTTTGCAAACCAGTAATCTACCCTTTATGTTATACTATTTTTATGCAAACATCATGTGGCGTTTGCAATTTTCAAACTCTCGTTTGTCTAATGCATATATCATTTGAATGCCATGTGATCATCTATAGATGCTGTTGAAGGCAAAATAATAATAATAATAGTATTAATAAAGAGAATAATGGAGGAAAGGGGTCATAGGAGAGGATTCCTTCCCATGGCGTCGAAAAAAGTACAACCTCCACCATTTTTTCTGACTATCGGCATCCATCTTCATCATTGTTATCATCTAGGATGTGCATACACCAAATTTCATGTGATTCCACCACTTTTTCACCGTTGAATTAGCAATGTAAAAAGTTCAATTGTTGGTAAACCATTAATTTTGCACCAACTAAATCAACGGTAAAAAAATGGTATAATCACATGAAATTTGGTGTATCCACATCATAGATGATAAAGATGGAGGTGATGTATGCCGATCGTCGAAAAAAATCATGAAGGGTGCATTTTTCCGATGCCATAGGAGGAAATCCCCTCCTAAGGCACCTTTCCTCCATTAACCTCATTAATAAAAGGGAGAGGGATATATGATTCACTGGTCGAAATTAATAGAATTCTTTCTGAATTGAGCCAACAATTTATTCCACTCTAAAATGAATATTAAACACGGTATGGCCCAACTTGAAACTTACTGTTCTCACACTTTTTTATAAAATATAAATGAACACCCTTGCTTTTTACATCATTTGAAGAGTTGTTTGCTAAAATCAAATCATCATCCCACTAGTAAAACATAATATATACATTGAAATAAATGAAGTAGAATCATATAAGTTGAATTCGTTATTCGTTTAGCGAAAAGATGAAGTGGAATCAAATAAGTGTTACACATGAACCGTTTTCAAAGACGGCAATCATACAGACATCAGTCAGGAATAACCTCAAATGCATGTGATTTCTTTAAAGTGCAAGATTAAGGGATCAGAATTTTGACATTCAACTATATATTTGTCTCTCTCAATATATCAAACAGGTATTTAAATGCCCATTAAAAACTATAACATCGTATTGAATTAAAAATAATTGCAAAGCATACTTATCTCAAGCCCAAAGATCAAAAGCCCAAGCGCTCAAGTGCCTTTTCACTTTAAATGCTTGGTGATTAGTGATCCTTTATGAATGTAAATTAATAGTTTAATTTCCCAAAAGCTTACAAAACCTAAGCTTTGCCTTCCTAATTTCACTACACCTCCAGCTTTCCACAACATTGCTAAAAATACTTGATTGTTTTTGTTAAACAACAGTGTGTGTTAGAAAGGATATAAAATAATGAGATCAGATATGGTTCAAGGAGCACCATTGTTATATTCGATTCAATAAGTAGATATAATATAACCTTCATTCCATGATAACTCAGAAAACAGTGTAATGAAACATTACCTTTGTTGCTAATTTGAATCTGTGGGACGTAATTGTCCAAGAATATCTGGATAGTCCTCCAGTAGCGATCCCCACTAGAGAGCCAAGTGTCCATATGCATCCCGCTAGGAAAATCAACAAATAGACACTGACTGTTGGTTTCAACTGCTTTCGAATGCAGCATTCTCATGTGAGAAGGTGGAACCATCTCATCTTGCAAACCCGACAAAAACAGAATTGGCTGTTTGATCTACATAAAGAAAAATTTATAGATAGAAGGTACCAAGATTTAGTTTTACTAAAAGGAAAGTATAGAAATACAAGGCTATATTGCACGTAACTTCCGTCACTTTAGCTTGTTGGTAGTTTGAATCTATCGGTAGCATTTGTATGTGGGAAATAGTTCCACATTGGATGGAGAAACGAATGTCCAAGCCTTTATAATAATTCTCAATCTTTAAGTAAATTCTTGAACAAAGTGGATTATGAGCTAAGTGGACCTAATTTCTAGTGGGCTTATAATATTTATTTATTATTGTCTTTGATAGGGCACTTGGGGCATCTTAGGCTTTGACTTGATAGCAGAGTTTCCCTTTTTGAATTTTCTGCTTTGAGTTTGTTTTTTGATTTCGAAATTCAAAGGTTGTCTGAAAACCGTCTACTACAGTTTTTTGTTGTCTGAATAGTCACAACCGCCCAAACAGTTGTGCATATTCAACTCTATCAATTAACTCTTTCTCTTCACAGATTATGCATCTTCTTCTCATTATCTTCTAAGAGAGTTTCAGAGGTTTTGTTGTATCTTGGGAGCGATTGACTTCTGCTGTGCTCCCATAGTTGGGGCAATATCACCTTTCGGAAAATGTGTCATACACGTCTCAAAGCTTTTAATTCTGTTTTAACCAAACTACATATCTAACAATCGAAAGGTGATATCCTATGGAGACAGAATTAAATTTAAGTGTTAAGGTTCATTTCCAAAACCAAGATGTTATCAAACTGGATCGATTCGATGGGAGCAATTACACTGGATGGAATGACAAGATGGTGTTCTTGCTGACCGCTTTGAAGATTTTTTACGTGCTCGATCTAGACTTGCCGCCAATCTCAGATTCAATCTCAACTTCAAATGATGCCGAGTGCCAAGACAGAGAAAAACATGCGTGAAGAAGATGAACTAGTTTGTCGCGGGTACATTCTCAATTCTCTCAGCGATCGTCTGTATGATCTTTACAGAAATATGAAGGCACCAAAAGAAATCTGGAGTGCCCTTGAAACAAAGTACAAAAATGAGAAGAAATGTACGGATAAATTTCTAGCGCTTAAATATTTTGAATTTAAAATGACATGCTAATCATGGATCGAGTGCATGAATTACAGATTCTTATCTCTAAACTGAGCGAACTTGAAATTAAAGTCCTCGATTCGTTTCAAGTTAAAGCATTTCTATCTAAATTTCCTCCTATTTGGAATGAATACATAAAGAAAATTCTGTTCTCCTGAAAATTTTACCACAGAGTAATTACAGACTCATCTGCAGATTGAGGCAGAGAACCGTGCACGTGACATAATTTTTCTTAGTTCTAAATCCAACTCTAAAATGAATCATATCAGTGAACATGGTCATAAAAAATTTCAGTACAATTCAAAGTCCAGAAGAAGGAAAATGATATTAAGAAATCTAATTTTGCAAAGAAGAAATGGCCTTGTTATACCTTTGGAAAGAAAGACCACTATATTAAAAATTGCAAATTCAGAAATACCGGAAAAAAACTTGGTTTCAGATCAGAAATTAGCAACAAGGCAAATCTGATAGAAAATGAAGTCAAATAACTTGTTGCTATAGTTTCTGACATGCAGATAGGCATGATTACGAAATTGCATATGGCTGCGGTAACTAGAACTGCACATTGGTGGCTGGATTCTGGCGCAACCATCCATGTATGCAATAACAAAGTAATGTTTAAAACCTACGCGGATCAGAAAAAACCTGAAGAGGTGTTGATGGGAAACCACATTTCGGCCAAAGTGCTCGATAAAAGAAGTGTTGAATTAAAGTTTACATCTGAACAGAAACTTGCTCTGTTTAATGTATTTCATGTTCCTGATTTGAGGAAAAATCTTGTATCTGCAAATCTGTTGTGCAAGAAGGGATTTAAAATTGTTTTAAAGTCTGACAAAGTTGTAATATCGAAGAATGGTATGTTTGTAGGAAAGGGGTATTCCTTTGATGGCATGTTCAAACTCAGTATTAATGAAAAAATTGTGTTTGCTTATGTCGTTGAGCATCTTCTTCTTTGTGGTATGCTAGATTATGTCATTTAAATTTTCGCTCTTTAAAGTATATGTCTAAATATGGTTACATTGCATATCAGAATGATCCCAATGATAAATATGAAATTTGCGTAGAAGCAAAAATGACTAGAAAACATTTTCCTAAAATTGAAAGAGATACCAATTTATTAGAACTTGTTCATTCAGATATTTGTGAATTAAATGGTCAATTAACTAGAGGAAAAATATATATTATAATTTTTACTAATGATCATTCTCGTTTTACATATGTATATTTATTGAGAACAAAAAATGAATCATTTAGGAAATTTAAAGAGTACGAGTCTGTTGTAGAAAATCAAAGGGAAAAATAAAATGCTTGGAAGTGATAGAGGAGAATATTTTTCTAATTTTTTCTTAATTTTGCGAAATGCATGGCATTATTCATCAAAGAACTGCATCTTACACGTCTCAACACAATGAATTAGCCGAAAGAAAAAATAGGGCTTTAGTTGAAACGGTAAATGCTAAATTACTTTTTCATCTTTGAGGTGGGGCTCTTTTAACAGCATGTTATATTCATAATAGAATAACATGCAAGAAAACTCATTTCACCATATGAAATTTGGAATGGTAGAAAACACAATTTAAACTATATTAATGTATGGGGATGCATAGTATATTATAAAGCGACTGATCCATACAAATCTAAATTAGGGCCGAGAGATATTAGAAGTGTATTTGTTGGATATGCACAAAATTCTAAAGTATATCAACTTCTAGATTTAGAATCAAATGTCATAATTGAATCAATACATTATTGAATTTTTTGAAAATAAATTTATGCATGACAATGTTGATTCTAATTTACATAATAAGGAAAATGCAGTAACTTCTACGAAAATTACCAATGAGAAGAAGAGAAAGCAATGAAAGTATTGAACCAAGGAAAAGTCAAAAAATCAGGAAAGAAAAATCTTTTGATCATGATTATATTGATTCATGTTCGATAGTCTTTCTCGTTGAAGGAGATAGAACCAAAGTGCTTAACAAAGCACATATTCTACTTAATGTAGAAGATGATCCTAAAACATTTAGCAAAGCAATATCTTCAAGAGATGCTGCATTTTAGAAAAAGGCCTTTGATGACGAAATGGACTCAATAATGTCTAACGATACTAAGATATTGGTTGACTTGCTTTAAGTATATAAAGTGTAAATGGGTATTTAGAAGAAAACAAAATACAAATAGCTCTATACAAACTTTCAAGACAAGATTAGTGGCTAAAGGATTCACATAAAAGGAAGACATCGATTATTTTGATACTTATACACTCGTGGCTAGAATAACATCCATTAGAGTTCTTATAGCTCTAGCTTTAATAAATAATTTATATGTGCGTCAAATGGATGTAAAAACCTTTTTAAATGGTGAATTAAATGAGTATACATAGAATAACCCGAAGGTTTCATACTTTTGGAAATGAGAACAAAGTTTATAAATTAAATAAGTCGCTACATGGTTTAAAACAGGCCCCTAAAAAATGGCATGGAAATTTGATAAAGTAATAATATCAAATGGTTTTAAGTATAATAGTGTGAATAAATGTATATATTCCAAATTCAATCGGAATTATGGAGTAATTATGTCTCTATGTCGATGCCATGTTAATATTTGGTACAAACATGATTGGAATAAATGAAACAAAAAAGTATTTAACTTCAGTATTCAAAATTAAAGATTTGAATGAAGTAGATACTATTTTAGAAATTAAGGTGAAAAAACATAGTGAAGGGTTTGTGCTAAACCAATCTCATTATGTAGAGAAATTATTAAATAAATTCCAATATCTTAATATTAAAGAAAGTGTTGCAACATATAATCCGAGTATGAAATTAAATGAGAATTGTGACAATGTGGTTGCATAATTAGAATATGCTAGCGCTATTGGAAACCTTATGTATGAGATGCATTGTACAAGGCCTGATATAGCTTTTGCAGTATACAAATTGTCACATACACCAGTAAACCCAGTACCGATCATTGGAAGGCCATCAATAGAGTTCTTGGGTATCTAAAAAGAACAAAAGAATTTGGTCTATTTTATTCCAATTATCCTGCAGTATTAGAAGATTATTCGGATGCAAGTTGGATCACAAGTGCATGTGATGATAAATCCACAACAGATTGGGTATTTACAATCGGAGGCGGTGCCATTTGTTGGGCCTCTAAGAAACAAACATGCATCACACATTCAACAATGAAATCGGAATTTGTCACTTTGGCTGCTACCTGCAAGGAAGCGAAATGGCTAAGAAATTTATTATTGGATATAGAGTTGTGGCCACAACCAATACCATCTATTTCCTTGCATTGTGATAGTAAGGCAACTATGTCTAGAGCTTATAATAATGTTTATAATGGTAAATCTAAACACATTAGCCTAAGACATGAATATGTTCGAGATTTAATTACTAATGAAATAATTACCATAGTTTATGTGAGATCTTCAAAGAATTTAGCAAATCCCTTTACCAAGGCATTATCAAGAAATTCGGTAAAGAGTACGTCAACTGGAATGAGACTTAAACATTTATAATTTGGCACCAGTAATGGTAACCTAACTTTAATTAGTAAAAACTAATTTTAATAGTTCAATGGGTAATAACAAGTTACTGTCATGTGCCTGTATTGCACTAGATATCTCATTCTTATATAAATAAGTACTTAGTGTTGTCTGTCACGATAAAGAGGATGAACGAAGGCTCTCGATGGAGTTATTTAATTTTTAAATATCCACAATAACAGGGATATAATAAAGGAAACCCCACCTATATTAGCATAGAAGTGGTGCCGCTTCAACAAGAGATATGGAGTGTTCTCTTGTAAATGCTTATGAAGACCAAGAGTAGCATATGGCCATAATAGTGCTAAAACAGTTATAAACCTCATAGAAAATAAAATGAATATTGTGTTGTATTTCAAATTCTAATAATAAAAGTTTTGGTTTAATCTGCGGACACCAATAACTTTGTTAGATGATAGATATATACGCTAATGAGAGGTTTAAATCGAGAGATACCTTTTTATGCATAATATTTGTCACAAGAGAGATGTGATTGCAACCAATATATACAAACTAATGGGGCATTGTTGGTAGTTTGAATCTATTGGTAGCATTTGTATGTGAGAAACAGTCACATTGGATGGAGAGATGAATGTCCAAACCTTTATAATAATTCCCAATCTTTAAGTAATATCTCGAACAAAGTGGGTTATGAGCCAAGTGGGTCCAATTTCTAATGGGCTTAGAATATTTATTTATTATTGTCTTTGATATGGCACTTGGACACTTAAGGCATCTTGGACTTTGACTTGATAACAGAGTTTGCTTTGTTGAATTTCGAATTTTCTGCTTTAAGTTTGTTTTTTGATTTCGAAATTCAAAGGGTGTATAAAAATTGTCTACTGCAGTTTTATTGTCTGAACAGTCACGACCGTCCAAATAGTTGTGCATGTTCAAGTCTATAAATTCAGTTTTTCTCTTCATAGATTGTGCATCTTTCTTCTCATTATCTTCTAAGAGAGTATCAAGGGCTTTGTTGTATCTTGGGAGTGATTGCTTTTTGCTATACTCCCATAGTAGGAGCAATGTCACCTTTCAAAAAGTGTATCACCCCCCTTAAACCTTTTAATTCTGTTTTAACCAAACTACAAATCTAACATAGCTCACATAGTAGGATAGTGCCCTCTCTTTTCAAAATCTACATTTTCCCTATACTTGATCCTTTTTTTCCATTTCAATAACTTTTCCCAACCCCCACCCGCCCACGCATCCCCGCACCCCTTGATTATTTTCATTTTTTTCAAAACTTGCAAGTTGCGTGTTTGATACTTTAATAGAGGAATAGGCTAGGAATAAATAGATGTAGATTTTTTTTTAAAAAAATAAATTAAAGGGTGGTAAAAACAGGGGGAAGGGTGTGGCTTTCAAAAGAGAATATCAGCAAAAGTGAGGAAGGTTGCACAATTTTTTTTAAAAAACATACAAGACAAAAATATACAAGACGCAAGTGACATCATGAATTTGGGCAACCATATGAACGCAAGTTTATACTGTCCTGTCTAATTTGAGATTCAATGCTACAACGTATAATTTATGACATATACATTGAATAAAAACTTGAAACGTTTTTCTATTATGTTTCTTCCACATTGCGGATGCACATAACATAATAATCTAAATGCGGCGCCCATATAAATCGACATAAGTTCTAAATATTAAACGAATCCAAATATATAACACGTATGGATCCAAACCATAAGCAAATTAAGAACTTGTTGATGGACTCTGTGAACACTTCATGCACATGTGACAAAACCTAAAAATGAAAACGAATGTGTTCCCAACCAAAATTAGCTTGTTCAAGATCGTGACAAATGGTGACTTCTCAATTTTTGATAGTTAGTCACATGTTTCGGCAAGTGATGAGCCAAGGATTTAGACTTTCAAATACTCTTGAATAAGGAAGTCAGTATTACTTAAGGACTGGCTAAAACAACAACAACAAACCAACACAAAGCTTCTGACGTCCACTACTTGTATCTTATTCCAGATCATAAGTGATGGCGGTTTCAATGCAATGCTCCATTAAGATCCATCTTTTATTTTCAACTAGTGATATTCGAATTATTTTATATCCCTTTTCACCACCTATAAGATGAATTTTTATTTACATCTCGACCTGACACTTTTTATTTCTATATCTCCTGCCAACAACAATCGTGTTGGCCTCGTTGCATGTGTTCAAACCATCCATGGTATTAGAAAGAAAAGAAAAGGAAAAAGAACTACGGCAGTCCTATCCACAATTGAAGCTCGGTCTAACTTCCCCGCAGATTTATGTCTTTTAGCATCTTTACCGATCATATATCTGAAAATTTTCTTATTAGCTACAGTCAAATTTCAGACAAATTCTTGAATTGCATGACATATAGAGCCTACTGTCCCACAACACATTTAATCTTACAGAGCATTTCTGATTGTGTGGTTGTATGGTTGTGTTGCATAGATTCCTCGTCGAATTTCATGGGTAATTCAAGATTGCATAATACTCCGCAAGCTCATTCATCTTATTATACTTTAATTTAATGAATATCATCGTCAATCTCAAACCTCCATGATAATTGATTACATCTCCCAAGTTGAGATATGTTTGGACATGTTAAAAGAACATAGTTAAGTAATTTTTGGGTATGTCGAGATGGATGACTGACAAACAAAAGGAAAAACAAACCAAAAGCTGAATAGAGCATAAATGATAGCGAAACAATAAAAATAATTTATCCATACGAAATTTGTCAAAATCAAAGGAAGGAAAATGTTAGATTATTTTGATTTAATCTATAATTTTATAAATAATTGAATTTATTTTATTGTGGAGTTTTGGTGATTGGATTGGGAAAAGATTCAAAATTACTTATCTTGGAAGGTTTAAAATGTTTGGGACTTGTTTGGGTGTAAATACAAAATTATGCTTAAATATCAGTAGGAATTAATCCTGCAAAGTTCTACAAAGTGCATGTATTATCCTATACATTTGTGCACTAGTGTATATATAAAGCCCATTATAGCCTATTTTGACTTTGACCAAATCCTGTTGGACTGTTGCATTATAAAGGTCGCGACTTTTCAAAAAGTAGGGACCCTTTGTGGGACCTCCTATTTAAAGTCCTGTAAACAAAACAGAGATATATCCGAGAACAAAATTCCTCTTTCTGAAATTGCTCCCAAAACAGTGCATCACCAAATATTCCATAATCTTTTCATTTCAACACCGATTTCGGTGATTTCTTTTCGTTGTTTTCGTTTCACGGACTCTACAAGATTACGAGATCAAAACCAAAGCATCCCTTTTTGATTTGTACTCAACGGGGATTCGGACGGGGAACGTCTTTATCGGTTCAATCCGAAAGAAGAATGACAATATGTTCTTAGGGCAACACAGTTATATGCGTGCCACCCTTCGTCAGGCTCTTTTCTAACTTCTATTTTATATTTCTATATTGTTCATGTTATCAAATTTTTCAAACAAATATTTTATAAAATCATATTTTATTTTAAATCATTTATTTAGCAACTTTTTCCGAATTTTATCCCACAGAAAATTGAATGAGATGGTTTCAAGACGGATGTTGAAATCCATAAGAAATAATTGCAAATAGTAAGGATGAAAATATCCGCTTATCAAGAGACGAATTTATCTATAAGAAGTTATTGGTAGCTTCCTCATTAGGATCGCTGATTGAAAATCGATTGAGATGGTTTTGACATGTGCAATGGAGACTGATAAGAGTGTCAATCACCAGTGCAAGTATGATTGACATGTGCAATGGAGACAGATAAGAGTGCCAGTCACCGCCGGTGCCAGTCGAGTGAATAGAGCAACAATGTCTAAGCGTAGGACTAATGAACAATGATGGACGAAGGTAAGGATAAAGTTCTTAATTTGATCAAGAACAAGACCATATAATAGAGCTAAATAAAAGACAGGTACAAATGCCTTGTTTTTGCCATATATAGGATTAAATAGTAATAGTGAAGGCTAAGCTATACAAGAAAAAATAGATAATTTCATGCAATACATGATAGCAATGTTTTCAGTTATCATTCAAGTTAGCGAATGATTATAAGTAACTTATGTTACTAAGTTAATGGCTGGTGCAACTTATTAGAAAGGAACATGACTCTTTGTCCCCGTGAGCAAGGAAGGCGCTCCAAACATATGAAAATGAATTATCCCATATATAATCACAAGACAAGAATGGTACAGCGCAAACAAAAAGAAATGGTCTTGTTTATCTGAAAACTGACCAGACATCATTAAAGATGATGGTCGACCTTACCTGTCCGATTATATCAATGGTATTCCATGGTGATCGGACAAGAAAATTCAGAATTCTTGGTCCTTTTGATGCACTGCCACCTATGAACCACTTTCAGGAACGGTAGTAAAACTCCAGCCATGTCCAAGATAGAGGTGAAGGTATTTTCCAATACAAGAGCAGAGACCTGCATTCCAAAAGATAAGAATGATGATTCTTCATATATATATATATATATATATATATATATATATATATATATATATATGTTTGAGCCAAGTAAACACTGAAAAGGAGTCAGGTCAGCCATGCATAAAGGGAGAAAATACTAAGTAGTGTTAATATACCAAATTACCAATAATCTGAGAAGTCTAATGTAGAGCCAACAAGGTCAGTTCATGGATGAAATCGATGCAGCATTAAATTCCATTGAGGTTCTTGAGCAAACCTATGGAGGTCAATGGAAAAAACAAACTTAAATAAGAACTGATTCACAGAAATAGCATGCCTTATCTGGATTGTTTTTGGCAAGGACTGAACCAACAGCACCTCCAAGAGATCTTCCAAAAACAACTATTCTAGTTGTATCAATGTCATTTCTCTGAATTAGATGATCCAATGCTGCCTAGCCAAGATGAGATGAAAAAACGATGATGTTAACAAGTCAAAACCTCAAGTGCCAGGTTATAACGAAAGATTGGCAAATGTCAAAAAACCTGGGCATCTTTTGTGATCCCATGCTGAGAAGGTTGGCCATCACTCGCTCCATATCTGTGTGTTTATGCAAGACATCAATACAATAGCAAATACCCAAAATATAACTAAGGCGTGTTTCAACCCACAAGGAACTCATCAGCATCTCAATCAACTAGCAAAAGTTTTGACCTTAGGCATACCCTCTATAAGAAAGCATGAAGACATTGCACTGTAGTCTCTGCATCATAATGCGAACAAACTCAAGACGATGAGAAATATCTTGGTTATCATATAAAGGAAATACAGTGCAGAAGGTATATACTTAGAACACCATTAAAATCAATTAAACCCTATCATTAAAATGGAATCTCCTGCTTATTCCCAATATATTTTGGGTATAATACAGTACAGGCATGCAATGAACCAAAATTATCAGGATACTGCCAGCATTTTCTTGAAAGAAAAGTATTGTTGGACCTGCAATGAGCATTCAAATGATGTTACAAACCAGGAAAAATGCAGTCTTAAAACAACTTAGAAAAAATATAGAGCAACACTTTTCCAATAAAAAAGTGTGGCCTCTTGGGAATTGGTAATGCCCACCAACGCCTAATCACGATCAGTTCTACCAACTGCAGAACCAAGGAAACGGTAACTAGTAAGCACTGTAGAAACACCATTAATCAAAAGCCCGTCTAGGAAGCCAAATATGCTAGGGAGAGAAATCCAAGTTTATTAGCTTGTCACTATAAAGGCATTTATGAGGAGGAGGATGTGGCAAAGCATTGAGCATTTTAGATTTTATTGACATTGAACTAGCTATTCAGAAAAGTGCAGTAAAAAGATGGCTAAAACCGCCATGTGGTTTCGCACATTCCACAACAACCACCTTGTAGTTTTCTCTGTCAACTGAAACCCGTGTAGTTGCTTTTATTAGCCAAAAACCTTACGGCATTAACTTGACGAATTATTTTTCCAAAATACTGATTTTTCTTTATAAATTATAATTCAAGCACGTTTGAACTTAATAGAACTTCCTTAACTTTCACTTAACTAAACTCAATCAAAACTAATGTTCACAGTGTTGAACAAAACGGAATATTTCGCTGCACAAACCATATATTCGGGTGAATAACGCGAATATTCACCACACAATCGTATATTCAGATGAATAACATGGATATTACCGAATTGTTCCATTAGGCCCAAAACAAAAAACTCACAACTAAAAAATCAAGTAATCCACAACTTAATTAAAAAACAAGTGGGACCCATTTCTCACGAGTATATTAGTTTTCTATATTTTTATTTTTTTTTTAATTTTTATATATAATAATTATATGAAAATGTTGATGACCGCATAATACGAATAAACCAAATATTCACCAAATAAACTTGATATTCATTGTTCGCCAGCCAACCGAACAAACTCTGAATCCGTACTTTACAGCATTGAATGTTCATTTCTCAAACCTCAACTTCCTCCTAGCCATCCTCCTCATCCAAAACCAAACTCATAAATCAAAAAAACCAAACATGGCTAAAACACACTCTTTCCAAATTACTAGTCCTTTGAGCCTCTTTTTTTTGTACATTTACAAAACCAAGAAGAATGTTTTAGAACCACTCTAATGAATGCAATTTAGATGTTAATTACCAATGCTAGCCCTCATAAACTCCTTGTCCATTCCTAAATCCCGCGATGAGGGTAACATAACTGTAAGGGCCTCTTCGGTTTTCGAGTTAGTTAGGGGTCCCCTTGGCTTCCATATTGGGGTTTAGAAAACTCTAGTTATCACAACATTTTAGGGCCTGTTTGGCTTTGAATTAAGTTAGAATTACTGTAGTGCTAGGCCATGTTTGGGCATGGAGTTAAGTTTTCTAAATTGGAGTTTCATAATGTTAAAGATATCTAAAATTAACTTCAACATCCTAACTTTGGCTTTTGTTTAGGAGTTCATAAAACGCTGGTTATCTAAATTTTAAAGTTGAAATAACTGAAATTTTCTAAAATCCGATCCATTCAAAGTTTTCTAAACTCCAAAATAGATGAGATGAAACACTCATTTTGGACTTTAGATGACTCCTTAACAACATTTTGGAGTGTAGGTAGCTCCAAAGCCAAACAAGCCATCAAAGTTGAGGTAGAGAGGAGCAAACCGTGGTTTGCAAGCCCCTAACTACAGAAATGGAGTTTACAAAACTTTGGTCATATTGGAGTTGAGATAGCTGCAGTTATCTTAAATTTTGGGATGAGATAACTGCAGTTATCTCAACTCCAAAACGGTTGCCAAACAAGGCAAAGTTGGCATTTTGCAGTAGAGGTTTGCTAACGTTATGAAACTGTAGAGGTGGAGATTTATAAACCCCAGTTTTTTTCCAACTGCATACCCAAACAGGCCCTAAAATTTCGATCATTCTTCCGAAATTAGTGTGAAACAATATAACAAGGCATAAATCTCTCCAACAAAGTTGACTGATTTGTCCATGCTTAAATTGTCAAAATTCCTTTCATCTTTCTGAGTAATGCCCCCTTAGGTGCAGCCCTCAAGGTCTCCACTAATTTAGAAAAGCAATTGGCCACCTTTATGCAAGCTATAGCTTGCAAATCAACAGGCAATCGCGAGGCTAGAAAAGAAGATTGACCAAATAGCAGATAACCAAATTCATGGCATAAATCTCATCAAAATTGATGATAGGGTTAGAATCTCACAACATAGCATCAACAATGCAGAGCATCGAAAACCCAAGCCCTAACCTTTGGAATCGGAGGAGAGCTTGAGGAGCCAAGCGTGGAGGTGGACGCCGTCGAGGGATCGCAGCCAGACATCCTCGTAGTGGAGGCGGAGGCCGGCGGGGGTGACGGCGTAGGACTTGCTGAGGCCGGGGAGCACGGGGACGTACACGAGCCTCTCCTAAAAAAACGAGAAGCGTCAGCACCGCCACCGCCACGGAGGCGATGAAGTACAGCGCCAGGCTCAAGTACAGCACCATTGAGTCTCAGGCAATTTGGGGCAGCTAGGTCTTTTGTGTGGGCTTGTTTGTGGGTCGGCAGTATGGGGCCTTTTATTTTCTTTTTCATATCACACCATGGATTTTCACTTAATTGTTACGAAGCAGTCACAAATTCCTGATTCGGGAATAACTCTTCGAAAATTCGGATTCAGAGAACTATTTGGAAAAAATCGGCAGGTATTCGGGAAAAATTCGGTAAGTGTTCGGGAAATGTTCGGAAAGGATTTCGAGCAAAAAATTAATATAAAATTAATATATGAGAAGCTGGATTTTGATTTCGTGAATTATTTGTTGTTTTTTGAATAATTCGGGAATTATTCGTGAATAATTCAGCAATAATTCGGAGCGTTCGGTGATGGCGAATTATTCGCAGATTTAATCGGCAGTCACATAATTCGCGAATTATTCCCGAATTCGCCGAATAATTCGCGAATTATGTAACTATGGTTACAAGAGCTTTTTTGAAATACCCCCATCCAAAACTTCCATATAACAACGGAGCAAGATTATACTGGCAGAAGCAGTTGTTTCAAATCCTGCAGGCATTACTGTAATCTTTAAGCCCTTGCTAGGAGTTAGTCAGTACGGCTCACTACTAAAGAAGGTTCAGGCATGTTTCGACTTAGCCCTGTTGTATATAATCCGTTTTCTTGCTCAAGAACACACCCAAAAGTTAGATTCAGCCGGGGTTAATTGACCAAAATATCCCTCTTAAAGCTATAATATGTATTTAAATATTTGCTTCTCTCGCCAACTCTCAATTTTAACAACTTCTCTCTCATTTTTCTCCTTTCTATCTTTGTTGCTCTCCCTGCTCCCTCTTCACTCTCCTCTCTACTTCTCTCTCACCTCCTCTCTTCTAATATGTGTTAATTTAAATACATGATGAAAGAGAATCATTGATTCAAATGTAATACATAAAAAAATTACCTAAATCCCAATCAATTTCTTCCCTTTTTGAAATCCAACTCAAAACCGCCGCCGCATGCATATTTCGACGAAACGAAGACGGTTGCATTGCTGTTGGCATGATCCCCGGCCTCGGTACTGGCTCCACCGCCATCCACGCCCTTCTCCTAAGGTTCGGTGAAGACCTCAAGAACATCATCGTTCGGCATCCAAGAAGACCGAGGCGCAGGCCAAGGCACTTGCGTAGCCATCGACGACGCCGACAAGGTCGACCCTTCCTCAAGGAAAAGAAAAGGAAAAGAAAGAAAGAAGGAAAAGAGAAGGGGTATGTAAAATATTTTAGTGCTAAAGTACAGAAGGGGTATGTAAGGTATTTTACTGCTAAAGTTAACCAAATTAACCTCATTAACCATGGCTAGGTAACTGTTATGTAAGATCGGGGATATTTAGATAACGGTCGGATTTTAAGCGTGTTTATAAAAAATATCAAGTTTTCGATGGAGTATTTCAAAATATGGAAGTTTTGGATGGGGTGTATAAAAAAACCTTATTACAAAAGAGCTAATGGAAGGATAGAAGATTTTCAAAGGTTCCACGTCATTTGTCCTGATTCCACTTGTATACATATTTTCAAATAAATATCAAAAACTTTTGACGTTTTTGTACATAAATACTATGGACTTTCAAAGTTTTTTCGCATAAATGCCATGGAGTTTGTTTCTTACGAATAAATACCATAAAATTTCAACGTTTTCCAGATAAATACCATGGGCTTTGACTTTCCACAATTTCCAGATAACTACTATGGACTTTGTTTTCTCACAAACATTATACAATGATTTCATAGTTCTTCAAATAAATACTATAAGGAACTTTCACCATCATTCAAATAAATACCATAGAATTTGTTGATAAATAGATACCATCCACTTTCACCTTTTTCTAGATAAATAGCATATCTTTGTTACTGATAAATACCATGAACTTTCAACATTTTCCAGATAAAATACCATGTTTACGAATAAACATCATGAACTTTAAAAGTTTTCACATAAATACCATGGAGTTTGTTTGTTACGAATAAATACCGGAATTTCAACTTTTTCCACATAAATACGGTGGACTTTGTGGTCTTTGTTTTTTCACAAGTTGATTAGAGCGGTATGAAAGAGTGGTGTAATGAGACTGTTAGTTATTGCAAGAAAAGACAATCAAGTAACAAGAACAAAATAAGGAAGGAATAGTTTGGTATTATTCCATATTGGCCGATTGACAAAGTAAGTTCCACAATCAACAATTATAGTTGCATTCACATGCATATCCGGTTTGACCAGGATTATTAGGGACGCAAACTCCATTTCCATTCTTCTGCAGAAAGCATCGTCTTCGGCATTCTGAAAGGGTGCATTTGCTCTTACTCAGGAACACCTCGCATCTTGCAGCATCTGCTGTCGGCAACATAAAATAGATACCTGAGGCAAAAACTAGGAGGAACAAGAAAAAGTAGGCGCAGGAAAACTTTGCCATTTTTCTTTTTTTTAAGTATATGGTTACAAATTTCTCAGTGAATGATGAAGCAAAGCTACATGGTTATGTATTTATAGATCCTAAGATGCATGAACAGTACTATCATGCATGCAAAGATTTCTGAATTAATTAAATGTCGCAGGAATTGAAAAGGTCTGTCCAAATTCATTGTAAGGTCTGTCCAAATTCATTGTTTTAACTTTGCTATTTATTTGTATGTCGAAAAGCCACTCCCATTTTCCCTTCTCCTCTCTTAAATTTTTTTATTTATTTTTTTAGGGAAAAAGAAGGAAATCAAACAATATATATGGGCATTTAGTATTTTTTCTTACTGATTACTCGGCAAGAAAGTTGTGGAATTCTAATTTGACTTTAGCCGGGTATCGACCATCTTCGATGCGTGGCAAGAGCAATCCTTCAAAGAAGGATTTGATTTGTGTTCTAATTTTAACCATTTGTACATAAGCCAGGCCCGTCCATACAGTGAGACACAAGCCTTTTTTTTAAAAGGAAAGAGCATGACTCAAAAAGAGTCCGTCCTATGAAATTTAATGAATAACAAAAAGTTTTACAAAATCATTTTGTCATTATGGCCTCTAGATATTACTCATGTCCTCAATCAATATGCATATGGGGTACTCAGTTCCACTATCCAATAGTTTTATAGTTGCCCAGATTGCTCTTCAATTTTTGATCCCCAAGTAGTTGTATCCATTCCCAGGTTAATTGTCTCCAAAAATCCAATAGCAGAGACTAAAACACACCTGCAAGCAAATTTATTTATCAGGAGCAAATGAATGTATAGCCATTTTAAAAGTATAGTTGTATGTTCAGGTTTAATATAACAGCAAGTATTCATTGAAATTACAGAGAACTGCTGAAAGAGAAAGGATAAACTTTCAAGTCAGAAAATTGCATACAAGCCCCGGTACATAGAGAAGTAAATTAATGTGAAATGTCAGAGAAACCAGTTTATAAAACAAGAGATGGAGAAACCAAAATATATAGATGAAGCTTTTAAATTAATCATCTCCATCTATATAATCTATAATCTATAATATAAAACATTATAAAGCTCTAGCAAAGAATATTAATTCCTAGATATATTCCGGCTTCAATTTTGGATGCATGTGCAAGAAAATTAAATTAGGCCCCTCATATCTTCAATAAAATTACAATCAACCCTAATGTTTGACCTCCTCTCTATGACGAATGTGCATAAAAATTGGTAAGATCCCTGATCTGTCAAAATATTGTAATAAGCCCTTCCACTCTTAATTTGGCGTACATGCTCATTTCATCACATGAAATATATGCATACCAACAGGATATAAGAGTTGCCATATCTGTATCTGATGATTCTAGATGAGTTTGAATCTGGATACAAATAGTTATCATGTCCGTATCTAATGGCTATAGATGGATGCAAATACAAATTCGAATAATTATCGGAAATGAAAAATCAATATCATATTTAGGTTGGGTCCCTCTTTAAATACCAACTTTTAATGCTTTTAAATAAATACCATGGATTTTGTGTGTGGAAAATTACTCGGTTTTCACTAAAATACCATAAACTTTCCAATCTTCTCAAATAAATACCATGGCCTTTGTTCATTACACAACATACTGAACTTTCACTGTTTCAAATAAATACCATGGACTTTGTTGGTACTTTTTTTGTTACAAACAAATAACACCATGAACTTTTCGATGCTTTCAGGCAAGTACTATGGACTTCGTTTGCTATAAATAAACACCATGAAGTTTCACGTTTTTCAAATAAATATCATGCGCTTTGTTTGTTGCAAATAAATTTCACGAACTTTTATGTTTTTCAGATAAATATCACAGATTTTGTTGGCTGCAAATAGATACCATAAACTTTTACCGTTTTTAACATAAATACCATGGTTGTAAATAAATATCATGAACTTTTCATGTTTTTTCATGAAATGTTTATCGGCTTTCCAAGTTTTTCAAGTAAATATCATGGAATTTATTCGTTACAAGTAAATACTATAAACTTTCCACGTTTCATGGATGATTGCCATAATTCAACAAAATTCAGTATACATTTTTTTTAAATGAACATTTTTCATATAAACAACATGGAATTTCTTTGTTACAAATAAATAACATGAATTATTATTTTAAATAAATACTATGGACATTCTTTGTTACAAATAAATGTCACGAACTTTGATGTTCTCCAAATAAATACAATGGGCTTTGTTTATTACAAATAAGTACCATGACTTTCGATGTTTCCTAAATAAATACCATTAAGTTTCACCGTTTTTCCATATAAATACCATGCACTTTGTTTGTTGCAAATAAATTCCTTGAACTTTTACCGTTTCCCAGATAAATACCACAGACTTTGATACCATACACAAAGTATTTATGAAAGCCAAAAAAGAGAAGGATAAGAGAGACTTACAAAGCAAAACGGCTTCCCTTAAATCAACAACAAACTTCTTTATTTATTTATGAAATATTACAAGTTTAGAAATATTACAAGAGGGAGATCTAGAGAGAGAAAGAGAAAGACTGAGTCTCGAGATGCCTTTCAATGGAAGAAGGCCTCTTTATTTATAGAAGAGAAGGGAGCGTGGAGAAGAGTAGAGAAGGGTGCCGTGTCTCTTATCTCCATCTCTGTCATCTTTATTAAAGATGAAAACTACTATTAGCTTTATAAAAGGAGGTTCCTTTTCTTTTATCGTCCATTAATAATAAATAGTGGGCCTTTGTTTTCCACTGAATTATGAATAGTGGATCCCACCAAAAAGAGCGTGTCCGGGCAAATTGCAATCAGTTGGCTTTTTAGTGAGCGAAAATATATGAATATTTTATTTAATAAAGACGGCTCTCCGAGGCTCAATCCGTATTAATAAAATATAACCATGTTTATTTGAGTAGCCATTTTCCCTTTTCTTGGCCCATTTTTGAGCCCATCAAATCTTTCTAAAGCTGATCGGCTGAACGTAGGTTCTCTTCTGGATCTTGGGCTAGATCTGCTGGGAAGTCACAAGTGTTATTCATTTCTACAGATCTGGTAGATTTTGTGGAGGATATAAAGACAGTGTCAGAACTGTCGAATGTTGTCACGCCCCGTTTCCCAGAGTACGCTAAGATCAGCACGTGACAGAACCAACCATGCTACCTGTGGCTGGGAAAGATCCTTCCACAGTCACATTACGGCTGTTTAGAGATATCAAGAACAGTAGAAATAATAAACAACTATCTAATACATGTCCATGAGCCAAAATAACGAGTCAAGAATAAAAATGCGGAAGCAATAGACCCAATGAACAATAATAAACTGGAATGTACGTCCCAAAATACGGGCTCACATCAGGAATAAAATAATACTGCAAGAAACTAAACTAAGCTACAAACATGTCCTCACTGCTCGGCCTGTTGATCAAAAAACTCCTGGACAGCCTGCGAAAGAGACGAGGGATCTGGGCCATGCAAAACCCAGACGTCAGTGCGTCGTGATGTCAAATAATAATAAATGAATAGGATACACAAGATATGCAGACATGAATCATAAATAGCAACATGAATGTAATAAGTAAGACACGGATATAGAACAATGAAGTGTATCAATATATGTGGCGTGCAGTGATCAATCTAAACTGTACTACTGGGTTATCTATTCTAAAGTTGTTCGAAATCAATTAATGTAATTCTCCATGCAACTCAAAGGATATGTCCCGTTACCCCCCGGGACCACGGATCAGGAATATGTGAACCAAGAGTGGTTCTGTCCCGTTACCCCCCGGGACCAAGGATCAAGAATATGTAAGAGTCACGAATGGCTCTGTCCCGTTACCCTCCGGGACCACGGATCAAGTAATACATTTTTAAATTACACTTTAGTTTACACTTTTGATTTCCCCATACCCCCAAGTTATGTGTTCAAGTCGGGTTTTGATAAATCTAGAACTAATGCCAATACATGATCAAGCAGGTACATGTTTGTCTGTATAGATAACAGGATATGTCCGTAGGGACAACAGGTCAAGATTGTCGGCATTAGTAACAAGATGAGGTAACATGTCAAGCTGTGGTACATCAGGTCATGTCAGGTGGTGTACATGTATCAAGTCATGTCAAGCAGTGCACAGGTATCAAGTCATGTCAAGTAGTAGTGTATCAGGTCATGTCAAGTAGTGCACAAGTATCAAGTGGGTGCTCATAATCAAACTGTGATAAGTATGGCTGCACAAAATCAAGTATGGAGTACTAATATAACAATAAAATGAAATAATATGACATGGTATGCAAATCGATATAAAATCAATGATATGGATGCACAATTATCGATTAGGGTTACATTTATAGTTCCAATACTAATTAGGATGCACTTTATTAAACACGGGGTGTTAATATCACAGTATTATGTATTAATGTGATCTATAGATGCAGTTATATATATTTTAAATGAGATGGATGCAAACGGGTATCCGAAAACAGTAAAACTGTACAATGGTAATGTGGGATGTACAACTAAGCAATATGAGATGTAAATATTCCATTGGATGCAGTATATTGTAGTATAGTATGTAACAAGATAAGTTTGCATGCGCTAGATGTAAAGTAACACGTACGGATGCAGACGGATGTCGAAAAAACTGTAAAAGTAAACATGGAGTGCATAATTTGAAATACCGGTATTATATTTATTAAAATAGATGTATATAAAGTAATGTAGCATGTAGCAAGATAAACTTGCCTCGACGGATTGCGAAACGGATATGTACGGCACGTCCGACGTTGGCAAAACGTCGCAACGCACGCACGGCACGCGGGACGGGTCCAAGCGAGGGTGATCACGCAGGTAAGGTACGTCGTCTGGGTCGTCGGCGTCGATCCCGGCTCTGGCGAACTACGGAAACAGAGAATTCAAGAATTAAAGAAAAGAGAAAGAAAAAGAAAGAAAGAAAGAAAGAAGAAGAAGAAGAAAAGAGGGAAGAGGCTCACTGGATTATGGTGTACAGGGATCAGGAGACGAGTGCTGGTGTCGAGAAGATGATCGGAGCTCTGGCGATCTAGGATTTGGTTGTTAGGGTTCGGTTAGGGTTTTGAAGGTTGGGGTTGAGTGCAGGGGTTGGTGTAGAAGAAGCACAGAGGAGAGGGAGGAGAGGAGAAGAATGAGGAGGCAACGACGAGAGGTCGTCGGCGACAAGATGAGGTGGTGGTGCTAGTTTCGATGGGTGCAGGGTGTGTGCAGGTGAGCTCGGGGGATGAAGAAGATGGCGAAGGAGGAAGAGAGATGAGGCTCTGTGATGGCGTTGAGGAGGCAATGGGGAGTTTAGGGTTAGGGTTTGAGTTGGCAGAGGAGTTGTGATGGGTTGAAGGTGAGGGGGCTCGGGGTTAAATAGGAAGGAAGAAGACGATAATGAAGGAATTAGTTAAGGGAGGTGAGCGCATCTTGAGGGAGGTGATGCGACTCAAATCCACCGTGAGAGGAGAGAGAGAGACGCGAGAAGAGAGAGATGCGCGAGAGAGAGAGAGAGAGAGGGAGGAGATATAAAATTGTTTGTTAGTGGAAGAGAGAGAAAGAGACCGCGAGAAGAGAGAAAGAAAGAAAAGAGGAGAGAGGCAGAGAGAGAAATGAGTGTGGGGCCACGAAGCAGTAAAAGAGAGAGAGAGCACTGGGTTTGTTAATATAGTTGGGATTTAAATTTGATAAATATTTTAGTTAGTTTAAAAAAATTTAACTGTTAACGAAAATTTAAATTGTTAAATAAATTTTAAATATTAAATAAATTTGAATTTTGGCGAGATACAAAAATATTCCAAAACACGCCCGGATCGGGTCTAAAATTCAGTTTTTAAAATATGAAAAATATATGCGATGTTCAAAATTCAAAAATGAATGCCCGGGTAACGAAAATGCATACCCCCAAGAACAGATGCACGTACGTGCGCGTAGCGATCCAAACAAGTCCGTTTCACTGAACGGGACAAGAACGAGATGCGCAGATGCTACCACGGGGTTAGGGGTATCAAGCAAGCCATGTTATGTATTTTTAAATTATTTACGTGACTTAAAATGTTATATGGTAAAAGATGCAATGTCAGATAAAATGCTAGTATGCAGTATTCATGAAAGTGCACATGTCTATGTAACAAGTCAAGATAATTCATAAATATGAATCAAACAAGTTTCAAGCAAGCGGGTCGGGTTGGATGCAATACTAATGTGAAATACCATTCGCACCCAAAACACGATAAATCAAGAAAATATCATAAATAAGCAAATACGAGAACTGGAACTGGTATAAATGAACTAGTGGTGTTACAAATGTTTGCTTGAACCGCTTCTTCATATACTCAAGACATTTTTTCATTAACTTCTCTTCGGAGATATTAGGAAATTTCATTTGAAATGAAGATTTTAACTTTTGTAGAGAATTTTTTGTTGCCAACCCCTCATTAATCCTTTTATTCAGGATTTTGTTATTATTTTTAATAGTCGCTTTTCTTTCGACTATTGTTTCTTCATCTTTGATTCTCGTCCACCATTTTATTAGGAACCTTCATGTGGGCACAAGGATATTACCCTCATCAAACTCTGCTAACAGAGTCCATCTCCATATATAAGGGATCTCATTCTCAATAAAATAGTATAACGTACTCTCGCAATCTTTAATTAGGACGGTATCCATGTTATGAAAAGTTGGATGAGATTCCATCCAGAGCATGAAAAGATCAAAAATTTGTTCTGGCAGAATGTTTAATTCTGCTCCCATCTTCTTCCACCAGTATAAAAACCAGTTTGGAATACCTGATTTTATAACCTCAGGTTTTATTATAATAAACCAAGAATGTTTTCTTCCTGAATTTTCATAATATAAAAATTTATTGAATGCTTGGATATAATCCAGTAATTGCATTCATGGCAATTTTCACCAATTTTGAAAGATCTGGCTCGATTTGAATGTAGAGCCCATTCATATGGTTGATAAACCTTTTTGATAATAGCCTTTCTAAAATTTATAACGTCTCATCCTTTTTTTCTAGTTGGATAGAAGTGTGTTTATCTCTATTGAGTAGGAGACAGTTAAAAGCGCTTCTAGAACTTGGTGGGATTTCCCTGCTTCAGAAATATATGCATTGGTCTCAATATATTTTTCTTTTAGAGACCATGGATCATGCATTTTGAGAATATCATTCCCTTCTAAATGTATAATTGTTTCTCGAATTGTTTTCTGAAAATAATTATTTTCGGTTCCTTCAACAGCCGTTTTAAACGACTGAGTTTATTCTCTGACACTTATGATTCATCCAAGCTAATATTGCTTTCTTGTTGAGTGTTATAAACACTTATTTTTACTGTTTTATTCGGCGTTCTCCATTTAGAGGGGGCGTATGACGTATGCGATTCAGATTCTGTATTATATCTGATTGGTTTTGGCTTTTGCATCTTGAGCCAATTATAATAAGGGGTATGTGAGAAATTTTCCTCCCCTGCTCTCAACCCCAGCCTGAGCCTTGGCCTCTCGCCGGACTCTGAATTAGAGTCCTGTAGAAATTCCCTAGTTAAGAAAATTGGAAGGCAATTATTAGTACCTTTAATATATTCAATATCAAAATCAAAAATTGATAATTCAGCTTGCCATATGGCAAAAATTTATTTGGATGCTAAATTTTTAACATCTTTTTGTATAACAGTTTTAGTAGCACTACAATGTATTCGTAGCAAAAATTTCTGATTTAATAAATTATCTTGGAATTTATAAATACACTTGATGATAGAAAGAATTTCTTTCTTTATAGTCGAATAATTAGATTGAGCTGAATTTTATTTTCCACACGTAAATCTATTAAGTTTTTCCTTCTTATTATTAAAATCAACTTGTTTAAGAATACCTCTGTATCCAATATTAGAGACATCTGTCTCTACTATCTTTTGCCAAGTAGGATTGGCTATATGAAGACAGGGTAGGTTTTTCACCCGTTGTTTTATTTTTTGCACAGTTTTTGTATGATCAGCTGTCCAAGGAGAAGTATTATTCTTGAGCCTATTATATAAATATGACTGCATTTATGACTGGATTTTTATAATAAACTACCACGTAATTCAAAATACCTAAAAATCTTTGTAGTTGCTTTATGTCTATAATATCATCCCGAATTTTAGAAGCAAATTCAATACTTCTGTTAATTGGTATTATAGTATCATTATCAATATTGTGTCCCAAAATTTTTATAACAGTTTGGAAAATTTTCATTTTTGGGCTGATATGACTAACCCATTCTTGATAACAAGATATTTGAAACTATTTAAATATTTAAAATGCTCATCTATATTATCAGAATATATTAAAACATTATCTATATAGGAAAGTATAAATTCCATATATTGATTGAATATAGAGTTCATAATATTTTGAAACTCTGAAAGCATATTTTTAATCCGAATGATATAATATTCCATTCAAAATGCCCAAAAGGAACAGTAAAGACAGTTTTGTATTTATTGGATTGATTAATCTAATTTGCCAATACCCTAACTTTAGATCGAATTTGGAAAAGATTTTAGTTTTTCTAATTCTATTTAGCAAATCCTTTTTATTAGGGAGAGTATATCTTATCCATATAAACACTTCATTAAGACGCTTATAATTGATAATAAGACGAGAAACTCCTCTTTCCTTTTCTGCAGCATTATTCACATAGAATGTTGTACACCTCTTTTGGGAGTAAAACTTTCTTATAAGCTTTTTATCAAAGAGATTTTTAATCTTTTTTTTTACAGAGTTCAAGATATTCTTGATTCATCTGATGAGGTCTTATCTAGATAGGAATATTATCCTCATTAAACTCTTCTATATAAAGAAGAGAAACAATATGTTGCTTTATATCACAAAAGGTATTAGAAAGATTACTGCAAGTTTAAGTTATAAACTCCTTTTCAAGTTTTTCAATCCTCTGTTTGACTGGGATTGTTTTAAACTGTTGATTAATTTGTATAGAATATATTTCTTCTTTGATAAAATTAATCTGATTTTCCTTAAGGTAAATTTCTTTTAACTCATTAAGGATTTTTATAATAGGATCGGTTATAAACTGAAATTTTACCACTTTTCCTTTGGAATTGGTATAAATATCCTGAGAATCTATTTTCTCAGTAGGTATTATCTTACTAAGAAATAGAGTCCCTAGTATAATATACTGAGTAATTTTCTTTATTATAATAAAAGGAGATAGGAAGCAAATGTCTTCATTGCAAATATTGATATCTGACACCTTATAAGCTATAATCAAAGCACTATTATCTGCCGAACTCAAAGTTTGAGTAGTTCTCTTACAGTATTTAATAGGGATAATTCTCTCTTTAATTCAGTTAAGATCTGTACCACTATCTACGAAAGCTATTAATTCAGAAATTACTAAATCATTATTAATGATTAAAGTAACTCTAATATACCACTTCTTGGTAAGTACAAGATCAAGACTTTGTAGAAAAGGTTCTACTGCTTCTGGATTTGGGGAAATTCTCATTTGAGAACTTTCTCTAATTGTAAAATTCTTACTTTCTATATTAGAAAGTCTAAGTAGAATGTCACTATTTTGAGTTTTTAACTCTTTAACTTCTATTTTGAGATTATTAATCTCTTTTTGCAAATTTTGCAAAGTAATAGGCTTAATTTCCTGTTGCCGTTGTCTTTTAAAGACTTAAGAAAACCTATAAACATTTTCAGGAATAGGTGATTTCTTCTTATCTTCTTTTAGAAGAACTTCAATAAGTTTGGTTTTCACTTCTTGTTAAAGATCATTATTTTCAATGATTTTTAAGATGACCTTATCATCTTTATTGACGATATTGATACTTAAACCATTCATTTCTACAATGGGTTTAGAATAGTTATCATTGTTGATATTACAACATTTATTTGAGCACTCAAGCTCAATGTCATCTTCTTCTGATGACGAAGAAATAGAGTAGGAATCAGAATTTTCTAATTCAGAGAAATTGATCATAATCTTATATAAAGATTTTCTCAATTTTTCATCTTCTATTTCATTAATCTTTTTCTTTATATAACATTTGTTGGCAAAATGACAAACCTTACCACACTTATAACTATTGGATATGTATGCCCTAGAGGCCATTATTGTATATTATATTGGACATCAGGGACATATGTATGCACAAAATAATCTTGCTCAAAATGATAGTGTACTATCTGGTTTTGACTTTATCTTAACGTGTATACATTTATATCTTACTTTTAGTTATACATGTTGATAGAGCCCTCAGGATCTTTTCTTAACTACTAGGACTATGATGTCGATCATACTAATGGGCCTTGGGTAGTCGATAAGCACATCCTTAAAAGTTCCTAGTCGTAGGGGTATCGAGACAGGGCATCGATATTTCAGAGTAGACTAGTGCATACGTTTCTCAACCCAGTATAGGGCGATGGTTGATCCCACAACCATTGGTGTTTGACACCAAAGATTGTATGCAGGTGCTCATTAGAGACTGAGTACACCGAACGGACTCGCCGAGAACTCCTAGATGGCACTCTACCTATCATCAGATAGAATTTCTCATGTAACACATGCACAAGTTAGTTTGTAGACCTAAGATCGTCATAATGTCTCATATTGTCACGCCCCGCTTCCCAATAGACGGAAACGGTGACGTGGCAAGCCCGCAACGTATTTACTAAGAAATAAATACGTTAAGCGTAATTAAGCAATATATATCAAATGCACAAGAATGACAAGAGATATAAAATAAACAACAAATTTTATTAACATTCATCTTTACAATACAACTGCTTTGAAAAAGAAAGATACAATGATATAAAGCAAAGCCTAAACAGTGGCATACAAACTGAAATAAGTATAAGACGAGCTAGTAGTCCTGCTGAGTAGTGAGCTGATCCAAGTCCTCCTGGTTAGGCTTAATCTCTTCAGTGACTGATCCTCCTGACGAACATTCCAAAGAAATAAATAGACAGAAATGTCGTCAGCGAACTAACGCTCGGTAAGTCCCAAAATAAGGAATGGAATAGAACAAGTAATGTGAAATGAAACTGGTAAGTTGTACAGGTATATACTTGTTATTCTAACATAGTTGTGTGTAGCTTGGTACATAAGGTATTTGTGTATACGAGAGGAGTCCATCTTACCCCGTGAACTATGGTAACATGTAGTACAAGGCCCCGTCAAAACCCATGGGACAACGGCACGAGAATTCATGTAGGTGTCTTTTAAGTGACCATCTCATTCCGTACCAAACTACCCCGTTATCCCCGCGTGATGTCTTGTATAGGTTATATTTACAAGTCTTGCCGAAACCATGGATACAAATTGTTCAAGTAGTCAGGTTCAGAATATAATCTTGTAGTCATGTCAAGTTATAGCCATGGTTCGGTCAAATCAAGTCAAGCATTCAGGTTTGATATTGAAGTTTGAATTCAGGTATTCAGGTTCATGTTCAAGTATACATGTTAGTCTTTGGATTCATATTTTAATTGGACTCTGATTTGAATTTGGATTCAGGTTTGAGTTAGACTCAGACTGAGTCAGACATTTGTACTGATTTAGATTCTGAATTAGGTTCGGGAGTCATCGGTAACTGCTGCACATGTACGGCAAGATTTGTGTCTTTTTCCAATACAATTACTATTGATAATATCGTTAAGTTTTCTAGCTTAAATAGGCAAGCACTCACTTTCTCCGGCTCCCTAGGGCTCAAGAGAATTGATCCCGCTTAAACATATATTTACTAAAATCCTTAAATATTGTTTTATATAACTCGAGGGGGTTTTATGAAAAATATTTTTAATAAAATTAAAAATAAACCTCGAGAAGTTATTTATATTATTTAGGGTTTTCATGGATGTGAATTTTAAGGATTTGAGTTATTTTAGTGATAATTACATAGCTTGGAAAGTTCATGGTATTTTATTGTAAAACTTATTTTTTGTTGGTATCTTGATGGTATTTTGGTGAAACTTGTAATTCTTTCATTTAAAAAAAATGTAAGTTTATTATACTTTGAAAATATATGGATTTGTAATATTTATATAATTATTAAAAAATAAATTTTATTTAAGTAGAAAAATGCGTTTCTCTTAAAAACCGTATTTAAAACCTTTCGAGACCGAATGCTCCGTGAGCAGGTCTGCATTTTGCTCTACTAGCCTAAGGATGTGCGATAATCCACACCATCCAATAGCTGGTCCCCTAAAAAGGGTTGTAGAGGCATAATCACAATGGAATTTAAAAATACAATTCAAAAGAAATCCGTTATTTTTTTTTATAGTAAATGGTATTTTCTAGTAAAGATGTTGTCACGCCCCGCTTCCCAAAATACGGAATACGAGAGGTAGACAAGGCCAGCCATGCTCCTACGGTCAAGGAAATGTCCTGCCGTAGTCACACTTCGGCTTCTAGTTTTTCATGGTAAACAGTAGATGATGCGCAGGTAATGAGAAATGCAATAACTGAAAGAAACAATATAAAGAACTGACCTGAGGGGAAACAAACGGATATAACTCTGGATAGCTATCAAGATGTCCGTGATGTAAGTCTAGTCCTGGTCCAGGCTAAATCTTCTCCTCATACTGAGCATGCATACTCAGGTCGTCAGAGCGACACAATAGCAATATGATATATATAAATCAAGTGACAGTTCTAACAGTGGTAATAGATATGTATAACAGTAAATCAATAACAACATGAATATGAAGGTGCAGTAATCGATGCAGTGGAACAGTAAAAGCAGTAGAACGATATGCCACGTATGTCAACACAGTAAATAAGATATCTCAATGCCTGTATCCCTATCAGTCTCTAAGTCTCACTGTACAGGTCACTAAGCCTATCGTCAGTCCAAGTGTGAGAGTCAACCATTCGCGAGTGTCCTCCACCCAAGGGTAGAACCCAAGGGCAAGGGACCACGGGCCCAACATGTAACATGTATATCACGGTGAATATCACATACCCTGTAAATCTCCATATATCTCCCTAAATATATAAGCCAGCATGGGACTCCCGAGATTCTGTTGAACTCACACTTAAACTACCCCACACCCCGTGGTCTATATCAAACGCTAACCATAACCCTAAATACTAATCGATCCGCGACAAGTCTGCGCGAGAACTGGAGGCAGGACCTCCATCAAGCACGTCCCGACTAATACCTAAGATAAATGGCAATGTCGGATGCCTTATCTGTGACACCCGTGCAAGCGCTTCCATAAGTATCCCATACCACTTATAGTCACACGTACACGCATCCCACAGACGTCGACAATGCAATAGAATAATAGGGTTACTGATTGTGTACAAGTACGAATCACTTTCACTTATTCACGGACACACGAACACTGGCGTACTTGCCACAATCATCACTAAAATCTAACACTGGGCAAATGCACGATATCACTAGGTCGTCAATACAATGATATGGGTATGATATGATGCTGTGAACAGTATATAAGCATGATTAGGATGTTATGAATCCACAATCTACCACTTGCATAATTTATCATAAATCATACGGTTACAGTTTAGTGAAACGATGAATGGGGAATAAATAGTATGTTCATTTATCTCTCCACCGAATTTAGTTTCATGTCAATCGGGTTCCAGGATCACTAATTATAGCCATTTCATTTTAAGCGTTCACGGCTGGAAATCCGGTTTCAGAATCAGAAATCCGTTTCGCAACGCATTTTAATCCCAGTTGGGATCAGATTTTAGCTACGCTACAGTTGGATGAATTCTAGGGTTTTCAGTAAGGTTTTCAAAGCAACAGACGGATCTTCGATCGTGTCTGTACGTCAGGAGATATACACTATTCAATACCAAAATGTCAGTTCTGATTCTGCTGGGACTGTTATGCGTCCCGATCTATTAAATTACAGATTAAATATCAAACGGTAACGAAACAGAATGAAATCAATTGTGTTGTCTAGATAACAGAGTTACCTATAATAATCAGTGGATTTCCGCAATCTTCGAGTTAAGAAGATCTTGTGGTACCCATTACGGAACAGCAAGCAACAACTGGAGTCGCTCTGGACTGCAGTCCAGAGTCGCACTCCGATCCAAATATCATCTCAATTTAAGTACAGGAATACCAGGAAAACAGTATAGTGTTAAAGTTCGTCGAGTCGGATTCGATTTGAGCCCTCGAACGCACCATTCCAGTATGTATATGATTTATGGTGAATTTAACGGTTTTCAGGTACAAGAAATTTTCCAGTTTTACGGTTAAACTTGGGGGTAGTTGTTTTAGCCGTTAACGATCAAATTATCCAACGAAATTCATGCACCAGGTTCACAGCCATACAGGCCAAACAATACTATTTAGTTCCGTCAAGTTTAATGATAATTTCCTATGAGAACACACATCGAACAGTTATATATATACGATTATCATTTGTAAACTAATAATAAATAGCATGTAGCAAGTGGGGACTTGACTGGAGACGTTGGGGCACACAGCAGCGACACGACACACGTGCGGCACGGCAGTGACACACGCGCGAGCGGCAACATCAAGATTTGGCCTCGGCTTGAACTGGTTGGCACGGGCTTGGTTTTGGCAATTTGTGGTATCGGCCGGTTGGTAGGAGAGTGAGAGAGAAAGAGATGGAGTTGTGGAGAGATAGAGATATTGAGAGGGGCAGAGAGAGAGAGAGAGAGTGATATATATATAGAGAGAGAGACTAAGAAAGAGAGACAGAGAGAGCTCGGAGAGGGAGAGAAAGAGAGAGCCAGAGAGGGAGAAAGAGATCAAGAGTGAGAGATTTAGAGAGATATAGAGTGAGAGTGAGACAGAGAGAGAGAGGGAAGTGAGAGAGAGAGAGACGATATACAGAGGGTGAGGGAGAAAATTTAGTTAGGTTTTAGGATTTGGTTTTAATTAAATAAAAGAAATGGGACTTTAAAATAAATAAATAATTATATAAAAATTAAATAAAATTATAAATAAATTAAATAAAGTTCTAGATTAACAAGATACAGATTTTGGTATAAAAGGGCTGGGTATTACATCATACCACCCTTACAAAAATTTCGTCCTCGAAATTTAAAATAAACGATAAATAATACCAACATAGGCGAAAGCTATTATATTGCAACTAACACATAAAGATTTACTTGAAATAGGCGGATGAAGAAATTTGAAAGTTTATATATGTAAGAACACATACAAAAATATAGGTTTAAATAAGTATATGACAGGAACAGCTACTAAGGTAACCTATGAGAATAGCAATAACAACAATAATGAACAATGATATTCGAGACGTACTCGATAAAATCGAAACTCAAATATGTGCACGTATAAGTATATCAAAGGTACCACGGCAACATAATAAGTATACGGCATACTTGTTTATAATAGTAAACGTAAGCACACTACCAGAAAATAAAGTAACGACAATAAAATAGTGGAAGATTTGTCGATAAGTTGAAAACATTTATAGGATAATGTATCGATTAGGTAGCTTAGAAAACTCATATAGTGAAAATAAGAAACATGAAACAAGAATATGCGCGGTGTAAGGTTGCGCTACCGAAAATGAGAATAATAATAATTGCTTAAAATACATAAAACGGAGTAATCAATAACACGTACTCTTTGATAAATACAAAATACCGAAAACTAAATTTTCGAATACCAGTGTCCCTAAATATAGTTAGGATAACAGGGAAGAGCACAAGTATGTCTAGGCCTAGGTAGGGTAGAGATTACAATGGAAGTGCGGCTTATTCAAAGGTTGGAGTATGGCGATTTTAGGCTAGCGGTCAAAGAGATTGGGGTAAAGGTGAGCAGCAAGGACTACAAGGGGAAAAAGTATGGGGGATAACAGTCGGTACAACATAAGGATCAAAATTTGAAGGGCTAGCTAACTCGGAAATTCACAAGACATGTCCTCCTCCCAGAAGGATCTCAAACGGGGCACAGACGAAGGATGACGAGTGGATCTCTAATAGATCGGGTGTGGTACTAGTTAATCTCAGTGAGGGTTAAGACAAGGTAAGGAGTAAGTGTAGACAGATCTCAGTAGGAAGAATAATTGTACATAAGGAATAATCAAGTAGCACGCGAACTAAGAAGATCGAAGGATTTGCGAACTCAGCAACTTATTTCTATTCCAAAAGATTTTAAACAAAGCATTCTCAAAGATAAAAGGTGTCCCTAATCTATACACGGATTTATTTGGCCAGATAAGATAATCATCAAAAGAAATCCCGTCAGTCGCGGTTGTGGAGGTTCAGCAGGTTGCGGTAGGCTCACGCGCTCAGGTAGGGGCGTCCATTCCCATATCGCCTCGCGGGCATCGCCATTGGAAGTTCTTCCACAGCAGAGTCTTGATCTTCCGGTCTTTCTCCCTCGGGTGGAGCTTCTTCATCGAGGTCCGATTCCATATGATCCTCTCCTTCTGGGTTTTCTTCCATGGGGTCTTCCTCCACTGGATTTTCTTCTATCGGATCTTTCTCGGGATCTTTCTCTATCGGGTTCTCTTCAGGGTTTTCTTCCTCTTCGTCGGAATTGCCTATCATGTCAAACTCTGGGGTGGCTGCTCCTTCGTCCTCTGAATCGTTGTTTTCGAAATCGACCTGAGGACCGTTGATCTCATCGTCAGAACTCATCAGCGTGCGGTCCAAGGAAACGCATGACTGTGCATCCTCATCTAGATGCGGCGCTGCTCCAGGGTGGGCCATGGTCTGAAAGAAAATCATGATTAGACAGTGGAATACATCAAGGAAAAAGCTCAGGGTACGAAGTATAGGGAAATTATGCGGTTGCAGGAACTGAAGGATCAGGATTAAAATACTGTGATAATGAATAGAATTAGATAAAGAGAAAGCAAGAGAATGATACATATATTACGATTCAAATTTTATTTCATTCAACTAAAAGTTCGACTGATACAAAGGTTCAAACGGAAAAAAATGTTTATAAGAGGATGACGACATAATACTGAAATTGGAAAACATGAAAATTCTTCTTTGATTGCTAGACCGCTGCATCATCGTTACGCGAGTTGAATCCTGTGTTGGGTCTGCTTTATTCTCAAAGTTCGAACCACGCAATAATCATCACTTGTCAGAAGTGTGAAGAGTGGACGAGTCTCCTCCTTGTAGTTCCTTTCTTTCTGGGCAACCGTTGATGAGATGTTTGTTGGAACCGCATATCAGACATTTCCCTTGGGCACGGCGACAATCCCTCTGAAGGTGTCCTGGCCTCTTACAGTACCCACAACACGGGGTCTTCTGCTGCTTCTGTCGTAGGGAAACAAATTGACGCTTCATCTTCTTCTCTTTTCCTCGTCTAATAGGGATCCCTTTATGATTGGAGACTCCCGCTGGTGCCTGATTTATCTGTCTTTTCAGTCCTTCAGCCAACAAGTCGTTTGTTCGCTCCTGAGCTTCCTTTAGACCTTGCAGTACGCTCAGAATCTCAATGGTCTGATTCTGGGGAGCGGATATAGATGAAGAGTCGTTGGAAGACATGATCCTGAGACGACAATTTTGAGAGTGATAAGCCATACGCTAAACGAATCAAAATATAATATGGATATGATAAAGATTCAAGAATAACAGAGGTGATGAATTTTATTAAAAAGTGGGGAGTCAGCTGTTATGACTTTAAGTCACTTAAACAGAGTACGGTAGTGCAATTGCAACCACGTAACCTTGCCAAGTCACCTGAAACCCTAGGGAATGGATAGCTGAACACACGATGTGAATATGGATCAAGAATGACAAGTTTACCATCTAGACCAAGGAATGTCTTAGATTGCCAAGCTATACACGGAAAACTGCAATCCCAACCAAAGCAAAACCTGGCTCTGATACCAACAAAACCATGTCACGCCCCGCTTCCCAAAATACGGAATACGAGGGGTAGACAAGGCCAGCCATGCTCCTACGGTCAAGGAAATGTCCTGCCGTAGTCACACTTTGGCTTCTAGTTTTTCATGGTAAACAGTAGATGATGCCCAGGTAATGAGAAATGCAGTAACTGAAAGAAACAATGTAAAGAACTGACCTGAGGGGAAACAAACGGATATAACTCTGGATAGCTATCAAGATGTCCGTGATGTAAGTCTAGTCCTGGTCCAGGCTAAATCTTCTCCTCACACTGAGCATGCATACTCAGGTCGTCAGAGCGACACAATAGCAATATGATATATATAAATCAAGTGACAGTTCTAACAGTGGTAATAGATATGTATAACAGTAAATCAATAACAACATGAATATGAAGGTGCAGTAATCGATGCAGTGGAACAGTAAAAGCAGTAGAACGATATGCCACGTATGTCAACACAGTAAATAAGATATCTCAATGCCAGTATCCCTATCAGTCTCTAAGTCTCACTGTACAGGTCACTAAGCCTATCGTCAGTCCAAGTGTGAGAGTCAACCACTCGCGAGTGTCCTCCACCCAAGGGTAGAACCCAAGGGCAAGGGACCACGGGCCCAACATGTAACATGTATATCACGGTGAATATCACATACCCTGTAAATCTCCATATATTTTCCTAAATATATAAGCCGGCATGGGACTCCCGAGATTCTGTTGAACTCACACTTAAACTACCCCACACCCCGTGGTCTACATCAAACGCTAACCATAACCCTAAATACTAATCGATCCGCGACAAGTCTGCGCGAGAACTGGAGGCAGGACCTCCATCAAGCACGTCCTGACTAATACCTAAGATAAATGGCAGTGTCGGATGCCTTATCTGTGACACCCGTGCAGGCGCTTCCATAAGTGTCCCATACCACTTATAGTCATACGTACACGCATCCCACAGACGTCGACAATGCAATAGAATAATAGGGTTACTGATTGTGTACAAGTACGAATCACTTTCACTTATTCACGGATACACGAACACTGACGTACTTGCCACAATCATCACTAAAATCTAACATTGGGTAAATGCACGATATCACTAGGTCGTCAATACAATGATATGGGTATGATATGATGCGTGAACAGTATATAAGCATGATTAGGATGTTATGAATCCACAATCTACCACTTGCATAATTTATCATAAATCATACGGTTACAGTTTAGTGAAACGATGAATGGGGAATAAATAGTATGTTCATTTATCTCTCCACCGAATTTAGTTTCATGTCAATCGGGTTCCAGGATCACTAATTATAGCTATTTCATTTTAAGCGTTCACGGCTGGAAATCCGGTTTCAGAATCAGAAATCCGTTTCGCAACGCATTTTAATCCCAGTTGGGATCAGATTTTAGCGACGCTACAGTGGATGAATTCTAGGGTTTTCAGTAAGGTTTTCAACGCAACAGACGGATCTTCGATCGTGTCTGTACGTCAGGAGATATACACTATTCAATACCAAAATGTCAGTTCTGATTCTGCTGGGACTGTTATGCGTCCCGATCTATTAAATTACAGATTAAATATCAAACGGTAACGAAACAGAATGAAATAAATTGTGTTGTCTAGCTAACAGAGTTACCTATAATAATCAGCGGAGTTCCGCAATCTACGAGTTAAGAAGATCTTGTGGTACCCATTACGGAACAGCAAGCAACAACTGGAGTCGCTCTGGACTGCAGTCCAGAGTCGTACTCCGATCCAAATATCATCTCAATTTAAGTATAGGAATACCAGGAAACCAGTATAGTGTTAAAGTTCGTCGAGTCGGCTTCGATTTGAACCCTCGAACGCACCATTCCAGTATGTATATGATTTATGGTGAATTTAACGGTTTTCAGGTACAAGAAATTTTCCAGTTTTACGGTTAAACTTGGGGGTAGTTGTTTTAGCCGTTAACGATCAAATTATCCAATGAAATTCATGCAACAGGTTCACAGCCATACGGGCCAAACAATACTATTTAGTTCCGTCAAGTTTAATGATAATTTCCTATGAGAACACACATCGAACAGTTACGTTGTAATATTTAACATAAGGCAAAATATGGGATATATATACGATTATCATTTGTAAACTAATAATAAATAGCATGTAGCAAGTGGGGACTTGCCTGGAGACGTTGGGGCACACGACAGCGACACGACACACGTGCGGCACGGCAGTGACACACGCGCGAGCGGCAACGTCAAGATTTGGCCTCGGCTTGAACTGGTTGGCACGGGCTTGGTTTTGGCAATTTGTGGTATCAGCCGGTTGGTAGGAGAGTGAGAGAGAAAGAGATGGAGTTTTGGAGAGATAGAGATATTGAGAGGGGCAGAGAGAGAGAGAGAGAGAGAGTGATATATATATATATAGAGACTAAGAAAGAGAGACAGAGAGAGCTAGGAGAGGGAGAGAAAGAGAGAGCCAGAGAGTGAGAAAGAGATCAAGAGTGAGAGATTTAGAGAGATATAGAGTGAGAGTGAGACATAGAGAGAGAGAGGGAAGTGAGAGAGAGAGAAACTGAGAGAGAGAGACGATATACAAAGGGTGAAGGAGAAAATTTAGTTAGGTTTTAGGATTTGGTTTTAATTAAATAAAAGAAATGGGACTTTAAAATAAATAAATAATTATATAAAAATTAAATAAAATTATAAATAAATTAAATAAAGTTCTAGATTAACAAGATACAGATTTTGGTATAAAAGGGCTGTGTATTACAGATGTACTCGTAACAAAAATTCCAACTAAGATGTATCGTGCTATGGAACCATGTGTGTATATGAAGGGTAGGTCGTTACCCCATGAAGTTTTTCTAAAGGTATGTTGTCACGCCCTGCTTCCCGGTGTACGGCGAAGGGGACGCGACTGGCCGCTACGTATTTACTCAGAAGTAAATACGCTAAGCGTAACTAAGCAATATAAAAGAAATATACACAGGAGACAAATGTAATGAACAACAACTTTATTTATTATCATTCTTTTACAGTACATGGAAAAGTAAATATATGGAATGAAAGCAATGCCTAAACAGTGGCATAACA
Source organism: Agapanthus africanus (assembly GCA_030015575.1). Classification (NCBI taxonomy): domain Eukaryota; kingdom Viridiplantae; phylum Streptophyta; class Magnoliopsida; order Asparagales; family Amaryllidaceae; genus Agapanthus; species Agapanthus africanus. Next base: position 644,384,631 of record CM057343.1, read on the forward strand.
GAAATAGAAAATACAGAATGTAAAGGAAATGTACAAGTGCAACTACGGCTCGGGATCTTCAGTAAACTGGTCCAAGTCTTCAGTGCTAGGCTCGATCTCTGGAAGGTCCGAAATACCTGACGACATTCAAAGAAGAAGAAAGAGAATGTCGTCAGCGAACAAATCGCTCGCTAAGTCCCAAAGATAAGGGATAAGTAGAATAGACAGAGAGTAAGAGAGAGAGAGTGTGTAGTTTTTACAGTTGTATTATATTGTTATATTGTTATATTTAGTGTTAACGCTGTTATTTGTAGCTTGGTACAGAAGGATACCGGTATATACGAGAGGAGTCTCTGTATGCCAGAGACTAAAGGCAAACGGAAGTACAAGGCTCCATTAGAATGCCCGGAACAACGGCGGTTGTATTCATGTTAGGTGTCTTAAATCTTGCAGTCTCGTGCCACTTCTAACACCTTCCGTACCAATCTAGCACTTAAACCCCGCGGTGTCTTGTTGTATTGTTTGTATTGTATTACAACTTGTATTGCCTTGTAATATAGATTGTATAATTGGATGATTTGCCAAAACCATGATATCAGTAAATGGATGTAACTAGAGAATCATGGATGTAACTGGAGAATCATGTAAATGGAAGTATATCCATAGTTCGGTTCAGTCAATACAGATTGAATATATTGAATATATGTATTTATGGATTTATATTGAATTGTAGTTTGTACTTGAATCATATTCAAGTCAGATTATTTATAATGAGACTTAGTCTGAGTCAGAACAATTAGAAAAGAAAATTGAAGTTCTGAATTAGGTTTTGATATTTTCGGTAACCGCTGCACATGGGCGACAGGATTTGTGTCTTTTTCAAAGACGATTACCGTGTTGATAACACCGTTTGTTAAGTTGTCTACCTTAAATAGGCAAGCACCCACTTCTCCGGCTCCCTGAGGTTCAAGAGATTGGTCCTGCTTAAACCTATGTTTACTAGGGTCCTTAGGGTAATTTATAGAACTTGAGGGGGTTATATGTAAAAATACTTTTTGTAATATTTTCAAAATACACCCAAGTGTTTAATTATCGTTTTTAGAGTTGTCATAGGTGTAGATTTTATATATGTGACATTTCTAGTGAAAATAATCTAATTTCATAATATCGGGTATTTAATTATAATATTGAACTTGTATGGAATTTCATGGTATTTTCATGTAAAATGATTCTTGTGATTTAGAAAAGTTGGAATATTTATATTATCACAAAAATAGATATTTTGATGATACATACATACATATACATATATATATATATATATATTTATATAAAATAATTATAATATATTATTTATCTAAAAATCACATTTTCCTAAGATATTTGTATTTTAAATCTTCGAGACCGAATGCTCCTTGCGGAGGTCTGCATCTCGCATTACTAAGCCCGAGGATGTGCAATAATCCGCACCATCCCGAACGGGTTCTCCAAATGGGTTGTAGCGGCGCTTTGCTAAGATTTGTAAAAATACGTAATCTTGTAGAAAACGGTTTTTATAAGTTAAAGGTAGTTTTGTGTAAAACGGTATTTCCCGAATCTATATTTCCCTAAAGTTATTGTGCTATATTGCATATGAGTGTTGTGAAGAGGCAGGTCATTACCTCGTGATCTATCTAAAGATATAGCAAGATTAATGATATTTTAAAGTCGAAACTAAACTACATGGTATTTTACTGAAAAAGTACGATAAAAATTGCAATAAAAAGTATTTTTCTATGAAACTTGTTCAACATATTTTTTAATGATTAATAGTCAAGATGTAAGAGTTTTGTATGGTTGTGTTCAAGAAAATTGAACTTTTCAAAGAAAACCGAATCGGAAGTCGGATTTAACTCCGCTTCCGTCGGGTTTTAGTAAAAGAAGCTTTAAGAATAGATTAGAGAAGAGAGATGTGGGACTTACAGGCTTTTGGTTAGAGAAGAGAGAGAGAGGAGGAAGTGGGATTTTCCGGTGCGTCATTTCGTCGCCGGAAACTCCTAGAGTCGTCGTCGGAAGATCGCCGGTGTTTCGCCCTTCGCTAACTTCACTTGTACACAAAATTCTATAGAGTTTTCTTGAGAGTTTTGGACAGAATTGTGAGTGAGGGTGTGTGTGTTTAGGGGTGGTATTTATAAGTAAAGCTAGGGTTAGGGTAGGTGAAAGGGTGTGAAGAAAAAATGTATTAAATTGTATTAAAAATTGGATTTATTGAGATTTTAAAGGGCTCTGTTAATATGCAGGATTTTTATAGTATACAGGGGAGTTAAGAAGGCCAAAAATCAGAGGATTCATGTTGACAACTCGGCGATCTGACTGAGTTCGGCCGGCGGCGGCGGCCGAGTCGGCCGAATCACGTCAAGTTGGGCCGGGGTCGGCTGCCACGTGTCCCTCGTCGATTCCTCTACTCCCCGGGCCAGTTTGTTTTATATGTGAAGTGGGGTTTTTACGAGTTATGCACGTGTAGACCCTTGGACTTCTAAAAATTTAAAAGAAAACAATATTAAAAATAATGTGGGGGATGGGATTTGAACTCTAGCGCAAGATTTTACCAATGAGCTACAAGCTCCTTCTTACTATTAAAAAGCAAAACAAATTTATAACTTGTGCTCAGGCAAAAGTATCCCTTTCTGTATTTTTGAAAAAAATTGTACAGAAAGTTTAGGGTTGTTACATTCTACCTTCCTTATAAAAATTTCGTTCTCGAAATTTGTAAAAGGAAAGCGTAACAGTTTTAAGTAAAGTTTGGTAGTGTACGAAGAATAACAAAGTGATACAAGGATTTGAGAATGTGAAAGAGAATTACCAGTATTACCTTGACCTACAGCCTCGGCTTCTACGGCTGCTAATATGAAAGTCTGACGCCGTGGTACATTCCTCCTAGCTGGAGGCACATTCTGTCCTTAGGGCATGTTTCTCTGCCCTCAAGGCATGCCCCTCATTGCTTGTTGGAATTGGCGAGTAGGCTGTGTAGGTGGTGGAGCAGGGAGTGCTAGACGAGATGCAGGAGCCTGGATAGCTGGCTGCTGCGGGTAGTGGTAGGTGTGTGAGCTTGGTTGCGTCTATAAGGACAGTTTCTAATTCCGTGATTGAACGCGCCACAAACTATACATAGGCCTTTTGCGCGCCTACAGTCCTTCCATAAGTATTCCTTTCTCCTGCAGTAGTAATAGAAGTCTGGACTCGACCGGTTATTGATTTCTTCAGTTCTCCTGGGTTCGAACGAAGGCCTGGAAGAGGCTCCTCCTGCCATTTGAGTGGCAGTGCGTTTCAAACCGGCAGATTGAGATCTGACCTTCCTCTTTACTACTGCCTCATATCTTCGGACAGCCTTCAAAGCCAAATCATGGGTTGGGAAATCCCCTGTAGCTAAGGCAGCTTGGATTTCCGGGTCCAACCCTTACTGAAATCTTCTAGCTCTGATCTCAGCAGTCAGTATGAGATGGGTCGCAAACCTGTTACGGTCTTGTGTTAGCTGTGTAGTATGCGATATTAAATTGAACATTGAGACATATCTTACCGACTGAGCATGGTGAACTCAGCGTCATATTCATCTACTCACTTGGTCCACATTGAACTTTGTTGCAGATGGATGAACTGCTGTTCCATATCAAAGCGGGCAGTCTCAGGGAAATACTTTGCGTCGAACATGTTGCGGAAAGTCTTCCATTCGATGGGTTGATCAAGATGGTTTTCTTCCGCCTTCCACCAATTCCGTGCATTGTCCATGAGCTGTAATTTCGCAACACGAACCCAAGCTATTTCTGCCACTTGTGCCGCTGCCAGATCATCTTCGATGCTCTGAGCCCATTCCTCATCTTCCAGTGGGCTCTCCTTTCCTGAGAACTGTTTAGGGTGCAAAGCCCTGAATTGCTTCACCCCAGGTGCTTCTGCCTCGGGACGGTTCATTAAAAGAGCAGCCTGCTGCTGCTGTCCTTCTAGAAGGCTGCGGATTGCCTCAAGCAGAACCGTCTGCCCGTTGAGCGGAGCAGGGACGGCAGGTGTGAGTTATAGTGGTGGAGGTGTGTTGTTGAAGTTGGTGCTGGTATTGTTTGGGGAATCCATAACCTTGAATGAAAAATTTAGGTTAGGACAGATTCAAAGTATATGTAATGATAAAATTCAAGGAATATGAATTGTAAAGAATGTTTTAGTTGCTGGTTCATGTGTTATATTGCTTAGGTTGTTCATGCAGAACAGAACTGCATGGTAGTGTTCCATACAGCTCTGACCTGCATGGGCCACCAACAAAACCTGTCACGCCCTGCTTCCCGGTGTACGGCGAAGGGGACGCGACTGGCCGCTACGTATTTACTCAGAAGTAAATACGCTAAGCGTAACTAAGCAATATAAAAGAAATATACACAAGAGACAAATGTAATGAACAACAACTTTATTTATTAACATTCGTTTACAGTACTTGGAAAAGTAAATACATGGAATGAAAGCAATGCCTAAACAGTGGCATAACAGAAATGGAAAACACAGAATGTAAAGGAAATGTACAAGTGCAACTACAGCTCGGGATCTTCAGTAAACTGGTCCAAGTCTTCAGTGCTAGGCTCGATCTCTGGAAGGTCCGAAACACCTGACGACATTCAAAGAAGAAGAAAGAGAATGTCGTCAGCGAACAAATCGCTCGGTAAGTCCCAAAGATAAGGGATAAGTAGAATAGACAGAGAGTAAGAGAGAGTGTAGCTTTTACAATTGTATTATATTGTTATATTGCTTTATTTAGTGTTAACACTGTTGTTTGTAGCTTGGTACAGAAGGATGCCAGTGTATACGAGAGGAGTCTCTGTATGCCAGAGACTAAAGGCAAATGGAAGTACAAGGCTCCGTTAGAATGCCCGGAACAACGGCGGTTGTATTCAGGTTAGGTGTCTTAAATCTTGCAGTCTCGTGCTACTTCTAATACCTTCCGTACTAATCTACCACTTAAACCCCGCGATGTTTTGATTGTATTGTTTGTATTGTATTGCAACTTATATTGTCTTGTAATATAGATTGTATAATTGGATGACTTGCTGAAACCATGATATCAGTAAATAGATGTAACTGGAGAATCATGGATGTAACTAGAGAATCATGTAAATGGAAGTATATCCATGGTTCGGTTCAGTCAATACAGATTGAATATATTGAATATATGTATTCATGGATTCATATTGAATTGTAGTTTGTACTTGAATCATATTCAAGTCAGATTATTTATAATAAGATTCAGTCTGAGTCAGAACAATTAGAAAAGAAAATTGAAGTCCTGAATTAGGTTTTGATGTTTTCGGTAACCGCTGCACATGGGCGGCAGGATTTGTGTCTTTTTCAAAGACGATTACCGTGTTGATAACACCGTTTGTTAAGTTGTCTACCTTAAATAGGCAAGCACCCACTTCTTCGGCTCCCTGAGGCTCAAGAGATTGGTCCCGCTTAAACCTATGTTTACTAGGGTCCTTAGGGTAATTTATAGAACTTGAGGGGTTATATGTAAAAATACTTTTTGTAATATTTTCAAAATACACCCCAAGTGTTTAATTATCGTTTTTAGAGTTGTCATAGGTGTAGATTTTATATATGTGACATTTCTAGTGAGAATAACTTAATTTCATAATATCGGGTATTTAATTATAATATTGAACTTGTATGGAATTTCATGGTATTTTCATGTAAAATGATTCTTGTGATTTAGAAAAGTCGGAATATTTATATTATCACAAAAATAGATATTTTGATGATACATACATGCACACACACACACATATATATATATTTATTTATTTATAAAATAATTATAATTTATTATTTATCTAAAAATCACATTTTCCTAAGATATTTGTATTTTAAATCTTCAAGACCGAATGCTCCTTGCGGAGGTTTGCATCTCACACTACTAAGCCCGAGGATGTGCGATAATCCGCACCATCCCGAACGGGTTCCCCAAATGGGTTGTAGCGGGGCTTTGCTAAGATTTGTAAAAATACGTAATCTTATAACAAACGGTTTTTATAAGTTAAAGGTAGTTTTGTGTAAAACGGTATTTCCCGAATCTATATTTCCCTAAACGTATTGTGCTATGTTGCATATGAGTGTTGTGAAGAGGCAGGTCATTACCTCGTGATCTATCTAAAGGTATAGCAAGATTAATGATATTTTAAAGTCGAAACTAAACTACATGGTATTTTACTGAAAAGTACGATAAAAATTGCAATAAGAAATATTTTGGTAAGAAACTTGTTCAACATGTTTTGTTAATGATTAATAGTCAAGATGTAAGAGTTTTGTATGGTTGTGTTCAGGAAAATTGAACTTTACAAAGAAAACCGAATCGGAAGTCGGATTTAACTCCGCTTCCGTCGGGTTTTAATAAAAGAAGTTTTAAGAATAGATTAGAGAAGAGGGAGGTAGGATTTACTGGCTTTTCGTTAGAGAAGAGAGAGAGGAGGAAGTAGGATTTTCCGGTGCGTCGTTTCGTCCCCGGAAACTCCTAGAGTCGTCGTCGGAAGATCGCCGGAGTTTCGCCCTTCGCTAACTTCACTTGTACACAAAATTCTATAGAGTTTTCTTGAGAGTTTTGGACAGAATTGTGAGTGAGGGTGTGTGTGTTTAGGGGTGGTATTTATAGGTAAAACTAGGGTTAGGGTAGGTGAAAGGGTGTGAAGAAAAAAATGTATTAAATTATATTAAAAATTGGATTTATTGATATTTTAAAGGCCTCTGTTAATATGCAGGATTTTTATAGTATACAGGGGAGTTAAGAAGGCCAAAAGGCAGAGGATTCATGTCGACAACTCGGCGATCCGACCGAGTTCGGCCGGCGGCGGCGGCCGAGTCGGTCGAGTCACCGGCCAAGTCACGGCGAGTCGGGCCGGGGTCGGCTGCCACGTGTCCCTCGTTGATTCCTCTACTCCCTGCACCAGTTTGTTTTATATGTGAAGTGGGGTTTTTACGAGTTATGCACGTGTAGACCCTTGGACTTCTAAAAATTTAAAAGAAAACAATATTAAAAATAATGCGGGGGATGGGATTTGAACTCTAATGCTTTGGTTCAGCAGTGCAAGGTCTTACCAATAAGCTACAAGCTCCTTCTTGCTATTAAAAAGCAAAACAAATATATAACTTGTGCTCTGGCAAAAGTACCCCTTTCCCTATTTTTGAAAAAATTGTATAGAAAGTTGTACAGAAAGTTTAGGGTTGTTACATATGTTTAAGCAAAACAATAAAAGTTGATATATAAAGTTCATAGTATTTAAACGAAAAACTTAAATTAAAGTTATTTTACATGATATTGTTGATTAAAATTTTATTCTAAACATTATGATTTAAGGTTACAAGTGATGGATACAAGTTAGATTAAAAAAAGCATTAAAGTGAAAGAGTTTTCAAGGGTTTTGAAAAATATATCAGTATTAACTCCACTTACCGATATATGATTTGAAATGGAATTTCAAAGAATAAGAAGAAGGATTTATAGGGAATTATAAGTTAGTTAGCCTGAGAAAATGTAGAAGAGGGAGGGTTGAATTTCGTGGCGTCGCAGAATCGCCGGAATTTGCTTCGATCCTTGCCAGAAGTTGATCGCTTGCTAACTCCTCTTTTACTCCACTTGTACTTAAGAAATTTTAAGATTTTTGGTTAGAATTTTCAGAATGATATTGAGCCAAAGGGTGGGGTGGTATTTGTAGTGTAGAATTTGGGTTTTGGAATTAAATGGTGAATTAAAATACATTAAAATGATGATAAATTGTGAATTGAAGGGTGTAACGACTCTGTTTTTATTGTACAAAAATTTTCAAGTTAATGTACAGAATGGAGTTTGCAAGTCTGAGTATACTTTAAATGTTGTTTTTATTTAAGAACATCAAGAAAACACTTATAGCTTATTGGTAAAGCCTTGTACTGCTGTGACATAGTCAATGTGCTCGAATCCCATCAACCACATGTATTTTTTACCGATTTTTCTTTTAAACTTTTTGGAAGCCCAAAAGTTTACCCGTGCAATACACGTAAAAATGAAAAGAAAGAAAAAATAAACATGTGTAAAATGTTGTGTACACAGCCATGGACACATGGAAAGAATCCAGAGCCCCAATGCCCCCATTGGACCGGCGAGATCGGCCATGAGCCCGGCGACGCCATCCGTCCGTAGGGTATAATCCCCCGTGCTTTGCCCACAACACCCTTTGGCCTACCCCACTACTCTTGTTCTGTTTATTTTTCCTGCAATTATCCAGAGAATTAAAATTTAGCTTTAAATCCAATTTTTAATGCTTTTTAATTCTTTCTTCAATTCCAAAACCCTAATTTTACAGTAAAAATACAACTCCATACCCTAGCCCCTCTTTATTCTGAAATTTATTGCCAAAATTCTCAAAAAATTTCTAAGTCTAAGAAGCGTACTAGTGGAGTTAGCCCTAGGTCAAATTCCGGCGAGAATTCGAGACGTTTTTGGCGGCCCCGCGACTCCACGAAGGCTACTACCCCCATCCTCTACCTCCCCTCTCTCCTTTAACTTGTAAGTCCCATATTTCTTCTTCTTTTTCTACTATAAAACTTCTCTTTTTCAAAACATGTCGGTAAGTGGAGTTATACTGACATTTGTTTCTAAAACCTTTGAAAACCATAATTCTTCTTAAGAATTATTTGTACTCATGTATATACCTTACTTGTAATCATTTAACTAATATTTAGAAACCAATTTCACTCTAAAACTCCATGTTAATTAACTTTAATTAAGCTTTTACGTTTAAATACCATGAAGTATACATACGACATCTTTTAATTATTTTTGCTTAGCATACCTTTAGAAAACCTCACGAGGTAATGAACTACCTCTCACATACACACATCTTTACATAGCACGATTCTCTTGAACAGTATTTTTATGGCAAAATTCGACTTTTCATCAAAATACCTTAAACTATTAAAAACCGGATTTCTTTAAATTGTGTTACTTAATTCTTTGCAATTATGCCTCTACAACCCATTTTGGGAAACCTAGTTTGGATGGTGCGGATTACCGCATATCATCGGGACTAGTAGGGCGAGATGCAGATCTCCTCACGGAGCATACGATCTCGATGGAATTTTAATACAATTTTAAAGAAAAACGAGGATTTCAATTTAATAATAAAAATTTGTTTTTAATAATTTATAAATATTATCAAACCACATATTTTTAAGATATTATTAAATTCCATGTATTCTAAACATAATAAAAGAATTACAAGTTTCATGAAAATATCATCAAGAATCAATACAAGTCAAATTTTATACTAAAATATCTTGAACTATTCAAGTTTCACTAATATATTTCATTCTTTAAAAATTTACATCCATAAAACCCTAAATAACATAAATAAATACTTGAGCTTTATTTTGAAAGTATACTAAAAATATTTTTCATAAAACCCCTCAAGTTATATTAAATTACAATAAGGACCCTAGTAAATATAGATTTAAGCGGGACCAATTCTCTTGATCCTCAGGGAGCCGGAGAAAGTGGGTGCTTGCCTATTTAAGGTAGAAAACTAAAACGGGGTTATCAATGGTAATTATCTTGGAAAAAGACACAAATCATGCCGTCCATGTGCAGCAGTTACCGGTAACTCCTAACCTAATTCAGGGTCCAAATTCTGTTCTAAGTATCTGATTCAAGTCTGAGTGCAAATCAATCTAAATCCAATCCAAACATGAATCCAATCATAACTCCAATTCCACATGAATCCAATATACCAAATATGAACGCTTGAACTTGAACATGAATACAATATCCACATGACTTGACCTGACCGAACCATGGCTATATCTTGAACTTGACTACATGACTACCCTTTACATCCTGAATCAGTTTACATGAACAACTTATACCATGGTCTCGGCAAGTCTGATAACCCTAATTCAATACAATATACACTATGGGGTTTTAACGAGGTAGATTGGTATGGAATGTGTTAAAAGTGACACGATGATGATCACTAAAAGATACCTATATGAACATCCTGTGCCGTTGTCCCATGGATTTTGACGGGGCCTTATACCTATATGTTACCTTAGTCCACGGAGCAAGTTGGACTCCTATCGTATACACCGATACATTCTGTACCAAGCTACAAACAACTATGTTAGCATAACAAACACATACTTTACCTATTCTATTCTCTTTACCTATGTATTACATTATATATTTTGGAACTTACAGAGCGCTAGTTTGCTGACGACATTCTTGTCTCTTCTTTCTTTGGAATGTTGTCAGGAGGACTCGACTCTCAGGAGATCGAGCCCAGTCAGGACGGTTTGGAGCAGTTTACAGAGGAGACAGACTTTTAGGCCTTACTTGTACTATTTTCTTTTCAGTTCATATGCCATTATTTAGGTATCGTTTTCTATCATTGTACTTTACTTTTCAGTTGTATGTAAAGAATGGTTATCAATAAAAAGTTGTTTTATTACATCTCTTGTCATTCTTGTACTTTACATTTATATTGTTTATTTACGCTTAGCGTGTTTACTTCTGAGTAAATACGTCGCGGCTCGCCACGTCTCCTTCCCTGTACACTGGGAAGAGGGGCGTGACAAAAGGGTTCTATTTTATTGCAGGGAAATCAAACAGTGCGGGGGAGTTAGTGGTAGGGGAAGAGTCGAGTGTACAAAACCCGGGCCTCATTTGCCAAGTTCACCCGTCGGTACTGGCCCTTTTTGCTTTTCCGCCGGCCGATCAGTGGAGTCGGGTCGTTGGATTTGTGCCACGTGTACAAGTCTGTGTTAACTTCATTTTCCACATGTTTGATTTTTCTGACTTTTCATTTTATGTGTATTGCACGTGTAATTTTTTGGGCTTCCAAAAAGTTTCAAAATAAATCAGAAAAAACATGTCTGATGGGATTCGAACACAGGGGCTACGTCATAGCAATGCAAGGTTTTACCAGTGAGCTACAAGTTGTTTCTTATTGTTATTTAACAAAATTAACTTATAACCCAATCTCATGGTATAACTCATTTTTGTATATTAAACTGAAAAATTCCTTCCAGTAAATTCAGAGTCGTTACATTCTACCCTCCTTATAAAAATTCCTTCCTCGAAATTTACATTTACATAAGGACTAATTTACAAATAAGTAAGGGTATCTTGCACGCATGTTTTCTTTTCGTTCCCACGTTGATTCTCTTGGAGAATCTTTTCTCCACATCACTCGGACCAAGTTTACTTTCTTGTTCCGCAGCGTCCTCGCTTTTCGGTCCAGTACCTCAATGGGTTGTTGCTCGCAAGTCAGGTCAGTCTGGACCGTGAGCTTAGAATGATCAAGGATGTGGCTGGGGTCGCTCACATATCTTCATAGCTGGGATATGTGGAACACGTTGTGCACTCCTTCCAATGAGGGTGGAAGTGCCAAACGGTATGCCACTTCTCCGACTCGTTCGAGAATGTCGAACGATCTATGTATCTGGGACTGAGCTTACCCCTCTTGCCAAAGCAGATCACTCCTCTGTTTGGAGAAATCTTCAGAAAAACATGGTCTCCAGGTTGGAACTTCAGGTGTCGGCGCTTTGCATCTTCCCAATACTTCTGTCGATCTTGGGCTATGCGCATTCTTTCCCTAATCATGCGAACTACGTCTACAGTTGCTACGATCATCTCTGGTCCAAGGAGTTCACGATCTACGATATCGTCCCAACTTAGTGGTGAACGACACTTCCTTTCGTAGAGTGCTGCAAATGGTGCCATTCCAATGCTTGCCTAATAGATATTGTTGATTGAAAACTCCACAAGGTGTAAGTGATCTTCCCACGAACCTCCGAAGTCTAACATACAAGCTCTCAGCATGTCCTCCAGAATCTGAATTGTCCGCCCGGACTGTCCGTCCGTTTGTGGATGGTAAGTCGTGCTGAAGTTCAGACTCGTTCCAAGTCTAGCTTGCAGACTCTACCAAAACTGTAATCGGAATCTGGTATCACGATCAGAGACGATACAAACTGGTACTCCATATAATCTCACAATCTTCTGCATGAGTTCATGGGTGTCAAAAATAGTACATCTTGAGGTTAAATATTACTTTAGATTCATGTTTATCTCCATGCACTTCTTTGCTAACGTCTCAGTTGATTGGCCAACTCGAAATAGTATAAAGTGAGCCGACTTGGTGAGTCGATCCAAAATAACATATACTGCGTCGTTACCCTTCGTGCTGCGAGGAAGGGCAGTCACGAAGTCCATTGTAATGTGCTGCTATTTCCATTCTGGGATTGGTAACGGCTGAAGTAGTCCAACAGTTCTGTGATGTTCAGCCTTCACTTGCTGACACATCAAACACTTGGCTACGCTTCTGGCTACTTCACGCTTCATTCCATGCCACTAGTAGTGTTGCCGTAGATCATTGTATATTTTTGTACCACCGGGGTGTACAGAATAAGGAGAGCTGTGAGCTTCTTTCATCAACTCTTCTCGAACTGGGCCGTGTGGCACACACAAACGACTTCCATATCTTAAGGATCCATCTTCATGGATGATGAGGTCAGTTCGAAGTCCACTTTCTACTTGTTCTCGGATCTTTTGTAGCTTGGCATCATTTTCTTGAGCTACCTTGATCTGATTGCCAAGAGTAGACTGGACTTGTAAGTTCATCAAATACGAAGCGTTACCTGGCATAACTACTTCGATCTCCATTCCGTGCAATTCCTGCTGTAGCTTCCACTGTGTGGTGAGATTCATTGCTAATGGCCGGCGGCTAAGTGCATCAGGAACTATATTCACCTTCCAGGATGATATTGTAGGTTGATGTCGAAGTCCGCCATAAGTTCTTGCCATCTTCTCTGCCGCATGTTTAATTCTTTTAAGTAAATACATACTTCAGACTCTTCTGATCAGTGTATATATTCATTCTTTCATCCAGAAGATAGTGGCACCAAATCTTAAATGCGAAGATAATGCTGCCAACTCCAGATTATGTGTTGGATAGTTGCGCTCATGAACTTTCAGCTATCTTGATGCAAAAGCTACAACTTTTCCATGTTGGTGTAGAACACATTCTAATCCCTTACCGGACACATTACAATGTACTACGAATCCTCCAGATTGATCCGGTATTACGAGGATAGGAGCAGAAGTTAATCTTGATTTGAGTTCTACAAAATCTTGTTCACATGCTTCTGACCACACGAATGCTTCGTCTTTACGTGTGAGCTTGGTCAGGGGTGCTGCAATCTTCGAAAAGCCTTCAATGAATTTTTGGTAGTATCCTGCTAATCCCAAGAAACTTCGTATATCCTTCACCGTATTTGGTGTCGACCACTCACTGACAGCTGACGACTTAGCTGGATCTACTGAGATTCATTTGCCTGAAACAATATGCCCGAGAAATCCACTTGATCTAGCGAAAATTCACACTTGCTGTACTTGGCATAGAGCTGATGCTGTCGCAATATCTCCAGGACAATCCGTAAATGCTCGGCGTGTTCTTTCCGATCCTTTGAATACACCAGGATGTCGTCGATGAAGATAACAACAAACCTGCCTAAGTACTCTCGGAAAACTTGGTTTATCAGATTCATGAATATAGCAGGTGCAATGGTCACTCCAAATGGCATTATGAGAAACTCATAATGACCATATTGAGTCCTGAACGCCGTCTTCGGAATATCGGACTCTTTGACCTTCACTTAATGATAACCCAAATGAAGATCTAGCTTCGAAATTACACAAGACCCGCTTAGTTGATCGAAAAGATCATTGATACAAGGTAGTGGATACTTGTTCTTTATCGTCACTTCGTTCAGAGCTCGGTAATCCACACACATCCTGTATGAACCTTCTTTCTTCTTCACCAGTAATACCGGAGATCCCCAACTTGAAGTACTGGGACGAATCCAAGCTTTCTTCAGAAGTTCGTCCAACTGAGTGCGGATCTTCTTCAATCCTTTAGAACTTAACCGATACAAGGCTTTGATTACCGGTTTGCACCAGGTATTAAATCTATGCTGAATTCAAGAGCTCGATCGGGAGGCAAACCTGTTATATCTTCATGGAACACATCCTCGAACTCTCGAACTACCTCTGGCTTTTCTTCTTCCGCCTGTAGGGTAAACACTTTTGCATTATTTGGTTTAGCACGGAAGATTCCTGGTTCCAACGTTCTATCTCCACTCTTGAAGTAGAACAATTGGTGATCTGGTATCTCAAATACTACCCTCCTTTGACGGTAGTCTATCGTAGTATAGAAAACTCCCGGCCATTCCATTCCTAACACAACATCGAAATTTAGGATGTCCAGTACTTTGAAATTCATGTAGAATTCTCGTCCGCAAACTACAACTGGACACTGATCAAATCACATAGTTTCTTTCAATACTCCATTCCCGGAACTGACATTCCAGCTTGAAATGAGTGGCTTTATGGGAATAACATGCATTCTTACGAATTGTAACGACATGAAGCAGTGTGATGCTCCAGTGTCGAACAGTGCGAGTGCACGAAGGGTGGCTACTATTATAATATCTAAATTATGTGAGGTTGGTTTAGATACAGGAGAAATATAGAGGTATACAAGGATTGAAAAGATGAAAGGATTGGGAATTACCAGTGATTACTTGGCCAGTGGATTCGGCTTCCTCAACTGTCATTGTGAAAGCCTGATTTCTTGGTACATTCCTCCTTACTGGAGGCACATTCCTCTGTCCCTGGGGCACGTTTCTCTGTCCTTGAGGCATGTTCCACTGTGCCTGATGGAATTGACGAGGAGGCTGTGCAGGAGGTCCACGTGGAGGTGGTGCAGGGAGAGCTAGAAGAGATGCAGGAGCCTGAATAGCTGGCCCCTGCGAGACTGTGATTGTGAGTCTAGGTGCTGGAGCTGGGTTGAGTCGATATGGACATGCCCCTATGGCGTGGGTGGATGCGCCACAAACCAAACACAGGTTATTTGCATGCCTGTAGTCTTTCGCCAGGTGTCCATTTCTCTTGCAGTAGAATCAAAAGTCTGGACTGGGCCGGTTAAATGATCCTCTTGGTCTCCTACGTGCAAAAGTTGGTCTGGAAGAGGTTCCTCCTGTCATCTGTGTGGCAGGGCATTTCACACCGGCAATCTGAGATCTGCCCTACTTCACGACTGCTTCATAGTGTCGGGCAGCCTTCTGAGGAAAATCATGGGTTGAGAAATCCCCTGTAGCGAGTGCAGCTTGGATTTCAGGTCTAACCCTTGCTGAAATCTTCATGCCCGGATCTCAGCAGTCAGGATAAGGTGTGCCGCGAACCTGTTACAGTCTTGTGTTAGCAGTGTAATAAGTGATATCAGGAAATTGAATTTGAGGCAGTATCTTACCTGCTAAGCATGGTAAACTCAGCATCGTATTCATCCACAGACTTGCTCCACATCGAGTCTTGTTGTAAGTGGATGAACTGCTGTTCCATATCGAAACGGGCAGTCTCAGGAAAGTACTTCGCGTCGAACATACCGCGAAACGTCTTCCATTCAATCGGTTGGGTAAGACGGCTTTTTTCAGCCTTTCACCAGACTCTGGCGTTGTCTGTTAGTTGCAGCTTCGCAACTCTCACCCAAGCAATCTCTGGCACTTATGCTGCTACCAGATCATCTTCTATCAACTGAGCCCATTCTTCTGCCTCCAGTGGGCTCTCTTTTCCTGAAAAATGTTTCGGGTGCAGTGTCCGGAATTGTTTGACTCCGGGTACCTCGGCTTCTGGGCGGTGCATGAGGATAGCAGTCTGTTGTTGCTGGCCTTCTAGAAATCTCTTGATAGCCTCGAGTAATACCGTTTGCTCGTTGATGGGAGCTGCAACGGTAGGTGGTGGTGGTAGAGTAGGTGGTGGGGTGTTGCCTTTGACGTTCGTGCTCGTGTTGTTGCGAGAATCCAAGACCTTGATAAAAAAAGAAAGGTTAGGATAGATTCGAGAAATTTGAGATGTAAAGAATGTATAGTTGATGATTCTTATAATTCTTGTGATATATATTGCTTAGGACTTCATGCAAAACTGACCTGCATGGGCCGCAAACAAAACTTGTCACGCCCCACTTCCCAATAGACGGAAACGGTGACGTGGCAAGCCCGCAACGTATTTACTAAGAAATAAATACGTCAAGCTTAATTAAGCAATATATATATCAAATGCACAAGAATGACAAAAGTTATAAAATAAACAACAACTTTTATCAACATTCATCTTTACAATACAACTGCTTTGAAAAGAAAAGATACAATGATATAAAGCAATGTCTAAACAGTGACATACAAATTGAAATAAGTACAAAATGAACTAGTAGTCCTGCTCAGTGGTGAGCTGATCCAAGTCCTCCTGGCTAGGATCGATCTCTTCAGTGACCGGTCCTCCTGACGAACATTCCAAAGAAAGAAATAGACAGAAATGTCGTCAGCGAACTAACTCTCGGTAAGTCCCAAAAGATGGAATGGAATAGAAAAAGTAATGTGAAATGAAACTGGTAAGTTGTACAGGTATATACTTGTTATTCTAACATAGTTGTTTGTAGCTTGGTACATAAGGTATTTGTGTATACGAGAGGAGTCCATCTTACCCCGTGGACTATGGTAACATGTAGTACAAGGCCCCGTCAAAACCCATGGGACAACGGCACGAGAATTCATGTAGGTGTCTTCTAAGTGACCATCTCATGCCATATTATACATTCCGTACCAATCTACCCTGTTATCCCCGCATGATGTCTTGTATAGGTTATATTTACAAGTCTTGCCGAAATCATGGATACAAGTTGTTTAAGTAGTCAGGTTCAGAATGTAATCTTGTAGTCATGTCAAGTTATAGCCATGGTTCGGTTAAGTCAAGTCAAGCATTCAGGTTTGATATTGAAGTTTGAATTTAGGTATTCAGGTTCATGTTCAAGTATACATGTTAGTCTTTGGATTCATATTTGAATTGGACTCTGATTTGAGTTTGGATTCAGGTTTGAGTTACACTCAGACCGAGTCAGACATTTGTATCGATTTAGATCTTGAATTAGGTTCGGGAGTCATCAGTAACTGCTGCACATGAACGACAGGATTTATGTCTTTTTCCAAGACAATTATCATTGATAACTCAGACCGAGTCAGACATTTGTACCGATTTAGATCTTGAATTAGGTTCGGGAGTCATCGGTAACTGCTGCACATGAACGACAGGATTTATGTCTTTTTCCAAGACAATTATCATTGATAACTCCGTTAAGTTTTCTACCTTAAATAGGCAAGCACTCACTTTTTCCGGCTCCCTGGGGCTCAAGAGAATTGATCCCGCTTAAACCTATATTTACTAAAGTTCTTAAATATTGTTTTATATAACTCGAGGGGGTTTTATGAAAAATATTTTTAATAGAATTAAAAATAAATCTCGAGAAGTTATTTATATTATTTAGGGTTTTCATGGATGTGAATTTTAAGGATTTGAGTTATTTTAGTGATAATTACATAGCTTGGAAAGTTCATGGTATTTTATTGTAAAACTTGTCTCTTGTTGGTATCTTGATGGTATTTTGGTGAAACCTGTAATTCTTTCATTTAAAAAAAATGTAAGTTTAATATACTTTGAAAATATATGGATTTTTAATATTTATATAATTATTAAAAATTAAATTTTATTTAAGTAGAAAAATGCGTCGAGTTATTTTAGTGATAATTACATAGCTTAGAAAGTTCAAGGTATTTTATTGTAAAACTTGTCTTTTGTTGGTATCTTGATGGTATTTTGGTGAAACTTGTAATTCTTTCATTTAAAAAAATGTAAGTTTATTATACTTTGAAAATATATGGATTTGTAATATTTATATAATTATTAAAAATTAAATTTTATTTAAGTAGAAAAATGCGTTTTTCTTAAAAACCGTATTTAAAATCTTTCGAGACCGAATGCACCACGAGGAGGTTTGTATCTCGCACTGCTAGCCTAAGAATATGCGATAATCCGCACCATCCAATAGCGGGTCCCCTAAAATAGGTTGTAAAGGCATAATCGCAAAGGAATTTAAAAATACAATTTAAAAAAAATCGGTTTTTTTTATAGTAAACGGTATTTTCTTGTAAAGTTGTACTCGTAACAAAAATTCCAACTAAGATGTATCGTGCTATGGAACCATGTGTGTATGTGAGGGGTGTGTCATTACCCCGTGAAGTTTTCCTAAAGGTATGTTTAAGCAAAACAATAAAAGATGATATATAAAGTTCATGGTATTTAAACGAAAAACTTAAATTAAAGTTATTTTACATGATATTCTTGATTAAAATTTTATTCTAAACATTATGATTTAAGATTACAAGTGATGGGTACAAGTTAGATTAAAAAAAGCATTAAAGAGAAAGAGTTTTCTAGTGTTTTGAAAAATTTATTGGTATTAACCCCACTTACCGATATATGATTTGAAATGGAATTTCAAAGAATAAGAAGAGGGATTGATAGGGACTTACAAGTTAGTTAGCCTAAGAAAAGGTAGAAGATGGAGGGTTGAACTTCGTGGCGTCATGGAATCGCCGGAATTTGCTTCGATCCTCACCGGAAGTTGATCGCTTGCTAACTCCTCTCTTACTTCACTTGTACTAAAGAAATTTTGAGAGTTTTGGATAGAATTTTCAGAATGATATTGAGCAAAAGGGTGGGGTGGTATTTATAGTGTAGAATTAGGGTTTTGGAATTAAAATGGTGAATTAAAATGCATTAAAATGACGATAAATTGTGAATTGATGGGGCTCTGTTTGATTGTAGGGAAATCAAAAAGTGCAGAGGAGTTAGGGGTAGGGGAAGAGTTTAGTGTGCAAAACCCGGGCCTCATTTGCCACTGTTCACCCGTCGGTACCGGCCCTTTTTTCCTTTCCGTCGGCCGATCATTTGAGTCGGGTCGTTGGATTTGTGCCACGTGTACAAGTCTGTGTTAACTCCATTTTCCACATGTTTGATTTTTCTGACTTTTCATTTTTGTGTGTATTGCACGCGTAAACTTTTGGGCTTCCAAAAAGTTTCAAAATAAATCAGAAAAAATAATGTGTCTGGAATTCGAACACAGGGGCTGCGTCAAAGCAGTGCAAGGCTTTACCAGTGAGCTACTAGTTGTTTCTTGCTTTTATTTAACAAAATTAACTTATAACCCAATCTCAGGCTGTATAACTCATTTCTGTATATTAAACTGGAAAATTACTTACAGTAAATTCAGAGTCGTTACACATATGGTCTCCACTGTACTTAGATTACTATCCTACCATAGCCTTAAAGGGCTGTTCAAATAGGTAGTGGTTGGGTACAGTCCCGGATTATATGAAGGCAATGAGCGATCAGAAAGGATTCGTCTCTCCAGATATGAAAAGTTGATGTTGCACTGTGTAAGATTAGCTATAACCATAAGTCCCTGGCCAGGGCAAGCGATATTTGCTGATAAGCGTTGTCAGTAGTTTCTCATATGGTTATGAGTTTCACGCTTGCATGATTTATCAGGTTAGTGCGAGTCTGACGGATACCTCCCCCCAGACCCGATATGCGACATTCTCAGACGAAGAGACCGGACTGTACGGTAAGTGTCATCGATAGGCTCTGTAGGGTACATGCAAGTTTTCTTGTCGACCTTTTTATTCGTTCAATGCCTGGGTAGCCATTACGTACGGCTAGTGCCTCTGACGTGCTTGTAACTTAAGGATGTGATCCGACAACTTACCGCCAGCGTGTTGATCGGTCTTTAGAGTCCCAAACAGATGTTTTGTCCACTCGAGCGAAATAATGTAATGCGCGCATGGGATGCGTGCAGGGTCCGGTTAGACATTCGTCTTTAGCCGGACGGGTTATGATATTAGCTGGTTTATTGAGATAAACCAGGTCATTGTATTAATTGTTAATTCAATGGCAAATTTAATTATATGTAATTATGTGATAATACATGTAATTAACCTAATATCATAAATTACTCTCTCTCTCTCTCTCTCTTTATTTTATTGTTCCATGTGATGTGAATATTATCATTTTATCATGGCTAATATATTTTCAACCATGATAAATCCCTTTTTCTTTTATCCCTTTTTCTTTATCTCATTTGTGCATGCCCAAGGATGATGTATAACCTTTTCACACACCCTAGGACATGTGGAAGGATGATAGAAGAGAGGTGGCATGGTTTAGATCATGAGAGCATGGTGAGTGTGACCATAACCCAACTCTCACTCTCTCTCCTTCATACCTGCAAAATTCATGAGAAAAAGAAAAGGATAGAGAAGGAAAAGAATAGAGAAAAAAGAGAGAGAAACCCTTCACCATTACAAACTATACATACTTCTCTTTACTATCCGGCAACTAGTAAAGAGGAAGGAGTAGCTCTAGTTGCCATTCATCACCGTGGATCATCTTCAACGGAAAAGGCCGACAACGAGACTCAAGCCAGTGAACTCTTGGAGACCAAGGTAGGAGTTTATATCAAAGGAGCCACCTTACTACCCATCTTGAAGCTTTAAAGAAGAAGCATCATAGGTAGTATGATTTTTCTTTCTTAGATCTTAGCATTTTTAGTTCTTGCATGTTATTGTTTTAGGATGATCACTAGGGTAGTATGCCATGCTTACTAGAAAATTTTGATTTTACAATTCCACATCGTGTTTTTCCTCTAGCCAAATGCATGATATACTTATATGGTATCAGAGCCCACCCTAAAACTACAACCTGCTTTTGTCGACGTTTTGATTTCGAATCATCGAGTTTAGTCCGTTTTTCTAGTTTCCATAAATTGGTCTCTGTCCATTTTTTCAATTGCTTTAAAAAAATTTAAATAATACCAGAGGGATATGCAGGGACCACGGAGCATCCACCAGAAAGCTGGGGGCCCAGAGGCCAAGAAAAACCGTCGGTAGCGGGTAACCGACGGTTCTTCTTACTCTGCTGGCCACCAGTTTTCTGGTGTTGCTCCGTTATTTTTAAACTAGTAAAATGGTTTGTTTGTTTTTCCCCAGGTTGTGTATTTGGTAATCTGGGGTTGTTTTGTTTTTACGGATGAACTTGATGATCGAAATCAAAATATTTTTGTTATTCCGCATTGTGTTGAAACGTTTTTAAACGTCATCTAACTGCTATAGTTCAGTTAGAAGGGGTTGCGTATTCAACAAATCGCAATGAAGTTGTTGTTGTTGTTGTGATGGTGAGACGGATTTTCGTGTGAATAGCCGGTTATGTGATGTTTTACATGTAATTCATTCAAGTGTAAATTTGTAATATTCTTTTATCGGGGCACTTCCGGGAGTGAGATAGTTGCCACCGAATGATGTATATTTGTGTTTACTTTTCTGCATCAAGAAGTGACCCACGGAGGAGTGCACAATTTACTGGATTCTAGAATTCAGTGGGTGGCCATCTCAAAGAGTTGAGATCCGGATCACCCAATTCTAGGATTGGCGGGTATATTGCCACACTTGTAGGGGTTTAGGATAGATGTGGTTGTGGCTATTCGCACGAACGTGGAATTCCGTATTTCGGTTGATGACTTGATCGAAAGCGTTATTTCCTAGCATATCCATTTCTCCATTACTGTGTGATGTTTCTGTAATGCTTATATCTGAGATGAATGCTATATTTATATATGATATAAATAAACGCTATTTATGTTTTGCATCCGTGCTAGCCCTGCCCATGCTCTGCCGTTACTTAAGTAATCTAATGGTGCATGACGGGGCCCCGTGGAGAATGCGGATGGCATAAATGTGCGTTCTATTTTCATTTTTTTCCTGACGTGGTTAGGTTTTAAATGATGAGACTTCATTAATGAGATTAATGAAAATATATAAACCAAATATTGATGTTGTAAGAACCACATTTGAAAACTACTCGGTTTATTTTCCTATCAAAAACTAAACTTTTTAAATGCGGAGATTAAGCCACTCCTGTTCAAATATCACTGGGTTCTAACAACGATATCAAGTTCACTACGTTAAAGGTTTTTTTTTTATCAAAACTAGACGTAAGCCTCCATCATTTCAAATGAGTAGAGTATTTAGTATTCGTACTACGTCTGTTGATCTTTAGTCAAGGCGTAGTGTTCGGTAACTAAGTGATGTCTCATTTGCCGCATGAGATGCGATTAATTAGGACATTCATACGGCTTTGTTGATCTTTAGTCAAGGGTTGTATGGATGGGTCTAAATTAAATCACGAAATAACGGGTAGAACTTGACCAGGACTCCTTTTGATTTGTTGATATTTAGTCAAGGTCAATGGGTCCTAAGGGTAAAAACCATATCGGGTATTTCAGGTTAGAGATTTGCAATGAGATTGCGAATGTTCTATATAATAGTTGGGTCCCGATTCCCACTGGAGCAAGTGTTACTCCCGGAAGAAATTTTCACTTTGCAATTAGCTAAATCAAGTAGGTGCCTAGAAAGGGTTAATGGGGCAACGCCTCTAGGGAAAAGAGGTTCTCTATAATTAAGGAACTTGGCAAAAGCTTTGGAAAACCTCCCCCGAAGTACCGACACCCGCTTGGCCGAATGATTAAGTGAACTTGTAGGGTGCAATTAATTCCGGCTAATCTTTCTTTTTAAAAGTTTTAAGGAAGATTTGATAAAAACAGTGGGAGCCATCCTGATTAGACAAGATAATAAACCATTCTAATTTTGCACGAGCATAAGCTGAGCGTTTTCTTTTTCTCTCCCTCTAACAGGCAGCGGCCATGACTGGACTAAAACTATTATTAGAAAAGAATACATTGACTGGACCTAATTACAAGGACTGGCTGAGGAATGCCACCATTGCTCTCACTTATGACAGAGTGGCATATGTCCTTACCGGTAGAGCACCCCAGACCCCAGGTCCCAACGCCTCAATTGCAGATATCGAGGTCCGTAAGACATGGGACGAAGATTGCGCGAAAGCCAAGTGCATAGTGCTGGCTTCAATGAATAATGAACTTTAGAAACAACATGAGAATATGGACGTACAGTCAATATTCCTCCATTGCAAAGATTTGTATGGAGAGCACTCTCGTATCGCAAGATACGAGACCTCAAAGAAATTGTTTCGAATAAGGATGGCTCCTGGACCATCAGTAGGAGAACACGTCTTAAAGATGATCAGTCTTATTGAAGAACTCGTAAATCTGGGGTTCGTGTTAGAAAATGAGTTATACGTTGACTTAGTTCTACAGTCCCTTCCTTCCGCCTATACTCAATTTGTATTGAATTACAATATGCACGCTATGGAAACTGATCTTCCAAAACTTCTCAATATGTTGAGAATAGCTGAGAGCACCTTAATGAAGGAAAAAGCACCTATTCTAGTTATTGGGAATTCTTCTTCTTCCAGGTCCAAGGCTAAAACCAAAGGAAAGAAGAAGAAGAACCCCACCAAACCGAAAGGTGGTGTCAAATAGGCGAAAGGCAAGGACAAAGCTGAGGTTGTGGAATCGGTGAAAAGAGAATGTTTTCATTGTCACAAGCAAGAACATTGGAAGAGAAATTGCAGGGCTTATATAACCTCACTCAAGGACAAGAAGCATGACGATGCTTCAGCTTCAGGTGTGTTTGTAACAGAAAACCGTTTTTCCATCAACTCTACTTCTTGGGTATTGGATACAGGGTCAGGGTCTCACATCTGCAACTCTTTGCAGGCGTTGAGAAGTAGAAGGTTTTTGAAGAAATGAGATATGACCCTTAGAGTTGGGAATGGTGTAAACGTTGACGCCATAGCTGTAGGGGATTATCATCTTGGATTACCAAGTGGCAACTTTTTGATTTTGAAGAACTGTTATTTTGTACTAACAATGATGTGTAATATTATATCGGTTGCTTTGCTAGATAAAGAAGGATATAATTTCGCATTGGAAAGCAATGTTATGAACATTCACCTTAATCAAATGTTGGTTGGGACTGGTACACTTAATAACGGTATATATACTCAAAATCAACACACAGTTTTTCACATTCAAAACACCAACAAAAGAAAGTCTTCAGATATAAATGAAACTTTTTTATGGCATTGTAGACTTGGTCATATAAATGAAACAAGACTGAATAAGTTACATAAAGAAGAGTATTTAGATTCGTTTGAATATCAATCTTACGAAACCTGTCTATCCTGTCTAAAAGGAAAGATGACAAAAACTCCGTTTACTAGACATGGAGAAAGAGCTACCGGGCTCTTATACCTCATACATACTGATGTATGAGGACCAATATCTATACATGCAAGAAGCGGAGATTCCTACTTCATAACTTTTACTGATAACTTCTCAAGGCATGGACATGTGTTCTTGATGAAATATAAGTCTGATGCTTTCGAAAAATTCAAAGAATATAAACATGAAGTAGAGAAACAGACATGAAAAAGTATCAAAATAATTCGATCAAATCGAGGTGGTGAATACTTGAGTACTGAATTCCTTGAGTTCTTAAAAGAGAATGGAATTATTTCTTAGCTTACTCCTCCATATACACCACAGCACAATGGTGTATCGAAGCAGAGAAATCATACCTTATTAGATATGGTGCGCTCTATGATGAGTGACGCTGAGTTGCCACTTTCTTTTTGTGGGTATGCACTGGAGACAGTAGCATGCGTGTTGAATCAGGTTCCAACCAAATCAATGCCTACCACTCCGTATGAAATATGGAGTGGGAAGAGATCATGTCTTAAGTTCATCAAGATATGGAGTTGCCCGACCTACATTAAAAAACAGAGTCCGGACAAACTTGAAGCACGTTCAGTGTTATGTAAGTTTGTGGGATAGTCCAAACATTCGCGAGGATATCTTTTCTACCATTCCGAGGAACGAAAAATTATCGTTTCTCGAAATGCCACCTTTTAGAAAAGGAATTTCTTGTAAAAAATATTAGTGGGAGCACGGTAGAACTGGAAGAAATTCCAGAGCTACAAGCAGTAACTGAAGATTTGACAGAACCACTAATTCAAGAACAAACCGACGAACCTCAGCCGCTCCGCAAATCTAATAGGCAATTTCATCCGCCCGAGAGATACTACAGTTTCTCATAGACAGGGATCGAGAGGATTGCATCATCAATGATGATGAGCCTACTGGTTTTCAGCAAGCTATCACGAGTAGGGACTCGGTGAAGTGGCTGGATGCTATGAGATCTGAAATGGAATCCATGCACACCAACAAAGTTTGGACTTTGGACGTTGCACCTCCTGGGGTAAAATCTGTTGGATGCAAGTGGATCTTCAAAAAGAAGATTGGTGTTGATGGACAGGTAGAAACCTATAAAGCTGGACTTGTTGCAAAAGGCTTTTGTCATAGACCAGGTGTGGACTATGATGAAACCTTTTCTCCAGTGGCTATACTTAAATCCATCCGGATCCTACATGCTGTTGCTGCCTTCCACGAATATGATATCTGGCAGATGGACGTAAAAACCGCTTTTCTAAATGGTGATTTAGAAGAATGTGTTTATATGGATCAGCCAGAAGGTTTCATTGACAGTAGGAGCAGCGGAAAGACCTGCAAGTTGCTTAAATCCATTTATGGATTGAAGCAAGTATCGCGGAGTTGGAACATATGCTTCGATAATGCAATCAAAGAGTTTGATTTTATCAAGAATGTGGACGAATCTTGTATTTACAAGAAAATTGTAAGGAGAGCCGTTGTTTTCCTCGTATTGTACGTGGATGACATTCTCCTAATAGGAAATGACATTTCCATGCTGCAATCAGTCAAACTTTTTCTGTCACAAAAAATTCTCTATGAAAGACCTGGGTGATGCCTCCTACATACTAGGGATTAAGAACTATAGAGATAGATCTAAATGACTTTTGGAATTGTCCCAATCACACCATACTAAAAAGGTTTAGTATGGAAGATTCCAAGTACGGATATGTGCCTTCTTGTCATGGAATCACCCTCTCCAAAGAGATGTCCCCTAAGATTGATGAAGAGAGGGATCGCATGGACATTATACCCTATGCTTCAGCAGTCGGGTCTATAATGTATGCAATGTTATATATCAGAACAGATGTATCTTATGCACTTAGTGTAGTAAGCCGGTATTAATCAAACCCAGAGGAGAAGTATTGGACAACTATGAAAAACATGCTTAGGTACTTGAGAAGAACTAAATATATGTTCTTGGTGTATGGTAACGATGACCTCCAAATGGAGGCATTTACCTACTCCAACTTCCAAAGTAACAAAGATGAAATCAAGACCAACTCAGGTTATGTATTCACCCTCAATGGAGGGACGGTATGTTGGAAGAGTTCCAACAGGATACCGCTGCAGACTCAATGATGGAGGCTGAGTACATTGCTACCAATGATGCTGCCAAAGAAGAAGTCTGTATGCGTAAGTTCATTACGGAGCTTGAGGTGGTTCCAACCATTGCTGATCCAATACCTTTGTATTATGATAACAATGGAGCAGTAGCAATAGCAAAGGAACCGCGGTCCCATCAGAAGTCCAGACACATTTTAAGGCGGTATCATCTGACAAGGGAGATCGTTGATCGCAAAGAAATCAAGATACGGAGGGTAGATACAAAAGAGAACCCAGCAGATTCATTCACGAAGGCTATTCCCCAAGTACAGTTTGAGCAACTTTTTGGGTTGTTGGGTATGAGATACACCAATAACTGGCCCTAGTGCAAGTAGGAGTGTTTACCGCCGAAAACCGGAAAGACAAATGTCTTTCCTGAATTTGGTGGCAGATTCTATTTAGGTTTATCCGTCCACCTCTCCGAAGATGCCAAGTTGATTTATGGTGCCGTATATCGGAGGTTTGGACAGATGCGACCGTTGTAGCAGACTTCGTCAGAGAGGGGTTTTTGATCGTAGGGACGCTCTTTCCTACAGGCGTGTCATGCCCCGCTTCCCAGTGTACGGCGAAGTGGACGCGACAAGGTCCGCTACGTATGTACTCAGAAGTACATACGCTAAGCGTAGCTAAGCAATATAAAATAAATCACAAGAGACGAAAGATATAGAAATAACAGCAACTTTTATTAATAACATTCTTTGTACAATGCATGAAAAGAAAAAAAAATACATCTGAAATGGAAAGTGATGCCTAAACAGTGGCATAACAATAAATGGAAATACTGGAAAGAACAAGGTACAATATCTAAAGCTCGGGATCTTCGTGGAACTGCTCCAAATCTTCACCGGTGGGCTTAATCTCAGCTTGGTCCAACGCACCTGACGACATTCAAAGAAGAAAGAAATAGAATGTCGTCAGCGAACAGGTCGCTCGGTAAGTCCTAAAGATAAGGAGGAAATAGACAGAGAGTAAGAGAGAGAGAGAGAGTAGCTTTTAATGTTGTATTGTATTGTCATGTTATAGTAATATGGTGTTAACGCTGTTGTTGTAGCTTGGTACAGAAGGATGCCAGTGTATACGAGAGGGGTCTCAGTATGCTAGAGACTAGGGCAAATGGAAGTACAAGGCTTCGTTATACAACCCGGAACAACGGTAATTGGATTCAGGTTAGATGTCTTAATCTTACCGTCTCGTGCCACCTTTAACACCTTTCCGTACCAATCTACCCCTTAAACCCCGCAGTGCTTTAATAGTATTGTTGTATTGGAATATGTAATTTGGGTGACTGACCAAAACTATGATATCAGTAAACATGTTTTAACTGTATAATCAGGTAAATGGAATATCAGGATAATGGATGAATATCCATGGTTTGATTCAGTCAAAATGAATATATTGTTAACTGGATTCAGGGGTTCATGTATTCAAATTGTGTTAGAATATAAGAGAATATAGATTGACTTTGAATCATATTCAAGTCAGAAATAGTCAGACTCTAACCCGAGTCAGACTAAAAGAAAGATAATTTGAAGTTCAATATTAGTTAGGGGCCTTATTGTAATTTGTAAAACTTGAGGGGGTTTTATGTAAAAAGTACTTTTGTATAGTTTTCATAAATACACCTCAAGTATTTATTATTCGTCTTTATAGTTATAATGAGTATGAATTTTATTTGTGTTATTCTAGTGAATATATCCTAATGAAAGTATTAATTGATTTATTCGAAACTCACGGTATTTTAATGTAACTTTTAGTCTTGTAATTTTTCAGAAAAAGTGGAAACTTTATATTATAATAAAATAGGTGTCTAAATGATGATTAAATATATTTTAATACAAAAATAATTTTTAAATAAATATTTTATTTTCCAAAATCACATTTTTCTTAAATGCCGTATTTTAAACCCTTCGAGACCGAATGCTCCTTGCGGAGGTCTGAATCTCGCACTACTAGCCCGCGGGTGCACGATGAACCGTACTATCCCTAACGGGTTCCCCAAAAGTGGGTTGTAGTGGCACTTTGCTTTGGTTTAACAAATACTATTCATTTAGAAAAACGGTTTTATAAATATAAGGTGTTTATTTGTAAAAAGGGTATAGTTTTCCGTATTTTAGTTTCTAGGGTTTCCTAAGCCAACTAGTCTATTTCTAAGGGTCTAAACGACAAGTCATTAGAAGCCTCAAATCGCCTCTTCACCGCCAATTGTGGCCAGGTAAGTACAAGTGAGGAGGGAGGGATCCGCTCACGAATCGTGAGACGGGCCTTTTAAAGTTACCAAAGCTCACTTGCCTAGTCTAGACACCACAAAGTCAGTTTAGATAAACGATCGATGTCCATGACATATCGTATTTTCATTTTATTTAAAATTTTATACAACTTAAAGCTTTCAAGAAAAGATTATAAAAAATATGGTATTTTAGTGAAAAGTCCTGTATTTTCGTATTCTATATTTTTGACATATATCAATTAGGGTTATATTTGTGTGTGTGTAGAGGTAGGTCATTACCTCGTGACTTATTTTAAGGTTTAATGAAGTTTTAGAGGTTAAACATGATATATTAACTTGAAGGTATTAAAACGCAAGAATACGGTATTTGAAAACGTTATCATTTCATGTGTGAAATCTCATTCAAATTGATTTCTACAAGTTTAGTGATCAAATAAACATATTTAGGAGTGAGGGAATTGATTTAACGAAGAAAAATGAACTTCATGGTATTTTTTATGAAAAGAATACGGTTTTGCAAAGAAGTTATCATTTCATGTGAGAAAGTTTGTTTAAATTGGTTTATGGGTGATTAATAGTCAACATGAATATAGGTAGGTATTATGTATTAGGTGACAAGTGGAAATTTGTAGAAAAACTGGATCGGAAATCGTTTTGTTCCGATTTCCGTCGGGTTCCAAAAAGTCGTATTTTCTATTAAAGGAAAAGAGAGATAGAAGAGATGGGACTTACGAGTTTGGACAAGTTAAGGAGGCTAAGGGAGGTGGTGGTTGTCGATGCGTCGAAAACGTCTCGAAGGTTCTAGTCCGGTCGCCGGAATCCGTCGTCGGTTTCGGCAGCGCTTCGCTTCTCGCTCTTTGTACCGAGTTCTCGAGAATTTGGGAGAGTGGACTTAGAGTTGTGAGGTGATATAGTAGAGGGTAGAGGTCTTTATATAGGGCTAGGCTAGGGTTAGGGTTTGGATTAAAAAAAATATTAAAAAATGTAAAAATTCATTAAAAATTCATTAAATTTGGACTTAAAAGAGGTTTAATGGAAATTCTGTAATAGTACTGGAAAAATGGACCATGCAGGGAAATTGACCAAGTCAACACGAAACTTTTTCGTGTTGACGACTCGGCCGACCGGCCGAGTCCGGCCGGCGGCGCCGGCCGATTCGGCCGAGTCAGGGCCGAGTCGGGTGTCGTTGGGTAGGGTTTTGTCTGGGGGAGGTTTTGGTATATTTTATTTTTTATAACTTGCATTAATTTGTGAGTTATGGCTGTTTGACCGTTTGACTTCCCAAAAAAATTTAAAACAAAATGATATAAAAATTATGTGGGGTATGGGATTCGAACTTTGGTGGCTTGGTTCAGCAGTGCAAGGTATTACCAATGAGCTACAAGCTCCTTTTTGTAATTATTGTGTTATTTAATTACTTAAAATGATAGCAGCAAGAGTAAATACTCCAAGTATACATTAAATTTTAAAGTGATTTCTTGTACACTAAAAATGGAGTTATTTCATTCTTGTAGCTTGTAATTAAAAATAAAAAATAATTACCTAAATCTTGTGCTCAGGCTAAAATACCCCTTTGTGGACTTTAAAAATATTTTGAAAAAAATTTTGTATAGGAAAAAGTGTTTAAGAAAATTAGGGTTGTTACAAGGCGCAAGCCTCTGCGGTTAATTACGTTACCGCATCGCGGTAACCACTTTCTCCTGCTCCAGAAGGTCACTTCGTGTCGTGTGCGTTTGTTTTATTTTTAGTTGCCCATGGATTGTATACGGAGACTAATTTATGCTGTCACCCGTAGGGCGTGGATTAGTCCAAATCCGTATATTCTTAGATTTGGGTTTGGGTTGATTTAAGGATCGTTAATCTTGTTTGAGATTAAAATCAACTTAAATGTTTGTTGAGGACACGTTAGTCTAATTTTACGCTAAGATCTACTCAACAGGATTTTGGATCATCTTGATCCAACACAAGAGCATTTGGGCTTTATTGTGTTAGTTTAAGGACGTTGCGGTCTATTGTTAGTTTAAAGACGCTGCGGTCCGTTTTCGATGTGCCCGTCAATTTGGGGGTGCACCAAAGAGTTATTGGTTATCGGGACCCATCACCTCTCTGAAGACGCTGAAGAGTTACAACAACATGTATCAGAGGTGTAAGGAGATATACCCTTGAACCAATATCCGTCTGAAGATCAGTAGTCATGTCTGGGACTAAGACCAATTTTGGAAAATGATGAGCACATGGGCTCGGTTGATCTGAATTATGGACTTTTGGTCAGTTTGGACTCAGCTCACCCAGTCTTTGAATAAATTGTTAAACACTTGTTTGGGCTCAGTCCCTTTTCTGTGCAAACAGTGATGGGCATTGATATGGGTTCTGACGCTCGCCCTTTACTTTACCCTTTTTTTGTTTTTTTATAGAGTGTTAAACACTCTTTATAGCGACCATGTGTGGAGCACATGAGGCGCTTGGCGCTGAGCGCCAACCACTGAGTGCTAGGCACTCCTTATTAAGCAGTGCCCACGTGATGGGCACGTGAGGCGCTTGGCGCTGAGCGCCGGCCCTTGAGTGCTAAGCACTCTTTATTGAGCAGCACCCACGTGAGGGACACATGAGGCGCTTGGCGCTGAGCGCCGGTCTTTGAGTGCTAAACACTCTTTATTGAGCAGCGCCCACGTGAGGGACATGTGAGGCGCTTGGCGCTGAGCGCCGGCCTTTGAGTGCTAAGCATTCTTTATTGAGTAGCGCCCACGTGAGGGAAACGTGAGGCGCTTGACGCTGGGTTTTCTTTGTATGCTCTGTTCTGAAGAGTTCAATTCTGTATTCTTTTCTGGATCTTTGATCCCCAAGTACAAATTCATCCCCATGAGAATTAAATTCTTATTTGTGGGAGACTTGTCTCATAGATCTCAGATCCAGAAAAAGAACTATGTTCTTTTATGAGGGTTAAACCCTTGGATATGCAGATGAGATGCTCTGATCTCTATTTTTTATTTACCTCGAAGAAAAGTGTTCTTCTTTCTTCCTTTTTAAAGCTTTCTGCCTTTTCTTCCCCGAAGCTTATGGGGGGTCTCTCTGTGCAAGAC
Source organism: Agapanthus africanus (assembly GCA_030015575.1). Taxonomy (NCBI): domain Eukaryota; kingdom Viridiplantae; phylum Streptophyta; class Magnoliopsida; order Asparagales; family Amaryllidaceae; genus Agapanthus; species Agapanthus africanus. The sequence continues at coordinate 644,416,187 of CM057343.1, forward strand.
TTGAAGTCTTGGGTCTTTTATATAGTGGAGGCAGATTTGTTGATTTGGTTAAATAAATCTCTCATTGAGAGATCTTTAATTGATTTAGGGATTTTATCCACCGTCGGATCTTTGATCCAAGGACTTCTGTTTTACAGAAGATATTTTTCTCATTTTCAATAAGATTGGGAAATATTTTCCCGTACAGAGTTTATTCTGTAGCTTGGTGATTTTTAATCACCATTGGATTTTTAATCCAACGGTGCTCTGTTTTTCAGAGAGTAATCTTTCTTATTTAGAAAGCTTTGAGCAATATTTCCTCAACAGAATTTAATTCTGTACTTTGATGATTTATCATCCCCGTTGGATCTTTGATCCAACGGCTTTGTTTAACAGAGATATTTGGTTCTGGCGCTGGCGCCCTCGTGCGAGACACGTGAGGCACTGCCTCAAAGTTTTTTAACTCTTGGCGCTGGCGCCCTCGTGCAAGGCACGTGAAGTGCTGCCTCAGAGTTTTTAACTCTTGGCGCTGGCGCTTTTATGCAACGCATGTGAGGCGCTGCCTCAGAGTTTTTAACTCTTGGCGCTGGCACTCTCGTGCAACGCACGTGAGGCGCTGCCTCAGAGTTTTTAACTCTTGGCGCTGCCTTTCAAATTTTGAACAGAGCTTTGCTATTTTATCGGGGAAACAAATGCCCCCACCGTTTCACTCACATGGTTCACACGTGAGTGCAGCGGTGGCTGCTTTTCCACCGTTGGATTTTCATGAAAGTTGAATCGACTTCCTCTGCTTTAAGTAGGGCCTTTGGCCCTTGAGATGACTGTTGTTCATCTTCTTTTGTTCTTCTTTTTTCTGAGAATTTAATTCTCCTTTCAGAGCTTAGATCTCTGCCCTAATCCTTTCTAAAGTTAGAACTCTGCCCAAAAATTTGGTAAGGATCATAATCTAACCCTTTAACAGAACTTTGCTCTTCTTAGATCGTAGATCTTAAGATGTATTTTAGGGTTTCTTAACCCATTAATCAGAGCTTTGCTCATTTTCCATGAAGAACTCTTAGAGTTTGTTTTGCAGATCTTAAAGATCTTGGGGTTTTACCTTGTTAAAAAGAAAAAAAACTTTGCTTTGAGGGTTTTGGTAGATTATACCATTGTTTTTTTTACAGAATATACTCTTAGAAATTTTTAGGGGAATTTTATTCCCTCTTAATTAGAGTTGACAGATGTGGAATCTGTTTGCAGAGCACAGCTCTCGAGAGAGTTCAACTCCTTAGCCCAATGAGATTTCTCATTAAATGAAAATCCTCTTAGGATTTCATTCTTAATGAGTGACTGCCCCATCAATGATGGGACGTCATCTTGATCTTATTTTAGACTCTAAGAATCTTGATTTTAGACTCTGAGAATCTTGATTTTTAAGTGCTAATCTTTTATTGAATTTTCTTTCCAGATACTATGGCTGTTTATCTGTATGATCTTGACGATATTATCTCCTATGAAGACATTCGCGTCCAAGGCCACTGTCAAGACCAGGAGTTTACGGATGCCCAATACGCTGAGGTGATGCGTCACTTTGATGAACATAACGGTCGACTACTCCCCCGTCACTCCGCTCTTTTGAAAATTATCGTGGGGGCGATTTGGGAGGCACTTCCTGAATTTAACGAGGCCATGTCGCTTGAGGTGCTTGATGATGCCGAAGACAAGGTGCACTCAGTGTATCTGATGGGCCTGATCTCGAAGAGGCGGCGAGATGAACTCGTCGATATTTTGCGTCAGGTCTTCCAACAGACGGTGATAATCTCCGCCCACCAGAGGACAGACGATATCAGCGGGAATCCCGACGCTTTCATTCGTGAGAAAATGCATAAGAAAATGGTCAGAGAAGCCATAAACATTTTGCTTGGACTTGCTTCTGAATTCTTAAATCCATGCCCAGGATTCAGTGTCTTGCCCCTGTAAACATTTTGAGGATGTTTTGTTTTGTTTTTATCACTGATGTATAAATTTTCTCAAGTATGAATGGCAAAATTTCCCTTTCTTTTATACCCCTGCTCATAGGTGTCTCATGTGAAGTAGTAATTACTCGTATATAAAATGCCGGGGCCCCTGTGTTATACGTGCGAGGCACGTGAGGCGCTGCCTCAGAGTTTTTAACTCTCGGCGCTGCATATGAGGCGCTGCCTCCTTACTGCATGGCACGTGAGGCGCCGCCTTGTTACTGAAGGTGTTTTTTCACCTTCTTTCTCTATTTCCTATGGGTCAACTATCTTGTTCCCCATGCCCCCTTTTCCGGCCTTGGAAATGTTCCACTGTGCACAAAATTTTCCATGCGTTGATTTGACCATTTCTCTTTATAACCCGAAGCTATGTTTTCCTTCTTCCCTTCAAAGAGAAACCCATTCTTATTATTAACAGAACTCAAACAAACCAAGAGTTATGGCCTGCAATCATCCTTACGCTTGTCAGCAACCATGGGAGGTGTCCATCGAGGAAACGATTCCTCGCTTTGCTGCACGGCTAGTAGATCCTCTTCTTACCGATGCTCAATGTGACGCGGTGATGTATGAGCTCCTGACTCGTAGGGGCTCTCCTCTTCCTATGGGCTCCATTTGGCTCCGGATGATCTTTCTATCCGTGCTTGCCGACATCCCTCCTCATCCGGCAGAGATAACTCCGGAGATTCTCGATGCGGCGGAGGATAAGATCGAGTGCTTTCACGAGGCACGTTTGATTACCCCGTCTTTAAGGGACCGATCAGTTCAGCTGCTAAGCCAAATACGGGCTCAACAGGCTATCATGTCCGCCTTCGCTGATGAGCACGGTGCAAATCGATGGGGAGCAACTTCTCACGAAGACCGTCGTTTCATCATGGCAGAGAGGGCGGAGAGGGCATTGGAGAACTTTGTATTTTGTTTTGTCAACCCTTGTATCTCTGATCCCATATTTGGTGATCTCTTCCCCGTAGAGTAGTATATTTACATCAATGTATTTCTCTTATTATTGACTGTTGAATGTTTATTGTTGAATGCTTCCTTTTCATCACATATTCATACATGTATATCGCCTCTGTGCATGAGCTTTATACTTTACTCTGAGGGATTTTCGCTAAGTGCGAGCGCCATTGTAGTGTCGTTCATAAATCAGCACGTTTTGGACACTATTTCCATTGAAGCAGGCACGCAATCGTGAATGAATGCTTAGTGATGCGTGACCCAAAGACTCTCTTTACTGCCTGGCACAGTACATGGTTGGTGCTCGTGGGTTGCGCTTTTCTGTCTTGACTGGAGGTGAAATAATCTGCACCAGCTCCTTTTGAGTTTCGCATTCCAATGCCCGCAGGGCCCTTCGCTAAACGCATATCTTCCAGGGGCGCCGCGAATAGCAGGCGAATGTTGAGCAAATTTATCGAAGATCTCGATACCGAGGCCCTCAGTTCTGCTGCGGATTTTGCCGTTGAAGTCAATCCAATACTGGCGACACTCGTGAATTTCCATGATGAAGATCTCGTCGGCTCTTGGGTTGATTACTGCAGAAAGATAGAAGCTTGCCTGCACTAGATTGAGCTCAAGCGTCTCGCTCCTGAGGTGTTGGCTTCGAACTCCTAAAGGGCTGCGTGGGTCGAGCATAGCGTTCCTTTCATTCGCCATTTTGAACAAGAAGCGACCCTGAGATGAAAGGAACATGAGGTGGCTTCGAGCGAATCTGTCCGGTTGCGCGCCCAGGTTGAAGCAAATGCTGCATAGTTGAAAGATGTTTTAGACAACCTCCAACGATGTATCTCGGACGGGCTGACGCTAAGGTGGACGCTCGACCTCACCGAACGGGTCATGCAGGACTGCGAAGCTGTCCTGCTAGAAACCGATGAAAAGATTTTGTCCTGTTTGTGGCAACGGACTCAGGTTGAAGCGGAATTGGCCGCGGTAGCCGACCATGAGAAAGGATTGAGAGGAGCACATGAGCGGCTTGCCAATTTACTGAAGATGCTTCCTCCTTAATAATCGTCATTGTACCCTTTTTTTTACTTACTGTAAACTTGTGATTCATGAATAACATGTACTCATTTTAATTCCTTTATGAAATGTATCTTGTATTCACTTGAATTCAAGAATAAAAGACATATTTTATTTCATATTGGCATGTTACTTTTGGCAAACGTGTGGCATGTAAATCATCCATCTTGACCTCCTTATAGGGTAGCGATGGCTTAGAAAATAGGTTCAGGTCTGCCGCCTAATACTTTTCAACTTTATGAGCCGTGAGGGCCTCATAAAGACTTTTCTCCCTACGGATCGTGAAGATCCCACAGGTGTATTTTCTCCTTAGGAGTCGTGAGGACTCTGAAGCGCGTTTTCTCTTGAGAGTCGTAAGGATCTTACATGAGAATTTTCTCCCTTACGAGTCGAGAGGACTCGTAAGCGGTTTTTTCCCTCCTTGTCGATATTCGACTTTGGAGAGTGTGGCCCGTGAATAGTATACAATAGTCCATCTTGGACCTACTTGTAGGGCCCCAATGCTTAGGAAACAGGTTCGGATCCCTGTTGCTTAAGGCTTTTCCTTACGAGTCGAGACGAGTTGAGAAGTTCTCGCAGGAACATTGTTTTCCCTACGAGTCAAGACGAATCGAGAAGTTCTCGCAAAGATGTCCTGACGTCATAATTAACCTCTGCTGATAGAAGTTCATTAGGGTCTGTGGTACTAAGGATTTTATCCGTCGTACCGTCGCGTTGGCCGATGTATTCCCCGATATGCAATCTTGCTGTTCGAGTGGCCACGCGACTGTCGTGTCTCTGATCCCTTTGGGGGATGGACAAGACGTCTTCAAGTAATCTTCCAGGTGATATTACCGTCGGAAGAGCAAGCGTTTGGGAGCCCCGATGAGTCATGACCACTTCGCGCTGATGTGGGATGATCTCCGATAGTCTTTCAGGTTTCATTTGAGTTGCCGTCAAGACCCTGAAGCTAGGGATCTTCCTTTGCTTCTATCACGCCCCGCTTCCCAGAGTACGCTAAGATGGGCACGTGACATAGCCAACCATGCTACCCGTGGGTAGGAAGTATCCATCCACAGTCATATTACGGCTGTAGAGATATCAAGAACAAAATAAAACTATTTAATATATGTCCATAAGCCAAAATAAAGTGAGTCAAGAATAATAATAATGCGGAAGCAAAAGATCCAATACAAGAATAACTGGAATGTATGTCCCATAATGCGGGCTCACATCAGGAATAAAATACTGAAAAGTAAAAGAACTAACTACTACTGAATCCTCACTGCTCAGCCTGCTGGCTGAAGTACTCCTGCTCGGACTACAGTAAAGGTACGGAATCTGGGCCATGCAAAATCTAGACGTCGGCGCGTCATGTCATCAAGCAATAAAATATAAACAGGGTAACAAGACATGCAAGTATAATCATAAATAGTAAAGCAGGGTAATAGCAATATACATCAGGGCGGTGAAAGGTAGTGTGCAGTGAATAATCTAAACTGGTTATTGGGTTGAATAGTCTCAAGTCCTTGAAATCAATTTGATGAATCATCGATGTAACTCAATAGTATCCCGTGCATGCCCGGGACCACGGTCTAAGACTCTCGGGCTGAAACCGAGACGTGCGCAAGGCACTAAAAGGAAAAGGGTAAAGACGAACGATGTCAGCAGCATCGTCCCGAGGCGGGCCTAGCCTCTAAAACTGATCAGTATAAGCAAGCAACTGTCGAGTTACAAGTCAGGATTTCATCATTGATTTCCCCATACCCCCAAGTTATATGTGTCAAGTCAGGTATTCAGTAATCAAGAACTAATGCCAACACAGAATCAGGTAGGTGCAGGTTTGTCTGGATAGACAACAGGAACGGTCCGTAAGGACTACATATCAGGTTTGTTGGCATTAAACACAAGATTAGATAACAGGTAAAACCATGGTACATCAGGTCAAGTCGAGTAGTGTATTTAGATGTCATGTCATGTCAAGAGTGTACGGTACCATGTCAGGTCAAGTAATCTGTGTAGCAAGTCACGTCAGGGTATACAAGATATCATGTGGATGCTCATAATCAACTAGCATAATCATGGTTATGAATAAACAAGCATGGTACTATCAGAACAATAAACGGGCACAGTAACATGATAAGCAATAGGTGCAGATTAAACTACTTAGTTGTACGGTTATCAGTTTGTGTTTAAGAGATAGTTTTAACATTTCATGAATGCAGTATAACAACTGTGGATGATAACATCGTACTAATATATACCAAACAATCTAGAGATGCAATTGAATATGAATTAAGCTAAATGTATGCGACCGGTCGTCCGATAGGGTATAAACTACAAAAGAGTAATCTAGCTATGCAAACAATTGTGTTTATGTGATCTAACATATAAATGTGATTACTAGGTATAGTCAACTAGATGCAACAATTAGGTTTCAAGTTCTAGATCGGAAAATATGTATACGGAACATTGTGCTGTTAACTTGGAATTCAAGACTTTAGATTCTATCTATAGATTTAATAGGGAAATAGATAAATTAATATATGAATAGTTTGAATAGCATGTAGCAAGTTTCACTTGCCTCGACGGATCGCGATACGGGAAACGGAACGTCTCGCGTCGGCGGAAAAAACCGCTACGCGCGCACGGTACACGGAAAGAGTCCAAACGACGAACAGTGGAATCCCACGGTTTAGAGGTCCTCGCTGGATCGTCGGGGATCGTCGCCGGCACGGTCGGATTCCGGCGAATCAGAAAACAGTAAACATTACAATAGACAAGAGATGCATAGAAAAAGAAGCTAGAAGAATGAAAGAGAACAGAGGGGATTGATGAAAGAACTTACTCACTGGACTGCAGGGGGTGACAACGTCGTCGACGGAGCTCCGATGATCAACAGAGGCACCCTATATTTTTTTAACAGAAAAGAAAATTTAAATAAAGAAGAAGAGAAAGAAGAAGAAGAGAAGGATGAGGGGGAGAAAGGTTGCTCGCTGGGGTTTGGGAGACAGCTGTGGTTGCAACGGTGGCAGTCGTCGGCAAGGATCTCCGGCAAGAACGACGGCAATGCAGTGCGTGTTTCTAGGTTACAGGGAAGCCTCGGGTGCTCGGGTTTGGTGTAGGTTGGGGTTTAGATGTAGGGTTCTGGCGTTGGAGGGAGAGCAGAGGAGAGGGAGGAGATGGTGATGGTGATAGGAGATGGCCGGCGGCAATGGAACGATGGGTTCCTGGGTTCGCTGAAGGGTGTGTGTGCAGGGGAAGAGACTCTAGAAGAAGAAAGAGAAGGAGAAGATGCAACGGAGGAGAAGAGGAGATGCTGAGTCGGTTTGGGTTTGATGCAGTTAGGGTTTGGGTTTACACAAGACGATGGGTTTTTTTAAAGGAGAGGAAGAAACTGCGGGGGTTTTTAAAGGAGAGAGAAGGAGAAAACAAGAAGGGAGGTGGCCAGAAGCGAGGCGCGGTGACGAGATTCGAGGAATCTACAGTATTCGCGAGAGCTGAGAGAATGGGTGCGAGAGGAGAGAGAAAATGAAGAGAGAGAGAGAGAGTCGCAGCAGCAGAGAGAGAAAGTGAAAGGAAAAGAGAGAGTGGAGGATTGTGGGGCCCGGTATAAAGAAATGAGATGTTGCGATTAGCTCGTGGCGATTTAAAAAAATTATAAGGGGAAAAGAGAAAAGATTCAGTGGGAAAAAGAAACGCATGGGGCCCAGCGGTGCAACAGAGGGAACTTTGATTGGTTGGGGAGATTTGTTTTAGGGAAAATTTTACTAAAGATTTTAATAATTTTCAAGAATAGATTCGTTGCTGGGAAAAGATTTCACCACACAAAATACTTTCTTCTGTTGCCCTAGCAAATAAGTTAAATGGATTTGAAAATATTTAAATGATTAGAATTTGGCGGAATGCAAAATATTTCAGAATTGCGCCCGGGTCGGGTTCAAAATTTTGGATTTGAAATATGAAAATTATTAGCAGGTTCCAAAAATTGAAATGAAGGACTTTGTAATGAAAAGGCATACCCCCAAGAACGGACGCACGTACGTGCGAGTAGTCGTCCAAACACGTCCGTTTCACTGAACGGGACGAGAACACGATGTAAGGACGCTACCACGGGGTTAGGGGTAACAAGCAGGCCATGACATGTATTTTCAAATGACTTAAATGGTTATATGAAAGAATATTAAATGTTAGCGTAATCTATTATTATAGAAACAACGCGCTCAAGTAAACGGGTCGAATATAGAGTAAACTACCATTCGCATCCACAAAGTAAATGAATTAAACACGACAAACCACACATACGGCAATAGAAATTGGTATAACAGAACTCGGTTGTTACAGCTTCGTTTGTTGACATTGTGTCTGCAATATTGCGACAAATGTCGAGGTTGTCTCTAGGTTGTTGGTGAACCGTCGAGGCTTGGAACTAGGGATTCGGTTGTTTACGTCGCTTTGACCCTGGGGTCGGTTGTTTACGTCGCATCTGCATCCTGTTGGGGTAAGGAGGAACGCCGTTGTTGATCTCTAGGCTGTAGATGTTGCCGTCGAGACCCTGAAGCTAGGGATCTTCCTTTGCTTCGCTTGTTGACATTGTGTCTGCTATATTGCGATGAATGTCGAGGTTGTCTCTAGGTTGTTGGTGAACCGTTGAGGCTTGGAACTAGAGACTTTTCCATGGCTTTGTTGTTTTGAACCTGGGGTTGGTTGTTGACGTTGCATCTGCATCCTGGTGGAGTGAGGATGAACGCCGTTGTTGATCTCTAGGCTATAGATGTTGCCGTCAAGACCTGGCTCCCTTTCTAATGAAGCATGGTGGGAAAATGTGGTTCCCTTTTCGTTTGTGCCGATGGATTGTATGCAGGGGTCAATGTGGACTCACCCGCAGAGCAGAAGTTTCATTTTTTATTGTTTTTTTCCGTGATGCTATATCATTTCAGCTTTTATATCGCGAAAGTCGCGATTGCCCAATCATTTCGGCTATTTTTCGCGGTGTCCAATCATTTCGGCTGTTTTTTTCTTTTTACTCGCTACTTTTTTATTGCGAGTTGCCCAAACATTTCGGCTGTTTTATATGCATATATTTTGCTTGCTAATTTTTATTGCGAGTTGTCCAAACATTTCGGCTATTTCATATGCATTTTTTTGCTGGCTGAATTATATTGCGAGTTGCCCAAACATTTCGGCTATTTCATATGCATTTTTTGCTCGCTGAGTTTTTATTTCGAGTATGGAACTCAAGATCTGATACCAATCTTAGCATCAGTATCGCTGCGACTGGAATATTTCCAGGAGCAAATCATCATTTGCCGTGAAAGAACTTGGAATTTGATACCGATTTAGGCATCAGCATCGCTATTACTAGGATATTGCCAGGAGCGAATCATCATTTGCCTTTGTCGATTTGAACAAAGACGGCTTAGCAAACAGGGTTATGATCATGTTGACTAAGGCTTTTCGACTTTACGAGCCGTAAGGGTCTCATAAAGGTGTTTCTCCCTATGAGTCGTGAGGATCTCGTAGGTGTATTTTCTCCTTAGGAGTCGTGAGGATTCCTAAGTGATATTTTCTCTTGTAAGTCGTAAGGATCTCACAAGAGTATTTTTTCCTTGCAAGTCGAGAGGATCTATAAGTGTCGTTTACCATATGGGGAAATTTTTCGCCAGCGATAGAACTTGGTGGGGGAAATCATTTATTTATTCCCGTAGATTGTATACAAGAGCCGATATTGACCGCCTGTAGGGCAACTTGTGGAATGTGATGGCTTAAGAACAGGTTTAGATCCCTGTAGCTTAAGGCTTTTGAATCCTATGAGCCGTGAGAGCCTCACAGGGGGAATTCTCCTTACGAGTCGTGAGGATCTTGTAAGTGTAATTTCTTCTTAGGAATCATGGGGATCCCTAAGTGTGTTGCTCCCTTGTGAGTCGTAAGGATCTCACGCATGTGTTTTCTCCTCACAAGGTCGAGAGGACCTTGCAGGCATCTTTATTTTAACGAGATTGCGCCTTTTCGGGTTTTCACAAACTCGCCGGTAGTCCTGCTGTTTTTACTCACGGCGCCCTTTCGGGTTTTCATCCGTGCCCATTTCGCTTGTGGACATACCTTTTCTTTTTTTTAGTCTTCGCCGTGGGAGCTTTGATTGCAACACCGATCCCAAAACAAGATATCGCCATGTTTGGGGCGAAGAGCACTAGTTTAGGGACATTTCGGTCCAAGAAGCTCCGAGGCGAGATTTTGCCGGATACTACTTATATAGTTTGGACTCAGGAAGACAGCGAGCGGACACGAGTGTCGTCATCTATCATTAACCTGAGCCGTGACTTATCAAGCGTAGTAGTTCTTAAGGAACCGACCGTTTATTGGCCGGAAGGGTCTTTTGCCATGCATATTCATGAGCAAGTAGGCCCCACCTTGGTAGACCTTGTCTATGATGTACAGACCCTCGTAGTTTGGCTCAAATTTCCCCCGCTTTGCACGGTTGGTGATCATGGGTCTTTTTACGACTAACACGAGTTCGCCTTGGTGGAATGTTCTCGGCCTGGTCAGTCTTTCGTATGAGCGCGTCATCCTTGCTTTGTAAGCTTCTAGGTTTTGCTGCGCCATGAGACGAGTTTCATCAAGGGCATCGAGCTCCTCAAGCCGAAGATGGGAATTTTCTTCATCTATCAGCTCGTATCGAACTGCTACTCGTAGAGAGGGTAGCTCTATCTCCAAGGGAAGTACCGCTTCCGTGTCGAATACCAACGCGAATGGCGTTGTATTCGTGGCCGTTTTGAACGTGGTTCGATACACCCATAGAGCTTCATGCAGTCTCTCATGCTAGTCCTTTTTGTTTCCGGACACTGTTTTCTTTATGATCTTCGTCAAGGTCTTGTTGAAAGCTTCAGCTAGACCGTTAGCTCGGGGATTATAGACCGAAGAGTATCTCCAATCTATTTTATGCTACTGTGCAAAGCGGCTGATCTTATGGCTCCTAAAGGCTGACCCATTATCCGAGATGATTCGTCGCGGAGTGCCGAAACGGTAAATGACATGTGTCCTGAAAAAATGGAGGATGTTCTCCGTTTTCACCTCCCTTAGCAGTACTGCCTCTGCCCACTTAGAGAAGTAATCGATTGTTGCCAATATGAACCGATGTCCTTTAGATGGCGCTGGTTCGATGGGCCTAATTATATCGGTTCTCCACATTTCGAACGGCCAGCTAACCAATATTGGGTGTAGCGGATTTGGATGCTGGTGAATGAAGTCCCCATGAATTTGGCACGAGTGACACCGCTTCGCATATTCGAGGCAGTACTGAATCATTGTGGGCCAATAGTAACCCATTCTTTTGATCTTCAGCTTCATCTTTGGCCCGCCCTGATGAGAACCACAGAGTCCGTCATGAGTTTCTTGGACGACCTTTTTTGCTTCTTCTGGTCCCAGGCATCTCAGCCACAGACAGTCGAACGATCTCTTATATTATGTATCATTGACGAAGGCGAAGGACAGGGCTCGCTTCATGAGCTGATGTAACGACACATCTTCGGGTGTCCGATGGGATTTGAAGTAGTCTATAAAGATTTCTCTCCAGTCCTTTACCCTTTCTTCGTCTTCTATTTGGAGGACCGTTTGTCTAGTCGCTTCTTTTCTTTCAGGCGACTCCGGAGATGTTTCTGCTAGCACGATGATCCTCACGTCATCGAGGTTTTTGTCGGCCAGTTCTTTAGAGAGCTTGGCTAACGCATCCGCCTTGCTATTTTCTGCACGCGGAATGATTTCCAGGATGCAGGAGGGGATCTGAGTCAGCAGTTGCTGCACTCTTTCACCATATTTCATCAACTCTGGCTTGCACGTTTGGTAGTCGCTATTTACTTGGCTGACAACCAACTGGGAGTCTCCGTATATGAGGAGGTTTTCGATGCCCATGTTGACAGCGACCTCAAGACCCGTTATCAAAGCTTCATATTCCGCTTCGTTGTTTGTTCTTGGCTCTGTTAAGGAAAGGGAAAAACGCATTATCCCTCCTTGTGGAGTTATAAAGATAAGGCCTATCCCAGTTTTGATTATGGGGGTGTTTTGCTTTCTCTTCTTCATGGAAGACGCTCCGTCGAAGTAGAGTTCCCATTGGACATTATTTTCCTTCATCTTCCCTTCAATTGTGTCGAACGCGTGTTCGTCTGGCAATTCGCAATTTAAGGGAGAATCAGCTGGTATCGGATGCTCAGCGAGAAAGTCGGCGATGGCCTGGCCTTTCACTGCCTTGAGGGTCCGATACGTTATTGAGAATTCCATCAAAAGGAGGGCCCATTTGGCGAGCCTTCCCGTTAGTATGGCTCTTAACATCAAATACTTGAGAGGATCCACCTTTGATATGAGATGGGCCTCATGTGCCAAGGCATAATGCCGAAGCTTTGATATCGCGAAGATTAATACCAGGCAATGCTTTTCGACGGGGGAGTAGTTGTTTTCTGCCCTTAGGAGGACTTGACTCAAATAATAGAGAGCTCTCTCCTTCCTCTGGTCGTTCTCCTGTGCTCATAGCGCGCCTAGAGAACCTTCAAGGGCTGTTGTATACAGGATGAGGGGCTTTCCCTTGACTGGAGCGGTCAGTACCGGTGGGTTCAGCAGATATTGCCTGATTTCGTCCAGTGCACTTTGGCATTTACGATCTCAAACGAACGGGGTCCCCTTCTTTATTAGATAGCTGTAGGGGCGGCATTTTCCGGAGAGGTTAGTTATGAACCGTCGGATATACACGAGCTTCCTTCGGAGAGACCGCAGTTGCTTGAGATTTCTTAGCGAGGGCATTTCCATAATCGCTTTGATTTTTGATGGGTCTATTTCGATGCCTCGATGTCGTACGATGAATCCTAGGAATTTGCCTGAGGAGACTCCAAACGCGTATTTCAAGGGGTTCATCTTCAGATTATATTTCCGAAGACGCTGGAACACTATCTTCAAATGCTCCCAGTGCTCCTCGTACGATTTGCTTTTCACCACAAGGTCTTCAATATAGCATTCAACGATCTCATGAACGGGGCCATCAAAGATCTTCGTCATGGCCCTCTGGTAGGTAGCGCCAGCGTTCTTCAGTTCGAAGGGCATCATCTTATAGCAGAATATGCCTAGCGGAGTCCGAAAGGCGGTATTCTTTCGGTCTTCGGGATGCATCTTTATTTGATTATACCCTGAAGATCCATCCATGAAGGAGAAGACTTCATGAGTGGACGTGTTATCTATCATCAGCTCGGTAACCGGTACTGGGAAGTCATCCTTCGGGCAGGCTTTGTTGAGGTCCCGGAAGTCCACGCAGATGCGTACTGTCCCATTTTTCTTCATCACTGGGACAATGTTGGCGATCCAGTCGGGGTATTGAACTTCTTGGATGAAGCCGGAGTTGATTAGTTTCTTGACTTCGGCATTGATGCTCATCTCGAGTTCGAGCCGCATTATTCTTGGCGCCTGCTTAACTGGCTTAATGTCCGGCGATATAGCCAGTTTATGCACAGCTATTTCTGGATTTAGTCCCGGCATCTCGGAATAGTTCCATGAGAAGCAGTCTTTATACTACATAAGCACATCTTTTAGTGTAGCCACCTGCTCTTCAGACAGCAGCTCAGTCACGAACATTGGCCTTGGATCATTTGTCGTCCCCAAGTCGATTTTCCTCAGATTGTCCGCCGTGGTATGTATCCCATCTTCTAGCTCTTTTGGCGCCAGTGGAAATTCTGAGATTACCTCGTTCTCATCTTCATTTGCGAAGCACTGGGAGAGGTGGTCCACATTCTCATGCTTTCCTTCCTTTGAGATTGTTATTACGTGACGGGTACTAGTTCGTTTCCAAGCTCGATGTTGATCCGGACTTTCCCTCGCAGTGTAGGTTGCTCTTGGCTCATGCTTTTGTAGTGGGGCTACCTTCCAATTGTCAGACAGAGCAAACTTGCCTTGCTGATACTCGTCTTCGACCCAGTCTTTGAAGGTGAAGCAATCTTCAAGAGGATGTCCTATCGCTCGGTGGTAGGAGCAATAAGCCGGATGATGGATCTCGTTTATTTGCTCAGGGTGCCGAGATTCCAGGAGCGTCATCATTTGATGCTTATGACAAGGTTTAATATTCTCCTTGTCTTGTCTTGAGGGAAAGAGTACTCCCGACCCCATCTTCTTCATAAAAGACGGGTTCCGGCTGACCTTTTCTTGATAGCGTGCCTTCTTGGATCTGCTTTGCTGTTTTTGAACGTCATTCCTGTTCTTGATCTTGCTGTTGCTTTTGCGTCGGGCTTCTTCTTGCCACGGGAGCACACAGTGGGCTGAGGGTGATGGGCATCGTCATCCTCCGTAACCTGCTGAATGATACGTTGCGTCCTGGCTTTCTCGTAAATGGCCATTTCGCGACTGTAGTCATCCCGAACATTTTGACCCGCTTCCTTTATTTGCTTGTCAATTTGTTCTTCGAATGACGGGCTTGGCATTTTTACGGCAGAATACCGCTTATCGGCGCTATTTGGAAAAGCATTCCCTTCTCCTCTGGGATTATTTATGACGTGGCAGTCATGGAATCGCTCCCGTTTCTTGGACTGAATGTATCCAAGCTCGGCCATCTCCATCCTCCCGTTGGGCATCTTTCGCTGAGTCCCGGGAACGTCCCAAATCTTGTTGTAGAACTGGGCTTGTCGAGTAGTTTGTTTGAAGGGCACACCCTGGTATTTTAGTAGTCTTTTCAATCCCTCTGCGTAGTATCTGGGCAGACGGATTGGTTGAAGCCTGTCAAGCGCCAGATCGGCACCATGCCAGATTTCTTTCTCCACTTTGGTCTCCGTGGATTGATTGAATAGGATTGCCTTTTCATTTCTCCGCCTAGAAGGAACGTCGAAGGTCTGCAGCTCTTGCATGCCGTATGTATCGAGCGCATCGAGTTCCCTATAATGCCGTTGCAGAACCATGGTAATTTGTAAACCCTGATCAGTTCCAGCGAAGGTTTGTGATGATGGGCGAGTGGAGAACACGGCGTTGACATCGTCCTCAGAGTCACTACCAAAGATCAACGTAGGAGTAGCTGGCCTTGGCCTGCTATCTTGGGGTTGCCCCGAGAAGACTATCTCTTCATCCTCCTCGGTATCGCTTCCAAAGATCGGGATGGTGGCGACGGCTTTTTTCATTCTCCGGTTTACGACATCTTTCCGGGTCTTTGAAGTCTGGTAAGAAATTGTTCCCTCATAAAATATCAGGAATACCCCAATGGGGCATCACGTGTCCACACGTGACCAGAGGTCACGTGCAGACACGTGATGGGTTCCTGTGATCTCTAATTTATAGAATTAAATTCTAGTCAAACAATCAATCAGTGGAGTCACGTGCCCACACGTGATGGGCCTGTTTCTCCCAATCAGAGCAAAGCTCTGTTTGAATTTCAAAAATTCAAAATTTGAAGCAGCGCTTCAAATTCCTTGCGCTGCGCGCAACGCGCTACGTGTCAAAAGCTAATACGTCAGCGCAGCGCCCAAGGCAGCACGCCCAATCAGAGCAAGGCTTTATTTAAAACAAAATTAAAGGAAGCAACGCTTCAGTTGCGCAAGTGCTACGCTGCGCGACACGTGTCGGCGCAGTTGCGCAAGCGCAGTTGCGCTGCGCTGTGCGACACGTGTCGGTGCAGTTGCGCAAGCGCAGTTGCGCTGCGCTCTGCGCTGCGTGACACGTGTCACGTGCTGGGGCGTTTGCGCTAAACAGAATTAAAATTCTAATAAGATCTTTCTGTTTTTGTTAAAACAAGAAAATTGTCTTCTGTAAAACAGAAGCCCTTGGATAAAATATAACGGCGGAGAAAATTCCCCAAATCACTCAGAGAAAGATCTCTTTAACAAATTTAACAAATTTATGGGCACTATATAAAGGCCCCTAGACCCCAGTTCAGATCATCATCAACGTGGTGAAAGGTTAAGAACTTCAAAACAGAGAGAACTCTGAAGAAAATTCAAGAAAAAGGTAAAAACCTTTAAAATAGAAGAATTTCTTCTAATAGATCATTGATCTAAGAACAAGATCACTGATCTTCAATAAAAAACAAATAATAACAGTGCCTTGCACTTTTTATGAACCACTGGTTCTTTGAAATCAAGGAAAAATAAGAAAAACTTGTTTTCTTTGATCTAAGTTGGATCAAGAAATTAAAACCGTGCCTTGCACTTGTAAATCTACACTGTTGCGCTCCTGGGTTGGCGCAAGCCACCAGAGAGCGCCACGTGTCAGCACCTGAACAACTTGCGCTATGCGCTTTTAAGAAAGAGCCTTGCTCTCTGAAATTGGCGCAACTCACCAGAGTGCGACACGTGTCAGCAGCGCAAGCGCAGCGCACTGCGCCTGCGTGACACGTGTCATCACCACAAGCGCTTGCGCTCAGTGATTGGCGCAAAGCGCCTGACAAATGCACTGCATTGTTTACTGAAGGGCCAGGCCCAAATGAAAAAGGCCTAGTAGGCCAAAATAAATTTCAATGCAATAAAAAGGCAGAGTCCAAACAAAACTGATGCTCTGCATCCTTTATAAAAGGGCGGAGCCCAAACAAATGCAATAAAAGGGCAGAGCCCAAACAAAATTGATGCTCTGCATCATTTATAAATGGGCAGAGCCCAAACAAAATAAAAAATGCAATGCATTGTTTAAAAAGGGGCAAAGCCCTAGCACAGGCCTAGTAGGCCAAAAACAAATAAAAATGTTGAACATTTTTTTAACTGGACTTAGCCCAATCATGGCCGTAAGTTCTCAAATTAAATTGACTGAGCATGGCTACTCTCCTAAATCAATTTATATTCGGTTCGAGGGTACATTTCCGAACTCCTCTGACACCTATCGTTGTAATCCTTCAACGACGTCAGAGAGGTGACGGGTCCCGACAACCACACATCAATACGGACCGTGGGGTCCTTAAACTCATGGACTTATGCGTCCTTAAACTACCTATGGACCACCATGTCCCTAAACTGGAATATGGACCACCATATCCCTAAACTGGAATATGGACCGAAACGTCCCTAAACTACCTACGGACCACTATGTCCCTAAACTGGAACAATAGAGCCCAAATGCTCTTTTGTCGGATCTAAACGATCCCGTTAAGTTGATCTCAGTCTGGAAATTAGGCTAACGTATCCTTAACAAAAGTTTAAGTTGATCTTAGCCTTAAATAGGGCTAACGTATTCTTAAACTAAAACACCAAACCCAAATCTAAGTAAATACGGATTTGGACTAATCCACGTCCTACGGGCAACGGCATAACTTAGTCTCCGTATACAATCCACGGGCAACCACAAACAAAACAAACACACACGACACGAAGTGAAATTCTGGAGAAGGAGAAAGTTGTTACCGCGATGCGGTAGCGTAATTAACTGCAGGGGCTTGCGCCTACAGGGAAGAGCGTCCCCATAATCAAAAACCCCTCAAGCGAGGGGGAATTTGACGAAATCTGCTATATCGGCCGTATCCGTCTAGACCTTCGATACACGGTGCCATAAATCAACTTGTCATCTTCGGAGAGGTGGACGGATAAAACCAAATAGCATCTGCTCCGAATTTCAGGCAAGACGTCCTCACGTCGTCGCCGTCTTTCGGAGGGGAACAGATTCTGGCACGCCCGGTGGGACATTTTCCTCTTTCCACTCCACACTTCGTGTGTCGTCTTCGCGAACGAATCGCGGTTTGTTAATGGTTGCCCTAGGGTTTCAAGTTACTAAGATTTGGTCTTTTGCCTGGCACAGAAATCAAGCATCAATGGCCTCAAATTGCTCGAACTGCTCGAAGTGCCAATGCAACTGACGCTCCACCTCACCTGGAGGTGTAGCATATGGGCCTCAAGCGGCCTCCGTCCTTACTATGCCTGTGGAGAAAGTGACTCAGGCCACCACCGGCCTGTTTTTCGGGACCATGATCCCTCCTGCAAGCTTCACCCTGCCAATACCCGTACCGGAAGCTTCAAAGAAGTCGGTCTTTGACCGACTCGCTACTCCCACGGCCCCTCTCAACGGGTCGTCCAATTCCTCGGTCTTCACCAGATTGAGTCTGAATTCCAAAGGGCCCACCAAAAAGCCTATGATACCTGAGAAGGCCATCCCAAAGAAGACGGCTTCTCCCGAAGTCGCCAAAGCAGTTTCTCCTGTCAAGGAGTCAGTCTTTTCAAGGCTGACTATTCCGGCTCCTGCCCCTGCTCGAGGATCTGTCTTTGACAGATTGAATATTTCCACTCAAAGGACGACCTCAGTCTTTAAGAGGCTGGCACCAGTAGCGCCTCATTCGGACAAGGGGCAAGATGAAGCTGTCCCTACCGCCGAGCCAGTCCCAACGGCTTGTCATGCTCGATGTCGCCACTGGTACCTTGTAAGAAAGGCTGGGGGCAACTCCCTCTCGGGGCTAACTCCACCCGCTCCAATGGTGGAAGTTGATGCTGCTGTTCCAACTCGGAACAGCTTTGAACCGTTAAGGAGGGTGCGTAAGAATTCTCCAACTGCTATGCTGAAAGATCTCCTCCACCTGCGGAGAGGGTTCCAGAAACGAAGCTGGAGCAGCCCCCTCAACGGCTGTCCTCCAGGATTTATAAGGTCTGGCGGAGAGTTCAGGACTCGGTAATCGACCAAAATCACTTTCAACAACAGAAAAGGGCAAAAGTGCAAGAAGAAAAGAACCGTCCGAACAAACAGCAAAGGACGACCACCATCAGGGTGCCTGCTGCAACGGTCCCCTCAACTTCAACGGCCCATAAGAGAAGGAGGCCAGAGAAAATTCCCATGCCCGCGGCAAATGCCAAGGACAGCGAGCCCAAACGCCCTAGGTCTGAGGGCATGGTGGTTCATACCGTGTACATGGCGTCTGGTAAAGAGGACAGCCGTGCATCTACAGGTCATCGACCGCTTACACGGTCAGTGACCAAAGCTCAGGAGCAACAGCAAAAGCTCCAGGAGATGATGAACGCGATGGCCGCTGTAACGTTTTGAAAATCGTTTCGGTGAAATTTCGAAAAAAATCGGTAAAATAAGGGGGTTTTCTGTAAAAAGTCAAAATACAAATATCTTATTATAAAAATTAAATATACATATTCTAGCTATGTAATTGCTATTATTTGGTGTTTATTGAGCCGCTGGTGAAATTTCAAATTTTCTGAAAAAAATATTATTTTATTATTATTTAAGCCGTCACTAATACATTTAATTAGGGAAAATTACAAATTGGAATGAGTTGAAACAAATTTTGTGCATCATAAAACATTAAATAAAATTTTATCATGTGGTTTTTGGAACGAAATTATTTGCCAAAACGGTTTAGAAATTATTGAAGAAAAAAGGCTTTTTTTTAGCGTAAATGGATGTTTGGGGTATTGTATTTATCATTTTTCATCACCCCACACCCGTACACACTCCCAAACCCCCATTTCCCCATCATGATGGCTGAACCCTTGCTGCCCCACTCCCACTCTTTTCCCCACTTCAAAAAGAAAAGAGAAGAAAACAATGAAAAGAAAAGAAAATGAATGAAAGTCAATGTGGACTTTGTCTTTTCTCCCTACTTTCAACCCCTCCCTCTCTCTCCTCACTCCCTCAATTTCTGGCCGAAATTCTCAGCCCCCAACAGCAGCCCCTCCCTCCCTCTTCTCCTCTCATTTTCCATCAAAAAATTCACCCATTTCCATCAAAAATCAAAGCTAAAATGCAAATCAAAGCCCTACCCATTTTCTCTTATCTCTTTAAGCATGG
Organism: Agapanthus africanus; assembly: GCA_030015575.1. Taxonomy (NCBI): domain Eukaryota; kingdom Viridiplantae; phylum Streptophyta; class Magnoliopsida; order Asparagales; family Amaryllidaceae; genus Agapanthus; species Agapanthus africanus. The sequence continues at coordinate 644,435,875 of CM057343.1, forward strand.
ATCTTGGTGCAAAGATTTCAATTTGGAGGTCTAGTTTCATGTTGATCTCAAGATGGTTTTAAGGTATAAATCCTAACCTATTGTTCAATTGTTGGGTTAAATTCCTTAATGTATCTTATTAGGTGCTTAAATATGGATTAATTGCAAGTTTGGAAATCTAAAGAGAAGGAGTTTGAATTGAAAAGTTAGGGTTTTAAATTCAATAGGGTTGTTGTCACTTGTTTAAGGTTGCATGGTGTAGTTAGCATGTTAAGACATGTTAAACCTAATCTAGAAGATAAATTGTAAATTGTTGCATCTAAAAGTCCAAATTTAGTTATTTAAGCAAACTAGGTTTTAGTTTTTAGTTGCAAATGGGTGATTTAAAATCTAACTAAGAATTTTATGACTTTATTAACATTATAAAATATAGTTTAATGCTTTAGATCATGCAAATCCAAACTAGATTGTTGTATGTGCATTTTGCTATAAAATGGTCGAAATTGGTTAAAATTGCAAACTAGTTTTTGTAAATATTGTGTTAAATTGAGAATTAAAATATGGTTAGGGTTTTTATCATATTATTAACTTTATTAAGTGTAGTTTAACACTTTAGTTCATAGAAATCCAACCTAAATTGTAATTTGTGCATTTTTGCTATGAAATTGTAAAAAGGGTATTTTGTAAACTAGAATATTAGGGTTTTTGGAATTTAATGAGATTAAATTCCGGAAATTGTTTCTATGACTTATTTAAGATATTTAATAAGTATATTGGCCGCTAAATTCATTTAAACATCATGTTTTGTACAAACGGCGAATTGTGCTTGCTAGATTTTCGGAAAAACGACTTTTTAAGTGAAATTGGCGTTTTTGGGAATTTCAAGCTATTTTATATTATAATTAGTGCTTGTAATTGTGCAAATGAGTGTGATTGGATTTTTCTCGATGGTTTGACGTTTGTACATCGACATCGAGGGTTGGTTTGACTATTCTTGCATGCGTAGGCGATAGGTTTGGACCTACGCGTGATACGCGTGCCGATGTGATTTTCGTATGCCGTTTCGGTTTCGAATTTAGTTTTAATGCGATACGGTGCGTTATGATGTGTAGGTACCCCATGTGGACTTCGAGACGACAAGCAAGCGCATGGCGACGTCGGCACCGGCAAGCGAGGACCAGGTGAGTAGATTTATATCTACGGGGAGAAGTCGGGTGGATGGCGTATAGCACCCCCGCAGTCCGTGGTGATGTATACGGATGCGTATACACACCAACAATTTATGATATGTTGTTAGGATGTGTTATTGATGATTTTAGATGGATATTGGTGTTGGATTGGTGCATGGTTACGAAACCTTAGGTAGTGGTTGCACCACACATACACACACACCCATATTTGCATACATTCTTCTTTCATATGTGCGTACATGGGATTATATATTGATGCGTATATTTACACATGGGTATGGGACTATGTGTTTATATACTGGATTTGAGGATAGTAATTGGGATTTGAGATGAGTCGATGATATTGGGCTTGAGGCCAGAAGATCCGTGATGTGTTTTGGTTCGTATTGAGATACGACATGATGTTTTAGCAGGTCTTTTGACGTAGTGATTCTTACATGCATGCATACATAGATGGTATCAATATTGTACTAGACGTAGATCAGTACCCCGATCATGATATTTGATAAAGAGGATATCAGATGAATAGTATGATGAATGTGATATTGACCCGTACCCAGATTTGGGGATGCCGTACGACGGATTTACGTACGAGCTATATATTGATGATTGATCCGCACTCTTGACTTGGGATGTCTGATTATAGATATGGTATCGGATATGATATTATTGAGGCGGGATCACCGACTAATATATATACAGGTATGTATATACATCGACTCAGATGTTAGGCGGTTTCCTTACCTGTAGTCCAGCTCGTTAGCTTAGCCCTTTAGTTTAGTTTAGTTGTTAGATTAGATTCGATTCTTACCTATTTCAAAACTAACGAATCGTGGGTATTTTAAAAGACAGGTCAAGGGATCCTACGGATATTTCAAAAGACGTATCTTTTCATAAAAACACCGTAGCCCCTATTTTCAAAACCCCATGATTCGTGTTATTTCAAAAGGCACCATTTGTAGGACTTATATTAGATTAATACTGCTTAGTTATCGTTGTGTCTAGTATTCAGCTCCCGCACATTATTGCTGTTCGCTCTGCCCCGCATACTTATTTTGCTGCATATTCCATTAATGATATCATGCTGTTAGGACACCAGCACCATTACCGATGATGCGTATGTACCACGTACACTTAATTGCCGGCTCACACACATCTTCATCGGTAATTGCCATGTCACGTACACCTTAGAAAATATTATTGCTTAACTTAGCTAGATAGCTAGTAGTTTGACATAATATTAGTGTACTTACCTTATATGCCAGCTTAGATATTGTAGTTATTACTCGTCACTTCATGCATACTGTCATTCATCGTTATGCCGCATTCATGGATTCTCATGCATATATTCACTATTTTACGTGTTATTGAGGTTTTGGATTCGGATTTCCATGAGATTTTCTGGATTTGGAGGAAAACCGCAAAAACATAAATAAACCTTTTCTCTCTTTTAAAATAAAAAGTGCGGTTTTCCTATGATGTATGAATCGTCCACCATGAGTTTGCTGATGGATTTCGAGACCCGATTCGAGGAGTGGAGGAACCGTTTCGGGTACATGGTGGACCCAGTATGGTACCCCGGGGCAAGAGGAATGTGGTGTTGACGTTGAGCCTGGCTGGGGAGCACTACCTACCGGTGATATTACCCGACACGTCGGATATCCGGAGGATACCGTCGTGGTCTTGAGATGGATGGTAGGGGCCGGTCTGGACTGACGGCGTCCTAGATATTGAGATTGAGACATTGATATTTCGAGACAGTGAGATTTATGTTTTGTGTCGATGCTAGACACTGTTGATACTGATTTCATTTATGATACCTCAGTTTAAAAATACGAAGGAAATCTCACTAAATTATGAAAACAGTTTCTTCATTTACATGTATTCTGTTTCATGCATGCATACCTCTTTCATATGATATATTGCTACCTGAGGCACAGACACGGCCACATGAGATTACACTCGGGTTAGATATTTACCCTAGCCTTGTTATAGGCTGCATGTTATATACATTTTGAGGCTATATTATGATTATTGACCTAGGATTGCGTTATTTTTGCGATTTCTGTGCGTAGATGTTTTTCTATTCACGAGTTGGCAACTCACCCCCGTTGTGCCCCAGTTTCTTGCAGGTTTGCCGTACAGGTTTCATTACGGCTTTGCGGGCTCAGTTTCATTCGGGTGACTTGCTAGTAGGTGGGTTTTTCTTGTATCGTACCCATCATATTACCTTGTATAATATTATTCCGTTGTATCTAGTAAATTCCATCAACCAAACATGTATTTATTGAGATAGAGACCAGTGTTGTTTATTCTTTGGACCTTAGAGTCGCTCGTTATATTTCTGGTGGTTTTGAGTTTCCTTTTGAGTTTTGATCCTCGCCGTTGGCGTTGTATATTATATTGCTTGTGTGGTTGTGACCGTCGATTGACGAAGAGCTAGCTCCCGCTTGGGGATGCCTTTTTATTGATTTCGTATACTATTCATGTTGTATCCCGTTTGGGAGCCAGTATTTACAAAGGAGACTCTGCCGAAATTTTCAGTAAATTTTGATGTTCTTAAAAACCGCATAATTCGGCTTATGCTATTAAAACTACTTGTTTTAAATTGGTTTTCCTTCACTCTAATTCTTTTCTTGGTTTGGATTTTTGGGTTTTCGGTTTACTTAGATTACGTACGCCTGGAGACGTTTCGTAGTTTAAGTGCCGGTCATGTTCCGTACTTTCGGGACGTGACAGCCGCACTCACTAAGCCAAAAGAAAGCCCCGAAGCGTCCTCGGATGAACGCCAGGAGCAAGAAACTGACGCTTAATTCCTTTGTCGGATATTGGAGAAGAAGGATAAATAGGCTGCTGAACAAGCAACCAACATAAAGCGTATGGCCCTCCTGTTCCAAGACATGGTGGGGATGATGATCCAACAAGATCCTCCAGCTGAAGATCCCCAATCGTCCTTGAAGACGACAGGGGAGAAACGTCAAATCCTCCACCGGCTCTGTCAACAGCCAAGGAGGATACAATGTCCAAAGCTGACTTGGACGAGTATATAGCCCAACAAATACGGGTTCATCATGCGACTGAAACAGCCGGTCAGGTCGTAAAAACAGGACGACCATATCCGAGCTGGTACGATCAGATAAAGTACCCGCCGGGCTATACAATACCCAAGTTCCATGTCTATAAGGGGACGGGCAATCCTCACCAGCATGTTGCCCAGTTCAGGGCGCTCTGCGGCAACACCGGCGGTGATGATAAATTGTTGCTTCGCCAGTTCGTCGGCAGCTTGTCAGATACAGCATTCGAGTGGTATTCTGAGCTCCCAAACGACTCTATCAAGACCTTCGCGGAGATGGAGCTGTTGTTTACCCAGCGTTTTGCAAGCGCCAGTGAACGCACCCCGATGACGGCATTGATCAACGCCAGGGTAAAGCCAGGCGAGACGTGGGTCCAATACGCTATACGGTGGCGGAACTTATGGTCAAAATGCGAGCAACGCATTGAAGAAGCTCCTGCAGTGGGTATGTTTGTGGGAACCCTTGATCTGCAAGCAACCATCTCGCAATTTATGATATTCTTCAAGCCGACTACCTTCCAGGCCCTGATTGACAAGCTAGCACAAATGGATCAGATGGGCCATAGACCTCCTCTTCCAAAGCCGGACTCCCGAAACGAGAAGGGAAAGGGGAAAGCGATCGTTGTCGCTAATGCTCAACAACAGCCGAACAACTCGAACCCGGTTGTTTGTCAAAATAATATGCGTCCGCAGGTACCCCTTGAGGAAAGGCTAGGACGTCCCTACTCGTTTCCCTGAGATAAAACGAGAAGATTATTCGAGCTGGCGTTGTGCAACCGACTCATAAATCTGCCGGAGCCAAAACGTCCGTCGCAACCAAATGATGTCAATGAGCCCAACAACTGTCCCTATCATCGAGTACTGGGTCATCCGATCGAAGATTGCTATGTCTTTAAAAATTGGCTTGAAGACCAGTACCAACAGGGCAAGTTCGCGTTATCCGACAGATGGAAGGTGAATCCGCCGCAACCTCACGCCTCTAAGAGGATGAATATGCCGGGGGCAACGTGCTCTCTCGTCAAAGAAGCCCCATGGGAGGTTGTGCTGTCAGCCAAGACAAAGAGAATGCTGAACGATCTTTAAGCATGCCCAGCGATCAAGTGGAAGAACCCGTTGGAACCCCAGATCATTGAAGGGATGTTGAAGCCGCGTCCAACTCCAAAGACCGATGGTGGTGGCCCAAGCACTCACAACCAGCCGTCAAAATCTTCGAAGAAGAAGAAGAAGAAATCCAAGAAGCCCGTGAAGCCTGGCGACAAGCGCACGGACTTGCAAAAATAGATTGATGCGCTGGAGGAATACAACCAGAAAGCACGGACTCCCATTACACTCCAAGAGTTTCTCAACCACGTCTTTCAAGAGGAAGATGAGGGAGAAAGTTCGTCGGATGAGTATGAGGAATATGTGGCGAGCTGCCATATGATCTCCCATTCGTTGACGGACGATGAGGAGACTCCTTGCACTAAAAAGATGGGGGCAGATCCTGAACCAAAAATTCTGGGGCCATCGGATGAAGTAATTGACGCATTCCTCAACGAAACTCTGTTGAAAAGTAAAGCTGATTAGGAACTCGAGACGACTATATTTGAAAGGGCCAAGCGCCAGCAACTTGACGAAAGAGTTGAGACACTCCCGCTGGAGCAAAATACATCCACCACGGATATAAGCAAATTCAAGACGAGGAAAAGGTTTGCTAAAGCCATATCAATGGGTATGAAGCTACCATCCTCTGAAGGAAACATTACTGGTGAAGTGGAAATGCACCCCTCCTACTGCTTGTATCATCGGAAGATTTCGCACCCCACTGAAGAGTGCAAAGCTTTCGATAGATGGTGGCAAGGATATGTTGCTCACCGACAACATTTTAAGCGGGAGAAGCGCAAAACTCGTCGGGAGCGGAAAAATACGACCGAAGAGCTTAACAGAACTACCGGTGATTGTCGCATGATTAACGCCGGGGGATTGCAAGTGCTTACATTCGGGAGCGATTCCGACTAGGAGCTGTCTCTTAGCCCCCTCTTTAAAGAGTCCACCTCGGGAAAAGAGGAAGAGCCGAAGGTCTGCGAAAATATCCGGCTGCGTAATCGGACGCTACCCGAAAAGAATCTCGGACCCTCAGACAAAAAAGATAAAGGGAAAGAAAAGGTCTCTGAGGATATCGCCCTAGATGACCAAGTCATGGAAGAGCTAGCTGCCAAGGACCCGCCAAAGAGAAATAAGGTGGATTACAACGTCTTAGCGCATCTGAGGAAGCTACCCTCGCAGCTTAGCATTCTTGACGCTCTTTTACTATCAAAAGAGGCGAGAGATTCGTTAATCAAGACACTACAGGACCCTGAGCAATTCCAAGCTTTTCTGGCCGAAGAAAAGATGAAGGATGAGTTGGAGGAAGTGCACACGGCCGATGTTACCTTTGGCGATGAAGACCTTCTCCTTAGGACGTGCGAACACAATCGCTCCCTCTATGTCTCAGGATACTGCCACGATATAAAGATAGGCAAAATCCTGATCGACAATGGATCCTCCGTTAATCTCCTCAACGTGCGGGTATTAAAAGAAATCTGCAAGAGCGTCCAGCACCTTGCTCGGGACAAGATCACCATCTCCGGGTTCGACTTCCAGTCATCAAGAACTCTTAGGTCTGTGATACTGACGCTACGCTTTGGGCTACTCGTCACGGACATTAAGTTCCACGTCATAGACGCCAAGACATGCTACAACGCCCTGCTCGGCCGACCATGGTTACACGAGTACAACATCATCCCTTCTACGCAACATCAGTGTATGAAGTATTTTAAGGATGGTCTCGAGTATACCGTGACGGGAGAACTGAACCCGTTCTCTGTGAACGAGGTCCGCAAATATGAAGACGCCAAATACTTCTTACCGGATTTCGAAGATACGGAGAGGTGTCACAAGCCGGAGAATAAAGCTAATGCCACCATCCCTGTCTTCGGCAGTGATACCGAGGAGGAAGAGGAGATGATTTATTCGGGTCCGCCCCAACACAATAAGCCAGGACCATCCGTTCCTACGTTGATCTTTGGTAGCGACTCAGAAGATGAGGTCCATGCTGTATTCTCTGCTCGACCTTCAATACAAACGTCCGCTGACGAAGAGCAAAGTCTGCAAGTCGCCATGGTGCCGCATAAACACCATAAAGAACTGGATGCACTTGATATCTACAGTGTAGAGGAGCTGCGGACATTCTATGTCCCTCCCAGGCGAAGAGGTGAAAAGGCAATTCTATTCTACCGCTCTGAGGAAACCAAAGTGGAGAAAGAAATCTGGCACGGCACGGACCCTACGCTTGACAGGCTTCAGCCCATCCGTCTCCCCAGATATTATACAGAAGGCTTGAAGAAATTGCTGAAGCGCCAGGAGATATTCTTTAAACAGACCGCTCGAAAAGCCAAATTCTATGACAGGGTCTGGAACGTTCCCGGGACTCAGCACAAGTTGCCTAATGGGAGAATGGAAACAATCGGGCTTGGATACATCCGGTCAAAGAAACGAGAGCTACTCTACGGTTGCTACGTCGTGCATGAGTTCGATGAAGAAGCAGATGCTCAATCGGAAGATGCTAATCCCGAACCAGTAAAAGTTCCATATGCAAAAGTGCCCAGTTCGTCGTTCGAAGAACAAATGGACAAGCTTATAAGGGAAGCTGGTCAAAAAGTCCGAGACGACCATAACCGCGAAATGGCCATCTATGAGAAAGCCAAAACGCAACGCCTCCTCCAACAGGCTGTGAAAGATGAAAATGCCGCTCCCTGTTAACCCGTTATAAAAAAGGCTCGGCGCAGAGGCAGAAACAAGTCGAAACGCGAAAAAGACGCTCAACAGCAACGAAGCGGGACTAAGAGGCCACGCAAGCGGGAATCGAGCGGTTCCGATCTATCCCTCATAAGGAAAATGGGTCGAGCGTACTCTTTTCCTCGGGAAAAGACAAAGAAAATACTTGATCTCGCTCTAAAACATCAGATGCTTACACTGCCGGAGTCTAAACACCCTGAACAAGCAAGCGGAGTCTCTCACCCGGACTATTGCCCTTATCACCGAGTGATAGGGCACCCTCTCGAGGATTGCTTCACCTTCAAGAATTGGGTTGAAGATCAGTATCGGCTTGGCAAGTTCGCTCTGTCTGACAACTGGAGGGTGACGCCGCCACAGAAGCACGAATCCAAAGCCACGAAAGAAGAACCGGTTCCACATTGGGCTTGGAAACGAATTCGTACTTGTCACATGATAACAATATCAAAAGAAGAACCCGAGAACATGGATGACCTTCCCGGGTGCTTCGAAAACAACAACGATGACGTGATCTCAGAATTTCCACCAGCGCCAAAAGAGCTGGAAGATGGAATCCATACCAATGCGGATAACCTCAAGAAAATTGAGCTGGGGACGGCGAATGACCCACGACCGACATTCGTCAGCGAGCTGCTATCCGAAGAAAGGGTGGCTGCGTTAAAAGACTTGCTTGTACAGCATAGAGATTGCTTCGCGTGGAACTATTCCGAAATGCCGGGACTGGATTCAGAAATTGCTGTGCATAAATTGGCGATATCTCCGAACGTCAAGCCGGTCAAACAAGCGCCAAGAAGAATGCGGTTCGAGCTTGAGATGAGTATCAACGCCGAGGTCAAGAAGCTGATCGACTCTGGCTTCATCCAGGAGGTCCAGTATCCCGAGTGGATCGCCGACATCGTCCCGGTGATGAAGAAAAATGGGACAGTGCGCATATGCGTAGACTTCCGGGATCTCAATAAAGCCTGCCCGAAGGATGATTTTCCAGTGCCAGTCACTGAACTGATGATAGACAATACGTCCACTCATGAGGTTTTCTCCTTCATGGATGGCTCGTCAGGGTATAATCAGATAAAGATGCATCCCGAAGACCAGAAGCACACCGCCTTCAGGACCCCTTTGGGTATATTCTGTTACAAGGTGATGCCCTTCGGTTTAAAGAATGCCGGTGCCACCTATCAGAGGGCCATGACGAAAATCTTTGATGACCTTATACACGAAATTGTCGAATGCTATATCGACGACCTCGTGGTGAAAAGTAAATCGTACAAGGAACATCTCGAGCATCTGAAGACCGTATTTCAACGTCTTCGACAATACAACTTGAAGATGAACCCTCTCAAGTGTGCATTCAGAGTTTTCTCGGGCAAATTCCTGGGATTTATCGTCCGACACCGAGGTATTGAGATAGATCCGTCGAAGATTAAGGCGATCATGGAAATGCCTCCGCCAAGGACTCTCAAACAGCTGCGGTCTCTCCAAGGGAAGCTCGTGTATATACGGCGATTTATAGCCAACCTTTCAGGCAAGTGCCGTCCTTACAGCCACCTGATGAAGATGGGAACCCCGTTCATCTGGGATCATAAATGCCAAGATGCGCTGGACGAAATCAAGCAGTACCTCTAAAATCCGCCAGTGTTGGCTGCTCCGGTTAAGGGAAAACCTCTCATCCTTTATAGAACCGCCCTCGAAGGTTCCTTAGGCGCATTATGGGCACAAGAGAACGACCAAGGGAAGGAAAGAGCACTCTACTACTTGAGTCGAGTTCTACTGGGGGCAGAAAGCAACTACTCCCCCATTGAAAAACACTGCCTGGCGTTGATCTTCGCGATAACAAAGTTCAGACACTATGCGTTGGCACATGAAGTCCGTCTCATTTCAACGGTGGACCCCCTTAAATATTTAATGTCGAAGGCCATATTGACGGGGCGACTCACTAAATGGGCCTTGCTCTTGATGGAGTTCTCGATAACGTATCAACCTCTCAAGGCAGTGAAAGGTCAGGCCATCGCCGACTTCCTCGCTTAGCATCCGATACCCGCCGATTCTCCTTTGAATTGCGATCTTCCAGACGAACATGCGTTTTATGCGATCGACGGTGGTGATACCCGATGGGAGCTTTATTTCGATGGAGCATCCTCCGTGAAGAAGCGTAAACAAAGTACCCCTATAATCAAATCGGGGGTAGGAATCATCTTTGTAACTCCATAAGGAGGGATAATGCGCTTTGCTTTCTCCCTAACAGAGCCGAGGACAAACAATGAAGCCGAATACGAAGCTCTGATAGCAGGCCTCGAGATCGCTATCGACATGGGAATTGAAAACCTCCTCATATACGGAGACTCCCAGCTGGTCGTTAGTCAAGTAAACGGCGACTACCAGACATGCAAACCAGAGTTGGTGAAGTACGGCGAAAAGGTGCAGCAACTGTTGACCCAAATTCCCTCCTATACTTTAGAAAATATACCGCGCGCGGAAAACAGCAAAGCGGACGCGTTGGCCAAGCTCGCTAAGGAACTGGCTGATGAGAACTTCGATGACGTAAGAATCATGGTACAAAGCCGTCGGGTGCTCGCTCCAGCGGAAATATCTCCGGAATCACCCGAAGAAAAGGGAGCGACTGAGCAAATGGCTATGCAAATAAAAAACTGGGAAAATGCTGAAGATTGGAGAGAAGTCTTTATAGACTACTTCAAATACCGTCGAACGCCCGAAGATGCGTCCTCAAGACATCAGCTTACGAAACGAGCTCTGTCTTTCGCCTTCGTCAATGATACTCTCTACAAGAGGTCGTTTGATTCTTTGTGGTTGAGATGTCTGGGACCTGACGAAGCGAAAAGGGTCGTTCAGGAAGTACACGACAGACTCTGCGGTTCTCACCAAGCAGGCCCAAAGATGAAGTTAAAGATCAAACGGTTGTGCTACTACTGGCCCACGATGATTCAAGACTGCCTTGAGTATGCGAAGCAGTGCCACTCATGCCAAATTCATGGGGACTTCATCCACCAGCATCCAAATCCGCTACACCCGACAGTGGCTAGCTGGCCATTCGAAATGTGGGGAACTGACATAGTCGGCCCCATCGAACCAGCATCGTCCAGGGGACATCGTTTCATCTTGGCGACGACTGATTACTTTTCCAAATGCGCAGAAGCAGTACCGCTGAAGGAAGTGAAGACGGAGAATATCCTCCATTTCTTCAAGACGCACGTCATATATCGGTTTGGAACTCCGCGACGGATCATCTCCGATAATGGGCCAGCTTACAGAAGCCACAAGATCAATCACTTCGCGCAGCAGCATAATATAGACTGGAGATATTCCTCGGTTTATAATCTGCGAGCTAATGGTCTAGCCGAGGCCTTCAACAAGATCTTGACAAAGATCATGAAGAAAACGGTGTCCCGAAATAAGAAGGACTGGCATGAGAGGCTGCAAGAGGCACTTTGGGCATATCGAACTACGTTCAAAACAGCCACGAACACAACGCCATACGCGTTGGTATTCGGTACGGAATCAGTACTCCCCCTCGAGATAGAGTTACCCTCTCTGCGAGTGGCAGTCCACTACGAGCTGACGGACAAAGAAAATGCTCACCTTCGGCTTGAGGAACTTGATGCCCTTGATGAATCCCGGCTCATAGCTCAACAAAATCTGGAGGCCTATAAAGCAAAGATGACGCACTCATATGAAAGACTGACACGGCCGAGGACATTCCGCCAAGGCGAACTCGTGCTAGTGGTCAAAAGGCCTATGATCCCCAATCGCGCCAAGCGAGGAAAATTCGAGCCGAACTATGAAAGCCCGTACATAATAGACAAGGTCTACCAGGGTGGAGCTTATCTACTCATGGATATGCACGGTGAAAGGCCTTACAGGCCAATAAATGGTCGATTCCTAAAGAAATACTACGCTTAGCGAGTTACTGCCTGGGTCAATGATAGATGACGACGACTATGTCCGCTCGCTATCTCCCTAAGCTCAAACTTTATAAGCAGTAGCCAGCCTTCTCCTGACCGGACCGAAATGTTCTTAAACTAACGACGGACCGAAATGTCCTTAAACTAATGACGGACCGAAACGTCCTTAAACTACTACCGCAGCATCCTTAGGCTGACGAGATGAATAAAAAAAATAGAGAAGAAAAAGAAAAAATATAAATATAATAAAAAAATAAGAACGGTATGTCTATAAGCAGAAAGGGCACGGATGAAAACTCGAAAGGGCTCCGTGAGTAAAAACAGCAGGGCTACCGGCGAGTGTTCGTGAAAACCCGAAAGGGCGTGACCTCGTAAAAAAGAAGAAGAAGAGAATAAAAAGAATAAAAAAAACGGTATGTCCATAAGCAGAATGGGCACGGATGAAAACCCGAAAGGGCACTCTGAGCAAAAACAGCAGGACTACCGGCGAGTGTTTGTGAAAACCTGAAAGGGCGCAACCTCGTTAAAAGACACTTACAGGGTCCTTTCGACCTTGTGAGGAGAAATCACCCGCGTGAGATCCTTACGACTCACAAGGGAGCAACACACTTAGGGATCCCCACGATTCCTAAGGAGAAAATACACTTGCGAGATCCTTACGACTCGTAAGGAGAACTCTCTTATGTGACCCTCACGGCTCATAAGATTTGAAAGTCTTAAGTTACAGAGACCTAAACCTATGCTTAAGCAACCCCCACAACCTTCGATATTGCCCTACAAGTGGCTCAATACTGACCCTTGTATACAATCCATGGGCGCGAATAAACATTTCCCTAACCAAGTTCCATCCGTGACTGGGGATATGTTAGCATGGTGAACAACCCTTGTAAGTCCTCTCGACTTACTAGGAGAAAACCATTTTGTAGGATCCTTACGACTTACAGAGGAACATACACTTAGGAATCCTCACGATTCCTAAGGAGGAAATACACCTACAAGATCCTCACGACTTGTAGGGAGAAATACCTTTGTGAGACCCTTACGGCTCATGAAGTCAAAAGCCTTAGCCGACAGGACCTTAACCCTGTTCGCTAAGCCACCTTTGTTCGACATCGACAGAGGCAAATGATGATTCGCTCTTGGCAATATCCCAGTTGTAGCGGTGCTGATGCCGAAATCGGTGTCTAATTTCAAAGTTTACGGTGAAAAGCCAGCAAGCCGCACATGCATACGAAATAGCCGAAATGATTGGGCAACTCGCAATAAAAAGCAGCGAGTAAAAATAAAATAAATAGCCGAAATGATTGGGCACCGCGAAAAATAGCCGAAATGATTGGGCAATCGCGACCTTCGCGAAATAAAAGCTGAAATGATAGAGCAACGCGGAAATAAAACAATAAAAATAAATGAAACTTTTGCCATACAGTTGAGATCACATCGATCCTTGTATACAATCCAAAGGCACAAACAAAGAGGGAACCATACCTTTCCAACAGGCTCCGCCAGAAAGCTAAGCCAAATCTCGACGGTTCATCAACAGCCTAGAGATAACCGCGACATTCGTCTCAATACAGCAGACGCAGTGCCAGCAAACGAAGCGAAGATTAAATTCCTAGCTTCGAGGTCTTGACGGTAACTTATATAAAACCTGAAAGACCACCACAAATCCTTCGACTCAGGGAAACTAGCGTCCTTGATGAGAGCCTCCTAATCCGCATCGGCTCGCAGAGAAACCAGTGTCTCCACGGGAAATTCCCAGTTCGTTTCAACCCCGAAGAAACCAGTGTCTTCGGCAAAATCCATCGACTCAGGGAAACAAGTGTCCTTGACGAAGAAAATCCTAATTCGCGTCGACTCGCAGAGAAACTAGTGTCTCCGCGGGAAATTCTCGATTTGTTTCAACACCAGGGAAACAAGTGTCCTTGGCAAACTCCTCAACTCAGGGAAACTAGCGTCCTTGATGAGAGCCTCCTGATCCGCATCGGCTCGCAGAGAAACCAGTGTCTCCGCGGGAAATTCCCGGTTCGTTTCAACTCCGAAGAAACCAGTGTCTTCGGCAAAATCCTTCGACTCAGGGAAACAAGTGTCCTTGACGAAGAAAATCCTGATTCGCGTCGACTCGCAGAGAAACCAGTGTCTCTGTGAGAAATTCTCGATTCGTTTCAACACCAGGGAAACAAGTGTCCTTGGCAAACTCCTCAACTCAGGGAAACTAGCGTCCTTGATGAGAGCCTCCTGATCCGCATCGGCTCGCAGAGAAACCAGTGTCTCCGCGGGAAATTCCCGGTTCGTTTCAACTCCGAAGAAACCAGTGTCTTCGGCAAAATCCTTCGACTCAGGGAAACAAGTGTCCTTGACGAAGAAAATCCTGATTCGCGTCGACTCGCAGAGAAACCAGTGTCTCCGTGAGAAATTCTCGATTCGTTTCAACACTAGGGAAACAAGTGTCCTTGGCAAACTCCTCAACTCAGGGAAACTAGCGTCCTTGATGAGAGCCTCCTGATCCGCATCGGCTCGCAGAGAAACCAGTGTCTCCGCGGGAAATTCCCGGTTCGTTTCAACTCCGAAGAAACCAGTGTCTTCGGCAAAATCCTTCGACTCAGGCAAACAAGTGTCCTTGACGAAGAAAATCCTGATTCGCGTCGACTCGCAGAGAAACCAGTGTCTCCATGAGAAATTCTCGATTCGTTTCAATACCAGGGAAATAAGTGTCCTTGGCAAACTCCTCAACTCAGGGAAACTAGCGTCCTTGATGAGAGCCTCCTGATCCGCATCGGCTCGCAGAGAAACCAGTGTCTCCGCGGGAAATTCCCGGTTCGTTTCAACTCCGAAGAAACCAGTGTCTTCGGCGAAATCCTTCGACTCAGGGAAACAAGTGTCCTTGACGAAGAAAATCCTGATTCGCGTCGACTCGCAGAGAAACCAGCATCTCCGCGAGAAATTCTCGATTCGTTTCAACCCCAGGGAAACAAGTGTCCTTGGCAAATACCTCAATTCAGGGAAACTAGTATCCTTGATGAGAGCCTCCTGACTTGCGTCGGCTCGCAGAGAAATTAGTGTCTCCACGGGAAATTCTCGATTCGTCTCAACTTGCAAAATGAAGCCTCATGCAGCAGGGATTAAAAAAATTGTTTCCTGAGCAATGGGACCCTGCAAGTCGGTCTAAGACGGTCTCTTGCATACTATTCAAGGGTCTCACTCTCCAAAGTCGAATTTCGACAAGGAGGGAAACAACCGCTTACGGGTCCTCTCGACTCGTAAGAGGGAAAATTCTCTTATAGGATCCTTACGACTTATAAGAGAAAACACACTTAGGAATCCTCACGATTCCTAAGGAGAAAATCCACCTACGAGATCCTCTCGATCCGTAGGGAGAAAAGTCTCTATGAGACCCTCACGGCTTATAGAGTTGAAAAGTCTTAGGCAGCAGATCTGAACCTGCGGCCCAAGCCATCGCTATCTCTTAGAGAAACCTAGATGCTTACTCTATTATCTGTCAATTGTGTTTATCAAGACAGCATGCTGATAATAGGAGAAGAGAGAAAGCAAAGAAATAGTACAAGACATTGCAAAGAAAAATGTGTATCTTTATTTATTAATTTAATCAAGTACAAGGTGAAGCGTACAAAAGAATAAATAATGGATACATGTTATTCGAAAAAGAATTTTTTTTACAAGTATATGGATACAAGGGGAACTACTGGGAAGGAAGCGTCTTGCATAGCTCTAGCAATTGTTCACGCACCTCCTTCCACGCTTTCTCCTGATCGGCCACCACCGCTAGTTCTGCCTCCACTTGAGCCCGCTGCTGCAAGAAAGATGCAAGCTGCTCCCCAACGGCCTGATGAGCAGCGTCGCGGCCTGGGGTGTCACGCTCGGCGACATCAAGCTTTCGCTTCAAGTTTAGCCCATGAGAGATGCGTTCCAGGAGGCCCTCAAAGATAGCCTTCACTTGGGCAGCATTCGCCTCAACCTCAGCACGCAGACGAGCCGTCTCGCTCGAGGTCTCTTGGTATTCCCTCAGCCTTAAAGCTGCTTCTTGTTCCAAGTGGTGGACGTAAGAAGCGCTTTGCTCAATCCACGCTGCTCTTTGATTACTTGCGGCCAAAATCTCAGGGACAGGACGCATCGACTCCGGCTGATGCAGGCGAGCCTCGATCTCCCTGCAGTGATTAACCCAAGACATAACGATGCCTTCGTCATGGAAATTTACGAGTATCACCAGCATCGGATTAACCGCCGTAGAGAAATCTGCAGCAGACGTAGGAGTCTCGACGTCGAGTTCCTCGATGTAGTCACTCAACATGCACAGACTATTCGCGGCGCCTTTCGAGGACGGACGTCTCAAGAAAGGGCCTGCCGGCATCGTAACGCGAGATTCAAAAGGCGCCGAGATTGGAACGACAGCTGAAACGACAAAATGTGATTAGATGACGGTTCAAGAAATATGAAAAAGTCATTGATGAGATAGTCTACTATACCAGCTGTAGTAGGTGGCAAGGCCGGAAGGGCTGGTGGCGTGATCGATCTTTCGTCTCCTCCTTCGATTTGTAGCACTGCAATCAGGACAAGGGAGAATTAGAAATAATTCCATTACTAAAAAAAAAGAAAAAAAGAAAAATATCAGTTGGAAACTATACTCACCAGCGCCGCTGAAGGAAGAAGCGAGTTCAGATGGGAAGGAGAAGTGTGGTAGCAACACCTGATAAAGATGGTCAAAAAGCACTCCTGAAAAAGACACAACAGTACGACTTTAGTACATAAATTATGTGTCTGAAAGATAAAACTAATAAGTTTCAAACCCATACCTTCCAACATCTTCGATGGTATGAGAGAGGGCTGAGAGGTGACCACCGCCAAGGCAGTAGTTGACGGCGCTCCCTCGAGCAATGGAGAATCGGCACTGGCTGCACCTGCGTTAAAAAAAAAAACAAGGGTAAACCTGTCAGGAAAGATTGCAAGATAAAAAAAGGGGGACGGTAATCCGAAATTTACCTGATGAGCCTCCAGCCGAGACGGAGGCGTCTCCTTCCTCCATCGACATAAGTCCACCACCCGTGGCCTCATCCCCAGACTCCACGAGGGCCGTCGTCGTGCTCGCGAGGCCAGGAGACGGCGGAGGGCCGTAGGCGGGGAGAGCTATGACCGGAGCATTGCCAGACTCTTGAGAAAGAGCGGTCGGCTCGTCCTCAGGAATCATGTCCACCTCACTCGCTACTCCCTCGGGCTCAGCAGTCACGGCTGTCTCGTCCGCCGTCGCTACGGGGTCATCGGTCTCGGGCGCTCCGTCCGCTGTTAGCTCGGGCTCGGCATCGGCCACCTGCTCAGGCATAGTGGACGTGACCATTTCGTCAGCCACTAGCTCGGTCCCGGCAATCCCGGTTGTGTCGTCTGCCATCGGCTCGGGTTCGACCGATGCCTCTTCCTCTGGCCCCTCAGGTTCGACGGTCTCCGCCTCCCCTCGGTTGGACTTGGCCCTGCAGGACAGAATATATAAGAACCGACAGCTTTATAATTCTTACAACAAAATTCTGAAAGAAATATTACCTGAGGTGGACTTATCGTCAGCCTCCCTATTGGCGCGCACCACCTGTCTGTGAGCTGTAGACAAGGCGACCAGAGGCTCTTCTGAGGGAGTATCAGCACGAGGGACAGTGCTTGGGTCTGCTCCAATAGCCAAAGCAGTCCTGCGTGCCTTCGCTTCGCGCCTCAACCGCTTTCTCTCCTCCCGGGCCGTCGCGATGGACCTCTTCGACGCTTCCTTCATCAAGGTGTCGTCGTCCTTGTTTAGAGTTGCCTCCAGAGCCTTTAAGGCATCTCTCATCGGCTCTTCAAGTCGGGTCTCTCGCGGTAGCCCCGAGGAGGCAGAAACATCGGCGGTTGGCCCGGGAAGAGTCTCTGCGTCACTTGGCGGGATCGGCATTGTGGTTCCTGCGATAAAAAAGGGGGAAGATTAGATCGACCATAACACAAGGAGAATAAAGACTTGATGAATCAAAATGTACCAAGGCCTAAGGACGCTCTAAGTCGTTCCTCCTCTTGGAAAGTCTTGAGGGAAGCTGCAATGGCTTCTTCAGTGGTGATGCCTGTTTAAAGAAAAGAAAGGAAAAACGTTAGTCAAAGGCAATAATAAAGATATGATGCAATAAAAAATGCGACTAGTGATTACCTGATTGCGCAAGCTTAGCTAGCCACGCGTCTCGCCTCGCCAACCGCTCTGAAGCTACGATGGCGGCCTCCAAGTCCGTGTCATCCGGCGGCATGACTAATCCCCTGTTGGTCCCGTATTCACTCAGGCCCTCACCATAGGGAGCATGGGGTTCCTGACCGAACACAACGTCGGCTGCGAAGAGCGACTTCTTTTTCTTCTTCTGCCCACCAGCCCTAGGTGCACCTGGGATCGACTTGCGCTTTGCAGACACCTTGGGGCGGTGGGTCCCAATGTCCGCATCCACACCAGACTCCGGCGAGGCTACACCCACTGTCTCCACTGGAGCACAGGGCGCTGGTGGGGCATCCACAATATCGAGAAGCGGCAATCCGCGTGGAGGAATCTGCGCACACGGTGGTCCGGCCCTAGCATCTTTCAGAGGGGGAACTACTGGGGTCCTTGGCACTAGAGGAGCTTTGCGGTCGCTACCTGGAGGCACACCCTTACGGTCGACCAGCAATCGCTTTTCTTCCTTTATGACGGCTCCCGTCGAATGATTGTACCATTCTGTATATACCTTGAGGAGTCGTGGGGCGCAAGCCGTCTCACTGATAAAAAAGTGGGAACCCGTATTCAAACGCATGAAGTGATGCAGCGCTCTCTCCATCCCTTCTTCAGTAGCAGCAGGTTCCGATAGGAAAGCCTCCAGTGGTACCCCTTGATTATAGCTCAGTTGTTGAGCGAAACGATGCGGGTTGTATCTCATGAAAATCGCCGCACCATTCTGCCTAAACACCAGAAAGCCCGATCTAATGGAATATAGATGGAGTGTCTCCCGGGTCGTCAAAACTGAGGCTCCATCTTTGAAAGTGTCTTGCAATGGCCGCACTGCAGTGGTAGATGCCTTTCCAATAGTCAGCACTTTGTCAATGAAAGACACCCCGTCTCCAACGGTGTTGGGGCGAAGGAGCAAACCCCTGGCATTCCGTGGCGATGGAGTCACAATTGATGCGCCAATCAGCTGTATGATGCGAGGGAAGCTGCACCTGTCAAAGAACGAGGGCCTTTTGTGCATGCCGAAGACGCCCGATGTGTGTAGCTCGAGCCACGATATGAAGTAGTGCATCAGGAAGATCATGTGCAGTACCCCAGGCTCATTAGCATCCGCCGCTTGACTGAGGCCGTGATACAGGTGTGCCAAGCCGGCGATCCCAACAGCCACTTTTACCCCAATGGTCATCCGGTGAGCTGGGTAAAAGACAGAGGGCCGCATATGGCGAGAATGCATCGGGAGCGCAAACCAACTCAGCCATAGCCCAAGAAATCCTAAGAAGAAGGCCTCCTCGTCCATCCCGGGGGCTGCCACTTCCGCAAAAGACATAGTCGGGGAGTTAGGAAGGAAAAAACCCTTTTGGTCTATTTCCTTCGCCGGCAGGTTATCCAAACCTAGACCGAAAGGGTCATCAAGTGTGGCAAACTTGGCAGCTTCTACCGAGAGGACGTTTGGGTGAAGGAATCGAGCGATGAAATCCTCGAAGCTAACTCCGCGACTCCTACGTTCGATGAAAAGGGCCTCATAGATGTTCAACATTTTGATCAAACTTGGGAATTGATGTTGAACAATATTCTCCGGAGTGAGGCCCCTTACTGCCGGCTTAGCACCGAAAACATACTCGTCTGTAGGAAGCAACTCCTCATAGTGCTCCCCTATAACCGGTAAGCCGGAGACCTCTGTGAATTCCTCCAAAGAAATCGACACTTCCCGGTCCATTGCGAGGAAAGTGTGATTAGGAATGTTCCACTGCTCCAAAAAGGCCTTGAACCACCAGGTGGGAAGCGTGGGATATTGGAAGAGGGAGACGTAAACCGCAGTGTACAACCCTAACCTTATCAACTGCGACTTCTTCGCCGACAGAATATAGCGAGCCCATGGCAGATAGCCGATCGGGTGGCGGGGGATCAGACCTATGTTATATGATTGCCCCCAAGGTCGCGCCTCGCCTTGACAAATATGGCGTCCCAGGATATCCAAAACCATAGGACGCTGAACCGGAATTGCATCTATAGCAGGATGAAGAAAGCCCTTCGAAGTCCAATCAACCATCTCAACGGCATACTGCACCGGGGGTGGGCTGGCATAATGGATTGCTGTAATAGGCTCTGACGGTACTGCGCACGTAAAACTCCGTCGACCCATGATGATTTGGTTGTACCACGACCCCCAAAGGTGAAGATTCTTATATTCCGAGTCGTGGTCCCTGATCATAGCTATGACTTCGCGGTCCACAGGCGCTTCGGGAAATCCTTACTCCGAACGAGCAAACGGGAATGAGGTATCGAAAGACATGTTCACTGCAATGGGACAAAATTGGCCGTTAGTGTATTCCAACGCTTGGCGTTTAAATTTTTTTTAAATTAAAAGTTAATTAAAATTTAATTAAAATTAATTACACCACACTGCAGTGCAGTGGGTAGGAGACCAAAGGGGGACCCACAAAATCTGGATGACAATGCATCAATTAATAAGACAACCCCATCATTGGATGAGATTGTCAGTTAATCTCCAAGAGAATATTCTCATTAATAATAAAAAAAATCCCTAGAGACAAGGATAAAATCTCCTCTTTCAGAGCAAAGCTCTGTCACAGAGTGACACTTGTCAAACTCTGGTCTCAGGGGAATAAAATTCCTTAAAAGAGCCTAGCTCTGTGATAATGATGAGAAAATCTGTTAATTTTTTTTCTTCTTTAAACTCCTTAAAAAATTAAAATTTTTGAAGACTCTTAGGAGTTCTTCACTTTTAGATCAAAAAGATCTAATTTTTGGTCCATGAGCAAAGCTTTGCTCATGGGTTAAAATCCATGAACAAGATCTCTGTAGATCTATGGATTCTTGAGAGCAAAGCTCTGTTGGTGAAACCCTGAAGGGGTTTTCTTTAGATCAGAAGATCTATGAGAGCAAAACTCTGTTGATTAAGATTAATTAAAATTAATTTAATCTAAGATTAATTTTACCTAAAGTTTTTCTAACTTTGGAAATGAGAGCAAAGCTTTGGAGTTCTTGAAACAAGAGCAAGGCTCTGAAGTTCCTAAGCAAGAGCAAAGCTATGAAAATCAAAATCTTGGAAAATAGCAAAGATTTTCTAAGGGCCAGGGGTCCTATATATAGGCGCTTGTGCCTCTTCAATTCCTGAGTTGATCCAACGGCCAGGATCTTGCCACCGCTGCACTCACGTGCGCGCCACGTGAGCGTAACGGTGGGGGGGCATTTGTTTCCCCCAATCAGAGCAAAGCTCTGTTTGAATTTCAAAAATTCAAAATTTGAAGCAACGCTTCAAATTCCTTGCGCTGCGCGCAACACGCTACGTGTCAAAAGCTGATACGTCAGCGCAGCGCCCAAGGCAGCGCGCCTAATCAGAGCAAGGCTCTATTTAAAACAAAATTAAAGGAAGCAACGCTTCAGTTGCGCAAGTGATGCGCTGCGCGACACGTGTCAGCGCAGATGCGCAAGCACAGATGCGCTGCGCGACACGTGTCGGCGCAGTTGCGCTGCGCTACGTGACACGTGTCACGCGCTGGGGCGTTTGCGCCAAACAGAATTAAAATTCTAATAAGATCTTTCTATTTTTGTTAAAACAAGAAGATTGTCTTCTGTAAAACAGAAGCCCTTGGATCAAAGATCCAACGGTGGGGAAAATTCCCCAAATCACTCAGAGAAAGATCTCTTTAACAAATTTAACAAATTTATGAGCACTATATAAAGGAACCTAGACCCCAATTCAGATCATCATCAACGTGGTGAAAGATTAAGAACTTCAAAACAGAGAGAACTCTGAAAAAATTCAAGAAAAAGGTAAAAAACTCTGAAAAAATTCAAGAAAAAGGTAAAAACCTTTAAAATAGAAGAATTTCTTCTAATAGATCATTGATCTAAAAAAAAGATCAATGATCTTCAATAAAAAACAAATAATAACAGTGCCTTGCACTTTTTATGAACCACCGGTTCTTTGAAAACAAGGAAAAACAAGAAAAGCAAGAAAAACTTGTTTTCTTTGATCTAAGTTGGATCAAGAAATTAAAACAGTGCCTTGCACTTGTAAATCTGCACTGTTGCACTCCTGGGTTGGCGCAAGCCACCAGAGAGCGCCACGTGTCAGCACCTGAACCACTTGCGCTATGCGCTTTTAAGAAAGAGCCTTGCTATCTGAAATTGGCACAACTCACCAGAGCGCGACACGTGTCAGCAGCGCAAGCGCAGCGCATTGGCGCAGCGCACTGCGCCTGCGTGACACGTGTCATCACCACAAACGCTTGCGCTCAGTGATTGGCACAAAGCGCCTGACAAATGTACTGCATTGTTTACTGAAGGGCCAAGCCCAAATGAAAAAGGCCTAGTAGGCCAAAATAAATTGCAATACAATAAAAGGGCAGAGCCCAAACAAAACTGATGCTCTGCATCCTTTATAAAAGGGCAGAGCCCAAACAAATGCAATAAAAGGGCAGAGCCCAAACAAAATTGATGCTCTGCATCATTTATAAATGGGCAGAGCCCAAACAAAATAAAAAAATGCAATGCATTGTTTAAAAAGGGGCAAAGCCCTAGCACAGGCCTAGTAGGCCAAAAACAAATAAAAATGTTGAACATTTTTTTAACTGGACTTAGCCCAATCATGGCCGTAAGTTCTCAAATTAAATTGACTGAGCACGGCTGCTCTCCTAAATCAATTTATATCCGGTTCAAGGGTATATCTCCGAACTCCTCTGACACCTATCGTTGTAATTCTTCAACGACGTTAGAGAGGTGACGGGTCCCAACAACCACACATTAACACGGACTGTGGGGTCCTTAAAATCATGGACTTATGCGTCCTTAAACTACCTATGGACCACCATGTCCCTAAACTGGAATATGGACCACCATGTCCCTAAACTGGAATATGGACCGAAACGTCCCTAAACTACCTACGGACCACTATGTCCCTAAACTGGAACAATAGAGCCCAAATGCTCTTTTGTCGGATCTAAACGATCCCGTTAAGTTGATCTCAGTCTGGAAATTAGGCTAACGTATCCTTAACAAAAGTTTAACTTGATCTTAGCCTTAAATAGGGCTAACGTATCCTTAAACTAAAATACCAAACCCAAATCTAAGTAAATACGGATTTGGACTAATCCACGTCCTACGGGTGACGGCATAACTTAGTCTTCGTATACAATCCATGGGCAACCACAAACAAAATAAACACACATGACACGAAGTGAAATTCTGGAGAAGGAGAAAGTTGTTACCGCGATGCGATAGCGTAATTAACTGCAGTAGCTTGCGCCTGCAGGGAAGAGCATCCCCATAATAAAAAACCCCTCAAGCGAGGGGGAATCTGACGAAGTCTGCTACATCGGCCGCATCCGTCTAGACATTCGATACACGGTGCCATAAATCAACTTGGCATCTTCGGAGAGGTGGACGGATAAAACCAAATAGCATTTGCCCCGAATTTCAGGCAAGACGTCCTCACGTCGTCGCCGTCTTTCGGAGGGGAACATGGCCTTTACAAAACTACTGAAGGAATCAAAAATATAACAAAACAGCAAGGAAACACCCCAATGGGGCATCACGTGTTCACACGTGACCAAGGGTCACGTGCTGACACGTGATGATTCCTTAGCTCCCTAAAAGCAGAATTAATTCTGGTTAAAATGTTAATCAAAGGGATCACGTGTCAACACGTGATGGGCTCCTAAGCTCTTTAATTAATAGAATTAAATTCTATTTAAATGATTAAATAATGGGATCACGTGCCAACACGTGATAGACTTTTAAAGCCTTCTGAACTAATAGAATTAAATTCTAATTAAGAAGGAATCAAGAACCCTAACTGGAAAATATTTCCGTAGATCTTTCCAAACAAAAAGATTGTGCTCTGTAAAGTGGAGCAACGTTGGATAAAATATCTAATGGTGATTAAAAATCACCAATTTATGGAAAGATTTTATACGAGGAAAGATTTCCCTGAAATTCACCTAGAGTAACAAACAGAATATCTTTTGGATTAAAAATCCAATGGTGAATAAAAATTCACTGAGCGATCTAAAAGATCATGTTGGTCACAAAAACAACCAAAATCTTTCAATGAAAAATTGACTAAACAAATTGATTCTTTTCTTTCTCCTATAAATAAGAACCAAGAAGAGAAGAGAAGGGATCTGGGATTTTTGGAGAGAAAAACAACAACAGAGAGAAAAAAGAGAGGAGAATTTAATTCTCAAGAAAGAAAAGAAGATCTTTTCAGAAAAAAGAAACCCTAGGTGAGAAAGGGGAAAGAGATCTAAGCTCCATAAAATAAAAGAGAATTTAATTCTCAAATTTAAGAGTTTAACTCTTCTGAATAAGAACTTAGTTCTTCCTTTGGTTGAAGATCTGCAGAAGCAGATCTCCCCACAAGTTGAGAATTTAATTCTCATCGGGGAGATTCTGCCATGCAGATCCAAAACTTAAAAGGAGAATTGAGTTTGAGGAATTTAATTCCCCCAAATTCATAGGAATTTAATTCCTCCAAATGAAACTAGGGTTTAACCCTATATGAGAATTTAATTCTCCCAAATTCATAGGAATTCAATTCCTCCAAATGAAATTAGGGTTTAACCCTATATAAGAATGTAATTCTTCCATATACATAGGAATTTAATTCCTCTAAAACAGAATTAGGGTTTAATCCTACAGAGAATTTAATTCTTAAAACAAGAGACTTGAAACTCTCCATGCACGTAAAGAACTTGGTCACGTGGTAACACGTGACCCTTCTCCTCAATGAGTAAAAAAGAAAGAACAAGACTAGGACACGTGCCCCCACGTGACCCTAAAACAGGTTCCTCAAAATGAGAAAGAAAAACTTGGAGGCAATGCCTCACGTGCTCCCACGTGGCCCTCATAATAAAGGGAATAAAGCCAAGGGCAGAATCAATTTTGGGCGCCCTCACGTGTCCTCACGTGACCCCCAATAAACACTTTAATAATCAATAATGGATACCCATCACGTGCCAACACGTGATGGCCTGAAGACCAAAAGTGTTTAACACTTATTTGAAAATTCTGAGAACAAAATAAAGGAAGTCTGGCCTCATCTTCAGATGCCTCACGTGCTCACACGTGATGGCCTGAAGGCTAAGTGTTTAACACTAATTTGCAGATTTGAGGGTAAAATAAAGGAGGTTTGGCCTAATTCTCAGGCGCCTCACGTGACCCCACGTGACTACCCTACTTTTAGTGTTTAAAACTATTTTGAGCATTTTGTCCCCAGTGTTTAACACTGTTTTAAAAGCGCATCACGTGGGAACACATGATTGCCAAATATGTGCTAGTGTTTAACACTAGTTTAAAACCAAGCTTAGCCCAAAGTGGTTAAGTTTTCCAGAGGCAAATTTCCCCTTCAAATGAACCTTAAAATCCAAAGCTATAATGAATAATTAGTGTTCAGCTAAAGACAAAATGTTGTCAGAGCCCCCCCAAACCCCTATTTAGCATTGCTAAATAATGGGAGGCTGAACCCAGACAAATGTTCAACAGCCCAAACCAAGGTCTAACATTTCAAACTTAAGTGGACTTAGCCCAAGTTGGCCATAAGTCCTCAATTCAGATTTAATTGAGCCAATGTGCTCATAATCTAATTAATTGATCTTAGTTCCAAATTGAACTATAGATTTCCCAATCAACTTTGGTTCAAGGGTACATCTCTTCACTCCTTTAATATTTGTCGTTGTAATCCTTCAACGTCTTCAGAGAGGTGACGGGTCCCGATGACCAATCATTCCATGGACTGTTGGGTCCTTAAACTCATGGACTATGATATCCTTAAACTCTATAGACTATGATGTCTTTAAACCATGGACTGTGGGGTCCTTAAACTCATGGACTATGATGTCCTTAAACTCTATAGACTATGATGTCTTTAAACTATGGGTTGTGGGGTCCTTAAACTCATGGACTATGATGTCCTTAAACTTTATAGACTATGACGTCTTTAAACTACGGACTGTGGGGTCCTTAAGCCCATGGACTATGATGTCCTTAATCTTGGACCGAGATGTCCTTAAACTAACATTGGACCACCATGTCCTTAAACTGGTGATCGACCGCAATGTCCCTAAACTAAACAATAAAGCCCAAATGCTCTTTTGTTGGATCTAAATGATCCTGTTAAGTTGATCTTAGTCTAAAATTAGACTAACGTATTCTTAACAAACTGTTAAGTTGATCTTAATCTAAAATTAGATTAACGTATCCTTAATAAACGTTTAAGTTGATCTTAGTCTCAAATGAGACTAACGTATCCTTAAACCCAACCCCAAACCCAAATCTAAGAAAATACGGATTTGGACTAATCCGCGCCCTACGGGCGACAACATAAATTAGTCTTCGTATACAATCCACGGGCAACCAAAAAAAACAAAAACAAAACAAACACCCACGACACGAAGTGACCATCTGGAGAAGGAGAAAGTGGTTACCGCGATGCGGTAGCGTAATTAACTGCAGGGGCTTGCGCCTGCAGGGAAGAGCGTCCTCACAATAAAAAACCCCTCATCATGAGGGGGAATATGATGAAGTCTGCTACATCGGCCTCATCTGTTTAAGCCTTCGATACACGATACCATTAATCAACTTGGCATCTTCGAAGAGGTGGACGGATAACACCAATTAGCATCTTCCCCGAAATTCAGGCAAGACGGACCTGCGCGGTCGCATCTCCGCGTTTCGGAGGGGAACAGATTCTGGCACGCCCAGTGGGACCTTTTCCTCTTTCTACTCCAAATTTC
Organism: Agapanthus africanus; assembly: GCA_030015575.1. Lineage (NCBI taxonomy): Eukaryota > Viridiplantae > Streptophyta > Magnoliopsida > Asparagales > Amaryllidaceae > Agapanthus > Agapanthus africanus. Next base: position 644,462,811 of record CM057343.1, read on the forward strand.
GTGTATCGTGTTCGTGAACGAATCGCGGTTTGATATGGTTGCCCTTGGGTTCGAGGTACTAAGATTTGATTTTGCTATCGTGCAGAAAAAAGAACATCAATGGCCTCCAACTGCTATAGCTGCAACTGCAACTCCCGTTCCGCCACACCTGGAGGTGTAGCCTACGGGCCCCAAGCAGCCTCGTTGTTCAAGATGCCGGTGGAGCAAATAACTCAGGCTACCACTGGACTATTCTTCGGGACCATGATCCCCCCGATGAACTTCAATGCCCCGTTGCTGTCGCAAGAAGCCCCAAAGAAGTCGGTCTTTGATCGACTTACCACTGCCGCGACCCCTCTCAACGGGTCGCCCAACTCCACTTCCTCAGTTTTCAGCAGACTGGGCTAAAACGCCAACAAGCCTGCGATACCCGAAGCAGCCATCCTAAAGCGGATAGCCATCCCGGCTCAAGCGGACCAAATTATTAGAGAAGCTTCTTCTGCCAAGAAGACAGTCTTCACAAGGCTGGCCGTTCCGGCTCCCGCTCCAGGCGAAGTCATCAAAGCTGCTTCCCCCGCCCAGAGGTCTGTCTTTGACAGATTGGACATCGCTTCTCAACAGGCATCAGTCTTTAAGAGGCTGACGCCGGTGACAACCCTTCGCCAAAACAGGGGGCATGAGGAAGTCACCCCTACAGCTGAACTAACTCCATCCGCACGACATGCTCGCCGTCGTTACTGGCACCGAGTAAGGAAGGTTGGGGGCAATTCCCCGTCGGGACTAACTCCGCCAGCTCCCATGGTGGAAATCAATGCTGTTGTTCCAACTGGGAACAATTTTGAACCGCTTAGAAGGGTTCGCAAGAACTCTCCGTGCTGAAGAGATCTCCTCCGCCCGTGGAGAATATTACAGAAAAGAAGCCGGAGCAGCCCCCTCAGCGGCTTTCTTCCAAGATTTACAAAGTCTGGCGACAGGTCCAGGAATCGGTGATTAACCAGGAATACTCTCACCGGTCAAAGAAGCTTAAAGCTCAGCAAGAAAAGAGCCATCCCGTGGTACCACAGAAGACGTCATCCGTTTGGGTGCCTGCTGCAACGGCCCCTTCAACGTCAACCGTTCACAAGAGAAGGAGGCCGGAGAAAGCCGTTGTGACCGCGGTGAACCGCAAGGACGCTAAAGCTAAACGCCCCAAGTCTGGGGGCATGGTGACACATACCATTTATATGGCTTCTGGAAAAGAGGAAAGCCATGCTTCTACGGGTCATCGACCGCTTACTCGATCGATAACAAAGGCTCAGGAGCAGCAACAACAAAAACTTCAGGAGAAGCTAACTGCGATGGCCGCACTCACTGGGCCGAAAGAAAATCCGGAGACTTCAGAGCAGCGTCAAGAACAAGAAACTGGTGCTGATTTCCTCCGAAGAATGCCCGAGAGGAAAGAAAAAGAGGCCGCAGAACAGGTGGCCAATATAAAACGAATGGCTCTTTTGTTCCAAGACATGGCCGGAATGATGTTACAACCGGAACCCCTAGCTGAAGACCCCCCGATCATCATTGAAGACGACAGAGGGGTGACATCGAACCTTCCTCCGGCTCCTTCAGCAGCCAATGAGGAGACCATCTCCAAGGCTGCTCTGGATGATTACATTGCTCAGCAAATACGGGCTCACCAGGCGAATGAAGCGACCGGCTAAATTGTTAAAACTGGGAGTCCATATCCAGGATGGTATGACCAAATAAGATACCCTCCGGGATATACGATCCCTAAATTCTATGTATATAATGTTAGTTATATGTATGCCCTAGAGGCCATTACTGTACATTGGATGTATATTGTAGTGGATGTTGGGACATATATAGGGAGGACTTTCTTGCTCGACATGATAGTATGCTATCTGGTTGCTCTTTACCTTAACGTGTACACTGAATGTCTCTCTGTTACATGTTGGTAAAGCCCTTAGGATGTGTACTTGACTACCTGGACTATGATGCGGATCATACTAGTGGGGACATGGTAGTCCATAAGTACATCCTTCAAAGTCCCTAGTCGTGGGTGTATCGAGATGGGGCATCGATATACCAGAGTAGACTAGCGTGTACCTTCTCGACCCATACAGATGGGAAATGGATGATCCCATATCCATTGGTGTTTGACATCGGAGATGATATACGGGTGCTCAGTAGAGACTGGGTACACTGGACGGACTCGCCGAGAACTCCCAGATGGTATTATACCTAACGTCAGATGACAGTTCTCTGGTGACACTGGTACAGAGTAGTCTGTTGACCCGAGATCGTCATAGAGTCTTGTGTGGTTCCCACTGTGCTTTGATTTCCATCTTACCACGTCCAAGAGGGCGTGCAAAACGGTGGTTTTTGGGTACAGTCCCGAGTCACATGGAGGCAATGAGCGATAGGAGGGGATTCGTCTCTCCCGGTATAGGGGGTTGATGTTGCGCTGTGTTCGATTGGCTATAACAGGAAATCCCTGGCCAGGGTTGCTGAGATTTACTGGTAAGTGTTACCAGTAGTTTCTCGAATTGTTATAGACCTCATATCGACACGACTTATCAAGCTATTGGGGTCTGACGTTTACCACCCCTAGGCGAGATATGCGACATATCAGACGATCAGACCGGACTGTACGGTAGTGTTACTGGTTGGATTCACTGGAGTGTGAGCGGGCTTGCTCGTCGATCTTCTGATCGCTCAATACCCGGGTGGCCGTTACGTTTAGCAGACCGCTTGTGGCTTGTGGGTGTTTGATATGATCATCACCTGCTGCCGGCGTATTGACGAGTCTTTAGAGTCCTACACAGAGGTTTCCTGGCTCAAGCGAAACGAAATAGGAGCGCATATGAGATATGTGCGGGACCGAGAATAATGCGTGTATGTGATACCGTATTCCATTCTCGCGATGAATGTATCGATTAGGTTATATGAGATATACCCTAGTTATCGAATCAAGGATTGATTCGATAAGCCGATACATTAGACACTAGCCGGTTATATGCGATATGACCGGATCGTTAAATCAAGAGTTGATTTAATGATTTAATGCATAATTATATATTTGATATATTACTTTGCATTAACTAGTATCGGTTCACTTTAAATGGATTTTCTCGCTCGGATGTGCACATTGTATATTTGATATAGTTTTGTGCACATGATTGTATCATGTTTGATGATGCATACTTACTTGGTTTGTGTAAAGAATTAAACCATGGTTATTTAAATGGTTAGGGTTTTGGTTTTCCTTATTCATTTATTTATCTTTTTCATTTATTCTTTTTGGAAATAAAATAATTGGCATAAGAGGATAATGGTGGCTTTCTTTGTTTGTTCATGAACTTTCATGAAGCTTTGACTTAGTTAACCATTCTTGTCTCTTGCTTAACCCTAACCATCATAACTTACCATGGTCTATTCTCTACAACTAACTAAGGTTAAGATTATGATAAGTTTCCATTTTTATTATTTTTTTAATTAACTTATCATAACATAATTCTTCTTCTTCTTCCTTTCTTCACTTGAAGAAAGCAAGCTCCATCAATGGTGATTGATGGAAATGAGTGAGAAATCCAATTCTAAAGTCTACCCACTTCCTATTTCTTCATCCTCTACCTCTTGCCAAGTAGTAGAGTGTGTTTCCTTCACAAGTTTTCATGACTTGGTGAAGGTGGAGCTTGATTTAGCGATGCCTCGACGTAGATCATCTTCGGCATGGACATCGACGACCTAGCTCGCCATTTCTCCGATGAAGCCGACGCTAGAGCCCGGGGTTCGACTTGGACAGCGAGGAGACTTCATTGCGGAGCTATGGAGGTGGAGCACCAGATCTACAAAGGTTGTATTTTCGTATTCTAGTAGTTAAGTGTTAACTAGTTTTGTTTCGCCTAGAAATCTAGCCAACGATCCGTAGTTTAGGGTTTCTCGGCACCGTAAAATTTAAAATTGGCATGGTTGATGCCTTGTGAGACCTCATTAGGATGCCAAGGAACCCTACAGTGGTATCAGAGCCTAGCTAGAGCCTTAGGCAAAGTCTAGACGCAATTTGAAGTCCGAACGAACCGAAACCGCAAAATTTCCATGCTCTCTGTCCTTTTTTTCAAAAACTGGGATTTTTCCAAATTAAAAATATGCAGAAAACCCAGCAGGGAAATCTAAGAATTACGGCGCAAAAAGTTTTGAATGAATAGTGTAAATGGCGGCGGAACCGCGGCATAAGCCTAGCTTATGCGGCGGTTCCGCGGCAGAATCATGACGTCAGCCCTAACTGTTTACACAGTAATTCATTGTTTCAGGTGCTGAGTTCTCTGGGTATTTTTAAAATTTATTCAAAAGTTGAATTTTCTGGAGTTGATTTGGGGATTCGGTGTTTCAATCGGAGTATCAAATTTTGTCTGTGTGGCTTTCCGGATAATTTTTAGAATATGTTAAAAAGTTCGACCGGATATAAATACCCAATTTTTCCCCTGTCGGGAAATTTCCAAGTGTTGGATTTTTCCGTAGTTTAACGACGTTCTAAGTAGCGCAAGTAACTCGATGGACCCTTTAGAAGACAACAAACCTTAACTCGATTATGTGACCGTCTTGAACTGCCCTTTGAACCTTCGGGTTTGGGGCAGTACGGCGTGCCACATGTGAGGCGTTGGCTTGACCCTTCTACGGCTGGACCGTTGGTACTGAGGCACGAACTGAATGTTGTTAGACTTATTTCATGTGTTGATCTGTATCGGGAAAACTTGGGTGTTTGAATGTTCGATCGGAAAGTTTAACATTTTCTAATTATCTGGAATGTGATACAATAATTGGAATTCACAAGTAGTTATGAGATAACTGAATGAATGTTATAAACATAGCAGTTTAGTCTCAATTGATCGGTTGCCACGGAATTTTGATGTGATCAAAAGTCCGTCGCAATCACGTAGCGTACGTGGATACTCGCCGGGTAAACTTAATAGACAGCCTCACTCCATAGCCCCGACCAAGTAACTGTAGGAGAACCCCGCCGCCGAAAGCATCCGTTCGGGTGCTCGCGGTAGCGGTGTTCCGCCTTGGTGCACTTCGTCGACGGTATCAGGGGTGCGGCCGCCTACTAAAGTTTGCGACGAGCATTCGATCAGTTTTTCGGGAATCTTGTTGAATTTCCCAACTTGATATTGAAAAGTGTTTTCGATAATGAGACTAAAATGCGGGGTTTATAATTGTTAGGCATGCGATGTCTAAGTAATTCATTTGATTAGGCATGCGATGTCTAAAGTGGTTGCGGATTCCAACTGTTGTAGTTTTACACTTTCTTTTCTGTGACCGTAAGTGTAATATGTGATATCGCCGGTTTCGTTGCTATATGTCAACGAAAATTGGGATGCGCGTGTTTACTTACGTTGATGACATGTGATGTTATGTGTTGCTGGATATGTTATATTGGATCGTCGTGTTTGAATAGCCGGGGGTTTTTACGTGAGATGAGTGTTTTTCATTTTCATTCATGTAAAAACTTGTATGTAATATTCTTTTATTGGGGCGCTTCCAGGTTGCGGAAGTTGTCACCGTTTGTATATTATTTACTTTTCTGCACTAGGAAAGACCCAAGGAGGGGAGCACAAGTAACCGGGTTCTGGAGTCCAGTGGGAGACCAACTCGAGGAGTCGAGTCCGGGTCTCCTAACTCTAGAATTGGTAGGGTTGCTTGCCGCTCTCGTAGGGGTCTAGGGGTGTGGGTTTGGCTATTCATCACGACCGTGGAATCCGTGTTTTATACTGGCTCGTATTGAAAACACGGACGTCCTAGTATATCCAATATTTCATATGATTCTTCTGCTGCGATATCTGTGATGTGATCATGTGATGTTCTGTGATAGATGCTGTATATAGTATATATGATATATTATATAGACGTTACTTATGTTTTACACCCGCGCTAGCCCTGCCCCGCTCTGCCGTTAGTTACCTAACCTAACGGTGCACGAGGGGACATCGAGGCGAATGCAGATGGCATAAGTGTGCGTCGTATTTATCTGTGATGTTTAGGTACTTAAATGATGGGACTTCATTAATGTGATTAATGAAATAAAAGAAACCTAAGATGTTGTAGAATCGAATTTCAAAATAAAACAGGTAGCTACAGTTCTTGCTTTGCACAGAGGTATATATGATATATCCTGCACCTTATTCGATAAGGAAAGGACCGAGATCCCTTCACCGGGAGTGACTCCTTTAGCAATAACTGGCAGATGCTACACACTCGGTTTGTCTTTTGATTACTTTTAAGAGTTTTTGCTTTGCACAGTGATATATATGATATATCCCGCACCTCATTCGACGAGGAAAGGACCGACGATCCCTTCACCGGGAGTGACTCCTTTAGCAAAACTAGAAAAGCGTCAAAAACACTCCATTTCAAAATTCATTCGATCCTACAACGATATCAAGTTCATTACGCAATAGGTTTTCAGAAAAACCTGTCGTAGCCCTCCGTCATTTCAGATAAATCCTGTTTAGTATTCGTGCTGCGTTTGTTGACCTTGTCAAGGCGCAGTGTGCGGTAGCTAACCAGTATTTATCTGTTTATGCATATGATGCAGATTGGGTTAGGGTAGTCGTGCGGCCTTGTTGACCTTGTCAAGGGTCGTGCGGGTGGATTTGATTCAATCAAGAAATGACAGGTTGAACTTGACTTGCGGTCTATGGTTTGTTGACCTTGTCAAGGTCATAGATCGTTCGGGGCAAAATATTATCGGGAATTTCAAGTGTTGAAATTTGCAATGAGATTGCATACCTTCTATGAGATAGTTGGATCCCGATACCCGCTGCGAGTAAGAGTTACTCCTGGGAGAGTTTTATACATTACAATTAGCCGATCAAGTAGGTGTCTAGAAAGGTGTCAACGGGGTTACGCCTCTGGGAAAACGAGGTTTACATTAATTAGGTTCGTGCGAAAGCACGGGGGACCTCCCTCAAAGTACCGACACTGGCCTGGCTGAAAGATTGGTGAACTTGTAGTGTGTAATTAATCCCGGCTAGTCTTTCCTTTTAGGGTTTGAAGGAAGATTTGATAAAAAGCAGTGGGAGCCATCCTGATTAGATAAAATAATAACCAATCTATTCTTGACAGAGCGCACGCTGAGTGTTTTCTTCTCTCTCTCTGCAGGTAGCGACCATATCACGCCTTAATCAAGATAATAATACGGAATATTGACCGAACCCGCTTGTTATACTGAGCTGGGGAACGTTGGTCCCGCTCCAACTTATAATTGTTATAAGACAGAGCAGGAAATTGGGGAATACCAGATTTCCCGTGCCGCCCAAACGAAGAGAGTGCATGCTGATGCATCATCTTCGGGTGTGTTCGTTACAAAGAACTGTTTCTCTGTATCCTCTACATCCTGGGTATATGATACCGGATCAGGATCCCAGATATGTAATCTGTTACATAGGGCTACAGAAAGGTAGAGGACTGAGAACGGGTGATAAGTTTCATGAGGCAGAAAACGGGGCAAATGTTGCAGCCAAGTCTGTTGGTCACTGTCACCCTGTATTACAAATACATTGATTCTGAACGAATATTATTAGATACCGAACCTGATATACAAAATCGTATCTATCTCTTTATTAGTAAAGAAATGATAAAATTTTGTATTGTTGGATAATGTTTTGAACATTTCCTATATCAAAAGTTGATCGGTTCAGGCACGTTATCTAAAAGCATTGATGTTCTAAATCAAACTACAGTTCTTTAGTATACGGAACACACACAAGAGGAAGAGTTCAGAAATGAACGAATCCTTCTTGAGGCATTGTAGACTAGGTCATATCAATGCGACCCGACTGGCTGAAGTTACATTTTAGATGCATATTTAAATGCGGTTTGAATTTACATCTTGTGAAACTTGCCAGTCATGTCACAAAGATTAGATGACCATAGCCCTGTTTATTAGAAACAGAGAAAGAGTTAGTGAACTCTTGGGATGATACATGTTGATGTATATAGGTCCCCTGTCTACACATGCCAGGACTGATTCTTTGTACTTCATTACATTCTCTGAAGATCTCTTTCGAGTTTCAGACCTATGTTCCTGTTGAAACACAAGTCCGAACCTTTTGAGATATTCACAGAATATAAGTTAGAAGTAGAGAACCAAAATACGGGTATAAGTATTATGTCCTTTGATGAGATCAAGGAGGAGAATACTTGAGCACGGAAATCCTGGACTATTCTAAAGGAGAATGAGATTCTCTCTCAGCATTACTCCTTCGAATACACCAAAGCACGATGGTATATCGGGGCGGAGCTATCTCACCCTATATGATAAGGTGTGCTCTATGATGAGTACTACTGAGTTACCTATTTCCTTTTTGGGAGTTATGCACTTGAGAAGCTGCATACCTATTGAATAGGGTTCCAATCGAATCAGTTGCCTACCACTTCATATGTGATATGGAAAAGGAAGAGCCCATTTCTTAAGTTAGTTAAGATTTGGGGTTGTCCGGCCTATGTCTGAAAGCAAAATCCGAACAAGCTCGAGGCAAGGTCTGTAATGTAGAACTGGAAAGGTTCCAGCTATACGAACTACAGCAGATGATTTGATAGAACCAAGGGATTCAGCAGATACCAACGAACCTCAGCCTCTCCGCCGATCTAGTAGGGTTCCTCACCCACCTGAGAGATACTTCGGTTTCTCTATGACAGTGGGAGCGAGGATTGCATCATGAGATGATGACCCAACTAGTTCCGAGCTGGCCATCAGGAGTGTGGCTCTGTAAGAATGGCTGGATGCTTAGTGATCAGAGATGGAATCCATGTACACCAACAAAGTATGGACTTTGGTTGCTATATCTGAAGGGTTAAATCCCCATCAGGAGCAAGTATATCTTGAGAAGATTACTTGGTGTACATCGAAAAGTTGAGACTTTCAAAGCTAGACTTGTTAAAAGTGTGCATCATTGACCAGGTGTGGATAATGATGAAACCTTTTTCAAGTAGCTATGCTTAAGTCCATCCAGATCCTACTTGTCACGGCTACATACCATGACTACGATATCTGGTGGTTGGGTGTCATGACTGCTTTTCTAAATGATGTTTTAGAAGAGTGCGTCTATAAGTACACAGCCAGAGGGCTTCGTAAACAGTGGGAGCAGCGGAAACGTGTGCAAGATGCTTTATAGGATAAAGCAGGCATCGCGGAGTTGGAACATCTGTTTTGATGGATTAGTCAAAGAAGTTGACATCATCAAAATGGTAGATGAACCTTGTATAAACAAAAAGGGTAGTAGGGAGTATGGTGACGATCCTCGTAGAGTACGTGGATGACATACTCTTGATAGGGAAGGAGTTTCCTATGCTACGCTCGATCAATCTCCGCTTATCACTATGATTCTCCATATAAGATCAAAATGATACCTCCTAAATCCTGAGTTTTGGATCTATGAGATAGATTTAATTGGATGTTAGGATTCTCACTAGTTATAGTTTTGGATCAAAATGATACCTCCTAAAACTTGCGACGGACCGAAACGTCCCTAAACTAACGATGGACCACTATGTCCTAAAACTGGCTGTTGACCGAAACGTCGTTAAACTACTACCAACCCGCACCATCTCCAGGCTGACGTGGTGTTAAAAAAAACGGTATGTCCATAAGCGAAATGGGCACAGATGAAAACCCGAAAGGGCTCTGGGAGTAAAAACAGCAGGGCTACCGGCGAGTTTTGGTAAAAACCCGAAAGGGCGCAATCTCGTCAAAAGATACTTGCAAGGTCGTCTCGACCTTGTGAGGAGAAACCACCTGCGTGAGATCCTTACGACTCACAAGGGAGCAACACACTTAGGGATCCTTACGATTCCTAAGGAGAAATTACACTTACGAGATCCTCATGACTCGTAAGGAGAATTCCCCTTTGAGACCCTTACGGCTCATAGGATTTGAAAGCCTTAAGCTACAGGGTTCTGAACCTGTTCTTAAGCAGTCATACCCCCCGATTTTGCCCTACAAGCGGTTCAATATTGACCCTTGTATACAATCCATGGGCACGAATGAACATTTCCCTAACAGAGTCTCACCAGCGACTAGGGATATGCTCACACGGTGAACAAACACTTGTAGGTCCTCTCGACTTGCAAGGAGAAAACACTCTTGTAAGATCCTTACGACTTATAAGAGACCATACGCTTAAGAATCCTCATTATTCTTAAGGAGAAAACGCACCTACGAGATCCTCACGACCATAGTCACATAATTCGCGAATTATTCGCCGAATTCGCGAATAATTCGCGAATTCTTGATCAAACGAATTAATCTCCGAATTATTCGTGATTGCCGAACTGGCCGAATTATTCGCGAATTATTCGCGAATAATTCGCGAATTATTCCCGAATTATGTGATAAAACACCGAATAATTTAAAAAACAGCAAATAATTCACAAAATCAAAACCTAGCGTCTCATATATTAATTTATTGCTCGAAATCCTTCCCGAACATTTCCCGAACACTTACCGAATCTTTCCCGAATACCTGCCGATTTTTTCCGAATAATTCTCCGAATCCGAATTTTCGACCTCGCCGAATTATTCCCGAATGACGAATTTGTGACTATGCTCACGACTCGTAGGGAGAAATACCTTTATGAGACCCTTACGGCTCATGAATTTAAAAGCCTTAGTCAACAGATCCTAACCCTGTTCGCTAAGCTACCTTTGTTCGATATCGACAGAGACAAATGATAATTCGCTCCTGGCAATATCCCATTTGTAGGGATGCTGATGCCGAAATCGGTGTCAAATCCCCAAACTCGCAGCGAAAAGCCAGTGAGCCACAAATGCATACGAAATAGCCGAAATGATTGGGCAATTTGCAAATCAGCAAGTAAAAATGTATGCATACAAAAATATCCGAAATGATTGGGCAACTCGCAATAAAAAGCAGCGAGTAAATAAAAACAAATAGCCGAAATGATTGGGCACCGCGAGAAATAGCCGAAATGATTGGGCAATCACGATTTTCGCAATATAAAAGCTGAAATGATAGAGCATCGCCGAAATAAAAAAAGTGAAAGAATGAAACCTTTTGCCCTATAGGTGAGATCACATCGATCCCTGTATACAATCCAGGGGCACAAACAAAAAGGGAACCACACCTTCCCCCAAGCTCCATCCGAAAGAGAGCCAAGTCTCGACGATTCTCAGACAACCTAAAGACCACTTCAGCATACGTCTCGTTACACCAGACGCAATGTCAACAACGGCGTTCCTTTGCAGTCCAGCAAGATGCAGATGCAACCTCAATGAAAGACCTCACGATCGAAACAAAGCGAAGTGATGGCAAAATCCCAGCTCCACCTCAGCATTCGTCTCGTTACGGCAGATGCAACGTCACTATAGCGTCCTACCTCCAACAGGATTCGGACACGCCAAAGCAAACAAAGCGAAGGCCAAATTTCTAGCTTCAGGGTCTTGACGGTAACTCATATAAAATCTGAAAGACAATCGGAGATCATCCCACACCAGCACGGAGTGTTCACCACCTTGACGTTCGTCTCGATACAGCAGACGAGATGTCACTATAGCGTCCTACCTCCAACAGGATTCGGACACGCCAAAGCAAACGAAGCAAAGGCAAAATTCCTAGCTTCAGGGTCTTGACGGAAACTCATATAAAACCTGAAAGACTATCGGAGATCATCCCACACCAGCGCGGAGTGATCACCACCATGACATTCGTCTCGATACAGCAGACGCAATGCTAACAAACGAAGGAAATGCCAAATTCCTAGCTTCAGGGTCTTGACGGCAACTCATATAAAACCTGAAAGACTATCGGAGATCATCCTACACCAGCGCGGAGTGATCACCACCATGACATTCATCTCGATACAGCAGACGCAATGCCAGCAAATGAAGTAAAGGCAAAATTCCTAGCTTCAGGGTCTTGACGACAACTCATATAAAACCTGAAAGACTATCGGAGATCATCCCACACCAGCGCGGAGTGATCACCACCATGACATTCGTCTCGATACAACAGACGCAATGCTAGCAAACAAAGCAAAGGCCAAATTCCTAGCTTCACGGTCTTGATGGCAACTCATATAAAACCTGAAAGACTATCGGAGATCATCCCATACCAGCGTGGAGTGATCACCACCATGAAATTCGTCTCGATACAGCAGACACAATGCCAGCAAACGAAGCAAAGGCCAAATTCCTAGCTTCAGGGTCTTGATGGCAACTCATATAAAATCTGAAAGACTATCGGAGATCATCCCACACCAGCGCGGAGTGATCACCACCATGACACTCGTCTCGATACAGCAGACACAATGCCAGAAAATGAAGCAAAGGCAACATTCCTAGCTTCAAGGTCTTGACGACGACTTATATAAAGCCTGAAAAACCATCGGAGATCATCTCAACATTCGTCTCATTACAACAGACGCAACATCAGCGAATTGGAATCGCGGCAATCCCCAGTTCCATGACTCGACGATGCACAGACAATCGAGAGTCAACCCCCGAGTCTATGAAATGCGGATAAAGTCAACAAATCCTGGTCACGTGGAACACGGCTTATGTCAATCCTGACCCTGTGGAAAACGTCCAGAGCGAAACCTGGTCCTTATGGAACACGGCCTATGTTAATTCTGACCCCGTGGGAAGCATCCAGAGCAAATCCTGGTCATGTGGAACACGGCCTATGTCAATCCTGATCCCATGGAAAACGTCCAGAGCGGAACCTGGTCTTTATGGAACACGGCTTATGTCAATTCTGACCCCATGGGAAGCATCCAGAGCAAATCCTGGTCACGTGGAACATGGCCTATATCAATTCTAACCCTGTGGAAAACGTCCAGAGCGGAACCTGGTCCTTGCGGAACACGGCTTATGTCAATTCTGACCCCATGGGAAGCATCCAGAGCAAATTCTGGTCACATGGAACACGGCCTATGTCAATCCTGACCCTGTGGAAAACGTCCAGAGCGGAACCTGGTCCTTGCGGAACACGGCTATGTCAATCTTGACCCCATGCGAGGCATCCAGAGCAAATCCTGGTCTAGTGGAACATGACCTATGTCAATCCTGACCCCGTGGGAAGCGTCCAAAGCGGATCCTGGTCCTTGCGGAACACGGCTATGTCAATCATGACCCCGTGGGAAGTATCCAGAGAAAATCCTGGTCCTATAGAACACGGCTAAAGTCAATCTTGACCCCGTGGGAAATGGCCAGGGCAACCCCTGATTCCGTGAAATGCGGATAATGTCGACCTTGTCCATCACTTACGGGTCCTCACGACTCGTAAGGGAGAAAAATCTCTTGTGAGATCCTTACGACTCTCAAGAGAAAACACACTTAGGAATCCTTACGATTCTTAAGGAGAAATTACACCTACGGAATCCTCTCGACCTGTAGGGAGAAAATTCTTTATGAGACCCTCACGGTTCATAAAGTTGAAAAGTCTTAGGAGGCAGATCCTAACCCTGACTCCTAACCATCGTTTTCCTACAAGGAAATCAAAATAGATTATCCACAAAATGCATTTACTAAAAGGGACACACCATCATGAAACAAAATATGTCTTTTATTCATGAATCAAAATGAATACAAAGTACAATTTATGAAAGAATAAAAAAAAATTAAATAAATAATACTCTCATTCAGGAGTATGTACAAAAGAAGAATAAAAAAATATATACAATTCTTCAAGCCGGCGAACGATTCAATAGGTTTGCCAGTTCATCCTTTTTCCGCTGGGCCCCGGCTTCATGATTCATTATCGTCAAAAGACGGGCCTCCGCTTGAGCCTGTTGGGCCTGGTATGAGGCAAGCCGACTTTCAAGCTCTTTTTCGGTAACCTTGTGGGCTTCGATCATCTCACGGGTGAAAATGACGTCTTTATCAATGGCTACCACCTCCCTGATAGCTTCTTGAAGCACCCGCCAAAGTTCATATGTCTGAGTGGTCTTAGCCGTAAGATTAGCTTGAAGCTCCCTCAACGCTTTGGAAGCCAGCTCCCTCTCCAAAAACTTTCGGCTGAGCCTCTTCTCGCATGATAGCATGTTTGAGGCACTTCGTTCGATCAGCCCCCGTAAGCTCTCCTTCACGGCCACAACCTCTGAAGGAAGGCATGTACATTCAAGAATATGCAAGCAAGTCTCCACCTGACGACAGAACTCAACCCAGACTTGCACAAATGTTTCACTATGGTAAGTAGCAAGAAATGAAAGAGAACCGTTGGCTTCAGCGGCAAACGCTTCGGCCGTGATCAGATTGCCGGCACGAAGATCTTCAATCAGAGCTGACAAGGAATGAAGGCTTAGCTTCGCCATCCGTTCTGAGGCACGTAGAGCATAGGGACCGGGCGGCATCACGATGCGAGATTCCAGCGTGGTATGAACTGGAAAAGTTGTTAAGATTCATAGAAAACAATTGGCGATATTCATAAGTAAAGAGCGAATGAAACAACATCAAAACTTTACTTACCCACGGTCATGCAAGAAGGGTCTGAAGGCTCCCCAGGCCCGTCAAGAATCTCAACCTCGTCATCGGCTTTCAGAACTGTAGAAGACATTAATGTCATTATATGAAATAATAATAATGCCGTGAGGAGAGGGAAAACGACACCAACCTTGCCCGGAAGAGAGGGCGATGCGTTGAGGAGATATTGCCTGCGGAGCGGCCATCTCCAGCAGATGCTGAAAAGACTTCCTGGGAGAAAAATCAGTAATAGACGTCGCCAACCCGCGCAATTCTTAAAAGATAGAAGGTTCAGATGATGGAGAGATTATCAAAATAAAATAGAGAAGGATACCTTCGATGCTTCTCCCGCTTTGGGTTGGAGGGATAGCAGCTTCGGCGGCCTCCTCCGTGCCCCTATGCACATCATCGGGGATGTGGGCCGGTATAATAACTTTCGGTTGAGGAGCAGTGGCCATCGCCGCATGCTCCGATGAAAAGATGGTGGCCTTGACTACCTGTCCCGCAGTCTCAGGGCCGTCCCCAGAGAGATCTATTAAATCCGCGGCCAACGAAGATGCCTCTTCCGGGGGAGCAAGCACCGGGGGAACGGAAATCACCTATGGTAGCTCTGTGGAAGGAACAAAAGTTGTATCGACCCTCTCCACACTTACTAGTGTCTCATCGGGGATATTTGCAGGGTCCATGGTCAAGGAGCGACTCGGACTCAGATCCTCTGCCATCAGCGAAGTCCCTGCAAAGTTTTCACGAAGACAAGGATATATATATATATATATATATATATGTATATGAGCGGTACAAAATATTACAAAGAGATATATAAGTGTACCAATATGCAAAGGAGCTTCTAGTATGGCTTGTTCAAGCCGACGCTCCTTCCTGAGGAGGTATGCTCGCCGGGGTTCGAGGGTAGACTCGTGGCCACCGGTCCACAACGAAAGCGCGTCTTCAGCACCGGCCAAGATAGGCTGTTTAAGAGCTCTCTCACCTCCCTCTTCCAAAGGACCTATAAATATCCGCCGTATTGATGGAGGGTTTTCGTAAAAGATGACAGCAGGATAAGGCCTCTTCGAGATCCTTACATTCTCGGATTCATCCTGTGAGCGTCTTATAGCCTCAGCCAATTGTGCGGCTTCCTCGGCAGATGGACTCGGGAAAAGTAGACCACCATCTGATTCTTGCATGGCTAGTGGTTCGTCTTGGAGGATAGGCTCTGATTCCACTAAAAAGTCGAGTAGATTGGTGACCGTCTTCTTTCGCCTCTTGGACCTAGAACTAACTGCAGAAGATGATCGCCTATTTCCCCCCGATGCTTTAGCGCGACGTTGACCCACTTCGCCTTCAATATCCTCACTCGGCGGTGCCACCGAAGACGACACTGCCATTGCTAACGCCGCAGCTGATGATACTACTACTGGCGCCCTATTGGCCCTTGATTGAGCTTTAGTTCGCGGAGGCATACCAGCTGTGGGAGTTAAATCCGCTTCCGCCGCATCTGGAATAAGCACGATACCAGTATCTCTCAGGGGAGGGCGAACCACTGCACGTGGTCGCGGTGGAACTCCCGTGGCCTGGATCGGAGTGGGAGCCCTATATCCGAGGAGCATCATCCTCTCCTCGGCAATAATGGGACTGACTTGGTGGAGATACCAGCCCATAAAAGACCCCACACATAGAGGAATATAGTCAGCTTCTGGAATCACGAAGCGAGAGCCGGTGTTCAGCTGCATGAAGTGATGAGCGGCGTCACGAACAACTTCCGACGACGGGATGGGCTCCACTATAAATGCCTCAAAGGGGACACCCTGGTCATATCC
Source organism: Agapanthus africanus (assembly GCA_030015575.1). Taxonomy (NCBI): domain Eukaryota; kingdom Viridiplantae; phylum Streptophyta; class Magnoliopsida; order Asparagales; family Amaryllidaceae; genus Agapanthus; species Agapanthus africanus. The sequence goes on from CM057343.1 coordinate 644,479,080, forward strand.
GAGTTGCCGAGAAAAGCGGTGTGGGTTATACCGCATAAAAAGGGCCGCACCATTCTGACGAAATACCAAATAACCCGGTCTGATCGAATATAGGTGCATGGCTTCCTTGGGCTTCAGAGAAAGTACTCCCTCTTTCGACGAGTCGCAAAGCTGTTGAATCGGTCCCGAAGGAGCAGAGAGGACTCGATCGTTGAATACCATCCTGCCCGTATTGGCATAGGGATTAATCCGCACACGAATAGCCCCGGACTGAGTCGGGTCGGGAGCAGAAGCGTCCACCAGCCGCATGAGTCGCGGAAAAGTGTAAGCGTCATAAAAGCTGGGTCTTTGGTGCGCAGCAAATGCCCCTAGCACGTGCATCTCAATCCAGGACGTAAAGTAATGAAGAGAGAAATTCACCACATCCACGCCTGGAGTTGAGGTATTGGCCGCGGCGCTTAGCCCATGATACAGATGTGCTAGCTCCGCAATGCCCACAACTAGTCGCGTCCCTTCGGCAATACGATGGGCAGGGTAGATAACTGATGCTCTCATAAAACGATGGTGCATGGGAATGGTGAACCAGCTGAGTCAAACACTGATGAAGACCACGAAGAAAGTCTCCTCATCCATACCAGGAGCTGCGATCGACTCGAAAGATACGGCCGACAGGATAGGAATATAGAACTGCGGCAAGTCCTCTTCTTTAGCTGGTCGCTTATTTAAACCGAACCCAAAGGGGTCGTTGATACTCGCAAACTTTGGAGCCGTCTTTGATAGAACATCCCCACGAAGGAAGCAGGCGATAAAGCTCTTGAAAGTGATGCCCTGCTCTGACTCTGTGGATAGCTTCTTAAAAATGCTCAGAGTCTTGATTAAACTTGGGTGCTTGTGGCGGATGGCATTTTCAGTCGACAGGCCGTCGAGCATAGCAGGCTCGGTTTCGAAAACATACTTATCAGGAGGCAGCAGTTCTTCATAAAGCGTCCCCCTGACCGGCAACCCCAAGATCTCGCGAACCTCTTCCAGAGAAATTGAAACTTCGCGCCCCCTAGAAAGAAGGTGTTGGTGGGAAAATTCCATTGGTTTAAGAAAGCCTTAACCCACCAGACACGGGGGGACTAATAGTGGAAGAGAGACGCGTACACTGCCTGATAGAGCCAGACCCTCTGCAGCCGCGCACGATGGGCAGACAGGATATAACGGGCCCAGAGAAGGTAGCCCGTGGGATGTCAAGGGGTAAGCCCTATTTTGTAAATCTGTCCCCATGGCTGGGCTTCACCTTGGCAGATGCGACGCCCTAAGATGTCTATAGCTAGCACAGGGTGGTTCGGAATCCCAGTTGTAGATGGTTCAAGCCGTCCCGTAGGGGTCCAATTCGACATCTCCACAGCAAAGGCGGTCCGTGGACGATCCATCGGCAGAAATGGATAGGTAGGCTCTGTCGGTATCTCGCAAAGAAAGCTGCGGCGACCGTGAATGATATGACCGTACCAGGTCCCCGATAAAAGTAGATTGGTGCAATTCGGGTCATGAGCCCTAATCATCGCCATCACCTTTTCGTCCGACGGTGATTGAGGAAAAGCCGCCTCCGAGCGAGTAAAGGGAAAGTACGGAAGAGAAGCCATTGTCCTGAGATAAAAGAAAGGGAAACTGTTACGTGAAGCCAACACATGTATATATATATATGTTTATAAATGTATATATATAAAAAGACAGTGGAAGAAAGCGACAAAGGACTTATTTTATGGGACCATTGGTTACAAAACACAGGGGCCCCACAAAATCAAGATGGCGGCTCACTAATGATGAGGCAGGGTAATTATTATGAGAACAAAAGGAAAATTCTCAATAGATGAACAGTGAATTTTAAATGACTCTACACATTCCCCCAAAGAGAAACCCATCTTGGACTCTGCGAAAATCAAGTAGAACCTTTACTGAAATTCTTCTTCTGTAAGAGCAACTCAGGATAAAAAAAATAAAATATCCCAAGAAGTCTTCATTTAAAGAACTAAATTCTTTAGAGGAATTAAATTCCTTTTGAATAGAGGAATTAAATTCCCAGAAAATATTTTCAGAGCTAAAGCTCTTTGGAATGGAATTAAATTTCAGAGAGAAGACAAGTATCACCATCGATCCCTGAAGATCAGAGAAGCCCTAAGAGGTTTATTATTTAAAGATTGGACATTATTTCAACTTGGAAAGATGGGTTCTTGTTAAAGGGAAAAACCCTTGGTGTGGATTTAAAATCCAAAGAAAATTTTTACAAGAAATTCTTCAGCCGTTCAAGATCATTATCTGAAAAAGGAAATCTTTTGTTAACAGAGTTAAACTCTGGAAAATTTTGTAACAGAGAACTAAGCTCTGAGAGGGAGAATTAAATTCTCAAGGCAAGAGCAAGTAAGGAATAAGATGAAAAGTGGAGGCGCTTCTGAAGAGACCCCTGCATTTATAGGATGCGATGGGAAACAGTTCATCTTCCCTCTTCCCTAGGCAGATCCAACGGCCACAAAAGGTGACAGCATTGCACTCACGTGCAAACACGTGAGAACAACGCTGTGGGGCCATTTGTTCCCTCATAAAATATCAGGAATACCCTAATGGGTCATCACGTGCAGACACGTGATGGGTTCCTGTAATCTCTAATTTATAGAATTAAATTCTAGTCAAACAATCAATCAGTGAGTCACGTGCCCACACGTGATGGGCCTTTACAAAACTACTGAAGGAATCAAAAATATAACAAAACAGCAAGGAAAAACCTCAATGGGGCATCATGTGTTCACACGTGACCAAGGGTCACGTGCTGACACGTGATGATTCCTTAGCTCCCTAAAAGTAGAATTAAATTCTGGTTAAAATGTTAATCAAAGAGGTCACGTGTCAACACGTAATGGGCTCATAAGCTCTTTAATTAATAGAATTAAATTCTATTTAAATGATTAAATAATGGGATCACGTGCCAACACGTGATAGACTTTTAAAGCCTTCTGAACTAATAGGATTAAATTCTAATTAAGAAGGAATCAAGAACCCTAACTGGAAAATATTTCTCTAGATCTTTCCAAACAAAAAGATTGTGCTCTGTAAAGTGGAGCACCGTTGGATTAAAAATCCAATGGTGATTAAAAATCACCAATTTAAGGAAAGATTTTATACGAGGAAAGATTTCCCTGAAATTCACCAAGAATAACAAACAGAATATCTTCTGGATTAAAAATCTAATGGTGAATAAAAATTCACGGAGCGATCTAAAAGATCATGTTGGTCACAAAAACAACCAAAATCTTTCAATGAAAAATTGACTAAACAAATTGATTCTTTTCTTTCTCCTATAAATAGGAACCAAGAGGAGAAAAGAAGGGATCTGGGATTTTTGGAGAGAAAAACAACAACAGAGAGAAAAAAGAGAGGAGAAATTAATTCTCAAGAAAGAAAAGAAGATCTTTTCAGAAAAAAGAAACCCTAGATGAGAAAGGGGAAAGATATCTAAGCTCCATAAAATAAAAGAGAATTTAATTCTCAAATTTAAGAGTTTAACTCTTCTGAATAAGAACTTAGTTCTTCCTTTGGTTGAAAATCTGCAGAAGCAGATCTCCTCACAAGTTGAGAATATAATTCTCATCGGGGAGATTCTGCCATGCAGATCCAAAACTTAAAGGGAGAATTGAGTTTGAGGAATTTAATTCCCCCAAATTCATAGGAATTTAATTCCTCCAAATGAAACTAGGGTTTAACCTTATATGAGAATTTAATTCTCCCAAATTCATAGGAATTCAATTCATCCAAATGAAATTAGGGTTTAACCCTGCATAAGAATTTAATTCTTCTATATACATAGGAATTTAATTCCTCTAAAACAGAATTAGGGTTTAACCCTACAGAGAATTTAATTCTTAAAACAAGAGACTTGAAACTCTCCATGCACGTAAAGAACTTGGTCACGTGGTAACACGTGACCCTTCTCCTCAATGAGTAAAAAAGAAAGAACAAGACTAGGTCACGTGCCCCCACGTGACCCTAAAACAGGTTCCTCAAAATGAGAAAGAAAAACTTGGAGGCAATGCCTCATGTGCTCCCACGTGGCCCTCAAAATAAAGGGAACAAAGCCAAGGGCAGAATCAATTTTGGGTGCCCTCACGTGTCCCCACGTGACCTCTAATAAACACTTTAATAATTAATACATGGATACCCATCACGTGCCAACACGTGATGGCCTGAAGACCAAAAGTGTTTAACACTTATTTGAATATTCTGAGAACAAAATAAAGAAAGTCTGGCCCCATCTTCAGATGCCTTACGTGCTCACATGTGATGGCCTGAAGGCTAAGTGTTTAACACTCATTTGCAGATTTGAGGGTAAAATAAAGGAGGTTTGGCCTAATTCTCAGGCGCTTCACGTGACCCCATGTGACCACCCTACTTTTAGTGTTTAACACTATTTTGAGCATTTTGTCCCCAGTGTTTAACACTGTTTTAAAAGAGCATCACGTGGGAACACATGATTGCCAAATATGTGCTAGTGTTTAACACTAGTTTAAAACCAAGCTTAGCCCAAAGTGGTTAAGTTTTCCAGAGGCAAATTTCCCCTTCAAATGAACCTTAAAATCCAAAGCTATAATGAATAATTAGTGCTCAGCCAAAGACAAAATGTTGTCAGAGCCCCCCCAAACCCCTGTTTAGCATTGCTAAATAATGGGAGGCTGAACCCAGACAAATATTCAACAGCCCAAACCAAGGTCTAACATTTCAAACTTAAGTGGACTTAGCCCAAGTTGGCCATAAGTCCTCAATTCATATTTAATTGAGCCATTGTGCTCATAATCTAATTAATTGATCTTAGTTCCAAATTGAACTACAGATTTCCCAATCAACTTTGGTTCAAGGGTACATCTCTTCACTCCTTTAATATTTGTCGTTGTAATCCTTCAACGTCTTCAGAGAGGTGACGGGTCCCGATGACCAATCATTCCATGGACTGTTGGGTCCTTAAACTCATGGACTATGATATCCTTAAACTCTATAGACTATGATGTCTTTAAACCATGGACTGTGGGGTCCTTAAACTCATGGACTATGATGTCCTTAAACTCTATAGACTATGATGTCTTTAAACTATGGGCTGTGGGGTCCTTAAACTCATGGACTATGATGTCCTTAAACTTTATAGACTATGACGTCTTTAAACTACGGACTGTGGGGTCCTTAAGCCCATGGACTATGATGTCCTTAATCTTGGACCGAGATGTCCTTAAACTAACATTGGACCACCATGTCCTTAAACTGGTGATCGACCGCAATATCCCTAAACTAAACAATAGAGCCCAAATGCTCTTTTGTTGGATCTAAATGATCCTGTTAAGTTGATCTTAGTCTAAAATTAGACTAACGTATTCTTAACAAACTGTTAAGTTGATCTTAATCTAAAATTAGATTAACGTATCCTTAACAAACGTTTAAGTTGATCTTAGTCTCAAATGATACTAACGTATCCTTAAACCCAACCCCCAAACCCAAATCTAAGAAAATACGGATTTGGACTAATTCACGCCCTACGGGCGACAACATAAATTAGTCTCCGTATACAATCCACGGGCAACCAAAAAACAAAACAAAACAAACACCCACGACACGAAGTGACCATATGGAGAAGGAGAAAGTGGTTACCGCGATGCGGTAGCGTAATTAACTGCAGGGGCTTACACCTGCAGGGAAGAGCGTCCCCACAATCAAAAACCCCTCATCATGAGGGGGAATCTAACGAAGTCTGCTATATCGGCCGTATCCGTTTAAACTTTCGATACACGATGCCATAAATCAACTTGGCATCTTCGAAGAGGTGGACGAATAGCACCAATTAGCATTTGTCCCGAAATTCAGGCAAGACGGACCTGCGCGGTCGCGTCTCCGCGTTTCGGAGGGGAACAGAAGTACTTAGCGTCTTCATATTTGCGGACTTCATTTACGGAGAATGGGTTTAACTCTCCTGTAACGGTGTACTCGAGGCCGTCTTTGAAGTACTTCATACACCGATGTTGTGTAGAAAGGATGATATTATACCCGTGTAACCAACGCCGGCCGAGCAGAGCGTTAGAGCAAGTCTTGGCGTCGATGACATGAAACTTGATGTCAGTGACGAGCATCCTGAAGCGTAATGTCAGTATTACGGACCCAAGCCTCCGTGATGACTGCGAGTCGAACCCGGAGATAGTACTTTTGTCCCGCGCCAGGTGTTGAACGTTCATGCAAATCTCCTTCAACACTCTCACATTGAGAAGGTTGACGGAGGACCCGTTGTCAACCAAGATCTTCCCTATCTTGATGTCATGGTAGTACCCAGTGACATACAGAGGACGGTTATACTCACACGTTCCGAGGAGGAGATCTTCATCGCCGAATGTGATTTCAGCTGTGTGAACTTCTTCCAGCTCGTCCTTCATCTTTTCTTCTACAAGGAAGGCTTGAAACTGATCGGTCTCTTGTAATACCTTGATCAGAGAATCTCGTTCCTCTTTGGACAGGAGGAGAGCATTTAGTATGCTCAGTTGTGAAGCTATCTTCCTCAGGTGTGCCAGGACATTGTAATCCACCTTGTTTTTCATAGACGGGTTCTTAGCTGTGAGCTCTTCGATGACTCTATCATCGTGGGCGATTTCCTCAGGGACTTTTTCCTTCCCCTTGTGTCTTTTGTTCGGACCCTTGTCTGTAGGCCCTAAGTTCTTTTCAGGCAACGTACGGTTATGCAGCTGAATGTTCTCACAGTTCTTCGCCTCTTCTTCTTTTCCAGAGGTGGATTCTTTGAAGAGAGGGCTGAGGGCTATTTTTTCGTCGGAATCGCTCCCAAAGGTAAAAACTTGATATTTCCCTTTTGTTGAAATGGCCTCAACCATATGATAGTTACCGGCTGTTCCTTTATGCTCATCTATCGTGCTTTTCTGTTCCCGACGGGCATTGCGCTTCATTCTCTTGAAGTGTTGTCGGTGGGAAACGTATCCAGGCCACCACTTCTTGAAGGCATTGCACTCTTCGGTAGGGTGTATGACTCTCCGATGATATAAACAGTAGTTCGGATGTTCATCTGCTTCATTGAGGCACTTACTCCCAGGAGCATTTCCTTTGACATGTGGCAGCTTCATCCCTATTGACAGGGCTTTGGCGAACCGTTTCTCCATCTTAAACCTGCTTTTGTCTGCCGCGGGTGTGCTTCGACTAGGTTGGAGTACCGTGTGACTCTTCATCGCCGCAACTTCTTCGTCCTGACTCCGACGTTTAACCTTTTCGTATATGGCCATTTCACGCTCTCGGTCAGCTTTTCTCTTTTGAAGGGCTTTGTTCAGCAGTTTATCGATCAGGTCGTCTGACGGTTCCAGGGATTTTGACGCCGGTCCTGCCCCCAGTTCCTCTGCGTTGCTTTCCGACGCCGAGGGAGCTTCTTCGTCTTTTAACGACAAGTGAGAGATCATATGGCAACTCGCTAGATAATCCTTAGGTTCTTCTGACGAGCCGTCTCCTTCATCAATGTCACTATCTCTGTTCTCAAGAATATGCTTGTGGAACTCATCGAGAGTGACTGGGGTCCGCGCCTTTTGGTTGTATTTTTCAAGCGCGTCAATATACTTTTGCAGGTCCGTGCGCTTGTCGTCAGGCTGCACAGGCTTCTTGGTCTTCTTCTTTTTCTTCGAAGACTTTGAAGGCTTGACCTGGGTGTGTTGCCCATCGCTACCAACTTTCGGTGTTGGGCGCGATTTCAGCATCTCGTCAATGATCTCATGCTCCAGCAGGTTTTTCCATCTGATCGCCGGACATGCTTGAAGATTCTTCATCATTCTTTTAGTTTTGGCCGAAAGGACAATTTCCCATGGAGCTTCTTCTATAAATGAGCATGATGCCCCCGGCGTGTCCACCTATTTAGGAGCGTGCTGCTGTGGTGGGTTTACCTTCCAGTTTTTGGACAGCGCGAACTTGCCTAGCTGGTACTGGTCCTCAATCCAGTTTTTGAAGACGTAGCAATTTTCAATTGGGTGGCCCATTACTCGGTGGTAGGGGCAGTAGTTAGGACTATTGACGTCCCCAGGCTGCAGTGGGCGTCTCAGATCCGGCAGAGTGATGAGCCTGTTATGCACTGCCAGTTCAAATAGTCTCCTCGTTTTATCCCGGAGAAACGAGTAAGGAAGTCTCAACTTCTCTTCGAGGGATCGTGATTAGTTGCTTTGGCGAGCAACCGGTTTTGGGTCACTCGGTTGTTGTTGAGTGTTGGCAACGAAAGTCGCTTTTCCTTTGCCCTTTTCATTCCGGAGATCCGTTTTTGAAGAGGACGGCCTATGGCCCATCTGGTCCATTTGGGCCAGCTTGTCAATCAAGGCCTGGAAGATGGTCGGCTTGAAGAACATCATAAATTGGGATATAGTGGCCTGAAGATCAAGGGTCCCCACGAACATACCCACAACAGGAGCTTCTTTTATGCGTTGTTCGCATTTTGACCATAGGTTCCGCTATCGAATTGCGGATTGAACACAGTTTTCTCCTGGCTTCACTCTGGCATTGATTAATGCGGTGATCGGGGTGCGCTCGCTTGCGCTTGCGAAACGCTGCGTGAACAGTAGCTCCATTTATGTAAACGTTTTGATGGAGTCATTAGGAAGCTCCGAATTCCATTCAAATGCTGTCTCTGCCAAGCTGCCGATGAACTGGCGAAGCAGCAGTTTATCGTCGCCTCCAGTATTGCTGCATAGAGCTCTAAACTGAGTGACATGTTGATGGGGATTGCATGTCCCCTTATATAAGTGGAATTTAGGGATCGTATACCTGGCGGGTACTTGATTTGATCGTACCAGCCTGGATAAAGTCGTCCAGTTCTGACGACTTGGCCAGCTGCTTCGCTTGCCTAATGAGCTCGTATTTGTTGAGCTATGTAGTCGTCAAGGGCAGCTTTGGAGATCGTCTCCTCCCTGGCTGCTGATAGAGCCGGAAGAGGGTTTGATGTCTCCCCTCTGTCGTCTTCAATAATTATTAGAGGGTCTTCGGCTGGAGGATCCGGCTGGATCATCATCCCCACCATGTCTTGGAATAGAAGCGACATTTGTTTTATATTAGCCGCTTGTTCCGCGGCTTCCTTATCCTTCTTTTCCAGCACCTTTCGTAGGAACTCGATGTCGGTCTCTTGTTCCTGGCGTTGTTCCGACGGTGCTTCCGGGCTTTCTTTCTGCCCAGTGAGTGCGACCATTTTTGTCAACATCTCCTGGAGCTTTTGTTGTTGCTCCTGAGCTTTTGTCTGAGACCGTGTGAGTGGTCGATAACCCGTGGAAGTACGGCTTTCCTCTTTCCCGGAATCCATGTACACCGTGTGTACTACTATGCCCCCAGACTTGGGGCGTTGAGTCCACTGCCTTTGAAATTTACCGCATGCATGGGGATCTTCTCTGGACTTCTCCTCTTGTGGGGGGTCGAAGTTGAGGAGGCTGTTGCAGCAGGCACCCTTGCAGATGATTCCTTCCATGGTACGACGGAGGGATGGTCCTCCTCTTGCCGATTATTTGTTTTCTTCTGCCGGCAAGAATAATCTTTATCAATCACAGAGTCTTGGACTCTCCGCCAGACCCTGTGGATCTTATAGGAGAACCACTGAGGAGGCTGTTCTAGTTTCGCCTGCGTTGTTCTTTCAACAGGTAGAAGAGACTTCTTTAATACAGCGGTTGGAGAGTTCTTGCTCACTTTCCTGAGCAGCTCGAAGCTGTTCCCAATTGGAACAACAGCGTCAATTTCTACTATTGGAGCTGGTGGGGTAAGTCCAGAGGGGGAACTGCCCCCAGCCTTCCTTACTCGGCACTAGTGGCGACGTCGAGCATGTCGTACAAATGGGACCACCTCTGTTGTGGAAGCGACCTCGTTATGCCACCTGTTTTGATGAGAGGCTGCTGTCGGTATCAGCCTGTCGAAGACCGACGTCTGCTAAGAGGGAAAGGTCAATCTGTCGAAGGCAGACTTTCTGGCAATGGAAGCATTTTTAACGACCTCGCCTGCAGCAGGAGTTGTGTTGGTATGTAGTAGTGTTCAGTTGATAAAACTGCACATTTGTTATTACATTTTTCCTACCATTTCCATATTAAAAAAGGTCTTTATTATAATATATCATACATATGAGGGTTTATGTGTAAAAATACTATTTTCCATGTGTTAATATATTATAATTAGAATTTGGTAGGAAAATGTATGCAAATAATATCATTGACCAAATCTTAACTCTACTAAATATTATTTGAGTTGTTGTGCAGAATTTTCAGGTCTAAAATCAAGGAAATGAAGTTGTTAAAGCAAACCTGCCTAATTAAGAAATCAAAACTTAGAAATCAAGTCTGGCAGCAACTACGAGAAGATTTCCAACTTCCAAAAGTTCCAGAGCGCCACATGTCACAAGCATCAACCAAAAGAAATTTGATCAAGAGATCTCCACCATTGGCCGCGGATCCGCGGCTAACCCCCCTGTTAGCCGCGGATCCGCTGCAGGTAAGGGGAGTTAGGGGATGCAATTTTCTAGGGTGAATCTATACTGTTAGCTTCCAATTTTGGAAGCTAAATTTATGGCTTTGGGACTATAAATAAAGACCGAGAGCCTATTGGAAAAATCATCAAGCCGACGAGATCACGAAGTCCAAGACGGCTCATGCATCCAGGCTGATCATCAATTATTCGTCTACCTCCTTGGAAGAGATCGAGAAGCAAACTAGTATTTGTAATCATTTTCTAAGGGATCAAAGTGTAATGAATATTGTTGATTAATAAAGGTAGCTTTCTTTTTCTTATTCTATTTCTTCGTAGTTTAATTATGCATTTTCTCTTCATCTCTCTTTCTCCCAACATGCGCGAGTAATTCTCCGCTTGTTAGGGTTCGTAGGATTAGGGTAGGTTAATGGATGATGAAGATCCTTAAACCCTTTTTAAGTCCTATAAAGTTTATAAACTTTATCAAAAGAATCATTAACATCCTAATCGGGCAGGCTACCAATTCATTGTTAGTCTCGACCGCGATTAGAGATTAGATTAATGATTGTTTTGGTAAAGGCTAGATATGAACGGAGTTCCATGTCGAGATAGGGGTTAAGAGTGGGATTCCTTTTCCCTCCAGAAACCCTAATCTGCATGCATCACTGTCGTTCTAGTTTTAAATCTATTAATGGATAAAAAGGGTAATCTTTAATTAATCACCCATAACTACTAAATCCTAATGAACCCTACAAGCCCCTTCTTATATTAATTACATCCATAAATAATTTAGATCTATATTTTGCATGAGTGCTTAACGTAGATCTAGAAACCATTCTACAATATTCTTTATTCCCCCCTCTCTCTCTACACATCTAAAGTAAGAATAAAAGATTCAACGTTTCCCAGAGGACGACCCGTATTCATCTCGGTCTAGCTACACGCGACACCGTTATTGATTGCGGTTAACTACAAACACACTTTTTTCGAACCAATCAAATGGCGCCGTTGCCGGGGATACGTGCGTAATTTTTTTATTCTTACTATTTGTGTTGAATTCTTAGACGATTCATATTGTTATTAAAACAAAACTGCAAATTGCATATTTAACGATTTGTGCGTGAATTTTTGCAAGGAGATCTGGAGTCATAGACTTGAGGAAACAGGAGATCTAGGGTTCCAAACTCCTCTGGTTTCTTTCTCAACTCTTTCTCTCTCCTCTCAAATCCAATAAAATCTATTTTCTGCAGGATTCTTTGCAAAATAGCGCTGCTCAAAAATCTTTTTGCAAAAGTTTTGTGATTGGTTTTGTTTTGCATATTTTAATACGGACTTTAAGGGGCAAAGACCAAATCAAGATTAGGTGGGGATTTCATCACCCTTCCTAAGCCCCACAAATCACAAACCGAGCATCTAGATCAACCCTACATTAATTTAAAAAATATCTAGACCAGACTCTAAGGACTGTCGCGCTCATTAAGGACAGAGGAAGGTCGTGGGTAATCTATCGCTTATCCGCATTACTTTTGTGGTGCCTAGGTAAGTGTGTCTAAGGCAAGTGGTTTACTTAATTAGGCCCGCTATTTTCGGTGATTCGTATAGTGGATACCTCCCACTTACCTGGCACTTACCTGGCCACAAGAGTAGTAAAGAGGTGGTAGAGGATTGATCCTGCGGCTTGTCCTTTGGAAGTCTAGGAGCGGTCTAGAGACTGGACCTAGGTGACCTTAGTTCTAGGGTTGCTTGTGCATTTTAGAGTGATTTGTCTTGAGTCCCACTTTTTTCAAAACAAGCCAATTTTAAATCACACACACGCTGCCACTTGCACTAAACCCGCTTAGTGCATGCTCGGCTGGACACGGGATCCTAGTGCCCGTCTTGTCCGCGTTCCTGCTATCGACGCCGAAGTCGGTACTTCTTCATCTTCTTTTCCCCCACCACCACACACCACGACCGAGATGGACGGTACTCCATCAGAATATAACACCACGCTGCCACCGCCCGTAGGTGCGCAGAATCCACCGCGCATCTCTCTCCAAGAGAGATGCTATCCTATCTGTGGTCCTCTTCCTACTTGTCTATCTCTTCCACCAGCTAACGGGGATAATTTCGAAATTAAACTCCACTACATCAATCTGCTGCCCAAATTTCACGGGCTTGAGTCGGAAGACGCATACGTTTTCATTACCAAATTCGAAAACGTATTCGCAATGATGGGTACTTCACAATTGACTGTGGATGCTATGCGCTTGCGTCTTCTCCCATTCACACTGTGCGACTTGGCAGAAAAATGTCTTTACAATACTGTCGCACACTCTATCACTAATTGGGATGAATTCGTAATTGCATTTCTTAAGAAGTTTTTCCCAAACCATAAGACTGTCCATGTTAGAAGCGAGATCAACCAGTTCACCCAGCTTCCCAATGAACCATTTTGGAAGTGCTTTGAACGTTTCAAGGATCTGCTTGTCCAATGTCCTCATCATGGAATCAATAGATGGGATTTATGCCGAATTATTTATGAGGGAATTAATCCAGCGACAAAACAGATGCTTGAAACAATGTGTCAATGCAATTTCATGTCTAAAGACGACGGTGAAGCTTGGAAATATCTGGAAGACCTTGCTGAACACACTTTGCAGTGGGAAAGCGTAAGACCACCTTCTTCTAAGGGAAGTATTCATCAGCTCGATGTTTCCATCGCAGTAAAAGCCGAAATGGCAGCGATGCAGAAGAAACTCGACGCTATTGAGAACAGATTCTCATCAGTCTCCCTAAATCAAGTTACGCTTCCCAAAACCGTCTGTGGTTGCTGTTCAGATCCTTCACACTTAACGGAAGATTGTCCTATGAATGCACCATTTCAAGGTCACGAGCAAACTAATGCTGCTTTTCAGCAGCGACCTAGAAACGATCCTTATTCTTCCACGTACAATCAAGGATGGAGGAATCATCCTAACTTTGCTTGGAACCAAAACCAACAAAGAAATTATCAAAGACCTCCTCCACAGCAACCACAACCACAAAGTCAGCTCCCCTTTCAGTCCCAAAATTTTCAAAATCCGGCCAACACATCTACACTACAAGTGGCCGGTACTGACAACTCTTCACTCGCACAAACTTTGGATTTGTTCATGAAACATTCCATGCAATTGTCGGCTGAGATGAAATCTTCTATTGATACCATACAGAAAGACTCCGCCTCTCACGGCGAGAGTATTAAATCAATAGAAAACCAACTTGCACAGTTGAACGCCGCAATGAGTGCGAGAGAGAAAGGGAAACTCCCATCTCAACCCATACCTAATCCCGGCCACTCACAAAGTTATAATGTGAGTGCTGTTACCACGTTGAGATCGGGAAAAGTGCTGAATAACCGAGTGGGTGAGCAATGTGATGATGTTAGTGACACCAATGATACCCCAGCTTCTTCTTCTTCCCCTAATTCGTCTAGTCTCCCACCTTCATCCGAGCCTATTCTCCGTTTTCCCCAAGACTTGAACATTTCGCCAAATCTATCTAAGTCGATTCCCACTCCAATTTTGGGATCGAATCCGTCCCCACAGTCTTCTCCACAAACGTTGGACCCAAATCTTATTGATCAAGCACCTTATCCAAACAGGTTAAAGGGCAACAGACCAAGTCCACAAATGGAGAAGATTGTGGAAATTTTTAAGCAAGTTAACATAAACATTCCTCTCCTAGATGCTATTCAACAAGTTCTGTTATATGCGAAAATCCTAAAGGACTTGTGCACTAGGAAGAGAAAAGTTCAAGTACCTAAAAAAGTTTTCCTTGCGAGTAATGTGAGCACTGCTTTTACACAACAACTACCCAAGAAACGAAAGCACCCCGGAAGTCCTACAATTTCAATTTCTATTGGGGATAAAAATATCAATCGTGCTCTACTCGATTTAGGTGCTAGTGTTAACTTGCTTCCGTATGCTGTTTATGAGCAATTAGCGATCGGAGAGTTAAAACCTGCGCATTGCACTCTTCAGATGGCCGATCGATCTATCACCCAACCTAGGGGTGAGCTAGAGGATGTGTTAATCAAAGTCGGGGAATTCATATTCCCTGTGGACTTTATCGTTATAGATACACAACCTGTGGCAAACCCACGCAATCAAATCCCGGTGATACTCGGTCGACCCTTTTTGGCCACTTCCAATGCAGTAATCAATTGTAGAAACGACTCTATGACCCTATCCTTTGGAAAGAAGTCAATTGAGCTTAACATTTACAAGTTGGGAAGTGAACCCTCCGAACCTTATACTTATGTGTGTTCTGTCGAATTAATGGATGTCGACAGCAGCGAATTTGATCAACCTCATGATACTGACTCTTTTCATATGTTGTTGTTTGACCCAACCATGTACTCTTCCACCGAGTTGTCCGGGTCAACATCTAACACTGATGAGGAACTTTTTATAGAGTCTGACGATCACCCCATTTTTTCTGATGACATTATTCTTCGGGGTATCGATGAAAGCTTTGAGGAAATTTTCGCTGATGAACTCGCATTTTTAAAAGATACGGGTGTTGAGATAAATCAACTCCAAGATGAAGAAATTGGACCTCCACCCCTTCTTCTGGACAATCATGATAATGCGAGTAATCCATCATTACTATCACTATGTCGTCTCTCCAAATTGAGACGCAATCCTTTTCCATTATACCTCTTATCACCTCCCCACTTCTTCTTATCGAATGGTGACATGTTCTTCCACCAACCTTGGTGCTTCATCGATAAATTTTTTGAATGGTTGGTATTGACCTTCGGTCTTTGCAAAGCTTGGCATTGACCAATAACCTTGACCCCCTCGTGTGATTTTAAAAGATTAAAATTGTTTAACTCAAGTTTGGGGGGTGGTATATTTTTTTTACAAAATTGTGAGCCTAAAATAAGTTTGGGGGAGGATTTTCACTTTCATATATTCTTTCCCCCATTAATAATTTCCTCCCAAGTCTACAGGTTTTTGAGCTTAACGGATGACATCAGTGAGGACACTGCTGTAAACAGGTTTGGGGGAGGTTTGTGCTTATTTACTCATCAATTTGCATCATATTTTGCATAAGCACAACTTTTATAAAAAAAATTTTGATAACAAAAGAGTAGAAAGTGAAAAATTACATCCTAAAGATAGGATAGTTTAAGAAAACCAAGAGTTAGAAGTTTTCTTAAACGAACTAGTAATAAGTTGTTATGAGCTGTTGTCCCAAGGGTTAGTAAGATGAAGGAAATCACTAATCTGAGGATAAAAATAAGTCTGAAAAATAGTTTCTATTCTGAAAGCCAAACATTTGAATGTTGATACCCTACTATATGCACTTATACACGTCTTGAAACTCGGGATAGTAGAGGATACCTTGAAATGCTCTTGTCTAAAAGCCAAAGTATGAAGGAAATGAAAAAAAATGAAGAAAATATAAAAATGGTGAAAAGAAAAAAATGAACACTGGCTTTGTTATCGCTAAGGCAGCAATAAAAAATATAGCGAGGGTGCCTCTTCACCTAGTGCCTTAGACCAACTGGTCTGGGAGTCACTGCTAAGCCTTAGGTGGTGCAAGACGAGGAAAATACTATCACCTAATAAGCAAGCACATGAGTAATCGGTCGGTTAGTACCTCAAGAAGTATTAACGGTCGCATGAAAATGTGTGAGCAAATCTAAATATTCATCAAGTTAAAAGGTACTAAGGCAGATGGACAAGAGTATGATAGCTTGAATTGAATTCTCCGAATGTAGGGATGTTCTATTCACACACGTAGGGGTATATGATCGATGTTTGGATGAAAGGTAGGAATGAAGAATAAAGACGATGTTTTATTAAGGGATAATGTGATTTCTAATATCTTTTCATGACCATTAAGATAGGGCTCATAACAACTGAAAAGCTAGTATAGTTGGAAACTCTTATTTTCAAAGTCTTTCTTTTATGGTTCTTAGATTTATATGTAAATTTCACCATCTCTCTTTTATTACAGGATTTTGTGGGTGTAATCCGCTGAAAACCCTCAAGAGACAACACTCCTCCTACTAGGGACATCTAGAGGTTTAACGGCTTATTGCACGTGCTCAATGCAATCGTGTTTGCCTACGAAAGTGTGCTTAGTTTTCTCCTTTCTTTTTCTCCTTCTCTTGAATAAACTAGTTTGCTCGGGACGATCAAAGATAAGTTTGGGGGTATTTGTTCAGTTGATAAAACTGCACATTTGTTATTACATTTTTCCTACCATTTCCATATTAAAAAAGGTCTTTATTATAATATATCATACATATGAGGGTTTATGTGTAAAAATACTATTTTCCATGTGTTGATATATTATAATTAGAATTTGGTAGGAAAATGTATGCAAATAATATCATTGACAAAATCTTAACTCTACTAAATATTATTTGAGTTGTTGTGCAGAATTTTCAGGTCTAAAATCAAGGAAATCAAGTTGTTAAAGCAAACCTGCCTAATTAAGAAATCAAAACTTAGAAATCAAGTCTGGCAGCAACTACGAGAAGATTTCCAAGTTCCAAAAGTTCCAGAGATCGCCATATGTCACAAGCATCAACCAAAAGAAATTTGATCAAGAGATCTCCACCATTGGCTGCGGATCCGCGGCCAAACCCCCCTGTTAGCCGCGGATCCGCGGCAGGTAAGGGGAGTTAGGGGATGCAATTTTCTAGGGTGAATCTATACTGTTAGCTTCTAATTTTGGAAGCTAAATTTCTGGCTTTGGGAGTATAAATAAAGACCGAGAGCCTCTTGGAAAAATCATCAAGCCGATGAGATCACGAAGTCCAAGACGGCTCACGCATCCAGGCTGATCATCAACTGTTCGTCTACCTCCTTGAAAGAGATCGAGAAGCAAACTAGTATTTGTAATCATTTTCTAAGGGATCAAAGTGTAATGAATATTGTTGATTAATAAAGGTAGCTTTCTTTTTCTTATTCTATTTCTTCGTAGTTTAATTATGCATTTTCTCTCCATCTCTCTTTCTCCCAACATGCGCGAGTAATTCTCCGCTTGTTAGGGTTCGTAGGATTAGGGTAGGTTAATGGATGATGAAGATCCTTAAACCCTTTTTAAGTCCTATAAAGTTTATAAACTTTATCAAAAGAATCATTAACATCCTAATCGGGCGGGCTACCAACTCATTGTTAGTCTCGACCGCGATTAGAGATTAGATTAATGATTGTTTTGGTAAAGGCTAGATATGAACGGAGTTCCATGTCGAGATAGGGGTTAAGAGTGGGATTCCTTTTCCCTCCAGAAACCCTAATCTGCATGCATCACTGTCGTTCTAGTTTTAAATCTATTAATGGATAAAAAGGATAATCTTTAATTAATCACCCATAACTACTAAATCCTAATGAACCCTATAAGCCCCTTCTTATATTAATTACATCCATAAATAATCTAGATCTATATTTTGCATGAGTGCCTAACGTAGATCTAGAAACCATTCTACAATATTCTTTATTCCCCCCCTCTCTCAACACATCTAAAGTAAGAATAAAAGATTCAACGTTTCCCAGAGGACGACCCGTACTCATCTCGGTCTAGCTACACGCGACACCGTTATTGATTGCGGTTAACTACAAACACATTTTTTCGAACCAATCAAGTAGCGCCTCAAGGTAGGTTTAAACAACATAAAGTAATGAATTTTTCAAATTTTATAGGGCTAATACAAACAAACTCCGAATCGAAACTAGAAATTAGGGTAAAAGCAATAATAAAAGAAGTCTAAGGTAAAAGTTAAGGAACTACAACCTTTGTAGTCAACTCCTTCACTCTCTTTGGACTCCTACGGCTCCACTCTGAGCTTTGATCAACTCTGCTCAAAGTCCTTCGTCGTCTACGATGATCCACCCGGAGTATCTTTGCTCAAGCTCTTTGCTTCACCAAATTAGGATGAATGAAGAAAAACAACCTACACTAATGGGTTAGAGTAGTATAGATTGGTGAAGTGGGGATTTTTATCTCTTGAAAAAACCTTTCTTTTACTTCTTTCTCAAAACCTAGTGAGTGAATGAGGAAGAAGAAGAAGCAACTAGGGTTTGTGCTTAACTCAAGTTAGAAATCACATTATGAGCCATTGTGATATTTTATTAGATATTTAAGTAAATAACTTGAGTGGAATGGTGAGTCATGAGTGTAGATATTTTAGGAATAATGTAGAATCCATGGCATATATTTATTTAAATAAAAAATCAAATAAAACTCCAATGTGAGTCTTGCACACCCATGTTGTATGTATCACCAACCATGATACCTTTTATAAATACATGTTTATATATATAATGATAATATATATATATATATATATAAATATCAATATATATAAATATATATATCAATACACACACACACACACATACTTATAAATATATATATATATATATGTAAATATAAAAAATAAAGATACAAAAAGAAATTGTCATTTTATAAAATCAACAATTGATTTAATAACCCGGTCATATCATATATAACCCGACTAATTTATCTGCTAGATTAAATGCGGTATCAAATACTCGCATTTAATCAAGACCCCCGCACATATCTCCATACGCGCTCCCACTTCGTTTCGCTTGAGTTCGGAAAACCCCTTTATGGGACTCCAAGACTCGTCAATACGCTCGCAGTAGGTAGTGATCATATCAGATACCCACAAACCGTCAGCGGTACTAGCTGCACGTAACGGCTCCCAGGTATTGTACGAACAGAAGAACAACAAGCGAACTTATCAAAACTCCCGCAGAGCCATTGGTAACACTTACCGCACAGTCTGGTCTTTTCGTCTGATATGTTGCATATCAAGTGTAGGGATGGAATCGTCAAGCCTTAATAACTCAATAAGTCATGCCGATATGGACTATGACCGGTCGAGAAACTACTGATAGCACTTATCAGTAAATCTCATCAGCCCTGGCCAGGGAATTCGAGTCAAAGCCAATCGCACATAGCACAACATCAACTCCCAATACCGGGAGAGATGAAACCCCTCCTATCGCTCATTGTCTCCATGTGTCTCGGGACTGTACCCAAAAGCCACCTGTTTGCACAACTCAGTAGAGCCGTGGTAGGGTGGAAATCAAAGCACAATGGGAGAACACACAAGACTCTATGACGATATTGGGTCTACAGACTAACCTGTACCAGTGTCACCCGAGAACTGCTATCCGAAGATAGATATAATACCATATAGGAGTTCTCGGTGAGTCCGTTCAGTGTACCCAGTCTCCACTGAGCACCCGTATACAATCTTTGATGTCACAACACCAATGGATATGGGATTATCCATCGTCCATCATATGGGTTAAGAAACGTATACGCTAGTCTATTTTAGAATATCGATGCCCTGTCTCGATATACCCTCGACTAGGAACATTTTAGGATATGCTTATAAACTACACATGCCCCACTAGTATGATCTCCATCATAGTCATGGAAGTCAAGCAGATATCCTGAGGGCTTTATCAACATGTATGAAATGAACAGTATAACACAATCAAGTAAACATGTTAAGATAAAGAGTAACCAGATAGCGTACTATCATGTTGAGCAAGAAAGTCATCAGTGTGTGTGTGTATATATATATATATATATATATGTCCAAGCATCCACTATACATATAATGGCCTCTAGGGCATACATATATCCAACATTCTCCCACTTGCACTAAGGCCAATTATTGGCGTATCTCATATCCAACATATCAAAAAGTCGCTCATGTTGCGGCTGTGGAAGGCCCTTGGTGAGTGGATCCGCGATATTATTCTTTGTATCCACTCTCCGAATCTCGATCTTGTGGCGATCTACTATCTCCCGGATCAAATGATATCGCCTCAGGATGTGTCTGGACCTCTGATGGGACCTGGGTTCTTTGGCCAACGCCATAGCCCCATTATTATCACAATACAATAGTATTAGATCAATAATGGTTGGAACTATTCCTAGTTCCGCGACGAACTTCCTCATCCAGACGGCTTCCTTGGCAGCATAATTTGCAGTAATATACTCAGCTTCCATCGTGGAGTTTGCAACGGTATCCTGTTTGGAACTTTTCCAACTAACCGCCCCTCCATTGAGGTAAATACAAATCCCGAGATAGATTTGCTGTCATCCTTATCACTTTGGAAGCTGGAATCGGTAAAGGCCTCTATTTGGAGATCCCCATTACCATACACCAAGAATAATTCTTTAGTTCTTCGCAAGTACTTAAGAATGTTCTTCACTGCTATCCAATGTTTCTCCCCTGGGTTGGATTGATACATGCTTACTACAGCTAGTTTATAAGCTACATCAGGGCGAGTACATAACATCGTATACATTATAGATCTATGGCTGAAGCGTAGGGTATAATGCTCATGCGAGCTCTCTCTTCATTAGTCTTCGGACACAAGTCCTTAGAGAGAGTGATTCCATGGCAAGCGAGCAAGGCACCACGCTTGGAATCTTCCATACTAAACCCTTTTAGGATGGTGTCAATATACTTTGATTGGGACAATCCCAATAACCTCTTGGATCTATCTCTATAGATCCTAATGCCCAAAACGTAAGAGGCATCACCCAGGTCCTTCATGGAGAACTTTTGTGATAAGAATAGTTTGACTGATTGTAGTATAGGAATATCATTTCCTATCAAAAGAATGTCATCTACGTACAATACGAGGAATGTGACAGTACTCCCTAAAATCTTCTTATAAATGCATGGTCCATTTGCAACTTACGGGATTTATCTCAGGAGGTGCAACATCCAAAATCCATACTTTGTTGGTGTACATGGACTCCATTTCAGATCTCATGGCATCCAGCCACTTCACTGAGTCACCACTCATGATAACTTGCTGAAAACTAGTAGGGTCATCATCATCCATGATACAATCTTCTCTATCACCATCAATGAGAAACCCATAGTATCTCTCCGGTGGGTGAGAAGTTCTAATAGATCTCCGGAGCGGCTGAGGTTCTTGAAGTTCTACTGCAACATCAGTTTCAACCAATTCGTTATGAGTAATTTGTGTCTCTAGAACCTCTTCTAGTTCTACCGCATTGCCATCAGTACTATTTGTAAAAATTTCATTTTCTAAAAATGTGGCATGTTGAGAAACAAACACTCTTTGTTCCTCCTCGTGATAGAATAAATATCCATATGAATGTTTTGGATATCCCACAAATTTACACATGACAGATCGTGTCTCAAGTTTATCTGGATTCTGCTTTTTGACAAAAGCCGGACAACCCCATATCCTAACTCTTTTAAGAGATGGTCTCTTCCCACACCATATCTCATATGGAGTGGTAGACACGGTCTTGGTTGGAACCCTGTTCAATAGATACATGGCTGTCTCCAATGCATGTCCCCAAAAGGAAATCGGTAACTCGGCATCACTCATCATGGACCGTATCATATCTAATAGGGTAAGATTCCTTCGTTCCGACACACCGTTGTGCTGTGGTGTGTAAGGGGGAGTGAGCTGAGAGAGAATCCCATTCTCTTTTAAGAAGTCTGAAAACTCTGTACTCAAATACTCTCCACCTCGATCCGATCGAAGTTTCTTGATGCTCAAGCCTGTTTATTTTTCTATTTCAAGTTTGTACTCCTTGAATTTCTCGAAAGCTTCAGATTTATGCTTCAATAAAAACACGTGTCCGAATCTTGAGAAATCATCAGTAAAAGTGATGAAGTATGAAAAACTGCCTCTAACATGTGTAGTCATTGGTCCGCATACATCACTATGTATGATGCCTAAGAGTTCTATAGCTCTTTTCCCGTGTCCAATAAACGGAGTTTTGGTCATTTTACCTTTGATACAGGACTGACAAGTCGCATAAGATTTATATTCAAAAGGATTTAAATATCCATCTTTATGTAACTTGTTTAGTCTCGTTTCATTAATATGACCAAGTCTACAATGCCAAAGAAAAGCTTCATTTATATCTGAAAATTTTCTTTTATTTGTATGTTGTATGTTGAAAATTGTGTATTGGTTTAGGACGTAAATACCGTTATTTAGTGTACCATACCCAATCAACTGTTGATTCAAGTTAATGTTCATAATATTATTTTACAACACAAAATGAGATCCTTCATTGTCTAACAAAGAAACGGATATTGTATTACATAGCATACTAGGTACATAATAACAATAGTTCAAAACCAAAATACATCCCGAAGGCAACCCTAGATGATACTCTCCTACAGATACAACATGTACATTGGAACCATTTCCAACCCGAAGAGTGTGGTCACCGGTCTTCAAAACTCTACTGTTTCTTAATCCCTACATACAATTGCAAATGTGAGAACCAGAACCGGTATCTAATACCCAAGATGCAGAGTTTATAGAAAAACAGTTTTCAATTACAAATACACCTGAAGCGGAAGTATCAATATGCTTCTTCTTCTTGAGATCAGCAAGATACAGAGTACAATTGCGTTTCCAGTGTCCCGACTTGTGGCAGAAAAAACATTCTCCTTTTCCACTTCCTGCGGCCCCGGATTTGTCTTTCCCCTTCGCCTTTTCAACTCCACCTCTTGGTTTGGTGGGTTTCTTCTTCTTTTGCCCCTTGGCCTTGGCTTTTGGGACGGAAGAGGAAGATGGTCCAGCAAGCAGAGCGGGAGTTTTCGTTGTCTTAAGCGTGCTCTCTGCACTTCTCAACATATTAAGAAGTTCAGATAGTGATATCTCTAAATTGTTCGTATTGAAGTTTACTATGAATAGAGCAAAGGAAGGGGGGAGAGACTGTAGAACAATATCAATATATTGCTCGTTCTCCATGGTCCATCTTAGGTCCTCAAGTTCTTCTATAAGACCAATCATCTTCAAGACATGTTCACCTACTGATGTGCCAGAAGCCATCCGCATCTGAAACAGCTTTCGAGATGCCTCGTAGCGTAAAGTCCGAGATTGCTCTCCATACAACTCCTTTGTATGAAGAAAGATGGATTGAACATCCATCTTCTCATACTGCTTCTGATGTACATTGTCCATAGAAGCAAGCACGAGGCACTTGGCCGTGTCACAATCAATATCCCATGTTTTTCGGATCTCCTTATCCCAAAATAAATGATTCAGGACCTGGGATGGGTGGGGCTTTGGCAGTGAGGACATATGATACTTTATCATATATGAGTGCAATGTTCAGGTTCCTCAGGCATTCTTTATAATTCGGTCCTGTCAGTTTGTTTTTCTCTAACAGAAGCATAAGTCCCGTCATTGGTATCTGCCATTGGGAGAGAGAAAAGAAAACACTCAGCGAAATGCTCTTGCAAACATTTAGATTGGTTATTATCTTATCTAATCGATATCTCCCACTGTTTTTATCAATTTTTCTTTCAAACTTCAAAAAGAAAACTATCTAGGATTAATTACATTCTGCAGTTTCGCTAACCGGTCAGCCAGGCCAGTGTCGGTACTTTGAGGGAGGTTCCCCGTGCTTTCGCACGGACCTAATTAAGATAAACCTCGTTTTCCCAGAGGTGTAACCCCGTTGACACCTTTCTAGACACCTACTGGATTAGATAATTGTAAAGTGCAAAACTCTCCTAGGAGTAACTCTTAAGTGGGATCGGGATCCAACTATCATATAGAAGGTATGCAATCTCATTGCAAATTTCAACTCTTGAAACTCCCGATGTGGTTTTTACCCCTAGCTGCTTATGATCTTGGCTATGGTCAACATATCATAAGAACTAGTCAAGTTCTACTCGTCATTTCGTGATTAACTAGACCCACCCATATGACCCTTGACTATGATCAACATAATCATATGAATGTCCTAACTAATCGCATCATATGCCTTGTAGGAAGACATCACTTGGCTACCGTACACTACGCCTTGACTATGATCAACATACGTAGTACAAATACTAAGTACTCTGCTTCCTAAAATGACGGAGGGTTGCGGATGGTTTTTATGAAAACCTTTAACGCTTTGAACTTGATCTCGTTGTAGAATCAAAAATAATTTAGAAAAGGAGTGGCTTAAGTTCCGCATCTTTTGAAACTTTCTTTTTGATAAAAAAAGGCCGTGTGGGTTTCAAATCCGATTCTACAACATTTTTAGATTTCTTTTTCTTTACATTAATGTAGTCCCATCATTTAAGTTCCTAAGCCATCACAGAAAAGAAACGAAAATAGAACGTACGCTTATGCCATCCACATTCGCCACAGTGTCCGTTATGCACCGTTAGGTTACTTAACTAACGGCATAGCGGGGCAGGACTAGCGCGGATGTAAAACATAAGCAACGTTTATTATACATCATATATATAATAATAATATTCCATTCATCTCAGATATTAAGTAATCACATCACAGAATAATCAGCAGCAGAAACATATATATGAAAATATAGGATATACTAAAAAGTCCGTATTTTATATCTAGCCTATAATAGAAAATACGGATTCCACGGTCGTGATGAATAGCCAAGCCCACACTCCTAGACCCCTACGAGAGCGGCAAGTGACCCTACCAATTCTGGAGTTAGGAGACTCGGTCTCGACTCTTCGAGATGGCCTCCCACTAGACTCCAGAACCCGGTCACTCATGCTCCCCTCCTTGGGTCTATCCTAATGCGGAAAAGTAAATAATATACATCAATGGTGACATCATCCTCAACCCGGAAGTTCCCCAATAAAAGAATATTACATACAAAAATTTTTACATGAATGAAAAGAAAAACTCTCATCTCACAAAAAACCCCCGGCCATTCAATCACGACGATCCTATATATCATATCACAGCAACACATAACATCACATGTCATCAACGTAAGTAAATATGCGTATCCCAATTATCGTTGACGTATAGCAACGAAACCGGCAATACACCACATATTACACTTACGGTCGAAGAAAAGAAATGTAAAACTACAACATTTAGAATCCGCACTTTTCCTTAGACATCGCAAACTCGGAATATCACATACCCCGGATTTCATGCTAACACTGTAGATCTTACATTTAGGTCTTAATAATGAAAACACTTTTTCAAAAGAGATCGAGCAATACAACAAGATTCCCGATATCCAACGAGACCGAAATGTTAGATTTACAAATAAGCAATTAATTTTCTCAAAACTAATTAGCGTAGATTCCAAATATTGTATCACATTCAGAAAGTATAGATGATGTTAAATGTATCAATCAACACATCAACATACCCACTGGACACACAGATTTCAACACTTGAGCCTGTTGATTGTATTGAGATTTTGCGTATGCGTTTTGAAATCAAAGAATTAACCGCAATCAAGACGGTGTCGCTTGGTAGCTAGCCGGTTGAGTATGGGTCGGTCCACAGGGAAAACGTGTCTTTTCTTATTGTTCTAACGAGTCAATTCCTATTTATGGTAGGTTTTGATTTTTATAAAAACCGAGGTTGAATTTGATTTGGATTAAAACCTTGCTAGGGTTAGGATTAGGTTAATTTGGAAAGTTAATTTTACTCACCGCTTTCTTTGCCTTAATTAAGAACTTAGGTGTTAAGGTAATAGTTAATAAAGGGGATTAGCACGACTGGGAAGAAACAAGGTTTCTTCCCTTTGGTCCTTGTCCGTCCTTTCTTAACTCTTGGCCCTAACCTCTATAGAAATCAACCACAACCGGTCTAACTAGGGAATCACCGCTATCTCGTGGGATAGAGTGCCGTAGTGAGCGGTGTGTGGTTGTTTTGCATAGAGCCCTTATTTTAAAATATTGAACGGGCAAGAAAGGAGTGAGAGATTTTTATCTCTCAAACCTTCCCCAAAGCTAACCCTAACAAGTAAGGAACTACTCACTCATTAGGGATAATAAGATGAAGTTCATTTTTATGGTTTTTATTTAATTACCTAATTAACGTGCAGAAAATAAACGACAGATAAAAATAGCAGAGAAATAAAATTGCAGATAAGAAATTCAAGATAAAAAACTTACTTTATTGATTCACTCTTTGACGATTACAATGAATTGAAATTTTAATCTAGAGAAATAAAAAGAGGCATACTCCAAAAAGAGCTGTAGGATTCCTATTTATAGATAATAGAAACTCTAGGGTTTATATCTGATCCACATCTGAATTTACAAGACTACCCTAAGAAAACCGGGTCAATGCACCGACTCCCACCGACACGCACCGACACGTGCGATGCACGGCCGCGGATCCGCGGCAGAATGCCAAGTTTGGCCGCGGATTCACGGCCATTTTGAGGGAACTCTGGCTCATTTCTTCAGGATTGCTTTCTGTTACTTTTTCCTTCTATTTTCTTCACTTGGTTCTTCAGAATCTTTTCTAGTTTCTTCCAGATTTCCACAGTGCAGAATGTTGTGGACTTTTACCGTTCGCTTCGCGTTGACATCTTGAATCTTTGTGCTGCCCTCGTACTTTATGCAATCGAACTGTTCATTGATCTTCATTTGTTCCTTAAACTGTAGGCGGTATCATAAAGATTCTTCTATTTGTTGGTCGCAGTCTCACTTTTGTAGCGTTTTTTTTCACCATTTTCACTGTATTGTTCCGAGAACCTGTAACCTGCAATTATTTAACAGATATGGATCAAAAGCACTTGTTTATTTGCAATATGATTAAGAATGGGGAATATAATAATGCAAAAATCTGATATGAACAAATACCCCCAAACTTATCTTTTGCTCGTCCCGAGCAAAACCAATTTATTCTCGAAAAAACCTAACCTCACTTTCGCAGGGAAACACGATTGCACTGAGCTTGTGCAACAAGCCGTTAAACCTCTACGTGTCCCTAGTAGGAGGAGTGTTGTCTCCTGAGGGTTTTCAGCGGATACTACCCACAAAATCCGATCAATTTGGCCTATTGACTTTCATTCTTCAATTCGGCGTTCTAGTAAGAAATTCTATTATCTTCAACTCAGAAATCATCAACCCATATTTTCACACTCACTTATCATTTAACTTAAGATTGTATTTGTTCTGTAAATTTATTTAGTTTTCAGCATCTTTTGAATTTTCCTTCTAAGGTTCCATCTCAACTTAGGAATCTTTATCATCTCTACTGAAAATATAAGTCCTATTTTTCATTCCTATCTCTCATCCAAACCCCAATCATATACCCCTACGTGTGTGTATGTATCACCCATACACTTGGAAATTCAATTCAAGCTATTATACTCTTGTCCATCGTCCAATGTATTTTTAGTTGGTGAATTTTAGATGAAATTGCTCACACATCCTTCATGCGACCGTTAATATTTCTTGAGGTACTAACGACCGATTACAAAATGTGTTTGTGCATTAAGGCGTAATTTTTCGTCTTGTAATACCTAAGATTTTAGCAGCGACTCCCAAACCAGTTGGTCTAAGGCACTAGGTGATTAAGCACCCTCGCTATATATTTTTTATTCTACGCAGCCTTAAGTAATTACAAAACCAGTGTTCATTTTTTTTTATATTCACACTTATAATTTTATTTTCTTTCATACTAAGGATTTTAGACAAGAGCATTTCAAGGTATCCTCTACTAGTCCAAGTTTCAAGATGCGTGTTTGTGCGAGTTGTAGGGTATATATTTTCAGAATTTAAACTTAAGGTTCAGAATTATTTTTCAGACTTACACTTCAATAAAAATTTCAATACTCCTCCCTTGTTTTGACTTAGCCCGAGAAGTGAACTCAAAATTTGCCTATTTCTAAGTAAACCACAAGGACATATATTTTCTACCTTTGAATTTTAAGAAAGGTTATTTTTAGGGGTTTTAATTTACTAAGTTTAGCATCTAGTTTTTCCTAACTAGTTAACCGTCTTGTCAAACTTAAGTCAATTATGGCCAAAATTGAATTTTTCAATTTTTATAATTTTAAATTTTTTCAATTTTTATGGGTTTTAAAATAAGTATGCAAATGCAAAATTATACATATGAATGCGAAGGAAGAAAGCTTACCGAGCACACCCCCAAACTTAAACTTGACAGTGTCCCCACTGTCAGGCTACACCAAGAGGGTCAAAATTGTCGGCACTCCCCTGTTTATTTTTTTTATTTTTATTTTATTAAAACTGGAAATTTACAAAAATACCCTAAATTTTTTTTATTTTCAAATTTTCATTTTTTTAATTTTGTTTTTATATAATTACAAATGATACATACCCCCAAACATGTTTGAAACAGTGTTTTGGCTAGATAATCGAAAATTTAGGGGTAGATGGAGGAAGATCAGTCAATATAAATCGGCTTCTGTAAAAACAGGAGCTCCTCCGAAGGGTCCGCAGTGAGGAACGGTTTAAGTCGGTGTCCGTTCACTTTAAACAGTGAACCGTCCTCCGGATTTTCTAGATCGACCGCATCGTGCGGATATACGGTGCGTACCAAAAATGGCCCTTTTCGTCGAGATTTAAGCTTGCCGGGATGGAAATGTAACCGAGTATCGTAAAGTAAAACCTGTTGACCAGGTTTGAAAGTCTTGCGCATAAGGTGTTTGTCGTGGAACACCTTCGTTCGGTTTTTAACAATTACTGCGTTCTCATAAGATTCATCTCGCAGCTCGTCTAATTCGTTCAACCGTAGCTTTCTATTGCTGTCCGCATCTCCCAAAGATAGATTCAACTCTTTAATTGCCCAAATTTCCAAAGAGTTGGGAAATGGTCCCATAAAGTCTATCCCCCAAACATCAAAAATTTCAACAACCAAAATTGGTTGGAGCGGCATTTCATTTCTCCGAGATATCCGGCCCAAGTGTTGGCACCGGGAGCATGTCTTGCAGTATTCGTATGCGTCTTTAAAAAAGTTGTGGCCAGTAGAAACCACACTGCAAGATTTTTTCTGCTGTCTTTTTGGGGCCAAAATGCCCGCCACACGCTTGATCGTGGCAGAATGACAGCACGCTATTAAACTCGTTGTCGGGGACACACCGACGAATGATTTGGTCGGAACGGTATTTGAAGAGATACGGTTCATCCCAGTAAAAATGTTTTACTTGGGATAAGAATTGGAGTCTGTCCTGATTCGACCAATCGTTTGGTATCAGTCCGGTGGCCAAATAATTTACGATATCAGCGAACCAAGGTTCGCATGACACAGTTAAGAGCTGTTCATCTGGAAAAACGTCTTTAATAGGAATTTGAAGTGTAGGCGAATAAGGGAGTCGTGAAAGGTGGTCGACGACTACGTTTTCGCATCCTCTCTTGTCTCTTATGACAAGGTCAAACTCTTATAGCAAGAGGATCCAACGTATCAGCCGGGATTTAGCATCCTTCTTCGCGAAAAGATGGCGAAGAGCTGAGTGGTCTGTGTAAACGATGACTAGAGAGCCGATTAAATAGGGCCTGAATTTTTCTAGTGCAAACACAACGGCTAAGAACTCTTTTTCAGTTGTTGTGTAATTCAATTGAGTCTCGTTTAATATTCAGCTAGCGTAATAAATTACATGCGGCATCTTATTTATGTGCTGTCCAAGGACAACACCAATGGAGAAATCATATGCATCGCACATAATTTCAAATGGATGCGTCCAGTCAGGAGATAAAAGAATGAGCGCGGAAATAAGTGAGTTTTTCAACGACTCGAACGTCTTCATGCAGGTTGAGTCAAAATCAAAAGTGGTGTTCTTGGTCAACAAAAGAGTCAAGGGTCTAGCTATCTTACTAAAATCCTTGATGAACCGTCTATAGAAACCGGCATGGCCAAGGAAGGCTCGGATGTTTTTGACGCACTTGGGAGGAGGAACATTGGAAATGACTCAATCTTAGCTTTATCAACCTCAATGCCATTTTGCGAGATGATATGTCCTAAGACAATACCTTCTCGTACCATAAAGTGGCATTTCTCCCAATTTAAAGTGAGGTTCTTATCCCTACAACGGTTAAGAACTGCGTCTAAATGTAACAAACACTCATCAAAGGAGTCGCCGAAAATAGAGAAATCATCCTTAAAAATCTCCAATAATTTCTCCACCATGTCTGAAAAGATGCCCATCATACACCGCTGGAAAGTAGCGGGTGCATTGCATAACCCAAAGGGCATGCGACGGTAAGCAAATGTACCGAAAGGACAAGTAAATGTGGTCTTGTCTTGATCCTTTTTGGCGATGGGAGTAGCCATCCAAAAAGCAGTAAAATTCATGCTCAGCCAATCATTCTAGCATTTGGTCAATAAAAGGTAATGGAAAGTGGTCTTTCCGTGTCGCGGCGTTGAGTTTTCTATAATCGATGCAAACTCACCACCCAGTTTAGGTGCGAGTAGTGATTTGTATGAAAAATGTGTTTTGTAGAATAACCGCAATCAATAACGGTGTCGCGCGTAGCTAGACCGAGATGAGTACGGGTCGTCCTCAGGGAAACGTTGAATCTTTTACTCTTACTTTAGATGTGTTGAAAAAGAGAGGAGAGATAAAGAATTTTGTGGAAAGGTTTCTAGATCTACGTTAAGTAAGAATGCAAAATATATAGATCTAGATTTTTTTAGGGATGTAGTTAATATAATAAGAGACCTTGTAGGGTTCGTTAGGATTTAGTAGTTATGGACGATTAATTAAAAGTTACCCTTTTTATCCTTTAAAAGATTTAAAACTAGAACTACGGTGATGCGTGTAGATTAGGGTTTCTGGAGGGAAAAGGAATCCCACTCTTAACCCTTATCTCGACACGGAACTCCGTTCATATCTAGCCTTTACCAAAACAATCATTAATCTAATCTCTAATCGCGGTCGGAACTAACAAAGAATTGTTAGCGCGCCCGATTAGGATGTTAATGATTCTTTTGATAAAGTTCATAAACTTTATAGGACTTAAAAAGGGTTTAGGGATGTTCATCATCCATTAGCCTACCCTAATCCTACGAACCCTAACAAGCGGAGAATTACTCGCGCATGTTGGGAGAAAAAGAGATGGAAAGAAATTGCATAATTAAACTACGAAGAAATAGAATAAGAAAAAAGAAAGCTACCTTTATTAATCAACAATATTCATTACACTTGAATCCTTAGAAAATGATTACAATTTCTAGTTGCTCCTCGATCTCTTCTAAGGAGGTAGACGAATAGTTGATGATCAGCCTGGATGCGTGAGCCGTCTTGGACTTCGTGATCTCGTCGGCTTGATGTCTTCTAACTTTAGCCCTTGGTCCTTTATATAGCCCTCAAAGAAGAAAAACTAGTTACCATATATGGTGACTTCCTAATATGGTGACTTTCCATGCCTGGATTCTGAGTCCCTGTCAGTATTGATTTTATGATTTTGGCAGATTTTTGATCCTGACATCTTGAACGTCTTGATCTCTTGACCTGAGCTAAATCTTGCACAATATCTCTATGAATAATGTTAGTATTATTTATTAAATTAGAGAGAGTATCTTAATCACTATATATGGTAATAAATGTTTAAGAAACTTGATTAAGAATATTTAATATGCTATGCACTTTATATGGTAATAAATCTTTAAGAAACATGATTAAGAATATTTAATATGCTATGCACTTTATATGGTAATAAATCTATAAGAAACATGATTAAGAATATTTGATATACTATGCATCTTTTAATTACTAAAATATTATGCATATATTTTCAAATAGTATTCTAACCATTTGTATGATATTATATCTTTTAAGAATTATGATTAGAATATTTGATATGATATGCATATTTTCAATTACCAAAATATTATATAAATATAAAATGCCTATATTTTCCTTCATAATATTAATTATAATATATAAACATATGGTAAATAGTATTTTGCAGATAAATCCAAATATGTTTAATATTTATAATAAACACCTTTTATTATTTAAGAAATATAAGGAAATTACTTATACCAAAGTGCAATATTTTCAACTGAACAAATACCCCCAAACTTAACTTTGATCGACCCGAGCAAACTAGTTATTCAAGAGAAAGAGAAAAAGAAAAAGAAACTCCTAAATAGCACACTTTCGTAGGCAAACACGATTGCACTGAGCACGTGCAACAAGCCGTTAAATCTCTAGGTGTCCCTAGTAGGAGGAGTGTTGTCTCCTGAGGGTTTTCAGCGGATTACACCCACAAAATCCAATAACAAAAGAGAGATGGTGGAATTTACATATAAAGATAAGAACCATAAAAGAAAGACTTTGAAAATAAGAGTTTCCAACTACACTAGCTTTTCAGTTGTCATGAGCCCTATCTTAATAGTCATGAAAAGATGTTAGAAATCACATTATCCCTCAATAAAACATCATCTTTATTCTTCATTCCTACCTTTCGTCCAAACATTGATCATATAGACCTACGTGTGTGAATAGAACATCCCTACACTCGGAGAATTCAATTCAAGCTATTATACTCTTGTCCATCCACCTCAGTACTTTTTAACTTGATGAATATTTAGATTTGCTCACACATTTTCATGCGACCGTTAATACTTCTTGAGGTACTAACCGACCGATTACTCATGTGCTAGCTGATTAGGTGATAATATTTTCCTCGTCTTGCACTACCTAAGGCTTAGCAGTGACTCTCAAACCAGTTGGTCTAAGGCACTAGGTGATGAAGCACCCTCGCTATATTTTTTTATTGCTGCCTTGGCGATAACAAAACCAGTGTTCATTTTTCTTTTCACCATTTTTATATTTTCTTCATTTTTTTCGTTTCCTTCATACTTTGGCTTTTAGACAAGAGCATTTCAAGGTATCCTCTACTATTCCGAGTTTCAAGACGTGTGTAAGTGCATATAGTAGGGTATCAACATTCAAATGTTTGGCTTCCAGATTAGAAACTATTTTTCAGACTTATTTTTATCCTCAAATTAGTGACTTCCTTCATCTTACTAACCCTTGGGACAACAGCTCATAACTACTTATTACCAGTTCGTTTAAGAAAACTTCTAATTTTCTTGGTTTTCTTAAACTATTCCTATCTTTTGGATGTAATTTTTCACTTTCTACTCTTTTGTTATAAAAGATTTTTTTTTTAATTTTGAAAATGTTGTGCTTATGCAAAGTATGATGCAAATTGATGTGTAAATAAGCACAAACCTCCCCCAAACCTGTTTACAACAGTGTCCTCACTGATGTCATCCGTTAAGCTCAAAAACCTGTAGACTTGGGAGGAAATTATTAATGGGGGCAAGAATATATGAAAGTGAAAATCCTCCCCCAAACTTATTTTAGGCTCACAATTTTGTAAAAATCATTTTCTTTCAAGAGCCAAAATATACCACCCCCCCAAACTTGAGTTAAACAATTTTAATCTTTTAAAATCACACGAGGGGGTCAAGGTTATTGGTCAATGCCAAGCTTTGCAAAGACCGAAGGTCAACACCAACCATTCAAAAATTTTATCGATGAAGTACCGAGGTTGGTGGAAGAACATGTCACTTTTCGACAAGAAGAAGTGGGGAGGTGATAAGAGGTGTAATGGAAAAGGATTGCGTCTCAATTTGGAGAGACGACATAGTGATAGTAATGATGGATTACTCGCATTATCCTGATTGTCCAAAAGAAGGGGTGGAGGTCCAATTTCTTCATCTTGGAGTTGATTTATCTCAACACCCGTATCTTTTAAAAATGCGAGTTCATTAGCGAAAATTTCCTCAAAGCTTTTATCGATACCCCGAAGAATAATGTCATCAGAAAAAATGGGGTGATCGTCAGACTTTATAAAAAGTTCCTCATCAGTGTTAGATGTTGACCCGGACAACTCGGTGGAAGAGTACATGGTTGGGTCAAACAACAACATATGAAAAGAGTCAGTATCATGAGGTTGATCAAATTCGCTGCTGTCGACATCCATTAATTCGACAGAACACACATAAGTATAAGGTTCGGAGGGTTCACTTACCAACTTGTAAATGTTAAGCTCAATTGACTTCTTTCCAAAGGATAGGGTCATAGAGTCGTTTCTACAATTGATTACTGTATTGGAAGTGGCCAAAAAGGGTCGACCGAGTATCACCGGGATTTGATTGCGTGGGTTTGCCACAGGTTGTGTATCTATAACGATAAAGTCCACAGGGAATATGAATTCTCCGACTTTGATTAACACATCCTCTAGCTCACCCCTTGGTTGGGTGATAGATCGATCGGCCATCTGTAAAGTGCATTGCGCAGGTTTTAACTCTCCGATCCCTAATTGCTCATAAACAGAATACGGAAGCAAGTTAACACTAGCACCAAGATCGAGTAAAGCACGATTGATATTTTTACCCCCAATAGAAATAGAAATTGTAGGACTTCCGGGGTCCTTTCGTTTCTTGGGTAGTTGTTGTATAAAAGCTGTGCTCACATTACTCGCAAGGAAAACTTTTTTAGGTACTTGAACTTTTCTCTTCCTAGTGCACAAGTCCTTTAGTATTTTCGCATATGACGGAACTTGTTGAATAGCATCTAGGAGAGGAATGTTTATGTTAACTTACTTAAAAATTTCCACAATCTTCTCCATTTGTGGACTTGGTCTGTTGCCCCTTAACCTGTTTGGATAAGGTGCTTTATCAATAAGGGTTTGGTCCAACATTGGAGAGGATTGTGGGGATGGAGTGGATCCCAGAATTGGAGTGGGGATCGTTTTAGGTAGATTTGAGAAAATGGGCGAAGGGTTCGAGCCTTGGGGAAAATGGAGAATAGGCTTGGGTGAAGGTGGGAGACTAGACGAATTAGGGAAAGAAGAAGAAGCTGGGGTATCATTGGTGTCACTAACATCATCACATTGCTCACCCACTCGGTTGTTCAGCACCTTTCCCGATCTCAACGTAGTAACGACACTCACATTATAACTTTGTGAGTGGCCAGGATTAGGTATGGGTTGAGGTGGGAGTTTTCCTTTCTCTCTCGCACTCATTGTGGCGTTTAACTGTGCGAGTTGGTTTTCTATTGATTTGATACTCTCGCCGTGGGAGGCGGAGTCTTTCTGTATGGTATCAATAGAAGACTTTATCTCAGCCGACAATTGCATGGAATGTTTCATGAACAAATCCAAAGTTTGTGCAAGTGAAGAGTTGTCAGTACCGGCCACTTGTGGTGTAGAAGTGTTAGCCGGATTTTTGAAATTTTGTGACTGAAAGGGGAGCTGATTTTGTGGTTGTGGTTGTTGTGGAGGAGGTCTTTGATAATTACTTTGTTGGTTTTGGTTCTAAGCAAAGTTAGGATGATTCCTCCATCCTTGATTGTACGTGGAAGAATAGAGGTCGTTTCTAGGTCGCTGCTGAAAAGCAGCATTAGCTTGAAGCGATGCATTCATAGGACATTCTTCCGTTAAGTGTGAAGGATCCGAACAGCAACCACAGAAGGTCTTAGGAAGCGTGACCTGATTTAGGGAGAATGATGAGAACTTGTTCTCAATAGCATCGAGTTTCTTCTGCATCGCTGCCATTTCGGCTTTTACTGCGATGGAAACATCGAGCTAGTGAATACCTCCCCTAGATGAAGGTAGTCTTACGCTTTCCCACTGCAAAGTGTGTTCAGCAAGGTCTTCCAGATATTTCCAAGCTTCACCGTCGTCTTTAGACATGAAATTGCATTGACACATTGTTTCAAGTATCTGCTTTGTCGCTGGATTAATGCCCTCATATATTATTCGACATAAATCCCATCTTTGTATTCCATGATGAGGACATTGGACAAGCAGATCCTTGAAACGTTCAAAGCACTTCCAAAATGGTTCATTGGGAAGCTGGGTGAACTGGTTGATCTCGCTCCTAACATGGGCGGTCTTATGGTTTGGGTAAAACTTCTTAAGAAATGCTATTACGAATTCATCCCAATTAGTGATAGAGTGTGCAGCAGTATTATAAAGCCATTTTTCTGCCAAGTCGCACAGTGTGAGTGGGAGAAGACGCAAGCGCATAGCATCGACAGTCAACTGTGAAGTACCCATCATTTTCGAATTTGGTGATGAAAACGTACGCGTCTTTCGACTCAAGCTCGTGAAATTTGGGCAGCAGATTGATGTAGTGGGGTTTAATTTCGAAATTATCCCCGTTAGCTGGTGGAAGAGACAGACAAGTGGGAAGAGGACCACGGATAGGATAGCATCTCTCTTGGAGAGAGATGCGCGGTGGATTCTGCGCACCTACGGGCGGTGGCAGCGTGGTGTTATATTCTGATGGAGTGCCGTCCATCTCGGTCAAGGTGTATGGTGGGGGAAAAGAAGATGAAGAAGCACCGACTTCGGAGTCGATAGCAGGAGCGCGGACAAGACGGGCACTTGGATCCCGTGTCCAGCCGAGCATGCACTAAGCGGGTTTAGTGCAAGTGGCAACGTGTGTGTGATTTAAAATTGGTTTGTTTTGAAAAAAAAGTGGGACTCAAGACAAATCACTCTAAAATGCACAAGCAACCTTAGAACTAAGGTCACCTAGGTCCAGTCTCTAGACCGCTCCTAGACTTCCAAAGGACAAACCGCAGGATCAATCCTCTACCGCCTCTGTACTACCCTTGTAGGCAGGTAAGTGCCAGGTAAGTGGGAAGGAACCACAGTAGTGGGCCTAATTAAAAACCACTAGCATTTGACACACTTGCCTAGGCACTACAAAAGTAATGCGGATAAGCGGTAGATTACCCACGATCTTCCTCTGTCCTTATTGAGCGCGACAGTCCTTAGAGTCTGGTCTAGATATTTTTTAAATTAATGAAGGGTTGATGCAGATGCTCGGTTTGTGATTTGTGGGGCTTAGGAAGGGTGATGAAATCCCCACCTAATCTTGATTTGGTCTTTGCCCCTTAAAGTCCGTATTAAAATATGCAAAACAAAACCAGTCACAAAACTTTTGCATAAAGATTTTTGAGCGGCGCTATTTTGCAAAGAATCCTGCAGAAAATAGATTTTATTGGATTTTAGAGGCGAGAGAAAGAGTTGGGAAAGATACCAAAGAAGTTTGGAACCCTAGATCTCCTGTTTCCTCAAGTCTGTGACTCCAGAAATCCTTGCAAAAATTCACGCACAAATCGTTAAATATGCAATTTATAGTTTTGTTTTAATAATGATATGAATCGTCTAAGAATTCAACACAAATAGTAAGAATAAAAAATTACGCACGTATCCCCGGCAACGGCACCATTTGATTTGTATGAAAAATGTGTTTTTGTAGAATAACCGCAATCAATAACGGTGTCGCGCGTAGCTAGACCGAGATGAGTACGGGTCGTCCTCAGGGAAACGTTAAATCTTTTACTCTTACTTTAGATGTGTTGAAAAAGAGAGGAGAGATAAAGAATTTTGTGGAAAGGTTTCTAGATCTACGTTAAGCAAGAATGCAAAATATATAGATCTAGATTTTTTTAGGGATGTAGTTAATATAATAAGAGGCCTTGTAGGATTCGTTAGGATTTAATAGTTATGGACGATTAATTAAAAGTTACCCTTTTTATCATTTAATAGATTTAAAACTAGAACGACGGTGATGCGTGTAGATTAGGGTTTCTGGAGGGAAAAGGAATCCCACTCTTAACCCTTATCTCGACACGGAATTCCGTTCATATCTAGCCTTTACCAAAACAATCATTAATCTAATCTCTAATCGCGGTCGGAACTAACAAAGAATTGTTAGCGCGCCCGATTAGGATGTTAATGATTCTTTTGATAAAGTTCATAAACTTTATAGGACTTAAAAAGGGTTTAGGGATGTTCATCATCCATTAGCCTACCCTAAACCTACGAACCCTAACAAGCGGAGAATTACTCGCGCATGTTGGGAGAAAAAGAGATGGAAAGAAATTGCATAATTAAACTACGAAGAAATAGAATAAGAAAAAAGAAAGCTACCTTTATTAATCAACAATATTCATTACACTTGAATTCTTAGAAAATGATTACAATTTCTAGTTGCTTCTCGATCTCTTCTAAGGAGGTAGACGAATAGTTGATGATCAGCCTGGATGCGTGAGCCGTCTTGGACTTCGTGATCTCGTCGGCTTGATGTCTTCTAACTTTAGCCCTTGGTCCTTTATATAGCCCTCAAAGAAGAAAAACTAGTTACCATATATGGTGACTTCCTAATATGGTGACTTTCCATGCCTGGATTCTGAGTCCCTGTCAGTATTGATTTTATGATTTTGGCAGATTTTTGATCCTGACATCTTGAACATCTTGATCTCTTGACCTGAGCTAAATCTTGCAAATGTC
The DNA here is from genome assembly GCA_030015575.1 of Agapanthus africanus. Classification (NCBI taxonomy): domain Eukaryota; kingdom Viridiplantae; phylum Streptophyta; class Magnoliopsida; order Asparagales; family Amaryllidaceae; genus Agapanthus; species Agapanthus africanus. The sequence continues at coordinate 644,517,595 of CM057343.1, forward strand.
TCTATGAATAATGTTAGTATTATTTATTAAATTAGAGAGAGTATCTTAATCACTATATATGTTAATAAATGTTTAAGAAACTTGATTAAGAATATTTAATATGCTATGCACTTTATATGGTAATAAATCTTTAAGAAACATGATTAAGAATATTTAATATGCTATGCACTTTATATGGTAATAAATCTGTAAGAAACATGATTAAGAATATTTGATATGCTATGCATATTTTAATTACTAAAATATTATGCATATATTTTGAAATATTATTCTAACAATTTGTATGATATTATATCTTTTAAGAATTATGATTAGAATATTTGATATGATATGCATATTTTCAATTACCAAAATATTATATAAATATAAAATGCCTATATTTTCCTTCATAATATTAATTATAATATATAAATATATGGTAAATAGTATTTTGCAGATAAATCCAAATATGTTTAATATTTTTAATAAACACCTTTTATTATTTAAGAAATGTAAGGAAAATACTTATACCAAAGTGCAATATTTTTAACTGAACAAGTAGGTATTAACTCATTCGCCTCATTAGTTATGACCGTTATGCCCAATTTCTTTGGGGCAACGTGAATGGGGCTAATCCACTGGCTATCAGAGATAGGGTAAATGATACTACTATCAAGACATTTTACAATCTCCTTTTTAACAGCCTCCTTCATGATAGGGTTGAGGCGTCTCTGTGGATCCCTTACTGGCTTGGCATCATCCATCATATGTATATGATGTTCAACTATGAGGGGACTAATCCCCTTAATGTCCACCATAGTCCAGTCGAAAGCTTGCCGATTATTTTGTAAGACCATTAAAAGGGCTTTCTCTTGCTTGAGAGCTAGAGATGTCGATATTATAACAGGAAGGGTCTCATTCTCACCTAAGTAAGCGTATTTAAGGTGAGACGGCAATAGCTTGAGTTCGAGTTTTGGAGGTGAAACAATTGAAGGTAAAATTGGTGAAACTGTCTCGAACTTGAAGGATTCCAACAATGGTTCGAAGCGAGTGTAAGCAACCGAGTCGGATGGTTCAGCTAACTCATCCGAAAATTCAAAGGACTCAAACTCGGGTGGTTATTCTTCAAAATCGTCCAAAAAAGTGAAACACTCGTAATCGTTATCGGGTGTGAAAGCTGTGTCAGATTCAAGGAAGAACGCCCTAGTGGCGTCAAAACTGCTGTGATCAAACAGAAATTTTTCGAGCTCACCGTCCTCCTGCGTGATCTCTTGGATCGAGCAAATATCAAGTATATTAGCATTAGGCTCGGAGGGCTGATTCCCCAACTTAAAAATGTTGAGTTCAATTGTCATATTTCCAAAAGATAGGTTCATTGAACCATTTCGACAATTGATCACCGCATTAGAAGTCGTAAGGAATGGTCGACCAAGTATTACCGGAATTTGACTCCGGGGTTAGCTACATGCTGTGTGTCCATAACAATGAAATCAACGGGGAAAATGAAGTCCCCTACTTTAATTAACACATCATCTAATTCTCCCCTAGGATGGGTGATGGATCGGTCGGCCATTTGGAAAGTACAACGTGTGGGTTTCAGCTCTCCAACGCCTAATTGTTCATATACTGAATAGGGAAGCAAATTAACACTGGCACCAAGATCTAAAAGTGTGCGATTGATGTTCTTATCCCCAATAGTTATTGAAATTGTAGGACAGCCAGGGTCCTTACGTTTTTGGGGTAAAGGTTGGGTAAGAGCGTCACTTACTGCACTAGCCACGAAAACTTTCTTAGGTACCTGCGATTTCCTCTTCTTGGTGCATAAGTCCTTTAAGATTTTAGCGTAAGAAGGGACTTGTTGGATTGCATCCAAGAGAGATATGTTAATGCTAACCTGTTTGAATAACTCCACAATCTTCTCCATTTGTGGAGTAGGTTTATTGGATCTTAACCTGTTTGGAAATGGAATATTTTGAAAATTTGTTGAGTCCAATGTTTGTGGAGTAGATTGCGGAGTTGGAAAGGATCCCAGTGTTGGTGTTTTCGGGGAGTGAGATGTGGGTCCTTTCGAATTACAAGAAGTAGAGCCTTGTGAAGAATGAAGAATAGGCTCCGAAGAAGATGAAGAAGACGAAGAAGCGGAAGAAGAAGAAGAAGAAGATGCGGCCGGGGTGTTATCGTTATTGCCAACGTTGTTGTGCAATACCTTTCCAGATCTCAATGTAGTCACGGCACTCACATTATGATTTTATTGTTCATGAGCAACATATGTATTTTGTGTGTGACCGGGATTTGGCAGTGGTTGAGATGGAAGTTTTCCCTTCTCTTGCTCGCTTAACGCAGCATTCAGTTGTGCAATTTGGGCTTCAATTATTTTGATGCTCCGATCTTGTGAAGCAGTGTGTTGCACCGAAGACTGAATGGACGATTGGATGCTGGCTGAGGATTGCGTAGATTGTTTTAAAAACGCATCCAGATTTCGTTCTAGCGAGGAAACCTTATCGTTATTCGGTTGAACAAAATTATTTTGAGGATAAGAGTTGTTTGGTATAAAATTGTTCATTTGGTTTTGGTAAGGTTGGGGTTAGAAAGGTTGCTGATATTGAGTTTGTTGAGGGGCTTGTTGTTGTGGAGGAGGCCTCTGAAAATTGTTATTGCATTGGAATTGTTGTTGATTTTGATTCCAAGCAAAATTTGGGTGGCTCCTCCAACCAGGATTATAAGTTGAAGAGTATGGATCATTTTTTTTGTCTTTGCTGAAAGGCAGCATTGACTTGATCTTGTCCTTGAACAGGTGGGTTGTAAGGACACTCTTTGGTTAGATGGGACGGATCCGAACAACAAGCACAAATAGTGCGTGGGGCTAAAATGGGGCAGGAGAAGGCGATGGGAATTTGCTCTCAATTGCTTCTAGTTTTTTCGTGAGTGCAGCCATTTCGGCCTTCATTGCAATCGACATATCAAGTTGATGTATGCCTGACCTGATGAAGTAGATGAAGTAGTCTTAGTGCTTTCCCACTGAAGTGTTTGTTCAGTAAGATCGTTGAGAAATTGCCAAGCTTCTTCGCTCGATTTTGTAAGAAAGTGACATTGACAAATGGTTTCCAACAACTGCTTAGTTGCTGGGTTCAGTCCTTCGTATAAAGTTTGGCAAAGTTGCCAATTCTCGATACCGTAGTGAGGGCACTGAAAAAGAAGGTCCTTAAATCTTTCGAAACACTTCCAAAAAGGTTCGGAAGGAAGGTAGGAAAATTGAATAATTTCATTACGAATTCTCGCGGTCTTATGGTGTGGGTAAAACTTTTTTAGAAAAGCCTTAACAAACTCTTCCCAATTTTTTATGGAGTGGGATGCTGTGCTATATAACCATTTTTCAGCTAGGTTACATAAAGTGAATGGAATGACACGTGGCCTTATAACATCATCAGAAAGTTGGGTGGTCTTCATCATTGCGCAAACATTCTGGAATTTGTTAATGAAGATGTAGGCATCTTCGGATTCCAGCCCGTGAAATTTGGGCAACATATTGATGAAGTGGGGTTTAATTTCGAAGTTATCCCCATTAGCCGGTGGAAGTGAAAGACAAGTGGGAAGTGCGGCGCGGGTGGGATAGAAAAGATCCTGGAGCGCGATTCATTGGGGCGCTTCGACAGGAGGGTGTGGTGGGTTATTCGCACCCAGTTGAGGTGGAATCAGTCCCGTATATAAGGGGTTGTTAGGATTGAATCCCGACATCTCTTTAGAAGATGATGAATTTGAAGATGAAGGTAAAGAAGTGGAGGGAATTTCGATTTCGGAGTCGAACGCGTCGTTAGTAGACACTAACGAGATACGGACTAAACGGGCGCTAGTGTCCCTAGTCCAACTGAACATACACTAACGAGGTGTAGTGTAGTCAAAAGGTAAAAACAGAAGGTGGGGGTAAGAAAACGTCAATGAGAGAAAGTGGGTGCAAATGGGTTTCTAGCGACAAAATGGCAAGTTTTTGTAAAAATTTTGTTTTGTGGTTTTTTTTATAAGGAGTTTTTGCAAAAGATTTTTATGAGGATCTTAGATATACTTTCAAGCAATCACAATATGCACAATCAAGCCTAGAGTTAGGGTCTCCTAAGTCAACTAGACTGCTCCTAACAGTTCCAAAGGGCAAGTTGTGAGATCCTCGAATCGCCTCTTCACCGCCAATTGTGGCCAGGTAAGCACAAGTAAAGAAAGGAGGGATCCGATCACGAATCACCGTGAGACGGGCCTTTTAAAATTACCTTTCCCACTTGTCTAGCCTAGGCACCACAAAGTCAGGTTTAGATAAACGACCGATGCCTACAACTTTTCCTTTGTCCTAATGAGCACGACAGTCCTTATTGGCTGAGTCTAATATTTTTTAATTAACTCGAAGGTTGATGCAAATGCTTTTTGTGATTTTTGGGGTTTTAGGAAGGGTAATGAAATCCCCACCCAATCTGGATTGGTGTTATAACCCCTTAAAAGTCCGTTTTAAAAATGCAAAGCAGTAAACACAAAAAAATCCAAAACACTTGCCAAATTTTTTTCTTTTATTTGCAGCGCAAAGAATCCTGCACAAGATCAATTTATTGGAGAAGGGGGAGAAGTTTTGCGCAAAGAACCCTGCAGGAAAATTTTTCAGAGGATTTCAGAGGACAGATGAGAGGAAAACAATGCTTATAGAGAAGTTTTGGAAAGCTGACGTCAGCAAGGCGCGGCGGATCCGCGGCCAAATGCGCTGAACTGCGGCGGTTCCGCGGTCAAATAGTTGGTTCAATCCTCCAAAATTCTTCTGTTGTCTGTTGTGGTTCTCCTCTGTTTGTTCAGATTCTCTGTTTATTGATTTGTTCTTTGGATTTTTCCAGGTCTGAATCTGTCCTTCTTTCCGTTCCTGCACAATTCGCACGAAAACCCTTCAAAAAATAACAAGATGATAATTTTTTATATATATTTTTCAGTTTTTATGATTTTTTTAATTTTTAATTAACCCGAAATTACAAAAAGAAAATAACTACCGTTATCCCCGGCAACGGCGCCATTTGATTGTATTGAGATTTTGCGTATGCGTTTTGAAATCAAAGAATTAACCGCAATCAAGACGGTGTCACTTGGTAGCTAGCCGGTTGAGTACGGGTCAGTCCACAGGGAAAACGAGTATTTTCTTATTGTTCTAACGAGTCAATTCCTATTTGTGGTGGGTTTTGGATTTCTATAAAAACTGAGGTTGAATTTGATTTGGATTAAAACCTTGCTAGGGTTAGGATTAGGTTAATTTGGAAAGTTAATTCTACTCACCGCTTTCTTTGCCCTAATTAAGAACTTAGGTGTTAAGGTAATAGTTAACAAAGGGGATTAGCACGACTGGGAAGAAACTAGGTTTCTTCCTTTTGGTCCTTGTCCGTCCTTTCTTAACACTTAGCCCTAATCTCTATGGAAATCAACCACAACCGGTCTAACTAGGGAATCACCGCTATCTCGTGGGATAGAGTGCCGTAGTGAGCGGTGTGTGGTTGTTTTGCATAGAGCCCTTATTTTAAAATATTGAACGAGCAAGAAAGGAGTGAGAGATTTTCATCTCTCAAACCTTCCCCAAACCTAACCCTAACAAGTGAGGAACTACTCACTCATTAGGGATATTATGATGAAGTTCATTTTTATGGTTTTTTATTTAATTACCTAATTAACGTGCAGAAAATAAACGACAGATAAAAATAGCAGAGAAATAAAATTGCAGATAAGAAATTCAAGATAAAAACTTACTTTATTAATGCACTCTTTGACGATTACAATGAATTGAAATTTTAATCTAGAGAAATAAAAAGAGGCATGCTCCAAAAAGAGCTGTAGGCTTCCTATTTATAGATAATAGAAACCCTAGGGTTTACATCTGATCCACATCTGAATTTACAAGACTACCCTAAGAAAACCGGGTCAATGCACCGACTCCCACCGACACGCACCGACACGTGCGATGCACGGCCGCGGATCCACGGCAGAATGCCAAGTTTGGCCGCGGATCCGCGGCCATTTTGAGGGAACTCTAGCTCATTTCTTCAGGGTTGCTTTCTGTTGCTTTTTCCTTCTATTTTCTTCACTTGGTTCTTCAGAATCTTTTCTAGTTTCTTCCAGATTTCGACAGTGCAGAATGTTGTGGACTTTTACCGTTCGCTTCGCATTGACGTCTTGAATTTTTGTGCTGCCCTCGTACTTTGTGCAATCGAACTGTTCATTGATCTTCATTTGTTCCTTAAACTGTAGGCGGTATCATAAAGATTCTTCTATTTGTTGGTCGTAGTCTCACTTTTGTAGCGTTTTTTCACCATTTTCACTGTATTGTTCCGAGAACCTGTAACCTGCAACTATTTAACAGACATGGATCAAAAGCACCTGTTTATTTGCAATATGATTAAGAATGGGGAATATAATAATGCAAAAATCTGATATGAACACCTGTTTTAAAAATTCCCAGAGAGCATAGAAAGTACCTACGGATCATCACAATAAGGCACGGTCCAAGCCTCACCAACGGCGTCGCGGAACCGCCGCAAATGTCCCCATTTGACCGCGGTTCCGCGGTCGTTGTGTCGAGTTAGGCACTTGTTCTTCTTGGGGATCCACAGTAAACCCTGCACTATTTTCTGAATATTTTTAAACCTAAAAATTCCATCATTTGAAAAAATTTCTAGAGAGCATGTAAAAATCGTATTTTTCATGTCCGATTAAGTTTTTAAACGCCGTCTAGGTTACCCTAAATCTCTAGCTAGGCTCTGATACCATATTGGTGTGTAGTAGCGCCTCAAGGTAGGTTTAAACAACATAAAGTAATGAACTTTTAAAATTTTAGAAGGCTAATACAAACAAACTCCGAATCGAAACTAGAGATTAGGGTAAAGCAATAATAAATGAAGTCTAAGCTAAAAGATAAGGAACTACAACCTTAGTAGTCAACTCCTTCACTCTCTTTGGACTCCTACGGCTCCACTCGAAGCTTTGATCAACTCCGCTCAAAGTCCTTCGTCGTCTACGATGATCCACCCGGAGTATCTTTGCTCAAGCTCTTTGCTTCACCAAATTAGGATGAATGAAGCAAAACAACCTACACTAATAGGCCAGAGTAGTATAGATTAGTGAAGTGGGGATTTTTATCTCTTGAAAAAACCTTTCTTTTACTTCTTTCTCAAAACATAGTGAGTGAATGAGGAGGAAGAAGAAGCAACTAGGGTTTATGCTTAACTCAAGTTAGAAATCACATTATGACCCATGGAGATATTTTATTAGATATTTAAGTAAATAACTTGAGTGGAATGGTGCTTCATGAGTGTAGATATTTTAAGAATAATGTAGAAGTCATGACACAAATTTGTGTAAATAAAAAATAAAATAAAATTCCAATGTGAGTTTTGCACACCCATGTTGTATGTATCATCAACCATGACACCTTTTATAAATACATGTTTATATATATAATGATAACACACACACACACACACACACACACACACACACATCAATACACACACACACACACTTAAATATATATATAAATATGTAAATATAAAAAATAAAGAAAGGATTTTACAAAAAGAAATTAGTCATTTTATAAAATCAACAATTGATTTAATAACCTGGTCATATCACATATAACCCGACTAATTTATCCGCTAGATTAAATGTGGTATCAAATACTCGCATTTAATCAAGCCCCCAGCATATATCTCCATATGCGCTCCCACTTCGTTTCGCCTGAGTTCGGGAAACCCCTTTGTGGGACTCTAATGCTCGTCAATACGCTAGTAGTAGATAGTGATCATATCAGATACCCACAAACCGTCAGCGGTACTAGCTGCACGTAACGGCTCCCAGGTATTGTACGAACAGAAGAACAACAAGCAAACTTATCAAAACTCCCGCAGAGCTATTAATAACACTTACCGCACAGTCCGGTCTCTTCGTCTGATATGTTGCATATCAAGTGTAGGGATGGAATCGTCGAGCCCTAATAACTCAATAAGTCATGCCAATATAGACTATGACCGGTTGAGAAACTAGTGATAGCACTTATCAGTAAATCTCATCAGCCCTGGTCAGGGACTTCGAGTCAAAACCAATCGCGCATAGCACAACATCAACTCTCAAAACCGGGAGAGACGAAACCCCTCCTATCGCTCATTGTCTCCATGTATCTCGGGACTGTACCCAAAAGCCATCTGTTTGCACGACTCAGTAGTGTTGGATATAGTGCCCTCAGAGTAAATTATTGGATCACAGGCACGTGATTGCAATGATTGAGGGAGGACCTATACCGGTAGGACAGTCTTACTCAAGATGATAGTATGCTATCTGGTTTATCTTTATCATCGTGTACAGCTTTAGGTGACATTACAGGTCACTATTACACATTGATAGAGCCCTTAGGATTCTTGCTTGACTACCAGCAGTATGATGGCGATCATATACGTGAAAGTTGGGTAGTCTATAAGCACATCCTTAAAGTGGTCCCTAGTCGTGGGAGTTTCGAGACTGGGCATCGATACTCCATTAGTAGACTAGTGTATACAGTCGAGACCCCGACGAGGGGCGGCGGCTGGTCTCACAAGCCATTGGTGTCAGTTGGATCACCTAAGATGTATACAGGTGCTCATTGGGTTATGAGTACACCGGACAGGACTCGCCGGGAACATGCTAGTTGGTATTATACCTGACGTCAGATAGCAGTTCCCTGGTGACATGTGTACAGGTTAGTTCATCGACCTGAGATCGTCATTTTTCTCGTGTGAGTTCCCACTGTGCTTTGATTATTACCCTACCACGGCTCAAAGGAGTCGTGCAAACAGGTTTTAGTTGGGTACAGTCCCGAGCCACATGAAGGCAGTGAGCGGATCGGCAAGGGTTTCTTCTCTCCCGGTATTGGGGGTGAGATCGTGCTGTGTCTAGGAGAGCCATTACACGAAGTCCTTGGCCAAGGCAGGAGATTTACTGGTAGGTATTCCAGTAGTATCTCAGGGTGTTCTGGGCTACACTCCGACACGACTTGTACCGCTTTTGGGGGTCTGACATTTACCAACCCCTTAGGCCCGACATGCGATGCTCATAGACGAACGGACCGGACTGTACGGATATTGTCACTGACAGGCTCAGTAGGGTGTCAGGATGAGTTCGCTCATCGACCTCCCTTTTGGTCAATACCTGGTAGGCCATTACGTACGGCTAGTACCTCTGACGTGCTAGTGGTTAAATCCACAGCCAAACTATTGACGAGTCTTTAGAGTCCCCCACAGACAGTTTCTCAAGTTTCGGGCGAAACGTTGTAGAGGCCGTATGATATATGGCAGGGTTCGATCATATACGTGCAGTAGTACACGGATCATGATCGGGCGGATCATACTAGTGGGTTTTGGTTTAAGCCGGATCCTAGTATTAGATTTGTTGGATTACTTTAGTCTCATCGCATTCGCATTCAGTCGGAATACGAATGCAGGTATGTATATACTGGTGAAGAGTATCCTTGTGATCTGTCACGAGTTTACTTTAGATGTTGCCATATCTTTTTATTGTTGTAAACATTTGGGTTAATGTTTACGAATGGAAATAATGAGCTAAAAGTCATGATTATGAGCATTAATTGTGACACATGCACAAGTAATGACTCATGGTCTCTTTCTTTGTGCATGTGTCACGTTATTGATGGATTTGAGTGTTGATATGATAAGAAGAGAGAGAGATGGCATCCATAGGGAGGGGTTTGCTCTTGTATTTTTTACTCTCACTCTCTCATTTTTTTCATAGAATACACAAGAAAGAAATGGCTTCTTCTTCTTGTTCCTCCTCTAGCTCACCATTTCTATTAAAGGCATCATCTTCAACCTCCATCCATACACTCTCATGCGTTGAGAATCAATGGATGCTTGAGACAAAGTGATCACACACATTCTCTACTTCACCTTGGACACGTCGGCTAGCAAACTTCGTGTCCGAGTTGCTTCGGACGAAGCGGGAGCCCGTAAAAAGACTCATTGATGTGGTGCCCTCCCGACGAGAAGACCGGAGATCGGAGATGCCGCGAGGAGCTTGGGTTGGTGGCTAAAGACCGAAGGACACGGATCGATCAGTATAGCTTTTCTAACCCTTCTCTAGTTTGCTAGTTATAGGTTAATGGTTCGATCAGGGATTAAAGTCTGCGATAGCGCCGGTTTCAAGTTTAGAAAAAGTTTTCGTTTCCGCATTTTGGCCTCGGATAGACGGCCGGGGAGCTACCGTATACTTACAAGTAGAGCCGTGGTAGAGTGGAAATCAAAGCACAGTGTGAGAACACATAAGACTCTATGACGATCTTGGTTCTACAGAATAACCTATACCAGTGTTACCTGAGAACTGCTATCCGACGATAGATATAATACCATATAGGAGTTTCGGTGAGTCCGTTCAGTGTACCCAGTCTCCACTGAGCACCCGTATACAATCTTTGATGTCACAACACCAATGGATATGGGATCATCCATCGCCCGTCATATGGGTCAATAAACGTATACGCTAGTCTATTCTGGAATATCGATGCCCTGTCTCGATATACCCTCGACTAGGAACATTATAGGATATGCTTATAAACTACACATGCCCCACCAGTATGATCTCCATCATTGTCATGGAAGTCAAGCAGATATCCTGAGGGCTTTATCAATATGTATGAAATGAACAGCATAACACAATCAAGTAAACATGTTAAGATAAAGAGTAACCAGATAGCGTACTATCATGTTGAGCAAGAAAGTCATCAAGTATATATATACATGTCCAAGCATCCACTATACATATAATGGCATCTAGGGCATACATATATCCAACAAGTTGGAACGACAAGTCATGCGAAAACCGATCCTCTAGCAGGAGAAGCCCCTTTGACGGCTTCGTCTGTCGGAATAGGAATGGCTATCCACTTCGCGATAACCCCTTCAGGTATTGCGAACCTTTTTGCGGGCCCACTGGAGCCATGGATCAGCCTGTTAAAGACTGAGGCATTGGAATTGGACTACCTGTTGAGAGGGGCCGTGGTAGTTGAAAGCCGATCGACAACCGACTTCTTTGGAGACTCTTGTGATGGTATTGAAGCATTGAAGCTCGTTGGCGGGAGCATGGTCCCGAAGAACAATCCAGTGGTGGCCTGAGTTACCTGCTCCACTGGCATTGCAAAGATGGAGGCCGTTTGGGGCCCATAAGTCACTCCTCCAGTCGGGACGGAGCGAGAGTTGCTGTTGCAGTTAGTGCAGCTGGATGCTATCGATTGCTCTTCTTTTCTGCATAGGAGCAAGACACCAAATCTTAGTACCTTAAATCCATAGGAAACCATATCAAACCGCGATTTGTTCGCGAACACGACACACGAAGTGTGGAGTGGAAAGAGGAAAATGTCCCACCGGGCGTTCCAGAATCTGTTTACCGCCGAAAACTGGGAAAACAAATGCCTTGCCTGAATTTGGGGGCAGATGTTATTTAGGTTTATCCGTCCACCTTTCCGAAGATGCCAAGTTGATTTATGGCGCTATATATCGGAGGTTTGGACAGATGCGGCCGTTGTAGCAGACTTCGTCTGATTCCCCCTAGTTTGCGAGGGGTTTTTGATTGTGGTCATGTTCTTCCCTGCAGGCGCAAGCCCCTGTAGTTAATTACGTTACTGCATTGCGGTAACCACTTTCTCCTGCTTCAGAAGGTCACTTCGTGTCGTGTGTGTTTGTTTTATTTTTGGTTGCCCGTGGATTGTATAAGGAGACTAATTTATGCTATCGCCTGTAGGGCGTGGATTAGTCCAAATCCGTATATTCTTAGATTTGGGTTTGGGTTGATTTAAGGATCGTTAATCTTGTTTGAGATTAAGATCAACTTAAATATTTGTTGAGAACACGTTAGTCTAATTTTAGGCTAAGATCTACTCAACAGGATTTTGGATCATCTTGATCCAACACAAGAGCATTTAGGCTTTATTGTGTTAGTTTAAGGACGTTGCGGTCCATTGTTAGTTTAAAGACATTGCGGTCCGTTGTCGATGTGCCCGTCAATTTGGGGGTGCACCAAGGAGTTATTGGTTATCGGGACCCATCACCTCTTTGAAGACGCCGAAGAGTTACAACGTCATGTATCAGAGGTGTGAGGATATGTACCCTTGAACCAATGTCCGTCTGTAGATCAGTAGTCATGTTTGGGACTAAGACCAATTTTAGAAAATGATGAGCACATGGGCTCGGTTGATCTGAATTAGGGACTTTTGGTCAATTTGGACTCAGCCCACTCAGTCTTTGAATAAAGTGTTAAACACTTATTTGGGCTCAGTCCATTTTCTGTGCAAACAGTGCTGGGCATTGATATGGGTTCTGACGCTCGTCTTTTACTTTACCCTCTCTTTTTTGTTTTTTATGGAGTGTTAAACACTCTTTATGGCGCCCACGTGTGGAGCACGTGAGGCGCTTGGCGCTGAGCGCTAACCACCGAGTGTTAGGCACTCCTTATTGAGCAGCGTCCACGTGATGGGTACGTGAGACGCTCTTTGTTGAGCAGCACCCACGTGAGGGACATGTGAGGCGCTTGGCGATGAGCGCCGGCCTTTGAATGCTAAGCACTCTTTATTGAGCAGCGCCGACGTGAGGGAAACGTAAGGCGCTTGGCGCTGAGCGTCGACCTTTGAGTGCTAAGCACTCTTTATTGAGCAGGGCCCACATGAGGGACACGTGAGACGCTTGACGCTGGGTTTTCTTTGTATGCTCTGTTCTGAAGAGTTCAATTATGTGTTCTTTTTTGGATCTTTGATCCCCAAGAACAAATTCATCCCCATGAGAATTAAATTCTCATTTTTGGGAGACTTGCCTCATGGATCTCAGATCCAGGGAAAGAACTATGTTCTTTTATGAGGGTTAAACTCTTAGGTATACAGATGAGATGCTCTGATCTCTATTTTTTTATTTACCTCGAAAAAAGGTGTTCTTCTTTTTTCCTTCTTAAAGATTTTTGCTTTTTTTTTCCGAAGCTTATGGGGGGTCTCTCTGTGCAAGACTTGAAGTCTTGGGTCCTTTATATAGTGGAGGCAAATTTGTTGATTTGGTTAAAGAAATCTCTCATTGAGAGATTTTTAATTGATTTGGGGATTTTATCCACCGTCGGATTTTTTATCTAAGGACTTCTGTTTTACAGAAGATATTTTTCTCGTTTTTAATAAGATTGGGAAATATTTTCCCGTACAGAGCTTATTCTATAGCTTGGTGATTTTTAATCACCATTGGATTTTCAATCCAACGGTGCTCTGTTTTTCAGAGAGTAATCTTTCTTGTTTAGAAAGATTTGAGGAATATTTTCTCAACAGAATTTAATTATGTACACTAATGATTTATCATCTCCGTTAGATTTTTGATCCAACAGCTCTGTTTAACAGAGATATTTGGTTCTGGCGTTGGAGCCCTCGTGCGAGGCACGTGAGGCGCTGCCTCAGAGTTTTTTAACTCTTGGCACTGGCGCCCTCGTGCAAGGCACGTAAGGCGCTGCCTCAGAGTTTTTAACTCTTGGCGCTGGCGTCCTCGTGCAACGCACGTGAGGCGCTGCTTCAGAGTTTTTAACTCTGGCGCTGCATTTCAAATTTTGAACAGAGCTTTGCTCTTTTATCGGGAAAACAAGGAGATTGTTGGATATGTATGCCGTATAGGCCATTATTGTACATTATATTGGACATCATGGATATATGTATGCATAAAATAATCTTGTTCAAAATGATGGTGTACTATCTGGTTTTGAATTTATCTTAACGTGTATACATTTATATCTTGCTCTTAGTTATACATGTTGATAGAGCCCTTAGGATCTTTGCTTAACTATCAGGACTATGATGTCGATCATATTAATGGGCCTTGGGTAGTCGATAAACACATCCTTAAAAGTTCCTAGTCGTAGGGGTATCGAGACAGGGTATCGATATTCCAGAGTAGACTAGTGCATACGTTTCTCGACCCAGTATAGGGCGATAGTTGATCCCATAACCATTGGTGTTTGACACCAAAGATTGTATGCAGGTGCTCATTAGAGACTGAGTACACCGAACGGACTCGCCGAGAACTCCTAGATGGCACTATACCTATCGTCAGATAACAGTTCTCAGGTGACACATGTACAGATTAGTCTGTGGACCTGAGATCGTCATAGTGTCTCATATGGTCCCCACTGTACTTAGATTACTACCTTACCACACAGCCTTAAAAGGCTGTGCAAACAGGTAGTGGTTGGGTACAGTCCCGGATCATGTGGAGGCAATGAGCGATCGGAAATGATTCGTCTCTCCCGGTATGAGTAGTTGATGTTGCGCTGTGTAAGACTTGCTATAACCTTAAGTCCCTGGCCAGGGCAAGCGAGATTTGCTGTTAAGCGTTGTCAGCAGTTTCTCATATGGTTATGAGTTTCATGCTTGCACGATTCATCGGGTTAATGGGAGTCTGACGGATACCACCTCCCAGACCCGATATGCGACATTCTCAGACGAAGAGACCGGACTGTACGGTAAGTATCATCGATAGGCTCTGTAGGGTACAGGAAAGTTTTCTTGTCTACCTTTTCATTCGTTCAATACCTGGGTGGCCGTTACATACAGCTAGTACCGCTGACGTGCTTGTAAGTTAAGGATGTGATCCGACAACTTACTGCCAGCATGTTGACGGGTGTTTAGAGTCCCACACAGATGTTTTGTCCACTCGAGCGAAATAATGTAATGCATGAATGGGACACGTGCAGGGTCCGGTTAGACATTCGTCTTTAGCCGGATGGGTTATGATACTAGTCGGTTTATTGAGATAAACCAGGTCATTGTATTAATTGTTAATTCAATGGCAAGTTTAATTATATGATAATACATGTAATTAACCTAATATTATAAATTACTCTCTCTGTCTCTATTTTATTATTCCATGTGATGTGAACATTATCATTTTATCATGGCTAATATATTTTCAACCATGATAAATCCCTTTTTCTTTATCTCATTTATGCATGCTAATGGGTGATGTGTAACCTTTTCACACACCCTAAGACATGTGGAAGGATGATAAAAGAGAGGTGGCATGGCTTAGGTCATGAGAGTATGGAGAGTGTGACCATAACCTAACTCTCACTCTTTCTCCTTCATATTTGCAAAATTCATGAGAAAAAGAAAAGGATAGAGAAGGAAAAGAATAGAGAAAAAAGGCAGAAACCCTTCACCATTACAAACTACCCATACTTTTCTTTGCTACCTAGCAACTAGTAAAGATGAAAGAGTAGCTCAAGTTGCCTTTCATCGCCGTGGATCATCTTTGACGAAAAAGGCCGACAACGAGACTCAAGCCGGTGAACTCTAGAAGACCAAGCTAGGAGTTCATATCAAAGGAGCCACCTTACTACCAATGTTGGATCTTGAAAGAAGAAGTATCATAGGTAGTATGATTTTTCTATTTTAGCTCTTAGCCTTTGTTGTTCTTGCATGTTGTAGTTTTAGGATGATCACTAGGGTAGTATGCCATACTTGCTAGAAAATTTTGATTTTACCATCCCGCATCGTGTTTTTCCTCTAGCCAAAAGCATGATATACTTACAATAACAAGTGGCAGAAGTCTTTGATTTAGACTTATCAGTTCGCCTTTTATAAATAGGCTTTTTTCTATAATTTTCTTCTCGATCTTTTCGAGGTTTTATAGGGATGATATTTTCTTTTCCTTTTATAAAAAGGATTAGAAAGAGATTTCTTTCTCTTTTTCTTCCCCTTCCTCTCTTCTTGAGGAGGATCCACAGCGAATTGGCTACAAAATTCATCCAATTCTTTCCTACCAGTCAATTTTTGGTTTTTCATTTGATTTTTTAGCTTTATCTTATTACATAAGTCAAAGCTTCTTGTACACAGGTGTTTATTAAATGACCATAAGTGTACAGATTGTAGGGTATAATCTCGTCATACTGATTTCGTAAATTTTTATAAACCTTTTCAGTAAACAGATTAGGTAAGCCATCAACAAATTTGGCTTTCCAATACGAATTGTTAGCATTTTCGAGTTGCATAACTCTGCTAAGAAAGATATCTTTGTACCTCCTGAAATGAGTCAAAGTTAGACATCTTAAATTTTGTAGTAGAGTCCTAACTTTCTCAACTTGATTACTTACATTTTCTATAAAATGATCGAGAACGGTAAGAATCAAAGTATAAACTGCGTCTGAAACTTGAGCATTATTTTCAAGTTTGACAGCGCTAAAAATCTCAGTTTTTTCAGTAAGAATAAGGCAATGATCCCACCAACCTTTTAAAATACCAGTGAAACCACACGAGATAAATCTTGCTACATCAGCATCTGTATTACCATGCTGTTTTGTAACCGTAGCATACATCATCATTCGATGTAAAGTATTATGGATTTACTTATCTGCTAATCCATCATTGTTCCATTCATAAATGGTTTTTCCTGAAAAGGAATTTTGTATAACGGCTTCATTCTCCTCATAGAGGACATCCATAGGAGTTGGTCTCTTATAGTAATGCTTATCAAGAGCACTTTTAGGATACTTGATTGTATTGATATTTGCCTTTTCAAAGGCATTCTGGATGTCAGAAATATTAATCTGAGATTCTTGATCTGTTTCAACTTTTTCTTCTGAAATTTCAAAAGATTCTCTTTCAAGGTTGTCACGCCCCGCTTCCCAGAGTACGCAAAATTGGGCACGTAACATAGCCAACCATGCTACCTGTGGGTAGGACGCATCCGTCCACAGTCACATTACGGTTGTGGAGATGTCAAGAACAGTAAAATAAACTAAACTAATACATGTCCAAATCCATAATAACAAGAATCAATAAACAATAAGTGCGGAAGCTAATGATCCAATACAATGAATAAACAGTACGTCCCATAATGCGAGCTCACATCTGGAAATGAAAAGAAATAAATAAACTAGACCCTAAGGACTCACTGTTCAGCCTGCTGGCTGAAGTACTCCTGCTCGGTCGTCGATAATGGTACGGAATCTGGGCCATGCAAAACCCAGACGTCAGCGCGTCATGACATCAGATAAATAGTATAAACATGGTAATGAGCAATGCAAGTATGAACATGAATAAGCAGTAATAAGAAATAACAAGCAGGGTAATGTGCAGTGGTGACTAAACTGTCCTATCAGGTTTTCTACTCTATAGTCTTTGAAACCAATTGATGAATCTTCGATGTAACTCAATAGTATCCCGTGCGTGCCCGGGACCACGGTCAAAGCCCTCGGGGCTGAATCCGAGACGTGCCGCTAAGCAGTAAAAGTAGGTAGTAGGATGGACGAGTGATGTCAGCATCATCACTCCCGGACTGGCCAAGCCCGTAAGACTGATCAGAACAAGTATCGAACTGTTGAGTTACAAGTCGGTTTCACCTTTGATTTCCCCATACCCCCAAGCTATGTATGTCAGGTCAGGTATTCAGTAGTCAGGGACTAATGCCAACACAAAATCCGGTAAGAGTAGGTCTGTCTGGCTCGACAGCAGGAATGGTCAGGTTTGTTGGCATTAGGCATGAAATCATGAAACAAGTAATGTCATGGTACAACAGGATGAGTCGGTATGTATGTATATGTCAGGTGTAGCAGGGTCAGGCCAATAGGTAGTGTAACCGGGTACGTGCACACAACAGGTATACAATCAATAATGAACAGCAGCAGGAAACAGTAAATAACCATAATGTTCTATGTAACCACAGTGATGTTTGTATTCTCTCATTTATCAGGTTCACGCACCTTTGAGGTGCAATAGCCACAAGGTGAAGCAATATCGATAATATACGTCATGGAGTTACATGAATTTAAACTAAGCATAATAATTGTCTCATGGGTGATTTAACAAATGAAGTGAGGACGATCTACTTGGTTTAATTAGTTAAGTGTGAATTAATAGCAGACTGGTTAATACGAGCAACGATTACATTGATTTAAAGTTACGGATAAATGTGACTAGCAATTCTAAGTTATAAAAGGTATCGATGTTATAAATAGCTGTGTGGTTATAATATGATGATTAAGTTTGTAGCATGTTAAAGCAAGTATTCGGATACTTGCCTCGACGGTTTCGCAAACCGGAACGCACGGATGTAATGTCGGCAGAAACGCGATATGATAGCACGGGCCACGGATCGAGTCCCAACAGAGATCAACGGGATCACACGGACCAGGGGCTTCGCTGGAGCGTCGGGTTCGCCAAGGCGGCACGGTCGGATTCCGGCAAAACGCGACAACAAGTTAGAAACAGATAAAAGATTCAATGCGATCAGCGGGGGGTTTATACTGCACAAAGGAAAGATAGGGATGCTCACCGAGAGATACCAGGGACGGCCACGATGGGCTCGACGGCGATGGGACGCCGGCGAGGCAACGGCGGCGGCGGCTGCAAGGGCTGAAGGACTCGGGTGTGCGGGCGAGGGTGCTGCGGCGAGCTAGAGGAAAGGGTGGTCGGCTCTGGTGGTCGAGGGGGAGAAGGAGGTGGCCCTGGTGACGGCGGCGAGGTCGCCGGCGCGTTCTCCGGTGAACAGTGGAGGGTAGGCGATGGGTTAGGGCTCGTGTTGGGTGTTCCGGCGAGGGGAGGAGGGCAGCGACGACGAGGTCGGGACGAGGAGGGTGAGAGGGAGTCGCGGGAGTCGTCGACGACGAGAGGTGGCATCGACGGCGAGGTCTGCGAGGGTGGAGGCGAGGTCGGGGTTGGGTGCAGGCGCGGGAATCGTCGGGAGAACGGGAGGAGGAAGGTGCGGCTAGGTCGAGGAGGCGTTGCTGGCGGCGACGAGGTCACGGGAAGGTCGGCGGTGAGGTCGCGAGGGCTAGGGTTAGGGTTTCGTTGGGTTCGCTGGGGACGTTCTCGCGGGGTGAGGAATGAACAGGGGCTGCATGAATATAAATAGAGGAAGAGAGAGAAAGAGATTTGAGAGAGAGAGAGATAGGGAAAGGGGAGGGGCCCACGAGTGAGGGAATCCACGCTCGCGATTGGTTGGGAGGTTGTACGGGGGAAAATAATTAAAAGATTTTGGAAAGGATTTTACTGTTAGGAATTTATTCGTATAAAATTATAGTTTTAGATATTAAATTGAAACGGGCCTTTTTTGGCGCGAAATGAAACATTTCCAAATCGCGCCCGGGTGGCGCCCAAATATTCTAAATTCAAATTATAGGATTTTAAGCGGGTTCCAAATTTTGAAAAGAGGTGTTTAGTGATTAAAATGCATGCCCCCAAGTCGGATACTTGCACGCGCGCGTAGTCGCCCAAACTGGCCCGTTCAGCCAAACGGAACGGAATCTCGACACGCGGACGCTACCACGCGACTAGTGGCGACGAGTAGGCCAACATGGACATCTTAAATTTCATTTTAGGGGTTAAAATTTGTTATGTGCCAAAATGACTTAACCGGTTAAAATTTAGCAATAAACACCAGAAAAATCAGGAAAATTGGAAATGAGCAAAAGACAACCCTCAACTAGTAATATACATAGTATTATTGGGCTCGGGTGTTACATCATACCCAACTACAAAAAGAATTTCGTCCTCGAAATTCCAAGAATACAAGATAGCTAACTACTGGAAAAGATGAGGGAATTTCTGCCGGATCTCGTCTTCTCGCTCCCAAGTGGATTCTCCATGCGATCGATTACCCCAAGAAACTAGCACAAGAGGGATAACCTTGTTCTTAAGAACCTTTTCTCTTCGATCCTTGATTTCAACTGGTCGCTCCTCGAAAGTCAGGTCCTCTCGCACAGTCGACTCCGAATGATCCAAGACATGAGTCTCATCACGAACATACCTCCGTAGTTGAGACACATGAAACACGTCGTGAACTCCTGCTAATGACGGTGGTAACGCCAACCGGTACGATACCTCTCCAACACGCTCCAATATCTCAAAGGGTCCAACGAATCGGGGACTAAGCTTTCCCCGACTTTCAAAGCGAATCACCCCTCTAGTCGGTGATATCTTCAGGAATACCAAATCACCCACGGCGAACTCTAGAGGTCTTCTTGATGTGTCGGTCCAACTCTTTTGTCTGTCTTGAGCTGCCTTCATATGCTTCCTGATGATATTCACCTTCTCGACTGTCTGTACCACCAAATCTGGTCCTAGTAACCTTCGTTCACCAACATCATCCCAACAAACAGGTGAACGGAACTTACGACCATACAGTGCTTCAAACGGGGCCATCTGAATAGTTGCTTGGAAGCTATTGTTGTACGAAAACTCCACCAGGTGTAGATGATCTTCCCAAGAACCTTTGAAGTCCAACATGCAAGCCCTCAACATATCTTCAAGGGTCTGGATCGTCCTCTCCGATTGACCATCAGTCTGAGGATGATAAGCTGTGCTAAACTTCAATCGAGTCCCCAAACTATCTTGTAAACTCCTCCAAAAGTGCGACAAGAACCGAGTGTCCCGATCGGACACGATGCTTACCGGTACTCCATGCAATCTGACAATCTCCTGCATGTACCGCTCTGCCAAAGCCTCCGTCGATTGACCAACCCGAAAAGGAATAAAGTGAGCTGCCTTGGTCAACCGATCGACAATCACCCATACTGCATTGTTGCCTTTTGGACTCCGCGGTAAAGCTGTCACGAAGTCCATGGTTATATGTTCCCACTTCCACTGAGGAATCGGAAGTGGTTGCAACAAACCAGCAACCCTTTGGTGTTCGGCCTTGACTTGCTGACACACCAAGCACTTAGCCACGAAGCGAGCAATCCCCCGTTTCATACCTTCCCACCAGAAGTGCTGTCGAATATCTCGGTACATCTTTGTCCCTCCTGGATGTACAGAGTAAGCTGAACTGTGTGCCTCCTTCATAAGCTCTTCACGCACATCTCCTTTTGGCACACACACACGGCTACCATATCTCAACGAACCATCTTCATGGATCAGTAAATCGGTTCGTAGTCCGGCTTCCACCTGCTCTCGAAACTTTTGTAGTCTAGGATCCTGCGATTGTGTCGCTTTAATCTTCTCAACTTAGGACGATTGTACTTGCAACTGCATCAACTGTCCTGTAGCACGCGGTAGCACAACCTCCAAGTCAAATCTCCGAAACTCCTCAATGATCTCTCTCTGTGCAGTCAATAACTGAATTGCTGGTAACTGACTTAGTGCATCTGGCACGACGTTAACCTTTCCCGGGTGGTACTTAAGATCAAGGTCATAGTCGGCCATCAGCTCCAACCATCTGCGTTGCCTCATGTTCAACTCCTTCTGAGTGAACACATATTTCAAACTCTTGTGATCCGTAAAGACTTCAACTCTCTCGCCCAGAAGGTAGTGTCTCCAAATCTTCAGGGCGAAGATCACGGCTGCAAGCTCTAAGTCATGAGTCGGATAGTTCTTCTCATGAGTCTTCAGTTGTCTCGATGCGTAAGCGACGACTTTCCCATTCTGCATTAAAACATATCCCAATCCTTTTCCAGATGCGTCGCTGTGAATCATCAGTCCTCCTGAATTATCCGGTACGGTCAGGATCGGGGCGGTTATCAACTTCTGCTTCAACGTCTCGAAGGCCAATGCACATCCATCCGTCCAAACAGACGGTACCTCCTTACGCGTGAGCTTGGTTAACGGCTCAGCTAAACGAGCGAAGTTCTCCACGAATCTTCTGTAGTAACCGGCGAGTCCAAGAAAACTTCTTATCTCTGCAACATTCTTTGGAACAGGCCAATCCCAAACTGCTGTAATCTTCTCGGGGTCAACGGCGATTCCATCGCCCGACACGACATGCCCCAGAAACTTCACTTCTTCCAGCCAGAATTCACACTTACTCATCTTCGCAAATAACTTATCTTGTCTCAGCGTCTGCAGTGCGATCCTCAAGTGCTCAGCATGCTCCTCCGGACTCTTCGAGTATACCAGAATATCGTCGATGAATACCACGATAAACTGGTCCAAGAACGGTGAAAAGATCCTGTTCATCAAATCCATAAATATTGCCGGCGCATTAGTCACTCCGAAGGGCATCACTAAATACTCGAAATGCCCATACCGAGTCCGAAACGCCGTCTTGCAAATGTCTTCTGCCTTCACTCAGACCTGATGATATCCTGATCGCAAGTCCAGTTTCGAGAATACCCTCGCGCCACTAAGCTGCTCAAAGAGTTCTCCAATGCGAGGGATCGGGTACTTGTTCTTAATAGTCACTCGGTTCAATTCTCGATAATCAATGCACATCCTTCTCGTGCCATCCTTCTTCTTTACTAAAAGGACTGGAGCTCCCCAAGGCGAGTTGCTGCTTCGAATCCATCCTTTCTCGAGTAATTCACCCACTTGTTTCTTAACTTCTTCCAATTCCACCGGTGCCATCGGATAATAAGACTTTGATACTGGCGCTGCACCAGGAATAAGGTCAATCGCAAACTCCACATCTCGCTTCGGCGGTAAGCCCGAAATATCTTCAAACACATCCATAAAGTCGCGGACAACTGCCGGCTCTTCATTACTATCCACTACCATAGCCGCAAGAACATTGTTCGTCGGCCTAGCCCTAAACTCGACTGGCCCGACAGAACTGCTCCCTCCAATGAAAGTAAACTCAGGGTGTCCGGGAATCTGGAAAATTACTTTCCTTGCCCTACAATCAATGTGTGCGTGGAAAGTGCCAAGAAAATCCATTCCCAAGACTACTTCGTAACTGCCCGTAACAATCACCAAGAAATCTGCAAAAGCTCCCGTCCGCAAACAACAACTGCACAAACTCTCCATTCCTTACTAGCTATGATTTTCCCATTCCCAGTGTGTATATCCCAGAAACTAGACAGGGTCGTGCAGGTGATCGAGTGTGTAGTTATAAATTTGGATGACATAAAACAGTGGGATGCTCCGAAATTAAGTAATGCCAAAGCGGGAAAACCATGAACAAGTAAATTACCTGAAACCACTTCTCCCGATGCCTTAGCTTCCTCAGCTGTCAACGTGAACGCTCGAGCCTGATTAGATCCTTGATTCAACTGTCTCTGCCCTTGGAACGGTCTCTGCGGAGGCTTCTGAACATCATCTTTCGTGCGAGGCTTCGACGGACAAGCATCAACGGTGTGATCTGCCGCTCCACATCTAAAACAGAGCCCCAGCCTCCTTCGACAATCCTTTTTCATGTGGCCCGGTAAATTGCAGTAGTTACAACTTATGCTCTTTCTTCGATCAGCGATCGTAGGCTTCTTCATTGGTGCTACGCTGCGCCTGTTCACTGGAATACTTCTACGTGCCGACGTTGGGTTCAGTGCAAAAGCCGGTTCCAGCTCGGTCTGTTCTTTTAGACTCTCCAGCAATCCCCTTATCACTCTACGCCTGGCGGCTAAGACCGCACTTCTTTGGTCCATCTTCAAATTCGTACCGGCCATAAATCCTGGAAATCAAAGTACCCAACATTAGCATGATGACAGATTTCGAGTATAGATCAAGGCTAGAACTCCAAGATACTTAAATAGAGTACTGCATTGTAGCTATGCCGCGGTATCATAGCCGCAATTACTTAACTCCACCCAAGTCGCCTAAGTCCTAGAGATAACAAGAAATTAGGTTTTTCTAGTTGACAATGCAAAGTAAGTTTGCATGTCGACGTGATCTGGAAGAATGATTCAAGGACGGTAAAACGGTCAAGGTGGCAGGACATGTCTCCTAATCACGGGTATTATGATTCGTGTATCGGGTGCAATACCCAACTACAAAGAATCAACCCAATTAACCTATGTCTCTGATACCAAAAGAACCATGTCACGCCCCGCTTCCCAGAGTACGCAAAATTGGGCACGTAACATAGCCAACCATGCTACCTGTGGGTAGGACGCATCCGCCCACAATCACATTACGGTTGTGGAGATATCAAGAACAGTAAAATAAACTAAACTAATACATGTCCAAATCCATAATAACAAGAATCAATAAACAATAAGTGCGGAAGCTAATGATCCAATACAATGAATAAACAGTACGTCCCATAATGCGGGCTCACATCTGGAAATGAAAAGAAATAAATAAACTAGACCCTAAGGACTCACTGTTCAGCCTGCTGGCTGAAGTACTCCTGCTCGGTCGTCGATAATGGTACGGAATCTGGGCCATGCAAAACCCAGACGTCAGCGCGTCATGACATCAGATAAATAGTATAAACATGGTAATGAGCAATGCAAGTATGAACATGAATAAGCAGTAATAAGAAATAACAAGCAGGGTAATGTGCAGTGGTGACTAAACTGTCCTATCAGGTTTTCTACTCTATAGTCATTGAAACCAATTGATGAATCGTCGATGTAACTCAATAGTATCCCGTGCGTGCCCGGGACCACGGTCAAAGCCCTCGGGGCTGAATCCGAGACGTGCCGCTAAGCAGTAAAAGTAGGTAGTAGGATGGACGAGTGATGTCAGCATCATCACTCCCGGACTGGCCAAGCCCGTAAGACTGATCAGAACAAGTATCGAACTGTTGAGTTACAAGTCGGTTTCACCTTTGATTTCCCCATACCCCCAAGCTATGTATGTCAGGTCAGGTATTCAGTAGTCAGGGACTAATGCCAACACAAAATCCGGTAAGAGTAGGTCTGTCTGGCTCGACAGCAGGAATGGTCAGGTTTGTTGGCATTAGGCATGAAATCATGAAACAAGTAATGTCATGGTACAACAGGATGAGTCGGTATGTATGTATATGTCAGGTGTAGCAGGGTCAGGCCAATAGGTAGTGTAACCGGGTACGTGCTCACAACAGGTATACAATCAATAATGAACAGCAGCAGGAAACAGTAAATAACCATAATGTTCTATGTAACCACAGTGATGTTTGTATTCTCTCATTTATCAGGTTCACACACCTTTGAGGTGCAATAGCCACAAGGTGAAGCAATATCGATAATATACGTCATGGAGTTACATGAATTTAAACTAAGCATAATAATTGTCTCATGGGTGATTTAACAAATGAAGTGAGGACGATCTACTTGGTTTAATTAGTTAAGTGTGAATTAATAGCAGACTGGTTAATACGAGCAACGATTACATTGATTTAAAGTTATGGATAAATGTGACTAGCAATTCTAAGTTATAAAAGGTATCGATGTTATAAATAGCTGTGTGGTTATAATATGATGATTAAGTTTGTAGCATGTTAAAGCAAGTATTCGGATACTTGCCTCGACGGTTTCGCAAACCGGAACGCACGGATGTAATGTCGGCACAAACGCGATATGATAGCACGGGCCACGGATCGAGTCCCAACAGAGATCAACGGGATCACACGGACCAGGGGCTTCGCTGGAGCGTCGGGTTCGCCAAGGCGGCATGGTCGGATTCCGGCAAAACGCGACAACAAGTTAGAAACAGACAAAAGATTCAATGCGATCAGCGGGGGGTTTATACTGCACAAAGGAAAGATAGGGATGCTCACCGAGAGATACCAGGGACGGCCACGACGGGCTCGACGGCGATGGGACGCCGGCGAGGCAACGGCGGCGGCGGCTGCAAGGGCTGAAGGCCTCGGGTGTGCGGGCGAAGGTGCTGCGGCGAGCTAGAGGAAAGGGTGGTCGGCTCTGGTGGTCGAGGGGGAGAAGGAGGTGGCCCTGGTGACGGCGGCGAGGTCGCCGGCGCGTTCTCCGGCGAACAGTGGAGGGTAGGCAATGGGTTAGGGCTCGTGTTGGGTGTTCCGGCGAGGGGAGGAGGGCAGCGACGACGAGGTCGGGACGAGGAGGGTGAGAGGGAGTCGCGGGAGTCGTCGACGACGAGAGGTGGCGTCGACGGCGAGGTCTGCGAGGGTGGAGGCGAGGTCGGGGTTGGGTGCAGGCGCGGGAATCGTCGGGAGAACGGGAGGAGGAAGGTGCGGCTAGGTCGAGGAGGCGTTGCTGGCGGCGATGAGGTCACGGGAAGGTCGGCGGTGAGGTCGCGAGGGCTAGGGTTAGGGTTTCGTTGGGTTCGCTGGGGACGTTCTCGCGGGGTGAGGAATGAACAGGGGCTGCATGAATATAAATAGAGGAAGAGAGAGAAAGATATTTGAGAGAGAGATTGAGGGAAGAGAGAAAGAGAGATAGGGAAAGGGGAGGGGCCCACGAGTGAGGGAATCCACGCTCGCGATTGGTTGGGAGGTTGTACGGGGGAAAATAATTAAAAGATTTTGGAAAGGATTTTACTGTTAGGAATTTATTCGTATAAAATTATAGTTTTAGATATTAAATTGAAACGGGCCCTTTTTGGCGCGAAATGAAACATTTCCAAATCGCGCCCGGGTTGCGCCCAAATATTCCAAATTCAAATTATAGGGTTTTAAGCGGGTTCCAAATTTTGAAAAGAGGTGTTTAGTGATTAAAATGCATGCCCCCAAGTCGGACACTTGCACGCGCGCGTAGTCGCCCAAACTGGCCCGTTCAGCCAAACGGAACGGAATCTCGACACGCGGACGCTACCACGCGACTAGTGGCGACGAGTAGGCCAACATGGACATCTTAAATTTCATTTTAGGGGTTAAAATTTGTTATGTGCCAAAATGACTTAACCGGTTAAAATTTAGCAATAAACACCAGAAAAATCAGGAAAATTGGAAATGAGCAAAAGACAACCCTCAACTAGTAATATACATAGTATTATTGAGCTCGGGTGTTACAAAGGTTATTCAGCATAGTTGTGCTAAACCTTTCTTCTAAACCAGATATAATATCAGAAGATATATTTTTTTCTTTGGACAATTTAAATCCAGAGATATCAACAGATGGTCTGATAGGAATATAGCTAGTATTACTAGTTGACTTGATTATAGTAGGTGTCTTTACTATAGCAAGCGCTTGCAGTTTATTAATCAGGCTTTTTAGGGCAGATTCTACCTTAGTCAACTGTTGTCCAATTACCTGTACATAAACATTGGTAGAATTGTTTTGCTTAAAAATTTTCTGAAGTTCTTTAAGCGTAGTTTCCATCCTTTCATCAAAAAGAGGATTTATAAAAGCAGCTGTTTCTAAATTGGAGTTATGAACTCCTGATAACCTTAAAGGTTCATTTGGAGGATAAATAGAATGAACAACTTTTCCACTTATTGTGGGACATTTTTTATAATGCTCTTCCAACGTGTTGATTTTATAATTTTGTTTCTTGATATGAACCAATCAACAAAGTATTTAAGATATTGTGTTTCTTTAAGGTGTTTATAAAACTTATCCTTGTACACATATCATTGTTCTTTAGTAAATGATTTATAAAACCATTCTCTAAAAGCAATATGCTTATCGTTCATGAATTCCTTTTAAAGGAATGTTCTTAAAGTACTGCTGGGTGTAAGATCCATATAAAGATTTTATATATGAAAGCTCATCTCTGATGAGATAGGAAAAGTTTTATTATTCTTCTCATAAATTGGATGTAGAATAGTCATCTCAGAAATATTAATACTTTTAATCTCTCTTTCTGATTTTTTATAGGAGCTGGGTCTAGAAAACGACCTTCTTCTATTATTAAGAAAAGTGCTACTAGTTATATTGCTAGATATCCTAGTCATTTAATTTGAGCCAAATTTTATTTCAATTTCACCATCGTCAGTTTGTATAATCTAATCGACCTCGGTATCTATTATAGACTTAGGAGGAACCGCGGAGATTAATATCCATGATTCTGGGAAGTCTATTTCTTCCCATTTGATGACTCTAGTGGTCGCAATACCTGAAAACAGTAAATTTGTCTCAATCGTAGTAGTTTTACCACTTTCAGTCTTGGCTTTTACCTTTGGAGCCATGGTGATCAAAATGTTGAAATGAATTCTGTATACTATCGAGATAGTCTCAGATCCTTTCATAAAAATATATCCATTTGTCTTCAAATTCAAAGTAACTGCCTCAAGTATATTTGGGTCAGTTAATGACAAAATAAGATTTGGGTAAATATCAAAATGGACTGGCCCCATGACATAGGCTAGTCTGCATAATTCCTATTAGGAAAAGTATATAATCGAGACATCTAGCGTCTCTGAAGTAAGTAAGGATAGAAGCATTAAGATCTTATAAGGTCAGAGGCTTAAAAGTCACTTGAATAAGACTCATATGAAGGTACTTTTAATACTTCTTAAATCTAAAAATATTCTTTTCCGAAAGGAGTTGTATAGTCTGTTCTGTGCTGTCCACAAAAAGGATTTTTTCATACTCTTAATGGAAAGTCTAGACGATAAATCAAACGTCCCGATATTATAAATCTCTTTTGGTGGAATATTAAGAATAGTCCACTTGTTAAGCTGTTTCTTATCTGAGAGATACTCTACTAAATTAGAGTTCTTCACATGTTTACTCTTATTACGAGCTAATTTTGTAGAAATAGCAGATGATAATGATGATGTACTCATAATAGATTCAACCCAAATTTCTGAATAAATTAGCTAAAAAGGCATGATATTTTTCTACTATATGTAATCTTAACGATTTTCTTATACTCCAGAATTATTAAAACTTAGTTTTTACCCATACGGCCGTCAACGATTTACGGGCTACCATATAAACGCCAATCCCTGACTAAAATGGAACTCTCCACACGAATTTGGTGTCGTTCCATAAGTAATAACCAAATAAAATAATTTAAGAGTAAAAATTTATTCTCTTAACTTCTTGGTTTTCAGAAGAAAAGCTTTCCCTGTGAAGGACTACACCTTTCACTCCTGCTATTGTCCTTCTCGAAAGGTGTTGTAGGAGGCATAATCAGGTACATCTAACCTTGAAATTTAAAGAATAAATAACAAATGAAAACCCAAGTCTACATAGCCTAGAGAAATATCATAAATTTTCAAACTAAACATTCATTACTCCAGGAAGCAGAAAAAAACTTAGTCAATCATTGCTCTGATACCATAGACAAAGTCTTACTCCTAAGTTCGAGACTCGGCCTTTTTAACTAAACAAGGCAGTGTGAGAATTTGAGGGCCATGCAAGGAAGGTCGACAAAGATGTGCACAAACATAGGGAAAACTAAGTAAATTAATGTGAAATGTCAGAGAAACCAGTTTATAAAACAAGAGATGGAGAAACGAATATAGATGAATCTTTTAAATTAATCCTCTCCATCTATATAATCTAAAATTAAATTAGGCCTCTTATATCTTCAATAAAATTACAATCAACCCTAATGTCTGATGATGCTCGATATCGGTGATCTCCCAGATCATGATACGTGGCAGATGACGTGTCTCAGAGCATATAAGAAAGGACCTACAGTGGCCGACCTGACCTCTCCTATGCCCGTCCTACGAACAAACGCTGGCTCACCTCCGAACCCCCTGCACAATTGGCCTCCTCGGCCTCCCAGCTCGTCTCCGGGCTACCGCAGAACCAAGATACCTCGGCTCTCCCGCTCGTCCACGAGCTCTCCCGCCGAGGTCATCTTCCTCGGTCTCATCGACCGACCAACAGCACCGCTCGCAGGCGCAACCGCCATCCCGTGAATCTCGCCATGCGCGAGATATCCGCCGGCCACATCCCACGTTCCACACCATCACGATCCCCCATTAACGAGCCTGTCTCGCTATTAATGGAAGATTTTGCTCATCACGTGGGCGTGAAGTCGGGAGTGTAACGGCCGGCGTGATTCTCGTGCCTGCCCTGCCTGCTGCCACCGCTATATAAACCCCTTCTTCAGACGGTTCAAGTAAGCCAGTTTTACTCCACTAAGCCGTTACTCTGCTCGGATTTCCTCTCTAACTTGATCGTCAGAGGGTCTTCGGTGGTACAACCACCCCGGGGCTTCCTTGCAGGTAGCTCGGCCTAACCAACCTCAAACCCATTGAGATCCACATGCTTCAGGAGCCTGCATCCAGATCCAATATCAGCCATCTATCGCCGCCATCAGCAGATCAACGGAAGGTAACATCTTGGCGTGATCCAGGTCACGTCAGCTGGCGCCGTCTGTGTGAACTCCTTGATTCCACAAAAACAAAAGTTCATCTTCCGATCTTAATCTAATGGCGAGCGATCATCACGACGATCCAAGCACTAGACGCCGCCTCCCCCACAACGGAGGCGCGGACGAATCTCCCCCACCGAATGCCATCAACGCCCTTGCCGGCCGGATAGACCGACTCATGTCCGTCGTGGAGGCGCTCATCAACGTTCAAATGGCAGGGGAAGATCCTCAGACCGCCGGTCCCCCTCCGCAGGACCGGGACCCCTACAGAGGGAGAGAAGGCTCCGCTCATGCAGGCACGGCCGATTGTCGCCTCACTGTTTCCAACTGCCGCAGGTCCCCCGGGCCGACATATTCAATAACTCGGTAGGCACCGCTTTGTTTGGCTTTGAGGTCTTACGCCAGAGAGTTTTGCCCCGAGTCTCGTCGCACCCCTGTCCCTCCTGAGATGGTGGCGGTCAGCTCGCCTATTCGCAGGCATGACCGGCACCCCCTCCCTCGACTGGGGAGCGCACGTGAGACTCTCCACGGCAGCTCAAAAACAACCCCACCGGGGGACGTAAGGAACCTCACCGAAAGGAACCGAGGCTCTTCAAAAATCATGGTCATGATGGCGGGGGGTACGTCGAGTACCTATGAGACTCAGCACCCCACACCAGCCGCGGAGGCCGACAGCCGTCTGAGAAAGAAGGCCAGGGAGACCGAGCCGTTCACTTTTGACGACGGAGACTTTCACGGCATATTCCTTCCCCACAACGACCCCCTGGTGATTACGGCTCGAGTCCATCAATACGAAGTGCACAAGATCCTGGTCGACTCGGGAAGCTCGGTAGACATTCTCTTCTACGACTGCTTTCTGCGCATGGGGCTCACCGCGGCAGACCTGAGGCCGACCTCCCACGTCCTTTCAGGATTCACCAACCACTCTATCCCGGCGGAAGGGGTAATCACTCTACAGTTCAACGTCGGGGAGGCTGGTCGTACGCGGACAGTGCCGGTGGAATTCATCGTAGCGAGAATTCCATCGGCCTACATCATCCTCCTCGGTCGCCCCATGCTGAACTCCCTCCGGGCCCAGATATCGACCTAACACCTGGCGATGAAGTTGCCTCTCGACCAGGGCGGGATAGGTCGGGTCTATGGAGACCAGCGAATTGCAAAGGTTTGCTTCACCGCAACATCTTCATCGGAGAGGCCGGTCGACGATGTCGAAGGTGAGGGTGACATCAGGGGTTCTCTGGACACTCGAGACGAGCAAAAAGAGGTCCGAGGGACCCCGGTGGAGCTTCTGACAGAGGTCCCCCTTGTAGAAGGGGACGACGAAAAACTCGTTCAGATCGGGTCGCTTCTGACAGGTACTCAGCGAGATGACCTGGTTCATTTCCTCAGAAACAACTCCGACGTGTTTTCCTGGGCGCCTGCTGACATGCCTGGGATCGACCCCAAAGTTATATCTCACAAGCTCGGGGTAGATCCTACGGCCCGACCCGTCAGACAGAAAAAGTGAAGCTTCGCCCCAGTCAAACAGAAGACTATCGAGGACGAGGTAGATCGGCTCCTCGCCGCCAACTTCATTCGGAATGTGCCCTATTCGGAGTGGCTAGCGAACGTAGTCCTGGTCAAGAAGTCAAGCGGGAAGTGGCGCATGTGCGTCGACTTCACCGACCTCAACAAGGCCTGCCCCAAGGACAACTATCCCCTACCTCAGATAGATCAGCTCGTCGACAGTTCGACAGGCCACGAGCTATTGAGCTTCATGGATGCCGTCTCCGGCTATAATCAGATCCGTATGAATCTGGCATACGAAGATCTCACCGCATTCAAAACGGACCGGGGGGTATATTGCTACAAGGTGATGCCCTTTGGCCTCAAGAACGCCGGAGCTACGTACCAACGGTTGGTTAACCGCATGTTCAAGCCACAGATCGGCAGAACATGGAACTTTACGTCGACGATATGCTCGTCAAATAAGTTTCGTCGACCGACTATGCCAAGGACCTGGGCGAGGCCTTCGAGATACTCCGCAAGTTCAAGATGAAGCTGACCCCGCCAAGTGCGCATTCGGGGTCATCAGGGGAAAGTTCCCCGGTTTCATGGTCACCCACCATGGGATCGAGGCTAACCCGGAAAAAATCAACGCTATCCTCAACATGACCGCGCCCAAGACCAACGTCGAGATCATGCGACTGAAGGGGCGGGTAGCCGCTCTGAGCCGTTTCATGTCGAGGTCTGGGGAAAAGTGTCTCCCATTCTTCAAAGCTCTAAGGAAAATCCCGAGGTTCGAGTGGTCAAAAGAGTGCCAGACCGCCTTTGACCAGTTAAAGAGGCACCTTGTGACGCCACCGCTGCTCACCCGACCAGTTGAAGCAGACGAACTATCACTGTATCTGGCGGTATTCGACCAAGCAGCAGGCTCAGTGCTCGTCCGGGAGGTCGACGGAGTGCAGAAGCCGGTATAATACGTGAGCCACGTCTTCAAAGACGTAGAAACGAGGTATCCGGCCATAGAGAAGATCGTCTTGGCACTCATTGTGGCCTCAAGGAAGCTACGGCACTATTTTCAGGCACACACCATCCTCGTTCTTACCGAGCGCCCGCTGGGGGTTATCCCAGCGTCACCCAAATCCTCGGGCCGCTTAGAGAAGTGGAGGTGGGAGCTGTCCCAATTTTGTATAAAATATCGCCCGAGGTAGGCCATCAAAGCACAGGCCCTGGTCGATTTTATTGTTGAATGCACCATCCCCAGTAAGGGACCAGAGTCCACGCCGACCCTCGCAGCTCAACACCCAATCGTGGGGAGACCCGACTCGGTCCCTAAGTGGGTCATTTACGTCGACGGGTCTTCAACCGAGGAAGGTTGTGGTGCCGGCCTCATCATTCGGGGCCCAAACGAGGCAAAAATGGAGTACTCTCTAAAGCTCGGATTCAAGGCCTCAAACAACACGGCGGAGTACGAGGCCCTGCTGGCAAGACTGCGCATGGCCTCCGGGCTGGGGCTGAAAACAATTCGAATCCGCAGTGACTCAGCCCTAGTCATTGGCCAAGTGACCGGCCACTTCGAGGCTCAGGAACCTCTAATGGTGAAGTACCTGGCCGAGGTAAGAAAACTTCGGAAGGACTTCGACAAAGTCCAGGTAGAGCAAATACCCAGGCAGCTCAATGCCTAAGCCAACGTCCTAAGCAAGCTGGCTTCGTCCTACTCGGCCAACAACAAGCGATCTATCCTCTTCGAGACCTTGCTGCGGCCCAGCGTGGAAGACGGGGCGACAATACTTCATGTATATACGGTGCAGGAAGATGACCAAGACTGGAGGAAGCCCCTCATGGAATTCCTAAGGGATGGTGCGCTCCCAGAAGATCGGGGAGCGGCCCGCTGTCTCCGGGCCAAAGGCCGTCACTTCATCTGGAGCAATGGGAATCTTTACAAGAAATCTTTCACTCGGCCCCCGCTCTGGTGCGTCGACCCCCATGAAGCCGACTACGTCCTCCGTGAAATCCATGAAGGGGTCGGCGACGCACACCAAGGGGCCCGAACCTTAATCCAGAAGGCATTGCTCCAGGGGTACTACTGGCCAACTATTCACGAAGACGCCCAGAAGCTCGTCAGGAGATGCAAAAGTTGCCAACTCCACGGAAGCATACCTCGCCTTCCGGCTACCGAGCTGACCGCTTTAACCTCCCCATGGCCGTTTGCCCAGTGGGGATTGGGCATGATAGGCCAGTTCCCGACCGGTAAGGGCGGGCACAAGTATGTCCTCGTCGCAGTAGATTACTTCACGAAGTGGATCGAGGCCGTCCCCATCAGGAAACCAGATGCCGCCACGACCATCAAGTTCCTGCAGAACAACCTGATACTCCGGTTCGGCATCCCGAGGTGTATCATCACCGACCACGAGACGAACTTCGAAAATGAGAAAGTGAAGGATTTCTGCAATGAATATCATATCCTCATGAAGTTTGCCGCGGTCGCACATCCCTAATGCAATGGGCAGGCCGAGGTTGCTAACCGGGACGTCCTCCAAGGTGTCCGGACCGGCCTAGAAGGACGCCAATGCAGTTGGGTCGAGGAGCTGCCCCAGGTCTTATAGACCCTGCGCACGTCAAAGAAGACCCCCACCGGGGAAACTCCTTTCAGCCTCTACTACGGGACCGAGGAAATGGTCCCAGCGGAGATCGGGCTACCCAGTCATTGGGTCAAACACTTTGACGACGAAGCAAACACCGCGGCACTACGGACCAACCTGGACATCTTGTTGGAAAAACGAGACCGGGCTCAGATCAGGGCTGCCGCCTATCAGCAGCAAACTGCCGATACTACAACGCGCAGGTCAAGCGTCGCTCCTTCAGGACCGGGGATCTGGTCCTACGGAGAAACGTGTTCGTTGATCAAGGCAGGCTGTATAAGTTTTACCCGAAATGGGACGGTCCTTTCCTTGTCTCCGAAGTGCTTCCCGGCGGAGCCTACCGCTTGCAGGACGCGGATGGGCGTGAGTTTCCACGGCCTTACAATACTGAGAAGCTCAAGCTGTACCAGTAAAATGAATACCTATGAGTGTGTACCTCTCCTTTCACAAAGACAATGTAAATTTTTCTAAAAAGCCCTTTCCATTCAAATAACGAGAAGGGAACGCTAGAACCTTGCAAAAGAAGAGTCTTATTCATCGAAAAAGGTACTATGGGCTCCTCAGCCTTACAGAAAAAGGAAAGGTTACAACAAAGGTGAAACGGGATCAAGGAAGTACTCCTGGTGATACTCGGAGTAGATTTCCGTTAGCCGGACCCTCGCCGATATAGCCCGCTCCCACCGACGCAGCGTGCGGACACGGGACGCCACAGAAGCACCCGATGCACCGCCCTCTGAGCCTTGGCCCATGATGTACCTCATCTTGAAACACTCCAGGATGAGAACCAAGGATCGATCATGCCTGGCCTTCGAGATGAGGCCGAACAGGAAGATCGAATGCACCTTGTCGAGCGCTTCGTCCAGAAGGTCCTCGGTGAAGGGGTTCTCCAGACCCGGGGACCCCCTCCAGATCGCGTACATCAGCATCTGAAGCAGGGACGACCGCCGAAGGAGAAGTCGGCCAAAGTGATCCTCTAGGTGCTGAACCACTCCTCGATACCCATCTTCAGTCAGAGATTGGTCATACAAAGCGACATCATCAAGGGAGATGATCTCTTCGATCAAATACACGCGCTCAGCCATCTCAAAGAAAGCGATGCCGGAGGAACTGCCATCTCCCTCTCTATTTATAACCCAAGCAAATCTTCAAGGACCCGGATTCTCGTGTATACAGGCGTGAATCTTAGGAATCACGGCAGCTAATCTAATGCCATGCCGCCACGTGGCGATACTGACGTAGCTTCACGAAACTTTCCTCCTTCCTCCCGTACGTCCCTGACACATGTCATTCGTGACTATTGCCCTTCCCGATGTCCACGCATCTGGAGGGTCGGAAAATTCGCGCGCAACCGGGCGTCATCCCTGCTCGGTCCGTCCTTAGCAGGCCCCTTACGGCCCCTCCCGCGCTAAGGATCGAAGCCCTCACCAAGAGGCAGCCGAGCGGCTACCCTGCTCGGCTATCCCTGGCTGGTAGCTCCCTACCCCGCAACGCCAGGGATCAAAGCCTTCGCAAGAGGCAGCCGAGCGGCTATCCCCAGCCAATAGCTCCCTACCTCGCAATGCCCGGGATCTAAGCCCTCACCAAGAGGCAGCCAGGTGGCTACCCCGCTCGGCTATCCCTGGCTGGTAGCTCCCTACCATGCAACGCCAGGGATCAAAGCTCTCATAAAGAGGCAGCCGAGCGGCTACCCTGCTCGGCTATCCCGGCATGTAGCTCCCTACCTCGCAATGCCCAGGATCTAAGCCCTCACCAAGAGGCAGCCGAGCGGCTACCCCGCTCGGCTATCCCTGACCGGTAGCTCCCTACCCCACAACGCCAGGGATCAAAGCCCTCGAAAGAGGCAGCCGAGCGGATACCCCGCTCGGCTATCCCTGGCCGGTAGATCCCTACCCCACAACGCCAGGGATCAAAGTCCTCACTAAGAGATAGCCGAGCGGCTATCCTGCTCGGCTATCCCTGGATGGTAGCTCTCTACCCCACAACGCCAGGGATCAAAGCCCTCACCAAGAGGCAGCTGAGCGGCTACCCTGCTCGGCTATCCCTGCTGGTAGCTCCCTACTCCACAACGCCAGGGATCAAAGCCCTCGCTAAGAGGCATCGGGCAGCAACCCTGCTTGGCCATCCTTAAGGATCAAAGCCCTCGCCAAGAGGCACCGGGCAGCAACCCTGCTCGGCCCGTCCTTAGTAGGCCTCTTACGGCCCCTCCCGCGCTAAGGATCAAAAGCCCTCGCAAGAGGCAACCGGTCCCGCCCTTGCTTGGTTATCCCTGGCTGGTAGCTCCCTAACCCACAACGCCAAGGATCAAAGCCCTCGCCAAGAGTCACCGGGCATCAACCCTGCCCGGCCCGGCCTTAAGGATCAAAAGCCCTCGCAAGAGGCAACCGGGCCCACCCTTGCTCGGTTATCCCTGGCTGATAGCTCCCTACCCCAACACACCAAGGATCTAAGCCCTCGCCAAGAGGCACCGGGCAGTAAACTTGCTCGGACCGTCCTTAGTAGGCCTCTTATGGCCCCTCCCGCGCTAAAGATCAAAAGCCCTCGCAAGAGGCAACCGGGCCCGCCCTTGCTCGGTTATCCCTGGCTGGTAGCCCCTACCCCAAAACGCCAGGGATCTAAGCCCTCACCATGAGGCCACTGAGCAGCTACCCTGCTCGGCCCATCCTTAGTAGGCCCCTTACGGCCCCTCCCGCGCTAAGGATCTAAGCCCTCACCAAGAGACAACCGGGCCCGCCCTTGCTCGGTTACCCCTGGCCGGTAACTCCCTACCCCAAAACGCCAGGGATTTAAGCCTTCGCCATGAGGCGACCGAGCAGCTACCCTGCTCGGCCCATCTTTAGTAGGCCCCTTACGGCCCCTCCAACAACTAAGAAACAAAAGCCCTCACCAAGAGGCACCCGTTCCATCTACGTCTAAGCGATCTCCACCTCGACTTCGGGGCCATGGAGATACCGTCTTCGCGCCGGTCTTTGCACACTTGGCAAGTGAACAGATTCAACTCGACGCGTAATCTCTAGATGAAGAACCGACATTACACAAAGGAAAATACACGTGCAAATACGACTGCAAAAAGTTTTTATTCACAAAGCCAAAAGTCTTTACAAGGGTATTGTGGGCTCCCCAGCCTTATCAAATTACCCAGAGGCTTACAAAAGAAAGAAAAGCCAAAAAGTTCGGGCCGCGAGCCCAGCCTAGACCTCGCCTCCCTCATCACCATCGACCGGAGGCATGACCACTGAAAGTGGGACCCAAGCACGGAGCTCACCATCGGCAAACTCCAGAAACTGCTCTTTGACGACATCAAGAGCTTTGTTCCATGCAATGGCGGAGGCATCGCCGAAGTCGACGTAAAACTGGTTCGACCCCTTGTAATCAGTCACCGCCTTTCTAGCCTGAATCTCGGCAATCTCCGCCGCCTGAAGCGCCGCCTCGGCATCCCGCCTGCTGGCATTCCTCGCCCTCTTTATGGCTGCAAAGCTATCGGCCAATTCCACCAACTTCACCTCGATGACTCGGTGAGACTCGCTCAGGCGGTGATAGGACTCCCGGCACTTTGAGACGGCGAGCTTCGCGACGGCCGACCGGGCTTCAAGGACGACCATCCTCTCCCTCTCCAGATGCAGCTCAAGTCGCAGATCCTCGGCCTCCGAAGAAGACTCTCCCGCTGGCCTCGCAGCATGGATAGCCCCCTCGGCCTCCATTTGAGTAACGAGGGCGCGGTGCTGAATAGCCTGACGAAAAACGGCAGAGAGACTTAGGGACACTCGAACTAAGGAGAGGACGCTCGAAATAACACATGAGGGAGTACATACCTGAACTGCCTCCTGAGCTATAGCCGCCATTTGAGCCCTCAGGGTCCCCCGCGGAATCTTGCCCCCGGCCGACTCCTCCATACCAGCAAGCAGGCTGGCAGCAACGGAAAGCCCTGACGGGACCACTAAATGGACTTCCCCCTCCTACACAGGAATCACCTCCGGAATCTCTGTCGGTGGCGCGCGAGAGACCATCCTCTTCCTCTTAAGAGGAACCCTGTCTTCGTCCTCTCCTGCATCCCTCGTCTGGAGCTCGGGAACCCGCAAAGGCCTTTGGCCGCCGCCGGGAGAATCGTCGGGAGCTCGTGACGAGGCAGATGGCCCCGCCGTCGGAGGCACATTTGGTGCGGGGCTCGGTTCAGCCGGGGGCACGACCGCACCGCCGGCCCCCCCTCCGGGACTGAGCACCGAAGGCACCAAGAGTCCTGAATCGATCCATTTGTCCTGCCAAAGTGAGAAGCAGGCTCGACTCAGAAGGAGAAGAAGCAGAAAAAAGAAAAAGAAGACATCTAACCTAATGGAGAGAAGACATCGGGAGAGAAAACGCAGAGATCCGACCTCAAGAGGAGAGCGCTGAGCTTACAAAACTCAGAACGAGGAAAATATGATGAGATATGGGCCCAGAAGCGGACCCCACCTCTATTTATAGTTGCCAGTATACACATCCTACAGCGACAGTATCTCTCGCCGAAACGGTTCAGTGCATTCGACGGCCGCGATCGCTCCACCTGCCGCACGCGCATTGGCCGTATCCCATCAGACGCCAGAGGTCTGCGGCCCGTCGCGTCAGCCAACCAGCGCCCGACACGAGGGATGTCGCTTCAGCGAAAGCACGCACGATCCGGCTCACCCTCTTTAATGCAAAGATCTCACCCTGATTCGCTGGCATCATCCTGGAAATACAACAGATTGCCCGGGAACACGCCCGACGATATCTTCGAAAAGGAGCTCACCTCGGGTGACCCGGCAGACCACTCTCGACCTGACTCGTCAGCTGGTCGAGACGAGAATGGGGGGCTAATGATGATACTCGATATCGGTGATCTCCCAGATCATGACACATGGCAGATGACGTGTCCCAGAGCATGCAAGAAAGGACCTACAGTGGCCGACCAGACCTCTCTTATGCCCATCCTACGAACAAACGCTAGCTCACCTCCAAGCCCCCTGCACAATTGGCCTCCTCGGCCTCCCAACTCGTCTCCGGGCTACCGCAGAACCAAGATACCTCGGCTCTCCCGCTCGTCCACGAGCTCTCCCGTCGAGGTCATCTTCCCCGGTCTCATCGACCGACCAATGGCACCGCTCACAGGCGCAACCGCCATCCCGCGAATCTCGCCATGCGCGAGATATCCGCCGGCCACATCCCACGTTCCACGCCATCACGATCCCCTATTAACAAGCCTGTCTCGCCATTAATGGGAGATCTCGCTCACCACGCGGGCGTGACGTCGGGAGCGTAACGGCCGGTGTGATTCTCGTGCATGCCCTGCCTGCTGCCACCGCTATATAAACCCCTTCTTCAGACGGTTCAAGTAAGCCATTTTTACTCCACTAAGCCGTTACTCTGCTCGTATTTCCTCTTTAACTTGATCGTTGGAGGGTCCTCGGTGGTACAACCACCCCGGGGCTTCCTTGCAGGTAGCTTGGCCCAACGAACCTCAAACCCATTGAGATCCACACGCTTCAGGAGCCTGTCTCGAGATTCAATATCAGCCATCCATTGCCGCCATCAGCAGATCAACGGAAGGTAACATCTTGGCGTGATCCACGTCACGTCGATGTCTGACCTCTCTACGACCGAATGTGCATATAAAATTGGTAGGATCCCTGACCTGTCAAAAAATAAGCCCTTCCACTGTTAATTTGGCGTACATGCTCATCTCATCATATGAAATATATGCATACCTATAGGATATAAGTGTTACCATATCTGTATCTGGCGATTCTAGATGGGTTTGAATCCGGATACAAATAGTTATTGGAAATGAAAATTACTATCTATATTTGGTAAAAGTCGAATATGAAATGAATATATACTTAATAAAGCCAAGAGTTTCTACTTTTGGTATT
This sequence comes from Agapanthus africanus, assembly GCA_030015575.1. Taxonomy (NCBI): domain Eukaryota; kingdom Viridiplantae; phylum Streptophyta; class Magnoliopsida; order Asparagales; family Amaryllidaceae; genus Agapanthus; species Agapanthus africanus. The sequence continues at coordinate 644,557,461 of CM057343.1, forward strand.
GGATACAGATACGAAACATATATAATGCTATCATATCCGTATCCGATGGCTATTGATGGATGCAAATACAAATTCGAATAATTATCGGAAATGAAAAATCAATATCATATTTCGGTTGGGTCCCTCTTTAAATACCAATTTTTAATGTTTTTAAATAAATACCATGGATTTTATGTGTGGATAATTACTCGGTTTTCGCTAAAATACCATAAACTTTCCAATCTTCTCAAATAAATACCATGGCTTTTGTTCATTACACAACATACTGAACTTTCACTGTTTCAAATAAATACTCGACTTTGTTGGTACTTTTTTCGTTACAAACAAATAACACCATGAACTTTTCGATGTTATGAGGCAAACACCATGGACTTTGTTTGCTATAAATAAATACCATGAAGTTTCATATTTTACAAGTAAATATCATATAATTTGTTTGTTGCAAATAAATTTCATGAACTTTTATGTTTTCCATACGGTGGATTTTGTTGGTTGCAAATAGATACCATAAACTTTTGCCGTTTTTAACATAAATACCATGGATTTTATTGGTTGTAAATAAATATCATGAACTTTTCATGTTTTTTCATGAAATGTTTATCCACTTTCTAAGTTTTTCAAGTAAATATCATGGAATTTGTTCATTACAAGTAAATACTATAAACTTTTGGACGTGATTGCCATAATTCAATAAAATTCAGTATACATTTTTTTTAAATGAACGTTTTTCATATAAACAACATGGAATTTCTTTGTTACAAATAAATAACATGACATTTTATTTTAAATAAATACTATGGACATTCTTTGTTACAAATAAATGTCATGAACTTTGATGTTCTCCAAATAAACACCATGGTCTTTGTTTGTTACAAAAACGTACCATGACTTTCGATATTTCCCAAATAAATACCATTAAGATTCACCGTTTTTCCATATAAATACCATGCACTTTGTTTGTTGCGAATAAATTCCATGAACTTTTACCGTTTCCCAGATAAATACCATAGACTTTCTTGGGTACAAATAGATACCATATACTTTCATTTTCAGATAAATACCATGTACTTGGCATATTGTTCATTTTTCGACTTTTTCCTTTTTCGGATATTGATCTTGCTGGTTTTAACATGGTAAAAAAAATGAAAAGCTATTTGATATTTTCCTAATTATTTTATAAGCCATTTATAGCTATATATGTTCTTGCTCAATTTTACTATGAAACATCTAATGAAATAACCCGAACAATCCAAATGAAATGTGAGGTAAATATATAACTGCTTAAACAGCTAAATTAATTTGACTCCTTCCCGCTCAGTGCGGGGGGCCTTCGCTAGTTAATATAATTAATCGCATGAATTTATATATATGTTGACCCAAAACTAGCCACCAAAAGCCCGAAAACCCTTTACAATTTACCCTGGCAAAATTATTGCCAGAATCAATTTCGTTGAACTCCACGTACATATCATGCATGCTTTTCTCTCTAATGTGCACCAAACAAAAATAGGGTTAATACAAATGGATTAATCTATGAAACTTCCACTCAAACACATAGTGACAAAGCAGTTACTACACACTAATTTCCCCTATAAAAACATTGGAAAGAACCAACCAGACGGATGTCGAATCACGTCAAGATGTTACCTTCCGTAGATCTGCTGTTGGCGACGATGGACGGCTGAGATTAGGTTGGAGGTTGACTCCTGAAGCGTGTGGATCTCAATGGGTTTGAGGTGGTTGAGGCCGAGCTACCTGCAAGGAAGTCCGGGATGGTTGTACCATCGAGGACCCTCCGACAATCAAGTTGGACCGGATATTTGAGCAGAGTAACGGCCTAGTGAGGAAAAAATGACTTGAACCGTCTGAAAGAGGGGTTTATATAGTGGTGGCAACTGGCAGGCAGGCGCGAAAATCACGCTGGTCGTTACGCTCCCGGCGTCACGCCAGCGTGATGGGCGGGTTCACCCATTAATGATGAGACATGCTCGTTAATGGAGGCTCGTGATGGCGTGGAACGCGGGACGTGGCCGGCGGATATCTCGCGGATGGTGAGATTCGTGGAGGTGAAGCGGTTGCTTCTGCGATAGGTGCCGTTGGTCGGTCGATGAGACCGAGGAACACGAGCTCGGCGGGAGGCTCGGGGCCGAGGGGGCTGAGGAGGCCGATTGTGCAGGGGGCTCGGAGGCGAGCCAACGGTTGTTTGTAGGACGGGCATAGGAGTGGTCTGGTCGGCCACTGTAGGACCTTTCTTGCAAGCTTCGGGACACGTCATCTGCCACGTGTTACGATCTGGGAGATCACCGGTATCGAGCATCATCATTAGCCCCCCACTCTCATCCCGACCCGCTCACGGGTCGGGTCGAGAGTGGTCTGCCGGGTCATCCAAGGTGAGCTCCTTTTCGAAGATATCGCCGAGGCGTCTTCTCGGGCAATCTGTCATGTTCTCTGGATGACGTCATCGAATCAGTGGTTAGATCTTCCATCAAAGGGGATGCGTCGGATCGAGCGCACGTTCGTCGAAGCGACAACCCACTTGTCAAGTGCTGGTTGGCTGACGTGACGAACTGCAGATCTCCTGCGCCCGATGGGGGGCGGCCAATGCTCGAGTGACAGGAGAGATGGTGGCCATCGAATGCGAAGAGTCTTTTTGGCGGGAGATGACTGTCGCCGTTGGATTTGTACGCCAGCAGCTATAAGTAGAGGTGGGGTCCTCATTAGAGCCAATACCTCTTCATAATTTTCTCGTCCAGAGTCTCGTTAGCTCGGCGCTCTCCTTTTTAGGTCGGATCTTTTCTCACCCGAGGACTCCTCTCTATCAGGTTAGATGTATTCTTCTGAGGAGTCTGTAGATATCGTCCGGGTAGATTCCAGGGAGTCCCCTGTGGATTTTTCCTTTTCTTTCTTCTGCTTTTTCCTCTAAGTCTAGCCTGTTTCTCCCTTTGGCAGGACAAATGGATCGATCCAGGATTCTTGTTGCCCATGGTGCTATGTCCCAGAAGAGAGCCGGGGGCATGACCGTGCTTCGGGCTGACCCGAGTTCTGCACCAAGAGAATCGCCGGCGACGAGACCATCCTCTTCGACCCGAGCCCCCGATGATTGCCGCGGCAGCGGTCAGAGGTGTCCGCGAGTTCCCGAACCCCGGACGAGGGAAGCGGAAGAGGATGAAGAAGATGTCCCTCATAAGAGGAAAAAGACGGTCTCTCGCGCGCCTCCGACTGAGATTCCCGAGGGGATTCCTGTGCAGGAGGGGGATGCCTGTTTCTTAGTCCCGTCCGGAATTTCCGTTGCCGCCAGCCTGCTCGCTGATATGGAAGAGTCGGCCGGAGGCAAGATTCCACGGAGGACCCTGAGGGCCCAAGTGGCAGCTCTAGCTCAGGGGGCGGTGCAGGTACGTACTCCTTTATGTGTTATTTTGAGTGCCCTTTTCTCAGTTCGAGCGTCGCTGAGTCTCTCTGCTGTTTTTCATCAGGTCCTTCAGCACTGCGCCCCCGTTGCTCGCATGGAGGCCGAGGAGACTTCCCCTGCTATGAGGTCAGCGGGGGAGTCTTCTTCGGGGGTCGAGGACCTGTGACTCGAGTTGCGTCAGGAGAGGGAGAGGATGGCCGTCCTCGAAGTCTGGTTGGCCACCGGGGAGCTCACCGTCTTAATGTGCCGAGAGTCCTATCACCGTCTAAGTGAGTCTCACCGAGCCATCGAGACTAAGTTGGTGGAGCTGGCCGATCGCTATGCAGCAGTGAAGGGGGTGAGGGATGCCAACAGACGGGATGTCGAGGCTGCGCTTCAGGCGGCGAAGGTTGCCGAGGTTCGAGCTCGAAAGGCGGTGGCCGATTACAAGGGATCGGTCCAGTTTTACACCGACCTCGGCGAAGTCTCTGCCATCGTATGGCACGAAGCTCTTGATGTCATCAAGGCGCAGTTTCCGGAGTTTGCCGACGGTGAGCTCTGCGCTCGGGTCCCGCTTTCGGTGGTCATGCCTCCGGCATATGGTGGTGAGGGAGAGGCTGCTGCTGAAGCGGAAGCCCCGGCTCCTTGGGATGGTACCGAGGAAGGTGAGGTCTAGGCGAGGCTTGTGGCCTGAGCTTTTTGGCTTTTCCTTTTTTTCTCTCTTTTTGTAAGCCTTCGGGCAATTTAGTAAGGCTGGGGAGCCCAGAGTACCTTGTAAAAGGTTTTGGAAGTTTGAATGAAACATAGTCTTTTTCTTCTTCGTGACAATGCTTTTCCTGCGTGAGTACTTGAGCTTGTCCGTTTTGACCTCGATTAAGTGTTAGGCCGCAGGTCGATGGCCCGTGTTTTAGATAACGATTGCCCTTCGAGTGCTTGTCGGTTAACCGCTGTGAAAGAAAGTTGGTGTCCTCCAGCCCTTGGAGTCGATGTGGTGATCGTTTACTCGAACAGTTTGGAGGAACCTTTGTCGCGAGAAGGTTGGTACTTTCCAAAGAATTGGCCGAGCGTTGTTGCTGCGTGGGCCTCTTAGCGAGGGCGCTGATCCATAGCGCGGGTTAGGCCGTAAGAGGCTTACTAAGGATGGACCGAGCAGGGTTGCTGCCCGGTGCCTCTTGGTGAGGGCTTAGATCCCTGGCGTCGTGGAGTAGTGAATCACCCGCCGGGGATAGTCGAGCAGGGAACCGCTCGGTTGCCTCTTGGTGAGGGCTTAGATCCCTGGCGTCGTGGGGGTAGTAAACTACCAGCCGGGGATAGCCGAGCAGGGTAGTCGCTCGGCTGCCTCATGGTGAGGGCTTCGATCCCTGGCGTTGCGGGATAGGGAACTACCAGCCAGGAATAACCGTGTAAGGGCGAGCCCGATTGCCTCTTGGCGAGAGCTTCGATCCTTAGCGGGGGAGGGGCCGTAACAAGCCTGCTAAGGATGGGCTGAGCAGGGTTGCTGCCCGGTGCCTCTTGGCGAGGGCTTAGATCCTTAAGGATGGGACGAGCAGGGTTGCTACCCGGTGCCTCTTGGCGAGGGCTTTGATCTTTAGCGCGGGAGGGGCCGTAGGAGGCCTGCTAAGGACGGGCCGGGCAGGGTTGCTAGCCGGTGCCTCTTGGCGAGGGCTTGGATCCTTAAGGATGGGCCGAGAAGGGTTGCTTCCCGGTGCCTCTTGGCGAGGGCTTTGATCCTTAGCGCGGGAGGGTCCATAGGAGGCCTGCTAAGGACGGGCTGGGCAGGGTTGCTGTCCGGTGCCTCTTGGTGAGGGCTTGGATCCTTAAGGACGGGCCGAGCAGGGTTACTGCCCGGTGCCTCTTGGCGAGGGCTTCGATCCCTGGCGTTGTAGGGTAAGGAACTACCAGCCGGGGATAACCGAGCAAGGGCGAGCCCGGTTGCCTCTTGGCGAGGGTTTCGATCCCTGGTGTTACAGTGTAGGGAACTACCAGCCAGGGATAGCCGAGCAGGGTAGCCGCTCGGCTGCCTCTTGGTGAGGGCTTCGATCCCTGGCGTTGTGGGGTTGGGAACTACCAGCCAGGGATAACCGAGCAAGGGCGGGCCTGGTTGCCTCTTGGTGAGGGCTTCGATCCTTAGCATGGGAAGGGTCGTAAGAGGCCTGCTAAAGATGGGCCAAGCAGTGAAGATGCTCTGTTGCCTCTTGGTGAGGGCTTTGATCCCTGGCGTCGTGGGGTAGGGAACTACCAGCCGGGGATAACCGAGCAAGGGCGAGCCCGGTTGCTTCTTAGCGAGGGCTTCGATCCCTGGCGTTGCGGGGTAGGGAACTACCAGCCAGGGATAGCCGAGCAAGGTAGCCGCTCGGCTGCCTCTTGGTGAGGGCTTCGATCCCTGGCGTTGTGGGGTAGGGAACTACCAGCCAGGGATAACCGAGCAAGGGCGAGCCCGGTTGCCTCTTGGCGAGGGCTTCGATCCCTGACGTTGCGGGGTAGGGAACTACCAGCCAGGGATAGCCGAGCAGGGTAACTGCTCGGCTACCTCTTGGTGAGGGCTTTGATCCCTGGCGTCGTGGGGTAGGGAACTACCAGCCAGGGATAACCGAGCAAGGGCGAGCCCGATTGCTTCTTGGTGGGGGCTTCGATCCTTAGCACGAAGGGGCCGTAAGCGGCCTGCTAAGGATGGGACGAGCAGTGAAGATGCTCAGTTGCCTTTTGGTGAGGGCTTTGATCCCTGGCGTCGTGGGTAGGGAACTACCAGCGGGGATAACCGAGCAAGGGCGAGCCCGGTTACCTCTTGGCGAGGGCTTCGATCCCTAGCGTTGCGGGATAGGGAACTACCAGCCAGGGATAGCCGAGCAGGGTAGCCGCTCGGCTGCCTCTTGGTGAGGGCTTCGATCCCTGGCGTTGTGGGATAGGGAACTACCATCCAGGGATAACCGAGCAAGGGCGAGCCCGGTTACCTCTTGGTGAGGGCTTCGATCCTTAGCGTGGGAGGGGCCGTAAGAGACCTGCTAAGGATGGGCCGAGCAGGGTTGCTGCCCGGTGCCCCTTGGCGAGGGCTTCGATCCCTGGCCTTGTAGGGTAGGGAACTACCAGCCAGGGATAACCGAGCAAGGGCGAGCCCGGTTGCCTCTTGGTGAGGGCTTCGATCCTTAGCGCGGGAGGGGCCGTAAGAGGCCTGCTAAGGATTGACCGAGCAGAGTTGTTGCCTGGTCATGCAAGGATTCGCCCGACCCTCCTGACGTGTGAGAATAGGGAAGGGTAATAATCACAGACGACACGTGTCAGGAACGTACGGGAGAAGGCAGAACGTTTCGGGAAACCGCGACAGTTTCGCCACGTAGCGACGTGGCATTGGAGCAGTTGCTGCAATTCCTAAGATTCGCGCCGGTCCGTGCGAGAATCCGGGTCCTTGAAGATTCTGTTTGAAGTTATAAATAGGGAAGGAAATCGCGGCTCCTTCGGCACCGCTTTCTCTCGAGATGACTGGGCGCGTGCATTTGATTGAAGAGATCATCACCCTTGGTGATGTCTCCTTGTACGACCAATCTCTGGCCGAGGAGGGGTACCGGGGAGTGATTCAACGCCTCGAGGATCACTTCGGCCGGTTTCTCCCTCGGCGGTCGTCCTTGCTTCAGATGTTGATGTACGCAATTTAGAGGAGGTCCCCGGGGTTGGACTGTTGGGGTCAAAATTTGCACCCCGGTTGACCGAGTCAAAGTCAAGGTCAACCCCAAGCCAGGTGGGCCCAAGCCTAGGTCAAGCGGGCCCATGCCCAAGTCGAGCCCGCGGCTAGCCTCCTCCATACCAAAATATAGATCATGTAATAAATAATTTTTATGTAATTTTTTATGCATGAATGTATGCAAAATGGGCATAAAGCCAAATTTTTGTAAAGCCCATGGCTTATGTGCAAAAAGAAATAGCACATGAGACATGGGATGGGAAAAATGCCATTTTGTAAAGCCCAGGGGGCTATATGTAAATATGTAAGCCTATATAAGGCAACATGATGAAAATGTCTAATATACTTTTTGATTCCTCAAAATCTAGGGTTTGTGCCTCTTTCCCCTTTCTGAAGGTTCTAAACCTTCTTCTTTCTTTTGAATTAAATCAAGAGTTTTACTCGTCCTTTTCCAAAACTAAATAGTTTTTCACCGAAAAACCCATAAAGGGGAGCTTAGATCTCCCATCAGATCTCAAAAAGAAGAGATTTTTAAAATCTTACATCTCTTGATCTTCAATATCCTGCCTACAGAGGAGGAAGAAGGAGGCTCATCTCCGAAAACCCCATTTTGGGGAAGACCCAGGGCTCCAAAGAAGAACCCCTTTCATCAACTCCAAAACATCTTAGGAGTTTAACTCCACTCTAAATCCTCTTTTGGGATTTTAAATTGTATTTCTGGGACTAAAATCCCCTTTTCCTCGCCGGCGCCCGAGTGCCTAGCGCCCCAGGCGCTTAAGCGCCTAGCGCCCACGTGCCGGGCACGTGGTGCGCTAGCGCTCGGGCGCCTTTTGCTCAAGCGCCCAGCGCCGGCTAGCGCTCGGGCGCCCAGCGCCCACCTGCCGGGCACGTGGTGCGCTAGCGCTGGGGCGCCTAGCGTCCACGTGTCGGACACGTGGTGCGCACAGCGCCTAAGCGCACAGCGCCCATGTGTCGGTCACGTGAAGCGAACAGTGCTCAAGCGCACAGCGCTCAAGCGCACAGCTGGGCGCGTGAGGCGCTGGCCCCACGCGTCCTTTGGGCGCTTTTTCCACTTTTTATATATATGTATACATGTATACACACACACACACACACACACTCCACAACACCGTCCCTGTTAGAAAAAAATTTCTAACGGGGCGCTGCCCTGCACCCCGCAAGGGGACTGCTAGCCCCATTGACCCCTAGCCCGCTATCCGGGTAGCGGGACCCCCGTAAAAACTCTGCGTGGCTCCCGATATATCCCAAACCCCTTCAAAACACAACACTGCACATTGAGTTCGCATGACCAGTTTAACCCGTCAATCGGAGGTTCTCTCTCTCCAAATGCGAGGGGTAATTAACGGCAGCTTAGTCCGCAGCTGCCGGAAATTCGGATTCCCACAATCAATAAATCCCAGCCTAACCTAGGCAGGGGGAATCTGTAATGCGCCTGACAAGCGCGTGCGTATTCCCATCTCAATGGGGTGACGAAAAACACCCTACATAGACAACCCCTTCACCGAGGTGCTTCTGGACGAGGCGCTCGACAAAGTGCATTCGATCTTCCTGTTCGGCCTCATCTCGAAAGCCAGGCACGACCGATCCTTGGCTCTGATTCTAGAGTGTTTCAAGATGAGGTACATCGTGAGCCAAGGCTCATAGGACGGAGGGTCGGGAGCTTCAGTGGCATCCCGGGTCCGCGTGCAGCGTAGGCAGAAGCGGGCTGCAGCGGTTAGGGCCCGGCTAACGGAAATCTACTCTGAGTATTACCAGGAGTACTTCCTTGATCCCGTTTCGCCTCTGTTGTAAACTTTTCTTTTTCTGTAAGGTTAAGGAGCCCATAGTACCCTTTTGAATGAATATAATTCTTCTTTTCGTAATGTTCTAGCATTCCTTCTTATTATTTGAATAGAAAGGATTTTAGAAAAGTTTACATTGCCTTAGTAAAAGAAGAAATACACACTTGTAGACATTCCCCTCATTGGTATAGCTTTAGCTTCTCAGCGTTGTAAGGCCGTGGAAACTTGCGCCCGTCTGCATCTTGCAAGCGGTAAGCTCCGCCGGGAAGGACCTCGAAGACGAGGAAGGGACCGTCCCATTTAGGGGAAAACTTGTGCAGCCTGCCTTGATCGACGAACTCGTTTCGCTTCAGGACCAGGTCACCGGTCTTGAAGAAGCGACGCTTGACTCACGCGTTGTAGTATCGGACGGTTTGCTGCTGATAGGCGGCATCTCTGATCTAAGCCCGGTCTCGTTTCTCCAATAAGATGTCTAGGTTGGTTCGGAGGGCCGTGTTATTTGCTTCATCGTCGAAGTGTTCGACCTGGTGAATGGGTAGCCCGATCTCTGCTGGGACAATTGCCTCGGTCCCGTAGAAGAGGACGAAAGGGGTTTCCTCGGTGGGGGTCTTCTTTGACGTACGCAGGGACCATAAGACCCGGGGTAACTCCTCGACCCAACTGCTTTGGCGTCCTTCTAGGCGGGTCCGGAGACCTCGGAGGATGTCCCGATTAGCGGCTTCGGCTTGCCTGTTGTATTGGGGATGTGCGACCGCGGCAAATTTCATGAGGATATGATACTCATTGCAGAATTCCTTCACTTTCTCGTTCTCGAAGTTTGTCCCGTGGTCGGTGATGATACACCTCGGGATGCCGAATCGAAGTATCACGTTGTTTTGCAGGAACTTGATAGTCGTGGTGGCATCCGGCTTCCTGATGGGGATGTCCTCGATCCACTTCGTGAAGTAATCCACTGCACGAGGACATACTTGTGTCCGCCCGTACCGGTAGGGAACAAGCCTATCATGTCCATTCCCCACTGGGTGAACGGCCACGGGAAGGTTAGGGCGGTCAGCTCGGTGGCCAGAAGGCGCAGTATGCTTTCGTAGAGTTGGCAACTTTTGCATCTCCTGACGAGCTTCTGGGCGTCCTGGTGAACAGTCGGCCAGTAGTACCCCTGGAGCAATACTTTCTGGATTAAGGTGCGGGCCCCTTGGTGTGCGCCGCCAACTCCTTCGTGGATTTCACGGAGGACGTAGTCGACTTCGTGGGGGTCGACGCACCGGAGCAGGGGATGAGTGAAGGACTTCTTGTAAAGGTTCCCATTGCTCCAGATGATGTGACGAGCTTTGGCTCAGAGACGGCGGGCTGCTTTCCGATCTTCCGGGAGCGTACCTTCCCTTAGGAATTCCACGAGGGGCTTTCTTCAGTCTCAGTCCTCTTCCTGGGCTGTGTACACATGAAGTATTGTCGCCCCGTATTCCACGCTCGGCTGTGGCAAGATCTCGAAAAGGATGGATCGTTTTTTGTTGGCCGAGTAGGATGAAGCCATCGTACTCAGGGCGTCAGCTTGGGCATTGAGATGTCTGGGTATTTGCTCTACCTGGACCTCATCGAAGTTCTTTCGAAGTCTTCTTACCTCGGCGAGATACCTCACGATTAGAGGTTCCCGAGCTTCGAAATGACTGGTCACTTGGCCAACGACTAGGGCTGAGTCACTGCGGATCCAAATTGTTTTTAGCCCTAGCCCGGAGGCCATGCGCAGTCCAGCCAGCAGGGCCTCGTATTCTGCCGCGTTGTTTGAGGCCTTGAACCCTGTTCCCCGCGGAAAGACGTGACCGGGACGTTAGGACATCAGGGCCTGAATTCCAAGGGCAGATGCTAATAGGTGCTATACGTCCACCTCTCCAAAGATACCAAGTTGATTTATGGCACCATATATCGAAGGTTTAAACGGATGCGGCCGATGTAGCAGACTTCGTCAGATTCCCCCTCGTTTGAGGGGTTTTTGATTGTGGGGACGCTCTTCCCTGCAGGCGCAAGCCCCTGCAGTTAATTACGCTACCACATCGCGGTAACAACTTTCTCCTTCTCCAGATGGTCACTTCATGTCGTGGGTGTTTGTTTTGTTTGTGGTTGCCCGTGGATTGTATACAGAGACTAATTTATATTGTCGCCCGTAGGGCGTGGATTAGTCCGAATCCGTATCTTCTTAGATTTGGGTTTTGGTTTGGGTTTAAGGATACATTAGTCTCATTTAAGACTAAGATCAACTTAAACGTTTGTTAAGGATACGTTAGTCTAATTTTAGACTAAGATCAACTTAACAGGATCATTTAGATCCAACAAAAGAGCATTTGAACTCCATTGTTTAGTTTAGGGGCATTGCGGTCGATTATCAGTTTAAGGACATGGTGGTCCATTGCTAGTTTAAGGACATGGTGGTCCAGGTTAAGGACATCGTAGTCCGTGGGTTTAAATGGACCCCACAGTCCAAGGGTAAGGACATCATAGTCCTTGGGTTTAAGGACCCCACAGTCCAAGGTTAAGGACATCATAGTCCGTGGGTTTAAGGACCCCACAGTCTAAGGTTAAGGACATCATAGTCCGTGGGTTTAAGGACCCCACAGTCCAAGGTTAAGGACATCATAGTCTGTGGGTTTAAGGACCCTACAGTCCAGGTTAAGGACATCGTAGTCCGCAGAATATATGGCTGTCGGGACCCGTCACCTCTATGAAGACGTTGAAGGATTACAACGACATGTATCAGAGGGGTTCAGAGATGTACCATTGAACCAATTTTGGTTGGGAGATCTATAGTCCAATTTGGGACTAAGATCTGTTAAAATGTTTATGAGCATATGGGCTCAATTGATATGAGTTGAGGACTTATGGCCAAACTTGGGCTAAGTCCAATAAATGTTTAACATTTATTGTTCTGGCTATTGAGCTTTTATTTGGGCTTGGCCCTTTTAATAATGCTGAGCATTAGATCCTGACATTTTTTGTCTTGTATTGAATGCATAGTATTCATCAGAACAATGTGTGTTCTGACAGTGCGCCACGTGGCGCGCCAGGCGCTTTGTGCCAATTAAAGAGCGCATTGTGCTTCTGCCAAGTAGCGCACACGAAAAGGACACGTGTCGCATTTAGCGCTAAGCGTCGGTTATGAGCGCATTGCGCTTTCAATTTATGAGCGCTTTGCGCTAGTTCAGCGGCGCACCACTGAGTGACACGTGGCGTGCTTGGCGCTGAGCGCCAGCCCATGAGCGCAGTGCGCTATTTCAGAATCGCAAAGCGCAAGTTGTATCTGTGGTTGACACGTGGAACGTTTTGGTGCTGAGCGCCGATCCAGAGAGCGTAAAAGCGCCGTTCATGAGTGCAAGGCACTTTTCAGTAGCGCAAAGTGCATTTGATCAAATTTATGATCAGAGAACAAGTTTATGTTCTTTTTAAAAGAGGCTTTGCCTCAAGATTCAAGAACAAAGTTCTTATTTTGGAAAGGGTTTTGCCATTTGTAGATCAATGATCTGTGAATGAAGTAAATACTTCTTTTGTCTTTATGATGAGATCTTTTGATCTCTTTTTTTTATCAAAGACCTTGGTCTTTATAGTTCATGATCTTTTTTAGAAGATAGTTCTTCTTTTTATGAGATGATTTCATCTCTGTGTTCAAGAATCATGTTCTTTACCTTGAAGAAATGATCTTCTTTTGCTAAAAGCTTGCTTTTCTTTCTTTAAGTTTTCTCAAAATTTGTAGGGGGGTTTCTCTATATCAGACTTGAAGTCTTGGGACCTTTATATAGGGAAAATTGATTTGTTAAATCAGTTAAAGAGATCTTTCTCTGATTGATTTGGGGATGTTTCCCACCGTTGGATCTATGATCCTAGGGCTTTTGTTTCACAGAAGGCAATCTTCTTGTTTTTAACAAGATTGAGAAAATATTTTCATAACAGAATTTTAATTCTGATTAATTAATGATTTATCATTATTAGATCTTTTGATCTAAGGGTGGGGAATTTTTTAATTCCAGCGCTGGCGCACCCATGCTTTGCACGTGGTGCGCTCCTCAGAGCGCAGCGCACCTGTGTTTGACACGTGGTGCGCTGCTCAGAGCGCAGCGCAGCCTGCGCTAGCGCACACGTGCTTTGCACGTGGCGCGCTGTTTAGGGCGCAGCGCACTTGGCGCTGCATCTGAAGCGTTGCTTCACAATGTTTTAACTCTTGGCTTTGAGGCATTTGTTACATTCTTTGCATGTGGAGTTTTTCCCTTTATTTTTTATTTTATTATTATTTTATATTATTTTTTTTATAAGGGACCAGGTTGTGAGCCAAAATTTTGGCGGGAACAAATGCCCCCCTACTTTGCCCACGTAAGTATGTACGTGGGTGAAGTAGTGCAGAGTTATGCATGGCCACAGAATTAAGGGCTTAGGAGACAAGTTTAGGGTCCTTGTAGTCTAAGACTTTCTTCGTCTTCATGAGCCGTAAGGGTTTCAAGAAGGTTTTTCTCCCTACGAGTCGAGAGGATCTCGTAGGTGCAAATTCTCCCTAGAAATCATGAGGATTTCTAAGCGTTCATTACTTCCGTGAGTCGTAAGGATCTCACTCGGGTATTTTTCCTTACGAATCGTGAGGACTCGTAAGTAGCTTCTTCACGTCAGCGGCGAATGTGGATTTGGAAAATGTGGCCCGTAGATAATAAAGAACATCTCATCTTGAACTCTCCGAGAGGTAGTGATGGCTTAGGAAGCAGGTTCAGATCTGCTACCTAAGACTTTTCAACTTCATGAGCCATGAGGGTCTCATGAAGGCTTTTCTCCCTACGAGTCGAGAGGATCCCGTAGGTGGATTTTCTCCTTAGGAATCATGAGGATTCCTAAGCGCGTTTTCTCTTGAGAGTCGTAAGGATCTCACAAGAGAATTTTCCCTCCTACAAATTGAGATGACCCGTAAGCGGTTGTTTCCCTCCTTGTCGAGATTCGATTTTGGAGAGCGTGGCCCGTGAATAGTATGCAAGAGTCCATTTTCGACCGATTTGCAAGGCCTCAGTGCTTAGGAAACCGGTTCTTATCCCCATTGCCTAAGGCTTTTCCTCACGAGTCGATACGAATCGAGCAGTTCTCGCAAGAATGTCCTAACGTCACAGTTAACCTCTGCTCTTTACGACAGAGGTCCGTTAGGGTTTGTGGTACTAAGGTTTTTTACCCGTCGCGCCGTCGCGTTGGCTGGTGTATTCCTCGACGCATAATCTTGCTGTTCGAGTAGCCCCGCGACTGTCGTGTCTCTTATCCCTTCGAGGGCTGGACAAGACGTCTTCAAGCAATCTTCCAGGTGATATTACTTTCGAAAGAGCAAGCGTTAGGAATTTTACCATGCCGCTTTTTACTTGAGGTTAGGCTCATTTTGGAGAGCCCCGATGAGTCATAACCACTCCGCGTTGGTGTGGGATGATCTTCGATAGTTTTTCAGGTTTTATATGAGTTGCCGTCAAGACCCTGAAGGTAGGAATTTGGCTTTTGCTTCGTTTGCTGGCATTGCGTCTGCTGTATCGAGACGAATGTCGCGGTTATCTCTAGGTTGCTGGTGAACTGTCGAGGTTTGGAACTAGGGATTTTCCCGTGGCTCCGTTGTTTGATTGTCGCTTCTGAATCCTGCTGGAGGAAGAACGCTGTAGTGACATCTCGTCTGCTATATCGAGACAAACGTCGAGGTGGTGACCACTCCGCGCTGGTGTGAGATGATCTCCGATTGTCTTTCAGGTTTTATATGAGTTGCCGTCAAGACCCTAAAGCTAGGAATTTGGCCTTCGCTTCGTTTGCTTTGGCGTGTCCGAATCCTGTTGGAGGAAGTATGCTGTGGTGACATCTCGTCTGTTGTATCGAGACGAACGTCAAGGTGGTGACCACTCCGCGCTGGTGTGGGATGATCTCCGATAGTCTTTCAGGTTTTATATAAGTTGCCGTCAAGACCCTGAAGCTAGGAATTTGGCCTTCGCTTCGTTTGTTTTAGCGTGTCCGAATCCTGTTGGAGGAAGGACGCTGTAGTGACATCTCGTCTGCTGTATCGAGACGAACGTTGAGGTGGTGACTACTCCGCGCTAGCGTGGGATGATCTCCGATAGTCTTTCAGGTTTTATATGAGTTGCCGTCAAGACCCTGAAGCTAGGAATTTGGCCTTCGCTTCGTTTGCTTTGGCGTGTCCGAATCCTGTTGGAGGAAGGACGCTGTAGTAACATCTCGTCTGCTGTATCGAGACAAACGTCGAGGTGGTGACCACTCCGCGCTAGCGTGGGATGATCTCCGATAGTCTTTCAGGTTTTATATGAGTTGTCGTCAAGACCCTGATGCTAGGAATTTGGCCTTCTCTTTGTTTGCTTTGGCCTGTCCGAATCCTGTTGAAGGAAGGACGCTGTAGTGACATCTCGTCTGCTGTATCGAGACGAACGTCGAGGTGGTCTCCAGGTTGTTGGTGAACCATCGGGACTTGGAACTAGGGACTTTGCCATGGCTTCGTTGTTGGATTGTCGCGCCTGAATCCTGCTGGAGGAAGAACGCTGTGGTAACATCTCGTCTGCTGTATCGAGATGAATGCTACAGTGGAGCTGGGATTTTGCCGTTACTCCGCTTTGTTTCGACCATTGGGTCTTTCATTGACGTTGCATCTGCATCCTGCTGGACTGCAAAGGAACGCCGTTGTTGACATTGCGTCTGGTGTAACGAGACAAATACTGAGGTGGAGCTGAGATTTTGCCGTCACTCCGCTTTGTTTCGACCATTGGGTCTTTCATTGACGTTGCATCTGCATCCTGCTAGACTGCGAAGGAACGCCGTTGTTGACATTGCGTCTGGTGTAACGAGACGAATGCTGAGGTGGAGCTGGGATTTTGCCGTCACTCCGCTTTGTTTCGACCGTGAGGTCTTTCATTGACGTTGCATCTGCATCCTGTTGGAGTAAGGAGAAACGCCGTTGTTGATCTCTAAGTTGTTGATGTTGACGTCGAGACCCTGAAGCTAGGGATCTTCCTCCGCTTCGTTTGTTGACATTGCGTTTGCAATATTGCGATGAATGTCGAGATTGTCTTTAGGTTGTCTATGAACCGTCGAGATTTGGCTTCGCTTTCTGATGGAGCCTGGTGGGACGATAGGGTTCCTTTCTTGTTTGTGCCCCTGGATTGTATACATGGATTAATGTGATATCACCTGTAGGGCATAAGTTTTATTTATATATATTTTTTATTTCTTTCCGCGATACTCTATCATTTCAGTTTTTATATCGCGAAGGTCATGATTGCCCAATCATTTCGGCTATTTTTCGCGGCGCCCAATCTTCGGCTATTTTGCGTGCATACATTTTTACTTGCTGATTTTGTTGCAAGTTGCCCCATCATTTCGGCTATTTCGTATGCATGTGTGGCTCGCTGGCTTTTTGCTGCAAGCTTGGAATTAGACACCGATTTCTGCATCAGCACCACTGCAATTGGAATATTGCCAGGAGCGAATCATCATTTGCCTTTGTCGATGTCAAACAAAGATGGCTTAGCGATCAGGGTTAGGATCCTATCGACTAAGTCTTTTGACTTCATGAGCCGTAAGGGTCTCATAAAGGTATTTCTCCCTGCGAGTCGTGAGGATCTCGTAGGTGCATTTTCTCCTTAGGAATCGTGAGGATTCCTAAGTGCATGGTCTCTTATAAGTCGTAAGGATCTTACATGAGTGTTTTCTTCTTATAAGTCGAGAGGACTCACAAGGGTTGTTCACCGTGTAGACATATCCCTAGTCACGGATGGGACTTTGTTCGGGAAATGTTTATTCGTTCCCGTGGATTTTATACAAGGGTCAGCGTTGAGCCACTTGTAGGGCAGTGCTGGAGGTTGTGGTGGCTGCTTAAGAACAGGTTCAGATCCCTGTAGCTTAAGATTTTTGAATCTTATGAGCCGTGAGGGTCTCATAAGAGGGTTCTCCTTACGTGTCGTGAGGATCTCGTAAGTGTAATTTCTCCTTAGGAATCGTAAGGATCCCTAAGTGTGTTGTTCCCTTATGAGTCGTAAGGATCTCATGCAGGTGGTTTCTCCTCACAAGGTCGAGAGGACCTTGCAAGTGTCTTTTAACGAGATTGCACCTTTTCGGGTTTTCACAAAGCTCGCCGGTAGCCCTGCTATTTTTACTCACGGAGCCCTTTCGGGTTTTCATCCGTGCCCTTTTCACTTGTGGACATACCGTTTTTTTACTACGTCAGCCTGGGGATGCCACGGGTTGGTAGTAGTTTAACGACGT
Source organism: Agapanthus africanus (assembly GCA_030015575.1). Taxonomy (NCBI): domain Eukaryota; kingdom Viridiplantae; phylum Streptophyta; class Magnoliopsida; order Asparagales; family Amaryllidaceae; genus Agapanthus; species Agapanthus africanus. Next base: position 644,574,583 of record CM057343.1, read on the forward strand.
TTCGGTCATGAGTCAACGCACGATTATGCAGCTAGATTTTGCCGCAAATCTTCGCATATTTTGTGTCGGAGGTGGATTCTTTGAAGAGAGGGTTGAGGGTGATTTCTTCGTCAGAGTCGCTTCCAAAGGTGATAACTTGCGATCCCTTGGTGTCGGTAATGTGACGGTTGCCAGTAGCTCCTTCGCGCTCATCTGTCGTGCTTTTCTGTTCCCGACGAGCCTTGCGCTTCACTCGTTGAACGTGTCGTCGATGGGCAACATATCCCTGCCACCAATTTTTAATGGCTATGCACTTCTCGGTGGGGTGCACAATCTTTCGATGATATAGACAGAAGTTATGATGTATGTCCGCTTCATCAAGACGTATATTGACAGGGGAATTTCCTTTGAGAAAGGGCAACTTCATTCCTATTGCCAAGGCCCTAGCAAATCGTTTCCTTACTTTAAGTTTGCTTTTGCTGGCAGTAGGGATGCTTTGCTCCAGTTGGGGTGTCTCGACCTTTTTCTCCAGTCGTCGGCGTTTGGCTTTTTCGAATATAACCAGTTCACGCTCTCGATTGGCTTTGCTTTTCTGACGGGCTTCGTTCAGTAGCAAGTCGATCATCTTGTCAGACACTTCTAAGGGTTTCGGCTTCGATCCTGCCCCCAGCTCTTTTATGCTGTCTTCTATCGCCGAGTGATCTTCTTCATTAATTAACGCCGAATGAGAGATCATGTGGCAACTTGCCACATAGTCCTCAGATTCTTTTGACGAGTGATCCCTGTCGTTATTGTCGTTATCTCTGTTCTCAAGGATATTGTTGAGAAATTCTTGGAGTGTGACCGGGGTCCGCGCCTTCTGGTTATATTCTTCCAGAGCGTCAATCTGTTTTTGCAGACTGTGCGCTTGTTATCAAGCTTCACGGGCTTTTGGGTCTTCTTCTTTTTCTTCGAAGACTTTGATGGCTGGGTATGAGCGCTTTGACTATCACCACCAATTTTTGGAGTTGGGTGCGGCTTCAGCATTCCCTTGACGATCTCGGGTTCCAGTGGATTTTTCCACCTGATTGCCGAGCACGTTTGGAGATCCTTCAGCATTCTTTTCGTCTTTGCCGAAAGAACAACTTCCCACGGGGCTTCCCTTATGAATGAGCACGATGCCCCCGGCACGTTCACTTTTTTAGGGGCATGAGGTTGCGGCGGGTTCACCTTCCAGTTTTCCGATAATGCGAATTTGCCTTGTTGGTATTGGTCCTCAACCCAGTTTTTGAAGACGTAGCAGTCTTCGATCGGACGGCCCAATACTCGGTGGTAGGGGCAGTAATTGGGATCGTTGACGTCGTTGGGCTGCAACGGACGTTTTAGATCTGGCAGATTGATGAGTCTGTTGCGCACTGCCAGCTCGAACAATCTCCTCGTTTTATCTTGGGGAAACGAGTAAGGACGTCCTAGCTTCTTCTTGAGGGATGGGCATGGACGCATATTGTTTTGGCGAACAACCGGCTTTAAGTTGCTCGGCTGTTGTTGAGTATTGGCGACGAAAGTTGCTTTTCCTTTCCCCTTTTCATTCCGAGGATCCGTCTTTGAAGGAGATGGTCTATGACCCATCTGATCCATATGGGTCAACTTGTCAATCAAGGCCTGGAAAGTAGTTGGCTTGAAGAACATCATGAATTGCGAGATGGTTGCTTGAGGGTCGAGGGTACCCACAAACATTCCTACCGCAGGCGCTTCCTCGATGCGCTGCTCGCATTTCGACCACAAATTTCGCCATCGTATTGCATATTGGACCCATGTTTCTCCAGGCTTCACCCTGGCATTGATCAATGCTGTTATTGGGGTGTGTCCACTAGCACTCGCGAAACGCTGGGTGAATAGTAGCCCCATCTCTGCAAATGTTTTGACAGAGTCGTTAGGCAGCTCCGAATACTATTCAAAGGTTGTTTCTGCTAAGCTGCCGACGAACTGACGAAGTAACAACTTATCATCACTCCCGGTGTTACCGCAAAGAGCCCTGAACTGAGTGACATGTTGATGGGGATTGCTTGTCCCCTTGTACACATGGAATTTGGGGATCGTATATCCCGGCGGGTAACTTATTTAGTCATACCAGCCTGGATATGGTCACCCAGTTTTAATAATTTGGCCGGCCGTTTCATTCGCTCGGTGAGCTCGTATTTGCTGAGCAATGTAATCATCCAGAGCGGCCTTGGAAATGGTTTCCTTCTTGGCTGCTGACAAAGCCGGTAGAGAATTTGACGCTTCTCCTTTATCATCTTCAATAATGATCGGAGGGTCTTCAGCTGGAGGATCCGGCTGTAACATTATCCCGACCATATCTTGGAAGAGAAGTGCCATTCGTTTTATGTTGGCAGCTTGTTCTGTTGCTTCTCTGTCCTTCTTTTCGAGGACTCTGCGTAGAAAGTCAGCATCGGTTTCTTGTTCGTGACGCTGCTCTGATGACGCCTCCAGGCTTTCTTTTGGCCAGGTGAGTGCGGCCATTTGCGTCAGCATTTCCTGAAGCTTCTGCTGCTCCTCTGGGCTTTTGTCACGGATCGGGTGAGCGGTCGGTGACCTTCGAAGCGCGGCTTTCTTCTTTTCCGGAAGCCATGTAAACAGTATGCGCCTTTATGCCCCCAGACTCGGGGCGTTTGGGCTCAGCGTCCCTGTGGTCTGCCGTAGTTACAGGGGCTTTCTTAGGCCTCCTTCTCTTTTGAGCAGTTGACGTTGAGGGGCCGTTGCAGTGGGCACCCAGGTGGTTGTCGTCCTTTGTGGCTTACCAGGACGGTTCTCTTCCTGCTGAACCTTCAGCTTTTTCTGACGGCGAGGGTAGTCTTGATCAATCACCGATTCCTGGATCCGTCGTCAGAGTTTGTAAACTTTGGAGGACAGCCGCTGAGGGGGCTACTCCGGCTTTGTTTCTGTAACATTCTCCACGGGTGGAGGAGATCTTTTCAGTAAGGCGGTAGGAGAGTTCCTGCGCACCTTGTTCAGCAATTCAAAGCTGTTCCCGGTTGGAACAGCAGTATTGACTTCCACCGTTGGGGCTGGTGGAGTTAGCCCAGAGGGGGAGTTGCCCCCAGCCTTCCTTACTCGGCGCCAATAGTGACGTCGAGCATGTCGAGCCGTTGGGATCATTTCAGCTTTAGGGGTGACTTCCTCATGCCCCATGTTTTGGAGAAGGGTTGTTGCTGGCGTCAGCCTCTTGAAGACTGATGTCCGTTGAGAAGCAATGTCCAATCGGTCAAAGACAGACTTTTGAGCAGGGACGGGAGCCGGAGTGGGAGCCGGGACAGTCAGTCTTGTAAAGACCGACCCTTTGGCTAGAGAAGCCGTCTTGACGACTTCGAGAGCAGGGATGGATACCCTCTTCGGAATAACCTTTTCTGGAATTGCAGGCTTCATCATGGGCCCACATGAACTTTGGCCCAGTTTGCTGAAAACTGAGGCACTGGACTTAGGCGACCCGTTGAGAGGGAGTTGTAAGCCGATCAAAGACCGACTTCTCTGGAGCTTCTTGCGACGACATTGGGGCATTGAAGCTCATCGGTGGGAGCATAGTCCCGAAGAATAGCCCAGTGGTGGCCTGAGTCACCTGTTCCACCGGCATAGCGAAGATGGAGGCCGTTTGGGGCCCGTAAGTCACTCCTCCGGACGGGACGGGGTGAGAGTTGCAGTTGCAGTTAGTGCAATTTGAAGCCATTGATCTTCTGTTTTCTGCACGGAGCAAGACACCAAATCTAAGTACCTAGAATCCACAGGCAACCATAGCAAACCGCGATTTGTTCGCGAACACGACACACGAAGTGTGGAGTGGAAAGAGGAAAAGGTCCCACCGGGCGTGCCAGAATCTGTTCCCTACCGAAAGATGCGACCGGGACGTTGGGACATCAGGGCCTGAATTCCGAGGGCAGATGCTAATAGGTGTTATCCGTCCACCTCTCCGAAGATACCAAGTTGATTTATGGCACCATGTATTGAAGGTTTAAACGGATGTGGCCGATGTAGCAGACTTCGTCAGATTTCCCGTCGTTTGAGGGGTTTTTGATTGTGGGGACGCTCTTCTCTGCAGGCGCAAGCCCCTGCAGTTAATTACGCTACCGCATCGCGGTAACAACTTTCTCCTTCTCCGGATGGTCACTTCGTGTCGTGGGTGTTTGTTTTGTTTGTGGTTGCCCGTGGATTGTATACGGAGACTAATTTATGTTGTCGCCCGTAGGGCGTGGATTAGTCCAAATCCGTATCTTCTTAGATTTGGGGTTTTGTTTGGGTTTAAGGATACGTTAGTCTCATTTAAGACTAAGATCAACTTATACATTTGTTAAGGGTACGTTAGTCTAATTTTAGACTAAGATCAACTTAACAGGATCATTTAGATCCAACAAAAGAGCATTTGAACTCCATTGTTTAGTTTAGGGACATTGCGGTCGATTACCAGTTTAAGGACATGGTAGTCCATTACCAGTTTAAGGACATGGTGGTCCAGGTTAAGGACATCGTAGTCCGTGGGTTTAAAGGGACCTTAAAGTCCAAGGTTAAGGACATCATAGTCCGTGGGTTTAAGGACCCCACAGTCCAAGGTTAAGGACATCATAGTCCGTGGGTTTAAGGACCCCACAGTCCAAGGTTAAGGACATCATAGTCCGTAGGTTTAAGGACCCCACAGTCTAGGTTAAGGACATCGTAGTCCGCGGAATGTATGGTTGTCGGGACCCGTCACCTCTCTGAAGACGTTGAAGGATTACAACGACATATATCATAGGGGTTCAGAGATGTACCCTTGAACCAATTTTGGTTGGGAGATCTATAGTCCAATTTGGGACTAAGGTCTGTTAAAAGGTTTATGAGCATATGGGTTCAATTGATATGAGTTGAGGACTTATGGCCAAACTTGGGCTAAGTCCAATAAATGTTTAACATTTATTGTTCTGGCTATTGAGCCTTTATTTGGGCTTGGCCCTTTTAATAATGCTGAGCATTAGATCCTGACATTTTTTGTCTTGTATTGAATGCATAGTATTCATCAGAACAATGTGTGTTCTGACAGTGCGCCATGTGGCGCGCCAGGTGCTTTGCGCCAATTAAAGAGCGCATTGCGCTTCTGCCAAGTAGCGCACACGAAAAGGACACGTGTCGCGCTTAGCGCTAAGCACCGGTTTATGAGCGCTAAGCGCTTTCAATTTATGAGCGCTTTGCGCTAGTTTAGTGGCGCACCAGTGAGTAACATGTGGCGCGCTTGGCGCTAAGCGCCAGCCCATGAGCGCAGTATGCTATTTCAGAATCAGAAAGCGCAAGTTGTATCTGTGGTTGACACGTGGCACGTTTTGGCGCTGAGCGCCGATTCAGAGAGCGCAAAAGCACAGTTCATGAGTGCAAGGCACTTTTCAGTAGCGCAAAGCGCATTTGATCAAATTTATGATCAGAGAACAAGTTTATGTTCTTTTTAAAGGAGGCTTTGCCTCAAGATTCAAGAACAAAGTTCTTATTTTGGAAAGGGCTTTGCCATTTGTAGATCAATGATCTGTGAATGAAGTAAATACTTCTTTTGTTTTTATGATGAGGTCTTTTGATCTTTTTTTTTTATCAAAGACCTTGGTCTTTATAGATCTATGATCTTTTTTAGAAGATAGTTCTTCTTTTTATGAGATGATTTCTTCTCTGTGTTCAAGAATCATGTTCTTTACCTTGAAGAAATGATCTTCTTTTGCTAAAACCTTGCTTTTCTTTCTTTGAGTTTTCTCAAAATTTGTAGGGAGGTTTCTCTATAATAGACTTGAAGTCTTAGGACCTTTATATAGGGCAAATTGATTTGTTAAATCAGTTAAAGAGATGTTTCTCTGATTGATTTGAGGATGTTTCCCACCATTGGATTTTTGATCCTAGGGTTTCTGTTTTACAGATGGCAATCTTCTTGTTTTTAATAAGATTGAGAAAAATTTTCCATAACAGAATTTTAATTCTGATTAATTAATGATTTATCATTATTAGATCTTTTGATCTAGGGGTGGGGAATTTTTTAATTCAAGCGCTGGCGTACCCGTGCTTTGCACGTGGTGCGCTGCTCAGAGCGCAGCGCACTTTGCGCTAGCGCACCTGTGTTTGACACATGGTGCGCTGCTCAGAGCGCAGCGTAGCCTGTGCTAGCGCATACATGTTTTGCACGTGGCGCGCTGTTTAGGGCGCAGCGCACTTGGCGCTGCATCTGAAGTGTTGTTTCACAATATTTTAACTCTTGGCTTTGAGGCATTTGTTACATTCTTTGCATGTGGAGTTTTTCCTTTTATTTTTTATTTTATTATTATTTTATTATTATTTTATATTATTATTTATTATTATTTTTTTTATAAGGGAGCAGGTTGTGAGCCAAAATTTTGGCGGGAACAAACCCGAGCTTCAAAGAATACTCCATTTCTGTCTCGTTCGGGCCTCGAATGATGAGGCCGACACCACAGCCTTCCTCGGTCGAGGACCCGTCGACGTAAATAATCCACTCATGGGCTGAGTCGGGCCTCCCCACGATCGAGGGTTGAGCCGCGAGGGTTGGCGCGGATTCCGGTTCCTTACTGGGGATGGTGCACTCGACGATAAAATCGACCAGGGCCTGTGCTTTGATGGCCTGCCTCGGACGGTTTTTTATGTCAAATTGGGAGAGCTCCCACCTTCACTTCTCTAAGCGGCCCGATGATTCAGATGAGGCAAGGATAGCCCCCAGCGGGCGCTTGTTAAGAACGAGGATGGTGTGCGCCTGGAAGTAGTGCCGTAGTTTCCTTGAAGCCACAATGAGTGCCAAAACGATCTTCTCTATGGCCGAATACCTCGTTTCTGCGTCTTTGAAGACGTGGCTCACGTAGTATATCGGCTTCTGCACTCCGTCGACCTCTCGGGCGAGAACTGAGCCTGCTGCTTGGTCGGATACCGCCAGATACAGTGATAGCTCGTCTCTTTCAACTGGTCGGGTGAGCAGCGGTGGAGTCGCAAGGTGCCTCTTTAATTGGTCAAAGGCGGTATGGCACTCCTCTGACCATTCGAACCTCGGGATCTTCCTTAAAGCTTTGAAGAACGGGAGGCACTTCTCCCCAGACATCGACATGAAACGGCTCAGAGCGGCTACCCGCTCTGTTAGTCGTATGATCTCGACGTTGGTCTTGGGCGCGGCCATGTTGAGGATAGCGTCGATTTTTTCTGGGTTAGCTTTGATTCCACGGTGGGTGACCATGAAACCGGGGAACTTTCCCCCGGTGACCCCTAATGCGCACTTTGCGGGGTTCAGCTTCATCTTGAACTTCCGGAGTACATCGAAGGCCTCGCCCAGATCATTGGCGTGGTCGGCCGACGAGACTGATTTGATGAGCATATCATCGACATAAACTTCCATGTTCCTGCCGATCTATGGCTTGAACATGCGGTTGACCAATCGTTGGTATGTAACTCCGGAGTTCCTGAGGCCGAAGGGCATCACCTTGTAGCAGTCTCCCCCCGGTCCGTTGTGAATGCGGTAAGATATTCGTCTGCCGGATTCATACGGATCTGATTGTAGCCGGAAAAGGCATACATGAAGCTCAATAGCTCGTATCCCGCCGAGTTGTCGACGAGCTGATCTATCTGAGGGAGGGGATAGTTGTCTTTGGGGCAGGCCTTGTTGAGGTCAGTGAAGTCGACGCACATGCGTCACTTCCCGCTTGACTTTTTGACCAGAACTACATTCTCCAGCCACTCCGAATAGGGTACATTCCGAATGAAGTTGGCGGCGAGGAGCCGATCTACTTCGTCCTCGATTGCCTTCTGTTTGACCGGGGCGAAGCTTTGCTTTTTCTGCCTGACGGGTCGGGCCGTAGGATCTACTCCGAGCTTGTGAGATATGATTTTGGGGTCGATCCCAGGCATGTCAGCAGGCGCCCAGGCGAACACGTCGAAGTTGTTCCTGAGGAAATGAACCAGGTCATCTCGCTGAGTTCCTGTCAGAAGCGATCCGATCTGAACGATTTTTTCGTCGTCCCCCTCTACGAGGGGGACCTCTGTCAACGGCTCAACCGGGGTTCCTCGAATCTCTTTTTGCTCGTCTCGAGTGTCCAGAGAACCCCTGATGTCACCTTCACCCTCGACATCATCGGTTGGCCGCTCAGACGAAAATGTTGCGGTGAAGCAAACTGATCAGTCGAAAATATTGCATTTTAAAATATCAATTTCCCTACTATTTACAATCATCTAAAGGTGTTTGGTATGAATATAGCGCATATTACAATTTGTCTGTAAAATATCAAATAACATGTGTTATACATTATAACCGGCACTTTAAGGAAAATTGTGTGTTTATTATTGCACACATGATCTTTTGTATATCGCAACACTTGTCTCGAGATTGTGTATAGGAAATTCTTTAGGTAAAGAGCCGGAATCATAAAAGTGCTGATAAAAATACACCAAGTCCAAGACTTGTGATCTGGCAGTAAACAAGAAAGTATAAAAAGATTCCAGACATCAGGAAACAACCCTAAAGCCAACACAAGAGTATCCTGGAAATTACACGCACCAATACCACCAAACGGCTGCGGATCCACGGCCGAATGGGCCGATTCGCCGTGGATCCGCGGCCACGTTGAATCATTTTCGGTAGAATACTATCTCAGGCTTCTCTTCTCAATTACCAAACTTCTTCAAGACACTTCACTCTCCAGAGATCTCCAGAAGCTTCTCCTCTAACAGCCAAGTTTCTTGTACAAGCCTAATACCTACCAAGCTTCTCAAGCAAGCTAGCTAACTAACTTAATCTAGAAGCTTCCTTCATAACTACCAAGCTTACAAAGAAAGCTAAACCTAGCTTAGCTTCTAAAGGAAGCTAGATCAAGCTTCTAGGGGAAGCTAAAGGAGAAGACTATATAAAGGGACCCAAGGCTTCATTAAAAAGGTTGTTGAGTTGTTGTTCGGTAGTTGAAAGATAGTAGCAAGATCCAAATCAAAATCCACACAAATTGAGTGACACAATTTGATCCAAATCAAGATCATCGAGTACCAAATCAAGCAAGAATTCAACAAGCCTTTTTGAAGCAACGCCGATCTTCATCCGAGTAAGAGATCCAAGACGATCCGCGACTCATGAAGACGATACGAAGCTAGTTCAACGATCGAGTTCTCTCCTCAATTATTGTAGTCTTTGAGTGAATTGTAACGAAACATCGAATAATAAAAGGTGAAAATTCTTGATCTTGCTTTTCTTTACATTTGAGTATTATGAAGAGTTATCAATTCTTGATTGTTATCTTTTTCATAATGTTTGAGTAAAAACTCCGCTCGTGGAGGAATCGAGAAAATAGGTAGATGACGATGACTAAATTCTTGAACGATTCTTAAGTCTTATGAGTTTTGTAAACTTTAGAAAATTGAATCATCGACGACCTAGTTTTGAGCGAGATGCTTTCTTGAATGATTTCGCTCTAAATTAGAGATTAACGATCGATGATTGAATTTCCTAGAGGCTGGAATTTGAATGCTAATCAACAAAAGGATAAGGGATGATGATGAAGGAACCCTAGTTTTTTCGATAGATCCCTAAATCTCGTTGATTGTCATCGATCTAGCAACAAATCTTCAATATATTAGAATTTGTAATCATAATTCTTCATCATCACTATCGATTGGATCGATTCCTACGAGCCTCTTTACAAATCTTGATAATTCATTCGATTTGGATATCATCTTGAACTTTATTAATTCTTGATTTTAGATCTAGTTTCCAATGATTCTTGCAACTAAATTTCATAAATCTTGAATCAATTTTCTTTTATCTTTAATTTTTGACTCAACTAAAACAATAGCGAGCAAATCACACTTTCTCAGTGGACGATCCGTTCTCATTGACGAAACTACAATAGACACCGTCAATTGATTGCGGTATAAATTTCTTTGGTTGTGAAACATTCTAAACACGAAACGGAAACGATCAATCAAATGGCGCCGTTGCCAGGAATAATGTGCTAATTTGTTCGTTTTTGAAATTTGAGTTGAAAAATTTATTATTCCATCAGTTTTTTAGATCAAAATTCGTAACAAGCGCTTAACGATTTGTTGTGATTTGTGCAAGGAGATCTGGAATCTGTGGAGCAAGAGGAAAAATTTTCAGAACATCTCAGGGAATTTAGTAAAGCAATAGAAGCATTTGTACCAATTTCTATGCAGGGATCTTGACATCTCACGGCGGAACCGCGGCATAAGACGCATATCGCGGCGGAACCGCGGCAATATTAGGGTTTCACTGTATCATTTTTCTCAGGTGAATTTATGTCTTTCTTATCTTCTCCCTGCTCTGTTCCATTAACCAATTTCTGCAGGATTCTTTGCAAAAATTCGCAGCGCCGCAAAAAGAAAAATTGTTGCGTGTTTGATCTTGGTTGTTTGCATATTTTAATACGGAAATTAAGGGGCAAAGACCAAATTCAGATTAGGTGGGGAGTTCATTACCCTTCCTAAGCCCCAAAAATCACAAAATTGCATATGCATCACCCTCATTAACTAAAAAATATCTAGACATGACTCTAAGGACCGTCGCGCTCACTTAGGACAGAAGGAGGTCGTGGGTAATCTATTGCTTATCCGTGTTTCTTTTGTGGTGTCTAAGGCAAGTGTGTCTAAGGCAAGTGGTTACTTAATTAGGCCCACTACTTACGTAGTGGAGAACCTCCCACTTACCTGGCACTTACCTGGCCACAGGAGGGACAAAGAGGCAGTAGAGGATCTATCTTGCGACTTGTCTTCTGGAAGTCTAGGAGCGGTCTAGAGACTTAACCTAGGTGACCACTAGATTTAGGGTTGCTTGTGCATTGTTTGTGATTTGATTTTTCAAAAATCCGTATCTTTTTCAAAACAAACACCAACTCATCTTTTCCTTAATTATCACAACGCTGCCACATGTGCTAAATCATTTAGTGCATGCTCGGCTGGACACGGGATTCTAGTGTCCGTCTTGTCCGCATTCCCCTTATCGACTCCGAAATCGGTATTTCTACGTCTACTTTTTCTTTACCCACCACCACATCCATTTCGATGGACAATTCTCCATTGAACTTCTTTAACACTACTCTGCCACCGTCCGCAGGTGCGCAGAATCCACCCCGCATCTCTCTCCAAGAGAGATGTTACCCTATGCGAGGTCCTCTTTCGACCTGTCTCACCATTCCACCAGCCAATGGAGACAATTTTGAAATCAAACCATAATACATCAATTTTCTACCAAAATATCACGGTCTCGAGTCTGAAGACGCATATGTCTTTATTACCAAATTTGAAAATGTATGCGCTATGATGGGTACTTCACAGCTTTCTGTGGATGCTATGCGTATACGTCTTCTCCCATTTACTTTGTGCGATATAGCCGAGAAGTGGCTTTATAACACAGCCGCACATTCTATTTCAAACTGGGGAGAATTCGTAACAGCTTTCCTAAAGAAATTCTACCCTAATCATAAAACAGCTCGAGTCCGTAGCGAAATAAATCAATTTACGCAGCTTCCAAATGAACCATTCTCGAAGTGTTTTGAACGCTTCAAGGATCTGTTAGTTCAATGTCCTCATCACGGAATCCCTAGATGGGATCTGTGCAGAATCATATATGAGGGCATTAATCCTACCACAAAACAGACCCTTGAATCCATATGTCAAGGCACCTTCATGACTAAAGATGATGGTGAAGCCTGGAGATTCTTAGAAGATTTCGCTGAAAAATCTTTACAGTGGGAGAGTGTAATTCAGTCATCGTCTAGGAGTGGCAATAACCAATCTGATATTGGGTGGCAATAACCAATCTGATGTTTCTATAGGAGTTAGAGCTGAAATGGCGGCAATGCAAAAGAAACTCGAAACTATGGAAAATAAATTTTTAGCAGCCGCCCTAAATCAGATGCCACTCTCCAAAACGGTCTGTGGATGTTGTTCTGATCCATCTCATCTTACGGAAGAATGTCCTTTAAATTCTCCGTTTCAAGGTCAAGAGCATACCAATGATGCTTTCCAACAAAGACCTAGAAACGATCCGTATTCTTCCACTTATAATCAGGTTTGGAGGAATCACCCTAATTTTGCTTGGAACCAACAACAAACTCAAAACACGGTTCCAAATCAAAACAATTTCCAAAGGGGTCCTCCACCACAACAGCAACCACTACAACTGAGTCAGCACCCCTATCAATCACAAAATTTTCAAAATCCGGTCAATACTTTTGCACCGCACAACAATTCTTTGAAATTGACCGGTAATGATAACTCCTCTTCACTCGAACAAACCGTGAATTTGCGTTTGACAAATTTCATTCAAGTTACGGCAAATTTTCAGTCTTCCGTCGATAAAATCCAGAAAAACTCTGACTCCTAAAGTGAGAGTATTAAATCGATGGAAGCACAAATTGCCCGTATAAATGCCGAATTGAGTGCTAGAGAGAAAGGGAAACTTCCAGCTCAATCTTTACCCAATCCTCGCTATTCACATCATGTGAACGCTATCACCACATTGAGATCTGGAAGAGTGCTTGACAACCATGTCAGTGAAGAGATTGATAATAATGAAGAATCAATCGATGATACCCGACTGAGACTTTTCCTTCCACTTCTGCTTCTACTTTTGACCCCAGTTCGTCTACCCCACCATTTTCTTCCGAGCCTATTCTCCGTTTTCCCCAAGGCTCGACCCCTCAGCACACTTCTTCTAGTCCACCAAAGATGATCCCCACTCCTATTCTTAGATCGTTCTTACCCACACGATCTTCTCCAATGTTGGACCCCGCTCTTATTGCTAAAGCTCCTTATCCGAATCGGTTAAGGCGAAACAGACCAAGTCCGCAAATGGAGAAGATCACTGAAATCTTTAAACAGGTTAACATCAATATCCCTCTTCTAGATGCTATCCAACAAGTCTCGGCTTATGCAAAAATTCTCAAGGACTTGTGCACTAGGAAGAGGAAGACTCAAGTGTCAAAGAAGGTATTCATGTCAAAGACTGTAGACACAGCTTTTCCCCAACAATTATCTAGGAAACGTAAAGATCCTGGCTATCCTACTATTTCTATTTCTATTGGGGATAAACACATTAACTGTGCTCTACTTGACCTTGGCATAAGTGTTAACCTGCTTCCTTTCTCGGTTTATGACCAGTTAGGGATCGGAGAGTTGAAACCAGCTCACTGCACTCTCCAGATGGGGAACCGATCAATCACCAGACCTAGGGGTGAACTAGAGGATGTGTTGATCAAAATCGAGGAATTTGTATTCCCTGTGGACTTTATTGTACTCGATACACAGCCTGTAGTGAACCCACGGAATCAAATTCCGGTGATCCTTGGTCTCCCCTTTTTGGCCACTTCCAATGCTATAATCAACTGTAGAAATGGCTCTATGACCCTATCTTTCGGGAAGATGTCAATTGAGCTGAATATTTACAAGTTGGGAAGTGTACCCTCCGAACCTTCTGCTCAGCTTTGTTCTATCGAATTAATGGATGTCGACAGCAGCGAATTTGACGAGCCTCATGATACTAATCTAGACTCTTTTCATATGTTGTTATTTGACCCAACTATGTATCATACGCATACGGACTCTTCCACCGAATTTTCTGAGTCAACATTTAACACTGATTTTAAACCGTTTTTGGAGTTTGAAGATCACCCCGCGCTTTTTGATGACATTATTCTTCGGGGTATCGATGAGAGTTTTGAGAAAATTTTCGCTGATGAGCTCGCATTTTTAGCAAATACGGGTGTTGAGATGAATCATCTCCCAAACAAAGAAATTGAACCTCCACCCTTTCTTCTGGACTATAAAGAGAATGCGAGTAATCCATCACAACCACTATGTCGTCTCTCCAAAATGAGACGCAAACACATTCTATTCCACCACTTATCTTTTCCCCACTTCTTCTTGGCTCTTTTCAACTTGTTCTTCCACCAACCGGTGCAATATACTGATAAAATCTTCGAATGGTTGGTGTTGACTTTCGGTCTTTGCAAAGCTTGACATTGACCGGTAACTTTGACCCCTTCTTGTGATTTTCAAAAGATTAACGTTGTTTAATTCAAGTTTGGGGGGGGGCTATAAGCTGGCTCTTGAAAATAAAAATTTTACTCAAAATGGTGAGCCAAAAGAATAAGTTTGGGGGAGAATTTTCACGATCATATTTATTGCCCCCGTTAATAAATTTCCTCTCAAACTTACAGATTTTTGTGATCCAGCGGATGACAACAGTGAGGACACTGTTGAAAACAAGTTTGGGGGAGGTTTGTGCTTATTTATGCATCACTTTGCATCATACCTTGCATAAGCACAAAACAAAACATATAATAAAATTTATTTTGTACATAAATAAGATAATAAAAGATTAGATAGTGAAAAATTACATCCAAAAGATTGGAAAAGTTTAAGAAAACCTAGAAAATTAGAAGTTTTCTTAAACGAAACTAGTAATAGCTAGTTATGAGCCGTTGTCCCTAGGGTTAGTAAGATGAAGGAAGTCACTAATCTGAGGATAAAAATAAGTCTGAAAAATAGTTCCTATTCTGAAAGCCAATCATTTGAACGTTGATACCCTACTATACGCACTTACACACGTCTTGAAACTCGGGATAGTAGAGGATACCTTGAAATGCTCTTGTCTAAAAGCCAAAATATGAAGGAAATAAAAAATGAAAAAAGATAAAATGGTGTTAAGAGAAAAATGAACATTGGTTTTGTCACGCCCCGCTTCCCAAAAGAAGGAGAAGGATAACGTGGCAAGGTCCGCAACCTAACTGTATTGAAGATGGTCTATTCAATACAGTTACGTTAAGCGTATGAATATTTAATATGCAGGATGTGTACCAAAACAAAAATAATAAAAGCGAAAGGCATTTAATTTCCATTAACCAAACTTTATTACATCCCAAAAGAAAGAGTAAAATAAACTGAGTAGTTTAATTACATCAAAGAAAATAAAGCCCTAAACAAGTGGGCAACAAAGAAAACTAATCAATCCTCCGATGTCAACTCTGCATAATCTTCATTAGTTGGTTCCTCGTCTAGATCTTTCTCATAAAACTCATTCCCATCTAACGGACATTTCAAAAGAGTAAAAGAGAGAAAGTCCGTTAGCGAGTTATACTCGGGTAGGATTGCCACATAAAGAAACATGAGTGTGAAAATGAACAGGTGTATAAGAGTATGATGTATGCAACGTAAAGTAGGGGTGTAAATGTTTGAAATGCATAAATTAAGACGTTTTGAGGAGAGGTATATATAAGCATGTGTATGTTGTAAGTTATATGTAGATGAAGGTAACAGTTTGTATTAGTTTGTTAAACAAGGGTCCGGATACTCGTGATTATTCCGTTGTGGCCACGGAACAACAACTGGAGAAGTGAAATGTACCGTTTCACTTCCCGGGATCATGATCGAGTATTAGGGGAATCCGAGTTCCGAATTATCCTTACCTAATCAAACTACCCATCCCCGTGGTTCCGTATAAAGGTTCAGACGAATTAGAGTTAGTGCGTATACTTCTAGGCATGGAATTTCCACATTGTATAGTCGCCCATATATTGGACTGGTCACCCGGAATAACGGGATCTTCATTTTAGTAGTAGTTGCCCATATATTGGACTAGTCACCCGGAATATCGGGATCTTCATATTTATATAGTCGCCCATTCGCATGGTCCCCACCACGTAGGCGCCGCCAGGGTTTCTGGGCCGTTGGATCTTGTGATCCAACAGTCCAGATTAAAAGGTTTTAAAAAAATTAAAATAAAAATTAATAAAAATAAATAAAACAGAAGATTATTTAAAATATTGATTTGGCTTTGAAATATTTGGTAAAAATATTTTAAAATACGGAAAAATTATGGGAAAATTCCAGAAAATATATTTTATTATTATCTTTAATATAAAAATAGTTTTGGGCTAAAACTAAGTAATATAACTGTTCATATGGTTTTAGCTAGTTACTAAAATTATAGAATATCTAGTTTATCCTTTAAAATATTTTTAACTACGAATTAATTATTTTTATTTATAATAAAAATATGTAGATTATTTTAAAGCGTTATAAAATTTTATTAAAACATTTTAAGCCTATAAAACAATAAATATATTTTAGAAAAATTCCTTTAATCATAATCAATGCTTTGAAAATTATTAACACCACTTTAAAAATTATTATTATATAAAAGAAACACGTAAATAATTATTTGATAGTAGAAATATAAATAAAATATATATTATTAGGTATTAGAAAACATGGTCGTTACAATCTACCCTCCTTAAAATAATTTCGTCCTCGAAATTTCAGAAGGTAGGTCAAGGGAAGAAAGAAATCACTAAGAAGAGATTATTGCGGTTAAATATTTTGGTCTCGCACTCTCATCCCGTTTTCTCGCTTCCGTGTATGTCTGCCTAGTAGTTCTTCCTTCATACTGCTCTAGCCAGCTGGATTGTCTTGTCGTTCAAGGTTTCATCCTTCTAGTATTCCGACCGGTTGCTGCTCGTAGGTTATGCTAACCTTTCCATAATCTCGGAATGATCAAAAGTATGACTAGGGTTGCCATCATACCCTCTTAGCTGCATGTGTCGCTCCCGCGAGTTGGTGTATCACTTGACGCATGGAATGTCTTGAAGGGTTAGTTATAAGGAATTGGAAAATATAAAATTGGTAGTTGCTTCCGGATGGAAAAGTTTGAAAGTTGAAAGAAAGATGTGAATTGATGGAAAACATGAGAGCTATAACATAAAGGCAACTAGTCGAATTTATGGAAACTAGGGGAATTATGGTGAGTTTAACTAAGATTTGCATCGAAGGATGGTTAAGCATGGTATCAAAGAAAGGTTGAGAAAAAGAAAGAGTACCTATGTTGTCTTTCCACGTGGCATCGGCCTTCTCGGCCGTCATGGTGAAGGTCTGACGTTTGGGTCCATTCGTTTGCGCTCGCTGAAAGACACGCTCCTGTGATGGCAAGGATGGTCCCTTTAGTGATGTCCCTTGGCCGGTTGGTCGAGTGGCGGAAGGTGGCTGGTTTCCCTATCGCGGTGTCACATAATTAGCTGGCTTATTGACGGGGCCTGATTGTCTCCCTCTCTGAGGACAGTCCCCAATAGCATGATCCGGAGACTCACAGACTATGCAAAGTTTGTTCAAGATGCGACAGTCTCTCATGTAGTGTCCGGTCTTACCACAATGGTTGCAGGTAACGGCTGGTTTTCCGAAGATAGTTGGTCCTGCTGGTCTCTGGGGTTGTGATCTCCCGTTGAATCTGGAAGATGATCCCTCAAGAATTTGATTGGCTGGTCGCTTAATGCCAGATAAACGGTCATCCTTCCTCATCCGTCTCTGAAGGTCTTCGAAGTTCTGTGTCGCCTCTAAGATTTCATCATAAGTTGATAAAGTAGCAGAAGACATAGAGGACTGTGTCTTCAGGTCCAATCCTTGTCGGAATCTCTTGGCATATAGCTCCGGGGTTGCCACCAGATGATGCGCAAACCGACTTAATCTCGCAAACTCCGAAGCGTACTCGTCCACCGATTTATCCCACATACTTCCCTGTTGGAACTGTATAAACTCCCGTTCCATTTTTAGGTGTGCTACGACGGGAAAATATTGAGTGTCGAACCGTCGTTTGAATGTTTCCCAGTTGACGGGCTCTTTCAGCCTGCTTTCCTCGGCCTCCCACCATATCCTAGCATTATCCGTAAGTTGTAGCTTAACGATGTTCACCCATGCGTCCTTCGGAATTTGGGCGGCACTGAGATCATTGACTGTTCCCTTAAGCCATTCTTCAGCTTCTAAAGGGGTTTCCTTCCCCGAAAAAGTCTTAGGGTGGAGTGATCTGAACTGTTTCACTCCCGCTGCTCCTTGAGGAACTGGGACCAGTGCCTGCTTAAAAACTTCTGCTTGTTGCTGCCTACTCTCATGCAGCTCTTGATGCAGGGCAGCCGTTTGCTGCTGCTGTTGCTCCAGTAGTCCTTGCAGCATTTGTAGCATCGCTGCGTGATGAGCAGTGGCTTCATTGTCTCCATTTCCCCTTCGGTTGCAGTGATGGTGTCGTCCGGCCATTGATGATCTGAATCAGAATAGGTTAGGTTACAAGCAGGCTGAGGGATGAGAAAGGATAATAACTTGCATGGAAGGACAACAATTAATGCAAGAGAGGTTAAGAAGAGCACAAGGGAGATTTTTGCTCGAAACTAAGATTTTATTATCCAACTTCAATATGGAGAGTACAACCGAAAAGTAAGGACATGCCCCCACCGTTTTATTTGGCCAAAGAAAAGGAAAAAGACTTATTTGTCTTGATTACGGAAGTTCAACAAGTAGTGATAGGTCCTCGATCTAAGAAAAATACGACCATTCCCACGGTGCCTTGTGGGGACAACCGCCTGAGAGTCTACGACTTTGTCGTCTGAATCTCTAGATGTAGCTTCAAAAGTAATATCAGAAATGTCCCTCGTAGGAAGAATTGCCATGACTTGAACAAAAGGTCATGGACAGGGTACAGAATGTCAAGGAAGAGACAAGGGACATAGGAAAACTATGATATCGGTATAGATGGATGAGATTCATAAATATAATAAGTCAGTTAATGGTTTCATTTTAGTACACAAGAGGATCTGCATGGGCCACCACAAAAACCTGTTACGCCCCGCTTCCCAAAAGAAGGAGAAGGATAACGTGGCAAGGTCCGCAACCTAACTGTATTGAAGATGGTCTATTCAATACAGTTACGTTAAGCGTATGAATATTTAATATGCAGGATGTGTACCAAAACAAAAATAATAAAAGCGAAAAGCATTTAATTTCCATTAACCAAACTTTATTACATCCCAAAAGAAAGAGTAAAATAAACTGAGTAGTTTAATTACATCAAAGAAAATAAAGCCCTAAACAAGTGGGCAACAAAGAAAACTAATCAATCCTCCGATACCAACTCTGCATAATCTTCATTAGTTGGTTCCTCGCCTAGATCTTCTTCATAAAACTCATTCCCATCTAACGGACATTTCAAAAGGGTAAAAGAGAGAGTCCGTCAGTGAGTTATACTTGGGTAGGATTGCCACATAAAGAAACAGGAGTGTGAAAATGAACAGGTGTATAAGAGTATGATGTATGCAACGTAAAGTAGGGGTGTAAATGTTTGAAATGCATAAATTAAGACGTTTTGAGGAGAGGTATATATAAGCATGTGTATGTTGTAAGTTATATGTAGATGAAGATAATAGTTTGTATTAGTTTGTTAAACAAGGGTCCGGATACTCGTTATTATTCCGTTGTGGCCACGGAATAACAACTGGGGAAGTGAAATGTACCGTTTCACTTCCCGGGATCATGATCGAGTAGTAGGGGAATCCGAGTTCCGAATTATCCTTGCCTAATCAAACTACCCATCCCCGTGGTTCCGTATAAAGGTTCGGACAAATTAGAGTTAGTGCGTATACTTCTAGGCATGGAATTTCTACACTGTATAGTCGTCCATATATTGGACCGGTCACCCGGAATATCGGGATCTTCATATTTATATAGTCGTCCATATATTGGACTGGTCACCCGGAATATCGGGATCTTCATATTTGTATAGTCACCCATATATTGGACTGTTCACCCTGCCTGCAGGGATCTTCATAAAGTATTCCATACCTAGGTCTGCGCATTCTAACCCTAACCGTATCATGTTTTGTATATGTCATGTTGTCATAAACTGAAAATTTTAAAAGTATTGATCTCGTTTAATATGGCCTTCCACAACCACTCGTTTTATTTTTTAGAGTTCGTAAAGTACTTCGTGTCATCTTAGGGGAAACTTAGTTAAAAAGAAATAATAGTGTTTAATTATCTTTTATTACTTCTAAGAAAAACCATGATATTTTATCATTTTGGAAAAACATAATATTTTACGGAAAAATATCCTTTCGATAAAAGGTTGTGGTGTTTATTTAAAAATCTTTTGCAAGAGGTTTTTATTTGAAAATCTAGACTGCTCCTAATGTTCCAAAAGGACAAGTTATGAGGTCCTCAAATCGCCTCTTCACCGCCAATTGTGACCAGGTAAGCAGAAGTAAGGAAAGGAGGGATCCACTCACGAATCACCGTGAGACGGGCCTTTTAAAGTTACATTTCTCACTTGTCTAGCCTAGGCACCACAAAGTCTAGTTTAGATAAACGATCGATGCCAACAACCTTTCCTTTGTTCTAGATTGGTATTATTTTAAAATTACCTTTTAAAAGATACTAAATATTCCCTTTTTAAAAAAGATATCGTTATTTAAATTTAATATTTTCTTCCTTAAAAAGTTGAGGGGTTTTTAAAAATATTTGTAAGTAAAATATACGTATGCTGTATCTAAAATATTTATTCACATATCTTTATTTCTTATAGTTATTTAAACAAATATAATATTTCAATTAAACGAGGGTATCTTGTGGAAGTAACCTATTTCGAGATCGTTTTTATAGTATGGGTATGACAGAGGTGAAATGACAGTTCATGGGTTATATCAGATTCCAGGTATTATGGGTGTGCAATATACTTCTATGTACAGAGAAAATTTACACACCGTTTTAAAAATATGGGTTAACTTTATTATGATTGAGGTACAAGGAATAGTTATGCACAAATATAATAACAACTTTTTAAATAGGGTTAATGATTATAAGTTGGAACTAGGTTATTGAGGTAGAAGAAGGTGACAGGAAAAGGAGAGAGAGGCGGATCCTACCTTGTGTTTGAGTCGGATGCCGAAGGGTTGAAAACGTAGGCGTGTACAAAATCCTTAATAGCTCCGCGCCCCGATTTTTCCTCTGCGATAGGATGGAGCCGTAGCGTCGGCGTCGTCGATACGAAGGCACCGGTATTTTTTTCAGAAATTTTGGAGTTATGAGGTGTGAGAAATTTAGGTTTGAAGGTGCCTATTTATAGCGTTTCATTATCAACCATAAAAATCCAAAAACGTTAAAAAAAATCCTCAAAATCTGCGCCGGCCATGATTGCGAATCATTCGGCCATGATTGCAAATCATTCGGCCAATGATTGCGTCCGCCGCTTTGAATTATGGCCGTTGGATCTTCATCCAACGGCCCAAATCGCTGATCCAAAGTCGCCGCCGCCGCCACGTGTCGCCATTTGATTCGCTCGCTGCTATGTGGGGATCATGCGCGTTCGCGTGGTCCCCACCACGTGGGCGCCGCAAGGGTTTCTAGGCCGTTGGATCTTGTGATCCAACGGTCCAGATTAAAAGGCTTTAAAAAAAATTAAAATAAAAATTAATAAAAATAAATAAAACAGCAGATTATTTAAAATATTGATTTGGTTTTGAAAATTTTGGTAAAAATGTTTAAAAATACGGAAAAATTATGGGAAAATTCCAGAAAATATATTTTATTATTATCTTTAATATAAAAATAGTTTTGGGCTAAAACTAAGTAATATAACCGTTCATATGATTTTAGCTAGTTACTAAAATTATAGAATATCTAGTTTATCCTTTAAAATATTTTTAATTACGAATTAATTATTTTTATTTATAATAAAAATATGTAGATTATTTTAAAGCGTTATAAAATTTTATTAAAACATTTTAAGCCTATAAAACAATAAATAGATTTTAGAAAAATTCCTTTAATCATAATCAATGCTTTGAAAATTATTAACACTACTTTAAAAATTATTATTATATAAAAGAAATACGTAAATACTTATTTGATAGTAGAAATATAAATAAAATATATTTTATTAGGTATTAGAAAACATGGTCGTTACAGGTTTTTTTATCACCAAGGCAGCAATAAAAAAATATAGCGAGGGTGCTTCATCACCTAGTGCCTTAAACCAACTGGTCTGGAAGTCACTGCTAAGCCTTAGGTGTTGCAAGATGAGAAAAATACGAATACACCTAATAAGCAAGCACATGAGTAATCGGTCGGTTAGTACCTCAAGAAGTATTAACGGTCGCATGAAAAATGTGTGAGCAATCTCATCTAAATATTCATCAATTAAAAAGTACTGAGGTAGATGGACAAGAGTATGATAGCTTGAATTGAATTCTCCGAGTGTAAGGATGTCTTTTATACACACGTAGGGGTATATGATCGATGTTTGGAAGAAAGGTAAGAATGAAGAATAAAGACGATGTTTTATTGAGGGATGATGTGATTTCTAACATCTTTTCATGACTATTAAGATAGGGCTCATGGTAACCGAAAAGCTAGTGTAGTTGGAAACTCTAATTTTCAAAGTCTTTCTTTTATAATTCTTATTTTTACATGTAACTTTCACGGTCTTCCTTTTATTATGGGATTTTGTAGGTGCAATCCGCTGAAAACCCACAGGAGACAACACTCCTCCTACTAGGGACACCTAGAGGTTTAAAGGCTTGTTGCACGTGCTCAGTACAATCGTGTTGCCTACAAAAGTGTGCTAGTTAGTTTTTCTTTTTCTTTATTTAGTCCTTCTCTTCCTGAATAAAACAAGTTTGCTCGAGACGACCAAAATTAAGTTTGGGGGAATTTGATCAGTCGAAAATATTGCATTTTTAACACATCAATTTCCCTACTATTTGCAATCATCTAAAAGTGTTCGGTATGAATATAGCACATATTAGCAATTTGTCTATAAAATATCAAATAACATGTGTTATACATTATAACCGGCACTTTAAGGGAAATTGTGTGTTTATTATTGCACGCATGATCTTTTGTATATCGCAACACTTGTCTCGAGATTGTGTACAGGAAATTCTCCAGGTAAAGAGACGGAATCATAAAAGTGCTGATAAAAATACACTAAGTCCAAGACTTGTGATCTGGCAGTAAACAAGAAAATATAAAAAGATTCCAGACATCAGGAAACAGCCCTAAAGCCAACACAAGAGTACCCTGGAAATTGCACGCACCAATACCACCAAACGATCGCGGATCCACGGCCGAATGAGTCGATCCGCCGTGGATCCGCGGCCACGTTGAATCATTTTCGGCAGAATACTATCTCAGGCTTCTCTTCTCAATTACCAAACTTCTTCAAGACACTTCAGTCTCCAGAGATCTCCAGAAGCTTCTCCTCTAACAGCCAAGTTTCTTGTACAAGCCTAATACCTACCAAGTTTCTCAAGCAAGCTAGCTAATTAACTTAATCTAGAAGCTTCCTTCATAACTACTAAGCTTACAAAGGAAACTAAACCTAGCTTAACTTCTAAAGGAAGATAGATCAAACTTCTAGGGGAAGCTAAAGGAGAAGACTATATAAAGGGACCCAAGGCTTCATTAAAAAGGTTGTTGAGTTGTTGTTCGGTAGTTGAAAAATAGTAGCAAGATCCAAATCAAAATCCATACAAATTAAGTTACACAATTTGATCCAAATCAAGATCATCGAGTACCAAATCAAGCAAGAATTCAACAAGCCTTTTTGAAGCAACACCGATCTTCATCCGAGCAAGAGATCCAAGACGATCCGCGACTCACGAAGATGATGCGAAACTAGTTCGACGATCGAGTTCTCTCCTCAATTCTTGTAGTCTTTGAGTGAATTGTAACGAAATATCGAATAATAAAAGGTGAAAATTCTTGATCTTGCTTTTCTTTACATTTGAGCATTATGAAGAGTTATCAATTCTTGATTGTTATCTTTTACATGATGTTTGAGTAAAAACTCCGCTCGTGGAGGAATCGAGAAAATAGGTAGATGATAATGACTAAATTCTTGAACGATTCATAAGTCTTATGAGTTTTGTAAACTTTAGGAAATTGAATAATCGACGACATAGTTTTGAGCGAGCTGCTTTCTTGAATGTTTTCGCTCTAAATTAGAGATCAACGATCGATGATTGAATTTCTTAGAGACTAGAATTTGAATGCTAATCAACGAAAGGACAAGGGATGATGATGAAGGAACCCTAGATTCTTCGATAGATCCCTAAAGCTCGTTGATTGTCATCGATCTAGCAACAAATCTTCAATAGATAAGAATTTGTAATCATAATTCTTCATCATCACTATCGATTGGATCGATTCCTACGGGGCTCTTTACAAATCTTGATAATTCATTCGATTTGGATATCATCTTGAAGTTTATTAATTCTTGATTTTAGATCTAGTTTCCAATGATTCTTGCAACTAAATTTCATAAATCTTGAATCAATTTTCTTTTATCTTTTAATTTTCGACTCAACTAAAATAATAGCGAGCAAATCACACTTTCTCAGTGGACGATCCGTTCTCATTGACGAAACTACAATAGACACCGTCAATTGATTGCGGTATAAATTTTTTTGGTTGTGAAACATTCTAAACACGACACGGAAACGATCAATCACAAACCTTTGCAATCCGCTGGTCTCCATAGACCTGACCTATCCTGCCCTGGTTGAGAGGGAACTTCATCGCCAGATGGTAGGTCGATATCTGGGCCCGGAAGGAGTTCAGCGTTAGGCGGCCAAGGAGGATTTGTAGGCCGATGGGATTCTTGCTACGATGAATTCCACAGGCACTGTTCGCGTACGGCCGGCCTCCTCGACGTTAAACTACAGAGTGATTACCCCTTCCGCCGGGATGGAGTGGTTGGTGAATCATGAAAAGACGTAGGAGGTCGGCCTTAGATCTGCCTAAGTGAGCCCCATGCGCAGAAAGCGGTCCTAGAAGATAATGTTTGCCGAACTTCCCGAGTCGACCAGTATCTTATGCACCTCGTATTGGTGAACCCGAGCCGTAATCACCAGAGGGTCGTTGTGGGGAAGGGATATGCCGTGGAGATCCCCGTCATAAAAAGTGATCGGCTCGGTCTCCATAGCCTTCTTCCTTGGACGGCTATCGGCCTCCATGGCCGGTGTAGGGTGCTAAGTCTCGCAGGTACTCGACGTACCCTCGCCGACATGACCATGATTTTTGATGGGCCCCGGTTCCTTAGGTCCCGTGGAGAGGTAGTTTTCGAGCTGCCGTGACGAGTTCCGTCCGCGCGACCCCATCGAGGGAGGGAGTGTCGGTCATGCCAGGGAGTAGGCGAGCTGACCGACATCTCCTCGGGAGGGACGGGGGCGTGAAGTGGCTCAGGGCGAAGCGCTCTGGCGATGGACCTCGGTGTTGAACTGTGGGGCGCCCAGCGGGTCATAGAATGTGTTGGCCCGGGAGATCTGCGGCCGTGGGAAGCAGTGAGGCGGTGGTCGGCAGTGCCGATGCGAACAGAGTTTTCTCTCCCTCTGTAGGGGTCATGGTCCCGAGGTAGGGGAGCGGCGACCTAGGGAGCTTGTCCCGCCGTTTGGACACGGATGAGCGCATCCACGACGGACGCGAGTCGATCTATCTGGACGGCTAGGGCGTTGATGGAGTTCGGGGGAGGATATTCGTCCGCGCCTCCGTTGTGAGGGAGGTGACGGCTAGTGCTTGGATCGTCGCGGTGATCGCTCGCTATTGAATGGATATCGGAAGATGAACTTTGTTCAGTGGAGTCAATACTTCCCACAGACGGCGCCAGCTGACGGATGTCGAATCACGTCAAGATGTTACCTTCCGTAGATCTGCAGTTGGCGACGATGGATGGCTGAGATTAGGTTGGAGGTTCACTCCTGAAGCGTGTGGATCTCAATGGGTTTGAGGTGGTTGAGGCCGAGCTACCTGCAAGGAAGTTCCGGGGTGGTTGTACCACCGAGAACCCTCCGACGATCAAGTTAGACCGGATATTTGAGCAGAGTAACGGCCTAGTGAGGAAAGAATGACATACTTGAACCGTCTGAAAGAGGGGTTTATATAGTGGTGGCAACAGGCAGGCAGGTGCGAGAATCACGCCGGCCGTTACGCTCCCGGCGTCACGCCCGCGTGATGGGCAGGATCTTCCATTAATGACGAGACAAGCTCGTTAATGGGGGCTCGTGATGGTGTGGAATGCGGGACGTGGCCGGCGGATATCTCGCGGATGGCGAGATTCGCGGAGGTAAGGTGGTTGCGCCTGCGATAGGTGTCGTTGGTCAGTCGATGAGACCGAGGACATGAGCTCGGCGGGAGGCTCGGGGACGAGCGGGAGGCCGAGGTATCTTGGTTCTGCGGTAGCCCGGAGACTAGCTGAGGGGGCCGGGGAGGCCGATTGTGCAGGGGGCTCAAAGGCTAACGGTTGTTTGTAGGAGGGGCATAGGAGTGGTCTGGTCGGCCACTATAGGTCCTTTCTTGCAAGTTTCGGGACACGTTATCTGCCACGTGTCACGATCTGGGAGATCATCGGTATCGAGGATCATCACAACCGATTACCTCTCATCACTCACTCACCATGGGGACATTCATAGGCCACTTGGTCCCTAGCCTAGCCTCACCACCCTCCTTGGCCTATGGCACACCATTAATTAACACCACCAAGCTCTACAAGCTTCAAGGCCCATCCAACTTCATTACCCCTGCTTGGTTCCCTTTCCCAAAATCAAACACCTAGAGCTCTTCAGCTCCTTCTCAGTACTCCTCACCGTCGGTTTCCAATTCTACCCAGGGTGTGTGGTTGGTGGTGTGATGGGGTTTGTGCTGTGGGTGCCAAGGCTTGTTCTGGACGGGTGTTATCCGACGGGGGTGGAGGGACAGGGAGGGGCGGTGGAGTGCCGAACGGAGGAGGCGGGGAGGAGGGCAGCGGCCATGGCGAATTTGCTTTTTAGTTGGATGGTGGCCGGGGTTCTGGTGGTGAGTGTGACGAATTTTGGCAGAAAAAATGCATGAGTGTGAACAATCTTAAGATTGCTTTAGTAGAAAATTTAGTAGAAAATAAAGTATATTCTCCCAAACCAGCTTCATGAATTTCGGAGCTGTGGTGCAGCGTGTGGAAAAGACATATTAATATGATATCGGAACAGCTCAGATTCAATTACCACCGGATGTGTATTATCTTGGGAAAAATTTAAATTAAAAGGTATATGTTTCGGCCCCAAAGGATTTTGACTCGCAGGACGTGTTTGAATATATAATACATTCTCTCAATCCTCATCGAAGTTAAACTTCGTAAGTAGTTGCGCAGGAGAAGGAACATGTATTGATGTTTATTACTTCTTTATTTCTAATGATAAAGTTGTTTTGGTTAAGTGTTTTAAGTCTCTCTCTCTCTCTCTCACATATATATATATATATATATATATATATATAGACACACAATAGTGCTTTGCAGTAAATGATATATAGGATGTGTTTAAAGGATGGAAAAGATCATAACTGATTTTATTTTATATTATTGTTTATTAGGTTATTTCATTGAGTAAGATCTATTACCTTATGTATTAGATCAAATCTAAATTATGTAATTTTTCTTTTCTAGATTATTCTGTTTCCTATTTTCTGTGCGCTCTAGATCATTATTTTCATTCTCTAAGAAGAAATTAAGGCCATACACAGATAATGTTAAAACCATTAAAAATTCATGCCAAGGGCGCCGACAATTACAACCACGCATCAATTCATTTCTGTGTTACTCTGTTAACTGCATTCTTGTTGTTGTTGATGGATATTAATATTTCTTTAAATTTTCAAATAATATTATTTCGTGCAAATTATATTTGTGACTAAGAAATCATATGGAATGCATTTTTCTATCAAGCATATTATATTTTATTATTACTGAATACATCTCGATAATCTTTTAATGATGGCCATCCAAAAAGTTTCAGAATTGAGAGGCACACTAGTAAAATAGAGGGTTGCCCCTACGGATGGCAAAATCCGTAGGGGCAGATTTAACTTGGCCCTACGGATTAATCCGTAGGGCTAAAAGGTTGCCCCTACGGGCACAGACGTCCAAGAATAAAAATATTAATTCTTAATTTGGTGTTTGCCCTTACGGAGCAGCAAACAAAAGACCTACGGTTATGTCCGTAGGGGCAAGTAAATATCGTTTTAAAATAAAGCCAGATCGATCGCCTACACTCACTTTCTCTCTCTCTCTCAATCGCGCGCAAGAAAAAACCCCAAATCGCCACGCCGTCGTTGCCACCGTCGCCACCGTCGTCGCCACCGCCGGTTTCGTCGCCACCGTCGTCGCCACCGCCGGTTTCGTCGCCAAATCGCCACCGTCGTCGCTCCAGCCCACCAGCAGCCGTTCAGGTATAAATCTCGAGGTAAATTAAAGCATTTTTGGATTATTTTGGGCTTAGGGTTCATGGCTGGGTCTGGGTTGCGCGCGCGAGAGTTGGAGTTGGGCAGGGGTCGCGGTGGCGGTCGGGGTCGGAGTCGGGGTAGGGTTAGGGTTGAGGTTCGGCTGCTGCTGGGGTGGGGCTGGGGTTAGGGTTACGGTGGGGCTGGGGTTAGGGTTACGGTGGGGCTGGTTGAATGGCTCTTCTGATTAGTTGACAAATACAATGTTAATCATAATTTACTCGACACAGATGGTAGAAAATCAGAAAAAGATCAAGAAAAAAATAATCGATTTTGATTTTAACATGCGGGGTGTTGATGCAAGATGTAATATCTAGTAGCAGATGCTAGGCATATAGACTAAAGAATAGTTGTAAATGAACCGCTAGCAAGAAAATCCTATAATTATACACATCGCTTGACGCATGAAGCCTGAAGCTCTTTCTTTTAGGGGATAAAACTAGTTATATTCCTGCATTGCCTAGAAATAGCAGTGAGTTGGTTAAAACCTTTCAAACACAAACCCTCCCCCCCACCCCCAAAAAAAAGAAAGAAAGAAAGGGCAAGGAAAAAAAAGAATAGCAACAAGCAATACAAGCTAGCAACCGTAAATAACTGCTGAGATTATGTCTACCTTGGCAATTTGAACAATGATGGTCTTGTCTGGATTGTTAAGATCCACTTTATGGGGGTGAGGAACACATTTTGCAACTGTATTTATGATTTTCATTCTGTCAAGTGTTGAAATAAAAATCAACACTTGACAATCAATCCAAGATGCTCAATAACTTGCTTCAAAACCATAATCTAATCTTGATGATGCTCAATATTAGCGATTTCCATGATCACGACACGTGGCAGATGACGTGTCTCATAACGCTTTATGATATCAGTATCCTATATTTGTAGTTTTAATTGTTGATTGTTATAGATGTATACCATTGCAATAATAGTTTTTGGTTGATGAATGCTATTGCAATGTAGGATGATCAGTTCTATCAATCTTGATCTCAATGGTTTAAAATCATGTTACACATACAACACGAATGCACAACAAACGCATAATTAGAGAGCGACTCGAGATATTCAGGTTAAAACCAATATATGATACTCGATGATAATATGAAACCTTCATATTCCCATCGATACCCATATATGAAACTAAAAGCGCCACTTAGTCCCCGTCTATCGGTTAACATACGTGCGATGCTCGTCGTGACCTAGAACTATACGAAGGTTGTTAAATATCGGACAGTATAGCTCGATACTAACAACCGTCGTATAGTCTACGCGACGAGAAAATTCAATCAGAACCCTTTTATATATTCCACTGTACTTGGTACGATCCGCGAACCGATACAGACAGGTGGAGAAGCAGTCTTGGGACTTGGAAAGATGAATATGGATTGACCAGTGTGAACACACTTCGATTTTACGGTCAGGACGATCCGTTGATCTTTCCGAACCAAGCGTTCCAAGTATACTACTCACAGTGTTTGAAGCATCCGGGGTGGAGTGTTGTATGCCGATGGAAACCTAGAGATGTCTACGATGTCCCAGAATACGAGGACAGCGATGAGGACGAAGAAGAGAGAAGGCTTAAAGTGCTCCGACCGTCTGTTTCGAAGGACGGGTTGTCTTCGACCGATCATGAAGTTACGTGGGTTAGAAATGACATCGACGATGAAATCCAAGTAGATATGTATGATGCGCCCACGAAACGAAAAAGGTTATCAGTAATGTTATATTATTACTTCACATTTTACGCTCTAGATCATATATAGTCAATACTTTTAATGATTGTCTAATGCGTCCACGAACCGTTTATCTAGATTTGATGACGATGTCGGGAGCAGCGAGGGGCGGCAGGAGCTCCAGCGGCGGCAGAGGCAGAGGCAGAGCGGTTCTGCCGCCCGGAGAGCTCCGTAGGGAGCTTCAGAGGGCCGGTCTTGCACCCAGATCGGAGACCCCTTCGGATGCCTCCTTCCGTGTTGATTTGGCCACACCTCCAGGTATACTGCACGCATATCCATTTTGAATGTAATATTACAGATATTCATGCATGTTTATGTCAAAATTACTTATATTGTCAATGTTTGATTGTCTAGTTGTTGGTGATGCGTCCACATCTGGGACAGAGGCCACCCCCGCTCCTCCAGGTATGTTTATATATCATATAGTGTATGTATATTGATTTAGAATGCTATATCATAAATACACACATTCCTTTTGCTCTTAGCAATTTTTATTATTGTCTAGCTGTAGGTGGTGACACCACCGCACCTGCGGGTATGTTTATATATCCTATAGTGCATGCATATTGATTTAGAACGTTATATTATTGATCTACACATTCTTTTTGCAATTACTTATATAATCTATTTTTAATTGTCTAATTATAGGTGGTGCGTCCACACCTTCCACAGGGGCCACTCCTGCCGCTTCCATACCCTCCGCATCGTCTGCAGGTTAGTATGAATAAATTTAAAATATTTATTCATTTTACATATGCTCTATAGAATAAATATGAACTTCATGGAAATTTAGCGTCGATATTTATTTTATAGTTGGAGGGGATGCGTCCGGGTCCGGGACCCCGGTTGTTCCTCACCGGAGGAACTATCGTCCCGCTCGTGCTGCTGCTCGGGCCCAGGCTCGTGCGCTAGTCACCGAAGGTATATATCACACTTGAATTTTTGTTTAACCTTGATTTCTTAATACAACTTTGTCTTATTATTGATTGTCTTGATATTTCGTGCAGACGCAGGGCCTCTCCATCCCCAGAGGGGGACTCGAGGCCCGAATCAGTCCCATAGGCTGAGGCCTGATAGAGCTAGGGGGGAGGCAGTATTCCCCCTATTTTTTACCCTTGACTATCGCTATACCGGTCCTCATGCCGAGAGGTTCGGCCGGTATTTGGGGGACGAGATCCGGATCGTGAAGAACTATCCACTTCACGTTGAGTGGGGCGAGCAGCACCAGCGCTCATTCGCCCTCTTCTTTGATCATGCTCGGGTATGTATTAATATATATTTTCATTTGATCTATCCAATATATTTATTATTAACACTTGCAATCTAATAACAATGTTTTTTTTTGTATTTTCAGTTGGATTACGATTTTCAACCTGTAGCCGACCCTGATCATCCGGGGAGGGTGCTCGACCTTCATGCTCTGTACAATGGCCTGATGAAGAACATGCAGGCCAAGGTCCGATACAACAGGAATGAGCTGAAGGCCGACTGCTACTCCCTGTGGATAGCGACCCCCGAGGCAGAGAGAGCGGCCCTCCTATCTACTCCGGCGTTTGCGAGAGTCGACGTAGAGACATGGCCTCTATTGTGCGCTTATTTCGACTCCGAACGCAAACAAGTATGTATTTTAAATTTAATTCATTATTTATGATATAATTTATTTTTTTGTGTTTCTTAATTAGAAAACTAAATGTTAATGCGTTGTGCAGAAACAGGCCGCTCAGAATACGGAGAACAGGAAGTCGGCGAAGAGGGGTCGCCCCACTTACACAGGTGGCTCGAGGAACATTACTCGAGCCATGGAGTTATCGGTAAATTAAGAGTTATTCTCTAATATTCTGCAATATTAAGAGTTATTCTCTAATATTTCTAATATTAAGAGTTATTTTCTAATATTGCAGACATCTCGGACCGTGGCGTCAGGTGGTATACCGAGCGTGCTGTCCGCATATCTTGCCGTCCACGGCACCTCGACAGATCCCGCCACGGGCGAGCTTCGATATCCCGACGTCGCTACCCAGGAGTACTGCGTAAGTGTTAATATTTTTTCTACCCAAATTTAAAATTTTAGTTTTGGAAGGTTCAAGTTTAAATTTTATACTTATACTTTACTGCTTAATGTGGGTGTAGGAGCGGGTGGTTGAACAGGCCCAGGCCTCGGGGATCGATTTTACCGGACAGAACGATCTGAGGCTGCTGACCCCAGTTCTGGACGCCGCACACGGAGGGCACCACGGAGGTTGGGAGAGAGGCCGGGGATTGGGCCCTAGCAGGGCCCATATGAGGTTGGACTCCACCCTGGCGGTTACTTCCTCCGTCTCCAGTGACCGGCATGTCCATCAGGAACTGGATAGCTTGAGGGCCACCGTTCAGGAGTTGAAGGAGATGCTGGTATGTATACTACTTTATAGTAAAATATCATTTCATATTATATACATATCAACATATCCATAATTAGTACGTAGCTTGAGCTTATTTGGTTTTAGACTTAAGTTTGATTAATCATACATACATATGTAATTAAAATAAACAACGCTTTTCCATACTAGATATCCAAACAGGGTTTCGAAATAACTTAATAATGAAATGAATTCGAATAATACACAGTTCTTACACGCTTCTTACACACGTTATGTCCAGACACGACAGGGTAGATCGGCCGAGCCTCCACATGCATCTCCTTCGGCTGCGGCTCCGCAAGCCACTACATCGGCTGCGGTTCCGCAGACAGCTCCTGTAGCTCCACCGCCCACTCAGACTCCCGCAGCCGCGGCTCCGCAAGCGACTACCTCGAAGGCGGCTGCGCAGACCACATCGCCAGCTCCACATGCCGCTCAGACTCCCGCTCGCGACGCATTGCAGAGTGTATTGACCGAGGAGCAGGCGCGCGTTATTCTAACGTTATTCAGAGGTGGAGCTGGACCGAACTAGGGTAGCTTTTTGGTTCTTATTTTTTGAAACATGTATTTATTTATATCACATTGTACTACATTTTGAAACGATATTGATATTGGTTTGTATTTATATCATATTCAGTTTTTGGGTTTCTTTTGTATATTATATATATGCGTGAGATGTGATTATGAATACTGCAATATATGATTTGATTGATGTATATAGTATTGTGTATAGGGCGGGAAAAAATCTAGCAGCCCATTTTTAAAAAAAAAATACAGACAATATGTACCTACGGATTAAACCGTAGGTATATATGTTGCCCTTATGGACATATCCGTAGGGGCAAACTATCAGGAAACCTGATATTTTTCCCCCTGATCTCAGTGCAGGGTGTTGGTAGTGCCCCTACGGATATGTCCGTAGGGGCCACTGTATATCCCCTACGGAGTTATCCGTAGGGGCCAAATATCAGGTTTCCTGATATTTTGCCCCTACGGCATATTACCTACGGATATATGCGTAGGGGTAGAACAAGGATCTACGGTTGTATCCGTAGGTACATACAATATATTCAAAAAAAAAAAAATATATATGATTTGATTGCCCCTACGGAGTAATCCGTAGGGGCAACAACACCTACAGATATATCCGTAGGGGTAAGAATTTGCCCGTAGGGGCAAGTTCAGGGCCCCAACTTGCACCTGCGGCCTTTGCACCTACGGGGTATTTTTTCGCCCCTACGCAGATATCCGTAGGGGCAGTGGGTTGCCCCTACGGATTTATCCGTAGGGGCAACCCTTATTTGTAGTAGTGGCACTAACTGAATCTATTTGAATTATTCCCTAGTTTTTACGCTCAAAAAAATATATATTCATTTCAATTAGAACACAATTTTAAGCTACAAGCACAATCTATTTAAGTGTAAAGCAATTGAGTTTTTTTTTATTCCAGCACCTCCACTTAAAAAGAAAGCGATCTTTCCACTAAAAAGGTATTGTATATGTTTAAATGATTTTGTCTTGCGAAAATAAAATGGAAACTGCTAATGTTAGTTAAAGAACCGAAGAAAAATTGAACTATACATTTAACATGTTAAAAATAAATAGATCTCTTGTTAAAAGGAGGTTATGGAATTCTTCCTTAGAAAAAGTGTGCATGAGATATTAGAGAAAACTAATATCTTATTTATAAAGATGGGAAGACAAAACAAGCATATCTCGATTTTTTCATATTTTCCTGAGCTGATTCATTAGAAGAAGTGCGACATCTCTCCTGTTACTAAGAAAAATATATGGAATTCCGGGTTTTACTGTTCTATCGCTTCTTCGATCAACGACCAATTTATCTTATGATTAAAGAGGTTATGCGGAGGTTCCTTATTCAAAGAGCTTCACATAAAAAGACAGGATATTCCACAAGCAATCGCTTACACGTCGGATTCTTAAAAACACGAGGAGGAGCTATCCAAAAAACATTATGAGGCGTGCATATTTGAAAAGGAATGATATAATCATCTTCCGAGCACACGAACGACCATTTCTTCTCAAAACAATGGGAGATCCTGAACTTAATTGTTATGAGCTGTAACGAAAAATCAACCATTAAGTCTAATAAGATCAAGAATTAACATGAAGCGGGTCAAAAAATTTAAGAGAATAAAATCATTACGAACAACATTTACTACTGTTTATTTTAATTTGTGAATTATCAATATAAAGAATTTTATTAAATGACAAAGAAACTTATAAAAAAACTATTAAGAGATGAAACACCCAAAAATTGAGTGTATTATATAAAAACCTAATCATTAGTTAGTAATTAGATATATATTTAAGAAAAGTTCCTTTATAAGTTATCTAAGAAAATTTGCAATTAATAAATAATCATATAGAGTTTTATGTAAATGAATTATCAATATAAGGAATTTTATTAAATGACAAAGAAACTTATAAAAAAAATTATTAAGAGATGAAACACCCATAAATTGATTGTATTATATAAAAACCTAATCATTAGTTAGTAATTAGATATATATTCAAACAAAGTTCCTTTATAAGTTATCTAAGAAAATTTGCAATTAATAAATAATTATATAGAGTTTTATGTAAAAATTTCAATTGTGTGGGCCAACATTGTTGTTTTAATAAAAAATAGCCAAAACGTTAAAACTTCCGAGCTTTAACCACCCCGCCTCGGTCGAAGCTTTGTAGGCAGGACAGCCCGGAAGTTCATCAAGTATTCTATTAATTCTAATCAATCTGCCAAGTACTTTTGACTAAGAGAATTAAAGACGCAAATATATAGAAGGAAAGTGGTCCAAAGCAACAAGCATTAATTACTAAGAAACGTTTTTTTTAGCACTGAGCCGTATGTCCCAACCCAAGCACACGATACACACGCATCGAGAGGACCCGTTTAGCCGTTTGGGTTTTCTGAGGTTCCAGCCCCACGCTCTTCGCAAGAGGGAAAGTGCCCTTAGCAACTTAGCTATTGCCCGTTACTTCATGGAAACATTTTGCTTATATTACATCACACTAACGGATCAAAAACTGTAGAGAAGAAAAAGAGGGGCAAGGAAGGAATTATTTCAAGGAAAGAGAATAGAAGAAGGAAGCTATGTATAAAATTGGTTTAAATTTTTAATAAATATGTTTATAAGAATATGAAAAGTTGGAGCCGACATAATTTTTCCAGGTAACAGAAAAAAGTTCATGGCATTTTGAAGAATAAACAATCTATCTATTTATCTATCTATCTATTATTACTCTAATACAAACTTGGGTTGGTCAAGAAATCTTTTGCGTGTCAAACCACTATTTTTGACATTTTCCCTTTTGCCCAACTCTTTAACCATGTTTATTTCTATATCTTTTTTCTTATTCATTTTCATATCCTTCTCACTTATTCATTTCCAAAATGACTATGACTGCAAGAACAAATAAAAATGTTTAAAATTGGTTCAAAATTTTAATAAATATGTTTATGAGAATATGAAAAGGCTGGAGCTGACGATAATTTTTTCAGGCAACAGAAAAAAGTTCATAGCATCTTGAATAATAAAATAATCTATCTATCTATTACTCTAATATAAAGTTGGGTTGGTCAAGAAATCTTTTGTAAGTCAAAACACTATTTTTGACATTTTCTCTTTTGCCCTTCTCTTTAACCATATTTATTTCTATATCCTTTTTCCGTATTCATTTTCATATCCTTCTTGCTTTTCATTTCCAAAATGCGTCCAAGAACAAATAAAAAGTTATTTCCCAAAACTAATAAGAATCAAGTAAAGTTTTTTATTATTTTTCGAATTTAATCTTTGAAATTGTTCATGATTGAGTTTTTTGGTAAAGATTATTTTTGAGATGATATCAATGCTATATTGAGTTTTAACAATTTTTGTTAAAGCTATTTCTTTTATGTTTCTATATTTTTCTTTTTATTTGCAAGTATCTTTCATTATTTTTTATATTAATGAGAAAATTCTGCTGATCATTTGTTGTGTACCATGTAATCGTAATATTTCCAACTCTCTATGATCCCTTACAACATGTTTTGGTCATCCTAAAATCTTTTGAAAATATTGACATTATACTACTTTCATTTTTATGTTCAGTTGATATTTAATTGATGGATTATTTTTTTTGGTTTATTCAAGACTTTCAGGGGAAACTCACATTTTCTTTAAAAATGGAAGCTTGATTTCAAAGTTTTAATCTCTTTTTTCTTTTTATTTTAATTGAACAATAGGTGCCTTACATTTGCTTAAATAAATTATACTTGCTTTAAAGTTAATGTTAAAATTTCACGATTCAAATGCCTATCGTTATTTAAAAATTTATCAGACGCTGAATTCAAGACAAATATTTTATTTAATCTAAAATACTAACATAATTTGTTATTTGTATTGTTTCATAACTATAATGCACAATACAAACCTGACCTTTGTATTTGTGAATTTTAAATCGAAAAACACCAAAACATGGTATTTATATAACTATCATGATTGTTCTTGATATCTGCTTACATGTTATAAAGTATATGATACTTATAATAAAAAAATACCTAAAGTTTTTTGTGCAATCGTGAAATCCTAAACTGTCACGTCCCGCATTCCAGTAGACGGAAACGGTGACGTGGCAAACCCGCAACGTATTTTCTATTAAAATACGTTAAGCGTAATTAAGCAATATAACAATGTGCAAAAATAATAAGAGTAATAAAATGAAACAAAAACTTTATTTACATTCAACTTTACATTCAACTGTCTGTAAATAAAAGATACAATGATAAAGCAAATGCCTAAACAATGACATACTAGAAGTAAATACAACCAGGAGCTAAAATTCAGGCTGAGAAGCGAACTGGTCCAAGTCTTTCGGGACCGGCTCTATCTCCTCCGAATCTGGTCCTCCTGACGAACATTTCAAAGAAAAAATATAGAGAAAAGTTGTCAGTGAACTAGCGCTCGCTAAGTCCCCAAAAGAAATAAGAGAAAATAGTATATAATATGAATACAAACCAAATGAATAAAGAACATGTAAAATTGTATATGATCATTCACAAGTATAGCATAGTTATTCTAACGTGGTTATTTGTAGTTTGATAAAAAAAAGTACTCATGTATATGAGAGGAGTCCATCTTACGTCGTGGACTATGGTAACATGCAGTACAAAGTACCGTCATAATCCACGAGACAACGACACGTGAATTCATATAGGTGTCTTTTAAAGTGATATCTCGTGTCACGATATACGTTCCGTACCAATCTATCTCTTTTCCCCCGCGTATTGTATTGTATAGTTTTAAGATTATAGGTCTTGGCCGAATTCATGGATAGAAACTATTTAAGTTCATGTTCAAGATGTAATCATATGTTTAGGTATTCATGTCAAGTTATAACCATGGTTCGGTCAAGTCGAGTCAAGTGTTCAAGTTTGAATTTGATATTTGAATTCGAGTGTTCAGGTTCATGATCAAATTCGTGTTTGACTTTGGATTCAGGTTGAAGTCAGAATCTTATGAAATGATTTAGTTCTGGAAATGCTTAGGTTCGGGAGTAATCGGCAACTGCTGCACATAGACGACAGGATTTATTACTTTTTCCAAGACAATTACCATTTGATAACTCCGTTAAGTTGTCTAACCTGAATAGGTAAGCATTCACTTTCTCCGGCTCCCCGATGCTCAAGAGAAATGATATCGCTTAAGCCTATATTAGTTTATAGTCCTTAAAATATTGTTTTGTATATTTCGAGGGGGTTTTATAAAAAATATTTTAAAATTAAATCTCGAGGGTGATTTATAATATTTAGGGTTTTCATGAACTTGTGTTTTAATTGTTGTGGCATTTTAGTGGTAAAACCTAGATTTTTGAAAGTTTATTGTATTTTTTTATGAAAAATAC
Organism: Agapanthus africanus; assembly: GCA_030015575.1. Lineage (NCBI taxonomy): Eukaryota > Viridiplantae > Streptophyta > Magnoliopsida > Asparagales > Amaryllidaceae > Agapanthus > Agapanthus africanus. The sequence goes on from CM057343.1 coordinate 644,612,696, forward strand.
TACTTTTGGAAACTTGGTGATATTTTATTAAAAAATTCTAATCTTTCATTTTAAAAATATAGTTTTATAATATATTTTTTGATTGAAATACGAATTCATAGTTTTATATAATTTTCCAAAAATTTAGCTTGTTTAGAAAAGTCGTATTTTCTTAAAAACCGTATTTTTATTTCCTTTCGAGACCGAATACTGCGTAGGGAGTTCTACATCTCGCTCTACTATCCCAAAAATGTGCGATAATCCGCATCATCTATCAGCGGGTCCCCTAACGAGAGTTGTAGAGGCGTAATTGCCAAGGATTTAAAAATATCGATTAAAAGAAACCAGTTTTGAAAAAGTGTGGTATTTTAATGTAAAATTTATTCTTTAAATTAGTCATATGTTTAGAATACTGTGCTATGAAACCGTAGTGTGTGTGTGGGGTAGGTTGTTACTCCGTGAAGTTTTCCTAAAGGTAGATAAACAAGTTATCGAAAAAGGTTATACTAAGTTTATGATATTTTAATGAAAACGTCTGTTATTTGATTATTTCTCATGAAAAATTTATTAAACTAAAATCTAAATGATTGCAAATATAAAGTTACAGATAGTGTGAGAAGTTAGTTTGACCTATCTCGCTTAAAGAGAGGAGTACAAAGGTTAACATTATACATATCGGAGTTAACTCCACTTTACCGATATATTTTTAGAAAATGATTTGAGATGAAAGAAAAAGAGAGAAAAGAGACTTACTCATTGTGTAGCGTTGGGAAGATGTTAAATAATAGAGAGGGGTTCTGTGGCGCCGCGGAAACTCCGGAAACGACTTCGATTTTCAACGAAAAGAGCTTGGTTGCTGACTCCACTTGCACTTAGAAACTTTTGGGAGAATTTTGATAAAAATTTTCAGAATAGAGGGGAGCTAGTACATGGGGTGTTATTTATAGTGAATAAATTAGGGTTTGGAAATTAAAAATTGGATTAAAAGAATTAAAATGGGTGTTAAATGATTAATTTAAAATTCACTGTTTAATTGCAGGGAAATAAAACAGTGCAGGGGAGTTGAGGAGAGTCGAAGGGACTAGTGTGCAAAGTAGGGAGACAAACGGGGCCATCATGCCCATTGGCAGCGGGGATTTGGGAAGAATGGACGTTCGGATCTTGAGCAATTGCCTCGAGATTCGTGCCAGCAGCTTTAATCACTATTTACTTCTTTTTGCGCATGTTTGATTTTTCTAAAACTTTTCGTTTCTCTGTGAATTGCATGCGCAACTCTTGGGTTTCCGAAAAGTTAAAAAGAAAAATCTAAAAAAAATAATTGGGTCTGATGGGATTCGAACACACAGGCTAAGTCGCAGCAGTGTAAATGCTTTACCAGTGAGCTACAACTTGCTTCTTGCTTTTATTGAATAAAAATAACCTATAACTCTTAAACAGGCTGAAATACCCTTTTCTATACAATAAACAAGAAATTTTTGTACATGGATTTCAGAGTTGTTACATTCTACCCTCCTTATAAAAATTTCGTCCTCGAAATTTACATTTACATAGAGACTAATTTTCAAAAAGGTAAAGGTATCGTGCACGCACATCTTCTTCTCTTTCCCAAATTGATTCTCTCGACGAATCGTTTCTCCACATCACTCGGACCAAGTTCACCTCCTTGTTTCGTAATGTTTTCACTTTTCGGTCCAGGATCTCAACTGGTTGTTGCTCGCGAGTTAAGTCAGGTTGTACTGTGAGCTCTGAGTGATCAAGTATATGGATGGGGTCGCTCACATATCGTCGTAACTGGGATATATGGAACACGTTATGAACTCCTTCTAATGAGGGTGGAATTGCTAAACGGTATGCTACTTCTCAAACTCGTTCAAGAATGTCGAACGGTCCGATATACCTTGGACTTAATTTTCCCATCTTACCAAAACGTATCACTCCTTTGTTCGGAGTGATCTTCAGGAATACATGCTCTCCTGGTTGGAACTCCGGGTGTCGACGCTTTACATATGTCCAATGTTTCTGTCGGTCTTGGGCTATGCGCATCTTTTCCCTGATCGTGCAAACCACGTCCACAGTTGCCACGATCATCTTTGGTCCAAGGAGTTCACGATCTCCAACGTCGTCCCAATTCAACGGGAAATGACACTTCCGTCCGTAGAGTGCTGCGAAAGGTGTCATTCCAATGCTTTCCTGATAGCTGTTGTTGTATGAAAACTCCACAAGGTGTAGGTGATCTTCCTACGAACCTCCGAAATCTAACATACAGGCTCTCAACATATCTTCTAATATATGAATTGTTCACTCGGACTGTCCGTCCGTTTGTGGATGATACGCCGTGCTGAAATTCAGACTCGTTCCCAGGCTAGCTTGCAGACTCTGCCAAAACTGTGATCGGAATCTTGTATCACAATCGGAGACGATGCAAACAGATACCCTATGTAATCTTACGATCTCCTGCATGAGTTTATGGGTATCAAGTATGGTACATTTTGAAGGTATAAATCTTATTTTAGCTTTTTACTCACCTCCATTTACTTTCTTGCTAACGTCTCAGTTGACTGGCCAAATCTAAATGGAATAAAGTGAGCCGACTTGGTGAGTCAATCCATAATAATCCAAATCGCGTCGTTACCCTTTGTGCTATGAGGGAGTGCAGTCACGAAGTCCATGATAATGTGCTGCCATTTCCATTCTGCGATTGGTAACGGTTGAAGTAGACCAGCAGTTCTGTGATATTCAGCCTTCACTTGCTGACACACCAAACACTTGGCTACGCTCCTTACTATTTCACGCTTCATTCCATACCACCAGTAGTGTTGCCTTAGATCCCTGTATATCTTCGTACCACCGGGGTGTACCGAATACGGAGAGCTATGGGCTTCTTTCATCAACTCTTCTCGAACAGAACCGACTGGTACACATAAACAGCTTCCATATCGCAAGGATCCATCTTCGTGGATGATGAAGTCAGTCCGTACTCTACTTTCTACTTATTCTCGGATCTTTTGTAGCTTGGCATCATTTACTTGAGCTGTATTGATCTGATTTACAAGAGTGGACTGGACTTGTAAGTTCATCAAAGATGAAGCGTTACCTGGCATAACTACTTCGATCTCTAATCCATGCAGTTCTTGTTGTAGTCTCTATTAGTGATATATGCCCTAAAGGCCATTATTGTATATTACTGGATTGTATATTACATTTTGGAAGCTTGGGATATATATAGATATAATAACAGTCTTGCTCAACATGATAGTATGCTATCTGGTTTGAATCTATCTTAACATGTGTATATGTTTCTTTTAACGTATCACTAATACATGTTGATAGAGCCCTTAAGATCTTTGCTTGACTACCAGCGTTATGATGGCAGTCATACTAGTGGGGGCTGGAGAGTCTATAAGCATATCCTTAAACTTGTCCCTAGTCGTAAAATTATCAAGACAGGGTATCGATACTCCAGAGTAGACTAGTGTATACGCTTCTTATCCCCGTCGGGGGAGGTGTCCTGTCCCGCGGCCATTGGTATACGGTACCAAAGATAGTATACAGGTGCTCATTAGGTTATGAGTTACACTGGACGGACTCGCTGGGAATTGCTGGTCGGTATTATACCTATCGTCAGTTAGCAGTACCCCGGTGACATGAGTACAGGTTAGTCCGTTGACTTGATATAATTATTCGTCTCGAGTGTGTTCATACTATACTTAGATTACTACCCTACCACGGCTCAAATAAGTCGTGCAAACAAGTAGTACTTGGGTGCTGTCCCGAAGCACTTGGAGGTAGTAGGGGATAGAAGGGATTCGTCTCTCCTGGTATTGGAAGTTGATATCGCGCTGTGTACGGTTGGCTAATACACAAAATCCCTGGCCATGGCAAGTGAGATTTACTGGTAGGTACATTAGTATTTTCTCAGGGTGTATTTGGTTCCACACCGACATGATTTATTGTGCTATTAGGGGTCTGACATTTACCACCCCCTAGGCCCGATATGCGATAGTTTTAGACGAACAGACCGGACTGTACTGAAAATGTCACGTATAGGCTCAGTAGGGTTTTCGGACGAGTTATCGTGTCGAACTTCCCTTTGACAGATACTGGGTAGCCGTTACGTACAGCTAGTGCTACTGACGTGCTTATGGTTAAACCCACTGCCAGCGTATTGTCGAGTCTTTAGAGTCCCACACAGAGGGTTCCCCGGTTAAGGCGAAACGGTGTAGTTTGCGTATGGTTTTACGCATGGGAGTTCAATTGAACACGTGCATTTATGCACGTACTTTAATCAGACGGTTTAGTAGTACTAGCGGTTTTGAAAGACAGCCAGTTTTGATGCTAGTATTCTATTGCTCTCTTTTGGGTATTTATATTTTAACACGAATACGGTATTTATACGAATACGTGTATTTGTATAAATACAGGTATTTGTGCTTTGATACAAATACATGTATTTCTTTCTAAATATGAATACGTGTATTTTGTATTTTCGGAACAAATACAGTATTCGTATTTTGGTAGAAATATGGTATACGTATTTATATCAGTATGGGTATTCTTGTTTATATACTTACATTTATATTTATAAGTGTTTGTATATGTCTACCTAGTGAGGTGGTTACACACACACATACACTCTCTCTCTCTCCCTCTCTCTCTCTCTCTTCTCTTCATCATTAAATATAGAAGTGTGTGGGCTTGCGACTCACCCTAGTAAGTCCCAAAGCCCACCCACTCTTTTGTTTGAAGTGTGTAGAGATAAGAGTGAGAGTGTAAGATATTTTGTATGTGTTGGGGTAAAAAATTACACCCCGGTTGACCAAGTCAAAGTCAAAGTCAACCCAAGCCAGGTGGGCCCAAGCCTAGGCCAAGTGGGCCCATGCCCAAGTCGAGCCCGAATATGAAGTGGCCGGCCTCCCCTATGCCAAAATGAAATCATGTAATAAATAATTTTGATGTAATTTTTTATGCATGAATGTAAGAAAAAATGGGTATAAAGCCAAATTTTTGTAAACCCCATTGCTCGTGTGCAAAACAAATGAGCACATGAGGCATGTGATGGGCAAGATGCCATTTTGTAAAGCCCAAAGGGTTATATGTAAATTTGTAAGCCTGTAAAAGGCAACATGATAATGAAATAAAAGACCAATAATTCATTCTCTCAAATTCTAGGGTTTCTGTGCCTCCTTCTTCTTCCTCAAGCTTTTAAACCTCCTTCCCTTTTTTTTTTGAATTAAACCAAGAGTTCAACTCTTCTTTTTCCAAAAATAAATAGTTTTTCACCATAAAACGCTTGAAGGTGAGCTCAGATCTGCTATCAAATCCTTAAAAGGGGAGATTTTAAGTCTCGCCTCCCCTTTTCCCCCAAGATCCGGCCAACAGAGAGGAAGAAGAAGGATACCCATCTCCAAAAATCCCGTTCCAAGAGGATCTGAGGCTCAAAAGAAGATTCAAAGATCTCTAGGAGTTTAACTCCATTCAAGATCTGTTGGAGTTTAACTCCATAAATCAACCCTCTTTCTAGGAGTTTAACTCCAAATCTATACATAATCCATGTTAGCAGTTCAACACCAAAGCCCCTTGGGAGTTCAACTCCTAACCCAGGGGATAGGCCCCTTTTTCCACTGGTGTTTCCAGCGGTCACGTGCCGCACACGTGACCCGCAGGCGCCCAGCGGTCGCGTGCAGGGCACGTGACCCACGGACGCTAAGCGCTCGCGTGCACCTCACGCGACCCGCGGGAACTCCGCGCCAAGCGGTCGCGTGCTGCGCACGTGACCCGCGGGCGCCCAGCGCCCACGCGCCTGGCACGTGACCCGCAGGCGCCCAGCGCCCACACGCCAGACATGCGTATTTAAGACGCTCTTCACCTCTCATTTTTCGTGCACTCCACACCAGAAACACATCCCCCGTTAGGAAATTTTTTCTAACGGGGCGCTGCCCCGCACCCCGCAAGGGAGCTACAAGTCCCCTGACCCCCAGCCCGCTATCCGGGTAGCGGGACCCCCGAAAACTCTGTGAGGCCCTCAGTATATCCAAAACCCCTCAAGACACACATACGCACACTGCACATCGAGTTCGCATGACCGGTTTGACCCGTCAATCAGAAGTTCTCTCGCTCCAGAGGCGAGAGGTAATTAACGGCAGCTCAGTCCGCGGCTGCCGGAGATTCGGATCCCCATAATCAATAACCCCCGCCTACCCTGGGCAGGGGGAATCTGTAGTACGCCTGACAAGCACGCGCGTATTCCCATCTCAATGGGATGACGAAAAACACCCTACAGATTCTGGCACGCCAGGTGGAACCATCTTTCCTCCCATATTTCGGGTTAAACGTTCATGCAAACTCAATCAATATATACATTGATTGCCTGTACTGAAATTATGCTTTTTTATGCAGGTTAATAGTTTCCAATTGCAATCTTCGGACGCAGCAAAATGTCTCCAATGACAAGCTCAACTCTCGACACAGCTCCCATCTCCTATACGATGAAGATGGATGCTAGGACGGTCCTCCCGGCCAGTCTCGGGCGACAGTGGGAGGAGCCGCCGCTGTCATTTGGCTTTATTCTGTTCGTGCCGGCTAACGCCATCCCAGCTCTCCAAACTGCAGTAACAGAAAGACCGGCCTCGAAATACAGGAGGCCAAATGTGGTGGTCTCGAAGGCGCCCCAACCCAAACACAAGTCGGTGTTTGAATGACTTTCCTTGGCCCCAGCTAAGGGCAAGGCCATCAACACCAATAACGCAACAAGGCATCTCAAGCAAGCTCCAGCGGCGCTCCTAACAACTGCTCAATTGGGTATCTTCTCTAAGCTCCTCATCAATTGACTCACGGTGGCTTCCCAGAAAACGGATGCCCGCCAAGCCCTCAAAATTGAGAAGCCAAGACAGAAAAGGCTCGGATACAGAGCCAACAAAAGGGCTAGGGCTCATGCTAGGCTGAACTTCATGAGGTTCTAAGTGTTAGTTTTGTATATGCCCTAGAGGCCATTGTTGTACATATGATGTATATTATAGTGGATGCTTGGATATATATAGAGAGGACTTTCTTGCTCGACATGATAGTATACTATCTGGTTTCACTTTGTCTTAACATGTTGACTTATATTGTGTTACTGTCTTGCTCTCACATATTGATAAAGCCCTTAGGATATGTACTTGACTACTAGGACTATGATGCAGATCATACTAGTGGGGCCAAGATAGTCCACAAGTACATCCTATAACTGTTCCTAGTCGAGAGTGCATCGAGACAGGGCATCGATACTCCAGAATAGACTAGCGTATACGCATCATGACCCATATGATGGGCAATGGATGATCCCATATCCATTGGTATTGGACATCAAAGATGGTGTACGGGTGCTCGGTGGAGACTGGGCACACTGAATGGACTCGCCGAGAACTCCTAGATGGTATTATACCTATCGTCAGATAGCAGTTCTCCGGTGACACCGGTACAGGTTAGTCTGTAGAACCGAGATCGTCATAGAGTCTTATGTGATTCCCACTGTGCTTTGATTTCCACCTTACCACGTTCACGAGAACGTGCAAAACGGTGGCTTTTGGGTACAGTCACGAATCACATGGAGGCAATGAGCGGTAGGAGGGGTTTCGTCTCTCCCGGTATTGGGAGTTGATGTTGTGCTGTGTTCGATTGGCTATAACTGGAAGTTCTTGGCCAGGGCTGATATAGAGATATACTGGTAAGTGTTATCAGTAGTTTCTTGACCCGTTATGAGCCTCACATCTACACGACTTATCGGTTATTAGGGTCTGACGTTTACCACCCCTAGACTGGATATGCAACATATCAGACGAAGAGACCGGACTGTATGGTAATGTTACTGACTGGATTCGCATGAGTATATGCGGGCTTGCTTGTTGATCTTCTGGTCGCTCAATACCCGGGTGACTGTTACGTTTAGCTGACCGCTTGTAGCTTGTAGGTGTTTGATATGATCATCACCTACTGCCGGTGTATTGACGAGTCTTTAGAGCCCTACACAGAGGTTTCCTGGCTCAGGCAAAACGGAGTAGGAGCACATATGCGATATGTGCGGGACCGAGAAAATACGATATGTGATACCGTATTCTATTCTCGCGATATGTGATATCGGCCGGGTATATGAGATATAGCCGGGTTATCGGATCAAATGTTGATTCGATGAAATGATACATTTTATATATTAGTCGGTTATATGTGATATAGCCGGATTATCGGATCAAGTATTGATTCGATGATTTAATGTATAATTATATATGTGATATATTATATTAAATTAACTAATATAAGCTCACTTAAATAATTCTTTTTCTCATTTTGGATACATTAATATATATGTGATATATGTTAAATGTATTCTTTTGTTACTTAATTATACATATGTGATATGTATAATTGTAACATGCTTGGTTATAAATGCAACTAGGGTTTATTAGAGTTAAACTATACTAGGGTTAATATTAGGATTTATATTTATCATTAAGTAATTCAAATATTGTGGATAATGTTCATGGATGAAGCTTGTAGAAACTTGTAGTTTCTTTGACTTTGTCCACTCTTTTTGTCTTGCTTAAGATATTTATCAACCATACCTTTAACCATAGCTAATGGTTAAGTCTCTACATGGGTTAAGGATGATATACTTGACCTTGGGTTGCATTTCTAACCACACACAACATTTATTCTCATCACTTCATCTTCTTCTTCCTCAAAAGCTTGCTAGCTTTTTCAATGGTGATGAAATAAATTGAGAAAAAGAAAACTAAAGAAAGCAAAATTCCTACTTCATCATCTTCTTCTATACTAGCCATATAGATTAGTGTGTTAGCTTCACTAATTTATAATTAGTGAAGAGTTAGCTTGAGTTTGTGTTTCATCGAGGTAGATCGTCTTGGATTTCGAAGACTTCAAGTAAGATGCATCATTCACCTCATGGAGCCTCTCTAGAGTCTGAGAGCTTGATGATCGCAGCGAAGGGACCACTACTTGGAGCTTATGAAGCGAAGGAACGGACTGCAAAGGTTGTAATCCCTATCACTTAGATGTAAAGTTGTTTACATTCAAAGTTAACCCTAATTCTCTAGTTAAGATCTTGGTTAGGGTTTCATACCACCCCAAAATTTCATAAAATGGCATGTGTGATGCCTTCCTAAACCTTGTCGTGGTGTTATACAACCCTACAATGGTATCAGAGCCAAGCTAGAGAATTAGACGAAGTCTAGACGAAGTTTAAAGTCCGATCAAACCCCGAAAACCCAAACGAGACCCCCTTTCTGGAAATTTTTTCAAGAGTTGAAATTTTTCATATTAAAAATATTCAGAAAATCATGCAGGGAATTCTATGGACCCACCTGAAGAACGAGTCCCTAACTCGCTACATTGACCGCGCAACCACAGCTAAAACTTGGTTTTGGCGGCGGTTCCGCAACGCCACTGTGGAGGCTTGGGACGGGCCCTTCAGCGACGGTCCGTAGGTGATAGGGCATGCTTCTGGGAATTTTTATTTTTTGCTCAAGTGTTGAGCTCACTGGGGTATTTTGGAAATTCGTTGAATCGATCGAATTGTGTAACTTCGTCTAGATATCTGTGATGTCATACAATATGTGGAATTCATTTAGTTAGGCATGAAATCCGTAATATGTGATATTTCGGGTTTACGATGTCTAAAAAGATTGTGGATTCCAAATGTTATAGTTTTACATTTTCTTTTCTGCGACTGTAAGTGTAATATGTGGTATATCGCCGTTTTCGTCGCTATAGATCGACGACAATTGTGATAGGCATATTTATTACGTTGATGACATGTGTTGTTATGTGTTATTGTGATATGTTATATTGGATCGTCTTGTATTGAATAGCCGGGGGTTTTATGTAAGATGAGGGTTTTTATTTTCATTCATGCAAAATTCATTGTATGTAATATTCTTTTATTGGGGCACTTCCGGGTTGAGGATGATATCACCATTGTATATTATTTACTTTTATGCATTAGGATAGACCTAAGAAGGGGAGCACAAGTAACCGGGTTTTAGGGTCCAGTGGGAGACCATCTCTAGGAGTCGAGACCGGGTCTCCTAACACTAGAATTGGGAGGGTTACTTGCCGCTCTCGTAAGGGTCTAGGGATGTGGGTTTTGCTATTCATCGCGACTGTGGAATCCGTGTTTTATACGGGCTCAAAATAAAACACGGACGTCCTAATATATCCAATATTTCATATGTTGACTTCTGCTGCAATGTTCTGTGATGAGATCATATTACTGCCTGAGACGAATGCTTATACTATATATATGATATATAAATATTACAGCTTTCGTTTCTTCTGTGATGCTTAGGAAGCTTAAATGATGGGATTTCGTTAATGAGATTAATGAAAAGAAAAGAAACCTAAAAGATGTTGTAGAATCAAATTTTCAAAAAGGGTAGCTACAGTTTTTGCTTTGCATAGTGGTATATGTGATATACCCTACACCTTATTCGATGAGGAAAGAGCCGAGATCCCTTCACCGGGAGTGACCTCTTTAGCAAAACTGGCAGATGCTACAAACTCACGGTTTTGTTTTTGATTGCTTCTATAGTTCTTGCTTTGCATAGCGGTATTCCTTGTAGAATATCCAGCACCTTATTTGATAAGGAAAGAGCCGAGATCCCTTCACCGGGAGTGACCTCTTTAGCGAAACTAGTAAAAGCATCAAAAACATTCCTTTTCAAAATCACTTGTTTCTACAACGATATCGAGTTCATTACGCAAAAGGTTTTTTCTGAAAAACCTTCGTAGCCCTCTGTCATTTCAGATAAGTACTATTTAGTATTCGTGCTATGGTAGTTTGGCTTTCGTCAAGGCGTAGTGTGCGGTAGCTATTTACTGCTTATCTGCTGCATATGATGTGATTGGATTAGGGTATTCGTACGGCGTTGTTTGGCTTTCGTCAAGGGTCATGCGGGCAGGTTTAATTCAATCAAGAAATGTACGGGTTGAACTTGACTAGCGGACTATGGGTTGTTTGGTATTCGTCAAGGTCATAGCACTTAGGGGTAAAAGCTTTATCGGGAATTTCAAGTGTTGAAATTTGCAATGAGATTGCATACCTTCTATGAAATAGTTGGATCTCAATACCCACTGCAAGTAAGAGTTACTCCTGGGAGAGTTTTACACAGGACAATTAGCCGATCAAGTAGGTGTATAGAAAGGTGTTAACGGGGTAATGCCTCTGGGAAAACGAGGTTTAATTTAATTAGGTCTGTGCGAAAGCACGGGGAACCTCCCTCAAAGTACCAACACTGGCCTGGCCGAAAGATTGACAAACTTGTAAAGTGTAATTAATCCCGGCTAGTCTTACCTTTTAGGGTTTGAAGGAAGATTTGATGAAAACAGTGGGAGCCATCCTGATTAGATAAGATAATAACCAATCTAATCTTGCAAGAGCATACGCTAAAGTGTTTCCTTCTCTCTCTCCAGGTCGCGACCATGTCAGGCCTTAATCAAGATAATAATATGGATGTATCGACCGAACCTGCTTGTTATACTGAGCAGGGGAACGTTGGTTCCGTTCTTTCTTATAATTGTTATAAGACTGAACAGCAAATAGGGGAATACCATAATTCACACGCTGCCCAAACGAAGAACAAACATGTTGATGCATCTTCTTCGGGTGTATTTGTTATCGAGAACTGTTTCTCAGTTCACTCAACATCCTGGGTATTAGATACCGGATCAAGGTCCCACATATATAATATGTTGCATGGGCTAAAGAGAGGTAGAGAACTGAGAATGGGTGATCATTCCGTTAAAATAGGGAATGGTGCAAATGTTGCAACCAAAGCAGTTGACGAATATCACCTTGTATTACCAAGTGGTAATACATTGATTCTGAACGAATGCTATTACATACCGAGCATGATATGCAACATTATATCAGTTTCTTTATTAAGTAAAAAAGGATATAATTTTGTAGTACAGGATAATATTATGAACATCTTCCTGAATCAAAAGTTGATTGGATCAGGCTCGTTAAATAATGGCATATACGTTCTAAATCAAACTACGGTTCTTAATGTACAAAACACTCATAAGAGGAAGAGTTCATAAATGAATGAATCTTTCTTGTGGCATTGTAGACTAGGTCATATCAATTCGACACGACTAGCTAAGTTGCATAAGGATGGATGTTTGAATCCATTCGAATTTTCATCTTATGAAACTTTCCATTCATGTCTCAAAGGCAAAATGACCAAAACTCCGTTTAGTGGACACGGAGAAAGAGTTACGGAACTCTTAGGACTGATACATAGTGATGTATGCGGTCCCATGTCTACACATGCCAGGAATGGTTCCTCGTACTTCATTACATTCACTGACGATCTCTCAAGATACGGACATGTGTTCCTGTTGAAACACAAGGCTGAAACTTTTGAGAAATTCAGTGAATATAAGAACGAAGTAGAGAACCAAACGGGTAAAAGTATTAAAATCCTTCGATCTGATCGAGGAGGAGAATACTTGAGCAATGAGTTCCGGGATTATCTAAAAGAGAATGGGATTCTCTCTCAGCTTACTCCTCCATATACACCACAGCACAACGGTGTATCGGAGTGGAGGAATCGCACCCTATTAGATATGGTGCGCTCTATGATGAGCACTGCTGAGTTGCATATTTCCTTCTGGGGGTATGCGCTTGAGACAGCCATACACATATTGAATATGGTTCTTACCAAATCAGTGCCTACCACTCCATATGAGATATGGAAGGGGAAGAGATCATTTCTTAATTATGTTAAGATATGGGGTTGTCCGGCATATGTGAAAATACAAAATCCGGACAAGCTCAAGGCAAGGCCAATTCTGTGCAAGTTTATTGGATATCCCAAGCATTCGCAAGGGTATATCTTCTACCAATCCGAGGAACAAAAAGTGTTTGTTTCTCGACATGCCACCTTCTTAGAAAAGAGTTTTCTTATGAAACAAGATAGTGGTAATGAGGTAGAGCTGGAAGAGGTTCCAGCAGCACAAACTACAACTGAAGATTTGGTAGAACCAGAACCACAGCCTCTCCGCGGATCTAGTAGGGTTCCTCATCCACCTGAGAGATACTACGGTTTTCTCATTGATGGTGGGAGTGAGGATTGCATCATGGAAGATGATGACCTAACTAGCTTCGAGCAGGCCATCACGAGTGGTGACTCTGTGAAATGGCTGGATGCAATGCGATCTGAGATGGAATCCATGTACACTGTCACGCCCTGCTTCCCAGAGTGCGCTAAGATAGGCACATGACAGAGCCAACCATGCTACCTATGGATAGGAAATATCCCTCCACAGTCACATTACGGCTGTAGAGATATCAAGAACAGTAAAAAAAATAACATAAACAATCTAGTACATGTCCATGAGCCAGAACAAACGAGTCAAGAAATAATATGCGGAAGCAATAGATCCAAGTAATAATAACAATCTGGAAAGTATGGAAGTAACTGAACTAACTGGATACTAACTACTCGGCCTGATGGCGGAAGTACTCCTGATCAGTCAACTGCAAAGGTAGAGGATCCGGGCCATGCAAAATCCAGACGTCAGTGTGTCATAATATCAACAATAATATAATCAGGGGGTAGCAATACATGCAAGCATGAGTATGAACAGTAATAAAAGTAGAACAGTAACAAGTCATAAGTAAACCGTAACATGAATATAGATCAGTGGATAAGATATAAATAGGTGAAGTGCAGTGAGTAGTCTAAACTGTGCTATAGGGTTATCTACTCTAAAATTATTGAAATCAATTAGAGTAATCCTCCATGTAACTCAAAGGATATGTCCCGTTATCCTCCGGGACCACGGATCAGGTAGTCGGAGTCATGAATGACTCTGTCCCGTTATCCCCCGGGACCACGAATCAAGTAAGAATCACGAATGATTCTGTCCCGTTATCCCCCGGGACCACGGATCAAGTAATACCCTTGTAAGCTACACTTTAGTTTACACTTTTGATTTCCCCAAACCCCCAAGGTGTAGGGATGCTAAGCACTGCCACAAGGGTCTATGAGGTATCAACCATGCCCGGTTAAAAATTTAGCCGTGCCGAACAACCCTTAACAAGATCTTTAAACTAGAGATTAGGCGAAACAAAGCATGTTAAACACTTTAACACTAAGTGAGAGAGATTACAACCTTTGTAGATCCGGTCCTTCACTTCATAAGCTCCGTGTTGAGGTCCCTTCACTGCGATCATCGTGTTCCAGATTCTCGAGAGGGTCCACGAAGAGAAAGATGCAAGCTTGCTTCCGATCTTCGATAACAAAGATGATCTACCTTGAAGTTTCATTAACACAAGCTAACGCTTACTAAATGAAGTGAACACCCTCATTTAAATGGCAAGGATAGATGAGAATGATGAAGTAGGATTTTTAGCTCTCATTTATAATCTTTTTCTCACACATAATCATCACTTAGAAAAAACTAGAAAGCTTTTTCCATGAAAAGAAGAAGGAAGAAGAAGAAGAATAAATCATAATCCTTTTTTTGATGAATGATGCAAAGTAATGATAAGGTTAGAAATGCAATCATGGTTCAAGTAACCATTGTAGAGAATTAACCAAGGTTAAAAGGTTGGGTTGGGTTAAGGAAATATCTTCACAAAATATCTTTTCCAAAACAAAAAAGAAAGCTTCTAGAAACTTCTAGAAAAGCTTAACCCTAATCAAACCCTAACCATGTTTAATCTCCACTAAATATGTTGCATTAATAACCACATCATGTTACAATATTATATATCACATATATAATATTTATTGTAACAAAATAAAATAATACAATTAATATATATCGCATATATTAATGTATTACCCGAGTGAGAAAAAGAATCTTTTAGTGAGCTAATATTAGTTAATGTAATTTAATATATCATATATATTATTATACATTAAATTATCGAATCAACACTTGATCCGTCAATCCGGCTATATCGCATATAACCGACTAATATCTCATTTACCGATTCATCGAATCAACACTTGATCCGATATCCCGGTTGATATCAAATATCGCGAGAATAGAATACGGTATCACATATCGCATTATTCTCGGTCCTGCACATATCACATATGTGCCCTTACTCCATTTTGCCTGAGTCAAGAAATCTCTGTGTAGGACTCTAAAGAATCGTCAATACGCCGGCAGTAGGTGATGATCATATCAAACACCCACAAGCTGCAAGCGGACAGCTAAACGTAACAGCTACCCAGGTATTGAGTGCTAAGAAGATCAACAAGTAAGCCTGTACATTCTCCTGTGAATCCAATCATTAACACTCCCGTACAGTCCGGTCTCGTCGTCTGATATGTCGCATATCTCGCCTAGGGGTGGTAAACGTCAGACCCCAGTAGCTTGATAAGTCGTGTCGATATGAGGTCTATAACAGTTCGAGAAACTACTGATAACACTTACCAGTAAATCTCAGCAACCCTGGCCAGGGATTTCCAGTTATAGCCAATCGAACACAGCACAACATCAACTCCCTATACCGGGAGAGACGAATTCCCTCCTATCGCTCATTGCCTCCATGTGATTCGGGACTGTACCCAAAAGCCATCTTTTTGCACGCCCTCTTGGACGTGGTATGATGGAAATCAAAGCACAGTGGGAATCACACAAGACTCTATGACGATCTCGGGTCAACAGACTACTCTGTACCAGCGTCACCGGAGAACTGCCATCTGACAAGAGGTATAATACCATCTGGTTCTCGGCGAGTCCGTCCAGTGTACCCAGTCTCTACTGAGCACCTGTACACCATCCTTGATGTCAAACACCGATGGATATGGGATCTTCCATCGCCCATCATATGGGTCAAGATGCGTATACGCTAGTCTACTCTGGTGCATCGATGCCCTGTCTCGATACACCCTCGATTAGGAACAGTTATAGGATGTACTCGCCGACTACCGTGGCCCCACTAGTATGATCTCATCATAGTCCCAGTAGTCGAGTACATATCCTAAGGGCTTTATCAACATGCAACATAGAGACAACCATAGTACATGTTAAGATAAAGTACAACCAGATAGTGTACTATCATGTCGAGCAAGAAAGTCCTCCCTATATATGTCCAAGCATCCATTACAATATACATCGTATGTACAGTAATGGCCTCTAGGGTATACATATAACTAACAATCTCCCACTTGCACTAGGGCCATCTGTTGTGGTATCACATACCCAACAATTAGCTGTGGTTGTAGTATCTCATACTCAACCATCCCATAAAAGTCTCTACTGGGAAAAAGGCCTTTGTGAGTGGATCCGCACTGTTGTCCTCTGTGTCTACTCTCCTAATCTCGATCTCCCTGGAGATCAACCATCTCCATGATCAGGTGATACTGCCTAAGAATTATATCTGGATTTCTGATGGGATGGTAGTTCCTTGGCATAAGCCACAACTCCATTGTCACATAATGGTAGGAACGAAGTTCATCTCATGAACTTATATCTATCCAAACTGCCTCTTTGGTAGCATCCTTGGTAACGATGTATCTTGCCTTTAATCGTCTAGTAAGTCGCGGTATCTAGCTTGGAACTCTTCCAACATACCGTCCTTCCACTGAGGGTAAAGACAATGCCTGCGACTGACATTCAGTCGTCCTTATCACCCTGGAACCTTTCCAGTGATTCTCCCCAGGATCAATTGATACCATCTTACTACAACTAATGAGTATCCTAACATCCAATTAGATCTATCTCATAGATCCAAAACCCCGGATTTAGGAGGTATCACTTTGATCCTATATGGAGAATCCTTGTGATAAGCGGAGATTGACCGATCGTAGCATAGGAAACTACTTCCCTATCAAGAGTATGTCATCCACGTACTCTACGAGGATCACCACCATACTCTCTACTACCTTTTTGTATATACAAGGTTCATCTACCATTTTGATGAAGTCAAACTCTTTGACTACCTCATCAAAACAAACGTTCCAACTTCGCGATGCCTGCTTTATCACATAAAACAACTTGCATACGTTTTCGCTGCTCCCACTGACTACGAAGCCCTCTGGCTGTGTACTTATAGATGCTCTCTTCTAAAACATCATTTAGAAAAGCAGTCATGACACCCAACCACCAGATATCGTAGTCATGGTATGTAGCCGTGGCAAGTAGGATCTGGATGGACTTAAGCATAGCTTTGAAAGTCTCAACTTTTCCATGTACACCAAGTAATCTTCTCAAAATATACTTGCTCCTGATTGGGATTTAACCCTTCAGATAAAGCAAAGTCCATACTTTGTTGGTGTATAAGGATTCCATCTCAGATCACTAAGCATCCAGCCATTCTTACAGAGTCCTATTCCTGATGGCCTGCTCGAAAATAGTTGGGTCATCATCTCATGATGCAATCATCGCTCCCACTATCATAGAGAAACCAAATTATCTCTCAGGTGGGTGAGGAACCCTACTAGATCGTCGGAGAGGCTGAGGTTCATTGGAAACTATTGAATCCTTCGGGTTTACCAAATCCTCTGTAGCAGTTTGTATAGCTGGAACTACTTCCAGTTTTACAGAGCTGACTTTGCCTCGAGCTTGTCCGGATTTTGCTTTTAGACATAGGCCGGACAACCCCAAATCTTAACTTACTTAAGATATGGGCTCTTCCCATTCCATATCATATATGAAGTGGTAGGTCACTGATTTGATTTGAACCCTATTCAATAGGTATGCAGCTTCTCAAGTGCATAACTCCCAAAAGGAAATAGGAAACTCAGTAGTACTCATCATAGAGCACACCATATCACATAGGGTGCTATTGCTCCGCCCCGATATACCATCGTGCTATGGTGTATACGGAGGAGTAATGCTGAGAGAGAATCACATTCTCCTTTAGAATAGTCCAGTAATTCCGTGCTCAAGTATTCTCCTCCCTGATCTCATCAAAGGACATAATGCTTATACCCGTATTTTGGTTCTCTACTTCTAACTTATATTCTGTGAATATCTCAAAAGCTTCGGACTTGTGTTTCAACAGGAACATATGTCTGAATTTTGAGAGATCATCAGAGAATGTAATGAAGTACAAAGAACTGGTCTTGGCATGTGTAGACAGGGGACCTTACATACATCATCATGTATCAATCCCAAGAGTTCAATAAATCTTTCTCTATTTCCAATAAACAGAGCTGTGGTCATCATATCTTTGTGGCATGACTGACAAGTTTCACAAGATGTAAATTCAAACTAATTTAAATATGCATCTTTATGTAATTTCAGCTAGTCGGGTCGCATTGATATGACCTAGTCTACAATACCTCAAGAAAGATTCGTTCATTTCTGAACTCTTCCTCTTGTGTGTGTTCTGTATACTAAGAACTGTAGTTTGATTTAGAACGTCAATACTTTTAGATAACGTACCTGAACCGATCAACTCTTGATATAGGAAATGTTCAAAACATTATCCAACAATACAAAATTATATCCTTTCTTTACTAATAAAGAGACTGATATGATATTGTATATCAGGTTCGGTATCTAATAACATTCGTTCAGAATCAATATATTCTGGTAATACAGGGTGATAGTGACCAACAGACTTGGCTACAACACTTGCACCGTTTATATCTCATGAAACTCATCACCCGTTCTCAGTTCTCTACCTATCTGTAGCCCATGTAACAAATTACATATGTGGGACCCCGATCCGGTATCAAATACCCAGGACGTAAAGGATACTGAGAAACAGTTCTGTGTAATGAACATACCCGAAGAAGATACATCAGCATGCACTTTCTTCGTTTGAGCGGCACGGGAATTCTGGTAATTCCCAATTTCCTGCTCTGTCTTATAACATTTATAAGTTGGAGCGGGACCAACGTTCCCCAGCTCAGTATAACAAGTGGGTTCGGTCAATACATCCGTATTATTATCTTGATTAAGGCGTGACATAGTCGTAACCAGGAGAGAGAGAGAAGAAAACACTCAGCGTATGCTCTTGCAAGATTAGAATGGTTATCTAATATATCTAATCAGGATATCTCCCACTGTTTTAGTCAAATCTTCCTTCAAACCCTAAAAGGAAAGACTAGCCGGGATTAATTACACGCTACAAGTTCGCCAATCTTTCAGCCAGGCCAGTGTCGGTACTTTGAGTGAGGTTCCCCGTGCTTTCGCACGAACCTAATTAAAGTAAACCTCGTTTTCCCAGGGGCGTAACCCCGTTGACACCTTTCTAGACACCTACTTGATCGGCTAATTGTAATGTGTAAAACTCTCCCAGGAGTAACTCTTACTTGTAGCGGGTATCGGGATCCAACTATCTCATAGAAGGTATGCAATCTTATTGCAAATTTCAACACTTGAAATTCCCAATAATATTTTACCCCTAGCGACTTATGACCTTAACTATGGTCAACAAATTATAAGCACTAGTCAAGTTCTACCCGTCATTTCTTGATTAATTAGACCCACCCACATGACCCTTAACTAAGGTCAACAAAGTCATATGACTGTCCTAACTAATCACATCATATGCTATATAGGAAGACATCACTTAGCTACCGTACACTGTGCCTTAACTAAGGTCAACAAACACAGCACGAATACTAAGTACTCTACTTCCTAAAATGACGGAGGGTTACGAAAGGTTTTTAAGAAAACCTTTTGCGTAATGAACTTGATATCATCGTAGAATCGAGTGATTTTAAATGGAGTGTTTTTTAGGCTTTTCTAGTTTTGCTAAAGAGATCACTCCCGGTGAAAGGATCGTCGGCTCTTTCCTCATCGAATAAGGTGCAGGATATATCATATATACCGCTGTGCAAAGCAAGAGCTATAGAAGCAATCAAAAGACAAACCGAGTTTGTAGCATCTGCTAGTTTCACTAAAGAGGTCACTCCCGGTGAAAGGATCTCGGCTCTTTCCTTATTGAATAAGGTGCTGGATGTTCTACAAGGAACACCGCTATGCAAAGCAAGAACTAGAGCTACCTGTTTTTAAACAAGTTTCTACAACATCTTAGGTTTCTTTTATTTCATTAATCTCATTAATGAAGTCCCATTTTTATTATGCTTCACAAGCATCACATTTGAAACGAAATCTGCAATATAACATATATCTCATATATATAATATAAACATTCGTCTCAGGCAGTAATATGATCTCATCACAGAACATTGCAGCAGAAGAACATATATAAAATATTGGATATACTAGGATGTCCGTGTTTTCAATACGAGCCTGTATAAAACACGGATTCCACGGTCGCGATGAATAGCCAAACCCACATCCCTAGACCCCTACAAGAGCGGCAAGCAACACTTCCAATTCTAGGGTTAGGAGACCCGTTCTCGACTCCTTGAGATGGTCTCCCACTGGACCTTAGAACCCGGTTACTTGTGCTCCCCTCCTTGGGTCTACCTAATGCGGAAAAGTAAATAATATACAATGGTGACATCATTCTCAGCCCGGAAGTGCCCCAATAAAAGAATATTACATACAAATGAATTTTACATGAATGAAAAAGAAAAACTCTCATCTCACATAAAACCCCCGGCTATTCAAAACGCGACGATCCAATATAACATATCACAGCAACACATAATATCTCATATCATCAACGTAAGTAAGTATGCATACACCGATCGTCGTTGATGTATAGCAACGAAAACCGGCAATATAACTACATACTACACTTACGGTCACAGAAAAGAAAGTGTAAAACTACAACAGTTGGAATCCGCAACCCTCTTAGACATCGCATGCCTAACCAAATGAATTCCTTAGACATCGCATGCCTAACAATTATAAACCCCGCATTTTAGTCTCATTATCGAAAACTCTTTTTAATATCAAGTCGGGCAATTCAACAAGATTCCCGATATCCTGATCGAATGCTCGTCGCAAACTTTAGTAGATGGCCGCACCCCCGATGCCGTCGACGAAGTGCAGTAAGGCGGAACACCGCTGCCGCGAGAACCGAACGGATGCTTTTGGCGACGGTGTTCTCCTACAGTCACTTGGTCGGGGCTATAGGGCGTGGTTGTCTATTAAGTTTACCCGGCGAGTATCCGCGTACGCTACGTGATTGCGACGGACTTTTGATCGCATCAAAATTCCGTGGCAACCGATCATCTAAGACTAAACTGTTATGTTTATAATATTCAAATTAGTTATCTCATAACTACTTGTGGATTCCAAATATTGTATCACATTCCAGATAAATAGACAATGTTAAACTTTCCGATCGAATAATCAAACATCCAAGTTTTCCCAAATTGTTCTCAACACTTGAAATTAGTTTAAAAACATCCATCACATGCCACAGTACCAATGGTCCAGCCGTAAAAGGGTCAAGCCAACATCTCACATGTGGCACGCCGTACTGCCACAAACCCTAAGGTTTAGAGGCAGTTCAAGACGGTCACATAATCTTAGTTAAGCTTTGTTGTCTTCTAGAGGGTCCACCACGTTACTTGCACGACTTAGAACGTTCTTAAACTACGGAAAAAATCCAACACTTGGAAATTTTCCAGCAGGGGAAAAAGTGAGTTATTGATATCCGTTCGAACTTTTAACACGTTCTAAAAATTACCCGGACAAACTAAACGAAGTTAAATTATCCGATCGAATCAACGAGTCCCCAATACACCCCAGAAAATTCAACACTTGAGTAAAAATTAAAAACACCCATAATCATCAGGAAGACGGTACGGACATTACTGTGGAAACAGAACACAACAAGCGCACTGTACCGCCGCGGAACCGCCGCGCCAGGCATGGTTCTGCCGCAGTTCCCCGGCGCTTTAAGCGTATCAGTGGATCATTTTTCATAGAGGCCCATAGAATTCCCTGCTGATTTTTTTGAGTATTTTTAATATTAAAAAATCAACAGTTTTGAAAAATTTCCAGAAATTAGGGTATATCGGGTATTCGGAGTTCGATCGGATTTTAAATTTTGCCTAGACTTCGCCTAAAGCTCTAGTTTGGCTCTGATACCACTGTAGGGATGGTAGGCACTGCCACAAGGGTCTACGAGGCATCAACCATGCTCGGTTAAAAATTTAGCCGTGCCGAACAACACTTAACAAGATCTTTAAACTAGAGATTAGGCGAAATAAAGCATGTTAAACACTTTAACACTAAGTGAGAGAGATTACAACCTTTATAGATCCAGTCCTTCACTTCATAAGCTCTGTGTTGAGGTCCCTTCGCTGCGATCATCGTGTTCCGGACTCTCGAGAGGCTCCGCGAAGAGAAAGATGCAAGCTTGCTTCCGATCTTCGATAACAAAGATGATCTACCTTGAAGTTTCGTTAACACAAGCTAATACTCACTAAATGAAGTGAACACCCTCATCTAAATGGCAAGGATAGATGAGGATAATGAAGTAGGATTTTTAGCTCTCATTTATAATCTTTTTCTCACACATAATCATCACTTAGAAAAAACTAGAAAGCTTTTTCCATGAAAAGAAGAAGGAAGAAGAAGAAGAATAAATCATAATCCTTTTTTTGATGAATAATGCAAAGTAATGATAAGGTTAGAAATGCAACCATGGTTCAAGTAACCATTGTAGAGAATTAACCAAGGTTAAAGGGTTGGGTTGGGTTAAGGAAATATCTTCACAAAATATCTTTTCCAAAACAAAAAAGAAAGCTTCTAGAAACTTCTAGAAAAGCTTAACCCTAATCAAATCCTAACCATGTTTAATCTCCACTAAACATGTTGCATTAATAACCACATCATGCTACAATATTATATATCACATATATAATATTTATTGTAACAAAATAAAATAATACAATTAATATATATCGCATATATATCAATGTATTACCCGAGTGAGAAAAAGAATCTTTTAGTGAGCTAATATTAGTTAATGTAATTCAATATATCATATATATTATTATACATTAAATTATCGAATCAACACTTGATTCGTCAATCCGGCTATATCGCATATAACCGACTAATATCTCATTTACCGATTCATCGAATCAACACTTGATCCGATGTCCTGGTTGATATCAAATATCGCGAGAATAGAATACGGTATCACATATCGCATTATCCTCGGTCCTGCACATATCACATATGTGCCCCTACTCCGTTTTGCCTGAGTCAAGAAACCTCTGTGTAGGACTCTAAAGAATCGTCAATACGCCGGCAATAGGTGATGATCATATCAAACACCCACAAGCTGCAAGCGGTCAGCTAAACGTAACAGCTACCTAGGTATTGAGCGCTCAGAAGATCAACAAGTAAGCCTGTACATTCTCCTGTGAATCCAATCAGTAACACTCCCGTACAGTCCGGTCTCGTCGTCTGATATGTCGCATATCTTGCCTAGGGGTGGTAAACGTCAGACCCCAGTAGCTTGATAAGTCGTGTCGATATGAGGTCTATAACAGTTCGAGAAACTACTGATAACACTTACCAGTAAATCTCAGCAATCCTGGCCAGGGATTTCCAGTTATAGCCAATCGAACACAGCACAACATCAACTCCCTATACCGGGAGAGACGAATCCCCTCCTATCGCTCATTGCCTCCATGTCATTCGGGACTGTTTCCTGATTTAAAATCAGGAAAGCTTCTGGGAAAAGCTTCAGAAGAGGGTCACGTGCTTACACGTGACTAGCGGTCACGTGTTGGCACGTGACACCTAAAAACATCGTCAAGGCAAGTTCAGTTTCCTGACTACGTTGAAGAAAAGGGGGCTTCAGAAAGAGTCATGTGCTCCCACGTGACCCGGGTCACGTGGCGACACGTGACATTTAAATGCAAGCGTCAAAAGGCAAACCGGTTCCCTGATCAAGTCAAGGAAAAGGGTTCAGAAGAGGTCACGTGCTCCCACGTGACCAGGGTCACGTGTTGCCACGTGATGTTCAAGACAGCAGACTCGTTCTCCAGTTGAACCAAGGAAAGAGAGATTTCAAACAAGGGTCATGTGCTCACACGTGACCAGGGGTCACGTGGCAGCACGTGACGTTTAAGCAGCAATAAGAAGACGGAGCGCAAAAGAAAGGAAAAGGCTCATTCCAAAGGGGGTCACGTGCCCACACGTGACCATGAGTCACGTGGTCACACGTGACCGGCTTTCAAAGCCCATTTTGTCAAACAGAATTTAATTCTGAAGGAGAATCAAATCTTTCCAAAGGAAAGCGGCTATCTGGAAACGATCGAATTAAAGATTCAGAGGTGATGAAATATCATCTATCTATGGGAAAATCTCGGGTTTGGAAAGATTTCCCCTTTAAATCTAACCGAAACAACAAAGGAAAAACCCCTGGATTTGAAATCCAATGGTGAATAAAATTCACCCAACAATCTAAAGGTCCAAAATGAATGATGGATGCAAATCAAATCTTTCACGAAGATTCGTCAAAAACTAATTGACTCGGCTGCTTCTCCTATAAATAGGAGCCAAGAGATACAAAAAAGAGAGATATATACAGAGACAGGGAGAGAAAAAGAAAAAGAAGAGAGCTTCGATACTTGGAGAAACTTGGATCTTCTGCAAAAACCCTAGGTAAGAAAGGGAAAAGCTCCTTGAAAGAAAAAGAGAATTTAATTCTCAACAGAGTTTAACTCTGATAATGTAAAAACAGAAGAACATATTTCTTCTCTCTTTGATAGAGGATCTGCAAAGTGCACATCTCCCCTTAAGGTTGAGAATTTAATTCTCAATGGGTTGAGATCCTGCCATGCAGATCCAAAACATAGAGAAGGAATGCAAGCACGAGAATTTAATTCTCACAGAACTATAGGAATTTAATTCCTTTAAAATAAAATTAGGGCTTGCCCCTGTATCATGGGAATTTAATTCCTTCATAACAAAAGAAACAGGGTTTAACCCTAATTAAGAACTTAGTTCTGTCGAAACAACGGGAATTTAATTCCCTTAATCATCATTTAACAGGGAATGGGAATTCAATTCCTTAAAAGCTTTTATTAGGGTTTGTTCCCCTCCGAACGGCGGCCTGGACTTCGCGTCCGCGCCTGGGGTTCGGGGCAGATGCTATTTGGTTTTATCCGTTTATCTCTCCGAAGATGCCAAGTTGATTTATGGCACCATGTATCGGAGGTTTAGAAGGATGCGGCCGATGTAGCAGACTTCGTCAGATTCCCCCTCAGGGTGAGGGGTTTTTTGATTGTGGGGACACTCTTCCCTGCAGGCGCAAGCCCCTGCAGTTAATTACGCTACCGCGTCGCGGTAACAACTTTCTCCTTCTCCAGAATTTCACTTCGTGTCGTATGTGTTTGTCTTGTTTGTGGTTGCCCGTGGATTGTATACGGAGACTAAGTAATGCCGTCGCCCGTAGGACGTGGATTAGTCCAAATCCGTATTTATTTAGATTTGGGTTTGGTGTTTTCAGTTTAAGGATGCATTAGTCGCGTTGCGGCTAAGATCAACTTAAACGTTCGTTAAGGATACGTTAGTCTTGTTTTAGACTAAGATCAACTTAACGTAGTGATTAATTTAATGTATGGCCATCGGGACTCGTCACCTCTCTGATGTCGTTGAAGGATTACAACGATATGTATCAGAGGAGCTCGGAAATGTACCCTCAAACCAGAGTTGATTGGGAGTTTTATAATCCATTTAAATGTTTAAGGATACGTTAGCCGTGTTGCGGCTGAGATCAACTCAAACGGGACCGTTTAGATCCAGCAAAAGAGCGTTTGGAGGCTCTATCGTTCCAGTTTAGGGACGTAGTGGTCCGCATTTCAGTTTAGGGACGTGATGGTCCGCACTCCAGTTTAGGGACGTGGTGGTCTATCATTAGTTTAGGGACGTCTCGGTCCGATATTAGTTTAGGGACGTCTCGGTCCGATATTAGTTTAGGGACGTTTCGGTCCGATATTAGTTTAGGGACGTTTCGGTCCACGAGTTTAAGGACCCCGCAGTCCATATGGGTGTGTGGTCGTTGGGACCCGTCACCTCTTTGACGTCGTTGAGGAATTACAACGATAGATGTCAAAGGAGTTCGGAGATGTACCCTCGAACCGGACGTAAATTGATTTAGAAGAGCCATTTTGCTCAGTCAATTTAATTTAAGGACTTACGGCCAAAATTGGGCTAAGTCCAGTTGAAAATGTTCAACACCATCATTTATTTTTTTTTTTTATTAGGCCTGTGCTAGGGCTTTGCCCATACTTAAATAATGCATTGCATTACTTCAGGCCATTTATGCCCATTTTGATTGGGATCTGCCCTTTTTTTTATTATGATGCAGATCATTTATTTTGGTCCATTGGACCTTTCAATTGGGCTCTGCCCTTCCAAATAATGCACAGCATTTTATTTATTAGGCTTGTTAAGCCTTTTAATTGGGCTCGGCCCTTCAGGAAGTGAAATGCATTGCATTTGTCAGGCGCTTTGCGCCAATCACTGAGCGCAAGCTCATATGGTGATGACACGTGTCATGCTCTGGCGAACGCAAGCGCAACAGTGCAGCGCGCTGCGCTGTTGCGCTGGAGACACGTGGCGTGCTCTCAGCGAGTTGCGCCAATTCCAGAGAGCAAAGCTCTATCTTAAGGGCACTTAGCGCAAGTGGTTTTATAGCCGACACGTGGCGCTCTCTCAAGAGCGCAACGGCGCAGTTTGGAAGTGCAAAGCACTAAGAATCTTTTAGATTCAAGAAGGGAAGTGCAAAGCACTGCTTAATTTCTTGATCTGAATGAGATCAAAGAAAAATAAATTTTTCTTTATTTGAAGAACCAGAGGTTCATAAAAGTGCAAAGCACTATTTAATTTCTTGATCTGAAATAGATCAAAGAAAAATAAATTTTTCTTTATTTGAAGAACCAGAGGTTCATAAAAGTGCAAAGCACTATTATTATATTTTTTTTTTATTGTTTTTAAAGAACCAGGGGTTCACAAGAAGTGCAAAGCACTGTTTATTATGTAAAGATCATTGGTCTTGTTTTTAGACCAATGATCTATTAGAAGGAATTTCTTCTAATCCATGAAGGTTCTTTACCTTTTTCTTGAAATCTTCTCGGAGTTCTCTCTGTTTAAAGTTCTCGAGTTCTCAAAAAAAATAAAAATGTTTTTTTTTTGAATTGAGGCTTAGGGTCCTTTTTATAGTGCTCACAAATTAGTTAAATTTGTTAAAGAAATCATTCTCTGAGTGATTTGGGGAATTTTCCCCACCGTTGGATCTTTGATCCGAGGGCTTCTGCTTTGCAGAAGAAAATCTTCTTGTTTTAACAAGAACAGAAAAGATTTCTTAAAATCTTAATTTAGTTTGGCGCAGATGCCCTAGCGCGTGACACGTGTCGCGCAGCGCAGAGCGCAGCGCAACTGAAGCGTTGCTTCAGGCAAATAGAGCTCTGCTCTGATTGGGCGCGCCTTCTTGGGCGCAGCGCTGATACATCTGCGCCTGACACGTGGCGCGTTGCGCTCAGCGCAGAGGATCTGAAGCGTTGCTTCATTTATTGAAGTTTAAATTTTGGGAGAATCAGAAGCGCCGCTTCTCCTGAGATATCTTTTCATCTCCTCTTTTCAAGTCAAACTTGTATTCCCGAAATTCTAATTTCCCGGGCCTTGGAAATGATTTTATTACGCACAGAATCTTCTGCGCCTGGGTCTATATATATAATTCGAGGCTGAGCCTTTTCGTCTCTCATTTTTAGAGAACTTCTTCAATCATGGCTTGCAATCGCCCTCATTCCCGCCGACAACCATGGGAGGTGCCGATTCGGGACATTGTTCCTCGCTTCGCTGCGCGCTTGGTAGACTCCTCTCTTTCAGATGAACAATACGATGCCGCCATGTACGAGCTTTCGACTCATGCGGGGTCTCCTTTGCCTCCGAATTCTATTTGGCTTCGGATGATCCTTGCCTCGGTGCTCGCCGACATTCCCCCTCTTCCGGCGGAGATGTCCTCGGCAGTACTTGATGTGGCCGAGGATAAGATCGAGAGCTTTTTCGAAGCGCTCTTGATCACCAAAGCCCTGAGGGACTTCTCCTTCTACTTACTGAGCCAGATACGGGCTCGTCGAATCGTCATCGCCACTTTTTCCCAGGAGTGCGGCGTCGACCGTTGGATGGCTACCCCTCGGGAAGATCGCCGCTTCGACGTGATGGAGAAGGCGGAGAGGGAGCTGAATAATTTTCTTTTCCTTTTTGTGAACCCTTGTCTTTCTGATCCCGTATTCGGTGATCTTTTTTAAATGTAATAACAATAAGAATAAATAAGAGTTCTTTCATTTTAGCTCTCTGTTGTGCTTGTGCATCGTACGATTTTAATTCGTTATTATCAAGTACACGTAACTTTGCATGGATAAATTGCCTTTGGCATTTGAGCCCCTCCTTCTGCGCTAGCGCATCTGCGCTGACACGTGTCGCGCAGCGCACAGCGCAGCGCGACTGCGCTAGCGCATCTGCGCTGACACGTGTCGCGCAGCGCATAGCGCAGCGCAACTGCGCTAGCGCACTAGCGCATTTGTGCTAGCGCATCTACGCTGACACGTGTCGCGTAGCGCACAGCGCAGCGCAACTGCGCTGACACGTGTCACGCAGCGCAGTGCATGCGCAACTGAAGCGTTGCTTCCTTTAAACAGAGTCTTGCTCTAATTGGGCGCGCCTTCTTAGGCGTTGCGCTGACGTATTGGCGCCTGACACGTGGCACGTTCGCCCGAAACTTGAAGCGTTGCTTCAAAATTTTGAATTTTGAATTTGAACAGAGCTTTGCTCTGATTGGGCGAAACAAATGCCCCCCCACCGTTGCGCTCACGTGGCGCACACGTGAGTGCAGCAGTGGCAACCCCCCTGACCGTTAGATCAAGGGGGAATCTCAAGAGGCGCAAGCGCCTTATAAATAGGGCCTTTTGACCCTTAGAAAATCTCACCATTTTCTTAGATTTAGATTTTCAGAGCTCTGCTCTTTGCTTAAGAATTTTAGAGCTTTGCTCTTGTTTTCAGAACTCTAGAGCTTTGCTCTCATTTCCCAAAGTTTAGAAAACTCTAGGTAATAATTAATTTTAAAATTAAGTTAAGTTAATTTAAATCAATTTTAACCAACAGAGCTTTGCTCTCATGGATCTTTTGATCTGAAGAAATTCCTTTTGGGGTTTCATTAACAGAGCTTTGCTCTCACAACTCCATAGATCTACAGAGATCTTATTCATGGGTTCTAACCCATGAACAGAGCTTTGCTCTTTGAATCATCTGTAGATCTTTTGGATCTGAAGAATGACAAGTTTTTTCATGGATTTTCCAAGATTTCCAAAAAAAATTTAAAATTATTTTCAAGATTTTCTTTTTGATGGAATATTACAGAGCTAAGCTCCTTTTTTAAAGAATTTTAGTCTTCTGAGACCAGAATTTGACAAGTGTCATTCTATGACAGAGCTTTGCTCTGAAAGAGGAGATCTTCTCCTTGTCTCTAGGGATTCTTTCCCCCCCTTTTTTATTATGGGAATGTTCCCCCCAAGGACCAACTGACAATCTCATCCAATGATGAGTTTGTCTTCTTAATTGACGTATTGTCATTTAGATTTTGTGGGTCCCTCTTTGGTCCCCTACTCACTGCACTGTGGTGCGGTGTAATTAATTAATTTTGATTTTAATTTAATTAATGCATTTTCTTCTTTCAATGCCAAACGTTGGGATTACAACACTAACGGCTACATTGCTCTTTTGCAGCGATCATGTCTGAAGACACTTCATTCCCGTTCGTCCGCTCGGAGGAGGGATTTCCAGAGGCGCCTTTGGACCGTGAGGTCCTGGCCATGATCAAGGCATATGACCCGGAGTACAAGAAACTCCACCTTTGGGGGTCTTGGTATAATCAGATCATTATGGGTCGACGCAGCTTCACATGCGCGGTGCCGTCCGAGCCTATCACGGCGATTCACTACGCTAACCCACCTCCAGTGCAGTATGCCGTGGAGATGATAGACTGGACCGCGAACAGCTTTCTTCATCCCGCTATGGATGCGGTCCCGGTTCAGCGTCCTATGGTTTTGGATATCCTAGGACGCCGTATCTGTCAGGGAGAAGCATGACCCTGGGGGCAATCATATAACCTTGGTTTGATTCCCCGCCACCCAATTGGCTATCTGCTGTGGGCCCGGTACATCCTGTCGACGAGGAAGTCGCAGTTGATAAGACTAGGACTATACACCGCGGTCTACGTCTCTCTTTTCCAATATCCCACGCTCCCCACTTGGTGGTTTAAGGCTTTCTTGGAGCAATGGAATATTCCCACCCACACTTTCCTTGCCATGGATCGGGAAGTGTCCATTTCTTTGGAGGAATTCGCGGAGGTATCCGGCCTACCAGTCATGGGGGAACACTATGAAGAGCTGCTCCCGACAGATGAGTACGTCTTCGGTGCTAAGCCGATGGTAAGGGGGATTACGTCGGAAAATGCCGTTCAACACCAATTCCCAAGCCTGATCAAGGTGTTGAACATCTACGAGTCCTTTTTCATCGAACACGGGAGCCGAGGAGTTAATTTTGAGGACTTCATTGCTCGCTTCCTTCGTCCTAGCGTCATTTTGCCAGGAGCCGTCAAATCTGCTATTCTGGATGATCCTTTTGGTCTAGGTTTGGCTAACCTTCCGACGAAGGAGATAGACCAAAAGGCTTTCTTCCTCCCAGACTTCCCTACTATATCTTTTGCGGAAATTGCAGTCCCTGGGATAGATGAGGAGGCCTTTTTCTTAGGATTTCTCGGGCTGTGGCTGAGCTGGTTCGCGATCCCAATGCATTCTCATCGCATGCGGCCTTCTGTCTTTTATCCAGCCCACCGAATGGTCATTGGGGTAAAGGAGGCCGTGGGGATTGCCGGCCTGGCGCACCTATATCATGGCCTCAGCCGAGCAGCGGATGCCAATGAGCCTGGGGTATTGCACGTGGTCTTCCCGATGCACTACTTTGCATCGTGGCTCGAGCTACACACGGCGGGTGTCTTTGGTATGCATAAAAGGCCTTCATTCTTTGACAAGTGCGGTTTCCCCCGCATTTTACATCTGATCGGCTCATCAATCGTGACCCCTTCACCACGGGACGCCAGGGGTTTACTGCTTCGCCCTCACACCGTTGGAGTCGGGATTTCCTTTATTGATAAGGTATTAACCATTGGGAAGGCGTCCACCACTGCGGTGCAACCATTACAGGACTCCTTCAAGGATGGAGCTTCAGTGTTGACGGCCCGGGAGATCCTCCATTTGTATTCTATTAGACCGGGTTTCCTAGTCTTCAGGCAGGGCGGTGCAGCAGTCTTTATGAGATATAACCCGCATCGTTTTGCCCGACAACTGGGTTACGATCAAGGAGTACCCTTAGAGGCTTTCTTACTGGAACCTGCTGTAAATGAAGAAGGAATGGAGAACGCGTTACACCACTTTATGCGCCTGAACACGGGTTCTCGTTTTTTCATTAGCGCGCCGGTCTGCGCCCCACGACTCCTTAATGTTTATAAAGACTGGTACAATCATGCGACGGGGGCTGTTATAAAGGAAGAGAGGCGAGTGTTGATCGACCGTAAAGAAGTACCCCCCGGTACCAATCGTAACGCTCCCTTGGCGCCAAGGATCCTGGTGGTCGCTCCCTTAAAAGATGCCGGGGGCAGACCATCACGTGTGCAGAGTCCTCCACGTGAATTGCCGCTCCCTGATATCGCGGATGTACCTCCTGTACCCCGTGCTACGGTGGAAACAGTGGTTGTACCCTCGCCAGAGTCTGGCGTGGGTGCGGACATCGGGACCCGTCGTCCCAAAGCGGCTGCCAAGCGTAAGTCGCTTCCCCGTGAGCCTAGGGCTAGAGGGCAAAAGAGAAAGAAGTCGCTCTTCGCCGCGGACGTTGCGTTCGGCCAGGAACCCCATGCTCCCTATTCCGAGGGTTTGCTCGAATATGGGACTAACGCTGGGTTGGTGATGCCGCCGCCGGATGATACAGACTTGGAGGCTGCCCTTAGAGCTTCAGCATGGTTGGTGAGGCGTGATGCGTGGTTGGCTAAGCTCGCGCAATCAGGTAACTACTAGTCGCCTTTTCTTTATTGCAACATATCCTCTTCATTATTTTTGACTAACGCTTTCCTTTCTTTTGTTTCAACAGGCATCACTGATGAAGAAGCCATTGCTGCTTCTCTAAGGACTTTTCAGGAGGAGGAACGTCTCAGGGCATCTATGGGCCTTAGTAAGTTTCAATTCATCAAATTTTTCATTTTCCTTGTGTTATGGTCGATCTAACCCTTCCCTTTTAATTACAGGGACTTCAATGACGTTCCCTCCTAGCGACGCAAATGTTGTACCAGCTGCCAACGTTCCTGCTTCTTCTGAGCCACCGCAGGAGGTTCGTCTTGGAGAGCCGATGAGAGATGCCTTAAAGGCTCTGGAGGCATCCCTGAATGAAGACGATGATGCCTTGAAGGAGGCGTCACGGAGGTCCCTCATGACCGCTCGGGAGGAGAGGAAATGGTTGAGGCGTGAGGCGAAGGCGCGCAGGGCTGCCTTGGCTATGGGAGCGGGCCCTAGCACTGCTCCTCGAGCTGATACTCCCTCTGAAGAGGCCCCTGTCGCCCTATCCACTGCCTGCCGAGAGGTGGCTCGAGCAGTTCGGAGCGCAAACGGTAAATCCGCTTCAGGTAATATTTCCCTCAGAGTTTTTTTGTTATAAGGATTTTAATGTCATTGGTCCTTATATCTCTTATCCTTGCAGGGCCAAGTCCGATCGAGGGGGAGGCGGAAACCGTCAATCTCAAAGGGACAGAGGGGGCAGTACCTGCCGAACTCGAGCCGACGGTGGGCAACGTCGTTGTGGATTTGGAGACTGGGGTAGAGGTTGAGGGGCCTGCAGCCGATAAAGTCATGGATGCCGAACCTGAAGTGGTGGCAGATGATATGATCATTGTAACTGAGCCTAGAGTGACGGCGAATGAGGCGCTCGAGACCGGTGATCCCCTGGCGATGGTGGACGATACAACCGCCACTACCGAACCTGAGATGGTAGTGGGCGAGGTGGCCACGATTCCTGAAGACGAGCCAACCGCTCCTTCTCTGGAATCTGGCAATACTCCAGTCATAGCCCTTCCCGTCTACGGTCCTCCGCCGTCTCCCGGCCTTGCGAGCACGACGACGGTCCCCATTGAGTCGGGCGATGAGGCCACAGGCGGTGGTCTTATGTCGATAGAGGAGGGAGTCGTCTCTGTTTCCGCCGGGAGCTCCTCAGGTACACCTTAAGTTGTTGTTTTTATTTGCTTTACAGTCTTTTCTGACAAGTTCATTTTTCGTAATGCAGGTGCAGCTAGTGTTGATGCCCCACTACTTGAGGGAGCTCCTTCCACGACTGCCTTGGCGATGGTTACCCCTCAGCCCTCTCTTACACCGTCAAGGATGTTGGAAGGTATGAGTTTGCAACTTACTAAACTCATCTTTCAAACGTATAATCCATATACTATATTCACATTGTTGTGTCTTTCCGGAGTTCTTTTTGACCATTTGTATCAAGTGTTGGTCCCACACTTCTCCTTTTCATCTGAACTTGCCTCTCCCTCTGGTGGCGCCGGTGAGTACTGTTCTTGATTGATATCTTTGTTTTTCCAGTGGTAGAATTATTTCTAACTCTCTCTTGTCCTGACTGCAGTGTTACAAATCGAAGGGGGAGAAGAAAGATCGGTTGCGCTACCGGCCCTTCCGTCCTTGCCATCTGCTCCCACCGGTATACTAATTATCTTGTCAATGATTTTCTCCATATCTATTGGATCATCATCTAATCACATTTTGTCTTTTTCAGGTGTCGTTCCAGTCTCAGTGCCTTTTGAGTCTCATATTACAATACCGGGCAGCCCTTCCCAGCGACGTCCGTCTTCGAAAGGTGCGGCGAATAGTTTGCGCATGTTGAGCGACTATATTGAGGAACTCGACATCGAGGGTCCTGTATCTGTTGAGGACTTCGCTACGACGGTTAAACCGATGTTGGCGATATTTGCCACTTTCCATGACGAGGGCATTGTCGCCTCCTGGGTTAACTATTGTCGGGAGATCGAGGCTCGCCTTCATCAACTGGAGTCAATGCGCCTGTCCCCCGAAACTTTGGCCTTGAGCACTCAACGGGGAGCATGGATCGAGCAAAGCGCTTCTCATTTCCGTCATCTGGAACAAGAAGTGGCTTTGAGGCTGAAGGAGTGCCAAGATTCTTCAAGCAGAACTGCTCGCTTGCGTGCTGAAGTTGAGGCGAACGCCGCTGAGGTAAAGACCGTCTTCGAGGGTCTTCTGGAGCGCATATCGAATGGGCTGAGACTAAAGCGAGCACTCGATGTTGCCGAGCGTAACATTCCAGGCCGTGAAGCTGCTCATCAAGCCGTCAGGGATCAGCTTGCATCCGTCGCGCAGCAGTGGGCCCAGGTGGAGGCGGAGTTGGCAGTGGTATCCAATCGGGAAAAGGCATGGAAGGAAGTGTACGAACAACTGATAGAGCTACTTTAGACGCTTCCTTCCCAATAGCTGCCTCTGTATTAATGTATTTGTAAAAATTTTCTTTCCTGAGTAACATGTGTCCGTTCTTTGCTCTTTTGTATGATTCACCATGTATTTGATTGAGGTCAATGAATAAAGATACCCACTTTCTTTTACAATATCTTGTATTTCTTTTGTTTTCTGCCTTTACATCATGATGTTGTTAATGAACCTGATTGGCAGACAACTTATATATATATATATATATATATATATATATATTTTATTTTTTTTAGAGATAGCGATGGCTTAGGCCGCAGGTTCAGATCAGCCGCCTAAGACTTTTCAATTCTATGAGCCATGAGGGTCTCATAGAGATTTTTCTCCCTACGGATCGAGAGGATCTCGTAAGTGGATGTTCTCCTTAGGAATCGTGAGGATTCCCAAGTGTGGTTTTCTCTCATAAGTCGAAAGGATCCTATAAGAGAATTTCTCCCTCTTACGAGTCGAAAGGGCTCGTAAGCGGTTGTTTCCCTCTTTGTCGAGCATCGACTTCAGAGAGTGAGACCCGTGAATAGTATGCAAGAGACCATTTAGGATTGACTTGCAGGGTCCCATTGTTCAGGAAGCAAGTTTCTGAATCCTTACTGCCCGAGATGTGAGTCAAAGAGGATCTCGTCACGGAGTGTTTGTATCCGTGAGTTGAGAAATTTTTGTGAGGGATTATTTGTTTCCCAAGCGCCAAGGATTATTTGTGTCCTTGGGGTTTGAAACGAGTCGATGGTTCCCACGGAGGCGCTGGTGGCTCTGCGAGTCGACGCGGATCAGAAGGCTCTCGTCAAGGAGTGTTTGTATCCGTGAGTCGAGGAATTTGCTAGGGATTATTTGTTTCCCAAGCGCCAAGGATTATTTGTTTCCTTGGGGTTTGAAACGAGTCGAGGATTCCCATGGGGGCTCTGGTGGCTCTGCGGGTCGACGCGGATCAGGAGGCTCTCGTCAAGGAGTGTTTGTATCCGTGAGTCGAGGATTTTGCGAGGGATTATTTGTTTCCCAAGCGCCAAGGATTAT